>CM057458.1:845717500-848217500 GCA_016271365.2 Neoceratodus forsteri
ATTAGTCCGAAGGACCACCTTGTCCCTGTGGCATGAGATGTAGTCCACATCTGTGCACAGGGCTTGTAATTCACTGATCCTTCTGGCTGAAGTAATGGCAACCAGAAAAACAGTTTTCCAAGTGACATATTTCAAATCTGCGGTTGCCATAGGTTTGAATGGTGCATCCATGAGTTTAGCACTACAAACATTTAGATTCCAGGCCAGAACCGGTTCCGTTAGGTGAGGGTGTAGAAGATTAAGGCCTTTACAATATTTTCTAAATACTGGATGAGAGGCCACAGACCTCTCCTTACCAACTGACAGGTAAGCAGAGACTGAAGCTAAGTGGACCTTGAGGGTGGAAGGCTTCAGACCTAAGGAATGTAAATGTGGAAGGTAATCTAGAACAATAGTCAAATCAGCCCTGAAAGGGCTCACACCCTTGCCTGTACACCATATAGTAAATCTTTTCCACTTAGAGAAATAGGTTTTCTTAGTAGAAGGCTTCCTGGAACCCCTAAGCACTGTCAACACCTGCTCTGATGGGTTTAGGTTAGCAAATTCTAAGTCCTCAAGAGTCATACCTTGAGCCTCGGTGATTTGAGATTGGGGTACAGGATCCTGCCCTGAGAGGAGGTTAACAGGTTGTGACTCCTGGGCAGGTGGATTGGGGAAACCACTGACCGAGACAGTAGGAGAGAGTACCAGTGCTTTTCTCGCCCAATCCGGAGCCACCAGTATAATTTTTGTTGGTTGGGACCTCAATTTCAATAGGGTCCTGAAGATCAAAGGAAAGGGAGGGAATGCGAACAGGAACTTCCCTGTCCAATCCAGGGCCATGGGGTCCAGGGGAATTGTGCCTCTTAGAGGAGGCCTGCAACAGTACATTGGAAGTTGGTGATTTTCTGCGGAGACAAAGAGATCCACCTCTGGAATGCCTCGTTTCCTGAAAATTGTACTGAGTACCTGGGTATTCAGGCACCACTTGTGGTGGTCTATACTTATCCTGCTTAGAGAGTCTGCCAGCACACTGTCTTTCCCTGGAAGGTGTATGGCTGACAGGGATACTCCCATGGAATATACCCGGGACCACAATCTCATTGCTTCTGTGCACAGCAAATCTGACCTGGTACCTCCTTGCTTGTTGATGTAATACATGGTTGTGGTGTTGTCTGTTCTGACGTGCACCACCTTGTTTTGTAGGTAAGGAGCAAATGTTTTTAGAGCCAGGTAAACAGCCCTGAGCTCCAAGAGATTTATGTGCAACAGAGACTCTTATGGAAACCATGTGCCACTTGCTGTGTGTTCTAACATGTGTGCCCCCCAACCTAGCAGAGAGGCATCTGTTGTGAGGATTACTGAGAGTTGTTCCCATATAAAAGGTACACCCACCCTGAGGTCCAGCCACCACTGTAAAGCCTGGACTAAGCTTTTTGTGACTGGAACCAGTTTGGACATAGGATCCGTCCTTTGAGACCAATACTATCTGAGATGGAACTGAATATCTCTCATTTGAAACCTGGAGCCCATTACCACTGCAGTGGTGGATGCCATGTGGCCTAGTAGCCCGAGAAATTCTCTGGCTGATTTGGGTCTCCCGGACACAAAGGATTTTGCAATCTGCAGAATGCTTGCCACCCTGTCTTGTGGCAGGAGGGCTCTGCCCTGTCTGGTGTTCAGTTCTGCTCCAATAAACTCCAGCACCTGAACTGGTACCTGCTGAGATTTATCTTCATTTATCAGAAATCCCAGGGACTCCAGAGTAGATTTTGCTAGTGCCAGTGACTGCACTGCATGCTGCATAGACTGTCCTACTATTAACCAGTCGTCCAGGTAGGGAAAAGACTGTTTCACCTTGTTTTCTCAGAAACTCTACCACCACTGATAGGCACTTTTTAAAAACCTATGGTGCCGAAGTTAGTTCGAAAAGGAGAACTGCAAACTGGTAGTGGCCTGAAGCCAGTCTGAATCTCAATAATTTTCTGTGAGATGGTCTGATGGGAATGTGAAAATAAGCATCCCTTAGATCTAGGGAGGCTAGCCAGTCTCCCTTTTGCAATGAGGGAATGATTATTGCAAGAGTGACCATTTTGAACCTTGGTTTCAAGATGTCCTTGTTCAGCAGTCTTGGATCCAAAATAGGTCACCAATCCCTGTTTTTCTTCCTTATGAGAAAGTACCTGGAATAAAAACCTTTGCCCCTGCTTGTTAGAGGCACTACCTCTACTGTTTTGATTGCTAGCAGATGCTTTACCTCTGCCTACAGCAGAATTCTGTCTGCAGCTGTTGTTAGAGCAAAGGTTCTTGTTCTCAGCTTTGGAAATGATTTGAAACTGAGTGCCAGGCCCTGGCTCACTACCTCCAACACCCACTTGTCTGTGGTGATGGAATGCCAAGCGTGAAGGTAATGAGCCAGTCTGCCACCTACTGGTGATCCTGCAATAGGGGATGCACTAGCCCGTCAGGGGTTCTGTATGGGATGTGCCTGAACCTGTGGTGCAGGAGCCACTCTTCTCATGGCTCTCCTGCCCCTTCTTCTAAAATAACCTCTGACCTGCTGCTGAGGCTGAGAGACCTGAGCCTGAAAGAAGGGGTTGGGGTACAAACTCCTACCTCTACCTCCCCTACTCTGGGGTCTATAAGAGGTGGAGGGCCTATCCTTGGAATTTCTCCGACAGGTGGATTTATATTCCTCCACCTTTTTCATGTATGCCTCTGTTTTATCCCCAAACAATTAACTGTTCTCCAGGGGGAAATCCATTGCTTTGGCCTGGGTGTCTAAAGTCAGGTTGGTCGCTCTAAGCTACGCAAACCTCCTGAGTGAAACAGACAAAGCCATTAACCTGGATGCAGTATCACTGGCATCCACTGCCATATGAAACTGGTACTTGGTAGCATCAAGTGAAGCCCTTGCAGTCTCCTGTAAATCTACAGCCACTTCACATGGGACCTTATCTGCCAAAGCTAGAACAGTGTTCCATAGAGCTTTTTGGTACTGCACTGAATATGCCATGTAACTGGCTTGCCTAACTAATAAAGAGGCAGCCATGTACCCTTTCTTTCCCATAGCATCCATTTTTCTTGAATCTTTGTCTGGTGGATGGGTAGCCAAGGGGATCCTGAGCTTGTCACAGGCAGTAGCTTGTACTGCTCCCTCAGAATCAGGATGAGTAAACAGAAAATCAGTTGTAGTTCTGTCCAGCTGATATTTCTTGTCAGCTTTCTTATCCACACCAGGAATAGAGGTTGGATTTTTAAAAATCTGCACTGCGGCCTTTTTTAAAGATTTATGCATGGGCAGAAGCAGACGTTTTGTTGGGGTTAACCCCATCATCTCCAGAAAATCTGTCTCCTCCACATCCTCTTCTGTTTCCTGAAGAGGAAGGTTCAGGGTTTCCACCATGCTCTTAACAAAAGCATAGTGGGAGGAGTATTCCTCAGGACTCCTAGGAGGGGACCCAAATTCTTGCTCAGGGGAGACCTCTGGATCTATAGGTTCCCCTTGCAAGTCATCCTCCTCCTCCTCCTCCTCCCCAAACACTTGCAGCAGTTCTTGCCATGCTTGGACTATAGGAGAAACCGGTGCAGTCACTGTAGGAACTGGGATTGCACCCTGTAGGACTTGTAGCACTTGAAGTGCCTTAGCAATGTCCTCAGCCGAGGGCATAATATGCTTGTCTGCTGGGAGCTCCTTAGCCTTCTCAGCTGGAGACACAGCAACATGTTTTTCTTTACACTTTTTCTTAAATGGAACAGGTTCAGAGCCTGCTTACAAAGCCCTTTTTGTTTTACTCTGAATACCTGTCAGGATCCTTGGCTTTATCTCCATCCTTTTTATAGGAAGAAGAAGAAGCAGAATTATCCATACTAGCAGCAGAAGCAGAAGCCATATCTTCTAAAATGTGTGACCTTTTCTTAAATGTTTTAGGGCAAAAGGTCTTACAAATATCACAATTGGCAAATATATGACTTGTACCCAAACAAGAAATACACAGAGAGTGTCTATCTGCTTTTGTTATAAGCTGCCCACAAGATTCACAACATTTAAAACCTGTGGCTCCTGTACGTTTTTTAAGTTTATCTAAATGGACCTCTGACATTGATAGACAAAAATATTACTTACAATAAACAATTATTTAAAGCACCTCAGAACCAGAGGATCTTTAAAATAACAACCGCTAGCAGTTCCTGGAACCGATCGCTATTCAATTCCTGAATGAAAAGGGACCCGATAAATACAGTAATTTAACAAAAAATAAAGTGGTTCAAGGAACCGATCGCTAAATATATAAAATAAAGAAAACTGAGGTAAAAACCTCCCAAACAGATGCAGAACCCTCGGTTCCAAGGAACCGTGAAGGAGCCGCGAATAGAGACAAAAAACTACTATAATAATACTAAATTATACTAAACAATGTTTCTAAGGCAGCAATTTTAAATTTAAACTAAAATGAGTACTTATCCACAGATGAACTTTATTCTGAAGACAGTTTAAGGAGAGCTCTCCGAGACGTCCTTACTAGGCAGGCAGAGTAAAGAATCTGAAGCACTCAGAGTGCAGCAGTTGCTAGGGTAGCAGTTTGAAAGTGGCATGAGCCACTTGAGAATTCCATAATTTGCATAAAATTCCATTTCTCCGGGCAGTTCAACACAGGAGGCTGACTGCATTAAGTTTAATCATAATGAGTGATTCCTGGGGTTAGAACTACTGTTACAGGTGAGTAACCTGTTTTTCTAGGGACATGGATATGACGTTCTATCCACACTTTCTGACAGACTCCTAGCAGTTCTCTGGGAGGGGCAAGGCGCACAGCCCCTACTTGGGAAACAGAGATTGGAGAACTAATGCTCTATAAACCAGCACCCAGCGTGACTTAAGGTCGATATGGTAGTGGGAAATGAAGGTGTGTGCTGACCTCCAGGTAGCAGCCCTGCAGATTTCCTGGATAGGGATGTTCCTGGAAGCAGCCACCCAGGCAGCAGTATGGCGGGTGAAATGAGCCCTAGGCCCTACGGAAGGCTCCCTACCCTCCAACCTGTAGCAGAGATCAATGCAGGATACAATCCACCAGCCAATCATCCACTTAGCTGCCGATCTGCCAGGTGCAGCTTCAACACAGGTGACAAACAGCTGGCGAACCTCTCCCTGAACTCCAGCAGTGTGCTTTTTATAATAGGCCAGCGCTTGCCGCAGGTCAAAAGTATGGAGCTTCTGCTCGGCCTCCAAGGTGTGGTTGGTGAAGTACACCGGGAGATTAATCACCTGGTTATCGTGAAAATCAGACACAACCTTCAGGAGGAACTTTGGGTTGGGGCGAAGGACAACCTTGTCGCTGTGGAAGACCAGGTAAGGAGACTCCACCGAAAGTGCCTGGAGCTCACTGATCCTTCTGGCTGACGTAACAGCCACCAGGGAGAAAGTCTTCCACACCAGGTGAGATATTTTGCACCTGTGCATAGGTTCGAATGGCTTGCCCATGAGCTTTGCCAACACCAGCAACAAGTCTCCAGGTGGGATTGGTTCATGCACCAGAGGGAAAATGTGGTCAAGGCATTTAAAGAAGTGCCAGACCACCTGCTCCTGTGCCACTAACTGCCAATTGGTCCGCGCCCAGTAAGCAGAGATGGCTGCCAGCTGCACCTTAAAGGTCATCAACCGAAGGCTCGATTGAGAGAGGGACCAAAGATAGACAAAGATGCAAGCCACTGGACAGGACAAAGGGTCCAGCCCTTTTTGCTCTGACACCAAATGGAGAACTTCTTCGATTTGAGGGTGTAGCATTTCCTGGTCGACGCCTTCTGAGAAGTCTCAACAACATTGAAGACATCTTCAGAGAGACCCAAAGCCTGGAACTCTAGTCACTCAGGAACCAGGCTGTCAGTTGCAGGGACTGAAGGTCCAGATGGAGAACCTTCCCCTGATAGATGGAGAGCAGGTCCAGGTGTAGAGGAAGATGTCTCGGGGGGGCCTGCTGCTGAGGCTGAGGAGATTGGGGGACCAGAAATGGTGTGTCTAGTCCGGAGCGACCAGGATCACCCATGCCTTGTCCCTCCTCGCCTTGAGCAACACCTTGTGGATCAAGGGGAATGGAGGAAAGGCAGAGAGGAGGCCTGGGGTCCAGGGAATCAAGAAGGCACCCCCCTGCAGCATTCCCTGCTGAGGGTGGCATGCATAGAACAGCCTCAGCTTTGTGTTCTCCCTGGAGGCAAACAGGTTCACTAGAGGGTGCCCCACTGGGAGAAGAGACTGTGCATTACCTATGGGTGGAGAGACCACTCATGAGATGCCTCACCCACATGGCTGAAAGAGTCTGCTAGCTGGTTGGAGACACTGGCCACATGAATGGCCAGGAGAGCAGCCTCCAGGCTGCACAAGAGGGTCCAAACAAAGACAACTTCCCTGCACAGAGGAAGACAGTGCGCCCCCACCCTGCTTTTTGGGACAGTACATGGTTGTGATGTTGTACGGCTGGACCTGGACCACCTGTCCCCGAATATGAGGGGCAAAGGCATTCAGCACCAGCCATACTGCCCGGAGCTCCAGCAGGATGATATGGCACTGGGACTCCTCGAGGGTCCAGAGCCCATGGATTCTGTGTTCGCCCAGGTGGGCACCCGAGCCCATGAGAGAGGCCTTCAGTCATAAGGATGAACGTCGTCTCTGGGTGGACAAACTGCATACCTTCCTGCAGATGTTACAGGACTAACCACCACTGGAGGGCTTCTCACATCAATTGGGTCACAGTGACCAGCTGGTAGAAGTGGCCCTTGCACTGGGACCACTGGCATGCTAGCTCCCACTGCAGAGGATGTATTCTCCAGCCGGCCCAATGGACCACGCTGGTGCAGGCCATCATGTACCCCAGAAGGTGCTGGAAGTTCTGAGCAGGCGGAGACTGCCCAACCTGAAATCATCGGACAAAGGAGAAGAGAGCTTCCACCCTGTCCACCTGGAGCCAAGCCCTGGCTCTGTGAGAGTTGAGCTTTTCCCCATTGAAACTGATCACCTGTGTGGGCACAAGTTCTGACTTGGCCTTGTTGACCAGGAGGCCAAGAGAGATGCAGGTCTGGAGGGCCAGGTTCCTGGACTGCTCCATCTCCTGCCTGGAGGGACGTGTGATCAACCAGTCATCCAGGTAGGGGTAAACCCGGAACCTCTCAGCGCCTCAGGTAAATTGCCACCACTGCAACATACTTGGTGAAAACACTGGGGGATGAGGATAGGCCAAATAGCATGGCCTGGAACTTGTAAAGAATTCCGCCCACCCAGAACCAGAGGAACCAACAGTGAAACGAATGGATTGGGATGAGAAAAAACATGTCCCGAAGATACAGGGAGCAGAACCACATATATAATACCCAAGAGATGGTATGATCTGAGACAGAGTTACCATCCTGAAAGTGCATGGCCTGATGAACTTGTTTAGGTCATGTAGATCTAAGATGGGGCACCAGCCCCACATCCATTTTGGCACCAGAAAGTACCTGGAGACAAACCCTGGGTGTTCTGGAGGGTCCGAGAAAGGAACCTTGACCTCCTTGCAGAGCAGGTGGGCAATATCATCCCGAAGGACCAACAGGATGTTGAAGGACACTATGCCCTCTCGTGAGGCGCTAGCTCGGCAAGGCGAGTATGCCTCAAACTCTAGAGGCAGACCCTGATCGATCACCTCAAGAACTCACCTGTCCATAGAGACAGCAGACCAGGTGGAAAGGAAGTGGCGAAGCCAGCCCCCCACGGCAGAACCTAGAGGAGGTGTGACAGGCATGAGGGAGGCACCCCTCATCCCATCATTGGGTATGCTTGGAGGCATAGGAGGGCCCAGCTGAGTAGCCAGGAGGGCCTCATCCTCCAGTACTGCGGACAACCATGGCCACTGACTTCAGCCGAGGTCACCAGGCCTGAGCCTACTGCTCAGCTTGCAGCTGGGTTGGTTTGGCCGCAGGAGTGGAGGTGGCCCGAAAGGCCTACTTTTTCTGTTGTTTGGAGCCCTTGGGACCCCTCTGAGTGGATGTCATCAAGTCCAAGGTGACACTGGACTTCTCAAAGTGGGTGAGGTGCCCCTCGACGCCGGGCACGAACACGTTGGTGCCTAGAAACGGAACATCCACCGGCTTGTGCTGGGTATCCTATGTGAAGGTCAATATCCTCAGCCAAGCCTTGTGGTACATGGCCCTGCAGCCACCATGGACCGGGCACCGGAGTCGCCGATGTCCATGACTGTCTGGAGCCGTTTGGCTACAGCCCAGCCCTGGTCTCAGACCTGCTTGACTGTAGTATGTAGGTCCACTGGGAGATGAGGAAGAACCCCATCAAAAAAAAAAGTGCCCAACAAGGCGTGAGAAAAAGGGGCCATGAAGAGGGCCCAGCTCATCTGGCGAAGGCCAAGAGAACAGGCAGAATAGACCATTTTGGCCGAATGGTCCAGTTTCTTGGACTCCTTGTCAGGTGGCTTGTAGACATTTCCCAAATTGCCAGAGTGCCGAAACATGGAATCAGCCACCAAACCTTCAGCTGAGGGATGTTCCGTGAACCCCGAAAGGGAACCGGTGGGAACCACATACTTGCGGACTATCCGAGCCAGTGGCGCAGGTCAGGAGGGAGGATGCTGCCATAGCTCTAAAGTAGGGCCGAGGATGGCCTCTGCTACTGGAAAGGCTTCCCCAGAAGAATCATCCCAGTCCAAAATCTCGGTAAGTGGGTACCAAGCCTGCTTCTGAACGGGTTCCATCTGGAGACCCATAGACTCCAAGGTGAGGTGAAAAAGGCCCATAAAAGATGTAGGGCCCTCATCCGCCAAGAGATGCCCCCAACTCTGTGTCCACCGGACAAGAGTGCAAGGAGGAACCCTCTGACTCTAAAGAGTCGTCAAAAGGGGGTCAACCTCCTGAGCCCCTGGTGACCCTCTGCAGACGGTCTGGGGTGACGGTGGCAGACAGATGATGGGGAAGACCCGAGGTCGGATGAGACTCCTTGGTCGGAGTGCCGGTCATCTGCTGAGTCGGGGGCAGCTCCACTGGAATTGGCGGAGAGGCTGGAGGGGGCCAAGCCAGGACCGTTTTAATGGGTCTGCTCCAGCAGAGGCAGAGTCAGCCTCTGCAGTGAAAGCCAAGTAATGGTCGGGGTAGAAGCCAGTATGGGCTTCATCCCAGCGAACACCAGCTGTTGCCACATGAGATCCTCGTAGTGTCGACACAACTTGCACCGAAGCCTCTCCTCACCCAAGGAGGATGATGAAGAATAGTGGCAGTGCTGCTTACCCAAGCATCAACAGTGGGAGCGCCAAGGTTACAAGCCGCTCAGCTCACGGGATCTAGACATGGACCTTGTCTGTCGGGGGGGGGGAGAGGACAGGGGTCAAAGAGGGGTCCAGCAAGGGCGGGGGCACCGCCGGGTCTTTGACAAGACCCGGACTGATCCATCCCTCCTTGGGTTTGAGTTAGAACCAGAGTCCTAGACAAGGAGATATGGGTCTCTTCGGGCGACAACAGGTCGACCAGCTCAAGAAAAATCTTGTCCACAAGATCGACCTGCGTCTTGGACAACTGGTCCAACAGGGTTACTGTGGAGCCGGCGGCCTGGGCCGAGGAATCGACCGAAGTTGGAACCTCCACAGAAGCATGGGAATCAGGAGCCTGACGGCGCTCCTGATCCCACGATTGATGATGAGACCATTTTTTGGCCTCTTTCTTAGATATGGACTTGTGCCCCAATGAAGGGCCCTGCCCATGGGTGGGGAGAGCCTGGCACGTCCTTAAATGCTCAAGTAAAGAAGGCACCCAAACAGAGCATCAAAATGGCTGCAGGTGAGGAGAACTGAGCTGCATCCTGGGCCGCCACCTCTTTGAAAGTCACAAGCTGTGCAGCAGACCCTGCAGCCACAGAGACCACTCAACAGGCATCTTTAGATTTGACCAGTAGGTACCGATCACTCGGTCACCATAAGAGCAAGCGGGCGTGGTGGTCTTCTAAAACGGATGGATGAAAAGTGCAGCAAATGCCTGGGGATCATGCTCGTGGCCCAGGTAATACACGCACAAGGTGTGTGGGTCCGTCTGGGACAACATCTTCCCACAGGCGCACCTCCAAAACTCCAGATTAGACTTCTTGTCGTCCGTGTTGGTTGGTGTGAAGAAAGAGCCTGAAGACAAAGATTGTTTATTTAGTTGAAGAAATACAAAGATTTGAGCAAAGGGCCTTCTCAGCGTGAGAGCGGTAAGGAGGGAACCTGCTTCTTCCAGCGGAAAGGAAGATCTGGTGTCACGGAGAAGGGCCGAGGGAGTTACCACCCAGGTGAGTGGGAGAAGCCAGCTTTGAAGACATTCCAGCCAGTCTTAAAGGGGAAATGCACTGCAAGAAAGTATGGATAGAATATCATATCCATGTCCCAAGAACCACAAATTCTACTCAAGAGTTGGTATGATCTGAGACAAAGTGACCATCCTGAAGGTGCACAGCCTGATGACATTGTTCAGATCATGTAGATCTGAGATGGGGCGCCAGCTCCCCATCTGTTTTGGCACCAGGAAGTACCTGGAGACACACCTTGGGTGTTCCAGAGAGTCCAAGACAGGAGCCACGACCTCCCTGCAGAGGAGCTGGGCAATGTTGTCCCAAAGGGCCGACAGGATATGGACGGACACTATGCCCTCCTGAGAGGCACAGGCTTGGCAGGGCAGGTACGCTTTTGACCTCCAGAGGCAGACTCTGACCGACCACCTCAAGGACCCACCTGTCTGTGGTAACAGCGGACCAGGCAGAAAGGATGTCGTGGAGCCAGACCCCCATGGGAGGACCCAGGGGAGGCGTGACAGCCATGAGGGAGACACCTCTCATCCTGTCACAGGGTAGGCTTGGAGGTGGAGGAGGGTCCAGCTGAAGAGCCACCAGGGCATCATCCTCCAGGCTTTTGGATGACCGTGGTCACAGACTTCGGCTGAGGTCGCCAGGCCTGAGCCTGCGGTCCAGCTTGCGGGCTGGGCTGGGTTGGTTTGGCCACCGGAGCAGAGAGGCGCCAAGAGGGCTTCTTCTTTGGTTGCCTGGAGCCCTTGGGATCCCTCTGGGCGGATGTCACAGAGTCCAAGGTGACACTGGACTTCTCGATGCAGGTGAGGTGCCCCTCGACCCTGGGCCCAAATAAGTCGGTACCGAGGAAAGGGACATCCGCCATCTTGTGCTGGGTATCTGCCGTGAAGGTTACGTTCCACAACCAAGCCCTATGGCACATGGCCACCGAGGCTGCCATGGACCAGGCGAATGAGTTGCCGAAGTCCAAAGCTGTCTGGAGCTGCCGGTTGGCCACAGTCCGACCCTGGTCCTAGACCTGCCTGACAATGGTCTGGATGTCCTCTGGGAGATGAGGAAGAACCCCATCAAGGGTGCCCAGAAGGACATGAGAAAAGTGGGCCATCAGAAGGCTGAACTCGCCTGGTGATGTCCAACAGAGAAGGCAGTATAGACCTTTTTGGCCGTATGATCCAGTTCCCTGGGCTCCTTATTGCGCAGCTTGTCAACATAGTCCATGTTGCCCAAGTGCCTGAACAGGGAATCAGCCACAAGGCCTTTAGCCAAGGGCTGCTCCATGAACCCGAAAGGGAACCGACAGGGACCGCATACTTGTGGGCCATCTGGGCCAACAGTGCACGGCAGGAGGACGGATGCTGCCACAGCTCCAAAGCAGGGCCAAGAAGAAAAAATTACTCACCTTAGTAATTGCTTTTCTTCTCATGGAGTCTTGCTATGTTATAACAATAGCAGTCAGCCACTGCAGCTGAACTGCCCCGGAGAGGAAGGAGTTAACTCCAGAGGATCTGGAGTTCTACAGCGTGAGGGCGCTGTGCCAAAGCTCTATCTGGCCAGTTTCAAATGAAACTGTCAGATCTTTAGGAAGCTACCACTAAGCAACAAGCCTGTGTGGAAAGCTCTACACTAGCCAAATGGCTACCTACTAGTAGTAATAACAACAATATAAACAACAATAGAAACACCAATAACCATAATAACAATGAATAATGGTATTATTATTATTAGTTTTCCCCCCTTGACAAGCACCATTAGGACCCCCCCTTCCCCCAAAGACTCAAGTCCAGGAAGGGGACCAATATATTACCTAAACGAACAACCTAGTTCCCTAACCCTAAAGAAAGAGGGTAAAGGGAAAAAACTACAATGGCATGACACAGTGCTTGCACTAATTTGCCACCCCTACCCAAGTAGAAGTTCTGAGAGGGGCAGGAGGGAGGGTGGTTATAATATAGCAAGACTCCATGAGAAGAAAAGCAATTACTAAGGTGAGTAATTTTTCTTCAAACACCATGAAGTCTTGCTATATTATAACTAATAACGATTACACAGCAGTACCTCCATGGAGGAGGGTCAGGACCTACTTGGGAAATAGGCTTGAGCACAGCTGTACCAAACCGAGCATCTCTCCTGGACTGGACATCCAGGGAATAATGCTTGGTAAAAGGTGAACTGTCTTCCAGGTAGCAGCTTGACAAATTTCCAGAATGGAATAACTCTAGCAGCCAGAGACGCAGCTGTACACCCAGTGGAGGCCTCAGTCCTGAGGGGGTTCTCACCTAGTTTTGGTAACAAATTGGACACAAGAGACAAGCCACCTTGCAATTGTCCTCTTAGTGGCAGGTTTCCCTTGCCAACCTCGCCATAAGTAAGGAAGAGTTGGAGGGATTCGAACCTGTGACCCTTGGTGCGTTCCAAATAGTAGCTTAAGGCTCTTTTGACGTCCAAGCTGTGCAGTCTCCTCTCACCTGAGGAAGAATGCTCAGTGAAAAATACTGTGAGAGATATGGATTGGTTCAGGTGGAAATCTGAAACCACCTTAGGCAAAAACTTTCTATTAGTCCTGAGGACTACCTTATCTCTGTGGAAAGAAATAAAATCTTCTTCCACTGACAGGGCCTGTAATTCACTTATGCGTCTGGCAGAAGTGATAGCCACTAGGAAAACAGTTTTCAAGTTAGATACTTGAGCTCGCTGAGAGACAGAGGCTCAAAGGAGGTTGCATTAACTGAGCAAAGCAAACATTCAGGTCCCAGGCAGGAGCTGGTTCCTAAAAGGGGTGTTAATATGAAGTAACCCTTTAAAAAACTTGGAAAACACAGGGTGAGAAGAAAGGGAGGCAGGCTTCCCTGCTGACACAAAAGCAGAGACAGCTGCCAGATGAACCTTCAAGGTAGCTGGCCTAAGGTCTAGGGAATTTAAATGGACCAAATAGTCCAATAAAATGGGAAGATCAGCGGATTCTGGAATAATCTGCCTCTCAGAGCACCAGATGGAAAACCTCTTCCACTTAGAATTATAAGTGGCCCTAGTGGAAGGCTTCCTTGAAGCCTTTAAAATATCCAGGATACCTTGAGAAAGGTGTAAATCAGCAAATTCTAACTCCTCAAGAGCCAGGCCTTGAGATGGAGGGATTTGAGGTCCGGATACCACACTCTCCCCTGTGCACAGGCCAGCAAGTCGTGGACTCTGGGCAGGCTCAGGGCAGGGTGGACTGTCAAGGACAGAAGCAGAGGGTAGCAGGGCTATCTGGCCCAATCTGGGGCAACCAGAATCACTTTGCAGGGTTGAGATCTGATTTTCACTAGTACCCTGAAAAGAAGAGGAAAGGGGGGAAAGGCATACAGGAACTTCCCTTTCCAGTCCAACAGAAAGGCGCCCAGGGGACTGAGCCCAGCACTGGAGGCCTGCAACAAAATAGAGGAAGTTGGTGGTTGTCTGGGGCTGCGAAAAGATCTATCTGAGGGGTGCCCCATCTGGCAAAGACAGACCCCAGCACCTGTGGATTCAGAGCCCATTCATGATGGCCCTGAGAAATTCTGCTGAGGGCATCCGCCAGGACATTGTCCTTCCCTGGGAGGTGAACTGCTATCAGGGAGGTGTTCAGGGAGTAGGCCAGAGACCACAACTTCATTGCTTCGGTGCACAAGGCTGATGACCGAGTGCCCCTTGCTTGTGATGATGTACCACATTGTGGTGGTGTTGTCTGTCCTGACTTGAACCACTTTGTTCTGGACAGAAACTGAAAATACCTGAAGAGCTAAAAAGACAGCTCTGAGTTCCAAAAGATTGATGTGGAGCAGAGATTCCTGAGGAGACCACACTCTCTGAGTGGACAGGTCGCCCAAGTGAGCTCCCCACCCTAACAGGGAGGCATCCGTGGTGAGGGTGAGGGAGGGAAATTGGAATGAAGGAACCCCTTGTTTTAGATTGCGCCGGTCCTGCCACCAGTGGAGGGCCAGGATCAGAGTTTGAGTCACTGGGACCAATTTGGAAAGGGGTCCTTCCTTTGAGACCAATAGGCCCTCAAATGGAACTGAATGTCCCTCATCTGGAATCTTGCTCCTTGCACTACAGCTGTGGAAGCAGCCATGTGCCCCAGGAGTTGCAGAAAATGCCTTGCTGGTCGAGAGACCATGAGTAAAGGAGGATGCCAGGGCAATGAGTCTGTCTACCCTTTCCGAGGGAAGAAATGCCCTGGCTAACTCGTGTTCAATTCTGCACCTATGAAAGTTAGGACCTGAACTGGTTCCAGAACTGACTTTGGTAAATTTAGCAGGAATCCCAGGAAGTGAGAAGCTGCTGGGTGACTTGCAAGTGATTTAATCCGATCTGGAGACTGACCCACAATGAGCCAGTCGTCCAGGTAGGGAAACACAGCAACCCTTGCCTTCTTAAGTGAGCCACTACCACAGCTAGACATTTGTGAATACCCTTGGAGCAGAGGTAAGGCAAGGCATTGTCTCCTGAACTGTAGTGGCCTGAGGGCAGTTTGAACCTTCGGTACCTTGGTGAGAAGGCCTGATCAGAACATGAAAATAGGCATCCTTGAGGTCCAGGAAGCTAGCCAGTCCCCTGGCCTTAGAGAAGGCAATATCATTGCCAGAGTCAACATTTTGAACTTTGGTTTCAAAAGATGCTTGTTCAGGTACCTTAAATCTAGAATGGGCCGCCATTCTCCTGTCTTTTTTGGGGTAAGAAAGTATCTTGAATATAGCCCCTTGCCCTGATGGCAAGGAGGGACCCTTTCCACTGCTTTGCAGTCCAGAAGAGAAGAAACCTCTGCTTCCAAAGCAAGGGCTTCTGAAGGATTTGCAGGTGGAAAATGTCTGGCTCTCATCTTTGGAAACTGTTTGAAGCTGAGAACCAGACCCTGGCTTATTACCTCCAGAACCCATCTGTCCGAAGTTAAGGACAGCCAGTTCTGGCTGAAATAAGCCAACCTGCCCCCCACTGGTACAGGAGAATCGGCCCTGGGCACCCCATCAGGGTGCCTGCTTGGCAACAGCCTTAGGCTGAGGGAAGGGGACGGTTTACTTGTGCCTCGTCTACCCCTGCCTCTGAAGAAACCCCTCTGCGCAAAAGCAGAGGAGGCTTGAAATTGGTAAAAAGTCCTGTGGAAAGGCCTGCCCCTACCTCTGGGAGCGTGCCTTTGTGGAGTGGCATGCCTCTCCTTAGCCTGGGCACTTTTGTAGGTAGTTCTGTATTCATCCATCTTTTTCATATAGTTTTCTGTTTGTTCCCAACAGAGAATTTCCACTACAGGAAAATCCATAGCCTTTGACTGAGTATCCTGGGACAGATTAGTGCATCTGAGCCATGCCAACCTCACGGAAAGCTACAGAAGTGGCCATGACCCTAGAGGAGACATCATTAACATCAACAGCAGTATGAAATTGAACTTTAGAGGCTTCAATGCCATCAGCAGCCACCTGTTCCAACTCACTAGCCAGCTGGCCATGGGCCTGCTTGGCTAACTGCAATATTGTGTCCCATCTAGATTTCTGATATCTAGCTACATAAGCCATATAATTTGCCTGCCTAAGTCCCAAAGAAGCTGCCATATACTGTTTTTTCACCATGGCATCAATCTTCCTGGAATCCTTATCAGGAGGATGTGAGGCCAGGGGAATATTAGCCTTGTCACAGGCTGCAGCTTGTACCACCACCTCATGACTACACTGTTCAGTGAGGAAGTCTGTATCAGAGCCTGACAAAGTATACCTTCTGTCCATTTTTTTATCTACAGGAGGGACAGAATGAGGATTTTTTAAAATCTTTGTTGTTTGTTTCCTAAATGACTTATGCAAAGGAATAGACAACCTCCTAGACTCTGGTATATCCATCATTTCTACAAAATCAGGCTCCTCGTGCTCATCCACAGCCTCCTCTAAAGGAAGTTGGAGGGTTTCTGCAACCTTTTTGTAAAACATAAAATGAGAAGGGGACTCAGACAGAATAGGAGGAGATTCTAAAGGTCTGTCTGGAGAAATGTCCGGTTCAATGGGCACGTCCAGACCCTCCCAGCCACACATATATTGATCAAATTCTCCTCCCTCCTGTGGTTCATAAAATTCTCAACATCATACTCCTGAACCACTGGAACTGAACGAACCAACCTTTTACCAACTGTTGGTGGTTCACAGGTCCCTGAGACAGTGACTGGACAATCTGAATGGCTTTAGCTATCTCTGCAGCAGTTGGAGAGACAATTTTGGACTCCAAACCTACTGATTTCTTTGTCTTTTTAACTGGGACTGGTTCATCTGAACCAGCCTTTCTTTTGCCCGAGGAAGTCTCGCCCTGGTCAGAGGGCACTCCCTCTGGTCCAGTGGGTGCTGGACCGGGCTGGCCATCCGGGTCAGCGGACTTTTTGGCCTCTCGTTCCCTGAGCCGGCCCAATCTCTTTTCCAGGGTGGCTGCAGGGAAATTTTTACACACCTGGCAGTCTGACAGGAGGTGGTCAGACCCCAGACAATAGACACAAGTGGTGTGTGGGTCAGCCTTGGCAAAGGCTTCCCCACAGACATCACAGTGTTGAAACCCAGTGGGCCCGGTTTTTCTTTTGGGTGTCTCAGACATAATGCCAGCCTATCCAAAAACTTGCCCTTTTGATGGCAGTGCCAGGCAAGACACCTTATGGTTCCTAACCGTGTCACGGGTATTTGAAAAAACCTATTTAAAAACCAGGTTTTTTTAGAACTGATAAGAACCGGGAACCGCACTCTAAAAGCCCAACCAAACACTTCAAAACGTTAAAATCAGCAAACCGATCGGTTCAAAACCGAACCGATAATTGAATTTCCACACAGACTTTAAATTTGTACTTACAGTTTACCAGATAGAGCTTTTAACTGAAATGCGGTAAAATAAATACTTTTTGCCGGTTCAAATGAACCGAAAAATACTCGCTTGAACCGAGAATGAACTGAGCTGAAGGAGCTGATCTCCGGAGCGACTGTTCAGTGGAGCGGAGTAAAGAATCTGACAGTTTCATTTGAAACTGGCCAGATAGAGCTTTGGCACAGCGCCCTCGCGCTGTAGAACTTCAGATCCTCTGGAGTTAACTCCTTCCTCTCCGGGGCAGTTCAGCTGCAGTGGCTGACTGCTACTGTTATAATATAGCAAGACTTCATGGTGTTTGAATGGCCTCTGCAATCAGGAATGCTTCCCCAAGGGAATCACTCTGGTCCAGGATCTCAGTGAGCGAGTACTGTGCCTGCTTATGAAGGTGCTTCATCTGGAGACCCATGGACTCCGAGACAAGATGGAGCAGTCCCATAAAGGAAGTTATGGCATTCCTCCATCGAGAAATCCTTGGTCGACTCCACGTCCACCAGACGAGAGTGTAAGGAGGAGCCCTCTGATTCTGAGGATTCATGAAACAGGGGTCGACTGCCAGAGACCCCACTGATCCCTCGAGGACAGTCAGGGGTGATAATGACCGACACCAACGGAGATGACCCAAGGCCAGCAGAGCGCCGTTCTTTGGCTGTTTCAGCAGCGGCTCAACCTGAATCGGCGGAGAAGCTGGAGGAGACCGAGACGGATCTAGTGGGTCAGCTTTTGTCAAGGTGGAGAAGGCGTCGACCTCTGTGGCAAGAGCCAAGTGATAACCAGGTTTGAAGCCAAAATGGGCTTCATCCCAGTGAAAACTAGCTGATGCCACATTAAGTCCTTATAGCATCAACGCAACTTAAGCCGAAGCCTCTCCTCACCCAAGGAGGACAAGGAATAGCGGTAACGCCACTTCCACGAGTACAGAGAGCACAAGTGGCAATGCCAACGTGGGCTGCTTGACCAGGGGGATGGAGAGCAGGACTGTGACCTCAACCATGGGGGGGACTGACGGTGGGCCTTGAAGGAAGACAGCAACTGCCAAGTATCCTCTGGGTCCGGAATCTCCTGAGGATAAGTGGCAGATCAGCTGACTCATCCATCCCTCCCTGAGTCAAGGGCAGGACTGGAGTCCTGAACAAGGAGGTATCGGCCTCATCAGGCGACAATGGGTCGACAGGCTCGAGAAAAATCTCGGCTGGAAGATCGATCTACATCTCGACCAACTGGCCCAACGGGGAGATCATGGGGCCAGTGGCCTGGGCCGAGGAACTGACCGAAGTCAGAACCACAGAGAAGCGCAGGAATCAGAGACCCAAGTGCACTCCCAATCCCACGATCGATGGCGAGACTATTTCTTGGTCTCTTTTTTAGACTTAGATTTGTGCTTGGAAGAGGGACCCTGCCCAAGAGTGGGAAGGGCGTGGCACAATTCCTTGAAGGCCCCTGTAAAGGAAGCACCCAAGGAGAGCAGCAAAATGGCCAAAGCCAAGGAAGCCTGAGCTGTGGCCTCCTCAAACGCCACAAAGTTGTTCGGCAGACCAGGTAGCCATGTACACCACTCAACAGGCATCTTTGGATTTGACCAGCAGGTCCCAATCGTCCAGACGACCTAAGAACAGGCGAGCACGACAATCCTCCAAAGTGGATGGATGGAAAGTGTGGCAAATGCCGCAGGCCTGGGGATCGTGCTCATGGGCCAGACAGTAAACGCACATGATGTGTGGATTCATCTGAGACATCTTCTGCCCGCAGGCACATTTCCGGTATCCTGGAACACACTTCACGTCGTCCATGTCGACAGTGAGGAGAAAAGCCTGAAGACAAAGTTTTTAATGAAAATCCAAAGATACAGCCAGCAAAGGGCCTCTTCAGCACAAGAGCAGTAAGGTTGGAACCTTCTTCCAGCGTAAAGGAAGATCTGACATCATGGGGCGGTGCCAAAGGAGTTAGCACCTGGGTGGGTGGGAGGAGCCAACTTGAAGACATTCCGGTAAGCCTTGAAGGGGAAAGGACACCGCCAGAAGTGTGGATGGAACACCACGTCCACGTCTCTAGAAAGGATAATTGTTCTCGGCACTCAGGTGGAGCCTACTACAGGTTGGGAGGTCACCATGGGTGCATGGGGGGGGGTTAAAGCCCAGCAGTTCAGACAGAAGGGAGAGTTCTGATCGGAGGAGTGAGCAGCGAGGGAGTGAGAGTGAGTCGGGGCTGGGCGGGGGCAATTTCCCGCTAAGGGCCCTGGCCGATGGCACTTGGGGGGACACAGAGAAAGAAGTGGGAGCCAGTAGCCACAAGCCACATAGTATCTTGGAGGGCAACTAAAGTCAAGAGGGGAGCCATCAGCTGTAAGTTGCAGTGCCCTGGCAGCCTGTGACGATTCGTGTAGGGATCCAGTGGGCAAGAATACACAAGGAGTGTAGTGTCCAAAGAGCAAGTTGCCTTGGAGCTCCGTGGGACGTGTCCCTGTTCTCAGTTTGGGGACAGTTGCTGCCATTTCTTTTAAGGATGCAGGCTTCATGAGGGAACCCGCAAATTCCCAAGCCGCGAGGACTGCATATTCGGTAGGGGACCCGCTGAGCCAGTGTGGGGGGGGAGATGGGGATCGCGGACAGTTTGGGTGCCTGTGAAGAATAATGGGCTGTTAGGCACTGTGAATGGTTTTGGGACTTGTGCTGCCTTCAAACTTAAGTTAATGTTGCCCTAAAGACTGTGCAACGTCCTCGGTCTAGGTAAAAGCTCCGTCCTATTATGGCCATACTGGCCGTGTGAAAACTGAATGTGTTCCCCATGAATTAAATGATGCTCCCCGGAGCTATGTGTGAATATGTTTAATGAATCTAGCATCCCTGTTTAATATGCATTAACCTGTTGTTTTCATTCAGCACCAGTAAGGAAAAGAGAGCCTGTGTGTGACATCTGGGCCCTATGTAGGGCGGCCACTGGAAGTGTTTCTGCTGCTGTGGGGTGCACCCCTCCACCCGGATATATTCCATCCATACCTCTAGACACAGGGAGGGAGGGCTACAGTTCTATGTATGACAGGTTATGCGATTCAAATGGATAAGACACACAGCTGTTACAGTTCTGTATGTGTGCTGTTGGTTTACAGAGTAAGTTTACTTGTGTGGTGGATGTTGGGGGAGGGGTAAGGAGATGCAGGCTTTTTTTTTTTTTTTTTTTTTTATTATTTAGTTGTTTAACCAGGTATAGCACACTAAGCTGAAAGCTTTTTTTACAGGAGCGACCTGGGAGCACAAGGAGGTTAACTGACTTGCTCAGGGTCACACAGTATGCAAGTGGACGCTATGGGATTCAAACCCAGGTCTTGTCTGCTATTTGTCACCAGATTTGCAGCTCAGAGCCTTAGACCACTGTGCTATACTGCCTCCTGCCTCCTTGATCCAAGCCATCAATCAGCCTCCATTCAGTGCACACAGTAAGCTTTATTTGTAAAAGGCTGGGAAAAAGTGACAAAAAAAAGTCAAGTAAGTTATCAGGTTTGGTCAGCTTCACTTTTAAGCATTTCAGTCTTGAAAGGGTTAACAAACCCTAGAGACAGGAGTAAATCACTGTACACTGCTATAATCTGAATCTCTACTGGAGCAATGTAGTCTCATTACAAACTCAGTTTTGACCAACAGGGAATTGTTTAGATAAAAATGTGTAAAAAGAGGATTTAGGTGTCCTAAGAGAGAAAAAGAGAGAGCGAGAGAGGGAGGAGGAATGATGGAGCTCTGTTATCATTTGGTCTTAGATCAGTCGTGAAAGGGTTAGCAAACCCTACAGACAGCAGTAAATCATTGTACACTGACACACACACACACTTGGGAGACAGCGAGAGAGAGCGGAGTATAATTTAAATATCGACTGGATCAATGCTGTCTCGTACAAACTTAGTTTTGTCCAATAGGCAGTGGTGTAGTGATAAATTTAGAAGTGTGGGATCTCCTTGGACTACGATGTCCCCAACCCCTCACAGGTAGGGGATCTGGGGGCTGCCTAGGCCCTCAGAAGCTATCAGGTTTTAGATGCATTCTGACACCATTTGCCTGCTTTTAAAGCCTTTGCTGACTTGTTACAAGCAACCAATATTACAATCAACCTAACTACTTTTTATTTTCTTAAAAAAAAAAAAGTCAAAACTAAAGCAAAAAGTCCCACTCCATCCACCCTTCTAACACCCGACTATATACCACTTCTCTTGAGTACAGTCAGCTTACACTGCAGCAGGCATTGCTCTTGTTACCTTGCAACTTGAACAGGAGACTCTGCCCTGCCCCCAACAGTGCACCACAGAGTCAGATATACAAGGCAGCGAGAAAGATACACAAAACACTAGCCTGGAAGTGCAAGTGTCTGTCACACAGCAGACACTTACACAGACCAACCATGCCAAAGAATGGAACTGATACACAGGACCCACTGGAGGGTTCCTCGAGGCCCAACATTGACACAAGATGTATAACAGGTCATGAATGTTTTATCTGCATGTGCCCTGAACTGAGACAGCTGGAGCAGGGAGGGTAAGGCTCAGCAGGGACAGCTGCATGAAATATAGGATATAAACAGTGACATCACAGCCTACAGACTTGACATGCAACAACAGTTCTTCAGCCTGTGTGAGACCTTGGAAAATGGCATGACCATAGTTGTCACTGCTACACAGCAGGATGATGTTTCCCATTCATATCCAACCACAAATCCCTATATGACACACACCGGATCCACAACACCATCAAGCACTCCAGCACAACCCACACATAATAGTCAACCTACAGGGGTGCACAGCCAACTGTAACAGATGATAACGTAATGCCAAGCACGTCCCTTGACATGCACACAGCCAGTCACATGGCAAGGGCAGGGGCAATTCCAGTGGTAGACTTAACCCACCCTAAACACCCGCTCAGAAGTCATTCCAGACACCAAAGCTAAAAAATACAAATGACCTAATGCTTCTTACGAATGCAGTACAGGCTTTAATGCTGAAGAATTGCCACCCACCATCAGATGCATTTGGACTTCACTTCATGGGTTCCATGTTCACTCACAGCGGGGGATGGGAGGTTGGCAACAAGGGGAACGCTGAGGGGAAAGAGAGATCACTTGAGTCGCTGGATGCAACCCAGCCCCTCGTCAGATAAGTAAGTAAGAAAAAATTACTCACCTTAGTAATGTTGTTTCTTCTAATGGAGTCTTGCTATAGTATGACAACTGCAGTTTGTCCCACCATTACAACTGCTCTGGAGGTGAAAGAGTTAACTTCCATGCCAGGCATGGAACTTAGAGCACGAGCTCGGTTAGAAAAGCTCTGTCTGGAATATTTCAAACTGAAACTGTCAGATCTTTACGAGCAAAACTCACTAAGGTTCTGTCTGGAAGCTGTAATCTACACTAGCCAACTGGCTACTTAAATATTAACACATTTTCCTGGCCCCAACACCAAGACTCAAGTCAGGGGACCAGAAAAAGATAAGACAAGATAAGATAAAATAAAACACAACACCCAAACACCCCAAAAAAGAAGGGGTGGAAAACATAAAATGGGCATCAATAAGTGCCAACACTGGACTGCCCACCCCATACCCAAAGTAGAAGTTCTGAGAGGGGCAGGCTGGGGGGGAAGTCATAATATAGCAAGACTCCATTAGAAGAAACAACATTACTAAGGTGAGTAATTTTTTCTTCAAACAACATGAAGTCTTGCTATATTATGACAATTGCAGACTACACAGCAGTACCTCCACGGAGGAGGGACAGAACCTACTTAGGGAATAGGCTCTGAAGCACGGCTGTGCCAAACCGAGCATCCCTCCAGGCCTGGATATCCAGGGAGTAATGCTTGGTGAAAGTGTGTACTGTTTTCCAAGTAGCTGCTTGACATATCTCTAAGATAGGGATGTCTCTGGCAGCAGCTAGAGACGCAGCTGTACCTCTGGTAGAGTGAGCCCTCCGGCCTGAAGGGGGAACCTTACCCAGTTTTTGATAGCAAAATTGGATACAAGAGACAATCCACCTGGCAATGGATCTCTTAGTGGCAGGTTTCCCTTTCCCAACCTCACCATAAGTGAGAAATAGTTGGAGGGAGTCAAACCTGTGACCCTTGGTACACTCTATGTAGTAACTTAGGGCCCCTTAACATCTAAGTGTGCAACCTCCTCTCACCAGAGGAGGAATGGTCAGTGAAGAACACTGGAAGAGAAATAGATTGATTAAGGTGGAAATCTGAAACCACCTTAGGCAAAAACTTCCTGTTAGTCCTGAGGACTACCTTACCCCTGTGAAAGGAAATAAAGTCAGTCTCCACTGACAAAGCTTGTAACTCACTTATGCGCCTGGCAGAAGTGATGGCTACTAGAAACACAGTTTTACAAGTCAAGTACTTAAGCTCTGCCAAGACAGATGTTCAAAGGGGGTTGCATCAGCTGAGCAATGCAAACATTAAAATCCCAGGCAGGGCAGGTCCTGAATGGTGGATTGGTATGAAGCAATCCCCGAAAACTTGGAAAATACAGGGTGAGCAGAAAGAAAAGAGGGCTTCCCTGCTGAAATAAAAGCAGAGACAGCTGCCAAATGCACTTTCAGGGTAGCTGGTCTCAGTCCCAAAGAATTAAGATGGACCATATAGTCCAAAACAGTTTGCAAATCAGCAGATTCCGGGGAAATATGCTTCCCAGAACACCATATGGAAAACCTTTTCCATTTGGAGTTATAAGTAGCCCTAGTGGAAGGCTTCCTAGAAGCTTTCAAGATTTCGAGAACACCTTGAGAAAGGTGTAGGTCAGCAAACTCTAACTCCTCAAGAGCCAGGCCTTGAGGTTGAGGGATTTGAGATTCGGATACCAAACTCTCCCCTGGGCACAGGTTAACAAATTGTGGTTCCTGGGAGACACAGGGAAGATGGACTGCTAAGGACAGAAGGAGGGTACCAGGGCTGCCTGGCCCAGTCTGGAGCAATCAGAATCATCTTGCAGGGCTGAGATCTGATTTTGACTAGCACCTTGAGCAGGAGAGGAAGGGGGAAGGCATAGAGAACTTCCTTCCCAATCGAGGAGAAAGGCATCCAGGGGGACTGAGCCCAACACTGGGGGCCTGCAACAAAAAAGTGGAAGTTGATGATTGTCTGGGGCTGCAAAAAGATCTATCTGAGGGGTGCCCCATCTGGCAAAAACTATCCCCAGTACTCAGGGATCCAGTGACCATTCGTGATGGCCCTGGGAAATCCTGCTGAGAGCATCTGCCAGGACATTGTCCTTGCCTGGGAGGTGAACTGCTATGAGGGAAGTGTTCAGGGAATAAGCCAGAGACCACAACTTCATTGCCTCTGTGCACAAGGCCGAAGACCGAGTGCCCCCTTGTTTGTTGGTGTACCACATTGTAGTGGTGTTGTCTGTTCTGACCTATACCACTTTGTTCTGAACAGATGCAGAAAAAACCTGAAGTGCTAGAAAACAGCTCTGAGTTCCAACAGATTGATGTGGAGCAGAGATTCCTGAGGGGACCACAATCCCTGGGTGGAGAGGTCGCCCATGTGAGCTCCCCATCCCAAAAGGGACGCATCTGTAGTAAGGGTCAAGGAGTGAGATAGAGGGATGAAGGAGACCCCTTGTCTCAGATTGCTCTGATCCTGCCACCACTGAAGGGCCTGGATCAGGGTTCGAGTCACTGGGATCAACTTGGATAGGGGATCTCTTCTTTGAGACCAAAAGGCTCTCAAATGGAACTGAATGTCCCTCATCTGAAATCTTGCTCCTTGCACTACAGCTGTGGAAGCAGCCATGTGTCCTAGGAGCTGTAGGAAATGCTTTGCTGGTCGAGAGACCTGCAGAGTGAAGGAGGAGGCCAGGGCCACCAGGGTCCTTACCCTTTCTAGGGGAAGGATGGCTCTGGCCTGCTTTGTGTCCAGTTCTGCACCTATAAAGGTGAGTACCTGGACAGGTTCCAGAACTGACTTTGGAAGATTGAGAAGAAAGCCCAGAGAGGTAAGCAGCTGCTGGGTAACTTGCAGGTGTGATTTGACCTGGTCTGAGACTGACCCACAATGAGCCAGTCGTCTAGGTAAGGAAAGATGGCAATCTTTGCCTTCTTAAATGAGCAACTGCTACTGCCAGGCATTTTGTGAATACCCTTGGGGCAGAGGTAAGGCAGAGGGCATTGCTCTGAACTGATAATGGCCTGAGGGCAGTTCGAATCTGAGGTACTTTCGGTGGGAGCTTCTGATAAGAACATGGAAGTAGGCAACCTTGAGGTCCAGGGAAGCTAGCCAGTCCTCTGGCCTTATGGAGGGTAAAATCATTCCCATAGTCACCATTTTGAATTTTGGTTTTAAAAGGTGCTTGTTCAGATATCTTAGGTCCAGGATGGGCCGCCATTCTCCTGTCTTTTTTGGGGTAAGGAAGTACCTGGTGTACAGACCCTTGCCCTGGTGTAGGGGAGAAACCCTTTCTACAGCTCTGAGAGCCAGGAGGGTCGAGACTTCTGTTTCCAAAGCAAGAGTCTCTAGAGGATTTGCAGGTGGAAAAATCTGATTCTCATCTTTGGAAATTTTTTGAAGCTGAGAACCAGACCCTGGCTTACTACTTCCAGGACCCACTTGTCTGATGTTAAAGACTCCCAGTCCTGGACGAAGTAAGCCAGCCTGCCCCCTTCAGGTAATGGAGAACCGGCCCTGGGCATCCCATCAGTGTGCCTGTTTGGCAGGGGCTTTAGGCTGAGGGGTGGGAGCAGGCCTGCTTGTACCCCGTCTGCCTCTCCCTCTGAAGGACCCCCTCTGAGCGTAAGCTGAAGAGGAGGCCTGGGTTTGGTAAAAAGGCCTGTGAAAAGGCCTGCCTCTACCCTTGGGGCTGCCTCTGAGGGGTGGCTTGCCGGTCCTTGGCTTGTGCGCTCCTATAAGTGGTTCTATATTCATCCATTTTCTTCATATAATTCTCTGTCTGCTCCCCAAAACAGAGAATTTTCCACCACAGGAAAATCCACAGCCTTAGTCTGGGTATCCTGTGACAAACTAGTACACCTGAGCCAAGCCAATCTACGAAGGCCACAGATGTAGCATGACTCTGAGGATACATCATTAGAATCCACTCAGCATGGAACTGCACCTTAGATGCCTCAATACCATCAGCAGCCACCTGCTCCAGCTCCTTGGCAAGCTGGCCAAGGGCCTGTTTAGGCTAAAGCCATGACAGTATCCCATCTAGATTTCTGGTATCTTGCAACATAAGCCATATAATTTGCTTGTCTGAGTCCCAAGGACGCTGCCATGTATTGTTTTTTAGCCATAGCATCAATCTTCCTGGAGTCCTTGTCAGGAGGATGTGAAGCCAGGGGAATATTAGCCTTATCACAGGCTGCAGCCTGAACTACTCCAACATGGCTGCATTGCTGTGAAAGAAATTCTGTATCAGGACCTGACAAAGTGTACCTCCTGTCCATCTTTTATCCACAGGAGGCACAGAATTAGGAGCTTTAAAATTTTTATTGTTTGTTCCTAAGGATTTATGTAAAGGAATAGACAATCTCCTGGACTCTGGGATATCCATCATCTCTACAAAGTCAGGCTCCTCTTGCTCATCCACAGCTTCCTCCAAGGAAGCTGGAGGGTTCAGCAACTTTTTATAAAACAGAAATTGAGAGGGACTCAGAAAGCCTAGGAGATTCCCTAAAGGTCTGTCTGGGGAGATGTCCGGTTCAATGGGCACATCCAGACTTTCAAAGTCACGTTCACACTGTTCATAATCATCCTCCCCCTCCTCTGGTTCATAAAACTCCTCTATATCATATTCTTGAACCGGTGGAACCGGCCGAACCGACCTTTTGCCAGATAGTGGCGGTTCGGACGGAACTGGGGAAAGTGACTGGACAATTTGGTTTGCTTTGGCTATCTCTGCAGCAGTTGGAGAAGGAATTTTTGACTCCACACCTGCTGATTTTCTAGTTCTCTTTGCTGGAACTGGCTCCTCTGAGTCAGCTTTACGTTTGCCCGAGGAAGTCTCGCCCTGGTCAGAGGCACTCCGCCCAGTTCAGATGAACCGGCTGGCCATCCAGGTCAGCGGACTTTTCCTCGCCCTGAGCCTATCAACTCTCTTATCTAGGGTAGCTGCAGGGAAATTCTTGCAAATCTGGCAGTCTGCATTGAGGTGGTCAAACCCCAGACAATAAACACATGTGGTGTGGGTCAGCCTTGGCAAAGGCTTCCACAGACACATCAGTGTTGAAACCCAGTGGGCCCGGTTTTTCTTTGGGTTTCTCAGACATAATGCCAGCCTAACCAAAACTTGCCCTTTTCCGGCAGTGCCAGGCAAGACACCCTTATCGGTTCCCAACCGTGACACGGGTCGTGAAAAACGTAATGAAATCTTTTTGAACCGATAAGAACCGGAACCGCACTCTAAATAGCTTTTAAATGCTTCAGAATAAAGTTTTAAAATAACCTGATCGGTTCAAACCGAACTGATAAACATTTACAAATTCCACACAGAAATAAACCTGTCTATTACTTACAATACCACAGACAGAGCTTGAACCGATCGGTTTGCGGTTAAAATAATAATAATCGCGGTTGAATTTAACCGAGAAAAACTCTTTTAAACCGAGAAATGAACCGGGCAGTAGGAGGAATCTCCGGAGCGACTGTTCAGTGAGGCGGAGTAAAGAATCTGACAGTTTCAGTTTGAAATATTCCAGACAGAGCTTTTCTAACCGAGCTCATGCTCGAAGTTCCATGCCTGGCATGGAAGTTAACTCTTTCACCTCCGGAGCAGTTCTAATGGTGGGACAAACTGCAATTGTCATAATATAGCAAGACTTCATGTTGTTTGAAAATGTATTTCTTAAGCACCTTTCTGGTGCCAAGGCACTGTACAGTAAAATACACAAACATTATGATCAAATAATAAACATCCATAAATTTTAAAAACCCTCAGAAAAAGCCTGATAAAACAGATATGTCTCGCGCTCCGATTTAAAACTCGAGACGGTCAGGCATTCCCTTAACCGACGAGGTAAAGAATTCCACAGGGTAGAGGGGCAGCATAAGAGAAAGCACGTACCCCAGATGTTTTTAACTGGACCCTGGGAATCTCAAGCAATCCCTCGTTGGTGGATCGGAGTGAGCGGGAGGAGCAGTAGGGAGTAAGGAGATCCTGCAAATATCAGGGTCCCTGCTCATGTAGGGCTTTGTAGGTCAGTAACCTGACTTTGAAGGTGATCCACCACTGTACCGGCAGCCAGTGCAGTCCACGCAGCACAGGCATAATATGACTAGTTCTAGATGTACCAATCAAAAGCCTGGCCACCGCATTCTGCACTAGCTGCAAATGACGGATATCAACCCCCAGAAGCCCAAGGTAGAGGGCATTGCAGTAATCAAAGCGGGAGGTTATGAAGATGTGGACCAGTGTAGGAAGGTCAGCCGGAGGAACCAAGTGTTTCACCCGTGCAATATTTCTTAGATGGTAAAAGAAGGATTTGACAATGGCAGACACCTGTAATTTCAGGGTCAAACCGCTGTCAAAAATAACGCCCAGGCTACGCACCCAGTCTGAGGTCATGAGCTGGACACCATCAAGCCATAACCCTGAAGGGTGCCCATCCCCAAGACCCACCTCCGGATGGCCCGGGTCCACAACCAACACCTCGGTCTTATCCAGATTCAACCTCAGACAGCTAGTGCTCATCCAATTCTTGATCTCGGCTATACAGTTGTTAAGCATGGAGATCGCATCACCTGTCCAGGAATAAAGGACATATACAGTTGGGTATCATCTGCATAGCAGTGAAAACCCAAACTGTATTGCCTAATGATATCTCCTAATGGCAGCATGTACACTGCAAACAACATGGGCACCAATATGGAGCTCTGCGGCACCCCACAGGACAGGGGGAGAGCATCAGAGGAATAAATTCCAGTGACAACCCTCTGCGACCTACCCATGAGGAAAGATATAAACTAATTTAGGACTGTTGCAGACAGTCCACAAAGAAGCTGCAGGCACTCCAAAAGCACTCCATGGGCCACAGTGTCGAATGCAGCCGAGAGATCAAGAAGGATTAAGATAGTATGAGCCTTTCGATCTCTTGTAATTAGGAGATCATTTAAAACCCGAACAAGGGTGGTCTCAGTGCTATGTCTTTTCCTAAATCCAGATTGGAAAACATCATAGACATTGTAGGTTATAAGATGGTCATCCTGCTGCCACACATCTACCTTCTCAATAGCCTTAACCACAAAGGGTAGGTTAGAGAGAGGTCTATAGTCAGCTAGACAGTCTGGATCCAAGGAGGGTTTTTTAAGGAGTGGTCGAATGACCGCCTCCTTGAGGGGATCAGGAAAGACCCCCTTCTCAAGGAACTCCAGATGATTTCAGCAAGGGTCGGGCATATAACAACTACGCAACCTACCAACAGTGTCATAGGGCCTGGATCCAAACTACAGCTGGTTGGTTGCAAACTCTGGACAATCCTCACAATGTCCATGAATTCCAGCCTGCTAAAGTCAGACCAGATAGAACGGGCGCTCTCCACCGCCAAATGCTGATCTCCGCAATCCCTCATAGAGTTGGGCCAGTACCTGACCTGATGCTGGCAACCTTATCTGCGAATAATCGAGCAAGCTGATCACACTTCATTTGTGAAAAATCTCTTCCAGACTGAAGACAGACTGGATTGCACAGTCAGTCCACAGTCCGGAAGAGCTGAGCCGGTCGATTCCATGCAGCAGCAATCCCTCTGGACAGGAATTCCACCTTCTTACGGGTGATTGCTGATTGACAGCCCTTATAATGTTCCATCAATCTAAGCCTGTCAGCATCCAGGCTGGATTTCCACCAAGCTCTCTCTAGCTTTCGACCAACTCTTCTCAGCTCCTTCAAGGACCCATCAAACCAAGGGGTCCTTGGGCGCAGAGTGAGTGGTCAAACACGAACAGGAGCAATTGAGTCCAGGGCATCACCCATCGTCTTATTATAGGCCAGTATAAGACCCCCTTGACTCATACATTCACTCGATAAACCAGATAGGTCCAGCACCACCGACAGGCCCTCTGGGGTAACTCCCCTTAAGGGGCAGTACTGGACCATCTCCGTGGGGGCAGGCATACTTGGGGGTACCCCGAAACTGAACCTTATGGTGTGATGGTCTGACCAACTGACTGGTTCCACCAACAAGTCCATAATCTCCACCCCCAGGAGGAACATGAGATCCAAAGAGTGGCCCCCTATATGGGTAGCAGAGATACCCACCTGTGTAAGGCCCAGTATAGTCATAAGCTGGAGGAGATCATTTCCAAACTGCGAGAGTTCATAGTCAATCCAGGCATTGACGTTGCCCAGAATTAACCATCTGGGTGACTCCAAAGCCACACTGACAATGAAGTCCGCGAACTCCTTCAGGAATTCTCCCCCATCACCGGGTGGACAGTAGATGAGGAGTATCCTGAACCCCACACTTGCTCCCAAGATACACTCAATGGATTGAATGCACCACACTGGCACATCCACAAGGTCCAGTTTTGTTTTAAACATAATGGCTACATTGCCCCTACGATCCAGTCTTGGGCGGTATATCACTGAGAACCAAACTAGAACAGCAGAGGCCAAAATGGGGCCTGCATTTTGATCCAGCCAGGTCTCGGTGATGCAGACCAGATCGGATGTTCCAACAAGATCAGCTATAATAGTCGTCTTGTTTCTAAACGATCCATCATTGCACACCGCCCGGGTTGGATGGGTCATCGAGGAAGGTCCCAGGACCTGCCCATGTGGAGCCCTTGGGTATGGGGACCAGGCAGGAGATACTCCTTTTCTGAACCCATTTCGCCCCAGGGCATCTCCTGGTCCCCACGACCTCTATCCATCCACCCCTCTCCATTCTCCCACCATGCCCAAATCGCACCCCTTTCAATTGACTTCTGACTATCTCCAGGGCTCGACATCTCTTATACGGTCATTCAATGCAAACAAAATTATTAATACAAAACAGCACATTCAATACAAACAAAATACAAAACAGCACACTTACCTCAATGCCCCTTTTATGATAAAACCAAGTTGGCTATTAATTCATTGTTTTATTTTGTTAGCACCGACCATCTAACTTACTCGGTCCTGGCCAAGTCCCGACTCCCGACTCGTGAGAATTATTATCTCAAAGACTCCCATGGCATGACCAGTCAGGTACTTCCCACTCGCACTCCGCATAGTACCAGCAGCACCTCCAGTCACACAGGTATAGCTAGCCACTCGCTGGGTTAGAAGATATCTGCAGGACATTCCCCAGATTACAGATCCATCTTTCACAATAACAGAAAGTACCAACTTCAAGACGAGGACAAAGTTATCATGCCAGGTTAATAAGTTACTAATCCTTCATGGAGAAGACATTTAAACATGCACCACTGCTTGCCACATTAAATAAGTTAATTAAATAAGTCCACTATAGTGCTCTATCCTGGAAAAATACGTACTAAAAGCTGGACCCCACTGAAAATGAGAAATTGCCTCTCACTTAGGCTATCCTGGGTAAATGCAATATAAACATGGGTAAAAGGAGGGCCCCACTTAAAAAAAAAAAAAAAAAAAAATCAAGCATCTCCGCTGTACTATCCTCAGTAAATACAATGTAAAAACTAGGTCAAACAGCAGCCCACAGCAAACAAGCTATCACAACTCATCTGGGCTATCTGAGTAAAGATATTGTTAACTGTGAAAGCAGGACCCTACAGCAGAACCCCACTGAAAAGCAGATGTTGCATGTAAGCTGATCTGTCCTGGAATAATACATTATACAAGCACCCAGATCATCCACGTAGCTGTCTGTTATATTCCTGGTGGACTAGTGGTCTCCCCCATAATGAAATCTGACCCCCTCCTGACTCACCCTCTCAGGCACCCCCCAGCCCTGGTCACATAATGCAAACTACAACAATAGTGATGACTGGCACAGCCCTCTGCTCACCACCTCAACTGGTTTCCATCCGACAGTCTCTGAGGAATTACAAGTATTGTACAAACACCTGTTTCTACTGTACTCATGATCACTCACTGACAATCAACTGGTGGCCGGCCAAGATGGTGAGCAGAGAGCTCTGCAGGTCGCTGTCACTACTGCTGTACTTTGGCTTAGGTGATCTGAGCGGGGGGAGGGGTTTGGAGGAAAGTCTTTAGCAGGCAAGCTGACAGAGGATCAGATGCCCTTACGGGGGTGGGGAGACAACTAGACTACCAAGAATATTCAAGACAGCTACAGGACAGTCAATCAGGAGACACAGGCACCACTACGCCACCAGGAATATTTGAGAGAGCTATAGGACAGGAAGGGGGGCACTAGACCACAAGGAATATGTAAGACAGCTACAGAATGGTGGGGGCCACACACACACATGTTAATGGGCCCATATGGGCATGCAAATGGGCCACAGCGCCACCCATGCCCAAAGGGGTCATTAGCATGTTAGGGCTAAATATGGCCCACAGGAGCTCTGCCGCTATCCCATTTGATGCACGCTACCTCCCCTGCGCTCCTCTCAGCCATATTCAGTCTAGGCCTGTGTCAGCATAGCACACAGTCACTATGCACTGTACTGACATGGCCCCATATTTAGACAGTTTGCACACTCCCGTTGCAGTGTGGAACCTAAAGTCTATGAAACAATGGCTCATAAGAAAGGACTGCCTATAGCCTCAAGATACTGTTGTTCTAACTTGTAAGAACATGAAAGCAAACACGTTTGGCACTGATTTATACTGGTTTGTTTGGGCAGCAACTCTTTTATTTATTTATTTATTGAATTTTGGATAAATACCTTTGAGCCACTGGCTCTTTTACAAAGGTTCCACGTCAGTATACAAATAATAGAAGTACAATTTGTATGAGATTAGCAGGCAAGCAGTTGGAATACAAATTTCAGTACAGGTATACATGGTCTAAAAGCTACAGGTAATATATTTAACATTAGAACAACACAACCAAGCATACATTTAAGAACGATGAGTCACAGTAACCTATATTTACATGAATTAAAGCAGCCAGAAGGGCACTGTCAAAGCGAAAGGTGGAGTGGAAAAACTGACTTGCTGCCAGTTGTGCTAGGTAGCATAGGAAAAGTGGGAAGAGAGAGTGGGCGTAGAGGGGTAACTGTGAGGGAGGTAGACAGAGAGGTGGGTGGGAGGCAAGGATCAGGGGAACGTATGCAACAGTGGGTGGGGCGAGCAGCTTAGAAAAGGGAGAGGGGAAGGGAGTTGAAGGAGGGTAAGACAGGAAGGTGGTGGACCAGGGCTAGGGAGAGAGGCAGGGGTATAGAGGGGGAGGGGGGAGGAGGTAAGGGTGGTGGTAGGCAGTGGTGGGGATAGTAGAGAGGTGCGAAGAACAGGAGCAACTGCCAGGGAGGTTAGAAGAAACAGTCACAGGTAGCTCTGGACACAAGCATTTGACCTAGCTTGTGTCTGAACGAGCAGAGGGTGCCTAAGTTGGTAAGTTCGCTGCCCAGGGAGTTAAACATCTTAGGGGTTCTATCTGCAAAAGACAACTGGCCTTGGGCGGTGCAACAGCGTGAAACAGATACAGAATAGCTGTCAGAGCTTCTTGTGTAACGGGAGTGGATGGCTGGGCTTAAGAGAGACTGAACCCCAGGGGGCACGAGTCCCATCAATTACTTTTTTGCTAGTAGGCAGGTTTGGAATGTAATCCTTCCCTGAAGTTGCAGCCAGTTTGACTGTTCGTAGAGGTCACAGGTATGCATGCAGTGGGCAGCACCAGTAAGGGGTCTACAGGCCCTATTCAGCGCTGTAATGATTTGCCATAGTGCTATAGCTGTGGCAGCTCCGTAGATAACAAACCCATAATCAATGATGGAGGCAACAGAGCTGTGCACTGCTAGTTCAAAGGCGTCAGGTGTTAGGCAGTGTCTATGTTTATAGAGAAGTCCTACACGGATATTTACGGATTTCGCAACTAAATCGACATGGCTGGAGAAGGATTGAGTAGGGCCAAGGGTTACACCAAGGTATTTGAAAGTCTGCACCTGGTCCAGGATTACACCTGAGCAGTTTTTGATAGCCAGCTGTTGGTATTTATGTTTGTTATGTGTGCAGTGGAATAGCATAGTCTGTTTTTTTGTACTTTAGCACTAGTTTCTGTGAGACGAACCAGGCCTCAACTTGCGTGAAACATTCCTGCAGTTATTTCTCCAAGAGGGAGGGGTCAGAGTTCTTAAGATAAAATCAGTGTGTTGTCAGCGTACAGTATAATGTTTTTATCATAGGCAGAAGGAGATTGTTCAGGAAGATGCTGAAAAGAAGGGGTCCCAATATTGACCCTTAGGGAACACCAGCCTGGACAGGTAGTTTGGAGGACAGGGAGTCACCAGTCTTAATTTGTGGTGACCGGTTGGAGAGATAACTGCTGAACCATCGTAGAGTATCATGGGAGAGCCCTAAGTTGCCCAGTTGTTCCAGTAGTAATGGATGGTTGACTGTATCGAAGGCCTTCGAGAGGTCTATAAAGGTGGCATCAGCAAGTTGTCCTTGGTCTAGTGCTAGATGAATGTTGCCTGTAAATTCAAGGAGGGCAGAGGTTGTGCTATGTCCTTTGCGGAAGCCGTGTTGCTGTGGGCATTGCAAGCTGTATTTCTCTAAGTACTCCATCAATTGATCTGCAATGATTTTTCAAGAGCTTTGGATAAAGGGGGTAGGATGGAGATAGGCCTGTAGTTACAGTGTAATGCCCTATCCCCAGACTTGTGTATTGGGGTCACCAGGGCAGACTTCCACTTGAGCGCGAACTGGGAGAGTGTGAGGGACTGGTTAATAATCTTGGTAAGAGGGTGCTGATCTTCAAGTCAAGTGTGTCCCCATTTGATCTGGATTTTCCTAGCACCTTGAGGAGGTATTTTTTGACATCCGTTTCAGTAACTGCCTTGAAATAGAAATGTGGATGATTTATATCCAGAGTCCACCGATATTGGGAGGCCATAGTTTGGTTGGTGTCAAAGAAGTTAGAGGAAAGCACATGGCTGAGGTCGGTGAATGCCAGAGTGAAAGTGCTGGCAACTGTGGTGGGGTCCAGGGTGTTGCTGCCTTCAACTTTTAGCATATTAGGAGTTGCTTTAGACTCTTTCCCTATAACTTCAGAGAGGCTTTGCCAGAATTTCCTTCCATCTGACCATGAGTTTGATGGGGTGCTCCTGTAATAGCTGGCTTTTTCAGTGCAAATAGTTCTGGTACAGGCATTTCTGGCAGCCCTGTATGCCTGAAAGTCTGCCTGGTTGCCAGAGGCCGTAGTACGAGCCCATAGAAGGTGCCAAGCTTTTAGCTGGTCTAGGAGTTTGCCTGAGATCCAAGGGTTGTCAATATACTAAGCACTACCATGTCCACCAAATGCTTCATTTAATAAAAACAGAAAAATATCACACAAGTAGATATGTAGGAGTCATTATGACAAGTCAAAGCAGAGCAGTGCATTCAGCTCTAGGGTACGTGCTATCACAAGTACATAATTAGGCACCACCATAAGGCAGGATTCGGCTAAGAAAAAATTACTCACCATAGTAATGTTGTTTCTTCTAATGGAGTCTTGCTGTATTCTGACAATATGCAGTTAGCCCCAGCACTTGAATTGCCCTGGAGAGGAAAGAGTTAACTATATGCAGAAGCATAAAACGTTGATCTCAAGCTCGGTTTTCAAACCTCTGTCTCTGGTACTTACCAGTGTAACGGTCAGATTCTAATGAGCAAACTAAGTACCAGACTATGGAAATTGTTTACCATATAGCCAAAAGGCAACAATCTGGGACCCAAAAAGGCAAGTCGAGAACCAAAGAAAAAAGGTAGTGACTATATATATATTGGGGTACAAGGTACACCCCCGAGGTGCAACACTGTACCTGCCAGCCCACTTCCCAAAAACTAGGTTCTGAGAGGGGAGGGAGGTCTGAATATAGCAAGACTCCAGTAGAAGAAACAACATTACTATGGTGAGTAATTTTTTCTTCAAACAACATGAAGTCTTGCTGTATTCTGACAATATGCAGACTACCAAGCAGTTCCCCCAGGAGTAGGGAATGCAGAACCTAATTTAGGAACAAGCTCTGCAGTACTGCTGTACCAAACCTAGCATCACTCCTAGCCTGGATGTCCAGAGAGTAATGCTTGGTGAACGTATGGACTGTTTTCCAGGTGGCTGCTCTACGGATTGCAAGCAAGAGTATATCTCTGGCCGCAGCCAGAGTGGCAGCTGTACCCCCAGTCGAGTGAGCCCTCAGGCCTGGAGGGGGTGTTTTGCCCAATTTGTCCTAGCAGAATTATATACAAGAGACAATCCACCTGGCAATAGTCTTTTTTGTAGCAGACTTACCTTTCCCCACTTCACCATAAGTGAGAAACAATTGAAGACAGTCACATCTGTGTGCCTTAGTATGGTCTATGTAGTAGCTAACATCACTTTTAACATCCAAACTGTGTAACCTTCTTTCCCCTGAAGAAGAGTGGTCAGTGAAAAACACAGGTAGAGACACAGACTGGTTCAGATGAAAATCTGACACCACTTTGGGTAAGAACCTCTTATTGGTTCTTAGGACCACCTTATCCCTATGGTAGGAGATGAAGTCAGGTTCAACTGACAGGGCCTGTAATGCACTAATCCGCCTGGCAGAAGTAACAGCTACCAGGAACACAGTTTTCCAGGTCAAGTACTTGAGCTCGGCCAAAGCAAAGGTTCAAAGGGTGGCTGCATAAGCTGAGCAATGCAGACATTAAGATCCCAAGCCAGAGTAGGCTCTCGGAAGGGAGGGTTAATATGAACAAGACCTTTGAAGAACTTACTGAAAACAGGATAAGATGCCAGGGAAGAGCCCTTCCCTGCTGAAAGGAAAGCAGACATAGCTGCTAGGTGAACCTTCAGAGTTGCAGGTCTAAGACCTGGACCATTAAGGTGAACCAGATAATCTAAGGCTGTAGCAATGTCTGCAGAATCAGGCAGAATGCCCTTCTGAGAACACCAAATAGTGAATCTTTTCCATTTGGAATTATAAGTTTTTCTAGTGGAAGGTTTCCTGGAAACCTTCAAAATATCCAGAACTCCCTGAGAAAGATGCAGGCCTGCATATTCTAACTCTTCAAGAGCCAGGCCTTGAGGTTGAGAGACTGGAGATTGGGGTACCAAATCCTCCCGAGAGGAGGTTAGGAGACTGTATCTCTTGAGAAGAGACAGGGGACATGATACTGCCAGAGACAGCAGCAGAGAATACCAAGGCTGTCTGGCCCAATCTGGAGCCACCAGTATCACTGTGCAGGCTTGATATCGGATTTTGATCAGGACTCTGAATAACAGAGGGAAGGCATAGAGAAACCTGCCCTTCCAATTCATAATGACAGCATCCAGAGGAACAGTCCTCAGGACTGGAGGACTGCAACAAAACAGATGAAGGTGGTGACTGTCCGGGGCTGCAACGAGATCTGTCTCTGAAGTGTCCCATTTGGTGAAGATGACCTGTAGGATGGGAGGATCCAGGGACCATTCGTGATGTCCCTAGGAGATTCTGCTCAGAGCATCTGCCAGTACGTTGTCCTTTCCTGGGAGACAAATTGCTGTCAGGGAAGTCTGAAGGGAATAGGCTAGAGACCACAGTTTCATGGCCTCTGTGCGCAAGGCCGTAGATCAAGTGCCTCCATGCTTGTTGATGTACCACATTGTGGTGGTGTTATCTGCCCTGACCTGCACCACCTTGCCTCTGACAGAGTATGAGAAGGCCTGAAGGGCCAGGAAGACTTCCCTGAGTTCCAGCTGATTGATACGAAGGAGAGACTATTGTGGAGACCAAACCCCCTGAGCTGTGAGGGCTCCCAAATGGGCTCCCCAGCCTAGGAAAGAAGCATCTGTAGTTAGGACTACTGAAAGGACTTGAGAGAAAAATGGAACACCGTGTCTGAGATTGTCCTGATCCAGCCACCACTGGAGAGCTTGGACTAGAGTCTGAGTCACTGGAACCAATTTGGTGACAAAGTCTTTTTTCTGAGATCAAAAGGACCTTAGGTGAAACTGAATGTCCCTCATCTGAAACCTAGCTCCTTGTACCACTGCAGTGGAAGCTGCCATGTGGTCCAGGAGTTGAAGAAACTGCCTTGCTGGTTGAGAGACCAGAGTTCGAAAAGAGGAAGAAAGATCTGTGAGGGCCTTTATTCTTGCCAGTCGGAGGAAAGCCTTTGCTTGGATAGTATCCAACTCTACTCCTATGAAAGTAATAATGTGTGCTGGTTCGAGAACAGACTTTGGAAGACCGAGGAGAAACCCCAGAGAACTCAGCAAGTCTTGAGTTATTCATAGAGCTGACCTGACCTGGTCAGAGGACTGACTTACAATTAGCCAGTCGTCCAGATATGGGAAGATGGAAATACCCCGCCTTCCGAGAAAGGCAACTGCTACTGCAAGGCACTTTGTAAACACCCTTGGAGCTGATGTTAGGCCAAAGGGCATGACTCTGAACTGATAATGGCCTGAAGGCAACTCGAACCTGAGGTACTTTCTGTGGGAGCACCTGATAGAAATATGGAAATAGGCATCCTTGAGGTCTAGGGATGCTAGCCAATCCCTGGCCTTAGAGAGGGAAGAATTATTCCCAGAGTCACCATTTTGGTTTTTGGTTTTGTGATGTGTTTGTTCAAATACCTTAAAGAGCAGGTTCCTGCTTTCAGCATTGACTTCCCCTAGCCCGTTCGATTCCTTACCTGACTGGAATCGAGCTACTGACATTTAGAATAAAAATATCCATCAATTCACAAAGTTATATCCCTCGTAATTTTGGAAATTGTAATGCTGCCGAAAAAAAAAAGACCGACTTCCTGGTTAGACAAACATGCCTCCACATCGGCCCACGCAGCACTGTTTTGTGATGTCACAAAACGAAGGCTGCGTAAGCGTGCACCATTCAGTTCTATGGTGCTGATATTTTCTAATATATTTAAACCCTTTAGTGTTAGGATTTTTTTATATCAAAGCGATCGATCGACTAATAGGGACCCTACTGCAGGAACCTCTCTCAAAGATCTACTGTTATGGTAAGTTCTTTTGTAACTGTACTATCTTACTTCACGAGAGTTCCTGCAGTAGGTCATTACATGTAGGACTGAATCCCAAGCAATCACTCAGAGAGACTGAGAGAGTCACAGGGGGGGAGGAGCAACTTAAAGACAGCACAGGACCAGCCTAAGACAGTAGGCCTTGCAAGACGGCAAAGCTGAACCCTGCCCTACGCCTAGAGGTAATGTCCAGACTAATATTTCGTGAAGGTATAGACGGAACTCCAGGTTGCTGCTGCACAGATCTCTGCTTCAGAAACATTTCGCAGGGACACTGTAGAGGTAGCCATGCCTCTAGTAGAGTGACATCTGACCTCCCCGGAAGAGGTTTGTTGTACTTCTCGTAACAGAAGAGAATGCAGTTACTGAGCCACTTAGAAAAACACTGTTTAGAAACTGCCAACCCCAAGGATTTGGGAGCAAAGGAGACAAAAGCTGATCAGACTCTCTAGATGCTTTAGTTCTGTGAACAGAACATCTGAGGATTCTATGAACGTCCAAGGTGTGAAGGAGACTCTCCCCCCTGTTCGAATGAACTGGGTAATAAACCGGTAGTTCAACCGTCTGGTTTAAGGTGAACTTCGAGACCACCTTGGGAAGAAACTTAGGATTAATATGCAGGACCGCCCGGTCCTTGTGGAAAATCAAATAAGGCTCCTTATGCATCAGGGCCTGAACCTCAGAAGTCCTATAAGCAGAAATAATGGCAACCAAAAATAGCGCTTTCCAGGAAAGGTAGCGCATGTCATAGCTCATTGCTGGTTCAAAGGGAGGAAGCGTAAGCTTCTCTAACACGACATTCAAATCCTAAGATGGGGTGGGGTTACGGATGGGAGGTTTAAGATGGAGGATTCCTTTCAAAACGATCTTAGAGACCTCCAACTGAGCCACGGGTTTTCCTTCCCCAGCACATGGTAGGCCGAGATGGCCAACAAATGGATCTTAAGGAACGAATACAACAGACCCGAATCAGACAGGTGCAGGAGATGCTCCATAATCTGGGGAGCAGAGCAAATAAAGGGGTCCTAGCCTTTAGAAGCCGCCCAAATGGAAAAACACTTCCATTTCATAACATAGGTGGATCTGGTGGAGGGTTTCCTTGTCTCAACCAGACCTAAGCGACCTCTTGGGAGACCTTGAAATGAGCCCTGATTACATCTGAAACAGCCACACATGAAGATGCAGGGTCCTGAGCCCTGGATGCACCAACCTGCCTTGCTCCAGAGTCAACAGATCGTGCCTGAGAGGTAAAGGAACAGGGGGGGGGTTCCACTGAAAGCTGCTGCATTAGTGGAAACCAGATTTGCCTCAGCCAGAGCGGAGCTACCAGGATCATCTGAGTCCCTCTGCCTGAAGTTTGACAAGTACCCTCTGTAGAATGGGAAAGGGAGCGAAGGTGTACAAGAACTTCTCTGTCCAACATAGTGACAACGCATCGTGCCAGAAAGCTCCAGGCTCTGGAATGAGCAAGCAAAAGCTGGGAAGTTTTGCACTGGATGGGGAGGTGACCAGATCGATGTCTGGGTGACCACACTTCTGAAAGAAGAGAGTCTGCTACCTTCTGACTTAATTCCCATTCGTGAGCGATGGATGACGTCCGATTGAGGCTGTCCACCAGGACGTTGAGAACGCCTGAAACATGCACGGGTATGAGAAACAGGTCATGCTGGATTGCCCAATTCTACACCCGTATCGCCTCCCTGCATAGGGGGTACCACCGGGTGCCTCCCTGTTTGTTGAGGTACCTGACTACTGACATATTGTCTGTCTGGATTAGCAGTGTTCCTCTTGAAAGGATGGTCTGAAAAGCCTAAAGGGAGTAATGGACCACCCTCATCTCCAGAATACTGATGTGCAAAGACATTTCCAGCTGGGACCACAAACCCTAGGTTTGATGGTCCCCCAAGTGCGCCCTCCAACCCAGACAAGAAGCGTCTGTGGTGAGGGTCCAAAGAGGAGGGGAACTTTGAAAAGGAAGTCCCTTGGACAGATTCAGAGAGTCTAGCCACTATAGGAGATCCCTCTTGACTGCGCTGGAGACCAGAATGGGATGGTCTAGGTCGTTCAAGCACTGGTCCCATTGGGCACAAAACGTCCACTAGGAGATCCACATATGCAACCTGGCTAAAGGAACTGTGGAGATAGAGGCTTTCCATCAGGCCCAGCAAGCATAGCAATGCTCTGGCCAGAAGAAATCTGGACGAGATCACCAGGGTCACCTGCTCTCGAAGAGTCTCCACCCTGTCCGAAGGGAGAAAGGCTCTGCACTGGACCGTGTCCAAAACCACTCCCATGAACTAAAGGCTCTGAGAGAGGGGTTAAAGACGACTTGGAGAGACTGATTGTGATCCCCAGTTGGGAAAAGAGGTCCAGAGTAACCGAGAGGGAGTCCAGAAGGCTGTCCTTGGATGGAGCGATCAGTAGCCAGTCGTCCAGGTAGAAGAACACCTCTATACCCTGATGGTGCAAGGCCACTGCCACCACCGCTAGGCATTTGGTAAAAACCCTGGGTGCTGAGGAAAGGCCACAGGGGAGGGCTGTGAACTGGAAGTGCTCCCCCTGGAAACAAAACCACAGGAAACAGCGGTGGGCATCCTGCATGTTCAGGGCACAGAGTCAGTGGTCCTGCTGTAGAAGGGGCAGGAGGTTCTGAACAGTCAGCATGCGGAACTTCTTGTACTCGGCAAAGAGGTTCAGACTGCTGAGGTCCAGGATTGGTCCGAGGTCACCCGTCTTTTTTGGGACCAGGAAGAAGTGGGAGTAAAACCCCCTTCCTCTCTGGGACGCAGGCACAGGTTCTAGCGCTGCCTTCGGTTCCAGAGTTCTGAATTCTTCCTCGGACCAATGGAGCTTGGTGAGTGGAGTAATGTGAGCGACCAGGAGAAAAGCCTGGAGGAAACTCCAGAAATTCTAGTGTGTGCCCTCGAGAGATGAGTTGAAGGACCCATGCATCTGAGGTAATGCCATCCCACTCCTGGACATGAAGGGTGAATCTTCCCTCCACCGGCTCCACATTTTGAAGATGAGGGGAAGGAAGAGTGAGTGAGTCAGGACGCAGATAGGCAAGGGGGCAAATGCCCTCCTACCGATCTCTGAGATTTGGCAGCAGGTGGAGAGAAGAAAGAGGAGTCCACGGCTCGTCTTTTGGACTGCTTCTTTGGGGCCAATTGCTTCCCTTGGCGTTTGAACTGGCGCCGAAAGGGCTGCTTCTTCTGAGTGCCAGCCCTATACATGGAACAAACCGATCCAAGGGTCTGACCACTATCTTGGAGGCCCATAATCAAATCTTTAGTGTCCCCCCCAAAAAGGACCAATCCCCCAAAAGGGCACGTCCTGAATGGCTGCCTGTACATCCATCGACAGTCCAGAAATGCGCAGCCAAGCGTACCTCCTGAGGCGGATCGCAGTAGCAGAGGAGCGGGCCAACACGTCTACCAAATCATAGGTGACCCTAAGAGCATGTCTACAGGAAATTTTAGACAGACGGAGCTCTTTAGCAATCTCCTCCTTGAGATCCGATTTCTCCAAGGACGATTTCTTGGCCTCAAGCTTGGCCATGGTGGCCTTTTGAAAGGACACTATATGCACCACATAATCCAGGAAGCGCACAGCACACGTGGCTGAAGAATAAACTTTCTTCCCAAATTGGTCCAACTGCCTGGACTCCTTGTCCGGGGAGGACGTGCTCATGTGCCTGGGATTAGCCGAGCGGTCACGAGCAGCAGCAATGACAACAGAGTCTGCCTTGGGGTGAGAGTCCAGGAAGGGGAGAGTGGTAAATCCTGTCTGCCTTCTTAGGGACAGCAGGAATTGAATGTGGCACCTGCCAAATGGTGGCAGTAAGGTTCTCGTGTGGAGCTGTCCAGGGAGGAACTGGTATGGGGTAGGCAGCCTCTAGATCCAAGTGCTCAGTTAGACACTTCCTCTTAGGGTCCAGATCCTCAGTATTCCAACCATTTGCATGTTGGATTATGTGAATGAGTTCGCAGAAGGAGGGGTCCTCTGGAGGAGACTTGGGTGACTCTTTACCCTTGGGGGAGAGGAAAGCTCATCCGAGGAAGACTCTTGACGTGTCGTGATCAGAGTCAGGGGGGCTTTTCCCCTTCAGGACATTCAAAGACCGAGAGAGTGATGCCCTGAGGAGTGGTGCCCTAGACATGCACAGTGGAATGCAGTGAACTGGGAGGCGACGAAGATGGAAAAGGCACTGCTAGGCTAGGAAGCCTACGTTCCAGGTCCCAAACTAGCTGGGACCGTGCGTCCTTCCACCAAGACTGGATGAAAGACTGAAAGTCTGGTTGTAGAGGCTGAGGGGGGGGAGGTGGGTTGGCTGAGGGTGTATAATAGTGTGCCCCCAAACCCGGATATTGAGGAGAAGGGTACCCCTGATAATATAGGTATCCCTGCTGATACCCAGGGAAATAGCCCTAGGAATAATGATGGTGCGTTGTCGAGCCCAATGGCAGAAAAGAAAAAAATTACTCACCTTAGTAATGTTGTTTCTTCTGATGGAGTCTTGCTGTATTCTGACTAATGCAGTTAGGTCCTGCCTTTCAACTGCCCCAGAGAACAAAGAGTTAACTTTCCATGGCCAGCATGGAACGCTCAGCTTGAGCTCGGTTGATGCCCCTGTCTGCTGTTGTTTAAACTCCAACCATCAGATCTTTACGAGCAATACTCACTAGAAGTTCTGTGTGGAAACTGTAAAACTCACACTAGCCAACTGGCAACTAAATTTATTAAAAAGGGTTTTTTTGGTTTCAAAGCAAAGACTCAAGTCAGGAAACCCAAAAAACAAAACACAACACACATTCAAAGTAAAGGAGGGTGAGAAAAGGGGCACCCCTAGGGTGCCAACACTGCTCCTACCCACCCACATCCCAAAATCCAGGTTCTGAGAGGGGAGGCGGGGGGGTCAGAATACAGCAAGACTCCATTAGAAGAAATAACATTACTAAGGTGAGTAATTTGCTCTTCAAACAACATGAAGTCTTGCTGTATTCTGACTATTGCAGACTACCAAGCAGTACCTCCATGGAGGAGAGACAGAACCTACTTTGGGAATAGGCTCTGAAGTACTGCTGTGCCAAACCGAGCATCACTCCTAGCCTAGATATTCAGAGAGTAAAGCTTGGTGAATGTATGGACTGTTTTCCAGGTGGCTGCCTGACAAATTTCTAAGATAGGAATATCCCTGGCAGCAGCCAGGGAAGCAGCTGTACCTCTAGCAGAGTGAGCCCTCCGGCCTGAGGGTGGGGTTCTACCCAGTTTTTCATAGAAGAATTGTATACAAGAAACAATCCACCTGGCAATAGATCTCTTAGTGGCAGGTTTGCCCTTACCAATCTCTCCATGTGTGAGGAACAACTGGAGGGACTCAAACCTGTGACCCTTGGTGCACTCTATGTAGTAGCTGAGGGCCCTTTTAACATACAAGCTGTGCAGCCTCCTCTCTCCAGAGGAGGAATGGTCAGTGAAGAAAACAGGGAGATACACAGACTGATTAAGGTGGAAATCTGAAACCACCTTAGGCAAAAACTTCCTGTTAGGTCTTAGGACCACTTTATCCTTATGGAAAGAGATGAAATCAGGCTCCACTGACAGGGCTTGCAACTCACTGATATGGCTGGCAGAGGTAATGGCTACCAAAAACACAGTTTTCCAAGTCAAGTACTTAAGCTCGGCAGAGGACAAAGGCTCAAAGGGTGATTGCATAAGGTGAACAATGTAAACATTAAGGTCCCAAGCAGGAGCAGGGTCCCTAAAGGGGGGATTGGTGTGCAGCAATCCCTTGAAGAACTTACAAAACACAGAATGGGCTGACAGAGGACAGCACTTGCCTACTGACAAGAAGGCAGAAACAGCTGCCAGATGCACTTTAAGTGTAGCTGGCCTCAGTCCCAAGCCATTAAGATGGACCATATAGTCCAGAACTGTAGGCAACCCAGCAGATTCTGGAGAAATATGCTTATTAGAGCACCAAATAGTGAACCTTTTCCATTTGGAGTTGTAAGTCTTTCTGGTGGAAGGCTTTCGAGAAGCCTTAAGTATATCCAGAACCCCTTGAGAAAGGTGCAGTTCAGCAAGCTCTAACTCTTCAAGAGCCATGCCTTGAGATTGAGAGATTTGAGGTTCGGATACCAAATCCTCCCGAGAGGGGATGTCAACAGGTTGTAATTCCTGAGAAGAGACAGGGGAAGGTGGACTGCTAAGGACAGCAACAGTGGGTACCAGGGCTGTCTGGCCCAGTCTAGAGCAATCAGAATCACTTTGCATGGTTGAGACCTGATCTTGACTAACACTTTGAACAGAGAGGAAGGGGAAAAGCATACAGAAATTTCCTTCCCAATTCAGAATCAGAGCATCCAGGGGACTGAGCCCAAAACTGGGGTCTGCAACAAAGAGAGGAAGTTGGTGATTGTCTGGAGCTGCAAAAAGATCTATCTGTGGAGTGCCCCATCTCGAGAAAATCACCTTCAAAACTAGGGGATCTAGGGTGCATTCGTGATGGCCCTGGGATATCCTGCTGAGAGCATCTGCTAGGACAATGTCCTTCCCTGGGAGGTGAACTGCTATCAGAGAGGTTTGCAGGGAATAGGCCAGGGACCACAACTTCATTGCCTCTGTGCACAAGGTCGTAGACCGAGTGGCTCCTTGCTTGTTGATGTACCACATGGTGGTGGTGTTGTCTGTTCTGATCTGGACCACCTTGTTCTGTACAGATTTGGAAAAGGCTTGTAGTGCCAGAAACACTGCTCTGAGTTCCAAGAGACTGATGTGAAGCAGAGATTCTTGAGGTGACCACAGTCCCTGGGTGGTAAGATCCCCCAGGTGGGCTTCCCAGCCCATCAGGGAAGCATCTGTGGTGAGTATCACTGAATGAGACTGAGTGACAAAAGGAACTCCTTGTCTCAAATTGTCCTGATCCTGCCACCACTGCAAAACCTGGATCAGGGTTCGGGTCACTCGGACTAGTTTGGTAAGGGAATCCTTTCTTTGGGACCAGAAGGCTCTTAAATGGAACTGAATGTCCCTCATCTGGAATCTTGATCCCTGGACCACTGCTGTGGAAGCTGTCATGAGACCCAGAAGCTGAAGGAAATGCATTGCTGGTCGAAACACCTGTGCAGATGTGACTTGACTTGGTCTGGAGACTGATCCACTATGAGCCAGTCGTCCAGAAATTTTCTCCTTAGGAAAGCAACCACTACTGCCAGGCATTTTGTGAACACCCTTGGGGCTGATGTTAGGCCAAAGGGCATTGCTCTGAATTGACAGTGGCCTGAGGGCAACTCGAACCTTAGGTACTTCCTTTGGGAGCACCTGATGGGAATGTGAAAGTAGGCATCCTTGAGGTCCAGGGAGGCTAGCCAGTCCCCTGGCCTTAGAGAGGGCAGAATTATTCCCAGAGTCACCATTTTGAACTTTGGTTTTAAAAGGTGCCTGTTCAGATATCTTAAATCCAGGATGGGCCGCCATTCTCCTGTTTTTTGGTGGGGGTTAGGAAGTACCTGGAGTACAATCCTTTGCCCTTGTGTAGGGTAGGAACCCTTTCTATGGCTCAGAACCAGGAGGGAAGAAACCTCTGCATCTAGGGCAAGGGTCTCTGATGGATTTGCAGGTGGAAAGGATCTGGTTCTCATCTTGGGAAATTTTTTGAAGCTGAGAACCAGTCCTGGACAAAGAAAGCCAGCCTGCCCCCTACAAGTATTGGAGAATCGGCCCGGGCAGACCCATCAGGGTGTCTGCTTGGCAGGGGCTTTAGGCTGAGGGGTGGAAGCAGGTCTGCTCATTCCCCGTCTGCCTCTACCTCTGAAGAACCCCCTCTGAGCGTAAGCAGAAGAGGAGGCCTGGGCTTGGTTAAAAGGCCTTTGAAAGGGCCTGCCCCTGCCCCTGGAGTGCTGTCGTGGAGGAGTGGCTTGCCTTTTGTCCTGAGCACTCCTGTAGGTGGTCCTGTACTGCTCATCTTTTCATGTAGTTCTCTGTCTGCTCCCAAACAGAGAATTACCAATGACAGGGAAATCCATAGCCTTAGCCCGGGTATCCTGTGATAGGCTAGTACATCTGAGCCAAGCCATCCTCCAAAGAGCCACAGATGTAGCCATGACTCTAGATGAAACATCACTGGAGTCCACAGCAGCATGAAATTGCACCTTGGATGCTTCAATCCCATCCGCAGCCACCTGCTCCAGCTTTTTGGCAAGCTGGTCAGGGGCCTGTTTAGCCAGAGCCAGCACAGTGCCCCACCTGGACTTCTGGTATCTAGCTGTGTAGGCCATATAGTTAGCCTGCCTGAGTCCCAAAGATGCTGCCATGTACTGCTTATTTGCCATGGCATCAATCCTCATGGAGTCCTTATCTGGGGGATGTGATGCCAAGGGAATATTTGCCTTATCACAGTCAGTAGCCTGCACTACCCCAACATGGCTGCATTGCTGAGAAAGGAACTCCGTGCCCGAGCCTGAAAGAGTATACCTCTTGTCCATTCGTCTGTCCACAGGAGGTATGGAGTTAGGAGTCTTTAGAATTTTAAATGTCTGTTTCCCAAAAGATTTATGGAGGGGAACAGACAGCCTCCTGGACTCTGGGATGTCCATCATTTCAACAAAATCATGCTCCTCCTGATCCTCTACTGCTTCTTCCATTGGAAGCTAGAGGGTTTCAGCCACTTTCTTGTAAAATATAAAGTGGGAAGGGGACTCAGAAAGCCTAGGAGGAGAAACACTTGAAGGTCTGTCTGGGGAGATGTCCAGGTCAATAGGCACATCCAGAATTTCATAGTCACCATCATCATCATCCTCCTCATACTCTCCCTCCTCCTCCGGTTCATAAAATTCTTCTAAAGTATAATCCGGAACCGGGGGAACCAACCGAACTTAGCCCCTACCAGATGGTGCCGGTTCGGCCGGAACAGAAGTTAGCGACTGCACTATCCTTATCGCTTTGGCTATTTCATCAGCGGTCTGAGAAAGAACTTGTGGATCTGAACCGGATGATTTTTCTCTTCTCTTTCTTTTAACTGGAACTGATTTCTCAGAATTGGCTCTTCTTTTGCCCAAAGAAGTTTCGCCCTGGTCAGAGGGCACTCCTTCTGGTTCGGTCAGAACCGAACCAGGCTGGCCATCCGGGTCAGCGGACTTCTCGTCCTCCCTTTCCCTCATTCTACCTACTCTCTTATCCAGGGTAGCTTTGGGATAACTCTTACAAACTTGGCAGTCTGACTCGAGGTGGTCAAACTCCAGACAATAAACACAGGTGATGTGTGGATCACCCTTAGCAAAGGCTTCCCCACACACACTGCAGTGTTGAAACCCAGTGGGCCCAGTTTTTTTCTTGAGTTTCTCAGACATGGCCAATCCTATCCAAAACTTACCCTTTTTTCCGCAATCCGCCAGGCGAGACACCCCTTTCGGTTCCTGACCGTGTTACTGGTCTTGGAAAAAAACGTCATTAAATCCATTTTTTTTTTTTTTTTTTTAGATCCGATACGGACCGGTTACCACACTTTAAACAAATTCAAAACTTTTTAAGACCAAACTGGGCCGGCTCATCAGCGCAGCAGTTGGATTTCCGCTTGCGACGCCCGGCGACCGGGTTGAGAATGGACTCGGGTCGATGGGAAGAGCGGCACCAAGAGATAGCTGGGCGTCCTCCAGACAGCTCGCCTTCTCCAGGGGAGGGTGGGGATGAAAGCGGGCGCCTACTAGCCCCTGGTGGAGGCCGGGAGCACAGCAGAACGTCAGAGCTCAAGTAGCTGGGAGAGTGACTGACGTCGGCACTTGCCATGATGTCACGGAAGTCACTCTCCAGGAGAAAAACGGAAAATTCACTCTCCGGCTGGCCAGATGACGGCTCCTGGGCCACCTGGCTACCGTCATGTCCCCACGGCCTCCCGGCCCAGCAGCACCTGGACCGACACCGCAGTGCGCTGGTTGCCCCCCTCGCCGGCGCCTTCCCTCTCGGAGGAGGGGGACCCACCCGGCATAGGGTAACGCCAGGCTACTCCAGGGGGCTGCGATCTGGGGTCATGGCAGGTCAGGGGGATGGCGGGTAGTCCAGGGCAGGTCCTTGAGGGGCCTGAAGGAGGTGCTGGACGTAGAAGCAAAGAGAAAAAAAAAAAAAAGACCAAACTGATCGGTTCAAACCGAACCGATCCGAAATTTACAAGTTCCACACAGAAACTAAATGTAAACCTATCTAGTACTCATGGTACCACAGACAGAGACTTAAACCGACAGATTTGGTAGCAGAAATTCGGTAGAAACCGAGCGATAAATGACACTTTAACCGACTTTTTTGAACCGAGCAAAGGAGAAATCTCTGGAGCGACTGTTCAGTGAGGCAGAGTAAAGAATCTGACGGTTGGAGTTTAAACAGCAGCAGACAGGGGCTTCAACCAAGCTCACGCTGAACGTTCCATGCTGGCCATGGAAAGTTAACTCTTTGTTCTCCGGGGCAGTTGAAAGGCAGGACCTAACAGCAATAGTCAGAATACAGCAAGACTTTATTTTGCTTTGAAAGAGGAGCCTGAAGCCCAGTGAAAAGAGGGGGACCAGACATCAGGTCTGGACCTAACGGTCTGGAAGGACCCGGGAAATTACGCAATGTCACAACAGATAACATCGGAATAGCCATCATCGGGGTAGCCGACGAAAGAGGAATTAACAACGGGCATCTGACGAAAGATGAGTTGACGTCAAATCCAGACATCAGCCCCTGCATGAGGGGCCGCGTGAAGGACCCTGACTGGGGGAGCTGACATGAGGAGTCCGACACTGCTACCTAGAGAACTACATAAAAAAAAAAATCATCATTGATGACTTTAAGAAGTCTCGGAGCACTCCGCACCTGCCAACAGGGCATTGTTTAAATAAAATGTGTAAAAGGGTTTAAGTGCCCTTAAAACTAAAACAAGCTGCCTATGCTCTTTACACTGAGCCTATCCACTGATTGTAATTTGAGCTGGCATGAGAATGCTGCATACAGGAAAGGAAATCCACCCCCCAAACAGAGTGATTTCAGTAGTGGCATGATCATGGTTCAACCCCAAAATTGTGCTTTGGTGGTAGTCTTAAGTACCCTGTTTTTCCCAGTAATAGCAAGATGTCTGCAAGGCTCCGTCTCCTGCAGCCGTGAAAAGCATTTTCTGACAGAAATCCAGACTGTAACACTAATGTTTGCTATCATTTTATGCTTCAAATCCCCACTTTTTAGTGACAGAAACTACAATTTTAAGAGGGAGGGTGAAAATGTTTAAGGCAAAATCAAGGACAGTTGAGAGGTATGGAACCCAGATCTGCTGGATGTACCAAACTCATTCACAGCTCATTACTCTAACCTCTAGGCTTTACTACCAGCCCTTTGTTCGAGGGACCTCAGACTACTGTTTATAAATGCAGGAGTCATATGCAATTTCTTTTTTAACTTGTATTTTATGGTATTTTTCTACAAGCAAATACAAGTCATTCCATCCTGAACCAGAATGTTAAGTGCTCAACCAAGGATAATACATCTTATATGAAAAATATTTATTTTCTGAATCTTCAGAAAATAACACCCCTTCTCAAAGTGTTGCTACCCACAATTGTCATATGAATTATGCACAATAATATAAAAAACAGAAAAAATGTGCAAATTTCACTCTTTTTCAACCGATATGTCTGGTCATTTTGTACTGTATGAGCCCAATCACCCCATTTCTAATTCTGCCAGGGCATTCTAGTAATACAGGTGCCAAATACACGCAATCTTACCATGGCATTCTGTCCACATCTGCCTGTTGCAATATGTCTATGTAGAAAACATTGTTATGTGGCACCTTACTCCCTGCATTTCCCACCCCTGAAAACTCCAATGCACTGTGTTACCCAAGGAACAATAGATATTGCTCTTCTGAAGTGCACATACAAGCGCTGAACATCCTCAACAGTAAGGGCGATCCTCTAGAACAGGTAGAAACTTTCCAAATACCTCGGGGTCACCATCAACCAGACTCTAACATTTGCACCACATGTCGACCAAATCGTCTGCAACATTAACAGGAGACTAAGAGTACTATATAGACATAGGCATAACCTTACCCCGGAAGCCAAAAAAGTGGCAGTTACAAGTTCCATCCTCCCCATAGTTGACTATGGCCTAACAGTCTATGGGATTGCCACAGACACTGTGTTAAACAAGGTCTGGTTAGTCGTGAACAAAGTCTGCCGCTCTGGAAGTGGGGCTGATAAACTCATACACACCTGCACTCTTTGCTCTGTCACAAACTAGATTCCCCTGCAGGACAGAATAAAATATCAAACCTGCCTGCTGGGCATGAAAGCCCCCCCCCCCGGCTGCAAGGTTTCCTACAACCTGCCCAAAATCCTTACCCAACCAGAGGCATGACTATCGGTACACTGGCTGTTCCATTCAATCGAGCGGCTCTAGCCAAACGCTCCTTTGCAACCAGGGCACCAAGCTGGCTTAATGAACTTCACGTAATACAAAAGACACCAACTAAGCTGGGTCCTTTCAAATGGAAACTTCTAAATTTACTACTACCTGGCTCCAAATGTAGCTGCTTCTCCTAATGAAATCCCATCCCATGCACTGTCACTTGCCAACTGCACCCCTACCCAACTCAACCCTTGCACCATCTGATCGTGGTGCTTCTGCCCCCCTAAGGTCCCCTCTTACACATGCACATGATGCCCACACCTTACCGACCACACGGTCTCCTCATGCATGTGCCTCTCCTCTGTTCCAATGTGCCGTAAAAGCATACAGACTTAACTTCTGACAATGCCCAGATGGGCCACTACCTTTGTATAACTCCTAGTACCTATGTTATGCTTTGTATTATTTGACCTGATGAATGTTAACTTTTGTTCACTCTGTATTGCCGAAACAGTACTTATGTTACTCATTCTGTTTTGTTACGTCACTGAATCAATACTGTCCAGCCTTTGTTAACCAGTTTTTAATTCTGTCTTTGACATGTTGTAAACAAATTGTTATTCTGACGAGGAACCTTTGTAAATTAGCATTTCTGCTCAAAGGTGTATTTCTGAACTAAGAAATAAATAAATAAATATTGCTTTGAAGTGTACAAAACAGATTTCAGAGATGTGTGAGACAGCCCCCCAAAAAATGTTTGCAATCCATAATCCTTCAGTAAATTAGGCTTCACAGCTAAAAATACAATATTTTGGCCCTTCTATACCTAATTATTTGACTGTCTCATTTTTCAAGTAAAAATATCCGTCAATGTTTGTCTTCTTCAGGGTGTACTAACTGTGCAGTTACCACAAAATTGTACTTCCAAAGGATCCTTGGCACAAAATTATCTAAACCTATTATCATTACATGTACAAGGGATTTAAAACACACTTAGCAACCTGTGTGTTTTGGGGGTTATTTCCAGGGCCACTGGAAAATTGCATCCGCAATTTCCACCCTTCTCCACACAAAATCTGCAATTTCTTACATTTATCGAATTTTTGACTGAAATTGTATAAAAGTATTTAAATTCTCGAGGAAATCTACTCAGGTATGCTAACAATTTAGTACACAGACTTGGATTTAACCAAAACCATACAGTGTGAGGTGAAACAGGGTCCAATGCGACTCTGCTTTCATGTGATTCACTTCCCTGCTTTGGTTTCAAAATCCCAGTCCATGCATGCATATGTACACTTGAGAGTTTACAAATCTGTGTTAAAGCAGACTATGGGAGAACTTTTTGTTGACACAGAGACTGAAACAATAGGTGCGAGAAGAGGTGCAAAGTGCCCCATTTGCCTAAATGAAACACTGACCACAATGCTTGCTTTCAAACGGTAGGGTAGGTTTTCCTTGTATAAATACTTTCATTTTGAAAGGATTATGATTCAAATGTGTGAGGAGTTTGGATGGCCCTGCCGATTATAAACTTGAATGTGCTTCTGAGGGGGTTGGTGACGGTGATTCCTTACATGTCAGTCTGCCGCAACTGCATATTCGCATACAAAGTCTACAAAAAGCAAACATTTCTCAAAACATGCCGAACAGGTTAAGTGTATTTAAACAGGTACCTTCAAATAGACAAAATAATTGCAACCCAAGTAAACTCAATGCAAACAGAGTACAGCAAAAGTAATATGTATTACAAAACTATTGTATGATGTAATGAAAAGGTATTGGTATGGTTTTATATTTTTATCATGTGATTTTAAAATGTACTTCCAGTGCTGATTAAGAACAGTAATTATTTTAACAAAAATAAACTTTTTTTTTTGTACTAGAACTTTATTTGGCACCCTGGTTATATTTATTTTTTTTTCCACCAAAGCAAGTAGTTGTTAAACAGGCTTCGTTATGTAACATCTAAAAACTGGCAAAATAAATTGTTTCAGGATTTACTCAATATAGACTGACTGTGAATTACTAAATAAAATCTAGTTAGCGCTGCATGACTTAGATGTCTTTAGATTTCTAGAAGATATGCTACTGTACATAATGATTTACTTGCAGTGCATTTCAAAAACACACTCCTTTCTTTATACTGAAAGCATATTTACAAGTGGCAATACATTTTTCTAACAATTAATGTGATCAATACATGCTGTAGTAAACAATAAAATATTCATTAGGGGGCACTGGGGACATATAGTGAACCCCAGCAATTTTCCCGCAATTTGTGCAAAAAGTCTCCACATGTTTGGGTAAAATTTTCCACAGCTTACCAGAATCTGTGGTAAAGGAAAGTACACTGACATAAGCACTTACCATAACAGTAGATCTTTGAGAGAGGCTCCTGCAGTAGGTAATAACCATTAGGACTAGAGCCGTTAGGCACTAGGACCACACGGAAAACTTTAGCTAGCAGTGTCTGGTGGGGGACCACCCACCTGACGTCACATGATGGACGTCAGCGTGACACTGTAAAGTGGGCGGTCCCCATGCCTGCCCTCCAGTTCTCCAGCTGGAGACCTAAGAAGGTGCAACAGGGGAAAGGAGTGGGCTTTAAGGGGTAGACTAGGTGAGCCAAGCGGTCCTCATCTGCCATGAAAGTCTATTTTCTATGGCTTCTGAAGTCAAAAGAAAGGCTAGAAAGAAGTAGCCGCAGAAGCAGGGGGAAGGTGGGAGGGGAAAAAAGTTACCTACTGCAAGACCCTCTCTCGAAGATATACTGTTACAGTAAGTTCTTGCGTAACTCTACTATCTTACTTCAAGAGGACTCTTGCAGTAGGTAATAAGAAAAAATTACTCACCTTAGTAATTATGTTTCTTCTAATGGCGTCTTGCTGTATTCTGACTATTGCAGTTAGCCCCAGCACTCAAACTGCCCTGGAGAGTAGAGGGTTCATTTTCTATGCTGAGCATAGAACGCTGAGCTCGAGCTCAGTTCAAACCTCTGCCTGCTGCACTTTGAAGTGCAACTGTCAGATTCTTACGAGCTAATACTAACTAACTATTATGTGGAAGTTGTAAAATTTTTACTAATCAAATGGCAACCAAATACTTTGGATTCCCAAAAGACTCAAGTCAAGAAAACCAAAATCAAAAACCAGGTAGTGAACAACTTAAGACTGTTAAATTAATAATATAACCCACTTCCCCTCTCTGAAAGGAGGGAGTACCCAAATGCACCCCTGAAGTGTAACACTGCATCTGCCAGCCCACTTCCCAAAAACAGGTTCTGAGAGGGGAGGTAGGGAGGGAGATCAGAATACAGCAAAACTCCATTAGAAGAAACCTAATTACTAAGGTGAGTAATTTTTTCTTCAAACAACATGAAGCCTTTGCTGTATTCTGACTATTGCAGACTACCAAGCAGTACCTCCATGGAGGAGGGAATCAAACCTACCTTGGGAAAAGGCTCTGCAGTACTGCTGTACCAAACCGAGCATCACTCCTAGCCTGGATGTCCAGGAAGTAATGCTTGGTAAATGTATGGACTGTTTTCCAGGTGGCTGCTTTACAAATCTCTAGCAAAGGAATATCCCTGGCCGCAGCCAGGGAAGCAGCTGTACCCCTATTTGAATGAGCCCTCAGGCCTGAGAGGGGTATTTTGCCTAGCTTCTCATAGCAGAATTGAATACAAGAGACAATCCACCTGACAATAGTTCTCTTAGTGGCAGGTTTGCCCTTACCCACTTCCCCATAAGTGAGAAACAACTGAAGGGAGTCAAACCTGTGAGCCTTAGTACGCTCAATGTAGTAACTAAGGGCTCTTTTAACATCCAAACTGTGTAAACTTCTTTCTCCTGAAGAATGATCAGTGAAGAACACAGGGAGAGACATAGATTGGGTCAGATGAAAATCTGAAACCACTTTAAGTAAAAACCTCCTACTAGTTCTAAGGACCACCTTATCTCTATGGAATGAGGTAAAATCAGGCTCCACTGACAGAGCTTGCAATTCACTGATACGCCTGGCAGAGGTAATAGCTACCAGGAACACAGTTTTCCAAGTCAAGTACTTAAGCTCTGCTGAAGACAAAGGCTCAAAAGGGGGGTTGCATAAGCTGAGCAATGCAAACATTAAGATCCCAAGCAGGGGTAGGATCCCTAAGGGGGGATTGGTGTGAAGCAATCCATTGAAAAATTGACAGAATACAAGGTGAGATGACAGTGAGGAAGGCTTTCCCGCAGACAGAAATGCAGAAACAGCTGACAAGTGTACCTTGAGAGTAGCTAGTCTGAGGCCTAGGCCATTAAGATGGACCATATAATCCAGAACCATAGGCAATCCAGCAGTGTCTGGAGAAATATGCTTCTTAGAACACCAAATGCTGAATCTTTTCTATTTGGAGTTGTAAGTCTTTCTGGTGGAAGGCTTTCGAGAAGCCTTGAGGATATCCAGAACCCCTTGGGAAAGATGCAGATCTGCAAACTCTAACTCTTCAAGAGCCATGCTTTGAGATTGAGAGACTGAAGATTGTGGCACCAAACCCTTCCCTGAGAGGATGTTAACAGGTTGTAATTCCTGGAAAGAGACAGGGGAAGATGGACTGCTAGGGACAGCAACAGGGGGTACCAGGGCTGTCTGGCCCAATGTGGAGCAATCAGAATCACCTTGCAAGGTTAAGACCTTATTTTCACCAAAACTGTGAACAGGCGTGGGAAGGGGGAAAAGGCATGCAGAAACTTCCCTTCCCAATTCAGGATCAGGGCGTCCAGAGGGACTGAGCCCAAGACTGGAGGTCTGCAACAAAAGAGAGGGAGTTGGTGATTGTCTGGGGCTGCAAAGAGATCTATTTCTGGAGTGCCCCACCTTGAAAAAATCACTTTCAACACCAGAGGGTGCAGGGACCATTCGTGATGGCCCTGAGAAATCCTGCTCAGTGCATCTGCTAGCACATTGTCCTTGCCTAGAAGGTGGACTGCTATCAAAGAAGTCTGCAGACAATAAGCTAGGGACCACAATTTCATGGCTTCCATGCACAAGGCCATGGAACAAGTGCCTCCCTGCTTGTTGATGTACCACATGGTGGTGGTGGTGTCTGTTCTGACTTGAACCACCTTGTTCTGCACTGACTGAGAGAAAGCTTGCAGGGCCAGAAAAACTGCTCTGAGCTCTAGAAGACTGATGTGGAGAAGGGATTCTTGGGGGGAACACAGCCCCTGGGCAGTAAGGGACCCCAGATGGGCTCCCCAGCCCAGGAGAGAAGCATCCGTGGTAAGGACCACTTGAACAAGGCTGAGGAACAAAAGGAACACCTAGTCTTAAATTGTCCTGATCCTGCCACCATTGGACGGCTTGGATCAAGGTCAGAGTCACTGGGATTAGTTTGGTAAGGGAATCCTTCCTCTGAGACCAGAAAGCTCGCAGGTGGAACTGAATATCCCTCATCTGGAATCTTGCCACTTGGACCACTGCTGTTGAAGCTGCCTGTGGCCCAAGGGCTGGAGGAAATGCCTTGCTGGTCGAGATACTTTCCGAAGGCTGAAGGAAGAAGCTAGTTCCATTAGAGCCCTTGCCCTTTTAAAGGAACAAAGGCTCTTGTTCCAAGTGTGTCTAGTTCTGCCCCTATAAAGGTAAGAAGCTGGACCGGTTCGAGAACTGACTTGGGAAGATTGAGAAGAAATCCTAGGGAAGTGAGCACTTGCTGGGTCACTTGCAGGTGAGACTTGACTTGGTCTGGAGACTGACCCACTATCAGCCAATCGTCCAGATATGGAAAAATGGAAATCTTTTGCCTTCTTAGAAAAGCAACTAATACTGCCAGGCACTTTGTGAAAACCCTTGGGGTTGAGATTAGGCCAAAGGGCATTGCTCTGAACTGACAATGGCCTGAGGGCAACTCGAACCTGAGGTACTTTCTGTGGGAGCACCTGATGGGAATGTGAAAGTAGGCATTTTTGAGGTCCAGGGAGGCTAGCCAGTCCCCTGGCCTTAGAGAGGGAAGGATTATTCCCAGAGTTATCATCTTGAACTTTGGTTTTAAAAGATGTTTGTTTAGATATCTTAGGTCTAGGATGGTGCCACTCCTGTCTTTTGGGGGTCAGGAAGTACCTGGAGTACAGTCCTTTGCCCCAGTGTAGGTAGTACACTCTCTATGGCTCTTAAAGCTAGGAGAGAAGAAACCTCTGCCTCTAGGGCAAGGGTTTCCGAGAGATTTGCAGGTGGAAAAGATCTGGCTCTCATCTTTAGAAATTTTTTGAAGCTGAGAACCAGTCCCTGGTTTACTACTTCCAGGACCCACTTGTCTGATGTAATATAAATCCAGTCCTGGACAAAGTAAGCTAGCCTGCCCCATACTGGAATAGAAGAGTCGACCCGGGCAGGCCCATCAGGGTGTCTGCTTGGCAGGGGCTTTAGGCTGAGGAGTGGATGCAGCCCTGCTCATCCCCCTTCTGCCTCTCCCTGTGAAGAACCCCCTCTGAAAAAAGGAAGAAGAGGCCCGTGCTTGGTAAAAAGGCCTTTGAAAAGGCCTGCCCGTGCCCCTAGACTGCTGCCTTTGAGGAGTTGCCTGCCTTTCTTTGGCCTGAGCACTCCTGTAAGTGGTCCTGTACTCATCCATTTTCTTCATGTAATTCTCTGTCTGCTCCCCAAACAGAGAATTACCCACTACAGGAAAATCCATGGCCTTAGCCTAGGTGTCCTGCCAGAGGCTAGTACATCTGAGCCAAGCCATCCTCCGAAGAGCCACAGATGTAGCCATGACTCTTGATGACACATCATTAGAGTCTACAGCAGCATGAAACTGAACTTTAGATGCCTCAATCCCATCTGCAGCCACTGCCTCCAGCTCCTTGGCTAGCTGGGAGGAGGCCTGTTTAGCCGGTGCCAGTACAGAATCCCATCTGGACTTCTGGTACCTGGCGTATAGGCCATGTAATTCGCCTGCCTGAGTCCCAAAGAAGATGCCATGTACTGCTTCTTTGCCATGGAATCAATCTTCCTGGAGTCCTTGTCAGGGTGGTGTGAAGCCAAGGGAATATTTGCCTTGTCACAGGCAGCAGCCTGCACTACCCCAACATGGCTGCATTGCTGATATAAGAACTCCATGTCTGAGCCTGAAAGTGTATACCTCTTGTCCATCCTTCTATCCACAGGAGGTATAGTGTTAGGAGTCTAAGATTTTTTCTGTCTATTTCCCAAAAGATTTATGGAGGGGAACAGACAGTCTCGTGGACTCTGGGATGTCCATCATCTCTACATAATCAGGCTCCTCTTGATCTTCCACAGCCTCCTCCATAGGAAGCTGGTGGGTTTCAGCCAGCTTTCTGTAAAACATAAAGTGAGAAGGGGACTCAGAAAGCCTAGGAGGGGAAACACTTGAAGGTCTGTCTGGGGATATGTCAGGTTCCACAGGCATATCCAGACCCTCACTTACATCATCATCCTCAAATTCCCTTCCTCTTCAAATTCCGGTTCATAAAAATCTTCAAGGGTATAATCTTGAACCGGGGGAACCAACTGAACCAAACCCCTGCCAGAAGGAGCCAGATCGGTCGGAACCGGACGGAGCGATTCCACAATCTGAATCGCTCTGGCTATCTCTTCGGCGGGCGGAACATGAACCTCTGGATCCGAACCGGTCAATTTATCTCTTTTTCTATTGTGGAACCGATCCCTTAGAATCAGCTCTCCTTTTGCCCGAAGAAGTATCGCCCTGGTCAGAGGGCACGCCTTCTGGTTCAGTCGAAACTAAACCGGGCTGGCCATCTGGGTCAGTGGACTTCTCGGCCTCCTTTTCCCTCACTCTACCTAATCTCTTCTTAAGGGTAGATTTGGGAATGTTTTTACATGTTTGGCAGTCTGTATCGAGGTGGTCAAACCCCAGACAAACACAGGTGGTGTGGGGATCGGCCTTAGCAAAGACCTCCCCACACTCACTGCAGTGTTGAAACCCAGTGGGCCCGGTTTTTTCCTTGGGTTTCTCAGACATGGCCAACCTAACCAAACTTACCCTTTTTTCGGCAACCGCCAGGCAAGACTCCCTCATCGGTTCCTAACCATGTCACGGGTGTTGGAAAAAAACATTTAAAACATGTTTTTTTTTTAGAACCGATAAGAACCGGTAACCACACACTAAGTAAAACACATAAATTTCACTATCAAATGGCCGGTTCAGCCAAACTGAGCCGCACTTTTACAAGTTCCACACAGAAAAAACAGAACAATTCCTATCTAGTACTCACGGCACCATAGACAGAGACTGAACTGACTATGCGGAAACTTTACCGGTTTAAAAACTGACGAAAACTGAAACTTTAACTGACTTTCAAACCGAGCTGAAGGAGAATCTCCGGCGCGACCGTTCAGTGAGGTGGAGTAAAGAATCTGACAGTTTAGGTTTGAATCACTCCAGACAAAGACTTCAACCGAGCTCGAGCTCAGCATTCTATGCCTTGCATAGAAAGTTAACTCTTTGTTCTCCGGGGCAGTTCAAAGGTTGGGAATCACTGCAATTGTCAGAATACAGCACGACTTCATGTTGTTTGAAGAAGGGGCAATGATATAAATTGGAAGTGGGAAGGATACAGGGGAATGTGAGAATGTTTTTCTTCATGGAAAGGGTGGTGGACACATGGAACAGTCTGCTGCAGGAGGTAGTGGGAGGGTTCAAACATGCATGGGACAGGCACAAAGGAACCCTTGGGGGGGGGGAGAAGGAAGAAAGCGGTTGACCAAGAAGGATCAATGGTCAGACTGGACTGGCTTAGCGGTCCTTATCTGCCGACAATTTCTACATTTCTATATTTCTATGATGCAGAATACAAACCACCTCACAATCATCCACTTAGCCGCTGGTCTGCCAAGTGTGGCTTCAACGTAGGTGACAAATAGCTGGCGAATCTCTCCCCGAATTCCAGCCATACACTCCTTATAATAGGCAAGCACTTGCCGCAGGGCCAAAATATGAAGCCTGTGCTCGGTGTCCGAGGTGTGGCTGGTGAAGAATACCAGGAGATTAATCATCTGGTTAAGGTGGAACTCTGACACAACCTTTAGGAGTAACTTCATGTTGGGGCGAAGGACAACTTTGTCCCTGTGGAAGACCAAATAAGGAGTCCCCACTGAGAGCGCCTGGAACTCACTGATCCTTCTGGTGGAATGTGATAGCCCCCAAGAAGGCAGTTTTCCATGACAGGTGTGACATTTCACACCTGTGCACTGGTTCGAATGGTTTGTCCATGAGCTTTGCCAACACCAGAAACAAGTCCCAAGGTGGTGCTGGTTCTCACACAGGAGGGGAAATGTGGTCAAGGCCTTTAAAAAAGCACCAGACCTCCTTCTCTTGCACCTCTGACGGCATACCAGCCTGCGCCCGGTATGTAGAGATGGCTGCCAGGTGCACCTTAAGGGTCATAGGCCAAAGGCCCAACTGGGAGAGGGACCAAATGTAATCGAGAATGCTAGCCACCGTGCAAGGTAAGGGGTCATGCCCCTTACCCTGGCACCAAATGGAGAACCTCTTCCATTTGAAGGCATGGCATTTTCGAGTTGACTCCTTCCGAGAAGCCTCAAGCATGTGGTGAGGACATCTTTAGAGAGACCCAAAGCCTGAAGCTCTAGCTGCTCAGGAACCATGCTCTCAGGTGCAGGGACTGAAGGTCCAGATGGAATACCTTTCCCCGATTGTATGAGAGAAGGTCCAGGCATAGAGGAAGATAAAGAACCTCTGTGCTTAAACACTGAGGCAAGGGTTACCCCAAAGGGCATTTGCGTGGAAGCAAAGTTTCAAGAAAATTCAAAATCACACATGCCCCCACAATGCAAAGCATCATGGGCTGCATATGCAAATCACCACAGAATGTTATGCTGGTCCAACTTTAAGCAGAATTGCATGGTGCCGAAAGGCCTCTCACACAGTTTGCAAAGGGTGCTAACAGAAGACATAGACACGTGTTTCGTCCTACCAGGACTCATCAGTATGCCTCGTCTGTTTGACACCCCAGTGGGATGGACCAGCTACCCCTAAGGCAGTGTGCCTGGGATATATTGTGGTGAACCCATTAAAATAAAAAACTATTTAAAAGACAAAGAACCTTTGTGCTTAAACACTGAGGCAAGGGTTACCCCAAAGGGCATTTGACTGGGAAGCCAAGTTTCAAGAAAATTCAAAATCACACATGCCCCCACAATGCAAAGCATCATGGGCTGCATATGCAAATCACCACAGAATGTTATGCTGGTCCAACTTTAAGCAGAATTGCATGGTGCCGAAAGGTCTCTCACACAGTTTGCAAAGGGTGCTAACAGAAGACATAGACACTGTTTCGTCCTACCAGGACTCATCAGTATGCCTTGTCTGTTTGACACCCCAGTGGGATGGACCAGCTACCCCTAAGGCAGTGTGCCTGGGATATATTGTGGTGAACCCATTAAAATAAAAAACTATTTAAAAGACAAAGAACCTCTGTGCTTAAACACTGAGGCAAGGGTTACCGAAGATACCACGGGAGCCTGCAGCTGAGGCTGTGATCGGGGTACCAGAACTGGCAGGGCCAGTCCAGGACCACCAGGATAATCTGAACCTTGTCCCTCCTGGCATTGAGCAGCACTTTGTGGATCAACGGAAAGGGAGGAAAGGCATATATGAGGCCTGTGATCCAGAGCCTTGAGAAGGCATCCCCCTGCAGCATTCCCTACTGAGGGGGGCAGGCCAAATTCAGCCTCAGCTTTGCGTTCTCCCTAGAGGCAAACAGATCCACCAAAGGATCGCCCCATTCAGAGAACAGACTGTGCACTACCTCCTGATGGAGAGGCCACTCGTGAGACACCTCGCCCACCTGGCTGAGGGTATCCGCCAGCTGGCTAGATATGCCGGCTACATGCATGGCCAGGAGATGGGCGTTCAGGCTGAGCATGAGGGTCCAGATGTGGCCAGCTTCCCTGCACAGAGGAAGGGAGTGCGTCCTGCCCTGTTTATTGAGGAATTACATGGTCATGGTGTTGTCAGTCTCGACCTGAATGAACTGACCCCGAATGTATAGAGCAAAGGCTGTCAACGTCAACTAAACTGCTTGAAGCTTCAGCAGGTTGATATGGCATCGGGACTCCTTGGAGATCCAGAGTCCTAGGACTCTGTGCTCCTCCAGGTGGGCACCCCAGCCCACCAGAAAGGCATCGATCATGATGGTGACCGCCGTCTCTGGGCGGACAAACAGTATTCTTTCCTGCAGATGTTCTGGCACTAATCACCACTGTAGGGCATCCCACATCACCTGGGTCACAGTGACTGGCTGGTCAAAGTGGCTCTTGTGCTGAGACCATTGATGGGCTAGCTCCCACTACAGACAGTGCATTCTCCGCCGGGCCCAATGGACCTCACCGGTGCATGCCACCATGAATCCTGGGAGGCGCAGGAAATCCCGAGCAGGGCGCAACTACTCAACCTGAAATGATGGGGCAAAGAAAGAGAGAACCTCTGCGTGGTCCATCAAGAGTCAAACTCTGGCTCTGCAACATTTACGATCACCCCGATGAAGTGCATCACCTGCGAAGGCAGGGCACCAGATAAAGGGAATACCGACCTATTTTACTCACCTCATTTTAGGAAACACTCTTCAGAATTTTTTTTTAATGAGTACAGATACTCACCCAACATTTGTAAATACTCCACACTCCAAAGAACAGTGCTTCATAACATATTTGGTGATTCAAAAGGAGCATTTTTTCCAGATTTACACCACTCGTACCTATCCCAAATTTGTTTTACTCACCATATTTTAAAACTGGTGAGTAAATTACTCCTACCTGCCAACATTATCTGGAGCATTGTTGGCACCTGATCAATTCTTATCTAGAAAAACACTCCATTATTTTTAAAATGTACTCCTTGCTCCACTCCATCCAGACGTATGTACGCATCTGAATTTGGTTTTACTCACCTCACTTTCAAAGTGAGGAGTACAAGTACTCATCCGAAAAAATCTTATCTGGAGCCTTATGCGATGGTATGAGCTCTGACTTGGCCTCCTTCACCAGGAGGTCAAGGGATGAGCAGGTCTGGATGGCCATGTCCCTGGATCACTCCTCCACCTCTCTGGAGGGACTTGCTATCAGCCAGTCGTCCAGGCAGGGGTATACCCGGGCCCCTCAACGTCTCAGGTAGGTTGCCACCACTACAATGTGCTTGGTGAAGACCTTGGGAGCTGAGGAAAGGCCGAAGGGCATTGCCTGGACTGTGTAGAGCATCCTCTCAGCAAAGAACTGCAGGAACCGGTGGTGGGATGGATGGATGGGAATGTGAAAGAATGCATTCATAAGATCTAGGGAGCAGAACCACATGTTCTGCTCCAGGGATGGAATGACCTGACACAGAGTGACCATCCCGAAGGTGCACAACCAGAGGAACTTGTTCAGGTCATGCAGATCTAAGATGGGTCACCAGCCCCACATCCGCACTGGGACCAGGAAGTACCAGTAGACAAACCCTGGGGATAATGGAGGGTCCAGGACTTGAGCCACTACCTGTTTCTGGAGGAGCTGGGCAATATCTTCCCAAAGGGCTGACAGCATATTGGCGGAGACCATGTCCTCCCGTGGGCTCGGCATGGCAGGTAAGCCTCCAACTCTAGAGGTAGACCCTGACCGACCACTTCGAGGACCCACCTGTTTGTTGTGACAGCGGGCCAGGCAGAAAGAAAGTGGCAGAGTCGGCCCCCCTTGGGACGACCCAGAGGAGACAGGACAGGCATGGGGGGAGGCATCCCCCAGCTCGTCACTGGGCAGGCTTGGAGGCAGAGGAGGGACCAGCTGAGGAAGCAGCGTGACCTTGACCATCTGGTTTGCGGATGACCAATGCAACTGGTTTTGGTCAAGGACTCCAATCCTAGGCCTCCTGTCCAGCTGGGGGCTGGGACGGCTTGGTCGCAGGGGCAGAGAGGGGCTGAAAGGGCTTCTTCCTCTGGAGCTTGGAGTCCTTGGGATCCCTCTGGGCAGAGATGATGGAGTCCAGGGTGGCACTGGACTTCTCAATCCGAGTGAGGTGTCTGCCCGCCCACAGCCCGAACAAGTCAGTGTCCAAGAAGGGGATATGTGCCAATTTGTGTTGGGTGTCTGCCATAAAGGTAGACATCCATAGCCAAGCCCTGCAGCACATGGCCACCGCAGCAGCCATCGACCAGGCGCAGGAATCACAGATGCCCATGGCCGGCTGGATCTGCTGTTTGGTCATTGCTCAGCCCTGGTCCCGGACTTGCTTGACCATGGTTTGTAAGTCAGCTGGGAGCAGAGGAAACCCTTGATCAAGACTGCCAAGTAAGGCGTAAGTGAAATGGGCCATCAAAAGGGCCGAACTCACCTGTCAAAGGCAGAGAGAAGAGGCCACGTAGACCTTTTTGGCCATATGATCCAATTTCTTGGATTCTTTGTTGGGAGGTTTGTCCATGTCTCTGAAATTGCTGGTACTCCGAAAGACCAAGTCGACCACCAGACCCTCAGGCAAGGGATGTTTGGTGAAACCTGACAGGGAACCCATAGGGACGGCATACTTTCAGACCATATGACCTGACGGCGCATGGCAGAAGGCAGGGTACTGTCAAAGCTCCAGAGCTGGGCCAAGAATGGCCTCGGCGACTGGGAAGGCAACCCCCAAGGAGTCACCTCAGTTGAAAATCTCAGTCAAGGGATACTTGGCCATTTTTGGACAAGCTCCATCTGGATCCCAGTAGACTCCGAAATTAAATGGAGCAAGCCCACAAAAGAAGTGGGACCATGCTCCGTAGACAAATCCTCTCCCAATTCAATGCCCACCAGACGAGAATGCGGGGAAAAGCCCTCAAACTCTGAGGATTTGCCAAAAATCGGTCATCCTCCCAAAACCCCACTGACCCTGCAGGGCCCACTGAGAGCAACAGTGACCGACAGCCGACGATGAAGCCCAGGAGCAGTACGGGCATCCTTAGGAGGGGGACCATCCTTCGTCTGCTCAGAAGGCGGCTCCACCCTGATGGGCGGAGAGGCCAGAATAGGCAGAGACGGAACCAGCCGAGCCAGGGCAGGCTGGGGTCTCAGTGGCAGAAGCCATGGGAGAGTCGGGGTGGGGGACAGAATCGGCTTAACCCCAGAGAAAATTAGCTGCTGCCACATCAACTCTTAATAGCGCCAACACATCTTGTGTGGGAGCCTCTCCTCACTAGAGGAAAAAGTGGAATAGCAGCGGCGCCACTTGTCCGAGTGCTGAGAGTGAGGGCTGCTCGACTCTGGGCTGCGGGATCTCAACCTCATCCTTGACCACCGGGGAACCCAAAGGCGAGAAAGGGAGGAAACCGGCCAAAGCCAAGGGACCTTTGAGGTAACGGGATTCTGAGGGTTAGGGAGGGAGCGGATCAGCAGGCTGGTCCAACCCTTCCTGAGAGGTGATAGGCAGGACTGGAGTCCTAGAGAGTGTATCAATCTAGTCCTGCGACAACGTGTCAACCAACTCGAGAAAAATCTCAACAGGTTGGTCGATGTGCGTTTCAGCCAACAGGCCCCATGGGGAGACCATGGAGCCAGCGGCCTGGACTAAAGTATCGACTGAAGTAAAGAAACTCTACGGAAACACAGGAATCCAAGACCCGGGAGTGCTTGCGATGCCACTATCATGAATGAGACCATTTCTTAGCCTCCTTTTTCGACAACTAAGAGGATCTGGTGCCCTTAGAGGGACCCTGCTCAAGAGTGGGAAGGGACTGGCACAAATCCCGAAACACCCCTGTAAAGGAGGCGCCAAAGGAAAGTGACACAAAAGCTGAAGAGACATGCTCCTTGGCCTGAGCAGCCGCCTCCTCGAAGGCCGCACGTTGTTCAGCAGGCTCCGCAGCCATGGAGAGTGCCCAGTGGGCATCTTTCGAGCAAACGGAAGGGACTTGTTCATCTAGGCACCTGAGAAGGAGTCGAGAATGCCGGTCCTCCAAAGTAGTAGGATGCAGGGTGCTGCAAAGGCCACAAACCTGGGGACAGTGGTCGTGGCCTAAGCAGTAGATACACGAGATGTGTGAGTCCATCCAGGACATCTTCTGCCCACAGTCGCATCGCTTGAAACCAGGGGCCAACTTCGAGTCATCGATGCTGACAAGAGTTTCGAACACATTCAAAAACCAACTTGAAGACAGTAGTTTTTTATTGTTTTTGCAAGCAAAGGGCCTACTCAACACAGAGCAATAAGGAGGGAATGTTCTTCTTCCAGCGGAAAGGAAGACCTGACATCACGGGGTGGTGCCGAGGGAGTTACCACCCAGATGGGTAGAAGGAGTCAGCTTGAAGACCTTCCGGACAGTTCTTACAGGGAAAGGAATCCTGCCAGAAGTGTGCATAGGTACACCATATCTTTTTTCTGGTGTCTTCTGTTGAAAACACCATGCAATACATTTAAAGGCACAAATACATATCGGGTACTAAACTAGCATGCAGGAACTACTGAGTAGTGGGGGATGTTTGTGATGGACCTTGGCTGCCTGCGGTCATAGGGGATTATTTGTAGTAGCACTGTTAAACCATAAAGAAAGTACAGGAAAAAGATTGCATGTCATTATTGCACTATCACTCCTTTAAAAACCTTTACAGATACTAGAAATAACACATGGTAATATTTGTATATGGGAGAAGCACTGCAGGGGTACTTCAGCTATTCTTCAGTGCACTGCTACAGCTATAGGTCTTTTTAATTTATGCAAAATTTGCTCACCAAGGATCCCACACAACTTCTCAGTATCAGCTTAGTAGCTGGGTATATTCAACAGAGCTGGGTTTGATTCTCACAGCCTTCACTGGCATTACTGTGTGACTGTGAGCAAGTCACTTACCCTTCCCTATAAATGGGCCTTGTGCTTAGTGGGCCTTACCCAGTTACCAAAGAACAAAGAAAAAAAAAAAATGTTTGAGCAAAATCTAATGTGCCAGTAAAACAGCTGTGGACTTCTAAAAATCCAATTACCAGATCTGTACATGACGTTAGGAGGAGTGGAACATACTGTATTCCTGACAACAATTTAATGACGTTAACAAGGTTGCCTATGGCAGTGGTCCTAGTGCTAGGCTAGGTAGGCAGCACTGCAAGTGAGCAAAGAGTGAAATAATTGCCTGCAATTCTCTGGGAATTTACTATTATCTTGGGAATGGATATCTGGCAAACACTTTTCATAATCTGTTTTGTAATAAGCGCAGACTGTAAATAAATATTTTTCAGTATACAAGTACGAGTACGTGATGCTCTCCACCGCTTGACATATCATCATACAGGAATATCTGTGCCAAAGGTGTCATAGTACATCACACATACCAGGATTTAACTCGCAGGACCCAAATGCAGATGAGATTGTGTCCAGCACCACTGACCCAGGGTGTGTTTATCATCAGAACAGATCTGAGATCAGTGTACAGCGCCCGAGGTGTTAGTACGAGAGGACTCCACAACCATAAAAAAAAGCAGCCAGTGTAGCCTAGTGGCCATCAGGGTCACCATTTCAAATGAGCTTTTCTCAGTGGTTATAAGCCAAGTAAACAAAATGAAACGGTTACAGCATAGGGTGTCAACCAGGAAATATATGTTTGAATGTCACCAAAATAGTTATAATTACTGGTGGCTCCTTTTATCAACCGGCTTTCAGGTTCGCCAAAACGGCGTAATAACTCGCATTTCTTAAAACTTCCTCTCACTAGCAGTGTCATTCCATGTAGCGTGCCACATTATTGGCCCTTACTCCCTCTGTGGGCGGGCCGAAAATATAAAAAAAAATGGTGGCTAAAATTTCCCTTCACGTTGGGCAGACCAGTCCCTGAAGTAATCCTAGACCAGCTGCAGTAAGTAATTAGTAGCAATCACTGTTTCTTGTTAATCCTGCCTTTTGGGGAAAACAATGTAAAAAAAAAGCTATCTGGTTGATCCTGCCGTTGTCGCGCTTCAGTCGAGGCTTCTCCTGACCCAGCGCGCTCTGAAACATTTGTTGTTGTGCTTCCGTCGGGATTTCTACCCAACCCCAAGCACTGAAATGTCACTGCTTCCTGGCAGTCAGCAGTATTATTTTTCTTAATAAAAACAAGTTTCCCTAGTACACTCTGTGTGTGTGTGTGTGTGTGTGTGTAAGTAAATCGGGGACAGAGTGAGACACTGAGCAAACTGCACCAGTTATTATAAAAAAATTAAAAAATAAGCAACTGTGTGTTTCTGGATTTTTTTTACACACTCTCGGGGTGTGATGTCTCATAAACCTCTCGAGCTTCGCTCTTGAGGTTTATGGGTCATCACACCCCTCGGGTGTGTAAAAAAAATCCATAACACACAGTTGCCTATCTATTATTCTCTATAACATATTTAAATTCTGCCTTACCATCTGATTTTACCGGAGCAGTGATCCACAGTGGTATTGAGTAAAAAAACAGTAATCTGTACTAAAGAGAACAGATGGAGGTTGCTTGTTTTCAGCGTGTGGGGCCAATTCAAATCTCAGTAGTAACATGCACTTTACCACTCTCTTCAGTTATTCACATTCTTTGTACGTGTGACACACACACACACACACACACACACACACTGTAAACTAATGCTGCCAGCACACATTCTACCTTCCCACACCCACAAGTCCCCAGTGGTGTCAAAAGTGGACAACTCAAATGAGGCATTGACGTGCCAGAGCTTTCTAATTCTCTGATTCCCCATTCCCTAATTCCATTCTACTGAGGCTAAGTACAGGTAGCAGTACTCTCAGCAAGAGCACAGGACCAGAGCATGGTGATTCGGAGCATTACTAAGGTCTTGGAAACCACGGCCTCAGTAGAATCTCCCACAACTGATTCCAAAGAGACATAACATCCATCTACAGCTGGCTCTTGCTCCACCTTACTGTATGAGGATATCATGGTTCTGTATATAGTGCCTCGGACATAGCTAACATCAATCTGCAGCTAAATATTAATTTTGATTCCGCTAGGTCCTAGTTAACTCACAATAGACTTCTCATGAACACCAAAAAGACACTTGCTATGTTATTTGGCTCAGTGCCTCCCCCTGCCCTCTCGATACACTGTAATGGGGGTACCACACTTGAAGTAGTAGACTTCTTCAAATACCTGGGAGTCACCCTAGACCCTGCTTTGGACTTTAACCTGCATCTGGTACCTGCTGTAAGTCTTTCAGATGAGACATTAAACCAAGGTCCTGTCTGACTGTTCTGGTGGTTATTCAGGTGGACATTAAAGAGCCCATAGCACTTCTCAAAAACAGTAAGGGAATTTCTCCAGTGTCCTGGTCAAATGTCCCACTTTCACTAAAAAATACCACAAACAGCTTAATCTGGCTCGGTTTCAGTTGGTTACCATCCATATCACCCCCCCCGGGGTCGCCCCTGAAAAATGGACTTGAAGTCTCAGTGGGCCTACCCGGTCAACAAAATTCAATAAATAAAATAGAAAGCTTGGCCTTGCCTATAAAATTAGGTATGCCCTAACTATAGCCGCTAGACTGGATATTGCATAGGGTGTCTTATGGCCTAGCCTCCCCTATGGGCTGATGCCTTATTTGGAAGCAAACAAGAGGGTACTAAATAAATGGAATTGTTATAACATATGTCGCTTTGCTCTCTCTGTGTCGAGGCTTACTCATCACTGCACCCTATACTCGAGATTGTGATGTCTCTCTCCACCTTCATATCGGCTTTTCACAGCTGCTTGTATCATTGATAATGTTATCAGAACTGGTACACCAGCCACCCTAATCAACATGGTTAAGCCCTCCCCACAGGCATATGGTCTGCGGTCTATGGATCAGTACCTATTGTTTGTCCCTAACTGTGCCACTAGGATGGGGGGGGGGGAGAGACAGGCTTTCTCTGTATCTGCACTCAAGCTCTGGAACTCCCTTCCTATGTAACTAAGGTGCATTCAGTCTCACCAGGCTTTTAACAAAGCCCTCCGCAAGCACCTCCTGTCTACTGATAAGTGTACATGTAAATTATCCATTATTAATGCTTTACCTGGTCTTACCTTTCTGTCACATGTCAATTTTGCACTTACTGTATTTGTACAAATCCTTGCACTGCTTGTTCTTTCATGTTCATCATGTATTTTCTAGCCTATGTTGTTGCTGAATTTGTGACATTATTTTATTGTCTGTAAGACTCCTGGGTCGTGCCTGAAAATAGGCAAATATTTTGTCTAGTGCTCCCACCCAGTCAACAAAAACTAACTAAATAAATAAGCCAGTGTGGGTGAGAAATCCCATGCAAACGTTGTTTGTTTACATGGGGAGATGGGAACGAGGGGTTCCCAGAAACAACAAAAAATGAATAAAGTGACATGACAGTTGTAAATTGTGGGTTACACTGCACACTGGGATTCGCCCCACACCAAAACAAGCATTCCAGCACCTCTTTAAGTAGTGTATACTCGGAGTTCACAGATCCCATCAGTGCTAGCAGTACACTGATCTTCTTTCTTGGTCATTGAGCATGGGCACAATGTATACAGCTACTCAGATTATTCCATGATTCAGAGTGACCATCCGAAACACGAACTACTGCATGAACTGGTTCAGATCGTGCAAATCCAGTAGAGGGTGCTCCCCTCCTGTCTGTTTCAGAACCAGGAAGTACCTGGACACATATCTGTAGTGCCCCAGAGTCCTGGTGCCCTCCAGAAATGGGCATCTAGGTGCTCCTGGGGCTGGTTAGGTAGGGATGGTACCCTGTAGTGTGCCCCAGGGTGTAGGGAGGTGTCCAAGATAGGTTCCTTGGTTACGTGCTTCTCCATTCTGTGCTCCAGTTAGGTGCCCCAGGGTGTAAGGAGGTCCCCTAGTGTAGGTGCCCTTGGTTTATATAGGACCCCCTCCCCCCCCCCAACGTGAAGCCCCAGCTGGGCCGTTTAAAAATATAATTTTCTGCTCATTTTCCCTGTCTGCAGCTCACCTTAGAACCCCCCAAGTTACCTAGCGTCAGGCATCTGCCCTCATGGGCCCAGTCACAAGGGATAGCAGGCAGGGATGGGCCCGAGAGGATTCTGATCAGACTCCTCAGCCCTTTTGAACGGCTATAGCCGGAACGTCCATTGACAGCAGAGAAGAAAGAGCAGCAGCAAGTTTGAGTGGAGCACTAGGCCGGCCGGGGCTCAGCAAAAGGGGAAGGGACTCACCTGATGTCATGGGGTCCCTCCCGATGTCCCGGTCAGTCCAACAGCGATCACTCCCTCTTCTTCTGTTGCGGCAATTGTCCATCAAGTTCCCGGTGCCGCGGCGGTGAGACAGAGTCCCGTTGGGAGGGCTGGCAAGTTCAGGCCAGCCCTCCAGCAGTGCAACCAGCAGCCCAACAGGGAGTGGTAGTTGGGCCAGGTTGGCCCCTCCAGGTGCCTGTAGCAGTCTCGTTGGGAGGGACAGCAGCAGCAGATGAGAACTGTCCCCTCCACCAGTGCAGCCCAGTAGTCCAGTCAGAAGGAGTGGTAGGTCCAGGCCGTCCCCTCCACCAGCAGTTCTCCGTGAAGGTTAGTGAGAGGAGGCAGGTCCAGGCCTCACAGCACCAACAGCAGCAGATGTCCCGGCCCAACAGTAGTTGGACGGCAGCAGGGTGAGTGGCGGCAGCACCGTGGTCGGGTGCTGGCCACTGGGAAGAGGAAGGGAACTTCTTTTTTAAATAAAATAAATTCTGGGTGCTCCAGGTGCCGGCAGCATCCGTTGAGCTATGAAAGGCCCCAGCAACAGGACCACCCACGGGGCAGGGTCATAAAAGGCTCCAAAGAGCCAGGGAAATGTGGAGGCAGGCAAGGCCCCAGCAAGGACCGCCCTTTGGGAGGAGTTCAGAAAGGGCTCCTGGAGCTATGACTGTAAAGATAAATCCTCACTTTGACTCACCATGGGCGGGTTAAAAGAAAGAGCCCATAGACAATAGAGAAGGGGCTGGGATTAATGGTCTTAAAGGGGCACTAAAATGCCCACCAGAGTTAAAGGGGCAACGGCAGGCCCCCTCAGGTATAAAAGGGGACAGGAACTGTAAATAAATAACTGCTTGCCTAAATCCAGTGGATTAATGCCCATCAGCAGATTGAAAGGGGCCAGGTTTAAAAGTGTAAGGCACTTTCGAAAGTGAACTGTTTGTAAATAAATGTACATAAATGACTCATTGTGATGCTTTTGGGGCCCCTGTGATGACATTGTCCCTGGGCCAGTATCCGTGTGCCATCAGGAGATGGCCACTAAGAAACAACGCCTCTGTGATTTTATGTAATCTGATAACCTGAACTGTTTTATGTTTATAAAGTGCCCTAACTAAGCAATGCTTTTGCTAGAAATAAAGACACAGACACAGGGTTTACAAAAAGGTTTTATTTGTGCTGCCACCCTTCTCCCTGCATGTGGTTTCAGATGCCCCGACCCTGTCTCCCCCAGACCAGCAGTCCTGTCTACCTGTTTGTCCTGATGTCCCGGCAGCCCATGGAGGGGCTGTGGCTGGGTGATGGAGGCAGACTCGTTCCTGGAGGGATGATCGATTCCAGTGGTCAAGGGTGACCTTAGCCGAAGATTCACCAGCCTCGGAATAGTCTTGGCCTGTGTCCGGTTATATGTTCTCTCCCTACCCTGGTCAGCTGGTTCCCCGTCTTGCTTCCTTCCCTTCCCCCTTTTGGACACGCAAGGGTGGCTGGCTTAGGGTGTTCACAACTGATTTATAATATGGAATGTAGTATAATAATTTAGTGACATTATAGTTTTTTTGCCTTTTAGAGTTTAGATATTTAGTGTAACGCTATTTTGCTTAGTTATGTTTAATAAACTTGTACACTGTTTTTGCATTCGAGTCAGCTTCATGCCTCTCCTTGTCTTTCCAGTAGTAGCATTTGAACTTGGGCCCCCTTCTCCAAAATTCTCCTGACACCCACTGGCCGGGCTTCATACAAAAATCCACCTCCAGGTGGTAGTCAGATTAGATGCGTTTTCTCTTCCAAGCTGTAGTTGGGCTAGACCTGTGCTCTGACTCGACCAGGTCATTTCGAGAGCAGTCAGCGTCAGTGGCTCCCCTCGTCCATTACATATCCCTGAGTGGCCAGGGCATCTGGAACACAGGCCATCGCCCCACACTTTAGGAGCTGTGCGATGCCGACTCGTAGCGCAGATGTGTCCTGAGACACCCTGAACTCCCGAGGAGATTGGAGGTGGTATGATGGGATAGCCTTAAAATGTAAAGCCAACCCTCTGCCCAACTACTTGTCTGATGTAATGGCATTCCACTGTGGCAAGAAGTGGCACAACTAACCCCCGACCAGCAGGTGGGACAGAGATTGGACAGGAAGGGGGATGACAACCCACAACTGCGTAGCCTTGGAGGGGGCTCCAGTCCCAAGAACCGCAGAGGCACCATGACCTCTGCACATCCTAATTTTTTGGCCCTGGACACTGAACATGGGTTTCAGACACCAGTGCTGAAACTGCCCCTGCTGGGGCTGCTGCTGCTGACGTTGTCACTGAAAAGACTGAAACTGCAAAGTCCTCTTTTTAGGCTTTTCAGCCTTCTGGGATGCAGTCACAGAAGTCTGACAGAGACCCAGTGACGTGGCAGCAAATACCTTTTTAGCCATGTGGTCAGTCTTCTTGGACTCTTTGTCTGGAGATTTGCCGATGTACCCATGGGCTCCCGATTTAAGGAAAACGGGATCTGTTATCAGACCCTCCACAGAGGGGTGGTCAGAAAACTCACAAAGGATGCCCGTGAGGACAGCATACTTGCAGATGGTCTCAGCCAAGGGAAAAGCAACCCCTGGGAATCATCCCTATCCAGAATATCCATAAACAGGTGTTTAGTCAGTTTCTGGACTGGCTTTAAGGGAACCTTCATGGACTCCAACATAAGTCGGAGCAGAGATCCAAAGCACACAGGTCCATGGACCGTAGTCAGCTTTTTTGACTAATTCCTGGTCAGAGGCGCAAGACCTGGTCCAGGCCATCAACTACTCACCTTCAGAGTCAGAGTATTCTTTAGAAATGATCGATGACTGCTTGCCACCATGGACCACCCTAGTATCCTCATCCTGGGAGATCTCCACTGACAGCTGATCAGGCAAGCTGGTAGCAGTGCAAGACTCCATGGTTGGTGCCCTGAACAGTGACTGAGGTGCAGGTGGCTCCACGTGAAGTGGAGGGGAAGCAGACACAGGGGATTACTGAGTCAATGTGACCAGTGAGAGAACAACCGGTGAAGGCTAAGGGACTGAAGGTTCAGGAGACAGAGCCCTACTCCTCCCCATTATAGCCCTCTGATGCCTTACTAGCACCTCATAGCACTGACGCATCTTGCATCGATGCCTCTCCTCACCCGAGCATGAGGAGTTCGAGAAGTGCTGATGGTGTCACCTCCCAGTCGAGTGAGATGAAGAGCATGAATGGCTGCTCCATCTCAACCAATAACCCGAAGGTTAAAGAGGTTCCTTCAGAGGGTTGGTGTAAACCACCTGCTTCAGCAGAGTAAGCAGGGTAACCACAAGAAGTTTTAGTGGCATGACCACCACTGAAGGCAGCTCTTCAGGAAACTAAGCCAGTGGTGCCAACTGTGCCTCGTCCTTTTGAGTGAGAGAAGCGTACACTGGAGTCCAGGAGATAGATTCCTTGATTCTTCATCAATTTTCTCTGACAGCCAGTGGACAGGCTTAAGAAAAATCTCGACTGCCTGCTCGACTGGAGTCAAGGTCGACAGGACCAATGGGATTAACATACGACCCTCAACAGAAGAAAGCATGCCTAAGGCTAAGAGGTCAGGGGAGTTGAAATAGCATGATCTCTCCTAGTCCCACAACCTGCGATGGTACTACTTTTTGTGCATTTGCTGCGATGAGAAGGGCTCTCCCCAAAAATCTGGAGGGCTATACACATTTCTCTAAACTCAGAGAATGACCCTCCAATGCTAGCCCTATCCTGAAACAGCATCAAGAATGACAAGAAACTAACCGCAGCTGCTGCTGCCTCATCCTCCTTGACTGTAAGCTGATCAGCAAACCCAGTAGTTGTTTTGTGGTCTTTTAGCCCCTTCTGTTTTTGATGGATGCTGGCAGCATGGCCTGGCATTTACTGCATCCAGCGATATTGTGTTTATCACCTAGGCAGTAAATGCATGTGTCATGCAGATCCATGGCCAACATTTTCTGTCTACACTGGGTGCAGAACTTAAACGCCAGTTTTGGAAGACACAGAAACAACTTTAATGTAGGATACAGACTCAAAAAGTCAAAGATTTTCCCGAATAATTTATTTATTTAAAAACTAGTCACTGGGAGAGGCACACTGAATCAAGGCTTGTTTCCAGGTACGACTCAGGGGAAGGAGATGGTGGAACAAATGCAGACAATACAGATTTATTACAACAACACATCAAACATATAGTAAAATATGATATTAAAAAAAAAAAATCAGAATGAATATGTGTGCCTGTGACTTTATCCCAGTTAGTCTGTGCTGATTTTTTTCTGCTGCCGATTTCTATAATTTTTTCAGCAACCTTGCTTGCACTGAGCCACTTTTTTGCTTTGGTATGGTGGTCTATACACCATCCGCCACCTTGGTGAAACCTTTCCTGAAGAAACCGTCTCTGGCCCAGACATGCTAGTGAATTACGGGCCTGTCTCAAACTTTCCCTTTTTGGGGAAGGTTTTCAGAAAGAGGTGGCTATGCAGCTGGAGGCTAGTCTCAAGAAATGTAACATCTACGAATGATTCCAGTTGGATTTCCAGCTCCATCACAGCACCAACACCACGCTCCTCAAGGTGTTCAATTACTTGTTCCTAGTGAAAGACAGAGAGAAGCAATTTATTGCAGTTCTCCTTGATCACTCAGTGTCATTTGACACCGTGGATCATGGGGTTCTGATGGGGTGCCTTGAAGAATATGTGGGATTCACTGAACAGCCAAGAAATGGTTTGAGTCCTTCTTGTCCAGGAGACTGCAGAGGGTTGGGATGGGCTCTTACTTGTCGCAGCCAGCAGTGACAAGGCCCAGCCATATTCGCTCTCCTAACCCGTGGACTAAGTTCCGGCCACCAAACCCCTCCCGCTCTGTCTCCAGGCACACACAAAAATTAAGATAAGTAAAGAAAACTATAGCTTAAATTGTCAGATCACCAAACTGAAGAGGAGTGTGTTAAGAAAGGATGCTTGAGTGTGTTTAAGGAATAGTGGACCAAATTGTTAAAAAAGGTACGCGCTATAACAGGAATCTAAGTATGAAAGTAAAGCAACATCAGTACTCATTCACAACCTTATTATACAAGCAAAGTCAAATCTTGGAAAAGCCAATTTTGAAACAAAACAGGTAGGTTCCTTTTCAGTCCATCTTTCACTGCTTGAAAGCTAGGGTAGGATTTTATGCCCTCCAAAGTCCAGATTATCAATGTAGTTGGGAGCAGTAAGCTATACCTCAGCCCTGAGTCTTTAAGCTTTCTTTTAATGTGATAAAAGGCTTCCTTTTCTTAAAGAGTTCATAAGGCAAGTCATTAAAGAATTTGATATACATATAAAAGCTAGAATTAGAAGACTGGAGTCATCACTTTTTGAGAGAGGAACATTGCAAATGCCACAGGGATTTTAATACTAACATTGTTAAGAATATACACTGTCCACAGAACTAGATCTTTGTTTAAAGGAAAACTACATGCGTGTGCGAAACTGGTCAGGGCCATTAGAAGTCGTTACCTCTCTCATGTGAAGTGTTGGAACCTGCAACTAGCAAGAATAAACTTTCTTTGTAATTACTGCTGGCTGGTGCTCGTATTTTTGCTAAACTTTTAAAAATTATAAGAACAAATGTTGTGCATTGTGTTTTTGTGATGGTCCCTGATGGTGTGACAAGTTTTTTGGTTTTTATTACTTTTTCCTGCTGGTTTTATGGCCCCTGGGGATAGCCATTCAGACTTATTTTATTGCCTTTGATATGCTGAAATTTCCCCAGAATATCTCTGGGAATGATGTGAATTAGACCCAAGTCTTTTCAAAGATCTACTGGCTTTATTATTACCCAGTGACAGCATTTTACAAAGAAAATTACCACACATCCAGAATAAATCGAAATTTAAATACCTGTAAATTTTCTTTCTCCGACATCTGGTCTCCGGGCTTCCTTACGCCTGGGGCTGTAATTCCTGATGCTGGTTGGAGGCAGGATTAAACCTCTGCAGCAGGGGGACATCTAGCCCTCCAGATCAGTTGTCTCCAGTTGTTCCTAACGCAGTCCCAATGTGGGAATACTACAAGAACTTGGAAACAAAACACAAGAAAATTAAGCCATAAATGGCCGTGAGGCCAGACAACTATATACATTCTGCGACGGAATCCGAAGCCCGGAGACCAGCCGTTGGAGAAAGAAAATTTACAGGTATTTAAATTTCAATTTCTCTCTAAGCTGGTCTCCGGGCTTCCTTACACCTGGGATATACAAAAGCAGCACATCCCTAGATGTCTCGAGTATCAAGCGCCCTTAGGATTCCTCCACCACCTGTAGCACTCAGCGGCCAAAAGATGCCTCTGCCGAAGACATCACATCCAGTTTGTAAAATTTTGTAAATGTGTGAATGGATGACCAAGTGGCCGCTCTGCATAAGTCTGCAGAAGAAGCTTCTCTGAAGTTCACCCATGAAGTGGCCATAGCTCTGGTGGAATGGGCTCTCACTGGACCAGGTAGAAATACTCCAGCCTGATCGTAAGCCTTAGTGATTACTGATCTAATCCATCTGGCTTACCCACATTTTGGTCTGCAGTTAAAATGAACAAACTTGACGTTTTGTGAATAGCCTCTGTTCTCTTAATATACCTTTGGATCACTCTCCTCGAGTCTAGTGTATGAAACTCCCTTTCATTTTTTCGGGTGAGAGCAGAAGGAAGGAAGAATCAATTCTTGGTTGCAGTGGAAGGGAGACATAACTTCAGGTAAAAATCCTGGATCTGAACGAAGCACCACAGAGTCCTGATGAAAAACAGTATACGGCTCTTTGGTGGACAGCGTACCAAGTTCACTGATTCTCCTGGCTGAAGTAATAGCTGCGAGAAAAACCACCTTCATTATAAGATGCATGAGAGAAGCCTCCTTCATTGGCTCAAAAGACGCTTTGTTTAGGGCCTTGAGAACTAGATTAAGTCTCCAAGGTAGTACTGTTGGCTTGATTGGGAGGCGTTTTAACGTTGCTACTCTTAGAAACCTCCAGACATGAGGGTGTGATCCCAGCAAGTCCCATGAGTCTACCAACAAAAGCGCCCCCAGTGCAGAGACATGAACTCATAAGGTGGCTGTTTGCAGCCCTTTGTCAAACCCCTCGTGAAGAAATTGCAATAGCACCAGTAAGGATATTGGGCGATCCTGTATATATTTGGATTGGAGCCAGAACAAAAAAATTTTCCAGATTCTATAATACACTTTAAAGGAAGAGGGGTGCCGTGAGTTCACCATCATTAATAACCGGAGCTGTGTAGCCTATCTCTTTGAAGGTTTCCTGCTCAATCTCCATGCCGAGAGGAACAGATTACTCAAACTGGGGTGCATGACCGAACCCTGATGGAGAAGGTCTGGGCTGAGCTGGAAGGTTAAAGGCGGTCTCTCTCACAATTGAATGAGAAGTGGGAACCATGGACGATGAGGCCACCTGGGGCAGACTAGAATCATCTCTGCCCCATTGCAGACCACCTTGTGCAGGACCCTGGATAGCAGTGGAATCGGCGGAAAAGCATACAGGAGGCCAAACACCCAAGTCTAGAGAAAAGGTGCCATGAGCTACTGCTTGCTTGTCCCTGGTCAGGGAGCAGAACTGCTCTGCCTTGGAGTTTCGCCGGCATGCAAACAGATCTGTCTGGGGATTGCCCCACTGCTCTGTTAGGAATTGGAAGGCGCTGTCCTTCAGCTCCCATTCTCCTGGAAGGACATCTTGGCGACTTAGCTGTGACATTTTCCTGTCCTGGTATGTACACAGCTCTTATACTTGCCAGGTGTTGTTCTGCCCATTGAAAGAGGAGAAGTGACTCCCGAAGCATTTTTGAACGTTTTGTGCCCCCCTGATGGTTGATGTAGGCCATCGTTGAGCGATTGTCTGTTAGAATTAACACATCCTGATTGCGTACTTGCTGTTGGAAATGCATCAGGACTAGGCGAACTGCCCTCATCTCTAGGATGTTTATGCTGTACCTGGATTCTACCAGTGATCACTTGCCTTGAGCAGACATCTGATTCAGGTGGGCCCCCCATCCCCTAAGGCTTGCATCTGTCGTGATTCTGATTTGCCCAGCTTTCACCCCCTCAAGACATTTGCCCTTCGAGACCACCATCGGAGGGAGGTTTTTATGTGCTGAGAAATTGGGATGAGCTGGTGCTGGCTGTGTCTGGACTGGGACCACAGCCTGAGCAGATGTGCTTCAATGGGTCGCATGTGCACTAGAGCCCAGGAGACCGAATCTGCCAGTGACACTAGAGTCCCGATTAGTTGCATAAAGGACTAGGCCGGCAGCTGGGCAGCCGTTTGAAATCTGTTGATGAGCTTCAGCAGGTCCCTGAATTTTGTCTCGGGGGGGAAAAACCTTGTTGGCCTATGTCCTGAAGTCTGCCCCCAGGTGGTTGAAGTTTTGGCCCGAGATTAGGAAACTCTTCCGTCCGGTTGATGACAAATCCGTGTGCTTAGAGGCACTGGACTACTTCCGCCACTGCCTGTACTACTAGGTTGAGCTGTGGGGCCTTGAGGTGGATATCTGTGGGGCCTTGATGAGGATACCGTCCAGGTAAGGGAAAAGCTGGATCCCTTGGCTCCGAAGGTCAGCTACCATCGCCACCAGTACTCTTCAAGTTCTTGGGACTGACAAAAAGCCAAAAGGAAGAGTTTTGAATTGGAAGTGTTGCTACCCCACCTTGAACCTGAGATACCATCTGTGTAGACTGTGAATGGGAATATGGAGATAGGCATCTTGCAAGTTGATGGATGCAAGAAAGTCTCCCTGCCCCAATTCTTTGATGACTGATGACAGTGTTTCCATTTTGAATGGTATTCTGCATACAAAGCGATTCAGGAATTTGAGGTCTAGCACTGGTCTGTGTCCTCCTGTGCATTAGGGCACGATAAAAAATAGGGAGTAGACCTCCCGACTGACCTCTTCGGGTGGGAACCTGCTTGATAGCCTGCAACACTGCCTGTCTTTTGGATGGATTGTTTGAGATGGTGGAGGGCACCACATGGGGTAGTTGGGGCTTGGAATCGAACTCTATCAGGTAATACTTGCTAATAATGTCTAGAACCCATCTGTCCGACATGGTTTGGACCCATTCCTCGAGGAATTCTGAAAGTCTGCCCCCTACTCGAGGATGGACCCGGATGGCCTCACTGTGATGTTGTTTCCGGTGTCTCTGGTGCTCCCACCTCCACAGGATTCACCCCCTCTAAAATCACGCTGGTTACGTGGGAACCATGTTCTTTTCCCAGAAAAGTTGGAGTTTTGCACCTTGTTGTAACCTCTGTCACAAAAAATTGTGTCTTGAGCCTGAGGACCATGCTTTGCCCCGGACCCTGGACTGGGGCATGCGCACCTTAGCCATTTCACCGGACTCCTTCACCGCCTCTTTCAGGACTGACCCAAACAGGAGATTGCCTTCGTAGGGCACATTCACCAAATGGCTCTTTGAGGAGGCGTCTACTTGCCAGGCCCGAAGTCAGAGGTTGCAGCGAGCAGAGGTTTGATAGAACATGGTCTGTGCAGCACACCTGACCGCCTCCTCAGACACATCTGCAGCATAGGCCGAGGCCAACTCCCATTAACTGTAGCTAATACATAATCGGAGAGTTCTTCTCTGGGTCCTCCGCGAATTGAAAAGCTAAGATCTGAGGCCCAGGATAGGGCGGCTCTGGCCAAAAACAGGTTTGCGGTGGCTGCCTTGAGAGAAGTCGCCGAAGCCTGGAAGGCTTCTTTTGGGTGAGGAATCCACTTTTCTGTCTACTGGGTCCTTTACAGAAGCCCCTCCTTCAGCTGGGATGACTGTTTTTTTGGTTAGGTTAGAAATTAGGGGGTCAATTCTGGGGCAGTCTAACCACTTTTCAGATTGCTACTTGTCAAACTTCAGAAGTTTAGAGGTCCGCTGGGGGACTGGGTACGTACGTTCGGGACCTTGCTGTTCCTCTTTTAGCAATTCTTCTATGGCTGGAGGGACAGGGAAGGCTGTGACCAGTTTAGAGGCAGAGGCTAATCAAAAGATCTGTTTCAGCTGGGAAGGAGCCGTTGGGGAAGGTCCGAAATGAATCTCGGATACGACCTTTTAATAAAAAAATCTAGGTCGTCCAGGTAAAAGTTTCTGGATGGCGAGTTGTTCAAGTCAGATGACGAGTCCAGAATCTCACCCTCCTCGGGGGAGGAGCTGTCATCTGAGGAGTCCGGGAATGGTCCCTGCGATGTTTTCCCTTGTGCATACCCCTGGATCTACTCCTGGAACAAGACCTTATCTTGTTCCTGTTGCGCGAGGAATGGTGACCATCCTCCTTGGATGATTTGTACCTCCGTTGGGATGTTTTCTTTTTCTCATAGTGATATGACGACATCTGCCCCTCATCGGAAGAGGATGGGGAGGGGGTCCTTTTTCGCTTTGCCTTCTTGTGAGGTCTCATATCTGGTGACCCTGGAGGCTGACAGTTGAAGCATGCAGGGGTCCAGAGCAAAAGCCCTATTTAACTTGTCTATGACGTCTGGGGCAAGATATGGGTCTGTGGCCTGCTGGGTCTCTTTGATGGCCGTTGCTCTCTCTGATCTGGAGGCAGTCGCTCGCTCAGGCCTGTCTTGGCCATCCATCAGGGCCGAGGAAGGGGATATATCTGTTGGTTCCTCCCTCTAAGCAGACGCTGCCTTTTCGCACGTGAGGCAAAGCGAGCCCGCAAAAGTAATTAGGAGTGGGGATTTGCAGCGCTGGCATTTTCTGCCCCTGGCAGGCTTGTCCAAAGTCATGATCCCAGGAATGGAGCTTTATTTACTGAATTGAAGCAGACCCTTTAAGAGGCAATGCCAGAGTTCCAGATGTACTAGCAATGCAGCTTTAGTTAGCTATGCCCCAGAAATTCTACTGAATTGAAGCAGTCCCTTTAATGATGTACTCCTTTCCTCAAAACCCCTTAGTTTGGGGGCACGGAAGGCCCTATCTAGTGCTCCTGTTGCTGTGCAGTCATTGGGCTGAGCATCGACAACAGTGCGCTGTTGCTGTCTGAGTGCTGCGCTCGTCGATGAGAGGATGATAGCATTCCTGTTTCCAGAGCATCAGTGAATGGATATGCAGCGCTCGTCGACGAGAAATGCCATCGTCGACGAGCGGCACCTTCAATGGGCGACTAAGGCAGGCAAGAAGTCAGTTGTCGATGTCTGAGACTAGCGCTGGTGAGGGGAGATAATTTGCAATCTCCGGAGAACTCCTGTTCGGCCCTCTTATGAGCGTAAATCAGGCCCTGGTCCCTTGCCTGATGAAGTCCTCTTTGCCCAGAAACCGCGGGAAAATGCACTACGGAGGAGTAGGGCCAGTCTGTGCAGCTTGCACGGCTGAGACGGGAACCCACTCTGCAGCAGAGAAAGTAGCTCTGAATAATGTCCACAAGAAGAAAAAGTGTCCAAACTAAGAATTAACCATCGAACTTACAGTCTGCTGTCTTCAGCTTTGCCACTTGTGACAGAGCTCTGCTTGCAGAGTACCTGCTCTAGTGAAGGCAGGAAGTAAACTGGAGACAACCAGATGTGGAGGGCTAGATGTCCCCCTGCTGCAGAGATTTAATCCTGCCTCCAACCAACATCAGGAGGTACAGCCCAATGAGTAAGGAAGCCCGGAGACCAGCTTAGGAGACAGAACAACAGTTAGTGCAGGAGGGGCAAACACTTTTTCAAGGCAGTTAACGTTCACAAGCAGTTGCAGTTGGATGGTATGACTAGACTGTAACTAGAATCCTGGGCTCTTAGTTCTAATGCAAGACCTAATTCACATAATTCCCAGAGGCATTCTGGGAAAATTCCAACAGATCAAAGGTTTTCCGAACCCTATTCCCCAATTCCTGCTTGGCTATATCTATTTCTTGTCTTTACCTCAGTAATTTGCCAGCCCCCTAACATATTGCACTTAAAGGGTACCTAAGAAAAAATTACTCAACATAGTAATGTTGTTTCTTCTAACGGACTCTTGCTGTATTCAGACATAATGCAGTTAGCCCCAGCACTTGAACTGCCCCAGAGAGGAAAGAGTTAACTCTATGCAGAAGCATAGAATGTCGAGCTAAAGCTCGGTTTTCAAACCTCTGTCTGTGGTACTTCCCAGTGTAACTGTCAAATTCTTACGAGCTAACTAGTAACTAAAGTATGGAAATTGTTCAAATATATCCAAAGGGCAAAATATATCTTCTTGGGCCCCAAAAGACTCAAGTCAAGAACCCAAGAAGGAAAGGTAGTGACAATATTTAGCAAAACACCAGAAAAATAATAATAATAATAATATCTACCCCACCCAAGAGGGAGGGTACAAGGTAGACCCCTGAGGTCCAACACTGTACTTCAGCTAGTGGTCAAACAGGGATTCAGCATGTTTGCAGTTCATTTGCATCACCAGGTAAGAAAAAGGTCCGTCTCCCCATACAACGCACTGGGGAAATGCCAAACCTCACCCAACAACTAACACACCGAAATCTGGCCAATGGAAAATCATGTACACAAATGCTCACAGCCTGGGAAATAAGATCCCAGACCTGCAGGCAATAATGTCAGAGGCTAAACTGGACATAGTAGCAATTAGTGAGATGTGGTTTACCAGTAACCACACTTGGGAGACTTCAGTTCCTGGCTATGTACTGTTCAGAAGAGACCGAGGTGCAAAAAGTGGGGTGGAGTGGCCCTGTATGTCAATGAAAATATCAAAGCTACAGAAATTCAGAATACACATAAGGAGCCAGAAGAACTGTGGGTCACCTGGAAACAGGAAATGGGACAGCCATAAGAACTGAGGTTGTCTACAGGCCCCAGACCAGGGGAGAACACAGACACATTACTGTTAGAAGATATACAAAACATGACAGCTAAAGGGGAGGTTCTGATAATGGGAGACTTCAACATGCCAGATACAGATTGGTCAATACCAGCAGGAACAACTGCCAGAACTAGACACATGGTGGATTCCCTGCAGGGGGAGGGCCTCAAACAACTGGTACAACAAGCCACAAGAGACAGGGCTATCCTAGATCTAGTACTGACGAATAGGGAAGGGATCACAGATCTCCAGGTAGAAGTTCACCTGGGTACCAGTGACCATCACATGGTATGGTTCAATTTGGCCACTACATCTAAATCATCCCATTTCAAGGCAAAAATATGGGACTTCAGAGGAGCTGAGTTTGATAAGATGGCCAACAGAGTTAAGCTAGCCCAGGCAAACAGAAACACAGGTGAGGGGGTACAGGCAAAGTGTGCAAGCATTAAGGATGCAATACTTGAAGCAACATCCCATTGTGTTAGACAGAAAAGGAAGTGCAAAGAAGAAGAAAACCACTTTAGTTCTCAAATACAGTAGCAGAAAGGGTCAGAGCCAAAAGGCTGGCCTTCAGGAAATATAAGGGAACACAGCGGGTTGAAGACAGGGAGGCATACCAAACTGCCCTAAGGGAAGCAGGGAAGGCAGTAAGGTAGGCAAAGTCCCAAACTGAGGAAACAATAGCACGAACAGTAAAAGAAGGTGACAAGACTTTCTATAGATACATTAGTGAAAGGAGAAAGTCCAGAGGGGGTATTGCTAAGCTCAAATAAGAAAAGGGGGCATGTGAGGAGGAGGACCCTGTAAAAGCATCTATCCTAAATAGATACTTTTGCTCAGTATTTACTGAAGAGAAGGTAGGGCAGGGACCACAGCTCAGCAGCATGGACACGGGGGGTGAGGACTACTCCCTTCACAAAAGAAAAGGTACTACAAGAGCTCGCTAAGCTCAGGGTGGACAATGCAATGGGACCTGATGGCATACATCCCAGGGTACTTAAGGAGCTAAGGGTGGAACTAGCAGAGCCATTAGCAGAACTGTTTAGTGAATCTCTGAGCACAGGAGAAGTCCCATAAGACTGGAGATGGGCTCATGTGATCCTGCTCCACAAGAGTGGTAGCAAGGAGGAGGCAGGGAACTACAGACCAGTCCGTCTTACCTCAGTAGTGGGCAAGATTATGGAGGCACTCCTTAAGGAAAGGATAGTGCAACATCTGGAATCCATAGGGGCACAGGATCCAAGACAGCATGGGTTTACAAAGGAAGGTCCTGTCAAACTAATCTCATAGATTTCTTTGACTGGGTAACCAGAGTGGTAGACCAGGGGGGAGCAGTTGATGTCACCTACCTTGACTTCAGCAAAGCTTTCGACACTGTTCCACATAGAAGATTGATAAATAAACTGGGTAGGCTCGGGGTAGGTCAGAAGTTGGTCAACTGGGTGGCAAACTGGTTGACGGGCAGAAACAGAGAGTGGTGGTAAATGGTATACAGTCAGAAGAGATGCAAGTCACAAGTGGGGTACCTCAGGGATCAGTCTTGGGGCCAGTACTCTTCAATATCTTCATTAGTGACATTGCAGATGGACTAGAGGGTAAGGCTTGTCTGTTTGCAGATGACACCAAGATCTGCAACAGAGTAGATGATCCAGATGGGGTGGGCAGAATGAGAAGAGATCTAGATAAACTAGCAAAATGGTCAGAAGAGTGGCAACTGGGATTTAATGCAAGGAAGTGCAAGTTTATGCACATAGGGAAGAGAAACCCTGAAGCCACCTATAGGCTGGGAGGGGAGTTGCTGGCAGTCAAAAAGGAAGAAAGAGACTTGGGCAACATCATCACCGATGACCTGAAATCATCCAAGCAGACCTCTAAAGCAGTAGGTAAGGCTAGGGGGATGTTAGGGTGCATTAGTAGGCGTATCACAAGTCATAAGAGGAAGGTAATAATCCCTCTTTACAAGACACTGGTTAGGCCCCATCTGGAGTACTGCGTGCAGTACTGGAGACCACACCTTCACAAGGACATTAACCAAATTGAGGTAGTCCAGAGAAAGGCAACCAAAATGGTGCAGGGACTTCATCAGAAGACATATGGGGACAGAATAATGGAGCTCAATATGTATACCCTTGAGCAAAGGAGGGAAAGAGGTGATATGATCGAAACATTCAAACACCTTAAGGGCATTAACAAGGTGAAAGCATCTAACATGTTTCAATATAAGGAAAATAGCAGGACAAGAGGACACAGCATGAGATTAGAGGGAGGCCGATTAAGGGGGAATGTGAGGAAGTTCTTTTTCACAGAAAGAATGGTGAATGCATGGAACGGCCTACCTCAGGAAGTGGTGGCTATGAATATAGTGCAGGGCTTCAAACAGGCATGGGATAGGCATAAGGGAGCAATACAGATGAATATGAATAGCTAGGCCACTGACAGAGCAAAGGCCGATGGCACATTTATAAGGGTAGAAAAAGAAATGGTCAGACTGGATGGGCCTTGCGGTCCTTGTCTGCCGTCAACCTCTATGTTTCTATGTTACCCGCCAGCCCACTTCCCAAAACTAGGTTCTGAGAGGGGAGGCGGAGGGGGGGAGGTCTGAATACAGCAAGACTCCATTAAAAGAAACAACATTCTTATGGTAAGTAATTTTTTCTTCAAACAACATGAAGTCTTGCTGTATTCAGACATAATGCAGACTACCAAGCAGTTCCCTATGGAGGAGGGAATGCAGAACCTACTTTGAGAAGAGGGTCTGCAGTACTGCTGTACCAAACCTAGCATCACTCCTAGCCTGGATGTCCAGGGAGTAACGCTTGGTGAAAGGTACTGTTTTCCAGGTGGCTGCTTTGCAGATCTCTAACAAAGGTATATCTCTGGCTGCAGCTAGAGAAGCAGCTGTAACCCTGGTCGAGTGAGCCCTCAGGCCTGAACGGGGCATCCTACCCAACTTGTCACAACAAAATTGTATACAAGAAAATCCACCTGGCAATATTTCTCTTAGTGGCAGGCTTACCCTTTCCCCACTTCACCATAAGTGAGAAATAATTGAAGACAGTCAATTCTATGTGCCTTAGTATGCTCAATGTAGCAGCTAAGGGCCCTCTTAACGTCCAGACTGTGTAACCTTCTTTCACCTGAAGAAGAATGGTCAGTGAAAACACAGGGAGAGATACAGACTGGTTCAGATGAAAATCTGAAACCACTTTGGGCAAGAACCTCCAATTGGTTCCGAGGACAACTTTGTCCCTACGGAAGGAGATGAAGTCAGGTTCCACTGACAGAGCCTGTAACTCACTAATCTGCCTGGCAGAAGTAATAGCTACCAGGAACACAGTTTTCCAGGTCAAGTACTTCAATTCGGCCGAAGCCAGAGGTTCAAAGGGTGGATGCATTAGCTGAGCTATGCAGACATTAAGATCCCAAGGCGGAGTGGGCTCCCTAAAGGGAGGGTTAATGTGAACCAGACCTTTGGAAAACTTTCTGAAAACAGGATGAGATGCCAGGGAAGAGCCCTTCCCTGCTGAGAGGAATGCAGAGACAGCTGCTAGATGAACCTTCAGAGTGGCAGGCCTAAGGCCTAAACCACTGAGATGAACTAGATAGTCTAATGTTGTGGAAATGTCTGCAGAATCAGGCAGGATGCCTTTCTGAGAGCACCAAATACTGAAACTTTTCCATTTGGAGTTGTAAGTTTTTCTAGTGGAAGGTTTCCTAGAGACCTTCAGAATATCCAGAACTCCCTGCGAAAGATGTAGAGCTACATATTTTAACTCTTCAAGAGCCAGGCCTTGAGATGGAGAGACTGGAGATTGGGGTACCAGATCTGCCCCTGGGAGGAGGACAGGAGATTGTATGTCCTGGGCAGAGACAGGGGACGTGACACTGACAAGGACAGCAGTAGAGGATACCAAGGCTGTCTGGCCCAATCTGGAGCCACCAGTGTCACTCTGCAGGGTTGAGTCCTGATCTTGATCAGAACTCTGAACAGCAGAGGGAAGGGAGGGAGGGAAGAAAAAACTACTCACCTTAGTAATTATGTTTCTTCTAGTGGAGTCTTGCTGTATTCTGACAATTGCAGTTAGGTCCTGCCTTTCAACTGCCCCGGAGAACATAGGGTTAACTTTTCTATGCCTTGCATAGAATGTTCATCACGAGCTCGGTTGAAGCCTCTGCCTGTAGTTATTCGAACTGCAACCGTCAGATCTTTACGAGCAAAAACTCACTAGGTGTTCTGTGTGGAAACTTCAGAATTTTTACTAGCCAACTGGCAAATATATAATGTTTTTGCTTCTCAAAGGAAGACTCAAGTCAGGAAACCCAAACACAAAAACACATCCATAAAACAACATTCCACCCAAACAAAACAGAGAATGTAAAAAGGATACCCCTAGGGTGCCAACACTGCTCCTGCCCATCCACATCCCAAAAACTAGGCTCTGAGAGGGAGGCGGAGGGTCAGAATACAGCAAGACTCCACTAGAAGAAACATAATTACCAAGGTGAGTAATTTTTCTTCAAACAACATGAAGTCTTGCTGTATTCTGACAACTGCAGACTACCAAGCAGTACCTCCACGGAGGAGGAACAGAACCTACTTTGGAAACAGGCTCTGATGTACTGCTGTGACAAACCAAGCATCACTCCTAGCCTGAATATCCAGAGAGTAATGCTTGGTGAAAGTATGGACTGTTTTCCAGGTGGCTGCTTGACAAATTTCTAAGAGAGGAATATCCTTGGCAGCAGCCAGGGAAGCAGCTGTACCTCTTGTGGAATGAGCCCTCAGGCCTGAGGGTGGTGTTCTACCCAGTTTTTCATAGCAGAATTGTATATAAGAAACAATCCACCTGGCAATAGATCTCTTAGTGGCAGGTTTGCCCTTACCAACTTCTCCATAAGTGAGGAACAACTGGAGGCAGTCAAACCTGTGACTCTTGGTACGCTCTATGTAGTAGCTAAGGGCTCTTTTAACATCCAAACTGTGTAGCTTCTTCTCTCCCGAGGAAGAATGATCAGTAAAGAAAACAGGGAGAGATATAGACTGGTTGAGGTGGAAATCTGAAACCACATTAGGCAAGAACTTTCTGTTAGTTCTAAGGACCACTTTATCTCTGTGAAAAGAGATGAAATCAGATTCCACTGACAGGGCTTGCAATTCACTGATATGTCTGGCAGAAGTAATGGCTACCAAAAACACAGTTTTCCAAGTCAAGTACTTAAGCTCTGCTGAGGACAAAGGCTCAAAACGGGGTTGCATAAGCTGAGCAATGCAAACATTAAGGTACCAAGCAGGAGAAGGATCCCTAAAGGGGGGATTGGTGTGAAGCAATCCCTTGAAAAACTTACAAAATACAGGATGGAATGACAGAGAGGAAGACTTGCCTACAGATAGGAAAGCAGAAACAGCTGCCAAGTACCTTAAGGGTAGCTGGTCTGAGACCTAGCCATTAAGATGGACCATATATAATCCAGAACCGTAGGCAATTCAGCAGAGTCTGGAGAAATATTTTCTTAGAACACCAAATGCTGAATCTTTTCTATTTGGAGTTGTAAGTCTTTCTGGTGGAAGGCTTTCGTGAAGCCTTAAGGATATCCAGAACCCCTTGGGAAAGATGCAGATCTGCAAACTCTAACTCTTCAAGAGCCAAGCCTTGAGATTGAGAGACTGAAGATTCGGGTACCAAATCCTACCCCGAGAGGATGTTAACAGGTTGTAATTCCTGGAAGAGACAGAGGAAAATGGACTGCTAGGGACAGCAACAAGAGATACCATGGCTGCCTGGCCCAGTCTGGAGCAATCAGAATCACTTTGCATGGTTGTGACCTTATCTTGACTAACACTCTGAACAGAAGGGGGAAGGGGGGAAAAGCATACAGGAATTTCCCTTCCCAGTTCAGAATCAGAGCATCCAGGGGGACTAAGCCCAAGACTGGGGGTCTGCAACAAAAGAGAGGAAGTTGGTGATTGTCTGGGGCTGCAAAAAGATCTATCTCTGGAGTGCCCCATCTTGAGAAAATCACTTCCAGCACCAGGGGATCTAGGGACCATTCGTGATGGCCCTGGGATATTCTGCTCAGCTCATCTGCTAGGACATTGTCCTTCCCTTGGAGGTGAACTGCTATCAGAGATGTTTGCAGGGAATAGGCCAGGGACCACAACTTCATTGCTTCTGTGCACAAGGCCGTAGACCGAGTGCCTCCTTGCTTGTTTATGTACCACATGGTGGTGGTGGTGTCTGTGCTGAGCTGAACCACCTTGTTCTGTACAGATTTGGAAAAAGCTTGCAGTGCCAGAAACACTGCTCTGAGTTCCAAGAGATTGATGTGAAGCAGAGATTCCTGAGGCGACCACAGTCCCTGGATGGTAAGATCCCCCAAATGGACTCCCCAGCCCAGCAGGGAAGCATCTGTGGTGAGGACCACTGAATGAGACCAAGTGCCAAATGGAACCACTTGCCTCAAATTGTCCTGATCCTGCCACCATTGCAAGGCTTGGATCAGGGTCCGAGTCACTGGAATTAGTTGGTAATGGAATCCTTTCTTTGGGACCAAAAAGCTCTTAAGTGGAACTGAATGTCCCTCATTTGGAATCTTGCCCCCTGGACCACTGCTGTGGAAGCTGCCATGTGGCCCAGTAGCTGAAGGAAATGCCTTGCTGGTCGAGACACCTGAAGGCTGAATGAAGAGGCCAGTTCCATGAGGGTTCTTGCCCTGTCCTGGGGAAGGAAGGCTTTTGCTTTTATCGTATCCAGTTCTGCACCTAAGAAGGTGAGGAGCTGCACTGGTTTGAGAAAGTACAGTTACGTAAGAACTTACAGTAACAGTAGATCTTCGAGAGAGGCTCTTGCAGTAGGTAATTACATATAGGACTGACGCCGGCAGGCGGCAGGACCCCACAGAAAAATTTATAGCTAGCAGTCCCTGGCGAGGGACCACCCCCATGTCAGGTGACCAGCGTCAGGAGACGTCGGTATAAAGAGGCGGTCCTTGACACCCGCCTTCCAGTTCTTTCCCACCACGGGCCAAAAGGACCAGAAGAGAGAGGAGCGGATATTTCCCTCACTGGAAAAGAAGCTGAAAAAGCCTAAGGGGATGGAGGGCGGGAAGGTATTACCTAATGCAAGAGACTCTCTCGAAGATCTACTGTTACGGTAGGTTCTTACGTAACTGTACTATCTTACTTCGAGAGGGCTCTTGCAGTAGGTAATTACATATAGGACTGAGTCCCAAGCAGTCTGGAATAAAGAGAGGCACCAGGAGGATGAAAACTACTCCAAAAAGCAGTTCTAGCTGTGCAAGCCTCAAGATAAGAGGCCTTGCAGAACAGCCAGCCCAAAGCCTGCTCTACAGCGAGAGGCAACATCCAAACTGTAGTGTTTAGTAAAGTTATGTGTTTAGTTATGGACGGAAGTTCAGGTGGCGGCAGCACAGATGTCTGCCGCAGACACATTTTTGGAACAAGCCGCTGAGGCAGCTACTCCTCTGGTGGAGTGGCCTCTTACTTGACCCGGAAGGGTCTTGTTATATTTGTCATAACAGAAAGTGATGCAATGAGCCAACCACTTAGACAGGCATTGCTTGGAAACAGCATTGCCTTCCCTTTTGTGAGCAAAAGAGATGAACAATTGATCAGTCTTTCTGAGATCCTTGGTCCTGTTGGTGCAGTATCTCAGAATCCGGTGAACATCCATAGTATGGAGTAAATATTCCCTTTGATTAGAGTACTGCGTAAAAAAGGCAAGTAACTCTATGGACTGATTCAGAGTAGACTCAGCTACTACTTTAGGGAGAAGCTTAGGATTTGTGCGAAGAGCAACTCGTTCCTTGTGAAAAATCAAGTATGGGATTTTGCACATCAGGGCCTGGAGCTCGGAAATTCGCCGAGCAGAAGTAATAGCCACCAGGAAGAGAGTCTTCCATGAAAGGAACTTTAAATCCGCAGAAGCTGCAGGTTCGAAGGGGGGAGAGTAAGTTCCTCGAGAACAAAGTTCAAGGGGGAGCAGAAGTACGGATGGGGGGCCTCAGATGGAGAACCCCTCTGAGAAAGGTCTTAGAGACCTCCAATTGAGCGAAAGCTTTGTCTGCGAAGGGAACACGATAGGCCGAGATGGCCGCCATGTGTATCTTCAGAGAAGGATGACTGAGACCCAGGTCAAACAGATGACGTAGATACTCCAGCAGAAACCCCGCTGAACAGGAGAAAGGTTCCACATTCTTGGAAGCGGCCCAAATAGTGAATCTTTTCCACTTCATGGCGTAAGTCAATCTGGTGGAGGGTTTTCTGGTCTCCACCAAAATCTCTGCCACTTTGGGAGACACTCCAAAATGGGATTGGGCTAAGTCTGCAGGATCCATGCATGCAGTTGAAGGGATGTGAGGCCTGGATGGACCAGGGTCCCCTGATCCTGGGACAGCAAACCTCATGACAGAAGAAGAGGAAGAGGATGATCTTCTAAGTATTGTTGTAGAAGAGAGAACCAAACTTGCCTGGGCCAGAAAGGAGTAATCAGAATCATTCGTGCTCCTTCTGAAGCTAATTTCTGCAAGACTCATAGGATAAGTGGAATTGGGGGAAAGGCATAGACAAATCTGTCCTTCCAGTCTAGAGACAGAGCGTCGCTCCAAAAAGCACCTCGCTCTGGAACGAGCGAGCAGAACACGAGAAGTTTTGCATTTTGAGGGGATGCGAACAGGTCGACCTGTGGTGTTCCCCAAAGTCGAAAGATATTGTCTAGGACCCCTTGGTCAAGTTCCCACTCGTGAGTCAGAGCAGAGGAGCGGCTTAGCTTGTCTGCCAGGGTGTTGTCGACTCCCGGAACGTGAATTGCCGTTAGGTGAAGGTCGTGTTGTGATGCCCAATCCCCACCCTCATTGCCTCCCTGCAAAGAGGGTAGGACCGAGTCCCTCCCTGTTTGTTGATGTACCACACCACACACATATTTGTCCATCTGGATGGCTAGGTGGCCGGGAATGATGTATTGGTGAAGGGCTTGGAGAGCGTACAACACTGCCGAAGCTCGAGCACACTGATGTGGAGAGCTTGTTCTAACTTGGACCAGGAGCCCAGAGTCCGATGAGGGCCTAAATGGGCTCCCCAACATTTTCCCGAGGCGTCTGTGGTTAGGGTCTGGGAAGGGGGAGGATGAAAGAAAGGAACTCCCTGAAACAGGTTCTCTCGAAACATCCACCATTGCAAGTCTCAAAGAATCGGCGAGGAGACCAGAACTGGGTGATCTAGGTCGTCCAGAAGCTGATCCCATTGAGAGCGTACAATCCACTGAGAAATTCTCATGTGGAGTCGAGCGCGAGGAACCGTCGGGATAGCAGCCGCCACACGCCCGAGAAGGCGAAGGACCGACCTCGCAGAGACCGTCCTGCAGTCGGACAGCAGACTTATTTGAGTCTGGAGGGTGGACACCCTGTCCGGAGGCAGGAAGGCCTTGCCTGTGGTCATATCGAGGATCGCCCCAATAAACTGTAGTCTCTGGGATGGGACCAGATGAGACTTGGAATGGTTGATGGTAATACCCAGGCAGGCAAAAACCTGCTGGGTAAGGGAGAGGCAACGCAGGAGTTTATCCCTGGATGGGGCCGCCAGGAGCCAATTGTCCAGGTACGGGAAAACCTGCACTCCCCTGGTATGCAGGTGGGCCGCCACCACTGCCAGGCATTTGGTAAACACTCGGGGGGGCTGAGGATAGACCAAAAGGGAGCGCCTTGAACTGGTAGTGGTCCATGGAACGCAAACCGAGAGGGGCGAATGGGAATGTGCAGATAAGTATCCTGCATATCCAGGGCACACAGCCATTGACCCAGCCGGGGGAAGGGTAGAAGGCTCTGCAAAGAGAGCATCCTGAACCTTTTGTATTCTATGGAAAGATTCAGGGAACTGAGATCCAAAATTGGTCTGAGATCTCCTGTCTTCTTTGGGACCAGGAAGAAATGAGAATAGTAACCTGTCCCTTGCAGATGGAGGGGGACGGGTTCTACTGCTTGTTTCAGCAGGAGAACTGAAATTTCCTCCTGGACCAAGAGAAGATATTCCCTTGAATATGACGACTTCGGAGCGGGGAGGCGAGGTGGTTTCTGAAGAAACTCTATCGAGTGACCCTCTGCTATGAGCTGGAGCACCCAAGAATCTGTAGTTATCCTCTCCCATCCCGGAAGGTGGAGGGAAAACCTCCCTCCTACCGGTTCCTCCGGGGAGTCCGGAGGCAGTGGGAGAGGGAAGGAGTCAGGTGTTGTGGGGCAGCGCCGCAGCTGAAGCACCCGCTGCTTTTTTGGGCGGAGGGGGCTTAGCAGCTGTAGGGGCCCCGGCGTTTGTAGCCCACCTTCCTGGGGTTTCGCTTTGGCCGATTCCGCCTTGCAAAAGGACGGCGCTGCTGGTTGATGGGGATGGTACATGGAATCAACTGACTTCAGTGCCAGTCCCTTCTTTCTTAAATCGGTGATGATGTCCTTGACATCAACCCCGAAAGCACCGACTCGGAAGGGTGCTTCCTGGATAGCAGATTGCACCTCCGGGACCAACCCTGACACACGGAGCCAAGCATGACGCCTGTAGGCCTACAGCGAAAGCTGAGCTCCGCCCAGCAGTGTCCACTGCATCGTATGTCGCATGAAGCATGTGTCGACTGGCCGAACGAGCAGAGCGGACAAGATCAGCCAACTCCTGCTTGACTTGAGAGTCAGGCAGGGAGTCCAATTTGGCCTCCACCTGAGTCAGAATGGCCTTCTGGTAGTCCCCCATATGGCCGACATAGTTCAGGGCTCTGATCCCCAGCGTGGAGGAAGCGTAAATCTTTCTCCCATACTGGTCCAGAAGGCGTGATTCCTTATCAGGTGGTGATGAGCTAAGGTGTTTGGGGTTTGCCGACTGGCCGTGAGCGGCGCTAATTACGACCAAATCGGCAGGAGGGTGAGAATCCAGGAAATCAACACCCTCTGGAGCCTGATATAGCCTGTTCGACTTCCTAGGAAGTGGGGCTAAAGCAGACGGCTGTTTCCATATAGTGGTAACGAGGTCGGCGTGAGGCTCTATCCAGGGTGGCACTAAGGTAGGAGCTGTCACGGGCAGATCCACATGCTCTGTGAGTTTCAGACGCTGAGGATCTGGTTCCAGGGAGTGCCACTGATGAACCTCCTGGATTTTCCTAAGCAACTCTGTAAAAGAAGGATCCACGGAGGAGACTTTGGAGGAGTCCTTGGCCTGGGCTTCGACGGAGAGCGGGGCTCGTCGTCTCTCTCAGAGCAACCATCGGAAGAATCCGAGGAGTCCGAGGGTGAAGAGGAGGATGAAGAGGAAAAAGACTCCCTGTCCCTACCCAGGGGATGAACGGACCCTTGGAAGTCCCCGGGAGAGCATGTCCTGCCCTTCTCTGGATCCAGGCGGAAGAATCCTGGAATCCGGAGGTGGTGAGGGAGCGTGCCGCCTCGGACGTATGGGAACCTGGGATGGCACCGTCGTTGGAAGGCGGCTCTCGACCTTTTTGGTGAGCTGAGCCTTGGCCTCAGCCCACCAGGAGGCCAGAGTCTCCTGCAGGTCCACTGGCGGCCACGAGGGCGGTGGAGGAGGAGGAGGTGGGGAATAAGGATACGGGTTATAACCGTATGGAGCGTATCCAAAGCCCGGCTGCGAATAGCCCGGCGTTGGGTACTGAGGTGTTGGGTACTGCGGTGCCGGATACTGCGGTCCCGGGAACGCCGGCGTCGGATAAGACGGGGGATACCCGGGAGCCAGGAGGGCTCCCGGAGCAGACGGCCCAGCCGGTGGCCTCAGGGGCGGGTCCACATAGGAGGGCCCGACAGGAGCGGGATGTCTCCCAGATTCGGTAGAACTGGTGTCGGAGCCGGCGTCCAGGGAGCCGACGTCAGATCCAACGCAACAACAGAAGGGCGGTCTGACAGAGGAGGAAGCTCCCCAGCGCTGCCCGGGGATGGAGGGGAGAAATCCCCGGGGTCAAGCTGGGGAGACTCTGGGTCCCCAGACGGCAGTGAAGGCTGCGGAGAACCGGGTACGATGGACGTGGGACGGTCCGTCGTCGGTTCCTTCACCAGCCGGACATCAGACGAGCCGACATGTGGCTTGACAGCGAGCTCCTGGTGGGCGCCGGGAGAAGCTGGCTAATGAGAGCCATCACCAGAGGCAGGTCGGGTAGAGGGATCGGCCTGGTCTGGTGGAGTGGTGGCCACGTGCCGCCCCGAAGGGTCGAGCGTCTTACCGGCCCTCTTCGGCAGACGGAGAAGCCAACGCCGACTTACGGAGTCGCCTCATACGGTAGGGCCGCAAGCCTGCAGCTGTAACCAGGGGCGAGGCCTCCACCGCCCGGAGGCGCCCGCAAGGCCCGAGCGCCAGCCAGACGGAGTGGCCGACGACCCTCGGAAACCTCCGAGGTGCAGCCGAGGAGCAGTCCCCTGGAGGGGAAATTACCTGTGTCCCAGCGACTCCCGAGGGAGACGCGGTAGAGGAGCCCTTGTCCTGGTGCCTCTCCTTATCCTCCTTCTTCAAACAGCCTTCGGGGGAAGTGGACGCCTGCCTCAGTTTTTTGAGCTCCTTTCCCATTGAACTCATTTTCTTCTTCAGAATATGGGCTTCCAGGGATTACTGCCACCTTTTCCAGGTAGCCGCGCTGAAGCTGAGGCAGTGCCGGCACTTCTCGACTGGGTGATCGGGGCCTAGGCAGAACAGGCACAGGGAATGGCCGTCCTTGTGCGGTAGCTGGGCGCTGCATGAATTGCACTTATTTTTGTGCTCGGAGGGTGTAGGGGACGACATACACCAATGATGGTACCTGGACGTTAGTCAAAAGACAACTTATTTCAGTAAAACCTACAAAGATAGGGCTGACTGCTACGAACTTTACCGCGAGGTGCCGTAACGAGCTAATGGCGGAAAAGAACTGGAAGGCAGGCGCCAGGGACTGCCTTTTATACGGACGCCTCCTGACGCCGGTCACCTGACGTGGGGGTCCGCCGTGGGACTGCTAACGGAAGTTTTTCCGTGGGGTCCTGCCGCCTGCCGGCGTCAGTCCTATATGTAATTACCTACTGCAAGAGCCCTCTCGAAGTAAGACTTGACTTTGGTAGGTTGAGAAGGAATCCTAAAGAAGTGAGTACTTGCTGGGTCACTTGCAGGTGTGACTTGACTTGGTCTGGAGACTGGCCTACTATGAGCCAGTCGTCCAAGTATGGGAAAATGGAAATCTTTCGTTTTCTTAGGAAGGTAACAACTACTGCCAGGCACTTTGTTAGGACCCTTGGGGCTGATGTTAGGCCAAAGGGCATTACTCTGAACTGACAGTGGCCTGAGGGCAACTTGAACCTGAGGTACTTTCTGTGGGAGCACCTGATGGGAATGTGAAAGTAGGCATCTTTGAGGTCCAGGAAGGCTAGCCAATCCCCTGGCCTTAGAGAGGGAAGGATAATTCCCAGAGTTACCATTTTGAACTTTGGCTTTAAAAGATGTTTGCTCAGATATCTTAGGTCTAGGATGGGTCACCACTCTCCTGTCTTTTTGGGGGTTAGGAAGTACCTGGAGTACAATCCTTTGCCCCAGTGTAGGGTAGGAACTCTCTCTATAGCTCTGAGAGCTAGGAGAGAAGAAACCGCAGCCTCTAGGGCAAGGGTCTCTGAGAGATTTGCAGGTGGAAATCTGGCTCTCATCTTGGGAAATTTTTTGAAGCTGAGAACCAGTCCCTGGCTTACTACTTCCAGGACCCACTTGTCTGATGTAAGAGACATCCAGTCCTGGACAAAGTAAGCCAGCCTACCCCCTACTGGTATAGGAGGATCGACCCGGGCAGACCCATCAGGGTGTCTGCTTGGCAGGGGCTTTAGGATGAGGGGTGGATGCAGGCCTGCTCATCCCCTTCTGCCTCTCCTCAAAGCGCCTCTGAAAGAAGAAGAAGAGGCCTGTGCTTGTAAAGAGGCTTGCCCCTGCCCCTGGACTGCTGCCTTTGGAGGAGTTGCTTGCCTTTCTTTGGCCTGAGCACTCCCTGTAAGTGGTCCTGTGTCGTCCATTTTCTTCATGTAATTCTCTGTCTGCTCCCCAACAGAGAGAGTACTCACTAGGAAAATCCATGGCCTTAGCCTGGGTATCCTGTGAGAGGCTAGTACATCTGAGCCAAAGCCATTTCGAAGAGCCTAGATGTAGCCATGACTCGATGATACATCACTGGAGTCTACAGCAGCATGAGAGCTGAACTTTCGATGCCTCAATCCCATCTGCAGCCACCTGCTCCAGCTCCTTGGCAAGCTGGGTAGGAGCCTGTTTAGCCAGTGCCAGTACAGTGTCCCACCTGGACTTCTGGTACCTGGCTGCATAGGCCATATAATTAGCCTGCCTGAGTCCCTAAGATGCTGCCATGTACTGCTTCTTTGCCATGGCATCAATCTTCCTGGAGTCCTTGTCTGGGGGGTGTGATGCCAAGGGAATGTTTGCCTTATCACAGGCAGCAGCCTGTACAACCCCAACATGGCTGCGTTGCTGAAAAAGGAACTCCGTATCTGAGCCTGAAAGAGTGTACCTCTTGTCCATTGTTCTGTCCACAGGAGGTATAGAATTGGGAGACTTAAGAATTTTTTGTGTCTGTTTCCCAAAAGATTTGTGGAGGGGACTAGACAGTCTCCTGGACTTTGGGATATCCATCATCTCAACATAATCAGGCTCTTCTGATCCTCTACTGCCTCCTCCACAGGAAGCTGGGTGTATCAGCCACCTTTCTAGTAGAACATGTAGTGTGAAAGGGACTCAGAAAGCCTAGGAGGAGAAACACCTGAAGGTCTGTCTGGGGAGATGTCCAGGTCAATAGGCACATCCAGACTTTCACCATCACCATAATCATCCTCATACTCTCCCTCCTCCTCCTCAAACTCTGGTTCATAAAATTCTTCCAAGGTATAATCCGGAACCGGGGGAACCGACCAAACCGAGCCCCTGCCAGATGGTGCCGGTTCAGTCGGAACCGATCGAAGCGATTCCATAATCCTAATTGCTTTGGTTATTTCATCGGCGGTCGGGGTATGAGATTCTGGATCCGAACCGGTCGATTTGTCTTTTCTTTTTCTTTTTGTTGGAACCGATTCCTCGGAATCAGCTCTCCTTTTGGCCGAAGGAGTATCGCCCTAGTCAGAGGGCACCCCTTCTGGTTCGGTCGGAACCGAACCGGGCTGGCCATCTGGGTCAGCGGACTTCTCGGCCTCCCTTTCCCTCAGTCTACCTAATCTCTTTTCCAGGGTAGATTTGGGAAATTTTTTTCAAAATTTGGCAGTCTGAATCGAGGTGGTCAAGCCCAGACAATAAACACAGGTGGTGTGGGGATCAGCCTTAGCAAAAGACCTCCACACAGACTGCAGTGTTGAAACCAGTGAGCCCGTTTTTTCCTTGGGTTTCTCAGACATGGCCAACCTAACCAAACTTACCCTTTTTCGGCAATCCGCCAGCAAGACTTCTATCGGTTCCTGACCATGTCACGGGTCTTGGAAAAAAACATACTAAAACCCGTCTTTTTTTTTTTAGAACCGATACGGACTGGTAACCACACACTACAGTAAAGTACAAATTTTACCTCAAAATTATCAGTTCAGCCAAACCGATCCACAGTTTACAAGTTCCACACAGTAAACAGAACAAAAATCTATCTAGTACTCACGGTACCACAGACAGAGACTTGAACCGACTATGCGGAAACAACAATTCGGAAGAAAACCGACCGAAAACCGACACTTCAACCGACTTTTGAACCGAGCAGCAGGAGAAATCTCCAGAGCGACTGTTCAGTGAGGCGGAGTAAAGAATCTGACGGTTGCAGTTCGAATAACAACAGGCAGAGGCTTCAACCGAGCTCGTGATGAACATTCTATGCAAGGCATAGAAAAGTTAACCCTATGTTCTCCGGGGCAGTTGAAAGGCAGGACCTAACTGCAATTGTCAGAATACAGCAAGACTTCATGTTGTTTGAAGGCATAGAGAAACCTGCCCTTCCAGTCAAAAGAGAGCATCCTGGGGAACCGTCCCCAAGACTGGAGGTCTGCAACAAAACAGAGGAAATTGATGATTGTCTGGTGCTGCAAAGAGATCTATCTCTGGAGTGCCCCACCTGGAAGAGATGACCTTCAGTATGTGAGGATCCAAGGACCATTTGTGGTGTCCCTGTAAAATTCTGCTCAGAGCATCTGCTAGTATGTTGTCCTTCCTGGAAGGTGAACTGCTACAGAGAAGTCTGAAGAGAATAGGTCGAGACCACAGCTTCATGGCTTCTGCACAAGGCCGAGGACCGAGTGCCTCCTGTGTTAATTTACCACATTGTGGTGGTGGTGTCCATTCTGACTTGGACCACCTTGCCCTTGACTGAATCAGGCTCTGCAAGGCTAGGAAAACTGCCCTGAGTTCTAGGAGATTGATATGAAGAGAGAGACTCCTGTGGAGACCAGAGCCCTTGAGCTGTCAGGGCTCCCAGGTGGAGCTCCCCACCCTAGGAGAAAGCATCCGTGCCAAAACTACTGATGGGACTTGAGGGAGAATTGAACCTCCTGTCTGAGGTTGTCCTGGTCCAGCCACCACTGGAGAGCTTGGACCAGAGTCTGAATCACTGGAATCAGTTTGGTAAGTGAATCCTTCTTTTGAGACCAAAAAGACCTCAGATGAAACTGAATGTCCCTCATCTGGAACCTTGCTCCCTGCACCACTGCCGTGGAAGCTGCCATGTGACCCAGGAGCTGGAGGAACGGTCTTGCTGGGTGGGAGACCTGAGGTCGAAAGGAGGAAGCGAGATCCACTAGAGCCTTTACCCTTGACAGGGGAAGGAAGACTTTTGCTTGTACAGTGTCCAACTCTATGCCTATAAAGGTGAGAAGTTGAACTGGTTCGAGTACAGACTTTGGAAGATTGAGAAGAAAACCCAAGGAGCTGAGTAGGTCCTGGGTAGTTTGAAGAGCTGACTTGACCTGTAAACGAGACTGATCCACTAATGCCAGTCGTCCAGATAGGGAAAGATGGTGATACCCTGTCTTCTGAGGTAAGCCACCACTACTGCAAGGCTCTTTGTGAACATCCTTGGAGCTGATGTTAGACCAAATGGCATGGCTCTGAATTAGTAATGGCCTGAAGGCAACTCGAACTTGAGGTATTTTCTGTGGGAGCACCTGATAGGAATATGGAAGTATGCATCCTTGAGGTCCAGAGATGCTAGCCAATCCCCTGGCCTTAGAGAGGGAAGGATTATTCCCAGAGTCACCATTTTGAATTTGGGCTTTGAAATGCGTTTGTTCAGATACCTTAGGTCTAGGATGGATCGCCACTCCCCTGTTCTCTTTGGGGTAAGGAAGTACCTGGAATACAGTCCTTTTCCCTTGTGCTGAGTAGGAACCTTCTCCAGAGCTCTGAGAGCCAGAAGAGAGGAATCCTCTGCCTCTAGGGCAAGGGTTTCTGAGACTGATGCAGGTGGAAAAGACTTGGCACTTCTTTTTGGAAATTTTTTGAAGTCGAGGGCCAGTCCCTGGCTTACTACTTCCAGGACCCACTTGTCTGAGGTCACAGACTTCCAGGCCTGGAAGTAGTAAGCCAGCCTGCCTCCTAGTGGAAATGGGGAGTCGACCCGGGCTGACACATCAGGGTGCCTGCTTGGCAGGAGCCTTAGACTGAGAGGAGGAGGAGGGAGCAGCCCTGCTCATCCCCCTCCTACCCCTCCTCTGAAGACCCCCCTCTGTGGGAAGGGAGAGGAAGCCTGGGCTTGCTAAAAAGGCCTTTGAAGGGGCCTGCCCCTATCCCTGGACTGCTGCTTGTGCGGAGTGGCTTGCCTTTCCTTGGCCTGTGCACTCCTGTACGTGGTCCTATATTCATCCATTTTTTTCATGTAAGCCTCTGTCTGCTCCCCAAACAGAGAGTTACCTACTACAGGAAAATCTATGGCCTTAGTCTGAGTATCCTGTGAAAGGCTAGTACATCTGAGCCAAGCATGTCTTCTGAGAGACACAGATATAGCCATGACTGTAGATGCCACATCATTGAAGTCCACAGCAGCATGAAATTGCATTTTGGATGCCTCAATTCCATCAGCAGCCACCACCTCCAGCTGCTTGGCTAGCTGGGGAGAGGCCTGTTTAGCCAGTTCCAGAACCGTGTTACATCTGGATTTCTGGAACCTGGCTGTGTAGGCCATATTAGTAACCTGCCTGAGTCCCAAAGAGGATGCCAAATACTGTTTTTTGGCCATGGCATCCACTTTCCTGGAGTCCTTATCCGGGGTGTGTGAAGCCAAAGGAATGTTAGTCCTGTCACAGGCTGCAGCCTGCACTACTCCAACATGGCTGCAATGACTATAAAGGAACTCCGCAGCTGAGCCTGATAACGAATACCTCCTGTCCATTCTCTTATCCACAGGAGGTATTGAATTAGGGGGTTGTAAAATTTTGTTTGTATGTTTCCCCAAAGATTTATGAAGAGGGATAGACAGCTTTTTGGACTCTGGGATGTCCATCATTTCCACAAAATCAGGCTCTTCCTCCTCCTCTGCTGCTTCAACCAAGGGAAACTCCAGAGTCTGTGCCACCTTTTTGTAGAACAAAAAGTGTGAAGGGGACTCAGAGAGCCTGGGAGGAGAGACACCTGAGGGCCTGTCTGGGGAGATGTCCAGTTCAATGGGCACATCCAGACCCCCTTCATCGTCATCATCATCATCGCCATCACTCGGATAGTCTTCATCTCCCTCCCACTCCTCATAATAAACATCTGGGTCATAATCCAGAGGAGACGGATCCACCGAACTAAGCGCCGAACCAGCAGTATAGGTTCAGATGGAACTGGTCTAAGCGACTGGACAATACTAATCGCGTTGGCTATTTCGTTCGCGGTTGGAGAGTGGGATACAGGATCCAAACCAGCAGACTTGCGCTTTTTCTTTGGTGGAACCAACCCCTTGGGGTCGGCTCTCCTTTTGCCCGAGGAGGTATCGCCTAGGTCAGTAGGTACCTCCTCAGGTTCAGCTGCAACCGAACCGGGCTGGCCATCCGGATCTACGGACTTCTCGGCCTCCCTGTTCTTCAGCCTACTCAGTCTTTTATCTAGAGTGGTTTTAGGAAAGTTCTTACAGATTTGGCAGTCTGACTTGAGGTGGTCAAACCCCAGACAATAAACACAGATGAGGTGGGGGTCGGCCTTAGCAAAGGCCTCCCCACGCTCAGTACAGTGTTGAAACCCAGTGGGACCGGTTTTCTTCTTGGGTTTCTCAGACATGACCAACCTAACAAATTACCCTATAGAAGCTTTCAAGCCAGGTAATAAAGCAACCGATTGGTTACAAACCATGTCACGGGCTTTTTAAAAGAACCAGCAAAAATCCAGTTCTTTTGAACCTATCGGTACCGGAACACCACACTAATCCCAGAAAGAAAGAAAAATTTTACGAAGTCAGTTCCAAACCGGACTGACCGGAAAGAAACCGAAGAAGACAATTTCCACTCTTTTTAGCAAAATAAAACATAGTCACTACCTATCTACAGTACATACTACCTGTACTGTAGACAGAGGCTGGAAATCCGAAAATAACAAAAATATGCGGTTTAAACCGAACGCTTTATTTTTCTTTTACCGAACCGAGCAGAGGAAATCTCTGGAGCGACTTCACTGTTAGGCAGAGTAAAGAATCTGGACGGTTACACTGGGAAGTACCACAGACAGAGGTTTGAAAACCGAGGTCGAGCTCAACGTTCTATGCTTCTGCACAGAGTTAACTCTTTCCTCTCCGGGGCAGTTCAAGTGCTGGGGCTAACTGCATTATGTCTGAATACAGCAAGACTTCATGTTGTTTGAAACAAGCAATTTTTTAAAACTGCAAACTCCAAAACATAGCTTCATAGTGAGGTAACGTAAATGCTGCTGTTTACATTTGTGCAAAAACTGCATTTATGTAAATAACATAAATGAAGTTTCATATCTTCTGAAAAATGTAAACATCAGCCTTTTTACTTTCAAAAAACAGCCTTCCTTGCTTGCTCTCTATAAAATGTCTGCCAAATTCGTTAAGTGATGAGTCATGATGACATCACTGGAACCAGAAGCAGAGACCCACATGGTTCCCTAAAGTACTAACTAGTTGTTCTTTCCCCCGTTTTGAATTGTTTCACAAGAATGATCAATACCATGTGTTAACATGTGGATTATTTAGATCAGTGCATGTTAGGCTATAGTTTTCTTCATTTAGTTTACTTTAATTTGCTGAAAATGTTTTGCAATCCAGCTTAGAAAATGTGCAAGTAAAGCCTAGCATTCTGATTGGCTAGGACACTAAGGTTACCGGGTAGGTATTTCTGAATGCAGCCTGGTTAAAAACCAGTCCCACTCCGGCGTGTGCTATTACTTAGTGTGTTCCTGGGCTGCCACATTTTCAAATTTTGAAGATACCATTTTTTCTGACACAAACATTCAGACTGACCTCCTAGCCACAGCGGACCCAAACTGCCACATAGAACTAGTTGTTAGCCTTTGCTTCAGCCAAAAGACACAGCCCCATTACCCAAATGCAGCCTGAGTTGTTGTACAGTCCATTAAAGGAAAAAAATGTCAAGCTTGAACGGCGGTTCCCACAGCCCTCTGGCGCTCCGCCTACCGCTATTCCCCATTCCTCCACTCAGTTTTCCAGAACAACAGAAGGTTTGCTTTTCTGAGCTATTTTCTTTTACTTTAATTCACTCCCGGAATTCACTAAAGCAAATCTCCAGCACAGTCTACTCTGCTGCTCTGGCCATTGGTCTCGTGCCTCCCTTTCTCTCAGCTACTTTTCATGCTGACAAACAGAAGAAAGACAGAAGAAAACACAGTGGCTACCTTTTTTCTTAAAAGTTAAAGGTACCTCATTCTATCTGATTGCGTTTAATCTCCATTGATGCATTGCTGGCATTTCAAAGAAAATGGAAGTAGCGTGCAATAAGAAAATCACAACCTGCATGTCTTGGGTGGGGGAAGCAGACACTCAACTTTCTCAACCCAAGCAAATATTACTGATGATCTCTGCTGCTATATGTGTGTGTGGTGAAGGGAGTAACCATAACAAGCAGCTTCTTTCAAAACTATGGAGGCTACTCATACACAAAAATCCCTAGCGCAAAAACACACACAAACATCACTATGATACAGCCGGAGGAACTATTTTATTATGAAACTGATTTTAAACTAATTTTATATTAACTTTTTTTATTTATTTATTTTTTTATTTTTTTTTTACAGTGCCCATTTTCTAAGTGCAATAATACCCTCCAGGATGGGCGGTATTGGGAAATACCGCCTGCAGTGTCGGGCCTCATTACACCCCTGGGTGGTCTAGTATTTCCCAATACCGCCCACCCTGTCGGGTATTATTGCTTACTTACTTTCTCTTTGGCAAACTGCAGTACAGTACAACGCACTTCACATACCTGATGATCTAGTGGTTATGTGATGCCCTGAAATTTGTAGCTATGCACTGGTTTGGTCCAATTCCAAAGCTCATGCTTTCTTGCTAATCCACAAATAAGCTTCTCTTGTAGTCTTTTTCCACTTGAACCCCCCTGCACCTAACCTGCCTTCTGCTGAACACCCCACCATCCATACGTTGTCATCAGTACCGCCTGGGGCCGCATACGAGCTTGCGGTCTCATGAAGAGAATTATCACACCTCAGATTGTAATCTTGTACCTCAGAAAGTTGTGCGCATCTATACAGATATGCTTCATCAGCTGGCACTGTTAAAAAATGCCTCTCAGATCACTCTCCAGTCCACTTTCTCAATCTTTGACTTCTGCTCCGACAGTAAACATTGAGTGGATCACCACCCTTCTGCACAGTGAAGGCAGTATGTCAGGGGTCAACCCTAACTTTTTTTTGCACTAGCCAGCCGGACAAGTTGATTAAAAATTGCACTAGCCCGCAGATGACTGCACTAGCCCACAATAATAATGGTCAATTTTGATCGGTTAAACAGGAAAAATGCAAGCCAGGAAATACTCTTGATTAGTGCATATTTATCCTGCTCCCACATTGCTTCCTGCCCCAAAAAAAAAAAAAAAGACTGCAGTCCAATCACACGCAGTGTGTACCCCCATTGTTTTTTTACCATGTGCCTCTTGCTTCCTCTTTCTTCACCCCCTCCCCGCCAAACCAGAGAATACCATAATAGCAAATGTTCAATCAGGCAGTTCTAGCTCTGCACACACAATAGCCAACATCATCATGCACGTCACCTCAGTCCCACCCTGACCTGCAGGGCAATGTACAGAATCAGGCAGAGAAATACACTCTCATCCCCCACCCTGTGATTAACCAGAACTGCACTTCTGGAAGTTTTCTTACACTGCGAAGTGAGCCAGGGGCAGTTCTAGAATTTCTTTGGAGAGAGTTAAACTAACACAAGGGGCTTGGGATGTAAGAAACTTTGACATATCTGTTTATATATGCCAGGTACAAAAATACTGACTTAAAGCAGCAGTGCAACGAAAATGGGTTAAAATTTGACGCCACCTTTTTTCTTTCTAATTGGTGCTAGATGTCTTCCAGTTTATTTTGGTGGTGAAATTTTCTGTTTTCATTATCATTTAAGAATTTTATGAATGATTTAAAGTAGTTATTTCTCAACACATAAAGATGGCCGCCTCATTTTTGCATAGAAATGATACTGAGGACCTGGGGAGGATTAGAGTCAAGAAAAAAATGCAAATGTGCAGTACACAGTGTAGGAAGCATCCAGAAAACCCAAATCAACAGTTCTGTCAATGTTTTTTTATAACCATAGCAGAAAAGAAAAAATTACTCACCTTAGTAATTGCTTTTCTTCTCATGGAGTCTTGCTGTATTAGGACTATAGCAGTCAGCCTCAGCCTCTGAACTGCCCCGGAGAGGAAAGGGTTAACTCCAGAGAAGTCTGGAGTTCCGCAGCGCGAGGGCGCTGTTCAAAGCTCTATCTGTGCAGTTTGAAGTCAAACTGCCAGATTCTTTACGAAGCTAAACTAATATAGCAAGTCTGTGTGGAAAAGACCCTACACTAGCCATTGGCTACCTACCAGTAGTAGAACTACAAAAACACACAACAATCACAGAATAGCAACAAAATTATTAAATATTGTTAGCATTACTGAAAAGAAGCATTAACAGACCCCCTCTTCCCAAAAAGACTCAAGTCCAGGGAGGGGGCCACCTACCACTCAACGAACAACAGAATTACCTAGTTTCTAAACCCAATAAGCAAGAAAAGGCATGACACAGTGCTTGCACTAATTTGCCAACCCCATACCCAAGGAGGAGTTCTGAGCGGGGTAGGAGGGAGGTTGTTCTTGATACAGCAAGACTCCATGAGAAGAAAAGCAATTACTAAGGTGAGTAATTTTTCTTCAAACACCATGAAGTCTTGCTGTAATTAGGACTATAGCAGATTACACAGCAGTACCTCCATGGAGGAGGGTCAGAACCTACTTGGGAAATAGGCTCTGAAGCACAGCTGTGCTAAAACAGGCATCCCTCCTGGATTGAACATCCAAGGAGTAATGTTTGGTAAAGGTGTGAACTGTTTTCCAGGTAGCAGCTTGACAGATCTCCAAAATGGGAATATCTCTAGCAGCCGCTAGAGATGCAGCTATACCTCTGGTAGAATGAGCCCCAAATCCTGAGGGGGCTCTTGTCCCAGTTTTAGGTAACAGAATTGGATACAAGAGACAATCCACCTTGCAATTGTCCTCTTAGTGGCAGGTCTCCTTCGCCGACTTCCCCATAGGTAAGGAAGAGCTGGAGGATTCAAACCTATGACCCTTGGTGCTGCCCAAATAGTAGCTTAGAGCTCTTTTGACGTCCAGACTGTGCAATCTCCTCTCCCTGAAGAGGAATGCTCAGTGAAAAATACTGGGAGAGAGATGGATTGGTTGAGATGAAAATCCGAGACCACCTTTGGTAAAACCTTCTATTAGTCCTAAGGACTACCTTGTCCCTAAGGAAAAGAAATGAAATCTTCTTCCACTGACAAGGCTTGCATCTCACTTATACGTCTAGCAGAAGTGATGGCCACTAGAAAAACAGTCTTCCAAGTCAAAACTTGAGGTCTGCCAAGACAGGGGCTCAAGGGGGTTGCATTAGCTGAGTAATGCAAACATTCAGGTCCCAAGCAGGAGCTGGTTCCCGAAAAGGAGGGTTAGTGTGAAGTAACCCCTTAAAAACTTGGAAATTACAGGGTGAGAAGAGATGGAAGCAGGTTTACCTGCTGACACATAAGGGAGACTGCTGCCAGATGAACCCTTAAGGTAGCTGGCTTAAGGCCTAGAGAATTTAAGTGGACCAGATAGTCCAATAAAACAGTCAAATCAGCAGATTCTGGGAGATTTGCTTCCCAGAGCACCAAATGGAAAACCTCTTCCACTTAGAATTATAGGTGGCCTAGTAGAAGGCCTCCTGGCGCCTTCAAAATATCCAAGACACCTTGAGAGAGGTGTAGATCAGCCGATTCTAGCTCCTCAAGAACCAAGCCTTGAGGTGGAGGGAACTGAGGTTCGGATACCACACTCTCCCTTGTGCACAGGTCAACAGGTCGTGGGTCCTTGGCAAGCTCAGGGGAGGGTGGACAATCAGGGACAGAAGGAGAGGGTACCAGGGCTGTCTGGCCCAATCTGGAGCAATCAGAATCACCTTGCAGGACTGGAGTTCTGATCCTCACTAGTACCCTGAAAGGAGAGGGAAGGGAGGGAAGGCATATAGATATTTCCCTCCCAATCCAACTGGAAGGCGCCAGTGGGACTGATCCCAACACTGGAGGTCTGCAACAAAACAGAGGAAGTTGGTGGTTGTCTGGGGCTGCGAAAAGATCTATCTGAGGGGTGCCCCATCTGGCAAAGACTGACCCCAGCACTAGAGGGTTCAGGGCCCATTCGTGGTGGCCCTGAGAAATCCTGCTGAGGGCATCCGCTAGGACATTGTCCTTCCCTGGAAGGTGAACTGCTATCAGGGAGGTATTCAAGGAGTAAGCCAGAGACCACAGCTTCATTGCTTCGGTGCACAAGGCAGAAGACCGAGTGCCCCCTTGCTTGTTGATGTACCACATTGTTGTGGTATTGTCTGTCCTGACTTGAACTACCTTGTTCTGGACAGAAGCTGAAAAGGCCTGGAGAGCTAAGAGGACAGCCCTGAGCTCCAGAAGGTTGATGTGGAGCAGAGATTCCTGAGGAGACCACACTCCCTGAGTGGAAAGGTCGCCCAAGTGAGCCCCCCATCCTAGGAGGGAGGCATCTGTGGTAAGTGTGAGGGAGTGAGGAATGGGTAAGAAGGGGACCCCTTGAGTTAGATTGCTCTGGTCCTGCCACCACTGAAGGGCCAGGATCAGAGACCTTGTCACTGGGACTAATTTGGTGAGGGGGTCCTTCTTTTGGGACCAAAAAGATCTCAGGTGGAATTGGATGTCTCTCATCTGGAATCTTGCTCCCTGCACGACAGCTGTGGACGCAGCCATGTGTCCTAGGAGTTGCAGGAAGTGCCTTGCTGGCCGAGAGACCCGCATGGTGAAGGAAGATGCCAGGGCAATGAGTCTGTCCACTCTCTCGGAGGGGAGATATGCCCTGGCAGACTTTGTGTTCAACTCTGCACCTATGAAAGTTAGTACCTGAACTGGTTCGAGAACTGACTTTGGAAGATTCAACAGGAATCCCAGAGAGGTGAGAAGCTGCTGGGTGACCAACAAGTGAGATTTTACGTGATCTGGAGACTGACCCACTATGAGCCAGTCGTCCAGGTAGGGAAAACGGCCACCCCTTGCCTTTCAGATGAGCCACTATCACAGCCAGACATTTTGTGAAAACCTTGGGGCAGAGGTAAGGCAAGGGCATTGCTCTGAACTGATAGTGGCCAGAAGGTAGTTCGAACCTGAGGTACTTTCTGTGAGAAGGCCTGATCAAGAAATGAAAATAGAGCGTCCTTGAGGTCCAAGGAAGCTAGCCAGTCTCCTGGTCTCAGGAGGGCAAAATCATTGCCAGAGTTAACATTTTGAACTTTGGTTTCAGAAGATGCTTGTTCAGGAACCTTAAATCTAAGATGGGCGCCATTCTCTCTGTCTTTTTGGGGTAAGGAAATACCTTGAATAAAGACCCTTGCCCTGATGGCAAAGGGGAACCTCTCTACTGCTTTGCATCCCAGCAGAGAAGAAACCTCTGTTTCCAAAGCAAGGGCTTCCAAAGGATTCATGAGTGGAAATGTCTGGCCTCATCTTTGGGAACTGTTTGAAACTGAGGACCAGACCTTGGCTTACCACCTCCAGAACCCACTTGTCCGAGTTAGGACAACCAGTTCTGGCTGAAATAAACCAACCTGCCCCCCCCACGGTACAGGAGATTTCGCCCTGGGCACCCTATCAGGGTGCCTGCTTGGCAGCTGTTTTTGGCTGGGAAGAAGGGGACGGTCTGCCAGAGCCCCGTCTGCCCCTGCCTCTGAAGAAACCCCTCTGAACAAAGGCTGAAGAGGCTTGAGCTTGATAAAAGGGCCTGTGGTAAGGCCTACCCCTACCCCTGGGGGCATGCCTTTGGGGGCATGCCTCTCTTTAGCTTGGGCACTTTTGTAGGTAGTTCTGTATTCATCCATTTTTTTCATGTAATTTTCTGCCTGATCACCAAACAGAGAGTTACCTACTACAGGAAATCCATAGCCTTTGCCTGAGTGTCTTGGGACAAATTAGTGCATCTGAGCCATGCCAACCTCACGGAGAGCTACAGAAGTGGCCATGACCCTAGAAGAAACATCATTAACATCAACAGCAGTATGAAATTGAACTTTAGAGGCCTCAATGCCATCAGCAGCCACCTGTTCTAACTCACTAGCCAGCTGACCCTGGGCCTGCTTGGCTAACTGCAAAATAGTGTCCCATCTAGACTTCTGATATCTAGCCACATAAGCCATGTAATTAGCCTGCCTGAGTCCCAAAGAAGCTGCCATGTATTGCTTTTTGCCATGGTATCAATCTTCCTGGAATCTTTGTCAGGGGATGTGATGCCAAGGGAATATTAGCCTTGTCGCAGGCTGCAGCTTGAACAACACCTACATGACTACACTGCTCAGTGAGGAGTCTGTATCTGGCCTGATAAAGTATACCTTCTGTCCATTTTTTGTCTACAGGAGGGACAGAATGAGGATTTTTAAAATCTTTGTTGTTTGCTTCCTAAATGATTTATGCAAAGGAATAGACAACCTTCTAGACTCTGGAATATCCATCATTTCAAACAAAATCAGGCTCCTCTTGCTCATCCACAGCCTCCTCTAAAGGGAGCTGGAGGGTTTCTGCCACCTTTTATAAAACACAAAATGAGAAGGGGACTCAGACAACAGAGGGGAGACTCCATGGGTCTGTCTGGAGAAATGCCCGGTTCAATGGGCACGTCAGACCTTCCCAGTCACAAATGCACTGATCAAATTCCTCCTCCTCCTGTGGTTCATAAAACTCCTCAATAACATAATCTTGAACCACTGGACCTGGCGAGCCACCCCTCTGCCACTTGTGGAGGGCTCTCAAGTCCCTGCGATAAAGACTGAACAATCTGTATGGCTTTTGCTATTTCTGCAGCAGTTGGAGAAACTATCTTAGACTCGAACCTGCTGATTTCTTTGTCTTTTTGCTGGTGCTGGTTCCTCTGAACCAGCCTTTTCTTGCCCGAGGAAGTAATGCCCTGGTCAGAGGGCACTCCTCTGGTCCAGTGGGTACTGGACCGGCTGGCCATCCGGTCACGGACTTTTGGCTCTCGTTCCCTGAGCCCGCCCAATCTCTTCTCCAGGGTGGCTGCAGGAAATTTTTACATATCTGGCAGTCTGAAAAGGAGGTGGTCAGCCCCCAGACAATAAACACAAGTGGTGTGTGGGTCAGCCTTGGCAAAGGCTTCCCCACAAACATCACAGATGTTGAAACCCCGTGGGCCGAGTTTTTCTTTTGGTTTCTCAGACATAGTGCCAGCCTAACCAAAACTTGCCCTTTCTTCAGGCCTGCCACAGAGTAAGACACTTATCGGTTCCTAACCGTGTCACGGGTATTGAAAACCCTATTAAAAACGAGGGTTTTTTAGAACCGATAAGAACCTGGCATCACCGCCTCAAAAATTCATCAAAATAAAGAAACGATCGGTTCAGACTGAACCATAATTATTTCCACACAGACTAAATTTCGCTACTTTACGGTTACCAGATAGAGCTTTAGCCAAACGCTGTAATTTTGAGATTTTGCCGGTTTTCTGAACCGGATGAACCGACCTAAAACCGCGTAGTGAACCGAGCTGAAGGAGCTGATCTGAGCGACTGTTCAGTGAAGGAGTAAGAATCTGGCAGTTTGACTTCAAACTGCACAGATAGAGTTTTGAACAGCGCCTCGGCTGTGGAACCTAGACTTTCTCTGGAGTTAACCCTTTCCTCTCCGGGCAGTTCAGAGGCTGAGGCTGACTGCTATAGTCCTAATTACAGCAAGACTTCATGGTGTTTGAAGAAAAATTACTCACCTAGTAATGTTGTTTCTTCTAATGGAGTCTTGCTATATTCTGACATATGCAGTGAGTCCCAACCTTCGAACTGCCCTGGAGATGAAAGAGTTAACTTTCCATGCCAGGCATGGAACGCTGAGCTCGAGCTCGGTGAGACTCTGTCTGTTGTTCTTCAAACTCAAACCATCAGATCTTTATGAGCTAAACTCACTAAGGTCCTGTCTGGAAGCTGTAAACCTACACTAGCCAACTGTCTGCTAAACATAAAACACATTTTTGGTCCCAAACAAAGACTCAAGTCAGAGACCCAAAATGAAAACACAACACCAACTCACCCCAAGAAAGAATGGGATGAAAACAACAAGGTGGCACCTACTGAGTGCAACACTCACTGCCCACCACATCCCAAAACAGAGGTTCTGAGAGGGAGGCAGGGAGGTCAGAATATAGCAAGACTCCATTAGAAGAAACAACATTACTAAGGTGAGTAATTTTTTCTTCAAACAACATGAAGTTTTGCTATATTCTGACATATAGCAGACTACAAAGCAGTACCTCCATGGAGGAGGGACAGAACCTACTTAGAAATAGGCTCTGAAGCACAGTTGTGTTAAATCACATCACTCCTAGCCTGGATGTCCAGGGAGTAATGCTTGGTAAAAGTGTGAACTGTTTTCCAGGTAGCTGCTTGACATATCTCTAGAATAGGGATGTCCCTGGCAGCAGCCAGGAAGCAGCTGTACCTCGTAGGTGAGCCCTCAGGCCTGAGGGGGAATCTTACCCAGTTTTTCATAGCAAAATTGAATACAAGAGACAATCCACCTGGCAATGGATCTTTTAGTGGCAGGTTTCCTTTACCAACCTCACCATAAGTGAGGAACAGTTGGAGGGAGTCAAACCTGTGACCTTGGTACGCTCTATGTAGTAACTAAGGGCTCTTTTTCTCATCTAACTGTGCAGCCTCCTCTCGCCAGAGGAGGAATGGTCAGTGAGTACACTGGAAGAGACATAGACTGATTAAGGTGGAAATCTGAAACCACCTTAGGCAAGAACTTCCTGTTAGTCCTGAGGACCACCTTTTCTCTATGAAAGGAGATAAAATCAGGCTCCACTGACAAAGCTTGTAATTCACTTATGCCTGGCAGAAGTGATAGCTACCAGAAACACAGTCTTCCAAGTCAAGTACTTAAGCCTGCTGAAGACAAAGGCTCAAAAGGGGCTGTATAAGCTGAGCAATGCAAACATTAAGGTCCCAGGCAGGGGCAGGGTCCCTGAATGGAGGGTTGGTGTGAAGCAATCCCTTGAAAAACTTGGAGAATACAGGGTGAGCTGAAAGAGAAGAGGGCTTACCTGCTGAAATAAAGGCAGACACAGCTGCCAGATGCACTTTCAGTGTAGCTGGTCTCAGCCCCAAGCTATTTAAGTGGACCATATAATCAAGGACTGTGGACAAATCAGCAGATTCTGGGGAAATATGCTTCCCAGAGCACCATATGGAAAACCTTTTCCATTTGGAATTATAAGTAGCCCCTGTGAAGGTTTTCTGAAGCCTTCAGGATATCCAATACACCTTGGGAGAGGTGTAAATCAGCGAACTCTAACTCTTCAAGAGCCAGACCTTGAGAGTGAGAGATTTGAGGTTCTGGTACCAAACCCTCCCCTGAGCACAGGTTAACAGGTTGTAATTCCTTGGAAGACACAGGGGAAGATGGACGCTAAGGACAGTAGGAGTGGATACCAGGGCTGTCTGGCCCAGTCTGGACCAATCAGGATCATCTTGCAGGGTTGAGATCTGATTTTGACTAGCATTTTGAACAAGAGAGGGAAGGGGGGAAAAGCATAGAGAAACTTCCCTTCCCAATTGAGAACTAAGGCATCCAGGGGGACTGAGCCCAACACTGGGGGCCTGCAGCAAAAAGGGAAAGTTGGTGATTGTCTGGGGCTGCAAAAGATCATCTGCTGGGTGCCCCATCTGGAAAATATCACCTCCAAGACCAGGGGGTCCAGTGACCATTCGTGATGGCCCTGGGAAATCCTGCTGAGAGCATCTGCCAGGACATTGTCCTTGCCTGGGAGGTGAACTGCCGTGAGGGAGGTGTTCAGGGAGTAAGCCAGAGACCACAACTTCATTGCTTCGGTGCACAAGGCCGTAGACCGTGTGCCTCCTTGCTTGTTGATGTACCACATTGTGGTGGTGTTATCTGTTCTGACCTGTACAACTTTGTTCTGAACAGATTTAAAAAAAGCTTGAAGTGCTAGAAATACTGCTCTGAGTTCCAACAGATTGATGTGGAGCAGAGATTCCTGAGGGGACCACAACCCCTGGGTGGTGAGGTCGCCATGTGAGCCCCCACCCCAAGAGGGAGGCATCTGTAGTAAGGATTAAAGAGTGAGACTGAGTGACAAAGGGAACCCCTTGTCTCAGATTGTTCTGATCCTGCCACCACTGTAGGGCCTGGATCAGGGTTCGAGTTATTGGGATCAATTTGGTCAGAGGGTCCTTCCTTTGAGACCAAAAGGCTCTCAAATGGAACTGAATGTCCCTCATCTGAAATCTTGCTCCCTGCACTACTGCTGTAGAAGCAGCCATGTGCCCCAGGAGCTGAAGAAAATGCCTTGCTGGTCGAGACACCTGCAGGGTGAATGAGGAGGCCAGAGAGACCAGGGTCCTTGCCCTGTCCAGGGGAAGGAAGGCTCTGGCCCTTCTCTGTGTCTAGCTCTGCACCTATGAAGGTGAGGAGCTGGACAGGCTCTAGAACTGACTTTGGAAGATTTAGAAGGAAACCCAAAGAAGTGAGCAGTTGCTGAGTTATCTGTAAGTGTAACTTGACTTGGTCTGGGGACTGGCCTACTATGAGCCAGTCGTCCAGGTAAGGGAAGATGGCAATCTTCTGCCTTCTTAGAGAAGCAACTACTACTGCCAGGCATTTTGTGAATACCCTTGGAGCAGAGGTGAGGCCAAAGGGCATTGCTCTGAACTGGTAATGGCCTGAGGGCAGCTCGAACCTGAGGTACTTTCGATGGGAGCTTCTGACGAGAATATGAAAGTAGCATCCTTGAGGTCCAGGGACACTAGCCAGTCCCCTGGCCTTAGAGAGGCAGAATAATTCCCAGAGTCATCATTCTGAATTTTGGTTTTAAAAGGTGCTTGTTTAAGTATCTGAGATCCAGGATGGGCCGCCATTCTCCTGTCTTTTTTTGGGTAAGGAAGTACCTGGAGTACAACCCTTTGCACTGGTGTAGGGGTGGAACCCTTTCCACAGCTCTGAGAGCTAGGAGGGAAGAGACCTCTGCCTCTAAGGCAAGTGCCTCTGATGGACTTGCAGGTGGAAAGGATCTGGTTCTCATCTTTGGAAACTTTTTGAAACTGAGAACCAGACCCTGGCTTACTACTTTCAGGACTCATTTGTCTGATGTCAGAGACTCCCAGTCCTGGACAAAGTAAGCCAGCCTGCCCCCTACAGGTAGCTGAGAATCGGCCCAGGCAACCCCATCAGGGTGCCTGTTTGGCAGGGGTTTTGGGCTGAGGGGTGGAAGTAGGCCTGCTTGTACCCCGTCTGCCTCTCCCTCTAAAGAACCCCCTCTGGGCATAAGCAGAAGAGGAGGCCTGGGCTTGGTAAAAAGGCCTATGAAAAGGCCTGCCCCTGCCCCTGGGAAGCTGCCTTTGAGGAGTGGCTGCCCTTCCTTGGCCTGTGCACCCTATAGGTGGTCCTATACTATCCATTTTTCATGTAATTCTCTGTTTGCTCCCAAACAGAGAATTACCCACAACAGGAAAATCCATGGCCTTAGTCTGGGTATCCTGTGACAGGCTAGTACATCTGAGCCAAGCCATTCTATGAAGTGCCACAGATGTAGCCATGACTCTAGAAGACACATCATTGGAGCCTACTGCAGCATGGAATTGCACCTGGTGGAACCGGCCGAACCGAGCGCCTGCCTGATGGTGCCGGTTCGGTCGGAACCGGGGAAAGCGACTGAACAATTTTGATCGCTTTGACTATTTCTTCAGCGGTTGGAGAGGAAAGTTTTGGCTCCACACCAGCTGATTTTTCTTTTCTAGTTCTTTAGCCGAACTGACTCCTCAGAATCGCTCTCCTTTTGTCCAAGAAGTCTCACCCTGGTCAGAGGGAAGGCCTTCTGGTTCGGCTTGAACCGAACCGGCTGGCCATCCGGTTCAGCGGACTTTTTGGCCTCCCTATCCCTGAGCCTACCAGCTCTCTTTTCTAGGGTAGCAGCAGGGAAATTTTTGCAAATCTGGCAGTCTGCATTGAGGTGGTCAAACCCCAGACAAAACACAGGTGGTGTGGGGGTCAGCCTTGGCAAATACTTCCCCACACACACTGCAGTGTTGAAACCCAGTGGGTCCGGTTTTTCTTTTGGGTTTCTAGACATAGTGCCAGTCCTAACCAAACTTACCCTTTTATGGCAATCCACCAGGCAAGACCCTCTTATCGGTTCCCAACCGTGTCACGGGTCGTGGAAAAAACCGTAATAAAATCTGTTTTTTTTAGAACCGATAAGAACCGGTAACCACACTCTAAAAGCACAATTTAAGATTTTTTAAACAACTTGATCGGTTCAAACCAAACTGATAAACCGTTTACAAGTTCCACACAGAATAGAATAAAATAAAAGCTATCTAGTACTCACGAATACCACAGACAGAGACTGAACCGACAGGTTACGGTTTAAATTTGGTCGAAAACCGAGAAAAGCAGTACTTTAACCGACAAATTGAACCGAGCAGAAGGAGAAATCTCTGGAGCGACTGTTCAGTGAGGCGGAGTAAAGAATCTGACAGTTTGAGTTTGAAGAACAACAGACAGAGTCTCAACCGAGCTCGAGCTCAGCGTTCCATGCCTGGCATGGAAAGTTAACTCTTTCATCTCCGGGGCAGTTCAAAGGTTGGGACTCACTGCTATTGTCAGAATACAGCAAGACTTCATGTTGTTTGAATTAGCTTTTTGGAATAACATTTTTCGTTGCACTGCTGCTTTAACATGCTCTGCCCTAACAAAAACAGATTTTTCATAACCGTGTCCTTTCATCAGTCAAGGGGAGCAGTATACAGGCATGATGCTGTACTACCTCTCTTTCTATATAGGTGATCTATGCACACCAGGAATACCTATTTTAATCTTTCAAATTATACGTTTTACTAAGGTTTTGCTTTGTACCATACATGCTCCAACGCACTGTTTTTAAGATGAAATGACATGCTGGGTTGTACTGCATTGACAGCATTGACTGGTGTGATCCATTAAGAGGAGCTGTGAACGATACACCAGTCAGTAATGGCAGCTATGGATCTATATGGATGGCATACCTCTCAACTGTCCCTGATTTTCAGGGACGTCCCTGATTTTGCCTCAAAATTTTACCCTGTCCCTCCTAAAAATTGTGTTTCCATGGCCAAACAGTGGCGGTTCTAGGCACAAAATAATGTCAAACATTAAAGTTACAGATTTGTTGCTACTTAAAAAATGCATTTTACACTAAGCCCCTTATACTACCAGTTTCCTGAGTGGATATCACCAATTTAGAAGATGTGTCCCTGATTTTGTTCCTTTGTCCCTGATTTGTTTAAGCCTTGCCCTGATTTATGAGGCAGGAGGTTGAGAGGTATGATGGATGGCCACTTCAGAGCCTAAACTGCAGTGGTGTCCAGAGAAAGCATAGAGTAGACAGATCACCTGGCTGGGCAGACCATGTGTATATGATAGCATTCTGTCACCGCAGTGTTGGATACAGACACTCAAAAGGTTGGGAAATGAGGCGCATTGGTTTTTATATTGTGGGACAAATCAAAGACAAGTTCAGTAAACTGGAAGCTAGTAACTTAACAGCACTCTGCCCTTGATCACAGCATGCACACTAGCTTAATGTCCTAACAACTGAATGATAATGACTCACATTGAGTCTTTCGTTGGATCCCCCTCTTGAACTGCAAAATTATTGCAGCTCTTAATGAGCTGTTAATCACATCAGGCCACCTGGAACACTGAGGGAGATTAACAAAAGGACTACAGCTTGCTAAAGTAGGGACTTTTTCAGCTTCATTAACAGCCATGAAAAGCCTGCACTAGTCAAGATGGATAAGTAGAGGGTTAGCTGCACTAGCCCTGGCCAATTTGCACTAGGTTCAAGGCTGGTAAAACAATGTTACGGTCAAACCCTGAGTATGTACAGTCCCCCCGTTGTGTTTTTTTCCTGCCTCATTACCCAACAACTAGGTTTTCCTGGAGGGCCAAGCAATAAGCATCAGGACACACCAGAAAAATTGCTGCTCATACCCTCATAAGCGCTGCACTTACTATGAACAACAATATTATTAGCAGGAGAGGCACATTAATGCCTTGAGCGGATCCACCCAATTTCCAATGTCGGTCTGCTCCTTTACCTATGATCTGCAGAACCCCGCAGGACAGTTCCCGCCAATTCTCCTCTAGCACTTTTCTGTGCTCTACTCCACAATACGAATTGGCTGGCTACCACACTTCCGAATCTTGAATGAGCTATACACAGCTCCTTTGATACTGTCCTAGCAAACGTCAACATCACCCTCCACCCAAGGGTAATCTCCCTAAACTGAATTCAAGTAACAGTTTAGGTGCAGCCCTGTCACTCTGAGTATTTGTCGTCAATGGCTGCTCTCATCCACAGTCAAGTAGCTGACAGCCCCACATCTCAGGTCTCACAATGATTTGCTCTTCTTCCCCATTCCTGTCTTCCCCTAACCTGAATATAGCTGTACCCTGCTAGAATGACCTCTTCAGTCCCTCTCTGGCATTCATTCTTCTCACCTGCTCTATACACCAAAAACTGGTGAGCTGACTACACTTTTGCATCATGAATGCAGTTAGCACAGTCTCCCATGTTATTTGTACATATTAATAATAAACATGATCTTCTGGTAGGCCAGGCTGATAGCAGCATGGCACAAGGGGAAAAATAGGCGTTCCTACCCATATAAGACCTAAGCCACCTATGATTAGGCACTAATAAATGACGTTCATAATGATGCGCACATCCGTCATTTAATACTGCATAATTAAAGGTAGCCTAGATCTTTTAAGGATATGAAAGCCCATCTTTCCCATTATTCCCTGATGCTATCAGCCTAATTTACTGAAAATATGTCTATTTTTGATATGTGAAAAAAAAAACAGGGACTGTACTACCTGCATTCACGATGCAGAAGGGTGATGAGCTCACCAGTTCTTGGTGTGGAGCGAAGAAGTGAAGAATGAATACTGGAAGGGGACTGAGAAGGTCACCAGGGCTTGACAAATCCCATAGCCTGACGTCCCGGACAACTATTTTTTAACCAGGGACAAGCAGTCTGCTGTGTACTGCCTGTCCTACGGACTACCAAATCTTAATTTTTTTTTTTTTGCAGCTTTGTTTTGTTTTGCAGCTTTTTTTCCCAGCCACTAGGTGGCAGCAGCGCCATGGCGACATTCTCAGCAGCACAACAAACCCTCAGTCACCTGACTGCCACAACTGTAGGCATGTGGCACTGGTCTGGAATGCACGCCCCTGTTACAAGCGCTGGCGGGCACTGTCTCTATCTCGGGGGCGGGGAGCGCTGGTGGAGCGTGAAGTCAGGTTGGGTGGGACTACGGGAGCGGCGGAGCACAGACTGGAGACCGATAGGCTTGCCGTCCTTGCTATTGGATGAGAACGCATCTTGAGGAGGAGCTGGGAGTGTTGGTAGCTGGCACGGGATGGAAAATGCGCCATTTCACCACCGACACTTGCAGAGAGCAGAGGCATTTTTGCTGCTAGCTTGTGGTGGGTGGCTGAGTGTGTGGTGGAGAGAGAGAGAGAGAGAGAAACGACTGCCCGAGGGGCCGCATACTACCTGGCTACAACTAATATAATATAACTTGCTACCTGGCTAAACAACTATCCTGCCTCCAGAATAAAAAAAATTAAACTTGAGAGGGCACTGAGGGAATAGCGGATCAGTCGAAAGACTGGGCGGGGTGAGGGGAAGACAAGCCATTCCACGTGGTGGGAGACTCAGGGAGTGCTGAGAGAAGGGAAAATTAAGAAACAGTGGAGAGGAGCAGATAAATTAAAAAAAATTACGGGCATTTTATTTGGCAAGCAGGCAGCAACACTGCAGTAGTGAATCAGAGGGCTGTATCTGTTTGTGTCTAAGGAGTAAGGACTACTAAACTTAACTTACTACTACTGATTGGGGGTATGTGTGCGGGTGCTGAACTCGACTAACTATAGCTACCTAAAGAAAAATCTAGCTAGTACCCCACTTCGGGTGTGTTTGTGTGTGTAGCTGGGGCTGTGTGAGACCTAATAACCTGCCCTCAGGCTGAGAGGTAGAGGAACTTGGGAACTTTTTTTGCTAGCTACAGAAAAAGAAAACCAACTGCCTGCCTGCTACTGCTAGTCCGGCATCTGCTACCTATATCCCTTAATCCCTACCTCCTACTTACTTTGGTGAAGCTGTGTGGTGGCTCAGTTGTGAGCGAGACCTAACCTGCTTCCCTGAGAGCCAGGGTAGAGGAGGGATTTGGGGAAGAACTGTGGATTTAACAGAAATAAACTATAGGAAGGAGGAGAAAATATTTGTTGTGCTACACAAAAAAATAAACCCAGTGTAACTACCTACCTATATTATTATTATTATTACTTTGGTGAAGGTGTGTGAGACACTGTGTGGCTGTAAGACCTAATACCCTGCGCCGGTGCACCCCCAGGCTGAGAGGTAGACAAACTTGCGGAACAACTGTGCCTGCGTATATACTGAAGGGGAAAACATTTTTTTTGTGATACACACTAAAAAATAAACAAACCTAGCCTAGCTAGCTACCTACCTATATTACCTACTTTGCTGAGGGATGGTGTGTGAGACATTGTGTGGCTGTGTGTGAGACCTAACCAACCCGAGTGCTGCCCTGGGAGGGTAGAGGTCGAGGAACTTCAACTAACTGCAGACTTTTGGTCCATTTTGTGCTACACAGAAAAGAAAAAAAAACACCTGTAGTGTAGCTACCTACCTAGTATATTACTATTACTTTGGTGAAAGTGTGCGAGACACTGTGTGGCTGTGAGTCCTAATACCGTGCACCCCTAGGCTGAGAGGTAGAGGAACTTGGGGAACTGCGCCCGCCTGCAGACTTATTAGATATAAACTATACTGAAGGGGAAACCTTTTTTTGTGATGCACAGAAAACAATAAATAAATAAACCTAGCCTAGCTACCTACCTATATTACCTACTTTGCTGAAGGACAGTGTGTGAGACATTGTGTGGCTGTGTGTGAGACCTAACCAACCTGAGTGCTGCCCTGGGAGGGTAGAGGTCGAGGAACTTCAACAACTAACTGCAGAATTAAATTTTTAGAAATATTTTTGGTCCTTTTTGTGCTACACAGAAAAAAAATAAAAATAAACCACCTAGTAGTGTAGCTACCTACCTATATTACTATTACTTTGGTGAAGGTGTGTGAGACAAATAAAACCTGCTGCACTAGAGGGTAGAGGAAGGAACTTGGGGAACAACTGCAGACTTCTTAGAAATAAGCAATTAATACAAACTAAGGGGAAAAACATTTGTTGTGGTAAACAAAAATAAACTCCTCTTTGGTGGAGGTGTGCATAAGTGGCTGTGAGAGGCCTAACCTGACCTGAAGGTATAGGAACTTGGGGTGAACAACTGCGGAGGAGTAGTACTTGGCTCCACCACCACCTCTACCTCCCGCTCACTCCTGACCTACTCCCACTTACTATGCTGTCCTGCCCACAGGCCCTTTGTACTAGTGTTCTAAGCATAAGCACTAAGCACAACAGCTTCAGGTAAAATATTACACAACACACACAAATATAACATAAAATACAATTTTATTGTGTACAACAATATTTCAATATTTTTTACAATTGCATTAGAAGTTAAAAAAATGCAAAAAAATAAGCCAAAGCAAACTACTTTATTTTCCCTTTGGACTGGGAAACAATCTTCCATCTCATCTTCTTCAGGAACAAAAAGTAAAGATGCAGAGCCTTCTCCTTCACAGTCAAGCCAGACCCAACCAGCACCCCCTCCTCACCACCCTAGTCAGGAAAACGACCAAAACAATGATTCTCAGTCTGGGTCTGTATCTATAGACATAACAGGTGATCAATCTGACTTGATCATACCAATTTCTGAAATGAGTGAGAAAAATTATAGCAGCAGCAGGAAGCGACCTTTGATTTTAGATAAGGAAAATGAAACAACAAACTTAAAGTCTGATGAGAAAAGAAGTAAAGATAAAAAAATATGATGTTGAAAAAAGGGCTTGAACATTTCAACATCACTGGCTAAGTCAGTTTACCTGGTTAAGGTATGATGACCAAAAATGCGTCATGTGCTGCTATGCCTGTGAGAAATATCCCACTCTTGCGACTCCTGCTTATTCAAAAAAAAACTAACGTGTTTACCACTGGTTTAAATAATCTCAGAATTGAGTCCGTGAGAGCCCATGAGAAATCAAATCCACATACAATTTATGCAAATCAGCATAGTCACGAAACTCGTCAACATGCAGTCAATTTTTACATATCTGAAACTGCAATGCATCACGCATTTTCTCAGATGGAGAAAGTCACCAAAAAAAAATGAGGCGTTTATTTAACACCGCATATTCCTTGGCTAAAAATTTACGTCCTTTCTCAGATATGGAGTGGCTTTGCACATTGCAAGAAAAAAACGGGGTTAAACTCGGCAGCAATTATGTAAATGATAAACGGGCCAGCGATTTCTATAACGCAATATCAGCTGTCATGTCTAAAATACAGATCCAGACTGTCAAAAATACAAAATTCATTACCGTTCTTGCAGATGGCAGAACAGATGCAAGCATTGTAGAGTGGGAAAATGTCTTCCTTCGTTTTGTTTATGGCGCAGAAAAAAAAAAGTTACAACTGTGTTAATTAAAGCTGTACCTCTTGAACATTGTCACGCAGATGGAGTTTTTAAAGCAACAAGCTCTGCACCTGAGTCTGTTGATCTTTGTTTTGCGGACCTTACGATGTGAGCAGACCTGGACCAGTTCTCGTATGTGCCAACTTTGATGGTGCTAGTGTGATGATTGGCCATACAGGTGGCGCCATAGCAAAAATCTGAGAACATGTCCCCACTGTAATACCCATGCACTGCGTAACCCACAAACTGGAGTTAGCAGTTCTCGACATCATGAAAAAAAATCCCTCTGTTCAAAAAGTAGAAAACACCTTGAAAGGAATTTTAAAATTTTACCACTACAGCACCAAGAAACTTAGGGAACTGTAGGAAATGGCAGATGTCATAACACACCGAGTTGGCTCATTTCAGTGCAATAAAGCAAGTGCATTGGCTTGCAAGTAAGACGCGTTCAGTTCATGCTGTTCAAAAGTCAACCTGTCTACAGTAATTCAACATCCTGAACATGTCTCAAACTCTGCTGTTGATGATAGGGCCAAAGCAAAGGCACTTCCAAGAGATGCGAACACAGTACAGTTTGTAAAATGACTGTTTATTCTTCAAGATTTTCTGCTAATATTGAAAAATGTATCACTTGAATTTCAGAAGGATGACCTACTAATATTAGAAGTCCCCCAACTTGTCGAAGCATGCTTACTCCAGCTGAGCTAAAAACAAGACCTGGAAAGTTTATGACATCATTTCTAAGCCAATATAATCCTGCAGAGAAATGCATGAACTATCTCATTTCAAAACGTGGCAGTGAGGACAAGATTGTTCCTTTTACTTTCAAAGGGAATTGTCCAGAAGTAAATTTTACAACTGATACACAGCTGCACAGTTTAATAGATGCAGCAGTATCTTATATTGATCAGCATTTTCGGGATTTCTCAGAAGAACCTCTAAAATGGTTCAGTTGCTTAGATTTCAAAAATTTCAATCTATCACGAGAAGAACTTGCACAATTTGGCACAACTGATTTAAGTAATTTATTAGACTACTTTCACACCTTTTTTCTGAAGATCATGTAACCAGAATAAAAAGGGAGTATTCTGCATTAAAAGCAATGCTTAAGTCTGCAGTTGATAAGCCATATCTGCAAGTGTATTCACGACTACTACGAGATAAACTGGCCCAGCTTCCTCACATCCTTGACCTAACAGAAATGTTACTGGCTATAAGTGTGTCTACAGCTAAATGTGAGAGAGTATTCTCCATTCAGAATCTTAAAAAACAAAAATAAGAACAAGTTTGGCTGATGACACACTCCAGTCACTTCTGCATATAGCAGCTGAAGGCCCTGCGTTAGACAGCTTTGATCCGGATCAAGCTATCAACCACTGGCTACTATCTGGTCCTGGCATACGCCACATTCATGGTCACGCTAGTTCAACTATTAGTTCTGCTGATTCACGCAAAAATGTCCCTGAGGCTGTCACTAGTCTTGATGATAACATGACTGAGTATGATGCTCCGGCTGCAGCAAGCTCAGGCTTCCTGTAACTTTTCCTGTTGCTGATGCTGTACTGTCTGCTACTCTGCTGTAATGATGTTCTCACTGTGCTGCTGGCTGGCGCTGTGCGCTGCTGCTGCAACCACACTTGCTGTCAGTTCCTCACTGCTGATGCTAATTCTGTCACAATCCTTATGTTCGCCATGCTGCTGACAAAAATAAAATCATATTATTTATTCTCCTTATTGTCTATTTCAACACTAAATAACAACCACTACAATAAATCCATTGAGTTTTCTGTAGTTTGATACTTTCCATTAAAAATATGCCATTTTATACCGGGACTACCACCTCAAGCACTGGGACAACTACTTTTGGACAAGCCACTTATCCGTGGACAAGTACCTAATTTTAAAATTTGTCAAGCCTGAAGGTCACTCCTGCAAGGTAATGCTATATTCAGGGAAGAAGGAAGACAGAAGGGGAGAAATATGAGCAGATCACTGTGAGATACAAGATGTGGGGCTGTCAGCACCATGATCACAACCTGACCCCATTGTCCTGGCCAACATTTCCCTTCCCAGAAAACCAGTTCATGCAATTGTCCAAGGCTGTGTGTGGGTATTAATGTGTGAAATGGCTGCCACTAAATGTTCAGTCACGCCACTACCAGCCTAGCATTGCTTGTAAAGCAATTTGGGATACAATGTGTATGAAAAGCACTATATAAATGTTGATTCTTATTATTATTTCCCATGGAAAAAGAAGACACGCATTTTTTTTGATTTCCGAGAAAGTATGAACTGTGGCATTGGACTACACAAGAACTTTGCTACAAACAAGTGGTGGATCTAGGGGGTGGTGAAGGGTGTGACTGCACCCCCCCCCCATTGTAACTTACTTGCTTGCTGCTCCTGCATTTCACTTTGTTGAAGAAGTCTGATTTATTGATTGTACAAATGTTTACATTCAAAACTATGGATTACATTTGTAGGTTCCATCAAAAACATACTAAAAAAGAATAATAGCAGACAATAAAAAGATTTACTACAAATGTTAAAAAGTGCATATCAAGTATGCACACCTCCCCAGCACCCCCAATGTAACATCCTGGATCTGCCATAACCACTAGACCACCAGGTTATTTAAGATGTGTACTGCACCGTGGTTTGCCAAAGAGAAAGTCAGTTGGATTAAAACGCAATTTCAGCCTTTTAAAGTACACAAAATTAACAGAACCATAGCCTAACATGTGTATTGATCAAAATAATGGGCATGGTTTTGACCATTTTGGTGAGACAATTCTAAACAAAGGGAATACAGAACTAGTTAGCACTTTAGAGAGGCATACAGCTCTCTGACTCTGGCTCCAATGATGTCATCACTTAACACATTTGGTGGCCATTTTAAGAAGCAGGTAAGGCAGTTTTTTTTTTTTTAATTGGAAGGCTGATTTTACATTTTTCAAATGCTTTGGAACCACATATAGGTAAATTATATAAAGGTAGTTTTAGCATTAATGTATACAGCAGCCTTTCCTTTAGTCCTCTACGAGGTCAGATTTTAGAATAGTTTGCTGTCAAATTGTTGTTTAGGTATCCTTTAACAATGTATAATATTTGAAATCAGAAATGCTTGTGCAAATGTGAAATACTGTAACGTGTAATAACTGTAATCAGAAATGTTTGAGCAAACGTGAAAAAATGTAACCTAATTCTCTCTCTGTATACATTTCACTGAACTGTTGTCTGTAACTGCTTTGTTGATACTTCCCTACCCCTCTCCCCAGGACGCACCTGGAAACAAGCAATACCTGCTCAGTGTGCTTTCCTGGTGAAACATTTTAAATAATTAAATAAATAAATAATAAAAGAAGCCTGACTGGCTACCCCCAAGGGCCACAAACCTTGCAACGAAAAGTAAAAGAAACCTTGTTACAGACACAGGTAACATTATACCAGGGATCATCATTGAAACAAAACCCCAATGCACAACATGTGTTTATCACTTTTGCATGCAGTTTTACTTTAATTGCAAGGATAGCATTACCATGCATCACAGTGTTAAACTCTTCAGGAAAAAGACGCACTTTCATAAACCCAATGGTTTTTAACTGCTTGCTCTTACAATTCCTTTTTGTGTTCCCTTGCGCTTGTGCAAGAAACACCTTGGGACAGTACCACATTTGAGAGGTGTGTCAGGGACAAGTCCAATACAGAGCACTGTACAGTGGGCTCGACCCTGACACACCAATGACCACTGAAGCAGAGTGAGACAGCCGTCGGAATTTCACAGCAGTGAGCCAGCCGAACTTGATAGAAATGAACCGCACCAATCAGAGAGTATGCCTCATTCCTTTCATTTGCATAGCTGGCATTCCAACTCTGCAGACCCTCCTGGTCCCTCCCATTGCTGCAGTCTGCCCCGCACCCTCCGTTCCCCCACTGGCCCAGCATCTTTCATTAAACCCTTCTGCCGCTGCTGTCCTCCCCGCTCCCGTCCCAGCCCCGGGCATTTAATCAAACCCTCCCGCTCCCTCCCACTGTGTGCTGACCGCACCGAACCCTCAGTTCCCATGCCAACATCGGGGTGCCCAATCCCTGTGTCAGCATCATGTACCCCCCAACTTATGTGGTACACTGGGAGCCCACTCCAGTGTGCCCAGATTTTTTTTTTGTACCTGTAAATAAACAAAACTATCCCGACCTATTTTTTTTAACCTGTAAAAAAGAAAATGGTCCCTTGTTGTCTCCCCAGTCCCCCCTTCCCCATTCCCACCCTCCCACTGAGGGTCCACCTCCCCGCATCCCCCTTACCCCATACTTACCTCTGGAGGTCAGCGCTGACATCTTATGAGGACCAAGACATGGCTGCACTCTTCAACTTCGACCAGCAAACTGAAGAATCAAAGGTAAGTGCTGTATAATGGCAGTCAGTGGAGTTTTCAACTTAGGTTGATATTTCAACCATTTTTAGGAATTTTGGTTCCAAATTTTCAACACGGGGTTCTTGGGACCCCACCTCGTGAACACTGTCATTTCGTTACTCGGTCCTGAAAGTGATTTCGCGGTCACTACATAGAATCACCTTGCGGAACTGATTAAAGAAACGACAGTGCCACTGTTCATGAGATGGGGTCCCAAAAATCCCATGTTGCAAATATGGTGAAAAGATTCTAAAAAATGACTGCGTTACGAGCGTGTGTTGTGCAGTTTCTACGCACGCTCCTAACCTCGCCAATTTGTATTATTTTCACTACAGATTTTCAACATTGCCATTTTATCACACCTCCTTATGAACAGCACAGCTGTCATTTTTCACATCCTGCCCAAAATGTGTTTTTGCACCTGTGGCACAGAATGGCGCGGTCACTCTGCGAAATCACCTTTTGGGATCAGTGAATGAAATGACAGTGGCACTCTTCATGATGAGGGAAAAAAGGCTATGTAGAAAACTTGATGAAACTTCAAAAAATGGCCAAGTTTCACCCAGTCGTTCAAATTTTCTATGTACACATGGAACTTTGGTCATTTTTAATATTTTCACTCCAAATTTTCAATATAGCCTTTTTATCACACCACCTCATGACCAGTACAGCTGTCATTTTTCACATCCTGCCCATAATGCGTTTTCACACTTGTGGCGTGGAATGACGTTTTCCGACGGATTTGAAAATTTGCACCTACGGGGTTCATGAGGCTGAGTGATAAGAGGACTGTGTTCAACATTTAGGTTCAAAATATGAAAAAATTGCAAAGTTATGCCCACTTGCTGCAATTTCAGTATGCATGCTAGTAACTGCAGAAATCATAAATATTTGCACCCCACTGTGCTGCAAATCTGGAGACCTGGGTTTGAATCCCATCAGCCTCCACCTGCATACTGTGTGACCCTGAGCAAGCCACTTAACTTCCTTGCGCTCCCAGGTTGCACCTGGAAACAAACTCCAGCTTAGTATGCCATTCCTGCTTAAACAGTTTCCCCTTCCCTTATTACTCAAGCTTCTGTATTCAAATGCTATTGTAAATATAATAGCTTGTCAAAACATAGTTCAGGCAGGCTTTTCCTCCCATCGGACAAAGTCATGCCCACTTGCTGTAATTTCGGTATGCATGCTAGTAACTGCGAAAGTCTTAAATATTTGCACCCCACTTTTTTTTTTTTTTAATTATTTGTACCCCTGCTCCACGGCCCTCTCTATCTGGAGGGAGCCCAGCCCTGCCCCAGCAACGTCCATCAGCCGACGCTGACCAGCTACCCTCAGAGCTTATCCCCCCCCATGCGGGGTCGACGGGGGCCCACCCTCACCAAAACCGGATCCAGTACAGGGGTCAGCGTCATGACTATTCGGGGGTGGGACCTGCAAGCTCCCTTCATCATCCGCCATGAGTTTTTTTTCCTCCTGGTTTCTCCCCTTCAGGGGCGGAGTGTGCAAGGACGTCAGCAATGGTGCCGCGCACACTCCCATGCGCACACCCCTTCAGACATCTGCCCTGCATCTGACCCAATGTCTGCAGTGTCAGTGTGCAAGCCTCCAGCCACCATTAGGGGCCAGGCATGCACTGACAACTGGTCACCCCTCTCCCTGGAGAAGGAGAAGGAGAGCTGTGCCTGGGATGCTTGATCCTTCTCCTCCCCTGCCAACCCCCCAGCGGCCTGCGCTTACTCCAGAACATGGGTCGCCGGCGTGGTATGAGGTGTGGCATCCAGCACCTCAACCCTCAGCGCCACAGCCTGGCGATGCACCCCACATTTTCAACATAGCCTTATTACCCAAGCTTCTTTATGCAACTGCTGTCCAAAATATGACAGCTTGTCAAAACATATTTCAGGTAGGCTTTTCCTCCCACCAGAAGTTCAACTAACACAATACACACCTGCCACATAAACCATGTAAGAAAACATTCAGCATTGACAAATGCTTGTTTAAATTGTCAATTTCCCTGTCTTTTTCACTCAATCCCCTTCCCTCCCAACACCATTTCCCCCATTCTCCACCCTGATGGTGGGGTTTCCACAGCTACACCTTTTCTCTAACCAGGATCACAACTGATCAGCTGCCTTCACACTGAATCACAGTCAACACCAATGCTGCCCCTTAGCAGATGGAGGGAGGCAACTGCGGGGCAGCCTGCCTCTTTTCCAAGAGCCCAGCACCTTACTTCTGTAACCTGTTCAACCTTCAGTCAGCCCCTGTGTGGGGTCTTCCACTCCCATATGGACCCTGGTGTCATAGGTGGCAATGTGATATGCTACACCACTGGGATGCACTAAAATAGCTGCTTTTGGCACTGCACAACAGATCAGCATTGTAAATTCATTGCTTTTTTTTTTTTAGCTTGTATTTATAATTTTCCCCCCTCTGACACTTTCAATGAGCTTCGGACCCCTCCTTTCAAACATTCCTCTACACCCACACACAGACCTATTGGTAGCCTGCAGATTCTCCCATGCAGCTGGAACCCTCTCTCATGGGATCAGCAAAATCTACTGTCTGAGGTAGGATATTGGGAGAGCCCACTCTGTCATCCTTCTTACTGGCCCGATTTTTCTTCCTGCATATGGCATCAAACCCACTCTGCAGGTGCTACCAGCCCACTGGCTTCATTTGCTAGCTCATAATTATGAACATACATGTGAAGCATACATATATTCCTTCTGCCCCCCCTCCTCAGTAAGGATGTGCCTGTCACTGTTACCAGTGTGAAGTCACACACCATCTATTCACCACCTTCTTTAAAAGACAGGAGCATTCTTGAGGATGCTTCTCCAACCTCCTGCCAGCCTGCCATGGCAGCCCTGGTCCCCATATGGCAAACAGACGTGCTGCCAGTGAACCACTGGGCCGGCTCATAAACACATTACTACCAGCACTGCTAAAATAGCAAGAGATCTGCTTCTTGAGTGCTGCAACTTTAATGTCTCAGTTTCTACTGTTCCATACTGAACTGCCATACACTGGAGTCCGTATTACTAGTTGGGGACTGGGATTCAAGTAGTCCTAAAATATTATCCCTTCCCACGGGAAAAACCTCGCAATCTGAGCAGTGGATGCAGAAGTAAGATTTGAAAAGGGCTAATTTATCTTGTACAACCTCTGACTGTCACATCAAGCCCATCTTACACATCCATAAAACAATGAAAACACATTACAGAGATCAAAGTCAAGATTTGCAGTCACTAGTCATTAGGGCAAGTGACTGAGAAAATCAATCCCGACTGTCCTGCTGGCCCATCTGGTGTACTTATTAAAATGTTATCTTCTCCAATACAAAACAGCAGTGCTAGTTAAAGAACATTTTTACTAGCCCGATACAAAATCTACCAGCATTTGTTTTGTTGTCCAGTCCCAATTTCAACCCCTAGCATTACACGGAGTCCATGCCAGTGCACACCCTATCAATAAACAGACATCACATCATCATACATTGCTTTATTTATACACTAACAACACTAGGAAACATCATGACCCTCCCCCAAAAACTTTGAGAGTAGCAGAGCTGAGCATTTGTCTGGTCCCAATAAAGATTAAACAGTCCTCTAAAGTTTATCTTACAGCTTTTATATTATAAGTCAGAAGGACAACTGCAGCATACAGAACTGGGCCTGCAGCCAGCCCTAAAGAGATTAAACTGTGCTCCAATATTTATCTAGCACCCTCTATATTGTAGGTCAAACAGGAAAATCATTCTAGTTTGGCTAAAAGCCTTTAAAGTGTGTACTATGTTGTCACAAAGTAGCTTAGGTTTATTTTTTGATGCATATTACTAATGCAGCACAAGCAGTGCCACTTCTGTCCATCTCACTAATGGTTTAGCTTACATTGTGTTTTCCAAGAAAAAGGTTGCATTGCCCCAAGAATGTCAAAACCCACACTTAAAGAGCAACTCTGCACTTCAGAATCTGCTTTCAGAAATATATTTCAGCTATTACAATTTACTAATTTGTTAATTTTCAAGGTTTACAACACCTCTTGGTAGTCTATCTAAAGCCTGTTTAAAAATCATTTGACGCTCACCAGTTAACCTCCCAGTTCCTTTGCTTATTATGACATCTTAGTGCTCACCATAACAGACTGCAATGTCACAAGCAGCAGTTGTGAGGTCAGCAAGCACAAGTCAGATGCATCTTGAAAAGACCAGTGAAAATAACTTAAGTACTACATTATCTGCAATATTTCATAGACTAACAAGAAAAATTTGAAAAAAATAGAAAACACCAACGTTAAACACATATTTGATGTAAATCTAATGGTTTTAAGCTTTTTACTGTAATATTGAGCTGCTCTTTTATGTAGGGGTCTACACATCCATAAAATGATGTAAACTCCTTCCTTTTCTTGCGTGGATGATGTAGATGGCAGTGAACAGGAAAGAAAATGCAATTCTGAAATTCATCTCCCAGACTTCTACTTATGAGAAAGGAACAAAGCGTAGATTATCTCTTGCAGGGAGTCCGATCCTTCTAGTTGAACTACCCAGATCTAATTTACACTACACTTATGTTTTAACATCATCTTCATTACAGCCTGGAACTGGACCAGTTACAGTGACACAGTGGAATTTGAGAATGCAGAGATTGGTAAACGCAGATCAGCAGTTTGCAAAACTGAAAGCCACACAATTGTCTCTGCAACAGGCTGTTGAGGTGACTGTTTAGGTGACGTATAACCACCGTAGATGATGACCTGAGAGGATGGAACTGAGACAGTCTGGAAAGCAGGGGCCAATATTCCCTTCTAATAGTCTATAAGTTGAAATGAACTGCCCTCTACTGCTGGAGCACATACATGTTTAGCAAGGAAACTTTAGCGTTAGTTTGAATAAAGTTAGAAAAATACTGTTACTAGTAAAAGAAATAAAGCACAGCACTGTTATTTTGTCTCTGTATACCTGGTATTATTAACTTGTTTTGACAGACTTGCTTTGAAATGTGTAGTGACCCCTCTATATCTTTAGGCGATTACAAAATGTAACTTATTTTTCCTACCATCTGCTGGGTTTGTTGTGGGGGGATGGTGATGGTGATGGCATCATCCCTGCTGTATGAAGACTAGCACACCACATGGAATGTGTCCTGGTCAACTATCGGCTTTTTAAACCTCTCACAATTTTATTTAAGCAATACGCCTCATTTTGTTGGGTATTCTAACCAATTATATGCCTCACGGAGCACTGAAATGAAGTGTGAAAAGCAGAATTACAATCTCACTAGTTTGTGGGAGGGAGGTCAGGGCATTCACTACTATGGAGTCTGCTTATAAGAACTTCTGTAATAAAAACAGCCCACTTGTAAGAGCATATTTTCAAATCCTAATTCATTTCTACTTATTCCAGTTTTATTCTGTATACAATTAAGGTACCAGCCCCCCCCCCCCCACTCTGCTGCTTTAAAAGCCTGCGATGTTTTTCAAATAACACCAATATTTATACTTGTTTTTAGATTGTTAGAAGAGTTTTTGGTCTCCTGTTTCATCTGAATTAAGATAAGTTTGACCACTGTGACAAAGTGACCTCCTCTTGGTCAGTTTTATTTTGCCCTGATATAAAGTACACAGGCTCAAATATGAGTTGTACTTAGGTCTGTGCACAATCTGGTCGTTTTCTCTGACGTCCAGTGGTTCCCACCAGATGGAGCCCCAGCACATCACCCTATGAAACCTCTCAGCACACAGAGCAACCCCGATACCAATGCAGCCCCTCAATATATCTCCTTGTGTAAAGTGCACCCCCAGCTTGCAGTCACATGATACTCATGCAGTGGGAGATGGGGCACCAGTGGTTCCAGTCATACCCAGCCCTGCACAACTGGCCCAGGAGAACCAGCTAATTCTGGATGTGATTAATTGGTGGCAGTCCAGAGTAAAATATCTGTACAGCATGCTGTTCGTCTGAGCAGTCTTCTGTCACACTGTTAACAGATACATCGCTAGTGCAGTAAACTATTCCAAATATTCACCACCCTCTGCGTGAAGAAGGAAATCCTTCTCTCACTCCTAAAACCACTTCCCTGTGTATAATGAAAGCAAAAAGAGTTCATTTAGCTCTTTTCAAGGTGTACTACTTAGACACACCCTAAACATTACCAGAATGCACACAAACCAAATAGTGACACCTCATTCCTCATCACAAAATAATTCCATGTAACACAGTCAGTAGGATGAAACACAGGGCTATTTGGTCAGTATGGCAAATAATTTCTGACTTCCGCGTCTTTACTGTTTTATAAATCAAGCTGAAGTTGAGCAAAGCTGTGTCTGGGTGATATTTCTAAAGTTACATCATTCTAAACTTTGATTTCTTTTTCTTTTTACACAGGCTCCTGGAATTAAGCGATCGGAATGCCGGTTTGCCTAAAGTACGACTGGTAGTTAACTTTTCGTGGCTCTGACTGGATTTTAATTAAACAGCACTTTGAAAGTACTTTGCCCCTATTGCTGCAACTCTGTGTAAATTAATAATAAAGTTAACAACAGTACTGAAAGGTGCTAATGCATGGATTGTTTTAAAAGTGGATATTATAAAACACATACACAGTACTACACCACAAATGTATGTCTCATAACGTACACATAGGATAAAACTACATGTAATACATACTATTAAAAGTCCAGATGATAAAACCTTTTACATATTTCAGCTGAAAGCCCATTCGGTAGCACATTATAAAGCCTGATCCTCTACAGGGATTGCAGTGCATTACTGGAGCCCACAGTTATTATTTATATGTAAACATTAGAAGTCCCCCCTCCCACACCCCATGGTCCTTACATACTACATCTATTCAATGGTCATTCAAACATGGTTGTCTGCCTCCTCTGATCACCAATAACAAAACAGTTTCATCATCAAAATTTCATTACACAGCATTCCAAAAACAGTTTGGATTTCACATATACAGTATGTTCGTATAGTGGAGGCGATGCAACGGTGTATATAAGAACATATTCAGGCTATTCTGTTTTTTTACTATTGGCCCCCTACATGAAAACTGGATTGCTGTCCCTTGCAGGTCACTTATTAAGGAGTTTAAAGTCCTTACTTTTGCTTGTGACATCACAGCTTCTTGCTGCGACAGTGACTGGTATCTCAAGCAGGGTACTATGACTTCAGCTCCAGAACAAGCTTCAGCTGTAGAGAACGGGCAGGGGACAAAGCTCCTGTTCATGTAAATAACTTCAATAATTTGTTTATTTCAAAACTTGTAACAGGAAAAGCATACAGAGTTAGTAGCAGCCTATTTCCAGAGCTTAAGAGGCAAGGAAAGAGGGACAGTGCAATGCAGTAATAAATCAACACAATACCAAGGTACAGAGTGTCACAAAACTAAGTTACAGAGTGTCACCCATGCACGGCAGCAGGGATTCCACTTGCGACACTTATGCCCCGGGTTTGGGAATGGACCAGAGGAGTCGAAGGGCTGGCCGGGGGAAGGAGGGTTGAGTGTCTCATGGACTGCTCTCCTTCTCCAGGGGGAGGGTGGGTTAGCGCTCAGCGCATGATCAAGCCCTGGCAGAGGCTGGGGGAGCAGCGAACGATGCTCAGTAATTAGGGAGGTGTGACTGACATCTGCGCTTTGACGCCTTAAGTCACTGCATGCCGCGCCTCCCTTGGGGATAAATGCACTGAAAATGCCAGCTCCACAGATGACGCCCTGCTTCCTGGTCCCGCCACGCCTGCTGCGACCCTTCGGTTGGCGACCCAAGTCCAGTCTACCGTCAGGCATGGCCCAACCCCGCAGCCCTGCCCTGGGGGGTAAGCCAGGGATGAACACCAGCAGTAGCAGGCCTGCCGGATACCGTGAAGTCGGTCTCTGATGGGGAGCACCTACTTGACGGCCCTGCCCTGGAAGACAAGCTCGGGGGAAGGGAATGTCAGCCAGAGGTAAAGTCCCAGATTTTGGGTGGGGACCGGGAAGTCGGGGGCTGAGCTACGAGGAAGATATGTCACCAAAAACAGCATAAAATAAAAAAACAAAAAACACAAGAGTATCACACGTAAAACATAGTAGCAGTGATGTAAATGAAAGCAAATATTCAATACAGTATGAGTGACAGTGCGCAAACAACAGAACAGTATAATAATAATAATACAATAGCAAGGTATGGAGTATCGCACAAGAGAATGAAATTACTGCAAGTAAGTGTATACAAGGCAGGAGCAAACGTTTGCTAAGGACAGTGTAATGCAATAATAAATTAGTATAATAAGATGCAAACTATTACACTTAGAACATAGCAGCTGTGAAGTAAATGAAAAATAAGCTGATACAGGACAGACTGTACACGCACTCCCTGTATATGGTGGCTGACCGAGGAGGCGAGAGGAGGTTGTGCCAGCCATCGTATCATGATCTCCGCGCAGCATCACCTTCATAGGTATGGTGGGGTGGGGGGGGGTTGGCTGGGTGGGTGCTTGGAGCAGCAGTGTGGAAGGGAGGCACTGGCCACCTGAGACTCTGCAATGGCACTGGTACGGGTGCCCGACAGGTGGGGGTACCATTAGATACCAGTGAAATCACTGGAACTTAAGGGAAAAATGATCAGAGGGTGGGGAGGCTGCCACTAGAAACCAGGGAATACTCTACAACTACAGGAATGAATGATTGGAGGGTAGGAGATGCCACTAAATGCCAAGGAGGACATCTGCATTGAGGGGATGGGCATTTGGAGGGGGGTTCGGTTGCCACCATGCTTGATGTGATGGGCGACTATAGGATAGGCGCAAACCTGCTGCCATTTCCCATGCAAATGAGCCCATAATGGGCATGCATATCACCACTAAGCGCCTGTACGCCCTGTGAGCTCATTTGCATTTTGTGGCTGAGTATCACCCCATGGCTCCTGGCACTTCTAGTCTGGGGGTGCAGTTCCCTATGGGCTGTATACAGTCCTGGTCCATGTTGGGGCAGCGCTACCTGACTTAGTGCAGCGCTGTCATGGCCCAATATTCAGTCGGATAGCACCGGTGTACTATCGGACTGAATATAGTACCCTCTCGGTCAGGCACAAGCACAGCATAATGCTTTGCGCTCCGCTTTAGTGCCATTTTGAATATCCGATTCTAGCCCCTGGTGTTCTAAAACAGCTGAGAATAATAACCTGATATGAACACTCAATACAGGGAAAAAGAGGGCATCTGACGAGAATGGAAAACAGGGCAACCAAAAATAAAAGAAGAAGTCATACATACAAAATGTTCACTAAACATGTATTGCTACTTTAAACCAGGCTAGTCTGTCTGTGCAGTTTGTCCAACACCCAACTCACAATCCAAACAGTTATTCCACAATGCAACCATAAAGTTTGAGCTGCATATTTCAGAAAAAGAAAAATCAACTCATTTTGCCAGAGCCAATCGGACACAGCACAAAGCATCTGTGAGCATGCCTGGCAAAAGCAGTGCCTGCTGTTCCCAGCGCAAAGGCATAATAACTGGCCTTTGGGCATAAAATCCCTTGTTAGCTGAGCAGTGGCTTTGATTTGTTGAAATCAGCCATTCAAAAATTGATGAAAAAACATTTCTAAAGTTGTCCCTGTAGTAGTCTAGGTGACATGCCCCCATGTCTCTAGACTATTACATCACAAATGAGGAAGGATGGGGCAGGGCTTTGTATCGGGAAGTGGAAGGGATCGGGCTCTCGGTTCCGCACAACCAAAACACAATCCCTTCCCTCCCAAAAAACGTGGATTTAAAAATGGTCATTTACATATCCAGAAACACTGGGGGAGGTAAGGGTCCATGCTCTGTTATTTGAAATAAGGCAGTAAAGGGGCTCTTTAAAGAGGGGCGTGCATCTTTTCGCTGTCAGGAGATAACCCCTCTTGTGACTGGCTACAGCATGGAAGGACATGGGGACAAGGATCTTTTTTTTTTTTTTTTTTTTTCATTTAAAAGTTGCGTAAGATACAGGATAAGTTAATAAATCATTTACAGCTGTTTTCCACAGTGGAACAATTCAGACTCAGACCTCACAGAAGAACTGAAGAAAGTGGGACTCAGCAGCTTGTCTGAACAAGCAGACCCTAAACTTGAAGCCCAATAATGCCAGACATGCTTTTGCACTATAAATAATAAAGCTTCTTTTGCCACATCTTGTAATTTTAGTGCAGTTTTGCCAAACTTTTGGCAAGTGTGCTGTCCGATTATTTTTGCAAGTTTACTCTATGTCCTTGAAGGCAGTGGCTTTGCTGGGATCTGAACCAGAGGCTACCGATTTCCAAACCCAGTATGTATGTATATCTGTATGGGATGGGGAACCAGACCTTGGCCTCTATACAGATTGAAGCTCTAAAGTTAGCTCCTGTAGCTCACACATCACTGGTCCTACCTTAAAATGAGTAGGCTGTGAACATTCAGAGTAACGTAGCGATGGAGGGAACTTAGGGTCCAGCTAGACTGTCCCTCCTGCTGCATAGCAGTAACTACCAAATCTGAGTATATGGACCCATATCCAGTCAGATCAGTCAGACCACAACCCCAACTCATACTGGGTGACACCCCAACGTAATTCTCCTTCAGGAATGTATCTGATCCTGGCTTTGAAAGCTTGAATAGAGATTGTTTCCACAACAAGCTAAAAGGTCACACAGTGAATTATTAAGTGAAAGTGGTAAAATTCACAGTCAGATTTTCAGGTTCACAGCTCGGCACTCTAAGCAGTGGGCTATATTACATCTGCTTACCAGGAAAAACATATGGGACACTGCCCAGTTTGCATGGATGACCTGGAAGGAAGCATCCAGTGGCATTTATTTATTTGTAATATTTCACCAGGAAAGCAACAATCAGCTGTGACAGTTCATTTCCAGGGGCATACATGGACCTAGATTATTGAGAGGAGGAATGTAGGCCATTATATCAGGGAAAAATCGCCTGTTCTTATGACACATTCTATGGTAGGATCTTCAGTTTCCACCTGGAAAGCCATCAGAAGAAAACAGGACTCCCTGTAGTAATGTTTCTTCACAGGGACCCCTCACTGTGATTTACACAAGCATCATCTGCAACAGCAGAGAGTGGTACCCTGGAGACAAAACCTTATGCAAATGACGGAGTTCAGAACTACGGTTCAGACTCTGCACTGTGGACACAAATCCCTCTAGCCTGTAACATCAGATTGGTTTCCAAGCTTTCTGAGGGTCTAGGTCCAATTCCTAGTACGTCACATTATTTCTACTACAATTTGTGATTTCCATAGCTAAAGAGACCAGTAACTACTAAATCTAACTAAACGGCTAGCAAAAATGTCTACATTTTTAAATAGAACTTATGAAAAATATCAAATTTAAAACAGACATCTTGTGGAAAATATTTAAAATAGTTACAAATATTTAACTGACCACACTTTACATTTGTCAAGGAACTACAATAGTAATTCTCTAGCAACCTTAATGAAAATAAATTATTCTTGTGCGAACCTATTTTCAGGTTCTGGAAGGGGAGGCAGGGTTAGAGAGTATATATCATAGTGGGGGATCCCTAAGAAGAAACAGCATTACTATGGAGAGTATATGGATCCTCCGAACTCCGGTTCGTTGCAGAGTCCAGAATCTACAGAAACAGATGAATTAAGACCCACTACTAGCCCAGCCTGTACTGAACCACGCTCTGGTGGCTTGCCTGGAGCTGGGGGTCGGACAGCCGTATGCCCCCTCAGGTATGTTGGTGTTTGGCGCCTTTTAACATTTTGAATTTTCAGCACCAACACTCTGATTGGAGGATCTCAGTCTCACTGACTTCTCTCTGGCTGGTCTCCATTTTACCTTGCTTCATTAGAGATGCTTATCAGCGCTGCTACCCGAGACCATCTTTACTTTTTGTACAGCAAGAAAGGCCGCCCCTCTTTTTTTTTTTTTTGGTCCCCATTTGCAAATTATACTGCAAGCCACTAGAGGGCAACAGCAGCAGTCTCTCCTGTTAAAGGGACAACACCTAATATTTACGCCTTCCTCTTCTGCTCCAGCGGACCATGGACACCGATCTTTATGAGGACTATCCCCTGGATGTGTGCCGTGGTTCCCGCCTGTTTCTCAGGCCGGACCGCGCTCACCCTCTTAAAGCTGCAAGACTTGAACACCTGCCCCTGCGCCACTTCCACACTGGTGGAGCAGGGCTGGAAAAATGAACAAAAACTACAGACCAAGCTTCCCACACCAGATATCAGCCTTGAGCCACCCTGCTGGTTTGGCTGAAAGTCTTACCCCGCCAGCGCTTTGCCCCGGCTCCCCACCCAAACTAGGTGGACCCTGCCTTATATAGGCACTGTGAAGTCAGATGACTAAGTGCCTATTTTTCCACTGATCCCTTATATTGGGGCTGCTGGACTGCCGACTCCACGTCCGCTCCTGTAGACCAGGAAACCGCCTTCAGGAGCTTGAGCGCCATGGACCGCATCTGATTTACAGGTCGGTCCTGCACTCTCCAAAGACAAGCAACAAGAAAAGACGCCTGCCCACCCCCAAGCAAACAGCCATCGGACAAGCCCTCACTGCCACCGGAGCATAGCCTCAAGCCATTCCGCTGGTTCGACTGACTGAAAGCCACTATTCCCCAGGTATGTCTCTGGCACCTGGCCGCTGCTCAAGCCATCCAGAATTTTGAACTGGAAGTGCCTGACCACTGATTGATCAAAGTCCCCATCACTTAAGTTGAGCTCCTTTCTCGTGACACTACACACACTGTCAAGTACCTTCCTGGCTGAACACCCCTGCAAACTTACAACTAGATCTCCTACATTGTGCGATGGGAACTAGTGCCATGGACTGATTTAAGCACCTACTGTTTCTAGCCATCGTGCCACTCCTGATCCACTTGTCTGCTAACAGTACATTCAATACAGAAGTGAGACAGACCATAATTATGCCACCTCTGAATGATTTTCACTTCTCCAACCTCTTACTACTAACATACTAAAATGTCAGCAGAATAGGCCCAACGGTCTTTCATGTCTGCTCGTTTGGTCAGCCCCCACCCTGGGTGCTGACCTTGCTGCCCCCCTCGCCTTCTCTGGCTTCTCCCTTCCCAGTTCCGGATATTCTCGCTGCACTGGATTTTGCTTCCAGAACCCTTCCCCTGCACCTGTCCCACCCCTTCTTGAACCCCTCCACCGTCTCTGCCTCCACCAGCCCCCTGGGCAGCGCATTCCATGGCTCCACCACCCTCTCAGTGAAGTAGCACCTCCTCCTTTCTTCCCTGAATCTTGCCCCCTCCAGCTTCTACCCATGCCCTCTAGTTGCCCCCTCCTCCTTCCTTCGAAGCACCCTGACTGCTCATCCCCTATTTAGACCTCTATCATGTCCCCTCCCATGTATGATGCAGCACCCCCATTTTCCTTGGTGTAAACTGAGCTCATGTTCCCATGGGGATTCTGTTTTCCCCTGGTCTGCACTTTACCAGTCAGCCTTTTCCCACATTCCTCCAGCTCCCCAAGGGGGTGAAGACAGAGTCCTTCCTTTATCGGACCCCTCGACAGCCTTTTCTCCCAACCCTTCCCCCATCACAAGTTTAAACCCCACTTTTCACCAATGAACCCCTCTAGTTTCAACTTAAGGATTCCCCTTCCCTCCAAATTGAGATGGAGCCTATGTCTAGCATACAGCTCCTTATCCTCCCAGATCTCCCATTCCCATCAACCCATACCCTCTGGCCTCACACCACTCCGTGAGCCACTGGTTTATCTCCCTAATCTTCCTTTTGCGTTCCCCACTAGCCCTTGGCACCGGCAGGATTTCTGAGAAGGAAATCGTGCATCCTATGTCATGACAGACCCAGGCAAGCTCCCTGAACCTTGCCTGTATCTCTAGCTCGCTATTTCCCTCAATGTCATTTGTTTCCAGGTGGACCGGTATGTCCGGGGAACCCCCACAATCCTATGGCAGCTGATATACCTCGTGTTTGGCCCTGTGCACCGTTAGTCCAGGGAAGCATTTTGTTCTAACTGGCCAGGATTCCCCCTCCCTATCCCATTTGATACCCCTGATCACAGAATCCCCCAACAGGAGCACTCTGACCACTCCTTTTCCTCCACTTCCCCCCCTTCCATGTCCCTCATCCTTTCTACCAGCCCCTCCACCCAGCCGGCTCCTTGTTCCTCCCCCTATCTGGGTGCCACATGCCACCCCTCCTTATTTACCCTGGCCACCCCCTCCCCCGATCCCATGCCTCTCCTCCTCCCGAGTATCCTTCTGTACCTCGCTAACTTCCCCCTCACTGCTCATGACTAGTCCTTCTCCCCCATCCGCTAAACTAGCCTGGCTCGTCCTCCCTTCATTCCTGTCTCCGTTCAGTCCCTCCTTGCTTGTCATGCTCCCCTGGCCTAAACCCTCAGCTCCCTTTACTGTATCCTCCTTGTACTTCTGGTCCTTCTCCTTGCCCTTTCTTCCCAACTGGTCCTTCTCCTTGTGCTTTCCTCCCTCTTCCCCTGCCCCTCCTGCTCTGATCCATTGCTCCCCCCATTTTCCTGCATTTCAGGTTCCCCCCTGTTCCTCCTGTTATCCGGCCCCCTCCTCCTGCCTCCCACTCCCTTTCCATCTCTAACCACCCCTGTTCATGGCTACATCACCCCCCTCATCCTCAAGCAGAAGAAGAGAATTGAAGAGGTTACTGAGTGTAAGGTCCAATCCACCTCCCCACCTTGCTTCCTTCTGTCCAGTCCTAGCCATCTGCCTACTTCCCTGAGAATGTTGTCACTCTGGACCCCCCCCCTTTGTGAGGGTCCCCAGTTACCTTCCTGCTTCCTTGGTAGTGTCCTCCTTTTGGGCCCCCTCTGCCAGGGTCCCTATGTGACCCCAGAGTATTCTCCTGCACTCCTTTCCCTATGCCCCCGCCCCTAGTGCTTGGTGCAACCCCGTGGGAGATCCCCTGCCCTCTTCCCCAACCATACCTCCCCCTTCTCCAAGCTGTATCCTAATCCCCGCAACCTCCTCCCTAAGCTGTGCCAGCTGGTAGCACACTGGGCAACCACCGAACTTCCAAGCCCAATCCAGTTTCATGGCTGCCCCACACCCTGTGCACCCCACCACCCTTCCAAAGATGCCGGCCCTAATGACGTGTGGTCCCATCCCCCTCCAAGTAGGTTTCCTTGGGTGAGCCACCAGGTTCCCCACTAGTCCAAGATACACCCCATACTGACTAATCAGGTCACCCACTAATCCTAGATACAGTCCCACAGTAAACCAGAACCCTGTTACTAGGTGCAGTACAATACAGTAAACTATAAGGGAAGTGAACAACTCCCTAAGCTCCTCTCTCACACAGTGTTTAAATCCAACCCCCAGTGGCTAGAACAACATGAGATGCACCTGCAGCCTTTTCCTCCAACTGCAGGGCAGGTGTTCCCCTGTAAACAAGCAGAGCTCTGGGGAGGGAGGAGGAGCAGGAGGGGTTGGGGATGGTCGGATTAGGGCCTACACCCGACTCTTCTCGAGTGTATCAGCCCTGTGTCTGCCCCTCCAAGCCCTGCAACCAAAGAAACAGCCCCAAGCAAATCCCACCAAATTGGTTTTAAATCAGAAGAAATAGGCCTCCACCAGCACAGCCTGTTACACAGTGAAACATCCAAAAAATGAGCCCACTTACAGCCACCAAACCAGTTTTCAAACTTCCAACAGCCCCAAAAACAACACCCTGCTAGCCCCTTAGAAGTAGTAAGAAAGAAAAGAAATAACCTTCTACCAAGTAAAATCCACAAGAAACCCTGTAAAAACAACAAGCAGCAGCTACTGTACTGGAACACATCTGATCCTGTCCCCTTCTAGTTCCTTTTGAGAAGCCAAAGCAACTGACACCACAAACCTGATTCCGCACTGCCTCCAGTCAATTAGCTGAGTAAGACCCGGCCAGACCATTAACACCCTTCCCCCACTATGCACTAACCTTTGCAGCTAGTGAAGTCAGCAAAAAGGAATCAAAATTCAACTCAAAGCCCCAAAAATATGTTTATTATCAAAGGAAACCGGTCTCCAATTCAATCAACTTCACTAACAACACATCAAAATAGGCTTGAAATTAACAGATATAGGTCTCCAAACCAAAGAAACAGCCCCAAGCAAATCCCACCAAATAGGTTTTAAATCAGAAGAAATAGGCCTCCACCAGCACAGCCTGTTACACAGTGAAACATTCAATAAATGAGCCCACTTACAGCCACCAAATCAGTTTTCAAACTTCCAACAGCCCCAAAAACAATACCCTGCTAGCCCCTTAGAGGTAGCAAGAAAGGAAAGAAATAACCTTCTACCAAGTAAAATCCACAAGAAACCCTGTAAAAACAACAAGAATCAGCTACTGTACTGGAACGAATCTGATCCTGTCCCCTTCTAGTTCCTTCTTCTGCCTTCATGAACTACCACGAGACTCGACACCTCTTTAAACAATTAAAGGCATGATCTACCACACTGTATCGGATACTAAGAAATGCTTCCTGTGCCACCTGATTCTATCCCCTTTTTACCATCGGAAACTCTGGTACCTCCTGCTACTGGACATCTTGCTCTCCGGTAACACTGAAACTAACCCTGGCCCTACTTGCCACCTATACCACTCGGATGCTCTGCTACACAATACTAAAGGCATCCTTATTGTCCACCACAACATTAGGAGCATAGAGCAGAACTTCCCTGAACTAGAGGCCTGGGTCTCCCTATACAAGCCTGATAGCCTGTGTTTGACAGAAACTTGGTTGAAGCCCACAGTCCCAGATTCTCAGTGCTCTATTCCCTCCTACAAACTACTCTGGAAAGACAGAACTTCCACTAAAAGAGGGGGTGGCATTGCAATCTATTCAAAGAGTCATCTGCATCTCACTGTCCTGAACACAGACCCCCTGATGCAGTGTGAGTCTCTTCACTCTCTCCTTACACTTGGGGCAAAGAAGCTGCATATTATCTGTGCATACAACCCCCCAAACAGTGGCTACTGTGGCTTAGATGAGCTCCTCAACCAAACGGCCATGCTCTCTGGCAAAAATGAAGTACTCCTATTAGGGGATATAAATATAAACTGGTTAGGAAAGTGCCAGGCCACCTCACTCTCCAAAATACAGAGCTACAACATGCATCATATGATCACTGAACCTACAAGGACTGCGTCCAGCTCCAACTCCAGCACCTTAATCAACTGGGTGCTAGTAAACCGTACTGAGCATATCCTTTCTGTCGGCATCCGTGCAGAAGCCATCACGGACCATCATCCAATCTTTTGCTCCTGGGGGCTGGCTCCATCACCCCCACAAAAAACGCGTTTCATCACCATCTGAAACTATGCTAACCTGAATACCGAAAGCTTTCTTCACAATGTAGTCAACATAGACTGGTCCAGTCTCTATCTGACCTCTGACGTGCAGTCCACTCTCAGCATCTTCTGCAAATTTCTCAGCCATTCAGAACACTCACGTCCCTTGGATAACATGTCAAGTCAAAAGCAAGCCTACCCGTTGGCTAAAAAAAAAGATCTACTAAACAAAATAAAACAGCGTGATAAAATCTGGAGCCTTTTCAAGTCCCCTGGCCTACAGGTAGACCAAAAACACCTACAGGACGCTTAGACATACATGCAAAAAGGAGATCAGGGCAACTAAAAGGTCCTATTGCAAAAGCTTATTAACCAGTGCATCAGGGGATCCTAAAAAATTCTGGTCCCACATAAAAACATTCCTGGGATCTAACCTTTCCTCTACCCCGAATGACATGGTACTAAATGGTGCCCACTGCAACAGCCTTCAGACCATCACTAATGTCTTTAACGACCAATTTACAGATTTGACCAAATATACATCCGTTTTCCCTGCCTCGAATCAACTGAGTCCTTCAATTCCCTCCTGCCAAGCATCAAAAATCTCCTCCTTTCACTTTAAGGCCATTACTCATAGGAAGGTCAAAAAACTCCTCAGAAAGATCTTGGACAGCACAGCCACTGGATCAGACAGTATCAAGCCCAGGCTGCTAAAAATTGCCGCACCTCTCATTGCCGGACCCCTGGCTAGAATTTTTACACTCTCCTTATGTCACAGCAGAGTCCCAGACATTTGGAAAACAGCGAGAGTCACCAGTCTTTAAAAAAGGCGACCCTAAAGACCCCTCTAATTACAGGCCCATAGCCATCCTGTCAGTTCTAAGCAAAATATTGGAAAAGCTAGTTGCCACACAAACCACAGAATTCCTCCAAGACAATGACCTCCTAACTGCTGCACAACATGACTTTTGAAAAGGTCACAGCACCATAACCGCCCTACTCAAATTTACTACATACACCCTCACTGCCATGGACTCAGGGCTTCTCACGGGAGTGGTTTTCATCAATATGTCAAAAGCCTTTGACTTGGTAGACCACCCACTTCTCTTCAACACACTCCACTCTATGGGCTTTGTTCCTAGTGTTGTCAATTGGTTTAACAGTTACCTGTCAAATAGGGCCTAAACCATTAAATTCAATTCTACATGCTCAGACCTAAAGACGATGAACACTGGAGTTCCCCAAGGCGCAATCCTTGGGCCACTTCTCTTCTCAATTTTTATCAACAACATCACCACTAATCTCCTTGACACCTCATCTCTACTCTATGCGGATGACATAGTCATGTATGCCAGTGTGAAAGATGTGTCTAATATCAACCTATGTCTCACCTCCGATTCCCAACACACACAGGCCTGGCTACGGGACCACAAACTTGTTCTAAATGAAGCAAAAACACAGTCTATGCTATTCAGGACCATCCCTAAACTCAAGACATTCCAAGATAAGTTCAGGGTCTCCTGCTTAGATGGCTCACTCACAACTCCTGTAACGTCGTTTAAATACCTTGGGGTCACCCTTGATCAATCTCTAAATTTTGAACTCCACATCATCAATGCATGCAAATCAGTCAGTTCCAAGCTAGGCATGTCATACCGGACCAGCCACATGCTAACCCCTACTGCTAGAAGTGGCTATATCTCGGGGCATACTCCTACCTACTCTGACCTATGGAGTGACCACTTATGCTCCTTTACCAAAATCCAATCTTCAAAGATGGGATGTCACCGAAAACAACATCTGCAGGTTCTCTTCAGCCTCCCACAAACTAAAATCACCATTGTCTACTACACTCGGATCTAAACTGGTTGTCCCCCAATGATACTAGACTTTACTCCCTCGGCTCCACTGTTGACAGCATCATGAGATCTCGTACCCCAACAGCTCTGGCCGAGCTATTCACCTACCAGACCTCCAACTACGGCCTATGTTCGACTGACAAATACCTACTATGCATCCCCAAATGAAGTACCACCAAAGGCTCTAGAGCCTTTGCCCACCATGCATCTCAATTATGGGACTCACTCCCTCTGGACGTCTGGCTAGCTCCTACGCACAATGCTTTTAAAAAAGTGCTCCACTGGCATCTCAGCTCCACCAACCAATGCTCCTGTTTCAGACCTCCTTAGTCCTCTGGGTATCCTGCCTATCCTGAAGCTCTTACCTTTTCTCCACAGTACTCCACTTGTGGTACAGCCTATCCCAGCTCTCTCTACTGACACTAGCCCCATGCAGCCATCCCTCTCTCTCTTTGCCAGCTCCTATCCTATACCCTACCTTTCCTTATCCTGACATGCTATTATCCCTACTGTTCCCAATCTTGCCATTCCCCTGCGCATTATCCCCCTGCACTTGTCAGTATTTGACCACATTTTTATTTATCTATTTTTGTTGTACTTTCTAAATCGTATTTTCAGGACTACTACTGCAATACTCTTGCTATTGTATGTTTTTCATCATGCTATGACTGTAAAAACCTATATGGTCCTACCAGGAACACCCTGTGTACTACCTGTAATGCTTAGCTTATTGTTAAATGTCTTTCGAAATACCCTATATACTACATGTACTGCTTAGCCTATTGTTTAATGTTTCATAACACCTTGTTTATGTATCTCGATGTAATCTACTGTTTGTTGTACCTGCAATGTCTGCCCTGTAATCTCCCAGGTTGTGCCTGAAAATGGTCATCTTTATGGCTAGCGCACCCACCCGGTAAACAAAAACGAAATAAAAAACATTTATTTTCTTCTAACCTCAGGAATCCCTCACTGATGTTTTACACAAGCAGACTCTACAGCAGTACCTTGGGAGGCTGAGTCCAGAACCTACTTAGGAAAACGGTTATAAAAGATAGTTCTTCCAAAGTTGGCATCCCTTCTGGACTGTATGTCCAGACAACAGTACTTTGTGAAGATGTTCAGCGTTTTCCAGGTACCTGCTTTGCAAATGTCCAAAACCAGGGTGCCCCTTATGGATACCACAGAGGCAGAGGTATCCCTTGAGGGATATGCTGTTAGGCCTCTTGGGGTATTTTCCAGCTTTTTTGTAACAAAACTGTATGCAAGAGACTATTCAGTGAGAGATAATTCTCTTGGTTGCTAGTTTACCTTTGTCTACCTCACCACTGGTAACAAAAAGCTAAGTGCCTTGGGAGCTAACATCCTTTGTCCGTTTCAGGAAGATGCCCAGTTAGATGCCTAGTACTTGGTTCAGATCCAGGCTGTGCAAATTCTGCTCACCTGGGCTGGAATGCTCAGGGTATAGTACAGGTAGGGCAACTGACTGGTTCAGGTGGAATTCCAATACCATCTTAGGTAGGAACTTCCTATTGGTTCCCAAGGACTACTTGTTCTTGTGGAAAATTATGTAGGTTGGTTCTGTGCAGTGGGCTTGCAACTCACTTACCCTCCCAGCAGATATCATGGCAATTGAGAAAATGGTTTTTCATGTGAAATATTTTAAATCTGCAATAGCCATAGGCTTATGGGGGCCTCCATTTACCGGGCAGGACAAATGTCAGGTCCCATTGGGGGACTGCATCCCTCACAAGTGGGTATATTGTATGTGACTGAGGACTTTAAAGAACCTTTTAAAAATAGGTTGAGAGGTCAGTGACTTGCTCTTGCCTCTGATGTACAGATTTACACTGCTCCTAAATGTACCTTCAGTGCTGAAGGCCTCGGGCCTGAGGACTGCAAGTGTACTGCTTAGTCCAGAAGAACAGGCAACACTGCCGGCACTGGAATATCTTCCTGGGGGTGCATCAGTATGAGAATCTCTTCCACGCAGAGAAGCATGCTTTCCTGTTGCTGGTTTCCTGGAAACCTTATGCATCCTAAGGACCTCCTCCGAGAGATTCAACCCAGAATACTCTAGGTCTTCAAGAACCATGCCCTCGGGTGTAATGTCCAGGGGTATGGAAATAGTGCCCTGACCAGAGATAGGGTCAGCAGGTTGCAACTCAGTGGCTGGCAGGCTGACTGGATTCTTGCTGGACAGGGCCAGAAGATTTGAGTACCAGGCCTGCCTGGCCCAGTTTGGGGCTATTAGGATCAATGTTGCTGGCTCTATCATGAACTTTAGGAGCATTCTCTGTAAGACTAGGAATGGTGGGAAGGCATACAGAAACTTCCCTGTCTACTTCAAGGCTAGCATGTCCTCTGGGACAGTGTACTTGGACGGTGGCCTGCAACAAAACTTTGGGAGCTAATTGTTCTCCCCGGAAACAAACAGGTCTATTTCTGGAGTGCCCCATCTTCTGAAAAACATGGCCAGAACCTTGCTGGTTTGTTTGTTTTGTTTTATTTATTTAAATCTGGTAAGACCTTGGGCCAAGGACCCATTTACAAGGGTGACCAGAATATATAACAAATTAACAAGCATATTATATACACACACACACACACACACACACACACACATACACTGTATATAACAGATAAAACAATTACGGAAAATACAGTTACATCAACAAATCAATCTAGTCAGATAGGCATTTATGTTGACAACTAGCAAGGAGGAAGTTCTTTAAAACATGTCTAAAACATAATACAGTACTAATAGTACAGGATAAAAATGAAGGAAGTGAATTATAAAAATATGGCACTTGTAAAATATTGATTTCTGACCAAGAGAAATCCTCATCTTGAAACACAGAATCTGACGACAGATAAGGACCACTTGGTCCTCCCAGTCTGCCCTTTTTTCCTACCTACACTGTTACCACTGACCGTACTTGATTTACCACTCTTTCTCCCTACCTTTCCACTATGATTTCCTTGTCCCTATCTCATGCATTCTTGAACCCAGCCACTGTCTTCGCTCCCACCACCTCTGATGGAAGAATGTTCCTGGAATCCACCATTCTTCCTGTGAAGAAATACTTCCTAATACATCTCCTGAATCTACTAGCACCCCCCAGCTTCATAGCATGTCCCCTTGTTCTTCAGCACCTTTTCTTCTGAAAAATACTTCCCTCTTGTACCTTACTTACCCCTGTGAGGTATTTGTGGCCAGTGAACTGAAAATAGAAAGATGACCAGGTAGAAACAGTACTGAAGTGTTTTTTTTTTTTTTTTTTTGTAAATAGAATGAAAAGAAGTAGGGACACAACCAAGGGTCACCTTTTTCAATAAGGACACCTAAAAGTAGAAGTTCAGGGTCCCTCTGTGGTTTCCCTTGCTGATTCTGCTTCTGGTGTCTGCCAGGACATTGTCTTTGCCTGGCAAGTGTACTACAATGATCTTTGCATCTAGGTAATACGCCAGGTCCCAGATCCTCATTGCCTCTGCGCAGAGTCTTGAGGATCTTGTCCCTCCCTGCTTGTTTATGTAGTACACTGCTGTGGTGTTGTCTGACATGGAAAGTATGGCCTTGCAACTGGGAAAAGAAGGACTGCATTGCCAGAAAGAATACCTGAGTTCCAGGAGAATGATGCGTTCCTGGGACTCATGCAGGCCCCACATACCACCTACTGTGAGGTCCTCCAGGTGGGCACCACAAAAGCATGACAATTCGCTCCCGACTACTCGCTCCCATCTCTTCCCTGCGGCAGTTCGCTCCTGCGTCTACCCGCTCCCAACAGATTCGCTACCAAACCCAGAGTGAACACACGGTTTGTACTATTATTCCCTCGCTCCCCGAGTGAGGTCTTTGCTTGAGCAGATTTATTTACATCCCCTGAGTGTTCGAGAGAGAACACACTGTTTGTGCTCTTATTCCCTCACTCCCAACAGATTTATTTATCTCCCCTGAGTGTCTGTTATTGACTGAGTTTAGTGAGTGTTTTATCACTACTGGGCAACAGATCCTCTGCTGCATACTGATTGACTTTGTGCAATGCTGTGGGCATGTTTGTGCTTCTGCATCAAGTTAAAGAGTGCAATGCTGTTCAGTATAAACAGAGAGATAGTGAAAACAGCAAATACTGACTGTATACTATAGGGAAGTTTATGCAGCATACTGATTGCTGATTGGTACACTCACTGGGGAATGATTAAATCTATAATGAGACTCATTCTGTCCATCTCTGTAACTCAGCGGGAGTGAATTATCAACGGGAGTGAATTTGCAGCGGGAGTGAATTTACAGTAGAGCGAGTGTGTGAGCGAGCGTAATGGCGGGAGCGAGTTTGCTGGGAGTCAGTAGTCGGGAGCGAGTTGTCATAGACCCAGGCACCCCACCCCTAAGAGTGAAGCATCTGTTGTGAGGATACTTGTTGGGGATTGCTGGAGGAAAGAAATGCCCTCTATGAGGTTGCTTTCATCCTTCCACCAATCCAGTGTCTGTACCAATGCTTTTGTGACTGGCATTAGTTTGAAGACATGGTGCCATCTTTGAGACCAGTAGTTTATTAAGCGGTATTGAATATCCCTCATCTGTAACTTGGACCATACTACTATTGCTGTGGATGTAACCATGTGGCTCAGTAACTGCACACTGAGAAGAATCTTGCTGTGTCAGTCAAATCTGCTACCCTCCCCTGAGGGAGGAAGGCTTGCCCCTGCAGCGTATCACGTTCTCTGCCTATGAAGTCCCGTACTTAAACAAGATCTGTTTGGGACCTCTGCAGATTTCTCAGGAATCCAAGGTTTTCCACAGTGTTTTTCACCTTCTGGATATAGTACTTTGCCTCTTGTTCTGTTCCCCCCAAGACTAGCCAGTTGTCCAGGTAAGGAAAACCACCACACCTTGCCTTCTCAGGTGTGCTGCCACCATAGCAAAACACTTTGTGAAGACCCTTGGTGCTGAAGTCAGGACAAAGGGAAGGGCTATAAACTGGTACTGGCAGTTTTCTAGCCTGAACCTGAGTTATATTCTGTGGGTAGTTCTGAAAATAGGCGTCTTTCAGATCCAATGACCCTAGCCATTCCCCTGACAGGAAGGATGGTATCACAGTGCCCAGTGTGACTATCTTGAACCTTTATTTTTTTATATGCTTTTTAATATGCTTGCTCAGTTATCTTAGGGCTAAAATGGGTCACCATTCCCCATTTTTCTTGTGGGTCAGGAAGTACCGTGAAAACAGGTCTATGCTCCACTGCTTTTGCTTGTAGCAGTCTGTTTACTTCCAGTTCCAGTAGAATTCTTGCTGTGGGAGAGTGAGCTGGAAAAGTTTTGAATATCTGTAGTTTTGAGAATTTTTGGAACTGCAGGGACAACTCCTGGTCCACTACCTCTAGGACCCACTTGTCTGTAGTAATGCTTATCCATTTCTAGAAGTAGTAGGCCAGCCATTGGTGGCAATGGATGTGTGCCTTGTGCAGAACTGTCAGGGGTTTTGTTTTGGCTGAGGCTTGGGGGCTGGTGCTGCGGCAGCACGCTTGGAGATCCTACTGCCTCTGTAGTAACCTCTTTGGGGTTGGTACTAATAAGAGATGTAGGGGATGCAGGCTCTGGGAGAGTAGCCCCTTCTCTTGCTGTCCCTACCACAAGGCCCGTAGGAAGTGGAGACCTTTTCTTCATCAGTGTTGCTTTTGTAAGTGGTTTTGTACTCCTCCATTTTTTTCATGTATGCCTCCGTTTTGTCACCAAAAAGTGACTCTCCTTCAAACTGGAAATCCATGGCCTTGGTCGGAGTGTCCTCGGAAAGGATGGTTGCCCTTAGCTATGAAATTCACCTCAATGAGACTGCATAAGCCAAGACCCATGAAGTAGTGTCATTAGTGTCCATGTCCATTTTACTGGGGCAGTCAGATCCTGTGCCAGTTCACCATCTAATCTTATCAGCTACTGCCACACTGTATTCCACAGTGTCTTATTGTATTGGGCTATATAAGCTAAGCAAGCTGCCTGCTTTATGAGCAGGGAAGCTAATATATAAACTTTGTGGACAAGTATCCAACTTTCTGGAGTGCATCTTAGGGTGTGTGCAGAGAAGGGAACCTTAGCTCTCCTTGATGATCAGTGTGGGCATACAGGTACCACCGCCTACTGCTGTTCACATGATACTTGTTTCCCAAACAACTTTATCAATGGCTGCAGCTGAAGTAGGTACGGATATGATTTTTGAAGTTGCTTTTTGTAATAATTTGTGTAGGGGGACCAGCAGCCTCCTTGTAGGAGCTAACCCCATCATGTCCACAAATTCTGCCTCCTCCTCATCCTCCTCTGTTTCATAATGGGTTGTTGAGGGTGTTCAACATTAGCCTAATGAAAGAGGAATATGAGTAATTCTCTGTAAGCCTTGGAGGGGAGCCAAATTCCTGCTCATGTGAACCATCTGGTCTCATAGATTCACCTTTCTCCTCCTCCACGGGCAAGTGGGAGGGGGGATGGCTTGGGGGGGGTGGCTTATTCATAAATCTTTCCATGGTCTGGAAGGCCTGGGAAAAATTGCACATTTTTGGCATGTCCCATGTCGAGGGCATTTGTTTGAGGTCCAAAGTCTGCTGCTTCCTTCCTTGTTCAGAAGGCGTGGTAAGGATAGTCTTTTCTTGTTTTTTCTTGGCAGACACTGTTTCCACTGCCTGCTCCGAGACTCAGAGTTCACCTATTCAGACACCCCAGTATCTTCACCGTCTTTACCTATTACTTATCTGATGGCTGAGCTGCTTTATCTTTTTGATTTTTCTGGTAGTCCCTTTGACACAGACTGCTGCTATATTTGAGAAGATGACCCCTCTGAGCTGTGCTTTCCCTCAGAGCCTCTATTATGTTTTGTGGACAGGGAGGCAGACTACGAAGCCATAAACACTTTTTTTTTTTTTTTAAGCCTTTTTCTTTTGGGTTTTAGGGCAAACAGAGCTCACAATTGGTAAAATCGTGATCTGGACCCAAGCCCTTTAAAAAGAGCTTGTGACAGTCTGCCTGTGCCAGGAACTGGAAGCAATTTTTGCAATTTTTAAAGACTGTTGGTCCTGTTTTCTTTTTCTTGGGTCTCCCAGTCATATCAAACACTGAAGACCCTGATAAACTATTTTGGTTCCCTGCAAAAAACAGTAACTTACACTTCTCACACAACTGGGGTGTTAGAATAGTTCTGAGGGAAAAAAAAAAAACAAAGTGTCAAATTTTAGATTCTGGTTCCCTTCTACTAGGAACTGCTATAATAAATTTAAAACTGCAAGTTTAAAGAACTTTAAAGTGTGTTTTCACCACAGAAGCCATGTGTTATTCAAGTGAATGATCTGGTTCCCTTCCGACAGGAACTGCGTCTGAGAAAGGGACAAAAAAAAACCTGCAAGGACTTTGATAAAATAGATTATTTAAAACTGAATTATTGAAGTTAAGGGAACATAATGCAGTTCCCTTCAGGCAGAAACCGCGTTATAATGTGGCCTTCTCCAGTTCCTGGGAACCAATCGTGAATCGAAGAAAACCCACAGTATTTCAACAAATACAAAAAAATACACACTAACACAAAGTTATCAAGAAATAATTAAATTATGTTGTACTGTAAACTAAAACAAAGAACGCAAAGCTGTACTTTGGCCCATCTGCTCTCTACAGCGTAAATACAAATCTGACGTTAGGGGCTAGAGTGCAGAGTTTGAACCTTAGTTCTCAACTCCATCATCTGCATAAGAACTATCTCCAGGCATCACTCTCTGCCAGAAAGATGATGCTTGTGAAAAATATCAGTGAGGAATTCTCGGGGTTAGAAATGGGCAGAAAAGGACCTTAGTTTAACCTCTATAACATAGTGGTTAAGGGTACTGAGCTACAAACCTGGAGGCCTGGGTTTGAATCCCATTAGCTCCAATTTGCATACTGTGTAACCCTTAGCAAGTCACTTAACTTCCTTGTGCTCCCAGGTTGCACCTGGAAACAATCTTCAGCTTAGTGTTCCTAGCCTGATTAAACAATTTCCCCTTTTCCTTTCCCTTTCATCCAAAGGACAGCTGTCTAAAATGTGCAACACTCCTCCCCCTAAGAGATGCACAATAGTCACTAAAAGTGATTATCCAAAGTTCCTCTTGTGGTACAAGAAGAAACCACGAATTCCAATGCTTTCAGCTTTAGAGGTGAGTGCCCGGCATTCAACACCTTTCACATCCTGCTTTTTATTTTCTCTCTTTTGTTTGTACTTTGTTCAGTGTGTACCTGAAAACAAGCTCAGGTTTGTGTACTTCCCTGGGAAATAATTTTAAAGCAGCGGTGCACCTTACAGTCAAACGTTTGACAAGTTTTTTGTTCCATTTAGATTACCCCTTACCTCCCATCTTGTACGATACCCTTCTTTTCCTATTTTTAGTCTGCTTAAGCGTGTTTTTTTTTTGTTTGTTTGTTTTTTACACTGAAATAATGCGTCAGGTAAAACATTGTTTTGATAATTTTTATCTGCATGCTTTGAAGGTGCAGCAATAAAAAAGAATATTACATTCAATATGGCCCAGAATAGGATTTCATCAGTATTCTCAGCTATTTTTGCTGTTCTACAAGGCCAGGGAACACTGCCTTCTGCAAGTTTGTTTTAGTCACAAGAAAAATGATGTTAAACAATGAGTGTTAAAAACAACAGATACTACTGATGAAAACCTTGACTGAGCCATATTAAAAGGAGCATGCCTGTTATTTAAAAATTAAAAAGTGCTAAAGCAGCCTGAAAGTTCTGGGGAAGGGAGGGTATCATACAAGACAGGAGATATGGGGTAATCTAAAACAGAATAAAAAAAATATAGGTCAAAGTGTTTGCTGCTAACATGCACTGCTACTTTAAAGTGAACCTTTCCTGCATTTTGTTTCTGCTAAAAAACAGAAACACGGAGCTTCCTTACCTCAGTGTGAGCTCCACTACAATGTTTAAAAAAATCTTTTTTTTGCTATTAGTCCTCAAAGGAAGGGAAGGGATCTTAATTTGCCAAAGGGGCTGGCAGTATGATCCCTTTCCACTTCCTGACTCTGTGATTCACCCCCACACTCCAATGTTTTGTGATGCCTCTACAGGGAGAAAGCAGGAGTGCACTCCAGTCACTTGAATGGAACTACTTTATCCAAGCTGATTTCCCCATTTCAAATTGAGTTTTGGTACCACCTGATGCCAGGGTTCAACTAAGAACGTTCATCCCACAAATATATATGAATGTCAGAAACTGATAAGGCACTGTAATTGCGAGTCAAAATGCTTCCTTGTACAGAAACAGTGCAGTTGCAGGATGGCAGCTGGCAGGGGGGAGGTTAAGTGCCAGCTACTGTCACCTTGGGTGGGTGGAGCCAAAGAGCCCCAAATCTTGCCACCACATCTTGCCCTTCAGAATCCTTGATCTTGCTGCCATACCGGATGGTCAGGATGCCACTACAGTAGGCTCCCCGTCCTTCAGGAGCCCCTATCATGGTGCCATAAGCATCTGTCACTGCAGCAAGCCTCACGCCCTTCAAGAACCGTGATCTTGTCACTGCGCCAGGCAGATGTCACTGCAGTAGGCTCCCTGCCCCTTCAAAGGCCCCATCTTGCCGTCACTGTAGAGGGCTCCCTACCTTCAAGAGTCTGAAATCTGCTGCTGCTCGAAATGGCAGTGAACCACTATGAAAAATAAAGGAACTGCAGATCTGTCACCTTTTAGCTAGAAAGCAGTGAGTGAGGCAGACATTTTCAGATTTCAGAAGATATGTGGCATATTGAGGAATTTAATAGTATTTTCAGGAGAGCAAAAATGTCATCATCTTAAAAGCATATAGAAATAGCAATACACTTAAGATGACCAATCCATGTTACAGAAAACATTAAAAGATTTGGGGAATGATCCACAGAACAGCTTCTGTTTACCCCACAGTTCTGGGACCCCTGTCCTTGAGACTGTTGTTCTAATGGGGGTATCTTTGGACCCCAACTTTAAAAAACTTTCCCTGAAATAGATTTTTCTAATCATTACTGCCATACAAATAAGGCATTTAACCAGAAAGGGACTCCTAGAAAATGTCCTGGGAGCTTTGGAAATCTGCAAGGGGGAAATCACCAAGGCAGACACAATGTAGTTACAAAGAGCAGTTTGCACCCTCCCTAAAGTTTGCAATCCGATTAAGTCATGCTCAGTGGTCATGGTTGAACCTCTTACCGGCACCTGGAAAATCATTTGTGAATGCTCAGGAAGACACTCTGAGGGCCCAAATCTACCCAGGCAAATCATGTTTTTGAAAGTCAGTCATCACTGATAGTTGATAGTTACCACATGTCACCATATGATCATCAAGGAAGATTGTAAAACATGTAACTTTTAAATTATCAAGTGAAGAGTCTTTATTACTGTATTTTTGTAAGCTAAAACCAGCATTATGATTTTAATATGTGGATGATCAAGTGTGTGATCACTGATGATTATTTCAGCTCCATACTGTAATACTGCAAGTCAGATGAGTAATATTTAACAAAGTTGTATTTGTTACTAACATGAAAACAAATGTCAAATATCAGCAAAAGCATTGATGATAGTGTATGGGAAGCCATAAACAACAAGCCTGTATCTGTATCAAGAGGTTTCTATGGCAACTAGGAACCTCGAGAGTGAAGCTTGAGAGGTTCCCTGGTTGCCACAGAAAACTAGAGATGAAGACACAGACTTGCCTGTGTGTGTGGATGCCCATACATTATCTCTTATAATGTGTGGGTATCCATTCCCATTTCAGGCACTCTGCTTCGTTGCAGAGAACTGGCAGTTGAGTGGGGCACTTGCGGGTTGGCTACTGGCTCAAATTACTGATTCAACGTGCGGCTACTAACTGCAGCTGATTCTATAAGTTCAAGTTTAAAAAACAAAAGCTTCAGTTCAATCAGCTAGACTGCTAGAGTAAAGCAGCTGTGCAGCGGCATTCTAAGTTGTGTTGCAGTAGTGACATCACTACTGCAGCACAACAACATATTGATGTTACTACTGCAGCACAACAACCCTCCTCTAAGCATGGCTTTCTATGCAGAACAACATTCCACCATACACTATAAATTATAACAGAAATCACGTAAAGTCAAGTTTTAATCCATTTAGGAAGAGCACATGCCATGTTGGGAATTTTTACATATATTTACCTAATTTGCATATTTAAAAAGCACAGTTTATAGACAAAAACAGTGGTGATTTCTATTTTTGAAATAATTATGACTTGACAGTATTACTATTAGTTTTCAGACTGTAAGGATGTTTTGTGCACAAACCATGTACTTATAAGAATTTACCTAAAACCAATGATTTTCCATTTTCAAAAATGGTCAATCCTATTTGGTAAAATCTTAAAATCGGTTTCTTTTTACCAAAATTGAGGGCAAATCAACATTTTTTTTTTTTTAAACAAAAAGTTGTCTCGAGTTGGGGGGGGTTTGCCAAAAAAGGTGGTGCAAAGTGATTTTTTTTTGCATGACACAATGCTACAAATAGAGGTTTTTTTTTTTAATGAAATACTGCCTTCCAAGTGCTGGTTTAAAAATTACAAATTCCATTTATTTCTACTGCTGTTTTCAGTAAAATCACTGACACTACTCACCACAACCATAAAAGGAAGAACTGAATGAAGCAACCATTTTGCACCTTTATAACAAGAGTAAGAAGTGACGTATAAGACTAAGTAAAACTAAAAGCAGTGTTTGTACAGAAGATGAATCATTATGACTGATGTTTCCAATAAAGCTGTTTAAAGAGGAGACAAGATAAATTCCAAAAGAACAAGAAAACACGAAACTGATTTTTTTTTTTTTTTTTTTTACGTTCGACATGCATGTGTACGTGCAGAGAACATCTTGCTTTGATAGTGGGCTCAATTCTCAAAGGGGGCTTAGGTCGGCACAAGATGTGGCAAACATCAACTTGCACCAAAGCCCAGTAAGCCAGGGACCCTGCACCCAATTCTCTATCGGGCAGGGTCCCGGCGGCAAAGACCCATGGCTTGCAGCAACTGTGGCCGGCACCAAACAGAAAGCGCACTGGGGGGTTGCCACAAGCAGCAGGGCAGCCCTGCACTGCTCTAGACCCGGTGATCTAGCTGTCCCCCCCTTCCCGATCCCTGATGCAGCCATCATTATTACATACTGTAATTCCCCCTGCTGTGGTGGTATAGTAGCCACCTCCTCAATCCCAAACATTGCCATCATTAATACATATTTCCCCCTGCTGTGGTGGTATAGTGGCCCCCCACCCCCCAGCAGGTGGTGCCCACCACCCTGCTCCCCCATCCCGAATTAGAGCCGGTACCTGCACAGTCCTCCTCTCACCTCCGCGGCGGGCAATGACTGTACTGTCAATGAGCGCATACTGTAAAGTGTACACCTTCATTAATCAACAGGCGCGTACACTTTACAGTGCGTGCTCATTGGCAGTTCAGTCGGCGCCAGTCACAGAGGTAAAAGGAGCGCTATGCCGGCGCAGACTCTAATTTGGGATGGGGGGGAGCGGGGTGGTGGGTACTACCTGTTGGGTTGTGGGGGGCCACTATGCCACCATGGCAGGGGGAAACATGTATTAATGACGGCAACTCCAGGGATTTGGGAGGGGAGCACTATACCAACATGGCAGGAGGAAGTACAATTTGTAATAATGATGGCAACATCAGGAATCTTGGAGGGGGCACTATACCACCATGGTAGGGGAACGTACGATATGTAATAATGACAGCAACATCAGGGAACAGGGAAGGGGGAACTACTGCATACCACCATGGCTGGAGAAATTACAATATGTAATAATGATGGCAACATCGGGGAATGGGGAGTGGGGGACCGCAGCACACTGCCACAAACAGGCTACTCTCCCAGAGAAGACTGTTCTAAGAACCCTTAGACCAGCCCTGGCTGGTCTAAGGGTACTTAGAATTTCTCCCTCTGGCAGAGTTCTGAGAATCCCACATTTGGGGATGTGGCAGCCTGTGTCTGCCACATGCACCCTAGCGCCAGGTCGCAGCCCATTTTGTGATCACAGGCAGTGCAAGCCTCATTTGGGGTAGGCAGCCTGCAGGTGATACAGGCTGCTTTTGTGAATAGCACAGGGGGCAGTTTTTGACAGAAGGTGCCACTTGCTCCATTTATGTTCAGCGCAGGCACCTTGCATCAATCTCAAGGCTTTGAGAATCGAGCCCAGTGCCTTTTGAGGAGTGCGACACTGTCCATCCAATGCAGGGCACTGCTTAAGGGGCAAGTCAGTGCCACACCAATCATCAGCTAGGCTGCTCATGACACAGTTTTGGTTTACTGGGCGGAGACATCCTGTACTTGAAAAGAAAAAGCTGACCCAATCATAGGTTGGCTCTTCCCTTTGATCTACGCCGCCCAACAAGCTGATCTGTCGTGACAGCCTACTGAGGAATTTGAAACATCCAGGAATAGCCCGGCTGTTGCAGTCGCCAGCTGTAACAAGGAAAACCATCCATCGATGTCTGTTGTTGGTGCCACTGTAACTGCCCTCCCCCAACCCTCCCTCTCAGTACCCACCTCTCCATACCACAAACATAAAACTGACACTGGTGGTGCTCAATCCACCAGTGTCGCCACCTCCTAAGCAAAAACTCCCGTAGTCTGCTACAGCATCACTCCCAATGTGTGATCACATCGCTAAATGGCGCTGCAGCACCAGAAGGCGTGTTCACGACTCAGCACACCCGAGTTCAGCTAAACACATTTTTTTTTAAGTATTAAGAAAACTGAACTCTGGAAAGTGCAACCCAACATAAAATGAGGGATTAAAGTTATACAAATTGGGGTATTTAACTCAGACCACGATATGGGGCATGTGCAAATTCGAATGCATGTGCATATTCCAGGAATATGCATATGCATTTGTGCATGCCCGGTATCACAGCTTGAGTTAAAAATACCCTGATTTCTATCTCCTCATTTCCATAGCCATCCATTAATCTCTGTTGTTGCTTCCCCTGTAACTGTCCCGCTCACCCGACCTGCCCTCTCTGCGCCCACCACCCCACCCCCACAAATATAACACTGACACTGGGGGTGCCCAATCCCCCAGTGTTGCTGTTGGTCTCTGTTGCTGCTGCCACTATAACTGTCCGGTCCACCCGACACTCCCTCTCAGCATCCACCCCCTCCCACCCCAAAAAACATAACACTGACACTGGAGGTGCCCAATCCCCCAGTGTCGCAAACTTAAAGAAAACCTTCCCTCATTTCTTTTCTTTAAATAAACCCAGTAAAATGAAAACCGACCATCGATGTCTCTTGTGGCTGTTACTGTCCCTCTGGCGAATCCCATGTTAGAAAAACCGAGAATGTTCACCCATGACATATGGATTCCATAAGATCGCTTCAGTTTTGTACACTACTTGCATGTGGTACCCTTAAGCATTTCAGTCAGTGTAATGAGACCGACATGTTATGTTTGTTAAGTTGAAAATATTTTTTGAAAACAAATTAACAACAAAATAAAAAATGTGTGTCTGTTAAGAGCAATGGAATTAAAACACCTTGGGGTTCTGTGACATCACAGGGCCACTGGAGCTTCATTATTGTGGCTCTGGGATGACAGACTCTTCATTTTCCTAATGGTGCTATTCTTCACAGATGCCTTTTACTTTGTTTATGTGTTGCCTGAAGTGTCCCTTACACCTGAATGTGTCACCTCTAGTGCCCCTTGCATGCCAGAACAGTTCACCTTTTGTTTGACATTCTCTCACCCTAAGAAAACACAAGGAGACATTCTTGCAGGCATGAGACATCCCAGGTGGCCTAGAAATGTATTTTATACCGAGGTGACTCCCTCTTAGCCAACCAGATTGCAAATCTAGAGTACCACCACCATCGGTCATTATCTAGTATGCCCAGTGCACGTCCGACCTCAGTCAAACTCAACACTGCAGTATTATTGCCAAATTATAAACCACTTAAGTGTTGCTCTCATGGCTTGTGATGTCACAATGTTTGTCTCAATAGAAGCACAGTCTTGTGCACTAATACCCATCTATTATTCTATGAAAAGCATATTAAAGCAGTCTGCATGGAGTAAAACTGCTTTTGCTACAAGCAAATCGCGCTTTGCTCCCAAGTCTGTAACAAGGGAGCCAATCGCTATATCTGAAGCCTAGGTTCGTGAAACACAAAGTAGTTTGCTCTCCATAGCGAAATCAGGGCTTGTACACTTGCTAAAGAAAAGTCAGAATCATGAAAACATGGCTCAATGCTATACTCAAAGTTATGTGAAGGCACTGACTTGTAGTGCTGCCTAATATAACACTTTGCAAAGGCATATTTTAACTAACAGCACATGGCTGAGCATCTCTGCACACAAAGCAAAAATGACCATGGAGACGATCACTGTATGGCAGACCACAGACTCCAATATGTGTATGAAACATTCCATATTGACATCCACCCATCACAGATACACTGCTAACCTATATCTAATGTGGACGATACAAGTACCCAGCATAGGCCAGCTGATCTGTAAAATGTATGCAAACAGAAGTGATGAGGTGTGCATTGTGCTTGCACAATCGCATACCTAGGGACACAGTAAAGCACAGTGCATGGAGGCGGAGTGCCTTCCGGCCTTAGAAGTGCAGTTGTGTAAGCACAATGCACATCCCAGAGTGTCTTGTTGCACCTATAAAATGGGGTTTCTTGTAACTCTGTAAACAATTATGAAAGGTTTAAATAAAGAAATATCAAAATTAGTGTACATTTGTGTAAAGTAGATCCATCCTCCACAGTTGGGTGCCACTGAGGACACTGCTTTAGGAGATACACATACACATAGATACTTCTTGATGGCAGCGCACCATGAACTCAATGTAGGAAATGATGGCTGCGGTGACTGTCAGTGCTGGAGTCCTGGTTTTTCCCGCAGTTGCCTGGCTCAGTGTTTGGAAAAGCGGATAGAGATGGCAGTGTTCCATAAGAAAAATTATTCACCTGTAGTAATCTTGTTTCTTCCAATGGGATTCACTAATATTACTATTTCTTGCAGTGCTCCTTTAAGTCAGCACTGTCACGGAGTCGAATGCCATGCAAATGGTGGAATCTTTAGCTCGTGCACACAGTTTCAAAACTGCCCGCCTTGCCCGGTGGCGTAGAGGGCTGAGGCACCGGGGTCTTATCGCGATCCACGCCGGCGACCCGGGTTCGGGAACGGACTCGGAGCGCGGGGACTAGCAGGGAAGGAGAGGATCAATGTCCGTGGGACTCTACTCCTGGGGTGGGTAGTGGGTTGATGTTGTGCTGTGGCAGCCCCTGGTGGAGACCAGGAGCACAACAGACGCACATAGGGGACGCACCAGAAAAGCGGAAAAACCACCCCACTTTAAGCTGGATGATGGCTGGCTGGCTCTCTGGTGCCATTCATGTCCCTGCCGAGTCCTCTATCCCAGCAGCACCCCAGGGCCGAATGCAGCGCTGGCTTGCCCACCCTGGGCTGGCGCATTCCCCTCAAAGGAGGGGGACCCATCCGGAAAAGGGTTACTCCAGGTTACCCTGAGGTTGGCTGCTATATGGGACCAGAGGATCGGAGGGCAGATGGACCAGAGCAAGCATTGGCAAGCCTGAAGGAGAGGCTGAAGTGGAGCACGTAGGGAGGAGGTAAAAAGATAATACAAAAAAAAAAAACTGCCCAATGTAACTGCCTACACATCCTAACCTCAGATTTCTTAGGAGCCTGCAAAGAGGCCATAATAACCTATAGAAAAAAAAAAAAAAAAAAAAATAGAAACAAGCATTTGTCAATGCCTAATGTCTGCTTACTGGCTTTGGCATTGCTAGTGCAGAAGTTAGAGAGATGCATAATAGGAATGGCAATATTGAACTAACGCCAACCCCCACCATGCAGTGACTGAAAGTCATTGGGGGTGTGCCTTTGGGTCATCAGCTATAACGCTTATGCCATTCCACCTCACCCCACCCTGACACCGACAGGTGTTGCGGTGTGCTTTGTAGTCTTCAGCGCTAATGCTCAACCAATTTCATAAGGAAATAAGCTGAGATGGGTGCAGTATAACAGAATGAGGTGAACTTTAGGGCCGAAGACCCCAAGGCACACCTTCATGCCTGTCAGTGGCTGTAGGGTGGGGGTAGAATGCCGTGAGCATTACGGCCCACAAACCCAAGTCACACCCCTGATGCCAGTCAATCTCTACAGGCTGGCATTATGGTTGGAAACCTTAACACCCCAGGCATTTGTTGGTATTTTCACTCCAAATTTTCAAAATGGGCTTTTTGGGACCCCACCTCGAACAGTGGCATTATCATTTCATTACTCAATCCTGAAAGGTGACTTTGCACAGCAACTATGCCATTTGGTGCCACAAGTGCGGGAACACATTTTGGGCGGGTGTGAAAACTGACAGCTGTACTCTTTATGAGGAGGTGTGGAAAAATGGCAATGTTGAAAATCTGGAGTGAAAATATGAAAAATTCAAGAAGTTACGAGCATGCGTAGAAAATGCGCAACACACACAGGTAACATGGTAAATTTTCAACATAGGCATTTTAGAACCTCTGCTCATGAAAGTATCAATGTGATTTTCTTAATCTGTCCCGAATACTGATTTCCCACAGCGACCGCACTATTCTGCACCGGACATGCAAAAACACATTTCAGCCAGGATGTGAAAAATGACAGCTGTACTGTTCATAAGGAGGTGTAAAAAATGGCAGTGTTGAAAATCTGGAGTGAAAATATTACACATTCGCAAAGTTACAAGTGTGTATGGAAACTGCGCAACGCACACCCGTAATGTAGTCATTTTTGGGAATTTTTTCACCAAATTTTCAACATAGGCATTTTAGGACCTCTGCTCATGAACAGTGTCATTGTAATTTTCTTACTCTGTCCCAAATACTGATTTCCCACAGCGACCACGCTATTCTGCGCCAGACATGCGAAAACACATTTCGGCCAGGGGATGTGAAAAATGACAGCTGTACTGTTCATAAGGAGGTATGAAAAAATGCCAATGTTGAAAATCTGGAGTGCAAATATTACAAATTTGCGAAGTTACAAGTGTGCGTGAAAACTGCGCAACGCACGCTCGTAACAGAGTCATTTTTGGGAATTATTTCACCAAATTTGCAACATAGGCTTTCTGAGAGCCCACCTCATGGACAGTGACACTGTCATTTTGTTAATCGGCCCCAAAAGATGGATTCCGTGCAGTGACCACGAAATCACCTTTCGGGACCGAATAATGCCACGGCAGTGCATGAATTCACGAGGAGGGTTCCCAAGAACCCCATGTTGAAAATTTGGTGCCAAAAGTTGAAAAAATGGCCGAGATATCCACATAAGTTGAAAAAAAACAAAAACCAAAAAAAATTTATGCCATTATACAACTTACTGGTGTTTCTTCAGTTCGCGGTCGGCTTTTATTTATTTATTTATTTGCTTTTGTTAACCAGGTAAGCACACTAGACAGCAACGTGCCTATTTTCAGGAGCGACCCGGGACAGTTACAGGGTATCCATAGAGACACAATTACATACAGGAGCCACATGCTCCAACAGTTGGTAATACAATAGAGATTACATACAGGAGCAATATGCTCCGCCGTAGGGTGATACAGAGGTAACAACAAATAACAGTTAGGAATTCGCAGCAAGAACAACAAGGCAGGAGTCGAACATTGAAGTGGTATAGGGAACATGAGTGGAACTACCATCAAATAGCAGTTGGGAGTATATAGCAAGAACATCATCAGCAGGAGAGAAACAACAGAAATAGTTAGGAGAACATGGGTAAGTAATAGCCAGGCCTAGATGCCTATAGAGAGAGGGAAGGGTAGGCACTGGCTCGGGTGAGTGAAAGATTAAGAGAGATAACGCCGCTCCACCTGGAGCGGTAAGTACCTGAGGAGGGCAGTCAGCAGCAGAGATTTACGTTGGGAGAGACTGCATGCTGAGGGGAGCAGGTGGGTGCTTAACACAGGCAGGTGTATGCGGTTTTTAGGAAGTTCCATAAGGAGGATTTGAAGCAAGGGTGGGAGAGGGAGGCATGAACGTGAGCTGGGAGGGAGTTCCACAGTTTTGGTGTGTTGATGGTGAAAGCCCGATCGCCTGTGAGGGTGCGGGTCTTAGGGACCCGAGGGGCCTTAGCTGCGCACGACCTAAGGTTGTAGACAGGGGAGGCATGTTTTAGCAGGAGGGCGAGAGAGACGGGAGTGGTTGTTCTAACTATATTGTCAATGAAGTTGCCAAGGGTGTAGGTCCGGAACTTCTCAGGGGGAAGCCACTCTAGTCGAGAGTAAAGCTCGCAGCGGTGTGTGAGGCGGGGGGCCGAGAGTGTGAAGCAGCATGCATTATTGTATGTGGTGTCCCACTATGCGAGGCTAGAGGACGGGACAGGGGCAAAGACAACGAGCCCGTAGGAGAGTGTGGGGAGGAGAATCCCCTTAGCTATGGCAAGCCGAGCTGCGGGGCTGAGGCAGTCCTTAGCCCTATAGGCTAGGCCGAGCTTGGCATTAGTCGCTTTAAAATGGTCCGAATGTGCGCGGAGAGATCCAACTGGGGATCGAGAGTGACGCCTAGGTATTTTACAGAGTCAGCGTTCGGAAGGAGGGAGTTACTAGACCCTTGGATTTTTAGGGGGATCGTGCAGGAGGAGGTTTTGGCCATGGAGCCGAAGAGCAAGGTCTGCGTTTTCTTCAGGTTCACTGTGAGTTTGTGTCCATCAAGCCAGTTCCTGATAAGGGCGAAATCAGAGTTGAGCTGAGAGTTGACGGAGGTGATGTTCTGTGAGCTGGCTAGGATGACTAGGTCATTGGCGTAAAGTGTTAAGTGCCCATTGGAAGTGACAGAGGGTAACTCGTTTATGAACAGGGAGAATAGGATTGGTCCAAGGACGGATCCTTGGGGCACCCCGCTGTTCACTGGAGCGAGGGGCGAGAGGGTTCGATTAAAGCAGGTGTATTGCTGCCTGCCCTCAAGGCAATTGGCGAACCAGTCAAGGGCAAGGAGGGAGAATCCGTAGGACTGCAGGGCAGAGAGGAGGAGGGGGTGGTCCACCCGGTCAAAGGCCTTCGACAGATCAACGAAGATGGCCCGGTCAATTTGCCTTGGTCAGTTGCGGACCGGATCTGGGAGGTGACCACTGCAAGGGCGGTCGATGTGCTGTGCCCTTTACGGAAACCGTGCTGGGCAGGGGACAGCACATCATGTTCCTGGAGGTAGCGAGTGAGTTGCGATGCAACCGCCTTTTCGAGGAGCTTGCTGGCAGCGCATAGTATAGCAATGGGCCGATAGTTATTTACGTCTCTCGGATCGCCATGTTTAAGTACAGGGATGACCTTAGCAACCTTCCACAGGTCAGGGAGGACCCCTGAGATACGTGAGGCATTGAAAATGTGAGCTATCGGACGGGCGAGGAGAGCAGCCCCCAAGCTAAGAAGCTTCGGCTCTAGGCCGTCGTGGCCAGCTCCCATGTGGTGAGAGAGGCCGGCAAGGAGTTTCTGGGTCTCATCAATAGTGACTCGTTTGAGGTAGAAGGGGGGACGGGTAGGAGGAGGCACCCCCAACGGTTGAGGGGCAGGGGATGGGGAAGGAGAGGGGGCCGGCAGGTCTGTGAACAGTCGGTTAAGAGAGGTGGCGATGGTTAGGGGGTTATTACAGTTTGTACCCCCTATAAGCATGTCAGTGGGCTGTTCTTTGGCTGACCCTCAGACTAGGTTTCTCATGTTAGTCCAGAAACGCCAGGAGTTATTTGCCGAGACAAGCAGGGCAGCTCTGCAGAACTCGCTTTTTGTGGCACGTATAGCACGCTTGCAGGAGTTTCTTAGCTGGCGGTACTCCAGGAGGTCAGCGTTATTGCCAGAGATCCTGTGTTTCACCCAGCTTTTGTCACGCAGTTTCATGAGGGCGAGGAGGTCACTATGGAGCCACTTTGTGGCTGTGCCTCGAACTCTCCTCTTTGAGAAGGGAGCGTGCCTGTTTTGCAGCGGGACACATACTGCAATGAAGTGGTCTAGGGCAGCAACAGGGTCACTAGTGGAGGTGATCCTGGACCAGTCAGCCATCCGAAGGTCACTGAGGTAGAGGCTAGTCGAGAACTTGGAGTAGTCCCTCATCAGGAGCACACAACTGGGGACTTTGGGAGAGGTAGAACCCCAGACGCAGTAGGCAGGGGAGTGGTCAGAGATGGAATTGGGGAGTATCCCTGAGTGGATGATGTTTTCACGTCGGTTGCTCATCACCCAGTCAATGAGCGTCCCGGGGTCTCCGCTGCGGGAGGGCCTAGTAGGATCGGTGATGACCTGGCTGAGTGCAAGGCCAGAGAGCAGCGGCTCGAACTGCTTATGGCTGGGCCCCAGCCAGTTAAGGTTAAGGTCCCCTAGGATGAGGAGCTCATTAGGGCCGACCCGCTCCCTAAGCTGCTCGAGCATGGAGGAGAGCCCTAGTATGCCACCCTTCGGAGGGTTATAGGTGCAGACGATGTGCACTTTTGTATTGCCGAGGAGGAGGAGGATGTGGAGGAACTCGCAGGGTAGTGGGGTCAGGGATGAGTGAGCAACTATGGACACGTTTAGGTGCTCCTTATAGTACAGGAGTATGCCCCCCGCGCTTGCTACCTGCCCAATCACACCATGCAGGGCTGTAGCCCAGGATGGAGCAGGCAGAGTCAGGGGTACTGGACTTTGAAGAGTGCAGACGTGTTCCCGGTCCACCGAAGATCTTCGCGCCGGGCTCTAGAGGTAAGTATGAGGTGAGGGGGTGTGGAGAGGTGCGGTGCGCACAGGGTGGCTGCGGGTTGGGGGAAGAGCCACCGGACTCAACGAGGGACCGTTTCCTTTTTTTACAGTTTTTTTTTATTTTTTTTGTTAAAGGCAACTCGGGACTTTTGGCACACTGGGGTGGACTCCCAGCGTGCCACCTTGGAGTTTGTATCTTTTGGGGGGGGTTGGAGCCGACGGGGACTGGGCACCCCATCGGCCATACAGTGTGCTTGAGGGGGGAGGAGTGAATCAGCTGAGGGGGGATTGGGCACCCCCTCGGCACACAACAAATGGGGGGAGGGGCACATCATGGCGACAGGGATTGGGCTACCCCATCGGCAAAAGAACTGGAGAAGGGAGCATGCCGACAGAGGGATTGGGCACCCCCGACAGCTTCCCCAGGAACTGTGAAAGGCAGCGGCTGTCCGTTGGCTTCCTGGGGACTGTGAGAAGCCGACGGAGAAGCCATCGCCATGTTACTTTAAATGAGATACCACCAGACAATGCAGCTGTAATTGGCTGCTGCATTCAGGGACCACCCCGCAAACACAGCTGATCGTGACAGGGTGCTCCCTGATTGCAGCGGTCAATCTCTTTGTGCATAGTGGCATGCTCATTAACTGTCGCTTCTGGAAGCAAGGTGTTTCCTGCGCAAGCAAACACAAAAAGTGCACAAAATACAAAACAGCCAGATACAGATACTAGTACCCAGTTTTATACTTCAGCTGTGCTGTGCATAGTAACTTGCAGTGAGGACACTAGGCACTGAATCAGAGAGTACCTATAAAACTAATAATACTGAGAAATGCTATGTGTCATTTTTTTTCTACTGGCGGTTAAATGGCTATACATAGAAATTGTCGGCAGATAAGAACCGCCACATGTAGGCCCATCTAGTCTGCCTATAAGCCCTAAACTTGTATGCAGTCACCAGATCTGGCACTGAGGGCCATACAATGAGGATTGTTAAATGATTTTATTGTTAAATGATTTTAATAAAATATTTTGATGACTGCCTTACACAGCATCAATACTGTAAGGTAGGGAAGTCAAGTTACTACATATACAGGATCACCGTGTACTGTTAATATAAGTTTCAAGTTTATTTTCAGGAAAACGTCACTGAACACACTCATTTACAAGGAGGTCCCTCCTAATATAATAATAATAACAATAATAATAATAATGTGATATAAGCCCTTATGTGATTTATTTTGACATCTGAAATCTCACGATGTAGCCAATATGTGACTGTGTCAGATGTAGTATTACCAGGAGTTAACTCTTCTGCCTATGTTTCTAAGAAACAATTACTCAAAAGCACTGAATACTACAACAAATTTACATTTTTCACAATTCCAGTAGGGCAGTACCTGTACTGATCACTGCCTCATAGGACTGTTCCCAATTTGTAGAGGATCATTTTCAGTTTCCCACTGCAGAGGTATAGTAAAAGAAATCCAGACTCCTCTTAACTTTTCCACCAGTTGACTGCATATAGAGCCATCTTTTGAGTATAACTTCTTTGTCAAGTCACTGGGTGGGAATTAAACAAAAAACAAAATTCCTGAAGCCATAATGATCTGTACTGATTGGTCCAGTTGATCAACTGTCCACACTTTGTGCATGTGAGACACACGAGTGGAGTACTGGACCACTTAGTAATTAAATGAGAATTGTAAATCTCTGGCTCTGTCAGTTCAGAGCTGAGCCTCACTGTCACAGTCCTGACCCCCTGCTATCTTTACGTACAGCTGGTATACATCTCATCTCCCCTGCTCCTCTTTGAATCAGCATGGAAAGATTAACCCCTTCACACCTGAATTCTTTCACCCTGAAAGACACATACATGGCCCTTTTTCAAATTACTTCTATATAATTCTGGTGAGACGGGGTTAAAAAGGGCAATCTACTTTGGCCAAAAAAACTGGAGTGGCAGCAGCCCCCCCCTCGCTTCACCAGTTCTGCCACCTGTGGGCTACCTGTTACATAGCCAGATGCTGTTGGTGCGGTGTCCATTCTTACTTTAAGTACTGTATAAAGATTTGGGAGCTGCTGCTTCTGTATTGTACCTCCGGTAAAGAATGCATCTGTAATTGGCTGCTGCAGTCTGGGACCACTCTGCAAACACAGCTGATTATGACGTCAAGTTTCTTTGAGCATAGTGGCATGCTCATTAACTGCTTCCTACTGAAGCAAGCAAACACAAAAAGGGGGCCCCAACTGGGGCAACTAGTAAACATTAAACCACAGGAAAAAAAGAGACAGAAATTTCCCTTTTTCTTAATGTCAGATTTACCAAAGAAAAAAGACCTACAAGCTATAAAACATTACCAAGAAGTGCCAGTAGATGGCATACCACTCCAAGTATATATACAATCAGCTGTGGAGAGGATTTTTCCTTTTACTGATTCTGTAGGGGAGGCAGGATGGGAAGTAATAAATATTAGTGGATCCTGTTGGAAGAAACAAGATTACTACAGGTGAGTAATTTTTTTCTTCTAACCCCAGGAATCCACTAATATTATTACTTCTTGCAGACTATGCAGCAGTACCTCAAAGAGGTGGACAAAGAATCTATTTAGGAAAAAGACTCTGCAGAACTGCTGTGAGAAACCTAGCATCACTCCTGGACTGGGTGTCCAGGGCTATAATGCTTAGTGAAGGTGTGGACTGACCTCCAGGTAGCTGCTTTACAGATTTCCACCAAAGGCACATCTCGGGTAGCTGCAACAGTGGCAGTTGTGCCCCTTGTAGAATGGGCCCTAAGCCCAATAGGGGGAACCCTACCTGCTTTTGAGTAGCAAAACTAAATACACTGAACTATCCACAGAGAGATGGTTCTTTTTGAGGCAGATGTCCCTTTACCTACCTCCCCATAGGTGAGGAACAGCTGTTGTCTGTCCTGCCTATGGTGCTTGGTGTGAGTCATGTAGTAACTTAAATTCCTTTTTACATCAAGGCTGTGCTGTCTACGCTCCCCTGAGCTAGAGTGATCAGTGAAGAAAACTGGCAAGGTAACAGACTGGTTCAAATGGAAGTCAGAGACCACCTTGGGGAACTTCCTATTAGTTCTCACCACTACCTTGTCCCTGTGGAAGGAAACACAGTCCTTTTCCACACAGAGGGCCTGCAGCTCACTTATCCTCCTGGCAGAAGTGATTACTACCAAGAAGACTACCTTCCAAGTAACAAACTTTAGCTCTGCAGAGGGCATAGGCTCAAAGGGAGGAAGCATAAACTGGGCAATGCAAATGTTCAGGTCCCAAGCTGGCACTGGTTCCCTGTGAGGGAGAAACAGATGAGAGAGTCCCTTAAAGAACCTCCTGAAGATAGGATCTGAAGCTAAGGAGGTGTCCTTTCCAGCTGAAATGTATGCCGACAATGAAGCCAGGTGCACTTTTAGGGTTGAGTGCTGCAACCCCTGGGAATGCAGGTGAGTCAAATAGTCCAGCAGGGTTCAGATGCCAGCCTGAGCTGGGGCTATACAGGGTTTTAAATAATTGATTAGCAGTTTTTTTCTTGGGACAATGCTAACTGTACAGAAAGAATTTATATAGGTTTCCTAGAAGCGTTATGTTTATTAAACACAATGAGGCAAGTGCTATGCATTTTCACAGTGTTTTAGCACTTTTATGAGCAAAACGCTAAATCAATTTTTGGAGTTAAATAAAACCCTGCTATACCCTTATCTTTACACCATATACAGAATCTTTTCCATTTTGAGGCATAGATTTTCTTAGTAGAAGGTTTCCTATACCCCCTGGGGACCTCCAGAACCCCTTCAGAGAACTGCCAGCCTGCGTATTCTAAGTCCTCAAGAGCCATGCCTTGAGCCTGAGAGACCCGAGATTGGGGTACAAGACCCTCCCCTGAAAGTAGGTCAGTAGGTTATACTTTTGTGGAAGGTGAATCGGTTTGGTCACCAACATAGAGAGCAGGAGGGAGTACCAGGGCTGTCTGGCCCAGTCTGCTGCTACCAGAATCATTGAAGCTGGCTGCGACCTGAGCTTGATGAGCACCCTGAGTATCAGGGAAAAAGGGGGAAAGGCATAAAGATACCTCCCTGTCCAATCCAGAATCAAGGCAATCAGGGGAATTGTTCCCTTGGCAGGGCCCTGCAGCAATACTGAGGTAAGTGGCGAGTTTGGTGGGATGCAAAAAAACTATAATGGAGTAGACTTTACTAACATTCTGGAAAAACTGAATGAACTGAAATGGGACAATGGATCTACATCCCCTGAAGAGATTTGGACTAGGGTAAAAAATAAAATACTCGAATTAGAAATGGACCATATTCCAAATAAAATAACTTACACTAGGAAAGGTAAGATACTAATCTGGTTAACACCCAAAATATCAAATCTACTAGCAAAAAAAAAAAAAAGGCATTCAGGGCCTTAACAAGAGACAAATGGTTATAGCAAACACAAATACAAAACAATACCTGGGGAATGTAAACACAAAATAAAGCAAGAAAATCAAATAAAATTGAATTTAAACTTTAAAGATGGGGGGAAAAAGCTTTTATGCTTATGTAGACAACAAAAGATCAACACCACGATGTAGTGGTCCCCTTAATATAGGGAAAAAAATAGATAAGCCACAAGAAATGGCAGATGAACTGAACACTTATTTTTGTTCAGTATTCACAAATCTCTAAAATCAAAATATATCAAGAAATCCAAACAATCCTGAGATTCTGACTCAAATAACTAAACAGGACATTAAGACTCGACTACACAATTTAAATATAAATAAGTCACCAGGACCTGACAAACTCCATCCCAGAATAATTAAGGAACTATCTCAGTGGTTAACTGACCCATTACATAAAATATTTAACCTTTCCCTATACTTGGGTGACACCCCAAATGACTGGAAAACAGCAATGGTCACTCCACTTTTCAAAAAAGGAAATCATACCTTACCAAATAACTATAGATCAATATGTCTTACAAGCATACTGGATAAAATATTTGAATCATTATTCAAAACTAAGTTCGAAGAAGATATGGCAACCAAACAATTACTAGACAATACACAATATGGGTTTAAAAAACAAGGTGATGTCTTACAAGTAACCTGGTCTTTTACGAAAAAGTAAGCAAAATGCTACATGATAAAACACCTGTGGACATCATTTTAGATTTGTGCAAAGCATCTGATAAAATACCCCATTCAACTTTGATTAATAAACTGTATAAACTTGGGATAAATGGCACCCTGGTAAACTGGGTTGACCAATGGTTACGATACCATACCCAAGAAGTCTGCATTAGGGGACACTATTCAGAAATATGTCTGGTCACAAGTGGTGTACCTCAGGGGTCAGTCCTGGGACCCATAATATTTTCCATTTTCATTTCAGACATGACATCCAATTTAAGCAACTTTGCAATAAAAGTTGCAGACAACACAAAGATAGAAGCAAACACAATAACAAATGAAAATATAAATAATCTAGAAAATGATTTGAAGTTGCTAGAAAAATGGGCACAAAATAACATGTCTTACAATACAGACAAATGCGTAATTATGCACCTAGGAGAACATAAATGAAAATTACGTACCTACCGTAATTCTTGATCTTCTCTTGTATCTTCACCATTCATTACTGCTTGGGTGTAAGCCGGAGGCGCGCACCCGTCACGGGAGCTTTTTTTTTTTTTTTTAAAAGCTAGTACCAACGGGCGCTACCGAGAGTGACGCCATGCTTAGGGCAGCCGTTAGTAGCGATCGACCTCCTCCAACTCAGTTCTGTGAGTCGGAGAGGCAAAAAGCAAAAAGCATAGAAAAGAGAGACAGCGAGGCAAGGTAGCCAAGGGATAGCAAAGTAAGGAAGAATGAACTGAAAAAGGAATAAGCCGATGGAGAAAGGACAGAGGAGATAAGAACATTCCTAACCTAGGGATCGCAGGGCCTCCTTACCTGGGCGATTCTAGGTGGAGAGAGAAGGAAGGAGAAGGAATGAGGAAGAAAGAAGAAGAAGAAGAAGAGGAAGAGAAAGATGGGATGTTGAAGAGACCAGAATGCCCAACGAGCATAGTTAGCTGAAAAGCTTAAGGCTCGATTAGCAGGGGAGCAAGAATCCCTGGTGATAGAGCTGAACAGAAGGTTCACCGAACCCGCTAGACAGACTCAGAAGGGCATAGTCCTTGACCTCAACATGCCATGGTCCTTGATCCTAACTTCGGGCTCCTGGCCGAGAAAAGGCCTTTAACTGGAGGACACCGAGTAGGAAAGGATAAATCCTAGGCAGCATGTAAGAGCTGCTCAAGGTTTTAGAAATAGAAAATCTAGCCTTTCAGGCGGTTTATAGGTATTGAAATGGAACTCAATCGGACTTGCTAAGGCAGGCCAGAGGCTTAGACTGGCGAGAACTAGTCATGGTTAGCACTGCTTTTCTGCAAAACTGTCCAAGAAGGACACTTGAAGGGAAAATAATTATCTACATTATTAAAAGGAAAGAATTTTTCTTCCCTTTTTTTTTTTGACAGAGCATAACTTGCAGGCTTTAGGAGCATGACCCTATAAGCCAGGGATTGCCTTTCAGCAGTCGGAGAGAGTTCCCTCAGTTTTTTTTTTTTTTTTCCTTTTTTTTTAGAAAGGGAAAAATAATCGGACCTGCCTCTGCTCTGCAAGGCAAGAATAAGGGGGTGTGATTCAGGGCTTAACAGCTGGTAGCAGGGAATTGCGGACTAAAACTGTATAGACGGAGTCAGGCAGGAGCCCCAGGAGTATCTCGCCAGAAGGTATGGCAAGAGATAGTTGTGCAGCCTGATCACCACACACCGCAATTCTAGCAAACGGCCCAAGAATCTTAGAGTAAATAATTTTCTGGATTAGAATTAAGGTTCTTTAAAAAAAAAAAAAATTTTTTTTTTTTTGAAAAATTGGAAAGTAATTTTCCTTTTTTTTTTTTTTATTATATTTGCAGAGAGAGAAAGGAGACGGAGGGGAGAAGCCACAGGAGGAGGCCACTGAGGGATGGATGGGTCAGTAATGAATGGTGAAGATACAAGAGAAGATCAAGAATTACGGTAGGTAATGCAATTTCATGTCTTCCCTGTCAATCTTCACCATTCATTACTGCTTGGGTGAGTACTTCAAGCTTCTTCCGAAAGGGAAGGTAAAGACCCTGAGGGAACAAGACCCCCAGCCTCCTGTTGGTGAGAAACAGAAGGGAAGACCCTGGCTTATTCACAGAAGCCTAAGTGGGAGAAGAGCTAGGAGGTGCCTCCAGAGGACGAGGAGACGAGAGAGAGCCCTGCAAAAGCCTCCTAGCTCTAGAGCAGAAGAGACGGTCCTCGAAGGCGGAGCAATCACCCACGCCGGCCAGGGTGACAACTCTTGAGAGACGGTTATGCCGTCTGCCTAATGCAGATCGCTGTCCCCGCAAGCCTGGAAGCCACCTCACTGGCGTCGTAAGATGCCCTTGCTTGGTGTCTTGCCAGCTCCAGGCCTACCGCGGAGAGGGCAACGACTTGTCTGGTTTGCTCCGTATCAGGCATTGATGCCAAAAGCTGGGACATCATCGACCACAAATGCCGATTTTAGGCAGCGTGGTGAGCCTGATGTGATGCAATACAGGCAACCGCACGAGAAGAAGAGAACACTCTTCGCCCCCAATGGTCGAACTGCAGAGAGTCCGGATCCGGTGGGCAGTCGTGCGCCAGGCAGCGGCACCCGGAAGGAGTGTCCAGGTAGACCAAACCAGAGGGGGGGTTGGGAAGGGTACCTAGAGACTCCGAGGGTGCACAATACCTTCGCTGACAGTCAGCCGGGGCTGGAGAAGAAGCGGCTGGGGACTGCCAGGACCGGATAGACGCCTCCTGGAAGGGGATAGGCCAGGAAGGTACCACCAAATGCTGGGCACTGAATTCACCGAGGAACTCACGCGTCTCCCGTTCGGTATTGTCTCTCCGAACATAGGAAATCCTAAGATCCCTCACCATCCTCGAAAGGAAACGCTGATATTCCGTGAAATCAGCATCGGAGGAGAGATGAGCAGGGGGTTCCTCTCCCTCAGAGGAGGGAGACGAGGATGATGGGGAGCTGGAATGCCCAGAAGGCTCTTGCAGCGGTGGGGAGAGTCGAAAGACCCGCTCATGCATGTATCTAACATATGAGGGGAAGGCCGCCGCAGAACCTCTGAACTGCTCCCAAGATAACGGACCTGTAGGCCCGACATGGCCTGGGAGCGGAGGTGGTGGAGGCAGAGAGATGGGAGAGGGGCACCTACAAGGAGGCAACAGATCTCTGCCAGGGCTCTGGAATCTGGGGAACGGAGCCCTAGCTGTAGGGGTCCCGGACAGCAGACCAGGCCACAAAACGGAACTCTGGGAAAGCGGAGCCTGGAAGAGCCCAGGGGGAGAACCTCCCCTGTGACGACGTCGGGACTGCATGGATCCAGAAGGGCAGCCGTAACAACGCCGCCGGAGGGCACCCTAGAGCCCCGGAGGGAGGGGCGGGGTTCGGCGCTACGGCCCTGGCCACCCCCCCCGAGGTGGCCAGTGTACCCCAGGGCCCGATCCTGCCCTCAACCCCTCGGACCGAGAGGGCCCTCCTCCTCAACAGCAGCGGCCCCCTATCCCCAGAGGGGGCAACAGCACCCGGGGCAGCTGTCACCGCCCTCCGGAGAGGGAGCTCCCCTCCGTCACCCCCACGTCTCCCTCCCGGGACCCCCGGCCACCCCCAGCCGGGGAGCCCTCAGGAGAGGACGGAAGGGGGGACAGAGGGAGGGGCCCGCTGCGCCACCTGGTACCTCTAGCCACAGGGGACCCAGACTCTGAAGAGTGAGGGTGCCAGGATGGGTCCACGTCTGAATCATCGTCCTCCGAGGAGGACGAGACCAGCTGGACCTCAATGCTGGCCACCCCAGGGGTCCCAGAGGCAACGGCGCCGCGAACGGCACCGGTACCAATGGCGGCGCCGCCGCTTCACGCTGGCAACAGCCAGGTCTGACTCCCTGGAGCTTCCACGGCGCTGCAGGACAAACGTGCACCGGCCCGTGCCAGAAACCGAGCCGGGCGCTGAAAGAGGCAAGATCAGGCCAACGGGCGCTGGAGGTGAGGCGCATCGACAGCGCCGGCGCAGTGATCATCGGTGCCGCCAACGGCACCGAGACGCAAGGCAGCGCCGCTTAACGGGCGCCGCCATGATCACCGGGCGCCGCGAACGGGCGCTGGGACAAGCGGCAGCCTAATGGCGCCGTCTCATCACCGCACCGCGAACGGCGCCGATCCAAAACGGCGCCAAAAGGCGCGCCGAGGGTCCACCGTGCCAGGGCCCAGAAGTCGAGGGCCTCGACACGGGGAGCCTGCACCTCCAAGGAGGTGACTGCCGAGGCGGTAGTCGGCGCTGCCCCGAGGGACTATGACGCCCCCGACACCGCAGATAGCCTCCCTCCTCGCAAGAAAAGACGAGACCCTCCTCCTCGGATCAGATAAGCCCGGAGGGGACCCGGGGAAGGGCCTAGAGACCTTACCTGAGAATCCTCGAGCGACGTCGCCCCCGAGGTCGGGCCTTTGCCGAGCTTGAACGCTGACTTCGAGGACACGGTGGTCCATGGAGAAACAGGCGCCGCACGAATCCATATCATGGTTGGGTCCCAGGCAACGAAGACAGACGCCATGCCGGTCCGAGATGGAGAAATGCCGCCACAGAAGCACCGACGCATAGGGGCTGCCCATTGCTGGAAAACGCTTAGCTCTGGAACCCGACATAACGCGAAAACTATTGAGAGAAAAACAGTAGGAAATACACCCGCGCCGCTTTTAGAAAGAAAAGGAACAGTTCACCGCTGGCGCCGAGTGTGCGGAAAAATCAGGAGTCGGACGCAGTTAGCAGAAGAGCGCTCAGACAGGTGCTGCCTCGACGGGCGGGAGAAACAGAACTGAGTTAGAGGAGGAGTCGGTCGCTACTAACGCCGCCGCGCATGACGCTACCTCGAGGGCTGCGCCATAGTACTAGCTTTAAAAAAAAAAAAAGAGTTTCTGCGACGGTGCGCTCCTGGCTTACACTTCCAAGCAGTAATGAATGATGAAGATTGACAAGGGAAGATCAATAAACACCAATATACACTCAATGGAAAAATGTTGAAGTCTGTTACTACCGAAAAAGATCTTGGGATAATTATATCATCAGACTTATCGTTTGGAAAACACTGCGTACAATTAATAAATTAAGCAAATAATATAATTGGATGCATTAAAAGAGCTTTTGTAACAAGAAATAGGGACTGCATTATCCCCTTCTATAGATCTTATGTTAGACCGCACCTGGATTACTGTTCACCCCTCTGGAGTCCATACTTGAGAAGGGATGTGAACAGACTGGAGGGGGTTCAGAGAACGGTAACAAAAATGATAGATGGAGTGCATGACAAAGGCTATGCTGAGAGATTATTCGACTTAAAAATGTATTCTCGAGAGTTAAGAAGAACAAGGGGCGACTTACTTCTTATATACAAAACACATAAAGATAATGACCCAATGACAAATTTAGACATGACATTCAATAACAGAAGCTGTAATTTGAGAAGTCATACATATCAGCTTTCACTTACATACCCAAAGAGAGACTCCAGATGTTTCTTTTACAGACAAAGTATAATTCCATTATGGAATTCGCTACCAAATCATATAGCTACTGCTAGCAATCACGTATCCTTTAAGAACAACTTAGACTCCCATTTATTGAGTAAATGGCATTATTTTCCAGCATGCTGGAGATGTACTTACATGGGTTAAAACCTTCTGTACATCTATCTAATCCAAGTATGATATCTATTTCTGGGGTTCCCCACCGCCTGAATAGAGCATTCACCACTTGCTTGTTCATTGCCCATTCATGATGAGCCTGGTTTATCCTGCTCAAGGCATCTGCCAGGGTGCTATCCTTGCTAAGCAGATGGATCTACTGTAGGGAGGCATTTAGAGAGTAAGCAAGGCTCCATATCTTCATTGCATCTGTGCAAAGTGGAGTGGACCTTGTCCCTCCTTGCTTGTTGATGTAGTACATTGTTGTGGTATTGTCTGTTCTGACTTGTACCACCTTTCCCTGTATTAGGTGTGAGAAAGCCTGAAGGGCCAGGTAAACAGCCCTTAAATCTAGCAGATTTATGTGCAGGAGTGAGTCTGCACTCTTCCAGGTGCCGTGAATGGTGTGTTCCCCCAAGTGGGCAACCCACCCTAACAGGGAAGCATCTGCTGTGAGAACCAGTGAAGGGGGCCCCTGTAGGAATAGGACCCCTTCTTTCAAGTTTTCCAGCTCCATCCACCATTGTAGTGCCTGTAGTAGCACTCTTGTTACTGGTACTGGTTTTGATAGGGCGTCCCACCTTTGGCACCAGTGTGCTCTGAAGTGGAACTGAACATCTCTCATCTGAAACCTGGCACCTATAACTGTGCTTGTTGCAGAAGCCATGTGCCCTAACAGCTGTAGAAACTTTCTTGTTGGCTTTGGCCTGCTCAGGACAAATGAGCCTGCCAAAAGCTGAATGCTTTCTGCCCTCTCCTGAGGGAGGAAAGCCCTTCCCAGTACAGTGTTTAGTTCTGCACCAATGAACTGCAGTACCTGCACAGGGATGAGGACTGACTTTTTACGCTGAGAAGGAATCCCAGAGAGTGCAACAGAATCCAGGTTACCGGAATGTGTTCTGTCATCTGCTGGTGAGATTTTCCCACAATTAGCCAATCGTCGAGATACAGAAAAACTGTAACACCTACTCTTCTTAGGTGTGCCACCACTACTGCCATGCACTTGGTAAAGACCCTTGATGCAGAGATGAGGCCGAAGGGAAGTGTTGAGAACTAACAGTGGTCTGAGGGGAGTCTGAATCTCAGATATTTTCTGTGCGACTCCCTTATGGGAATAAGGAAATATGCGTCCTTTAGGTCTAAGGAGGCTAGCCAGTCTCGTTTTTGCAGAGTTGGCAGAATCATGGCCAATGTGGCCATCTTGAACCTGGGTTTCACCAGGTACTTGTTTAGCAGTATGAGGTCTAGTATAGGCTGCCACTCCACATTCTTTTTTGTTGTTAGGAAGTATTTTGAATAAAACCCCTGCCCTCTTTGGCTGAGGGGAACAGGCTCTACTGCTCTTGCTAGCAGTAAAGCCTGCACCTCCTGTTCCAGCGGTTTTCTTTCTGTGAAAGAAGCTGGTGTAAACTGCTTTGATTTTGAAGGAGGAAGGGACTTGAAACAAAGGGACATACCCTGATTCACTATTTCCAGAACCCACTTGTCTGTGGTGATTTTCAGCCATTCCTGAAAATAATGAGTCAGTCTGCCCCCTACAGGAGATGGAGAGGCAGCCTGAAGGGAAAAGTCAGGGATTTTGCTTTGTTTGCTGCTGGGGCTGTGCAGATTGGGATCCTCGCCTGGAACCCTTTCTGCCTCTGGCTCTATACAAACCACCCAGCTGTGACTGGTACTGCTGTTGGGGAACAGCCTGCACTTGAAAGAAAGGCCTCCTAAAAGAGGACCTACCCCTGCCTCCCCTGCCATAAGATGAAGTAGAGGGAGAAGCTCTCTCTTTAGTAGAATTACTCCTGAAAGTAGCCTTATACTCATCTACTTTCTTCATGTATGTCTCAGTCTGGGCACCAAAAACTGAGTGACCCTCGACTGGGAAATCCATAGCCTTACCCTGGGTGTCCTGGGTGAGATTAGTAGCTCTCAGCCAGGCAAACCTTCTCAATGCTATAGTACCTGCCATCCATGTAGCAGCTGTGTTATTTGGGTCAGCTAACATTTGGAATTGGTACTTGGAAGCCTCCAAGCCCAGTCTTGCAGTATCCAACAACTCTGAAACTGTTAGAGGGGTTAGCCTCAGCATTATCCAAAATGGACTGCCAAAGAGCCTTCTGGTAGAGGGCTGCATAAGCTTGATAACTGGCTTGGCAAACTGCCAGGGAAACTGAAAGGTACCCTTTTTTGCCATGCTGTCTATTTCTCTCGAGTCCTTCTCAGGGGGGGTGAGAGGACAAGGGAGTTTTAGCCTTTTCACAGGCAGCCTGTTGGTCACTCAGCTCCTGACCTTTCAAGCTGGTATTTTTTTAATCACACTTTTTATCAGTGGGTGTGACAGTGTTTGGAGTCTTGAGAATTTCCAGGACATCCTTCTTAAAGAACTTATACATAGGCAAAAGGAGCCTTCTGGTGGGTGTCAGCCCCATAAGCTCCATATATTGGGCTTCTTCCTCATCCTGGATCTCTTCTGCAGTTTGCAGATCTAGGGTTTCCACCATTTTCCTAACAAAAGAAAAAATGGGATGAAAAGTCCTCTGTGGGTTTGAGAGGACAGCCAAAGTCCTGTTCTGGTGAGACCTCAGGTTCAATACCCTCCTCTGCCTGATCATCTTCCCCACATTCCACTGTGTCAGTTGGTAAAAGAGGTACAAAAACAGGAGTTTTTTCAGCAGAAGTGACCACAGGCTGCTTAGAGGGTAATAAACCCTGCAGCACTTGTAGTAAGGCCAGGCATCCCTCTTCCATCAAGGCCACCAGTTCAGGGAGCTTGTTGCCCAGACTACGGGCGTTGGTACTCATTACCCTCCATTTCTTGATGGCTTTACCCCTTTTTGACCCATCCCTGTCCTTATTGCATTTGTCATTTTCTCCATTTACCCCTGCGCTTCTCCCTATTGACATCTCCATGTTGGTGTCTACCTCACTTAGTGCCCTGATTTTTTGGGGGCTAGGATTTCCCTGCTCCTTTCCAGTGCCTCCCCCCTTGGCTAGTTTAAATGCTTGCCAATGAAGTATTTAAACCTATCACCTAGGATCCTGGCCCTCCTGACAGACGCAGACCATCACACCAGTATAGGCCTGCATCCGTCCAGGTGGACCCCCAGTCCCCAATGAAGCCAAATCCCTGAGCTCTGCACCAGTTTTTCAACCACGGATTGTATCCCATGGTGTGGAGCACCCTAGCCTCATCCGTGCCATAGATAGGCAGCACCTCCGAGAAGGTTACTGTGTGTGCTATTTGTCTAAGGCCCCTCCCCATCTCCACAAACGCTTCTTGTACTGCTCTGATCCCTTTCTTAGCCAGGTCATTTGTCCCTAGGTGGACAATGACATCCACCTCCCTACCCTGTGCAGCTGCTCCTGTGATCCTGAGGATTCACTCCCTGTCCCTCCAAGCCATGGCGCCAGGCAGGCACCTTACCTCCCTCTCCCCTTCCTCCCCCAGTTCTACCTTCCTAACAACGGAGTCCCCCACCAAGAGTTGTTTCCTTCCCCTGTGGGGTCCCATGCCACCCTCCTGTGGGTCTCCTTTGTGGAGGTTCCCAGCATCCTCCTTGGTCTCCACTGTAGGTGCCTCCATAGAGGAACCACACTTTTCCAGAACGGCATAGAAATTGTGGAGAGGTACAACTGGAGGGATGCGCCTCTGCTCCACCACCCTCACCCTCCCTGAGCCCACTGTGGTCCAACCGCTCCTCTTTCTTGGCAACCTCTGAGGCAACGGCAGTGACCCTGGTGGTCCCTGGGTGGGAGAGGAGGTTCCACAAATCCTGGCCAACTCAGCCTGGAGATGAGCAACATCCTCCCTCAGCCCAGAGAGGTGCCTGCAGATGGGACAACACTGCATCCTCCAGAACGTCTCCTGGAAGACTGCAGCTCCACAGCCACTGCAATGCACCACTCCCATCATGCCTTTTTTCTGGCCCCCTAACTGTTGTTTGGAATACTTACTCTTTCCTCTGTTTGTTTATTTTCTTTTTTTTTCCCTACTTACTGCCTCTGTGCCCTTTTAGCTCCTGATCTTCCTGTTCTAAGACAAGAAGTTCCTATATTTCTCAGTAGCCTCCTTACTTGCGCAGAGTCAGACCTCCAGCAGCTAGGGGGGGACGGAGAGCTACTTTAGCACTTCTAGGATGGTGAGTCTTTGGTGGCTCTGTGATCACTCACTTCCTGCTCCCAAACAGGAAGTTCCTGTTGTCAGTCAAATCCTGTGCCTATAACAGTAGAACTGGTTTAGGGTGGAGGGGAAGGAAGGAGGGCAATATAGTCCCAGTAGAGAAGTTTTAGTTATACCAGTAGCTCCTTCCTCCTGGTGTTCTGTCGCAGAAGCTATGTAGGGCAGTGCTTAAATCTGGTTTTAACCTGGCTCCTTCTAGCTAAGCCACTCCCCATACTTTGCAAATCTTTCTACACTTAGTTAATTTCACAGAAAACAATTCCCTTCTGACACCTGTGACAAGCACCTAGATAAGTACACAGATAACAATTTACTTCAACTACCTCTGACAAACATAATAACTTTTTTTTTTTTACCCTAAATTGAAGGTCCCAGTACAAGATTTCTAGTTCTTAGTCCCTGTACAGAAGTTTTAGTTATACCAGTAGCTCCTTCCTCCTGGTGTTCTGTCTGTTCTTGCTGGAGGAGACCTGACTGGAGAGATCGCATGTGGACTAGTGCCCAGGGGACCAAGTCTGCCAGGGAGACCATCGTCCCTATGAGGTGCATGAAGGAACGGGCTGGCAAAGATTGAGCTGCTTGGAATTTGTAGATGAGAGACCTCCGTTCTTTGAATTTCACCTCTGTGGGGAAAACTTTGTTTTGGATCGTGTTGATATTCATCCCCAGATGGCTCAAAGACTGTGACGGTCGCAGAGAGCTCTTTTTCAGGTTGATTACGAACCCCAAAGAGGAAAGGCACTGGGTGACCTCCATCACTGCTTGAACTGCTTGATCGTACCCTGGGGCTTTGATGAGAATATCGTCCAGCTATGGGAAGAGCTAGATCCCTTGCATTCGGAGGCGAGCGACCACTGTCACCGGGACTTTGGAGAAGACTCTGGGGGCTGTGGACAGGCCGAAGGGCAGCACTGTGAACTGAAAATGGTGACCTTCCACTTTGAATCTTAGAAATTGATGGTGTGCTTTCAAGTTCAAGTTAATTGCAGGAAAACTCCATTGAGCAAGCTCATTCACAAGGAGGTCCTGTGACATGTAAACTTACAACAAACATACATACATAATTGATAAACAATATATACATAAATGCAAGCGTTCATATAATACAAGCAAGATATTACATACAAGGACACCACATGGGATGACTGTAGGTGGTAAGCAAAGTAGTGGAACACAGGGTGACCATTTCTAGATAGCATACTGACAATTGAAAACATGGTAACTGGTGTTTGCAATACATACATTTTAGCAGATTGATCAACAACAGAAAGTAAAGGGTAAGGGAGGTAAAAATGGCTTGGTAGGGTGAGCGGAGAAGTATATACGTAGACAGAGCCAGGAGTAGGAAGGGGAAGGAAAGCAGGAGTGGGATTGCTGCAGCAAAAGGTAGCAGATATAAGTCAGGAGCCGGTGAGTGAAATAGTGTCTTGATATAAATGAAAGTGCGAACAATAAGTAGTTAACATGCACAAGGCAATTAGGGTCTTACACAAAATGCACATGGCACACATGGGGATAAGAAGGGGCTTAATGACAGTTGCAGATATCTTTTATTTTAGCTGAGCTTAGCACTTTATAGAAGTTAATTGAAACTGTGCTAGTTAGTTTCAGCATGGTCTGTAATTGGTTCCAAATAGAGGGAAGGGCATGCGCAATAGTACGTTTACCAAAGGAGGTCCGTGTCCTCGGAATATCAAGCAGAATGAAATCAGATTTTCTTAAAGAGTATGCACTATGCGAAATACTAATGAGAGATGAAAGATAGCACGGTAATTTGTGCAGGAGCAGTTTGAGGGTCCATAGACCAGCATGGAGCAGGCGTCTAGTAGTGAGAGATGTCCATCCAACAGCTGCATATAGGTCACAGTGGTGCGAACGGTAAGGGGAGTTGGTAATGAACCGTAATGCACGGTGATAAAGGATGTCCAATTTACTTAGGTTTGCGAGAGTGGTAGAGGAGTAAATGACATCACCATAGTCGAGAAGGGGGAGAAAAGTGATCTGGACGAGCTTATTTCGAATTTCAAGGGGGAAGAGGGGCCTATTTCTAAAGAAGAAACCTAACCTGGCTTTAAGCCTTCTGGAGACGTCTTCAGTATGGTCATTGAAGGAGAGTCTGTCGATCCAGATGCTCAGATATTTGAATTTGGTGACAACTTCCAGAGGCTCATTTAACATGGTAACAATAAAATCTTTGGGCAGGGTATTGGAGGTACCTGTGGCGGCACTACGAGAGAATACACAGCTTTGGTCTTCTTTGCATTAAGCAGAAGCTTTGCCTTTATTAAATTATGTTCAAGTTGGGCAAAGTCCGCTTGAAGCACCCCCTTGACTTCGGATAGCGTTGAGCCAGAGGTATACAGCACAGTGTCATCCGCAAAGAAGTGCAGATTGGACATGGATATATTGGAATCAAGATCATTAATGTATAATGAAAACAAGATAGGGCCTAGGATAGATACTTGGGGGACACCTCTAACAACTGGCAAGGCAGCAGAGAAATTGCCATCTGCTTTTAATTTCTGGGATCTCCCAGTTAAGTAACTAGAGAACCACTGGGTAGTATGGTACGTGGCATCCAACTTTGCAAGACAATTGACTAATAGGTTGTGATCAACAGTATCAAAGGCTTTGGTAAGATCCAAAAAGACTGCTCCAGTTACCTTCTTTGCATCTATAGCAGAGATCCAGTCATTGGTTACTTTTGCTAATGCAGAGATTGTGCTGTGATTTGGCCGGAAGCCAGATTGAGCTGGGTTAATGAGAGAACAGGTTTCCAAATGAGATTTTAACTGATTGTGAATCAGTTTTTCAAAAACTTTAGAAAGGATAGGCAATATGGAGATAGGCCTGTAGTTATTTACATCGCACGGGTCACCAGATTTGAATAGAGGGAGGATATGTGCTGATTTCCAGCAGGACGGCACAGTAGCAGATGTAATGGAGAGACTGAAGATATGAAGAATTGGGGCAGCAAGATGGGCATATCCTAACCTTTGGAAGAAGGGTTCCAAGCCATCGTCCCCTGCACTTTTTTTGGTATCTAAATTAAGGAGAGAATCTTCTATTTACATACTAACATACTAAAATGCCAGCAGAATAGGCCTAACGGTCTCTCACGTCTGCTCGTTTGGTCAGCCCCCACTCTGGGAGCTGACCTTGCTGCCCCCCTCGCCTTCTCTGGCTTCTCCCTTCCCAGTTCTGGATATTCTCGCTGCATTGGATTTTGCTTCCAGAACCCTTCCCCTGTACCTGTCCCACCCCCTCTTGAACCCCTCCACAGTCTCTGCCTCCACCAGCCCCCAGGCAGTGCATTCCATGGCTCCACCACCCTCTCAGTGAAGTAGCACCTCCTCCTTTCTCCCTGAATCTTCCCCTCGCCTCTAGTGGCCCCTCCTCCTTCTTCTAAGCACCCTGACTGTTCCTCCCTATTTACCCCTTTCATGTACCTGAAGACCCTCATCGTGTCCCCGGTCCCTTCTCTCTTCCAATGTGTACATATTTAGCTCTTCGAGCCACTCCTCAGGTCCTGTCCCCAAGCCCCAAATCATTTGGTTGCCTCCTCTGGACCCTCCAGGAGTTTAATGTCCCTCTTTAAGTGTGGCTCCAAAACTGCACGCAGTACCTCGAGTGCGCCTCACCAAGCAGTTATACAGAGGAGTATCACTTCCCTCCTTCTGGAGGTGATTCCCCAGCGATGCATCCCAGCATCCTGTTGGCCTTGGCTCTGCCCTCCACAAGTCTCCGAGTTGTTCATCCTGACATCCACCACCACCCCAGGTCCCTCTCAGCCATCGAGACTTGTAGCATCCCAGGGTGTACACTTGGCCCGGGTTCCTGGCCCCAGGTGCAGTACCTTGCATTTCCTGCATTGAACCTCAGCTACCACTTTCTAGACCATCTTTCCAGAGCCTTCAGATCCCCTGTAGGGTCACCTCCCTCCCCATCCACCACCACCCCAGTTTTGGGTCACCCGAAAGAGACTCATCTCACTCCTGATACCTGTCCTTATGTCAGAGACGTAGGCGTTGAACAGGAGGGCCCAGGACTGATCCCTGTGGGACCCCACTAATGACCCTCCTTGGGGATGAGACTATCCCGCCAACTACGACCCTCTGGGTCCGGTCCTGGAGCCAATTGCCTATCCATCTGATTATCTGGTTCCCCACCCCCCATTTCTCCCAGCTTATACAACAGGCCCACGTGAGGAACAGAATCAAATGCCTTGCTGAAGTCTAGAAAGAGGATGTCCACTGGTCTACTCAGGTCCAAGGCACTCGTCACCCAGTCATAGAACTCCACAAGGTTTGGCTGACACGATTTCCCCAGGACGAATCCATGCTGTCTATAGTCCAGGCACCCTGACTTTTCCAGGTCCCCCCCAGCCTCTCCTTGACAATGCCCTCCATCACCGATGTCAGGCTGACAGGCCTGTAGTTCCCTGCCACCTCCCTTGATCCCCCCTTGTGGATAGGCACTATATGCGCCACCTTCCAGTCCTGAGGCACCCACCCTGTCCTCAGAGAGATGGTGAAAAGCTCCGGCCAGGGGTTTCGCCAGGACATCCGCAAGTTCCTTCAGCACTTTGGGATGTAATTTATCTGGCCCCAGTGCTTTCTCCATCTTAAGGGACCTGAGGGCTTCCCTCACTCTCTCTGCTGTGATTTCCACTTCCGCTACCTCTTCTCCCTGCTTAGCCTTCCCCCCTCCTGCCAGTGATGCCTCCTCCTCTCCCCAGTCCCGCCGATCGGTAAGGGTCCCCCCCTCCTCAGTATCACTGTTTCCTCCCATGTATGATAAAGCACCCCCATTTTTCTTGGTGAAAACTGAGGTGAAGTACTCATTTAGTACCTCAGCCTGCTCCCCCAGGTCCTGTGCCCATCTCTCCCCTGTTTTAATCCTGCTAATCTGCCCCTTCACCCTTCGTTTTTCCCCAATGTATCTAAAGAACCCCTTGTTCCCTCTCCTAATTTCCCTGGCCAGGTTCTGCTCCTTCCTTGCCTTAGCTGCCCTCACCACCCTAGTGGCCCTTCTAGCCATCAGCTCATACTCCCCTCAAACCCTTTCACTCCTTGAGCACTTGAATTGCCTATAGGTTGCCTTCTTTCCCCGCACCACCTCCTGGACCTCCCTTGTCCACCAGCAGGGTTTTCGGGCCCTACCGCATTTTCATCTTCTTCTTGCACAGGTACTGGTAGCATCCTGCACCCCTCTCCTGATGATTTCCTACCTACTATCAGCGTCCATGTCTGACCCAATCGCATCCAAATGCTCCTTAAGGATCCTTCCCATTTCCTTAAAATCCACCCCCTGAAGTCAGTTACCTCCGTCTTTTGTGCAGCCTTCTACCCCTCCTAGGTCCAGGCAGAACCAGACTGCAGCATGGTCACCCCGCCAACGGGTCCCTACCTAGGCCCCCAATCTGGTCACTGTCTGCCAGGACCACATCCAGTACCAAGGCCTCCTTGTCGGTTCCCCACCTGCTGAGTTAGGAATGCATCTTGAAAGACATCCAACAACCTCTGTTTCCTGGCCACCGATGATGTCATAGTCTCCCAGTCTGTTCCTGGCATGTTTAAGTCCCCCAACACCACCACCCTTCCCCTGCCCAGCTCCTCCGCCAGTGCAGGGGGTCTATACACCACTCCTATTTTTACCCTCTTGCCCCCCCTTGTTATCAAGGTGACCCAAATCGCCTCTACAGTTCCCTCCGCCTCCTCTACTCCCCTATGCCAATGCAGTTTTGACTATCACTCTACCCTCCTCCCTTCCCCCCCGTCCTTCCTGAACATAGTGTAACCCTCCAGGTTCAAGTCCCAGTCATGTCCTGCAGTGGCCCAGGTTTCAGTGACCACTGCCACATCCACCGCTCCCTCAGTTAGCATCACCTGGAGCTCAGGCATTTTATTGCCCAAGCTCCTGGCATTTAGCAGGACTACCTATACTTCCATTTCCTCTGCTAGTGTTCCCATGGGGATTCTGTTTTCCCCTGGTCTGTACTTTACCAGTTGGCCTTTTCCCGCATTCCTCCAGCTCCCCGGGGGGGTGGAGACAGAGTCCCTCCTTTATCGGTCCCCCGACAGCCTTTTTCTCCCATCCTCCTTCACAAGTTTAAACCCCACTTTTCACCAATGAACCCTCTATTTTCAACTTAAGGATTCCTCCTCCACATTTAGATGGACCCTATCTCTAGCACATACAGCTCCTTAGCCTCCCAGGTCTCCCCCAATCCCCATCAACCCATACCCTCTGGCCTCACACCACTCCGTGAGCCACTGGTTTATCTCCCTAATCTTTCTTTTGTGTTCCCCACTAGCCCTTGGCACCGGCAGGATTTCTGAGAAGGAAACTGTGCATCCTATGTCATGACAGACCCTGGCAAGCTCCCTGAACCTTGCCTGTATCAGATACCTTGCCTGTATCTGTATCTCTGTATTTCTTTAAAAGTTATCTCACGTAGTTGAAAAGAGCTAGGTGCGGGGCTAGATATGGGGGGCCGGGGATTAGGTTGGCTTATCGCAGAACCAGCATAAGGTGAAGAGTCGGAAGCTAGTTCAGCTGTGGCAAAGTGAGAGTTAAGTTCTTCAAGGATTAAGGACTTGTTTTCCACTATCTTGCCACTTGTGACTATCTCTGTTGAGATGGAAGGGGCAGTAGACTGCCCTTCTATAGATTTAATTATCCTCCATATTTTGAGGGTTACCTTTCGCTTGTTCGAGGGTAGAGATGTAGTAGTTAGCTTTAACAGAATGTATACTTTTCACACAGGTATTCCTGGTTGTTCTAAAAGCCTGCCAATCCGAAGATTTCTTGGAATGCCTAGCTTTCGCCCAGAGCTTGTCTCGGGCTATGAGGGCTGCCTTAAGATCTGAGGTGAACCAGGGGTTAGAGTTGTTCCGTACCCTAACTTTGATAAAAGGGGCATGCTTATTTACCAACATAGTGAGGCTGTCATTAAGGGTGTAAGCTGCCTCACTGACATCTTTGGCTAGGTAAAGGTCTTGCCAACTGATCATGCCCAGGTCAGAAAGGAAGTTTGCTGCACTGAACTTGAGAAAGGACCATTTTGTTATAAAGATGGGCTGCGGTCGGGCCTTAATTTGAGATCTTATGCAAGCAACAATCCCGTGGTCGCTCATGTCGTTGAGAAACACAGCTGAATGCGATATTTTATGTGGGTGAGTGGTTAATACCACTTCTAGGATAGAGCTGTTGGCAGTATTTAGGACGTTGTTCCTTGTAGGTTCGTTAACTATTTGCCCAAGACCTAGTTCGTCACAAAGGGATTTAAGGCAATGTGATTTAGGTGTTAGCCAATCCATATTTAGATCCCCTAAAAATATTGTTTCTGTTTTTGCATCTGCGAACAAGGATTTCAGAAGATTAAGGACTTCAACGCCACCAGCCGGAGGTCTATAACCACCTATAATAGTAATGCATTCAGAAGAAGGGAGATGAAGGTTCAAGGAGACAATCTCAAATTCCTTAGCTAAAGATTTGCAGCTAATATTAGTGACCAAATACTTGGATTTGGCGTAGATAACCACACCCCCGCCTCTAGAGTTTCTGTCCGCTCTAAATTGTTTATAATCCTGTGGAGAGATTTGTTGATCTGTATTAGTCTTTTTTAACCAAGACTCAGTAATTATAATAAGGTCAGGGTTGGTATGCGCAGCCCAGGCTTGCAGTGGTACAAGTTATTTTAGGCAGGCTTAGAATATTGACCAACACCATCTTAAGACCTGTGGCCTCTGCAAAATCGATAGGTGAGGTAAGAAAAAATTACTCACCTTAGTAATGTTGTTTCTTCTAATGGAGTCTTGCTATATTATGACAATTGCAGTTTGTCCCACCATTAGAACTGCTCCGGAGGTGAAAGAGTTAACTCCATTCCATGAATGGAACTTAGAGCACGAGCTCTAAAGAGAAGCTCTGTCTGTGTAGTTTCAAACCTGAACTGTCAGATCTTTATGAGCAAAAACTCACTAAGGTCTGTGTGGAAGCTGTAACCTACACTAGCCAACTGGCTACCTAAATATTAACACCTATTGCTGGTCCCAACACAAAAGACTCAAGTCAGGGGACCAGAACTAATAGTATAATTTAACAATATGAGAGAAATATAAGGAAAAATGAAAAACACCACACCCCAAACCCCAAGAAGGGTGAAAACACATAAAAAGGGCACAAATAGTGCCCACACTGGAGCTACTCCACCCATGCAAGTAGAAGTTCTGAGAGGGGCAGGCTGGGGAGGTCATAATATAGCAAGACTCCATTAGAAGAAACAACATTACTAAGGTGAGTAATTTTTCTTCAAACAACATGAAGTCTTGCTATATTATGACAATTGCAGACTACACAGCAGTACCTCCATGGAGGAGGGACAGAACCCACTTAGGAATAGGCTCTGAAGCACAGCTGTGCAAACCGAGCATCTCTCCTAGCCTGGACATCCAGGAGTAATGCTTGGTGAAAGTGTGTACGTTTTCCAAGTAGCAGCTTGACATATCTCCAATATAGGGATGTCTCTGGCAGCAGCTAGAGAGCCGCTGTACCTCTGGTAGAATGAGCCTGCCAGAGGGGATCTCTGCCCAGTTTCTGATAACAAAATTAGATACAAGAGACAATCCACCTGGCAATTGATCTCTTAGTGGCAGGTTTCCTTTCCCAACCTCACCATAAGTGAGAAAAGTTGGAGGATTCACCTGTGACCCTTGGCACGCTCTATATAGTAACTAAGGGCCCTCTTAACATCCAACTGTGCAATCTCCTCTCACCAGAAGAGGAGTGTTCAGTGAAAAACACTGGGAGGAGACAGATTGGTTAAGATGGAAATCTGAAACCACCTTAGGCAAAACTTCCTGTTAGTCCTGAGGACTACCTTATCCCTGTGGAAAGAAATAAAGTCAGTTTCTACTGACAAGGCTTGCAACTCACTTATGCCTAGCAGAAGTGATAGCCACTAGGAAAACAGTTTTCCAAGTTAGATACTTAAGCTCTGCAGAAAACAGAGGTTCAAAAGGGGTTGCATTAACTGGGCAATGCAAACATTAAGGTCTGGCAGGGGCCGGATCCCAAAAGGTGGATTAGTATGAAGTAATCCCTTAAAAAACTTGGAAAATACAGGGTGAGCGGAAAGAGAGGATGGCTTTCCTGCTGAAACAAAAGCAGAGACAGCAGCCAAATTAACTCTCAGGGTAGCTGGTCTCAGGCCCAAAGAATTAAGATGGACCATGTAATCTAACACAATGGGCAAATCAGCAGATTCTGGGGAAATATGTTTCCCAGAACACCAAATGGAGAACCTTTTCCACTTAGAATTATAAGTAGCCCTAGTGGAAGTCTTCCTAGAAGCCTTTAGGATTTCAAGAACACCTTGAGAGAGGCGTTGGTCAGCAAATTCTAACTCCTCAAGAGCCAGGCCTTGAGGTTGAGGGATTTGAGGTTCGGATACCAAACTCTCCCCTGGGTACAGGTTAATAGGTTGTGATTCCTGGGGAGACACAGGGGGAGATGGACTGTCAGGGACAGAAGGAGTGGGTACCAGGGCTGCCTGGCCCAATCTGGGGCAATCAGAATCACCCTGCAAGGCTGGGATCTGATTTTTACTAACACCTTGAATAGGAGAGGGAAGGGGGGAAAAGCATAAAGAAACTTCCCTTCCCGATCCAGGAGAAGGGCGTCCAGGGGGACTGAGCCCAACACTGGGGGCCTGCAACAGAACAGTGGAAGTTGGTGATTGTCTGGGGCTGCAAAAAGATCTATCTGAGGGGTACCCCATCTGGCAAAGACTATCCCCAGTACTTGAGGATCCAGAGACCATTCATGATGGCCCTGAGAAATCCTGCTGAGAGCATCTGCTAGGACATTGTCCTTTCCTGGAAGGTGAACTGCTATGAGTGAAGTGTTCAGGAATAGGCCAGACCACAACTTCATTGCCTCAGTGCACAAGGCCCAAGACCGAGTGCCCCTGTTTGTTGATGTACCACATTGTTGTGGTATTGTCTGTTCTGACTTGTACCACTTTGTTCTGGACAGAAGCAGAAAACGCTTGAAGTGCTAAAAGACAGCTCTGAGTTCCAGCAAATTGATGTGGAGCAGAGATTCCTTGGGGGACCACACTCCCTGAGTGGAGATCGCCCATGTGGGCTCCCCACCCCAGGAGGGAAGCATCCGTAGTGAGGGTCAAAGCGTGAGAAAGGGGAATGAAGGGGACCCCAGTCTTAAATTGCTCTGATCCTGCCACCACTGGAGGGCCTGGATCAAGGTTCGGGTCACTGGGAGCAACTTGGAAAGGGGGTCTCTTCTCTGAGACCAATAGGCTCTCAAGTGAAACTGAATGTCTCTCATCTGAAATCTTGCTCCCTGCACTACAGCTGTGGACGCAGCCATGTGCCCCAGGAGCTGCAAAAAGTGTGTTGCTGGTCGAGAGACCTGCAGAGTGAAGGAGGAGGCCAGAGCCATCAAGTTCCTTACCCTTTCTAAGGGAAGAAAAGCTCTGGCCAGATTTGTGTCTAATTCTGCACCTATGAAGGTGAGTACCTGAACTGGTTCCAGAACCGACTTTGGTATATTTAGCAGGAAGCCCAGGAGGTGAGAAGCTGCTGGGTGACTTGCAGGTGAGATTTTACCTGTTCTGGGGACTGGCCTACAATGAGCCAGTCGTCCAGATAGGGAAAAACAGCAATCCTTTGCCTCCTTAAGTGAGCCACTGCTACTGCCAGACATTTTGTGAATACCCTTGGGGCAGAGGTAAGGCCGAAGGGCATTGCTCTGAACTGGTAGTGACCTGAGGGCAGTTCGAATCTGAGATACTTTCGGTGGGAGCTTCTGATTAGGACGTGAAAATAGGCATCCTTGAGGTCCAGGGAAGCTAGTCAGTCCCCTGGCCTTAGAGAGGGTAAAATCATTGCCAGAGTTACTATTCTGAACTTTGGTTTCAAAAGATGCTTGTTCAGATATCTGAGGTCTAAACTGGGCGCCATTCTCCTGTCTTTTTTGGGGTAAGGAAGTATCTGGAGTACAGACCCTTGCCCTGGTGTAGGGGAGGAACCCTTTCTACCGCTCTGAGAGCTAACAGGGTTGAGACCTCTGCTTCTAGAGTAAAGGTCTCTAAAGAGCTTGCAGGTGGAAAAGACCTGATTCTCATCTTTGGGAACTTTTTGAAGCTGAGAACCAGACCCTGGCTTACTACTTCCAGAACCCACTTGTCTGAAGTTAAAGACACCCAGTTCTGACTGAAGTAAGCCAACCTGCCCCCTACTGGTAAAGGAGAATCGGCCCTGGGCACCCCATCAGGGTGCCTGCTTGGCAGGTGCTTTAGGCTGAGGAGTGGGGGCAGGCCTGCCTGTGCCCCGTCTGCCTCTGCCTCTGAAGAACCCCCTCTAAGCATAAACAGAGGAGGCCTGGGTTTGGTAAAAAGGCCTATGGAAAGGCCTACCCCTACCCCTGTGGGTGTGCCTCTGAGGAGTGGCTTGCCACTCCTTGGCTTGGGCACTTTTATAGGTAGTCCTATATTCATCCATCTTCTTCATATAATTCTCTGTCTGCTCCCAAACAGAGAATTTCCCAACAAGGAAAATCACGCCTTAGACTGGGTATCCTGTGACAAGCTAATACACCTGAGCCAGGCCAACCTCTGAGCTACAGATGTGGCCATGACTCTAGAGGAAACATCATTAAAATCCACAGCAGCATGAAATTGCACCTTAGAAGCCTCAATGCCATCGGCAGCCACCTGCTCCAGCTCACTAGCAAGCTGGCCAGGGCTTGTTTAGCTAAATCCATAACAGTATCCCATCTAGATTTCTGATACCTTGCTACATAAGCCATATAATTTGCTTGCCTGAGTCCCAAGGATGCTGCCATGTACTGTTTTTGCCATGGCATCAATCTTCCTGGAATCCTTGTCAGGAGGATGTGAAGCCAGGGAATATTAGCTTTATAACAGGCTGCAGCCTGAACTACTAACATGACTGCATTGCTGAGAAAGAATTCTGTATCAGGACCTGAGAGTGTGTACCTCCTGTCCATCTTTTTATCTACAGGAGGCACAGAATTAGGAGTTTTAAGATTTGTATTGTTTGTTTCTAAATGACTTATGCAAAGGAATAGACAATCTCCTAACTCTAGTATATCCATCATTTCTACAAAATCAGGCTCCTCTTGCTCATCACAGCTTCCTCCAAGGAAGCTGGAGGTTCAACAACTTTTTGTAAAACATAAAATGAGAGGGGACTCAGAAAGCATGGGGAGATTCAAAGGTCTGTCTCGGAGATGTCGGTTCAATGGGCACACCGGACCCTCTAAGTCACATTCATACTGTTCATAATCATCCTCCCTCCTCTGGTTCATAAAACTCCTCAATATCATATTCCTGAACCGATGGAACCGACCGAACCGACCTTTTACCAGATAGTGGCGGTTCGGACAGAACTGGAGAAAGTGACTGGACAATCTGAATAGCTCTTGCTATCTCTGCAGCAGTTGGAGTAAGAATTTTGGGCTCCAAACCTGCTGACTTTCCTGTTCTCTTTACTGGAACTGGTTCATCCTAGCCAGCTTTTCGTTTGCCCAAGGAAGTCTCGCCCTGGTCAGAGGGCACTCCCTCCGGTTCGGTTGGCACCGAACTGGGCTGGCCATCCGGGTCAGCAGACTTTTTGGCCTCTCATTCCCTGAGCCTGCCCAATCTCTTTTCCAGGGTGGCTGCAGGGAAATTCTTACAAATCTGGCAGTCTGACTGGAGGTGGTCAAACCCCAGACAATAAACACATGTGGTGTGTGGGTCAGCCTTGGCAAAGACTTCCCACAGACATCACAGTGTTGAAACCAGTGGGCCAGTTTTTCTTTTGGGTTTCTCAGACATAATGCCAGCCTAACCAGAAAAACTTGCCCTTTAAGCGGCAGTGCCAGGCAAGACACCCTTATCGGTTCCTAACCGTGTCAAGGTATTGGAAAAACCGTAATGAAATCCGTTTTTTAGAACCGATAAGGAGCAGGAACCGCCTCTAAAATCTCAAATTTAAAACTTTAAGTTTAACCCAAGCTGATCGGTTCAAAACCGAACGATAAAACTTACAAGTTCCACACAGAATAAAAATATGAATTACTTAAGATACCACAGACAGAGCTTGAACCGATCGGTTTTGGTTAAAATAAAATTATTCTCGGTTGAATCAAACCGAAAAACACTATTTAAACGAGAAATGAAACGAGCAGTAGGAGAAATCTCCGGAGCGACTGTTCAGTGAGGCGGAGTAAAGAATCTGACAGTTCAGGTTTGAAACTACACAGACAGAGCTTCTCTTTAGAGCTCGTGCTCTAAGTTCCAGTCATGGAATGGAGTTAACTCTTTCACCTCCGGAGCAGTTCTAATGGTGGGACAAACTGCAATTGTCATAATATAGCAAGACTTCATGTTGTCTGAAGTTGCGGGGTGGGGGGGGCCAGGATTTAGCTCCACATTACCTGAGCAGAGAAGAAGCAGTAAATACAGGTTACTCACCTGTAACAGGAGTTCTAGGAATGGTATATGTTGTTCATCCACACTGTCTGGCAGGTATCCTTGCCGCTTTAAGTCTTGCTGGAAGGTCTTCAAGCTGGCTCCTCCCACCCACCTGGGTGGTAAAACTCTCGGCTCCGCCCCATGGCGCCAGATCTGGCCCACTAGAAGTTCAGGTTGTGCGTCGAAGCCGGAGAGGTCGGGTGGGTCGTGTGGATGAACAACATATACCATTCCTAGAACTCCTGTTACAGGTGAGTAACCTGTATTTCTAGGGACATGGATATGTTGTTCATCCACACTGTCTGGCAGACTCCTAGCAGTTCTCCAGGAGGAGGAAGGCAAGGTGCACGCCCCCGATACTTACTTGGGAAATAAGGACTGAAGAACCGAGACCCCAAAACCAGCATCCCGCCGTGACTCAAGGTCGATGTGGTAGTGGGTAATAAAGGTATATGCCGACTTCCAGGTAGCAGCCCTGCAGATATCCTGGATAGGGACATCCCTGGAAGCAGCTACCGATGCAGCGGTATGGCAGGTAGAATGAGCTCTTATCAGTCTGGGAGGCTCCATGCCCGCCAACCTATAGCAGAGCTCTATGCAGGAGGTGACCCACCTGCCTATCGTCCGCTTTGCTGCAGGTCTGCCAGGTGCGGCTTCAGCGTAGGTGACAAACAGCTGGCGAACCTCTCCCCGAACTTCAGCCGTCCGCTCCTTATAATAAGCAAGCGCTCGTCTAGGGTCCAAAGTATGGAGCCTATACTCAGCCTCCGAGGTGTGAATGAGGTAGAACACCGGCAGAGTCAACACCTGGTTAAGGTGAAACTCTGACACCACCTTTGGAAGGCATTTCGGGTGGGGGTGCAGGACAACCTTGTCCCTGTGGAAGACCAGGTAAGGAGACTCGATAGAAAGCGCCTGGAGCTCTCCCATCCTTCTGGCTGACGTGATAGCCACCAAGAAGGCGGTCTTCCACGACAGGTGTGAAATATCACACCTGTGCATTGGATTGAATAAACACCCATAAACGTAAATACCAGCAGTAGATCACCAGAGCTGGAGGTTCTACTTTTGGGAGGAAATATGGTCAAGGCCTTTGAAAAAGCACCGACCACCTTCTCCTCACGCCACCGACTGCTTGCGGCCCGCGCCGGTAAGCAGAGATGGCTGCCAGGTGCACCATGAAATTCGTCGCCCGAAGCCCTTGCTGAGAAAGGGACCACAGGTAGTCCAGAATGCTTGCCAAGGGGCAGTCGGAAGGGTCCAAGCCCTTCCCCTGACACCAAATGTAGAATCTCTTCCATTTGAAGGCATAGCATTTCCTGGTCGACTCCTTACGGGACGCCTCAATGACGTTGAGGACCTCGTCGGAAAGACCCAAAGCCTGGAACTCTAGCCGCTCAGGAACCAGGCCGTCAGGTGCAGGATCCGGATGGAATACCTTCCCCTGGTTGACTGAGATCAGGTCCGGGCGGGCTGGAAGCCGCCTCGGGAGCCTGGAGCTGAGGCTGAGGAGATCTGGATACCAGAACTGGTGGGGCCAGTCTGGGGCTACCAGAATCACCTGCGCCTTGTCCCTCCTCACCTTGAGAAGCACCTTGTGGATCAAGGGAAATGGGAAAGGCGTAGAAGAGGCCCGGGGTCCACGGCCTCGAGAAGGCATCCCCCTGCAGTGAGCCCTGCTGAGGGCGGGCATGGAACAGACTCAGCTGCATTCTCCTGAGGCAACAGGTCCACCTGGGCGTGCCCCAGTGGGAGAACAGATCTTGTACTACCTCCGGCAGGAGAGACCACTCGTGAGACGCAGCCCCTATCCGGCTTAGGGCATCGGCCAGGGTGTTGGAGGCTCCTGCCACGTGAATGGCTAGGAGATCCGCCTCCAGGCTGCTGACGGGACCATATGCTGAGAGCTTCCTTGCATAACAGCATGGAGCGCGTCCCGCCCTGGCGGTTCAGATAGTACATGGTAGTCGTGTTGTCCATCTGGACCTGAACCACTTGACCCCATAGAAATGGAGGCGAAGAAGTGAGAGCTAGGCGAAAGCGCTCGGAGCTCCAGCAAGTTGATGTGGCATCAGGACTCCCGGGGGACCAGGCTGCGTCGTCGAGTGTTCCCCAGATGGGCACCCCAACCCATCAGAGATGCATCGGTTGAGAGAGAGCCCGTCGGCTCGGGGCGGACGAACGGGATGCCCTCCTGCAGATGTGCTGGAACAATCCACCATTGGAGAGCGTTCCACATCTCCTGGGTCACTGTCACAGGCTGGTCCAACGGATCGCAGCGTTGTGACCATTGGCTGGCCAGTCCCCATTGAAGGGGACGCATGTACCAACTGGCCCAACGGATCACGCTGGTGCAGGCCGCCATGAGGCCCAGGAGGCGCAGGAAGTCCCGGGCAGGGCGCAATTGCCCAACCAGAAATGATTGGGCAAAGGAGGAAAGAACCTCGGCCCTGTCCTGCGGAGCCATGCTCTGGCTCGCAGACAGTCGAGCTCTGCCCCGATGAACAGTATCACCTGCTTTGGCACGAGTTCTGACTTGGCCTCGTTGATGAGGAGGCCAACCTGAGAGCAAACCTGGAGGGCCAGATCTCTGGACCACTCCACCTCCTGTCTGGAGGGGGCTGCTATCAGCCAATCGTCCAGGTAAGGGTACACCCGGACCCCTCGGCACCACAGAGAATGCTGTCACCACTGCCATGCATTTGGTGAAGACCCTGGGAGCTAGGGAGGCCGAAGGGCATGGCCGGAACTAGCAAAGATTCCTCCGCTCTGAGCGGAGGAATCTCTGATGAACAGGACGGATCAGGACGTGAAAGAACGTGTCCTGGAGGTCCAGGGAACAGAACCACATGCCTCGTTCCAAGGATGGGATTATCTGAGCCAGAGTGACCATCCTGAAGGTTCGAGACCTTAGGAACTTGTTCAGGTCGTGCAGGTCAAGAATGGGACGCCAGCCCCCCATCCATTTTGGGACCAGGAAGTACCTGGACACAAACCCCGGGTCTGGAGGAGGATCCGCCACCTTCCTGATCACCTCTTTTTCGAGGAGCAGGGCAATATCGGCTCGGTGGGCCGACAGCAAGGCTGCGGACCCCGTGGCCCCGGCGACGGCTCGAAAGGGTGGGGCCTGCTCGAACTCCAGAGGCAGGCCTTTTCCTACCACTTCCAACACCCAGCGGTCCGTGGTGATAGCAGACCAAGCGGAAAGGAAGTGGTAGGCAATCCCCAGAGGAACCGAGAAGTAGCGGGCTGGGGCGGCACCCCTCAACCCATAACTGGGCAGACTTGATGGAAGAACTGGCCGAGGGACCCCCTGGGCCTTTACCTCCTTGCTTCCTGTTGGAGGAAGCCGCCAGCTTGGGTTTGGGACTCCAAGCGCGAGCCTGCTGGCCCTGTTGCTGGTGCTGCTGGGCCAGTCGAGAAGCAGGGACCGAAGGACGAAAGGACTTCTGCTGCTGCCGGCGGCCTTTGTCCCTCTGGGCGGAGGTGACCGAGTCCAGGGTGGCACTGGACTTCTCGATCCGCTGGAGGTGTCCTTCCACTCCAGGGCCGAAGAGGTCAGTCCCCAAGAAGGGGACGTCCGCCAACTTGTGCTGGGTATCCGCCGTGAAGGTGGATATCCTCAGCCACGCCCTGCGTCGCATAGCCACCGCGGCTGCTACTGACCTGGCACAGGAATCATCTATGTCCAGAGCAGTCTGAAGCTGCTGCTTCGCCACCCCCTACCCTGGTCCCGCACCTGGCGGACCGTGGTCTGCAGGTCAGGCGGGAGATGAGGAACAACCTCATCCAGGGAGCCCAAGAGGGCGTGGGAGAAGTGTGCCATCAGCACAGCTGAGCTGGCCTGTCGGAGGCCAGGGAGGATGCAGCGTACACCTGCGCCCGGCAAAGTCCAGCTTTTGGACTCTTTGTCGGAAGCTTATCCACATCCGGCGTTACGGGCGCGGCAATGTCGGTGACTAACCCTCGGCAGAGGGTGCTCGAAAACCGGGCAAGAGCGGTAGGGACCGCTGTCTTCCTGGCCATCCTGGCCAAGGGCACAGGACAGGAAGCAGGCCGCTGCCAAAGCTCCAAGGCTGGGCCGACAATGGCCTCAGCCACCGGAAAGGCCTCCGTGGGAGAATCCCCTCGGTCCAGAATCTCTGTCAGGGGATACTTGGCCCGTTTGGACACGGGCTCGAGCTGCATCCCGGTGGACTCCGAGATGAGTCAAAGCAGACCCAAGAAGGACGTGGCCTATCGTCCACTGACCGGCACCCGGAGGACTCAGATTGAACTGCCTGGAGAACAGGGAGGAGTCAATCGTTGGATTCTGAAGAGTCTGCGAAGAGCTGCCTCGGCCTGAGCCACCCTCCACCTGCCGAGGGACGGTCAGGAGTGAGGTGACCGACAACCTGGGAGCAGGCCGTGACCCGACCGAGAATTCTTGGTCGGTGCCCCGACCGGTTGTGGAGGCGGAGGTTCCACCACAATCGGTGGAGCAGCTGGTTTCGGCCGAGCAACCGGCCCTGGAGCGGGCAACTCGACTGGAATGAGTGGTTGCTTCGGTCATTCAGGCGATAGCCACTTGATGGCTGGGGTCTTGGCCGGGGTTGGCTTAGGCCCAGACAACAGCAACTGCTGCCACATAAGGTCCTCGTAGCGCCGGCGCAATTTTTGCCGCAGCCTCTCCTCACCAGAGGAGGAGGATGAGGAAGAACGGCATCGCCGCTTACTTCGGTAACGAGACCGAGACCGCCGATGTCGGCGGGAACGGCTGGACCGAGAAGAGGTCCAAGACCGAGACCTTCGGGGGGACCGAGGGTGGGTCTGGGAAGAGGCAAAGAACACCCGCTCTTCCCTCGGCTCGGGCACTTTAACCGGGGACTGCGGCCCAGAAGGCGCAGGCAGATCCTCGGTATCCACTGGGGGAACTGATGAAGGAGGGTTGTCAGCTTCTCCAGTCGACAACCCGTCTAACGGATCGAGAAAAATCTCGACTTCGTCGACGGGAGTCTCGGCAGACTGGCCTGACGGGGGCGCCATGAAGCCAGCGGCCTCAGCCGCAACCTCGACCGAAGTCGACGGTCGGCTGTCCGGGGAAGCCCCCACGAATGCCGACGGTGGGACTTACCTTTCGACTCCTTTTTCTTGGGCCGAGAAGAATATCCCGAAGGCTCCTCTCCTTTCGTGGAAAGGGACTGACAAAGCTCCTTGAACGAAGCCGTATACGAGGAACTCAGAGCGGGATAAATGCCGCGGCCAAGGAGGAGGAAGATGCGGCCCGGGCCGCCTCCTCCTCGAGGGTGATCAACTGCTCGAGCTGCTCAGCCAGCCAGCCGCCGCGGACACCGCCCAATGAGCCTCTTTAGATTTTACCGGCGGGAAACGTTTCTCGGGGCGCCCGAGCTTCAATCGGGCAGCGCGATCATCCAGGACGTTGGCCGAGAAAGAGCAGCACAACTCGCAGGCCTGCGGATCGTGATCTAGGCCTAGGCAGTAGACGCATGTGGAGTGCGGATCCGTCCTGGACATTTTCTGCCTGCAAGGGCACCTCCGAAAGCCGGGAACAGATTTGTCCATCGCAGCCGCGAGGGAAGATGAAGACCGAAGTTTAGAAAACTTCAAAACCAATTTCGGACGAACCAAAGAGTTAGGATCCAGTCTAAAACGCAGAGCGCTAAGGAGGGAACCTGAGCTTCCAAGCGGTAAGGAAGATCTGACGTCATGGGGCGCAGCCGAGAGTTTTACCACCCGGGTGGGTGAGAGGAGCCAGCTTGAAGACCTTCCGGCAAGACTTAAAGCGGCACGGATACCTGCCAGACAGTGTGGATGAACAACATATCCATGTCCCTAGAATAGAATTTTCTTTAAGGCGCTTATAAGGATGGAAACGTTTTTTTTTTTTCTTCTTCGCGACCGCCCATAACGTATAGCACAGGAGGTAGTACCACTGTAGTGACTGTTTAACGTGATCAATGTGAGTGCTCATATGGACATAGGCGAGGGCAGCAGTAAGGGGAGGGTGGTATACCCGGGGGAATAGGCTAGATTGGGGGAGGTGGATGAAGTAATGGTTGCACAGCAGCCTATTACAACATAAGGTGTTGATACAGTGTATTGGAGAACTGGATTGTATTGAAGTACTTCGAGGTGCACTGTGTTGTTAGGTACTCTGTACACTAGGAGCAATAATAGCACAGTGAGGAAAGCCATAATACCAAGATGTGTGGTCTTAAGATTGGTATTGGTGAAGTGTTTTCCTGAGCAAGTAATAGACCCACCTAAATACACTCTTGAAACCCAAAGTGAGATATTCGAACAGAAGGGGAAACAAGAAGAACAGAAACAGATCAGTTTGGTGGCTAAAGCTCAGATAATATTTGCACAAGGCACAGGCTTATTGGCCACACTCAGCTATTAGTCATAGGTTAGCAGCAAACAATACTAAGCCAATGGAACAGCAAAGAGTTAGGAAGGCGGAGCATAACTGTCTTTAAAGGAGGCCTGGGAGGGGGTGGTGGGGGCGGGAGAAGAATTTGAGTAACAACTAGAGCTCAGTAATAGAGAGTCAGAGCAGAGAACACTGGAAAAGTCTATTGGGAAGGCGCACCAATCAGAGCGAAGCAGGCAAGTGGGCAGACCAATCACTGTCCCCCTAGATCAGCACCGCACCAGTCATAGGCGCCCAGGCGTGATGGCTCTCAAAAAGAAGCTTTCGGGGTTATACCTGTGTAGCGATCCATGCCCCAAGGCCCATACTGCGGTAAGGACTGCTGGATGGAGTCGGTGGCGGCGGCCGTAGGAGCGGCTGTTGCTGGCCACCTTTTCACTGGCGTGCCGTTCAGGTGCGAATCCTAAGGACAGAAGAAGAGCTGGGTCAATACTTATAGGGACAGACAGTGGTTCAGGGGCGGGGAAAGCAGGGAAGCTGGCGGCAGATCGTCAGTGGTGGAGTCGAGGTGATGGTGGGGACAAAGAAAAATGATTAGAGGGGCAGGGCAGGCAGGACAAAGTAAATGGCTGAGTAGTTAGGAAAAGGAGCTGGGGGGGAAGGTGTGCTGTCTCGGAGGAGAGGAGGCAGCCGCCATAAGCACGGCAAAATGGAGTTAGTTTAAGGGGGGGTACAGAAGGTCAGCGCCAAGTGCAGGAGAAAAATGAAGGATAAGTAGAGTTCAGAGGACAGAGCGAAACCTTACAACTGTAAATACAAGTCGCGGAAAGTACAGCCTACACTCGCTAAACACACACTGCCTGGGTTAACAAGTTACAGTTTAAATAACAGTCTTTGTTAGGCAGGACACAGTAAAAATCTTGTAGCCTTCACTTAACCTTTAAATACAGTTTCAGGATTTTAGTCCAAAAATTCGAGTAACAACTAGAGCTCAGTAATAGAGAGTCACAGCAGGGAACACTGGAAAAGTCTATTGGGAAGGCGCACCAATCAGAGCGAAGCAGGCAAGCGGGCGGACCAATCACTGTCCCCCTAGATCAGCGCCGCACCAATCATAGGAGCCCAGGCGTGCTGGCTCTCAAAAAGAAGCTTTAGCGGTTATACCTGTGTAGTGATCCGTGCCACGAGGCCCTTACTGCAGAAAGGGCTGCTGGATGGAGTCGGTGGCGGCGGCGGTGGCCATAGGAGCGGTTGTTGCTGGCCGCCTTTTCACCGGCGCACCGTTCAGGCGCGAATCCTAAGGCTTTCTGGATGGGAATGTGCAGATAAGCATCTTGTAAATCTACTGAGGCTAAAAAGTCCCCCTGATGGATTTCTCAGATGATGGAGGGCAGGATCTCCATCTTGAATGTTCTGTGATGAACAAAGCCATTTAGAAACTTGACATCTAACACTGGCCGGAAGCCCCCTGAGCATTTTGGCACTATGAAGAATAAGGAGTACAGTCCTCTGTTCCTTCCTGGAGCAGGGACTTGTTCGATCGCTGCAGCCTGTATGAGATCTGTAATCGCTTGCAGGGTCGCCACTCATTTTACTGCATGGCTTGAGACTGGCGAGGGCACTACGTGGGGCAGGGGGGCCAGGAGTCGAACTAGATGAAGTAACCCTCACGAATTACATCAAACACCCACTTGTCCATGGTGGTCCGGACCCATTCCTCGAAAAAGCTGGAAAGCCTGCCCCCGACACAAGGATGGGTCCGTGAGTCCTCATTATAATCTTCTGGAGTTGCCTCGGTATCTTGGGCGCCTCTGCTGCCACCTCGGAATCTACGTTGGCTGCACGAGTTGAACCAGGATCATCTGCCTAGAGTTGACTTGTTCTGACCCCTGGAATAATTTTGGGCATGAAAATTCTGTCTGGATCCTGAGGCCCAGGGCTTGTTCCTTCCCCGGGCTTGCAGCATTTGCACTTTTGCAGTTTCTCCAGATTCCCTGACCGCCTCCTTTAGAGCTGAGCCGAAAAGAAGGCAAGAAGGCCTCCTTCGTAAGGGGCATTTACCAAATGCATCTTTTTTTTTTACCTTATATTTATTTCTCCTTACCGCACCGTCCCTCCACTCAATCAGACACCCTCAATTTCGCCTTCCATATGTCCCATGGTACCCCCAGGAGTCTGCTCCTAGAGTGGTCGCCTGCTCAATGGTTCCTTAGGTATCCCGGTACACCCCTCGGGCCGGGATGGAACCGCCCGATCCTCCCCCTAATAACGGTGGAGCTGGCGATTCACATTGGAGTCTGCCCTTGTGAGCGCCGGTGTCGTGGACTGGCGTCCGAGTTGTCACCTAGGAGTGATGGGCTCCATTTTCTCCTGTTCTACCCTATCCCCTGCAGTTGCCGGCATATAGAGAGCCAATGAGGAGGCACGCGTATATACGCTGCTCCTCCCTGGACTCTCGGCTAGCACTACCCCTCCCGCTGTGCATCCCGACCCACATCGCCATTCCCAGGTTCACCCAGGAGGTGGCGATACAGCAGCAGGACAGACTGGTAACCCTCCCCAGAGGGAGAGCCACCACTGGGCGCTCAATCACTCTCTTCCCCTGCCAACCCTCAACGGCCCGGGCTCGTTCCCGAACCTGGGGTCGCCGGCGTGGAGAGAGGTGTGGCGTCCAGCGCCTCAACCCTCACCAAATGCATCTTTGAGGAGGCATCCGCCTGCCAAGCTCGCAGCCATAAGCTACGTTGAGCTGAGGTCTGGTAAAACATAGCCCATGCTGCACACCTGACTGCCTCCTCCGATACGTCAGCCGAATAGGCTGAAGCTAGTCCCATGAGCTGCAAATGCTGTAAAATGGGTTGGTTCTTCTCTGGCTCATCAGCGAGCTGGAATGCCAGATCAGTGGCCCAGGATAGTGCAGCTCTAGCTTAATAGAGGTTAGCCGTAGCTGCCTTGAGGGAGGTTGCGGTGGACAGAAAGGTTTTCTTTAGAGAGGAGTCCACTTTCCTATCCACCGGGTCCCGAAGGGAGGCTCCACCTTCTGCTGGGATAACTGTCTTTTTCATAAGGTTTGAGATAAGAGGTTCTATTCTAGGACACTCGACCCATTTCTCCAAAGGCTTCTTGTCAAATTTCAGTAGTTTGGTTAGGCGGCGAGGGACAGGGAAAAAACACTTGGGTCCTTGCCATTCCTCCTTTAAGAGGTCCTCTATGGCCGGAGGGAGGGGGAAAGCCATCACTGGCTTCGCAGTTGACACAAGCCGGAATGCTGGCTTCGCTCGCTTGGGCTCTGGAGGAGAAGGTGAGCTCAGGTGGATCTCCTCTGACACCTTTTTAATGAAAAAATCTAGATCTTCCAAATCAAAGTTTCTGGCTGGTGAGGTCCGAGTCGGAATCTGAGTTGGGAGTTCCCCCTCTTCTAAGGATGTATAGCCAGACACTGAGGGTGAACTGTCCTGTCTGTGCTTCCCATGGGCTGCGTCCCTGGGTCTGGATCTACTCCTGGATCTGGGCCCTCTTCCTCCTCCTCCTGTCATGTCGTGAGGAGTAGGGTGGTATCATCATCCAAGGATGGGGAGGAAGTGTGCTTGCGGGTGGCTTTCCTATGGTTCCTGGGCTCCGGAGACTGTTGAAGGACGTTGAAACATGAGGGGTTGAGGGCAAAGGTTCTATTCAGTATCTCTATTAGAGCTGGGACTAGAGCCCCAGCCGAGTGGCGACACCCCTATAAGGTGGGGGACTGCCCCTAAGCTGGTCTCATGGATCCTGAGATTCTAAGGCGGATGCCTCATCTGCCTCGTCCCGGGCTGGAGAGGTTTCACTGTCGCATTTGACACAGAGACCCTGCGAATGTGGCCAGCAGGGGTGTTCTGCACTTGTGGCACTTTCTGCCTCTGGGGGGGGTCTGTCCCTTAGTAGAGGCCATGATACAATTATTAAAAGTATTTCCTGAAATATTTTATTGCCTTGAAATCATGGCTTAGAGCCTTCCAGTCCCTTTAGGTCTTTGGTCTTTTACTGCCTTGAAGGCTAAATTTGGTGAGTTTCGGTCCCTTTAAGGCTTAGGTGTCCCCCAAGTGGATCTATTCTGTGAGATTTTAAATCCTGCTGACGTTTAGTCCAGCCCCTTTCAGGCTTAGGTGTCCCGCAAATGGATCTGTCGACGAGCTAATCGGCTGATGCTCGTCGACGATCGAGTAATGTAGCACCCCTTACTCCCCTGAAGGTCTGTCTCCCGCCTGCCTAAGAGCGCGAAAGATCCTCGTTATGTATTCAGCGTCAGAGAGCCCGATACGTCCACACAGCTCTCTGATGGGCAGGCATGTTGACGATCTAAGTTTTCTGTGACCGTCGACAGCTGAGAAGCTCCGGGTGCCCTTCAACGAGCCTAAATCCCGTGAGCTCGTCGATGGAGAGGCTGCTGCGCTGATCCGCAGGCCTTGTGGATCCGATGGCCCCAGTGCATCGTGACTGCCTTCTCGATGGAGGCGGGGGGGGGTTCGTAGTGCAGGAAGAAGCCTTGCGCGGGGTGAGAGAGGGAGCAGGGAGCCCGTCTGTACAGCCTGCAAGGCTGAGACAGGGGTCACTGTGCTAGCACTCAATAGCGCTATTAAGTCCAAAGGTAGAACAAAAAGATTAACTCACTCAAGGTCTTCGTTTCCGTCACTCCTGTGACAGAGGTCCTGCAGAGCTCCTGCCACTAGATAGGCAGGAAGTAAACTGACGTCTGGAGGAAATGAGTGGGAGGGTATCACCATCCTGCAGAAGTCTGTATACCTCCTGCCTGTCACATGGTTCCAGGAAGGACCTCCCAGAAGTGATAAGCCTGGAGACCAGCTTTAGGGGAGAGAGAGAATGTGTAGCACACTTACCATTATTGATTTTTTTTTTTAATGAGCAAAGTAGTAAAAATATGGGTTTTAGGGTGGGGGAAAGGAGAATGCACACATTTCAAACATGAGGCATTTAAGAATAAAATACAGTTGACGAATGAGGAGCCTTAAAAAGGATTGTGATGCCTCAGGCTTTAAATAGAAACGTTTGAAAGCAGTTCATTTCATTTCATTTTTATTTTATACTGAAAAGTCTGTGGGCCAAAACCCATTTTCATAGACGTCCAGTTTAGACACATACAAATACATAAAAGAACATTATAACAAAGTCATAAAACACCTTTTAAAGATTACAAAGTTGTCAGGTCTAGGTGAAACACAAACAGAATGCATGAGCATATTCCTTCTAAGCGTAAACTTAAAAATTGATATCTTTGAACAACATGTGATAGTACTCGGTATTTCTTTATAAAGTTTAGGAGCTAAGACAGTTAAAGAATTTTGAGCAAACAGTATGATAAAATGGAATCTGAAAAGACTTTTTACATTGCAGTCGTGTATAAGCAGTTATGGGGATTCTTGGAAACAGGCTTGATATACTATTGGGAAGTATACCTAACTTAATCTTACATAAAAAAAAAAAAAATCAAAGACCTAAAATTAAATTGCTCAACCAATGAAGGACAATGAAGATATGGAAAATGATGGAATCACTTCTGAAGGAAAGAATTGTTGAGTACCTAGAGGCCAGTGGGGCACAGGACCCAAGGCAGCATGGTTTCACAGAAGGAAGGTCATGCCAGACGAACCTAATAGATTTCTTTGACTGGGTGACCAAAGTAGTAGACCAGGGAGGTGCTGTGGATATGGTCTACCTAGATTTTAGCAAGACATTCGACACAGTCTCACATAAAAGATTAATATACAAGTTAGCCAGCCTTGGAGTGGGTCCCAAGGTGGTAGCCTGGATAAAAAACTGGCTGGACAACAGGACGCAAAAGGTAATAGTAAACGGAGTCCACAGTGAAGAAAGGAGAGTAACTAGTGGGGTACCGCAGGGTTCGGTACTGGGACCGGTCCTCTTTAATATCTTTATAAAAGTGACATTGGAGAGCACCTGGAAGGAAAGGTATGCCTCTTTGCAGATGACACAAAGATCTGCAACAGGGTTGATACACAAGGTGGGGGGAAAGAATGAAAAGGGACTTGGCAAGGTTGGAGGAATGGTCAAATACATGGCAGCTCAGATTCAGTGCAAAGAAGTGCAAGGTAATGCATCTGGGAAACAAAAACCCAAGGGAAGAGTACACAAAGGGGGGTGAGTTAATAACAACAAAAATTGAAAGAGACCTAGGAGTAATTATATCAGATGACCTAAAGGTGGGCAAGCAATGTGAGAAGGCAGTAAGGAGGAATGGGGATACTGGGATGCATAGGGAGAGGCATCAAAAGTAGAAAACAGGAAGTTGTTATCCCTCTCTACAGACAGTTAGTGAGACCCCATCTGGAGTACTGCGTGCAATGCTGGAGACCCCATCTCCACAAAGACATAGACAGAGTGGAGGCTGTTCAGAGAAGAGCAACCAAAATGGTGCAAGGTCTGCACCAGAAGACATACGAGGAGAGACTAATGCAGCTTAATATGTGTACCCTTGAGGAAAGGAGGGAGAGGGGGGACACGATAGAAACTTTAAAGTATCTCAAGGGAATTAACAAGGTACAAGAGGGTAGTATCTTTCAGAAGAAGAGATGCAAGAACAAGGGGCGCAATTTGAAGATAGAGGGGCGGCTCAGAGGTAATGTTAAGTATTTTTCAGAGAGTTGTGGATGCATGGAACAGCCTTCCTGAGGAGGTTGTGGAGTCAGGAACAGTGGGAGAATTCAAGAATGCATGGGACAGGCATAAGCAATTCTAGTGGGGGGCAGGAGGAAGTAAGCTGTTGAGTAACTAGAATCTGCAGCTTATCCATCAGGTAGGGAAATGGGCAGACTGGGTGGGCCAAGCAGTCCTTATCTGCCGTCAAATTCTATGTTTCTATGTACATGATCTGTACAAAAGACAATGATGAGTTGTTCTAGGCTGACCTGTAGCAAAACGTATAACTGAGTGGTAAGTTGTCCGAAGTTTTGTTAATAATCTTTCAGATGTATATGAATAAACTGTTGAACCATAATCAATTATGGGAAAAAAACTGAGTTAACAAATGTCTAATATCAACCTTGAGATGTTTTCTTATATGATATAGAAACCCCAATGTTTTGTGTAATCTACTAATTAAATCCAACACGTGTAATTCAAATGAAAGATGTGAATCTAATATTAACCCCAAACACTTGAACTCCTTAACTTGTTCAATAGGTTTCCCAGCATTATCCAAAATAATAAACGCAGAGGAAATCGACTTCCTGGAAGTAGAAAAAAACATAGTCCTAGTCTTCAATGAATTTAAAACTAATTTGTTAGCTTCAAACCAGTGATGCAGTACACTAAGGTCAGATTGAAGTGACTTTTGGAGGGATATTAAATAAGCCCCTGTGCAGAAAATTACAGCATCGTCTGCATACAATATCAATTCTGTTTGAGAAAAATTAGTAGATAATGAATTCACAAAAATGGAAAATAACATTGGTCCTAGTATGGAGCCCTGAGGGACTCCACACCTGAGCTGTGCTTAATTTGAAAATTAACCACTGTTTTCTGACTCCTTAGTGAAAGGTAGTTTCCAAACCATGAGATCACTTCCTTGAAAAAATAAACACAAGGCAAACATTTAAGGAGCTCAGCATGGTCCATGAGATCGAATGCCTTGGTGAGGTCCACAAAAACCGCTGCAACATATTTTCCATCATCTATTGCTTTGATGACTTGGCTTGTGAACCTCACCAAGGCAGCCTCTGTGTTGTGATTGGATCTGAACCCATGCTGAGACTCCGTCCATAGATTATACTTTTCCAATTGTTCAGTGACCTGGTCTAGGACAATTTTTTCTAAGATTTTAGAAAACGGGGCCAATAAAAAAAAAAAACACAAAAAAACTGTTCGATAGTTGTTAATATTGGACCTAGAACCAGATTTGAAAATAGGCTTAACCATACAGCTTTTCAAATTTTAGGGTAAACACCAAATCAAAAAGAATGATTAAACAATTTAGTCAATGGTAATGCAATTAGGTGTATGATCTTTTTCAAGACCCTAAAATTGAGGTTATCTGAACCAAATACTGGCCTAAGGTTCATTTTGGAGACATAACTAATTACATCCACTGGTTGTAAGTACCGAAAATAGAAATTTGGGATTGTACATTTAACTGTATTATTAGTTTGTTTTTGATGAGAAGAATCAAAAGTATCCCTTGCCTTATCCTTATTCTGGGAACCGCCTCTGTATTTTTCCAAGTTATAAAAATGTGAATTAAAAGCTCCTGCTACAATTTTGGGGTCTGTGAGTATTAAACCATCTGCTGTTCAGATGGAAGTAGCTCAGGATGGGTGGCCAGTCAACATGATACAGTTATAAAGAAGCTACACTGATAAAAAGAAGAACGAGAAAGAAAAAAAAAGCTACAAAAATAATACATAGCAGCTTTTATTTTACCACCATTGCTTATCAATGCCACTGATTTACAATGATTAAAGTAATGAAATTCCATTTTTAAGACTTGAAATTTGGGAACTGCACCAGTGACTGTTTATTACTTTGTTTACGTAAGTTGGTGATCAGTTACCTAGTCTTCGATTCTAGGTAATCAATTACCAACCCCATTCACATTTACAAGAAGGGCATCAATCGATGCACCGAGAAGAAAACGGGTTTACATGCAAGGTAATATTCTATTACAATGTAACTAATTACCATATAATCGATTTTACCCAACAAGTAAATGGGTACAAGTTTACTGAACATGCACCCTGGATCGGTTCCAGCTCCGATCGCATCTACATGAAATTTGAAAACTACAGACCCTGGAATCGGTGCACTTATTTGGTGCACTTCAATCGGTTCACGGATCAATCCTTCTATCCTGGATGTTGTCATTTACCTGCAGGTTCGCAATCGGTTACACAGCAATCGAATACCATACAATCTATTACGAGCCTGCATGTAAATAAGTAAGTGTAATTTCCAGATTTTACCAGGATTCTACTGTCATACTTTTAGGTTCAAGAAAGCATGGGATACACATAAGGGAACCTTAGTGATGAAGCGGGGTGGGGGGGGATAAGCCAGAGATCAAGTAGGGTCTGCGGTGATACAGTAGGTAGGGAAAAATGAGCAGACTAGGTGGGTCAAGTGGTCCTTATCTGCTGTCAAATTCTATGTGTCTATGTGTATGAATAATCAGAATAAAATGTCTAATATACAGAACTTTAGAAGCAAATTTTGCAAATAGCACAGAAAGCAACTATAAGAAAAAAAAAGTTCTGTAGCTTTACTGATCTGGTATAAAATGCCAGATTCCATGAATTTCTTCATTTTTACTGGTGTGTAGGCAGTCCAGATTCCAGAATTTTACCGGGTTTTCCGGTAACAACTGAAAACCAGTGACCTTATTAATGATTCTCAAGGGTGCCACAAAGATTTATTTTGCTTACTGCATCATGGTAGGAAGGTCTTGTTTTTTAATCAAGCATTGTACTCATATTATATTATACACTTCCCCTAGCCAATCAGGATGCACAGTTTTCTAAACCCATTTTGTAACATGCATCACGTGTTCCTGCTTCTACTCATTTCTGTAAGCTGCACCGACTAACACTGGGAGGTAACCAGATATCCACAAGGTCACACTGTCATAATACTGGTTTTGGTTACGGGCAGCAATGTAACCTCTATATTCCCAATTAGGCAATCAATCCTACAGACCACGCTACCTGTCACAAACATACAGGGATAGGTGTACTGTAATGCTGTGCTGTTTACTTAGTTATCCCAGGTGAAGGTCCGTCTTAATGAATACAAATGCTGCTACACGTAAACATTCCCTGTGGATACTGGCAAACATGACCACAAAAGTGAATTTTCCAAGCCATAAACTACAATCCACACACATAACAACAGTTGCTTCTCTCTTGTACTAGGCAGTTTGCTGCAGAGCCACACAGAACATCCAGCCTCAGTTCACTCTGAGGAGCAAAGCCTTGATAATGGCAAGCAAACAACAAGGCAATCAGATGGTACTGTGGTTTACTGCCTTGCGTAAAAAATTATGTCATTTGCATGGTAATATTCCAATATAAGGATTTTGGGATTAGACACACCTTTGTGCCACAGATATACTGTGTTCCTAAGACCACAGAATGCCTGCTCATTGCCCTTTAACATTTTATCGTAAACTGATCCCAGGAGACTGCAGCACACTGCTATCACAGTGAAACTACGTTTTTATGTTTGCTTGCATGCATGTGCAAGAAAAATAGTGCCATCATCCGAGTTTTCGGAGGTGTGGCAGCCCTCTTCCAATTCAGTCAGTGTGTTTGCAGGCGCGGCCGCAGTTCTCCAATGCCTGCTGGAGCTGTCTATGACAGCAGTCCAGAAGTGCAAAAATGTAGTGGCGTGACAGTTGAAAGGGGAGCTACGCTTCAGTGAGCAGCGATAAGATATCGCCTGCTCATGCGCCCCCTCACACACACACGCACGCGTCACCGCTTCGCCCCTAACGCACACACTGTAAAGCCGACGGGGTGCCCAATCCCCCGCCGGCTGTGCTGCACTTCAAAGCAGCCCACATGCCACGCTGGGTGCCCACCCCAGCGTGGTTACAATGTATAGCCGACGGGGTGCCCAATACCGCCGGCTCCACTGCTCTCCCCCAGAGAGGGTGCCACGCTGGGAACCCACCCCAGCGTGCACAGATCGATCGCCGACGGGTTGCCCTAATCCCCGGCCCGCTCCACGCCCCAAACAGCCCTCCTTGTGGCCACGCTGGGAGCCCACCCCAGCGTGGCAACAGATCTATCGCCGGCGACGGGGTGCCCAATCCCCTGTCGGCTCCACACCCCCCAAAAGTCGCCTTTGTGCCACGCTGGTAGCCCACCCCAGCTGACAAACATCCCGTCGTCCTGTCCTTTGCTTTAAAGAAAAAAAACTGAAATTGGAAAGCGGTCCCTCGGTGTCTCTGCCACCACCACGCCCACCCACTGCGCACCTGCCTCCCACACCCCCACACCACTTACCTCCAGACTCCAGCACGACAATCTTCTGTGGACCAGGAACACGTCGCACTCTTCAAAGCCGACCACGAATCTGATGAAATGCCAGTAAGCTGTATAATGGGATAGACAGGGTTTTTTGAACTTTGCTGCACATCTCAGGCATTTTTTTTAATTTTTGCACCAAATTTTCAACATGGGGTTTTTGGGACCCTTCTCTTGAATGCTCTCACTGTCATGGCGTTAATCGGGCCCGAAGGGTGATTTCGCAGTCACTGTGCGAAATCACCTTTCGGGACCAAGTAACAAAAAGACACTGGCACTGTTCATAAGAAAAAATTACTCACCTTAGTAATGTTGTTTCTTCTAATGGAGTCTTGCTGTATTCTGACAAATTGCAGTGAGGTCCAACCTTCGAACTGCCCCGGAGATGAAAGAGTTAACTTTCCATGCCAGGCATGGAACGCTGAGCTCGAGCTCGGTTGAGACTCTGTCTGTTGCTGTTTGAACTCAAACCATCAGATCTTTACGAGCTAAACTCACTGAGTGTCCTGTGTGGAAGCTGTAAACCTATACTAGCCAACTGGCTACTAAATACAATAAACAGATTTTTTGGTCCCAAAACAAAGACTCAAGTCAGGAAACCCAAAAAATGAAATAAACACAACACCCACTCACCCAAAGAAAAAGGGGTGATAATAAAAAGGTGGGGCACCTCCTGAGTGCCAACACTGCTACTGCACACCCACATCCCAAAAACAAAGGTTCTGAGAGGGGAAGGCGGGGGGGCAGGTCAGAATACAGCAAGACTCCATTAGAAGAAACAACATTACTAAGGTGAGTAATTTTTCCTTCAAACAACATGAAGTCTTGCTGTATTCTGACAAATTGCAGACTACCAAGCAGTACCTCCATGGAGGAAGGACAGAACCTACCTAGGAAATAGGCTCTGAAGCACTGCTGTGCCACACCGAGCATCACTCCTAACCTGGATATCCAGAGAGTAATGCTTGGTAAAAGTGTGAACTGTTTTCCAGGTAGCTGCTTGACATATCTCTAAGATAGGAATATCCCTGGCAGCAGCCAGGGAAGCAGCTGTACCTCTGGTAGAGTGAGCCCTCAGGCCTGAGGGTGGAATCCTACCTAGTTTTTTATAGCAAAACTGAATGCAAGAGACAATCTACCTGGCAATGGATCTTTTAGTGGCAGGTTTTCCCTTTCCAACCTCACCATAAATGAGGAACAGTTGGAGGGAGTCAAACCTGTGACCCTTGGTACGATCCATGTAGTAGCTAAGGGCTCTTTTCACATCCAAACTGTGCAGCCTCCTCTCGCCAGAGGAGGAATGGTCAGTGAAGAACACAGGAAGAGACAGACTGGTTAAGGTGGAAGTCTGAAACCACCTTAGGTAAAAACTTCCTGTTAGTCCTGAGGACCACCTTATATCTATGGAAAGAGATAAAATCAGGCTCCACTGACAGGGCTTGTAACTCGCTTATGCGCCTGGCAGAAGTGATGGCCACCAAGAAAACAGTTTTCCAAGTCAAGTACTTAAGCTCTGCTGAGGACAAAGGCTCAAAGGGGGGTTGCATAAGCTGAGCAATGCAAACATTAAAGTCCCAAGCAGGGGCAGGGTCCCTGAATGGCGGATTGGTATGAAGCAATCCTTGAAAACTTAGAGAATACAGGATGAGCTGAAAGGGAAGAAGGCTTACCTGCTGAAAGAAAAGCAGAGACAGCTGCCAGATGCACTCTTAGTGTAGCTGGTCTGAGTCCCAAGCTATTCAGATGAACCATATAGTCAAGGACTGTGGGCAGGCCAGCAGACTCTGGAGAAATATGCTTCCCAGAGCACCATATGAGAATCTTTTCCATTTGGAATTATAAGTGGTTCTGGTGGAAGGCTTCCAGAGCCTTTGGATATCAATAACACCTTGAGAGAGGTGTAAATCAGCAAACTCTAACTCTTCAAGAGCCAGGCCTTGAGGTTGAGAGATTTGAGATTCGGATACCAAACCCTCCCCTGAGCACAGGTTAACAGGTTGTAATTCCTGGGAAGAAACAGGGGAAGGTGGACTGCTAAGGACAACAGGAGAGGGTACCAGGGCTGTCTGGCCCAGTCTGGAGCAATCAGAATCACCTTGCAGGGCTGAGACCTGATTTTGACTAGCACCTTGAACAGGAGAGGGAAGGGGGGAAAAGCATACAGGAACTTCCCTTCCAATTGAGAACTAGGGGCATCCAGGGGACTGAGCCCAACACTGGGGGCCTGCAGCAAAAGAGGGAAGTTGGTGATTGTGTGGGGCTGCAAAAGATCTATCTGTGGGGTGCCCCATCTGGAAAGATCACCTTCAAAACCAAGGGATCCAGTGACCATTCGTGATGGCCCTGAGATATCCTGCTGAGAGCATCTGCCAGGACATTGTCCTTGCCCGGGAGGTGTACTGCTGTAAGAGAAGTGTTCATGGAATAGGCCAGAGACCATAACCTCATTGCTTCTGTGCACAAGGCCGTAGACCGAGTGCCCCCTTGCGTGTTGATATACCACATTGTGGTGGTATTGTCTGTCCTGATCTGAACTACTTTGTTCTGAACAGACTTGGAAAAAGCCTGAAGTGCTAGAAACACTGCTCTGAGTTCTAATAGATTGATGTGAAGCAGAGATTCCTGAGGAGACCACAACCCTTGGGTGGTCAGGTCTCCCAAGTGGGCTCCCCACCCCAAGAGGGAGGCATCTGTAGTAAAGATTACAGAGTGAGACTGAGTAACAAAAGGAACTCCCTGTCTTAGATTGTCCTGATCCTGCCACCACTGCAATGTCTGGATCAGGGTTCGAGTCGCTGGGATCAGTTTGGTCAGAGGATCCTTTTTCTGAGACCAGAAGGCTCTCAAATGGAACTGGATGTCCTTCATCTGAAATCTTGCTCCCTGCCACTGCTGTAGAAGCAGCCATGTGCCCCAGAAGCTGCAGAAAATGCCTTGCTGGTCGAGACACCTGTAGGGTGAATGAAGAAGCCAGTGTAATAAGGGTCCTTGCCCTGTCCAGGGGAAGGAAAGCTCTTGCCTTTACTGTATCTAGCTCTGTGCCTATGAAGGTGAGGAGCTGTACAGGCTCTAGAACTGACTTTGAAAGATTCAGAAGGAAACCTAGAGAAGTGAGCAGTTGCTGAGTTATCTGAAGGTGTAACCTGACTTGGTCTGGGGACTGGCCTACTATGAGCTAGTCATCCAGGTATGGGAAGATGGAAATCCTTTCCTTCTTAGGAAGGCAACTACTACTGCCAGGCATTTTATGAACACCCTTGAGCACAGGTTAGCCAAGGGTATTGTTCTGAATTGGTAATGGCCTGAGGCAGCTCGAACCTGAGGTATTTTCAGTGGGAGCTTCTGATGAGAATATGGAAATAGGCATCCTTGAGGTCCAGGGAGACTAGCCAGTCCCCTGGCCTTAGAGAGGGTAGAATTATTCCCAGAGTCACCATTTTGAACATTGGCTTTAAAAGGTGCTTGTTTAAATATCTGAGATCCAGGATGGGCCGCCATTCTCCTGTCTTTTTGGGGGTGAGGAAGTACCTGGAGTACAATCCTTTCCCTTTGTGTAGGGGTGGAACCCTTTCTACAGCTGAGAGCCAAGAGGGAAGAGACCTCTGCCTCTAGAGCAAGTGCCTCTGAAGGATTTGCAGGTGGAAAGGATCTGGTTCTCATCTTTGGAAACTTTTTGAAGCTGAGAACCAGTCCCTGGCTTACTACTTCCAGGATCCATTTGTTTGATGTTAAAGACATCCAGTCCTGGACAAAGTAAGCCAGCCTGCCCCCTACAGGTGGTGGAGAATCGGCCCTAGCATTCCCATCAGGGTGCCTGTTTGGCAGGGGGTTTAGGCTGAGGGGTGGAAGCAGGCCTGCTTGTACCCCGTCTGCCTCTCCCTCTAAAGAACCCCCTCTGAGCATAAGCAGAAGAGGAGGCCTGGGCTTGGTAGAAAGGCCTATGAAAAGTCCTGCCCCTGCCCCTGGGATGCTGCCTCTGAGGAGTGGCTTGCCTTTCCTTGGCTTGAGCACTCCTATAGGTGTTCCTGTATTCATCCATTTTCTTCATGTAGTTCTCTGTTTGCTCCCCAAACAGAGAATTACCCACAACAGGAAAATCCATGGCCTTAGTCTGGGTATCCTGAGACAGGCTAGTACATCTGAGCCAAGCCATCCTACAAAGGGCCACAGAGGCAGCCATGACTCTAGATGAAACATCACTGGAGTCCACTGCAGCATGGAACAGCACCTTGGACGCCTCAATACCATCCGCAGCTACCTGCTCCAGCTCCTTGGTTAGCTGGCCAGGGACCTGTTTAGCTAAAGCCATTACAGTGTCCCATCTAGATGTCTGATATCTAGCTGTATAGGCCATATAATTGGCCTGCCTGAGTCCCAAGGATGCTGCCATGTACTGTTTCTTTGCCATGGCATCAATCCTCCTAGAGTCCTTATCTGGGGGGTGTGAAGCCAAGGGTATATTTGCCTTATCACAGGCAGCAGCCTGCACTACCCCAACATGGCTGCACTGCTGGGTAAGGAACTCTGTATCCGAACCTGAAAGAGTATACCTCTTGCCCATGCTCTTATCCACAGGAGGTATAGAATTAGGAGTCTTTAAAATTTTTATTGTCTGTTTCCCAAAAGACTTATGAAGGGGAATAGACAGCCTCCTGGACTCTGGGATATCCATCATTTCAACATAGTCAGGCTCCTCCTGGTCATCCACAGCTTCTTCCATAGGAAGCTGAAGGGTTTCAGCCACTTTCTTGAAAAACATGAAATGGGAGGGGCACTCAGAAAGCCTTGGAGGAGACACTCCTGAAGGTCTGTCTGGGGAGATGTCCGGGTCAATGGGCACATCCAGACTTTCATAATCACATTCACTTTCCTCATACTCTCTTTCCTCCTCCTCCAGTTCATAAAATTCCTCTAAATCATAATCTGGAACCGGTGGAACCGGCCGAACCGAGCGCCTTCCTGATGGTGCCGGTTCCGTCGGAACCGGGGATAGCAACTGAGCAATTTTTATCGCTTTGGCTATATCATCAGCGGTTGGAGAAAAAACTTTTGGATCCACACCGGCTGATTTATCCCTTCTTGTTCTCTTAACCGGAACCGACTCCTCGGAATCTGTTCTCCTTTTGCCCGAAGAAGTTTCGCCCTGGTCAGAGGGCACTCCTTCTGGTTCGGTTGGAACCAAACCGGGCTGGCCATCCAGGTCAGCGGAATTTTTGGCCTCCCTTTCCCTGAGCCTACCAACTCTTTTTTCTAGGGTAGCTGCAGGAAAATTTTTACAAATCTGGCAGTCTGAATCGAGGTGGTCAAACCCCAGACAATAAACACAGGTGGTGTGGGGATCAGCCTTAGCAAAGACTTCCCCACACACACTACAGTGTTGAAACCCAGTGGGCCCGGTTTTTCTTTTGGGTTTCTCAGACATGGCCAATCCTAAACCAAACTTACCCTTTTTTCGGCAATCCGCCAGGCAAGACACTCTTATCGGTTCCTGACCGTGTTAGGGGTTGTGGAAAAAAACGTAATAAAATCTGTTTTTTTTAGAACCGTTAAGAACCGGTAACCACACTCTAAAAGTAGAAGTAAAGATTTCTAAACAACCTGATCGGTTCAAACCGAACCGATGACACGTTTACAAGTTCCACATAGAATAGAAAACAATATAAACCTATCTAGTACTCACGAATACCACAGACAGAGACTGAACCGATAGGTTGCGGTTTAAATTCGGTCGAAAACCGAGAAAAACGGTACTTTGACAAATTGAACCGAGCAAAGGAGAAATCTCCGGCGCGACTGTTCAGTGAGGCGGAGTAAAGAATCTGACAGTTTGAGTTCAAACAGCAGACAGACAGAGTCTCAACCGAGCTTGAGCCCAGCGTTCCATGCCTGGCATGGAAAGTTAACTCTTTCATCTTCGGGGCAGTTCGAAGGTTGGACCTCACTGCAATTTGTCAGAATACAGCAAGACTTCATGTTGTTTGAAGGTGGGCTCTCAAAAAGCCTTTGTTGAAAATTTGGTGGTAAAATTCCTAAAAATGACTGTTTTACGAGTGTGCATTGAGCAGTTCCTACGCACGCTCGTAAGTTCGCGAATTTTCAATATTTTCACTCCAGATTTTCAACATTGCCATTTTACCACACCTCCTTATGAGCAGTACAGCTGTCATTTTTCACATCTTGCCCAAAACGTATTTCCGACCATGTAGCACACAATGGCGCAGTCGGTGTGCGAAATCAATGTATGGGACATATTAAGAAAATCACAGTGGCACTGTTCATGAGTAGAGGTCTTAAAATGGCTATGTTGAAAATTGGTGAAAAATTCTAAAATAGACTGTTTCTGGCGTGCGTGCGCAGTTCCTACGCATCGCCGTAAGTTTTATGTAATTTTCAATATTTTCACCCAGATTTTCAACATTGCCATTTTATTACATTCCTTATGAACAGTACAGTGGCCATTTTCACATGTCGCCCAAAATGTGTTTCCACACATGTAGCGCACAATGGTGCAGTTGGTGTCTGAAAGCAATGTTTGGGACAGATTAAGAAAATCACAGTTACACTGTTCATGAGCAGAGGTCTTAAAATGGCTATGTTGAAAATTTGGTGACAAAAGTCCATAAAATGACTGTGTTGAGTGAGCATTGCGCAGTTTCGCACCCTCGTAAGTTCATGACTTTGTAATATTTTCAGTCCAGATTTTCACTAGTGGCATTTTTCCACACTTCCTTATGAACAGTACAGCTGTCATTTTTCACAACATGGCCGAAATGTGTTTTCACACTTTCAGCACAGAGATGCGTGGTCGCTGTGGGAAATCATTGTTCGGGACAGATAAAGAAAATCACAGTGACACTGTTCATGATTGGAGGTCCCAAAATGCCTGTGTTGACAATCTGCTGTAAAAAATCCCCAAACTAATTACATTACAGGTGTGCGTTGCACAGTTTCTACTGCCCTTCGACTTCTCCAGTTTTTTAATATTTTTACTGCAGATTTGCAACATTGCCATTTTTACACCTCCCCATGAACAGTACAGCTGTCATTTTTCACATCCTGTTCGAATGTTTTTGCACCTGTGGTGCTAAATGCCGTAGTCGCTGTGCATAAGCAGCTTCGCTAACAAACTGATATTGCCACTGTTCATGAGGTAGGGTCACAAAAACCATGTTGAAAATTTGGAGTGAAATACCAACGAATGCCTGAGGTATTAGGATTTCCAACCATAACGCCCCACCCTGTAGAGAATGACAGGCATCAGGGTGTGACTTAGGATTCTTGCCTGTAATGCTCATACCATTCCACACCCTGCAGCCACTGAGAGGCATCGAGGTGTGCCTTGGACTCTTCGACCCCAAAGTTCACCCCATTCTCCTATACACGCACCCATCTCATATTTCCTGATGGAATGGGAGTGCGCAAAAGGCAAAGACCCCATGGCACACCGTGAAACTTGTCAGTGTCTGCAGGGTGGGGTGTGGTGAAATGGCGTGGCCGTTATGCCTGACGACCCAAAGGCACAGCCCAATGCCTGTCACTCTCTGCAGGGTGGTGGTGGGGTTGGCTTCAGTTCAATACTTCACTGCCATTCCTATTATGCAGCTCTGTAACTTCTACACTACCACTGCCAATACCAGCAAGCAAACATTCGGCATTGACAAATGCTTATTTTAACCTTAATATCCAGTGCTTTCCTTGGTCTTTTTGAATTTAAAAATTGTGAACAAAGGGCTACTAAACTTGAAACTCATGCAGACTCCTGCGTGCAAAATGGTGCCAAACATCAGATGTCGTAACATCACTGAAACAAGAAGACTCCCCTACTTCACACTGCCTACTTTGCACACTTTTTAGCCCCTTTAGCAAACAAAAACATAGGAAACTAATCAGTACTCTATGCTCTTTTTTGGAGCTCTCTAATGTCAGATTTGTTTCTAAAGCTAGGGAGTTGTGACCACTAAAAATTTCTAGCAACTTGAAACAGAGTTTTGAAAAGAAAACACCAAACAAATGTAAGACAGACATCATGTAAAAAAAAATATTTAACTGACTACATTTTACAATTGCTAAGGAACTGCCAAAATAATGCTCAAGCAACCTCAATGTAAAAACTGACTCTTGTGTGAACCTATTTTCAGGTTCCAGAAGGGGAGGCAAGGTCAGAGATTGTAAATCACAGTGAGGGATACCTGAGAAGAAACATTAGTAGTTAGCGATATCTGAGAAGAAACATTACTACTAGAGTAACTTTTTCTTCTAACACCGGGAATCCCTCACTGATGCTTTACAACAATCAGAATCTTTAGCCGTACCTTGGGAGGCTGGGTCCAGAATCTACTTAGGAATAAGGTTCTGCAAAACAGCAGTTCCAAAGCTGGCATCCCTAATGGACTGTATCAGTTGAGGCAATAGTGCTTTGTGAAGGTATGCACGGTTTGTTTTCCAGGTACCTGCTTTACAAACGTCCAGTAGTGGGATACCCCATGTGGATGCCACAGAGGCAGAGGTACCCCTTGTGGAATATGCCCTTAGGCCTCAGGAGGTATTTTTCCATTTTTTTTCATAACAGAAATGCATGCAAGAGAGTATCCCCGTGAGAGATGGTTCTCTTGGTTGCTGGTTTACCTTTGCCTGCCTTATCATATGCAACAAAAAGATGTGTACCCTGGGATCCGACATCCTTTGTACTGTCCAGGTAGTGCCCAAGTGCCTGCTCTACATCCAGACAGGGCACCTTCTGCTCACCAGGACTAGAATGCTCAGGGTAGGGCACAGGAAGGGCAACTGACTGGTTCAAGTGAAATTCTGACAACACCTTTGGTAGGAACTTTCTGTTAGTCCTAAAGACTACCTTGTCCATGTGGAAGATTATGTAGTTCTCTCTGTGCAGAGGGCTTGCAGTTCACTTATCCTCCTAGTAGATGTCATGGCAGTCAGGAAAATGGTTTTCAGGTGACATATTTTAAATCAGCAGTAGCCACAGGCTCAAATGGAAACTCCATCAGCTGGGCAAGACAGATGTTCAGGTCGCACTGAGGGACTGGTTCCCTCACAGGGGGCATAGGTGGTTGAGGCCTTTAAAGAACCTTTCAAAAACAACAGGTTGTGAGGCCAAGGACTTGCCACTGCCTGCTGATGTGTAGACTGACACTGCTGCTAGATGTAACTTAAGGGTTGGTGGCCGAAGGACTGTAAATGTACCAGATAGTCCAGGACTGTAGGTAACCCTGCCTGCAATGGGATTATCTTTCTGGTGGGCACACTAGTATGGGAATCTCTTCCACTTAAAGGAATATGCTTTCCTAGTTGCTGGTTTCCTGGAAATGTTAGGCACCATCAGGAACTCTTCTGAAGAAGAGTCAAACCAGAATTTATTTATTTATTTAGTTTTCGTTGACCAGCTTAGTGCACTAGACAAATTCTGCTTATTTTTAGGCACGACCCAGGGGAGGGGGATACAGATGAATGCCAACTGACCTTGAACCAGATTAAGCTGTTGGTGGCATTGTTAGTGAATGGGGGAAAATTTGGCCAGGGCACAGGGGAAATTCCCCTACTCTTTTCGAGAAGTGCCATGGGATCTTTAACATCCAACTGAACTACCACCAGAACCGGCAGATGGAACCTCGGTTTAACGTCTCATCCGAAAGACGCCAGCTCTTCAAGAACCATGGCCTCAGATGGAATGTCCTGAGGTCTGGGTATGTTATTCTGCCTGGAGACAGGGTCAGTAGGTTGTAACTCAGTGGCAGACTGATTAGATTCTTGCTGGACAGGGCCACAAGCATTAAGCACCAGGCCTTCCTGGCACAGTCTAGAAATGAAAATTACGTACCTACCGTAATTCTTGATCTTCTCTTGTATCTTCACCATTCATTACTGTTGGGTGTCAGCCGGAGTCCGGCACGCACCCGCCACCCGAGGATTTTTTTTGGAGGAGTCGGCCAACGCCGCCGCCCCCTAGAGTGACGCTCTGCGTGGAGCACGAGGGGCAGCCGTTAAGTGCTGCAGACTCCTCCTCCATCCCAGTTCTGTTAGCCAGAGAGGCGAAATAAGAATCAGAAAGAGAGTGAGGCAAGAGAGCCGAGGGATAGAAAAAAGGAAAGGATATAAACTGAAAAAGGAATAAGCCGACAGAGGACAGAAAAGAGAGAGGGGAAAAATGCCTAACCTAAGGGACCGAAGGGCCTTACTTCTGGGGCGGCTCTAAGGAAGGAACAGATAGAGAGAAGAAAGAGGAAGGAGAAGAAGAGAGAAAAAGGGGGGGATGCTAGGAGGGGAGAATTCTGGCATTGAGAAATTGGCTTAGGGTTATAAGCTCGGAACCAGGAACAAGGGAGCAAGGATCCCATTTCAACAATTTGGAGAGAGGGTCAACCGAACCTCTCGCACAGTTTGGACACAAAAGGCAGATTCTCTAAACCTCCCGCCATCCCTAACCTTCCAGATCCCAGCTGGGAGCTCTCAAACAGACAGCAGCCAACTAGAAGTGAAAGGAGCCCTCTAGCACCTTGTTAGGTGATAACAGAGTAGCATATGAAAGTGGGGGGGGCCTCAGGGGGCTCCCCTGTACTTAAACAAATACAGTGGTAACTCAATCGGACTCCCTAGAGGCAAGGCGGAAAACACCCCTTAAGGAAATTGAAGTGCCGGACAGCACCAACCAGTAGAGGCTGTATAATAGGATTAGGGCCTGCCAGAAGGGCCTGGGAAGAGAAAACGAGCCACTTAAGGGACCTTCTCTTTAATTGTGAATTGAAAAACATGGCTGGGGAAGAGTCAAGAGATGCCCAGTAAGTGCAGTCAGAAAGAGTTCCCTCAGGTACAGATAAATTTTAGCTCCTTCCTCCTATTCTCAGAGGAAAGGATCCGTCTAGAAGAATGGATTTTTTTTTGTCTTAACGGCCAAGGGAGAAGGGGGAGGAACGAGCAGGGGAAGGGGTGATGCGGAAGTAGGAGACCCTTGAGGGGATGGTGGACGGGATTCAGTAATGAATGATGAAGATACAAGAGAAGATCAAGAATTACGGTAGGTACTGCACTTTCATATCTTCCCATGTCAATCTTCACTATTCAGTACTGCTGGTGAGTACTAAGCTCCCCCCCCCGAAGAGGGGGGGGTAAGAGTAAACCCTGAGGGAACAGATCCCTCAGCCTCCTACTGATGACAAGTAGAGAAGGGAAGACCCTAACCAATAGACTAGGAGGTCTAAGGCGGATGAGGAGGAGGAGGCGCCCCCGAGGGGCTGTGGGAAGAGGGTTGCCCCTGAAGACGCCTCCTCGCCCTACAGGAAAAAAGGCGGGTCCCCCGGAAGGCAGAGCCAGTCACCCTACGCCAGGCCATGGGCGACAGTCGTGAGAGACGTAGCCATGCCGTCTGCCTAATGTGGATCACTGTCCCCACTAGTCTGGGTGCCACCTCGTTGGCATCGTAGGATGCCCTCGCTCGGTGCCTTGCGAGCTCCAGACCCTGTGCAGAGAGGGCAATGGCTTGTTTAGACTGCTCTGAGTCAGGAAGCATGGCTAAGACCTGAGCCAGCATCGACCATAGATGCCTGTTGTAAGCAGCGTGGTGAGCCTGATGGGAAGAAATGCACAACAATGCATGACCAGAAGAGAAGACTCTTCGTCCCCACCGGTCGAACTCAGCAGAATCCCAATCCGGAGGCCTGTCGTGCGCCAGGTGCCGAGGCCCGGAAGAAGTATCCAGGGACGTCAAACCCAAAGGTGGGTGAGGTAGAGAATCTAGAGACTCGTGGGGGGCACAATACCATCTCCTGCAGTCTCCTGGGGTTGGAGAAGGAGTGACTGGAGACTGCCAGGTGCGGATAGACGCCTCCTGGAAGGGAATCGGCCAGGAAGGCACCACCAAATGGCGGGCGCTGAATTCACTAAGGAAAGCTGCGTCTGCCACTCGGTATTGTCCCTCACAGATCGCTCGGAATACGAAGCTCCGAAACCATCCTCGAGAGGAAACGCTGATAGTCGGTGAAGTCAGCGTCAGAGGAAAGGTGGACAGAAGGTTCCTCTTCCTCAGTTGAGGAAGATGAGGAGGAAGTGGAGCTCGAATGCCCAGAAGACTCCTGCAGCGGGGGGGAGAGGCGGAAGACCTGTTCGCCCATGGCCCTAACATAGGACAGGAAGGCTGCCGCAGTAGCTCTGAACGTCTCCCAAGATAATGGCCCAGTGGGCCCCACATGGCCTGGGAGAGAGGGAGGTGGTTGCAGAGGGATGGGCGAAGGGCACCCAATAGCACGTGCCTGACCTCTGCCAGGGCTCTGGGACCCAGGTAGCGACGCCTCCAAGACTGGGGACCCTGAGATCGTGCCGGGTTGCGTAGTAGAAGGGGTAAGAGACAACTCCGGAAAGAGCCCTGAAGGGGAATCTCCCCTGTGACGCGCCTGGGATTGCATGAGTCCGGACAGGCAACCCTCAGAAACGCCACCAGAAGACGCTTTAGAGACCTTCAAAGAGAGGCAAGGATCAGCGCTACGACTCCTCCCCGCATGGCGGTGGGGGGGGGTCATCGTTGCTCCTGATCCCTACCCCTCAATCCTTCAGACTCCGAAGCAGCCCTCTTCCTCGTAACCAGTGTCGGAGTTCCCTGCTGAGCAAGACCCTGAAGGGCACCCGCTGAGGCAGAGTCCTTTTCCCTCTGCTGAAGGACCCGAGCAGCACCGGGAGCAGCAGCTGCCTGGGACCTGCGAGAAGAGGGCATCCTCTCTTGGACATCCGAAGGGTCCACCACGGAAGACTCCAGGCCACCCCAACCATGGAATGATCTGGGCTAACCAGCCCCGGGGAGTCTGGGAGAGGAACACTGGACCGTCTAGCCCTGTGGCCTACAGGAGGTTCAGAGCCAGAAGACTCTAGCTGCTGGTTTGGGTCCTCACCTGAATCATCTCCCTCCGAGGAGGGGTCGACAAGGGAAGACTCCAGTCCCACAGCCGCAGGAACCTGCCCCGAGGTGACACCAGGCCTGGTACCGCCATAGGCCGCAACGACTACCACATCCGCAGAGTCTTCCGCACCCCTGACGGCGGCAGGTTACCGGGCCACGCCACGAACAGAGCCGCCCGAGTCCCCGACACCGCCAAAGGTGCCGAGACCCAGCACGGCACCGCAGACAGTGCCGTCCATGTTCTTGGCCCCGCGAACGGCACCAAGGCCCAGCGCGGCGCCACCTGAGTCCCCGGCGCCGCGAACAGCGCCGAAGCCCAGTGCAGCACCGCCAATGGCGCCGCTCGAGTTCCCGGCACCGCAGATGGCGCCACGACCCAGAACGACACCGCCGGCGGCGCCGCTTGAGTCCCCGGCGCCACGAATGGTGCCGAAACCCAGAACAGCGCCGGCGATGGCCCCGCCCAAGTCACCGGTACCATGTGCTGCGCCAGACTCCACGACGAGGACAGACGGAAACGAGGGTCCACCAGAGCCGGGCCCCACAACCGGAGGCCACGACACTGGGGAAGCCTGCACCTCCACGGAGGTGACTGCCAGGACGGCGCCAAGGGCGCGACCCCGGGAGGGATCACACCGTTCCTCTGGCGCCAAAGAAACTTCCTCCTCCTCGGCAAGGCTGGAAGTGGAGGAGGCCTCCTCCTCACTGGGCTGTATAGACCCGGGAAGGGACCCAGAAGAAGGGTCTAGAGATCTGGCCTGGGAAGCCCTAGGGCGACGTCGTCCTCCGAAAGTCGGTGGAGTACATCCGACTCAAAACGCATGGACTTCCAAAACACGGCGATCCATGGACAAGCAGGCATCACAATGATCCATATCATGGTAGGGTCCCAGGCACCGGAGACAAACATCGTGACTGTCCGTGATGGAAAACTGACGGCCACAGGGGCACCGGACGCATAGGGGCACAGCCCGCCTTAGATATACGCTTTGCCCCCGAACCAGACACGATGCTAAACAATTGAGGAAAAAACACTGAAAAGTCTCGGCGGCGTCGAAATAATATAGAAAGGAACGGTCTTACCGGTTGACGACGTTGAGAAAAACCGGGATGAAGGAAACTTTGACAGATGCGGCCTATGACGCAGTACTTGAGCAACTCCGCGCAGCAGGTGCAGCCTTGACGGCGGGAGAAACAGAACTGGGATAGAGGAGCAGTCTGCGGCGCCTAACGGCCGCCCCTCGCGCTCCACACAGAGCGTCACTCTAGGGGGTGGCGCCGTTGATGCAGACTCCTCAAAAAAAAAAAACTCCCATGGCAGGTTCGCGCCTCCGGCTGACACCCAACAGTAATGAATGGTGAAGAATGACAAGGGAAGATCTATAAGGATAACAGTTGCTGGCTCTCTGCTCCCCACCCAGCATGGACGAAGGGACGAGCAATGGCGTCAATGACGCTGTTGCACATGCTTCCGTGTGTATCACGTCAGGCGGCTGCCCCGCCTCTGCCCACCTAGTGTAGTGTCGGTGTGTCAACCCCCAGCCACTGCTAGTTGCCAGGCTAACTCTGGTCACTGATCCCCTTCCTCCCCATAGGGAAGCAGTCCTTGGGATGCTTGATCCTCCTCCCGGCTCAACTTCCGATTTCCGAGGTTGTTCCCAACCCCGGGTCACAGGCACCGCAAGCGGTAGTGCTACTACAGCACCGGCGGGATGGCCTACTGGCTCTCTCCTGAGCTTTAAGAGCATTCTCCGTATGAATGGGAATTGTGGGAAGGCATACAGGAATGTCCCTGACCAGTCCAGAGCTAGGGTGTACACTGGGACTGTGCCCTTTGTTAGTGGCCTGCAACTAAAATGTGTGAGCTGATTATTCTCCCAAGAGGCAAACAGGCAGGGTATGAAATTCACGAAAAAAAAATACATACCCACTGGGGCATGTAAACAGTAAACGTACATGCCCGAGAAACTTTTTACATGCCATCCCTTTTTTGAAATGCTGAATTTGTTGTCTTGTCAGTAATAAACACAAGATAATGAAAACTGACTGTGTGTTTGTGTTATTTATTTCAGTAAGGCCAAGAAAGATAGAAAGATACAGGAACAGAGCACTAGGGGCAGAGTCCAGGCAAAAGCGTTCACTCCAACATTTTTTTTAAGTAAGTTGTTAACTCCTGCTTATCAGGGCCCTTGAGAGGGTGATGGAGTAGGGGATAATTCCCAGGGCCCAGCGCCAAGAGGGGCCCAGGCTGCCAGTGCCCAGCATACTGTGTGCAGGGATGGGGCTGCAAGATGGTAGGGGCCCCAGAATTCCTGTCAAGGGCCCTGCTACCGTACTTATACTGAAGTGGCTTAATGCCTGGCTGCATGTCCTAATAAGCTCTTATCCAGCATCAGTATGTAAACTGTAATGAGTTTGTTTGTTTTTTTCCAAGAAAATGGCTAGTTACACTTAGTTCACCCACACTACCACCACAGTACCCAGGCTCTTATAGATTTTTACTTTATTACTTAGTTTAGTTTAACTACTTGTCTCACTGTTGCCCCAGCCTTTATATTTAGATATCAGATATTCCAAAATACTGTTGCAAGGTCTATAATAGATTTTCTATTCAGAATTTAGTTAGTACAGCCCACAGGCGCAGACTAACTCTTACAGGGTGTTTACTGTATATTCAGTTTTTAGCTACAGTTGCTCCCCCATTTGCCTTTTAAGCCTTTAACAACTACAATTTTGTTTTTAGATTTCAGGTAGTCAACAGTTCAGTATCTCATCTAGCCTGTAATAGATTTCTTTTTCAGATTTTAGTTACTACTGGCCACAGACACAGCAGCTCTTAAAGGAGATTTTTATATATTTTTTTTATTTTAGCGAACTTTGCTCACACTTGCCCTTTAGGCTTTAAAAGAGACTTTTTCTATTTTAGATTTTAGGTAGTCCCAAACACAGTAGCTTTTTAAAAGGCCTTTTAACTAGTCTTCAGCTAAGTCGGCTCACAGCAGTCCTTGAAAGAGCTATATTTATTTATTTGGATTTTGGGTCCTTTAGAAGAACACAGTTTAGTAGGTTCTCTAAATTATAAATTTTATTTAAATTTTCAGATAGTTTCTCTCAGCTCCCAGTAGCTCTATTTAGATTCCAGTTCAGTGAGAGAGCTTTTTTATTTCAAATAGCTTCTTCAGCTCCCAGTAGCTCTTTTTTTAGGTTTTTGATAGTTTAGATTGAGACAGTTGAGTGAAAGAAAGCTTTTTATTTGTGAGAGGCAGGACAGGAGAGGATGAGATAATGCAAATATGTTTTTTATTTCTTGATTTTAGGTAGTTCAGGTGAGTTCCCAGTAACTGAGTCTGTGACTGCAGACTGCAAGAATGGGTCCTTGCTGCTTTTAGTTTCCCCTGGTGGCTGAGTCCCACCTCCCCTGCAGTCTATTTTTTTTTTTCTTTTAATACTGTCCCTCTCAGTCAGTCCTCCTTAGGCCCCGTCCACACTGCACCACTCAGACCCCTTAACGGATAGAAACCGTTATAACCGGGGAGCGGTGCAGTGTGTCCACAGTGCCGCGGTGTCCGTTACGGCACCGGCAATGCCGGTCCACACTTTGGGAGTCAGGCGACCATTACCGTGGCACCCGATCCCACAATGCAGCTCGCGCTGCGCTAGGGGACCGGTGTCAGGTGTCCACACTACGCCCAGTAACATTACCGAAGCATAACCGGTTTCATAACTGTTGTTGAAACCACCTCATATGTGGTTTCAACAACGGTTACGAAAACGCTTTCTGTAACGTTACAGGTGTAAACGCAAACCGTTGCAGTAACGGTCTGGGCACTCTGTAACGTTACAGAGGGGTAGTGTGTGGACAGGGCCTTATTCTTTAGTATACAGTGACTGAGACAACAGCAGTTTGTAGTGCAAATTTAGCTCACTGTCTCAGATGCTCAGAGTCCCTCCCACATACATACATTCAGCAGCATAAAACACCCACCCCACCCTACTCCTAAAAACTATTTTTCCAACCCTGAGTACCAGTGCTCATTCCTAAAGATGAAGCATATGCCTCTGAGTCTTTTTTCTTTCTCCGTGAGACGTAAGAGACCCTCTCCTGCCGTCACCCTCACCCCCCTTCCAAGCTGCAAGTGGTAGGGTTGAGCCTGGGAAGTTGGACTGAAGATTTAAATTGTGTTCTTAAAAGAGCTTTTGTATGTTTTATTTCAAAATGTAAATCAGGAGTTAGGATTGGATAGTCCGATTGCAATCACTGACTGCAGTGTGTACCTACCGCAACTGAATGCCTTCTTGTCTCCACTCTGAAAGCGCACCACTCGCTGCTCAACCAGTCTCAACAACTGAACAGGCTGAAGTGGCTTGCTTTGCAGAGAATACACATGATCGCTCTGTGAGAAGGGGGCAGGCAGACCAATTAAGGACACTCCGATTGGTGTCTGTCCACTGTGAGCTGCCTCCCAGCCTGACGACCTGATCCCTCGCAACTTTACTTGCTGGTGGTTCTGTCCATCAGTGGAGAGGACTGTCAGCCAGCTCACCATCGTCTGCCTCTCCTGACTCTCAACCCCGTCAACTGATCATGCTAGAGTGTGTCTCGTGATCGCGGATGGCACCAGTCCTCCGGCAGCTTCCCTGCACCCCCCAAACAATGACGTTAAGGATGGTCTTTAAAAAATAAATAAATAAAAGTCGTCTGGGAAAAAACAAAGACACCGGGGTGGGGGGAAGAAATAGGACTTGCTCACTGCACAGCTACTTTAGGTGCCCCACAGGGCAGGCACTAAACAGCACTAGGTGTCCTGAGAAAAAAGTGCCTGCCCTGGGGCACCTAAGGTATAGAAATTTCGCACCATGCAAATGGGTAAATTTCTGGAGTGCCACATCTTCTGAAAACTGTGGCCAGCACTTTCTGGTTCAGGGACCATCCGTGGTTTCCCTGTCTGATTCTGCCAGAACATTGTCTTGCCTGGCTAGTGAACTGCAGAGATATTTGCATCGAGGGAGTAAGCCATATCCATGATCCACATTGCCTGTGTGCAGTCTTGAGAATCTTGTTCCTCCCTCCTTGTTTAAGTCATTGTTGTGGTGTTATGTTGTCTGATCTGAACAGACTGATCCTATAGCTGGGAGAAGGACTGCATTCCCAGCAATTCTGCCCTGAGTTCCAGGAGCCTGATATGCTACTGAGTCTCCAGTGGGCTCCAGATGCCACTTACTGTGAGGTCCTCCAAGTGGGCGCCCCACCCACAGAGTGAAGCATATGTTGAGAGAATACCTGTTGGGGATTGTTGCAGGAAGCGAATGCCATCTCTGAGGTTGTTTTCATCCTTCCACCACTCCAGTGCCTGTACCAATGTCTTTGTGACTGACACTAGCTTGGAGAGAGTCCCATCTTTGAGACCAGTGGCCTCTTATGTGGTACTGAATGTCCCCGATTTGTAACCTGGCCTATGGCACCACTGTAGATGCAGCCATGTGGCCCAGTACCTGTAGAAAATCCCTTGCAAGCCTTGGCTGGCTCCTGTGTATATTTTGCAGAGGCAAACAAATGTGCTACTATTCCCTGAGGAAGGAAGTTTTCCCCTGCAGGGTATCCAGTTCTACACCTATTAAATCCAGAACCAGAATAGGTTGTTTATTGGACTTCTGAAGGTGTACAGGAACCCCAGGCTTTCCATGCTGCTGTATACATTTTTGGCACAGCACTTTGCCTCTTGTTCCATTTTCCTGAGGCTAGCCAGTTGTCCAGGTAGGGAAAAACTACCACAAAAAAAAAAAAAAAAAAAAAGGTTCCCGACGCATCAAAGATCTTGGGTGCAGGGAGTAGGGAAAAACTACATCTTTCCTTCTAGATACATACAAATTGTTGCCAAATAAGGACCACTAGGCCCATCTAGTCTGCCCATAAGCTCTAAACTTGTATGCAGTCACTGACCCTAAGTGATCAATGGGTTTTCATCACTCCCGCCCTATCCAATGTTCCCTTGTGCCTGTCCCAGGCATGCTTAAACCCCTCCACTGTGCTTGCCCCCACCAGCTCTTGTGGTAGACTGTTCCAAGCATCCACCACCCTCTCTGTGTAGAAACATTCCTCATGTTACCTCTTAATCTACCTCCTCCAATTTCATATTGTCCCCTCGTTCTGATATCTTTTCTACATTGGAAAAGATCCCCCACCTGCACACTGTTTATGCCCTTTTGGTACTTGAAAGTTTCTATCACGTCCTCCCTTTCTCTCCTCTCCTCCAGTGAGTACATATTGAGGACTCAGTCTCTCCTCATATGTTTTGTGATGCAAGTCATGCACCATCTTTGTCGCCCTTCTCTGGATAGCCTCCACACTGTATATGTCCCTACGCATGTGTGGTCTCCAGTACTGCACGCAGTACTCTAGGTGAGGCCTTACCAATGTTTTATACAATGGCATCAACACCTCCTGTCTCCTGCTAGTAATGCCTCTGCCAGTGCACCCCAGCATACCACTGGCCCTCCCTGCAGCCTTTGCGCACTGCTTTGATACCTTAAGGTCACCAGATATGAAAACCCCTAGGTCCCTTTCCTCTTTAGTGACAGTCAGCACCTCCCCTTCCCATTCTGTAGCTCTCCCCAGGGTTCCCCCTACCAGGTGCATTATCTTGCACTTTTTTGAATTGAACCTCAGTTGCCACACCTCTGATCATCTTTCAAGCTTCTCCAGGTCCCTCTTCATTTTCTGCATCCCTTCTGGAGTATCCACTCTGTTGCAGATTTTGGTGTCATCTACAAATAGGCAGACTTTTACTTCCCTTCCAGCCCCTCTGCAATGTCACTAATGAAGACATTGAACAGGACTGGTTCCAGTACTGATCCCTGTAGTACTCCACTAGTCACCTCTCTCTCCCTAGATTGGATCCCATTTACCACCATCCTCTGTCTTCTGTCTGTCAGCCAGTTTCTAACCCAATGTGTCACCTTATGCCCCATGCCCAGACTACTCATCTTGTTAACCAGCCTTCTGGGTGGGATGGCATCAAAAGCTTTGCTGAAATCTAGGTAGGCAATGTCTACCTCCCCTCTCTGATTCACTTCCCTAGTCACCCAATTAAAAGAAATCTATCAGATTTGTTTGACAAGACCTTCCTGCTGTCAATCTGTGTTGCCTCAGATCCTGGGTGCCACTGGATTCCAGATGTGCCACTATCCTTTCTTTCGGCAATGTCTCCATGATCTTCCCCACCACTGAGGTGAGGCTGACTGGCCTGTAGTTCCCCACTTCCTCCCTACTACCACTTTTGTGCAGTGCGACTACATACGCCCTCCTCCAGTCCTCTGGAATCATGCCTGTGTTGAGTGACTCTGTGAACAGGGTGGCCAGAGGCACTGCTAGTTCCTTCTCAGCTCCCTTAATATCCTCGGGTGTATGTGGTCTAGCCACATGGCTTTACCCACCTCCAGCTTTGTGAGTTCCTCCAGAACTCTCTCCACTGTGAATGGACTGGTGTCCTCTTCTCCCCAACTGTGGTCCTTGACCATCTCCCTCCTTAGTGAACCTGAACAGAAGTATTTGTTCAGTATTTCTGCTTTGCCTAGATCCCCCCTCCTTACACTCTTCCCTCCTCCCCTTTGAGCCTCACAATCCCTCCCCACCCCGTTTTTCATCTATCACTGATGTACCTATAGAATGTCTTCTCCCCTTTTTTTCACAGTCTGTGCTAAACCCTCCTCTGTCTGTGCCTTGACTCTAACAGCCTTCCCTGCTTCCCTCAGACATTCAATGTACACCTCCCTGTCCTCCTCCCTTTGGGTTCCCCTATACTTCCTGAAACTTGCTCTTTTAGTCCTTACGTTGTCTGCTAACTCTTTAGAGAACCATAGTGGTTTCCTTCTTCTTTTTCCTTTGGCCGTTATCCTAAGGCATTAGTTAGTAACCTCCACTATGGCTCCTTTTAGCTTCCCCCACTGTTCTTCCACTCCCTCCATTATCTCTCCCTTCTTCAGGGCTGCTCTTAAACATCTACCAATTTCACTGAAATCTGTCCTCCTGAATTATAATACTTTTGCCCTTGTGAGGTTTAACTGAGTCCCTGTCTCCATGCCAAACCACACCATCTGGTGGTCGCTGGATCCCAGCTGCCCTTCCACCTGGACTCCTTCGACTCTGTTTCCATTAGTCCATACCGGATCCAGAATAGATTTGTCTCTGGTTGGCTTGTGCACCAGCTGTCTGAGTCCAACCCCACGCAGGGATTCCAGGATGGCCATGCTTCTGGCTGAAGCAGCTGCCTGGGTGGTCCAATCTACATCTGGCATTCTTTTGCTGCCACCATGGCGAAGCACTTTGTGAAGATCCTTCGTGCTGAGGTGTGGCCAAAGAGGGGAAGACTACAAGATGGTACTAGTAGTTTCCTAGTCTGAACCAGAGGTATTTTCTGTGGGTAGGTCTGACTGGAAAGATGAAAAGAGGCATTCTTCAGATCCAGTGACCCTACCCAAGCACCTATTTGTAAGGATGGTATTACTGTGTCCAATGCGTCCATCTTGAAACTTTCCTTTTTGATATGCTTATTCATATTTTATTTATTTATTGAATTTTGGTGACCGGGTAGGCCCACTGAGACAAGACAGTCCCTTTTTCAGTGGGCGACCTGGAAAGTACATTACATTGGGAAGTGCAACAGAAGACATAAAACAAGTTACACGTGGAGTGTTGATCATAAAACAACAACAGCAAATATGACAAAAAGAAATTGTGACACATTGTAACACAAAGATAGTACAATCATTGACACCTACAACATATTCAGGGAGCATGGTTCCTTCACAAAGCATACGAAAAGTTACAGCAAGTACTTACATCAGTCCTTAACTACAGACAATATAATACAGCATTCCTTGGTATACATTATTAAAGGCCAGTGGTGCCAAGTATACAGGTTAGGGAGAGCTGGATAACTCAGAAATCAGTGGAAGCAGGAGCAGGGTGGGGTGGCTAGGTGAACTTTAAGTGAGCACTGGAATTGAGGGAGCGAGGAGAAGGCCAAGATTGAGGGTGGAAGCGAGTTCCAGGAGGACACGGCAGCAAAGGCAAGAGACTTCCGGGCCACCGACAGACGTAGGTTTGGCACTACAAAGAGGGGTAGAGAGGCTGATCTGACAGCACGTTTTGGGAGATGCCGTTGGATGATGTCAGTCAGACAGGGAGGGGTGAATCAATGGACAAGCTTATACATGTAGCTTAGGGTAGCGTACCGTAGAGTAGCATCATAGAGCATCCAACCCAGGGCAGACAGGACATCACGATATGCTGCGCACTGACCCCCAAGGCAAATCTACCCGCTCTGTGGTAGGCCTGAGGAAGGTGAGCAGACGCAGAAGCAGTGGTCAAGAGGAGTAAAGGTGCTCCATACATGAGCCGAGGGAGAAGAGTGGCACTCGCAACCCTGTGGCAGGCGGCTGATGTAAGGAAGGGACGGATACGGTAGAGGACCCCAATTTTTTGGTTGAGGGTTTTAGTGAGAGCTGCTACATGCATATCCAAAGACAAAGAGGAATCCAGTGTGACTCCGATGTATTTAAAGGAACTGATAGTTTCAAGAGCAGCTCCAGTGAGAGAGAGCACAGTCAGAGGGGGAAGGGAATGTGCAGCAGGATGGTAGAACAACATGCTCTTAGTTTTCTTGGTATTAAGTACAAGTTGCTTTTGGAGGAACCAATCCTCAAGGGTGTTAAAGTTAGATTCCAGCTCTGAATTGAGTCAACCCAAGTTAAAGGAAGAGTGGCAAAGGATGGCATCATCGTCATGAAGGTGGACTGAGGCACCACCACAGTTTTTAGGAAGTTTGTTAATGAATAGTGAGAAAAATAGTGGATCCAGTATTGAGCCCTGGGGAACGCCATGGGTAATGGGTCTTGCATCGGATAGAGAGCCAGCCCATGTCACCCGTTGTGTGCGGCCAAGGAGGTAGCTGTGGGTCCATGCTAGGGTGCTGGAGTCAAGAACAAGTCCTTGTAGTTGACGTAATAACAGATCATGGCTGACCAAGTCAAAAGCCTTGGTCAGGGCAACGAATATGGCACCCGTGGCATGGCCTTGGTCCATTGCTTGGAATATGTCAGAAGTGACTCAAGTGCTGTCAGGGTGCTATGGTCTTTCCTAAAACCATGCTGGGAGATTGCAAGCAGATAGGTAGTCCTGCAGGTGGTCATAAAGTATTTGTTCTTGTATCTTAGCAAGAAGACATAGCACTGAAATAGGGCATAAATTTTTCAATTGAAGAGGTTCGTCCTCCCTTATGAATGGGGACCACTACCGCCACCTTCCATTTCGCCGGTAGTGTACAACAGAGGAAAGTTAAGTAGGTCACAGACTGGGTGAGCGAGGGCATCAGCTCCTAACTTAAGAAATTTAGGTTCAAGCGTGTCATGCCACGGGGAGCTGTCTGCTTTCAGATTGTTGAGTAGTCGGCAGACTTCCTTGAGGGTAGCAAGTTTTAGTTGGAAGGCAGGGCGTGCCATGGAATTGGCTGGAAGCTGGAGGCCCAGCAAGGGGAGGGGGGGGAGTGGGGGAAAGAACTGACAAATATAAAAGTATATTTCTGAAGACCAATAAAGAACTCACTGAAGCCTAAGGCAATGGGGGTCACTGAGGATGGCACCTTGTGCATCAAGGGAGCTAGGGATCATAGAGGTGTTACCCTTTAAAAGGGAGTTTACCTGTCTCCAGAATTCTTTTGGGTTGCTAAGGTGCTCTGTCTGGAGTTTCATGAAGTGTAGGCGTTTTGCCTTCTGGATGGCATTCTTGCAGCTGTTTCTTAGCTGCCTGTAAGAATGCCAATCTGCAAGTAGCCCACTACCCTTGTACATCTGCCAGGCTCTATCGCGTGAGGACATGAGCTGCCTCAGTTCTTTAGAGAGAGCCAAGGAGGTTTGTTACCCTTTGTACGGAATCTCTTCTTAGGAGCATGGAGGTCGACAATGACAGTGAATTTTGTCACAAAATTTTAGGTCTAAAATGGGTCTCCATTCCCCATTTATCTTGTGGGTCAGAAAGTATCCTGAAAACAGGCCGTTGCCCCACTGAGGCAGGGAACTTTTCCACTACTTTTGACTGTAGCAATATGGTTACTTCCAATTCCAGCAGAATTCTTTCTGTGGGTGAACGGGCTGGAAAGCTTTGTGCTGCTGCAGTTTTGAGAACTTTTAAAACTGCTGGGACAACCCCTGGCCTACTAACTCTAGGAACCATAGTAATGTTTACCCATTCCTGACGCAGTGAGCCAGACTTCCCCCCACTGGCAATGGTTGGGTGACCTGGACAGAACTGTCAGGGGTTTTGTTTTGGCTGTGGCTTGAGGGCTGGTGCTGCCGCAGAATGCCTGGAGCCCTCCTACCTCTGCCCCTGTAGTAACCTTTCTGAAGGTTATACTAACAGGCAGTGTAAGGTCCCTGCCTCCCCTACTGCAAGGCCCATGGGAAGTGGAGGCCTTATCTTTATCAGTGTTGTTTCTGTAAGTAATTTTGTACTCATTTACTTTCTTCATGAATGCTTCTGTCACCAAAAAGTTAATTTCCTTCGAACTGGAAATCCAAGGCATTGATCTGAGTGTTCTGGGAAAGGATGGTTGCCCAGTGCCAGGAGAACCTCCTCAAAGGCACTGCATGGGCTAAAACCCTTGAAGTAGAGTCATTAGTGTCTACAGTCATGCGGAACTGGTATTTAGTGGCATTCAGGGCTGGCTTCCTTTGGCAGCCAGACCCTGTGCCACCTCACATTATTAGCTAGTGCCAGCATTGTATTCCACAGTACTTTCTGGTACTGAGCTCTATATGCAGAGTAAGCTGCCTGTCTAATGAGCAGGGAAACTGCTGTATACACCCCTTTCTGGCAACAGTATTCAATTTTCTAGAGTTTTTATCAGGGGGCTGCACAGAGAAGGGAACATTTGCCCTTTCTCAAGCAGATACTTGGACTACAGGGTGCACATACAGGTATTGCACCCCCCCCATCTCTCCACTTGATACTTTTTCTCAATCTTTTTATCTATGCCTGCAGATGAAGGAGGTGCAGACACAATTCTTGAAATGGTTTTTGTAGTGATTTATGTGTGGGTACCAGCAGCCTTCTTGTAGGGGCGCTAGCCCCATCATATCCATAAATTCTGCTTCCTCCTCAACCTCCACTGTTTCCTGAGGAAGGATGCTGAAGAATAATTTATTTATTTATATCTTTGGTAACCAGATAAGTGCACTGATCCATTGGACCATTTTCAGTCACGACCCGGGCCACAGATGTGGCTACAAAATAATAAAATCAACAGTGATGATGTACAAAGACAGCAATAGTAGAGAGTAACACATATAATACAAGATTTGGTAACGTACATGTGATGGAGACAAAGCAGGTTTACAAGCACAGTTTGAGTGTTCAAAGTCTTTCAAAGATGTCTACCTGCTGTAACAGCGGACAGTAGGCTAAATTAGTAGGTGCATGGAAGCTTAAAAAGAGCATACTAGCTATACAAGCTGGCAAAGATCTAGGATAATAAGGTGCATAGAAGCTCAGACTTGCTACAGAATATCAAATCAGTAGATCAGTAGTACTGCAAAGAGATCAGAACAGGTTAGGAGAGCAGAGTACTGTGAGGTGTGATGCAGGTAGAGAAAGCTAAGGGGCAACAGGGAGGCAAGTTGGAGGAAGGGGATGGGTCCCAAAAAGCGGCACAACAGGTCCTGGTGCCATGATGGCCTGCATCCACTGGTGTCATCTTGTGGGCACTGATGCTGGTGGAGAATGCTAAGGGACAAACAGAGTGGGAAAGGCAAAATACGTAAGGTGAGGGAGTGGTCCCAACAGCTCAACAGGTCCTAGCATCTTGATAGCCCGCTCCATCTGGTATTGCCTTGGGGGCAGTTACAGCCTGACCCAACTAGAAGCCAGTTGCACAGATTGCCTCCCATCTGTCCTTCAAAACCAGAGGAACAGATGGTCACAGGTAATTTATTCCACAGGGTGGGGGCAGAGACTACGTTCCCACTGGCCACTCGCCACATAGCGAATGGCGAAGCCACGAGCCCTGTGGCTAAGATTTCCTCCCTGCCCCGCCACAGAGACGAAAGGAACCAGCCTGCAACCTACTTTCGCCACTCTCTCGCCATGGACATAAGAACTACTGAGACAGTGGCCGAAAAACTACAAGGAGCAGCAGTAACCTGTCGGTGACTTTCGGAAGCGCAGTAATGCGCATGCTCGGGTCACTGGCAACCATCTGACCGCATTACTGAGCCAAAAAAAAACACATGACTTCATTGCTGGCGCACAGGAAACTGTGTCTGATTGGGGAGATTAGGTAGACACGTTTCCTCCGGCCAATCAGCGGAGTTTCTGTGTTCTGGGGACGAGCTCTCGCTGTGAAGCAAGTCACTCGGGCGGCGGTGGTGAAAGGGAGCGGGTGCTTTTCTTTAGCCTCCTTGGCGATCGCTGATCTTGCTAAAATAATTATTTTGCTGGCATATTTAGGTTGTGGGTAGGGAAGGAGGGTGCCACAGAAGGTGAGGAGACAAGAAATAAAACAGGGGAACTTGGAAAAAAAAAACAGGAGACAGAGCTGAAAGTTTGAGTGCAAGCAGTGTGACACATACTTAAAAAAAAAAAATGCAGACAGGGAAAACTGCATTTTTTGAGCGTTGTTTGCTCAAAGTCAGTATTACAGATAAAACGCTGACAAGTTAATGAAATAAGAGCGTTCGGTGCAGTTTAAATGGGGAAATAGCAGGAGACAAAAAAAAAAAAAAAGGCATTTGGAAGTATAAACCAAATGTGTATGGAGTTGAAAGAAGCAGGGGAACTAAAGATACAGTGCTTTACAGTACAGAGACGGAAGCTAGTGAAAAAAAGCAGGCAGGAAAACAACAGAATGTAGACAAGGGCAGACAAGAGGAGATTAAAAATAAGTTCTTGGATTGAAAGTCAGTGTTGAATTGGGCATATTTACTGCAATACTGAATGAGGTTGAAAAAGATATTAAAACAAAATAGAAAGGCTTATGGGGTATAAAAGCACAGTACCTACTACATGGAACCACTACTGCAGTATTGAATAAATAATAATGGATGTGTGGGATGGTTGGGAACAATAAGTTTGTATGCAGATACACTTAAAGATTAAGTGAAGCAACAAGCTGTGATTAAGAAAAAGCACATCAGTAGAAAGAAAAGTGATCAAGAAACAGACAAGCTGAGAGGGGAATACACAAATAAACAAACTTGCCAAGGCAAAATAATTATTTTAAACTGTTCTCTGACTGTTGTGTGACATACTGCTGCAGTACAGTGTGTGTATGTGTGTGTTCAGAAAACAAATCAAAACACACTGGCAGCATGCTGTGTTATGTAATCTTTTTGAGAAATGAAACTGTACTAAGTGCTGAAGCATGTCAATATTAACCGGTCCTGTAACCCCCCCTCCCATTACATCTGTTGGCCACATAATGTGTGTGTGTGTGTGAAGAAATAAAACTCTGAGACCCAACTGCTTCATTAAAGAACTTTATTAGTCACACAATTCAAGAAGACATCCAAGTCTGTCATATAATCTTGTGCAAATATCCAGTCGGTGTCACATATATTCTTGTGCAAATATTGAGTCTCATATTCTTGTGCAAATATCCAGTCGGTGTCACATATATTCCCGTGCAAATATCCAGTCTCATATTTTTGTGCAAATACCCAGTCGGTGTCACATATATTCTTGTGCAAATACCCAGTCGGTGTCACATATATTTGTGCAAACATCCAGTCTGTGTCATATATATTCTTGTGCACTGTCCAGTCGGTGTCACATATAAATTCTTGTACAAATATCCAGTCTGCGTCACATATATTCTAACACATCCAGTCAGTGTCACATACTGTATATTCTTGTGCAAATATCCAGTCAGTGTCATATTCTAGACTCTAGCATCTACAGCAAACACCCAGTCTGTGTCACATATATTCTTGTACCATCTACCTAAATAAAAATGTCAGAACAAGCTGCAAATCCTGAAACTGCTAAACAGCGCAGTCGGGTGGCCACAGTAAAACAAAGCAAGATAACAGATATTTTCAAAAGGCCCAGATCAGCAAGTCCTGTCCCTGAAACTGAGCCAGAATTATGTGGCAGCGTCTCTGTAGCAGTGGAAAGCAGCTATTCAAAAACTGCAAGCAAGAAAACCAGAGTTTTATATGACAGACACAGTCATAGAGAAATTAAGGATTCCTGGTTTAAAACCTACCCATGGCTCATTCATGACAAAGAAGCTGCAGTATTCAACTGCAGAATTTGCAAAGAAACTGGCCAAAGAAATATTTTCACAGAAAGGAAACCAACCAATAAGCCAAAGACTGATGATTTAAATAAACATCAGATGTCCAAAGATCACAAGTGAGTCTTATTACAGATGCCCCACCAGTTTGCATTTCTTCTTGTCTTCTGAATCTGTTGTTAATTGTCATGGTTTTAAAAATGTGTTTCTCTTAATTTAATAAGGCTTGCAGTCGAGACGGAAAAAGGGAATGACAAAGGCTGTGAGCACAGCTTATTCATAAGTTGAAAGTGCCATCACAGCGCAGAGGCAAAGCGTTTATTACATGGGCAAAACTCTGACTGCAAATCATACAATACAGAAACTTTTGGAACTACAGGTTCACAATGTAAGTATTTTTACTCGGCAATATCTCGAACATCAAAGTCTCGCTTCATGTATATTAAGGGGGGGGGGCACTGCCTCAGGGTTGCAGATCATATGTCATGAAACTGCAGGCCCAACATAAATAATAGCACTTACTGTATTGTCATTTCTGAATTCAAACAAAAACATTAGCAGTGCTGCAGCAGAGTCGCACTACAAGCCACTTATGGGGGGCATGGCTCCAAATAACTGACGGTCCATTCCTTTTTCTTTTTCTGCACAGGAATCCACTCTGCTAGCACCTATAAAGCAATCAGTCCTCCAAGGCACAGGCATCTACACACATTCTGAGTCCATCAATGACTTTTACAAAGCAATTTCTAAGGCAGTGCAGGATGCTTTTTTAAAGGTATTGGAGGATTCTCCATCTAAAATGTTTTCCTTACAAATTGATGAGGGAACAAATGTAGCCAACCAGAGTACACTGATGGCATACATCAGATTCATTGACAGCAAGGGCTATGTTCAGTCTAAATTTTTAGGTGTGACTGAGCTTGCAGAATGCAATTCAGAAGCAGTATACAATGCTGTGAAGTACATGATCTCTGATAAAAATTTAGGAGATAAAGAGCTGATAGGACTTGCAACTGATGGGGCCTCTGTAATGACAGAATGCAAAAAAGGTGTGACCACTCTAGCCAAAACAGATCACCCATATTTAGTTGCCACTCACTGTCACACACACACAGACTCGCCCTAGCATCAGAGAAAGCAGCCAACCAACACCAGTATCTGGTCAGTTATATGTCTACAGTGAATCAGCTTGGGAAACTGATAAAGTACTCGCCCAAATTTTGTCGAATACTCGATCAGAGCAAAGACATACACCAGGAGCATGCTGTGAAACTAAAACAGATTTTTTTCACTAGATGGCTTTCATTTTCTGATTCTGTAAAGGCATTACAAGCATGCATAGCCTCACTTATTTCTGCTTTGTCACAAAAGGCAGAGGATAACTATCAGCGAAACCTTGCTATGGGGTGCCTTAAAAAAATTGGAATTTTCAAATTTGTTGCCACTACTTTCTTTCTGGCTGATGCAGTAGGTCTTCTTGCAATTCTCTCGAAACTTTTCCAAAAACGGTCTGTCATCTTCTCAGAGGCAAGGCAGCAGCTTGTTAGCACCACTGATGCACTTTGTGTACTGCCTGAAAATCCAGGCTACACATAAAAGATTTTTTGTCAGAGATGCCAAGTGAACCATCAGAAGAGAGAAAATCTATATTTAGAACACACTAGATACATGGCAGCAAAGAGAAGAGTTCAAGAATTTACAAACATCTTATATACAGTCAACAGCTGAACAAATAGAAAGTTACTTTCCAGAAGGCACATTGTTGGACAACTGGTCGGTATTAGACCCATGCAATGCACCTGATCACATTGAGAGCTATGGAGAACAGGAGATTGAGAATGTTATTGCTCACTATGGCAAGGGCGTCGGCAGGCATTGCAGTGTACGCAATCGCGTACATTTTTCTGTATTGGGGGGTGCCAACGCCGTAACGTTAAGTAAATTAATGCCTGCCTAGCCAGACCCGTTTTACTGTATGGCTCAGCTGCTAGAAGAAATCCTAAAATGACTAAAGCGGGGTATTACTCTCACCTCTCCGGCTCTGGTCCTGAGTCCGACTCCAGTCCGAATCCTGGTCTGGCTGAGCTGAATCCCAGTCTGTGCCCACTGCCTCCCCGAGTCCCACATCGTGAATCGCGGTTCATTTCCACACCTGGAGCAGCAGCAGAAGTGCCACTGACTCATCTACCATGCTCCTCCGCAAGAACATTGCCATTTCTTCTTCCTGCTACGTTTAAAGTTCCTTCCCTATAGCATGGACCGAGCAGTTAAGAACGTCACACAGGTAGTGACGTGTGTGTGCCCGTCAGACCAATGATAGGTGCCACTCAGTCCGTGCTGTCACCTCGCCCCTCGACCTGAACTTTCGGTCCCACTCAGGTCCGAGGCAGTACAATAAAAGGGTCCCTTCTTGTGCAGCTCTTCCCAGTTTTCAGACCACAGAGGAATTCCAGATTTGAAAGACAGCCGCAGACTAGTGACTGGGCTCAGCAGCGTCAGCGACACCGTTAGTTTCACCGAGTTGGATTTTTGCGGTTGCTTCTTCGGCCAGGGAGAGGTAGAGTCGCATCAGAGTGCACATTTCTGCAATCAGCTGCTAGTCGAGAGACCCAGGCCAGTGCCTAGTGCTTAGCGTACTGCTGCATTGAGAACCTGTCTGGACTGGAAGTAGTTGGCTGCTGGCTTGCTGGCTGCTAACAAAAAAAAAAAAAAAGAGCTGTTTCACTCTTTGTCCAGGACAGGTTCAGCGCCTAGAACACTGCACAGTAGAGGAGCCAGACGCCCAGACCGACCGTCAGTCGTAGAGTGAAAGACACTGACCATCAACTCTCCTCCTCCTTTCTGACCAAGGTTTGTGCCAAATTGCCAATCTATTTTTTTTTTATAGTATTGCAGCTGAACTAGTGTAATATGGAGGCTTTTGAGTACAGCTATTGTGTGTGACTGTGGGGGGGCAGGGGGATTATTGTGTGTGTGTGCGTGTGTGTGTGTATATATGTGTGTATGGATAATAGCATGTTTGAATTTTTCTTGTTGGTGCAGCAGCCTGCAGCCATGGGTGGGGGTGGACTGGACAGATGAGTCTTATTCTTAGTTTTCTGTGTCCTATTTTTGGATGTGGCTTGAGGCTGTCTCTGTCTGTGGTGTGTGTTTTATTATTTGCAACATTTCTGGATGGGGTGGGGTGTTGGTGGGGGTGGTATGGCTGGTTTCGGAGTGGGAGATATCTGTATGGGGAATGGGCTTGGTCTGACTGGCTGTGCCTGTGGCAGGTAGACTGGCTGTGCGTGTGTGTGTGTGTGTGTGTGTGTGTGCGTGTGTGCGTGTGTGTGTGTGTGTGTGTTTGTGTTTTATTTATTTAGTTAGTTTTTGTTGACCGGGTAAGTGCACGACCTGAGGGAGGGGGATACAGAGGAATGCAAACTGACATTAAACCAGATTGTTGGAGGTAATTTAAGTGAATGAGGGAAATTTGGCCAGGACACCGGGGAAATTCCCCTGCTCTTTTCGATAAGTGCCATGGGATCTTAAACATCTGCCTGAACTACCACCAATCCAGGCAGATGGGACCTCAATTTAATGTCTCATCCAAAAGACGGCACCTCAGAAGTGCAGCACCCCTTTCATGCTGCACTACAGTGTCAGTACAGGGATATTAACCCAAGTGCCAGATGTGGGAACTGAACCACAGCCCTCTGATCTCCCGGCCTCAGAGGCAAGTATGCTACCTACTGAGCCACTGACATGCAACTGTGATTGTTTACAGGGTGTTTAGACAAATCTGTATTAGCCTACCATGGTGGATAATATAGTCCTGCTTGCTTGCCTCCCCCCCTTGCCCCACCCTTCAAACACTGCACCCTGGCTATCAACATAGGTCCAGTTCAACTTTGGTTTGCAAGGTCCCTAGGCCCCAAAACTCTGGAACTCCCTCCCTGCCCCAGTCTGAGCTCCCCCTTCCCACCCGGCTTCAAAACGTCCCTCTGGAAGTTCCTCAAAGCTGCCGCCACCTGTCTTTGTGCCAACTAACTGCTGGCACTAGCGGCCACCTGACTCCTCTCCCATAAGCATGATTCGGACTCTGCCTCTCTTCACTTTAGCAGCTGCTAACACCTCTCCCACTAGCTCTATTCAGCCTGTGCCCACCATAGCACTTCCCAGCCTACTCTGACAGGCTCCCTCATTTGTAACATCTTGAAGTCCAAGCTATTTTTGACCTGTTCCGGGCATGCAACTGGATTAGGCAGTTCTTTCCTGCAGTTCGAGCCTTACTCCACCGGGGTTGTCCCCCAGGTTGTGTTCCTCCCCCTCTCCTCACCCACTAGTTCCATGCTGCCCTACAGCACTGTTTACTCTCCTCCCTGCCTGTTTCCTGACACACACCTGGTTTGTTCACTGATCCTGCTCTCCCTTAGTTACCTGTACCTGTAGTCTCCTACCTCCTTGTTACCTTATTGGGTTTATGTATTTGAGTTGTAGTTGTAATCATGTTTGTTAGCTCTGTCTCTGTACCATGTCTATATATTGTACTTGTGGCCCCACGGTGTGGGTGAGTATGTCACTCTGTCTTTGCATCGTGTTTCCTGTACTAAATTCTCTCGCCCACCTGTATTGTGGGCCTTTTTGTTTTATTCTGTTGGTGTTGCATCTTGGCATGTTTCATAGTTGCATTTTACATTGTAAATGTTGAAGTAACAAAGTCTGAGGTACTGGGATAGTTAGTGTGAACGGGTTAGTGGTTAAGGTGATTGGTTTTGGTGTTCTGGTTTAGGTTCAGAGCACCATCTAGCTTACACACCATCTTATATGGTAAGTAATGTAACAAGTTACTGTCATTTTCATGTAATTGGTAAGGTACACTGCTGATGGGATGTTACGATTGAGTTTGATTTGACTACTTGACTTATTTTGGTGTGGTGATTCAGCTCGGTGAGTGGATAGAGTGTATGAGCACAGGCACTGGCATGAATACCTCTGTGGAACTGGCTACCTTGATGTGGTACAGAGGCTTGTCACAATGCAATATTGTAACCAAAAGCCAGTCTTGTTGCCATGTATGTAGTACTGAGCCTTGTCACAATGTTACATTGTAACCAAAAGCCAGTCTGTGGGTCTGACACAGAGTGTGATGGAGGTGTATAAGAATAAGAGTGTGGACTGGGGGGCGGCTCGAGTGGACCGGGGGGTGGGGCTCAAGTGTGGACTGGGGGGCGGGGCTTGACATGAGGGGGGTGCAGTGTGGCTACTCTGTGTACAAATTTTAAATCCCTAGCTACACCCCTGCACTATGGTGTCATTAAACAAGCATTTGTCAATGCCGAATGTTTGCTTGCTGGCGCTGGCATTGGCATTGGTAGTGTAGAAGTTACAGAGCTGCATAATAGGAATGGCAGCGAAGTATTGAACTGAAGCCAACCCCATCACCACCCTGCAGAGAGTGACAGGCATTGGGGTGTGCCTTTGGGTCGTCAGGCATAACGACCACGCCATTTCACCACACTCTACCCTGCAGACACTGACAAGTGTCACGGTGTGCCTTGGGGTCTTTGGCCCTTATGCGCACTCCATTCCATCAGGAAATACAGTGAGATGGGTGCGGTATAGGAGAATGGGGTGAAGTTTGGGCCTGAAGAGTCCGAGGAACACATTGATGCCTCTCACTGGCTGCAGGGTGTGGGTGGGGGTGGAATGGTATGAGCATGACAGGCAAGAATCCCAAGTCACACCCCTGATACCTGTCATTCTCTACAGGGTGGGGCGTTATGATCGGAAACCCTAACGCCTCAGGCATTCGTTGGTATTTTCACCATTTTTTTTTGTGACCCCCACCTCATGAACAGTGGCAATATCAGTTTGTTAGGCGAAAACTGCTTTTACACAGCGACTATGGCATTTGGCACCACAGGTGCAAAAACACATTCCGAACAGGATATGAAAAATGACAACAGTACTGTTCATGGGGAGGTGTAAAAAATGGCAATGTTGAAAATCTGCTGTGAAAATCTTAAAAAACTGGTGAAGTCACGAGCGTGCGTAGAAACTGTGCAACGCATACCCGTAATGTAACTAGTTTGGGGATTTTTTTACAGCAGATTGTTAACACAGGCATTTTGGGACCTCCGATCATGAATAGTGTCAGTGTGATTTTCTTTATCTGTCCCGAACAATGATTTCCCACAGCGACCACGCATTTCTGTGCTAAAAGTGTGAAAACACATTTCGGCCATGTTGTGGAAAATGACAGCTGTACTGTTCATAAAGAGGTGTGGAAAAATGCCACTGGTGAAAATCTGGACTGAAAATTTTACAAATTCATGAACTTACGAGGGTGCGTGGAAACTGCGCAATGCTCACTCATAACACAGTCATTTTATGGACTTTTGTCACCAAATTTTCAACATAGCCATTTTAAGACCTCTGCTCGTGACCAGTGTCACTGTGATTTTCTTAATCTGTCCCAAACATTGTTTTCGCACACCGACTATACCATTGTGCGCTACATGTGCGGAAACACATTTTGGGTGAGATGTGAAAAATGGTAGCTGTACTGCTCATAAAGAAGTGCGGTAAAATGGCAATGTTGAAAATCTGGTGTGCAAATATTACAAATTCGCAAACTTGCCAACGTGCGCTCGTAAAACAGTCATTTTTAGGAATGTTTTCACCAAATTTTCAACATAGCCATTTTAAGACCTCTGCTCATGAACAGTGTCACTCTGATTTTCTTAATGTGTTCCGTACATTGATTTCGCACACCGACTGTGCCATTGTGCACTACATGGGCGGAAACACGTTTTGGGTGAGATGTGAAAAATGACAGCTGTACTGCTCATAAGGAGGTGTGGTAAAATGGCAATGTTGAAAAAATCTGAGTAAAATATTGAAATTTACGCAAACTTATGAGCGTCGTAGAACTGCCTAGCATACGCTAAATAAAACAGTCATTTTGGAATTTTCCACCATTTTCCAAAATAGGCTTTGAGAGCCCACCTTATGAACACTGGCAGTGTCATTTCGTTAATTGTTCCGGAAAGGTGATTTTGCGCAGTGGCTGTGAAACCACCCTTCGGGCCTGAGTAACGCCATGACAGTGACAGCATTCATGAGAAGGGGTCCCAAAAACCCCATGTTGAAAATTTGGTGGAAAAATTCCAAAAAATACCCGAGATATGCAGCTAAGTTGAAAAAACCCTATCTATTACATTATACAGCTTACCGGCATTTCCTCAGTTCGCGGTTGGCTTTGAAGAGTGCAGACGTGTTCCCGGTCCACCGAAGATCGTCGCGCAGAGGTCCCGAGGTAAGTATGGGGTGGGGGTGTGTGGGAAGGCAGTGTGCACAGTGGGTGGGTGCGGGTTGTGGGAGTGGGGCAGGGAGAAGCGCCGAGGGACAGTTCTTGTATTTACAGGTTGTTGTTTTTTTTTTTACTAAGACTACGAGGGATGAAGACTACGAAGGACGTTTGCCACGCTGGGGTGGGCTCCCAGCGTGGCACCTGGAAGACTGTTGGGGGGGAAGCTGGAGCCGACGAGGGATTGGGCACCCCCGTTGGCCATAACATCAATTTGCCACGCTGGGGTGGGCTCCCAGCGTGACACCTGGATGCTTTGGCGGGGGAGGTGTGCAGCCGACGGGGATTGGGCACCCCTGTCAGCCATAAAACATTTTGCCATGCTTGGGTGGGCTCCCAGCGTGGCACCTGGATGCTTTGGCGTGGAGCCAACGGGGATTGGGCACTCCCCGTCGGCCGTACAGTGTGTGGGGGGGGAGGGGGAAGGCACATGAGCACGCAGTGTGCGTGCGTGCGCATGTGTGTGTGTGGAGGGGGGAGCTCTGCTCACTGAAGCGGAGCTCTCCCTTTCAACTGTATGCCACTGCATTTTCAGCTGTCATAGGCAGCTGAAGCAGTGATTGGCACACTGCGACCGCGCCTGCAAACACACTGACTGAATTGGAAGAGGCTGACACATCTCTGGAAAACTCGGATGATGGCACTATGTTTCTTGCACATGCGTGCAAGCAAACATAAAAAGGACTCTGTACTAACATCCTGCCAGTTAAAAACGATGAAACCAAACTGGAATGGTCATTATTACGTACATTATTCTCGGCACACAAAGAGTCCACTATTGAAGAATTCAATGTCAAAGTGGTAGTCCCAAACAAGGAATCTTGGCCAAACATGTCCAAACTATATTCAGTATGTCTGGCAACCCTATCAACTTCAGTGGAGTGTGAACGTGGGTTTAGGGCACATAACAACATTAAGACTGCCGAAAGGAATCGCCTTAAAGTCTGGAATGTGAACTATCTAATGACTCTTCTGGTTGAGGCTCCTGATGACATGGGAAAGTTTGATTTTGAAACTGCATTTGACATCTGGACGTCGGAAAAGGACAAGCATGAGTTCCTTCAAACTGTCAAGACAAATGAAGATGCACCTCCAAGTTCTTCTCGAGAAAACCTGCAGCAGCAGCACTACTGCATAGACCTAGCAGACGAAAAACAAGCATTTGTCAATGCCGAATTTTGGCTTGCTGGCATTGGCATTGGTAGTGCAGGAGTTAGAGAGATGCATAATAGGAATGGCAGTGAAGTATTGAACTGATGCCAACCCACCCCACGCTGCAGAGACTGACAGGCATTGGGGTGTCCTTTTGGGTGTTGGCCATAGTGCTCATGCCATTTCACCTCTCCTTATCCTGCAGACACTGACAAGTGTCGCGGTGTGCATTGGGGTCTTCGGGCTTTACGCTCACCCCATTCCATAAGGAAATACACCGAGATGGGTGCAGTATAGGACAGTGGGGTGAACTTTGGAGCCAAAGCGTCCAAGACACATCTGTATGATTGTCACTGGCTGCAGGGTGGGGGTGGGGTGGAATGGTGTGAGCATTACGTCCGACAATCCCAAGTCACACCCCTGATACCTGTCAGTCTCTACAGTGAAGGGCGTTACGGTTGGAAACCCCAACGCCCGAGGCATTTTCACTCCAATATTTCAACATGGACTTTTTGTGACCCTACCTCATGAACAGTGGCACTATCAGTTTGTTAGCCGAAAGGTGATTTTTGCACAGCGACTGTGCCATTTGGCGCCACAGGTGCGAAAGAAAAAATTACTCACCTTAGTAATTGCTTTTCTTCTCATGGAGTCTTGCTATATTATGACTAATGCAGTTAGCCACTGCACTTGAACTGCCCCGGAGAGGAAAGAGTTAACTCCAGGGAGTCTGGAGTTCTACAGCGCGAGAGCGCTGCTTATGCCAAAGCTCTATCTGGGCAGTTTCAAATGAAACTGTCAGATCTTTACGAAGCTAATACTAAGCAACAAGTCTGTGTGGAAAGCTCTACACTAGCCAAATGGCTACCTACTAGTAGAAATAACAACAATATAAACAACAATAACAATAATAACAATGAATAATAGTATTATTAGTTACCCCCCTGACAAGCACCATTAGGACCCCCTCCCCCAAAGACTCAAGTCCAGGAAGGGGGCCAATATATTACCTAAATAAAATAAACTAGTTTCCTAACCCTAAATAAAAGAAGGTAAGGGAAAAAACTACAATGGCATGACACAGTGCTTGCACTAATTTGCCACCCCTACCCAAGTAGAAGTTCTGAGAGGGGCAGGAGGGAAGGTGGTCATAATACAGCAAGACTCCATGAGAAGAAAAGCAAATACTAAGGTGAGTAATTTTTTCTTCAAACACCATGAAGTCTTGCTATATTATGACTAATGCAGATTACACAGCAGTACCTCCATGGAGGAGGGTCAGAACCTACTTAGGAAATAGGCTCTGAAGCACAGCTGTGCCAAACGAGCATCTCTCCTGGACTGAATATCCAGGAATAATGCTTGGTAAAAGTGTGAACTGTTTTCCAAGTAGCAGCTTGACAGATTTCCAGAATGGGAATATCTCTAGCAGCCGCTAGAGATGCAGCTGTACCCCTGGTGGAGTGAGCCCTCAGTCCTGAGGGGGGTTCTCTACCTAGTTTTTGATAACGAAATTGGATACAAGAGACAATCCACCTTGCAATTGTCCTCTTAGTGGCAGGTTTCCCTTTGCCAACCTCGCCATAGGTAAGGAAGAGTTGGAGGGATTCGAACCTGTGACCCTTGGTGCGTTCCAAATGGTAGCTTAAGGCTCTTTTGACGTCCAAGCTGTGCAGTCTCCTCTCACCTGAGGAAGAATGCTCAGTGAAAAATACTGAAGAGATATGGATTGGTTCAGGTGGAAATCTGAAACCACTTTAGGCAAAAACTTTCTGTTAGTCCTGAGGACTACCTTATCTCTGTGGAAAGAGATAAAATCTTCTTCCACTGACAGGGCCTGTAGTTCACTTATGCGCCTGGCAGAAGTGATAGCCACTAGGAAAACAGTTTTCCAAGTTAGAAACTTGAGCTCTGCTGAGGACAGAGGCTCAAAGGGGGGTTGCATTAACTGAGCAATGCAAACATTCAGGTCCCAGGCGGGAGCTGGTTCTCGAAAAGGAGGGTTAGTGAAGTAACCCTTAAAAACTTGGAAAACACAGGGTGAGAAGAAAGGAAGCAGGCTTCCTGCTGACACAAAAGCAGAGACAGCTGCCAGATGAACCTTTAGGTAGCTGGCCTAAGGCCTAAGAATTTAAATGGACCAAATAGTCCAGAAAATGGGCAGATCAGCAGATTCTGGGATAATCTGCTTCTCAGAGCACCAGATGGAAAACCTTTTTCCACTTAGAATTGTAAGTGGCCCTAGTGGAAGGCTTCTTGAAGCCTTTAAAATATCCAGAACACCTTGAGAAAGGTGTAAGTCAGCAAATTCTAACTCCTCAAGAGCCATGCCTTGAGATGGAGGGATTTGAGGTCCTGATACCACACTCTCCCTGTGCACAGGCCAGCAAGTCGTGGACTCTGGGCAAGCTCAGGGCAGGGTGGACTGTCAAGGACAGAAGCAGTGGGTACCAGGGCTGTCTGGCCCAATCTGGGGCAATCAGAATCACTTTGCAGGGCTGAGATCTGATTTTTACTAGTACCCTGAAAAGAAGAGGAAAGGGGGGAAAGGCATACAGGAACTTCCCTTTCCAATCCAACTGAAAAGCGTCCAGGGGGACTGAGCCCAGCACTGGAGGCCTGCAACAAAACAGAGGAAGTTGGTGGTTGTCTGGGCTGCGAAAAGATCTATCTGAGGGTGCCCATCTGGCAAAGACCGACCCCAGCACCTGAGGATTCAGAGCCCATTCATGATGGCCCTGAGAAATCCTGCTGAGGGCATCCGCCAGGACATTATCCTTCCTGGAAGGTGAACTGCTATCAGGGAGGTGTTCAGGAGTAAGCCAGAGACCACAACTTCATTGCTTCGGTGCACAAGGCTGATGACCGAGTGCCCCCTTGCTTGTTGATGTACCATATTGTTGTGGTGTTGTCTGTCCTGACTTGAACTACTTTGTTCTAGACAGAAGCTGAAAACGCCTGAAGAGCTAGAAAGACAGCTCTGAGTTCCAAAAGGTTGATGTGGAGCAGAGATTCCTGAGGAGACCACACTCCCTGAGTGGACAGGTCGCCCAAGTGAGCTCCCCACCCTAACAGAGAGGCATCCGTGGTGAGGGTGAGGGAGTGGGAGACGGGAATGAAAGGAACCCCTTGTTTTAGATTGCTTTGATCCTGCCACCAGTGTAGAGCTAAGATCAGAGTTTGGGTCACTGGAACCAATTTGGAAAGGGGGTCCCTCCTTTGAGACCAATAGGCCCTCAAATGGAACTGAATGTCCCTCATCTGGAATCTTGCTCCTTGCACTACCGCTGTGGAAGCAGCCATGTGCCCTAGGAGTTGCAGAAAATTCCTTGCTGGTCGAGAAACCCGCAGGGTAAAGGAGGATGCCAGGGCAATGAGCCTGTCTACCCTTTCCGAGGGAAGAAATGCCCTGGCTAACTTTGTGTTCAATTCTACACCTATGAAAGTTAGTACCTGAACTGGTTCCAGAACTGACTTTGGTAAATTCAGCAGGAATCCCAGGGAAGTGAGAAGCTGCTGGGTGACTTGCAAGTGGGATTTTACCTGATCTGGGGACTGACCCACTATGAGCCAGTCGTCCAGGTAAGGAAACACAGCAATCCCTTGCCTTCTTAAATGAGCCACTACCACAGCTAGACATTTTGTGAATACCCTTGGCGCAGAGGTAAGGCCGAAGGGCATTGCCCTGAACTGGTAGTGGCCTGAGGGCAGTTCGAACCTGAGGTACTTTCGGTGAGAAGGCCTGATCAGAACATGAAAATAGGCATCCTTGAGGTCCAGGGAAGCCAGCCAGTCCCCTGGCCTCAGGGGAAGGCAAAATCATTGCCAGAGTTAACATTTTGAACTTTGGTTTCAAAAGATGCTTGTTCAGGTACCTTAAATCTAGGATGGGCCGCCATTCTCCTGTCTTTTTTGGGGTAAGAAAGTATCTTGAGTACAGCCCCTTGCCCTGATGGCAAGAAGGGACCCTTTCTACTGCTTTGTAGTCCAGAAGAGAAGAAACCTCTGCTTCCAAAGCAAGGGCTTCTGTAGGATTTGCAGGTGGAAAATGTCTGGCTCTCATCTTTGGAAACTGTTTGAAGCTGAGAACCAGACCCTGGCTTATTACCTCCAGAACCCATCTGTCCTAAGTTAGGGACACCCAGTTCTGGCTGAAATAAACCAACCTGCCCCCCCCACTGGTACAGGAGAATCGGCCCTGGGCACCCCATCAGGGTGCCTGCTTGGCAGTAGCCTTAGGCTGAGGGGAGGGGGACGGTTTACTTGTGCCCCGTCTACCTCTGCCTCTGAAGAAACCCCTCTGTGCAAACGAGAGGAGGCCTGAGATTGGTAAAAAGGCCTGTGGAAAGGCCTGCCCCTACCTCTGGGAGCGTGCCTCTGTGAGTGGCATGCCTCTCCTTAGCCTGGGCACTTTTGTAGGTAATTCTGTATTCATCCATCTTTTCATATAGTTTTCTGTTTGTTCCCCAAACAGAGAATTACCCACTACAGGAAAATCCATAGCCTTTGACTGAGTATCTTGGGACAGATTAGTGCATCTGAGCCATGCCAACCTACGGAAAGCTACAGAGTGGCCATGACCCTAGAGGAAACATCATTAACATCAACAGCAGTATGAAATTGAACTTTAGAGGCTTCAATGCCATCAGCAGCCACCTGTTCCAACTCACTAGCCAGCTGGCCATGTGCCTGCTTGGCTAACTGCAATACTGTGTCCCATCTAGATTTCTGATATCTAGCTACATAAGCCATATAATTTGCCTGCCTGAGTCCCAAAGAAGCTGCCATATCTGTTTTTTCGCCATGGCATCAATCTTCCTGGAATCCTTATCAGGAGGATGTGAGGCCAGGGAATATTAGCTGTCACAGGCTACAGCTTGAACCACACCTACATGACTACATTGCTCAGTGAGGAAGTCTGTATCAGAGCCTGACAAAGTATACCTTCTGTCCATTTTTTATCTACAGGAGGGACAGAATGAGGATTTTTAAAATCTTTGTTGTTTGCTTCTAAATGACTTATGCAAAGGAATAGACAACCTCCTAGACTCTGGTATATCCATCATTTCTACATAATCAGGCTCCTCTTGCTCATCCACAGCCTCCTCTAAAGGAAGCTGGAGGGTTTCTACAACCTTTTGTAAAACATAAAATGAGAAGGGACTCAGACAGAATAGGAGGAGATTCTAAAGGTCTGTCTGGAGAAATGTCCGGTTCAATGGGCACGCCCAGACCCTCCCAGCCACATATATATTGATCAAATTCCTCCTCCCTCCTGTGGTTATAAAATTCCTCAACATCATACTCCTGAACCACTGGAACTGAACGAACCAACCCTTTACCAACTGTTGGTGGTTCGACAGGACCCTGAGACAGTGACTGGACAATCTGTATGGCTTTAGCTATTTCTGTAGCAGTTGGAGAGACAATTTTGGACTCCAAACCTACTGATTTCTTTGTCTTTTTCACTGTGACTGGTTCCTCTGAACCAGCCTTCCTTTTGCCAGAGGAAGTCTCGCCCTGGTCAGAGGGCACTCCCTCTGGTCCAGTGGGTGCTGGACCGGGCTGGCCATCCGGGTCAGCGGACTTTTTGGCCTCTCGTTCCCTGAGCCGGCCCAATCTCTTTTCCAGGGTGGCTGCAGGGAAAATTTTACACACCTGGCAGTCTGACAGGAGGTGGTCAGCCCCCAGACAATAAACACAAGTGGTGTGTGGGTCAGCCTTGGCAAAGGCTTCCCCACAGACATCACAGTGTTGAAACCCAGTGGGCCCGGTTTTTCTTTTGGGTTTCTCAGACATAATGCCAGCCTAACCAAAACTTGCCCTTTTGATGGCAGTGCCAGGCAAGACACCCTTATCGGTTCCTAACCGTGTCACGGGTATTTGAAAAAACCTAATTTTAAAGCAAGGTTTTTTTAGAACCGATAAGAACCGGGAACCGCACTCTAAAAGCCCAACCAACACTTTAAAACGTTAAATTAAGTAAACCGATCGGTTCAAAACCGAACCGATAATTGAATTTCACACAGACTTTAATTTTTGTACTTACGGTTTACCAGATAGAGCTTTTAACCGAAGGTAAAATAAATACTTTTTGCCGGTTCAAATGAATCGAAAATACCGCTGAACCGAGAAATGAACCGAGCTGAAGGAGTTGATCTCCGGAGCGACTGTTCAGTGAAGCGGAGTACAGAATCTGACAGTTTCATTTGAAACTGCCCAGATAGAGCTTTGGCATAAGCGCTCTCGCGCTGTAGAACTCCAGACTCCCTGGAGTTAACTCTTTCCTCTCCGGGGCAGTTCAAGTGCAGTGGCTAACTGCATTAGTCATAATATAGCAAGACTTCATGGTGTTTGAAACACATTTTGCACAGGATGTGAAAAATGACAGCTGTACTTTTCATGAGGAGGTACAAAAAAATAGGAATGTTGAAAATCTGGAGTGAAAATATGAAAAACTGGTGAAGTCATAAGCGTGCATAGAAACTGGGCAACGCACGCCTGTAATGCAATTATTTTGGGGATTTTTTAACCAGATTTTCAGCATAGGTATTTTGGGACCTCTGCTCATAAACAGTGGCACTGCAATTTTGTTAATCTGTCCCGAAAGTTGATTTCCCACAGTGACTGAGCCATTGTGCGCCAGATGTGCGAAAACACAGTTTGGGCAGGATGTGAAAAATGACAGCTGTACTGTTCATAAGGAGGTGTGACAAAATGGCAATGTTGAAAATCTGGAGTGAAAATATTAAAAACTGCCGAAGCTACGAGCATGTGTGGAAACTACAAAACGCACATTCGTAACACAGTCATCTTTTAGAATTTTGTCACCAAATTTGCAACATAGGCTCTCTGGGACCCCACCTTATAAACAATGACACTGTCATTTTGTTAACTGGTCCCAAAAGGTGATGCCGTGCAGTGACCACAAAAATCACCTTTTGGGACTGAGTAACAAAATGACAGTGCATGTGTTCAAGAGATGGGGTCCCAAGAACCCCATGTTGAAAATCTGGAGCCAAAATTCAAACAAGCATTTGTCAATGCCGAATGTTGTCACGCTGGCATCTTTGGCAGCGCAGTGCGGGAAAACATTTTGGGCAGGATGTGAAAAATGACAGCGGTACAGTTCATAAGGAGGTGTAAAAAAATGCCAGTGTTGAAAATGTGGCATGTAAATACAGCAAATTTGCGAAGTTACAAGGGTGCATGGGAAATAAGCAACGCACGCTTGGAGCACTGCCATTTTATGGGCGTTCGGCACCAAATTTTCAACATAGGCATTTTAGCACCTCTGTTCATGTACAGTGTCACTGTTATTTCCTCAAAGTGTCCCAAAGTGATTTGCACAGCGACCACGCTATTTTGTGCCGGAAGTGCGAAAACACATTTTGGGCAGGATATGTGAAATGACGGCTGTACTGTTCATCAAGAGGTGTGGAAAAATGGCATTGGTGAAAATTCAGAGTGAAAATATCAGAAATGCACAATGGTACGAGCATGAGTGTAATCTGCCAATGCATGCGCGTAACACAGTCATTTTATGGAGTATCATCACCAGATTTTCAACATAGGCATTTTAGGATCTCTGCTCATGAACTGTGTCACTGTCATTTTCATAATCTGGCCCAAACACTGATTTCCCACAGCAACTGCGTTACTGTGCGCCGGAAGTGCGGAAACACATTTCGGGCAGGATGTGGAAAATGACAGCTGTACTGTTCACAAGGAGTAAGGAAGCCCGGAGCCCAGCCCAGGAGAGAGAACTGGCATTAAAATATTGCAAATGCACGAAGTTACAAGCCTGCGTAGCAACTGCGTAACGCACACTCGTAAAACAGGCATTTGTTGGATTTTTTCCACCAAATTTGGAACATGGGCTTTTTGAGAGGCCACCTCATGAACACTGGCACTGTCCTTTCGTTAATGGGTCCCGAAAGGTGATTTCGCGCAGTGACTGCGAAATCACCTTTCAAGGCCGATTAATGCCATGACAGTGATAGAATTCATGAGGAGGGGCCCCAAAAACCCCAAGTTGAAAATTTGGTGCCAAAATTCCAACAAATGCCCGAGATATGCAGCAAAGTTGAAAAAACCCTATTCATTCCATTATACAGCTTACCGGCAATTCCTCAGTTCGCGGTCGGCTTTGAAGAGTGCAGACGTGTTCCCAGTCCACCGAAGATCATCGCGCCGGACTCCGGAGGTAAGTATGGGGTGAGGGGGATGGGAGTGTGTGGGGAGGCAGGGTGCGCAGTGGGTGGTGCAGAGACTACGAGGACTTTTTTTTTTTTATTTAAGGAAGAAAAAAAAAACTAACATCGCAGGACAGTTTTTCTTTTCAGGGAACTTGGCACGCTGGGGTGGGCTCCCAGCATGCCATCTAACTGTTTTAGGGGCTGCAGCCGACAGAAGTTAGGCACCCTCGTCGTGCAGACAATGGGGGTGAATTTATGCCAGCAGGACTGGGCACCCCGTCAGCCACAATGACAGCCGGTGGGGGCACAGAGCCGAGGGATTGGGCACCCCCTCAGGATATAGGAAATGGGGGGCTGCTGTATGCCGACAGGAGTAGGCTCCCGGCCGGCAAATTTGTGCGGTCACAGAAAGCCGGCTGGGGATTGGGCACCCGAAGTCGGCCGTTACGGCCGTCATCATGTTGCTAATGTGGCGAGCACGCAGGAAGGGGTCCGCGCGCTTGACCAGCTTTGCCGGATTGCAGCGACCTTTCCTTAGATGTGCTCGCCACATTAGCATGCATGGTGGCGCTGCATGCAGGCTGGATTGGGGAATGAGGGACGCACCTACTGATGCGCTGCCCTGCATTCGTCTAACAGCCACGCCCAAATCTGCACTTCCTTCAAGATGTTGACTTGCACGCAAGTGCGGCAAGCCAACATAATAAAATTAGTCCTGCTGGTTGTGCTTCTTCTTATGATATTTATTTTGTTGTACTGTAATTTGTACCTACTGCTACAGCAAAATGTGTTAATTGTTGCCATGTTCTCCGCTTGACTCTTGTGTAGTCTTCAAGCTCAGATACACAGAAAAAAAAATAAATAAATAATTATTGCTGCTGCCTTGTTGGCAGCAATTCTCATTAATGCCATGACAGTTTGCTAGCTTATAATCTTTTCAAACGAAACATTTTTCACATCTAGTTTAAATAACAATAGTTACCGACATTAAAATATTATTTTACTGCCTTGCTTACGGACCAGGCCCGGCACTGATCTAGTCTGAGAGAGCAGTGTGTTAACTGTTACTTTCACTATTTTTTTCTGCTTGTTAAATGTCTGATGGATGCCTGGCTTGCCTTTATTCACATTTTTGTAATGGGGCATGGCACAGATTCCTCAAGTCTTCACACAATGTTATTTTAATAGTTTTTTTTAAACTGGATTGCTTGTTATGTACAGGCTTTAGTGAGCCTGACCCTGGCATTTTATTTGCAGTTGGTGGGCTGGGGAGGCAGAATTCAAAATTTCTTTTAGGCACGACTGCCAGGTGCTCAGTCATTTTCACGAAATAATTGACATCTGACTGGTGTCACATATTTAATATGACATCAAACTGTTAAGAGCACTGTAGTGTTATTGTTTAATTTTTCTGCCTGAATCTGCCTGGCCTTTGGCATTATTTGTCTCCTGCTTGCCTAATAAAGCAATGTGCACAGTTTATAATAATTATGCTGCATTTTTGGGAGTCAAAACTGGGCAGACCACATCTTAAGCTTTGGTATATATGTTATTGCTGTACACATACTTGCGCATCTACTTAATATAAAATAATGTAAAACAATTTGGCTCAAACTGTGAATATATTGTGCCTACCACTACAAAAGTAATGTTGTCCATAAAGGTATTTAAAAACAATATTAATACAACCCTGTATACATTTTACCGTTACTTGCCATGTGTGGCTAAAGACATCTTGTGATGGCTAAAAAATGTTGGGTCTGTTTAGCCACAGTGGCTAATAATTTTGAAAACCTAGGGGGAACGGAGAAAGACTGGGAAGGCTCAACTGCCCATGACAGAAGATATACGTGGCACTTCAAGGTGGGGGGGGGGGACAGAGGTTACCCTGACGCTTCTAGGAACCAAACTGTCTGTGAGAAGAAAAGAGAAGAGTAGGGGGATGACTGGTGGCTCCTGAGGGAGTCTGCAATTAGACAACCTATGGTATAGTCAAAGCGACCCTGTAATGGGAGCCATTCAAGAGCCCAGCAGAGTGCACAGTAGTGGGTGGAGTATGAAGCTTGAAGCACAAAGCGGCATATGGAATTGTAAGTGGTGTTTAAACAGGTGCGCAATGAGGAGGACATGAGAGAGCAGACAGGGGAGCAGTAGTCTAGCAGGGGCAGAAGACTGCCTTGCGCGATGGCAAGGCGAGCTTCCATGGATAGTAGTTGCTTTGGCCTGTAGGCAGCACCAAGTTTTTGGTGGATTTTCCACACGGTGCATAGATACATACATAGATACATAGACAGTGTCGGCAGATAAGGGCCTATGGCCCACCCAGTCTGACCATTTAAGTTTCTAAGTTCAGTTTATGTTTTCCAAGAAGTCTGTTGCCCCTTACCCCTGACCTCCAGAATTTCTTTATGTCTATCCCATGCATTCTTAAATCCCGTGATTGTTTCAGCCCCCACCACTTCCTCTGGCAGGGTGTTCACTTATCCACCACCCGTTCTGTGAAGAAATTCTTCCTCACGTTTCCTCTGATACGTCCTCCTCAACTTCATCCCATGCCCTCTAGTCCTGGAACACCTTTTTCGCTTAAAAATAGTGCATTCCTGCACCCTGTTCCTCCCTGTAAGATACTTGTATGTCTCTATCATATCCCCTCTCTCCCACCTCTCCTCCAGGGAGTACTTGTTCAGTGCCTTCAACCTGTCCTCATAGGACTTGTGATGCAATCCATGCACCATCTTTGTTGCCCTCCTCAAAAGTAAGAGAGGAGTCAAGGGTATCACCAAGGTATTTAAAAGTGGGGACATTGTCAAGCGGGGGACCTGCAGGGGTGTGAACCAGGAGGGATGAGTTGGCTTTGGCGGCCCTGGTCAGGAAGGGTTTGGAGCCAAAGAGCATAGCCTTAGTCTTCTTGTTATTGACTAGCAGTTTGTTGGAGAAGAACCAGCTGTGAGCAGCGCCGCAGCTGACGGAGAGGGTGGATGAGATAGATTCAAGCGAGTTGTCACAATGGCAGAGGACTAAGTCATCAGCGTAGAGGAGTGATTTACAAGTGAGGCTATCTCCTGGGAGTGCGTTTATAAACATGGAAAAAAAGCAATGGGCCAAGTATCGAGCCCTGGGGGACACCAGTACAAACTGGTAAAGTGGAAGAGTGTACTTTGCCTATGATGACGCAGTGTTAGGTGAGCAACCAAAACTGCGAAGAGTGGAGTTGAGAAGTTGGTGGTCAACAAGGTCAAACATCTTGGATACATCCACAAAAACTGCACCTGTGGCCTTCCCCTTATCCACATTTCTGAGTACGTGGTCTGTAAAAAGTGTCTAGGCAGAAGAGGTAATATGATGTTTGTGTAAACCGTATTGGAAGGGACATAGGAGGTTGTACTTTTCCAGATGTTCAGATAACTGATAATGAATGATTTTTTCAAGTAATTTGCTGAGTTGAGTGAGGAAAGAGATGGGCCTGTAGTTTTCTGGCACTAGTCGGTCACCAGTTTTGAAAACTGTGGTAACGTGTGCAAGCTTCTAGGAGTCTGGCACAGTGGAAGATGAGAGGGCAAGGTTGAAGATGAAAGTAAGGGGTTTGACAATGGCTGAGGAGATCAGTTTTAGGAAAGTCGGGTAAAGACCATCACTGCCGGGGCTACCTCTGCCCAGCAGTGCCTTCAGGAGTCTGATAGTGACTCTCTGGCTAATGGCCTTGAAATAAAAGGAGGGTGGGAGGCAGGATTAGTGTGAGAAAGAGGGCAGTTTGGGCTGATGTTCCTCAGCGGGTGCTTGAAGGGGGGGGGCAGTTTACTGAGCTAGGCGGATAGGTCGGTGAACATGGTGTTGAACGTGTCCTCAATTTTAGAGGAATCTAAGATGCTACCCAAGGGGGTTCTGATCTGGGCAATCTGGTTTCCAGTAGGAGGGTTTGATATGGACCCAATGATGGCCCAGAAATTACAAGGGTTCCTGGGGGAGCTACTCTGTTGCGAGAGGTAGTACTTGTGTTTTAATGATTTGGCTGCCTGTTTACCTACGTTACATTGTTTCCTATGCGCATTCCAAAGATATGGGGTGGTTGCAGTCTCTTTCTTTCATTTGCACCACACGTTCCTTTGATACCCAATGCGTGCAGCCTCCTCTGACCCTTCTGGTAGTGAGGGGGAAATGCTTGTCTTGTAATTTGCGGAGGACATCAGTCAGATAAGTAACTGCAGTCGAGATGTTATTTTGCAGGTAGAGGACAGACATGTCTGCAGTCGTTGCATCCCTAATAACGGTATCAAAATCCTGGTGGTTGAATTTCTGGAAAGACAGTAATTTGGAGGGTGGACGTTTGTACTTGTTGGTTATGATTACAAATGTGGGAGCATGACCACTTATGGAGTTAGACATAGTGCCAGCCTGGAGGACCAACGCTAACCTGTTTGTGGCGATCCAGTTGAGAGTGGAGTGGTTAGGTGACTGATGGTTGTGTCTAGTAGTGGAGGAAATTACTTGTTCTAAGCTATGTGCCTTTAGTAAGACGGCATATAGACACAGAGTCACCTGACCAGTTGAGATTAAAATCCCCAATTATTATTGTATCTCCGGGGAGTGAGATGCACCCAAACCCATCCAGAAAGCAGGATAGGCCCTGGATGCCCCCATTGGGAGGGTTGCAGCAGCATCTAAGGTATTGTTTTTTTTTGTGGTACCCTGGGTGATCTCGGCAAGGAGGCACTCACTAGTTGAGGAGGGGGTTGAGGAGCCAATGCAGGAGGCAGAGATGTGGTCCTGTACATAGAGTGCCACACCCCCACCCCTCTTTTTGGCCGGTCTGTCTAGGCATAGAAGAGAATAACCGGGAAGAGGATACAAGGTGTCCAAGTGACATGGTTTTAGCCAGGTCTCAGACAGGCCTAGCACGCGTGGCTTGTACATGGTCACCCACGCCTCAAGTTCAGCGAACTTCGCTGGGAGGCTACATATATTCATGTGTGCAATTTTAAGGCCTACATTTCTTGCCCAAGATACATCAGAGAAGTTGATATGCATGTCAGCAGGGCCTGGGTTGCTTTCCACATCTCCCACAAGGAGGAGGAGGAGGAGGGAAAAGAGGGGAGTGGTTGGAGGAACCCACAAATGGCACCATATGGAAAGGGAGTGCATGAAGCGTCCCAGTGAGCGCTTCTCATAGTTTGATAGTATGACAAGGATTGTGAAGTCAGTGGATGTTAACTCATGGGAAATTACAGATTTTTGGGGGATGGGGGGTGAACAAGTAGAAGAAAATTGGTTTCGGCATTACAAATATCTGTGGTAATTAATACTCCGATCAGTGATATAGCTAATAATAAGACCAGGGATGGTGCTCACCATTTGCTGAATGAAAGAGGAATATGATAGGAGTAATTTTCCAAACTCCTGGCTCAGGTAAACCATCTAGTTCAAAAGATTCACCTTCTTCCTCCTCTTCATAGTACAAATCCCCCTCCTCCACCGGCAGGTAGGCTGGAGCCAGGGGAGGGGGAGCAGGCATGTTCATTAAATTTCTCATAGAAACATAGAAACACAGAATTTGACAGCAGATAAGGACCGCCAGGCCCATCTAGTCTGCCCATTTCCCTACCTACTGTATCAACTCCAGATCCTCACTGCCTGTAAGATCTGAAAAAATTGCCACAGTCTTGCCATAAGTTCCCACATCTGGCACTTGGGTTAATATCCCAATACTGACACTGTAGTGCAGCATGAGACGGGTGCTGCACTTCTGAGGTGCAGTCTTTCAGATGAGACGTTAAACCAAGGTCCCATCTGCTTGGATTGGTGGTAGTTCAGGTGGATGTTCAAGATCCCATGGCACTTATCGAAAAGAGTAGGGGAATTTCCCCGGTGTCTTGGCCAAATTTCCCTTATTCACTAAAAATACCACCAACAGCTTAATCTGGTTCAAGGTCAGTTGGCATTCATCTGTATCCCCCTTCCCCAGGTCGTGCCTGAAAATAGGCAGGATTTGTCTAGTGCACTTTCCTGGTCAACGAAAACTAAATAAATATCCTCTGCTGGGGGCATTTTTCTTGGATCCAATGCCTGCTCCTTTTCTTTTTCATGAGAAGTGGCAAGGGCATTCTTTTATTTTTGGTTTTTCTTGGCAGACGCTGTTTTCAGTGCCTGCTGAGCCTTTTTTATTTGTATTTTTGCCATCAATGGTCTCAAGATTCCCCCACTCGGACACCCTGGTATCTTCACTATGCTTATCGGATGTCTCAGCAGCTTGTTTTCTCTTTCTCCTCTGACAGGGACTGCTGCTGTTTATCAGGAGACGAATCTTCTTTGCGATTTCCACTACCATCATTAGGAACTCCCTCAGAGCCTTTGTTGTGTTTTGGTGACACAGAGGCAGACTGAGAAGCCATAAATTCTTCTCTTTTCCTAGCCCTTTTCTTTGGAGTTTTAGTACAAAGCTTTTTAAAAAGAATTCACAGCTGGTAAAATCGTAATCTGGACCCAGGCACCTTAAAAGAAGCTCACAGCAGTCTACCATTGCCAGAAGCTGAAAACAATTGGTACAATTTTTAAAGCCTGTTGGTCCCGTTTTCTTTTTCTTAGGTCTATCAGTCATGCCAAACACCGGGAACCCAATAAAAATAGTCAGTTCCCACAAATGGCAAAAATGTATTCCCAGAACCTCAGAAAACAAAAGAAGTTCTGAAAAAGTAATTTGTCTAGAAATCCAATTACCTTTATCAGGAACTGTGAGCAATATAACCAACAACAAAAAAAAAAGCTTAGAAATAAATATCGGTAAAAGCAGTTTATAAGGAATTACTGGTAGCCTTCCGAATTTTCGGTCCAGTTCCCTAAATGCGGGAGCCACAACTGTTAAAAGTAAAAACCACATTAGAAATGAATAAACCGGATGCTGTTTTTACAAATCATAGAATTCTTTAGTTGAATTACTAGCGGCTCCCCAAAGGCAGGAACCGCGCTGATTTGCAGCCTTTTCTGGTTCCCAAGAACCACAATTACACAGAGAAAATATACAAAAAAAACAAATCAATATCCTAACACACAGTTGTCGAAAGACTAACTGAAACTAAGTAGAAACACTAAAAATGTTGAAACAAATGTCAAGTAACCCATCTGGAGACTAGAGCCTACTGCTCTCTTCAGCACAGAAACAAATCTGACTGCAGAGAGCAAGGGGGCATGTGATCACACTACAGACTTTGAACTTTTGATGATCATCATAAAGCTATATTTCCAAGCATCACTCTCAGGACGGATGATGATGCTTGTAGTAAAGTATCAGTAAGGGATCCCTGGTGTTAGAAGATGCCATATTGCTATATAAATGTGAAATCAGGTTAAAAGACAAGAAGGCACCCCCTGCCGCTTAGCCCATCCTACACATCATTAGACGGCTGGCAGTGGGGGACGCTAGAATTATTAGTGGGCTGGGAAGGTGGGATGGGCATGTCACAGAATCAGTGTCATAAAAACAATGTCAGAACTGCCTCTAAATTGATAAAGAAATTTGCATAGCTCTCCATTTTGCATAATTGGGACCGCTAGAATCCTGTGGCATTAATTCAGGGGAACTTAAGAGTTCCCCTTTAATAAGGCCTCCTCTGGGTGACTCCTACGGCATGAAACTCTAAGCATGAGAGTACCGCGAAACAAAGCTGAGCTGTTCTGGCTGCCCAAACCTCATGAGAGGAGTCTCTTATGCCAAAAGTGACACAGCAGAGGCCCTATTAACTTATAAATCACCTGAGTTAGCATTAGTAATATAAAATACATTTCAAGTCATTATTTATTTCATAAGTTGAATAAAGCCCATCTTCCCCCAGGTTTTGAAGTAAAATGTGCCACTAACATGTCCCGCATAAGAGACCACTGTACATAGGATAACAAGTACAGTGGCTCTGTGCGCCGAGTGGCTGGAATCACACAAGTGATTTATAATTATACTATGGAGTCTAAAAATTCACTTTCCGGATTGGTCGGCTGCTACTTTCTGCCATGGTGTAATTTTTGCATAACCACCACACAAACTACCAGCCAACCCGCATACAGAAAATACAGTAATAAGAAATCACTACACCCTCCCCAACAAATTGTAAACACTGCCATCTTTGATTCCGCTAAGCAGCACTGTTAAATGCAAACAGCTCGCAATTTCAGCTATAACTACTCTCTCACAGCACTCAGCTCATTCACATTGCAGCCAGCTCTCTTACTGCAGCTTACAGAGCCGCATACTCTCGGCCACACCTTGCTCTCTCTTCCCCATCTGCCAGCCCAGTTTCAAGTACAGGGGCATGGGATGGCTTCTGCGCAACAACAAACAAACTATTCTGAGTAGGAGGAAGAATATTTTATTAAAATAAGCATATAAATAAAAATTTAAAAATTTCCATCACTTATTTTGTGTAATTGTCATGTTTCCTAACTGTATTACCGGAACTATCCATGACAGGGTGTGATTTGGGCTGGCATTTGCCCAAGCTTGGCAAGCCAGGGTTTTTTCAACCAGAGCCAAGCCAGGGGTCTGGCTTGACTCTACAAGCCAAAATATGAGCCAAGCCCTGGCTACAGCAGGCTGATTCTTGCACATAGAAACATAGACTTTGGCAGCAGATAAGGACCACTTGGCCAACCCAGTCTGCCCATTTCCCTACCTATTGGATAAGCTGCAGATTCTAGTTAACCAACAGCCTACTTCCTGCAACCCCCCACTATAATTGCCTTATGTCTGTCCCATGCATGTTTGAATTCCCCCACTGTTTTAGGCCCCACAACCTCTCCAGGAAGGTGGTTCCATGCATCCACCACTCTCTCCGTGAAAAAGAATTTCCTCACAGGAGCTGAACATTTCAAACACTGCACTGACTGCTCAGGCTGACAAAAATGCTTATTTTGACCATAACTGGCTCGGCTTGACCTTGGCTCCCAACTGCATATAGAGATTAAGCCAAGCTGTGACAGGCACCAAGCTCAAGACAGGCTCAAGACTGCTCTGGCTTGCCCAGCACTAACGCCTTGCGATGCTGGTCACTCAAGCTGCAGCCTCGTGACCAAACCACAAGTGTGGGTAAATCCCAGCCCAACCCACAACCTGTCATGGATTGTTCCTTAAACAACAACTGCACTAGCAAACTTTGCTCTTAATATGTTCATGTATACCACCCTTATCCTCTAGATCTATGACTTAAGAATTTATTTTGACAAGTCCAAGAAAAATAACAGATCAAAAGTACAGCAGGTCCAGTAATATGGTCATACCTCAAAATAGGCATTCAGTTGTCTAGTGTACCTACCTGGTTACCATAAAACCAAATAAACAAATAATTCACTACAAATAAAATGCATAACTTCAAGCTGCTACAGGTCTGAACAGATAGATGACCCTTAACCTGGTGACCTCCTTTATCATTTATAGCAATCTCTGGGCCATTTTCCACAGTAGTCAGCAGCATGGATCATTTAAACCAACCAGGTAAACAACGATCCTACAAGGTGCAGAATTTGAATTTAAGAATCCTCGCACACCACCACTAGACATAGTAGACAGCAAACAGAACGGTTCTGTAAACTACGGTTTATGCCTACTGTGAATGTGCATGGTCACTAGAGTCATTAATTAACCAAGGAGAACGTGATGGAAAATAAATCAAAATAGTACATCCCAAAACAAAAGTATGCATTGCAGACTGACAAAGCCGGCTTACCAACGGTAGCCACGGTATCAAAGTCTTCTAGCTTGTAATCAGCCCCTTCCTGCTCTGTTGGAGCTGATGTTGATGAATGTGCACCTTCAGCAGCAGTACCGCTGGGACTTGCAATGCCACCTTCACAACTACTCAACTCACTCTTCGCCTTCACTGTTGCCATGTCCACTGCAGAAAACAAATTAAGATGTTCCTTTTTGTCTCAGCGACTATACATCTGGACGTTCCTTCCCTGAGAGGCCTTTTGTTAGTCCCCCGGACCGATGTCTACTTCAGCCGCCGGTGGTTCCACATTTTAAAAGATACCTTCACCCTGTTGTCGCCAACTCTTAGACATGTCAGGGATTTTTTGCTTCCCCTTTTTAAGGTTCCATTGCTGTAGCCGACACGGTTTCTGCAGCACTTTCAGGAACACCGATGAGACAAGAGTATTATCCCCGCTCCTTTTGTTGTTCTAGTCTCACTCTGCCTCCCCAGCACGGTTTAGCTATTTCAGCTTCAAAGGCAGGGCTCGGTGACAGCAGAGGCATCCGATTCCTCGACTGCGGCTAATCGATTTATCAACCTGTTACCTCCCTAACTTTTCATCCCCTCTAGCTGCACCCACCTCTCTCCCATCCCGTCTGGGCTGTGGGGAGCCGCCGGCGCCAGGATCGGTTACACACTATAGTGGTTCTGCCTGCTCGCGTATGTCCGTCTATGCACCCACTGTAGGGGCGCCGATGACCCTCTCCCTAATCACTCACTCAGTCAGTTACAATTTCAAATTGTTCAACCCACAACAAGCAAGGGGCAAGCCAGCACCCGAGCCCTGAGTGACAGCTCGCCCGGCCACTGCCGGGTGGGGCTCTCTGCAGTGAGCGGCCAGTCAGAGCACCGCGAGGGCGGGGACTGGCGCTCTCTGGGCTTGGTCGGCAGGATTTTCCTGTTTCAAGTGGCCACATGTAGATCGGGGTAGGAGAGTTAGATGGCATTGGGCTAGGTATGGATCGAGGGTGGAGTTTGCAGCTGGCTGTTCATTTTTGTCTGTTGGGGGTCGAATGAGGACGGTAGACAGGTGATAGAGTAGGATCTTAACCGACCCCCACACACCTTGTTTTATCTACCCTCCCCATAGCCACGCTCCCAGAGCATTTCGTTGTTGTCCCCTGCTACTCCAGAGTGAGTTTCCTAAACAAACAATGTATTATAATGGCAAGTCCATTTCTCAGTGTTTCGCTAGAGACAATTGCGGTGGCTTTTCATGTAAACTGCTCCCGTTTCCTGCAGTGTTAGAAGCCTTGAAGGGAACCGGGCGAGGAAACATTCCGATTCCTTTAGAGTGCGCATGAGGTATATTGGTGCACAGCTGTTCCAGCCGTCTTCACCATGGCTCACATTTGGAGTTTCCTTACAGAGCGCTGCTTGGTGCTCATTTTCTCTGACTCTGGGAAAAAAGGAAAAAACATCCTTTAAGGATGCACTAGTTAGAGGGATAAGCGGCGCACTGCCTTGGTCTAACACATGAATATCCGTTTTCTAGTTCTTGCGCCAAAAGGTACTATTCGGTGGTAGTACATTATGGGCTGGATATTCAAACTGCGCCATTCTGATGCGCAAGCCATTGCGTTGCGCAAAATAGTTGCGCATGGGTGTGGCTGGGGTGATATTCAACTGAGTTGCGCTGTTGAGCAGCTCCTTTGAATATCACCCCCCCCAGCCACAGCCACTGTGCATGGCGCAGTGGAACTTGCGCCAACGCAAGTTGTCAGAGTGGAGCATTCAACTGCGGTGGTGCAAGTACCATTGCTCCATCGCCAAAATCACCATATTCAAAGGTGACATGCAAATAGGGCCATAATTCATGCAAGGGGCGGGGAGGCTGTTGCATCTGATTATGGCCCCATTTGCATACCTTAGCATGTAGGTGCGCCGATCCGAGGACTTGCGCTGGCGCTGCCTGCCAGGCAACGGCCGTCGAGGACCGACGCACCCTGCAGCCCGATCGCGGGCAGCAATGTGGCTCCCCCACCTCCTCCCGTACAGATCCCTGGTGGTCCAGTGGACCGAAATGCCCGATCGCGGGCAGAAAGTAAACAGAACCTGCCCCCCGAACATCTCCCTTGTGCCCGATCGCGGGCAGAAAATAGCGGAACCCCGAACATCTCCCTTGTGCCCGATCGCGGGCAGTAAGTAAATTGAACCCCCCAACACATCTCCCTGGTGGCTAGTCCCCCCACCCACCCACCCGAGCCCCACCACCCCGCTCCCCAGCGGGCGGCGGCGGAGTGGGATGCCACGGGGCGGGGTGGTGAGGGCTTTGTGGGTGGGTGGGGTGGGGGACACTAGCCACCAGGGAGATGTTTTGTGGGGGGTTCCAGATTACTTACTGCCCAGCGTTAGGGCCTTCAATCCACTGGACCACCGAGATGTTGGGTGGGGTTTCAATTACTTACCGCCCACGATCGGGCACAAGGGAGATGTTCGGGGGTTCATACTTTCTGCCCACGATCGGGCACAAGGGAGATGTTCGGGGTTCCATTTACTTTCTGTCCGATCGGGCACAAGGGAGATGTTCGGGGTTCCCTTTACTTTCTGCCCATGAGCGGGCATTTGGTCCACTGGACCACCAGGGATGTGTGAGCGGGAGGGAGCCACATTGATGCCCGTCGGCTGGTGGGGGGGTACACTATGTCCACGATAGCGGGCTGCGGGGGCACAGGGACTGAGTTGGGGGCCAGCCACAGGTGGCAGCTGCTGTGTTGCGCCCTGCAATACAACAGCTCACCAGCCCGGGTCGCCTCACTTAACACGCTTTTTTGGCTCAAAGTCCTGCAGGCGCAGGTTGGGGTTGCGCCTGCACAACTCTGCACAGCCCGGCTGAATATCGGGCTGTGCAGTTTATGCATGGTTCCTCCCCCTTCAGTTGAGCATGCATTCATTTGCATTGCGCTGTTGCTCAGCCTGTTTTCAGTGGCGCAACTGCCTCCTGCTGAATATCGCAGAATGGCGCAATTTAGGACTTGAGCATGCGCCACCCTGTTGCGCATGGTGCAACCCTTTTGAATATCTGGCCCTATATTTTTATAATTCTTTAAAATCAGTTGCGTTTTATCATAAATTGAACTGTTTAATGAATAAAATAGTTTAGTAACAATAGTTTTGTTAACTACATCTGTGTCCAACTCTCAGTTTTGGAGACCATGGGCCTGATTCTCAAAGCCTTGCATCTGACGCAAGGTGCCTGTGCCAAACAGATATGGTGAAGGGTGCATCTTACATCCAGGACTGCCCTCCATGCTATTCAGAAAGGTGGCCTTTGTGTCAGCCACGGACCGCGCTGTGGCACGGCGCTAGAGGAATTGAGTCCGACGCAAGCTGCAGCCTGCTATTCACAGACATCAGCTGGCGGGAGAAATTCTAAGTGCCCTTAGACATTCTCCCCTGGCAAACATGCCTGTGTGCACCACACCATGGGTGTTGGTCCACCCACCAAACTGCCGTGGCCCCGTAGCATGTAGTGTCTGGCCCCCATCCTAGTGGCCCACTTGCAACCCTCTCAGTTCCCCGATGTCTGCCCATCAGTGCTACCTCAGAGCCACCTTATGGTGGCGCAGTGCCCCCCCATGCCCCAGCAGGTGGTGCCTACCCCCTCTGTCGGCCAGTCCCAACCGGTGCCCGGCACATCCCACCTCTCCCCGCCACGGTCACTGGACCACCAGGGTGGGTTACCATGCCCATTGCCTGGTGGGTTGGGGACCTACGTTTGTCCTAGGTGGCCTGCAGCAAAACCGTGCGGTGTGCCAGGGGTTTGCCGCAGGGTTCCAGTTGACGCATGTGTGGGGACTTAGCCACCGGGAGCCCTCCTGTACCTGAATCAGGTGTAGGGTCCTGGGCATCGGCGCAAGCTGCTGTTTGCCGCAGCTTGCGCCAGACACAGGCCCCTTTGAGAATCGGGCCCCATATCTCAGGAAGGACTGAATGGAAGGGAGGGGGCAACTAAAATGGTGCAGGGTCTGCACCAGAAACCATATGAGGAGAAACTAAAGGAACTCAATATGTGCACACTAGAGGAAAGGGGGAGGTTGTGATAGAGACTTGCAAAAAACTCATGGGTATAAATAAGATACAAGAGGGAAGCATTTTTCAGGAAAAAAAGATGCTCAAGAACAAGTGGACATGCTATGAACTTGGAGGGGATAGACTCAGGGAAAACGTGAGGAAGTACTTCTTCACAGAAAGAGTGGTGGATGCCTGGAACAGCTTCCCAGCGGAGGTACTGGGGGCAAAAACTGTAACAGGATTCAAAAATGCATAGGATAGGCATAAGGGAACCTTAGTGGTTAGGGAAGGTAGGGCTAAGCCCTGAGATCAAGTAGGGTTTGTGGTATTACAGTAGGTAGGGAAAATGGGCAGACTGGGTGGGCCAAGTAGTCCTTATCTGCCGTCAAAGTCTCTGTTTCTATCTTTAAAAAATAGTTTTTCCTAAAAATTCCTAATCATTAGTAGAGTTAAACAGTTTTATTCAGTGGTGGTGGAAATAAAACAAAATTCTCTGTGAAGAATCCATCACCTTTGATGTTGGAACATAAGTAATAATATGTTGAAAGTGATGGGTAACTGTAAGTCATGTTTCCCCATTAAAGGCTGTATTTGCCCCCTTATTTTATGCATCTTTATATTCAGTATTTAGAGGTCTATATTTTATGTAAGCAATAAGGCTGAACAGGGCATGTAAGTATGGGCCAAACTTATACCATGGTGTGTTGGTGCAGAGTAAGTTATAACACATAACTGGGTGTGCAGTTATGCTGCATTATCAAATGGGTGAGTATAGGACTGGCTTAGAGATTCCAAGATGTAGTGTTATTATCCCATGATAATACTGCAGCACAAGAAACAAAAGTAAACAAGCCTTTATCAATGCCAAACGTTGGCTGCCTGTCAAACAATTTGTTTTTTGCAGTTCTGACCCCACATTTTGAAGATATTTGTTTTAGGATTTGCCTTATAGGCATGATGTGCCATTTATAGTATATTGGCCAAAATGTCAATTTGCACCAGAGGTGCGAAAACACATCTCGCCCAGGATTTGAAAATGACTCGTCACATTTATAAGGTGGTGTGGAAAAATGGCTATGTTGAAAGATTGGAGTCTTGAAAATGAGTGAACGTTTAAAAAGTGTAACATTCGATCGTAACTTCTGTATTTAACCATATGTGTACACCTGGGCCCAGATATTCAAACTGCGCCAGGCTGTGGCGCAAGCATGGGCGCAGCTCAACTTGGCTGCACAGGGGTGTGGACTGGGCGATAGTCAACGGAGCTGCGCCATGGCTCAGCAGTATTGAATATCGCACCCTGTCGCCACCCGTGTGCATGGCGCAGTGGAACTGCGCCAGCGCAAATAGCCAGAAGTGGAGCATGGGGATGCTGGCGCAAGTTCCATTGCGCCATGCACAGCAACCAGCGATATTCAAAAGTTAACAGCAAATGGGTCCATAATGTATGCAAGGCGCACATGGACCCATTTGCATGTCATCTCTTGTTGCATGCAGGTGCGCCGATCTCCGATGACTTGCGCCTGGCGCCCTGCTAGGCAGCAGCCATCGGGGACTGACTCCCCCTGCAGCCCGATCGTGGGCATCTGTAAAAAGAAAAGAAATTGTCCTTCCAATATCCCTGGTGGTCCAGTGGACCGCTATCTGCCCGATCGCGGGCATCTGTAAAAAGAAAATAATTTGTTCTTCCAATATCCCTGGTGGTCCAGTGGACCCTATCTGCCCAATCGTGGGCATCTGTATAAAAAAAAAAGTTCAATATCCCTGGTGGTCCAGTGGACCGCTATCTGCCCGATCACAGGCATCTGAATAAAAAAATAAGTTCAATATCCCTAGTGGACCGCTATCTGCCCGATCGCGGGCAACTGTATTAAAAAATAAATCCAATATCCCTGGTGGTCTAGGGGTACCCCCCCTCACCCGCCCACTGGGCCCACCACCCACCCAGTCAGCCGGCGGGCAACAGCACCCCACCGCCCCACCGACTGACACCGTCGGTCGGGCTGCATGCCCATTGGTTCTGGCGTGAGCCAATGGGCGATGCAACTTCCATCCATGCACACATTCTGGATATGTGAATGATTCATTCACATATCTGGAATAACTAATGTGATGCGAGCTGCACGCCCATTGGCTCATGCTGTGAACCAATGGGCGTGAGAGCCCTACCGACGGCAGCAGGCGGGTGGGGTGCTGACGAGGGGGCGGGGTGGTGGGGCTCAGTGGGGAGGGGGGTACCCCTAGACCACCAGGGATATTGAACTTATTTTTTAAGACAGATGCCCGTGATCGGGCAGATAGTGGTCCGCTGGACCACCAGGGATATTGAACTTATTGTTTTATACAGATGCCCGTGATCGGGCAGATAGCGGTCCACTGGACCACCAGGGATATTGGAAGGATGTATTATTTTCTTTTTACAGATGCCCGCGATCGGGCAGATAGGGTCCACTGGACCACCAGGGATATTGGAAGGACGAATTCCTTTATTTTATTACAAAATGTCCACGATCAGGCATGGGGGCGCCACCAGCTGCAGCCGAACTGGTGGCCACCCACAGGTGGCAGCTGTCGTGTTGTGCCCTGCAATGCGGCAGCTCACCTGTGGGTGACCATCAGTTGTTCCTTTTTTTTGGATCAACTTTGTGCTGGCGCCGGTAGGGGTTGTGCATGCATGGCTCTGCACATCCCAGGCTGAATATCGGGCTATGCAGAGTATGCATGGGCACGCCCCCCTACCTGTGCCTGCATACATTACTGATGCGCTCCGGCACATCGGGATTTGTGCTGCGCACTTTTCTCTTTTGAATATCGCACCGGGGCGCATCAGTGGGTTGCGCATGGCGCAACACTGTTGTGCCATGCGCAACCCTTTTGAATATCTGGGCCCAAATGTTCAGCATAGCCTTCCTATTAGCCCACATAATGAATGCAGTAGATAAAAATATTCAAATCCCCAACAAAACGTTATTTCATGCCTCTGGTGTGAAAGTACATTTTGGCCAGGATTTGAATAATGACAGCTGTCACATTCATGAGGGTCTGTGAAGAAATAGTTATGTTGAAAATTTGGAGTCAAAATATGGAAAATTACCAGTTACAAGGCTGCATTCTCAAACTTCAATCCAGGCTCATAATTTTGTTGTTTTTTATTATTTTTACGCCAAATTTTCAACATGGCCTTCTTATGACCCCACTTTATGAACAATAGTGGGGAAAATTTTCAATTCCTGCCCGGAAGGTGATTTTGCGCAGGGAATGTGAAATCACGTTTTGGGACGTGAAAACACGTTTTGGCCAGGATTTGAAAAATGACAGTTTTCACATTCGTGAGGTACTGTGAAGAAATGGCTATGTTGAAAGTTTGGGGTCAAAGTATTGAAAATTAACCAAAGTTACAAGCCTGCATTCGTAAATTCCAACATATGCTCATGACTTTGTTGTTTTTTAACATTTGTGCCCCAAATTTTCAACATAGCCTTCTTATGACCCCTCTTTATGAAAAATAGTGGAGACAATTGTCAACTCCTGGCTGAAAGGTGATTTCACACAGCAATTGCAAAATCACCTTTCGGGATGCAAAAACACATTTTGGCTAGGATTTGGAAAGTGACAGCTGGCATATTCATAAAGTGCTGTGAAGAAATGGCTATGTTGAATATTTGGGGTCAAAATATTGAAAATTACCAAAGTTATGAGCCTGCATTTGCAGACTTCAATGTAGGCTCATAACTGTGTTGTTTTTTTTAAATATTTTTATGCCAAATTTTCAACATTGCTGTCTTATGACCCCACCTCATGATCTGCGAAATCACCTTATGCGACAGATTTACCTAATGTCACTTGGATTGCTCATGAGGTGGTGTCCCAAAAAAGGTATGTTAAAAATTTGGGGCAAAAATATTAAAAAAGTCCAAGTTATGCTACTGAGTTCAGAACCCCTTTGAAATGCATTGAACGGCATACCTGATTTCCTCAGTTCGCAGTCTGGCTTTGATGAGTGAGGACGTTTCTGCAGTGTGGAGAAGAGCATGGCATCGGACCCCGTTGGGTATGTAAGGGCTTGGGGGGGTGCTGAGTGGAGGGTTGGGTGGGGGATTAGCAGTTGCAACAGACAACTATGGACGTTTTTCTGTTTTACAGAGTTAAAAAAAAAAGAGGGACGGTTTTCTGTATTGCAGGTGATGACACTGGAGGATTGGGCACCCCCATGTCAGTGTTACATTTATGGGGGTGTGCTGAGAGGGATGGTCGGGTGGAAGGGGACATAAAAATAAGGAAAAAAATACTATGAGGGAAGACACTGGCAGATTGGGCATCCCCACTGTCAGTGTTATGTTTGTTGGGGGGTGCTCAGTGGGAGGGTCGGGGGAGCAGTTACAGGGGTGCCAGCTACAGACATCGAGAGATGTTTTTGTTTTATACGGGCAATATATAAATTAAATAAAAGAAAATAAAGAAAAAAGAACTAAGAGAGGACAACACTGGGGAATTTGGCACCCCCAGTGTCAGTGTTATGTTTGGGGGGGTGGGGTGGTGGGTGCTGAGAGGGAGGGTCAGGTGGGGGGCCAGTTACGAGGGGCACAGAAACAGACATCGATGAACGTGTTTTAGACTGACAGGCTCCTTTGAAAGCCGCTCAGCTGTTTGTTGACGGCTTCATGCAAATTAAAGGACCGAAGCCTTGTCTGATTGGAGCGGCTTTGGTCCTTTGAAATACACAAAGTTTGAGCCCATCAAACAGAGAGTAATGTCAGGACCACAGCCCATGGTCATTGGTGTAGACTGCCGAGCTCTTGCTTTTGTCAACTGCAGTGGGCTCGGCAGTGAGACACACCCGAAATTCCCAATCATTGCCACAAAATGTTGGGTGCGCAAGGGCAGCCAACATAAAAATGTGAAACTGTGACCATGTTGTAACAGCAGTAATACACCCCAGAGTGTGTTTCATCATTTGGGATATCTCCACTTCTTGCATGGTTAAATGAACCGAAGTGGTGCATTACTGCATGATAATAAACACCCTGTCATGTACCATTGCTTAATTAAAAGTCTAATTACATTTTTATGAGCTAAAGTCAGCTTCTGATTGGCTACTGCATGTGTTGTTAATCTCTGGAAAATGACCGATGCAGCTGGAAAACACACATTTCCCATCACACAATGTAAAAACCATACAGTCACTAAGCAGGCCAGCTGCAGTAGGAGCCAAATGTACCTAAGTGCAGTCCAACATGGGTTCTTAACCCAGGGGGAGATTAAACCAATTAAGGACCTGGCCATCTTAAACTTAGTGCTGACAAAGTGTGATCATGTCAGAGGCATCAGCATTGCAGAGCCCATGAAAAGCAGTGATCACCAGTCAGCATGGTTCCTTACTGTTATGGGAAGGGAGGTTCTTGAACACAAAAACACATGTTCTGGACTTCAGAAGGGCAGAATTCAATAAAATGGGAGTTAAACTGGCAGAGTATCTGGTAAATCTCAGGGCGGACATGGGTGTGGACAAAAAATGGTCCTTGATTCATGAGTAGGTCCAGACAGTCACTGCTGCCTGTTTAAAACAGAAGGAAGCAAGCATCTGTGAATGCCGAATGTTTGCTTGCTTATATTATTGTGTAGGTGGTTGGCACTGATAGTGCAGAAGTGATAATAAAGGAGTAATGCATGACAGGGTGTGTGTCGTGCTGGGATAACGACATGCCTGGGGGTTGGGCGGGCTGCGGGCGGTGCATCAACTCTTCCAGGTGTGTATCCCAGCATGACACCTGAGTGCATATTCCTATTATACAGTAACTTGTTGTTATATACAGAATAAAAATAATTTTAAAGAATGTTTTTGTTAGTGTGGAAAAATATATTTGTTTTTTAAGCAGGAGTGGTGTGCAACTCCCATTGCCCCTGTCTGGGACAAGTTAATTTCCCTGAAGGGCAAGTATGAAAAAGAGCTAATTTCAGTGTAATGAATGGGGGGGCTGAAAATTTAGCTACAGTCATGGTTGAGCAAGCCCTAAAAGTTTTGATTTGAACACCCCTGTTCTTATGAGAAGATGCAAACAATGCTAATGCAAACAATCAGTCAAGAGGTTCATAGTGCTGAGACTAGACCCGTGATGTTATGCTGGCATAACACCACGGGTCCAGCACCAGACTGACCAATCACAGTCCAAGATTCTTTCTTGCCGTTGTATAATTAAATTAATAACACAAGTTATAATGAAATTGTCATGACTGGGAAATGAAGAGGTTCACGCATAATGTTGTTGCTTTCTTAGACCATGACCTTCAGTTTTCAAAATACTAGTTTTTTTAGTAACACTTTCAATTTCCTTAACTACGCTGTAGATGCAGTGTAACTACTCTGTAACTGCATTGCAACTGCAATGTGGTTGCATGCAAGAAATATATAACTACAGTGTAATTACCCCCTGCTGCACGTAATTAATGATTACATACCCACTGTTATACTGAAACGGACACTTAAAGGGACACCGTCAACCTGTTTTTCATCATATTATTTATAGTTAAAAACCTTCCCTAAAATTCATTGATGTTGCTGTTTGTTTTGTCTGGCTCCTTGTTTAGCAGAACTGAAATGCATGCTAATGTATATTTATAAACAGTCTTGTTTTGTTTACAATCCTGGATTTGTTCTCACTGCATACTTCCTGAACATTAGAAATACACCCAGACAGTGCAGTCACACATGAGGGAGTAGCCTCCTAAACTCCCACTGCATCATCAGGGGCTAGACTGTGTTGTGGGTGTTCCAAAGTCCAGGAAAGATGCAGCTGGAGTTGATCAAGGAATGCCGGCACACCTGTGTTTATGTGGTAACACCAGTATGGTGTGCAGTTTGTTTTTCACTTTTTTAAAGAAAAAAGTCACAATCAAACTACCAGCTACATCAGCAATCTTTACAGAATGTTGGAAATCCTAAAATGTGTTTTTTAAACCAGGGACACATTGAGACCTAAGGAGGCTTGACAGTGTCCCTTTAAAGTGTGACTTTTTTCCCCCTAGCATATGAACGTGGCAGGTGTCATTTGTGAAATGTGACCCAAAATGTTGTTTTATGGAATGACCATGAAAACAGGCTTGGAGGGTTTTTTGATAAAGACACCTGTCATGTTGATTTGATAGGGGTAAAAAAAAACATGACTATGTTCAAAATGTGGATTAAAAAGTAAAATATTGCAAGTGTAACCCCCGGGTTACTAGAACCCTGCTAGATTAGGTTAATTAGTCCTTGTAAACAAACCCTACAAAATCTCTCATATCAGGGTGTTTCACAATGACATCACTGACCATGGCAATTGCATGTGTGAGGGCCACCTGAAAACATGTATCTACCTCCAGCTTCATGTACAAAAGGAACCTTCGAAAGATTAATTGCAATGATTTCCTGTCTGAGCTGAGCCTCATAAAATGACAAGAATTCTACCTTGCCCCTACAGTAACTGAGGCCTGTACTGTCTTCCAAACAAACGTTCTTAACCTAGTGAACAAACATGCCCCTTTAATGAAGACGCGAACAAGGAAAAAGACCTGCCCTTGGTTTACCAGAGGACTAAAAACATCACTATGGCAAGAGATGAACTTTGGAATAAGGCTTGGAAATCCAAGCTTGCACCCGATTGGTTACCATTCAGGGTAGCAAGGAACTACTGTACCAAACTTATAAGGTCCACAAAAGCAGAGTACTTCCAAAATGCACTAGACTCCTCCAGAAACAATGCCACAACAATCTGGCAAATCCTAAGGGAAAGAGATCAATCAATGCTTCATTTATGATTTGCCTTTCCAAAACCAAAGTGCCTGTACAAGAAAACCACACACATTTTTATAAATATCCAGATAAAATTAAAACTAATAAATACAATAGCAGCTTTACTAGCTAGAAAACGGCAGGCCAAAAAGATAAGTTTTCAAAGCAACTTTAAAACTTCAAACGGTCAGGCAATCTCACACCCGATGAGGTAGAGAATTCCATAGGGTCAGGGCCACAAAACTAAATGCCCTTGCCCCAGATGTTTGTAAACAAACCCTGGGAATTTCTATCAATCCCTCATCAGTGGATCGGAGAGGGCAGAGGAGACAGTATGGATGAAGTAGATCTTTCAGGTAACTGCGTCCCTGATCATGTAGGGCCTTGTAGGTTAGCAAAGCAAACCTGAAGGTGATCCACCACTGTATCGGCAGCCAGTGCAGTCTGCGGGGCACAGGCGTTATATGACTGGTCCTAGAGGTACCAGTCAAAAGCCTGGCTGCCGCATTCTGCACTAGCTGCAAGCAGCGGATATCAACCCCTGGTAGCCCTAGGTAATAGGCATTGCAGTAGGCAAGGTGGGAGGTAATGAAAGCATGGACCAATGTTGGAAGATCATCGGGAGGAATCAGGTGCTTTACCTGGACGATGTTCCTCAGATGGTAAAGAGAGGTTTTGACAGCTGCCAACACCTGCAATTTTAGGGTCAGGCAGTCATCAAACATAACGCCCAGGTTCTGCACCTGGTCTTAGGTAGTTAGCTGGACACCTCCAAGTCATAGACCCGAAGGAGAACCTGCCAACTCACCTGTTTCACAACTACCTGGGTCCACAATCAACACCTCAGTTTTTTCTGGGTTTAACCACAGCCAGCTCACATTCATCCAATCCTAGATCTTGGTTAGACAGCTGTTAAAGACTGAGACAGCATCATCCTGACCAGGCACAAAGGACAAGTACAGCTGAGCATCATCTGCATAGTAGTGAAAACTCAAGCCGTACCACCTAATAATTGCTCCCAGTGGCAGCATATACACCGCAAACAACACGGGGGCCAAGATGGATCCCTTCGGCACCCCACAGGATAGGGAAAATGGAGCTGAGGAAAAAAGGCCCGACACCAACCTCTGAGTTCTACCCTGGAGAATTGATTGAAACCATCTGAGGACCGACCTCAAAAGTCCACAGATGAGCCGCAAGCGATCCAACAGCACATCATGGTCCACGGTGTCAGATGCCGCAGAGAGATCTAGAAGAACCAAGATGGAACAGGTCTTTCAATCTCTTGCTATTAGGAGGTTATTTAGTACCCAGACAAGAGCTGTCTTCGTACTATGTCTCTTCCTAAATCCAGACTGGAGAGAATCATAAGTATTGTGGGTGGTCAAATAGTCATCCAGCTGCGACACCACCACCTTCTCAATAACCTTACCCACAAAGGGTAGGTTAGAGACAGGCCTGTAGTTAGCCAGACAGTCCGGGTCCAAGGAGGACTTCTTAAGAAGGGGCCAAACCACAGCCTCCTCCAGGGGGATCTGAAAAGATCCCCCTCTCCAAGGACATCCAGACTATCTCAGCGAGGACCAGGCCGATAGTATCCACACAGCCTACTAAAAGGCGTGTGGGGCCTGGGTCCAAACTACAGTTGGTCGGATGCAGTGACTGGATAGCCATCACAATATCATTGATTGTGGGCCAGCTGAAGTCACACCACACAAATTGGGCATCCGATGTCTCCTGCCGACCACCGCTACTCCCTTGAGAGGGGGTCAAGCGGACGTCGGACCTGATCGTGACAACCTTATCCATGAAGAATCGAGCAATCTCCTCACAATGCTGTTGTGAAAAAGCATTTCCAGGCTGAAGACAGAGTGAATTGTACAATCTGTCCATGGTCTGGAAAAGTATTGCATTGTTTGGGCTGGTTGATTCTGCTCAGCAGCAATTTCCCCGGACAGGAATTCTGCCTTCTTATGGGTAATTGCTGATTGATAGATCAAATAATGGTCCATCAAACTAAGTCTGTCACACACCAGGCCCGACCTCCACCAGCACCTCTCTAACCTTTGTTCCACTCTCCTCAACTCCCTCAAGGCCTCATTGAACCTGGGACAAAGAGTAAGGGGGTGAACACGAACAGGAGCAATGGAATCCAGGGCCTGTGTCACCGCCTTTTTATAGGCTAGTACCAGATCCCCTGGATCCGTGCATTCACTTAGCATAACTGATAGGTCCAACATTGCCATCAGGCCATCGGGTGACACCCCTCAAAGGGCGGTATCAGACCATCTCCATATGGGCAGGCCTACTGGGGGGGGGCCCAAGAAACTGAACCCGATGGTGTGATGGTCAGACCACCTGACTTGTTCCACCACTAGGTCGGATATCTCCATCTCCAGGAGAAACAGCAAGTCCAATGAATGACCTCCAATATGAGTCGAGGAGGAAATAACCTATGTGAGGCCCAGCAAATTCGTTAACTGGAGGAAGTCCTGTCCAAACTGCAAAAGTTCATCGTCGACCCAGGCATTGAAATCCCCCAGGATCAGCCATCTGTAGGATCCCAATGTCAGGTCGACAGTGAAGTCCACGACTTCCCACAGGAAAACATTCCCGTCTCATGGTGGACGGCAGATGAGAAGAATCCTGCAACCACACCCTCGCCCACGATGCTTTCAAAAGAGTTGGTTGCTCCCACCGATACTTCCAGCAGGTTCAGTTCCTATTTAAAACAAATGGTGACACCCCCCACCCCTACAATCCATCCTTGGGCAGTGTATCGCCGAGTACCCAGTCGGAATTGCTGAAGCCAAAATGGGACCAGCATTCTCATCCAGCCAGGTTTCGGTGATGCAAGCCAGGTCAGATGATTTAACAAGATCCGCTACTATAGCGGTCTTGTTTTTAATAGACCTGGTATTACATAACACCGCCAGAGTCGGATGAGCAGCCGAGAAAGACCGAGTTTCCTGTCTGCTATAAGCAGAGCCCTTTGGTATGGGAACCAGACAGGGAGGACCCCTTTCCTGGACCCATTTCGCCCCAGGGCATCTCCTTGTCCCCACTATCCCAATCTGCCCACTCCTTTCCATTCCCTCAACAGGCCGAGCCCCTGCCCTTGACCTCCTAACTATCTCCAGTGCCCTACACCATCTATACACCTCCGGGGACAGGGAGGGACAAAAGAAAGAGCAGAGGTTCCTCAGCCTGAAGAAGGAATAATGCCTGACCGTCATTTTGCCTGCCCAACACATCTTTGCCACAAATCGCAAACACCCAGTCAAATAACATTCAACTCAACACTCAAACTTCCACACCACAAACCTCCAGAAACTCTCAAACTTCCACACCACTCCACACCACAACCACATACGCCACAAACAATCAACAATCCCCAACTCCAAAACAACAATATAAAATCAGTTCTATTACAAGGTGTGAAAAGGTTTTTTATGTAGCAGAAAATGTCACAAATTCTCCCAATTGAATAGTTGGTTTCCTCTGGGAGCTTCCACCTCTCCAGACATGAGACTTATTGTCCCCCCCCGACACTATCTCACACATAGGCGGGGAGAGCAGTCAACAAATTAACATGACATTTTGTCAATTATTAAGCACTCTCACTGCCAGAAAGTTTCTAAATGATGTCTCTCTAAAAATCACAGATTTACTTTAAAATTTGGACAGTCATAGGACTCTATCACTGCCCATAAAACACAATCCAGCCCAGTATAATGAATAAGGAAATAAAAGGGTCAAACCAAGCTGTGCACCAATCCAGATTCTCCAGTCCAAGTTCTTCTTTAGGCTTCCGAATCTCGAGCTCAAACTCCAGGAATATACGTCCAATAGGCTGCAGGATATCCCCCCAGTGCTCAGGAAACAAACGCCCCCGACTCCACCAGCAACCCAACACCTCAACTCCCGTTCGAGGGAGCCTAGGAGCAACAGAATCAAAGGGCCAGCCCTCCAGCAAGCCCTGCTTCCGAACCCGTGTGGGTCGCACGTTGAGCACAAACCAAGCGGTCCTCCACAGCCCAGGAGGTACAAGAAGCTCTAGCCGAACCAACAAGGCAACGAAGCCCCCAGTTGGAAAAGCCAACACAACTCCTCCGAACTCTCAGATCGAGAACCAGCACAAATTAATTCACAGAAGCAGTTCCAAAGAGGACGAGACGGTCCGGCGTTGAATTCAGTCCAGCAACACACGCCCAACCCTGCTCCCAAAACAACAGATCCGAAACAGGATTCACTCCCTCATCAGGGTGCACAGCTTCCTCTGTCCTCCAGGCAACAAGGTTGCAGCACTCCAGCCAGGCCAGGAAGGTAAGGGCCTCAATTATTCCACATCAGTATTTTGGGTCAGATCAACAGACAATGTTCCATGCCTCCCAAGAGTCACAACAGTACACTTATAGTGACTCCAGAGCCCCAGACTAAATTTTTCCCTGCCACCTAAATCCCAATACGCACCTAACAGTAATTAACTCACTAAAAACACCCTCTCTCACTAATGCTAAACTATGGTGATACAACTACTAATGTTACTATTGAAATTAAAAATAAATTACTAAATACGCTAACAAAGATACAAAAAATTAAATAAAACAGTAAAATATGCTCTGCTCTTGTTCTGCTGTCTAAAGGTCAGCCCAGTGTGGCCGCCGTCATGTAGCACCTGTAGACATAACTCAAATCAAAGGGCACAGCTCATCTCCCTCCCTGCCCACTAAGATTGTTTCTCACAGAGACATCTTCAGAAATAAGTATCACATATTAGAGCAGATAAATAACCAGTTTGCAAAAAATGAACAAAGCTTGGCACACACCAGAAAGCTGAGAATAATAAAGGGTTTTATTCAAAATTTAACAACAAGGCAGACTAAGCGGGCTAACACCCAGTTAGTCTGCCTTGTTGTTAAATTTGGAATAAAACCCTTTATTATTATCAGCTTTCTGGTGTGTGCCCAGCTTTGTTCATTTTTTGTATCAGTTTTATGGGCTGGAGCACCTTTGAGAGGCTGATGTGCACTTTTTTGTTAGTTTTTTATTTTTTTATTTTTTTGTTTAATATGTTTATTAGATGACAGGTCGCATATTACATTACCAGTCAGTCAATTTATTTATTTATTTAGTTTTTGTTGACCGGGTAAGTGCACTAGACAAATCCTGCCTATTTTCAGGCACGACCCGGGGGAGGGGGATACAGATGAATGCCAACTGGCCTTGAACCAGATTAAGCTGTTGGTGGTATTTTTTTAGTGAATGAAGGAAATTTGGGCAGGACACCGGGGAAATTCCCCTACTCTTTTTGATAAGTTCCATGGGATCTTTAACATCCACCTGAAATACCACCAATCCAGGCAGATGGGACCTCGGTTTAACAGTACCTAGTCCCCATTTTCCACTCCCAATAACAAACAATGTAATCATCAATGTACAGGTAGTAGCAGCATAATGTTCAGAACCCACATTTTTATGTGTATTCTTATTATATAAACTTTATCTATCCACTGCTGTCAGATTTTATCAAGCAAAACATAAGAAACAAACAATAATATAAAAAGAACAAATAAAAAACCCAAGCTGGTAAACTCCAGCAATTAAATTGTTCTGTGTTTGTGTTTCATTGTTTCAGCATAGCGTGTATGAGTTTATGCTTCATTTTCAATTCATCCCCAATCCGAGTAAATCTCCAACCATCAGCCAACCCATCAGTCCGGACCTTTATTGCACTATTCCACTGCCCTCCAGCAACATCCTAACCCCTACATTCAGAGTGCTTAAGTATCCAGTCCAGGCCCGTTCGAAACTATCCTCCTCTCCCTTCAAGAATTAGGTTAGTTTGTCTACTGCAAGCACCTTTAAAGTGAGCTCCCTCCAGCGCTCCGCTGTGGGGCCCAGGGCTGTAGTCCAGACATTTTATATTCCTTGTCTAGCAACCATAAGGAGTATCCTAATCCACCTGGGATACAGTACCCTGTCCCCATTTTCCACTCCCAAGAGCAGTGATCTCTGTGAATATTCAGTGGGTTGCCCTCTCATAGCCGAGTTTTCTTTCACTGTCCCCTTCCAATAGTGAGCAATCAGTGAGCACTCTCAGTGGTAATGCTTATATGTCCCCTGTGCTACTTTACATTTGCTACATGACGGGGTCACCTCTGGACAAAATCTATGCACCATGGCAGGGAGATAGTACAATCTCTGTATGAACTTAAACTGTGCTACCTTGCATTTATTACATACTAGCAGACCCCTGTGAGACTCCAGCATTAATTGCCAGTTAGGTTCACTGATTTCTTCTCCTAAATCCCTTTCCCACCATTTCTTGACCAATTGTGCAGGTGTCTGAAAAACTTCCTATCTAATTTCACTGCTCTCCCAATAAGCCCTTTTTCGTTCATAAATGCCCCCATTATTTCTCTTTCAGGTTCAGAGATCTGGCCAGAAGCTCCCTGAGGTCCAGCTATTTTCTTATAATAGTCTCTCGCTTGAAAATATCTATACAAGTGTGCGACTGGGAGGTTCAGCCCTTCTTTCAGCTCCTGGAAGGAACACATGCCATTTCCTGTGATTAAATCTGCCATACATCTCACTCCTCTGGTCTGCCATAAGTTAAAACCTTCGTCCTCCAAGCCTGGTAGGAAATCAGGGTTCTCTGCAAACAGTACCAAAAGTGTATAGGTTACATCTAAACCTTGTCTTTTTTTGATTTTGTCCCATGCTTTCAAACTCGCAAGCACCATAGGGTTGGGTGCTGACAATCTACCGTATGTTTTGAGGCCTTCCCTTCCCAGGTAGCCCGAAACTCTCCCCGGCGTCCCTTCTTCCTCCAGTTCAAGCCAGCTTACTACTTTGCTTCTATTGACCCAATTCTGGATACATCTATACTGAGTTACCAGAAAGTAGCCCATGATATCAGGAAAGTTCAGTCCCCCCGTGCTGCAGGCACCTTTAATCTTTTCAAGCTGATTCATGGATGTTTACCCCATATAAAAACTGTAAAGGCTTTTTCTAGTTTTTTTATATCCCGTATCAGTGGGCTAAATGGGAGCATCTGCATGATGTATAACATTGTGGACAGTATGTTCATTTTTAATAGATTGATCCTTCCCATCCAAGATATGGGCAGCTCCTTCCACCTGCCTAAATCCTGCACAATTTCCCTGATCGATGGATTATAGTTCTCTTCATATAGAGCCCCAAGGTCTTTTCCTATCTTTATGCCCTGATATGTAAATGTTCTTTGCACTACTTTTAGACCCCATGCCTTGTTCCTTCTACTGTTCCCCCCAAGGAACATAATCTCCAATTTCTGAATGTTGATTTTGTATCCCAAGAATATTGCAAATTATGCTATTACTGACAATACTCCTGGGACCGACTTCTTCGGCTCAGTGAAGAACAGCAGAATATCATCTGTATATAGGGTTATGACATGCTTCCCACCGTGCTTTCCCAAAATTCCTGTTATGTTAGGGTCACTTCAAATTTTTATTGCAAAAGGCTCTATTGCCAGAGCAAACAACAGGGGTGACAAAGGGCTCCCCTGTCGTCTTCCTCTGTGCAGCCTGAATTCCAGGGATAGAGTGCCATTAATCAGAATTTGAGCCATCGGGGTTTTATAAAAGGCTCCCACCATTTTCACAAATCCCTTCCCAATCCATATCTCTGCAAGATTTGCAAAAGATATTCCCACTCGATTCTATCAAATGCTTTTTCAGCGTCCATAGACAAGACTGTGAAATGGTGTGGGATAAACAAAGTGCTTGGACAAAAATTAGCAGAATAAACTTAAAAATTTATTATCTAGAGCGGACTGGAAACGACAAAATAATAAACCAAACCAAAAAGTCCATAGTTTACATATCAGAGGTAGTACTGACTATCTCAGGACTGGGTGTTGACAGATTCACACCCTCCCTTACACTGCTAGCTTACTAGGTAGTTCTGCTATATAGCAGTTTCTACAGACATGTGACCTCGTTACTCCAGTTTAAAATTTTATCCATTCAATCTTTCTCAAAATAAAATATCTTATTTTATTTAAACATAAAGTAACATTCCAAAAACATTTTGACATTCAAAACAAATTTTATGATGTCTCAATATTTTAACTTTCACAGAAGGAAGTTCCTCTTTGTAAGGGATAAAAACAGGGAAACTGGGCTACGGCTGGTTCATAGGAACAATGAAGCAGGGAGCTTCTGAAACAGCAGCATTTTGGCTACACAGAAACTTTTAAAAAAGAAAACTACTTTTGATATAATTTAAGTTGCCTTATACAGGTAAGTCAAGTGTTACTTAATTCTTTTCAGTACAGCCAAACATATTTCTTCCTAGAGGTGTTGGTAATGTGAGTGTTTTCAGCAAGTAGCAGAGGCACACAAACAAAGTTTACTCACATTACCAATACTCTCTTTCAGTAGTGCTTTTTAAGGGGGAACTCCTTCTGTGCCTTGTGGAGAATTTACTTTAATTAAATGGCAGCACTAGCGATAGGAATATTGTGCCCAAACCAGTACTTTTCAGGCGGTTTAAACAGTTTTCTACAGACTGCTAACTAAACAACAAAGGCAGAGCTCAGAATGAATTTAACCAGCAGTCTGGACTTCTCTGTATCTCCCATAAAAAGAAAGGCTTTACTTCACTTGTATTTTGTTTCCTTTCGTCCGTTCTGTCTATAATGCAGACGGACACCCTTATTAAATTAAAGACTGCTTCCAGAGCCTTTTCCTTCCTTGCGATAGTGCGAGCATTTGAGCAGACTTCTTAAAAACGCCCCGCACTGTCGCAATGCCTGCTTTCCAAAGAGGCTTTAAACTAATTAATTGAAGACTTGAAGTTACAAGCCAGCATTTTCTTTATTTTTAAATACATTTCTGCTTCACACTTAGTTTCCATAACTTAAGGCTGCTACAGTTATGAAGGAGATCCATGATGTACACAAGGGGGGGGGGGATCACACACAACAGAAGACATAAAAATAAATACAGATTGTGGATGGCCAGCCCAACAAACACAACATACAACATAAAACAGGACACAGTGTACATCTTGGAGTCCCTCTGAATGTCCTGCAGCATTTGTATTAAGGAAACCCAAAGGGGGGGGCAGATGGATCTTCGGCTTGCTCTCTCTTACAAGGACACAAGCCTCTCCAGGACTCTGATTTCCCCACCAAATAACATTTAGCAGTCTTCTTAGATTAACTTATGGTATGACTGCCTCCCTTGCACAAAACCTGTCTCATCTGGACTGACCAGTAGGGGGAGTACCTCCTCTAGCCTCCCAGCACCTTTGTCATTATTTTGCAGTCTTGATTCAAGAGGGAAATAGGCCTAAATGATCCACATTCCTCTAAATCTTTACCAGGCTTGGGGATGACTGTAATGAGGGCTTGACAGCATGTCCGAGGTACCCCTTGGTCCTCCCTAGCTTCTTCCATTGTACTGCAATGGGTGCCTGCCACTTCTTTCTTCAATAGTTTATAATATTCTGCCCTGAAGCCATCTGGGCCAGCAGCCTTGCCATTCCTCAAATGTACTATTGCTTTCCTCACTTCCTCTATAGTAATTTTTGTTCCTAGCCTTTTCATTTGTTCATTATGCAGCTTGGGATGTTTGAGATCCTTAAGGAAGTGCTCCCTTTCTATACTCTTGCCCTGACATTCTGCACGGTATAGCTCTTCATAATATTCTTTAAATCTGTCTCTAATATCTGTTTCCTCCTTTAACAGTCTCCCCTTCTTATCCTTAATTTGAATTGTTCAATGGCTACTTTTCCCTCCTTTCATGAGCCTGACCAGGATGGGACCCAGCCTATTCCCCCATTCATATACCTTTTGTTTAGCAAAGAAGAGTCTGGTATTAACCTCCATATCTAAATTTGAGTTTAGTAATTCTCTGGCCAGTCTCAATTCCCAACTCTTTTGCCTCCCCTCCACTGAGCACCTCTTTTTCCAAGTCCTCTATTCTGACCTCTAATTCCCTCTGTTTCTGTCTCTTTTCCCTTTTTTGCTTAGCGATATATCCGATTATAACTCCTCGCATATATGCTTTGCTTGCCTCCCAGTACGTGCTCAAAACCTCGACCGCACCCCTATTCTGTTTCTCATAGATTTTCCATTGCTCTTTTATAAACTCTCTAAATTCTTCCTTAAGCAGCATATAAGTAGTGAACCACCACTGACCCCTCTGACCATCAGTTTGAGTTAGCTCTATCTCCAACTTAACCATAGCATGGTCTGACAAAAATATTGGACTGTGTCCCATTGTTTTTACATGTTGGTATAACTCTCGTTGAATGTAAATATAGTCTAGCCGGGACCATAAACTATGTGGGCTGGAGTAGAATGTATATTCTTTTAACCCGGGGTTAGCCGTTCTCCAGCCATCAATGAGGCCTAATTCTGTCAGCTCAAGGAGCCACTGCTGGATCGCCCTCTCTGCCCTATCCCTTTTCCCCAAGTAATCCATTTTGGGGTCTACCACGCAGTTAAAATCCCCTCCACGAATAAGATTTGGGAACTGCTCCTTAACTAGCACATCCAGCAACTTCTGGTAAAAACCCTTATCATGATCTACCGGTGCATAGATATTCCTAAAAGTAAGTTGCTTGCCCAATAACTCCCCCACTACAAATATATATCTCCCCTCTGTAGGGTCTCTTACCACTCTCTGGGCAGTAAACGGAAGATGCTTGTTTATAAGTATAGTCACCCCTCTTTTGTAAGTGGTGTAAGCTCAGGGGTCAACCTTTATTTTTCTTTGCACTAGCCAACAGGACAAGTTGACTCAAAATTACTAGCTCGTAGATAGTTGCACTAGCCCACAATTGTAATTGTAAATGTTAATCACTTATACAGGAAACAATGCAAGCCAAGAAAATACTCCAATTATTGCACATGTATCCTGCTCTTATATTGCTTCTTGCCCAGCAGAACAAAAGACTACAGAGCCATCACACATAGTGTGCCCCCACCCCAACCCCATTGTTTTGTACCTTGCCCTCTTCTTTTCTTTCTGCACCTCCTGAACCAGAGGATATCGCAGCAACAAATGTTCAGTCAAGTAGGCCTTGCTCTGCACACACAATAGCTGGAATCATAATGCACCTCACCAAACTCTCACCAGCACCCACACTGTAATAAATAGAGACTCTGGTGCAGAAAGACACTCTCAGACCCCACCCTGAGATCAGCTGGAGCCCAGCACTTCTGGAAGTTTTCATACGGTGTCAAGGGAGCCAGGAGCACATCTAGGATTTTTTTAGGGAGGGAACTATACAAGCTTAAGAGACTGGGAAACAAAAAACTTTGACATTTATATTTAAAAGTATTGATTTTAACATGTTATGCCCCAATAGTAACATTTCTTGAACATTCTCCTTTCATCAGGCCAGGGTAAGCAGTACACAGGCATGATACTATACTACCCTTGTTTCTATATAGGATGATCTATGCACCCCAGGAAAGATTATTTTAACTTTCCAAATTATATGTTTTATTGAGGTAGTTTGTATCATACATGCCTACAAAGCTTTGTTTTTAGAATAAAGGGACATGCTGAGTAGGATATGGGTGGGACTGAATGGATGGTGTTGGCTGGCATGGTCCATTTTGAAGAGCTGGGGACCCCTACATTTGCCAGTAAGGGCAGCAATGGGTCTATGGATAGTCATTTCAGAGTATGGTCTGCAGAGTTGTCCAGGGAAGGTACAGAGTTGAGAGATTTGGAGCAGAGAGGGAGCAGGTATGTTAAGGCTGGGATAAAACCCACCACCTGCAGAGCAGAGCCTGTATACCTCTTAGCATTTTGTCACTGAAATATTTATTTCAGTAGCAGATTAATACCTTTGAGCCAGGATGACTCTTTTACAAAGGTTCCTTATCAAAATAAATGTAAGACACAGTCAGCATAAAACATCAATTTGAAGATACTTTCAAACATAACAGACAAGTATAGACTAAATTACAGGGACATACTTTAGTGAAGTATGCCTGGTGGCAAGTGCATGGCATCAACAGGTAGCAGCCGAAAAGGGCTTTGTAAATGTAATAGAAGTAAGGGGAGTGAGGGGATGGGAATGAGAGCATGATGCAGGTAATGAGTAGGGAGCGAAGTGGGCTCTGACAAAGAATGTTTCATTGGAGAGGAGGGTAGGTAGACAAAAAGGAGGTTGAGGGATGGGGGAGAGAAGATGAGGTTCTGTAAAGGGGTGGCCAAAGGTTGGAAATAGTAGACACATTGGAATTCTTGGGCCAGGTGGATGTGCAGGGCATTTTTATAAGGGCCAGTTTTTTGTGTGGTCGAGGAGTAGAGCGGGAAGGTCAATATTAGATGCAGATACTCAAAATGTAGTCAAAAGGAAGAAAAAGTACAGGATTGAGAGATTTGAATGGGAGAGGGAGCACCTGTGGTGAGGCTGGGATAAAATCCACCACCTGCAGAGCAGACCCTGTATGCCTTTTAACATTTTGCCACTGAAATGTAGGATACAGATACTCAAAATGTGGGGAAATGAGGAGCACTGGTCTTAATGATTTGGGACAAATTGTCAGATAGATACATTCAGAAAACTGGAAGCTAGTGACCCAACAGCTTCTACTCTTGATCACACCCTGGACACTAGCTGACAATTCTGACAGTGGAGTGATAAGCACTCACACATTGAGCCTTTTGTGGGATCCCCTTCTTGAACTGCCAGGTACCTGCAGCTCTTAATGAGGTGTTAATCACACCAGATGACTAGAGCCTGCTAAAGTAAGGACATTTTTAACTTCATTAACAGCCATGGAAAACCGGCACTAGTAAAGGCGGATGAGCAGAGGGTTAACTGCACTAGCCCTGGCCAATTTGCACTAGGTTTGGGGCTAGTAAAACAATGTTAAGGTCGAACCCTGTGTAAGCTGCTGCGTAGCTGGCCCCAACCCACCCTCTCACTAGTTTTTTATGCTCACAGTTAGACAAGTGTGTCTCCTGCAGTAGAGCCACTGACACATTCTTTCTTTTGAGAGCAGCTAATACTTTTGCCCTCTTTGCAGGAGATGTAAATCCTTTCACATTCCACGAGACTATCTTGGTCTCCTGGGTAGATCTCTTCAGTGTACTAGCCATCCCCCCAGACTTCCCATCCCTTTGAAGCCACTGTCAAAGTATGGACGCTATCCATACTACTACTACAGATCAGCACACAGACCATTTAGAAATATATAACACAGACAGCAAAGATAAACATTATACTAACTTCTCCAACTGTAACTTTAAGTAGAAAAATGATTGTTTAAATCTAAATCCCCGGTCCCTCCCCTTCCCCTTCCCTAATCCCAACTTCGTTTACATCCAAAGCATTCTTCCTTGTATTATACTGTGTTTCCCCATCTTAGAACATACCGTTACAATAAATATGAAGTCAATCTCCCACTATGCCTTACTCCTGCTCCGCCCCTGCGGCTGTATTTTAACAAGGCATGCTTCCAAAGCAGTTTTTCCCTTCATATATTTCTTGATTTCCCTTCATTTTTTCTAGGTGCTGTGCAAGGACCACACCCCATAATAATCCTCTTCCTGCAGACTTCATCAATTCGCCCTCTCAGCATTGATCGCTGTTTACCCTTTTTTTCTCCCCCCTTACAGTTCACTTGTCTCACTTTGTAGCAGATCATACCATTTACTTCCCCCATTGCCTTTGTAGCCCGCTTTAATTCACTTTTCTTCCAAACAACCCCCCTCCTCCTTTATTCTTGAGATAATAAACCTCATGTTTTATCCCCATTTATTTAAAACACCCTTTATAGTCCTTGAACTATTGGGGGATACTTTTTCAGAGAGCCTCCAGAGCACCCTTCCATTAGTGCATATTTTCGTCAGTCTTCTCCCACCACAACAACCGGAGGAGTCACTGTGGCCTACCCAATTCGGAGGCCTCCTTGTAGGCTGAGCACTAAGCTACATACTTTTCCATTTCTGATTGCTTCCCGGTGCCCTATGCCCCTAGTGGGGAATGAGTTTTGTCTCTAGTCCACACATGGGAGGAGATTAAACAGTTTAACCCACTTTTACTAGACAATTTAATATTGCAAGTTCAAAACAGACTGTTTAGGCCATTAATGTTCCCATCAGATTTGTACAATCCATTTTCTTCCCAGCATTCTTACCAGTCTTATGTTTCTTCTAAGTAGTAGAGCAAAAGGTATAAGGAGCCAAAAGAGGCAATATGCAGTATCTCTGTATTTACAAACCTTATCTTCACCCATAGACTACTCCTGTGGTTTAGACGACCAGCTGTCCCACCGGTCACATTGAAATAATCCACTCAAAGCGCGTACAGCGTGCTACAGCTCAGGTTTTTCTATTTTTACAGTCCCATTCCTCTATAAAGGCCTGTAATTTCTCTGGCTCCCAGAAGGAAAACATGGCTCCCTCCATTCTCACCTTGGCAGTCGCTGGGTACACCATAAAAAAATCCAGCCCTCGTTTTCTTAAGCCATCCATGTGTGCATTGAATTGCTGTCTCTTTTTCTGTATTCTAAGAGACATGTCTTGGTGTAGTGCTAACTTGTGGCCTTGATAAGTAAGTTCCTTTTTGTACCTGAATACCGCCAGCAGTGCCTGTCTTTCTTGATAATGATGCAAGCGAAAAATTATTTGACGTGGAGGCTGATCGTTCAGGGGTTTTGGGGTAAGGGTTCTGTGAGTCCTTTCGATTTTAAGCTTATTTTTCTCTAAGTCCATATTCAATAATTTCAGCAAGGTCTCTGCACAAAATTTCAACAGATTCCCGCCCTCTGCTCCTTCCAGTAATCCTCGAATATAGAGGTTATTTCTCTTACTATAATTCTCCAGGTAATCTGAAGCTTCCTTCAGCTCCTCCAATTCTTTTTCTAATTTTTGCACTTTAGTTGGTACCTCTTTATTGTAATCCTCAAATCAGAGATATTCTGCTCTACCTCGTTGATCTGCCGCGTGTGCTGTTTCAGTTTGTTGGCTACCCGCTTTAGAGTTTGCTCCATGCTGTCCCAGCGTGGCTTGAGGTCAGCCAAAATCTGTTCAGAGACTGCTCAACTAATTGTTGCGACCTCTGCTACCAACAGTGAGATCAGGCCTTGTCCACTTGCCATAGCTCCCTCCTGAGTCGATCCTTTCTTTGCATTCTTGACCGTTTGCTGGGCCGATTTGCGTGAAGTAATATATTTGTCTATGTCTACAGTTCTCTGGGTTATGGATTTTAACAAAACAAGTACGGGAAATGAAGTTTAAAAGCACTTTTTTGCCTTTGTAGCGTGGAGCTCTGGAGTAGTGTGACCAGACTCTTTAGCTGCTCATTAATGCCCCCCCCCCTTTTGTTAGTTTTAAATAACCATTTTACCACTGCAGGGCTTGCATTTGATAAGTCCCCAGTTAACCACCTTCATACGCAGCCCCCTCCTACTAACACGCATCCATCTATCTCCTCAAGTACCCAGCCACATTCTGAGTTTAGCTTCAACCCTATTTCATTTAAACAGGTAGAGGGCCTCTTAATCTCTCTAGACATCAAAACAAGTGCTGGTGCCAACTGGCTCAAACCTCTTTTCCCTTAAACTGAGCCATCCTTAACTTTCAGCACCCATCACACAATAATCAATTTGTCTCTTAAGCACTGGGTCATTCCCACATCTTGGAAAATAGTGCATATAGGTCCCCTCTTTAAGTCAGGCAACTCCTGCAACCTCTACAATTACTGTCTCATATCACTTCTACCTATGTTATCTAAATTACTTAAAAAAACTAATTAACATGCAACTAAGGCAGTACCTGGACTCCTCCAACCTCCTCAACCCTTTTTTACAGTCGGGCATTAGGTCAAAACACAGTACCGTATCCGCTTTGGAAAAAGTCACTAATGATTGGCAATCCACGTTTGATATTAAACATCATGTCCGCGCAGTCTTCCTTGACCATGGCAAGGCTTTTGACACCATGGATCACACAATACTTCTCCATAAGCTAAAGGGCATCAGTCTAGATGCTACCACCATGCGTTAATTCTCCTGTTGCCTTACAGATAGACAGCAACATGTCCAGGTGTAAGATGATCTCTCCCCACTGAGAACGTTGCCCAGAGGAGTACCCCAGGGGTCCATACTAGTTGGTACCTCTTTATTATAATCCTCAAGATCAGAGATACTCTGCTCTACCTCACTGATCTGCCATGTGTGCTGTTTCAGCTTGTTGGCCACCCCCTTTAGAGTATCTTGTCTGCTGCTTCTTGTCATAAAATTGTTGATGATGCTATAATATCCTAAGCATTCAATGTGCGCTGCTTGTACAGTCATGCAATCGTGTATCCTTATGCTGCTTTTTATTTGCTTCTGTTAACTGTTCACTTGATAACCTGCGTGTTATGATATCCATGTGTACCCCGCACTCAGGTCGCAGCGGGAGATGAGCATCTTATTGCTTAGTGTGCCTTTACTGGTGAAACAACTGCAATAAATAAAAAAATAAATAAATACTTGGGCCCTTACTATTTGCAGTTTATAGAAACAACATCAACACTAATGTTAAGATGGGTAATGTACATGTTTTTGCTGACTACACAGTTTTATATGTCACCAGGCCCTCCCTCGAGCTTGCCTGTGTAGACCTGCAACATGAATTCAACCAACTCCAACATAATCTTTTCCAACTTAAGATGTTGTTAAAAGAAAAAAAACCTCAGGTTATGTTCCACCACGTGCCCAAGCCATAAATAACTCTACCACCTGCCCCCCCTTCAGTTAACGACCCTCCTAGGTGAATCGCTTGAGGTGGTGGACAAGTTAAAGTATCTGGATTTCGGGCTAGATTGCCAGCTATCATTCATAGTTCTTGTTGAAGAACTCTGGAAGAAACTAAATAAGAGGTTAGGCCTCTTCTTTAGAATCAAGCACCTTCTTAACTATGAAGCAAAAATAAGGCTGGTCCAGTCCAGACCACTTTTCTTCCCTCATCGACTACGCAGATTTCATCTACAGTTACTGCTCTAAATCAACCCTTATTAAACTGGACGTACTCTACCACAGAACACTAAGGTTTATAACAAATGCCCCCTTCAGAACTCACCATTGTGCTATATGCGCTCAACTTGGCTGGCCATCGCTTCCCAATAGAAGGTTAAAAAACACCATATTATGGACTTACAGACCCATCCTGAATAAACTCCTTCCTGGAACACATGTGCCCTTTAAATTAATGATTTTCTGTCTTAGAATCTGTTAAAAAGTGTAACCAGAGTGTTCTAAATTAAACCCTGGAACACATCTGCCCTTTAAATTAGTGATTTTCTGTCTTCTAGAATCTGTTAAGTGCAGCCAGGACGTTCCAAATTAAATCCTGAAACACATCTGCCCTTTAAATGAGTGATTTTCTGTCTTTTTCTAATTAGCCATGGCCTGCAAATCTTATTAATTTAATTGGAGCTGCCTGGCATTTTTACTCTTTCTCTAACGTATTGTGTGCACTTTCCAATTCTGCTTCTTATTAATTGCCTGTAATACTGCTGAATGTTAACCTTGCCCTTGTCCTGTCAACTTTCTAAGCTGTTCAGTTCTGCCCCTTTTCACCTTGCCCTTGTTCTGCCCCCCCCCGGTCTACAACTACTGCCCGATTAAACTCAGCAACAAGAGACTAACTGCCACTTGCAGCTCCCAAATCTTCCTCCTGCCCCTCTGATTATCTCTCTAGCTACCTTCCCCATCTGGCTTTGTCTCTACTGTCCCCCCATCTCCTGGCTCTGTGAAACTCCTCCCCTACGGTGGTATTTAAACTAATCTTCCCTTTCCCTCTTCCTCTAGGCTGCCTGCTTTTTTGTTAGCCCGGACTGGGCACACTCAGATGCTCCCTGATGCAGCTAGGGCTTCAGGAGCTGCCCGATCATCCCCAACAGACCAGGAAAAACTCCTCCCACCCATGGCCGGCTTTTCTTTTATAGCCACATATTCAGAAGTGGGTGGAACAATCTGCTGGTAAATTTCATGTCGATCCACGTGTCAGGAAGCACAAATAACCTGCCAGTTTTTTCATCTGCAAGTTAAACTAGTTTGCCTCTAGAGGGCACTGGTAATCAACCATCACATTTTTACTCTAGGTGCATGATGTTACAAACCTATACATGGAATTCCTCCATCCTTTCTGCCCCCACCTACACCTATACTATCTGACTAGCTCTCCTGCAACACCTACCTACCTTGTCTCCCCGCTGCCCAAAGCAGCCTATCTCTGCCCCCTACCTATTCCAACTATGCACCCTACTTCCCTACTCCTCCTCCTGTCCCGCCTCTCCTGCTTCCTTTCCTCAGCCCCCCCTCCATCTCCCACCTGGCTGTCCTCACGCCCGCCCCCCTCCTGCTTCATCTGCCCCACTCCACCAAATGCTAGACATCACACTATCCATACCAGCTCCACAACCTACACCTCTGCCCTCCTTCCACGTGATCTTCCCATGCATCCTCCCACCTCAACTAACTTATCGTATCACTCTAATTAAATGCACCTGTTGCAAACACCCCACGCTCAACACCACTAGAGGGTGGAACTCCCAGCTGCCTTCTCTGTATTTCCATGGTGGACGCATAAGCCTAAATTTCACGCCCGGCGCCCCCCACGAGCCATACAGACACAGCACATTACGCAAGCTCTGGCACTCCATGCTAGTCGCCAAGCTCTTGGCAACACTACTACTCCTACTATCGGGATGTTGAGCTGAAAACTGGGCCAACCACCCCTCTTCTCCTTTTACCATGGGGCCTAAAATTAGTGCACCTTAATATCTGCAGCCTACTGCATAAACTAACCGTGCTGCAGCCAACTGTCCTATCCATAAGACCCAACATACTGATTATTTCTGAAACCTGACTAAAGCCTCATAACAAAGACACTGAAATCGCCATCCCTGGCTACACCATTATCTGCCACGACCACCCAGGCTACAAAAGAGGTGGTGGCCTAGCCATGTATATCTTGTCCACCCTCCAGTTTACCCCTGTCAATCTACTGCTGCCCACGCTGTCCATCGAAGCCTTGCTGATTAAATTCTCCCTTCCCCACACTAACCCAGTATTTATAGCTGGCTCTTACTGCTCCCCTGATTCCCCTATGCCTTCTATCCGGGACCATCTGAGCACTTTGAAATCTACTGCCTCAGGGGGCAAGCTCCATATCCTGGGGGATTTAACTTAAATTGGCTCTCCACTGCCTCATCCAAGTTTCGCAGCCAGGTGGCTGCTCTAAACCTGGCACAACTGATTACTGAACCTACACGTCTCAACCCCAAATCATAGAACCACTCTCTTCTGGACTGGTCCCTTACCTCTCGCCAGCACCAGATATTTGCCTCAGGCCTCCTACCTGATTACCTAGGTGACCACCACATGATATACATGGTACAGAAGATTTTCAGGCCCAAGGGCCCCCCGCCCCCGGACCATTCTCACCCGGTCATACAACTCCCTGGATCTTGCCTCACTCCTAGGCAACCTGGCTGCCACAGACTGGTCTTTTATCCCCAGTGCGACCTCTGTTGACTCCGCTCTGGAATACTTCAAGGACAGGTTCCTCGCCGCATGGGACTACTATGCCCCAATTAGATGGGCTCGAGTGAGGGGCACACATCTGCCTTGGATCACACCTGACTTTATGTCCCACATCAGAGCCAGAGATCAGGCATGGAAGATGCTCAAAGCTTCTGGTTCCCCTGCAGATCGCTCAAATTATCGTTCCTTATGCAATGCCTGTATTAGGCTAATCTGGCAGGCTAAAGCAAACTTCTTCAAAGCTTCCTTTCAATCCAACTTAAATCACCCAGCTAAATCCTGGAAGGTGGTCAAATTCCCTCTTCTCCCCACCCTCCCAACCGCCCACCCCTGCCTTAAACATAGGCAGTACCGATGTAACAGACCCTCCTGCAGTAGCCACAGAATTCAGCTCCTTCTTTACAAGTTGTACCTCAGCGCTGCTATCCGCCCTCCCCCAATACCAGCAAAAAATTAGCCCCCCTGCCCAGGCTTTATCCTGTTCTGTCCTTCTCCTTCTGCCCGGTCACCCCATCAGAAGTTTACAATGCCTTGAGTTCCCTAAATCCATCCAAGGGCAAATGCCCCTCCGGGCTCGACTCTAAGATGCTCTACCTGGCTGCACATGCCATCGCCACCCACCTGGCTGCCCAGTTCTACCTCTTTTTCTCCCTAGCATCAATCCCATTGGAATGGAAACAAACAACTGTTATCCCGCTTCTAAAGGGACATGACCCCTCAGCCCCAGGCAACTACCATCCAATCTCGCTCCTTCCCATACTGACAAAACTCCAGGAACACCTTGTCCTCGCACAGCTCTCTTCCTTTCTAATCTCCTACTCCTTCTTCTCACCCTACCAGTCTGGCTTCAGGAAGGCCCACTCCACCACCACTTCACTTCTACAGTTCACGGACTCCATCTTTGATGGCTTGGACAAAGGCCACATCACCTCAGCGATTTTTGTCAACCTGGCAAAGGCATTCGACACTGTCTCCCACACTGTCCTCCTGGACAAGCTCTCCCTTGCAGGGCTCTCTACCACTGCCACCAGCTGGTTATATTCATATCTGGTTGGTAGGTCCCAATCTGTTAAAATCAGTGTGTCTACCTCCACCCCCCCTTTCAGTTACCTCAAGAGTCCCCCAAGGCTTAGTCCTCTGCCTGCTCCTGTTCTCCATTTTGCTTAACAACCTGCCCAACGCCTGTCCACACACATGTATGCGGATGACACAGTACTGTATACATCAGGCCCCTCATCCGCTGATGTATCGATCAGATTACAGCAGGACTTCAACAATGTTCAACTCTGGTTTCGCACCAAGCAGCTTTTCCTCAATGCCAAAACGACGGTCTCAATGACCTTCAGTACGAGACAGAGGCTCTTTCGGCTCCCCATCACCTCCTCCTTCCACACACTGGACAGCACCGCTCTGGAGGCTTGCTCCTTCTTTAGATACTGTGGGGTCTGGCTTAATCAGCACCTCAACTTTTCTGTACATGTTGATGCTATCCACAAAAAACTCCACCCCAAGTTGGGTGCTCTTTGTCACAAACTTGGAGCATCCCACTGCCAGCTTGCTGTGCACTTGTACAGAAATGACCCTTTCTGTATTTGACTATGGGGATGTAGTCTACAGTGCCACCCCAAAGTCCACCCCGGCAAGACGGAACTCCCTTTTCCACTATTTCTGCCGTTTCGCCCTGGATTGCCTGCCCACCACTCACCACTGCGTCCTCTACCGGACTCGCAACCTTCCCTCACTCCAGGATCATAGACAGTCCCACTGTGTGAGGCTTACGCCAAGTTCTGGTCTCAGTCCCTGCCAATGTATCTTGCCTCTGCCCTAACAGCTCATGCCCCTCCAGCGTACTCTCTCAGACATTTCGACACCCGACTCCTGGCTGTGCCACACATGTCCTCCTCGGCTGGGCAAGCAGTCTTCAGACATTGCACGCCCAAATTGTGGAACACCCTCCCCACAGTTATAAAGCTTATGCCTCCAACACTGCACCTCAGCTCTCTCATCAATGTGCATTTCTCCTCCACCTGTGCCTGCATTTAAGAGGAGTCTGTTTCCGCACTATGGCCTAGTTCACTTTTTGCTAGATGTTTCGCTTATCCTCACTATTACCTTGCCACTGTACTACATGTGTCATAATGTACCTACTTAATTGTTCTGCCATTTTTATGACTATCCTCTGTTATATTCATTGTCAGCACTAATTGTATTCTGTATTTATGACATGTCTGTTCTCCACTGTCCCCATCCCCCAAGATGCACATGGAATCAAGCAGTACTCTGCTTAGCGTGCCTTCCTGGTAAAACCTTTTTTTTTTTTTTTAATTCTTTTCCTTTTCTTCTGCTTGTGGCTGCCGAGATCTCAGCTCAGTCATAGATCCCTGGACCCCCACCTCCATACTGGCCGCGACTCCCGACACCCCCGGCTTTCCCCCTTGGGGTGGGGTTGCAGCACTTGAGGATCAGTGCCGCAATTGTGGGACCGAAGTTGGGAGCCAACCTGGAGGCTGATTAGGGCATGGGGTGGGCGTCATGCATGGTGGCCGCAAGCAAGTTTTTTTTTTCTGCTTGATCCCCAGGGGCGGGGACATGCAATGATGTCCTTCGTCTGCCCCACCCCTCTTACCTTCCGATGCAGGTGCTTGCAAGTCTTCCTGGCCTCTGCTAGGAGTCTTCATGCACCAAGCGGTTCCTCAAGCCTCCCCCTGGAGAAGGAGAGCAGCCCTAGGGTGCTCAATCCTTCTCCCCCCGGCCAGCCCTCCAGCTCCCCAGGTCCGTTCCTGGACCTGGGTCGCTGGCATCACAAGCGGAAATCCCACTGCTGCACTGGTGGGCTGGCCCTGGTAAAACATTTTAATAAATAAATAAATTTCTACTCTTCTTACTCATTGCAGGAGATGTAGAACCAAATCCTGGACCCCCTGCAATGAAACAACTGCCGCCCTCCATCAAAGGACTAAAAGTCATGCACATTAACATTAGGAGTCTCCTACCTAAATTAGACGTCTTAACCTGCTAGCTAACACAAAACTCCCCCCAACATACTATGCCTCTCAGAAACCTGGCTTTCTGCCAGAATTTCAGACTCATCCCTCGCTTTCCCTGGCCACTCAGTAATACATCAGGACCGAGGTAAAAGGGGGGGGGTCGCCATGCTGATTAGGCAGCCCCCTCTCATACTCTTTTGTGAAAAAAGAATCTTCACAAAATACTCCTAGCCAAATTCTCCTTTCCCTCTGCCCTCCCCTCCTTCATTGGGGTGGTCTACACCTCTCCTCGACTTGGGCATGAGGCACTGGCTGAATGCATCTCTGTTTTCCACCACTAGCTAGCTAGCTCAGGTGAGTTACTACTCCTCGGGGACTACAACCTTGACTGGCTCTCACCCCTCCTCAAAACCCACCACCACCAAAACTGAAGCCTTAAACCTCACCTAACTAACAACTGAACCCACCCACCCATTAGAACACCCATTCCTCAAATCACTACCTCATTGACTGGATTCTTGCATCCCTTCCACACAGAATATCAGCGACTGGAGTCCTTGACCCTACCCTGAGTGACCACTGTATCATGTACTGTATTAGGAAAACCCAGTGGCCCAAGTCCACACCAAAATACATCAACATACGCCCCTTAAACACACCTGACTCAACTTCTCTCCTCTGTCACTTGCACAACGCAGACTGGGCGCCAGTCTACTCCTCCTTAGATGTCAACTCAGCCCTAACCCATTTCACAAACATTTTTACCAATGTCTGGGACTCCCATGTCCCAATCAAGAAAGTAAGGGACAGGAAACACCATCACCCCTGGATTACAGCCCTGATTATTGCCCTATGCAAAGCCCGAGACAAGGCTTGGGCCATCTTCAAAGCTTCCCAAACTACCCACTCCAGACATGCTTATAATGCTGCAAGGAGCACATGCACAAAGGCAATTAGACAGGCCAAAGCTGTCTATTTTAAAAACTCTCTAAGCACTGCTCACCCCTCCTCCTTCTGGGACATTGTCCATTCAATCATCAACCCGTCGCCTCAATTCAGTATCCCCACTCTCAGGCAAAATGGCATCACTATCACTGATCTGGTATAGGTGGCAGACACCCTCAACACTTTGTTCACTACCTGTGCCCTCCCTGATCAAACTACTCCCACCCCCCACTACAAATCCCCCCTTGCAACGCTTATCTGCATGGGACAGACACAAGGCAATTATAGTGGGGGGGTTGCAGGAAGTAGGCTGTTGGTTAACTAGAATCTACAGCTTATCCATTAGGTAGAGAAATGGGCAGACTGGGTGGGCCAAGTGGTCCTTATCTGCCATCAAAGTCTATGTTTCTATGTTTCATTTAAAAACACCTTCTTACTCACCCCAGCCACTGCTGATGAAGTACTAACTGCACTCCTGTCACTTAACATATCCAAGTCAAGCCCTGACAGCCTACACCCAAACGTTCTTCACCTGTCAGCCCCTGCCATAACTCTCCCCTTAACCTACATACTAAATCTATCCTTCTCCACAGACACTGTTCCTAGGGCCTGTAAATTAGCCTGTGTCATCCCTCTCCACGAGGGAGGTGAGCCCTCCGCTCCTGGTAATTATCAACCCATGTCTCTCCTCCCTGCCTTATCCAAGCTGCAGGAACACTTAGTACAAACCAGACTAACCAATTTCCTCACCTCCACAAACTTTCTCTCCTCCTCCTACCAGTCTGGCTTCAGAAAACACCACTCCACAATATCCTCCCTTCTCTGTGTCACTGGGCAAATACAAACTGCTGCTGACAAAGGTTGCCTAACAGCTGCCATCTTCATAGACCTGGCTAAGACCTTTGAGTCTGTGTCACATTCTCTGCTTCTCAACACCCTTAGCGATGCTGGGCTTGCCCCCTCTGCCTTACAGTGGTTCAACTCGTACCACACAAACAGATGCCAATCAGTAAAGATTGCAGATTCCTCCTCCCCCTCCCTCCCCATCAATTCAGGTGTCTACAAGGCTCCATTTTAGGCCCCATCCTTTTCTCCCTTTTCATAAACAACCTCCTGTCTGCTTGCTCCAATTCACTCATCCACATGTATGTGGATGATGCCATCCTTTTCACCTCTGGCCCTGACCTATCCACTCTCAAATCTACCCTGCAGTGAGACTTTCGCTCTGTTTAGTCATGGTTCGAAGCTTATCAACTCAAACTAAACACATCAAAGACTGTCTCGATGACCTTCGGTACCTCTCAAGAATTAGCCAAGGCCCACCTCACCCATTGTGTCTTTGGACGGCACTCCACTTGGTGAAGTACCATTATACAAGTATCTAGGTGTTTGACTTCATCCCCAAAACAACTTCACCACTCCAGCCACCTCACTCTCCAGACTTGACTCTCTTAATCATGCCTTCTGCCACTTAACCTCAAATGCTCCCACTAGGACCCACCACTGTTCTCTTTTCACTTCTTTGAAGCTCCCTCCCCTGTCTCATCACCGTTTCCTACACCCTATCGCCTTAATTTCCAAATACTGGTTCAACCTTCTCCCCTCCTATCTCTCAGATAATCTCACCCCCACTCCTGCCTCACCATACTCCCTCCACTCAAGGGATTTCTGCTGCTTCTGCCTTCCCAAATCATCCTGAAATGCAGGAAAATCAGCCTCCTCCTACCAGTTCCCCTTACTGTGGAATTCCCAATCTCCGCTAATACGAAATGCCCTCTCACACTCCTCTGTCAGATCTCAACTGCGCAAACTCCCATCCCCTACATGCTCCCATAAAATTTCTTAGCCTGTGGACTCTACAACAGCAGTGGTTATCCTTGTTACCACAATCTTCCTTATCACACGATTATTTTTCGTACATACTACCTGCCGATGAATGTACAAACCGCTGTTTGTTGCTTGTATTGCATGCTGTTACTGTGTTATTTGGCGCTTCCTATTTCTCTGTTATCCCCTGTTTTGCTGTCCATTGTTACCACCACATCCTTTAGCACTTATTTGTTTTCTTCTGTTGTTTACTGCCATTATAAATCTGCAGATAATAATATCAGCTAATGTATGATGTTCTTTCTGTATGCTGTTACTGTGTTAATGCTGTAGTATGTTCGCTGCTATCCCGTGTCTCCCTGTATTTTTCCCCAGGTTGCACCTGGAAATGAGCTTTGTCTCAGTGTGCCTTTCCCGGTTACCAATGCTTAAATAAAAAGAAATTAAAAAAATTATACCATAGACATCTTTAAGTGTACACCCTGCACCTACTCATTGAGGAAGTACTCTTACATATTATTAGATGTACCTAGGGTAGCATCCCGCTACAGTAAATCTGCGATTAGCCACCCACGCTGTCCATGCCTTGTGGAATAATCTGCAATGCTCCTTAAAACTTATTAGCACTATCTGTCTTCAGATCTTCAAATCCCTATTTGACCCCTTGATACATGAGAAATGTATTTGCTATTGATAACTTGTCTTTTTTTCCCTTCCTTCTACATTTACAGCCCTTCACGGCTCTCCTTGTGGTGCTTGTTTTTGTGTAACACTGCCTGCATAGCACTTGCAATTTTGTTGTTTCCATTTGTTTGTACTCCTTCATGTATTATTATCTCACCCAAGTAAACATGCTTCATAGAGCTTTCCTTCATATTCCTCTATCACTGCATATATAGATCAGCAATGTATTCCCCCCTTCCATCCAATCTGGGATCCCTCAAGGCTCTATACTTGGCTCCATTCTATTCTTCCTGTTCATAAGTGACCTCCCCTCCATCTGCACCTCCTTGCACATGTATGCTGATGTTACCATCATCTTCACCTCTGGTCCATCAACTATCAGTGTGCAATCCCCTCTACAACAAGACTTCAATAGTGTGCAGTCTTGGGTTCAGACTAACCAACTAAAACTTAATGCAAAAAAAAAAAAGAATTACCATGACAGTCGGCACCAGGCACAAACTGTCTACCCTCCAGTCTCAGCCTCCATTTTTCACTGCATTGGATGGATCCTCCCTTAAAACTGTCCCAGCTTTTAAATACTTGGGGATCTGGCTGGACCACCACTTAGATTTATCTACCCCCATTGACGTCACTTGTTCTAAACTCCGACCAAAACTCGCTGTCCTATACCATCATAATGACAGTCTCTCTCTCCCCACTCGTTGGGAGCTAGTAACAAAAATGATTCTGCCTGTCCTTTATTATGCAGACATAGTCTACGGCTCATCACCTGCCACATCCTTCTCTAAAATGGATACTCTCCTTAATTTTTTCCGTCGGTTTGCCAACGCAGGCCCTTCCCATACTCACCACTGTCTTCTGCCCTCTCCCTTGCTCCTGTATCTCACAAAAGGATGATTCACTGCGCCTCCCTCATTGCAAAGTTCTGGTTTGGGACTCTCCTCCTGCCTCTCTCAAGCAACTACCTCAACGTACTCCCATCATTATAGAGACCCACACACTTTCACTATTCCTCACCCCCTATCAGCTGCAGGCCAGTGTGCCTTCTCCTGCAGACTTCCTGTACTGTGGAACAAGCTCCTCGCTGACCTTTGGCTGTCCCACTCTATCTCTTCAGTCAAAAGACTCCTCAGACTTTTCCTCTCTACCCTGTCCACACAGTGCTCACAAACATCCCTAGCTACCCAGAGCTGCCCCTCCTCAAGTACTGTTTAGCTCACTTGACTCTGCTACCTTCTCCCCTTTCTCCCTAAAATGGTTGCAGTTCCTCTCTCAAACTAGGTTAGGACTTAACCTTTTATTTTTAGCTGTCAGGTTCCCTACCATGTTTTGATCTCTGATCTTGAAGTGGGTAGCCATCTGGGAACAAGCAACCATCAAACAGTGTGGTTCACGATAAACTTAGCTGTAGAGTCAAGCCATACAAAAGTGAAGGTATTGGACTTCAGGAGGGCTGATTTTGTCAAAATGGGAGAGTGCCTCAGAAAAGCACTAGCAAACAGGCAAGAAGGTGGGGTGGAGCAACGATGGGGAAACATCAAAACCGCCATCACAGAGGCAACAAGCTCTTGTGAAGCAAATAAATCAAACGAAGAAAAAAACACTATGGTTCTCAAAAGAAGTGGTGGGGAAGGTAAGGGAGAAAAGATAGCATTCAGGAAGTACAAGGAACACAGAAGGAACAGGACAGAGAACTGTACCAGTTAAAGAAGAAGGAAGTGGGGAAGGCAGTCAGAATAGCAAAGACCCAAACCATGGAAAAGATAGCTAACTCGGTTAAGAAGGGGGATAAAACCTTTTATGGGTACATTAGGGAGCAAAGAAAGACTAAGGCAGGAATACTGAGGCTGAATAAAGAGGAAGAAGGTTGGGCAGAGAGCGACAGTGAAAAAGCAGGGATACTGAATGAATACTTCTGCTCAATATTCACAATAGAAAGGCGGGGGAGATAACTAATCCAGTCATTAGAAGCACTCTGGATAGGGGGGTTGATATTAACCCTTTCACAGAAAAAAGGGTTCTAAAAAAACTCTTAAAACTGAAGATGGATAAAGCAATGGGGCCTGATGGGATTCACTCCAGAATTCTAAAAGAACTAAGGGAAGAACTAGTAACACCACTGACTACCCTTTTTATAAATTGTGGGAGGATGGTGTGGTACCTGAGGACTAGAGGAGGGTGGATTTGATTCCCCTTCACAAAAGTGGGAGCAAGACAGAGGCAGGAAACTACAGACTTGTCAGTTTGACCTCAGTGGTAGGGAAAATGATGGAATCACTTCTGAAAGAAATAATTATTGAGTACCTAGGGGCCAGTGGGGCACAGGACCCAAGGCAGCATGTATTCACAGCAGGAAGGTCATGTCAGACAAATCTAATTGGTTTCTTTCACTGGGTGACCAAAGTAGTAGACCAGGGAGGGGCTGTGGACATAGCCTACCTAGACTTTAGCAAGGCATTTGACACAGTCCCACACAAAAGATTAATAAACAAATTAGCCAGCCTGGGAGTGGGTCCCAGGGTGGTAGCCTGGGTAAAACACTGGCTGGACAACAGGACACAGTGGGTAATAGTAAATGGAGTTCACAGTGAAGAAAGGGGGGTTACAAGAATGGGGATCAGGCATCGCCGACAAACTACAGGCCCATATCAATTCTCCCCCTGCTCTCCAAAGCACTTGAGCATATAGTGGCTGATCAACTGGTTGAATACCTTGAAACATACGCCATTCACAGCCCTGAGCAGCACTGCTTCCACAAAGGTCATAGCACCTCCACGGCACTTCTTGAACTCTCTGGTTATGTACATCAGTCCTTGGATCAAGGATCCCTAACAGGGGCAGTATTCATTGACTTCTCTAAGACCTTTGATACTGTCCACCACTCCTTCCTCTTAAATCAACTAGCCTCCATTGGCCTCTCTGCAGAATCCATCCACTGGTTCAAAAGCTGTTTGGAGCACCGCTCTCAAAGAGTAAAGATCAATAATGTCCTCTCTGACCATCTGCCTGTAAGATCTGGTGTCTCTCAGGACTCCATATTAGGCCTGCTTCTCTTCAGTATCTTTCTCAACAACCTGCCACGCCATTGCAAGCAACAGATACTCTTCTATGCAGACGATGCGGTTATCTTCACTAATAGCCCCGACCCAGTGGAACTTGAGGGCAAACCACAAAGTGGCTTTGCGACAGTTGAGGAATGGTTCCTCAACCACAAACTTATACTGAACAGCAAAAAAACTAAAGTCATGATGTTCTGCAGTTCACAGAACAAATATAAATCCCATGCACTCAGCGTCTGCACCAGCTCAGGAGCTCAGCTTGAACAAACCCAGCATTTCAAATACCTTGGGGTCACCCTCGACAGTTGCCTAACCTTTGAACAACATATCAGCTATGTGTCTAGGGCTGTCAACACCAAGATTGGTCTCCTCCACAGGCACAAGCATTGCCTCACCACTGATGCCCTCAGACTTGCCATTAACAGCTCCATCCTGTCTGTTGTAGACTATGGCTTGGCAATCTATGGTTCAGCTTGCCACTCTGCACTCCGCAGGATATCAGTTGCCTTGAAGAAGATATGCAGGCTGCTTACTGGGGCTGCACGTCTAACCCATACATGCGACCTCTACGCCCAAACAGGTTGGCTCCAGCTTAATGGGAGGATCCGCTATCAAACATGTCTACTTGCTAAAAAAGCCCTTCTTGGTCTCTTTCCCACTGGCATACAAAATCTGCTTCAGCTACACACCAACTCCCAAACTATGTGAAGTTCTGGCACATGCTTCTTCCATGTTCCTCATCCTCAAACGACACAGGGCCAACACTCCTTTGCTTACAGAGCACCCCTCTGGTTTAATGAACTCAAACGGGATGTATCCAACCTACCCACCCTGGGCCCTTTCAAAAGACTTCTACACCAGCAACTATCATCAACCAGCACCTGTGACTGCAACTCCTAGTCCTCTTCCCACAAACTGTCTCTGCCTTCTCCTCATACTGACTCTGTAAACTGACAAGGCCTATGGCTGCCTCATCACCCCGCCCCTCCCACCCTTTCACTTTGACAGTGTTGCTGTCTCCCTTCTCTCCGCCCCACCCATATCCTCATCTGTACCCCCTTAACTCCCCATCCCTCTAAACTCTTATCTGCTTGTATCCTCCTGTTTTGTCTGCCTGCCTCTGCTCTCCTTCTCCCAGCTACCTTGCCCAAGGTTCACTTCTAGACTCACCTGCTGTATACTCACTCCTAATGCATTGAAATATGCTGGTTCTTTTGTTGTTATATTGTATTTTTACTTGTACAAACCTCTGTAAGTATTGTCTACCCTTCGCCACTGATGTGGAACCTTTGTAAATGAGCTCTTAGCTCAAAGGTGTTTTAATCCTAGACTTCAATAAATAAACTAGTGGGGTACTGCAGGGTTCAGTACTGGGGCCGGTCCTTTTTAACGTCTTTATAATTGACATTGCAGAGGGACTGGAAGGGAAAGTCTGTTTCTTTGCAGATGACACAAAGATATGCAACAGTGTTGATACACAAGGTGGGGTGGAAAGGATGAAAATGGACTTGGCAAGGTTGGAGGAATGGTCAAATGTATGGCAGCTTAAATTCAATGCAAATAAGTGTAAAGTAATGCACCTGGCAAACAAAATCCCAGGGGAAGAGTACACAGTGGGGGGTGAGATACTGACAACAACAAAAATGGAAAGAGACCTGGATGTAGTCATATTAAATGACCTAAAGGTGGGCCAGCAATGTGAGAAGGCAGTAAGGAGTGTTGAGGGGATACTGGGATGCACATTGAGAGGCATCACCAGTAGAAAACAGGAAGTTGATGGCCCTCTGTACAGACAGTTGGAAAGACCACATCTGGAGTACTGTGTACAGTTCTGGAGACCCTATCTCCACAAAGACATAGACAGGGTGGAGGCTGTCCAGAGGAGGGCAACCAAAATGGTGCAGGGTCTGCACCAGAAGACATATGAAGAAAGACTAAAGGAGCTTAAGATAGATAGCCTCGAGGAAAGGAGGGAGAGGGGGGACATGATAGAAACTTTCAAATACCTCAAGGGAATCAACAAAGTCCAAGAGGGTAGCATCTTTCAGAAAAAGAGATGTGCAAGAACAAGGGAGCACAATTTGAAGATAGAGGGGGGATGGCTCAGAGGTAATGTGAGGAAGTACTTCTTCACAGAGAAGGTTGTAGATGTCTGGAATGGCCTTCCTGAGGTCGTAGAGTCAAAAACAGTGGGGTAATTCAAGAATGCATGGGACAGACATAAGGCAATTCTAGTGGAAGGTAGGAGGAAGTAGGCTGTTGGTAAACTAGGATCTGCAGCTTATCCATTAGGTAGGGAAATGGGCAGGTCAGGTAGGCCAAGCGGTCCTTATCTGCCATCAAATTCTATGTGTCTATGTTGTTATTAGAAACATTTCATGTATTGTTATTGTGCACTATTCCTAATTTCTGGTTCTGTATACTGTGCTTATATTTTGTTTTTTTTCCTTGTTTCTTCTCAACAAATGTACAAATGTGTATCTTTTTACCAAATTTGTTGTTATTAATCACTGTGTATTTATTTGTTTTGTTCTCAAATATTGTACAATTGCTTTATCTTGTGTTTCCCAGTCACATCTAGAAATAAACCTCGGCTCAGTATGCCTTTCCTGGTCACCAAATTTTAAATTAAAAATAAAATAAATATAGCTGTTCTGCTTAGGACCTTATCTGGATGTATTCTGTATTTTATTTTCATTGTAACCAGTGTATGTAATGAAATAGTTTTTTTGTCCATCCAGGACCACTTTGAAAATGAGCTTGCTCAATGGTGCTATTCCTGGTAAAATAAAATGATTAATTGACTGATTGAATTAGGTTGCTAGGTAGGTTCACTGGGCAGCCCAGGTTCATAAAACCTGCTGTGGGTCCCATGGCAACTTCTGTCAGTCAGCCTGGCATAGGCTCCAAAGGTATAGAACTCTTGAAGCAGCATAAGCCACAGTTAATCTTGGCTTGGAATACAGCTTGGGAGAGTTTTTCTGCCTAGGTGCAGAGTTGGGAGAGTTGCCTTATGCCTGCTGGCAGAGGAGGAGTGTGGGGCTGGCTGAAGAGTGGCCGCCCCTCCCCCGAAGTCAGAAAATGTGAGCGGCATCAAGCATTTGAGATGGCTGGCTGTGCTTCTGTGCCCTGGTGAGGGTGAAGACTCCTTTGCGGAGTGAGGTTCTACAACAGTGAGTAATTATGGAGTCCATCCCTACTGAATGACTCTAAGTAAAGTGCTGTCCTGTTTGGGGATAAGGTCAGGATTTGCTCAGGCGCAGGAAGTCCTGTAATGTTTAAAAGTCTGGACTTCAGATACTGAGTGAGGGCTGTTTATATGCAAACAGTGCCTCCTCAATATGGATCTGATAAGGGAAAAGATGCCTCCCCTCTGTGTGATGTTGGACTAGAGAAAGAGTGCCTTTTTGACAAGGGAGGGGAAAATGTAATGCCCAGGATATTCACTGCACTGTTTTACACTGTTGGAAGACAAGCCGTGTCCAGTGGGAGGATCCTGTGGGAACTTTGGTGAGGGGGAGCTTGAAGTGTTCATCCCTGGGATGGTACATCCTGAGTCTGCCCAGTGTCCATAACCCGGAAGAGGGATGGATGGGAGAAATGTAATTTGTGCCCCTGAGTAAAAGGGGGTGGGTTTCATACCTGCAGCTGTGCAATTTACCACAGTGAAAAGGTAAACACTGCACCTGTTGTCTCTACACCTGCAGCCCCTGGGGTATATGTTCTGAATGTCCAGCTGTCAGAATAAAACCTACTACTTGACTTTATTTCCATTTGTGGACAGCTTTGTGTTGCATACTGTCAAGTCTCTGGTGCCCCCAGTGTGGCCCACCCCAGAACCCATTCAAATACAAATGTTGCTTGGGTACCCCCTTTCTCCCAAGACCGAGCCAGGAAAGTAATTGCCAGTGGAGTGCATGGACTGTTGCTACAAATGCCATCTGTGGTGCTAATTGCCAACTATGTATTACCCTGAGGGAGGGGGAGGGGGCTTACACATAGCTATGAGTAAACACTGAAAAATGTCACTGTTCGTTTTTTTTCTTTCAGTTTTGGCTGCAGATGTCCAACATACTCTTTTTACTACACCGCCTTATGAACATGACAAGTCTCATTTATGAAATCCTGTCCAAAATGTCATTTTGCAGCACAAGTGTGAAAGAAGCCATGATCAGGATTTGGAAAATGACACATTATGTTCATGACATGGGGTACAAAAATGGCTATGTTGAAAATGTTAGGTCACAGTCTGGTACAATAACAAAGACTGAAGAGCATTGAAGAATTTCAAAGTTTAGTCAAAATTTTTTCCTTTTTGAGATTTTGACCCCAAATTTTCAACATAGTTTTATTATGACCTCACCTTATGATATTGACAAGTGGAATTTTTTAAATCACATTCAAAAGTATGTCAGTATAGCCTAAAAGCTAGAGTAACACACTGTGAATGAGCTTGGTACATCCACCAGACTTGAGTTTGTTTCCCACAGCCTCCAGTTGCATACTGTGTGATTCTGATCAAGTCACTTTATACCAGATGTCCCTGAAAAAGGGCACTTGTGCCCAGTGGGCCTTACCCAGTTACAAGTGAAGAAAAAAAAACCGAAGAAGAAAGGAGATTTTGCAGAGTGAATTCGAAAAGGTGTTTTGGAGGGGATTTGGAAAATTTACACTTGCCTTCTTCATGATGCAAAATAAAAAAGGCTATGTTGAAAATTTGGAGGCAAAATGTAGAAAAATAACTAAGTTTTGAGAAAACATTGAAGAATTTCAACATTGCTTCATAACTTTGTAGTTTTTTAAGATGTTGACCCCAGATTTACAACATCGTATTTTATTACTTCACCTTATGATCAAGACAAGTGGAATTTGTTTAATCCCATCTGAAATGGGATTTTGTAAAGCGACTGCAAAAAACATGTTTTAGAAGGGATTTGGAAAAAGACATCTACCTTGTTCATGAGGTGGGGTAGAAAAAAAGCTATGTTGAAAATCTGGATTCAGAATCTGGAAAAATAGTTAAAGTTATGCATATATGAAGAATTTCAATGTTGCTTCATAACTTTGTTGTTTTTTAAGATTTTGACCTCAGGTTTTCAACACATTCTTTTTATTAACATTATGGTCAAGATATTTGAAATAAATACCATCCGAAATGTGATTTCACAGAGCGACTGCAAAAATCCATTTCAGGTGAGGGGATTTGAAACATTTCACCTACTTGGTTCATGAAGCCACATTGAAAATTTGGGGTAAAAATATTAAGAAATGACAAAGTTATGAGTAAAAGTTCAAAATGCCTTAAAAAGCTATTAACCAAACTTACCTTGTTTTCAGTCACTTTCCAGTGGAGCTCAGAAGAAGCAGGATGTTCAATAAGGAGCAACACTAGACCGGATAAGTAAGTTTGGGGTGTGGAAAGTGTGGGGTGGTGGGTGCTGAGAGGGGGGTTGGGGTGGTGGCATGGGGGAGCAGAAGTTGCCACTGCACTGTTTACTTCTTTTACACGTTTATCGACAGGGCTCGTGGGAAAGATCAGGAGGTGGGTGAGATAATTGGCAGTGGGAGGGTACTTTATTCAGCAGATGGGGCACATGGAAGGATGTGGATATGGGTGGGATACTTGGCAGTTGGAGGGTATTTTATTTCATGGATGGAGCAAGGAAAGAGTCTGGAGGTGGACGGCAGTAGGAGGGAGTTGTTTTGGGTGTCTCCTCTCTGCATAGTGGTGGTGGGAGCTTGGAGCTGATTGTGACGTTGCTCAGTTGCTTGCTGGATGGCGTCATGCAGATGAAAGAATCAAGCCGCTCTGGACTGGAGCAGCTTGCTCCTTGCAACTACACAAAGTTTCCACCCAGCAAGCAGAGAACAGTATCATGATCAATCTTGCTGATCACTAGGCTGGCACTGTCGAGCCCTCTGCATTCTGAGCTGCATTGGACCTGACTGGGACACTTCTGAAACCCAGTTATTGAAACAAGATGTTTGCTGTGCATGTGCAAGTAAACATAAAAAGCATAGGCATGGGAAATGTCTTTGGTTTACAAGAGAGGTCGGTAGGGCAGTGAGAGAAAACAGGGTTTCATATTAAAAAAGAAGTTCAAGAGGGTACAGGACAGGACAGGGTCAAGTCCATGGAAAAGTTAAAAGCAGCTAGTAGACTGGTAAGGCATGCCAAGGCACAGAGAAAGAGAGGGAGACAGAGAGAGCTGAGGATAGTGCAAGGGGTTCAAGAGGGAGACAAGACCTTTTTTTGGTACATCAGGAAAAAGGTCAGTGAAAGAAAGTATTGTGAAGCTGAAAAGGAGAACTGAGTGTGGAAGACAACAGAGAAAAGGCAGCAGTACTAAATTAATACCATCGCTCTGTATTCAGGAAGGAGAAGGAAGGATCACTTCTGCAAGGAAAGTTGGGGATAAGGAGGAGGGAGACAGGGAGGATGAGGGAGGAGGTGACTACAGAGGACAGGGTCCTCAAGAGGCTCAGGACCCTCCAGGTTGGAAAATCCCCTGGGCCAGATGGCATGCATCCCAGAGTACTGAATGAGAGTGCAGCAGTTCTTGCAGTCCCGACTGATCTGTTCAACTGCTCACTGGACACCAGAGCAGTGCCACGAGAGTGGAGGACCACTAATGTGATGCCACTGCACAAGACCGGGGCAAGCAATGAACCAGATAACTATAGACCAGTCAATGTGACATCAAGATTTGGCAAGCTGAGTTCCTTGAGACAATCAGGCCCCAGGATGACAGGCAGCATGGATCTGTGTCAGGCAGGTCATACTAAACAAATCTGGTCAGCTTCTTTGACAGGGTTACAAAGATGGTGGACAGGTGTCAGGCAGTAGATGTGCTCTACTTAGACTTTAATAAAGCCTTTAACTCGATCCCTCATATGAAAGTGATCAAAAAGTTGGGAGACCTGGGCACAATTAAAAAACTGACCAAGTGAGTGGCACACTGACTTGGGTGGAGGACCCAAAGGGTGGGGGGTGTGGAGTTATCAGGGCTGAGGGAGGTTGCAAGTGGTGTTCCAGTGGGGCCAGTATTCTGACCGGTGCTGTTCAGTGTGTTCATAAATGACACTTGGGACAGTACGAAGGGCAATATCTGTCTCTGTACAGAAGAAAGAGCTCTGTGAGAGAATGGACACAGTGTAGGGCATCAGGAAGCCGAAATAGGACCTGGCGAAGTTAGAGAGATGGTGTGCAATATAGCAGCTTGGGTTCAATGCAAGAAAAAGTACAAGGTCATGCATAAAGACTGCAAGAACCCAAGGGCCAAATACAAACTAAGGGGTGTGAAGCTCACAGTGCAGGGAGAAGAGAAAAACCTGGTAGTATCTCTCACATGTAATCTAAAACCATCTATACAATGCAAAAAGGCGGCAGCAAGGGCAAACAAGGTGCTGAGTTACATAACTAGGGGGTTTACCAGCAGAAGGAAGGAGGTCATATTGCCACAGTACAAATCTGTGACGCACACATCCTTGGAGTACTGTGTGCAGTATTGGAGTCCCTGTCTAAAAAAATACATGCATCAACTGGAGGCAGTACAGAGAAGGGGTTCAAAGATTTTCCAGGGTCAGATTGGTCTCTCCTATGAGAAAAGGTTGCAGAACCTCAGCATGGTCTTGCTGTTGGGGAATACAGAGCAAGAGGACATGACTCAGACCATCTAGTACCTCAAAGGTTCAAACAAGGTGGAGCTTGGAGATCTCTAGATTCAGGGAGACAAAGAATACTAGGGGGCACAGCTGCAATCTGACGGGTGACAGGTTCAGTAAGGTGGTCAGGAGGCACTTCTTTATTAAGAGGGTGGTGGTAGTGTGGAATGAGCTTCCGAAGAAGGTAGTTAACCAGAAAACAGTTAGGGGGGATGGAAAATAGGTGGGACAGAGTCAGTGGGTGGGTAAGAGTATCAGGGGAGAGAGGGCGAGCGTCATGGAAATGTAAGTTCATGGGCTCCACAACAAACAGACTAGGTGGACCATATGGCCTTTTTCTGCTGATAACTTCATATGTTGTTACATACAGTACCTACTTTTATCAATGTGCACACTGTATTTACCCAGGATAGCCCAGCCCAGATAAGAAGCAATATCTCATTTTTGATGTGGTCCCTCTGTCACATATTTTATAATGTATTTACCCAGTATAACACCGTTGAGATGGCACATCTTTTTTTCACTGGGGTCCCACCTTCACCCATCTTACACTGCATTTTCTGAGAGACTCTTAGCTGAGTTGTCATATGTCTTTTTCTGTGGGGTCCTGCCTTTACTCATTTTAACACTGCAGCTACACAGGATGACCAACTGAGCTGCAAGATCTCATCTTTAGTTAGGTTCTTCTGTTAACCACTGTTACACTGTATTTGTCAAGGATAGCTCAGTCCAGCCAAGATGCAGCACAGCAACTTGTTTTCCATAGGGTGCTGCTGTTAACCCATTTTTGCAGTGTATTTACCCAGGTTAGCTCAGCTGCAATGTAATATTGCATATCTTGTTTTCAGTGGGTTCCAGATTTTACCTACTTTTCCAGTGCATTTACCCAAGATAGCCTGAGCAATTGCAACATCTCATTTTTAGTGGAGTCCTATTTTCACACAGTTTTTCCTACTTTCTGTTTAGACCACTGTCTCTCCCCACCAGCTTCCAAGTCCTCCTTTACTTGCCCAAGCCTTCTGCCTGCTGTTGGAGTCTGCTAGGAGTCCATCCCGCCACCAGCCTTTGCTCAACAACCTCTCCAGACTCCCATTCATAACCCACAACTTGTTCCCTGTGGGTGGTTCCCCCAGATTTCTAAGCCTGGCAAAAAATCTGCATTCAGCGGCTGAGGTCTGGGAGGAGCCAATGCGGCATGGGAAGAGTCAGCAGTGCTCTCCTGCTGAGTGAGGGATGGGTCAACTTCATCTACTTGTGGCTGTTGTAGTACTTTATTCCACTTAAGCTCTCCCTTATCCTAACCAGCAGAGCATTTATAAGGGCTGTCAAAAGGGTGGATATGCCTCAATATACCTTTGGAACTTAAATCCAGAATTAGCTGTGCACCTTCACAAACTTTGAAATGCTTTTCTCATTGAAGTGCTAGTGGTTATGGCATATGTAAATTAAAACAAGAAACCCAGTGCACACCCCCTCAAACTGGCAAATTATTAAATTATTAGAATGTACTTTCTGATCAAATGGCTACTCGCTTATTTTATCCAAAGGAGAAGAGCACGGGGTCAAGTCACCACAATCAAAAAACGTGCAGCAATAAATGCAGCAAGGAAAACAGTAGCCTTGCAAACAACATCAGGTACAAGAGCAACCCAACAACAAGAGTGCAGCCACATTGAAAATAATTGAACTTCTTTTTTTCCCGGTGGGGGCACCCTGATGTGGGGGCATTGGCACCCACACCCCCCAGACTTAAAATAATCAACTGTGGGGGATTGTGGACTTCAGGGATGCGGAGAAAGTTGGGAGGGAGTGGAAATTATTTTAAAAAGTAAATAAAGTTGTAGCAGGAGGAGACCTGGTGGGAACCGAACCATGGTCCCAGGTCTCCTGTTTTGCTGTGTGCTGGTGCCCTTTCCATTCCACCACAGGAGTGGCTCAACCAGGCACTCCAGCACACAGCTTGATCCCTCTACAGGAGCTCTGCAGAGTGATAGGAGTAGCAGTAATTCCCTACCACTATTATACCCTTGTCGCTCTAAATCCTTTCACACTTTACACAGTTTGGTTCTTGCAGCTCTCCTCCTGGTGCACTGTTTTGACCCGGCACCAAGGGAAGTAGGGGGTCTCTTAGCTTTTTATATCAGAGCTCTGGTAAAAAAAGCAAGCTCGGTCACCAGTCGAGATGATGGACTTCCCATCAGCTGAGGCCCTATTCTAAATGCAACTGCCAGTGTTAGCTCCTTTTAAAATATTGTGCACTGCCTTACTGGCTAACTTTAAATAAGGTGCATCCCCCACCCCAGCCAATGTACTGGTGAGTGGTGGGGAGCCAGCTAATGGAGACATCCATAAATCTCCCAAACATAAACAAATCCAGAATTAGCTGCTCAGCCCATGCACTTTCACAAATATTGAATTGTTTTTCTCATTGAGGTGCTACTGGTTATGGCATATGTAAGTTATAACAGGAAACCCAGTGCACCCCTCCAAATTGGCAGATTATTAAGTAAGCAATAATACCTGACAGGGTGGGTGGTATTGGGCTATAGTGGGCTGCCCAGGGGCATAATGAGGCTCAAAGTTGCAGGTGGAGGGCCTTATAACCTTTGAAAGATCTGGTATAGTCCATACCGCCCACCCTGGAGGGTATTATTATTGCACTTAGAAAATGGGCCACTGTATGCTATATGTTTTTTAAAAAAATGATGTTTAAATGTTAAAACTCTTAAGTGTTTAATTTATTTTGTAATAAAATAGACCCTTCGCCTGCACTACAGTGCCATGTTGTTGTTTTCTTTTTATGAGCTAGGGACTTTTTCCTACTGGAGACTCTGTAGTTGTAAAACAAAATCTGGTTACCTGTCAAGCTCGGTGGTCTCCATCAGATCAAATGATACAGGGCAGATATTGGACCTTGTGAGTGTTCTTCTTGGGTGGCTTAGAAAAAAAAATACATCCGTTTGTTTTGAAATGTTGCTTTTCAACAGCTGACTTCACTGGAAAAAATAGTGAGTATAGAACAGTTGCCGGCTTGTGCTCACAAATGGACTTGAGGGTGGGATTTCTCTTTTTTAAAACAATGTCTTTATTTTATGCATGTGGCTTTGTTTCAATCTTTTTTTGAGTCTGACCAGAAACTGGCTCGGTTGTAAAAACTATAAACTGCCTTTAGCATGGCAGGGAGTGGTAGCTCCAGTATTGCTACTGTGCACGATAGGAGTGGTACTTTCTTCATTTGCCATAAAGCAGGTAGACATCCATCTGCAGTATGGAAAACAAAGAAAGTGCCCTCTCCAGGCACACACTAGTGGTACCCAGAGCTACCGCTCTCTCTCTCTCTCTCTCTCTCTCTCTCTCTCTCACTGAAGGTGGTTTACAGTTTTGCAGCCCTGCTGCATTTTTTACTCAGCCCTGCTGATGTACTCATTTATTACCGATTTATTATACAATGGCAAGAAAAAATCCTGGACTCTGATTGGTCAGTCTTGGGCTGGACCCATGATGTTATCCCAGTACAACATCACGGGTCTAGTCTCAGCCTCACTGTGAACCTGTAGATGATTGTTTGCTTGATTTTTTTCTGCTTGATTGTTTCATCTTCTCTTAAAAAGCAAAAATATTTTTCCACACAAAGCATCTTTAAAATTATTTTTTTATTCTGTATAACAACCAGCCATTGTATAATAGCAATAATGCCCTTCAGGGTGTGTGTCAGTTGGGATAACGTCACGCCTCATTCGTTGGACGCACACGGCATGTGGCCTCGTGCCCAACCACCTGAGGCGTGACGTTATCCCAGCACGACACACACCCTGTCGGGCATTATTGCTTAATTGTGCTTTACTTCGCAGAGCAGATCTTGCCATGGGAAGAAGAGGGAGATTGGCCTGGCCTCTAGTTTACAGCTCATTTAGTGAGCAGAAAAAAAAGGTGGATGGCCAGTTTGAAAATTCAGGGTGGCACAAGGATACCCTAAGTAATGGAGCACTTGCCAGTGGCACTTGTTTTTCACGTGCATTGTTGAAAAATAAATGTATGCCTGGACGGGGTTGTTGGCCAATCAGCATGCAGTGTTTTTCAACCTCATTTTCTAAATTATTACAATGTACATTCTGCCTCAAATGGCTGCTCACTTATGTTATTAAAAAAGGGAGTGGGGGTCTCTTAGTTTTTCATATTAGAGCTCTGCTGTAACAGCAGTCTCAGCCACCAGTCAACAAGGTGGACCTCCCATCAGCTGAGGCCCTATTCTAAATGCAACTGCCAGAGTTTTCGTTCCTTAAAATATAGTGCACTGCCTTATTGGCTAACTTTAAATAAGGTGCAGTCCCAAACAAATGTACAGGTGATTGGTGGGGAACCAGCTAATGGAGACAGGCATAAATCTCCCAAACATAAACAAATCCAGAATTAGCAGCTCAACCCATGCTGAGGACTGCATCTTAGCCAATGGGAGGTACATCTTGTTGACGGGTGTCTCAGCTTCTTTTCACATCAGAGCCTCTGATATGAAAAACTAAGAGACCCCACTCTCCTTTTGGATGAAATAAGTGAGCAGCCATTTGAGGCGGAAAGTACGTTGTAATAATTCAATGATTTGCCAATTTGGGGGAGGGGTATGCACGGAGTTTCTTGTTTTACCTTTAGAATTTCCTTGCTGGGACCACTGTTGGCATGTGACACCTCCACATCACTCACCAGGTGAGCACGTACATGGGAACGTAAGGCAGCTCCAGAGGGACCATGCAATTCTTCACAAATTACCTCCCCCCTTCCCCAGTGGACCACCAGAAGATAGTTGTGCAGCAGCAGGAGACGCCTTCTCTGTTCAAGGCAGGAGGTACTTGAGATGAATGCCAGACTCCCGCCTCACCGATGGGCATCAGATGTCATGGTCTCAGGGCACAAACATGGGTTATCTGGATGACAAGTATTAGTGCTTCCACTGTGCTTGCGAGCTGTCTTTCTCTCATTTTGAGATTGCATTTACCCAAGGGTACGCTACCTAGGGTAGAAGTAATATCTCTTTTTAGTGTGCCCCTGCTTCTACTTATTTTTCACTGTATTTATCCAGGTTAGCTCAGCTGAGATGCAATATATCTTTTTCAATGCAATATGGATTTTACCAAATTTACCAGTGCACTTACTCAGGATAGCACGGATGGGAGACTGCATTTTATTTTTAGGGAAGTTCTGCTTTCAACCATGTTTGTTTATTTGTTTATTAATTAAATAATTTATATTTTTGCTGTTTTTACCCTAGGCAGGCCAGCTAAGATGAAACAACTCCTTAATATTGGAACCCAACCTTTACTCATTTTAACTCTATATTTTCCCAGGATAGCATGACCCAGGCGAAATGCAATACTTACTTTCACTAGGCGCTTGCATTCACTCATTTCTACAATGTATATACCAAACTAGCTCAGCTGAAGTGCCACATACAGGTTTCAAAAGAGTTCTACTTTTACTTATTGTTGCACTGCATTTACCCATAATAGCCCCTATGCACTAATGGGGCAGAGTGGCTATGTGTGCGTATCTGGGGCATGCAACCACTCCGCAACCTACATGCCCCCCGCATGGGATGCACAAAGGGGGGCATGCAGCTCAGATGCACCTGATCCCCTGGCTGAATGAGGAGCAACTCGCCAGGAGCAGGTGAGGGGTGGGCTGGCACTATGCATCAGTCACAAAGGTGCATAGTGCGCTCTGCAGGGGGGCGCAGTGCGGAGCAGGTTATGGCAGCAGGGACCCTGCTGTAACCCACTGTGCACCCCCCACAGAAACTGCCCACCAGATGCAGCAGGACCGTGAAGCAGCCCTTTGTGCTGCCCCAGCCCACAAGGCAGGTGGGGAGGGCTGGGACAGCTGATCGGGCGAGTGCCCACAGATCATGGCACAGGGTGCCACCTTCATTGCGCTGCACCTGCCACCCAGTTTGTGCACAGGCACCCCCCCAACACATCATAACCCACCTCTGTAAGGTCGTGTGCCCCCCGCCCCAACACATGGCACCACCCACCAGTCATGGCAGTACCCCCCCGTGAAGCACCCACCCCGTACAGCGGGTCTGTTGCCCCCCCAATTGCCCCATGTTTGCTTCTGGGCACAGTCCTGTGCCACTGTGCCAATGTTATGGCCCCCAACCCCACAGTGGACTTCCACAGTGAACCCCCCACCCACCGCCATCTCCAGGCACACCACTTCGGTGCCCCGTCATGGATGAGCCGGCGGCATACCCACCACTCACCTCCCCAGCCACCAGCCATTGGACTTCCATGGGGCGCGCTACCACCATGCGCCCCTTCATACAAGGGATCCAGTGCGGGACCTGGGCTGGGCATGTGAACCTGCCCCCAGTCACCGTGTGGAGTCCTGCGTGCCGGGGGGGTGTGGCCATGGACAAATGGTTGGTGGTCATGCATGCTGCTGGTGTGCATCTGTCAGCGGGTGTGCAACTATGCGGGCGGGGTATGCGCATGTCATGCATACCTATGCCCAAATGGTGCATAGGGCCCAATAGCCTGAGATATAATATCTTATTTTTTGCAGTGTTCTGTTTTCGCCAATTTTACAGTGTAACCTAGGTAGCACTGTTAAGATGCAGTGTATCATTTTCAATAGGGTCCTGCATTTATCTATTTTTAGGCTGCTTTTACTCTGGATAGCCCATCTGAGATGCAGCATCTTGTTTTCAGTGGGGTCCTGCTTTTACTCATTTTACTCTGTGTTTACTAATGGCAGCTGATCTATGATACCACATCTTTATTTCATTGTGGGTTTGCTGTTACCCTTTCTTTTTTTAAATTAGTTGATCAAGAAAGGAGCACTGAGCCAGAATTCAGTTCCACGTGCTACGTTGGGGGGTCTAGATAGCATGGGAGGACAGACAACAAAAAGTGGCAGGTATAAATACAAGATTAGAAATCTGTAACATGATACAAAACAATCAGAATTTGCAAAAGTTTTTACTGAAGATATCCCAGCTGAGGTTCAATATCTTATTTTTCAGTGGGGTCCTGGTTTTACCCACTTTGAACTGAATTTTCTGTGGACAACCCATCCAAGTTGCAATATCTTGGTTTCTGTGGGGTTCTACTTTTCCTGTTTTTGGATTATAATTACCTATCATATCTCAGCCCAGGTGAGCTAGATACATAGATACATGGAATTTAACATCAGAAAAAAACTCTGTGACCTATATAGTCTACCTGTATGCCTGCCTGAAGCAGTTGCTGGCCTACAGTGGGTCTGAATTATTGTCCCATAGTCCTAGTGGTTTTTAACACCCCTTCTCCAGGACAATGCGTCACCCTTTTTCTATAGTTTGTGCTGTTCTCTTGTGTGTGTCCCACCAATTTTTGATCCCAGTTATAGACTCTGAGTTAACCACCTCATTGGAAAATACACTCTATTCCACTTGTCCACCAGGCTTTTCATGAAGAAAAACTTCTATAGGCCCTTCTTTTACCTTCCCCCATTAATTTCCATGCATGACTTCTCATCACAGTGCTCTCTTTTTTTATTTTATTTTATTGCTATAATTTTGCAAGTGAACAAACTTACATATGAATGCACACAGAAGGATAACATTTGATAATGCTAAACATTGGTGATGGTTCCACCTTCAGAATGTGTCAGCAGTTGTACACCCCATCATTAGGGCACCAGTCCCACAAGTCATCGATCACATTTCATGCAGGGGGGCCCCCTGCACGCTGCTTGTGGGGGGCTGTGCCCCTCACCCCACCACCTTACTTAGGATTCTAACTCCAGGGGGGGCAGACCCTGGGGAGGGGGGCTAACTTGTGGGTTTGGCGACCTAATGATGGGCACACAATGGCAGGCAGTCTGAGGGCGTCCCGTGATCTCTTAGCAAGGAGTAAGCTTGACATCTTCCCCTTCGGTCCACATAGGGCGCATTACTGTACAAAGATAATGAACATTTCTCTCTTAATAAGTCTGCAAAAGCATACATCTGGGAACTATTTTAGGGGTTAGGCAGTCCAAATTATATAAAACAGATTCCTTATTACAATCAAGGCAAATGCCAATGAAACCCCTCGTAAGTACTTCCTTGGGGACAAATAATCCACCCAAGAGAGAACACCTAATAAGTACATAATGTAATTGAAAACTTCCAAAGTGAACACATTTGAACATATGGGCTGGTATTTAAACTACAAACTAGCATTTTAAAAACAAACAACTTGAAGTACCTAAGTCGATGTTTAGAGTCCCAAGGTTCAGACCTGTAACCAACAGCCACGTGCATAGTCTGTACAGTCATTAAAGCAATTGCCATCTTGATGGTGCAGTTAAAGAAAAATTGGAGGTGGGGGAATACACATCAGTGTCCCAATGAGTGGTACAGGCATATTTTTAATAATCCAGACATTAGCTTCAAAAGATAGAGCTAGTCATATCAAAAGAACATTCCCTTACCCGACTAACATATTTACTTCTGATTGTAGCATTGGGACCTGAATGGGCATACCAGGCAGGTCAGTAACATTCCAGCTCAAAAACAAGGAAGAGGCAGAAATAACATTGGGAGCCCCAACCTCTGCATGTCTCAAACACTATGAAGCCAACCTAAAATGCGGCAGTCATTTATGGGGTGTCCAAGTCCGAATCTGCTTCTCCTAGCTACTCCAGCTCTTGATCGATTTTATCAACTTACAGATGTCTTTGTGATCATTATCCACTTGCAGTTTGGCTGGCATGAGCAGCTGATGTTGCATCCTCAGAGTCTGCAGAGAACTCATGGCCTGACCAAATGCTTTTCCCTGCAGGCATGTCCTGTAGGAGAGATCATGAAAAATATAAGTGTCCACATCACTGTATTTCAATTATCTCTTTTTGTGGTCTGGGGACAGCACTTAGTCTCTATCACCCACCTCTCCACAGGTAATCATAAATATACGGGGCTCAGATGAAGTCGCTGGGTCTTGATGAGGTGTCAAACAGTATGCTTTTTCCAGTGAAAATGTTTGCTACATTTCATTCAGTCCAAGCAAGATTGGTAGCAACATCTTGGTGAATTCCAGCAGCTGTTCTCCTTCTGAGGCTTCGGGGAGCCCAACCACCCATAAATTGCTTTCACAGCTCTGGTTTTCTAGATTTTCAAGCCACAACTGCAACAGTTAGTTCTCTTTCACCAGGTTCATGGTAGCTTCTTATGTCTTTAGATATGAACCCTCCATGTGCTGGATTGTCTCTTCCACAGCATCCACCCTTGTCTCCAAGTTGGATACTCTTGGGGTAAGGCCATCCAATTTACGATCCATATCCTGGACCATACAAAGAAGTTACCCCAGGATTGCATTGACCATCTGCAGGGTCACTTCCCCCACTTAATCTTGTCAGGTCTGGAGGCTGTCTCATGGCTGTGCAGCCTAGTCCTCTTGCTGGAGGTCTGTTTGGGCTTAAAGAAGTTCTCTGTTGGTGCTGCATTTCATGGCTTGCCCATTTCAGAAGCCGAAAGTGTTCACAATCACATGGGGTGAGTTAGATCCAGAATTTTGCCCAGTAGACCACTTATTTAATGGAAGAATTTTGTTCTCTCTCAGGAGCTATTGAAGGAAACGTCTGCTCCCGCTCGATGCTAAGCCACACCCCCATCACAGGGCTCTCTTGCCTCGTAAACAGTTCACTGCAGCCACCTTGTTAATACCTTGTAAGTACTTACATCTCTGTCATGTCCAACGTTTCCCACCTTGCCACTTGTGTTAACATGTTGAGGCTCACCAGGCTTTCCACATTTTCCTAGCTGTCCTTGGATCTTTTTTGTGGCCCTCTCAGGATAGACTCTATCCAATCCCTGTTCTTCTTTAGGTACGGTTTATGGAATGGAGCATAGTATTCCAGGTGTGGCCTCACCAGAGATCTGTAAGCAATATCTTATGCTTTTATGGATTTTAGCAATGTATTTATTTAGTTTTTGCTACCAGATAACTGTAATAGACAAAACAATTTGCCTATTTTCAGGCACAACCTAGGAGGTTACAGTGAGATAAGGACATCATACAGTAAAACAGGCAGTGATACATTTCAGCATTCACAGGACCACACTTGTCACTTTCTAGTCCTCTGGTACCACACCTGTCTAAATAGACTTATGAATGCCTGGGCAAACTGTGGAGGGGGACACAATGCAAATGAAGGAGTGGGGACCTGAATATTGGCGCAGTTCAATATTGAGAGTATTTGCGGCATGCAAACGTGTTTTGCGCAGTTTCCTTGTGCTGCACAAATACCGCCAACAAAAAACACAACTTACTCCCATGCAGCCCTAGCGGTTGGTGGAGGAAGTGCATTGGCCCCGAACACAGTAGTCCTTGGTGTCTAGTGGTGCCTCCCTCTGATCCTGCTCCCGTATATAAAAGAACATGTCCCTAGTGTCCAGTGGTCCTGGGGGGGGTGTCTGCGAGATACCAGAGAATGGTTTAACTTTCTTATACAGAGGATTGGGGATAGGGAGGGAGGGTCCGCTAGACACCAGGGAATGGTTTTACTTTATTATACAGGGGATCGGGATGGGGGGACCACTGGACACCAGGGAAATTGAGAGTTTATGGTGGGCACAGCATTGGGTGGGGGGGCCACTAGCACCAGGGATAGCTCTCTGTGACTGGACAAGTGGGGGAGTGGCACCACACAATCCAGCCTTGTTCTTCATGCACATGAGCCCATAATGGCTTGCAGATGGCCCCTTAGCGCCTTGCATGCCCACTGGGCTCATTTGCATGGGCCCATTTGAATATCGGAAATTTAATGGGGGAGCAAGCCATTGTAGTGCCCTGTTTCAGAAGCCATGACTACCCAGCGCTTAGTGGCTTAGCACTGAGCAAACATGGCCCTATATTTAGTCGAATGGGGCCGGTGCACTATTCCACTGCATATAGCATTTTCGAGCACCCGAACTATAGCAAAACGCAGCGCATATTTTTGCATACCGCTTTACGCAGTTTTGAATATCAAGCCCTAAATATCTTAATAAGAAGCTGATGGTTGACACAAGTTGATGGCCTTGGTGAGATCCATGAAGACAGCCATGAAATAATAGCCCTTGTCAAGGACCTTCTGGACTGACTGTGTGAATCCCACCAAGATTGTCATATTGTGCCCAGGGTGAAAGCCATGTTAGGCTGGGGATACAACATCATATTGGTGAAATAATCTAGAAATTGGTCAAACACAATATGTTCCATAACTTTTGCTAAAGGAGCTAGGAGGAAAATTGATCTATAGTTTTGAGTATTGCTTGGTTCTCTTTGACTTATACATGGGAACGACTGTAAGTTTTTTCCACATTTCTAGAAACTGCCACAGACAAAGAGAACTATTAAAGATTTTTGATAAGGGAAAACATAATACATCTACTGTGATTTTTACAAGCCTAAAATCCATATTTTCAAGTCCCACCATGGGCCTGGGATTTATTTTGGTGAGGTATACATAAGTATCTATTGGGATAACACTTTAAAACAGACTTTTGGAATTAGTAAAGGTTGCACAAGTGTCATCCTGATGCTCATATACATCATACGGAATGTACTTAGCCAAATCTGAGAAAAGGGAATTCAGTTCTTCAGCAATACTTCCTGGTTCTGTGAGTATTCCAGAGCTGGAGGTAAGCATATTGGGACTAACATTATGATTTCTCCTCAACATCTCATTAATTAAACTCCATGTAGCAGATATAGCCTTTCCTAAAAATTTTTGTTCCTTTTATAACAGTTTTCTTTGACCATACTATAACATGCTCATGCCTAGTCCTTGCAGCCCTCACCAGTTGTAATCCACCATGACCATCTCCTCTACCAGCAGTTGCACAAGTTCTACCTGGAACTGGCATGGTGGCTCCTTTATATGCACCTTTACTCCATCTCAAGTATCTCTTGCTCATCCTTTTCTTCATATATTCTACTCAACAGATAACACTACAATGCAGCAGGATGCGGAACAATCTTAGATGACAGTAATATGTACGCATGGATGAGACAGCTACATGAATCAAGATAAGAGAGAGAGAAAGTGGAAGACTGAGGTCACCCTAAGTCCTTACTCTGCTGCAGCAAGCAAACACTGCACTGTGCACTCCTCTCTGCATCTGCACATGAATTACTACCAGCCTGTCCTGCACAGAAATGACAGTTAACTGCTGTGAACCAGCTAACTATATAGAGAATAAGTATGGAGAAGTGTTTGATACAAGAATTTAACGCACACCCGAGATGAGGGATGCTATGTAAACCCAGAGAGCGAAGTCCTCGTGGTTTATTAAAGCATTCCACACCGAGGGTGTGCCTTAAATTCAAGTTTGGCGTAATTCCCCATATTTTATTTTTTATAATAATTGGTGAGCAATTTTTTCCCAGCTTGACTTTTGTGACTGCCTGTGGCACACTGGCACACACACACACACGCACAGTCTCCCTCCCTCCCTCCTTCTTGAAAATGAGCATTTTTATGTATTTTTTAATTAGTTATTTATTTTTGGGACTTACTGTTTGAAATGTAATTGTGGTTAGGTAATGCTGCATGCAGTCAGACATGGTCCCATTTCTGGTAGCAACAAGGTATGGTCCGCAGCCCACGAACAGCAGGATGAACCATATAGTGATTTTTTTTAATTTAAATGCAGGATTAACCAGATAGTTAAAAAAAAAATTAAACTCTTTGAAGGAGAGATGAATGTTATGGCAGCTCCTCGCTAACGGACTGACTCTTTGCTAACGGACTGAGGGAACCACCATGTTAGTGGAAATATTCAGCCCACCCACACAGAGAACGAGTGCCAATTAGGTAGCGCTCTTGGTTTTGATAGGCAGAGTGCATGGATGCCGTAATAACCCGCGGGTTATTATGTAACATATCAACTGGCTGAGCACATAGAAAACATTGTTCGCCAGTTATTATAATAATAATAATGAATGATTTTTCTGACAGGTCAAAGTGTCGTGGATTTAAAAAAAATCTATTGTTTTTCAAGGAACTGAAGAGCTCTGCCTCTCAGTGCACACTCATCCTTCTCTGCCAAGAGAGAGTTGGAGATAGCACTGAGACATGCACAGTATGAGGAGATTACGGTCTTCAGCATCGCTAAGTGGCTGCTGCAGGTCATGTGGCTTACAAAATCTTAGTGTGTGTTCCCTGTAAAAAACACTATGTTATGTATCTAAAGTGCTGAAGAACCAAATGAAAGGCAGAAAACGTTAGACATCCTTACCAAACTCAGCTTTGGCATTGGTTCACCCTTAAAGGGAAAGTCCCTTCAAACTGTTTTCTGTATACTTGTATAGTTTGTAGGCATGAACAATGATTCCCTCTTATTTATCCTCCTAATTTCTTCAGAATTTAAATATAAATGAGGTTGCTTCACTTTGTTATGCCCTGGTATGAAAACCTGTTTTACTCCATTGCAAAGTTTATGACCCCACTCATGCAAGGCATCATGGGAGTTGATGCGTAGCTGCACAAGCCAACAGAAGTTATAATCTCAGTCAGTTCTGTTACATGTCTTCTGAAGTCCCTGTATTCTCTAAAAGCATATCTTTTCTAACACAGACACACATTTTAAACTGCAAAAAACAGTGGAGCACTTACCATACCTTGAAAAGTTTCATGGTCGACGTAAGATAAGAACATGGGACTGCAGAGGACAGCAATAGCATTGACTCATGCAGTATAACTAATGCAAGGTTTGGCAGTAAAGCTTCATAAAATTCCAGGATGCCTTACATGACTTGGGCCATGACCTTTGCAATGGAGTCAAGCAGGTTTTCACACCAGACTTAAGTAACTTAATTTGCATTTAAATGCTAATGAAATGAGGAGGGTGCAATAGAGGCCATCACTGTTCGTGTCTACAGACTACACAGGTAAACAGAACAAAAGGCTGGTGGGACCTTCGCTTTAATGCATCCTACAAGATTTTTCTCTCTTGTCTACACTGAAGTTTCCAGCAACTACCCTTGTGACTCCCACTGACCCTTGCCCCTTACATTTACAAGAAGGATGATACTTTGCATTAGCAACTCCATTCTCTGTCTTCATACAGCACTAAGGTCCCCCCCTGCAGTGGAGTTCCTATTCCAGGTGATGGTGGACTGTAACAGGATAAGGACCCTGTCCTGTTATGAAAGGCGTTGGGAAGCGAAACACCCCATATGAAAGCCTCCCTTGTGGGTCTGAAAAATATCTTTAGTTCTTACTGTAATGCTGACTTATCCTAGTTTGCATTTTTGTTTTTAAATAATCTGTTGCAGCAGTCTCTAGTACCAGGCGAACTTGCGATCTGGCCACTCTTGAGGTGAGATGCGTCCCCCCCTTAATACTTATTGCTCCTTCACTATTTCTTCTTTTCTTCCCTTACTTCTTACATTTATTTCTCTTTTTTTCTGTGGATCTTCTCCTCTCCCAAAACTAAAAGACTCAAAAGGTGGCCTGGCCATTACTCAGAAAAGTCTTGGGAAAGATTTGGCAAGAGGGTCAAGGTATGTTCATTTTAAAGGATCATGCCTTGTGACGGGGTAACTGTAGCCCTGTCAACTCTCTGTGAAGGATACAACATAAGAACCCTCTGCGCTGTGTGGTTCAATTACTTGGTAAGGGTTATCTTGCTTACAACACTCTCCTTCTCAAGGCTGGATTATTTTAAAAGGAAAGTTTGCCCATTCCCTATCCTATCTACCAATGTGGCATGCAAAGAATTATGGTTACAGAATTCAGGCTATAGAAACAAGGAAACAAAATATGACAGCAGATACGGACCACTTGACCCACCATGTGTGCCCATTTTTCCCTATTGACAGTGTCACTACAGATCCTACTTGATCTCTGGCTCCTTCTCCCCCCCCCCCTTCCTTTTCATGAAGATTCCCTTATTGCTGCCCCATGCATTCTTGAACCCCACCACTGTTTTTGCCCATACAACCTGCACTGAAGACTGTTCCAGGCATCTACCACTCTTCTGTGAAGAAGTACTTTCTCACATCCCTCTTGAATTTATGTTTCTCCAGCCTCCTTGCATGTCCCCGTGTTCTTGAGCATCTTCTTGTCTGAAAAATGATTGCCTCCTGTACCGTAGTTTCCCCTGTGAGGTTTTTAAAAGTCTCCATCATATCCCTCATCCTCTCTTCCAGGTTGTACATTTTGTGGTCCTTTAGCCTCACCTGGTAGAGCTTCTGATGCAGACCCTGCACCATTGTAGTTGCCCTCCTCTGGACAGCTTCCACTCTGTCTATGTCCTTCCGGAGATGTGGTCTCTAGAACTGGACACAGTACTCCAGGTTGGGTCTCACCAGCGATCTATACAGAGGCAACACCACCTCCCCTCTTTCTTATTTATTTTATTTATTTGTATTTTGGATGACACCTTTGAGCCGAGGGCTCTTTTGCAAAGGTTCCACATCAAGGCAATAAGAACAATAAGGTACAAAACATAACATGATCATTACAATGGAACTTACAAAAAAAAATAAAGACAAGTAAGGTTACAATAATAGCAGCCAAAGGCATTGTCAAGGAATTGTGCTGCAAGTTAATTATACAGTACAAGTCATAGGCGGTTCACTGAAGCTTTGTTAGAAGTGGGTTAGTGGGAAAAGAGAAAGAGTGGTGGTGAGGGGGGTGGTATGGGAGAGAGAGAGGGAGGAGGGGAGAAATAGGGAGGGCATTACATTGGGTATGTGGTAGATGGGAAATAGCAAGGGAAGAGGAATGGGGGGATGAAAAGGAAGAGGAGACATTCATCCTATACCCAGTAATGGGGGGTAGGAGAAGAGGAGGAGGAGCTGAGGCAGTGAGGAGGGATGCTTGAGGGGTAGTATGCCTGGAGGGGAATATAAGAAGCAATCACAGAAGGCACTAGCCACGAGGTGTTGATGTAGTTTACACTTAAAAGCACCAATCGTGGCAATGTTGGAGATTGCTGCAGGTAGCAAATTGAACCAGATGGAGGCTCTGACAAGATAAGAATGCTGAGCTTGAGAGTTTCTGCTGGTGATACTCCTCCCTTTGCATCCCAGCATCCCACTAGCCCTCCCAACTGCCATGTTGAATTGCGTGTTGACCTTTAGGTCATCAGATATGATTACCCCAGGCCTATTTCCTGTTTGGTGGTTATCGCTACTTTTCCACCCATTTTATGCTTTCCCTGGGTTTTTGTGCCCTAAGTGCATGATTTTGCACTTTTGTACAGTAAAACCAAGCTGGTATACCCTTGGCCACTCCTCGAGTTTTCTCAGGTCTCTGCTCATTCTTTCTACCCCCCAAGTATCCAACCTATTGTAGATTTTGGTGTCTCCCAGAAAGAGGTAGACCTTCTGTTCCAGCTCTTCTGCAATGTCACTTATAAAGACATTAAAGAGGACTGGCCCCAGTACCTATCCATGATGCACCCTCTCTGGTCACTTTCCCTTCTCTGGAGTGAACTCCGTTTGTCATCACTCTCTGTTGCTTATTCCCTAACCAGTTTCTTACCCAGTTTACTACCTTTGGACCTACTCCCAGCTTCCTTACAAACCTCCTCTGTGGAATGGTGTCAAAAGCCTTACTGAAATCTAGGTAAGCCACATCCACTGTTTCACCCTGATCTAATTCTCTGGTCACCTGGTCAATGAAATCTATCGGATTCTTTTGCCATGATCCCCCCCCCCCAATGAATCCATGCTGCTTCAGATCTAGGATTGGGATTCCACAATCCTTTTCCTTCAGCAGTGATTCCATTAACGTTCCCACCACTGATGTCTGACTGACTGGCCTATAGTTGCCAGCCTCCTCCCTGCTACCACTTTTGTGAAATGGGACTACATCTACTCTCCTCCAGTCCTCTGGAACCCCCTTCTATTTCTAGTGAGTTGTTAAATAGGACTGTCAGAGGTGTAGCCAGTACCTCCCTGAGCTCCCTCAATAGATTTTGGATGCACTCTGTCTGGCCTCATCACTTTGTCCACTTTCAGATTTGTCAGTCCCTTCAGGACTCTCTCCTTTGAGAAACAACTAGTGCCCTGTTCCCTCCCTCCAAAGCTTGTTACTTTTTTGGGGCTGCCTCCCCTTCTCCTTCCTGTGTGAAAACTGATCAAAAGTATTTGTTCAGGGTATCTGCCTTTTCCTGGTCCTTCTGTGCTCAGTCCGCCCTTCCCTTCTTAACCATATAGTCTCTCTCTTTGTCCTCTCCTTTTCACTTACATAACTAAAAAAATGTCTTGTCCCCATCACTAACACCTGGGCTGTTCTCTCCACAGTTTATGCCTTTACACTCCTTACTGCTTTCCCTGCTTCTCTCAGTTTCCCCTGAAACACCTCGCTATCCTACTCCCTCTGTGTCTCCTTATACCTTCCGAATGCTATCCTTATAGCGTTTACCTTTTTAGTTACTTTTTTCAAGAACCAAAGCAGCCTCTTTCTCCTTGTGCTTTTGCTTACTAGCTTGGTGCAGAGGTTTGTTGCCTTCACTATGCCCTCCTTTAGCTTCACCCACTGTTCCTTCATTGCACCCAGGTCATCCTGCTTGCCAGGTCCAGGACCCTCTCCCTTGTGTGGTTCGATTCTGTAGGCATTCTTATGTTGAACCACACTGTATGGTGATCACCGGTCACCAGGTGGCCTCCCACCTTGATGTCTGCAACACTATCCCTGTTAGTGAGTACCAGGTCCAGTACTGCCCCATTATGAGTGGGCTTCCTAACTAGCTGCCTGAGGAATGCCCTCTGCAAGGAGTCCAGGATGTCCCTGCTTCTAGCTGAAGCTGCAGATGGGAGGCTGCAATCTACATCTGGCAGATTTAAGTCCCCCACCAGCAGCGCCTACCCCTTTTCTGCCATCCTCCTGCCAATGGCTTCCACAAGTACCCTGTACTAATCCTCCCCCTGTGCTGGAGGTCTGTAGATCACATCAGTGAAAATAATGGCTCAGTTCCCTGTCTCTAGGGTGATCCACAGTACCTCTTCCCTCCACCCTTCCCCCCGGATACCCTGTATCTCTATTGCTTTAATGCCTTCCATTATATAGAGCACCACATCCCCTCCTTTTCTTCCCACCTTGTCCTTCCTGAACTGAATATTACCTAGTAGATTTCTAGCATTTGCACACATGGTCTTCCTGATTTTGTTACCATTCTGTTTGCTAACCCCCTTTTTTTCCTTCTTTCCCTCCCTCCTTCTCAATACTCTCAATCCCATCCATCTTCATTTCTAACACTGGTTCTTTTATTAATTTGCACCCTAGGGGATTTATCCCCCCCCCCGGGTCCTCCCTACTCTCTACTTCAGTCTGTGAGGGGAGGGCAGTTTTTGCCTACCTTGATTCCTTCAACCACCACCCTCAGCTAGTTTAAATGTTCATCAGAGTAACATTTAAACCCTTCACTGAGGACTGTGGTCCCCCCTTCAAGATGGATACAGGACATCACTCCTGTATTGGCCCTTATCCCTCCAGGTAGGTCCCAGACCCCAATGTAGCTGACCACCCCCCCCACATCATTTCTTCAACCATGAGTTGAAGCTCATGGTGCAGAGAGCCCTGTCCTTCCCCTATTATAGACAGGTAACACCTCAGCGAAAGCCACTGAGCACACTACATGTCTAAGGACCCCTCCCTAAGCTCCCCCTGCACTATCCCAGCCCCATCCCTAGCCAGGTCATTAGCACCCAGGTGGACAATGACATCCAGCTCTCCCTTCCACACTGCTGCCATAGCAATCATCAGGAGGATCCACTTCCCATCACACTGTGGCACCGCACAGGCACCTTACCTCCCTGTCCTCCTCCCTTCCTATTCCCAAATCAATCCACCTCACAGTCGAGTCCCTTACCAGAAGTTGCCTCCTCCTCTTCTGGGGTCCTCTACCACACTCTGTGGGGTCTCCATTGCAGAGTCCTCCTCATCCTTCCTGGCCACAACCACAGGTTCCTCCTCCCAGCAGTCCTGCCCCATCAGAGCAGCGTAGGAATTATGTAGTGGTATCGGCAGAGGACTGTGCCCTTGACCTACTATCCTAACCCTTCCAGAGCTCACCATAATCCAGCTGTTCCTCTTCCCTGGCATCTTCTGAGGTAACAGTGGCAGACTTGATGCTCCCTGGGTTGGGGAAGAGGTTCTCCAAATCCTAGCCATCTTGGCCTGGAGTCTAGTGACCTCAAACCTCAGCCCAGAGAGGTACGTGCAGATGGGGAAGCACTGCAGTGTCAAGAAGGTCTCTCTGAATACTGCCATCCCACAACCACTACACTGCACCATTCCTAGCATTCCCAATCCCTGCTTTTACTATGTCACCAGGAACTACTTCTGTACCCTTACTCCTGATAAAGTGTGTTTCTAGTTTTCTCCTCTTTTTGCTTGCTTCTTAGTACTCTACCCTAGACAATGTTTTCCTTTCTGCCCCACTCATTTGTTCCCTCTTGTATGAAGTGTTTTCCTCTTTCCTTTACCTTTCTTTGCTTTGTTTCCTACTGAGGCAGCAGAACTTTCATCTTCACCTAACTCTTTGATACCCGAACGTAGATAGGCTGCCATTAATGTTTCCCTATACCCTCCTTAAAAACTCTTTATACTCCTACCCTAGGTATATTGTTGAACCTTTTTTTTGTTTGTTTTTTGTTTTTATTGAAAGAAGATGTAGAACGTTTTACAGTTCATGGTTGGAAAAGTACCAGCGTATGAAAGAGTACATGCATTTAATCTATTGCAAAAATATTGGGGATTCTTATACAAAAATGCAGTTGTAATACAGTGCAATAAATATATTACCATGGTAAATTCAAGTCATGCATGTTTTTTCTTTTCCAGTCTTTGCTTGGTAAATCATATATATCCCAAAACTTATAATCTGACTCAAAAAATTCTGTATTGTACAGTTGGCTTATAGAAGATGCTTCCATTCAATGCAAGGAAATTCTTTTTTTTAATCTGTTTCCTTCTAATTTTTTAAAATAAGCCTTTTACCAGCCATGGTGACGGCCTTGATTATTTTTATTTTTTCCTTCAAATATTTGACATTATCTATCTGATCTAAAATAATATGCTTAAATGTAGCTTGGCCACATTTATATTTAAGCTGTTCAAAATTTTTATAATGCCCTGCCGCCATTTAGAGATCATGGTACAATCCCAAAAGAAATGCACCACATCAGCATTATTGGAATGGCATAGCAGTGTAAATGTGGTGATAACTTCATCTTTTGCAGTCTTAATGGAATGGAATATGCCCCTTTTATAATTTTATACTGTATCGTTTTGTAATATTTGGATAATTGAAATAATAGCATCAAAAACCATTCAAAAAAACCAAAATCCTGTAATATGGCAGTACAAATCTCATAATACTTTTGTAGAACTCCCATAATACTATCATTCAGAGCCTGTAATGCTACTGTTCTGAGCTCTGAACGATAGAATTACAAAAGGCTGAGGGAGCTGAACATGTACTCCCTGGAGGAGAGGAGGGATAGGGGAGACATGATTGAAACCTTCAAGTACATGAAGGAGATAAATAGGACTCACACAGACAGGCTTTTCCAGTTAAGGAAGGGGAGGGACACCAGTGGGCACAGTCTGAGGTTGGGGGGGGAGTTCAGGAGGGAAATGAGGAGACACTTCTTTATGGAGAGGGTGGTGACGGGGTGCAATGCATTACCAGAGGAAGTGGCATCCTGTAGTACAGTGGGCTGCTTCAAAAGGGGATGGGATGCCGGCCCGGTGGCGCTGAGGGTTGAGGCGCTGGACGCCACACCTCGCGCCACGCCGGTGACCCGGGTTCGGGAATGGACTCGGGTTGCCGGGGGTCGGGGGGGAGAAGGAGGATCAAGCATCCTAACGGATGCTCTCCTCCTCCAGGGGTGGGTTCCTGGGGTGCTATAGGCACCCGACGCTCCGGGGCCAGTGGAAGCACAGGCACCGGGGCATAGGCGGCCAAGAGCCGGAGGAGGGGAGGACATCTGGGCACTTGACAACGGCGTGCGTCAGCACGCCGTCTGTCTGGACATCAGTCCTGCGTGCCGACATCCTCAGTGGCTAGAGGGAGAAAACGGGAAAACCCCTCGGTGGTCCTAGATGAAGACGGCTCCACCCAAGACCACCGAACCCAGAACAGACCCCAATGTGCAGAAGGAGGGAGGAGAGAGGCACTCTAGGGGCAGATCCTGGGTAAGTGGCATAAGGGGGATGAGCAGTCTGAAGGAGTGGACACCGGGGTAGGAAAGGGGGGATAAAGGAGAAGGTTAAAAAAAAAAGGGGGGATGGGACAGGGTGAGGGGTGGGTCAAGGGAGGGAGGAGGGGCAGCTACAGTCTAAGGGTTACTAGCTGCACAATCGAGCAGACTCAATAGACCATAAGGCCTTTGTCTGCTGGCAAGTTCGTATGTTCGTATGTATGTTTGTAAGAGCAGCACAGCAGTGTGAGCTGGCAAATTACTCGTGCTGAGCCCGAGCCGGCTTTTACTGTAACTGTCACACACAGTAAAAGTCGACTCACTGTTACATAGAATTACATATAAATCGTCAGCAGATAAGGGCTGTTTGGCCCACCCTTTCTGCCTAGTATCCCTATCAAATGCAATACCGCAGACCCTACTTGGTCTCTGACTTTGCCCCCCCCCATTCTAAACTAATAAAATTCCTTTATGTTTATCTAATGTATTCTTGAATCCCACTACGGTATACATATTGAGGTCCTTTAGCCTCTCCTCATAGCGCTTCTGCTGCAGACCCAGCACCATTTTAGTTGCTCTGCTTTGGACTGCCTTTATGCTTTCTATGTCGTTATGGAGAAGTGGCCTCCGAAGCTGAACACAGTACTCCAGGTGAGGTTTCCTCAATATTTTATACAGCAGTATAATTACCTTCCTCTTCCTGCTGTTGATGCCCCTCCTTATGCACCCCAGCATCCCCATAGCTCTCCCTACTGCCCTGTCACACTGCTTGGCCACCTTGAGGTAATCAGAAATGATTACTCCCAGGTCCCTTTCATGCTTGAATGTCCTCAGTACCACCAACCCCCATCATGTACTCTGCCCCTGGGTTTCTGTGCCCCAAGTGCATGACCTTGTACTTCTTTGCATTAGAAATATAGAAACATAGAATTTGATGGCAGATAAAAATCACTTTGCCCACCTAGTCTGCCCATTTTCCCTACCTGTTTCATGTATCATAGATCTTAAATGATCTGTGACTTACCCTCTCTTTCCTATTGCTAGAGTTCTTTTATGACTGTACCATGTGTTTTTAAATTCACCTACTGTTTTTGCCTCTACAATCTCTGCCAGGAGGCTGTTTCATGGATCCATCACCCTTTCTTTCTTTTTTTTTTTTTTTTTTATCATGAATCTGTTTATCTCCTCCTCTGCAGAGTGGGCATGCAGGTTGCCCTGATCCACCTCCCTGGTCACCCAGTCAAAGAAATCCATGAGATTTGTTTGACATGACCTTCCAGTAGTGAATCCGTAATGCCTCAGATCTTGTAAGCCACTGGTTTCAAGATGATCCACTATCCTTTCTTTCAGTAGTAATTCCATTGAGTTCCCCACCACCAAGGTTAGTCTCATAGGCCTATAGTTTCCTGGCTTCTCTTTGCTTCCACTTTTGTGAAGTGGGATAACATGTGCCCTCCTGCAATCCTCCAGAACCACTTCTGTCTCCAGTAAGTAGTTGAATAGAACAGTCAGAGATGCAGCTGGTACTTCCCTGAGCTCCTTCAGTATCCTGGGATGTGTCCCGTCTGGCCCCGTTGCCTTGTCCACCTTCAGGTTTACAAATCCCTTTATGACTCTGTCCACTGTAAAAGGTCTTATGTCTACCTCCCTTCCCTTGATACTACTGCCCCTTATCTGTCATCCATTGTCTTCCCCTTCCACTGCGAACATCGAATGAAAGTATTTGTTCAGTATGTCTGCTTTTTCTTGGTCCCATTCTACACACTCCCCCTTCGCCCCTTAATCTGACTATCCCTCCCTTTGTCTTTCTTCTTTTGCTTACATATCTAAAAAATATAGTGTCCCCTTTCTTTACTGCATGGGCTATTTTCTCCTCCATTTGTGCTTTTGCACTCCTGACCACTTTCTCTACCTCCCAGTATCCCGTGACTTTGACGACCGTGATTGGGAGCCTACTGAAAGGGTGACTCAGTCGCAGCGCCTGTCATCGGGGTGACTGGGGAAGGTGGTAACCAGATGGAGGATGCGTGAAATAGCGACATCCTGTCTCTTCATGACTACACATGGGGGGAGCGAGCATACTGAGTGCGGGGTGAGAGGGGACTTAGAGGTTGTAGGGGGTGGTGCTGCTGTGAGCTGCTGAGCTGCTTCCATGGCATGGTGGCTGGGTTCAGGTCTGCGGTGGGAATGATGCTAGGTTTGGGTCTGGGCGCAGGTACTTTTTGTTGCGCCTGGCCCGAATTTTTATTTTTTCTGCATTTGCACCCCCCCCCCAACATGCACCTACCTGGAGTTGAGAATCCTTAAGTAGGGGGGTACGGAAAATCCCAAATTCCTGGCACCATTTTGCTGTGCGCCGGGGAGTACATTGCGCCATTGCCCTAATGGCGGTCGCCCATCGGCGATTGCCGTCATCACATAGATCCCTGCCTCCCTCTGCTTCTCTTGATACACATCCCTGTCCTCCCTCATCTGTGACTTCTCGCATCTCTTGAATGCTAATTGTTTTGCCCTAACTTTTAGAACCACTTCTTTTGAGCACAATAGTAGCCTTTTTTTCCTCTTACTTTTGCTAACCAGCCTGGCAGAGAGGTCTGTTGCCCTCAAATTGGCCCCTTTTATTTTTGTCCACTGTTCTGCCACTCAATTCAAAACATCCCACCCCCCAGGGCACCTATGAGGTATTCCCCCATCTTTGTAAAGTCTGCATTCTTGAAATCTAGAACCTTTGCCTTTGTGTGGCTTGATTCTGCCACAGTTCTTGTATTAAACCACACCGTAAGATGATCACTGATCCCCAGGTGATTACCTATTGTGATGTTTTCAGCACTGTCCCCATTGGTGAGTACAAGATCCAATAATACCCCCTTCCCCAAGTGTAGGTTCTCCTCTACCAGTTGCTTGAAAAACACCCCCTGCAGGGAGTGCAGAATGTAGCTGCTCCTAGCCAAAGCTACAGCAGGAATACTCAAGTCTATATCTGATAGACTGAAGTCTCTTACCTGCAGCATCTTCCCCCTATTTGCCATCTTTTGGATGTCTTCCACCAAAATTTTGTCTATTTCTCCCCCTGTGCTGAAGATCGGCAAACCACTCCAATGCACATAGCTGCTCCATTTCCCTTCTTTAGTGTGACCCACATTACCTCCACCCCCCCCCGTATTCCCTGTACCTCTGTTGCCTTAATGTTGTCTCTCATGTAAAGACCCACTCCTCCCTCTTTCTTACTCACTCACTCTGTCCTTCCTGAACAGAGCATATCCTGGAATGGCTATGTCTCAGTCATGGTTCCTATTGCACCATGATTCAGTAATAGTGACAATGTCTAGGTCAGCCTCTGCCATCATGGCCATCGGGTCTGGGAATTTATTACCTAGACTTCTTGCATTTGTATGCATGCCCTTCCAAATACTGTTGCTACCCCTTCCACCAGCCACCTTTTTTTCCCTTTTGCCTGTTCTCCTCATCACCTTTGTCTTCTTTCCCATCCATCTTTATGCATACCCCTTTTGCCTGTTCTCATCTCCTTTGTCCAACTTTTTGCATACCATTTTATTCTTCTTGTTACAATGTTCCATAGGAATTTACCCCATTATGACTCTATTGACTATGTCAGCTTGTTGGGGGTGGGGCGGCAGTTTCTGTCACCCTGACTTATTCCACCACACCCCTTGGCTAGTTTAAATGCTCTTTAATGAAGCATTTAAACCGTTTACTTAGGGCTGCTGTATTCCTCCCAGACGGATGTAGGCCATCTCCCTTATATAGGCTTTTATCCCTCCAGTTATGCCCCCTATCCCCAGTATAGCCAAAACCCTCCTTCAACCATGAGTTAATCTCTTGGTACCAAGTACCCTAACATCCCCCATGTCATAGACAGGCAACACCTCAGAAAAAGCCACTGAGCGAGCTACCTGTCTAAGACCCCTCCCCAATTCACAGAACTCCTGCTGAACCACACTATCCTCATCCCTAGGTGTACGATGACATCCAATTCTCCCTCTCTTCCTGCTGCCCTAGTGATTCCTAGGACCCGCTTTCCGTCCCTCCTAGCTGTGGCGCCAGGTAGGCACTTAACATCCCTTTCCCTAAATCTGTCCTTCTTACAATGGAATTCCCCACAAGGAGTTGTTTTCTCCTCCTCCAGGGTTCCTTGCCACCCTCCATGGAGTGCTCACTGCAGAAGTGCCCCACATCATCCCTTGCCCCCACTGCAGGGGAATCCATGTAACTGTCACTCACTGCCACAGCAGCATAGGAATTGTGCAATGGTACCATATTAGGGATGTGCCTCTGCCTCTCCACCATTGGCTCCTCCAAGTCCATCATAGTCCAGCCCCCCCCCCCGTTGAGGAGAGAATACAGAAATCTGACCACAATGGTTCTCTCAAAGGAAAATGTTAGCACAGAAGACAGAATGCAGTTCATAAAAATCAGAAAAACCTGAACACAATAGAAAAAAAAACAACTTTTGTCTTACAACTAGTCCAGAACTTCCTCAACAAAAACAGTGAGTCCAGACTGATAGAAGAAATCCTCATAGAGCAGTTAGACCCTCTGCTAGCAAACTTTGTGTATGGAATCAAGAAACAGGGCAGCTCAGAATATGAGCCAGGTGCCATCAGAGAAATACTGGAAGTGTGACTTGCCACCTAGCCAAAAAAACTACTCTGCTTCTATATTCCAGTGACCCCAAGCATCCTTGAAGGAGACACAACAGACCTTAACAGCCAAGCAAAAATACTTGAAAAACCTAGGCGGGCCAACCATCCCAGACAGGTTGAACCACTAACTGAGTCAGATATTAGCTTCCTATACTGTAGTGGCACTGTAACTACCTCTCTCCCACAGCCCTATTGCACGTATTATTCTTTAATATAGGGCTCTACTTCACTGTATGCACCAGTCAGCAACACCAGCTATAGTGGGGAGACCTTGTATTAGGCACAGACAGCAAGAGAAAAGAATACCTAGAATAGCATGAAAGGCAAACAAAAGTTGAACAAGCACAAACATTAGAGATATACAACCAGTCCTCCCAAGAATGTACAGAAACACCAGTAATCCAGACTGAGACTCAGTCACAGTCTACTAAAAGTATGCCAGGCAATGGCCCCCCTCAGATGCTGCATCCAGATTCTCCATTTTACCTCACCCCAAATATAAAACTAAAACCAACCGGCTACTGGTACTGCTGCAAGACTATCCGACAGAATAAAATTAGAGGCATAGTAAAACTCCTTCAGCAATCTGCAGGTCTACCCCAGAAAAGCGTATAATTAGCCACTTGACCTGAAAACTGCAGTCCAGATGCTAATAGATTCCAACATCCCTCAAACTGATGTTGCTCAAGTCTCCAGACACAAAAAAACATTCAATCAACAACTACAGTACTTTATCAGAAAAGAAGCAGAAAGCCATTTTTTCCATCCTATCCAGTGACTGTGTGCAGCCATCCACTTCTGCAGCACAGCATCAGATTCAAACTACGCTGCAAGTGTCACATCCTGCCAGACCATGGCCAGCCACACCAACTCACCAGGAAATGACGCATTCTAGCACACTAACAACTGCCACCTCGCAGTACTCCACAAGAGGCAACATTTTTGGATCACACTGCACATTTACGGGGCGTCTCCATCAATATATGCCAGTCTCTACCTCCAGAAAAAAGTGGAGATACATACTTTAATTCTGACACAGAGTAAATACTAACAGCTACAGTTCTAAATCAGTTATAAGGTCCAGTTCTCCCCCCCCCATCCCCCAAGTTCTTGTTGGCCACAATTATTGGCCTCTGTTTAAACCTCTATTAAAAGCCACAGTCATTGGCAAAAAAACATTTTAGAGGGACAATGTCAACCTGTTTTTCATCATATTATCTCTAGTTAAAACCACACATTTTATGATTGCTTACCTTCTCCAAAATTCATTGATGCTGTTTGTTTTGTCTGTCTCCTTGTTTAGTAGAACGGAAATGCATGGCAATATACATTTATAAAACAACCTTGTTTTGTTTACAATCCTGGATCTGTTCTTACTGCATACCTCCTGAGCATTAGAAACACACGTAAATAGTGCAGTCACTCACGAGGCAGTAATCCCCTAAACCCCCACTACATCATGAAGGGCTAGACTGTGTTGGGGGTATTCCTAAGTCCATGAAACATGCTGTGGGAGCTGATCAAGGAATGTAAACAAACATGTGTTTGTGTGGTAACACCAGTATGGTGAGCAATCTGTTTTTCACTTTTTTTAAAGAAAATTAGAATCAGAATAAAACAAACAGCTGCATCAACAATCTTTACAGAATGTGAGCAATCATAAAATGTGTTTTTTAGAGTAGGGACACTTTGTGACCTAAGGGGGTTGACAGTGTCCCTTTAAATACAGTTTTACACATCTCAGTGATGAGAGTCCCATACAGCATACAGAGCCTCCACATCCATAAATACAGGTTAAGTCCTTAACAATTTTCGGATCCATATATTACAAAACATAACAGATAGGGGACTGTAATTACTCAGCTATAGTACCATCTCGAGGTTCTGGGAACATGTTGGAACCTCTCAAGTTTTGCTCTTGAGATTCAAGTGTTCCCAGAACCTCTTGATGGCATTATAGCCTCATAATACACAGTCCCCTATTATTATATTTATCTCATTTTTATTTGTACATATTTACTGAATGCAAAATATTCTCCCTCTGAATATCTGTATGGCCTGTTTTTTCTCTTCTGACCATTTCTTTATAGTTTTTATATATATTATTCTTCTTGTTCTTTCTCATGTTTCTCATTAACCATGCAAACAAATCACTTTTTTAGTATTAACTGACTTGAAATTCTATTTTCTAAATTAGTTATGTTGGGGCTCTTTCCTATTGTGAAAAATCTTTGGTAAAGAGACTAGTAATCTGTATATATTTAAAAAGTTCTGTCTGACTCAGTTTGTATTTTTGTTTGCATTTCTTCCCACTTAAGAAGTTTGCCATCTGACAACAAATCAAACTATCTTTATATACCTGCTGTTTCCCAGGTTTTGAAGTCTAGTGGTTTTTGATTTATCTCATAATTTGAGTTGTTCCACTGCATGTTACTCAATTTTTTTTACTCCCATTTTGTTTAATTTAGGAAGTTTTTTGTTATGATTGCTAGATTATGTATGATATCACTTTTATTTTTATTATATGATGTAGGGGCAAACCAAATATTTTTTATACATGTAAATGTTGTTGGCTTGTCATCCAATAAAGTACAGCATTTCCCCAAAAGAGATTTACTTTGTTGTTACATGCCCAGTTTAAAACTGTTTAGCTATAAATGTGCTGTAGTAACTTTTTGGAGCAGGGCAGGCAAGCCGTCCCTGTTCCTTACACATAACTAGTGCCAAGAAATGCATAGCTGTTTATTGTTCAAATGCATTTCTTGATATGCTTTACCACATTTTAAACCATAAATATGGAATTGGGGTGAGAATAGTTTGAAACATGTATGACATTAGAGGAATTACAGACATCTTATGTATTTGTATTTAACCCCATATTGATATAGGTATTTATTGTCTGCCTTATAATTTACAAGGGATATCATTCAGAAGTGGTATAAAATAATAGAGCACATCTTTTCTAGTGAATTTGCTGTTTTGATAGCCAGGTAATTCATGGCCACCAGGTCTCTGTACTGGATTAAAATGGCCAAGATTTCTGCTGGTGATTGAAGGTTAAATGTTATTATTTCAGATTTATTCTTGTCAATTGTATACCAAGGAACTCACAAGAATTTGTCAGTGGTTATTTTTACTTCTTTTAAACTTTTCCTTAGATTGGTTAGCATGAGTAAAACATCGTCCATGTACGCTTTTAGCTTTAATTCCACTCATCGAGTCCTGACTCCTGCAATATTTTAATTTGCCAGTGTCTCATCAGTAGAAGGGCAAGCACAAATAAAGTTGAAGAAAGTGGACAGTCTTGTTATACTCCACTTAGTAGATTGAAGTCTTTTGTAAATGTGTTATTAACTTTCATTTTAGTTTTTGGATGGTTGTACAAGATTTTTGTAATCCACTTAATTATTTCTACTGGTAAGGCCATTTAGGTAGTACGTGGAGCAAGTATATCCATTCTACCATACTGAATACTTTACAAGTAATGTGAAAATAGCATATAACTTTTTCCAGTGTATTCTGTCAAAAACCATATATTGTGTATGCCTGTAAATATTGATCTACTAAGGACAAATTCTCCTTGGTCTGGTGGATTAATATTTCTAGATAAGGTAGAATTTAATTATTTGTGATTTTTGCTAATATTTTATGCCATTATTTAATATCACCACTGGTCTGTAATATTCAAATTCTTTGTATCTTTTCCCAATTTAGTATTAAATAGCCCATGATTTTATCATTTATTATTTGAATGTGATTATTTTCATCCTATATAGAAGTTATTTCAGTTTTGTGTTCTTGATTTTTAATTCTCTGTGCTGTTTTCCAGTATTTTTTCCTGGTTAAATGCCTTTGTTTTCTTCCTTTCATTTAATTGTTTTTTGTTGTTGTAAATCTGTGTTGTTCAGTAATTTTTGTATTATTCTTATAATGTTTCTTAGCATGCATATCATCTTCTTGTGCTTTTTTAAAGTTCTTTCATCTTAGATTCTGTTTCATTAAGTTTCATTTCCTTTGTTTATTTAACCAAGATAAATATGAAATTATGTGTCCTCTAATTATAACTTTAAAAGTGCTCAGTTTCTGATGATATCTTTATTTTTATCACATATGTTTCAAAATATATGGACTGCCCTCTCTAGTTCTGTTACAACTCTTCAGTCTTTTTATAAGTTGCTATTAAACCTCCACGCTGTTTTATTGTGTTGTTGAAAATCCCATTTGAAGCTAAAAGTTATTGGGTTATGATCTACATTTGATATGCATTGGGGTTGAATATCTGAGTGGTGACCATCAATGTCAATATTAATAGATTTAGATACCATGACATAGTCTAATCGAGCACGTGTTTTATATCTACTCAAAGTGTGAGTGTAACTTTTTTCATTACAATGCAGTTCACTCCAATAATCTATTAACAGTTACATTGAAGAAATGTTGAAAAGTCTTGATTTATATTTATCCTGCTCTTTGGTGTGGGAAGATTTATCTAATGTCATTTAAGCAGTTCCTATTATCCATGAATATCATATTTTCGGCTTCAAATGTGCAATTTCTTTATTGTGGCTAAAAAGCAGTTGAATTTTTGAAATGGAGCATACAGTGTTCTAGCACAAATGTTGTTAATCTCAATTTATAATAATAATATTCTGCCCTCTGAGTCTGATAATGAATATATTATTTTTCCCTTAAATTTCTTGTTGACAGTAATTATGGCCCCTTGGTTTTTCTATCCTTACTTCTTGAAAAATAAACCTGCTTGGCCTATGATTCTTTTTCATTTTTAAAGCGATTTTTGATCCAGATATGTCTCTTGCAAAACAGGCAAAATCAGCATATGTTTTAATATAGTTAGGTACTCTGTTTCTTTTAATAGCTGAATTCAAACCATTGACATTCCAAGTGATAGCTTTAAATTAGCATCCCATTTAATGTAATTAGGTATCTTTTCTTAGGCTCATAATATAAGCTTATTATTTTAATAAAAGCAAACGTTGCTGTGTAAACTAAAATAATTGTATTTTATATTCTCATGCCTCATCCTCTTTCTTTTTCTATTCAGTTTTCACCCCAGAACATCACCCACCACCGTCTCTCCCCAGTGCCAATGAAATATTCCTGACACATCTTGAAACCACTTGAGGCACTAACAGTCCTTCAGATAAGTCTATTTTGGATGTATTTTACATCCATAAATTAGCTCAAAATGTCCAAAAATTTAGTCTCTGGAGTCACTAACGTCCAATAACATTTCCCTTGTTTAAGGCTGACGTCTGTTTTTCATTGTGTGGATGTCATATATTTAATTTTTTTTCAGTCTTGTGGACTTGTTGCCAGTTGTCATGGCAATCTTTTCCTTTTACAAATTCTGGTCTCTGCCCCCCACCACCAATTGCTGGCAGTGTTTGCTTCGCGCATGTGTATGTACAGGGACAGTCTATTTGGCGCCTGCAGCTATCGTGAGGATGGTGATTAGAGAGCAGCCTAGAGCAGACTGGACAAGCATGGAGTAAGTAGCAAGTGAGGGTTGGGAGTTGGAACACCAAGTCTGAGAAAGACAGTTTCCTCATCCTCCTGTCCAGATATAATGTTCCTTGCTAAAACAATGTGTAAATCATGTGACAGCGCCAGGCAGCTACACCTAGTTCAGCTGCTTGGCTTAAAATGCTTGGGCAGGGAATCATAAATGCCCCTGTTAATGTTCAGTTTTACCCTGGTAAGTCAGCCAGCATGTGTGTACTAATTAAAAAAAAAACTGTTTTTACCCAACTTACAGTGGGGCATGCAACAAACTTTTTCGTGTGTAATTGTGGCCAGGGTGTTGTTGTGGACTCACTTTCAGTTCTCCAGCTTGTCGAATGTGCTGGAATTAAAAAAAAACACACATAGCTCGGGACTGGGAAGGTTGGTAACACCGGCAGCTCAGTGCTGTGATTTTGTTAGTTTAGTGGTAACCGCCGCCCACTGCAAGTCATAATAAAGGGCTGTCTCCTGTGTTCTTCTTGCACTTTTTCTACTGGTCAGTTTCAGCTTATAGTGGATTTCTTGATGCTTCTTTGTCTTTTGTCTGATGCATCCAGCATACATCTTGGTCTCGTTTGTTGAGAAATGCGCACATTGTGTTACAATTAGTGTAGGTGTGGCACTCCACAAATAACTTCCCCATGAGACAGCTTTCTGTAATCGACGAGACTGTTTCTTTAATTTTCAACTATGGAAGACAATGGCACATTTCATTTAAAATTCCATAGGATGGCACCTATCTGGTACACATTTTTCTTCCTTGGGGTATTTGAAAAGTTACCTGTCTGTGTTTGTTTTTCTTGTTACAATTACTTAGTAGGCAGCCCCGCTGAGCTATAACAAGTAACAAGTAATTTTTTCATGAGTCCCTGCTTCTGTCCATTTCTACTGCTGAGTGGGTTGGAGGAGCAGTGGGAACCTAAGTGTTTAGCTCAAGGTCAAATAGTGATTATTTGACTTTCATGAGGTTTTAACCTGCGAATCCCACTTCTCAAGTGTGTTCAACTCACTAGACTACACTGCCTCCACACAATGTGTGTGTGTTGTGTTTTTATAAGATGGCAAGAAAAAAAACTTAGAAACTTTATTGCGTGAAAGACCTAAACTGCCCATGCATTAAGATTTTTTTTACTACAAGATAACCATTGGCTAACTACAGTAAGCCTCTTCAGAGTGTGCAGCAAAGGATTAACAAAGCACTTCACTGAGGCAGTATAAGGACACTTGGCCTTTGACCTTCTGCCTTACTATTCACCCCTGGCTGCATCCTTAATCTTTTTATGCACATCCAGTCTTGGCTTATTGCTTACTTATATAATTGGCTGAAATGCAGAATATTTAAGGGTATTGTGGATGTAAATAAGCCATTTGCTTTTGCAAATAACTGAATTTGTATGCATCTGCATGTCAATTGGATTGCTAGCTAGCAAAATGGCAACAGTGAGATCCCATTTGCAGGGTAAGCAAGAAGGAGCACAGATCTCTGAGAAGCTGTCCTTTCTCAGTCATTTGCACATTGGGGTGGGTGCTTGATGGGACAGTTAAAGGAACAAAAGGTGCCCTGGGCTCCTGTTGTGTCCACCACACCATCAGAAGATGGTAATTTCAGTGAAAAACTTTTGTTTAGCGTAAAGTTAGCAAGGCATTTGACACAGTCCCACACAAAAGATTAATACACAAGTTAGCCAGCCTTGGAGTGGGTCCCAAAGTGGTAGCCTAGGTTAAAAACTGGCTGGACAAGAGGATACAGAGGGTAATAGTAAACAGAGTTTACTCTGAGGAAAGGGGGGTTACTAGTGGGGTACTGCAGGGTCCAGTACTGGGACCGGTCCTCTTTAATGTCTTCATAAGTGACATTGCTGAGAAGCTGGATCAGAAGATGTTTTCCAGATCAGCCCATGGTTTTCCATATGGCAGTGCATATCAGCTTGAAACACTGAGCCAGGTTATGTTACCAAGTTTGAATGCCTCCACAGCCAGTTACTCACTGTATGACCTTGAACAAGAACCTTGACTCCTGCAGCGAATGCCAATTAGTTGACTTCTAAAACTATAGGACTTGGAGTATTCTGACTGCCACAATTTGTCGAATGGAATTATTTTGATTTCCAAAAAATTGACAGCTGAAGTATTTTGACCCCAGTAAAACTCAAATGACTTCCAAATTTCAACCCATGGAAGTATTTGACTTTCCACCCAAAAAAATATATCTGAAGCCCTGGGCACTAACACTAGACAGGCTATTCTCACTGCCTTAAGCTGTTGCCATTAGTCTTTTTGCCAGACCACCCTTTCCTTCTCTTTTTAATACTAGAGTTTGGAAATTGTAGGTGGTGGTGTTACTTTTTTCAATATTCAGTAACTCTTAAATACATTGAGGGTTAGCAGAGGGAGTCTGACCTGTGATTTGGGGTCACTCCCGGTCCTCAGATGCCACATTTTATAGTGGGAGAGAGAAATATGTAGAATTAATGTGTCTTTGATAAAGTATCAAACCTATTCCCAGTTTTAGACAACCTTCACCCCCCACCTTCTTTGCAGTGAATGTTACAGCGTGAGTTAACATGAACCTAACCTTAGTCACCTGGCAGGGTCCCCCTACTTTCCTGCTGCTGATGCCTGCCAACACCTAAGATGCCAGTTACCTGTTCCACTCCTTCAGTGTTCCATTCTCTCGCTATAATGGTAACATTCGAACAGTGTTTACCAATAACAATCAGTCAGGATGAACATTGTCAGGCAGTAATGGCCAGCCCGATGTAATGTGGTTACTGGAGAAAGGATGAGAAGGGAGATAGGAATAAGGGGTTATGTACAGCAGCATACATTGGTAGTGTGCTGTAGTTGGAATTTCTGAATGGAAGGTGTGGAGGAAAATAAGCAGATGTTGGGAGAATGGCTGAACCATAGCTATGGGAGCTGAAAAGAGAAAGTCATCTGCCCCAACAAAATTTGGGGTAGTGGAGAGAGAAAGAGTGGAGGTCAGATTTGCAGAGTGAGAGGGCAGTTTAGAAGGTAGTAGAGGTAGCTGGAAATTGACTTAAACTGCTGTAGAACTTACAGATGAAACAAACATTGTGAGAGAGCCATCTGTCCTCCAGCAAGGGAGAGATAAAGAAGAATATAGAGGGTGGCCCATCAGTGCAGTGGTTGTATTTCCACTTGCGGTGCCGGCTACCTAGGTTCAGGAATGGACCTGAGTCATTGGAGAGCCGGCCATGGGAGAAGGATCAAGCGTCCTCTGGACTGCTCTCCTCCTCCAGGGGGAAGGCGCGATGTGTGACCGGTGATAGAGGAACCACTGGCGGATGCTGGGGGTGCCAAAACATCTGGCGCCAGCTTGACTCTGAGGGGTGGGATGGACGCTGGCATTAGTGCATGCCATCGCCCCTCACTTACAGGGGAAGAAAATTGAGCTGCCAGCCACCCTCCATGATGCCAGTCCTCAGCTCCGATTAGCCTCCAGGATGGCCCCTTCTTGACCTATCCTGTCATCTGTGGTGCTGGATGGGGAGACCAGTGCCATGGCCCCACCCAGGGGGGTAAGCCAGGGGGTGTCAAGGGGGCGGTGTGTCCGATATGGAGGTGGGAGCGAGGGTCTGAGACCTGGTGAAGTTACAGGGTGGCTGGCGGCCACAAAAAGCATAGTAAATAAAAAATGTAATAATACAGAGAGCAGTGGTGAGTACAGTGGGGGAGGGACAATTCAGCGCAAAAGAACAACAGGAGTGAAAGAGTGGGTTCAGCCTACCCAGGATAGTTTTGGAGGCAGTAATGTATACCACACACCTTTAGTCATATGCTGAGAGAATCATTTTCACAATGATTTCACGGTGGACAGGGAAGGGGAGACAGGATTTGTTCTGATGTGGAGCCCCTAGTTTGTAGATGATGTTAGGGTGACATGAGAAGTTGATGTGGCAATCCAGCCAGACTCCTAAGTATTTGAAAATTGGAATGGGGAAATTGGATATTTTTCCTATCTTTTTATATAGTTATTAATTTAGAATTTGTTGACCAGAAAAATCAGTCTTTTGCCTGATGTCAAAGGTCATAAGGCAAATGACATGGAGACTTTTTGTAGCATTTAGGGCAAGATGATTACCTTGGAACCAGTGTTGTACACTTGTCTCTCAGGAGCAGTGCTGCCACTTCTAGGACAGTGGGACCATAAGCATAAAACACTGTATCATCTGCTTACTTGTGAACTGACGAGTAGACACAAGCTAAACACTAACACATCGAAACATAAGAAAAGGACCACAAGGCCCATCCAGTCTGCTCTAACCCTACCAACCTGATGTGGAAGGCCCAAGGAGTTGCTGTTAATAAACATAGAAATGAGACACGGATGGCTCCTCTCCTTGTAAATCCATATTTAGTAAATTACTGCTTGGCAATACCAAGTCCTTGTATGTGGGCTACAACTATACACCCCCACCAACCGTAACCAAACCTGTCCTGGATGAACTGCTGGGCTGCTTCTGAGAGTAACATCTTGGTGAAGTAATGCTGTTAGGGGATTTCAACCTCAACTGGCTTGACAAAGGCCCCTGCACATTTAAAAATACTGTTAATGTCACAGATCTTCACCAAATTAATTAACGAACCCACCAGGCTAAACACCAACTCAGGGAACCACTCCTTATTGACTGGGTCCTGGTCAGCAGAACAGATCATTTTCAAGCATCTGGAACCTTCTATGACTCTCTGAGTGAACACTGCCCAGTATACTATTGTAACCCCCCTGCAAATGGGGGTTCCCAAAAGACTTCCAGGAGCTTGCTTGAATGCTCCAAGCCTGAATGGTGTTTGGCATTTAAGCCATTTATCAGTGAGTGTTTTTAGAACCTCTGGTACTGTCTCTTTAAGAGCTGTCTGCTTGCAGACATAATTAGTTTGTATGGGGGACTGTGTGTTTCTTTGATTGAGTACCACTCAAGCTGCTGCTAATTCACCCCATTTTGCAGTCACTAGAGTGCAAAGGGAACCTGTCTGAAAGATGTAACTGATTGCCAGAAATCATTTACAGTAATAATAAAATTACAGTTTGTCTAACCTGCTTTCTTTGCAGTCAGAACTGTCTGCCTAGTTCCCCATTCTGGTTTTGAACTGCTGAACTGGACCAATCAGTGTGGGGTAAACTAGCTCTAAAATGATGCCTTGGACGAATCAGAACTTGGGACTCATAATCTGAGCCAGCCACAAGAGGATTGTATGGGCAGTGACTCTGGGAGATGTAGTTTAGACTTGGTGCCTTTTGGACCAACAGCAGCAGTCTATTGTGAGTGACAGCCAATCCAGTCAAGAACTGGGAGGAACTCAAAGGAAGTGCCGGTTTTGTCTGTTGGGAGTTTCAGTTTGAGATCTGAAAGTGAAGGGAAAGAAACCCTGTGCTCCTTCAGTGCACAGTTTCAGTCAAAAACGTGTGCAAGGCCCAGAGTTCGGTCTACAACTTGTGTAACTGCTTGTTAGGACTGAATCCGTCCTGTGAAAAGAATCAAAGGATCTCTGAAGAGTAGAAACCAGGCTCACCCTGTAGAAGACTGAAGAAATTGTTGAATTACACTCGGTCTGTCAGGAACTGAATCTGCTGTGTGTTCTCCTGGTTATTGTGCAGTAATTGCGATTGGGATACAGATGCAGCCTGCCTGGTATAGTGTTTCTTTTTTACCATATAAATGTGTGAGGAGTCTCTTGAGATCAAAAGTAGCCCTGCTGACATTGAAGGACCATATCTTCTTTGGAGGTCGTGAGTACTAATTGGGTCGCTCCTGTTGAATTGCCACATTAAATCCAAATGGAATTACTGTACTGCTGACTGTTTAATTTTCCTTTTCTCTGTGTGAAAGGGCCCCTACCAGCTGCCACGGTTTGGACTAGCCACTAGGGCCTGGGTACCCAGGGACAGTAACTGGTAGGGATAGGCTGTGCACAGAGCCATAGGTAGATAGTAAAGTGATAAGCTAATTAACCTGATTTCCCCTGTCCTTGTTATATCCCCTCAAATAAATCAGAGCTGTTTGTTTCAACAAAGTTATACTGCCTGAGGTATTTGTCTATGTTAAAGTACTGTACTGTGATTGTTGCACTGTATCTTATTTTACAGGATGTCCCGTGCCTGAACCAGCCTTGGGGGTAAGTGTATACTGCGAAGGTAATTCTGCTATATTGTGGGGCCACTAGTGGGAAGAAAGGGGTTGCAGTGTCCCAGAGGGCTGTGACCAAGTAAGTTTAACTATTGCAAACCCTGACCTCTGGGTGGAGGCACCCGCCATTGGATCCAGGCCCCTCAACCTGTTAGTGGCAAATCAGGCAGGGGTAGTAGCCCTGGGATAGCGCCATCTAGGGGTTACATTTGGAGGCTCACCGCTGGATTGTGTGTCCTCTAGTGGCCATATTTACAAACCACTGTTAAGGAAAATAAATAAATAAATAAATAAATGGGTACCCCGACAGAAGTGGCTGGCACCGGCTGGTGGAGTGGTGACTGGGGAGAGATCGACCCCCAAAATGCTATGCTTATCCTGGACATCCCTGGGTATCAATACGGACACTGTGCAGGAGTACTTTCCAAGGTGGAAGGTTTACAAATCCTGTGGTGGTGGGTCGGCACGCCTAATCTGCTCACCCACACTTTCCTGGCCCTAGTAGAGTTTAAGGATCCCATAGATAGCTCAAAGTACCACAGACCATTACCCCAGAGGGAGCCCTCACTGCTTGGAGAGTGATAACTAAGGACGAGAAGACCGGGGAATGACGCCCCACCACTATCTGAAACTTTTGAGGAGAAATTTACAATGGGTTGCTGGAGAAGGGAAAACTGTGGAGGACTTGAAGAAACTATTCTTGCCACCTGTGGTTCCTCCCCAACACCCTCTCCTGCTCCAGTACCCGTAATGGTGGCTGAACCAATGCAGACTCCTATTTCTGCACCTGCCATTAGTCACGACTCCACCCGAGGTTGAGGATCTTCTCTGGCACCTCCCCACCCCCCAAGGGGAGGATGACTGGGAGACCTGGATAGACATATTTGCCCCCAAGTGCTAGAATGGCAGTACTCGGGAAGCGAAAGGCGAGAGGGGTTGGTGAGGCCTCCGAGGTCCTGCCCTGGCTACCATCCGTGCTAAAGCGGACAGTAACCCTAGAGCGACTGCCAAGCCTATCTTGAGGCCTTGGAGAATGTGTAGGGAGCCCAGATTCTGATGAGGACCTATGGTGGAAGTGAGAAATGCACAACAGTACCAAGGGGAGTTGTTGTCTGTGTGTATCTCTCGGCTGGAAAATTATTTACTGAGAATGCCTCAGAAAGGGTAGTTTGCCAGCGATTGAACTGGACCGAAGCCAGACTGGACAGAATCCTTAAGTCTGCCCCTTCTCAGAACTGCTGTTGCTTCCAGTTCGCCTGGCAAATCGACTGAATCCCCCTCCTATGATGAGTTAATGAGAGAAATTGAGGAGTTGAGAAAAGCGCGACCTCGGGAGGACCTGCACCAATAGCTGTGGCTATGACCCGAGTGACTGAGGTGGCCATCAGAGTGAAGTTCAGGGGCAGAGGTTGGCAGTCAATGAGTGCTCTGATAAGGAAAAGATATGCCACAATGGGGTGAACTGTTGAGAGAGATCCGGAATTCAAAAACCAGTCCCTTTATGAAGGCCATCCTGCAAATGCTGGTGACCTATATATCGACTGCATGCTATGGGGTGGGGATACCCACCATGTATCTCCTGCTGATAACAGCTCCGAACTCGATTCCTTGACCATGGAAGTGGAGAAACTGACGAGATGTCTCAAATGCTTATCATATTAGAGACAGAGATGGCACCAAGGTTTCCAGTTAGTAATACGCCCTTGGCTCCCAGTGTGGCACCGCCAGCTCACAACCCAAAAAGATGTTTTGCTATAATTGTGGGAAGGATGGAAGCTTAAAGAAAAGGGAAGCCAATCCCAAAGACACTGACAAAGTTGCATATAGGCTACAAGGAGAGCTTGAGAACAAATCAGTGGTTAAGAGGTGCACGAAATGATCCCAGTGAGGCACCAAAATGCTAATTCACGCCTCTTTGTGGCAAGGTCAGTTGCCCAGGCCCCCACTACCGCCTCTCCAGACTGGTCCAGAATAGTGGGTCCCTCCATGGAGACCACTGTAAAGGAAATGGAGTGTCTACAAGAGCTGTATTAGACAGTGGCTCCCAAGTGACAATTATGTTTCAAGATTGGTATCAGAAGCATTTGTCAGGCGTACCTTACAACCATTAGAAGGACTGCATGTATGGGGTTAAGTGAGAAGGCCTACCCCTATCTGGGTATATCCAATTTGTCTGTTTCCCACCTCCGTGGCTGGGTGGCCGAACAAGTAGAGACCCTAGCCTTAGTGTGTCCCCCACTGGACTGTATGATGGTGTCCCTTGTTGATTGGAACAAATGCTCATATGTTCAGAAGGCTGGCATATTTGTGTTATGAAAACAGGGGTCAAAGACTAGTAGAGCTTTAAGAGTTCGGCTTTAATTAAGAAGGCCTATGAGGCACAGAGATGCTGAAAATATAGAACCAGAGGAACGGTTGGAATTGTATGGAAGAAGGATCCTGAGTCTCTGATCCTGGCACAAATGCCCGAGTGTACCTTACAGGAGAGAGTCCGTATCAGAAAGGATGTTAAGAATAAAATATTAATGTTGGATGCACCAGGCGATGGAAGATTGCCAGAGGGACTGCTGGTCAAGCCTGTATTTTGCCGCTAGAGCCCATGCTTATGCCAGAAGGGTAATGGTCCAAGTTCATAATGTGTCTGAAAGAGACATTCGGGTAAATAGAGGTTGCATCCTGGCTAATGTGCATTGTGCAGACACTGCAGTGCTACCCAGCAGCAAGAGTTCAAGGAAGAATGACAGAGTAGCATGACTTGTTTGATTTCAGCAACTCCCGCTGCCAGCTGAATGGAAAGTGAGGATGAGTGAGAAGCTTGCCCAGAGAGACCAGGTGTTTTCTTTAAAGGAATGGGACGTGGGATGCGCAGCAAGGAGCTGAGCACAATATCCGGCTGCATGGCGAAAGACCATTCGTGAGAGGTCTCGACGCCTGGCACCTGCTGATATAGATGATGTGAGGCGGCATCTGCAAGAGATGTTAGCGGCTGGTGTAATACAAGAATCAGAAGCCCTTATGCTTCTCCCATTGTGGTAGTGAGGAAAAGAATGGGACAGTAAGGATGTGCGTGGATTATCGCACCTTAAACCGGGACTATCCCTGATCAGTACACAATGCCCCCGCGTTCAGGATGCTTTGACTGCCTAACGGGCAAGTGGTTCTCTGTGCTGGATCTCCGCAGTGGGTACTACCAGATCCCGGCGGCCCCAGAGGACCGTGAGAAGACAGCCTTTATCTGTCCGCTTGGCTTTGTGAATTCAATGAGGATGCCTCAAGCGATTTCAGGTGCCCCAGCCACTTTTCAACGATTGATGGAGCGTGCAGTGGGGGACATGAACTTACTAGAGTGCCTGGTATACCTAGATGATGTTATTGTGTTTGGCAGCTCACTGGAGGAACATGAGGCAGATTATTTGGAGGTATTAGATCGACTGGAGACTTTGTGCTAAACTGTCCATTGATAAGTGTCAATTCTTTCAAACATCAGTAAAGTATATGTGGGACACATAGTATCCACGAGGAATAGAGACCGGTCCAAGTAAAGTTGAGGCCTTGACCACCTGGCCACAGCCCAAAAATCTAAAAGAACTGCAAAGATTCCTGGGATTCTGTGGTTATTATCGGCGTTGCCTCAAGGACTATTCAAGAGTGATCCGCCTTTACTTAACCTTACTCAAGGGTATCCCCAACCCACAAAAATACCAAAAGTCAGCGTCCTCAAGACTGAAAGAGTGTATTTTCATCCGGTGAAGTATTTGGGCCCGCTGGACTCCTGATTGTGAGACTGCTTTTCATGAGATCATATATCAACACCCATGCTCCAGTGCTGGCCTATGCGATCCAAAAAACCTTACGTCCTGCACACTGATGCTAGCTTGCAAGGGTTGGGGGGCTGTGTTGTACCAAGAGCACGGAATGGCCTGAGACCAGTGGCCTTTGCCAGTGAAGCCTGACCCATCCGAAAAGAACTATCCTGTACATAAGTTAGGTTCCTAGCTTTGAAGTGGGCTATTGTTGACCAATTCCATGAGTACTTGTATGGGGCTAAAATACTAGTGAAACTGACAATAATCCTTTGACCTATGTGCAGACCTCAGCTAAGTTGGATGCACTGGCCACAGGTGGCTTTCTGCGTATCTACATATGACTATGCTCGAATGCCAGGCAGGTCTGAACCACATAGATGCTGATGCTCTCCCGGGGCCTGTTCCCCAGAATGATTGGGTCGATTGGCAGAACCTGACATTGGGCACTCTGCGGAAGTTGACAGGGAGGAACAAATGTCCCGCAGGACGCAGTGGACTGCATAGTGGATTGCTGGGACCTCTGAGAATTGCCACCTGCTGCTTATTGCCACTCTTCTGCAATAGACATTGGTGCACTGCCTCAGCTGGACAATGACAGTATTCAAGCGGCTCAATCCACGATCCTATGATCAAATCAGCTTTAGAAGCCCTCTATGCAGGAAAGATGTGTCCAAATTACGCCCACTGATTTGAGAACTGCACTGTTATACAAAGAAGGTCCTAAGTTGAAACTGATCAATAAACTGTTATATAGAAAACAGTAGACAGAGGGACAAGTAGACAAACAACAACTGGTGCTGCCCACTGCCTTCGAGACTCAGTATTGAGGTCCTTGCACAACCACATGGGCACCTTGGTATAGACAGAACACTTGACTTGGTGAGATCCAGATTCTATTGGCCTAAGATGGGGCTGATGTGGAGCAACACATACTGAACTTGTAGTCGCTGCTTACAGAGGAAAGCTTTGCCCCAGAGGCTGCTCCCTTGTTAACATAACCACCAGTGCACCCATGGAGCTGGTCTGTGATGATTTTCTGAGTTTGGAGTCAGATCAAAGAAATATCAGTAATGTGCTGGTGGTCACTGACCATTTCACGAGATATGCCCAAGCTTTCCCCACAAAGACCAGAAAGCATCCACTGTAGCCAAAGTACTCGTGAAAACTTTTTGTTCACTATGGGGCTCCACAAAGAATCCATTCTGATCAAGGGAGAGACTTTGAGAGTCGTCCTGATCAAAGAGATGCTTTCTCTGTGGGGAGTGAGAAAGTCCAGAACCACTCTTTACCACACGCGGGACCCACAGCTCTGAGCGTTTCAACCGCACTTTGCTAGATATGCTGGGCACCTGCACCCAAAGGACAAGCCTAGATGGAGTCAACAAATTAGCACCCTGGTACATGCTTATAACTGCACCAAAAGTGAGTGCCACTGGGTTCTCCCCTACCGCCTGATGTTTGGAAGAGAGAGCTCGACTACCGGTAGATGTGTGTTTTGGGGTCTCTCCGATGGGGTTCAAGCTGACAACTATTTACAGTATGTGCAAAGTTAAAGGCCCAGCTACCTATGCGTACCAACTGGCTCAAACCATGGCTGTCAAAGAAATCTGGCCAACAAAGAAAGGTATGATAAAAAGGTGAAAGCTACAGGAACTCCAGGAGGAGATCGGGTGTTGCTAAGAAATCTGGGACTGCATGCAAACACAAGATTGCTGACAGATGGCACCATCTCCCTCACATTGTAGTGTGGGCAAACTAGATGATCTGCCAGTGTACAAAGTAAGGCCAGAACAATTCAAAGATGTAAAAACAATGCATAGAAATCATTTACTACCATTGGACAAATCCTGATTGAGTCTGAGCCCTAGAAGATGCCCCTCTGGACCAGTGACTAGAGCTGCTGCTAAGAAAGATCAAGAGAGTCTGCACTACAGAAGCTAAGTTAAGTGTTCCCTCCACAAGTCCCAGTTGAGCATGACTGTCAGTCCATATCGGAAGAAAGTGAGAGTGACTTTGAATACTATCACTACTTACGAACTGAGTCAATTGTTTGAGGCAATCCCTAGTCAATACTGGAGACATAGCTGGGCCTTCTGGACTGTTTAAGCCCCTAGCTTCATCCCTGGAGCCAATGCTCCCAGAAAGTGAAGTGCAAGCATCAGATCAGATGAAATGGAATCATTGTGCATGGTTGAACTGTTTGAGCTTTCAGGGGAGGAAAATGATAGATTGGGGCAGACTGGTGATACACGAATAAGAAAAGTATTTTGAGTGCCCTGACAGTCCACTGCCAGTGTCCAAAGCTCTCTCATGGCCAAATGTTGTGGACTCAGAAACTGTAACTCCTGGAGCTGAAAGTGCCCCAAGTTCTAGCCTCTCTACCCCATGGAGACTCCTGACAAGTGTGGACAATGCTGAAAATGAGGCTCAGAGTGCAGAGACTGTAACAGTTCCCCCTAGAAAGACTGGTCGAGCTATAAAGCCTGTGGTGCACCTCAGTTATGATTCCCTTGGGAGGCCTGTGGATTTGCCTCTCAATGTTGTCCATAAGGAGTGTATGTGTCCCAGGCTCATTGCCCAAACTGATGCGTCAGTGCTAACTCCAAGTTACTTGTGTTGCCTTCTAGATATGGTGCCCTTGCCCGTCCAGCCCTAAGGCAACTGATAGGGAAGGGCCCCCTCTCTTCAGGTTTCCATGTACAAGAGTAATAACTTGAGTTGTGTACAATGTGTGTGTTATACTGTGTAAAGAGTGACGTACTGCAATGTTTCAGAAATGGTTCTTGGTAAAATGATGTATTGACTGATGATTACATGTGTGAGCCTAATGCAAATGTATATAGTTTGCAGTTAAACTTGTAAGGTACTTGTAGCGGACGATAAGCTTTTCCCAAACCAGGAAGGTGTAACCCCCTGCAAATGGGGGTTCCAAAAGACTTCAGGAGCTTGCTTGAATGCTCCAGCCTGAATGGTGTTTGGCATTTAAGCCATTTATCAGTGAGTGTTTTAGAACCTCTGGTACTGTCTCTTTAAGAGCTGTCTGCTTGCAGACATAATTAGTTTGTATGGGGGACTGTGTGTTTCTTTGATTGAGTACCACTCAAGCTGCTGCTAATTCACCCCATTTTGCAGTCACTAGAGTGCAAAGGGAACCTGTCTGAAAGATGTAACTGATTGCCAGAAATCATTTACAGTAATAATAAAATTACAGTTTGTCTAACCTGCTTTCTTTGCAGTCAGAACTGTCTGCCTAGTTCCCCATTCTGGTTTTGAACTGCTGAACTGGACCAATCAGTGTGGGGTAAACTAGCTTAAAATGATGCCTTGGACGAATCAGAACTTGGGACTCATAATCTGAGCCAGCCACAAGAGGATTGTATGGGCAGTGACTCTGGGAGATGTAGTTTAGACTTCGTGCCTTTTGGACCAACAGCAGCAGTCTATTGTGAGTGACAGCCAATCCAGTCAAGAACTGGGAGGAACTCAAAGGAAGTGCCGGTTTTGTCTGTTGGGAGTTTCAGTTTGAGATCTGAAAGTGAAGGGGAAAGAAACCCTGTGCTCCTTCAGTGCACAGTTTCAGTCAAAAACGTGTGCAAGGCCCAGAGTTCCGGCTACAACTTGTGTAACTGCTTGTTAGGACTGAATCCGTCCTGTGAAAAGAATCAAAGGATCTCTGAAGAGTAGAAACCAGGCTCACCCTGTAGAAGACTGAAGAAATTGTTGAATTACACTCGGTCTGTCAGGAACTGAATCTGCTGTGTGTTCTCCTGGTTATTGTGCAGTAATTGCGATTGGGATACAGATGCAGCCTGCCTGGTATAGTGCTTTCTTTTTTACCATATAAATGTTGAGGAGTCTCTTGGAGATCAAAAGTAGCCCTGCTGACATTGAAGGACCATATCTTCTTTGGAGGTCGTGAGTACTAATTCGGGGTCGCTCCCTGTTGAATTGCCACATTAAATCCAAATGGAATTACTGTACTGCTGACTGTTTAATTTTCCTTTTCTCTGTGTGAAAGGGCCCCTACCAGCTGCCACGGTTTGGACTAGCCACTAGGGCCTGGGTACCCAGGGACAGTAACTGGTAGGGATAGGCCTGTGCACAGAGCCATAGGTAGATAGTAAAGTGATAAGCTAATTAACCTGATTTCCCCCTGTCCTTGTTATATCCCCCTAAATAAATCAGAGCTGTTTGTTTCAACAAAGTTATACTGCCTGAGGTATTTGTCTATGTTAAGTACTGTACTGTGATTGTTGCACTGTATCTTATTTTACAGGATGTCCCGGTGCCTGAACCAGCCTTGGGGTAAGTGTATACTGCGAAGGTAATTCTGCTATATTGTGTGGGCCACTAGTGGGAAGAAAGGGGGGTTGCAGTGTCCCAGAGGGCTGTGACCAAGTAAGTTTAACTATTGCAAACCCTGACCTCTGGGTGGAGGCACCCGCCATTGGATCCAGGCCCCTCAACCTGTTAGTGGCAAATCAGGCAGGGGTAGTAGCCCCTGGGATAGCGCCATCTAGGGGTTACACTATATTTAGAATAACTGTTTCACTAAGACTCCTAGAAATATTACTATCAGAGATTATTCTTGTTTGGACAACAACAAAGCCTTCCTCTAAGACCTTGCCATGGTGAACATGGAGAACATTTGTCACTTTGAAGATGTCAACCTTGCTCTTGACTTTCTGATAAACAGCTGCGCCAACATTATAAACAAACATGCTCTCTTTGTACAAAGAAGGGTTGAAGCTGTCCGCCCTAAATGGCTAACCCCCTCGCTCCGCAACCTTATGAAGTGGAGGGATCAAGCCTGGGAAGTATTTAAGACCACAGACCACCAGCAAGACTGCCTTGCATATAGACAACTTAGAACCACATGTAAATCCACTTTAAAAAGGCCAAGATCACCTACCTAAAAGGAGCCAATAATCTACCTAGTCTTATGCATTCTGGACATAAGTTAATTGCCTCCATGAAGAATGGACCAGTGCTCCAAATCACAAAATTATCCACAATGCAAACATGTTTAGTGACCATAAACAGATTTCAGAGAAATTAAAGATATTCTTTACCAGTCTAGATTCTTATAAGGACCCATCTGTTGTTCCTGCTCCCTGCTGCCCAACCCTAGCCAGCCACTGTAATTTTCATTTTTGAATGGTCTCCAAAAAAGAGATCCTTGACCAGCTCCTAAAAATCAAAGCAGGAAAATCTGCAGACTGTGACAATCTTGAGTCTTGGCTTCTAAAAATGACTGCCCATATCCTTGCTCATTCTTTGGCTATTCCTATCCTTGCTTCAAAGCACAGTGCCCATAAAGTGTAAGGCTGTTCATGTGGTTCCTGTACATGAAGGAGGAGTCAGGGAATCAATTGAAAACTCTAGTCCCATTTTTATACTCAGCACCCTGGCAAAGGTCCAAGAGAGACACTAACCAATTGCTAGCCTACATTGAATCCTACTCTCTGTTCACTGACTTTTAGCATGGTTTCTACAAGCACCGTGGCACCAATTCAGCCCTAGTACACTTCAGCACTGATGTCCTACATGCCTTACACCATGGTAACCCCACATGGGGCAATATGTGTCAACCTTACAAAGGCCTTCAACTTAGTAAGCCATGACCTGCTGCTGTTCAAGCTGAGGAGTCTGGGCCTAGGCCAACTATCTTGTCAATGGTTTAGATGCTACCTCATGATGTTTAAGCAGTCAGTCACATGGGGGGCATGCCTCTCCTGTCATGTGAGTGATCTCAGATGGGGTCCCCCATGGCTCTATCCTGGGGCCCATACTGTTTTCACTTTTTGTCAATGAACTTCCTGCCAATTGTGGAAGTGCCAAAGTGCTCCTGTATGCAGACAATGCAGTTGGACAGGCTCAGATCTAGAGGGTGTCAAAGACAGGCTTAAAAAGGACTTTAGTGAGCTTGAAACTTGGCTTGTCACTAACTGACTTAATGTTAAAAAAAAATAAGATGATGCTGTTTGGATCCAGAAAGTTGGGCCATGGCCAAAGTGAGCTCATACAGATCTCCACCTCCACAGTTACCTGATTGAAGGTTGTAGATACAATGATGTATCTTGGTGTCTGACTTGGCCAAGAACTCTCTTTCAAGCCTCACGATGAATGTGTCATCAAGCATCTTTCCTAAAAGCTGGGACTGCTCTAGCAGCTCAGATCCTACCCTACTAATGAAGCCCATCTGTCAGTAGCCAGCAGTGTCCTTCTCCCTACACTACTGTATGGGGCACCAATTCTCTCTTTGTTTCCCTGAAAGGCACAGAGCTGATAAAGCGCAAAGCTTTGTATCATAGAATTGACAGGTTTGTGTATGTTGCAGGTAACTGAGAGCATCATTGCAATGTTCTTGCCTCCCTTAACTGGTGCCCCCTTTTTTTTCATATAGCTCTTTTGGTCCCTGTCAGCTCCTCCCGCCAACTGGTGACAGAGACACATAGGTATTTACAGGTTTTCTTCCCTGACCGCCCCCCAAGGCCCCGGCACACAGCTGTGTGAGCATGTGGAGGCACACTGTGTACCTTGTGGTGCCAGCTCAGCCTCTTCCACCTCCTAAAATTGTTTTTTCCACCCCTCTCCACCTACACTACCCAACGGACCTCCACCCGGTGGGAGTGGAACTATAGGGGGGTACCCTCACCACCCTCAGGAGAAGAGAGCTGCCCATCGGCATGCTCGATCCTGCTCCACTGTCCCCCCCACGCCTGTACCCCAATGACCCGAGGTCGTTCCCAAACCCGGGTAGCCAGCATAGCATGAGGTGTGGCATCCAGCATCTCAACCCTCAGCACCACTGGACCGGCTTCAACTGGCCGCCTATTAAAAGCATCTCTACTACCCTACCCTCTATCTGGCCTCTGAGATGCCAATGAACTGCCTTCCAAGTTTCAGAGATATACTGCTCTGGAAACCCATAAGAAGGCATTTACATTCCTCCACATTACCCCTGCTCAGGTTTTCCAGGACGTGGACCACTTTCGTTCAGTGGTCATTCATACACAAGGCCCCAGTACTCTGGAATGAGTTTCCTCTCCCTATCTAGGAAAGCTGTACATATCAGTTCTTCAAGGGACACCTTCCAAGCACAGCTGTTTCTCCTGAGTTACACCCTGTTCCACTTTTGTGCCAAAGCTATTCAGGTGTTTTGTAACCTCTGTTGCCATGAATCATTTCTGGAAGCTAAAGCAATGTGCTTTATACTGTAATATTGCAGAGACAAACTGTGTCCTATTAATTTGTATGTATGAATTGTTATACCTATTGTTGAGTTATTACTTTCTTAGTAATTGTTACTACCACTGCCGCACTGCCTAGTATGTCATTTTTGTATTTGACCTTGTATCAGGGTATCAGGTGAATGCTATTTACTATAACTTATTGTATCTTGGGTCATGCCTGATAAAGGGACTTAAGTCTCAGTAAGCCTACCCAGCTATCAAAATCCAATAAATAAAAATGGGGTCTAGGGCAGAACCCTGTGGGACAGAGCTAATTGGGAGAGGAGGGGAGGGGATGGGAGTCACCTGCAGTACTGTGATCACTGAGATCTGTTAGCCAGGTAGAAACTGAACCATTTGACTGCAAGGTCAGATAGGCCAGCTTTAGCAAGTTTGTGAAATGGGGGAGGGTGAGTCTTAGTGTTGAGTGCTTTGGCAAGATCAACCAAAATAGCAGAAGTAACCTGTCACTAATCCATCCTAAACTGGTGGCTGTCCTGGCACATACAGGTTTACCTTGCTCACAAATAGGGCTAATCACATTTTAAAATATGGGGTGGACGGAAGGTCACAGAAGGGGAGATAGGGGAGCTAAACATGTAGCTCAAGGGCTGGTGCCAGGAAAAAGGACACAGATTTGTAGGGAACTGGCAACAGTTCTGGGAGCGAAAGTTCTTTAAATTTGATGGACTGCATCTGACTAAGGAGGGAGTCAGTGCGTTGGGGCAGAAGTTTGACGTCTTTGCAGAATATTTAAACTAGCAAATGGGGAGAGGGGTGCAGCACCCCATACGTCGAATGGGAAGAACCCCCCTCCCCCCTCAGCTAGTGATCAAACAAGGGTTCAGCATGTTTGCAGTTCATTTGCATCACCAGGTAAGAAAAAAGGTCCGTCTCCCCATATGATGCACAGGGGAAATGCCAAACCTCACCCAACAACTAACACACCGAAATCTGGCCAATGGAAAATCATGTACACAAATGCTCACAGCCTGGGAAATATGATCCCAGACCTTCAGGCAATAATGTCAGAGGCTAAACTGGACATAGTAGCAATTAGTGAGATGTGGTTTACCAGTAACCACACTTGGGAAACTTCAGTACCTGGCTATGTACTGTTCAGAAGAGACCGAGGTGCAAAAAGGGGGGGGGTGGAGTGGCCCTGTATGTCAATGAAAATATCAAAGCTACAGAAATTCAGAATATACATAAGGAACCAGAAGAACTGTGGGTCACCCTGGAAACAGGAAATGGGACAGCAATAAGAACCGGGGTTGTCTACAGGCCCCCAGACCAGGGGGAGGACATAGACACATTACTGTTAGAAGATATACAAAGCATGACAGCTAAAGGGGAGGTTCTGATAATGGGAGACTTCAACATGCCGGATACAGATTGGTCAATACCAGCAGGAACATCTGCCAGAACTAGACACATGGTGGATTCCCTGCATGGGAGGGCCTCAAACAACTGGTACAACAACCCACAAGAGACAGGGCTATCCTAGATCTAGTACTGACTAACAGGGAAGGGATCACAGATCTCCAGGTAGAAGGTCACCTGGGGCCAGTGACCATCACATGGTATGGTTCAATTTGGCTACTACATCTAAATCATCCCATTCCAAGGCAAAAATATGGGACTTCAGAGGAGCTGACTTTGATAAGATGGCCAACAGAGTTAGGCTAGCTCTGGCAAAAAGAAACACAGGTGAGGGGGTACAGGCAAAGTGGGCAAGCATTAGGGATGCAATACTTGAAGCAACTTCCTACTGTGTTAGACAGAAAAGGAAGTGCAAAAGAAGAAGGAAACCACTTTGGTTCTCAAATACAGTAGCAGAAAAGGTCAGAGCCAAAAGGCTGACCTTCAGGAAATATAAGGGAACACAGCAGGATGAAGGTAGGGAGGCATACCAAACTGCCATAAGGGAAGTAGGGAAGGCAGTAAGGCAGGCAAAGTCCCAAACTGAGGAAACACTAGCACGAACAGTAAAAGAAGGTGACAAGACTTTCTCTAGATACATTAGTAAAAGGAGAAAGTCCAGAGGGGGTATTGCTAAGCTCAATGGAGAAAAGGGGGCATGTGAGGAGGAGGACCCTGTAAAAGGATCTATCCTAAATAGATACTTTTGCTCAGTGTTTACTGAAGAGAAGGTAGGGCAGGGCCCACAGCTCAGCACCATGGACACAGGGCAGGAGGTGAGCACTACTCCTCTACACAAAAGGGTCCTAAAAGAGCTCGATAAGCTCAGGATGGACAAGGCAATGGGACCTGATGGCATACATCCCAGGGTACTTAAGGAGCTAAGGGTGGAACTAGCAGAGCCATTAGCAGAACTGTTTAGTGAGTCTCTGAGCACAGGAGAGGTCCCAGAAGACTGGAGAAGGGCTCATGTGATCCCGCTCCACAAGAGTGGTAGCAGGGAGGAGGCGGAACTACAGACCAATCAGTCTTACCTCAGTAGTGGGCAAGATTATGGAGGCACTCCTTAAGGAAAGGATAGTGCAACACCTGCAATCCATAGGGCACAGGATCCAAGACAACATGGGTTTACAAAGGAAGGTCCTGTCAAACTAATCTCGTAGATTTCTTTGACTGGGTAACCAGAGTGGTGGACCAAGGGGGAGCAGTTGATGTCGCCTACCTTGACTTCAGCAAAGCTTTCGACACTGTTCCACATAGAAGATTGATAAATAAGCTGGGTAGGCTCAGGGTGGGTCAGAAGTTGGTCAACTAGGTGGCAAACTGGTTGACGGGCAGAAAACGGAGAGTGGTGGTAAATGGTATACAGTCAGAAGAGATGCAGGTCACAAGTGGGGTACCTCAGGGATCAGTCCTGGGGCCAGTCCTCTTTAATAGCTTCATTAGTGACCTTGCAGATGGACTAGATGGTAAGGCTTGTCTGTTTCCAGATGACACCAAGATCTGCCACAGAGTAGATGATCCAGATGGGGTGGGCAGAATGAGAAGAGATCTGGATAAACTAGCAAAATGGTCAGAAGAGTGGCAACTGGGATTTAATGCAAAGAAGTGCAAGATCATGCACATAGGGAAGAAATCCTGAAGCCACCTATAGGCTGGGAGAGGAGTTGCTGGCAGTCACAAAGGAAGAAAGAGACTTGGGCATCATCATCACTGATGACCTGAAATCATCCAAGCAGACCTCTAAAGCAGTAGGTAAGGCTAGGGGGATGTTAGGGTGTATTAGCAGGGTATCACAAGTCGTGAAGAGGGAGGTAATAATCCCTCTTTACAAGACACTGGTTAGGCCCCATCTGGAGTACTGTGTGCAGTACTGGAGACCACACCTTCACAAGGACATTAACCAAATTGAGGCAGTCCAGAGAAGGGCAACCAAAATGGTGCAGGGACTGCATCAGAAGACATATGAGGACAGATTAATGGAGCTCAATATGTATACCCTTGAGCAAAGAAGGGTGAGAGGCGATATGATCGAGACATTCAAACACCTTAAGGGCATTAACAAGGTGAAAGAGTCTAACATGTTTAAATATAAGAAAAATAGCAGGACAAGAGGACACAGCATGAGATTAGAGGGAGGTCGATTAAGGGGAAATGTGAGGAAATTCTTTTTCACAGAAAGGGTGGTGGATGCATGAAATGGCCTACCTCAGGAAGTGGTGGCTATGAATACAGAGCAGGGCTTCAAACAGGCATGGGATAGGCATAAGGGAGCAATACAGATGAGTATGAATAGATAGGCCACTGACAGAACAAAGGGCGATGGCACACTTATAAGGTAGAAAAAGAAATGGGCAGACTGGATGGGCCTTGCGGTCTTTATCTGCCGTCAACGTCTATGTTTCTATGATTCACTTAATGATCACCACCCTGTATTTTGTCTTTGGAAGCATTCTAACAGAGTAAAAACTAAGTCAAAGATAGTAGAGTTTAGAAATTTTTCAGGGTTTGATGTTCGAAGGTTCAGGGACAGCTTGCAAAATATTGATTGGTCCTAACTGGAGATAATTCCAGGTATAAGTTTTGCATTAGCTTTTTTCATCAGTGAAATCACAAGTGTTGGATTTATATGCCCCGTTTATTAAAAGGTGAATTAGAGGTACTGAGTCTAAATGGTTAACTCCCTCTTTGTTTAAATTGATGAAAGAAAGAGATATGGCATGGAAATTATATAGGAAAACCCAAACAACTGTGGAAATGCAAAACTACAGGCGTTTGAGAAATGCCCATAAGATGGAAATCAAAAGGGCTAAGGTTCAATATTTAAGACAACAACAAACACAGAGATTGACTAATAGTGCAAAATTTTGGAAAACAATTAACAGCTTGGTTGATCCTAGGGCCAACTCTAAAGTGAACATGATAAAAGGAAACAAAAAGTTAAGTGGTCCTTTATCAATAGCCAGTGAATTTAACAGCACATTTACTAATCTGAATGCTTACAGGGCTGGTCCTGGAATGAATCGATCTGAAATAAAACAAAAAACACCCCTGGGCAGACCTAAATTGCATCTTAAGGTAGTAACTAGCTCAGAGATGTATAAACTTTTGAAACAACTAAAAACCAATAAATCCTGTGGATTTGATGGATTGTCACCAAAACTATTGAGGTTAGCATCTGCAGAAACAGCATATCCAGTTAGTCTTATTATTAACTTGCCCTTTTGTCTGGGTGAAGTACCTGACCTTTGGAAGCACTCATTTGTTATACCTATTCACAAGGCAGGACCTACTTGTGAGTTCACCAATTATAGGCCAATTTTCTTATTGTCAGCTTTGTCTAAACTACAAGAAAAAATTGTGTATGGTCAGTTGATTGCTTATGTAGAGACTTATGGCCTATTATTACAGAGCCAACGTGGATTCAGAAAGGGACATGGGACAGAGACTGCCTTGATTGAGTTCACAAGTGTGGTCCTCGAGGGCATTGAAAATGGATGTCTGACTGGGGCTACGTTCGTAGACTTGACCAAGGCATTTCGAAATAGTGAACCATGCCCTATTAATAGAGAAACTGGAGCATATTGGTGTAGGAGTACCAGCACTGGGTTGGGTTGCTAATTACCTATCAGAAAGATTTCAAATGGTAAAGTTCGGGGGATATGTTTCTGAGAAGGCATTGGTTAAATGTGGCGTCCCACAGGGCTTCATATTGCAATCTATTTTGTTTTCAATATTTTTTGATTCTGTTGTAACTGTTATTAATGATACATACCTCATAATGTATGCAGATGATGCCATTGTATACCATCAAAGGGTATCAATATTTGATCTGAATACAGTATTGACAAGGGAACTAAATTCTATGTAAGAATGACTGGTACATAATAAATCAGTGTTTAAACAAAAACCAAAAATAATCTTATTTGGGACATCAACCAAGTTGAAAGAAAATAGTATTAACTTACAGATTAGGTCAACTGATTGTACTGTTTATGAAAATGTAGACAATATTAAATACTTGGGAGTTACTTTAGATCCTACATTAAATTATGACTCCGACGTACGGGTAATTACGGCCAAAATCCATGTAAATATTGTCTTATTATATAGGCTTTGAAGCTTTTTGATTGACAATGCACAATTGGCAATTGCAAATCAATGTTTACTACCTACTGTATATTGCACTATGCTTCCATAATGGTTGATAATGCTCCTGTTGGCATAGTATGGTGGAAATCTGTGTTATTACATAAGATAGGAAGATTTGTGCTTCTAGCACCAAATACTACACATCATTGTGAAATCATTAATAATTTGGGGTGGTTACCTGTTGCACAACTACTTAAGTTTATAATGGCCAAATTTATATTTAGAATACAGTAATCTGGTATACCTTTTACCTTGCAAAATCAACTGGTTGAACCAAATTACGAAATTTATACAAGATCAACAGGAGATCAAACTCTGTTAAAACTTCCATTTAAATGTACTTTAAGTGGGCAGTGTACTTTTGGATTTGTCACACCTACTACATGGAATAATATTCCCTTACAAATTAGAAGTATAGTAAGCTATGATCTGTTTGTTAAGGTTTTAAAATCACACCTTAGGAATTTGTTGAAGTGTGACTGTTTTTAGGAAGTCTTTGTTATATTAAGATGTGGAACTTATATTCCTATTTACATATTAGTTTGTAAATTATGTATATTGTGAGTATTTTATGTATATTTTATTGACCAGAGATTGTACCTGTGAAAGGGATTGTATCCCAGAGTACTAACCCAAATACAAATAAAAATCAAATCAAATCCTCTTGGCAGCTTTCTAACTTTGAATGTCATGAAACTCTTCTTACACTTTTATTAGAGCTGTAACAGAACAATGCCTTCTCTGTATTTGTTCCACTGTGGCATCTCTGGTGTTTTTACCTGAGCGCATTTCCTTTTGTGTGTTGCTGTTAGTGTCAGAAAACCAGCTAGGTAGGCTATTAAAGCCTCCTAGGGGCCAAGGGTTTACTAGCTGTGAAGCATGTTCCTCACTGGGGGAAGAGCTGAACAGGCTCAGTGGCTTCCAACAGGAACCAGCATACCTCTCAGCTATCCCTGATTTTCAGGGACGTCCCTGATTTTGCCTCAGAATTTTACTCTGTCCCTCCTAAAATTTGTGTTTCCGTGACCAAACAGTGGGGGTTATAAGCACAAACTAATGTCAAACATTAAAGTTGCAAGACTTGTTCTTCTTTAGAAAATACATTTTTCACTAAGCCCTTTATTCTATCAGCTTCCTGAGTGGATAGCTCCAGTTTTGAAGAAATGTCCCTGATTTTGGTCCTATGTCCGTGTTTTTTTTAAGCCTTGTCCCTGATTTATGAGGCAGGAGGTTGAGAGGTATTGGAACCAGGGCATTTAAAGAACAAGTATCTACTTGTGTGATCATATTTCAGGTGGAGTGCCAATTGTGATGCTACTACTGATGGTTATAGTTGAACATTGTTTTTTTCTTGTTTTTTACTTAAAAGATGAGCCTTGTATAGCCCTCCCACTGATTTCTATCAAGTTGTGCTGTCAGGCAGAAGAGATGGCAGCTGGAAAAATAATAGTGATGTTTGGTTCCAGTGCTACACAGTGGAATTATAAAATTTTTTCATCCTTTTTTTTTAAACTAATAAGATTAGGAAGGAATTAATGTGGTCACTCACAGAATGCTTTGAAGCTAGTATTCTATTTAGATGACCTGGGAAATTTGCAGCTTGCTGCAAACTGTTCAATGGAATGGGATTACCATTGAAGGAATAGCTCGCACACACACACACACACACACACACACACCACAATTACAGACTGCATTAAGGATTGAATCTTCATAAAATTCTGTGCCAAACCAATTCAAAGAAACAGAAACAACCAATCAATAAGTAGCTTTGCAGAGATAAAAAAAAAAACCAAAAACAAAATACATATCCTATTAGCATCATTTGCATATAGTAAGTCAGACAAAACTGAACATGGACTTGTGTGTTGTAAGTACATAGAAATGTTAATTCCCACAACACACATAGGGCATCTAATTCCTATGGTGTGTGCCTCTCATGGGGTTCATTTAACTTATTGTATGCTAGAGGACCACTAGATATAAATATTAAGTGTATATAAAAAGAAGTTATATGACAATTACATTTTATATTGTACCTACATAACTCCCTCACAGAATGCCCACTCCTGTGACTTTCGTTGGCTATTATATCACATCTGACAGCAACTGACTTTAAGTTCTACCCTCAGTGAGGTACTTTATATCCCACTGGCCCATCAAATGTTTGTACCAACATTGGAAATGCAGTGCATCTAAGAAACCAGCACATCCACATGTAGCCACAAGTAACCTCCTCTAGTATAGCTGGACCCCTTGATAGGCACCATTTGAATTTCTGACCCATGCTTTGTTGAGGAAAACACACATATGAATGTGAGGTGTTGTAATGAACTTGCAGTTTATTTTGTAGGTGTATAACTGGCATAGAGGCTCATTAAATATGCACTTGGTATTTGTACCTAGTGACCACTTAGAATAAATAAGATGCACCTCATAAGAGGCACCATAGAAAAAGGGGACTCACCTTTTCTATGCACTCAGCCTCCAATAGGTGGTGACCGAACAGCAACTCACACTATCAATGAATGTTGAGTCTTTCCTCCCCCAGGTAGCCCCCAAGTGACCCTGGTCTGTTCCTGAACCTGGGTCGCCGGTATGGTGGCAGGTGAGGTGCTCAGTGCCTCAGCCCTATGCATCACTGGGCTGGTCTTCAGTCATTTTCTTTTCCATAATGTGGAATCATAGAATCATGGAAGGGTGTGAGTCAGTAGCCATTGGCCTTTTTGACTCAACCAATTATCCAAGGAAAGTATACTTATTGTTCCCCATATAATTATCCTAGCATAGTTTAAATTCAGACAGTACTGTACTTGACACCACCTCATTGGGCAGTCTATTCCAAACATTTATCACCCTGTGAGTAAGCCAGTTTCCACTTAGATTTGTTTTGAAAAAACTCTCCTTGCAATTTATATTGATGGAATCTATTACTTCTTGTTACATCTTTTGCTGCATATCCTATACAGTCCCATAGGACCCCATCTCTTAATGCCCTATATGTTAGGAATAGAGTTCCCCTGAGTCTCCTGCACTCCAAAGAGAACAGTCCCAACTCCCTCAATCTTCCATCATAGGGCACATCTTTCAATTATCTAAGTTTTTTAGCAGCATGTCTTTGCATCTTTTCCAACATTTTAATGTCCTTTTTATTGTGGGGTGCCCAAAACTGCACACAATACTCCAAGTACATCTGCACCAGGGAAGTATACAATGGCAGCAATACATGTCTATCTCTACTTTTAATATTTGCAAGAATGCAACCCCAACTATTGTTGCTTCTACTGGCTGCTGCTTTACACTGTTCAGATGGAGAGAGATTTCCAGTAATTTGGATTCCCAAATCACTTTCCTTGTCAGTGACTGGTAATTCTTTCCCATAAAGATGGTATGTAGCACCTCTGTTTTTTTTCCAAAGTGCATTGCTTTACATTTTTCTGTATTTAGGGATAATTTATTCTGATTTACCCTGTCTCCAATTTTATTAATTTCATTCTGGAAGGTTTCAATGGATCTGTCATCATTAACTATAGCAACCAAGTTGATGTGCTCTGCAAATTTACAGCACCAACTGCCAGATGATGTGTGCAAAGTTGCAATAAAAAGACTAAATAATGTGGGTCCCAATACAGACCCCTGCGGTACACTACTAGTAATCTCAGTCCAATCTGAGCAATGGCCAGTGACACTTATTTTGTCTTTGTCTGTCTAATAATCTTTCTGTCTAATCTTGTATCTTGTAATCTCATTAATAAAGGTGCATGGGGTAAGGTATCAAACGTTTTTTAAAGTCTAAATACAAAACATCAACAGGAAAACCCACGTCTAGTGCACTGCTCACTGGGTTAAAAAAATTCAGTAGATTTGTCTAGCAAGATCGGCCCACTATGAAGCCATGCTGGGTAATATCAGTCAAACCTGTATCGGATATACTGTATATGCATCTATGAGATCCTTGACTAGTCCCTCTATTACTTTGCTAACAACTGGGGTCAGACTAATCAGTCTGTAGTTGCCACATTCACTTCTGGACCCATTTTTATGTTGATTGCGTGCATGTGCAAGAAACATATTGTGGCAGCTTTCTCCAGAAGCAGGTTGTGGAGGAGTGGCACTGTTGTGGCCAATGCCCCCACAGCCTTTAAAGGCTTGGCCCACTTCCAGCAGTGCCGTGGCACGCTGCTGCTAACACTAGTTCAGCCAGCATGCCACAACCTTGTAAAAATTTAGCCGCTGCAATCAGGGGCTGCCTCGTCATTGCAGCGTCATCCCTGCAATGAGGAAGTGACCCCTAATTGCAGGGCTGTTGCTGACTGGGAGCCCAGTCCCCATCAGCATGTCTTTCCCCCCTAAATTGTTGTGTGCTGAGGGGGGTGCCCAATACCCCTCGGCTTATGTCTCCCCACCGCTTCTGTGTTTGCCGATGGGGATGCCTAATCCCCATCGGCATATCCCACCCCCTCATTTCTTGTGTGCCAACGGGGATGCCCAATCACTGTCGGCATATCCCCCCATTTCTTGTGTGCGATGGGGTGCCCAATCCCGTTGGCATGATGTGGCCCCACTTTGTTGTGTGCCGACAGAGAGTGCGCAATCCCCATAGGCTGCAACTGCCCCCCAAAGAGTCTGTTGGCATGCTGGGGCCCACCCAGCATGTCACATCTGCCAAAAAAAAAAAATGGTCCCGCAGTGTTTTTTTCCCTGTAAAAAAGGTACCTCGCCATCTCCCTGCCCCCACAATCTGCACCCACCCTCGCACCCTGCCTCCCACACCCTCTCACCCCATACTTACCTCTGGACCTCGGCGCGATGATCTTCGGTGGACCGGGAACACGTCTGCACTCTTCAAAGCTGACCGCGAACTGAAGAAATGCCGGTAAGCTGTATAATGGAATAAATAGGGTGTTTTCAACTTTGATGCATATCTCGGGCATTTTTTGGAATTTTGGCACCAAATTTTCAACATGGTGTTTTTGGGACCCTTCCTCGTGAGTTCTGGCACTGTTATGGCATTAATCGGTCCCAAAAGGTGATTTCGCAGTCACTGCATGAAATCACCTTTTGGGACTGAGTAATGAAACGACAGTGCCAGTGTTCATGAGTTGGGCTCTCAAAAAGCCTATGTTTCAAATTTGGTGGGAAAAATCCAGAAAATGACTGCTTTACGAGTGTGCGTTGCGCAGTTGTTACACACGCTCGGAACTTCCCGAATTTGCTATATTTTCATGCCAGATTTTCAACATTGGCATTTTCCACACCTCCTTGTGAACAGTATAGCTGTCATTTTTCACATCCTGGCCGAAATGTGTTTTCGCACTTCCAGCGCAGAATAGCACAGTCGCTGTGGGAAATCAGTGTTCAGGACAGATTATGAAAATAACAGTGATGCTGTTTATGAGCAGAGGTCCTAAAATACCTATGCTGAAAATTTGGTGCCGATACTCCATAAAATGACTGTGTTATGAGCGTGTGTTGCACAGTTTGCACGCACGCTAGTAAGTTTGCAAATTTATAATATTTTCACTCCAAATCTTCAACATTGCCATTGTTCTGCACCTCCTTGTGAACAGTACAGCTGTCATTTTTCACATACTGGCCAAAATGTGTTTTGCACTTCCGGCGCAGAATAGCATGGTCGCTCTGGGAAATCTGTGTTTGGGACACATTATGAAAATCACAGTGTCACTGTTCATTAGCAGAGACCCTAAAATGGCTATGTTGAAAATTTGGTGACGAAAGTCCATAAAATCAGAGTACTACGAGCGTGTGTTTTTCAGTTTCCAAGCACACTTGTACCTTCGCAACTTTGCAATATTTTCACTCCAGATTTTCAACATTGACATTTTTACACACGTCCTTATGAACAGTGCAGCTGTCATTTTTCACATCCTGGCCGAATGTGTTTTTGCTCTTCCGGTGCAGAATAGTGCGGTCGCTGTGGGAAATCAGTGTTCAGGACAGATTACGAAAATGACAGTGACACTGTTCATGAGCAGAGGTCCTAAAATGCCTATGTTGAAAATGTTGTGATGAAACTCCAAAAAATGACTGTATTACGAGTGTGCGTTTTGCAGTTTCCAGGCACCCTTGTAACTTCGCAAATTAGTAATATTTTCACGCCACATTTTCAACAGTGGCATTTTTCCACACCTCCTAGAGAAAAGTGCAGCTGTCATTTTTCACATCCTGGCCAAAATGTGTTTTTACGCTTCCAGCACAGAATACCGCAGTCACTGTCAGAAATAATTGTTTGGGACAATTTAGGATTGAGCGAGTGGGGGGGGAGTGACCGAGCTCAACTGAGCTCTGTCGGGACTGCTGTGGATTTCTTTGTGGGCAGGAAAAGGCCCCAATGCATGCAGGAGCCCAGTACAAAAGGGCAGCCTGCAGCACAAGGAGACACAGAATGAGCGAGTGAGGAAGGGGGAGTGCGTGAGGTCAACGGAGCTCTATTGGGACTGCTGCGGATTTCTTTGTGGGCAGAAAAAGGCAGCAATGCATGCAGGGGCCCAGTACAAAAGGGCAGCCTGCAGCGGTGGGAGAAACAGAATGAGTGACAGAGAGAGGGTGAGTGAGTGAGCTCAATGGAGCTCTATCGTGACTGCTGCAGATTTCTTTGTGGGCAGAAAAGGGCAGCAACACAGGTAGGAGCCCCATACAAAAGGGCAGGCTGCAGCACCGGCAGAAACGGAATGAGTAAGTGAGAGGAAGGAATGAGTAAGGTCAACAGAGCTCTGTCGGGACTGCTGCAGATTTCTTTGTGGCCAGAAAAAGGTGCCAACAGAGGCAGGAGCCCAGTACAAAAGGGCAGCCTGCAGCCCCAGGACAAGCAGAATGAGTGCGTAAGACAGGGGGAGTGAGTGACCTCAATGGAGCTCTGTCAGGACAGCTGGGGATTTCTTTGTGGGTGGGAAAAGGTGCCAATGCAGGCAGGAGCCCAGTACAAAAGGGCAGCCTGCAGCGCTGGGAGAAACACAACGAGTGAGTGAGAGAGGGGGAGTGAGCGAGCTCAATGCAGCTATGTCAGGACTGCTGCAGATCTCTTTGTGGGTAGAACAAGGCAGCAATGCACACAGGGGCCCAGAACAGAAGGCCAGCCTGCGGCAACGGGAGAACCAGAACGAGCAAGTGAGAGAAGGGGAGTGAGTGAGCTCAACGGAGCTCTATCATGACTGCTGCTGATTTCTTTGTGCTCAGAAGAAGGTGGCAACACAGGCAGGAGCCCAGTGCAAAAGGGCAGCCTGGAGTGGCAGCAGAAATGGGATGAGTGAGTGAGAGAGGGGGAGTGAGCGAGCTCAAAGGAGCTCTGTCAGGACTGCTGCAGATTTCTTTGTGGGCAGAAAAATGTGCCAACAGATGCAGGAGCCCAATGCAAAAGGGAAGCCTGCAGCACAAGGAGAAACAGAATGAGCGAATGAGAAGGGGAAGTGAGTGACCTCAACGGAGCTGTATCATCACTGCTGCGTATTTCTTTGTGGGCAGACAAAGGCAGCAATGCAAGCAGGACCACAGTACAAAAGGCCAGCCTGCAGCAGTGGGAGAAACAGGGCAGAAAAAGGCTCCAACAGAGGCAGGAGCCCAGTACAAAAGGGCAGCCTGCAGCGCCAGGAGAAACAGAATGAGCGAGTGAGACAGGGGGAGTTAGCGACCTCAGCAGAGCTCTATCATAACTGCTGTGGATTTCTTTGTGGGCAGAAAAAGACAGCAACGCAAGCAGGAGCCCAGTACAAAAGGCCAGCCTGCAGCGTTGGCAGAAACAGAATCAGCGAGTGTGAGAGGGGGAGTGAGCAAGCTCCATGGAGCTCTATCGTGACTGCTGCAGATTTCTTTGTGGGCAGGAAAAGGCAGCAGTGCAAGCAGGAGCCCAGTACAAAAGGCCAGCCTGCAATGTCGGCAGAAACAGAATGAGTGAGAGAGAGAGGGGGAGTGAGCAAGCTCAACGGAGGTCTATCATGACTGCTGTGGATTTCTTTGTGGGCAGGAAAAGGCAGCAATGCAGGCAGGAGCCCAGTGCAAAAGGCCAGCCTGCAGTGCTAGCAGAAGCGGACGGGTGAGTGACAGAGAGGGATTGAGTGAGCGAGCTCACTGGAGCTCTGTTGGGACTGCTGCGTATTTCTTTGTGGGCAGAAAAAGGCAGCAATGCACGCAGGGACCCACTACAAAAAGGCAGCCTGCAGCGGCGGGAGAAACAGAATGAATGAGTGAGAGAGGTGGAGTGAGTTAGCGAGCTCAATGGAGCTCTGTCGGGACTGCTGCAGATTTCTTTGTGGCCAGAAAAAGGTGCCAACAGAGGCAGAAGCCCAGTACAAAAGGGCAGCCTGCAGTGCTAGGAGAAACAGAATGAGTACGTGAGACAGGGGGACTGAGCAACCTCAACTGTGCTCTGTCGGCACAGCTGTGGATATTTTTGTGGGCAGAAAAAGCTACCAACACAGACAGGAACCTAGTACAAAAGGTCAGCCTGCAGCGCGGGAGAAACAGAGTGAGTGAGAGCGGGGGAGGGAGGCGAGCTCAACGGAGCTGTGTCAGGACTACTGCAGGTCTCTCTGTGGACAGAAAAAGCCGCCAACGCAGGCAGGAACCCAGTACAAAAGGCCAGCCTGCAGCAGTGGGAGAAACAAAATGAGCAACTGAGAGAGGGGGAGTGAGCAAGCTCAACGGAGCTCTATGATGACTGCTGCAGATTTCTTTGTGCACAGAAGAAGGCAGCAACACAGGCAGGAGCCCAGTACAAAAGGGCAGCCTGGAGCAGCGGCAGAAACAGAACGAGTGAGTGAGAGAGGGGGAGTGAGTGAGCTCAAAGGAGCTTTGTCAGGACTGCTGCAGATTTCTTTGTTGGCAGAAAAAGCTGCCAATGCAGGCAGGAGCCCAGTACAAAAGGGCAGGCTGCAGCAGTGGGAGACACAGAACAAGAGAGTGAGGGAGGGGAATGAATGTGCTCAACGGAGCTCTGTTGAGACTACTGCAGATTTCTTTGTGGATAGAAAAAGGCAGCAATGCACACTGGGGCCCAGTACAAAACGGCAGCCTGCAGCGGTGGGAGAAACAGAACGAGCGAGCTCAACAGAGCCCTATCGTGACTGCTGCAGATTTCTTTGTGCCAGAAAAGGGCAGCAACGCAGGCAGGAGCCCCATACAAAAGGGCAGGCTGCAGTGCCGGCAGAAATGGAATGAGTGACTGAGAGAGAGGGAGTGAGTAAGGTCAATGGAGCTCTGTTGGGACTGCTGCAGATTTCTTCGTGTCCAGAAAAAGGTGCCAACAGAGGCAGGAGCCCAGTACAAAAGAGCAGCCTGCCATGCCAGGAGAAAGGGAATGAGTGCGTGAGACAGGGAGAGTGAGCAACCTCAACAGAGCTCTGTCTGGACAGCTGCAGATTTCTTTCTGGGCAGAAGAAGCCCCCAATGCAGGCAGGAGACCAGTACAAAAGGGCAGGCTGCAGCAGCGGGAGACACAGAATGAGCGAGTGAGGGAGGGGGAGTGAGAGTGAGTGAGCTCAACGGAGGTCTGTTGGGACTGCTGCGGATTTCTTTGTAGGTAGAAAAAGGCAGCAATGCACGCAAGGGCACAGTACAAAACGGCAGCCTGCAGCAGAGGGAGAAACAGAACGAGCAAGTGAGACGGGGGAGTGAGCGAGCTCAAAGGAGCTCTGCCAGGACTGCTGCAGATTTCTTTGTGGGCAGAAAATGGCACCAACAGAGGCAGGAGCCCAGTACAAAAGGGCAGCCTGCAGCACCAGATGAAACAGAATGAGTGAGTGAGACAGGGGGAGTGAGCGACTTCAATGGAGCTGTATCGTGACTGCTGCGGATTTCTTTGTGGGCAGAAAAAGGCGGCAGCACAAGCAGGAGCCCAGTACAAAAGGCCAGCCTGCAGCGCCGGCAGAAACAGAATGATCGAGTGAGAGAGGGGGAGTGAGCAAGCTCAACGGTGATCTATCGTGACTGCTGCGGATTTCTTTGTGGGCAAGAAAAGGCAGCAATGCAGGCAGGAGCCCAGTACAAAAGTCCAGCCTGCAGCGCCAGCAGAAACGAGCGAGCGAGTGACAGAGGAAGAGTGAGCGACCTCAATGGAGCTGTGTCAGGACTGCTGCAGATCTCTTTATGGGCAGAAAAAGCCACCCACACGGGCAGGAACCCAGTATAAAAGGGCAGCCTGCAGCAGCGGGAGACACAGAATGAGTGAGTGAGGGAGGGGGAGTGAGTGAGCTCACTGGAACTCTGTTGGGACTGCTGCAGATTTCTTTGTGAGCTGAAAAGGGCAGTAACACAGGCAGGAGCCCCGTACAAAAGGCCAGCCTGCAGCGCCGGGAGAAACACAACGAGTGAGTGAGAGAGGAGGAGTGAGCGAGCTCAACCGAGCTGTGCTGGAACTGCTGCAGATTTCTTTGTGGGCAGGAAAAGGCCCCAAACGCAGGCAGGAGCCCAGTACAAAAGGGCAGGGTGCAGCAGCGGGAGACACAGAACGAGCGGGTGAGGGAGGGGGAGTGAGTGAGCTCATCGGAGCTCTGTTGGGACAGCTACAAATTTCTTTGTGGACAGAAAAGTTTGCAAATGCAGGCAGGAGCCCCGTACAAAACAGCAGCCTGCAGCACTGGGAGAAACAGAATGAGCGAGTGACAGAAGGCCACTGAGCGAATTCAATGGACCAATGCAATCAACATTCGGCATTGACAAATGCTTGTCATAAATAGGAATTATAGTTGCATCCTTCCATGCTGTTATTACAATACCCTTTTTCAATGAACAATTAAAGATGTCAGCCAGCGGTCCTGCCAATATATCAGCCACTTCCTTAAGAAGAGCAGGATGCAAGTTGTCAGGTCCAGGAGATTTGTTTGGGTTTAACTTTAGTGCTCAGTACTAACTATATTTTCATGGTCCAAATTCAGTTCCTCACTTGACCCTATGGAATATGCATCTTTTGGTTGGCAAGTGCAGGCAAAGTATGTGTTTAGAGCTGAGGCCATATCTTGCTCATTCCTAAGTATTTGGTCGCCCTCCTCAAGGGGCCCAATCCCAGTATTTCCTTTCCTTATGCCATTAATGTAATTGAAAAAGGCTGTTTTATTATCCTTTGAACTGGATGCTAGATGAAGTTCATTCTTCCTTTTTGATTTACGAATGGAGTTCTTACATGTTTTACATTTTGCTGTATTTTGCAAAATTATCCGACAAAGGGTTTTTCTTATAGCTGGTATATGCTTTTTTCATTGTCGTACAAGTTTCCTAATATTATTATTAAACCAAACCGGTATTTTCCCCTTTTTGTTATAATAATAATAATAATAACTTTATTTGTACAGCGCCTTTCTATTTCCAAGGTGCCTTACAACTTAAAACAATTTAAAACAAGCATTAAAATCCAAAATCTTAATCATGAATGAAAAAACATAATCAAAATACAGTTCAATTTTCCACAAAGGCCTTTTGCCAAAGAAAAGGTTTTAATCCTCTCTTAAATTCCTCCACGGAGGTGCACTCCCATAACCGACAGGGTAGAGAATTCCAAACGGTGGGCGCAGCATAAGAACAAGATCTAGAACCAGATGATTTCAGGTTCATCCTTGGAATCTCTAGCAACCCCTCATTGGCCGAGCGGAGCGATCGACCAGGGCAGTCGAGAACCAGAAGTTCTTTCAGATAGGCTGGACCCTGACCGTGAAGGGCTTTGAAAGTCAGTAAACCGACTTTAAAGGTGATCTGCCACCGTATAGGCAGCCAGTGCAGTTCGCACAACAATGGAGAGATATGACAGGATCTACTAGAGCCTGTCAAAACCCGGGCTGCTGCGTTCTGCACCAGCTGCAGGTGGCGAATTTCAACCTCTGAAAGCCCAAAGTAAAGGGAGTTGCAGTAGTCCAAGTGCGAGGACACTAAAGCTTGGACCAACATTGGAAGGTCGTCAGATGGAACCAGATGCCTAACTCTGGCGATGTTCCTAAGATGGTAAAAGGAGGTCTTGACAATAGCCGACACCTGTGACTGCAGTGTCAGTCTATCATCAAAGACCACCCCCCAGGTTACACACCCATTCAGAGGACGGGAGAGAAATGCCGCCAAGAAAAATTCCAGAAGGCGCACCAACATCCGACCCCTCTATCCGTCGACCCGGGTCCACAACCAATACCTCTGTCTTTTCTAAGTTCAACTTCAGCCAGCTAGAATCCATCCACTCCTGGATTTCTTTCAGAAAGTTGTCAAAGACCAAGAGAGCTCCATTCTGGTCGGGTGCAAAAGACAGGTATAACTCGGTATCATCTGCATAACAGTGAAACCTCAGCCCATACCTTCTTACAATGTCTCCAAGGGGTAGCATATACACTGCGAATAACATGGGTGACAATACTGAACCCTGAGGCACCCCACACAACAAAGCCATTGGGTCCGTGGAAAAGACCCCAGACACAGCTCTTTGTGAGCTCCCCCGTGAGGATTGAGGTGAACCATCGAAGGACGGTTCCCAATATTCCACATATATGCCTCAGGTGTCCTATCAACACCATGTGATCCACGGTGTCAAAAACTGAAGAGAGATCTAGGAGACCCAAGACGGAACGTCTCTTCTGATCTCTCGCCCTTAAAAGATCATTGAGCACCCAAACCAGCGCTGTCTCAGTGCTATGTCTTTTACGAAGACTGGACTGGAGGGGTTCATAGATGTCATGGATGGTTAAATGGTCCTCCAGTTGAGCTGCCGCTACTTTCTCAATCACCTTCCCAACAAAGGGAAGGGTTAGAGATAGGTCTGTAGTTTGTGAAACAGTCTGGGTCCAGGGTAGCTTTCTTCAAGGGTGGTGTCACCACCACCTCTTTCAGGGAGCTAGGAAACTCACCTGACTCCAAGGAGCACCAGACTATTCACACAAGGACTGGAATGATGATATCACTACAACCCAAAATTAGGGAAGTTGGTCCAGGGTCCAAACTACAGCATGTAGGGTGCACGCTCTGGATAATCCTCATGACATCCATGAAGTCTGGTTGACTGAAGGAACTCCAAGAAAATTGAGGTACAGTGAACTTGCACTGTCCAACAACAGCCCCCTTAGAGAGTGCTGGCTGCAAATCCGCACTGATGTTGGCCACCTTATTTTCAAAAAATCGAGCGAGCTCCTCGCACTCTAATTGCAAAAAAGCTTTCCAAACTTGCAGACAGGCTGCGTTGCACAGTCTGTCTACAGTTCAAAATAGCTGAGCTGGTCGATTCCGAGCAACCGTAATCTCCCTGGACAGGAATTCTGCCTTCTTACGGGTGATTGCAGATTGATAGACCAGATAATGGTCCGTCAATCTAATTGAGTGGCATCGAAGAAACTTCGCCAGCAGCGCTCTAACCTTCGCCCCTGTCTCCACATCTCCCTCAATGTCCCATCAAACCAAGGGGACTTGGGGTGAAGAGAGAGGGGGCGCACATGGACTGGAGCAATAGAATCCAGAGCTACCGTAACAGCCATGTTATAGGCTGACACGAGAGTCTCTGGATCACTGCTCGCCAACGCGGGGGATGATAGGTCAAGCACCACCGCAAGGCATTGGGAATTTATATCCCGTAATGAGTGGTACCTAACCATCTCCACAGGGGTAGGCCTTCTAGTCCAAAGAGTGTCCAAATTTATGTGTAGCAGTGGAAACCACCTGTGTAAGGCCCAGAGATGTCATTAACTGGAGGAAGAGCTGGCCAAATTGTGAGAGTTTGTCGTCGATCCAGGTGTTGAAGTCGCCCAGAACCATCAATCTGGGTGATTCAAATGCCATGTTGATGACGAAGTCTGCCACTTCCTGAAGGAATCGCTTCTCATCTCCAGGTGGATAGTAGATGAGAATGATTCGAATGCCTACACCTGCTACCACTGTACACTCAAAGGACTCAATCTCCTCAACTACTACACTCATGAGGCCTAGTTTAGTCTTAAAACAGACTGCAACCCCCCCCCCCCACGATCCAATCTTGGGCTGTGTATCACCGAGTACCCAGCCAGAGTCATAGCCTCCAATGCGGGGCCAGGATTTTCATCCAGCCAGGTCTCGGTGATGCAGGCCAGGTCCACTGAGCCAACAAGATCAGCAATAATAGCCGTCTTATTCCTGATGGACCTGGCATTGCACAACAACGCCCGAGTTGGAAGAACATCGGAGGCTGTCTGGGCCATCTGCCTCCCATATTCGGTAGTGCCCTTGGGTATGGGCACCAGGCATGGTGAACCACGATCTGGTTTCCATTTTGCCCCAGGGCGCCTTCTGGATCCAACTACCCTAATACGGTGACCCCCCTCGTTACACTTGGTCCTATCTGAAATAAGCTTGTTCATACAGTAATCTATTCTTGTCTTTAACTTATCCCATTTTTCTTCTAAACATTTGTCTCTAAAGTCCTCCCTCAAGTTCCAACCACTTAAACAATTCCTAATAGTAACAGAGTCTGCCCTTGTATAGCATTTGATTCTCATTGAGCCATTCACTGGTTTCCATCTGGTTTCTATAATGAATTGAACTATATTGTGGTCACTATTACTCAGGGGCTCCCTAACTATAGAATTTTTGATATCCCCATCAGTATATATTATTACTAGATCTAAACTATTATTCTTTCTTGTGTTATCCCTAACAAGTGGTTGCATATTATTTGTTTGCATGAAGTCCAGCAATCTTGACCCTAATTTTGATGAGACCATATGTGTCTCCCAATTGATATCAGGCAGATTAAAACCCCCATGATTGGGACTTCAGGACCAGATTCTATTAACTCTAATCTTTCAAAGAAACTATTATTCTCTTCTCCTAATAGGTTTGGTGCTCTATAACTCACACATACCATCCATTTTTGTTATTTTGGGAGAAAAGATTTACCCAGATCTGTTCCACACCTTTTACTGTATCATCCGCAGGAGGGTGCAACTGCCTCAACTGTGGAGGCATGTAGCAGGGTGCAGCAAATGCCCTGACTCTTGTGGCAAGTGGCAGCATGGTGCAGCTGCCCTAACTTTAGAGATATGGAGCTGTAGGGCACAGCAGACCACAGCAACCCCAACTGTGTAGACAGCATCAGGGTGCAGTAGCCCTGGCTGTGGTGACAGAGGAAAGAGGGCAGCATGGTGCATAAGCCTCAACTGTGGAGATGGATACAGGGGGGCATCATGGTATAGCAGGCCTGACTGTGAGACGGGGTGTGCATGGTGCAGCAACCCTGCCCATTTGTGGCAATGGAAGTGGGTAGCAGGGTGCAGCAAAAGCCCCAGCTCAGATGACCTAAGGTAGCATGGTGCAGCAGCCCCAACTGTGGAGGCAGGGGGACCCGGGACTCTAGGACTTAACAGAGCACAGCAGCCTTGACTGTGGATACAGGAACAGGGTGCAACAGGTACAGTGTCCCTGACTGTGGTGGTGGGGGAGAGAGGGCAGCAGGGTGCAGCAACCCTAACTGTTTGGGCAGGTGGCAGCACAGTTCAGTTGCCTCAGCTGTGGGGAAGGGACATGGTGCATCAGGATGCCACATAGTGTTTCTGTTTATACACATACATGATGTATTTTCACACAGAAATCACAAATGAACTGAAATTTGTGAGTTCAGACAGTACATGTGCTTGAAATAGTAGAGTGTGACAGGCATCGGTTTGTCAATCTGACATGAATAAAATGTTCTTACGTGAATGTATTTATGAAGGCTACATCAAGGACAAACTATTTCTATGAATGATCAAAATGTAGATTTATTTTATATTCATTAAACAACCCTGTGTTATATAGTTAGAAAAAATCAGAGTTTTGATGAGAAAGAACAGGGAGCTGTGATACAGATAAGCTGATCTCTCACAAAGAAATATTTCCACTACTTCAGTTCAGCATTGAAACTCAAATGATCAACTTTTATAAGAAGAGAATGATATATCTTAAGCTAATCTATCTAAACACAAACCACAACCTGAGTTTGCATGAAACCTGGAGAGCAAATTATTAACTCTACAGCCTGCTGTGATGGGGAATCTGAAGCAGGAAGCAACAGTACTCCAAGATGATGTCATCACTCTCCAAGCCTGACTGACAGAGACAGAAATAGCTCCACTGTTTTCAGCCACTGTAGAGTAAGTTAACAAATGCTGATTTAAAGAAAACCAGAAAACCAAATAGCATAAAATGTTCAGGAAACACTAAGCATGACATAGGGACTTGAATTCAAGCTTTATTAACAATATGCAAAAACCTTTGCCCATAATCTTTAAGCCTCTGCTAGGCATATTCAGTGGCAGTCTCAGAAGGGGTCTTCCTCCAATTGAACGATACTATGCAGTGAGTAGGGACTCTGGACATGCCCCAAGGAACTCCCCACATACAGGTCTCATCTCCACAGCTGCAAAGCAAAACTGAGAGACACTTTTTTTTGCCATAACTCGATCATTTCTGAAAACGTTTTTTGCAAACAGCTTTTAAAATGCAGAACTTGGATGGGGACCCTAGAAACACCTTAGTCCCTGTTTGTGTGCCTTTTTGTAGATAGTTCCCCAGATACTGGGTATTTATGGGCCCCACCTTGCAAGATGAAGAGCCAGTCAGGGTTCTAGACTGGGCACTGCAGTCTGTCAGGGTCCCTTAAAGCTGCTGCAAACTGCAATATTATTTGCACCTTACAAATGCCATCGTCCATTCAGAAGAAGTAGAGTCAAGCAGAAGCAACATTTATTGGCCACAATATAGATGCTTTGTCCACCAAGGGGCACGCACGTTTGTAGAGACACAAAATTGCAGGGAACCCTCTCCACATAACGTGCTACCTTTTAGCTATACACGGATAGTTGTGCAGGTCTTTTATATGTTTATGTGTACAGTTACTGTGCCCCTTATGGTTATAAGAGTGCATTCACAAATTCTTTGGGTAGGAGAACTGTGAAGCACTGCTGTGGAGTTCTGTCACACGAAGAACTTGAGAAGAAACTCATAACCATAAGAGACACAAAAACTGTATAAATAAACATATTATAAATCAGGTTATAGACCTTTGTTTAGAAAAATGAATTTTAAGTTAAAATTAAACTGTTGTACGTTGCAGAATATTAGAGAATCCTCTTTGTGGGAAATGAACTGTGCAAACTGAACTTAGCACTTCAACATTTTAGAACTATGTGCATGAGACACCCTCTTATGGTTATAAGAGTACCTGGATTATTCAGGCAATAAGGCACAACGGGGGGTGCATTATGGTGGGATGACAGCCCGCTTTGGAGGGCTTGAAGCACAAAACTAAGGTGAGTGCTTCCATACCCAAGAAGGACCATAGCCCACCATAACACACCCCGTGGCGTGCCTTATTGCAGTTCTGAAATTGGTCCCTATTAGTAATAAATAAATTAATTTATTACTAAAATCAGTATTATTTTATTTGCTAACAAAAGATAACTACTAAATAAATGTTTAAAAAGAAAACAATAGTCCAGTTTAGACATTGTGTTGTGGCCAAGTGGTCAACATATGGCAACACTGCATTTAAGCATTGTTTTTTTTTTTCAGTGCAAGTAATGGCACTTGTGAGGGTATGCAGTGGCTTCACACTGTACTGTGGCATCAGGTCAGAACAGAGTAGGCTACTGAAGAAGCCTCGGTTTGAATATTGAAGCCATGACTGCCAGTGCAGAGCATCTTGTTGGGGCAGAACGGATTATTTTCAGGTTGGGAATTGGGACAGTAGCAGGTGGCAATGGCAATGGGGCAGTTAAACTCACCATCAGCGGTATGTCACGTTAGATGAATAGCGAGAGACCAGCAGTTGGAATCGACTGCTATCTGAAGACTTTAATTTTAGTCATGTTTGGTGGCTAAAGTAAAGTCAAGATATTTTTTTTGTTTTTGTTTAAACAGCCACCATATGGAGGACAGCAGAACATCCTGGTGTGTCCCTTTTGAATCGGGATGGTTGTTGCCCTGCCAACATGTTAGTTGTGTGTATTTTGACTGACAGGCAGATTGCTATATAGTAAAGGGGCAGAGTCCTGATTCTGTGGGGGCTACTTTCAGCCATCCTGTTGTGCTGGAATAACTGTCTGGCTGAAAGTACCCTTCAGCCAATCAGGTTTCAGCATTCTATATACTCTTTTTCAGAATTAGAAATAAACAATATTCATTGGCTAAGGATGATGTTATGATTTATAATTACTGCTACAACTCAGAACTGGGCATTCTGCTATACTGCTAACAGTGCCCAACCCTCTGTTGCACTTTCCCTCTGGTGCGCGAGCTGCTACTGTCTCACAGGAGGCCTGATTTTACATGGGTAACTCGTCCCAGGCTTCCTTGCAACATACTCTTGATTCCAGTTTACTGTGGGTAATCATTCTTGATCCTCCACAGGCAAATATACACATACCTTTGTGGGCATGCTCAGATTACGTGACCCCCCTTTGTCTGCGTATAAATGGAGAATTCTCTATGACTCTGTGGTTCCACATGCATGGCCTAGGTTGCCATGCTTCACCACCTTGAAACATAGAGTGAGTTCTCATGAACCTCCACATGACTTCCTAGAGTGTAGAACCCCACTTCTCCAATTACATCTGCCTCCTGCAGTAAGCCTGTAGGACCTCTAGACTCTCAATCCTCTTTACTCAGACTCCAGATCTCTTGGGTCTCTCTCTTTTATCTTCTCCTGCTCTTTCTTCAGCTTCCTTGCTTCCTCTGTCTGGAATGCACCTCCCCCCTTCTGAGAAGGAGGGATGGAAGGAAGCTGCTGTATTATGTGCGTCTCTCTCTCTCTCTCTCTCTGGGGCTCACTGTCTGCCAGGATCTTTGCGCTATTTTGAGCTATTTAGCTAAGCTCAGCCACCCAACACTTAAGAGTGAGTGGTGCACATGCCCATCCCTTCTGTGGGGAATGGATGGGGCAGGTAGCTAGCTCCCCAGCATTTGCACAGGTCTCAAACAAATAGCCTTGTACATGTTACAACAGACTATCAAACCTGAGAGGGAAGGAGATCCTGGAATCTTCCAGGACTCTAGGCCAGGGGTCAAACTGGCAGGGAGCAAGAGTCTGGTTGCACAGTGTTCACCTTGAATGTTTAAAAGTGCAATAGTTACTGGCATACAGGAAAACAATGAATGCTCAAAGCCACTCAGTTTTTCACTGTCATGCTGACTGGCCTAAAAATTGTCCAAGGAAATGAAAAGAGATGTGTAATATGTTTAACAATGTGCAATACACAGTTGTGTAAGTTGTAGAGCAGTGTTAATAACCAAGTGCCAAGTATAGAAATTAATCTTGTGAAAGAAGTCATAGCAACCACTGGAGTTCACAAACATTGCAGAACTAGCAATAGAATTTATAGTAAAAATCTAATATAAATTGGCATTACTGTATGTGGAAAAGATAACCATTATGCAGTCATTGGGCTGGATATTCAAACTGCGCTATTTTGTGGCGCAAGCCCTTGCTCTGCACAAAATAGTTGTGCAGGGGTGTGTCCAGAGCGTTATTCAAAGGAGTTGCGCCCTTGAGCAACTCCTTTGAATATCACCCCCTGGCCACAGCCACTGTGCATGGCGCAGTGGATCTTGCGCCACCGCAAGTGGTCAGAGTGGAGCATTCAACTTGCGGTGGTGCAAGTACCATTGTGCCATGCACAAAATCCCCATATTCAAATGGTGACATGCAAATGGGGCCATAATTCATGCAAGGCGCAGGGGGGGCCATTTGCATCTGATTATGATTTGCATGCCATTAGCATGCAGGTGCGCGATCCCGAGGACTTGCGCCTGGCACCCTGCCAGGCAGCAGCCATCGGGGACCGACGCCCTGCAACCCGATCGCAGGCGAAACAGTGTACAATCTACCACCCACCCCACTGGCCCGATCAGGCATGGTTTAATCCCCACCAGGCCGATCGCGGGCAGCAATGTAGCTCCCTCCCCTGAGCGTATCCCTGGTGGTCAGTGGACGAAAAGCCCAATCACAGGCAGTGGTTGTCTAATAACCCCCTTCTGAATTCATCCCTGGTGGTCCAGTGGACGAAAAGCCAATCGCGGGCAGTAGTTGTTTAAGAACCCCCTCCTCCCGAATTCATCCCTGGTAGTCAGTGGACTGAAAAGCCGATCACAGGCGGTAGTCATTTAAGAACCCCCAACATAGCCCTGGTGGCTAGTGTCCCCACCACCCACCTCGAGCCCCACCACCCGCTCCCCCTGCAGCCGGCAGCATCCCACCCGCCGCCGCCGACTGACTGCCGGTGGGCTGCCGCATTGGTGCAGAGCAGAGCCAATGGGCATGCAGCCATGCACAGTACAAGACAGTCCAGTTTTGTGAATGAATGAATGTACTGGGCAGTCAGTCGGTGGGCGGCGGTGGATGCTGCCGCCTGCCGCCGCCGGGGAGCGGGTGGTGGGGCTTCTGGGTGGTGGGTGGGGGGACACCAGCACCAGGGCTATGTTCGGGGGTTTCTTAAACAACTACTGCCCGCGATCGGGCTTTTTAGTCCACTGGACCACCAGGGATGAATTCGGGAGGGGGTTCTTAAACAACTACTGCCCGCAATCGGCTTTTCGTCCACTGGACCACCAGGCATACTGCTGGGGAGCTACATTGCTGCCCGCGATTGGGCTGGTGGGGATTAAACTATGCCCGCAATCGGGCCAGTGGGGTGGTGGTGGGATTTACAGTCGGCTGCCCGCGATCGGGCTGCAGGGGGGCACAGAGACTGGGTTAGGCCAGCCACAGGTGGCAGCTGCTGTGTTGCGCCTGCAATGCAGCAGCTCACCTGTGGGTGGCCTCAACTCAGCCTTTTTTTGGCTCAAAGTTGTGCAGGCGCAGGTTGGGGTTGCGCCTGCGCAACTCTGCACAGCCCTGCTGAATATTGGGCTGTGCAGTTTATGCATGGTTCCTCCCCCTCCAGTTCAGCATGCATTCATTTGCATTGCGCTGTTGCTCAGCATGTTTTCTGTGGCACAACTGCCTCCTGCTGAATATGGCAGAATGGAGCAAGTTCGGACTTGCGCAGGCGCAACCCTATTGTGCATGGCGCAACCCTTTTGAATATCTGGGCCATTATGTATATTGAACAACACATCTCTGAAAGAGTCACATCTGGTCATCTAATCTAATCATTTAGTAAGAAAAATGATCATGTGCCAAATTAATTACATTTGAGAGTATCAGAAGTACCCTGAAGGGTTAGAGTATGGCTTATTAACCCTGCATCTAGTGGGTGGCAAAAATCACTTTTGGGGATGGAGAAAAACAGAAATGCACAAAGTTCAGTACAAGGTTATATTCGTTTGAGAACTGTACCTTTATGGTGCTAAACAAATAAATACAGATGAAATTGTGGATTCCTGTAGGTAGCATTTATAGATGGCTTGCAGCCTGAATGAAGTGTCAAAAAGAAAATGTAAAAAAGGTGAATAAAAAATACCAAAATTACTTTCCAAAACAAAAATAAGAAAGATCCTAAAGTTAAAATTAGAAGACTGAACAAAAGCAATGAAAAAAGAGAAAGCAGAGAAAAAATGGATGCATAGATTAAGGGTGGGGTGGGGGGTGGGGACATGTTTAAAGAGATATCAAGAAATGAAAAGGAGGCTGTCCGCACAAACTAAATCATAACACTAGGCACAGAAGCATTTTGATTGAGAGAATCCTAGACATGCATTGACAGGTTCAAGTTGTATGGCTTTATTTCAAAAGGTCAGGGGTGTGGTAGATACCAAAAGAAATGAGAGAGACCTATGAGGGAGGTGGCAAAATATAGAAAAGAGAAAGCACTGAGCCTAATAAAAATTTAAATACATACATAGAGGTATCCAAACATGAAATCATGCAGGCAATAAACATCACAATGTACGTGATATGAAGACTAAATTATTAAAGTGGGCTTCATTCAATCCATGCTGTAGAGCTTGTAAGGTGATGTATATTGTTAGGAGTCAGCTGCAGGTTTGAGAGGGCTTGATTGTGCCAGGTAGACCCTCTCCCCTCACCGATCGCTATCTCAGCTACATCCACACCCCGGGAACCCAGTAAAGGCAGTTGGGTCAGTGGATTAATTGGACAGTTTCACGAGGACTGTGGGCAGGGCTAGAAGAGCCTGCTCAAATTCAAATAAAAACTGATCATTTTCTTTGCTCCTGCCACTGCTGAACAAGCATCAGAAGCTAGTCACAGGGTTGAGAGGGCTTTATTGTGCCAGGTAGGCCCTTTCCCCTGGGCCACATCCAGCCCCTGGAAACCCAGCAAAGGCAGTCATGTCAGCGTACCAATCAGGCAGGCCAAGGAAAGGCACATTTTATTTATACGACAACCAAACCCTGGGGCTCTGGGCGCCTTACTTTAAAAACAGGTAAGGTCATTACAATACAAACACTCTATAAAACATATACAAACAACAAGAATTAAAACAATAAATAAATCTCAGAATGATTAAAATAACCTAGGATAATCAGTGCAGGTCAATCGCCTTCACCAGGGAAGGCCAGACAAAACAAATATGCATTTAGCCCCTTTTTAAAAGACTCGACTGTCGGGGCCTCCCTAACAACACTTGGAAAAGTGTTCCACAAGGTTGACCTAGTGGCACTTAAAGCTCTGTCACTAGATGTTTTAAGTCTGACCCTGGGAACATCAAGGAGTCCTCTAGTTGAAGAGTGGAGGGAATGGACTGAGGTGGCAGGTGTGAGGAGATTAGCCAGATAGCCAGGGTCCAGCCCATATAGGACCTTGTGAAACCTGAGCTTCAAGTGTCAATCTGCTATCCAGGATAACGCCAAGATCCCGCACCCCAGGCTAAGCCATCAATGGAGTGGATCCCAGGAAAAATCCTGTACCCACTCTGGAAGCACTCCCATCATGTCCACAGCCTAACTCAATCACCAGTACCTACGTCTTGTCCGGGTTCAGTCACAACCAGCTGGAGGACATCCAGTCATTGATCTCAGCCAGGCAGTTGTTGATCACTTCCATGGTGTCATGTGTTCCAGGGGCAAAAGACAAATACAGTTGGGTATCATCTGCATAGCAGTGAAAACCCACACTGTAATGCTGAATGATCTCTCAGGGGCAGCATGTATATCACGAATAACATCGGCGACAAGATGAAGCCCTGAGGTACTCCACATGACAGGGGCCTCGGGGAGGAGGAGAAATTCCCCATCACCATCCGCTGCACCCTACCAGAGATAGGACTCAAACCATTCAATGACAGTACCGGCGAGTCCACAATACTCTTGAAGGCAATCAAGATGCACAATGTGATCCATGGTATCAAACGCTGATGAGAGATCAAGGAGAACAAGAATTGATCTGTCCCCTCTTTCTCTAGCCCCGAGGAGGTCTTTATGCACCCTAACTAATTCCATTTTGGTGCTATGCCTGGCCCTGAAACCTGACTGGAATGGCTTATAGATATCAAATGACATGAAGTGTTCTTCGAGCTTTTGCGCTCTATTTTCTCAACAACCTTGCCCAGAAATGGCAGGTTGGAGATTGGACAGTAATTCAACAGGACATCAAGGCGGCTTCAAAAGGACTGTTGGCAGGACCTTTCAGTTCAAATTTCAATACCCTTAGTGGTCCTAGCGTTGCGGTCCTCGCATGAAGGGCTGAGAGCAAAGGGCATCAATTGGAGTCTGCCCAGATTCAGCCTGAACAGATGGAAAAAGGGCATGTCATGCTGATGGTTATAACCTATACCTGACTGTAAGTACTGGTGTTGGGATTGCTATACTGTTCTATGAAAGGGCTGTATCACTGTTACACTTAGCTAGGGCTCTTGTGAATTTCATGACACTGTAAGGACCTTGTTCTTAGTCTACCAGCTTTTGTACTAATTCTGTTGATTGTCTACATTGCTACTGCATTAGGTAGGCTAATAAAGTATTATCACTGCATGTTATGATGTATCTTACAGTTGGTGTGTCGGTGACCCTGTTCATGCTGCAAGCTGCATTTAGTCACATCCTGTTACCTGCTGTATCTATTGACTGTCAATCCAATGTCTCTCTAGCACATTACACATTTTATAACCTTATTACTGGTACAGATGGGAACCTAAAACAAACCAAACTTCTGAAATATCATATAGTCTTACTGATTACCTTCTTTAAGTGCACATTATGCTGACCCAGAAACTCAGTAAGGTGGTTAGTTCTGTCTTGCCTCTGCTGACTGTCCTGATTATGTATTGCTTTGGCTGGTGACACTGAACCTAACCCTGGGTGTGCTGCCTCCGAGTAGGTAGGCTCACCCATTTGGCTAAATGCTAAAGGCCTTAAAATTACCCACATAAATATCCAAAGGTTTTTGTCTGACCTTCTTGAACTTACTGTTTGGATAACTCACTGTGTTGAGTGTGCTGCCGCTTTGTGAGGTTTTGAACTTGTAGTTTGAGTTCATAGATCATAGTTATTTTACGTTTTTCTGCGGTTTTATTTTGCATTTGTTCCCGTATTGCTGTACTGTTGTATTGGTGGAGTCGTTCGACATTGTGGAGCCCAAGACGAGGAAAGTGTTCTAGTTTGGCATCTTGGAATTAGTGCTCTGCTGCCCGAATTGGATGTGGAATGGGTGTGGAGTGGTCTGAGGGTTTTTTGGCCCAGCGACTAAGTTCTTGCGGGTCGCCACTCGTTATAGGATCTATCGGGACGAAGAGAAGGGCGTCCTAGTGGTTTGTGATCTGCTGCCCGAAGTGGATGTCGAATGGGCGTGGAATGGATTGAGGGGTTTTCCTTTGCCGCGTGATTGAGACACTGCGGGACACCATTCACTACAGGATCCCTCGGACTGTGGGGTTTATATGTGGCTCCCCTTGCTCTAGTTCTGACTGGGGTGTTTGGGATTTGTGCTTTGGGCACTTGGTATTAATTTTGCCCAATTGCCTGACTGGGATTTTAATTGGGCAGGGGAGTGAACTAGAGCGATTAACCCTGTTTTCTTGCTAAGTTGGGCTGCGACTGAAATTGGAGGATGGTTGCTTGATGAAGAGAATTTAAGGCTAAAACTGAGACCCTGGAAGAAGGAGTGAGGGAGATTTATCAAATTTATCTCGGATCCCTGGTGTGTATAAGACCTTTCTTGAACTGGTCTGAGGCACGATCTCCCGCTGGGCCCCCCGCTTGATTTGTGGTCTGAGGGCGGTACTAGGATTTCTCGGTCAAGGAGTTGGCTGGGACTTTGTGCCCCCTAGACTCCCAGGTTGGGCCACTAACGTGACCTGTTTCTGGGCCTTTTATTAGACCACATTATTTCCTGTGGTGTTTGCCAAGTTGGGAGTGAGGGGCCTTACTTAATCGTGGATATGATATGGACTTGCCTGATTTGGACCCTGGATGCCCCCTGAGTCTTGTGGATAACCGGCTTGCCTGTGTTTTGTTTTTGACTTTGATGGATGTTGATTCTTTAAACCTGCGAACAAAACTGACTCTGTGCCTGGCGAACTGAGGACTTCCTATTTTTTTATTTGGACAACGAGGTGGTGAGAGGACCTTGTGGCCATTTATTTTAGTTTGAGTGTTCCCTTCACTCCCTGGTCATGAGAGGATTGGGGGAGGGATGTGTTATTTGTTCTGTTTGAAGTTTGAAATTTTTTTTGATTTAAGAATAACATCTATACTTTTGTAGTGAGAGTGCCAAAATATATTTTTCTCCTCTGGCTGTGAGAGAGCTGGGGGTGGTAAATCATTTTGTTTTATTTAATTTCTTGTTTTTTGGTTAAGTTGGGGTGGTGAGAGAACCCTTTTATTTATATTTATTTTTATTTTATTTTGAGTTCTCTCGTGTAGTCCAAACTTGATTTTCTTTGGGGTGGGGTTGGTTTTATTTTTATTTATTAATTTTGATTAAGTTTTGAAATTATTTTGATTTGTTCTATGTTGGGGTGGGATATTTATTTTATGCTGCTAAGTTTAATTATTTTGGTGTGTTTGGGGGGTTTATTGTTTTTGGTTTTAATTGTTTAGTAGCGGCATGTGTTGGCCCTCAGTCCCCACAGTGGTGCGTTATTCATCCTCCTCTCTTCGCGCCCTCTGCCCTTTTTATTCTCCCCCTCTACAATATGATACATATCAGTACTGTAGAACACTGGGAATTGTTCGCAGGAAAGGGAAGAGGGTGGGGGGGCTGCAAACAGGGGAGGATGGACGAGGCGGGCCACCGTATCGGGGTAGTTAGATCCAGAAGGCGCACTGGGGCAAAATGGAATCCAGATTGTGGTTTACCATGTCTGGTGCCCATACCCAAGGGCACTACTGAATTCAGTAGGTAGATGGGCCTGACAGCCTCTGAGGTTCGTCCAACTCGGGTGGTGTTATGCAATGCCAGGTCCATCAGGAATAAGACTGGCATTATTGCCGACCTTGTTGGCTCAGTGGACTTGGCTTGCATCACCGAGATCTGGCTGGATGAAAATCTAGTCCCCACGTTGGAGGCCATGACTCTGGCTGGGTACTCAGTGATATATCGCCTGAGATTGGACCGTGGGGGGGGGGTTGCAGTTTGTTTTAAGACTGAACTGGGCCTCACGAATGTGGTAGTGGGAGAGACTGAGTCCTTTGAGTGTACAGTGGTAGAGGGTTTAGGTGTTCGAATCGTACTCATCTACCGTCCACCTGGGGATGGGAAACATTTCTTACAGGAAGTAGCAGACTTCATCAACGACATGTCGTTTGAGTCGTCCAGATTGATGGTTCAGGGCCACTTCAGCGCCTGGATCGACAATGAACTTTCGCAATTTGGTAATCACTTCCTCCAATTAATGACTTCTTTGGGCCTTACACAGGTAGTTTCCACTGCTACCCATAAATCTGGACATTCTCTGGACTTAGTCTTTCTTCTAGGGATTGATGCATCTGACTTGGGGGTGGAACCAGTCGCATGATCAGACCACTACACCATGAGGTTCAGTTTTTGCACCCCCCTGTGAAGGCCTACCCCTGTGGAGATGGTTAGGTACCGCCCCTTACGGGATATTACCCCTCAAGGCCTTGCGGCAGTCCTTCACCTCTCATCCCCTGTGTTGGCGAGCAGTAGTCCAGAGACCCTGGTGTCGGCCTATGATACGGCTGTTACAGTGGCTCTGGATTCTATTGCTCCTGTTCGTGAGTGCCCTCTATCCCTTTACCCCAAGTTCCCTTGGTTTGATGGGACATTGAGATAGATGCAGAGACAGGGGCGAAGGTCAGAGCGGTGCTGGTGCAAGTCCGCCCTTGAAGCCGACCACCTTAGATTGATGGACCATTATTCTGTCTATCAATCTGCAATCACCCGTATGAAGGCAGAATTCCTGTCCAGGGAGATTGCAGTTGCTCGGAATCGACCGGCTCAGCTGTTTCGAACTGTAGACAGACTGTACAACCCAGCCTGTCTGCAAGTTCAAAAAGCCTTTTTGCAATTAGAGTGCGAGGAGCTCGATTGTTTCTTTGCAACTAAGGTGGCCGACATCAGGGTGGATTTGCGTCCAGCAATCTCTAAGGCTGATGCTGTTGAACAGTGTGAGTTCACAGTACCTCAGTTTTCTTGGAGTTCCTTCAGTTGACCTGATTTTGTGGATGTCATGAGGATTATCCATAGTGTGCACCCCACAAGCTGTAGTTTGGATCCTGGACTGACCTCCCTAATTTTGGGTTGTAGTGATATCATCGGTCCAGTCCTTGTGCGAATAGTCTGGTGCTCCTTGGAGCCGGGTGAGTTCCCTAGCTCCCTGAAAGAGGCGGTGGTGACATCTCTCTTGAAGAAAGCTACCTTGGACCCAGACTGTTTCACAAACTACTGACCTATCTCAAACCTTCCCTTTATTGGGAAGGTGATTGAGAAGGTAGTGGCAGCCCAATTGGAAGACCATTTAACCATTCATGACATCTACGAATCCTTCCAATCCGGTTTTCGTAAAAGACATAGCACCGAGACTGCGCTGGTTCAGGTGCTTAATGATCTTCTGAGGGTGAGAGATCAGCAGAAACGTTTCATCCTGGTTCTCATTGATCTCTCATCAGCTTTTGACACTGTGGATCACTTGGTGTTGATAGCACGCCTGAGGCAGATTTGTGGAATATCGGGAATCGTTCTTCAATGGTTCACCTCATTCCTCACTGGGAGATCACAAAGAGTTATGTCTGTTTTTTTTTTTTCTCAAGCCCAACTTCTTTGTTGTGTGGGGTGCCTCAGGGTTCAGTGCTATCTCCCATGTTATTCATGGTGTATATGCTGCCGCTCAGAGACATTATAAGACAGTATGGGCTGAGGTTTCACTGCTATGCAGATGATACCCAGCTATACCTGTTTTTCGCACCCGACCTGGATGGAGCTCTCCCAGTGTTTAACAACTATCTGGAAGAAATCCAGGATTGGATGGATTCTAGTTGGTTGAAGTTGAACTCAGAAAAGACAGAGGTTTTGGTTGTGGACCCGGGTTGTCAGATAGAGGGGTCATTTGTTGGTACGCCCTCAGGAATTTTCCTTGGTGGTGTTTCACTTCCGACCTCTGAACGGATGCGCAACCTGGGGGTTATCTTGGATGACAGGCTGACACTACAGTCACAAGTGTCAGCAGTCGTCAAGACTTCCTTTTACCATCTTAGGAATATCACCAGAGTTAAGCACCTTGTTCCGTCTGACGCTTTACCAATGCTGGTCCACGCCTTTGTGTCCTCGCATCTGGACTACTGCAGCTTCCTGTACTTTGGTATTTCTGGGGTTGAAATCTGCTACCTACAGCTGGTGCAGAACGCAGCAGCCTGGGTCTTGACTGGGACAAGTAGGTTCTGTCATATTACCCCGGTGCTGCGCGAACTGCACTGGCTACCTATATGGTGGCGGATCTCCTTCAAAGTCAGTTTACTGACTTTCAAAGCCCTTCATGACCAGGGTTCAGTCCATCTGAAAGAACTTCTGGTCCCCTACTGCCCCAGCCGATTGCTCCGGTCGGCCGACGAGGGGTTGCTAGAGATTCCAAGAGTGAGTCTTAAATCATCAGGTTGTAGAGCATTTTCTTATGCTGCACCCACTCTTTGGAATTCTCAACTCTACCAGTTACGGGAGTGCACCTCCTTGGAGGAATTTAAAAGCGGCCTGAAAAACCATTTTTGGCAAATGGCCTTTTTGGATGGCTGTTTGTATTGAAATTATTAACTATGTTGTGGTTTTATCTGTGTTTATTATTGAATTTATTGTTTGATTCTACTGTTTTAATATGTACAGCGTCTTGAAAAATGAAAGGTGCTTTATAAATAAACTTATTATTATTATTATTATTCTGACATTGTGGCTTTGGCTGAGACACAGTTCAGACCTTTTATTCCTGATTCTGAATGTGCCCTCCCTGGATTTAATTTTATCAGGCTTGATCATGCAGGCCAGAAATATGGAGGAAGCCTGCTGTTATATTATAAAAGCCATCTAAATGTCTACCTCATACCCCACACGTATGTCCCGTCCCCAGCTTGTGAGTTCCTTCATTCCTTACTCCTCCTCCTGTGTAATACTAAGAAGATTCACCTAGTTTGTTCCTATAACTCTCCCACTGGTGAAACAAATGGCCTAAACTATCTCCTTGATAATATTAGTAAAAAGGTAGGCTCCAATGATTTGCTGATACTAGGTGACCTTAACTTAAAGTGACAGGGAGAAATGCTAAGCAATATAAGCCACTAGTGGCTGGTCCTGGCCTCAAGCAGCTTATTTCAGATCCTACCTATTTTCCACTTCTGATGGCCAGCATATCCTCCTTGACCGGATTCTGACAAGCAGGGCTGAGATGATCCCTGAGTCTGGGACCTTCCCAATGCTATCGTTGACCATACTCCCACTTATTGTATTTGGAGGGTCACAATGCTTAAAATTGCCCATACAATTATCCTCAGAGATTTATCCAAACTAGACCTTAAGTTATTTCATAGGGACCTTACCCTTGCTGATTGATCTCCTGTCTTATCTGCTAGGAATACCTCTGCTACCCTAAATAACTTCTGAAATATCTTCTCCTCCCTGCAAGATAAGCATGCCTGACTTAAAAAGATGAGAGTTAGGGGCACTGTCACCAAATGGCCTCACAGTGACCTGCTGTCACTCATGAAGTCTAGGGATAAATGCTAGGCCGAATTTAAGGCTACCTAAGCATTGTCTGACTTTCATGAGCATAGGTGACTCCATAGTGTCTGTAAAAAAGCTATACATGCAGCCAAGAATGAAGAATTTTATAAACCTACCTTATTGCCCTCTCCCAGGGATCCTAAGTGCTTTTTTTACGCAATATTCAAAGTGTCATGGGCAGCTCACGCAAATATAAAGCTCTTGTCATGCTCATTGGTGGGATAAACTGTAACTCTAAAAAAAATTGCAAATGATTTTAACAGACAGTTCTCTGACCTGTTGGCCCTCACCCCCTTGTTTACTGAGCCTAACTCACGCAATGAGCCTGTGGCCTCCTCACCTACCCGCTTGTCTCATCCACCCTTTTACTTTAAAACTGTCAGTGGGTGAGATCTGCAGACTTCTGGCTAATCTCTCCCCTTTTACTGTCGCAGGCCATGATAATATGGCACCAAAAGCTTATCCGCTTTGGTGCACCTTTTCCTGCTTGGCCCATCTCACACTTCTTCAATGCATCCTTGCTTACTAAAGTAATTCCTGATCCTGATCCTTGGACAATAGCTAGAGATGTCCTAGTATTTAAATGGGATCCAAAATGCATTGAAAATTATCTTTCAGTAGCTATACTGTCTGCTGTCAGCAAATCATCACAGAAAGTTATGGTGTCTCAATTAATGGAACACCTCCACAAATATGATCTGTTGTCCCCAGTGTAGCATGGCAGCAGGGCATATTACCTTTACTGCCCTTGCAAAAGTTACCTCCGAGGTCAGGGCAGCCAGGGATCATAGTAAGTTGACTGGCGAATTCTTTGTAGATCTCCCCAAAGCTTTCAGCTTGGTACACCATAAACTCCTTTGTCTTAAGTTATGTTTTTTGGATTGTCTGACCCTTCTCTAGCTTGGTTTGCAAATTATCTGCAAGGTAGGTAACAGCTAGTCAAATACAGCAGGGCGTCCTCTGGGCTAACTCATGTTGTGGTGGGTGACTCTCCAGGTTCCATCCTGGTACCTGTCTTATTTTTCTTGTTCATAGATGCCATATTCCAGATGCCAGCCCACTGTAGTTCCACAATTTACACTGATGACTTGGTGTTACTAACTACAGTAACTTCCAGGATATCAAAATCATAAACCTCAAACTAAAGGTCAATCTCTATCAAGTCCAGTCCTGGTCTATGTTGAATAAATTAGTCCTTAATATTAAGAAAATGCAAGCTATGCATTTCAGCTCCTGGTCAAAAATCAGTGCATGTTCTGAACCCATGGATGTTACTAGTGCTGATGAGTCTTCCATTATCATTGCTGATTCCTTCAGTTACTTGGGCGTCACCCTTAACCCCCAGCTAGATCTCTCCCAGCACTTCCACAATGTACGTAAGGCAGATAATAACAAGATCATCCTGGCCTGTAGGGCCAGACGCATCCTCATACCTGCAGCACATCTCGCCCATGCCACAGGAGTGCTCTTCCCACTCTTAATTATGGGCTTCTTACTTTTACTCATACTGCTAGGCCACCCTTATCACTTTGCCCAATCAGCTGCTCATCTCACTCATCACTGTGACCTCTATGAGATGCTGGAATGGTTGTCTCTGGGGAACTACTTCACCTTTGCCTTGGGTTGCTTTATTGATAAAGTGATTAGAACTGCCACCCCTCCTATCTTGGTGGGGCAACTGAGAGCTGATGACTCAAGTTATCTTCTCAGATCTAGTGACTTGTCTCTGCTTTCTGTTTCAGAAACTCGCACAGCCATGGGAAATCAGGCTTTTGCTGTCTGTATACCCAGGCTATGCAATTCCCTCCCACTGCATGCTTGTAGCACCAACTTCCACTGCCTTTTTAGAAGATCCCTGTGGGATCACATGAAATCTAAATTGGCTTGTAACTGCACTTAGTGTTGATATTCTTCTCCCTCCTATGATTGATGGGCTCTAGTCCTTTGCCTTGTCTGCTTAGTAACATGATTGTATACATTTGTGTCATTTTTACCTCAGCACTCCCAGTGGAGCATACATGCCACAGAGCAGCCTGCAGCACACAGAAACAAGGTATTGGAAAACAGAGCCTCTCAGCACTGTTGAAGCTTGTGCACACCATCTTCCTGTGTTACTGAAATGTTTTAAATGTCTGCAGACAAGTTTAGGTTGTTTTTACTCAGCTGTTTATTCATTTACTCATTGTAGTTTTACTCCGTTTTGTGCTGTAACCTTAATTCATTTAACTCAGAGGCTACATTACTTTGGTTTTGCTGCAGTTTAGCCAGTGACTTCTCTGCAGGACACTGACGATTAGCTTACCTCTATGCCTTCTTTTCTCATTTTCCCTTGATTCAGATTCTATCTTCCACTTCACTTCACTTCACTCTCCTCTTTCTTCTCACTCCTCTATTGCTGAGCATGCTCAGTGCAATCCCCCGTCCCCATCTCTAGCTTCCTGCCTTAATTCCTTTGTCTTTGTTCCACTCCAGATACCTCCCTCATCTTATCCCTTTCTGCTTCTCCACAGTCTCCTCCATTTTGCCTCAGCACTCCCAGCGGAGTTAGGGTTGCCACCTTTGGATGGTGCAAAAACTGGATCATAAGCTCCACCCCTAGCTCCACCCCTTTTCATGACTCATCATGCATTGTTCCTCCTAGAAGACCATTTGTTATTTCAATAAAAGACAACACTTAAAGCAGCAGTTCAACAAAAATGTTAAGATACTGTACTGTACCTGTTAAAGTTACTTTCCTAGGTTTTTCCTAGTTATTTATTACTTATGTATTTATTTTATTGACATTGGTTTACCAAATAAACATACAGAGATAAAAGAAATATCATTTACATATATGATCTGGGGGGAGACAAAGGAAATACCGTAAATAGCATGCAACATTATACATGGTATATAATAATACATAAGAAACTGTTTCCTGTAATGTGTACTTTATATCTTTTTCTGACTCCATTTCCTTTTCATGTCCACAATACTATTTCGAAGCCAAAGAAGTAACCATACTTTTTTCTTGAGGAAAAAAAAAATAATCGAAAACATTTTAAAATGCCTAAATTCTGTTGAAGATGAAACTGTTTACCAGCAAATGAAAGTGGCAGACAACTGGCTCTGTTACTGTTACAAAAGGGTGGGGGCAGCTGTGCTGCTATGTCACTTTAAGATGCAGTGGAAAAGATTAGGTTAAGTAAGTACTAATGGTGTTAATGGCCATACTTTACACCTCACAGGCTGACTGCTTTCACAAACAAAGGGCTATACTGATAACAGAACTTGTTTGTAAGCTGGATATGCAGCTGAAACAATGAATAATATGGCAGCATTTATTTCAAAAGTATGTGAGCACTCAAAATGGCTCAAAAACTTGACTAGCACAGAGTAAAACCGGATTACCTGATAGGGACCCTGAAAACCTGATCACCAGGTAAAAAACCTGACAGGTGGCAACCCTAAGCGGAGTGTACATCTCACAGAGCAGCCTGCAGCACACAGAAACAAGGTACTGGAAAACAAAGGCTCACACAGCACCGTTGAAGCTTGTGCACACCATTTTCCTGTGTTCCTAAAATATTTTAAATGTCTGAAAACATGTTTAGATTGTTTTTTACTCAGCTGTTTATTCATTTACTTGTAGTTTTATTCTATTTTGTGCTGTAACCTAATTCATTTAACTCAGAGGCTGCTTTGCTTCAGTTTTGCTGCAGTTTAGCCAGTGACTTCTCTGTAGGACACTACAAGATTAGCTTACCTCTGTGCCTTCTTTTCTCAATTTCCCTCACTTTAGATTTTGTCTTCCACTTCACTTCACTCTCCTTTTTCTTCGCACCCCTCTGGTGCTGAGCGTGCTCTGTGCAATCCCCCTGTCTAGCTTCCTGCCTTAGTCCTTTGTCTTTGTTCCACTCCAGATACCTCCATCACCCTGTCTCTTTCTGCTTCTCCACAGGCTCCTCTATTTTACCTGAGCATGTCCAGTGGAGTGTACTTCCCACAGAGCAGCCTACAGCACACAGAAACAATGTATTGAAAAACAGAGCCTCACACAGCGCTGTTGAAGCTTGTGCACACTATCTTCTTGTGTTACTAAAATGTTTTAAATGTTTTCAGACAAGTTTAGATTGTTTTTTACTCAGCTGTTTATTCATTGTTTTTTACTCAGCTGTTTATTCATTTACTTGTTGTACTTTTACTCCATTTTGTGCTGTAACCTTAATTCATTTAACTCAGAGCCAGCATTGCTTTGGTTTTGCTGCAGTTTAGCCAGTGACTTCTCTGCAGGACGCTGCAAGAGTAGCTTAACTCTGTGCCTTCTTTTCTCATTTTCCCTTAATTCAAATTCTATCTTCCACTTCACTTCAGCTCTTTCTCCTTGCCCCTCTGGTGCTGAGCATGCTCAATGCAATCCTCCTCTCTAGCTTCCTACCTTAATTCCTTAGTCTTTGTTCCATTACAGATACCTCCCTCACCTTATCCCTTTCTGCTTCTCCACAGGCTCCTCCATTTTGCCTCAGCACTCCCAGTGGTGTGTACATCCCACAGAGCAGGCTACAGCACACAGAAACGAGGTATTGGAAAACAGAGCCTCCCAGCACTGTTGAAGCTTGTGCACACCATCTTCCTGTGTTAGCCCATCGATGCTTTGCATTGACTGTCTCGCTGTCCCCCACCATTGGTTGACCTTTGATTTATACCTTATAGGGGTCATGTGACCAGTCACATGACTATGTGCCAAGCAGAACCTAAGTCCCCACTTTACCATTACTTTGTTATGCTACATCATCACTAGGAGTCACCCTTGAGCATATTGCTATTGCTCTTGCTCCTGAGTACTCTGACTCATCCTCTAGCCTCTTCTTGCCTCTTGTATGGCCATATCACCTTCTTGGTTATCCCATTTTCTGGTAGTATCCCTTGATATTTCCACATTCTGTCCTGCCTGGATTTGACCCTGTGACCCTTTGCACTGGAGGTGAGTACCCTGACCACTACATTTGTGGTGGACGAGCTGTGGTGTTCATACCCCTATAGTTTAGGGTGATGCCAGATGAATCTGGAAGGAGAGGCTGGAGGCGTACTCTGGAGCCAATATGCAAGGTTTATTAGCAATAGTTGGAGCACACAGAAAAAGACTTAGCATTCACTACCACTATTACATAAGATAAAGAATGAACAAGATTACTAGGACCACAGACTGACCCTACTAATGTCATACAAAAGTCCAGGTGAGTCAAGTCCTAAAGGCATAGCAAACTGACACACCAAGCTTGAGTTTCTAGTATTTTGGTTGGCCGATCGCTGGGCGTGAACCCAAGGAAGCGCTTCCCATACAGGCCATAAAGGTGGGCATCCCTCAGTGAACCAGAAACAGAGGAAAGCACTGTAGGTGTCCTGGCCCTGGGAAGAAAGTGACTCGTGGTGTCACTGAGGCAAAGTCGAAGGTGAAGTACCTGGTTGAGGAAGCCTGTTTGTAGGTGAAAAGAACCCTTATGTGGAGTTGTCAACTCCAGTGACCTCAGGCAGGAGGGCAGGTTATATCCAGTTGAGGAGAGGATGCTGGGTGTGATGATCTGCTGGATGACCTCTGGGTAGGTCCCCGGAACCCTTACCACCTTACCTCTGCAGCTTCAGAATCTGTCAGTCTTCGAGGTGACCTCTTGATGAGTCACTGAAACACAAGACACCTTTGGACGGTACAATCATGAGCATGATGACCCTTGGTGTGGCCTCTTGCATGGGCCACCGGTATTTATGCTACCTCGGGGCATGAGGCACAGAGCCTGGTCATCCTCAGTGAGGCCTTGGTATAGGCCACCAGTACTATTGCCACCTTGGGACAACGTCTATGCTGGAGAATGGGCAACGTGACTCCAAGTCTGGCAGATGACTGAAGTCCCTCAAGCTAGAACTGGTGTGACTCCTACCTTGTCTCACTTTGGTGGGCCCTAGCTACCAGCTGGCTACCACTTATGACCGGCAACTCGAACCTGGAGTGTCATGGCGAAGACTTGGGGTTGGTGGAGGTCGTTGGAGATGGGTGCAGGTGATGCTGGGCTTCCTGGGGACCCTCCCTGGGTCAAAGAAGAGGCACCAGAGGAACCCTAGATGAGATGTGTGCAGGAGCCCCCTAGAATTCAACAAGGATTTCTGTACCCTGAGGAATGCACAACCACAAAGGAGTGATAAGGCCTCTTCTGCTGGAGACTGCTGCATAAAAGATTCACTGAGTCTGTTTCCCAGCCAAATAGACTGACTCGCTGCACTGGGGGACCTGACTAGATGGCAAATTTCTGCAGAAAACTGACTGAGGCTGCTACTGGAGATCTTCTGGAGGGGAATTTCTGTGAAGGTGCCCAGGGATTTGCCTCAACCTCCTAACAAGGAAGCTGACATCCATTGCCCAGCAGTCCTGCACCCTCCCTGGTGAAACTCTTTCTGCTCTCTCCAGCCTATGCAGAGCCTTGTCTAGGCTGGGCTGGTCCTGGCTATCTGCCAGGGGATTGGCTTCTTTGTCCAGTGGTCAGCCTCCTGAGGCTGGGTCAGTGGCCTACAAAAAAAAGTTTCCAAGTCTGAATCTATGCTGACCACAGGGACTGGATGGGAGGGCTCAGCCTGGCTTCATTCTCCCCTGCTGGGACAGGAATGTGGCCAAACTGGCTTGACCTTTAGCTGACTAGGTGTCAGTCTTGGGCAGAGGGAAGGGAGTACAAAGGAAGAAGAAAAAAATGTTTTTCTTTTAAAACCCTAAATTTAGACTGCTAGGACTGTCTGCTGCAGAGGGGCCTATTCTGTGCTTCAGAGGGTCCCCTAAGCTGTTCAAGGGTTTCCTATTAAGCTGCCAGGGTACCCATAACTGTCTGACCCCTCATGTCTCTGGTGAGCCCCTATTTTCTGTGATGCCCCCAATTCCACTATTTTCTGTGATGCCCCCAATTTCTCTGGGGCACTACACACTATCTTGGGGATACAATTGTATGCTAGGTTCCTGCAATCCTTATCCTAATTTCTGGTAACATAAAACCCTTTTCTGCCTTCTGGCATAGCCATCCCCCCCAACTGGTAAGATACATAGTCAGTGCCTACCCCACATCTGGGAAAAGACCATGGACAAATTATGGCACTTTATCGCCACTTTCTCCTTAGTGCTCTACTAACACTAATTTTGCTATTCTTCTCGGACAACATTTCTATACCCACTATAGACCTGTCTCCAACATTCTTTGTTTCTGCAGCATCTGGCACCGTGACCAGTCTACCTGTCTTGTCCCTCAAGTCAGTAAAGTTTATTTCTCACTTTAATTGCTGGCCGTCCCACCAGGCATACTATCTGTCCCTCCATCTCTCCTCTCTTATGACCACTACAGTCATCCCCAAACTCACCAAACACCCACCCATGCCCAAATGTAAACTTCTCAGATACATTCCTGGTTAGACAGCTCCTGCTGCTTCTGCTGTTGTCAGGTAATGTGCACCCTAATCCAGGGCCCCTGCAACAACCATTTGGTAGCAACGGTAGCCCCCAGGATCTTAAACTCGCCTCCATTAACATTCAAAGCCTCCTGCCCAAGCTAGATCAAGTGCAAATCTGGGTGTTACAGCACAGGCCTGACGTCCTTTCCATAGTCAAAACCTGGCTCTCCCCTTAAGTACCAGACTCAGCAGTCTCCCTCAATGGTTACACTTTATACAGGACTGATAGGATTGGTAAACATTGTGGTGGCTGTGCCCTATACCTCTCGGACTCCCTACAAGGCCAGGCTCTACCTACACTGCCCCCCAGGAATGGTGCTCAATCTCTAGGGGTTAAAATTACATTAGGTAAGAAAAGCAAGTCAGTTAATATCCTCTCAGTCTATATTCCACATAAGGAGAATCGCAAAGGCTTCCACTCATTCCTTGACTTCATTGCCAGTCTACCTAAAGGCACAGAAGTTATTGCGTTAGAGGATTTTAACAACAGCTGGTTGTCTCCTGACTCTAACCCCTGCAAGGATGCAGTCACAACCATCAACCTCTCCCAGTTGGTCTCTACTCCTACTAGAATAAACTATAGGACCGGTACTAGCACATTGAGCGACCTTATATTTTCTAACTTCCCCGAGAGGATCACAGATACCACAATGTTACCCGATACCCTGAGTGGCCACTCCACAATCACATGTCTCTGGACCAATAAGGCCCCTAAACATCCATGCAAAACATCTTACCGGTGGTTTTTCAAGAAGGGGCATCAGGAACAGTTCCAAGAATATCTCATCAGTTGTGACTGGTCCCCAGTCTTCCTCATTGAAAGTGTTGACAAGGCACTAAACCTCTTCATCACCCTATTCAACACGACCTGTGACGTATTTACCCCTTTCAGGAAATGGAAGGCTAAAGGCATCTCTAACCCATGGATTACACCCTCTCTTCTGCACTTTATGGCCACTTGTGACCACCTTTGGCAAGTGGCACAAGCCACTGGCAAACCTAGAGACTGGCAATGCTATAAGGCTGTCAAAAATAATTACACCTGGGGCACCTGGCAGGCAAAGGCCACATACTACCAAGGCATATTTGCTAGATCCTGGGATAATAGTAAACAATTCTGGGACAATATTAAAAACCTTATGGGTAAGTCCAGTTGGTTCCCTTCTTCCTTAGTCAACTGTAATGGGATCAGCATTCAAGACCTGTGCAAAATTGCTAACATTTTCAATATTTCATACACTGACCTGAGTGGAGTCCCCCCCCCCCCAATTTTTTCGATGAGCCATCTGCTGAGGATATTGCCTGTAATGGTATCTCCCCTGCAAATGCTCCCAGTTCTACTTCAGATCACGTTCCCCTTCTGCTGCTGGGAAACACCTTGTGAAAGTGCTTGATAAGTCAAGGCACAGCTCTGACACCCTTGACCTTAAACTGCTTCTCCTCTCCATTTATGCAGTCCTGGCCCCACTCACCTGGATCCTAAATCTGCTCCTACTCCTTGGTTAATTTCCCACTATCTGGAAAGCTGCAGTTGTGACTCCAAACCACAAGAGTGGTGACAGAGCAAACCATGCCAACTACCGTCCCATTTCTATTTTACCACCCCTCTCAAAAGTCCTTGAATGCTTAGAGGCTGAACAGCTAACTGAATATCTATCCGCCCATGGAATTCAATGCCCTCAGCAACATGGGTTTAGGAAAGAGCATAGCACTGCCATCGCCCTCCTCACCGAGACAGACTACTTCCATAAAGCGCTCAACCGTGGTCACTTTGTAGGGTCTATATATAGAAATCTTACAAAGGCGTTTGATACGATCAATCACTCCTTACTGCTCCAGACCCTACCCTCCCGAGGATTCTCCAATAACATTACCTCCTGGTTTAGAAGTTATCTAGGTGGCAGAACCCAAACAGTAAAAATCTTAGACACATTCTCAAGTAGGCGCCCCATGTAATCTGGTGTTTCACAGGGATCAATCCTTGGTCCCCTGCTATTTAGCCTCTACCTCAATACCCTTCCCCTAGCTTGCCCTGGTAACCTTCTCCTGTATGCAGGTGACGCTGTGATTTACACCAGCCAGCCTGATCCTACACCCCTTACCAGTGACTTGCAACACAGCTTTACCTCCATTGAAGCCTGGTTTGCTGAGCATCGCTTGCTTATGAACCATAAACAGACCAAAGCAATTGTCTTTGGTGGGACCCAACTATACATCTCTAACAATATTGGTATACAGTACAGTTTGAGCAGGTAACTAGTTTTAAGTACCTGGGCATCACCCTAAACAGTACTGTCTCCTATCAAGAACACATTAATAACATCTCTGAAACTGCTAATATCAGGCTAGGCCTCCTTTATAGACATCGGCACTGTATGACCCAAGAAGCACTATGCCTTGCAGTGACTAGGTCCATACTGTGTATCATTGATTATGGCATTGTATTTTATGGTTCTGCCACCACCACCACTGCCCTCAGAAGGTTGGGGGTTACTCTTAACAAAACCTGCAGGTTAGTTACTGGTGCTAGTAGGGACACACACACCTGTGACTTGTACGCGCAGTCCAGTTGTCTCAACCTCCAGAAAAGAATCTCCTATCACACCTGTCTTACTGCCAAAAAGATCTCTTTAGGGTTAGCCCCCCTGCCTCCCCAGTGGCTCCTTAACAGGGCCCACACTAACACATGCTGTATGAGAAGTGTGCCCAACCTAACTTTTCAGGTACCTTTATGCCAGACATCTCAAGGACAAAGAGCATTTATGTACAGAACACCTAGTTTGTTTAACAACCTCCCCACACACCTTCAATCTACTCCCAAAATTGGTCTTTTCAAAAACTGTCTTCGACAGCACTTAGCCAATCACAGCAGCTGTGTCTGCCCCACTTAACCCTGGTGGCCCTCTGCTTATACCTATCCTGCCATTTTAATGACAATGTCCTCTTGGGCTGCTAGTCTGTGCCACGACTAAGTCTACGGTCATTGCAACGTTTCCCACACTATAACCTGGAAAATCACCACTATTATCCCCTGTCTAAAGTCAGCCTCCTTGACTGCTCTTTCTTCTTCTTTTCTTTCTCCACCTATTGGCCTGTTATGCCTCATAACGCATTACTATTCTAGTTTGCGTCTAACTGGCTTTCTTTGCCTGTACACCTGCCCTCCACCAACTTCTGGTTACCTTTTTAACCCTAGCACTTAATATCAGTATTAGTATGCATTGTATATACTAGGTTTATTTTTCAAATGTCTCCTGGGTGTATTGTACCTCACCTAGCCTGCTTATTTGTACCCAATGTACTCATGCCTGTTACTCCCTCCTCTGTATAATTCCTTGTTGACGTGTAGCCTTTGTAAAAGAGCCCCTGGCTAAAAGGTCTTAATTTTGAGATTTAATAAATGAATAAATTTGTATATGCTGTTATAATTGTTATGATGTTTACTGTTGCTTTACCCATATGCTGTTGCCTTTTTTCTTTTAAAATTGTGTGCCTGCATACCTTGTAACCTCCTGGGTCATACCTGAAAATAGGCATTTATTTGCCTATGTGCTTACCTCGTTAATAAATATGTATATACATACAAACTTAAATAGATATGAATATCCATCTGGATTCTTTCTGTAATAGTACTGTTGTTCTGTTTCACCCTTTAGGTCTTCCCGGTACATGGTGAATCTCTGTTATACGACTCTTGAAAGTGCACATCTTATGGTTCCCAATGTGTTCCTGGATGTGTACTTCGAGGGCCTGAATGGTTCTCCCACCGTAAACATGTTGGCGTGAACATATGACGATTTTAAACACCAAAACTGGTTGTGCATGTTATGAACTGAGATTTTTGCTCTCCTGTTATTAGTCAGATATATAAACATATTGTCCTGCTTTCCAAATCTGTAAACAGAACAGGTACAGCAGGCAAAAAGAAAATCCTTTAGGTCAGGGTGGGGAAGTCCATTTAAAATGTCTAGTTGGTTCATAAGTGAGGGCATCATGGACCACAATATTGCATAAATTGAGGGTCTTACCAGAAATAAAATGGGATTGTCACCGAGGCTAAGGTCAGGAAGCACAGGAAAATCAGGAGCAGTTATAAAATTCAGAAGGCACTGGGTCAGAACATATCTGACTACAATGGCGTTGGCAAGGACAGCATGGCAAAAATGCCATCAGATTTATTTTTGCGGGGGCTTTGCCCCACGCATCCCCCAGTGGGGGTCTCTTGCCCCCAGCACCCCCTGTACTTAAAGATTCTCCGGGGGGGGGGAGCGGATCACAGTGAAAGTTAAAATTTTGGGGCTGTGGCATTCCATAGCCCCTTGTAAAAATCCAAAGTCCCAAATCCACAAAATGTTCGGAGACCAGGACTAGAAACATACATAAAAACATAGAATCTGTAGGCAGATAAAGACCATATGGCCCACCTAGGCTTCCCATTTCCCTACTCACTGCTGTAGCCCCAGATCCTGTTTGATCTGCAGCTCTCCTGCTCTGCACATCACTAGGGTACTCTTATGTCTATCCCATGCACTCTTGAACCCCCACATTGTTTTTGCACCCACCACTTCTGCTGGAAGGCTGTTCTATGGCTCTACCACCCTTTCAGTGAAAACATACTTCCTAACATTACCCCTGAGCTTTCTACCCTTCAGTGTCATATCATGCCCCCTTGTTTTTCTGTAGAGTTTTCTCTGAAATATGCTTTCCACCTGTACCCTGTTTATTCCCCTAAGGTACTTGAAAGTCTCTATCATATCTCCCCTCTCCTTATTTTATTCATTTGTGATACATAATGTTGTCATCCATTTGATTTATGTGCAGTTCATATTAATAAATAGTACTAAAAAGACAGAAAAGAGCTGAACAAGAAACAGAACAACAGAAAGACAAATCCTGTTAAAGTTTTCTAAGCAGGAGTGATTAAAGAATAACAGCTAACAATCTAACAAACTCACATTCTAATGAGTATAGTACATCAAAATGGAGAGTGCTACAAGTGACCAATGAAAATATTCATGTTTACAGTAAATATCTTCAACCACTAACAAGATACAAAAATAGTATTTTACTCCTCAGTTTAACTTTGATCAGTACAAAGCAGATGCAGTCGAAATATATCCATATATAAAAAATAAAGAAAAAGGAACAAGAGAAAAAAGAGGAGATACTAGATATTTGGCATAAAACAGTTCTTAATTCACTTCACAAATGTATGCAAAAGCTTTAATCTTGTAAACCAAATATGTCTATTCAATCCTGAAAAGTCTGAAGACCAGCCATCTCTCTTGTCCATGTCTCCTGTTCATCTCTTCTTGTTTTTCTTTTTGAAGGGTAACAAATCTTTTTTTTTATTTTATTTATTTATTGCTCCTCCCCTGCTCCCCCTGGCTGGCCACTCCTTTGGGCCACCTAGGACCCTCGGCCACCACCACCTCCTCCAGCTGCCATCCGCTGCCCCCCGTTACTGCCAGCTGTTCCCCCGGGTGACCCGACGTAACCCTTTATCAGGTGGTTCCCCCTCTGGGGGGAGAAGTGCCCATAGGCACAACTGCTTAGCCTGGGGGCTGGCGGGGGGGGGTCAGCACGGGGCTATCCCGGGCTGCCAGAGACTGGTGGCCATCATGTACCAAATCTTTTAATTGATCAGTATCATATAAATCTATTTGACTCTATAGTGATCACATATTGGGGCTGGCAGTATAGCCTAGAGGTTAGATTAACAAGCTGTGAATGAGCTTGGTACATCCAACAGGCAGATCTGGGTTTGATTCGCACAATCTCCACTTGCATACTGTGTGACTCTGAGCAAGTCACTTAACCTTCCCAGTGCTCCCGAGTTACCCCTGAAAACAAGCACCTTTGCCTAGTGGACTTTACCTGGTTAACAAGGAAAAAAAATATATATTTTGTAGGAAATGGGGTTGAAAATGTGCCCCAAAACGTATGAACTTAGTCTCTGTACAACAAATTATTGTTCAGCTTTCTTGTGTGATAGCATATAGCTAGATATAAAACTTAGCAGATTTCAAAAATATTGCACATTATCTGTGCATAGTCTGTACAATTCTCCCTTGACACGTTCCAAAGGCAGTAGTAATTGTAACAGAGGCATGACCTTTGACATTTTACTGACCTCCCTGGGATGCACATTTCAGAAGTGGATTCAGTAGATGAAGACAAAAGTACTTCTTTTCATTCAAAGAGGTAAACAATACATCCTTTTTATTTTAATCAGGAGGATATTTATTGCTCTCCTTTCATGGGTTTTATAGGTACAGTATTCAATAAGTAACCTCTTCGGGGAGACCCAGTGCAGTATAGCCTAGAGGTTAGAGCAACAGGCTGTGAAGGAGCTTAATTCACCCAGCAGACCTGGGATTGACTCCAACAACCTCCACTTGCATACTGTGTGACCCTAAGCAAGTCGCTTAACCTCTCCAGTGCTTCTGGGTCACCACTGAAAACAGGGCTTGGTCCTACTGGGCCTTACCAGGTTACCAAAGAATAAAAACAAATAAGTAAATAAATAACATAAATAAATAATGCTTTTACCAAGTCCCTTAAGGATCCAAATTCTAAATCTGAAGCATCTGGCAAGTCATCAGTTCTCTAATAATGGTATTTATGCACATTTTCCGACTGTTGGCTTTTTCACTCACCATATCAAATTACTTGCACTTGCAGCTGCTTGTGAATATTATCATCGAGTCATAGGTAAGGAAGCATAAGAAAACCAGGAGCAGTTATAAAATTCACAAGTAATGTTTTATTATTATCAATAACAGGAAAATAAAAGAATAAAATAGTTCAGTGTAACTATTTACAAAGGCACTGCAAACAGAGAAAAATAGAATCCTGGTCTCCACTGCCTCCTGGCTGAGCTGTTCCATGTCCCAGCCCTCCACGCCATTGGAGCAACTCGGCCAGCCCCCGGTATTTTGCTGCCCTTGTCCTGTGGCAGCACCATGGACAACGACCAGGGGAGTGCATATTGCAAGCGTTCTACATCCCTGCTTGCTGTCCATGGTAGAGCTACAGGAACTAGCGCTCTCTTACCTGGCACTATTCCTGTAGCACTAATCTGACTGGGTACCATTCACAAGTAGTGTTTTATTATCATCAGTACCAATAAAATAAAAAATAAAATGGTTCAGGATATTGCCAGCCCATCGGTGCAGCAGTTGGATTTCCACTTGTGATGCCGGTGACCCGGGTCATCAGAGGGCTGGCTTGGGGGAGAAGGATCGAGCATCCTCGGACTGCTCTCCTTCTCGGGGGTGGGGTGGGGTGTGTGTCCGGTGCAGCAGTGACACCCAGAGGAAGCCGGGCTCATCACACAGCACCAATGCCTTCAAGAACTCAGGGGCAGGGTGGATGCTGGCCATCATTGCACATCTCTGCACCTGCCAACAGGGGAGAAAAACTGTGTGTGCCTTGCCGTCTCTATGAAGCCCTGCCCTTGGGCATCACTTAGCCTCTGCAGCCAGCTCTTCTGACCAGATACTAGTACTACAGCGCTGGTACGGAGATGGTGCCATGGCCCTACCCTCTGGGGGGAAAAGCCAGGGGTGCCTGGAAGAGTGCAGGCGTAGTCGGAGGTGGGAGCGCGGGGGTCCATGACCAGGGCAGACATCGACGGCCAAGGCACACACCGAAAAAGCATACTAAATGTAAAAAAAAAATGCTCAGGATAGCTCTTTAAAAATGCAATACAAACAAAGAAGAATGAAATCCTTCATCTGAGGGCCTCTTTCAATTTCAAATCTCAATGTGTGTCTCTCTCTCTCTCTCTCTGTCCCTCTGTCTCCCTCTCTCCAGCAAAAAATTGTTGTCTTAATATATAATGTATTTTCCTGGCAGTTAGCTTCTGCACCCAGAGCTCGTTCAGATACCTTCTATTTCTCACAAAATACATCAGACCTTTGTCAGTTCTTTCCTTGCAGGTGCAACAAAATAGAACATTGTCTCCCAGAATGAATCTCCAATTAACAACTCTGTAAATGAGCCCATGGAGGTCAAACTGCATCTCATGTTAATCCCCTGACTTCCAAACAACTTTTTACAATCATTTCAACAATATAACTATATGCATTTTCAAACCAGAAAACCCAGTTTGCACATAAGATCCACGTTTAATTTTATAACCACAGATAAGCAAGGGGGAAGAAAAGATGAAACAGCAAGAAACAGCATGTGAAGGCAGGGAGATAGCTGGAGGGAGAGTATCATGAGACTGTCAGAGTGATCAGTTCCTAGGTATTACATGAAAACTTGATTGTGCAATCAGACAGTCCAGAGAGAGAAAAGGAGAGGCTAGAACAGATCCTTGCTTCTATCTCTTTCTGCATAACAAATGGGACAGGGTCTTATTCAACCCGTCACAGGGATGGGTCTAAAAAAGGTTTGCCATATTACAGCTGGGCAGTATTGCTCAGTTGTGTCTTTTTACTGTACATTTGCAATTTTGTGCACCTTACAATGATATTGTAGTGCAAAGAGAGTGGCTCCTGGGCCCTTCTTGGCTTTTGTTTTATTTTGAGAAGAGATTCTCTAACAAGGGTACTTGCTTTCTCTACAACTTGGTTCAAAACCGGTATCTCATAGCCATATTTTTGCAGCCATTTCTGCTGGTTGTCTGCCGGTTGAAGTCAGACTCCTCAGAACAGTTCCTCTGGAGCCTGAGGAATCGTCCATTGATAATGCTAGAAATTAACTTGCATGGATGGGCTCTAGTGACATGCAGGATATTATTTCCAGATTTAGACTTTCTTTAATCCTTGCTACCAACTTTTATCTAATTGGGATAAATATATGAAGGTGTAAAAAAATGAATTTTTGATTCACTGGTTTTACATGTGAACTTCAAGTTAGTAAGTAAGTAAAGTTTTATCTGCTGAGCACCCCATCCCAGAAGCTCTGGACGCTGTACAGGAAGGTAGAAATAAGAATCAATAACACACAATGAATATGAAACATAAATAAATAGCGACATCAAACAACAATTTAACCTAAAAATCCTAATAAAAATACAGTTCAGCGGTCAGGTATTCTAAGGCTCAAATACTGTCAGCAAATGCCTCTCTAAAAAAATGCGCCTTCAGACCCCACTTAAAAACCTCCACTGACAGGGCCTCCTGCAAGGATTTTGGTAGTGAATTCCACAAAACTGGGCCCACCACCTCGAAGCAGTGATCTCCAAATGTCTTCAGGTGGGGTGGTGGGAATTGCTAAAAGGCCCTTGGTAGAAGGGCAAAGCGAGCGCATGGGGCAGACAGGAGTCAGGAGGTCATTCAAGTAGCCAGGATCTGATCATTATAGGGCCTTATAGGTGAGCAAGACCACCTTAAAGGCGATCCTCCACCTAAACGGCAGCCAGTGCAGAACACGCAGAACCATTCTGGGGTCACATGACAGGACTTTGGAAGTCCCATCAGCAACGTGGCTGCAGGCATCAGAGAACCCCTCCATTGCCCCCAAGGTATAGAGCATTGCAGTAGTCGAGTTGAGATGTCACAAAAGCATGTACCAGTGAGGTCAGGTCATCAGTTGGAATCAGGGCTTTAATTTGGGCGACATTCCTCAGATGGTAAAAACCACTCCAGATGATGGATGACACCTGAACCTCAAGTGTCAATCTGTCATCAAGCATGATGCCCAGATTTTTCACTCTGGTGGATGCAGCCAAAGGAATGGGACCAGGGAATAACCCTGTTCTCAACTCTGCAGCACCCACATCCTGCTGACATCCAGACTCAGTCACATGCACCTCCGTCTTGTCAGGATTGTGTGTCAGCCAGTTAAACGACATCCAGTCCTGAATCTTGTCCAGACATTTATTTAGCACCTCCACAGCGTCACTCGGCCGGGGTGCAAATGGCATGTACAGCTGGGTATCATCTGCATAGCTGTGAATGCCTAAGCTGTACCATCTAATGATCTCACCCAGGGGAAGCACGTACACTACAAACAGCATAGGTGACAGGATCGAACCCTGGGGAACTCCATAAGGCAGGGGGTTTGGGCAGGAGGAGAAACTTCCCCATCACTACCTTCTGAATCCTGTTTGTGAGAAACAACTGAAATCAGTTGATGACGGTACTGGAGAGTCCACATAGCTTCCTTAGGTGATCCAGCAACACTATGTGGTCCACAGTGTCAAATGCTGAGGAGAGATAGAGGAGAATGAGTACTGACTGATTCCCTCTATCTCTCGCCCTGAGGAGATCATTTTGTATGCTAACGCCATTTTGGTGCTATGTCTTGACCTAAACCCTGACTAGAAGGACTCATAGATGTCATAGGCTACGAGGTGTACCTCAAGCTGCAGAGCCGCTACTTTCTCAGTAACCTTATCCAGAAATGGGAGGTTAGAGATTGGTCTATAATTTGCCAAGATGTCAAGGTCTAGAGATGGTTTCTTTAGGAAGGGTCTCACCAGCACCTCTTTCAGGGCGATTGGGAAACATCCCTCCAAAAGCAAACACTGGACAATGTTGGTGAACACTTGACTGACAGACTCAACACATCCCATTAAGAGACAAGTCAGGCCTGAGTTCAGTTCACAGTATGTGGGCAGCAGCTTCAAAATCACTTCTCAAACCTCTGCTATCCCAGCCAATCTGAACTCGCTCCAGACAATAGGAGTGCTTCTGGACACACACAACTCACCACTGCAGGGCTGCGACAACCCCATTGGGGAGATCCCAGCCCTGATAGAGGACACCCTGTCAAAGAAGAACAGAGTAAACTCTTTGCACTGAGCAACTGAAAATGCTCCTTTCAGCTGCAGACAGGCAGGAAGGAGAAGCCTGTCTACAGTATGAAAGAGCAGAGATGGTCTGTTCCTCCCTGCAGCAATTTCCCTGGACAGGAATGCTGCCTTCTTATGGTTGATTGCCTTTTGATATTCACCATAGTGAAATTCTCAAAGCCAGTTTGTCCTTGTTGGACGTACACCTCTGCCAACAACACTCCAACCTTCGACCCCTGGTCTTCATCTCCTTGAGAGCCCCATCAAACCATAGAGGTCTCAAGCAAGAAGACCTGGGTCATATACAGACCTGTGCAATGGAGTTGAACACCTTGGAGACAGCACTATTATAGGCTGCCACTGCCTCACACGTGCCTGTTGCACAGGTATGTCTTATACCAGATAGATCCATTACTGCCATCACTACCTCTGGGGACAACCCCTTCAAAGGGCAGTAGCGGATCATCTCTGCAGGGGAAGGACTAACAGGGGATCCCTAAATGAGAACTCTAGCAGGTAGTGATCCGACTAAATGACCAGATCAATCCTGAGGTCCGTGGCCTCGAACTCCAGTGAGAACACTAAATCTGAGGCATGGCCATGGCTATGGGTCATAGAAACAATGGCTTGTGCAAGACCCAGAGAGGTCATCATCTGGAAGAAGTCATTACCAAAATGTGAGAGTTCGCCATTGATCCAGGCACTGAAGTGACTCAGAATTAACCATACAGTATGAGTGACTCCAACACCCTATTGGTGTTCACACTATTCTTTTTTTTTTATTCTTTGGTGACCGGGTAAGGCCTTCTGGGCACAAAGCCTGTCTTCAGGGGTGATCTGGGAGCACTGGGGAGGTTAAATGACTTGCTCAGAGTCACACAGTATACCACTGGAAGTTGTGGGAATCAAACACAGTTCTGTTGGTTGTATGTAGCTCATTCACAGCTCATTACTTTAATCTATACTGCAAGCCCCTTAATAAAAATACTGTAGTCAATAAAATAAACTCAACCAATGAGCTTCCAGCGTCTGGCAATCCTCAGATTATTAGTATTTCATCACAATACCTGCTCCAGTTCATGTGTTCAAGAACTGGATTATATGAGGAATCTGAATAAAATTAAGTTCCCATCAGTTAACTTAGCAAAAGAGGAGGAGGAGCCAAAGTAAATGAAATTTGTTATCAAAAATTAAAAGTAATGTGAGAGAAGATCCATTCAGTTGCTTGGATCAAAAAGGTTGGTGGGGTTGCACTGTTATGGGGATCTGGAAAGAAAATGCAAAACTGCTTCCAAACCTTTCCTATGTGGGTTACATGTGTATACTGAGGTAACATCAATGCTCACCCAAACGTCACCTTTATCCCGGGAAACAGATGCAAGTATTTTAAGCAGATTAATAGTATCGGATATGGGACAACAGATTTCTGACATAATGTTGATGAAAAAAAATCCACACATTTTGATAGTTTTTATTAGTGATTCAATACCAGAGATAATGTGCTTGGTCATACCCTTATGAATTTGGGGTTGATGATATCATTGGAATGACTGAATTGTTGATTAAAGAAATAGCCACCTTTATTGTAATATATCCCCACAAAATAGTATGATATAGAAAATGAAAAAGAGAGTTACTGAAAGAATTATTGGGGTTTAATGTAAAACTTCATGCATTTCGTTATCTTTCAGTAGTTTATCTGATTCCTTAAAAGGGAATAGTTAGCACCAAAGGCCCCACACCCGAGTATAGGGCTGGTCCCAATTTGCATTTTGTGTGTAAAAAACATTTTTTTTACTTACCGTTTACTGTAGTATTGTAGACTGTATCAAACTAAATTTGTTTACTTTCAGGCTAACAATTTCTGTAACTACAAGTCTGAGAATCCCCTGCAGCTGACATCAGAGCAGGAGTGCAGTAGTGGGAGTTTAAAAAAAACCCAAAATGTTTCTTGGCAGCAACAACCAAGAACTGGGTCAGCACCTCTGTATAATGATTATAAATGGGTCCAAAACATTTTGTAATAGTGCCAAAACTCTTTTTCACTTTTCAGTGAGTTTTAAAGAGGAACACCACACATGAAAATACCACAACTGGCATGCATCTCACTTTGATTTTCAAATTCTGTAGGCAAGCATTTAACGGTCTCCCACTTATAAAAGCCACAGTGCAATATTCACAAAATGCTGTTGGTATTATAAATGGGTCCAAAACATTTTGTAATAGTACCAACATTTTTTTACTGTTCAGTGAGTTTTAAAGAGGTATACCGCACATGAAAATATCACAGCTGGTGTGCATCTCACATTCATTTTCAAATTCTGCAGGCAGGCATCTGACAGTCTCCCACATATAAAATCCACAGTGCAGTACTGTATTCGCAAATTGCTGTCAATATGAAAAAATTAAACCTGTATGCTTTGCATGCTATGCAGTTCAAACTGCAAAACTTGTTAACAAAATGCTCACGAACCAGCCACGTCAGCCATTGCACACCGCCAAGTCATGCCCTAATGTTTCAATGTCACAATGACATCTTCTTCAGAGTGGTGAGCTGCCCCATTGGTGGCAATAAATAAGGCAACATTTAAAGGCGCAGGGCGTACATGGCAAACACAAGCAATAATTACTGCAGATAAAGAGAGCAAAAGTGCATGAGGAAAGTGCCAAATATGAGTGCAAAAGAGCAAGATAGTGCACAATTGTACAAAAAGAGAAATATACGCATACAAACAGAGGTGAAAAAAAAGTAAGTGCCTCAGCTGGGACTTAACTCAGGCTGCCCAGAATACTGTTCCGATTGCGCTAACCAGCTGTGCCACTGAGAGAGCTGGAACCTGAGCTGTCCCAGAGCACATTACTCTTTCTTAAATGCACAACCCAATGGCAACACAAATATTTACTTGTAACAATCACACAGGAGTGTGGTGTGCATATTTATGGAACACATACAAACAGAGGTGAGAAAGAAGTAAGTGCCTCAGCTGGGACTTGAACGCAGGCCGCTCGGAATACTGTTCCAGCTGTGCTAACCAGCTGCACCACTGAGACAGCTGGAACCTGGGCTGTCCTGGAGCACATTACTCTTTCTCAAATGCACAACCCAGTGGCAACACAAATATTTACTTGTAACAATCACACAGGAGTGTGGTGTTAATATTTATGGAACACATACAAACAGAGGTGAGAAAGAAGTAAGTGCCTCAGCTGGAACTTGAACCCAGGCCACCTGGAATACCGTTCCAATTGCTCTAACCAGCTGTGCCACTGAGACAGCTGGAACCTGGGCTGTCCTGGAGCACATTACTCTTTCTCAAATACATAACCCAATGGCAACACAAATATTACCCAGCTGAGGCATTTACTTCTTTCTCACCTCTGTTTGTATGTGTTCCATAAATATGCACACCACATTCCTGTGTGACTGTTACAAGTAAATAGTTGTGTTGCCATTGGGTTGTGCATTTGAGAAAGAGGCAGTATAGTGCAGTGATTTAAGGCTCTGAGCTGCAAATGTGGAGACTTGGGTTTGAATCCTACAGCCCCCACTTGCATACTTTGTGACCCTGAGCAAGTCACTTAACTTCCCTGTGCTCTCAGGTCTTACCTGTAAAAAAGTTTTCAGCTTAGTGTGTCACTCCTGGTTAAACAATTAAAAAAAAAAAAGAGTAATGTGCTCTGGGACAGCCATGGTTCCAGCTGTCTCAGTGGCGCAGCTGGTTAGCCAATCGGAATGGTATAACGGGTGGCCTGGGTTCAAGTCCCAGCTGAGGCATTTACTTCTTCCTCACCTCTGTTTGTATGTGTTCCATAAATATGCACACCACACTCCTGTGTGATTAAGACAAATATACACTTACAGGACTAGACAACAAAGAGAAAAAAACATTAATATTCTTATTTCAATAGGAATCTCATTTAATTCAGAATAAAATCCTGAAAAACGAAATGGGGTTAGCACCGATAAATATTAAACCTGAAAATAGTTGATTTTAAGGCATCTGTGGGGGAAAATGGTCAATCTAAAATAAAAAAAAAAAATCTTCAATGTTCACTATAGTTCAATGCAAAAGTAGCAGTCACAGAGGAGTCATCATTAAATCCATTCTGGTGAAAGTCATATAAAGGCATGCAGGGGTAGTTCATCATTACATCCAAAAAGTATCAGTATTCCCAAGGTAGAGATCCAAGAAGCCTCATGTTGAAGGATCTTCTTGATTAAATCACCCCACGCATGCAATGTTTTCTGTTCCCACAAATTGTAATACCGCTGTTGAGCTATGCCTCACCTCCATGAAATGTTTCTCCATGGCATATTGTGTATTCTTTGTTCTAATTGCAGTCTTGTATTCCCCTATATAGATTTGCAGTTCTCTCTTTGTTTGTCCCACATAGAGTGATACAGAGGCCAGACAAAACTGACTCCAGTTGCGCTGCAGTTAATTGACTGATTAGTTGTGTAACGCTTCCCACTTCTCAGATGGACAAATGAATTTGCATTGTATGTATTAGAGCAGGCACTACAATGTCTACATTTGTAAAGTTCCACAGGGAGGATGGTAGCCATGTTCCCATAGGTTCTTAAGGGACTACTTAATATAATAATCTGTCCCACATGTTCCTGACCCTCCAATATGTCATTTTTGGGTTTTGTGCAGTGAGGCTTCCCAGTTTTGAATCCGTATTTAAAATATGCCACTTTTTTCTTATAATTCCTTCTGTCTTTGCAGACTCAGGGCTGTATTGGGTAAGGAAAGTAGGCTGCCAGTTCTGTTGTTCCCTTTGAATTTGTTGATTACCTCTCTGGACCAAACTTCTGTAATGATTCTTTGCATAATTAAAGGCAAAGCCAATATGGCCTCTAGTATTTTATTTCCAATGCATAGTGCCATATCTTGACAGCCGTATTCAAAGTCTGAATCACTCATGCATGTTCATTTTAATCTCAGAACTTGACCCTTTGGTATGTTTTTTTTTTTTTTTATTAAAGACGAATGGTGGCAGCTGTCAGCCCTTAACAGGATATTCCTAAAGGTATTTTTTTTTGTAGATTTTGGACTTCAGTCTATCTCAATTCTTAAATATAGTAAGGTCCATAAAGTTTACACTCTGACTGTGCACTTCAGAGGTAAAGTTTAGGTGTTGGCTTCTTGTGTTTAAATAATTAGCAAAATCCAGCAGTTGATTTTCTTCACCTCTCCTTATGATAAGAATATTATCCAGGTAACGCTTCCATAGTACAACCTTGGTGACATATGACAAGTTTGGGGCACTGTTACCAAATGGCACCACAGTGACCTGCTATCACTCATGGAGTCTAGAGATAAATGCTAGGCCAAATTTAAAGCTACCCAAGCCTTGTCTGACTTTCATGAGCATAGGCAACTCTATAATTTATTTAGTTTTTGTTGACCGGGTAAGTGCGCTAGCCAACAAGTGACTATTTTCAGGCACGACCCGGGAGGTACAGTTACAGAACACAGTGATACATAAGAGATTACACAAAGCAGGATACATTTGCAGGATACATAAGAAATTACACAGAGCAGGATACATTTGCAAAGGACAAAGTCACACAGTGTAGTCAAGCATAGCAATAAGGATAAAATTATATGTATTCAGTTGTTGAGAACTAGGGAGAGGTGGGGACAGGTGTAAGGGTAGGGCAGGAGAGCGGAGACAGGGGTGGTAGGGCGAATAGCAAAAGGGGAGGACAGAGGGAGGTTACAGCCAAGTGCGGCATTAGCGGGAGAAGGTTACCATCTGTGGCCGGACGGTGGAACCAGGAGTCGGCAAGAGAGACGGAGAGGTCGGGGAACAGGACAGTGAAGCTATGGGTGCAAAAAATAGAGAGGGAGAGAGGGTGATGTGCAGGGAGGGAGGTGGGGGACTAGGTGCAAGGGTGAGGGAGGATTGAACTAAAGGAATGGGGAGGAAGGTAGGGTGGGAAGGGCAGGGTATGGGGAAAAGGGATGAAGGGCATGGAACAGATAGGAAATGAGTGGGGTAGAGATACAGTGCACCTAGTAAGGCGCATGGAGCAGAAGAAGGGAGGAGGACAAGAGGCAAGGCGGTGAAACTGGCCATGGGTAGAGTAGTAACCCGCGGGCCGAAAGCTGGTGGAACTCACGACGGCAGGAGAGAGAGGAGTCACGCAAACTGGTGGGAGGCGGATAAAATAGGAGAGGGAGGGTGAGGACTGAGCATAGAGAGAAGAGGGAAGAATAAAGAAGGAGGGAAAGCTGGCAGGAGAGGGGCAGAAAGGTGAAAGAAAGGTGGGAAGGGTGGCGCCAAGTTACGGCATTAGCGGTACAAGGTAGCAACCTGTTACCGGCGGTGGAACTGAAAGCGGCAGAGAGGGAGTGGAGGGCGGTTAGAGGGGAGTGAGGGCAAAAGAGCAGGAGAGGGAGGGGCAGGAAAAGGAGGGGTAATGACAGGGGTACTGGAGAAATGGCTAAGTGGGAAGGGAAGAGAGCGGGCTGGGAAAGTAAGTGTTACAGGAACAGAGGGTGCAGGGTAAGGAATGAAGGTGGGGAAAACAGCTCAGGAGCGAGGGCAAGCTAAGTGACTAGGCAGTAATTAGAGAGCTTTACAATTGGCATCAGAACAACAATGTTATACAGTATCAACAAACATGAAACATAAAAGCAAAAACAACCAAGAATAAAAAGCAAGTGCCTATAATACATAATAGGGAGGGAGGAGAACAGGTTAGGAGCATGGGATTCAAGAGGATCAAAACAAACACATTTGTCCATCGAGGTAAGGAAAGCTCTGAGATTGTGCTTAAATGCATCGTAAAAAGGAGCATTTCTTAGTCCCTGGGGCAGCAAGTTCCAAAAGTGAGGGGCAGCATAACTGAAGGCTCCAGAGCCCTTTTTTGTGCAGCAGAGAGGAATATTCAATAAGGACTTGTCAGAGGATCTAAGGTCCCGTGAAGGTATAACTGGTTGGAGTAGTTTTGAGAGCTCAGCTGGCTTTGATGCTCTGATGATGGTTGTCTGTAAAAAAGCTATATGTGCAGCCAAGAATGAATTTTGTAAATCTACCTTATTGGCCTCTTCCAGGGATCCCTGGTGCTTTTCATACAATATTAAAAGTGTTGTGGGCGGCTCTCTCAAATATCAAACTCTTGTCATGCTTATTGGTGGGGTACACTGAAACAACTCTAAAACAATTGCAAGTGATTTTAACAGACAGTTCTCTGACTTGTTGGCCCGCACCTCCTTGTTTGCTGAGCCTAACTCACACAATGAGCCTGTGACCTCCTCACCTGCCCCCTCATCTCATCCTCCCTTCTACACTAAAACTGTTGGTGGGTGAGATTTGCAGACTCCTGGCTAGTCTCTCCCCCTTTACTAGTGCTGGCCATTATAATATGGAACCAAAACTTATCCACTTGGGTGCACCTTTTCTTGCTTTGCCCATCTCACACTTCTTCAATACATTCTTGCTTACTAAAGTGGTTCCTGACCCTTGAGAAATAGCTAGGGTTGTCCCAGCATTTAAACAGAAGGAACTGAAATGTAATGGAAAATATCATCCAATAGCTATATTGTCTGCTGTCAGCAAATTATTACTGAAAGTTGTGGTGTCTCAATTAATAGAGCACCTCCACAAATATGATCTGTTGTCCCCAGTGCAGCATGGCTCCAAAAGAGGTATAGTACCTTTACTGCCCTTGCAAAAGTTACCTCTGAGGTCAGGGCAGCCATGAATCATAGTAAGCTGACTGGAGTCTTTGTACTGTAGATGTCTCCAAAGCTTTCAACTTGGTAGACCATACGCTCCTTTGTTCTAAACTACATTCTTAAGCAATAAGGTATGACCAGGGGTTATGTTAATGTTCTAGTTAATCACCCACAGGGGCGTAATGTGGCATGAGGTGCAACCAAGTGCCATATTGCCCCTAGGGGGTGAATAACTTGAACATTAACATAACCCCTGGGAGTACCTTATTGCTATTATAAAAATATAAAAACACAAGATGTTTTACAGAGTGTACCTTTATATCTTTGTGATCCAGATTAACATTTGACAGTAAATAGGCCATCTGAATTCTTTGGAATATTACTAGTGCCTTCCATGCATGCTCTTGACATGTGGCATTGTAAGCACATTCTTGAGCTCCACAACACGCATTTTCTTTTATCCAAGGCAATTCACAAACGCTGACTGTGGTGGTGTCAGCCACTCCCTTCCCCCTTTATTTTGAGTGCACATAAACCCATAAACTGCGGCTGCTCACAGTGCTTTAAACATGTCATTCTTACTACTGCAGCTGCTTCATTTTTTTATTTACATTTTCACACCAGTTAACTTATTACCACACTCGCTTCATTAGTTTAACTTTTTAAAAAAAGAAATGCTGCATTTTTTACCTCAGTAACAATATTTACTGTAGGACTGCTAGAAAGAACATTCAGAACAACAGTTTATGGGTCCCGTGTTAAAGTTGAGAGCCTCAACTAACTGCCATGTGGTTCTTCCCGCTAACCTTCTTTGAGCTGGAATTGATTTAGTTAAGTATACTGGCGGCTGCTGGAGCAGGATTCCCTTTTTTTTCCTGATACTGAAAGCCAACCCAACTAAAAAGGAACACCATGGCTACATGTTAAATTTTAACTGCAAGGTGTTTTTAGGAATTTGTGTTACTGTTTACATTACCAGATGGGCAAGGGTGTAGGCAGGCATACTCACTGTACACAATTGTGTACAGTTTTGTTGAGTGCCTATCACAAACCACATGCCTTTCTGTTAACATTTTATTCTAATCTAGTATTTGGGTTAGTGTAGGCCACTAAGGAGTGTCTCTTTTTAAACTTCCGTTGCTTAGGAGACTAATACATGCATAACCGGTTTAGAGATTAGAGGAATCATCTGACAACAATCTGACTAGTTTGGAAGGGGGTACCATTTGGAGAGTATGTGTACATTTTTTAATGGAGGGGGGTGTAACTGTTGGAGATTGTGTGTACAAAATGAAAATTTCTGGTTACACCCCTGCAGATGGGACCCATAAACTGCAGCCGCTCCATCCTATCGAAAGCAAGACTGCCCGCATGTGTGACATAGAAAACGCTTGCTGACTTTATGGTCCGCAACAGCTCAATTCCCTACCTGTAATACACTAAAACTTCTCTATTTATTATTCACTGCCCAAGTTCTGTAGGTACTGAAAACAAAAACGGGTAAAACCAAAAATAAAAGCTGGGCGTGTGTCATCAAAACTGGCAACTGAACAGAAAACAGCTAATTCAAATTTCACGCTATCCCAGGGCAGGTGTATAAAGCTGATAGCTGTGCCTGTGTGAATAACAACATGGATAGATGCAGTCTGCTGTACTGTGCTTAAACAAGTGACACAATTTCAGTGTGTGATGCAGCAGAACCTCAGTTATTTCACCACATTTTCTGATTTGGAACAAGGGTCCCATTTGGTAAATTGAGGTTTTTGTGCTCTGTGAATTTTTTTAAACAGGGTAGCCTCTGGAACTCGGGCTACTGCAGTGTCTTCCTAACAGTTTTGTGCTCAAGTATTACTTCAGACATCATACATTTGTGGGTCAGGCACATCAGGGTTGGTTAAATAAGAGGCCATTTTTTTTTAAAACATATCAAATTCGAGTTACTGCTCTTTCAAGGCAGTAAACATAATGGTGGATAAAGATTTAGAAAAAGAACGTTGTAAAAGGTTGTTGGTACTTGATATGTAAAACCACTATGCCTGATGAGAAGCGGCTCTACAAGTATATTAAGTAAAGATTACTGTAGGGCTTGTGGAATGCCACCAGCCAATCGGAATTCTCCATTTACAAGGCAATTTTTATAATTTTGGATTGTCTGACCCTGCTGTAGCCTGGTTTGCAAATTATCTACTGGGTAGGCAACAGCTAGTCAAATACAACAGGATGTTCTCTGAGACAGCTCATGTTGTGATGGGTGTCCCGCTTTGTTCCATCCTGGCACCCATCTTATTTTCCTTGTTCATAAACAACCTACCCTAGATGCCAGCCCACTGTAGTTCCACCCTTTATGCTTGTGACTTGCTGTTACTAACTAGCTTCCAGGATATCAAAGTCATAAACTCCAAACTAAAGGCCAAATTCTGCCAAGTCCAATGCTGGTTTACATTGAATAGATTGGGCCTTAATCTTAAGAAAATGCAAGCTTTGCTTTTTGGCTCTTGGCCAAAAATCAGTGCATATTCTGAACTCATGGATGTTACTAGCGCTGATGGCTCTTCCATCATTATTGCTGACTCCTTCAAATATCTGGGAGTCACCCTTGACCCCCAGCTAGATCTCTCCCAGCCTTTCCCTAATGTATGTAGGGCAGTTAATAACAAGGTCATCCCGGCCTATAGGGCCAAATGCATCCTCACACCTGCAGCGCATCTCGCCCTTGCCAGAGGAGTGTTCCTTCCCACCTTTAAGTATGGACTTCATACTTTTACTCATTCTGCTAAACCCACCTTATCATTTTACCCTCTCAGCTGCTCATCTGACTCATCACGGTGAGCTCTGTGAGAAGCTGGAATGGTTGACTCTGGGGAACTATTGCACCTTTGTCTTGGGTTGCTTTATTGATAAAGTGATTAGAACTGCCACTCCTCCCATCCAGGGGGGCAACTGAGAGCTGTTAACTCAAGTTACCCTCTCTGATCTAATGACCTGTCTCTGCTCTTTGTTCCAAAAATCTACATAGCCATGGGAGATCAGGCTTTTGGTGTCTGTGCACCCAGGCTATGGAACTCCTTTCCACTGCATGCTCATAGTACCACCTCCCACTATCCATTTGAACTGTAATTTGGGTTGCAATCGCACTTAGTTTTGGTGTCCTTCTCCCTCCTATGATTGGTGGGCTCTAGTCTTTGGCTTGGACTGCTTAGTAACATGATTGTATACATTTGTGTCATTTGTATATGCTGTTATAATTGCTATGATGTTTACTTTACTGTTATTTTACCCATATGCTATTGTCTTTTCACTGTTAAAATTGTATGCCTGCATACCTTGTGACCTCCCGGGTCATACCTGAAAATAGGCATTTATTTGTCTATGTGCTTACCTCGTTAATAAATAAATACACACACACACACACACACACACACACACACACAAGGAAAATAAATAAATACATAAATAAATTAATCTCTATGCAAATGAATATTCCTCTGGATTCTTTCTGTAATAGTACTGTTGTTCTGTCTCTCCCTTTAGGTCTGCCAGTACATGGTGAATCTCTGTTATGGGACTTTCGAAAGTGCACATCCAGAAAAAAAAATCCAAAGTGCTATTCTTATGGTCCGCAATGTGTTCCTGGATGTATACTGTACTTTGAGGGCCCAAATGGTTCTCCTACTGTAAACATGTTGGCATGGACATATGATGATTTTAAACACCAAAACTGGTTAAGCATGTTATAAATTGAGATTTCTACTCTCTTGTTAGCAGTCAGATTTATAAACATATTGTCCTGTTTTCCAAATCTGTAAACAGAACAGGTACAGCAGGGAAAAGAAAATCCTTTAGGTCTGGGGGGGGGGGATGGAGCAATCAGTTTAAATGTCTAGTTAGTTTATAAATGATGACACTGTGGACCAAAATATTGCATACATTGAGGACCTTACCGAAAATAATATGGGATGAATCCCAGAAAGGTTTGTGATGTTGCAGTGGGGTAATATTGCCCATTTGTGTCTTATTACTGTACCTCTGCAATTTTATGCACCCACCCATGGTATTGTAGTGCAAAAGTGAGTGGCTCCTGAGCCCTTTTGTCTTTGTTTTATTTTGAGAAGTGATTCTCTAACAAAGGTACTTGCTTTCTCTATGGCTTGGTTCAAAACCTATATCTCATAACCATATTTTTGCAGCCATTTGTGCTGGTTGTCTGCCTGTTGAAGCCAGATTCCTCAGAACAGTTCCTCTGGAGCCTGAGGAACTGCCCATTGATACTGCTAGAAATTAACTTGCATGGATGGGCCATAGTGACATGCAGGATGTTATATTCAGACCTAGACTTTCTTTAATCCTTGCCACCAGCCTTTATCTCATTGGGATGAATACATGTGAGTGTAAATTTCTGTTTCACCAGTGTTACCTGTGAACTTCAAGTTCACACTATTCTTTTTTGTTTAAATTCTTTGGTGACCAGGATAAGGCCTTCTTGGCACAAGGCCTGTCTATGGGGTTGACCTGGGAGCACTGGAGAGGTTGAGTGATATGCTCAGAGTCACACAGTATGCAAATGGAGATTGTAGAAATCAAACAAGGGTCTGTAGGATGTATTAAACTCATTCAGAGCTTGTAAGTGTAACCCTTAAGGTTATACTGCCAGCCCCTTAATAAAAAATATTCTGGTCAATAAACTCAACCAGTGAGCTGCCAGTGTCTGGCAATCCTTTACAGATCATTAGTATATCAGCATTATACCTGTACAGTGTGCAATGTGTTCAAGAAATGGATTATATGCAGAATTATTTTTAAAATTCAATGTTATTGCATCTATTGATACAGCATCTTGTCATACAGGTATTCAAATACAGTAATTAACCAACCACTAGTCTTAATAACATTACATTTCTCATATGGTTATGTGTGTATGATACCACCCATAAGGTCTAAGAGATCATGATTCTGCCCTTTGTTGAGGCAGGAAAGAGAAGAAGAGAAGAAGAAAAGAAGAAAGAAAGAAAAAAAGATGAAAATACTAATCAAGTACCAGAAATAGACTGGTATCATTACTTTGACAAGAGGTCAGTTTGAGTTTAAGAATGCTGGAAAAAACTATTATAAATAAAATAGGACTACTCCACAGGAAATAAGTGAACTTTGAATCTTCTCCAGAACCACTGAAAAGAATACTGTGAAAAAGACTCAACAAGAAAGGACCTGAAAAAGGCGCAGCTTTTGGCTGTGCATCTGCTCACCAAGTCCAACACTTTTTCAATCAATGCATGGCTTCAGAATGTTGGCTACCCCAATGCCTGCTAAAGATCACACTCACTACAACATACCTGCAGGGTAAGGCACAGAAAAGAATAATAATATCCCCTTCCTACCAGCAGCATGTTACAGGATTGGGATATAACATTCTTACCCACCATCATGCAATAGTCCTAAGAACTAAAGTGATTTCTCTGCTCCCCCCTACTCAGCAACCTGGCATCCCTGGCTTCAAAACATTCCTATGGAACTTTCTCAAAACTGCCTCTGCCTGTCTATGTACCATATAGGCCCAGCGTAGTCTCTCCCTCAACCCCGATTCACTGAGGGAGCTGTCCTGTGAGCAGTTACACCGGCCGCTGTTAAATCTCTGCTGATAACCAGCATAAGGCACTTTCCGTCCTCTTGATGGAGAGGCACTCTTGTCATATCAGTACCTGCTTCTAGCTGCATTATTTGATGTTCATTATCTCTCATGATAGGTGCTCATGTCATGCAAATACATGCTTGTACTTTCATTTATTTTGATGTTATTCTCTTTTGTGATGTTATGTGATGTTATTCTACCTCTCAATGTTGTTATGTATCTTGTTGCCATACTGACTACTTAACCATTTTAAAGCCTGTTGTACCATATACTGTACCACCCACTTGTCGAAGCCTGTGGCTCCGGTATGTTACCTCGACTCTGTATTATGTTTCTTATGTATTCTGTAACCCTCCCGGGTCACACCTGAAAATAGGCACTTGGATGTCTAGAGTGCTTACCTGGTTAACAAAAGCAAATAAATAAATAAAATAGATCCCAACCCCTCCATCTCTCCTCATGTTTCTCAAATTGGAGATGAAACCTGGCTTTTAAGGCTTCCATTGTGAGCACACCCTTGACCCTCCTGACCCATTCCCCTAGTGTGGGTGGTTCCGGTTGTAGCCAGTGTGTTGTGATACATTTTAAGACTACCACTATCAAAGTCAACAAGACTTTGAAGACTTCTCCTTTCTGGTGTGACACTGTGGGAATACCTAAGACCCAGACCACAAAAGTCAGCAGGACAGAGATCTAAATTACAGTTAAAATGGCTTCTTGCAGGCTTTCCCAAAAGTTTGTCTTGTCTGCTTGTGAGAGAGCAGGGAGACCCCACTGGCCTTGGAGATTAAACTATTCATACTGAAGATGTACCGTCTGGGGCCCGCCAGTGTTACTATTCCATAAATGTAATCTTCCCATATTGTACATGGCCTGGTTAACTGTGATATGTGATCTGCAGAATTAATAAAATGCATCACCTGCAGATATCTTAAAAATTCGGAGTTCGGCCACTGAAATTTTTCTTTAGCCCTTTAAAAAGTAATACATCTGTTATTCTTGCAGTGTCAGTGGCTCAGTAGGTAGCACACTCGCCTCTGAGGCCAGGAGATCAGAGGATTAGGGTGTTCAGTTCCCAGATCTGGCACTTGGGTTAATATCCCAGTACTGACACTGTAGTGAAGCATGAGAGGGGTGCTGCACTTCTGAGGTGCCATCTTTTGGATGAGACATTAAACCAAGGTCCCATCTGCCTGGATTGGTGGTAGTTCAGGTGGATGTTAAAGGTCCCATGGCACTTATCGAAAAGAGTAGGGGAATTTTTTATTAAAGAGTTGGACTTCATAATACAACAGTACATAAGAAATCAAACATAAAACTACATAAGCATCAACAAATTAACAAAGCAAAAAAGGAAAGAACAAAAATAAACCATAAATTCAATACCAATCAGTACAATGAACCCAAAAATGTGCAGCCTTTTCCCTACTAAAATGCAATAAATCCATTTGTACAATATCATTTAAAGATTGTCGAATATTGGCCAATAATTCAACATGCGAGACCCACTTTTGATGAAGAACCCCCAAACAGCTGATTTGCCACAAATGATAGCGAATCACAACAAAAATAAGATACAGATTCTCAGGATTATATTTCACACATAAAGCATGATTCCCACCATACATAACATCAGAATAGGATAATAATGTAAACTCAGGTTCCCCCCAAATAGCACTCAAGTAAGCCCAGAATTGCACTATTAATACACATTTGAAAAATAAATGACACAGAGTTTCCACCACCTGAGAACAAGAAGGACGGGGACAATATCTATCTTCCAGTTTTTTATGTTTATGATTACCCTTCACACTAAACCTACCAAATTTCCCTAACCATAAACAATCCCACATTTTGGAAGGGATACAAGGATTCCGCAAATGACGTAACACCACCACCACCTGTTGTGCAGAAGAACAAAAAGGAAATTCTACCACAGTAGGATTATCATTAGACAGAATAGTACGATAAACTGCCTTCCTAGTCAAAATCAAAAAATCCTGAGGTCTAAGTTTCCATTTTACAGCCAACTTAAAACAGTCAATACCATAATCTGGAATAGGGGTCTGTTTTCCTAACAACCTAGTAGAACCCTGCTCCCAAAACTGTATATTTGGCATGATCCAATCCAGAACTAGGGAACACAAGTTCTGAAAACCTGGTTTCAAGGCTAAACCAAAGTTATAACTGTAAATTACTAAAATAAAAAGCAACAGGATTAACCATACCAACACCCCCTTCCACAAGGGTTTTATAAGTAATGTCTCTTTTAATCGGATTTAACCGGGATCCCCAAAAAGCCTGAAATAAAAATACTAAATAATTTAGTAAACAATTCCTGGGGAGGTGGAAAAACATAACTAAGGTACAAAAAAATAGGTAAAAGTAAAGTTTTAATCAAAAGCACCCTCTTCTTTTTACTAATCAACCGATTACGCCAACCCTGAACTAAACGCTCTGGCCGCCCCAGATGTACCAACCAATTAGAATAAGCCATATCCTGACCCCCAAAGTGGACCTCAAGAACCAGCAAAGGCTCAGATTGAATTCGTATACCCCCGGGAAAAAAAGAAGACGGAATAGGGGTGTTACCCAAAGGAATACCAACACTCTTATCCCAATTAATCCGGGAACCAGAAGTAGCTGCATATGTCCTTAAAACAGCACAAAGGACCTCTTCCTTGCTATAGACCCCCAACGTAAGCACCATATCATCAGCAAAGGACATAGCTTTAACAAAAAAAACAGTTTGGGGGACCAAAACACACTGAATATCACGAGAGTGGTGTAAAAGGCGAATCAAAATATCAATACAAAAAACATATAAGAGAGGGCTCAGGGGGCAACCCTGTAGGACCCCTCTCTGAATTTTCACTGGGTGACCATACCACCCATTCACATTAGGACATAAGGAAATATTGTCATAAAGTGCTTTAATCCAAGAAACAAAACTTATTGGAAAACCAAATGCACTCAAAACTGCAAACAAAAATTTATGCAAAACCCAATCAAAAGTCTTTTCCTGATCCACACCCGCTACCCACCCTGTGAGCTGACCGGAATCAGTCTGCCAAAACAATTCTCTAAGGACAATAAGGTTATCCTTTATCTGACGGCCCTGAACCGCACAGGTCTGTTCAATACTAATCAAATAATCGGAAATTTTATTCAATCTATTTAACAGAATCTTTGCCACAATTTTCCTAGCAGTATTAAGGAGGCTCAAAGGCCTCCAATTATCAATATTATTCTGTGCACCCTTTTTATGAATTAAGACCAAAACTGCTTCCTGCATGGAAGCAGAAAAAGAAGAAGACTGCAACATGTGATTAAAAAGAACCACCAAAACTGGAGACAAGTCCTCAAGAAAATGTTGATAAAAAGCAGCCCCCAACCCATCCATACCCAGAGCCGCATTAGAATTCAGTTGCTTAACTACATGAAATACTTCTTCAGCAGTGACATCATGTGTTAACATGAAAACATCCTCCAGCCGAACCTGAGGTAATTGTAAGGTGTATAAAACCTGTGCCAAATCTCCACTAACCTCCTGATTTGTAAACATAGCTGTAAACCTATCCTCAACAATAGACAAAATTCCCTCCGGGGAAGTGACACTCTGCCCAGAGGAAGGAAGGAAGCAATTCCGAAATGAACCGATGTTTAACTCTATCCTGACAACTCTTAAAGGGATCAATAGAAGACGACTGAACCTGCGTACCAAATCTTGTTTCCTGTTCCAAAAATTTAGCCTTAGTATATTGAAGGGACATCATCTTATTCTTTACAGTCTGTATCTGGGAACCATAATCCTGACTAGTAGTTTCTGATGATGAAATCAAGTGCTGCAAATGTTGACGTAATTTTAAGTATTCCAAATAATCAGATCGACAACTGGAAGAAGCCAAGGACTGAAACAAAACCTTCTAATCCTTCTTAGTGTCCTCCCACCAAGTGGAAATATCTGTATAACAATCACTGACAGAAAGTCTAGCCGTCCAATGACTATGCCAGGCTTTCTGTATTTTAGGATTCTGCAATAAAACATTATTCAACCTCCACTTATTTTTTTTTACATTGAGGAGTATTTTTCCAAGAGATCTTGGAACTTAACAAAACATGATCAGAAAATTCCACCACCTGAATAGCAGATTCTAAAACCTGGAAAATTTTAGATACAAAAATGAAATCAATCCTGGTTTTCAATGTACCCTTAAAGAAAGTATAACCACCAATAGGATGCAGACTTCGATAGGAATCCTGTAAGCCAGCAGTATGCAGAATCCTATTTAGTGTGTTAGTGTCACGAAACAGTTTAGAAGTCTGTAACCCCCTATCAGTTTGATGTAAACCACAATTAAAATCCCCCAACCAGATAACTAAACGAAAAGTATGTAAATATTGGTGAACGTCTTCAAATAAAGAAACTCTAGTTGCCTTAGTTTGTGGGGCATAAATAGCAATTAGACGAAATCTATCACTATGGTAAGTAAAATCTAACAATAAGGCTCACCCAGGGCGTATGTCTACTAACCTAGTGACTTGGAAAGCAGGATTGGTAAAAAGAATCCCTATACCATCACAAGTATCAAGCCCAATAGACCAGAAAGAAGCTCCCAGTGGCTAGGCTTGGGATGCGGCCTGTAATTCACTATGAGTTTTAAGTCTTGTATCTAATAAACAAATAATATCACAAGCAACCGACTGAAGAGAAAACATAGTACTAACCAACTTCCTCCCCCCTTTTATACTATTAACATTAATAGTAGCAACAGAAAGGGAGGACATAAAAAAATTAGAAAGAAGAAAGACTACCCAAATACTGCCACTCATGTTATCCTGGCTTTCCGACACTGCCAGGTTCTTTTAGCAATGGAATCCACACTCCCTTTCTCCTCAGTATCAGTAGTGGATAATAGAGAGGAGGTATCAGTACCCTCTTCATCAGACTCCCTCTCCATTGAGGCAGACCCTAATACTGCAAATTTATTACCCTGAGCCCATTCCTCGGGTAGCCCTTCCTTGTCCAGTCCCTCCAAGGACACCGGAGGCCTCACTTTCCTCCCTAACCGTGTCTGTTTTTTTTGATACAGTTTTAAAGCCTGAATCATCAAACTGGGGGGTGGGGAGGCATTCAGGCAGCACAAAAGGTCTGGGGAAGGAAGAGGAGCAGCAACCGCCTCCTCCGACTCAATCTGTACATCTATAGGCACCACTGCACCAAAAGGTGGAGGGGAAACTGCAGTGCCCACCGGAGAAACAACAGCAGACAACTCAGAAACCCCTGTATCAGGAACAGGCTGACCAGAAGCAAGACTAAGGTCTGCAATCTTTTTAGCATGCAAGTGTTGGGCCTGATCAATAATGCCTGCATGGGAAGGGCAATCTTCCCTATTATGGGAAGCCCAAGGACACTTACTATAAGTGTGCCCAGTATTCTCACAAAGATTGCATCAAAAAAGATTCAGGCATTTAGCAGGCCCATGCTCAAATTCCAGACAATGACTGCATTTAATGGTGTCACAGGCGGAACTAAGATGAGCCCAAGACCCACATTTAAAACAGGACCGGGGTTGACCTATATAAGAAATAGGACCCCTATCCCTACCCAAATAAAAAGAACTGGGTAAATGCACAGTACCAGAGTTTGTGACAAACAACTTAACCCGTATTCTCCAACCTCCATCCCAAATTTGTTCACTATCAAAAGTAGGGGAGGGAGTACCCAAAACCTCACAACATTGATGAAGCCAGAATAAAATATCCTCTATGTTAACCCCTTAATTTTTGAACATAACTGTAATAACTCTAACAGTAGGTTTGGTGAGGGGAATCACCTGAAAGGGAGACCAAAGGGGTATGTTCTTGCAGACATTATACCTGGCCCAAAACCTGTCTAAACTAGAAACATTTTTAAAGCTAACATCAAAATTGGAGCTACCAATATTGATCAGGGCAAAAATCTCTGAAGAAAAGAACTTCATAGAGCCTTTCAACAAGGCCCAAGCTATATAAACCCGGTCAGGTGCCTCCTTTAAAGCCCCTTTATACAAAAAACGGACAGCATTACACCGAGGAGCAGGTTCCTTCCTATGCTGAAACAAATCAGAAAGCTTAAAAGGTGCTTTAGGACCCTCTTCAGAAAGTTGTGCAATTACTGCTGGAGGAGGGCCCACCCTTAAGTCATCCCCTATGACCCCAGTACCCAAGGCCTCATCAGCCTGTAAAGTAACTCCCACAGCAGCTGGTTGCTGCAATAAGTTCCCCACACCAACATTTGCTGGTATAACCTCAGAAGGCACAGTACAAGTAGAGACAGTCACAGTATGAATGTCTAAGTCCTTAACCTGGGGCAAAACAATGGAGCTCATACCATCAGTGTTGGTGGCCACAGAAGCTGTAGTTTTCTGCAGCATATGAAGGTAGGACTGGTTCTGGGAATCCGGAGACCAGGTATCTGCATCAGAAAGTTCCCACCCCACTTCTCGCAATGCCCGTTGCGGAGACCAGGATGGACCACCAGGAACAGCTGCAGGAGACAAGGCAGTTGAAACAGGGACTGCAGCCATCGGGACCTGCTGCGCAAATGCAAGAGTGTGTCCAGTAGATTTGCTCCAGCCCGGTCGGGACTGGTCCGTAGGAAAGACAAACTCTGCCGGAAGAGGAGCGGAACTGACGGTGCGTGGAGGTGCATCCGTAGAGGGGCACACAGAAACTGGCAGCCGGGAGGAAGGTTCCACCTGAGTGAGGTCTGCAGGCTGTAGGCACTCAGAAGGACTGGAAAATCTGATTCTACTGCCAGCCCGTGTGACCTTTGAGGAATCCAGGGTACCGTCAGGCAAAGCAACAGGCGCCCCGGAGTCAAAACCACAGAGGCGGGATCCACAGGAGCTTCCAACAAAGGCAAATCAACAACAGGTACAATAGGCAGGAGAGCAGAAGGATTACTAGCAGTAGGGAGATCTGCCAATTTGCGTTCCAACTTCTTCATTTCCAGCAAAAGCTTAGACTTTTTACGAAACAATGCTAGTCTAGATTTGCATACCACTGGTTTCATAGCAGGGCACTCAGGCTGTATGATAGGCACAGGAACAGAATCAGGCTTCAGAATCTCAGAATCACTAGAAACAGGCAACTCATAGTCTGCAGCAGCAATCTCCACTTCAATAGCCTCTTGAGAAGTAGGAACAGGAGATGAGGCTAAGACCCCTGTACCAGCGACATCCATCTCCTCCGAAGGTTCAGCAACACTGGCCATCTTGCTTCAGATGGCCAAGGGTCCCCCTACTGACAGCAATGCAGTAGGGGAATTTCCCCGGTGTCCTGGCCAAATTTCCCTCATTCACTAAAAAAATGCCACCAACAGCTTAATCTGGTTCAAGGTCAGTTAGCAATCATCTGTATCCCCCTCCCCCGGGTCGTGCCTGAAAATAGGCAGGATTTGTCTAGTGCACTTACCCGGTCAACAAAAACTAAATAAATAAAAATATTCTCTATGAACCGAGCAAATCTAGTTATACCCTGTCTCTCCTGTCTAGAATATCCCAGGTCTAAGGCGGGGGTGTGTGTGTGTGTGGGGGGGATCTGAATCATAACGTATCAAAGACAAAAGGCCCACACCTGGAACAGTGTCTGTTATCTTTCTAACTTTGGCTAGAAAATAAAGACCGTGTCTAACCCACCTTTTCCTGATACTATTCCAGTATTCTGGAGTGAACAGCATAAGGGCTAGGGTAAACAGCTGCCTTCCACCTGCTTCTGCATTCTCAATTTGATACCATTGGGAAGATTCCTGTTGTTTGGCCCATGTGAAAACAGCAGACATCTAGGCTGCCAGATAAATGAGTGGTAGATTTGGAAGGGCTAATCTGCCTTCTTTCTTAGGGAGATACAGTAGGTGCCGAGCCACCCTTGGTTGTTTATGATTTCATTCAAATTTTTGGATTTCTTTGGTACATTTATTCCAGAAGGAGAGCGGGACTCGTAGGGGAAAACAGTGAAAAAGGAAAAGAAGGCACTGCAACACATTCATTTTCACCATGTCTACTCTCCCTACCAGAGAAAGGGGAAGTAAATGCCACCTTGCCAAATCTGACTGTAGCGTTTCCCATATGTTCCCATAGTTTAGAGAAAAGAGTCTTGGTAGATCGGTAGATATCTGTATACCTAGATATGTAATTTGATTTCTAGGGGTCCCTTGAAAGGGAAAAGACTCCTTGAAACCTGGGGGCACCTCCCACTAATCAAAAGGGCCTCTGATTTGGTAAAGTTATTTTTATACCCCAATATGGAGCTGAAGGACTGCAACAATGTTGTTAAACAAGGCAGAGATGTCTCTGTGAAGATAAGAAAAAAATGGAGTCATCCGCATATAGTGACAGTTTTTGTTCTATGCCCCCAGCCATAATGCCTCTCAACCCCAGATCCTGTCTCACCCTGATCGCTAATGGTTCCAGGCTCAGAGTGAACAGGAGCGGGGATAGTGGGCAGCCTTGACAGGTGCCGCGGAATAGGGGGAAAAGCTCTGACTTGATATCGTTCACTCACCAGTGCCTTGGGATTTTTGTAAAGCTATGAAACAGCTTGCATGAATTTGGGGCCACATTTCATTTTCTCCATGGATATTTTTAAAAACTGCCAATTGACCTTATCAAAAGCTTTTTTAGCATCTATAGAAACTGCTATGTGAAATTCTTTCTGGGATTTTTGAGTTGAGATTATATTAAGCAGCTGCCTAATATTGTCCTGCAAAATCTGCTGCCGATAAACCCCGTTTGGTCTTCATGCACTAAATGGGGGATCATTGCTTGGACTCTTTGTGCTAGGAAGCCCGTGAAAAATTTTAAATCCACATTTAAAAGCAATATAGGTCTATATGACCCACATTCCATGGGGTCTTTCCCCAGTTTGTGTGAGACTATTATTTGAGCTGACTGCCACGACTCAGGCACCACTCCCCCCCTCCATAACTTCTTGGCGGACTGGCAGCTGGACAGGCAAGAGCAGGTCAACAAAGGTTTTGTAAAATTCCAGGGAGAAGCCATCTAACCCTGGGGATTTACCATTTTTTAAATGAGCTAGTTGGCCTCACAGCTCCTCCAAGGCTATCTCCCCATCTAATAGTTCCGAGGCTTGTGTGGAAAGTTCCTTAAGTTCTAAGCCTTCATAAAACTGCAAGACCTTATCTGGGAAGTTTAATATATTCTCCTGCATATATAGGGACTTGTAGTATTCCACAGAGATTTGTGCTATGCGTCCTGTGCAACAGGTTAAGGATTCTTCTTCTTCTGCTGGATCCTTAATTTGTAACACCAGTCTGCTACTTTGCTGCACATGCAGTGTGGATGCCAGCAGCTTACCTGCCCTGTTACCATTTTCAAAATAGTTCTGCCTAACTCATCTATAAGTGCCTTCCAACTGACCTACCAGAAGTTTATCTAGGGCTTCTTTCTGATCATTCAAGTCTTTTTTAACTATGGGATTCAAGGTTATTTTATTATGACATTCCAGAGCTTCAATTGCGAGCTCTAGTTCTCTTTGTCTCACTTTCCTCCACTTCCTAAGGTCTGAGGTGAATTAATAATCATGCCACAAAGCAGTGCCTTTAATGTATCCCATCTTACAGTGTGGGAGGTATCTCCAGAGCGGTTGTTTGCCATATAGTCTCGGATGGTAGTGTCAATGAGGGGTTTAAAGTCAGGTTGATTCAAGAGGCCCACATTTAAATGCCAGTGGGAGTTTCTAGGAGATGGAACCAGCTCCAAAATCAGCTTTACTGGGGCATGGTCAGATAAAGTGCAAGGGAAGATTTGGCAGGACGAGGCAGTGTGAGCGCAGTCATTCAACAAGAAAAACATGTCTGTGCGGGTGTAGCAGTCATGCCTGTCAGAATAGTAGGAGTAATCCCTGTTTTGACCATTGATATGACACCATATGTCCAGTAATCCTAATATCTGACTCAGACCATTAAGTGTAATCCCCGCTGCCCCTAATTTGACCCATGCTGCACCTTCCCGTCTGTCAAGAGTAGGGGACAGAATGGTGTTAAAGTCACCTTCTACAATACTAAGGCGGTTTGTGGCAGTAACTGCATCCAAAAAGATCTGTTTGAGGAAGTGGGAGGCCTCTCTGTCTTCGTTAGGGGCATTGACATTTAATAACGTACAGGGAATGTTCCTATATATGGTTAAATGTTTCACATATCTACCCTCTGGGTCAGTCTCAACTGCCTCAACCTGTAATAGGCGGGCCTTATGTACCAAAATAGCCATGCCCCTTCGATGTGGGTGTGTGTAATATGAGGAGCCATACACTGAGCCCACCCATCTTCGACACAATTTCTTTGACTGGTCTGATTCTTCCTTCCTTCCTTGGCCTAGGGAGGGCCCATCCCCTCTCCCAATATGTAAATCACAGGCCTGTAACCGAGTACAAGGGGGGAGAAATGCACAGCCCAGCTATACAACCAACTGGTGAAATCAAGCAAAAAGAAACAACTGTGAAATGTAAATTGAACCATTAACAGCTGGTATAAAATCATTTCAACCATTCCAACATCATCTCCACATATCTCATTTCCAAGAGTGCCACAGAGCTCACATCACACTCACTATGCCTTGTGGTGGTGGGCAGTGCACGATTATCTTGCACCCTGTTGCAAGAGACAGTTAAGTCAGGTTGCTTGCAGCAAGTGTGGTGTAATTTGCACCATGCAGTATAACCCTCACTCCCAACACCCTGCATTTCAAAGCAGGCTCTGGATGTCACAGGTTGGCTCAAGCAGCCAGAGGTAACTCCAGCTACTGGTAACTTTAGCCAAATATTTCAGCATTGTCCCTTCTGGTGGGGGTGGTAATGTAACCCCTAGGTGGCGTTATCCCAAGGGCTACTACCCCACCCTGCACGACTAGTGGCAGGTTAAAGGGCCTGAGTTCTGAAACGGGTGCCTCCACCCAGAGGTCAAGGTTGGTAGTGGTCAAACTAACCTGGGCACAGCCCTCTGGAACACTGTAACCCCTCTCTTTCCCTTCTAGTGGCCTGAGCAATATACGATAATCACTTTCACAGTACCCCTTGTACACCATAGCAGTACCCACACTGTTTGCACTTACCACGAGGGTTGGTTCCTCTAGCTTGACCCTGGGGACCTCCTGTAAAACAAGGTTAGGCACAGTAAATAGCAAAAGTACAGTAGTCTTGGCATAAACTGGAACCACAGTCAGGTTAAATGCAGCAAAAAAGTCAGATCTGATTTATTCAGGGGACTTGAACAAGGAAGGGGCATAATCAGGTTGATTGGCTTAAAGGCCGTATTAATCAAACAGTTATGCATGCGCTTTAAGTCCCCACACAGTCACATGCTCTGGGTACCCAGGTAGGAAAATGGTGGGCTAGCCAGGAACGTTGCAGCTGACTGGGGCCCTGTGATGGAAGAAAAGCAACATGCACAACACACACTACTTGTAATCCGGAGCCGGAGGGCTCAGTTCGTAAAAGGAAAAGCAACAAGACAATCAGATGACATCACTTTAGATTTAGCTGTTGTTGCAGGGAGCTACTCTGATGTTTACTCACGATACCCAATACTGGACACAGGCAGTACAAAATCGAGACTGCAGGTTGTTGAGCCGGAATGCTCGGAGAAGCAGGGGCCCACACAAATCACCAAGGCATCATTCCTGTTCAAGTGTTTAGTAGGGGACTGATCCCCAGGCAGGTCTCTCATTAATGGCTTTCTCTGTGCAGCACGTAGTCAGGCTGGGCCAGTGTGGCAATGCCCAGGCCCAATGGAGATGATTTTGGATTCAGTCCATGGGGCTGGATGCGGCTTCCAGCAAGCAGAATACAGTTCAAACCACAGTGGGGAACCAAATCGTGACCCACTAGCAGCACACAGCACATTTACACGTAAGGAAATTCTATTGCAGCTTCCAGCAAGCAGAACACAATTCAAACCACAGTGGGGAACCAAATCACGACCCACTATGAGCACACAACACATTCACATGTAAGGAAATTCCACTGTACCAGGCAAAGGCTCTCTGGTCGCAATTAAAGAGTCTCTGCACAATCCAGGAGTTCAGAGGTGGCTGGAAGTCCAGGCAGGCAGATCGCATTCAGCAAATCTTCAGTCTTCTTCAGGTAGGAGCCTGGTCACAATTCAGTGGCTCACTTCGCTCTCCAACTTCCGATTCAGTCTGAAAAAGGCACAAGTTCCCTCTTTGGGACAGAAGGCAGGCATGCAGACCAAAACTCAGGCCTTTCCACATTTCTCCCATGCAAATCTACACCAGGGCTGCTTCTTGAATCATTCAAGCTGTTATCTCTTCACTTCCCAACTCAGAACTGAAACTAGCTGCAAGCAGCTTGGGAATTTCCCCAAGATCCAAAAGGCTCGGTTGTCTGATCTGTCTGTCAGTCACAATAAGGGCTCCCCCTCCAGGTTATTTTAGGTGCCAAAATGCAAAAACTACAATTCCTACAAGTGTTGACCACACCAAGCCCCTGTAGGCAGGCTCCATTTTAGAGTCCCAACTGTACTGGTTGGCCCATTCTGACAGTCCTGGGCCAAGTTGGTGGAGATAAACAGAACAGTCCTTGCTGCAAAGAAGGCAGGTTAGAACAAACTGCAGTATTATTACTACTCTAGCAAATGATCAGCAAACAAGCACATCTTCTAACAGAGTTTCCTTTTAGATTAAGACTGCAATCCAGGCAGCTCTTAAAGAGACAGTACACAGAGGCTATACAGGCACTCTCTGCCAATATATTTAATCTGCTAAAACACAGAACACCAGCCTGGCAGTGAGCATTTAGGCAAGCTCAAGGAAGACTTTTCAGGAACCCCCATTTGCAGGGGAGGTTATAGTAACATATGGTGCTTCAGGCCTTATAGTGAAAAAAATGTTGGAGATATGAAGAGGGACCAGTTACACCAGGCTGTCTCCCAGCTGGAAACAGTGTGAGGGCCTTTGAGTCTGAGCGTAACCTGAGACCACCCTGTTAAAGAAATAAAGTTCACTGCAAGTTGGTGAGGTATACCCCTACCCCTCCCCTTCCCTCCACAGAGAGGAAGCAAATTAGAGAGAGAGCGAGTGAGAGAGAGAGAGAGAGAGAGAGAGAGAGAGAAAAGGGGGGAAGGGGAGAAGGGTATTATTTTGAACTAATACGGGACCCCAACCACCCGCTTCATTACCACTGGCTACATTGTGTTTTCCTGGTCTGAATGGCAACTCCCATTTCTCCCAAATCACACCCCTCCACTGTGTAAAAATGCATGCATTCAGATCTTTGTGTATCTTAACAAAGGACAGCTTAGAATCAGCTATAATACACAGCTTTAGGAGCCTAATGTCCTGTAATCCTCAAATTGGCAATGCAATACAAATATCTTAATTCCCATAGAATATGTCCATTATCTAGGTTGCAGTTCCTAGGGGGAGTGTAAGGGATCTGTTCACCCGGACTCCCTGCATTGAGAAAAAATTTGGGACCAGTTTAAACAAGGCATGGGAAATGGTAAATATTACTACAAAGTGACTAGGGAAAATACAACATCATATATATATATATATATATATATATATATATATATATATATATGATAAAGTATGGGGTGGTGTGTATAACGAGAATTTTACACACCCTGAGGTGTTGGATGCCACATAAAACCTTGGAATCCAACAAGGAGGGTGTGTGTAAAATTCTAGTTTACACACCACCCCATATTTTATTTTATATAATTGTTGGGCTTTGTTTTTTTTCCACCACAGCAATTATCTAAAATAAATAGAAGACATCTTGGTGCAGCTGCCATCTGACTGAGTTTCAGCAGGGTCAATGGTCTGATGCGGCTACTAGAAAAAAAGGCTTTTTTTTTCGGTTGCTAGGGTGCAATTCAAAATACTTTGTGCAGCTGTTTGTTGTTTTTTTAAAAAAGGTTTTACTTACCGCTGAGTCTTAGTGGTGGTCTGTTCTGTGGCAATGCGGAAGAGTGGCGGCTATGGCTGGGCATGCACAGAGCATGGAAAACCCGGCATGTGTTTGCCATAATAAACACTCCTTTATTACGGCAAATTATGCTATAGGTTTCCCATAGAAAAAAAAAAAGAAACACATTGATTATAGGCCTATAAGTCACCTGAGGAGAGTGTCCACAGCTTAAGGTATCCCCATCTCTCCAGCTTAGTATACTGGTCTTGCTGAAGAGATGCTCTCTGTTAAGAAGTAATAAAAAGGAGAGGTGTCCAAACCTGCAAAACCGTTTCCAGTTCAGGTCTGTATGTTATCTTGCTCCATCTCCACCATGGCTGCTTCTTCGACACGGTCCACTTCTGGTTCTTCGATTGATTGTTGTGGGGATGAGATTCTGCTGCGATCATGAGCGCTGGAGTTTGCCAGGGTTTTCATTTTGTTCCATGGGCTGGTCTCTGTTCTGGCACTCTACTTGCTTGACCGACTGCGATAGTCTGGGCAACTGCCGGCTTAATTGCCACTGTCATTTCTCTACCTCTCGCAGGAGTGTAGGGCTAACCAGTTCATCTGCAGCAATGTCCAAAGTGGCCAGATACTTTTTGGCTTCTGCCAATGTTTCAAAGATTTTCACTCCACTGTCTGAAGTGATGCGGAGGGAGGCAGGCAGGGAAATCCACTCTGGCTTTAAGGCCATTGCTGTGTAGAGATTTTACTATGGGAAACCAGAGCTTCCTGCGAACCATAGTTGCGGGGGCATAGTCTGGCTCAATGTACAAGGTGGCATCACTAAATACAATCTCTTTCATTGCTCATGCTTTCCAGAGGACCATTTCCTTGGTTTTAAAGTCCAGAAAGATGATGATAATAAAGCGTGGCCAAGCCTTCAGGCCATCAGTGCTCTGTGGGCCCATATGATATTCAACGGAGTGTCCCTATCAATATGTAGAACCTCGTGCATTAAGGTTTCAGTGAACACCATTGTGGCCCCAGTCTTGGTTCTGGCAACCTGTGGGGTCAGATGTTATTTATTTATTTAAGACTTTGGTAACCAGGTAGATGCACTGATCCAGGGGACCGTTTTCAGGCATGACCTGGCCGCAACATGTGGCTGAAAGTAAAATAAACAGAGGAAATAACAGTAAAAAATACATTCAGCATCTTACAAATTCAGCATCTTACAGTCATTGACAAAGTGAACAAAGGTACATTTCAATATACATCAAAAATCACATAGTAGACAGTAGCAGTCTATTAAAGAATTACCCATTGTCAGTTTAAAACAGAGGATAAGTAATGTGATTACAGAATATACAGTAGCGGTAGAACAAACTAGACCAGAGCATACAAGGTATTAGAGTAGGGAGAAACAAGGACATTGGAGAAGGGGTGACATGACAAGGAAGAAAAGTGCTAGCAGACGGGGCAGGCACGGGAGGGGGGGGGGATAAATTGTCCCCTGCAGGAGAGGTAGGAGGACAGGCGAAAAAAGGATTATCCTGGGGAGCAGAGGCACTTAGCTTCATTTAGTAGCCAGGATTTGAATTGTTGCTTGAAGATACTATGGGTATCAAGGGAGCAGAGGGATGCTGGAAGACTGTTCCACAAGGAGGGAGCAGCAACAGATAGTTCTTGACCTCCCATGGCAGTTGAGACTCTGGGGATTTCTATGGTGAGGGGAACAGAGGACGCATGCAATCATCTTGATGGAACACTGGTAACTAGGAATGACGCATACAGAGAAGCATCCCAATATCTAAGGGAGCTGTTGATAATGCAGCTCAAGGAATAGTCAAAGTGAGAGGGGAGTGGGAGCCAGTCCAGCATCTGGTAAAGGAGGCAGTGGTGGGTGGAGTAAGGTGCCATGAGACTGAAATGACAGACATTGTTGTAAGTGGAGATTAGGAATGAGTGGAGGGCCGAGGACACACACAAGTAAATTGGGGAGCAGTAGTTAATAACAGGCAGTAAGTTTCCTTGGGCAATGACCAGTCAGGCTTCACTGGTCAGGAACAGTTTTAAAAGATTAGCTGCCCCAAGCTAATGGTTAATCTGACGTATGATGTCAGAGACATGTTCTGCATAGGATAGGGAGGGGTCAAGGGTAACGCCCAGGTATTTGAAATTGGGCACATTTTGTGATGCAGTGTCATCAGGTGCCAGTACCGAGAGGGTGGAGTCAGACTTATTTATTTATTTATTGAATTTTGGTAACTGGGTAGGCCCACTGAGATAAGACAGTTTTTTTTTCAGTGGTGACCCGGTAAGTGGAGTTCATTGATAGTGCAATAGTTGACACAGGAAACCATACAGGTATGACAATTGCAATAAAAAGACCAACTAATATAGTTACAGGAACACGTCACAATACAATACAATTACGTCATTCAAACATTCACAACTAGCATAAAATAATGTACAGAGAACATAAATACTACAGTTAAGAACCACTAGTATAGATAACAGTACCATAGAGTATACTATGGCAGACAGTAACATAATCATCAGTCCCAATTTACAGATAACACTGTACATAATTCATATTGTACAGATAACATTGTACCTAACTGAGAAATCCAGTGATGCTAAGCACACAGGCAGTGGAGAGGTAGAAAGCCCGGAAGTCATTGATAGCAGGAGCAAGGCAGGGCAGCTAGATGAGCTTGCAGCGAACACTGAAATTGAGGAAGTGAAGAGCAAGCCAGGACTGAGGAGGGTAATGAATTCCAGGAGGACAAAGCAGAAAAGGTGAATGATCTCCAGGCCACAGAGAGACGCAGGTTTGGCACTACGAGAAGTGATAGGGAGGCAGATCTGAGAGCAAGCTGGGGGAGTCAACACTGGATGATATCAGCTAGGCAGGGAGGCATGAATTGATGCAATAGCTTGTGAATAAAGCTCAAGTGGCATAGTGCAGTTTGGCTTCATAGGGCAACCATCCCAGGGCAGATAGGACATCACAATAATGATGGCGAGAGTGGGTTTCCAGAGCAAACCTACCCAATCTGAGGTAGACCTGTGAGAGATGAGATAATATGGTTGCAGAGGTGAAGAGAAGCAATGGGGCACCATACAAGAGGAGAGGCAGGAGGGTGGCATCTGCAATCTTGCAACAGGTAGTTGAAGTAAGGAAGGGATGAAGCGGTAAAGGACCTCCATTTTTTGGTTAAGGATTTTGGTGAGAGCATTTACATGTGCATCCAGTATAAGTGAGGGATCCAAGGTGACTCCCAGGTATTTAAATGACTCAGCAGATTCAAGGGCAGTCCCAGTACGTGAGAACACAGCCAGATGGGGGAGGGTACGTGCAGGTGATCTAGAGAACAACATGCACTTATTTTTTTTAGTGTTAAGTAACAGTTGCTTTTGAATGAACCAATCCTTGAGGGTGTTAAAGTCGGATTCCAGCTTTGTGCTGAGCCAGCCTATGTAAGAGGCGGAGCGGTAGAGGACAGCATTTTCTGCATAGAGGTGAACTGAGGCTCCACCACAATTATTAGGGAGATCGTTTTGTATAAAGAAAAATGTAGAGGACCCAGTATGGAGCCCTGGGGAACCCTGTGGGTTATGGACATTGGAGCTGATTGGGATCCCGCCCATTTCACACGCTGAGTGAGGCCGTAGAGGTAGCTTTGAATCCAAGATAGCGCAGAGGAATCAAGGTCAAGTATGTGCAACTGGCATAGCAGCAGGTCATGGTTGACTAAATCAAAGGCATTGGTCAGGTCCAGGAATATGGTACCCATGGCATGGCCACTGTCCATGGCATAGAATATGTCAGATATGACGTTGACCAGGGCTGTCAGGGTACTGTAATTTTTCCTAAACCCATGCTGGGAGGTTGCAAGCAGCTGGTGTATGTCTAGGCAGTCCTGCAGGTGATCATAGATTATTTGTTCTTCAATATTGGCTAGTGGGCATAAAATAGAGATTGGGTGGTGGTTTTCCACCATGGAATTGGGACCTCCCTTGTGGACGGGGACAACTACTGCTACCTTCCATTTCTCCAGGATGGTACAATTAAGGAATGATCTGTTAAATAGATCCCGAACTGGACAGGCAAGGGCATCAGCTCCTAGCTTAAGGAATTTTGGTTCCAGTGTGTCATGCCCAGGGGAGCTGTCAGACTTCAAATTCTTGAGCAGACAATGGACTTTATCAAGGGTGGCTAGTTTTAGGTTGAAGGTAGGACGAGCCATGGAGTTTTCTGATTGCAGAGGCCTGAATTTGGGGAGAGGAAGGGCTGTCAAAAATAGATGTATATTTATGAAGATCTGTGAAGAACTCATTAAAGCCAGTTGCTATGGAGGGAGGGTCACTAAGAATGGAATCCTGGGTGTCAAGGGAGCTGGGATCTCAGAGGTATTCCCCTTTAGAAGGGAGTTAACCTGTCTCCAAAATTCTTTTGGATTGCTGAGGTGCTTGGTCTGGAGATTCCTGAAATGTAAGCACTTTGCTTTCTGGATGATTTTCTTGCAGTTGTTCCTTAGCTGCCTATAAGTTTGCCAGTCAGTAGGTAATCCACTACCCTTGTATCTATGCTAGGCTTTATCACGTGAGGACATGAGCTGCCTCTGATCTTTAGAGAGTCAAGAAGCTTTGACAACTTTTATCCGGCATCTCTTCATAGGGGCATGGAGGTCAATAATACCAGTGAGTTTAGTCACAAGGTAGTCTAGGGCTGAATTGCCATCCGGTAGGGTATTTATTGGGCCCCACTCAGTATCTTGGATTGTATCCGTGAAAGCTTTGGAGTAAAATGTTGTCATGTCCCGGACCATTACAACCCTGGGTAGGGGATTAGGGAAGTTATTACGCCAAATGCAGATAGTTGAGGAGTGGTCACTTATATTGTCTGAGAGGACCTCTACAGATTTTATCTTCGAGGCACAGTTAGTGACCATGCAATTGAGTAGGGTATGATTGCCTGACTTTGTATTAAGGTGAGTAGTGCTGCTAACCATTTGAACCAAGTTGGAATCAGCCAGTGTGGCAGATGGTTTGGCAGAATCAGGATTCAACCAGTCAATCTTGAAGTCTCCCCCAAGTACCAGGTCATAACGTGCCAGGCTAGAAAGGGAGGTAATGAAGGAGGGCAGGTAAGAGGATGCTACTTTAGGTGGTAGGTATACACAGCCTACTGGTAGGCTGTGGTAGGTATACACAGCCTACCAGTAGTTTTTTTTTTTATGGAGCCAAAGGTGAGAGAGAAGAATATCAATTCCACCTCAGAGTGTCCTGGCCCAAGGATTAGGGTAGAGTTAAGGCTGTCCCTGACATACATAATGATGCTCCCACCCCTTTTTTTTCAGGCGATCCAATCTGAAACATTTGTACAGAGGCAGCACCACTTCATGTTGCCTGATACTTGGTTTAGCCAGACTTGGCAATGCTAGTTAGGTAGGGTCAAGACTCAAAAAGCATTGATTTTTTTTTCTCAGTGACAAGGAGCCAATGTGACTGGAATCAGGAGTGCGCAGAGCTAAAGTTACGGGATAAGATGGTGAATATGTTATCTAGGGTCTTGTCAATGTGATAGAGAATGAGGTCATCAGCATATAACAGGGATTCACAAGTTAGGCAGTTGGGGGAAGGAAGTTTATGAACAGGGAAAAGAGTAGTGGACCGAAAATAAAGCCTTGAGGAACACCGATAGTGACTGGGAGGGCAGGGGAGGTGACAGGGCCAATGCATACTAATTGAGATCTCCCAGAGAGGTAGCACTTGAACCACAATGAGGTCTCAGATGAGCAGCCCAGTTTATGGAGGGTGGAGAGAAGTAAGGGGTGGTTGGCCAAGTCAAATGCTTTGAGCAGATCCACAAAAACTGCACCCGTAGCCCTCCCCAAGTCCATGTTCCTATGAACGTGGTTTGTGAACAAGGCCAGGGCAGATGAAGTACAGTGGAGCTTGCAGAAACCATGTTGTGGGCGAGACATAATTGTATTTATCGATGTGGTCAGTCAGTTGCCGGTGGATAATCCTTTCCATGAGTTTGCTAAGGTGGGGAAGCAGGGATATGGGTCTATAATAATTTGCTGACAGTGGATCACCTGCTTTAAAGATAGGTACCACCCCTGCATGCTTCCGGAAGTCAGGCATGGTGGAGGTAGTCAGTGCCAAATTGAAGATAAAGGTGAGGGGTTTTAGGATGGCAGGGGAGATTAACTTGAGCATGGCTGGGCAAAGGCCATTGCTACCAGGACTGCCGCAGCTAGGCAGACTCTTTAGAAGCTTGGCAGTGTCTTTGGAGGAGATAACCTGAAAATAGAAAGGTGGAGTGTGAGAGTTTGCGGGTGGTGAGGTGGTGGACAGGTCAAGAAGGACAGGCCCAAGGCTGGTAGGAGGCTGGGCAGGCAGCTTACTAAAGTGGGCTGATAGGTCCAAGAACTTTTTATTAAATGCCTGGGCAACCTCAATGGGATCAGTTAGGTGGCCAGAGAAAGTATCCAGATGGATGGCAGAGGATTGGCTACACAAGAGCAGCAGGGAGCCAATTGCACTCCAGAAGCGGTGCGGGTCCCTGAGGCAGTCCCTCTGTTGGTTCCAGAAAAAATCATGTTTTTGAGCAAAGACAGCCTGTTTATGCCAGTTACACAGGCACCTGTAATGATCCCAGTGGGCGGGGCAGGGGGCCGCTTTGTATTCCGACCACAGTCTATCCCCATTCCTCTTCAAGATCAGGAGGTCTTTAGAGACCCAATGAGTGCAGCCACCCTTAACTCTCTGGGTAGTGAGGGGAAAGTGCTAGTCTTGTAGCCATAGGAGAGCAGCAGTGAAAAAGTCCGTTGCCTTGTTTACATCAGAGAGAGCATAGAGGACCGACCAGTTTATTTCCTTAACATTATCAAGGCGGGCTGGGATGTCAGGGTATTTGAAATTGTGGAAAGAAAGGAGTTGGGGGGGGTGGACGTTTGGTCTTAGTGGACCAGACCATATAGATGGGGGAGTAGTCGCTGATGGCATCTGACAGAGTCCCCAACAGAAGCACCTTCTCCTCTCTATTAGTGACAATCCAGTCGAGGAGAGTGTGCTTTAGGGTCTCTTTGTTGTGCATGGTGGGAGCAGTGATGATTTGAACCAGATTAAGTTGTTTTAACAGATTCGAATAGTCAGGTTCCTGGGCACTTAGCCAGTTCAGGCTGAAGTCCCCAAGGAGGATGGACTCCTTGGGGGGGTGAAAGGCTACCCAGGCCTTCAAGGTGCGATGTGAGACCTTGGGTACCACCTGTTGGGGGATTATAGCAGCACCACACATATGTCTTTTTGACTGAACCAATAGTCATCTCAGTAATAAGTCAGTCACTAGGGGATCTTGGGTCAGAGTGAAGGACAGAAGTAGCAGTGAGAGGCTCCCTGATATAGAGAGCTACACCACCACCCTTTTTTTTGCCTGGCCTATCATGCCTCAGCAGGGAGTACCCAGACAGGTTATATGCTGCATCAGAAAGGTGGGGCTTGAGCCATGTTTCAGAGATGCCAAGGACATGAGGTTTGTATAGGGCTACCCAAGGCTCAAGGTCTGTAAATTTAGATGAGAGGCTGCAAAGGTTTATGTGGGCAATTCTCAGCCTAGGGTATGAGGACCACACATTATTGGTGTAATTAATGGAGGTATAGGATGGGCCCGGGTTGCTCTCAACATCACCTGCCATGAGCAGCAGCAGTGATTGAGACAAACTGTAAGGGCATGACAGGACGTAGGGGCACAGGGTAGTATGAACACACGAACATATGAAATTGCCAGCAGATACAGGCCATTTGGTCTATCTCGTCTGCTTGAGTGTGCAGCACTTCAGTCCATTAGACTGCATCTGCCCCCCTTCCATCATATGCCCTCCCCCCATCTCGCGTCCCCTCCCGGTTTGCACCCTCCCCTTGACTCTATCTCACCCCCTCTTGAAGCCCCCAACACTCAGCAGTGATACCACTTCCTCTGGCAGTGTTCCACCCTGCCACCACCCTTTCTGTGAAATAGTGCCTCCTCAGTTCCCTCTTGAACATGCCCCCTTCCAACTTCATAGAGTGTCCCCTGGTTTCCCTTTCACCATTCAGATTGAACATACACCTGGTGTCTACTCTGTTCAAACCCTTCAGGTACTTGAAGGTCTCAATCATATCCTCTCTCTCCCTTCTTTCCTCCAGGGTACACATATTGAGCTCTCTCAGTCTCTTCTCATATGATCTATCCCCCAAACCCAGGATAATTTTTCTTGCCCTACGCTGTCCCCCCTCCAGTAGCTTGATGTCACTTTTCAAGTAGGGGCACCAAAATTGCATGCAGTACTCTAGGTACGGTCTCACCAAGGACCTGTACAGGGGCAAGATGACCTCCCCACTCCTAGAAGTAATCCTCCTTGCTATGCACCCTAGCATCCTATTTGCCTTCACTGCTGCCTTCCTGCACTGAGCAGAGTGGTTCATCTCCCCAGTTACCAGCATTCCCAGATCCTTCTCCTCCTTGGATTTTGTTAACGGGACACCCTCTAGCCAGTAATTGTATCCTGGGTTCTTGCCTCCAGAATGCATCACTTTGTACTTCTTGGCATTGAAACCAAGCTGCTAAGTGTGAGACCATTCCTCCAGTTTTGCCAAATCCTCCTGAAGTACTTTTGCTCCCTCCTCCCCATCTACCTTGGCACAGATTTTTTTGTCATCTGCGAAGAGACTGCTCTTGCTTTTAATCCCTACTGCAATGTCAGTTATGAATATATTAAACAGAACCAGTCCCAGCAGTAAGCCCTGTGGTACACCACTTGTTACTGCCCTGGGTTCAGATGCCTCCCCCCTCACTACTACCTTCTGCTGTCTACCCTGTAGCCAGTTCTCGACCCATCTGACCAGTTTCTTCCCTGCTTCCAGACTCTTCAACTTGCAGGTCAGCCTACTGTGTGGCACCAAGTCAAAGGCCTTGCTGAAATCCAGGTAGAGGACATCCACCGCATGTCCCCTGTCCAGTGCCCTCGTAACCCAGTCATAAAAATCAACCAAGTTCGTCTGGCAGGATCTGGCTGAGACAAACTCATGCTGCCTCCTGTTCTGGAGGTTGTTATCCTAAAGAAATTGCACCAGCCTTTCCTTGAGGATTGTCTCCATCTGTTTTCCCCACAATTGTAGCAAGGCTCACTGGTCTGTAGTTCCCTGGTTCGTCCTTGGGCCCACTGTTATTGAGAGGTACCACATGTGCTTCCCTGCAGTTCCTGGGCACACCCCCAAGTTCAAAGAGATATTGAACAGGTCCACCAGTGGCCCTGCCAGTACCTCTGCCAACTCTCTCAAGACCCTGTCCACCTTCAGGGACTTAAGGCCCTCCCTCACCCTTTCCACCGTGATTTCCCTATCTGTGGTTGCTTCTTCCCGACCATCTCCCACCTCGTCCTTCCTCTCAGGTATAGACCCATCCCTCTCCTTGGTAAAGACTGAACAGAAGTATTCATTAAATACTTCTGCCTGCTCAGCCCCCTTTTCTACCCACCCATTCCCCTCCTGATCCTAACAGTTTGATCCTTTCTGTTCCTCTTCTCTCTGATATATCTGAAGAAATCCTTTTCCCCTCCTTTGATCCCCTGTGCTAACTTCCATTCCCTAGCCGCCTTTGCTGCCCTTACCACTCTGCTCACTTCTCTGGATTTCTTCACATATTCTTCTCTATCTTCTGCTCTGTTGGATCGCTTGTAGGTCCAAAATGCATTCCTCTTTTCCCTCACCTTCTCCACTACCTCTCTACTCACCCAGCTGGGTTTCTTGGTCCTGGCTTTCTTGCTGTGGCTCGTGACACAAGTTTTAGTGGCTTTAGCCAGTCCTGTCTTGATGATTGCCCATTTTTGTTCTGTGTCCATTTCTGGGTGGATGCTTGCCATATGACTTTCCAGTATGTTTCCCATCCTGCCAAAGTCCGCCCTTTTGAAGACCAGGAGCCTAGTTTTTGTAGTGGCTGCTTGCCTACCCAGGTTGATTGAAAATCACACTGTGCGGTGGTCACTGCTTGCCAGAGGTTCCTCCACCCTTACATCCCTGACCTGTTCCCCATCTTCCAGTACCAGGTCTAGTATATTCCTCTCCCTCGTTGGCTTCATTTCCCTCTGGGTAAGGAAGCCATCCTAGAATGCTTCCAAGAGGATCTACTCCCTGGCACAATTGGTTGCTGAGATGCTCCAGTCCACCCCTGGTAGATTAAAGTCCCCCACCACCACTGTGCTCCCTTTGCTACTATGCCTCCGTATCTGCTCCCCCAGTTCCCTGTCAATGTCTTCCTCCTGGGCCAGAGGTTTATGAACAACCCCCAGACAGATCTTGGTCCCTTTCTGGCTATGTAATTGCAGCCAGATTACTTCCAACCTGCCCTCCTCCCCTTCTTCCCTATTACATACGATCCCTTCCCTTACATAAATTGCAACCCCCCTGCCTTCCCTTTATCTCTATCCCTCCTGAAAAGTTTGTACCCTGGGATTATTAAGTCCCAGTCATGGTACTTTGTTGCCCACATCTCAGTAATGGCAGCTATGTCCACCTCTCCCTCTGCCATCAATGCCTGCAACCCTGCCAACTTGTTCCCCAGCCTCCTAGCATTTAGTGAAACCATTCTCCAAGCTGCACCTATTCTTCCTGCTTCCTTACCCGTCACTCCAACCCCTATTTCACCTAAGGTCATACCTATCCCTGTGGTGGGGGGAGGTCCATAGGACCCCCTCTCCTGGTGATTTCTAGCTCCAGTGCCTCCCCCTGCCTAGTTTAAATGATACCTCTCATTGATGAAATCCCCCTGCTTCTGCTTCAACACCCATGAACCTGACCTGCTGAGGTGTAACCTATCCCCTACATAAAGATCTGTGTTATCCCATGTGCTACCCCGGTCCCCCACCAATCCATACCCCTTGGTCCCACACCATTCTCTTAGCCATTTGTTGAAGTCACTGATTCTTCTCTTCATGTCTGTACTGGCCCTTGGCATGGGCAGAACTTCTTAGAAGGCTACCATTGTTCCTTCTTTGCTGCATTGTTTTCCCACTTCCCTGAAGCTGTCTTGTACCTCCTCTACCCTTCTCCCTTCCAGATCATTCTTTCTCAGGTCCACCACAATGTGTGGCTTCCCCTTCCCCAATGGAGTGCGGAAAAGATCCCAGCAGTTGACATTTGAGTTTGGATAGTAAGGCATAGAAGAGATGGCCCATGGGGGTGAGCTCCTATCTAGTTACTGGAGGGGAGGGGGCATCTGGCCTGAAGGCAGGTGCAAAATGGGAGCTGGCGCTCTTGGTCAATGGCAATTATAGAGGCACCAAGAGCAACAATCAACAGGGTGCAGAGCAGGGAGGCTGCCAGCAGGGGCAATAAGACTAGCTTCATATTGGTGGTTAAGAGCAAGAAAGCCTGCTGCTGAGCTAGCTGGGAAGGCAAATCAGGAGGTTAAGGTATGCTACGTGCAGTAGGATAGCAGCTCTCTGAAGATGGCCTAGTGGTTAGGGTGACCTCCTTTGGAGTAAAGGGTTAGCGGTTGGAAACCTGCAGCAGGTTCAAGGTGATTAATGGATGAAAACACAGCAGAGGGCTGAAAATGACTGTGGGAGCAATTCTCGAGGACTTCTATTTTATTTAACAGTGCCTGTGACTGATCATGCAGTTGCAGAATTGCCCCATTGTGCAGGTCCACAGTGTGGGAGATGGATGTAACCTGCTCATCCACCAGTTTCAACTTCTGCTCTTGCTACTGAATGTTGTTGCGGTTAACTTCCACATCCCTGCAGATGGTGTCCAGCATGTCGCACAAACGTTGAAGTTCCTGGCAGAGCTGCCTCAAAATTATCAACTTCTCCTCTTCTTCCTCCACTGACCCACTTTCCAACTCGGGATACGCTGCTTCTACAGGCCTGGAGGTTGAGTTACTTCTTTGTTTTATAAGGCTTTTTCAGAAGGTTTTTACAAATTTTAACTGTATGTTTTATCTGTTTGTTTATTTGATTTGTTTTATTGTACAGTGCCTTGATATTTGAAAGGCGCATAAAAAATAAAGTTTACTTACTTTTAGTTTGCACATGAGAAGTCAGCGTCAACTTCTGCTGTTTTAGGGCTCCCCTTGCGCCCAATCTGGGCTTGTTGCAGGTCGCCATGCTGCACAGTAACTAGGTTCCCAAAGAATGTCAGCTTGTAAGTGTGGAATGAATTAAAAAGTAAGTTTTTATAACAGGGTTTTTGGGAGCTCTTCACCTCCACTACTACATGGCTCGATGACATAACTGATAGTCTGATTATAGGCGGAATTCTAAATGAAAATAAGTTCCTGTAAGTTAAGTCAGCATAAGTGGGGCCAAAGTAAATCAAATTAGTTATCAAAAATTAAAAATATTGTGAGATAAGATTCATTCAGTTGCTTGGATCAAAAAGATTTATGGGGTTGCACGGGTATGGAGATCTGGAAAGAAAATGCCATTCCAGACCTTTCCTGTATGGGTTACCTGTGTATAATCAGGTAACATCAATGCTCACCCAAATGTCACCTTTATCCCAGGAAACAGATGCAAGCAAGTTAAGCAAATTAACAGTCTCAGATATGGGATGACAGACTTCTGAGATAATGTCGATGAAAAAACCTACACATTTTGATAACTTTTTATTAGTGAGTCTATAACCGAGACAATAGGCCTGCCGGGAATGAGGTCATGCCCTTATGAATTTGGTTTTGATGGTACAACGTTGGAATGACTGGATTATTGATTTTGAAAAAAAAAATAGCCTCCTTTGTTGTAATATACCACCAAGAAGTAGTACGATCTTGAAACTCAAAAAGAAAGGTACTGAAAGAATTATTGGGGTTATAGTAACTGGGGAGCATTTTCTCTAATTTTGAGAAACCCGGTTATAATTCGTCGTTATAACCTGTGGATTATAATGGTGAACACGTGCTGGGTTTCTCTTGTGCTGCACATGTGCACACTGCTTCTCGCCCAGTAACTCTACTTTACATCAGTGTTCCCACCACCCGAACTTCAGAATTTTAATGACCGATTCACACAGCACATAGTACAGCTTACTATTTTACCTCCCAGCACCCCAAGCTTCCATTTTCTTCAGTCATAGAAAGATCGGGATTGCGATCTCACATAGAAAAAAAAGTGAAAGTAACAATGGCACAAACGCCGACTGCAACTGAGCTAGCGCTACTACTTTCTCTGCCAGTCAGTGTAAGATGGGGCAGGAGGGGGAGAGAGGCTGCAGGAAAAGATAGACAAGGCACATAGCACAAATAACAATGTCTCAAACATATGTGTGTGTGTGTGTGTGTGTGTGTGTGTAATCAAACATCAATGCAGCTGCTGCTTTAATGAGCAGCTTCATCTACTGGCCAAAGTGATATTTTTGTTTTTATAATTACTGGTGACCCCCTTTATCAAACTGTTTTCAAGGCTCTTCAAAATGCCGTAATAACTCGTTTTGTGAAACCACCCGTTTCCTTTGTGTGTCACTCATCTGTATTCTGCCTTTTCATGAAAACTGGCTATCACCAATTTATGGCACCAATAACCCATCTCTTTAATCTACAGTTAGCCAGCAGTGAATTACCAGCAATATAGAAAATTGCTCACATCATACCTCTTTTCAAATTGGGTGATCCATATAATTTAAACAATTACAGACCTATATCAATATTTCTTATTATAGCAAAACTTCTAGAAAAAACAATTATTGCCCAATTGAGGGACTTCCTTGAGTGTAATAACTATGTTAACCCTATGCAATCTGATTTTAGAGCTAAGCATAGTACTACAACGACATTAGCCAAGGTCACTAATGATTAGTCAACCACACTAGACTGTAAGTTAGCAACAAGAGCTGTGTTCTTAGATCTAAATAAAGCATTCAGCACAGTAGGTCATAATATACTGTTATGTAAATTAAAGGCGATAGGCCTGGGTGATTCTGCATTATCATGGTTTACAAGTTACCTTAAGGAGAGAAGGCAGCAACTCAAAGCAGAAGGGGAATTCTCTTCAATATCAATATTTGCAAGAGAAGTATGACAAGGCTCCATTTTGGGCCCTCTGCTGTTCACGAGCTGCAAAAATGACCTTAATAGAAATATTGGTAAAGCCAAACTTAATTTTTCGCGGATGATACAGTCTTGTATATATCCAGACCAACCGTTGAAAGTGTATGTACTGACCTCCAAGCAGAATTCACTTTGTTACAAATGAATATTTTCCAGCCTAAATTGCTTTTTAATGTGAAGAAGACTAAAATTATGTTTTTCTGGCATAGATATTTGGTGGCTCCCTTCATATTTGACCCCACCATATCCACATTATTGGGTGACACATTAGAAATAGTGAAAAGCTACAAATACCTCAGCGTATGGTTAGGTCAATGCCTATCCTTTACTACCCATATAGATAATATTTGCAAAAAATTAAGAGCTAGGCTGGGTTTCTTCTACAGAAACAAGTGCTGTTTCCCATTGGATGTTAAGAGGAGGTTAGTCCAAACAACATTTCTCCCAATACTGGATTACTCCAACCTGATTTATAGTCGCTGCCCCCTTACTCATCTTAACAAGCTAGATGTACAGTACCATATGGCCTTAAGATTTATTACAACCTCCCCACCCAGAACTTTGCATTGTACCGTATGTACTGCAGCAGAGTGGACATTGCTGAGTATGAGGAGATTAAAACGTCTCTACATGTGGGCCTATAAAGTAGTATCTAAAGAACTGCCTCACTACATTTTAGAACTATTCTCTTGTTCCCACAGTAGTTATACTTTAAGGAGTACTTACTTGCTGTTAGAGCCACTGAAATTAAACACCCTTTATGGTAAGTCAGCTGTCAGTGCAATCATACCAAGAGCATGGAATTAAATGTAAGATACTCTTAAGCTGACCAACATAATAAGCTTAGGTACATTCAAATCTCTCCTGGAAAATATATTTAAAGAGACATGTTCCTGTATGTGCAAATACTGTAAGCGTAAATACTGAGAAGGGTGATCTGGTTCAGTAGTAATAACAAATCCAGCTGTAATTTAGTATGGCATATGCATCACTGAAAATTTTTTGTTATCACATGTTAAGGGATTGTATAACAGTTATATTTTATAGGTACTAACTACTCTCTCACTCTTGTAGAACTAAGTGATTGTATATTAGATATATTATTGTACAGGTTTTCTAAATTCTCTTTTTATTCCGGTTCTAATTGTTTATTTAGATTTTTTCCCTAATGTCTACTCTGAATGTCCTCTTCTGTACTAAATTAATATACTCCTTTTACTGTATATAGTGTGGTCTGGTCTGAATGACAATGTATAGTATACAGTATATGGGTTTACAGTGATGGCATTGCAAATGTGTTTATCCAAATTGTTATTCTACTGTATCTTTATCTTTTTACTGTATGCTGTCTTATCCAGGACCTCCTTGAAAATGAGCTTTCTCAATGCAGCCTCTTTCTAGTAAAATAAATTTGAATTGAAAATTGAAAAAATGAAAGGGGAACAGTCAGCACCAACGGACCCACAGCCAAATGTGGGGCTGGTCCTCATTTACACTTTGTGTGTAAAAACATTTTTGATACTTACTGTTTACTGTAGTATAGTAGACTGTATCAAACTAACCTTGTTTACTTCCAGGCTAACATTTTCTGTAACTACTAATCCAAGAATCCCCCACAGCTGACATCAGAGCAGGAGTGCAGTAGTGGGAGATTCAAAACATCAAAATGTTTCACAGCAGCAAAAAAAAAAAGAAAAAGAACTTGGGGGTACATGTTCAGAGCCAGCCAGATGCATGCTCAAATCGATGTGCCACACAAAAAAACTAGGTCAGCCGGTTCTGACGTGATATTCAAACAGAATGCATGACCAGAACAGATCATGCATTCTGTTTGAATATTGAACCGTGGATGCGCGGCGCATAGTAGGTGACTGCCATGTATAGCGTAGTGCATACAGGGTGCAGGGCTGAAGACCACCAATGGGGGAATGCATGACGCATATCTGGACTTGTGAAAGCAAGATGGTGACTGATGTTGGTCTGTGAGAAGTTGCAGCAGCAGTTTGTAGATTTTATTTTTATTTTGTATGTTTTTAGATTTAGTTATCTTTTTTTAGTTATTTTAGTTAGGGAATTTTCACTGAGCAAGACTAGTGAGATTTCTGCATTTTCAGGGGCTAGTTAGAAATGAGTTAGAACTGAGTCTTTCACTAGAGTTAGTGAGCGTCTTTATGCTGGTAACATAGCTGAATGCCAAACATCTGGTGACCAATCAGTTTCACTAGTTTACTGTATTCTTTTGTTTGTAGTGTGGATTTTTTGGTGACGATCTCATAATACATTATGATTCCTTTACTGTGCTCTGCCCATTCAGACTACTTCTTTTGAGGAACCATGGGTAAAAAAAAGGAACAGCACTCCTGGAATTGAATGCAAGTTATCTTTACTAGGGATTTATTCCAAAGCGAAGAGAAATGGAACAACAAGCTCCTAGCGCCGCAACCACTCGGTCTTCTAGGGGGCATAGCTTAATACACAAACACATTCTCCTTATATATGTGTCACCACAAAACCAGTTCATAATTATCCAATTAAACAATTAATTAAATTAGCTCATAGATAAACAGAGCATTAAAAGATATAGCCATTGATAAAAATAAAATTAAAGACCAAACAGAAAAACTGTGTATGCAGAGATACTGGGTCATTTGATTATTTACATGAATATTCACAGTACAAATAGGACTAATCAGTGTTGCAAATAATAGTTTTTTACAAATGATTTTTAACATGTACAAGCTATGTAAATAGCAATAACAATAAGCTTCAGACCAGACAAGCTCAATAATCACAATAAAGGTAAAAATGATCACGACTCTCAGTTTTACTTTTGTCCTGGAGTGATTTACAAGGGGGACTTAAAAAGGACATGTCTCTCTATACAATATCCTGGGTCAATATTAGATACACAGTGATTGGTTTCAGATAGTTAAAGTAATTCTGATCCAAAAAAGGGGGCCTCCATATGGGAGGTCATACCAGGACGCAAAAGGTCAGCATTGAGATGTCATGATAAACAGTGCAAATCAAAATGGCACTCATTTCTATTACTGTTTTGAATGGCGCTCACATTTGGATACACTGTAAATTCTTTAACAAGGGAATTTTTTTACAGAATGAAAAAGTGGAATTGAAATGAGTAAGCTTATAAATAAATAAAAAATGAAGGAAGAAAAACAGAGAAGTAGAGGGGGAAGAGGAAATAAAAAGGGAAGAGGAAAGGGGGAAGGATAGAGAACAGGTCAAAAAATGGATAATAAGTATTAAAGTACAATTCAAAGTTTAAAGATCTATAGCTATTTAGATGTAACCAAATTTCCTATTATTTTAAAGGCACAAATATCAAATTCTGATAATATTCAAAGTAAGGTGAACAATGTTCAATCCAGGACTTTGTGTTACCTACAAAGAAATAAAGAAACAAAAAAGTGAAGCTTAGGATATTAAATTCTTTAACAAAAAAGATTTTCTTGTTATTAAATCTTGTAAGGATTAGGACAACTTGAAAAAATAAAAGTCTATATGATAAGGAGTATGTAGACAAACAGACTCATATTATAGAACATATTATTCTTATTATATCTGTTTCTAATATTTTGAAGTACTCAGGTGTCACCTTCAGAATATCAACTATTTAGGTACATGGAAAGTACATATTTTACTTATTATATATGTTAGATTAACTTTTTCATATTTTCATATGTCTCTCTATTTCTTCAGGTATGAAGTCAAGTCAAAATCCTCATTCATGCCATATGGACTGAGTGCCTTTAAATTATACATCCATCTAGTTTCTCTTTGTTGTAGAGCTGTAAGTCTATCACCCCGTTTTGGTTTAGGTGGAACATGTTCCAATGCCATGAACCTTAGTTCTTTAGGGTTAGAGTTATGTGCAATGGCAAAAATGAGCTCCTATTGCATTTCAAAGGTTCCTGTTACAAATGGCACGGATATGCTACTGGATTCTTGTTTTGAGAAAACGTGTAGTCATCCCCACGTACTGCAGGCCGCACAGACAGCACACCGCATAGACCACATATGTGCTTCTGCAGTTAAGAAACTGATAAATTTGTGTAGTGCGGTCATGTTGCTGTGGTTGAATATAGATATCACCCTCCCATGCATAACTACAGATGTTACAAAATCCACACCTATGAAAGCCCCTTGGTTTCCTGGGCATACAAGTGTGGCTTGCAGTTTGCTGGACAAAATGACTGGAGGTTAAAAGTTCACCTAATGATCTACCTTTTTGAAAGGTGACCCGGGGGGAATTTCCCACACAACCTTTCAAAGCTGGATCTGCCACCACAATTGGCCAATATTTGTGTATAAAGCTACATACTTGTCCAGAGACTGGGCTGAAGTCCAAAACCATAGTCACAGGGCCTTTGTTATTATTGTTTTTAGACTTAGGTGTAAGTAATGTATTCCTGTTTAATAATCTAGCATTGTTCAGTGCCACTGTTAAAACATCAAGATCTTAACCACTTCTAAGCAAACATGGTTAATTCTTGGGCTTATATTTCAAACAGGTCATCATTGGAACAATTGCGTCTTATTCTGACAACCTGGGAATATGGAATTGATTTAATCAATCATTTAGGATGGGCACTCTTATAATGTAAGATGGTATTTGCTGAACTTGGTTTATGAAAGCAGCTAGAAGTTACACCTTGGTCAGAGGTACCCAGAAGGTTAACATCTAAAAAATTAACACTCTTCTCATCTGTACAAAGTGTAAATCACAAATTATAGTTATTATTAATGTATTGCCACAACCACTGCCTCAGAGGCTGCCAAATATGAAGAGCAGTTGGACCACAGTGGGTTCTGGGATGGTGTGGGTGGTGGAACAGAGGCGAAGCCCCTAGTTGTACCTCTACACAAATCATACGTCAGTCTGGCAGAGCAAGGTTCCTCTATGATGGCATCCTCAGTGGAGGCCAAGAAGAATGCTGAGGACATCCACAAGGGAGACCCACAAAAGGGTGGCAAGGACACCACAGGAGAAGGAAACAGCTTCTGATAGGGGACTCAATTGTTAGAGGGGTAGACCTGGGAAAGGGAGAGGAGAGGGAAATAAGGTGCCTGCCTGGTGCCATGGCTTGGAGGGACAAGAAGCAAATCCTCAGGATTGCAGAAGCAGCATCACAGGAGAGGGAACTAGATATCATTGTCCACCTTGGGACAAATGACCTAGCTCGGCATGGGATCAGTACAGTACAGGACGAATTTGTGGAGTTGGAGAGGGGCCTCAGACAGGTAGCAAGCACGGTTACCTTCTCAGAGATGCTGCCAGTCCATGGCAGGGGTGAGGCTAGGGTACTGTACACCATGCAGTTTAATGAATGGTTGCAAAGCTGGTGCAGAGCACAGGGCTTTGGCTTCATTGGGGACTGGGGGTACACCTGGAGAGATGAAGGTCTATACTGGCACGATGGTCTGCATCTGTCCATGAAGGGAACCAAGCTCCTAAGTGACAGGTTTAAATGTTTCCTTGGCAAGCTTTTAAATTAGCCATGGGGGGAGGTACTGATAAGAGGCAGGACATTTCAAGCCTTCCCCCACAAAACATGTCAGGTAATAAGGTAAACACTGAGGTACAGTGCTCAACAGAGGGCAGGACAGGGGTAAATGGAAAAATAGACGAGGGCAATAAGAGCAGGCATGGGGGGAAAAGGATAAAGCCAACATTAAATGGAGGGCAATGAGTACCAATGCCCGTAGTCTTGGAAACAAGCTTCCTGAGCTAGTAGCCTTGATGGAAGATGAACAATTGGATATTGTGGCAGTCACAGAAACACGGTACATGGAGAACCATGACTGGGAAGTCAACATACCGGGGTACACAGTCTATAGAAGGGACAAGGAGTGGAAAAGAGGAGGTGGAGTAGCTCTATACATAAAGGAAGAGATCAAAGCTACAGAACTAAAAAGTAAAGGGGGAGGACAAGAGGCACTCTGGGTCACCTTGGAGACAGGGAATGGCATCACAATCTGCATAGGGGTTGTATACAGTCCCCCGTCTCAAGGGGAGGAAATGGACAAGAAAACCTTCAAAGTTGGATTACTGACATATAAAGCCCTACACGGACTGGGCCCTGACTACCTGAAAGAGCTTCTGGTTCCTTATCTCCCTGAGCGATCACTCCGCTCGGCCAACAAGGGGTTGCTGGAGATTCCGAGGGTGTTTTTAAAATCTTCTGGGGCTCGGGCATTTATGTTCGTGACAACTACTCTCTGTAATTCTCTACCCCATTGGATTAGAGAGTGCATGACTGTGGGGGGCTTTAAACAAGCATTGAAGACGTATTTGTGGAACAGGGCTTATGGTGTTGAGGACGACAGACTCTAACTGTATTGTATGTTTTTACAGTGACTGCAGCATTGATTTTAAATTATTTTAACTGTGTACTGCGCCTTGACATTTGAAAGGTGCATTAAAAATAAAGTTTATTATTATTATTATTATTAAAATGATAGAGGACATTCTCAAAATGGCTGAAAAAGGGGAGATACTGTTGATGGGGGACCTGAATATGCCAGATGTTAACTGGATGACATGTACTGCAGCCACATCCAAGAGCAGGGTCATTCTCGATGCCGTGCAGGGGGCAGGCCTTAGACAGCTAGTGTTGGAACCCACTCGGGAGGGAGCAATACTAGACCTGGTACTCTCAAATGGAGAGAGGATCACAAATTTGGAAGTCAGTAGACATCTGGGAACAAGCGACCACTGCACAGTGTGCTTCATAATTAGCACAACCATGGAGACAAGCAATACAAAAACAAGGATACTGGACTTTAGAAGGGCTGACTTTGGCAAAATGGGTGAACACCTGAGGAATGCACTAGCAAATGGCCAAAAAGGAGGGGTGGAAGAACAATGGAGAAAAATCAAAACTGCCATCATAGAGGCAACAAGCCTTTGTGTGAAACAAATAAAGAAAACAAAGCGGAGTAAAAAACCACTATTGTTCTCAAAGGAGGTGGCAGGGAAGGTTAAGGAGAAAAAGGCTGTATTCAAAAAGTATAAGGAATCACAGAAGGAGCACAACAGGGAACTGTATCAATTAAAGCAGAAAGAAGTGGGGAAGGCAGTCAAAATCGCAAACGCCCAAACTGAGGAAAAAATAGCCAATTCAGTTAAGAATGGGGATAAAACTTTTTATAGGTATATTAGGGAGCATAGAAAAGTTAAGGGAGGAATAGTGAAGATTAATAAGGGAGAGGGGAGGTGGGCAGAGGGAAACAGTGAAAAGGCAGAGATACTGAATGAATACTTTTGCTCAGTATTCACAAAAGAAGATGAGGAGGAGTTACCTAAACCAGACAATAGAAGCACCCTGGGTAGAGGGGTTGACGCCAGTCCATTTACAGAAGAAAGAGTCCTGAAAGAACTCCTAAAACTCAAGGTGGACAAAGCAATGGGGCCTGACAGGATTCACCCCAGAATCCTAAAGAACTAAGGGAAGACCTAGTGACACCACTGACCACACTTTTTAACAAATCATGGGAGGATGGGGTGGTACCTGAGGACTGGAGGAGGGCAGATGTGATTCCCCTTCACAAAAGTGGGAGCAAGGCAGAAGCAGGAAACTACAGACCTGTAAGTTTGACCTTAGTAGTAGGGAAAATGATGGAATCACTTCTGAAAGAAAGAATTGTTGAGTACCTAGAGGCCAGTGGGGCACAGGACCCAAAGCATCATGGATTTACAGCAGGAAGGTCATGTCAGATGAATCTAATTGATTTCTTTGACTGGGTGACCAAAGTAATAGACCAGGGAGGTGCTGTGGATATGGCCTACCTAGACTTTAGCAAGGCATTTGACACAGTCCCGCATAAAAGATTAATAATCAAGTTAGCCAGCCTGGGAGTGGGTCCCAGGGTGGTAGCCTATGTAGCAAATTGGCTGCACAACAGGACACAGAAGGTAATAGTGAATGGAACACATTCCGAAGAAAAGGGGATTACTAGTGGAGTACCTCAGGACTCAGTATTGGGTCCAGTCCTCTTTAACATCTTTATAGGTGAGACTGCAGAGGGTCTGTATGGAACGGTATGCCTCTTTGCAGATGATACAAAGATCTGTAACAGAGTTGATACACAAGAGGGGTAGAAAGGATGAGAAGGGACTTGGCAAGGTTGGAGGAATGGTCAGACATATGGCAACTTAGATTCAATGCAAAGAAGTGCAAAGTAATGCACCTGGGAAACAGAAACCCAGGAGAAGAGTACACAATAGCAGGAGGTACTAACAACAACAAAATGGAAAGGGACCTGGGGTAGTCATATCAGATAATCTAAAGGTGGGTAAGCAATGTGAGAAGTCAGTAAGGAGAGTCAGGGGGATACTGGGATGCATATGAAGGGGCATCACAAGTAGAAAAAGGGAAGTGGTTATCCCTCTGTACAAACAGTTGGTGAGATGCCATCTGGAGTACTGTGTGCAGTTTTGGAGGCCTCATCTATGCAAGGATATAGGCAGGATGGAAGCAGTCCAGAGGAGGGCAACTAAAATGGTGTAGGGTCTGCATCAGAAACCAAATAAAGAGAGACTGAGAGAGCTTAATATGTATACCCTTGATGAAAGGAGAGACGGGGGGACATGTTAGAAATGTTCAAGTACCTTAAGGGAATCAACAAAGTTCAGGAGGGTAGCATCTTTCAGGAAAAGATATGTATAAGAACAAGAGGGCACAATTTAAAGATAGAGGGGGGACAGCTCAGGGGTAATGTGAGGACTTTTTTTTCATGGAGAGAGTGGTGGATGCATGGAACTGCCTTCCTGGGGAGGTTGTTGGGTCTAAAACGGTGGGGGAATTCAAACATGCATGGGACAGACATAAGGCAATTGTAGTGAGGGGTGGCAGGAAGTAGGCTGTTAACTAGAATCTGCAGCTTATCCAGTAGGTAGGGAAATAGGCAGACTGGGTGGGCCAAGTGGTCTTTATCTGCCGTCAAAGTCTATGTTTCTATGCATTGCAAAAATGTTTAAATTTTTGTCCCATCCCATATATACAAGATGTCGTCAATAAAACGCCACCAATGTATCACATTTTTCTGAAAGGGATTGTTAAGTCCAAAGATACATATCTCTTCCCAAAAACCCATATAGAGGTTTGCATAAGATGGGGCAAAAGATACCCCCATCACAGTGCATCTTTTTTGGAGGTAGAATTGCCTATAAACATAAAGTAATTTTTTGTTAAGGCAAATTCCAAACTCTCCAGAATGAAGTGAGTCAGGATCTGGGAAGAGTTCACACCTCTGTTCAGGAAATATTCCACTGCCTGTAAGCATCTGCCATGTGGTATGCTGACATACAAACTGCTGATGTCAATTGTCAGCCATCTGTATCCAGGACACCATTCCACTTCTCTTAAGTTGTATAGAAAACTCATGGGCCCAGATATTCAAACTGCGCCAGGCTGTGGCGCAAGCTTGGGCGCAGCTCAACTTGGCTGCACAGGGGTGTGGACTGGGCGATATTAAACGGAGCTGCACCATGGCTCAGTAGCGTTGAATATCACACCCTGGCCACCCACAGTATGCATGGCGCAGTGGCACTGCACCAGCGCAAGTGGCCAGAGTGGAGCATGGGGATGCGCTAGCGCAAGTTCCATTGTGCTATGCACAGCAACTGCGATATTCAAAACTTGACATGCAAATGGGGCCATAATGTATGCAAGATGCAAATGGGTCCATTTGCATGTCATTATAGCCCCATTTGCATGCAGGTGCACCGATCCCTGACGACTTGCGACTGGCGCCCTGTCGGGCAGCAGCCGTCAGGGACCGAAGCCCCCTGCAGCCGGCAATGTGCTCCACAGCCCGATTGCGGGCTGAAGTAAAATATAGTACACTCCAATATCCCTGGTGGTCCAGTGGACTGCTGTGTGCCCGATCACGGGCATTAGTAGTAAAGAAATAAAAATATCCCCAAACTCCCTGGTGGTCTAGTGGACCGCTATCTGCCCAATCGCGGGCATTAGTTAGAAATAACATCCCCAAACTCCCTGGTGGTCCAGTGGACCACTGTCTGCCCGATCGTGGGCATTAGTTAGAAATAACATCCCCAAACTCCCTGGTGGTCCAGTGGACTGCTGTGTGCCCGATCGCGGGCATTAGTAGTAAAGAAATAAAAATATCCCCAAACTCCCTGGTGGTCCAGTGGACCACTGTGTGCCTGATTGTGGGCATTAGTAGTAAAGAAATAAAAATATCCTCAAACTCTCTGGTGGTCCAGTGGACCGCTGTGTGCCCGATCATGGGCATTTGTAATAAAAACTAAAAATATGTTCAGTATCCCCAGTGGTCTAGTGGTACGCCACCTCCCCACCCGCCCACTGAGCCCCACCGCCCGCTCCCCCCCCGGGTCAGCCGGAAGCAGCACCCCAGTGCCGCTTGAACGCCCCACCACCCGCCGACGATATCATTCGGTAGGCAGTCTATTGGTTCACAGTGTGAACACGGGCGCAGTCCCATACCGACATACTTCCGAAGGGTGAATGGGATCCATTCACAGGCCTGAATGTGTAGACTGTATGGGCTGCACGCCCATTGGCTCACGCCAGACCAGTGGGCATACAGCCCATCACGGTGTCAGTCGGCGGGCGGCAGGCGGTTAGGTGCTGCTGCCCACCGCTGACTGGGGGAGCGGGCAGGGGGCTCATTGGGCTGGTGGGGAGGGGTACCACTAGACCACCAGGGAGTTTGGGGATATTTTATTTCTTTACTACTAATGCCTGCGATCGGCACACAGTGGTCCACTGGACCACCAGGGAATTTGGGGATATTTTATTTCTTTATTACCATGCCCGCGATCGGGCATGGGGGCACCGCCAGGTCCAGCGGAGCTCGGTGGCCACCCAAGGTGGCAGTCGTGTTCGCCTGCATGCTGCAGCTCACCTGTGGGTGACCATCTGTTGTCTTTTTTTGATCAACTTTGTGCTGGCGCAGGTAGGGGTTGCACATGCATGGCTCTGCACATCCCGGGCTGAATATCGGACTGTGCAGGGTATGCATGGGCATGCCCCCCCACCTGTGCCTGCATACATTCCTGATGGCTCTGGTGCATCGGGATTTGTGCCGTGCACTTTTCCCTTTTGAATATCGCGTTGGGGCGCATCAGTGGGTTGTGCGTGGCGCAACACTGTTGCACCATGCGCAACCCTTTTGAATATCTTGGCCATGGTGTCTCTAATATAAGATTTTAAAGTGAGCACTATAGGTTGTAACATACGGTCTAGATAGATCCCCAGGTTTTCTGTCAATGAACCTATTCCAGAGACTATCGGGCGACCTGGTGGATCTGTAGCATTTTTATGCATCTTAGGCAAAATGTAAAAAGTGGGTGCGATAGGGTGTTTTAACTGAATAAACCCAGCCTCTTCACAAGAAATCCACCCTTGTTCAAGTGCCCTAGTCATTAAGCTCCCCAGCTCACTTTGAAATTCAGTGGTGGGATTAGAACCAAGTCTGCAATAGTCATCACTTACAGTCAACAAATCATGAACTTTACTAATATAGACATTTTCATTCATAATGACTATGTTGTCCCCCCTTAGTGGAGGGTTTGATAACTATCCTTTGCAGGTCCCTTAGCTCCTTAAGGACCTCACTTTCAACCACTGTCAAATTGGTATTATACGGGAAATTTCTCCCAGTTGTCAGTTTTATATTTTCATTTTCCACTACCTTCTCGAATACCAATACAGCAGGATTTGTAGGTCCTGTTGTGTTGAAGATGGATTTAGGTCTGAACGTGGTGTGACTATGAGATGCAGATGTTGAAGTTATGGCAGAATCAGCCAGCAATTCCTCCAGTTCAAGATTGTCCAATAAGTTTTCTTCCCAAAATTCCTCTACCGAGTAGTCTTGTTGATCTGGTTCAGTTTCAGGTAAAGTCCCAAGTAATGTAGTTAATTCCGCATCAGCCATATTTTCTTCCACATTGAAGCCCATAGTTGAATCTATTCTTTCTCAGTCCCAGAAATGCCACCGGAGTTTAGGTTTTCGAATAAATCTGAAGCGATCAACTTAAATGTTAAATATATCCACTCGAGGTGTCAGCACGAATGTAAGACCTTTACTTAGCAGGTTCTGTTGTGCTTCAGTAAATGTTACATCTGACAAGCTGATAATATTTATTTCCTGAGAGGATATCTCGTTTTGCTGTTTCCTTTTGGCCCTCCTCCTCCATCTTACTTTCTTTGGCCTCCTTCGTTTTTAGACTTTTTTGATTTATTATTTAGAAACACAGAAACATAAAAGTTGACGGCAGATAAGGCCCATTCAGTCTGCCCATTTCTTTTTCTACCTTATGAATGTGCCATCAGCCTTTGCTCTGTCAATGTCCTATCTATTCATACTCATCTGTATTGTTCCCTTATGCCTATCCCATGCCTGTTTGAAGCCCTGCACTGTATTCATATCCACCACTTCCTGAGGTAGGCCGTTCCATGCGTCCACTGCCCTTTCTGTGAAAAAGAACTTACTCACATTACCCCTTAATTGGCCTCCCTCTAATCTCATGCTTTGTCCTCTTGTCCTGCTATTTTTCTTATATTGAAACGTTAGACTCTTTCACCATGTTAATGACCGTGAGGTGTTTGAATGTTTCGATTATATCACCTCTCGCCCTTCTTTGCTCTAGGGTATACACATTGAGCTCCATTAATCTGTCCTCATATGTTTTCTGATGCAGTCCCTGTACCATTTTGGTTGCCCTTCTCTGGATTGCCTCAGTTTGGTTAATGTCCTTGTGAAGGTGTGGCCTCCAGTACTGCAAGCAGTACTCCAGATGGGGCCTAATCAGTGTCTTGTAAAGAGGGAGTATTATTACCTCCCTCTTCTCACATGTGATACCCCTACTAATACACCCCAATATCCCCCTAGCCTTACCTTCTGCTTTAGTGGTCTGCTTGGATGATTTCAGGTCATCGGTGATAAAGATGCCCAAGTCTCTTTCTTCCCTTGTGACTATCAGCAACTCCCCTCCCTTCCTATAGGTGGCTTCAGGGTTTCTCTTCCCTATGTGCACGATCTTGCACTTCTTTGCATTAAACCCAGTTGCCACTCTTTCACCATTTTGCTAGTTTATCCAGATCTCTTCATTCTGCCCACCCATCTGGATCATCTACTCTGTTGCAGATCTTGGTGTCATCTGCAAACAGACAAACCTTACCCTCAGTCCATCTGCAATGTCACTGATGAAGATATTGAAGAGGACTGGCACCAGGACTGATCCCTGAGGTACCCCACTTGTGACTTACATCTCTTCTGACTGTATACCGTTTACCACCACTCTCTGTTTTCTGCCTGTCAACAAGTTTGCCACCCAGTTGACCAACTTCTGACCCAACCCGAGACTACCCAGCTTATTAATCAATCTTCTATGTGGAACAATATTGAAAGCTTTGTAGAAGTCAAGGTAGGCGACATCAACTGCTCCCCCTTGGTCCACCACTCTGGTTACCCAGTCAAAGAAATCTATGAGATTAGTTTGACAGGACCTTCCTTTTGTAACCCCATGCTGTCTTGGATCCTGTGCTCCTATGGATTCCAGGTGTTGCACTATCCCATACCTCTCAACCTTTCTTCCCTGAAATGTGTGACAAGATGTGTGACAAATGAGCAAAATGTGTGACATATCATCAAACTTGGCACTGCAAGTTCAGAACACTATTGTTGTCAGTGCACTAATGTTAATAATGTTTGCTGATAACAGAGCATAATAGATAATTATGAATTTCTGCTTTAAAGTCTCAGTGGAAAATGTGGAGTATCCCCTTCTTCATGTGGGGCACAGGATTTTTGAGGGTTAAAATGAGTGACGTACCTTGTAATGTGTGACAGTTGAGGGGTATGCACTATCCTTTCCTTAAGAAGTGCCTCCATAATCTTGCCCACTACTGAGGTAAGACTGACTGGTCTGTAGTTCCCTGCCTCCTCCCTGCTACTACTCTTGTGGAGCGGGGTCACATGAGCCTTTCTCCAGTCTTCTGGGACCTCTTCTGTGCTCAGAGACTCACTAAACAGTTCTGATAATGGCTCTGCTAGTTCCACCCTTAGCTCCTTTAGTACCCTGGGATGTATGCCATCAGATCCCATTGCCTTGTCCATCCTGAACTTATCGAGCTCTTGTAGGACCCTTTCTTTTGTGAAGGGACTAGTGCACACCTCCCTCCTCCCTGTGTCCATGATGCTGAGCTGTGGGCCCTACCCTACCTTCTCTTCAGTAAATACTGAGTGGAAGTATCTTTTTAGGTAGATGCTTTTACATGGTCCTCCTCCTCACGTGCCCCCTTACCCCCTTTGATCTTAGCAATACCCTCTTTGGACTTTCTCCTTTCACTACTGCATCTATAGAAAGTCTTGTCACCTTCTTTTACTGTTTCTGCTAGTGTTTCCTCGGTTTGAGCCTTTGCCTGCCTTACTGCCTTCCCTGCTTCCCTTAGGGAAGTTTGGTATGCCTCCCTATCTTCATCCTGCTGCGTTCCCTTATATTTCCTGAAGGCCAGCCTTTTGGCTCTGATCTTTTCTGCTACTGGTTTTGAGAACCAAAGTGGTTTCCTCCTTCTTTTGCACTTCCTTTTCCCTTTAGCACAATGGGATGTTGCTTCAAGTATTGAATCCTTAATGCTTGCCCATTTTGCCTGTACCCTCTCACCTGTATTTCTTTTTGCCTGGGCTAGCTTAACTCTGTTGGCCATCTTATCAAAGTCAGCTCCTCTGAAGTCCCATATTTTTGGCTTGAAATGGGATGATTTAGTTCTAGTGGCCAAATTGAACCATACCATGTGATGGTCATTGGTCTCCAGGTGACCTTCCACCTGGAGATCTGTGATCATTTCCCTGTTAGTCAGTACTAGATCTAGGATAGCCCTGTCTCTTGTGGGTTGTTGTACCAGTTGTTTGAGGCCCTCCCCTGCAGGGAATCCTCCATGTGTCTAGTTCTGGCAGATGTTCCTGCTGGTATTGACCAATCTGTATCTGGCATGTTGAAGTCTCCCATTATCAGAACCTGCCCTTTAGCTGTCATGTTTTGTATATCTTCTAACAGTAATGTGTCTATGTCTTCCCCCTGGTCTGGAGGCCTGTACACAGCCCCAGTTTGTATGGCTGTCCCATTTTCTGTTTCCAGGGTGACCCACAGTTCTTGTTTTCTGGTTATTATTCTGGCCTTGTTGTTTATTCTGATTGCTTTTATTTCTTGGTTTCACTTTGTTTTTAACAGATGATGCCTCCTGGTTTGGTGGGGGGGAGGTATTATCAGAACTTGCAGTGGTCACTTCCGAACTACTACTACTAGCTTCCTCTGTAACAAATCTGATTTGTTTAGTTGGCTGTTGCACTTGAGATCTCCCTGTTTTAAAATAAGTTTTTCTGGACCTGGTCCTTTGGAGGAACCATGTCTGCCCGAGCCCTGGAGTCACCGGAGAAGTTTCTGCGTGCAGAGGATTGGAGTTGTCGGACGAGTTTTGCTGGTGGAGTTTTGCAGTTGCTGGAGGAGTTTTTAGGTGCAGAAGACTGGAGTCACTGGAGGAGTTTTTGTGCGCAGAAGACCAAGGACTCTAGTCAGCACTGAGTGACTGCATTGACTGGTAGGCAGTGAGTCTGCCCGGCTGTGGAATTTCTTGGACTTGTGCTGACTATTTAGTTATTTGAGCTTAAGAATCTGGTGAGAACTTTGCTTTGGATCCCATTACCTGACTGGGGGTGGCGTCTGGCCTGGGCTTTCCTGGGGGGGACAGAGCAGGGATGCTCACTGGAGCATTAGCATTCTTGTCTGTCTGGGGGCTTCCAGGCACATCCATCAGAGGGCTAGTCTCTGGATCTGCCCAGTTTGGGGTTTCTGCCTCCCGGGACAGTATATTGGGGATCCTGCTTTGTTAAGGCCCAGTGTGACTCCTACTGGGATCATCTGCCACCTGTGGATGTGGGCTATGGCTGCTGTATTGAGGTCGGCTGTGTGGGGCTGGACAGCTCTATGGGGAGGAGCTGGGGGGTGCCTTCCAGTGGGCGGCATAGCCCTGATTGCCTTGTGGGTTCCTGGAGACATGTATCGGTAGATGCACGCCATTTAGGTCCCGAATTTATGTAGAGCTGTTCGACCCATACTGCTGACATTTGGGGCAGCCTATGGTGGCTAAACAGATTATTGTGGAGCTGGATCATCTCGACTTGGTCATATAAGAAGATACTGTGGACTTTTATGAAGGTGCTGTGGCTTTGAGCAGAGTCAAGGTTAGTAAGCATTGAACTGGGAGGCTATGAGACAGCCTCTGTGATTTCTACTTCATCCATTTTGATCAAATATCATCAACTGTGGTAGTGGGAGTACTGCAGTGGGACTTAATTTTCATTGGCAGACAGTGGGGGTGAGAGCTCCATCCCTGCCAAACCTCAGCTTTGAAACTCTGGCGTGCTTTGCCCCCATATTTGAACACTGACTTTTAATTACCAGTGAATTGTTCTATTAGTGTTTTAACTGTTTATATTCTGAGTTTTTGGATTTTATATTATTGGTTTTTTTTTTTTTTGGGGGGGGGTTTGGGGTTTTGTATTATCTTTGTCCTGTTGTGAGTTTATAAGTTATGTGTTGGCAGAGAGCTCCCCCGGTCAGGCGCTACTCTCCTTCCGAGCTCCGGGGACTCCACCCTTTTAACTGTCCCCCACTGTCTGCCAAGGTGTATGGATGGTGTTGTTTGCTGGAGATAGTAGGAAGGAGGTGTAGGGATGGGGGTCATGGACGTTAGGTGAGAGTGGAGCTGGGTGGGCAGATTGGGGTTGTGGTCCTGTGTGAAATGGGTTCAGGAGAGGGGTCCTCCCTGCCTGATTCCCATATCCAAGGGCTCTATGTTGACTGGGCAGATGATATAGCCTGCCTCGGTGCCCCATCCTACTCGGGCAATGTTATGCAATGCCAGGTCTTTTAAAAACAAGACAGCATGATTGCTGAGCTTGTTGGGACATCTGACCTGGCTTGCATCACTGAGACCTGGCTAGATGATAATGCTGGCCCAGTTTTGGAGTCAGCGATTCTGTCCAAAAATAGTTTGTAGGGGCGTGGGTGTAGCCATATGTTTTAGATTGGAAATGGGCCTTATAGATGTGCCAGTGGGGGAGACCAGGTCCTTCGAGTGTATCATGGGCGCAGGTGTGGGGTGCAGGATTCTTCTTGTCTACCATCCAGCTAGGGGAGAGAAGCAATTCCTGAAGGAAGTCACTGACTTTGTCATCAATATGGTGTTGGAGTCCCCCAGATGGATGGTTCTGAGGGACTTCAATGCCTGGGTCGATGATGAACTCTCACAATTTGGTTAGGACTTCCTCCAACTGATGATCTCGTTGGGCTTCACACAAGTAATTACCTCTGTGACCCATAGTTATGGTCATTTGTTGGATTTGGTCTTCCTACTGGATATGGAGGCCTCTGACCTGGTGGTGGAGCCGGTCAGATGGTCTGACCACCACATTGTAAGGTTCAATTTCTGGGCTCCCCCTTATAGGTCTGCCCATGCAGAGAAGGTCCGATACTGTCCTTTAAGGGATTTGACCCCAGATGGCCTGATGGCGGTGCCGGACCTATTGAATATTCCCTGTGCAAGCTAGGATCCAGCCAAACTGGTTTTGGCCTATAACAAGGCAGTGACTGTGGCTCTGGATTCCATAGCTCCTGTCCACATTTGCCCCCTCACCCTTCGCCCTTGATCTGCACCAGCTGCAAGCTGCGGATATCAACCCCCGATAACCCTTGGTACAGGGTGTTGCAGTAGTCAAGGTGGGAGGTCACAAAGGCATGGATCAATGTAGGTAGGTCATCAGGCGGAACAAGGTGTTTAATCCGGGTGATATTCCTCAGGTGATAAAATGAGGTCTTGACAATGGATGACACCTAAGATTTAAGCATCAGCCCCTTGTCAATAACAACACCCAGATTTTGCACCAGCAGAGGTCACCAGTTAATTGCCTCCAAGTCAAAACCCAGAAGACTGCCCCACTGGGGACCTGTCTGACAACCTGGGTCCACCACCAACACTTCAGTCTTGTCAGGGTTCAACCTCATCCAGTTGGCGCTCATCCAGTCTTGGATCTCAGTGAGACAGTTGTTAAACGTTGAAACAGCTCCACCTTGCTCGGGCACAAAGGACATGTATAGCTGATTATCATCTGCATAACAGTGAAAACTCAGTCCATACTGCCTTATAATGTCTCCTAATGGCAATCTTTTGTTACCACAGTTTTTCAGATGTCTTCTTTCTTTTGTGGACTTCTGGATCTTGGAGCTGGGTTTAAATAAGTCTGCATCAAAGTCACCAAAAGGGAGAGTCCCCAAAATCTGAGATTTTTTTTGCCTGTGCTCTTGTTGACACTGCTGCTGAAACTGTAGGTTTTACTTCCTCTAAGATTAACTCAGTAAATCCTGGAAAGTCATTTCCAATAGTCACAGGTACAGGTAACTCATGTACTACCCCCCTAACCCCACTTTCAGTTGGTGCAACACTCCATTAATATACAGAGTCGCTTGGGTGGTGGGATAGTATCGAGTGTCCCCATGGATGCAGATGACACCAGTACCTGGTCCTTTTGCACAGTGTTTTCCCAGCACTTCAACATGCACTAGGTTTTATCTGCTTCCTGAATCCATACATCTCTTCACAGTCTCATGTCCTACCTTGACATCTGTTAAATACTTGCCCCAGTTAGCTAAGACCAAATCTGTTCCAGTGTTACCCTCTCTTATTTTTATGGCAGTTTCTTTTAATATGGCCTAGCTTATTACAGTTATAGCATGTAAAGTCTTTGGTTGCAGACTTGTTATGCCCACCAGAATTCTTATCTGACCTGGAGTTAAATCAGGAAAATGAAGGTCTTGCTGGCCTTGGCTGTTACTTCTCTGCTGCGGTGTCCGTCTGGCCGTCTGATAGTCCTCAGCCAAAGAAACAGCCTTTCCCCCACTTTCTGTTTGGTGCTCTTTTACCCAGAGCTGCATGTCTGTAGGCAGGATGTTGATGAATTTCTGCATTGCAAATATATCAATGATCTGTGGGACTGTTTTGCCATTTGGTTGGAGCCATTTAATGAGTCAAGTGAAGGCTTCTTGAGGATTGTCAACTGAGTGGTACTTCAGGGACTGGAATCTTTGCCTGTAGGTCTCTCCTGAGATGTCATATCTTTTCAGGATTTCTCTTTTCACAGGGTCATAGATTTCTGACTATGCAGTGTCCATATTGCTGTCAGCAAGTTGGACTTTACCTGTCAGGTAAGGTACCAGTCCAATTGCCCATTGCTGTTTTAGCCACTGGCAGGCTGCAGCAACCTTTTCAAAAGTTGTCAGGTATGCTTTGGTATCATCTGAAGGACGCAGCTCTGTAAGTTTTGTCTTTTAAGTTATTTCAGTTTTGTTGCACTGCTGGACCTGTGCCAGATCCTCCAACTTTGATAGCTTGCAAGGCATCTAGCCATCGCTGCTCCAGTCACTGCATCAGTTCTCTTCTCTGCTGCTCCTGTTGCTGCATCTCTTCTGTTTTCTGCTTCTTGGCCTCTCTTTGCTGTAAAGCCCACCATTTGAAAAAGGCAGACAGACTTTTGGGTTCTGTCCCTGCCTCTTCTTCTTCTTCTTCCATTACTGGTTCTGGCTATACATTCTCAGTTTGGACTTTAGTTTCTACTTCTAGTTTGGCTGCCATTCTTCTGGTAATCACTCCTGGGCTTGCCGTTGCAGGATCCATGCCTTTCTTCCATGTTTTCCTGATACCAGGTCCAATACCCATGCACAAAACTGCTGACAGAGTTTGCACGGTGTAAATCCCACTTAGTCTGAAACCATATGTCATTCAAGCATAGTCAGGAAGCACAGGAAAACCAGGAGCAGTTATAAAATTCACGAACTGTGTTTTATTATTCCAATAGCAATAAAATAAAAAATTGTACAGAATGATTTTTTAAGATAAGCAGTTCAAACAATACAAAGTCCTTCCTCGGAGGGTCTAAATTCTAAATTTTAGTTTCTCTCTAACAAAAGATTGTTCTTTTCATAAGGAGTCTTTGCCTGGCAATTAATTTCTGCATCCTGAGCTCATTAACAGACATCTTGTTTCTCACAAAATGTATCAGAACTTTGTCAATTTCTTTCCTTGCAGGTACAACAAAATAGAACATGGTGGTCCAGAACTAATCTCCTGTTGACAACTCTGCAAAAGAGTTAGTGGAGGTCAAACTGCATCTCAGCGTTAACAGCCCGAGTTCCAAATAGCTTTTTACAATCATTTCAGCACTGTAACTATATACATTTTCAAACCAAAGGATCCCAGTTTACACAAAGATTCACATATATTTTTATAACCACAGATAAGTAAGGGGGAAGAAAAGACAGACACAGCAAGTGAATGCAGGGAGACAGCGGGAAGGGGAGAATTGTGAGGCCTTCAGTTCCTAGGTATCACAAGAAAATTTGATTGTACAATCTGACAGGCAAGAGACAGAAAAGGAGAAGATATAATGGCTCCTTGCTTTTAACTGTTTCTACGTAAGAAATGGGACACGGTCTTATTCAATCCTGTCACACCGACCGTTTCTAAAAATAATCTGATATGATATTTTATAATGCTTGAAACTGTATCTTGAAAGCTGTAACATTTGAACAGGTAATAATAAAAACTTATTTTTTAAATGAAGGCTTAAGTGTCCATTTAACATGTAAACACCCTATTGATACAGTTCTGCTGTGTTTCTACACGTCTATATATGTTGACATAATATTTTGTTAAAAATTGCAAACGTTAACATTCAGTGAACTGTGTTTTTTTTTATGTCGATCTAAAATATGTATTTTTTAATTTATATTTTATGTTGCTATATGCTGAAAGAACAGACTTTGATGACAGAGAGCAGCAAAAGCACCTACAGTAGCTTTATCTTAAAGGTATGTTTATATTTATTTATATTCTATTCTTATAACTGTTGCACAATCTTACAATGTTGTATTGTTTGTACTACCCACATACTATTGTAACTGATCATCCTTCACAACCCTATGTAACCCCTTCCCCCAGGTTGCACTGTGAGATGAGCAACTTGTTGTTTAGTGCGCCCTTCTAGTGAAACATTTCAATAAATAAATAAAAAAATATTCAAAGTAGCAGGGTAAGTGGGGAGAAAAAAGAGATTTGTAGGCAGTGCTTGGAGAGCTTTGAAACTTGTCTTTAAAATTGTAACAGGTGGTGTGGGGAAGCTAGCTCAGGAGAATAATCCTGGGCTGAGTAGATTCAGGAAGCCCTGTGAATCAGGAGTGTAATTGGGGGGGGACTGACGGAGGCTTTGTGCCTTTTTACAAGAGCACTATAGAAGCACTTCCACTGTAACATGTCCAGCGCATTTGTGTCCCAGCAAGTGAGTGGAACAAATAACTGCTGTCTTAGATGTTGGTAGGCATTAGCAAAAGGAAGCAGGAAAGCAGGGGACTCTGCTAATCAACTAAGGTAAGGCACCTGTTCACTATTGTGCAACAGTCACTGGTTGGAAGGGCTGAAAGTAAAAGGTAAGATAACATTGGGAAGAGGAGCAACACCTTATGTGGAGTAAGAGTATAAAGAGATTTAAAACAAGGCACAGGGGGAACACAAACAGAAACAACAAAAGAAAGGGGAAAACTAGAAAATCCCTATCAGTGGTATGGGTAAGAAAGTATTTCCAGGTAACATAGGGAGAATAGAAGTTGAGAATGCTGGGAGTGGTGCAGTGCAGTCACTGTGGCACAGCAGTTTTCAGAGAGACCATCTAGAGACTGCAGTTCTGCCCCATCTGCACAAAGTTAAAAAAGTACAGTACAAAGACCCCAGACAGTAATGACAGCACTCACGTGACCAAAGGATGCAGCAGTTCAGTCAAGGTGGGGAACAGCACACAGCAGTAGGTCAGGCAACAATCAATAATAGGCTCCAGTGGCCTGGGGATGAAATATTCAGAGTTCTTCAGACATTCTACTGCAGCACAGCCCTTCTGGCTCGCAGCTCTCAGGATACAGCCCTTCTGGCTCAACTGTCAGAATATAGTCCTTCTAGCTCTGTTCTTAGTCACAGGAGTACTACACAGCAGCTTCCCTGATCACAAGGACCACAGACCCCAGGAGTAACCCCCTACAGTCTCACTCCCCTACAGATTGTGAGTATCCATGTATTCAGGGCATGTACACTGTGGCTCCTTTATACCCTTTCTTGGGTAGCAGTAGAATGGGATTTAAATCAGGTATGGGGTAACACAAGTATTAACAAGCCAAAAAAGGGAAAGCTAGAGATACCCTTGTAAGGGGTAAGTGTACATAGGTATTTCTAAGTAAAACATGGAGAATAGTAATTGGGAATTCTGGAGATGGTGCAGTATACTGGCTCTGGGGAAGCAGTTTTCAGAGAGACCTTCTGGAGACTGTGGTGCCACCACATCTGTATGCATTTCTCTGGATTGAGGGAGGAGGTCACTAGACTCCAGGCTGAGTTGGCTAGGATTCCGGGGACCTATTCCCCCATCCTGGGGCCACCAAGTCTGCCACTGTTACCTTAGAAGATGCCAGGAAGGAGGACCAGCAGGGCTATGGTGGGTTTTAGATGGTTGGGGGTGGTGGGACAGAGGCATATTCCTCAACTAGTACCACTACATAATTCCTATTCCACTCTGGTGGGATGGGACTGCCAGGAGGAGGCACCTGCTATAGTGACCAGGCAGGATGTCGGGACCCTCCATTGTGGAGACCCCAAGGAGGGCAGTAGAGGACACCAGAGGAGAAGGAAGCAACTTCTGGTGGGGGACTCGATTGTGAGGGGTATTGTTTTGGAAATAGGAAAGGAGGGGGAGAGGCAGGTTAGATGCCTATGTGGTATCTTGACCTGAAGGGATGGATTGCAAAGGAGCAGGATGGAAGGTAGAGCTGGATGTTATTGTCCACCTGGAGACTAATGACCTGGCTAGGGATGGGGCTGGGATAGTTCAAGGGGAGTTAGGGAGCTGGGGAGGGGTCTTAGCTCACTCAGTAGCTTTCGCTGAGGCACTGTCTGTCTACGGTGGAGGGAGAAGAGGGATCTCTGCACCAGGAGCTTCAACTTATGGCTGAAGAAATGTTACAGAGTGGAGGGGTTTGGCTATTTTGGGGACTGGAGACCCACCTGAGAGGATAAGGGCCTATACAGGGGTGATGGCCTGCATCTATCCAGGAGGGGAACCACAGTCCTCAGTGGATAGTTTAAATGTTAGGTCAAGGAACATTTAAACTAGCTTGGGGGGGGGGAGGAAATGAGGAGGCAGAAACTGCTCCCCACCCCACAGGCTGAAGTAGAGAGCAAGGAGAGCCCAAGGGGAGAGGAATCCTCCAGGGTGCAAATTAATAAAGGAAGCAGGTTGGTAGAGACAAAGGGAATGGGAGCATTACGATTGGAAACAAAATCTGGAAGGCCATGTGTTCAAATACTAGTAGTCTAGGAAATAAGATTCCGGAACTGGAGGCCATTATAGCAGAGGCCAACCTGGATATTGTGGCCATTACTGAGTCATGATGCACTGAAAACCATGACTGGGACATGGCTGTGCCAGGCTATATTCCATTCAGGAAGGACTGAATGGGAAGGAAAGGAGGGGGTGTAGTGCTTTATATGAGAGGGAAAGCATAAAAGTGATGGAGGTACAAGTAATACAGGGGAAGGTAGAGTTACTGTGGGGTACCCTGGAGACAGGGAATGGAGCCACTATTTGCTCTGGAGTGATCTGCAGACCTCCAGCACAGGTGAAGGAATTAGCTATGGTACTGGTGGAAGCCATTGGCAAGATGACATAAAAGGGGGAAGTGTTACTGGTGGGGTCTTCAACTTGCTGGATATAGACTGGAGCCTTCTAGCAGAGGCTTCAGCTAGAATCAGGGGCATCTTGTAGTCTCTGCCGGGGGCATTCCTCAGGCAACTTCTCAGTGAACCCACTTGTGATGGGGCAGTGCTGAGCCTGGTACTCACTAACAGGGATAGTGTTGCAGACGTCAAGGTGGGAGGCCCCTACGGACCAGAGATCACCATATAGTGTAGTTCAATATAAGGACGGTTGTGGAATCGAACCACACAAGGGTGAGGGTCCTGAACTTCAGGAGGACAGATTTTATAAAGATAGGTGAATACCTCAGGGATAATCTAGTAGGGGGGATGGCCTGGGTGAAGCTAATAGGGAGCATAGTAAAGGCAGCAGATCTCTGTGTCAAACAAGTGAGCAAAAGCAAGAAAAAAAAGAGACCACTGTGGTTCTCGAAAGAGGTGACTGAAAAAGTAAAGGCTAAGAGGGTAGCATTCAGAAGGTATAGGGAGATGCAGAAGGAGGAGGATAGGGAGGTGAATCAGGAGAAACAGAGGAAAGCAGCGAAAGCATTAAGGAGGTGCAAACTGAAGAGAGACTAGCCTACGAGGTAATAAAAGAGGGCAAGATATTTTTACTGTATGTTCACTGTGTGCTAAGGCAAGCAAACTTTTTGGAATGATATACAGGGGTTTGAGAGGTGTGTCACAGTGGTCCAATGCAGGAGAGTCTGCAAGGGGCTTGGCCCTGTCACACCAATCATCAGCAAGGCTGCTTATGACACTGTTCTGGCTTGCTGGGTGGAAACTTTGCCTGTTTCAAAAGAAAGAGCTGACCCAATCATAGATCGGCTCTTTTCTTTGATCTAAACACAGCCCAGCAAGCAGCGCTAATCTCATCATTATCAGCCTGCTTGCCTCACTCCTCCAACATTACAGTGATGGAAAACTGAAACTGCTTTTGCTCACTGCCAGTGTCTGAGTGGATGAGAAAACAAGTTCAGTTAGAGTTACACAGACCAGTTATGTTTCTTGCTAAGTGGATTCGCGACTGATGTAAGCTGCAGTGTGTGTGTGTGTGTGTGTGTCTTACACACACACACACACACACACACACACACACACACAGAGTCAGGTTACACAAACGCATGTTCTGAACCAGTTTAACTCTTAGGCTGCTGACAGAATGGAACGTGGACTGTTTAAGTAAATTAATGATCACTTGGCCACTAGGGTTAGTAACACTAGTAAGTAGATGAAACAATGAAATAAACTGTCGCTGCCATTGATTTTTAAATATTGGTTGCCTATAAAACTGGAGTTTCTAGGGATGTGGATATAGTGTTCTATTCACACTTAAGGCAGTGTTCCTTTCCCCTTTAAGGCTTGCCAGAATGTCTTCAAGTTGGCTCCTCCCACCTACCCAGGAGGTAACTCCCTCGGCAGCACCCCGTGACATCATATCTTCCTTTCCGCTGGAAGAAGAAGGTTCCCTCCTTACCACTCTTGTGCTAAGAAGGCCCTTTGCATATTAAAACTTGATAACTTGAAATTTTCAACCCTTGTCTTCAGGCTTCTTGTTTCCGGCATTGATGATGCTAAGTCTATGCCAGGATTCTGTAAATGTGCCTGTGGGGAGAAGATGTCTTGGACAGATCCGGCACACCATGTGCGGCTACTGCCTGGGCCATGAGCATGAACCCCAGGCATGCGGCCTGTGCTGCACCTTTCATCCATGCACGCTGGAGGACCGCCATGCCGACCTGCTTCTGGGTCATCTGGATGATTGGGTTCCGCCCATCAAGTCTAAGGACCCCCGTCAGGTGGTCCCTGCAGCTGTGGAGTCTGCCAAACAGCATGTGGCATTTGGGGAAGCCACAGTCCAGGCCACAACTCACACTTCCTTGGCTTCAGCCTTTTTGCCGCTCTCCTTGGGTGCCTCCTTCACAGGGGCATTCAAAGAATTATGCCAGACCCTTCCCACACACGGGGAGGGTCCCTTGGGCACTAAGTCAAAGCCTAAATCCAAAAAAGAGACCAAGAAATGGTCTCACCATTGTTTATAGGATTGAGAGCACTTTCAGGTCTCCGATTCCTGCACTTCTCCAGGGTTCCGACTTCGGTCAGTTCTTCGGCCCAAGCCGCCGGCCCCACAGTCTTCCTGTCGGGCCAGTTGATTGATACTCAGGCCAATCTTCCGGCTGAGATATTTTTTGACCTGGTTGACCCACTGTCACTGGAAGAGGCCAACACCTTCCTTTCCAGGGCCCCGTCAGTCCTACCACTCACCCAGGAGGGATGGACCAGTCTGCTGATCTGCTGCCTCTCAATCCAAAGCCTCCAGACCAGGAGGAGACTTGGCTCTTGCCAGACCCCTCTGAGACCTATTGTTGGCAGCCCAGATGGATGAGGTCAAGGTCCCACTCTCAGAGTCCCAAGTCAAGCAGTCCGCGTCAACGTCGACGCTCGCGCTCTTGACACTCGGGCAAGCGCTGCCACTGCTATTCCTCATCCTTTTCAGGCTAGGAGAGGCTGTGTTGGTGCTGTGTGGACTTGATGTGGCAACAACTACTTTTCACCAGGGTAAAGCCCATCCCGGCTTTGACCCCAACCATTACTTGGCTTTGCCACAGAAGCCGCAGCCTTCTACGACTCTGCAGAAGCCGACCCGTCGGTTTCTCTGCCAATTCTGGTGGAGCCGCCACTGAAACAGCAGACGATCAGTGCTCCCACTAAGGTGGCTCAACCTGCCTTGGGTTTTCCCCATCAGCTGTCAGTCACCGTTACCCTTGACCACCCCAGAGGGTCAGCAGGGACTCTGGTTGTCGACCACTTTTTCCTTTTTCTTGTTTTATTTACATTTTTACTCCCTCTCTGTGGAGGTCCCCATCCTACTGACCCCTCCAGCCCCATCACCTGGCTCCTCCAGATCTTACCTTAACCATCCATGGCTTAGAACAGCTGCCTGGCTACCACTGTGGATTCTGCTGGGGGTTGGTCACCATCTTCCACCGCAAGTTGTTTTCCTTCCAGTTTTCTCCCTGGACCCATGCATGTGCAATGGGCAGGGCGACTGCCTATACCTCTGCGTAGGTAGTCTTATGCTCTGTGCATGGGTCCACCCCATGCTGAGCAGCATGTCTGTGCTGACCCCTAGTCTCTGCTGGGTGTCAGTCTACAGTGTGCTGTGTTGTCACCCCTCCCCCGGTGAAGGAGATCTGTCATTAGATGCTCAGTCCTTCCTCGCCCTGGCTGACCCCCGAATGACCCGAGTCCATTTCCGAACCTGGGTCGCTGGTGTGGCACAAGGTGTGGTGTCTAGTGCCTGCCTCAGCCCTCAGTATCATCGGGCCAGCGGTCGACCACTTTTTCATGAATTCTCAGAATCGGAGGGCTCCTTCTTACACTCCCATCTGGTGGACTTGGAGTCGGACGAGGATCTGTTGATGGAGAAGGGCCCTACGTCCATTATACATCTCCTCCATCTCATCTCAGAATCTACAGGTCTCCCATTGGAGCCTGTTCAGAAGTGGGCTGGTACCCACTCACCGAGATCCTTGACCGGGGTGACTCCCCTGGAGATGCCTTCCTGGTACAAGATGCCATTCTTGGTCCTGCCTTGTAGCTGTGGAAGCAGCCGACCTCCTGCCCTGTGCTATCGGCTCAGTTGGCCCACAAGTATGGGGTCCCTAATGGTTTCCTTTCAGGATTCACAGAGCATCCCTCGGCTGAGGGGCTCATGGCTGACTCTGTGTTCAGGTGCAATGTCAACGTGGGGACGTTTACAATCCACCCAATAAGAAGTCCAAGAATTTGGACCATATGGCCAAAAAGGTGTATGCTGCCTCCTCTCTTGGCCTGCGGCAAGTAAGTTCAGCCCTTTTGATGGCTCCACTTCTTGCATGCCCTCCTGGGCTGACTGGATGAGGTGCTCCCTCATCTCCCAACGGACCTGCAGATTAGGGTCAAACAGGTCCGGGATCAAGGCTGGGTGGTGGCCAAGCAACAGTTCCAGACAGCCATGGACATTGGTGGTAAAAATTACCATGTGCCACAGGGCTTGGCTGTGTATTTCTACTTTACGGTAGGTACCCAACACAAGCAGGCAGATGTCCCATTCTTGGGTACTGACTTGTTCATGCCTGGGTTGAAGGACACCTGACCCGGACTGAGAAGTCCAGCACCACCTTGAATTCCATGACTTCTGCCCAGAAGGACACCAAGGGATCAAAGCAGCAGAAGAAGAAGCCCTTTTGGCCTCTTTCTGCCCCTGTGGCCCAACCAGCCCAGCCCCAGGCTGAACAGCAGCAGGCTTGGTGTCCCTAGCCTAATTCAGTGGCCATGATCAGTCAGAAGCCAGGAAACCAAGGTCCTGGTGATTCTTCAGCCGGTTCTTCCTCTGCCTCCAAGCCTGCCCAGTGACAGGATGGGGGTGCCTCCCCCAGTCCTGTCCTGACTCCCCTGTGTCTTCCCATGGGGAGCCGGCTCTGCCACTTCCTTTTTGCTTGGTCCGCTGTTACCATGGATAGGTGGATCCTAGAAGTGATTGGTCAGGGGCTGCCTCTGGAGTTCGAGGCATACCCACCTTGCTGAGCCTGTGCCCCACGGGAGGGCATTGTGTCCGTGGACATCCTGTCGGCCCTTTGGGATGACATCACCCAGCTCCTCTGCAAGAAGGTCATGGCCTCTGTTGCAGACCCTCTGGAATGCCCGGGGTCTATCTCCAGGTACTTCCTGGCGCCAAAACAGATGGGGGGGCTGGCACCACATCTTAGATCTGCACAACCTGAACAAGTTTCTCAGGCTGCGACCTTCAGGATGGTCACTCTGTCTCAGATCATACCATCGCTTGAGCAAAACATGTGGTTTTTCACTCTGGATCTTCAGGATGTGTTCTTTCATGTCCCAATCTGTCTGTCCCACTGCCAATTCCTCCAGTTCTGAGTGGAGGGGATCCTCTATGAGTTCCAGGCCATGCCATTCGGCCTGTCCTCAGCCCCAAGGTCTTCACCAAATGCATCGCAGTGGTGGAAGCTTACCTGAGGCATTGAGGGGGCTGGGTTTACCCCTACCTGGATGGCTGACTTATTGTGGGTCCCTCCAGGCAGAAGGTGGAGTGGTCCAGGGACCTGGCCCTCCAGACATGCATCTCTCTTGGCCTCCTGGTCGATGAAGCCAAGTCTTGACTCGTTCTCTCGCAGGTGATCAACTTCATCATGGTGGAGCTGGACTCTTGCAGAGCCAGGGCTCGATTATCAGTGGACAGGGTGGAAGCTCTCTCCTCATTTGCCCGATCCTTTCAGGTTGGGCAGTTGCACCCTGCTTGGGACTTCCTGTGCCTACTGGGATACATGGCAGCTTGAATCAGCAGGGTCCATTGAGCCCCTTGGGGATCTCACTCTCTGCAATGGGAACTGGCCAGCCAGTGGTCTCAGTGCAAGGGCCACTTCGACCAGCCAGTCCCTCTGACCCAGCTGATGTGGGACGCTCTCCAGTGGAGGTTAGTCCCAGAACACCTGCAGGAAGGTATCCAATTTGTCCACCCAGAGCTGATGATCCTGATGACCCATGCCTCCCATGTGGGCTGGGCTGCCCACCTGGGGGAACCACAGAGTCCATGGGCTCTGGACCCACGAGGATTCCCGGTGCCATATCAACCTGCTGGAGCTTCAGGCAGTTCAGATGGTGCTGACTGCTTTTGCTCCACACATCCGGGGTCAGGTCATTCAGGTCCAGACGGACAACACCACGACCATGTACTACCTCAACAAACAGGGAGGGATGCACTCCCTTCCTCTGTGCAGGGAAGCTCTCCATGTTTGGACCCTTGTACATAGCCTGGGGGCTGATCTCCTGGCCATCCATGTGGCCAGTGTCTTCAACCAGCTGGCAGATACTCTCAGCCGGGTGGGCAAGGCGTCTCGTGAGTGGTCTCTCCACCTGGAGCTTGTACACAGCCTGTTCTTGCTGTGGGGCACTGCTCTGGTGGATCTGTTTGCCTCCAGGGAGAATGCAAAGCTGAGGCTGTTCCCCCCTCCCCAGCAGGGAACACTGCAGGGGGATGCCTTTTTCAGGCCCTGGAATCCAGGCCTTCTCTATGCCTTCCCCCCATTCCCCTTCATCCACAAGGTGTTCCTCAAGACCAGGAGGGACAAGGCATGGATGATCCTGATGGTTCCGGACTGGCCCTGCCAATTTTGGTACCCCGATCTTCTCAGCCTCAGCAGCAGTCTGCCGAGGCGTCTTCCTCTATGCCCGGGCCTGCTCTTGATCAATCAGGGGAAGGTACTCCACCTGGACCTTCAATCCCTGCACCTGACAGCCTGGTTCCTGAGTGGCTAGAGTTCCAGGCTCTGGGTCTCTCCGAAGATGTCCTCAACTTAGTCAAGGCCTCTCAGCAGGAGTTGACCCGAAAATGCTATGCCTTCAAATGGAAGCGGTTTCCATCAGATACATGCTGGGGGAAGGAGGAAATCAAAGAATCAGAACAGGAAAGGGATCTGGGGATCATAGTCTCTTCAAACTTTAAGGTAGGTTTCCAATGTAGTAGGGTGGAAGGGCCAATGGAATGCTGCCATGCATAGGCAGGCGCATTACTAGCAGAAGGAGAGAGGTTATAATGCCTCTCTACAAAGCCATGGTGAGGCCGCAGTTAGAGTAAGGGGTTCAGTTCTGGAGACCACATCTCTGCAAGGATATAGATGCATTGGAGAGGGTTCAGAGAAGGGCAACAAGGATGGTTCGGGGTATGCAGGGGAAGACATACGAGCAGAGGTGTAAGGAGCTGAATCTGTACATGCTGGAAACAAGGAGGGAAAGGGGGGACATGATTGAAACCTTTAAATATGTAAAGGGGCTCAATAAAGTAGGTGAAGGGGGTCTGCTGAGGAGGAGGAAGGAGGGAGCCAGAACTAGAGGGCACAGCCTCAGATTGCAAGGAAATTGGTTCAGGGGCAATGTGAGGGTGTGCTTCTTCACAGAGAGGGTGGTGGAGCTCTGGAACCGACTGCTGGATGAAGTGGTGGGGGCTGAGATGGTGGAGGAATTTAAGAGGGCATGGGACAGGCATATGGGACTGAGATACCATAGCAAGACGCTGTCGGGAAGTGGGGATTAGAAGGAATTGAGTTAATCATGGGCAGTGGGGCACCCCATGCATATCGGATGGTGGCAGGATAGAGGTTGTCAGGTCCAGAAGGTGCCCTGGGTTTCAACAAGCACCTGGGAGAGGCCAGACGTGGTTGGTGCCCATCTTCAGGGAATCCACCAGACTGAGTGGTCAGGTAACCCAAGGGGCTGCTTCACCCGTCAGTCCCCTGAGGGCAGTGCTATGCAATGCCAGATCGATTAGAAATAAGACAGCAATTATTGCTGACTTGATTTCTTCAGTTGATCTGGCTTGCATTACAGAGACTTGGGTTGAGGATGATGCAGGCCCAGTTTTTGAGGCCGCAGTCCCTCCTGAGTATACCGTGGACACTGCCCCAGAGTGGAACGCAGGGGTGGCAGTGTAGCTATCTGTTTTAGATCCAGTCTGGCCTTCACCGTGCGCCCAGTGGGAACTCCAGGTTCATTTGAATGTGTGGCTGTTCGTGGGGGACCAGATGTGGGCTGCAGGATCTTCCTTATCAACCGCCCCTCTGGGCCGATGGGGAATTACCTGCAGGAGGTCGCTGAATTCATCGCCGACGGAACGCTGGAAACCCCATATGTGTTTTTCTGAGGGATTTCAATGTTTGGGTCAACGACGGGTATCAGAGGTATAGTTATGATTTTCTTCAAACTATGTCCTCCCTTGGCCTGACACAAGCTGTTACTGCAGCGACTCATCAAGATGGCCACATGTTGGACCTAGTGTTCTCACTGGGGCTTGAGATTGTTAATCTCAGGATTGATCGAGTACCTTGGTCCAATCACTGCACAGTGCATTTCATGCTTGGGGCTCCTGCCAGAAATTCTTCCCCTGCTGAGATGATGAGCTGTCGCCCTTTATGGGGTTTGACCCCTGAGGGTTTTTTGGCGGCAGCTAAATTATCTAGTGTGGGTGCTGCATGTGTTGGAGGTGTTGGTGCTGGGGTTGACACCTATAATAGGGTGTTATCTGACACCATTAACTCCCTTGCACCTGTCTGTGTACTACTCAGAACTTCATACCTGAGGTCCCCGTGGTTTGACGGAGATCTCAGGGTGATGAAGAGGATGGGTCAGAGGTTAGAGCACTGCTGGAGGAGGTCCACCTTGGAGGAGGACAAACTGGCCCTACGTATGCACTATAGTGCATACCAGGAGGCAATCAACCATAAGAAGGCAGTGTTCCTGTCCAGGGAGATTGCCACCGGGAAGAACCGACCAGCTATGCTTTTCCAAGCTGTAGACAGGCTACTCCATCCTGCTTGTCTGCAGCCTGGGAAGGTTTTTTCTAATACAGAGTGTGAAGAGTTTGCTCGGTTCTTCTTGGACAGAGTGTCCATGATCCGGCAGGTGGCTTCTTCAGCCAGCAATGTCATAGCTGGCAATGGTTGCCTTATGTGTTCTGAGTGCACTCCACCTAGTTGGGGGGAGTTTAGACCAGTGGAGGTTACTGAGGCCATTGAAGTGGCAGTCAATCTGAAGCACACCTTCTGTGAGCTGGACCTGGTGCCGATACGTTTCTTAATGAGATGTGTTGACTGTGTAGGCCTGGTGTTTGTCCCCTCCTTATTCGAGGGGGTCTTTCCGGATGCCTTGAAGGAGGCACTAGTGAGACCCCTCTTAAAGAAACCATCTTTGGACCTGGAGGTCAGGGCAAATTACTGTCCTATATCCAACCTTCCCTTTTTGGTGAAGGTGGTGGAGAAGGTGGTGTCGCTTCAGTTGGAAGAGCACCTCGTGACTCATGAGTTGTATGAACCCTTCCAGTCGGGATTTCGTGCTAGGCATAGTACAGAAACTGCACTTGTTTGGGTGCAGAATGACCTCCTCAGGGCAAGAGATTAGGGGAATAAGACAATTCTTGTTCTCCTTGATCTCTCTTCAGCATTTGACACTGTGTACCATTGTGTGTTGCTTGACCACCTTAGGGAGCTCTGTGGACTCACCAGTACTGTCATCCACTGGTTTGAGTCCGTTTTCACCAACAGGAGGCAACGGGTTGTGATGGGGAATTCGTCATCTATATCCAGCCTCCTTTCTTGTGGAGTTCATTGGCCCCAATGTTGTTTGCAGTGTATATGCTGCCCCTGTGGGGATCATTGGGAAGTATAGCTAGGGTTTCCATTGTTATGCCGATGATGCCCAGCTATATCTGTCTTTTGACCCAGGAACATCCAATGCAGTGGATGTACTAAACATCTGCCTGGCAGAGGTCAACAACTGGATGGCCTCCAGCTGGTTGCAACTGAACCCTGATAAGACGGAGGTATTGGTAGTGGAGTCGAACAGAATGCGTGATAGGATGGTCTCTGACACAGCAAATGGACTTGCTCTAGGAGCTGTGTCATTGAAAGCCTTCTCTTGGGTGCTAAATCTTGGAGTGATTCTGGACAGGAATTTAACTATGGAGGCACAAATATCCTCCACAGTTTGTTCCTGTTTTTTCCATCTCAGACATATTGCCAGGATTAAGCCCCTTGTTCCACCTCTGGACCTCCCTACCTTGATACATGCCTTAGTCACATCTAGGCTTGACTACTGCAAAGCGCTCTAACTCAGGATCACAGGGGGATCTCTAAGCAGGCTGCAGCTAGTGCAAAATGCAGCTGCCAGGTTACTTACTGGGCAGCATAAATTTTGCCACATAACACTGGTACTGCGTGAATTGCACTGACTGCCAGTCAGGTGGAGAATCCTCTTTAAGGTGGGTCTTCTCACCTATAAGGCCCTACATGGGCAGGGCCCTGGTTATCTGTTGGACCTTCTGGTACCTGCTCTCTCTACCCGCCCTCTCCGTTCCTCTAGTGGGGGCCTCCTGGCCATTCCTAGAACGAGGCTAAAATCTGCTGGTGACAGAGCTTTCAGTGTCGCAGCTCCCGTTCTCTGGAATTCTTTGTCAGTTGAGGTCAGGGGAGCTCCCACTGTAGATATATTTAAGGCTCGTCTGAAGGCCCTCCTATTTTCCCAAGCTTTTATGGGATAAAATCATAAACTGCAATAAGAACCTGATATTATTTGCTGAGTTATTTTATTCTTTATTTTGTTTAAAAATTTGTGATGTTTTATTTTATTTTGAAGCTGTTTTATTTATTTTGTACGGCACCCAGAGCCTCTGGGCTTGGGCGTCTTTTAAATAAATTTTGCCTTGCCTTTTTGCCTTGCCAGTATTGGAGAGGGAAGGGGTAGGTGGGGAGGGGGATATGTGAAAGGTGAGGTTTGGGCAGACTAGATGGGCTGGAAGGGTCCTTTTCTGCCATCAAATTTCTATGATTCTATGAATGCCAAGGCAAGGGGTTGGACCCTTTATCTTGCCTGGTGGCTAGCATTCTCAACTACTTTTGGTCCCTCTCTCAGTCGGGCCTTCAGTCAACACCCTTAAGGTGCACCTGGCAGCCAACTCTGCTTACTAGGCATGGGCTGGTATGCAGTTGGTGGCACAGGAAAAGGTGATCTGGTGCTTTTTCAAGGGCCTTGACCATATTTCCCCTCCGGTGCGTGAACCACCACCACCTTGGGACTTGTTGCTTGTGTTGGCAAAGCTCATGGGCAAGCTGTTCAAGCCAATGCACAGATGTGAGATGTCATATCTGTCATGGAAGACTGCCTTCTTGGTGGCTATCACATCAGCTAGAAGGATCAGTGAACTCCAGGTGCTCTCGGTGGAGTCTTCTTACCTGGTCTTCCACAGGGACAAGGTTGTCCTTTGCTCCAACCCGAAGTTCCACCTGAAGGTAATGTCAGATTTCCACCTTTACCAGGTGATTAATCTCCCTGTGTACTTCACCAGCCACACCTTGGAGTCTGAGCATAGGTGCCATACTTTGGACCTGCTGCTAGAGCTGGTCTATTATATGGAGCACACAGCTAGAGTTCAGAGAGAGGGTCACCAGCTATTTGTCACCTACAAGCCGCATCAGGCAGACTGGCAGCTAAGTGGACAACTGACAGGTGGATTGTTTCCTGCATTGACCTCTGCTATAGGTTGGCGGATAGGGAGCCTCCTGTAGAGCTAAAGGCTCATTCCACCCATCATATCGCTGCCTTGGTAGCTCCTTCGTGGGACGTCCCTATCCAGGAAATCTGCAGGGCTGCTACCTGGAAGTCAGCACACACCTTCATTTCCCACTACTACATCGGCCGTGAGTCATGCCAGGATGCTGGTTTTGGGGCCTCAGTTGTCCAATCCCTGTTTCCTAAATAGGGGTTGTGCACCTCGCCCCTTCCTCCCAGAGAACTGCTAGGAGTCTGTCTGAAGTGTGGATAGGAAACCATATCCACGTCCCTATAAAAACAGGTTACTCATCTGTAACAGTAGTTTTAGGAGCGGTATATGGTGTTCATCCACACTGATCCACCCAACCTCAGCTGGCAAGTGGCACACTGATTTTGCTTCCAGCTTGCAAGATCTGACATCATGAAGTGGTGCTGAGGGAGTTACCACCTGGGTGTGTGGGAGGAACCAGCTTGAAGACATTTTGGCAAGCCTTAAAAGGGAAAGGAACACTGCCTGAAGTGTGGATGAATACAATATACCACTCCTAGAATTACTGTTACAGGTGAGTAACCTGTTTTAAGTTTACCCCTTTGAAATGCAGCAACTTGCAAATTTGTACACTTAGCAATTAAACATTTTCTTGGGTAGGACTCCCATATTCCTGTTTAAAGAAAAAAAAGCAGACCCCTTGGTAAAACAATGGAAATGGTCTTGCTGCAGCCAGTCCCAACTGTAATCTCTAGGTACCTGAGGCCAGCCATAGAATTATATTTTTTCCTTGGATTCAAGGGTGGGGGGAGACCTAACAGAACTTTAGTAAATGAGTGACCAGTTCACATTAATTTAGGGCAAATCAAACAATGAAATAAACTGTAGCTGACATTGATTTTTAAACATTGGTTGCCTATAAAACTGGAGTTTACTTTGCCCCTATGAAATGCAGCAACTTGCAAATTTGAACACTTAGCATTTAAATATGTTCTTGGGGAGGACTCCCATATTCCATTAAAAGAAAAAAAAAATGACCCGCCTGGTAAAATCATGGAAATGGTCCTGCTCTCAGCCAGCCCCAACTGCAGTCTCTAGGTACCTGAGGCCAGCCACTGAATTATATTTTTTCCTTGGAGTCAGGAGTTGGGGGAGACCTAACTGAACTTTGTTATATCTTCCATGCAAACCTTAAAATGCACAACAGAGCATCTATAACCCCAGAGCTTCTGTGGGCCGCTAATAACGCTGTCGCTGAGGGTGGCCAATCCCGCAGTGTCTCCATCTGAAATAAAGAGACCCCTCCTTTGTAGTTTCATTTTTTTAAAATAAATGCTGTAAAAAAGAAAAACATCCATTGATGTCTGTTGCTGCTCGCCATAACTGCCCCCCAAAGCCCAACCCATATTAGTCTTCAGGCATGGGGATCTGCACCAAGACCTGGTACAACAGCAATACCAGTGGTGAACATCCGGCATTGACAAATGCTTGCCTAGGTAAGTAAGTTTAAAGAGGAAGACCAGGAGTGGGATTGTAAGGTTAAGAAGGAAAGGAGGGACTGTGCAGAAGGGGACCAGGAAAAGGCAGACACCCTGAACAAATACTTTTTTCAGTGTTCACAGAAGAAGGAGAAGGGGAAGGGCCACAAGAAAGTAAAGGAAGCTTTGGTGGGAGGGAGGTGGACACTAGTCCTTTTTTGGAGGAGAGAATCCTGAAGGGATTTGCTAATCTGAAGCAATGGGACCAGATAGGTGCATTTGAGGGTACTGAGGAAGCTCAGGGAGGCACTGTCTGCACCTCTGATGGTCCTATTTAAAAGCTTTCTGGAAACAGGAGTGATTCTGGAGGATTGGAGGAGGGTGGATGTAGTCCCACTACAAAAATGGTAGCAAGGAGGAGGCTAGCAACTATAGGCCAGTTAGCCTGACATTGGTGGTGGGAAAGTTAATGGAATCACTGCTGAAAGAAAGGATTATGGAATATCTTGACTCCAGTTGTTTTCATGACCTGAGGCAGCACTGCTTCATCGGGGGAAAATCACGTCAAACGAATCTGACAGATTTGTTTGACTGGATGGCAAAGGATTTAGATTAGGGTGGAGCAGTGGATGTGGCCTACCTAGATTTCAGTAAGGCTTTCAACACTGTTCCACATAGGAGACTAGTAAGCAGTGGGGTATTTTAGGAGCAGGTCCAAAGGTGGTAAACTGGATAAGAAATTTGTTAGGGTATAGGTGACAGAGGGGGATGGTAAAGGGACATCACCCTGAGGAAGGGATGGTGACAAGCAGGGTGCCTCAGGGATCAGTGTTGAGACCAGTTCTCTTTAATGTCCTTATAGTTGACATTGCAGAGGAGCTGAAAGGGAAGGTCTGCCTCTTTGCAGATGACACCAAAATCTGCAATAGGGTGAACCCTCCCAGGGGATGGGTGTGGAAAAGATGAGCAGAGACCTAAGAAAACTAGAGGAGTGGTCAAGGGTATAGCAGTTGGGTTTCAGTGTGAAAAAGTGCAAAATCATGCACTTAGGACACCGAAGCTCAGGGACAGAGTACAAAATGGGTGGAGAGGCACTGATGACTAACAAGCAGGAAAAAGACCTGGGGTAATCACACTGGATGAACTAAAGGTGGCCAGGCAGTGCAACAAAGCAGCCGGGAGGGCTGGTGGGATACTGGTTTGCATAGTGTGGGGTATCACCTGCATAAAAAGGGAGGTGGTGTTGCCCCTGTGTAGATCACTGGTAAGACCACATCCAGAGTCCTGTGTCCCATTCTGGAGACCATATCTCCGGAAGGACATAGAGTGGAGGTGGTCCAGAGGAGGCACCTAAAATGGTGCAGGGTCTGCATCAAAAGCCATATGGGGAAAGACTAAAGGACCTCAATATGTACACCCTGAAAGAAAGGAGGGAGAGGCGGGATATGATAGAGACCTTTAAATACCTCACAGAGGTAATTAAGGTACAGGAGGGAAGTATTTTTTCAGAAGAAAAGGTGCTCAAGAACAAGGCGACATGCTATGAAGCTGGAGGGGGTAGATTCAGGAGAGATGTGAGGAAGTACTTCTTCACACAAAGAGTGGTGAATTCCTGGAACAACTTTCCAGTTGAGGTGGTGGGGGGTGAAAACAGTAGTGGAGTTCAAGAATGCATGGGATAGGAATGAGGTAATCATAGTGGAAAGAAAGGAGGGAGGGAGAAAGAGCTGCAGATCAAGTACAGCCTGCAGTAATAATGTAGGTAGGGAAAAATGGGCAGAGTGAGTGGGACAAGTGGTCCTAATTGGCCATCAAATTGTATGTTTCTATGTTTTCATTTTCACTGTAGTCATATCTTCTCACCTGAACACCAGGAACCTTCTCCCTAAGTTGTATGCTCTCAAAGTCTGAATCACCCAGTACTCTTCAGATGTCCTGTGTGTCACTGAAACCTGGTTGTGTGCTAGGATCCCTGACTCCTCCCTCGCTACCCCAGACTTCAGTCTCTACCACCAAGATCACAGCAAACGAGGTGGTGGTGTAGCCCTGTATGTCCGTCAATCTCTCTCTTGCTCCATCTCCCTCCGGGAATCCTGCCCCGCCTCTCATGAGCTCATTGTCGCCCTCCTATCCCTTCCCTCCTCTCTCTCAATCAATATAGGAGTGCTCTACACCTCCCATAGAAGTGCCCATGACTTCCTAGTCACTTGCATCTCCTCAATCACTTCCCATGTGGCAGCTGACGAACTTATTCTTCTTGGTAATTTCAACCTGGACTGGCTCTCCCTCTCCTCCAAGCCCACCCTCCTCAAGATCGAGTCTCTAAACCTCTCCCAACTGGTTTCTGAACCTACCCGCTATAAGGAAGGTGTATATTCACCACTCTGCCTACAAATAAATTTGTTTTTGCCCACTTCATGCCCTGGACATTGCTGCCCTTCTTCAGGACCTAATTCGGGCAGATTGGTCCCCAGTGCTCTTGGCCTGGGATGTTGACTCTGCCCTTGTCCACTTTACTAATACCCCCACTCTCATCTGGAATCTCCATGCCCCTCTAAAAAAAGCCATAGTCAACCATCTCCATCACCCCTGGATTATGGCAGGCCTTTTAACCCTCTGCAAACTCAGGACGAAGCCTGGGTTTGATATAAATCCATTGAATCCCTGTCTGAGTGGCAGTTGTGCAAATCCCTCAGATACACTTGCACCAATGCTGTCCATTTAGCCAAATCTGAATACTTCAAGACCCACCTACACTCTAATCTCAACTCACCTCCTACCTTCTGGAATATTATTCACTCTCTCATTGACCCCCAGCACATTCTGCCTCTCCAGTCATTAAAATACAGTAGATAGGTCACCTGTCTCTGACCCTTCCTCTCTTGCCAAGATTTTCAATGAATTCTTCACTACCAACACTGTTCCTGACCATCCCACTCCTGCCTCCTCTGGCTCCCTCCCCCCCAGCTCCTCTGCATCTCTGCTCCCGTGATAGCCAACCCTCTCGCACCCCTCCTAACCTTTCCATCTCCACCTGCACTGTCCCGCAGGCCTGGAAAGTTGCCAAGGTGCTGCCCCTTCATAAAGGTGGTGACCAATCTTCTCCCAGCAACTACTGGCCCATTTCAGTCCTTTTGTCACTCACCAAACTACCAGAGTCTCATGTTTACTCTAGGCTTTCGGAGTTCCTATCATCCTCTGGCATTCAGTCCCCCTTCCAGTCTGGCTTCAGGAAAAAGCTCTCTATTATCCCCTCCCTGCTGCGGGGTCACTGACTCCATCCTCTCAGATATAGACCAGGGTCATCTAACCACCGCTCTTTTATAGACCTGGCAAAGGCTTTTGATTCTGTTTCCCACCCACTCTGGCTAAATAAGCTTCACTAGGTTGGGCTGGCAGCTCCTGCTGTCAGCTGGTTCAGCTCCTACCTCTGTGGAAGGCAGCAGTCTGTCCAGGTATGAAACTTCCTATCCTCCCCCTCCATATCCACGCTGGCATTCCTCAAGGTTCTTTACTTTACTGTGCAAAGTGTGCTAATGAGACAGCAGGCACTCCACTGTGTAAGTGTTGGCCAGTGGAAACTTGTCACTCAGCTAACGTCAGAGCAGTTAATTTTTTTTTCCATGGAGCAGCTGTCTGGGGGGGGGGGAGTGTTAGGCTAGTTGCTAGGCAACTGGCTGGGGGTAGCTGGGTATTGTAATCTCCTCCAGAGCAGCAGGGACAACAGTTCACCTGACTGTGGGGCTTTCTTTTAGTTATTTTTATTGTGATATCTGACCAGGGAGAGTAGCCTTTAGTTTTACTAATTGTAAACTGAGGGTTTGCTCTTTTAAAATGAGCACTTTTTATTACTTGGGTGTGCAGCCAGCATAGTGTGACCCCTCCCCAAACCACTTCTGAGTACTGTTTGATAAAAACTCGCCCCTCAGCAAGCGGGGCAAGTGCAAGCGGAGATGATGCATGCAGATGAGTGTGCGTCTCTGTGCGCATGTCTAGCATGTGACTTGCATGTGTCTAGTGTGTCCAGCATAGACAGCGGGACTGCCGTCCAGGTATTCTGTTTAACTACTATGTGCAGAGCACTGCATCTGAGCAGGTTTTGTGACTCCTCTGCTGTAAATTGTTTAAAGCTATTATGCTTGCTGTATCTGTGCAGGTTTTGGGACTCCTCTGTTGTTGTTCATAGTTGTTGGGCTTCCTCACTTGTCTGGCAGGCTTCCAAAAATTGAGGCCTATGGAAGAGTGTGATAATTTCTAACATTAACGTGGATATGGACTTAAGTTGGTGCATGATGTGTCAGATGTTTGCTCAGGGCAGGTTTGCTGAGGATTTTACCTGCAAAAATTGCTTACTAATTCAAGCTTTGCAGGCAGAAATTGAGATGTTAAAAAGGGTGGAAGTTCAACAAGACACACACACTTTAGAGAAATGTATAGGTAATTCTATATTAAGAATACAATAGGAGGAAAATCAGGAAGAAGAGGAGATATGGGATTAAAGGAAAGGGACAGCTGAGGGTTATACAGACAGTTCTGAGGTTAGTAGAGATGATGATCGGTGTATGGTCCAGAGGGGTTGAAATGAATGAGGAGGAGACAAGCATTCAGGGAGGTACCAGTAGAATTAAGAAACTATTTTTCACCGCTACGAACCCTCAGTTTAAATTCAGATAATGTTGTAGGAGAAGAGGTGGGACATTTTGTGATGGATGAGGGAAATCCATGTGGGGAAGTTCCCTGTCAGGCCACATCAGGGGATATTATTGGATGGAGAGGTGTAAATGTGTCAAATGAAGGTAATAGTCCCATAGAAGTTGTGGTGATAGGAGATTCAGTCTTAGAATTTGCAGATACTGAAATTTGTAAGGGTAGAAAAGAGATATGTATGGTTTTGTCCCTTTCTGGGGCTAGGGTCAGGGATATTACTGAGAATCTGGAAAGCATTCTTCATAGTATCTCCAAACCAATTGTAGTAATACATGCAGGGGTTAAAGATATATATAGATCAGGACAATTGGACACCCAGAGAGATTTTGAAAAACTAGGTAACACCTTAAAAAGCCAGGAATGCAAGTTGGTTGTTTCAGAAATACTACCGGTACCAAGGGCTGGTGCATCTAAAATAATGAAAATTATCCATTTTAATGGTTGGCTAAAAGACAGTGTCACAGGGAAGGGGTCACCTTTCTGCATAATTGGTGAAATTTTAGTAATCCAGCACTGTTTGCAAGGGATGAACTACACTTGAACAGAAGGGGATCCAGGTTGTTGGGAGTCAAGATAAGGCAGAAAATCAACATGCTTTTAAACTAAGTTTTGAGGGGGAAGGGGTGGGGTATGTTCTATGGTGTCTGTGAGAAATAGAAAGACAAATAAATATAACAATTCCTCAAATGTGGGATAGAAATGCCTGTTGCTAATTGCTAGAAGTTTGAGGAACAAGAAGGAGAAACCTGAATATATATTACATAAAGAAAATATCCAAATCTGTGCAATAGCAGAAACATGGTGGAACAAGGCTGATGCCTGGGACAGGGACATCAGTGGGTATAGGTATTTTAGCAAGGAAAGATTTGATAGGTGTGGATAAGGAGTGGTGTTATATGTATCTAGTGATCTTAAAGTTAAGGAATTGGATTAGGGGAGGGATAACTAATTAGAGTACATCTGGATAAAGATTTCCCTGAAAAAGCGTAAACAAATAATTTTTGGTGTAATGTGTAGACCTCCATCACAGGACAATACTTTGAATAAAGTAATGATATAATTTTTAGATTCCTTACATTCAGAGGAAAATGTTTTCCTGTTGGGTGACTTAAATAAGAGATCAATAGACTATAACGCTTGAGATGGAAACAATAGAACTGAGAATGAGTTCTTGGAATGCACTGACAAAATATGCTTAATACAGTACGTAAAGACACTGACAAGGGGGTCCAATATATTAAATCTGGTACTAAGTAACATGGCGAATTATGTATCTGATTGTATTATTAGGGTTCCGTTAGGAAATCGTGATCATGCCATGGTACAGTTCAATATAATAATGGAAAATAAAATGGTTGAGGGTCCTACTAAGGTAAGATGCTTCACAAAAAGCAAATTTTGAGGAAATGAGGAAAGAAGTAAGGGAGTGGAATTGGAGTGAAGCATTTGTAGATGTGGATTTAGAAAGAATGTGGAATATATTGGTAGATATACTAAATTATCTCATTGATAAGTATGTTCCATGTAAAAATAAATGCCAAAATACAAAAAGATCCTCACCATGGTTTAATGACAAGATAAGGAAGCTGATTAAGGAAAAAGAAAAGGTCTATATAAAATCAAAGAATACAGATTCCCCTATAGACAAGGAGAAATACAAGGCTAAGGTTAAGGAATGTAAAGCAGTGATTAGTTAGGCTAAGTATAATTATGAACTAAGAGCGGCTGATGGGGTGAGGGATAATTATAAATCCTTTTATAAATATTTTGACTCTTTGAGGGACAATACTGATGAGATAGATCCTCTTGTAGATAGCACAAGCGTTACTATTATGGATGAAAAAAGAAATTGCACAGACTTTTAATGATTACTTCACCTCAGTCTTTGGCCTCAAGCAAAATATCAATTTAGGAAGAAATTATACAGTATTATGCATGATGAACAGCTCAAACTCTTGCAAATAGATATAAGGAACATATTGAGGGGCATCAATATAAATAAATCCCCAGGTTCAGATAGGATACATCCTAGGGTTATAAAGGAGGTGGCAGATGAAATAACAGGACCAGTGACTAGGATTTTCAGGAGTTCCTAAATAGTGACTTCTTGGACAGAGGCAGTTATTATTCCTATCTTTAAGAAAGGGAGCTAAAGAAATGTTGAAAACTATAGGCTGGCGAGCCTGACATCAGTGTTGGGGAAGACCCTGGAAGGTGTACACAAGGATATGATTGAGGACTTTATTAAGGATAAAGGCCTGATAGACAAGACCCAACATGGATTTGTAAAATGGAGATTGTATCTAACCAACTTACCGGAATTTTACAGCAGTATTAGTATAGCATTAGATCAAGGTGAATCATCTGACATTGTCTTTTTGGGTTTGAGTAAGGCATTCAACAAAGTCCCCCATGATAAATTGGTCCAAACCATAACCAATATGGGGCTGAATGACAGGATTGTAAGATGGGTTGCATCTTGGCTTGATGGCAGAAAACTAGTTAGTATTCATAGTCATGTTCCCAAATGGGCCCATGTTGCTAGTGGTGTTCCTCAGGGATCAGTTTTGGGCCCCTGATTATTTAAGATGCATGTTTGCATGATATCAGAATTAGAGGGTGTGTGGTTGTCTAAATTTGCTGACGACCTTAAGTTGGGAATGGTAATAGGATCAATGGAAACAGCGAGTAAACTACAGGCAGCATTGAATAAAATAGAATAATCAACAAATGAGCTTAATCTGGAGTTAAATACAAACAAATGTGGAGTTACACACTTGGGAAGGAACAATCCTAAGTATGAGTATTCCTAAATGTTAAGGCATTGAGAGTTAGTGATGAAGAGAAAGATCTGGGGATTTATATTACCAGTGGTTTCAATTTTAAGAAGCAGTGTGGTACTGTAGTTGGGAAAGCAAATACAACTGTAACTAGTATAAGAAGGCATATCCAGAGTCGAAATAGTGAAGTTATAAACCCATTATACAAATCCCTGGTGAGACCCAATCTTGAGCACTGCGTTCAGTTTTGGTCACTGGGTGGAAAAGTGGAGATACATTTTATGGAAAGGGTGCAGTGCAGGGTAACTAAAAGGAATATGAATGTCCGTGACCTCAGTTATCCAGACAGGCTTGCAGGGATGGGTCTACACTCCCTAAACTATAGAGGGCTTCAAGGAGATCTCTGCTTGGTCTATAATGCATTTACAAACCATGATCTGTAGGAGAGCCGCACGATGGAACTGAGGGATATAAATTATGATACTAAATCACATTGTTTACAGTTAAAAGGGGAATTATGTAGGACAAAGAAAAGGATGACCTAGTTTAATCAGCGTGTGATCAGTATCTGGAATTCCCTTCCATCTCAGTTGGTGGGTAGTTCCATTAGGTCAATATTTAAGAAAAATCTGGATGGTTAATGTATTAGGAATAATATTTTGGGATATCAATTTTGGTAATGGTGAGCTGTTATGGGACATCCCTTTTGACTTGTATTTTACCTATGTAACCTTTGTAATGTATCCTCAACCCCATTCATTTCTCTGTTTTCATAAATGATCTCCCCTCCTCCGTCTGCTCTATCTCCCACATTCACTTGTATGTGGACGATACTGTTATCTACACATCGGGACCATCAACCATTGATGTATAAGCCCCTCTCCAGCACGACTTCAACAAAGCCCAAAACTGGTTGTAGGCCAACCATTTAAGGTTAAACACTAAGAAAACAGTTACAATGACCTTCGGCTCTAGGCAGAAGTTAACTAGACTCTAGACCCCTCCACCGTTCTCCACCCCAGATGACTCCCCCCTCAAAGTGGTTCCTACTTTTAAATACTTTGGGGTATGGTTGGACAGCCAACTTGATTTCCCCACCCACATAGATGCCATCTGTTCCAAACTCCTTCCCAAACGTGGTATTCTCTATCAAAACAAAGATAACCTCCCTCTCCCTATCTGCCAGGAGCTGGCCATGAAAATGATACTTCCAGTTACTGATTATGCCAACGTGGCCTGTGGCATGGCCCTCACAATATCCCTTTCCAGACTTGACACCCTACTGAACTCCTGCTGCTTTGCTACCTTTTCCCCTCCCTTCACCCACCACTGCCTACTCTGCTCCTCTCTTTCCATTATGCCTGTACCCCACATGAGGTTGGTCCATTGCCTGTCCTTCATTGCCAAATATTGGTTTGGGACAATTCCTTCTTACCTCTCATCCCGCCTATCACCTGCAAACCCCTCAGTCTACTCTTTGCACTCCAGGGATTCCTGTCCTTTCTCCCTTCCCTATCTTCACTCAATGGCATGTCAGTCAGCTTTGTCCTACTGCCTCCCTTTCCTGTGGAACCAGCTCTCCTCAGACTTTCACCAACCTCCCTCGTTCTCTGCCTACAAATGCCTCCTTGGACTCCTTTCTTGTCCCTCCTCCTCCTCCTCCTCTACCTCCCCTTTACCCCCTCAGCCTCCTGCTTCTCCTAATAGCCCCCTGACTCAAACTGTCCGTCAATGCTTCTACAAATGGATTTGCTACGTGCAGAGATTGCTATTATGTAATTTCAATTTTTCTAAATTGCTTTTTGTTTTATCCCACACTTGTAATGTATTGTAGAACTGTTCTGATTTTTGTATCCCCTGTATTTATTTCCCTGTTTTCCTGGGTCACACCTGGAAATGAGCTTCTGCTCAGCGTGCCTTTCCTGGTTACCAATTTTTAAATACATTAATATAAATATACCTGCTTATCTGTCTCCAAACGTTCTTTAAAAAAATCTGTAGTCCTAACAGTTCCAAAGGTATTACATGTTAAAGAAAATATCTTTTGAAAGGTTTAACTCTGAAACCGCTGGGGCTAGAAACTTAATTTTTTTAAATAAAAGACTGAAGTCAGCCATTAAGGAAGTTTGTCATTATTATATCATTATCATATAACAGCAGTAATTATGTTATCAACATTGAAACAGGTGGTTTTCTCTAGCTATATCGACCTATATATCATAACAGAGTTTTTTTTAAATAAAATGTATGTTGTCGGCATACTGTTTTCACAATGACAAAGTATACCAATATACTTTTAAATGTTGACATGATAAATTTCATGATGGTTTAAAAAAATGTGCTTGCACTTTTTCAGAATTTTGGTATTAGTCGCTGTAATTTATATACTACCAATATACTGTAAGTCTAATACCCATAAACATTTAGCTTATGCCCTAAACCACATGGTGAACATTCCAGTCTCCCACCAGCATACCAAATCTGCCTCACCTTTTCAAGTGTCACCGGTGAAAACATCATAAGATAATAATCTTATATGCTATTTTATAGTGCTTGAAAGTATATTTTGAAAGCTGTAACACTGAAACAGTTAATCATAAAAACTAAAATGAAAGCATGGAGTCCAGTCAATTTAATTAGACTCTAATGATACAGTTCTCCTGTGTTGCTACTTGTCTGTAAATGTTGATATACTGTAATACGTGTTAAAAATGACAGAAGTTTAAAAATTTTGTTAGCCATTTTATGTTTTTTATATTGCTTGATATATGGTCGCTGTAGTAATATCTTTTCAGTATAACTATTTATCTGACTCCAAGCTTTCATTTAAAAAATTAAGTCTCTAGCCCTAATGGTTTCAAAGTTATCACATTTTGAAACAAGATTTGGTCAGAGCCGATATGGCAGCTCTGTGAAGCAAGAGTGCGCGAGAGTGAGTAAAAGAATACGCAGAGCTCTCGACACAACAGAGTCGTCCATTTCCAAGATGGTGGCACCGCCAGAACTGCTTTGAGTCTGTGTCACATCTTGGACATAGCAGCCGTCACTTTTGCAGTTGTGGAACAAAATGTAGTGCCCCACAAAGGGAGTGTGTTTATGTGGCCCGTGGAGGGGAAAGGCTGCAAAAACAGCATCACTGGACATTTGACAGAGTACTGTGGATGCACACTGGACAACGGTCTGGTCAAGTGCTCTTCTAACTATGTTGGCATAATAGCTATGGAGCTATGCCCACAAAAATGGGCTCAATTTTCAAAGCCCTGTTGGAGCAGTGCAAGATGTGCCAAACACACTTGTGGCACACTCTGGTGCACTAGGTACCCTGCAACCAGATTTTCATAGAAGTGGGATCCCAGCACCAAAGTCCACATAGATGGCACATAGGAGGGGTTTGGCAGAGGCTGCCCTCACACCCTGGCTTGTGGAAACCTGACCCAAACTGTGCCCACCGACAATGACAGAGGTATACCACACTACCTGTGGTAGAAGACAAACAGACCCAGGGATGGCAGTGCACACTGCAGCCACAGATCTGAAGTACAGTATGTGTGTCAGCTACAAGACATGCAACACAGCAGGCATGCCAGCATGTGAAGAGTACCTTCTGGATGAATTACATTCATGGCAGAGGTGGCTTGCACACTACCTGTACAGTACTTGGTGGCAGAGAGGTACCGGTGGACACAGTATCCCATCTGTATAGAGGTTGGAACGTCCATACAGAAGTGAGCTACATGACTCATGATGTGGTGCTCCGCATAAGGGTGCCATCCTATGAAGGACGGCGATGGTAGACCCATGCTATAGGGTGGCACTACGGCTCCCACATAGCATCCAACTGCAGGACTGCACAGGGTCACAGTACATCTGCACTTGTGGCTGGCACAATACTCCTGATGGCAAGAGGCAATCAGATACAGTCTGCCAGAACCCCGCAAGACATGCCCACATTGATACTGACAGCATGTCAGATTACTGAGCATGCCACTCTCTCGCCTTGCATCTTCTGTCACCACCAGTTGGCAGCATATCATGCTGCATATAGTATGTTGTCAGTCTGCTCATGGACTGGTTTGTGTGCCATACTGTACTCCGTTGCACTTCTGTCACATCGCCATGGTAGTGCCAAACACCTGTACTGGAAATGGACATATATGCTGTAGACACTGGTGGATGTGGGAATCCCATACTGTATCAGATCGGCAGACGGTGTCCACCTATACCCATCTTGTAACACATCTGGGTAGGGGGGAGCCAACCCAAACCACATATGTGGAACTGTTGTCCAGTACCATGGGAATGCTGCACTGTAGTCAGTATCATTACAGTACTGCAACACATCTGTCAACAGTACCTCACAGTGTTACATTAACCTGTTTGGTGGAATGCTCTGTGACAAATCTGACAGTGCAGCACCATCCATTATCTGACCTATTGCCTATGTCCACCATCAGCCCTGGTACAGTAGCCTGCATGCTGCACACAGTCCCTGACCTCCATCTGGAGCATGGCTACCGTCCGTTACAGGTATGTCAGTTTGTCATACTGTAGTCCATGGCTTGCACACCTCATGGGCAGGCATCCGCAGTGCTACTTTTATGTCACCCACCGACACCATTGTCCAGCAAGTCCACTGTCTATGGAGGCATCCGTATATCCCATTGCTGGGCCACCTGGCTCACAGATGTTTCTGTCAGACATGCACCATGCATGTTTTATTTTATTTTATTTTATTTAAACAGCAGTTTGGAAAACCTTTGAGCCGTAGGCTCATTTACAAAGGTACCTTGTCACAGTAAGACAAACCAAAATACACAGTATAGCAGTACAACACATAAGTATAACAGTAAAATTAAGACATAGATACAAACAAGCTGGTACAGGTAGGATGGATGCAAACAATACCAGAGTTATGTCGTCCTTAGCAGCTTAGTAATAAGCTTTGTCATAAGTATTGAGTACGGCTTTGACTAGTGGCAGTTACAGCATCGGTGTTAATAAGGTGGTTACGTAGCAGTTTTGAAGCACGATATAGTTGGAGCTTCGGAGATGGAGGGGGGCAGTGTGTTGAACCAGGAGGGGGCCCTAAAGCTGAAGGCTCTTTGGCCGTGAGAGGTCCTAGCTCTAGGGATAACAAGAGAGGTTTTCCCAGAGGTCCGAGTATGAACTAGTGGGACAGAGCGGCGTATGGTGGTGGTCAATCCTGGTGGGGAAAGCCCAAGGAGGGTCTTTTTTGTGAGGGTACAGGTAAGATATTTGAGGTGCTCGTCGAGATCAAGTACCAGCGCTTTAGCATACAGTAGACAGGTGTGTGTCATCCTAGGTGCTCCAGTAATTAACCTGCAGGCCTTATTCAGAGTAGTGCGAATTTTATGGAGTGCGGTCTGATCAGCAGCACCATACACCGCAGTCCATAGTCCACTAGGGACAGGATAGAGGAGGTGACTGTGAGTCAAGAGCCCGGGGAGGCAGTGTTTATACCGGCGTAAGATGCCCAATCGGATATTAGTGGCAGTGGCTAGGGCAGCGATGTGTCCATGGAAGGAGAGGGAGGGAGGGGTCAAAATGGATCCCTAGGTATTTATAGGAGCAAACTTGTTCTAGTGGGAATGAGGACCCAGAGTGAATGAGGAGTTTGAAGTTGCAGGACTTGTTTTGGGGATGAGTGAAGAACATGGTTTTGTTTTTTTAAGATTTATCACCAATCTATGTTCCTTGAACCAGCCCTCGGCTTCAGTGAAGGATTTCTGCAGCGAGTCCTGGAGGGCAGAGGGTTACGACTTGAGGCAAAGATGACTGCATCATCAGCATACAATAGAATGTTCCCTGAGCAAGAGCGTGGAAGGGTGTTAAGGTAAAGGGAGAATAGTAAGGGGCCCAGAATGGAGCCCTGGGGAACCCCAGAAAAGATGGGACAGATGTCTGAGTAGGTCCCATTAATTTTTACACGCTGTGAGCGGTCAGACAGATAACTGGTGCACCAGGAGATAGGTCCAGCAGCAAAACCAGAGAGACTAAGGGCATCAAGAAGGAGGGGGTGGGAGACAGTGTCGAAAGCTTTCGAGAGGTCAGTGAAGACAGCACCAGCCAGAGAACCAGTGTCTAAGGAGGAGTGGAGAAAGTTGGAGAACTCTAGGAGGGCTGTGTTGGTACTGTGGCCTGCTCAGAAGCCATGCTGCTCAGGACAAAGGACATTGTAGGTGGAGAGGTAGTCAGAGATTTGAGAGGCCACCACTTTTCCAAGGCCTGAGAGAAGAGAGAATGGAGATCGGTTGATAGTTTCCAGCCCAGTCCTATCACCACCTTTAAAGATAGGGGTGACAGTGGCGACTTTCCAGGCAGTTGGAACCTTCCCAGGCAAAGAGAGTGGTTGATGAGGCATGTGATCGGGGTAAGGACTGTGTCTAAGACCAGCCGTAGGATACACGGATCAGGGTGTCACTGCCTGTACTATTACTCTTGAGGGCAGTGACAAGGTGTGGCCTAAGTTCTTGGGCAGAAACACGAGGAGGAGAAAATAAGGCAGAAAGATTTACAGCAGGTGCTGGGGAGAGGGTCAAAAAATTTGTAGGAGGATAGGGCTAAGGTCAGTGAATGAGGTGTTGAGGTGGTTGGCATGAGGGCTGGGTCTGAGGAGATCACACCATTAATGTTGATCTGGGTGGGTGGGGAGTGTGCACTCCCATTTAACTGTTTAATGTTATCCCAGAAGGTTCTGGATTCCCCATGAGGCAGTGAGTGAGGACCGATAGTGTTCAGACTTGGCCTTTCTGATGGCCCGAGTGCACTTGTTTCGGGCGGCAGCATATAACCGCCTGTCATTGGGCCGGCCAGTCTCATTGGCACGGTGCCATAGGTTGTCCCTATGTTTGAGCTGGTGGATCAAAGCTGGGGTAACCCAGGGGGCATTCCCATGCATGTACCAGTGCTCTAACATTGTCCACAACTTTCTCAGTACCTACCTGAAGGCAAGGTTGCCCCCGGACTAGCATTGGTATTTGGCCACCAGCTACAGACAGTGTCAGTACACAGGGAGTTAGACTAGCTCTGGCTGGTCTAAACCCTGGTGAGTTCTGCAGCCTTTAGGGGGCTTTAAAAATCCCAAATTAGGGGATGCTGCAGTACTGTTGTAGCACAGGCCCCCGGTCTGCCATGGCACAGCTGTACATCTGCCACAAAATCGGTGCACCCTACTGGCACAGGTGGCTCCTCATTATGGCACTGACTGTGTTAGAAAATTGGGAATGACACATGGTGTGGTGCAGGGTGCCCCCTGCATTATGGCTGTTTGATGCAAACACCATGCATCCTTCCCAGACCTTTGAAAATTGATCTCAATATCGTTTAAAAGGTCTAACTCTAGAACTGTTGGGGCTAGAAACTGAATTTTTTTTAAATGAAAGCTTGGAGTCCAGCCATTAAGAAATGTTGTCACTGTTATATTGTTATCATATAACAATAGTAATTATGTTAATGATATAGAACCATATGTTTTTCTATAATTATATCACTATATATTTACATCACAAGAGTCTTTCTTTATAAAACTTGTTGTTGATATACTTTATCTATAATGGCAAAGTGTATCTATATACTTTTAAATGTCGACATAGAACATTTCATGATGGTTTTACGTTTTTTTAATACATTTTTGCACTTTTTCTAAATTAAGGTATTAGTCCCTGTAATTTTATTAATAACTATATAAGTCCAATACTTATAAACATTGTTTCAAGCTTTAAATTATGTGGCAAAAATTTCAGACTCCCCCTTCCAACAGTACCATATCTTCCTTGCTTTAACAGGCTTTCACCATGAAAGCATCAGAAAATAATAATACAGAGAAGGAAAACTAAAATTGTACAGGACAAGTAAAAGAGTAACATGTACAGTACTTGGAGATGAGGATGTAGGGATGGAACTTGATAAAGACTTACATCTATGGGGGGATCACGAGGAGAGCAGAGTAAGTGTCCAACCAAGTTTAAGTAACTAGAGAGGAGGGTAAGTTTCCATCCAGGTTCAGACTGTTAAGTAGGTTTGTTTGCGATGGGCAGTTTCAGTATTACTCAGGTACTGTAGTGAGGGATTCCTATGCAGTGTTTACACAGAAAGTCAGAACAGCAGTGAATCATGGGAAAGTGTGTGAAGTGAGAGTCAGGCTGTGGAATGATGATAATTCCAAGGCAGGGAAAAGGATCTGGAACACTTAAATTGACCCCTTGCACAGCAGCCTTTTATCTAACCGTGGCTTACCTACCCCCGGGGCCAAAAAAAGATCTTGCGGTCACCTCCCTTCTTGACTACCTATCCACCCTACCCCGGAAGACCGAACAACTAATCTTGGGCGACTTAAACACCAACTGGCTCAGCCCATCTTCTGACAATATGAAGAATGAGCTTGCAGCCCTTGACCTGTCTCAAATGGTCACCCAGACCACTAGGCTTAACAAAGTAACAGGAACTAGTTCCCTTCTGGATGTAGTCCTCTCCAACCGGCCACATAAAATAGGATCTGTGCAAGTCCTTGCGGACTCACTCAGTGACCACTCCCCTATCATCTGCTCTTGGTCATCCCCCACTCTCATCCCGGTGTACTGCAGGACCCCACAACGCCGTTTTCTCCCCAGAGGTCTTGTCAACCTCAAACGTCACCTCGCCCAAATCAACTGGACCCCAGTGGCCTGCGCACCTGACATCAACTCTGCCCTAACTTACCTCACCACAGCTTTCAACCATGCCTGTGATCAGTTTGCCCCCTTCCGCACTCCCCAGTTAAAAAAACGGACTGCTGCATGGATAACCCCTACACTGATCCAACAACTAAAAAAAAGAGATAACCTTTGGCACATAGCTAATGACTCCGGTAGATTGGCCGATAGGCAAGCCTACAGGGCAGCCCGCAACCAATGCACCTGGACCATCAAGCAGGCAAAAGCTAAATACTACCAGGCTGCCTTGACATCCTCCTGGGGCTCGTCCAGAGATTTCTGGGACAACATAAAAGAACTGAATGGTAAAGCCCATCCCCCCTCCATCCCAGATTGTCATAAATGGGGCTGTCTCAACTGACCTAGCAGTATGGCTGACTGCCTTAATAAGACTTTCACAGATTTAAGTGCTGTCCTTCCTGCCCACTTTTTGACCGTTGCCACACCTCATACTCCCACTTCCAGGCCACATCCCACTTCCAAATGATCTCACCACATGATGCCAAATCTTTCTTATTAAGGTCCCTTGCCTCTCAGAACCCAAGTAGTGACCCTCTTGACTCCAAATACTCCGCCTCACGCTAGATGTCATGCTTATCCCCTCACGCTTATCATAAATAAATCCTTATGCCTAGGCCAATTCCGGAGGCCTGGAAGCATGCTGAAATAACTCCCATCCACAAGTCTGGGACCGTGATCTGCCTAACAACTACAGACCCATCTCCATCCTCCCCACTTATCCAAAGCTTTAGAAAAATCGTAACACACAGCTCATGGAATACCTTTCTAAATACAACCTTCTATGTCCGAGCAACATGGGTTTCGTCCTGGCCATAGCACATCCACTGCCCTCCTGGAATTCTCCCATCACATACACTCTGCACTTGACAATGGTCAGCTTGTAGGGCGGTTTTCATAGACCTTCTTGCCTTTTGACGCGGTGTGCCACCCCCTGCTATTACACTCCTGAGCAAACTGGGCCTCATCCAACCCCTTAAGTGGTTCAAGCTACCTTCACAACAGGACCCAAAGAGTCAAGCTAAATGGAACCTTCTCCAACCTACCCTGATTTCTGGGGTCCCTCAAGGCTCCATCCTTGACCGACCCTTTTCAGCCTATTCCTGAACACCTCCCTAGTTCCTGTTCCAGCAAAATACTACTCTATGCAGATGACGCTGTAATTCTAGCTACTCACCCGGACCTCTCCCTCTCCAAGTCTGACATAAAGCACCTTCCTTCAAACCGAAAATGGTTCAATAACCATCGTCTAGTCCTTAATCTAAAGAAAACAAAGTCCATGCTATCCTCACATCGGCAAAACAGCGCCAAGGACTTTCCCCTCCACATCACCACCAGCACGCCCCTCCCAATTGAACTAGTAACATCCTATAAGTACCTGGGCATCACCTTTGACTCCGGCCTTACTTTCCTTGCCCACCTCAAAGCCTTGTCATCTGCCATGAACTCCAGGATCGGGCTTCTCTACCGCCACAAAGACTGCCTCCCTGAACCTGCCTTTAAACTAGCCATACGCCCATCGGTGTTATCGCTGGCTGACTACAGGCTCTCAATCTACGCTGCTGCTGACACCACTGCCTTATCTAAAGTCCAGACCACTATTAACAAAGCCTGTAGGCTCTCACGGGTGCCCACAGCAGAACCCACACCTGTCTGCTATACTCCACCACAAATATACTCACTCTTGAGGAAAGACTGAAATACCAAATCTGCCTGCTGGCCAAAAAGTCCATGTCAGGCCTTTGCCCTCCTGGGGTCTCTGGACCCTTGAAGTTGGCTACCAGGTCCCTGCCCACCCGCAAGTCCTCCACTGCCACCTTCATTGTTCCCAGGGCCAGGACCTCTCGCTGCCAAAGGTCCTTCCATCACTTGGCCCCGCATTGGTTCAGCTCCCTTCCTGAATCTATCTCCAAGATCCCGGGGATTGGCCGCCTAAAACCACCTCCGTAGCATATTATTGACAGCTGATGCTGTAAATGCCTGTAGCTACCTAAACCGTCCCGCCCTACTACATAATTTGTCTAAGACTAGCTGTTAGTTGTGTGATATATCTATTGCTTTGTTACAATCGTGTAACTCTACACATGTTTGTACCAGTATAGCTGCTGCCTGTAATTTCCAAGTGTGTTTATGTATTTTCACCCGTATGTTCACCCTGTCTCAAACTCACTTAATTGTTGTCTCCCCCCCCCCATATGACGAGGTACCTTTGTAAACGAGTCCATGACTCAAAGGTTGTAAAACTGATTTCTCCAATAAATAAATAAATAAATAAATAAATAAATAAATAAGGCGTTCAGCAAAATCTTGGGAGGTGGTTCCAATTTAGAAAGGGGTACAGAAAGAAAATGTTAATCTAATTACTAATGATGACAGGACAGTAAAGTAAGTGTATCAGTCCACAAGAAACATTTGTAGCATAACTCCAGGATTGGGGTTTTGTTCACAGGTCCACAAGGGTGACATCACTGGGAGTGGAAGCAGCACCACAGTTCAGGAGACCAGGTAACCAGCAGCACTTGAGAGGAAAGGAGGCTAAGTATCTACCAGGGTTTGCTCTTTGTGAGTTCAGTAATATTCAGGTACTGCTCGGAAGGATTCTTGTGTAGTGTTTATATGGCAGCACTAAACAGTAGTTAATTGGGGGGGGAACTGTGTGACATGAGATTCTTTAAGATGGATGACCAGTCAGTATTATACAGGTCATCATAGTTTGTACAGATCTAGGGGCCTGAAAGAACAGAGCTGGGTAACATTCAGGGGGGCCTTTGGCAGTGAACTATAGGTCACCAAGAGTTTTGGTAAGGGTACGCTCATCCAAAATGTGATGAAGTGGGAAGAGAGAAACAAGTCAGTAGAGAAAGATGAGGATATGCAGTGGTTGAACAGGGTTGGCTTAATAATTTGTTGCCTTATGAGGAGTACCGGAATGTTTGGTATTAATTTGGCGGTGGGGGAACCAATTGATGTTAAATCACCCAGTACTAGAAGCTCATCAAAGGATGCAGGAGAAGACTCAGAGGAGAGGAGGCTACAAATGTCTTCTGGTTTGTTCACCTGACAACATTATGTTCCAGCAAGGAGGGAGAGAGAAGGATATGGAGATATTGCCCAGTGGGAGTTCATGTGAGGGGAGAATTAAGAGGTATTGTATACTACCTCAAAACAGAAAGGTTACCCCTCCACCCCTTTTGCTACTGCCTTGTCTTTTAACAGAGTAGCCAGGCAAGGAAAGGAAATGTCAGCATCATGAATGTTGGGTCAGAGTCAGGACTTCAACACAAACTGAATATTCTGTTTAATGTAGAATGTTTACAGATGGAGGCAGTCAGTTTGGGGAAGAAGACTACATGCATTAAGGCAGATGACTGTAAGCCCTTTGGGGAGGAAGTGTACATCACCAGTAAGCAACAGCAGTAAGGAGATTATAAGGGAGTTAGCCTGCTTTTTCAAGGGGAGGGGGTAGAAGAGACTGTAAGCGGGGGCTGGGAAGGGAGAGCACTCCAGAGGGATTTGAACTGGATCCAGGAGGCTGGGATTAGACTGCTGCCAATGGGCCAGATGTTAATGGAAGGAGGGAGAAGGAGACAGATTAATATGGGATGAGGTAGAAGAAAGAGAAAGGAGGGGCAGGGGCAGGAGGATGGGGCTGACACGAGGAGGAAAGGAAAGGGAACATTATAATGAGTGGGAAAAACAGCATGACAGAAGGGGCATGGGCTGAAAGACTTGGGAATAGAGGGGGAGGACATAAAGTGGGTAAGAAGAATGGAAGAGGGAAAGGCAGTGGACCTAAGGGAAGGGAAGAGACTGGAGGATGAAGGAAATGGGGCACAGCAAAAATAGGGGCAAGGTATTTCAGAAAGATTAAATAACAACTCAGCTTAACTAGGGGCATTAGGTACCTAGAAGTACCTATAATATATAATCAAATAATATACATATTAGATATATATATATCTATATCTATATATATATGTGTGTATATGTATATCTTGAAGGGGATGAGGTTGTGCTGCTGCCTAGATGGCACTACTCCACTACTACAACTGTTGCCTTTTTTTTTTGAAAGTGTGACTCTTATGCCTGCTGCTGTACTACTTCTCCTGACACTACTACATTTAGTGGCTTTGTCACTTGAGTTCCCCACATCCAGAAAGTCCTGTGGCACTACTACAGTACTGCCCCTTTTGTTGCCTTTGACTGTCACTTGAGGTTTCTTCTTACAGACAGTTCTCAAGTCTGGCACTACTGTTGCCATCCCCTCTGCTGAGTCTATAGGCATGTTTACACAGCCCAGGAAAGGCTACTGCACTCTTTTCCATCTATTCCCTCTCCTCCTGCACCAATTCAGTTGTCACAGAATGAATGTGGACTGCACTGGAGAACGACAGTGAGCTGGGAAGCATGTGTTGGGTGACTTCACTGAGATGCTTTCAAACAGATCATCAGTTGAACAGAGGAAATTCTCTATGGGAATGCATTAAAGAAGTATCGCATTTTCAACACTATATCAAGGAACTATCTTCACAGCTTCCACTAGATTATTTCGGTAAGGAGTCTGAACCCCTCTGTGAAAGGATTCTCAGTTCTTCAGAATTCTGGAACTCTGCTTTGCTCTCCTGCAGTTCCTGTTTATAGTGCAGGAATCATGGTAGCCACAGTGGAGGATCATCAGAGGCACATGTGTTGGAGTGGCGTGAGCAGTGCGGCCAGTGCACACTACAGCTTATACCACTTGCGCCGCTACATGTCCCCAGCTGCACTGGAGCTTTGTGTGTAGAGTGAGGAGTAACCTTATCACTATCTGATAAGTGTCTACACTAAAACATGTGCATTGCAGAAACCTGAATGTTCGGGTTTCTGTGGTGCAAACATGGCAGGGTAAATGTGGCTTTTGTCTCTTCATTGCCATCTACTGCTGTATGCCACACCACTGTCTGGTTTACAGTATTATAGGTGGTGGTTCTGTTTTTTAAATTCTTTGGTGGTTCTATAGTTTAACTCATTTTCATAATATGATACCTTCTCTACATTCTACAGTGTGCATTATTTAAAAAATACTGTCCCCATTAATATCTTTCACAATGAAGTGTCATAATTCTGTTTGGACAGAAGAAACCCTTCAATCTGTTTTTGTGTTTTCTTGCTTGCTTGCTCAAAAAAACATCTTAGGACAGTACTGCATTTCAGAGGTGTGTCAGGGACAAGTCCAATGCATAGCACTGCACAGTGGGTGTGACCCTGACTCATCAATGAATGACGAAGCGGAGTGTGACAGCCATTGGAATTTCACAGCGGGAGCTGGCCTTCACTTGAGAGAAATGAACCGCACCAATAAGACAGTGTACTTCGTTTCTCTCATTCTGTGTGCGGTCCCACCCTCTATCTTCCGGCTCCCTGTTGGTTGAAACCTGCCTGCTCCCTCCCTCTGTGTGCAGCCCCACCCCCAATCCTCCATTCCCCATCCACTGAAACCCACCCACTCCCTCCCTCTGCGTGAAGTACCACCCCCGATCCTCCGTTCCCTGTCCGTTGAAACCCGTCTGCTCCCTCCTGCTGTGTGAAGTACCACTCCAATCCTCCATTACCCATCAGTTGAAAGCCGCCCACTCCCTCCCTCTGTGTGCAGTCCCACCCCGATCCTCTGTTCCCCCTCCATTGAAAGCCACCTGCTCCCCTCCCTTTGTGTGCAGTCCTGCCCCCATTCTCCATTCCCCATCAGTTGAAAGCCACCCACTCCCTCCTTTTGTGTGCAGTTCCATCCCCAATTCTCCATTCCCCCTCTGTTGAAAGCCGCTCACTCCATGCCGCTGTGTGCAGTCCCACACCCGATCCTCCATTTCTCTCTGAGCCCAGTAGCCCTGCCCGTAACACCTCTTTTGTACATTGTTTTTTTTTTTTATTCTATTTATTGGAAGTGTGCGATGAGCAAGCCTGAGGGTCTTGGGTGTCCCGTCAGCTCCCAAAACAATGGCCCCCCAAATATGTCCTCTGTGCTTGTCTTGTGACAACCAAGTGGTGCTATTCCCTGGTGTGGTGTTGGTCCCCCCACCTGAGGAACAAGACTGAAGTTCTTGGTCATCCTGCCACCTCTGGAAGCAGTAGCCCCCCCCCAAAAAAAAAACTATATGCAGCTTGTGTCCTGGTATGAAAGAGCCAGTGGGAGACAGACACACTGGAGCAAGGAGTAGAGAGCCATTGTGTTCAATCAGTGGTTTCCTGTCTGCTAACTGACAGAGGAAGGCAGACTGCAGATCATGGTTTGGCTGCCAGTGTGTGTGTGTCTTCTCCCCACGCTCCACAGCATGGTACTCTCGCCATTATCTGTCAGACAGCCACTTCACAGGGTGAAAGAGACACCGTGGCGGGAGGGCAGGCACAGATGGTGAGGTGCAGGCAAAGTTGGGTTTGGGATGGGTGCTGTAGCATAGCAGTGCCGCTGTTATGCATGTGAAATGGGAGTAAAAGTGACATGCAGGCAAAGTTGTGGTTGGAATCTGTGGTGTTTGTGAGACAGGGAACAGTGGGCAGTTACTGGGGCAGTAAGTACCACTCAGGAATAGCGGATGCAATAGTCCTTGGCTATGTATGTGTGCGGGTGCCGCGACAGGGATAGAATGGACAGACGATGCAGAAGCAGCTGCAGACCCCCAAAGTGTTGCATGGTGGTGCTCACTGCAAAGGAATGAAGGGTTCTTGTTGGTTGGCAAGTGGTTTTCTTCTGGCCACTACCTGTGTTTCCGTGTTAGCTCACAGCCTGTCATGGGTTTTGTAGGCAGCATAGTACTGTACATATGGTTTGGGAGGGGCACGCAACACTAATGGTATTAAAGCACTAATGGTGTTAAAGCACTAAGGCCTACTAGTTCAGGCACAGAGTCAGGCAACACAGAGTCTGAGATGTGCTCCCCCCCCCCAAATCAATGAGGCACTATGGCCTTCTAGTTCTGGCACACAGCTAGGGAACATGGAGTGTGACATGTGACCACCCCTCAATCAAATAAGGCACTATGGCATAATACTTCAGGTGTAAAGCTTGGGAACACCCACAGTTTAAGATGGCCCCCCCCCATAAAATTCCTTTTACTAATTCTACTGAGCTTCTTTAGGTTTTAGTTAGTTAGTTTTGACATTGGAGAGTTCTGGTGCCTACTACATCCTCAGCTACTCAGCTTTTCTCTAATCTAGTAAGGCTTTAAACTACTGTAGGAGTGGTAGTTAAGGGGAACATGTAAAATGTAAATAAAGATTATTTTTCGATGTACATTCCCATACTAATACCAATTAACAACCCCAGCCACGTATTATATAGATATAAATCACTGAGTAGTTCTAGTTATTTTCTCCTTGTTTTTTCCATAGAAACATAGAAATATAGAAGTTGATGGCAGATAAAGACAGCAAGGCCCATCCAGTCTGCTCATTATGTTGACTGTGCACAGCGCAAGAAACATGTTGGCACAGCTTGCTGAGAAGCAGGCTGTGGAGACACGGCACTGTTGTGACCAGTGCCCCCACAGCCTACAAAGGCTTGTCCCGCTTCCCCCAATGCCATTGCAGGCTGCTGGTGACACAAGTTTTGAACATTCACACCAACTTGTGACAAATCAGCCACTGCAATCAGGGGCCACCTCATCATCATTGCAGCGTAAGCCATCCACTGCAATGAGGGAGCGACCCATCATTGCAGGGCAGATCTAGCAAGCTTGATATTGTTTGTGAACATGGCGGTGGGTTGCCGCCCTTTTTCACAAACAATATAACCCCTCCCCTGCCCACAATGTTTATCTGCCGACAGGAGAGCCCACTCCCCATTGGCATAAAGTGCCCCCCCCGTTTCATTGTCTGCTGACGGGGTGCCCAATCCCAGTCGGCAAAAATGAATTATCCCCCCCTTTGTTATTTACCGACGGTGTACCCAAACCCCATCGGCAGAAAGAAAGACCGTCTTTTGTTGTTTGCTGATGGGGGTGCAGTCCTCCTCGCCACAGTGCCACTTCAAAAGCGTGACTCCAAATGCCCCAGTGAAGTTAAAACTGTCCCATGTTGTCTCTTCTTTTTTACTTGTAAAGAAAAACGGTCTCCGGCGTCTCCCAGACCCTCCCACAACCCACACCCACCCACACCCACCCACTATGCACCCTTGCCTCCCACACCCCTCACCCTATAGTTATTTCCGGAGTCCGCGCAATGATCTTCGGTGGACCGGGAACACGTCTGCACTCTTCAAAGCCAACCGCAAACTGAGGAAATGCCGGTAAGCTGTATAATGGAGTAAATAGGGGTTTTTCAACTTTGCTGCATGTCTCAGGCATTTTTTTGGAATTTTTTCACCAAATTTTCAGCATAGGGTTTTTGGGACCCCATGCTCATGAATACTTCAACTATCATGACGTTATTCAGCCCAAAAAGGTGATTTTGCGATCACTGTGTGGAATCACCTTTGGGGGCTGATTAACGAAATGACAGTGCCAGTGTTCATGAGGTGGGCTCTCAAAAAGCCTATGTTGCAAATTTGGTGGGAAAAATCCCCAAAATGACTGTTTTACGAGCTTGCGCTGCTCAGTAGCTACACACGCTCATAACTTCGTGAATTTGCAATATTTTGATGCCAGATTTTCAACATTGGCATTTTGTCACATGTCCTTGTGAACAGTACAGTTGTCATTGTTCACATCCTGGCGGAAATGTGTTTTCGCACTTCTGGCGCAGAATAGCAGAGTCGCTGTCGGAAATCAGTGTTTGGGACAGATTAAGTAAATGACAGTGACACTGTTCATGAGTAGAGGTCCTGAAATGGCTATGTTAAAAATTTGTTAATGATACTCCATAAAATGACTGTGTTATGAGCATGCATTGCATAGTTTGCATGCACAATCGTAACTTCGCGAATGTATAATATTTTCACTCCAGATTTTCAACATTGCCATTTTCCCACACCTACTTATGAACAGTGCAGCTGTCATTTTTTCCCATCCTGGCCAAAATGTGTTTTCATAGTTCCAGCACAGAATAGAGTGGTCGCTGTGGGAAATCACTGTCTGGGACAGGGTAATAAAATGACAGTGATTCTGCTCATGAGCAGAGGTCCTAAAATGCTATGTTGAAAATTTGGTGATGATAGCCCATCAAATGTCTGTGCTTCAAGTGTGCGTTGCACTCTTTCCACACACCCTTGTAACTTTGCAGATTCATAATATTGTCATGCCACATTTTCAGCAATGGCAATTTTTAACACCTCCTTATGAGCAGTACAGCTGTCATTTTTCACATCCTGAGTGAAATGAGGTTTCACAGTTGTGGCACAGAATAACGCGGGTCGCTGTGGGAAATCAGTGTTCTGGACAGATTAAGAAAATGACAGTGGCACTGTTCATGAGCAGAGGTCCTAAAATCACTATGTTGGAAATTTGGTGTCAAAACTCCATAACATGACTGTGTTACAAGCGTGAGCTTAACTGTTTCCACGCACCCTTGTAACTTTGCAAATTTGTCATTTTTTTCACTCCACATTTTCAACAGTGGCATTCTTTCACACCTCCTTATGAACAGTACAGCTGTCATTTTTCACATCCTGGCTAAAATGTGTTTTTGCACGCCTGACGGAGAATAGCACGGTCGCTGTGGGACATCAGTGTTTGGGATAGATTAAGATGGAACGAGTGAGAGGGGGGAGTGACCGAGCTCAACTGAGCTCTGTCGGGACTGCTCTGGATTTGTTTGTGTACAGAAAAAGGTACCAGTGCAAGAGGCCAGTACAAAAGGGCCGCCTGCAGCACTGGGAGAAACAGAACGAGAGAGTGAGGGAGGGAGGGGGAGTGAGCAAACTCACTGGAGCGCTGTCAGGACTGCTGTGGATTTCTTTTTGGACAGAAAAAGGAGTCAGTGCAGGCAGGGGCCCAGTAGAAAAGGCAAGCCTGCAGCGGTGGGAGAAACGGTACGAGTGACTGAGTGAGATGGGGGACTGAGTGAGCTCAACAGAGCTCTATCAGGACTGCTACAGATTTCTTTGTGGGCAGAAAAAGGCGCCAATGCAGGCAGGAGCCCTGTACAAAAGGGCCACTTGCAGCGCCAGGGCAAACAGAATGAGCACGTGACAGAGGGAGACTGAGCGACCTCAATGGAGCTTTGTCGGTACACCTGTGGATTTATTTGTGGATAGACAAAGGTGCCAACGCAGCCAGCAGCCCCATACACAAGCGCAGCCTGCAGCGCCAAGAGAAACAGAATGAGTGAGTGACAGAGTGGTAGTGAGCGAGCTCAATGGAGCTCTATTGTGATTGCTGTGGATTTTTTTGTGGGCAGAAAATGCGGCAACACAGGCAGGAGCCCAGTACAAAAGGCCAGCTTGCAGCTCAGGCAGAAACGGAATGAGTGAGTGAGATGGGGGAGTGAGCAAGCTCAATGGAGCTGTGTTGGGACTGCTTCAGATTTCTTTCTGGCCAGAACAAGCCACCAATGCAGGCAGGAACTCAGTACAAAAGGGCAGACTGCAGCAGCAGGAGACACAGAATGAGCGAGTGAGGGAGGGGGAGTGAGTGAGCTCAACGGAGCTCTGTTGGGACTGCTGCAGATTTGTTTGTGGGGAGAAAAAGGCAGCAATGCATGCAGGGGCCCAGTACAAAATGGCAGCCTGCAGTGGCAGGAAAACCAGAATGAGCGAGTGAGAGAGGGGGAGTGAGCGAGCTCAACGGAGTTGTGTTGTAACTGCTGCAAATGCAGGCAGGAGCCCAATAGAAAAGGGCAGCCTGCAACGCCACCAGAAACGGAATGAGCGAGTGAGAGAAGGGGACTGAGCAAACTCAACGGAGCATTGTCGGGACTGCTGCAGATTTCTTTGTGGGCAGAAAAGGCGCCAACAGAGCCAGGAGCCCAGTACAAAAGGGCAGGCTGCAGCTCCAGGAGAAACAGAATGAGTGAGTGACACAAGGGGAGTGAGTGCCCTCAACGAAGCTCTGTCGGGACATCTGTGGATTTCTTTGTGGGCAGAAAAAGGTGCCAGCACAGGCAGGAGCCCAGCACAAAAGGGCAGCCTGCAGCACTGGCAGAAATGGAATGAGTGAGTGAGAGCGGAGGACTCAGCAGGCTCAACAGACCTGTGTTGGGACTGCTGAAGATTTCTTTGTGGGCAGACAAAGGCACCAACAGAGGCAGGAGCCCAATACAAAAGGGCAGCCTGCAGCCCTAGGAGAAACAGAATGAGTGAGTGAGAGAGGGGGAGTGAGCCACCTCAACGCAGCTCTGTCGGGACAGCTGCAGATTTCTTAATGGGCAGAACAAGGTGCCAATGCAGGCAGGAGCCCAGTACAAAATAGCAGCCTGCAGCACTGGGAGAAACAGACTGAGCGAGTGACAGAGAGGCAGTAAGCGAGCTCAACACACCAGTGCAATCAACATTCGCATTGATAGCTGCTTGTTTTTTTATTTTAGCATGGGTATTATAGGTGTTACATCTTCTTAGTTTCAGTATTGGACATATCCACCATCAGGTAAACCATTCATGAAGTGGTATATGAATATGTGCAGGGCTTCAAACAGGCTTGGGATATGCATAAGGGAGCAATACAGATGAGTATGAATAAATAGGCCATTGACAGAGTAAAGGCGCATGGCACATTCATAAGATAGAAAAAATGGGCAGACTGGATGGGCCTTGCTGTCCTTATCTGCCATCAACTTCTGTGTTTATATGTTTGTATGAAAATAAACATGGAGAAAATAACTAGAACTACTCAGTGATTTATATCTATATAATACGTCCCCCTATATAATACTTTCCCCCAGGATGCACCTGGAATCGAGCAGCACCCTGCTCAGCATGCCCTCCTAGTAAAACTTTTAACTAAATAAATAAATAAAATACGTGGATGGGATTCATTGTTTTAGTATGGGAATGTGCATACTCATCCAGGCACATGTATCATCCTGACACATACACCACGCAAGGAAACATTCAGCATTGACGAATGCTTGTTTGTTCAGATTCAAACCAAACTAAACCTGAACCAGAGCAGGTTTCCCATCCCTGAGCCATACAAACAAAAAATATCTTTTTTGCCCAACAGAATATTTCATTGAACCATTTTCTACAAGTTTCCATAAGTGACAGATTCTGCATTTTCAAAAATAGCTCTTTAACTGATCAGCTGATCACAGATTACATGAGGCAAATTGCCAGCTGTTGTTTTCCTTGCACTGCTGTTTAGTACCCTAGCTAGCTCATACCATAGCCCTTCTGCTAATGCTAACAGCACAACAGGCAGATGAGTAACACCTAACAAATGTTCATAGCTAGAAATCCTAGCTGAGATGACCTAAACGTAGAAACATAGAAACACAGAATTTGACGGCAGATAAGGACTGCTTGGCCCACCTAGTCTGTCCATTTCCCTAACTATTGGTACATCTCTTTTTCTGAACAAGGGGGCACAATTTGAAGATAGAGGTGGGACGGCTCAGGGGCAATGTGAAGAAGTATTTTTTTCACGGAGAGGGTGGTGGATGCATGGAACCACCTTCCTGAGGAGGCAATGGGGTCAAAAACAGTGGGGGAATTCAAGAATGCATGGGACAGACAAGGCAATTATAGTGACGGGAAGGAGGAAGCAGGCTGTTGGGTAACTAGAATCTACAGCTTATCCAATAGATGGGGAAATGTGCAGACTAGGTAGGCCAAGTGGTCCTTATCTGCTGTCAAATTCTGTGTTTCTATGTTTCTATGTTTAGGTCATCTCAGCTAGGATTTCTAGCTATGTACATTTGTTAGATGTTACTCATCTGCCTGTTGTGCTGTTAGCATTAGCAGAAGGGCTATGGTATGAGCTAGCTAGGGTACTAAACAGCAGTGCAAGGAAAACAGCAGCTGGCAAATTGCCTCGTAGTTTGTGATCAGCGGACCAGTTAAAGAGCTATTTTTGAAAATGCAGAAGTTGCGTACTACACTGACCGCTGCAAATTTCAAACAGAATGCTGTTTTTTTAGTATCATTCTGACTACTGCAGTTATTGTTTAAAGGTTACAAAAAAATCATATTATTTAAGAGGGCAATTTGTTGCAAAGTTTTAAAAAAATGTTCAAATGATGTGTTTTGGAAGTAGAAAAGGTGAATGCACACCTAGCAGTTCTGAAGGTACGGTGGTGCAAGGCAGTTTCCTCTAATTTTTCCAACTTAGCCAAGTAAGACCCCAACAATAAAGTACTGCTGCAAACAGAAATGGGGGGGGGACGCCAATATTTGTAGCCTAGGGCTGCTACTTCTTAGTGCAGTAAAATCTGTGCGTTCATATTGTGCAGAAAGCAAAATGTCACAAAACAGGAATTCTGATGTTAAACCTTGTAGCTTGCCTGCTCTGATCTTGAGTAATTTTTGTTGTATTTTTGTTGTTTGAGAGCCCAGTCCTCAAAGGGGTAGAGATCCCTCATGTGGGTGCGGAGGGCTGGCAAAAGCCAATGAGCACACTACCTGCACATGCAGAACACCCCGCAGCACCTACAGCAGCTGTTGTGCCAGACCTCTACACCTAATCCCACTTTGCCTGTATGTCTATGTGGGGACGCAGGGTGGGGCATGCTCAGGGGCATGTTTGCGCTACCTACTAATATTAACATAATTTCTGTGCCATGGAGGGCTGGCAGCGAGCAGCAATGTTATGTGAGTAGTGGCCCATATAGTAACATCTGAGCCTTTGTGAGGCTTAATTCCCTCCATCTGTTTCCCCTGCCATCCCATATGACATGGAGGGCAGTGATCATGGATGGATGTGCATTTTTGTTTTATTCAAAAATTGTCTTTTGTGTACAAGGAGTCCTTGGAGGTGGATAAGGGGATCCACTCAAGTGCTGCCACAGGTATCTAACTGAATTTTTGGTGTTCGGCTTTGCTGCACCTCTTGGACTACTCCTAGCTGCTATATACTCCTCTCTCCGTGAGTAGTGGGCTGGCTGGTGGTTGAAAAATTTGGCCATGTACAGCTTGATCTGGGGCACACAGGCTACACACCGCATATGTGCCTTTTGTGCATATCTGGCATCCTTTTTGTGGATTGAGCCCTAAGAAATCAGTCATGAGGCCTACTACTACGTCTTTTAGGCACCAGCAGAATATTCAAACATATGTTTTACAATGTGTTTACCCCGGATATCCCAGCATTGATGCAACCTCCTACTTTCATTTGGGCCTGCATCTACTCATCTTCTTCAGCAGTTCGCTGGACAGGAGCATGGAGAGAGTAAGTGGCTTACTCAAGGTCACAGTGAGTGTTTACTGTAGCTCTAGGAGTTTGAACCTGTACTCTCCTGGTTCCCAAGCCAGGACTGTAGCTACTAGACCCCACTGCTTCTGTTGCTCCCTGTAGCTCCTGATTTTCTTTACCTGGGGTTCAGTTGTCATGTTCACTGTTTATAGCACCAAGCAGCAACAACTCATGTTTCTATTTACAGCTCTCCTGAAGACTGCTTGCTGTCAACTATGACAAAGACCATAATCCTTGCTAGCTGCTGTAGACTCCAGTCTGGGGCAGTTTTTTTCTTCTAGCACACCCATTTTTGACCAGAGACAGCCAGTTGTTGTTGATGTCTACTAGGTATTTTAGTAGTCTGTTATTGGCAAAAGACTAAAAGCTTCCCAGTGCAGCACTTTAAAATGTACATTATGTCAGCAGATGGTCGCCAGGAATATCCGCTTCTGCTGTAGCATTAAACTAGAAAAAACAAGCTGATGCAGCACGCTGTCACTGTCTGTACAAGGGCAGAAAAGGGAAGGATGAGGTTGCATATTTGGTTTCACAGCACAAATAGGTTATATTTAACAACATACCATAAACCAGATCCATTCTGAGCCATTCATTGACCTCCCAAAAGCTATCATATGTCACACAGTATGGGTCAGGATGTCACATACATATGCAGTACACAAAGTTAATTGTTGTCATTGCTAAATTCCAGAACACACATCTTTATTTAACGATCAGTCTGTTTTTGGTTCCTTAAAATGAATAGCTATTTACTGTAGTTCCTTCTTGAATCATTAATCCATCTGAAAGTGAGTTTGTATGGATGGGAGAGTGCTATTTCCAAGGATTGTATGTACTATATTTTATCATTTTCTTGATTCAGGTTTTCAAAACTGGGGAGTTAATGAGGTCAAGAAGCCATGAGCCTGGAGGGCTAGTGCCATTATGACCACATTAGGCCCCCACCCCAAGGTGGGTTTATGCACCCAGTGCACCCACTTGTATATGTATCCTTTTTATAAAATGCAGTAGGATGGTGGTTTATTAAGTTTTGATCACATATGCGATCAGATTTTTGAGTTTTATTTTGTCCAGGTTTTAAATAACTGCAAAAACAAGAGTTTTTCCATAGTGTAGTGACACTTTTAACATCCATTTTGCTTTGTCTGTAGTGTAGGATCTGCTTAAAAAGGAGGATTGACTGTGGCAGTCCATCCTTTAGTCTGTTGGTGTATGCAGGTGGTGTGTTTTTGATAAGTGTCTCATTTGGTTTGGTAGGTGTCCTACTTGTGAAAACTGATTATTTGATTTGGTAATTTGTTGTAATTAGTGTGGAAGCATTGAGTTTTATGTACTGTGGTTATGTATATACTTTTAACCCTTGCAGGGCCGTGGACTGATATATCAGTCCAAAATTCCTACACGATCTAATTCTGTTGGCAACCTAAGGGTTAAATGGGGTGATAATATAGTTTTATTTTTCTCCTGTGTCATATAGTTTTTAACTGGTGTGGTATACAGGGAAATATCTGTGATGGTCGCTGCACTGGTAGACCTCTGGGTTTTTCACTTGTAGTGGTGAAGGGAACTGTCTCACTACCAGCAGCGCCAGCGACACCCTCAGCAGGTGGGATGGCGAGGGGCCGCTTTAGGTCAGAATGGGGTTGGGCTGGTGGAATCACCCGACAAGGAGAGGCAGGAGTCGTACACAGAGACTGGATGAAGCAGAGACGTTTATTAGACAGGAGGGGATAGAGGTCATGGTCATACAGAAACATACCAACCACAAAAACAGTAGGGAGTATGGACAGCATTATGGATATCTAAACAGTAACAACTAAACTCTAAAATGTCTGAACTCTAGATTATTATTCTCTATGGGTGCACCACGGCCTATTGCCACTATACTCCTAAAATTTCTTAGCAGTATCCTGTAAGAGCAACTAGTACATAGACGGAAATCAGGTGTTCTTCACTACACACAATACAATATTTGGTTCTACAATGACCATCCAATTCTCACAAAGTCCAAATGTCTGTCATCTTTGTGTACACCGTCGTTTTTTGTTGGTAGCTACAAGGGAATAAAACAGAACTGTAGAACCCTAATCTCAATTCCCAGCAAGAACCTAGATAAGGCCACTGGGGTGGTGAGAGGTTTGGTAAGCAGACCATATATCTTCGGCAAAAGCCCACTCTCTCCGAGGCTGCAGGAATATAGAACCAAAGCAACTGGTTCCTGAAATAACACACTGAAGCAAGAGGTTCCTCGGCCAAAACCCACTTCTAGGGTTGCCAAGGTTGAAGAAAGACCAAGATCTGTGTGGCGATGAATCCAATGGAGGACTACCACGATCTGACTGATGCTGCGGCACTCCAAGGGCCAGCTGGACTCGGAAGGAACTCTGACAGGACCAGGAACCATAAGAATCTGAAGAGATGATGGTTGACTCTGCAATTCTCGGATCAGGAACTAACACAAAACAAAGAAACGGCGGACGCGTCCCGGACTGGGCTTCGACGGACTTGACTTTCGGTGAATGACCAGGTGGGGGCACAGAACAGGTTTTCAAGATGAGCTCTCTCTCTCTCTGTAGAGGCGACCAACCCGGGACATCTGGAACAGGAACCATACGGAGCGACACTTGCGGCTGTCGTAATGCGTTTAATGAGCGTCACCGCTCAAGCTGTGAAACACAAAACGGCGGGTACGACTGGTACGACTGATGACGGACTCGACTCGGGGACGCACACAAACGGACGGGATGAGTTGATGGATGATCTTTCTGGAGTGAAGAATGCTGGAAGGATGTCTTCTTCTGAGTAGAGACTGATTCTGAGCACGTGGTGTTACAGACCACACTATGAGACTGCAGTGTGGTAGAAGATTGAGACTGTCTTCGTACAGTAGTAAACATATAACTGAAGAATGCCCAAAGAACTGTGGAATAGTACAATAATTTGCCAGAGGAGGGCAAATTATAACTTCAGGGGTAATTGTTACTGATAAGGGACAATGTCCAGGTGCTTAGAGCAATAGTTCAGGTACTTCGGACAATAGTTCAGGTACTTGACTCTGTCCCCCACAATGGTCTGGTGGAGAAACTGATGGGGTTAGGAGTAGGCCCTTTGATGGTCAGATGGATTGAAAACTGGCTAGCTGGACGCACCCAGAGAGTAGTGGTCTGTGGGGAGCTCTCGAACCCTAGAGAGAGGTTGGTAGTGGGGTACCGCAGGGCTCGGTCCTGGGTCTGATTCTGTTTAATGCATACATATCGGACATCAGGGAGGGTATAGGGTGTGAAATGAGTCTGTTCATGGATGACTCCAAGATGGGAGCAGTAGTTGAGGGAGAAGAGGGGAGGTTGGCCCTGCAAGGGGACCTGGACACCCTGGAAAGCTGGGCTCACACATGGAAATTAAATTTCAATATCACCAAGTGTAAGGTGTTGCATCTTGGGCGGGGAAACCCTAAACACAGGTACACTCCTGGGAGGGAGGCACTGGAGGCCTCAATAGGGAAAAGACCTAGGAGTCATGGTGGATGCATGTATGAATAACTCTGAGCAGTGCAGGAGAGCGGCTAGCAAGGCAAACAGGATGTTGGGATGCATCGTAGGGGATCACCTCTAGGAGCAAGGAAGTGATTCTGCGCTGTACAATGGACTGGTTAGACCACACCTTGAGTACTGTGTACAGTACTGGAGACCACACTTGAAGAGGGACATGCAGCTCCTGGAGAGGGTACAGAGGGAGGGCAACAAAGATGATAAGAGGGATAGGGATTTGACGATGAGGACAGACTTGAGGAGCTCTGCCTGTTTTCATTGGAGGAGAGGAAAGACGGGGACATGATTGAGGTCTTCAAGTACCTCAAGGGAATAAATAGGGTAAACATGGAGGGGATCTTTAGACTAAAGCAGGGAGGTATCACCAGAGGGCATGGTTTGAAGTTGGAAGGTGGAAGGGTGAGGGGAGAAAAGAGGAGGAGGTTTTTCACTGAGAGGGTGGTGGACCCTTGGAATGCACTGCCTGGTGAGCTGGTTCAGAGATCCACAGTGGAGGGCTTCAAGAGAGGGTGGGACAGACACAGAAAGTGGATGTATCAGATGATGGCCTGTCCCATGGGGGTGGGGATGGATGATAGGGGTTTCTGGAGCACAAGGGATGGGAGGGTCTCGGCACCCAACTAAGGATCTAAGGTTCGAGCAGACTCGATAGACCGTAAGGCCTAATCTGCTGGCAAATAGTATGTTAGTATGTTACTTGGGGCAATAGTTCAGGTACTTAGGGCAATAGTTCAACATAAGCAGTACAGTAATCACAGTAAATTCACAGTATAGGCAAATAGAACAGTCTCAAATAAACCCCTGTTTCTACAGGTAGGGTATTCTGGAATAGGATCCCTTACTGTTCGTTGTGGCTAGGGAATCCCTTTAGTACCACTAGGCTGGCTTGCCCTATTCCGCTAGGCCGGGGCCTCCCTGTAGTACCACTAGGCTGGCTTGCCCTATTCTGCTAGGCCGGGGCCTCCCTTTAGTACCACTAGACTGGCTTGCCCTATTCCGCTAGGCCGGGGCCTCCCTTTAGTACCACTAGGCTGGCTTGCCCTATTCCGCTAGGCCGGGGCCTCCCTTTAGTACCACTAGGCTGGCTTGCCCTGTTCCGCTAGGCCGGGGCCTCCCTATAGTACCACTAGGCTGGCTTGCCCTATTACGCTAGGCTGGGGCCTCCCTTTAGACCAGGCTTTACCTCGGGCCTAATGCCCTACCTTTACCTCGGGCCTGAAGCCCTACGTTAGCTTGGGCCTGGTGCCCCACCTTAGATTGGGCCTGGTGCCCCACTTTACAATGGGCCTGGTGCCCCTCGAAATACTGGGCCTGGTGCCCCACTTTGCAATGGGCCTGGTGCCCCAATTTATAATGGGCCTGATGCCCCTCTAAACTTTGGGCCTGATGCCACACTTCACAATGGGCCTAATGCCCTACTTTATATCTGGGCCGGAATTGCCCTTTTAAATGCGTTGCCCCTTTAAATGTGCAGGCTCCCAGTGCCCGCTGTCACTTATTCGACAGGTTGCCGCCTTTAATCCCGGCCCCCTAAGAATATTCAAAGGCAGCTATACAGGCCTCGCTTACTGGCCCCTCCTTTGGGCGTTGCTACTCCCCGCCTGGTAATGCCCCCTAAATGAATAATGAAATATGGGTCCTTTCAACCTGCTTTCCCTTGCGGAGCTCGGCCGATCTTCTTAGCGCCTTGAGTGCGCTCCACCAAAAATAAAGTCTCCCTTTTTAAACAGGCGGTCAGCACGCTCCAAGTGCTGCCGCCGACTCACCGCTCTGACGAACTGGACGGAGGTTTCTGCAGTCTCTGGGAGGTGGGAGATTTTCTGGCAGTGGGAGGAAATGCTCCAGGCAGCTAGGGGGATGACCGGGGGCCTAAGACGGCCGACTGGGAGAGCGACGATGCGGCGCTTCAATGCCGCCGGCGTGGGACCAAGAATTAAACTTAGAAACAACTGGGGGGGGGTAAAATAAAAAAACAACCGGGCTACACAGCCCAAACCGTGGCAAACGGCCAGTTACCTTCTTCTGGGGCCCCGATAGCACCGCGGACCGAAACGGAGCATCATGGAGTCTTCACCGGCTGGAGCCCAGAGCAGGCACACCACCAAACCCTCAGGGAAACGACTTCAACACAGGTAAGCCCTTAACAGGTTTCCCCTTGGTTTGTGGTGCCCTCTCTCCTCCACAGCCTGGCAGGAACTACTACAGAAAAACTGTTTTATTGTTTTAAAAACAAACCTTCAGGTTCTAGAGTGTTTGGACTGGAATGCTGTGCATGAGCAGCTCAGCACAGCATTCCATCCAAGCCATTGTTGTTGCAGCTTGCACAGAAATCTACTTTTTGACCAGGATTTAAGTGCACAAGGCACTTTTCTACTATTTACAGTGTTTCCCTTTATCAGGAGGGGAAACTTTACTCTTAGGGGGCCCCTCAGCATTGTATCCTGCCGCCTACACCTGCAGCAAGTACCCTGAGCACCTGTGGACTCTCAGTTTATTCATTTTATTTTATTTTTCTGGAATGGTCCAACTTTGGGGCATTACATATCTGTTAATGAATTTTATGAGGAAAAATCCCATGACTGTATTTTATGTAAAGGGAATGCATAATGGATTGTAGTGGAATAACATGTATATATCTACTAGTGAGTGGTAAGATCCTCTATACATACTGTACATACATACATATTATAGTTGTGCAATAGCACAAATATAGTTAGGGTTGAGTACTGTGTTTAATGTTAAAACCCTAATTTTGCACCTTAATAACTTTAGTGATGTTTGATGAAATTGCCCCAGATTTGGCATGCCCCTGTCTGGGTGGCAAGTTATCAAGATGTGGGAAGCTTTATGATGGGCGCTTATCCAGTTTCTGAGATCCAGATGTGTCAGATTTATGGAGAAAGCTACACTTGTTTCCATTTTTGCCAGTTTTTTGCTTCGACCTGCAGCCTAGATGGTATGGAATTTTGTTCAGAAGCTTTTACGTTTGAAAGGGCCTGTTCCAAGGGTGTACTTTGTGAAGGTTTCCTGTAGAAATAGTACCTGGTTCCAGAGTTATAAGGTTTTGAAATGTTGCTTATGGGTCTGCTCAGTAGGGTTTTAGGATAACCCTTTGATACGACACCAACATTTTGCTTTTGTGGGCATTTTCCTTTTTTCATATTGTGAGAAAAATTTTTGGGTTAAGGCAGCTTACTGAAATTACATAAAAATGATAATTTTCCAAAAAAAAAATACCAGAACCAAGGTAAATGGTACCTGTTTATCTAGATTCTGGTGTTTGTTTTCAATTGCCCAGAAAAATCCTGGATGCCCAACTTAGTAAGTGGGTCGTCATCCAGGTCATAAGCCGAGAATTCCCCCTTCGCACTCAAAGTGCTGCGACAGGGTAATTTTTAGCTTGCAGCCAAAACATCAGTAATCACGTCCTGTCATGCCAATGGGAAGTGTGGTATAATGGCACATTGTTTAATCTGTCTTTCCCATGCAAGCCCTGCATGAATAAAGCTGCAACAGATTGTGCTGGCAACATGTGGTGAGACAGTTCTCTACCTTTGAAGAGTGTATCACCATGAAGCACTGGCTTGGAGCTGTATCTTCTGTTTCAGTCAGGAGGCTATGGGTGGTGGGGGGATGGTGAGCATTAAGCTTGACAACCCCAAGGAAGGCCCCACCACTGATTCGCCAACACTCCGGAGACCCAAAACCCTAATTTTCTTTTTCTTTTTGCTGCTTGGGGGTTGGTGTGGGGAGTTAGGGAACTCTAATGCCACATGTCCCTACTTTTGTGGTGTTAACTTGAACACTAACTGGTGCATTAACAAAGTTCTGTGCAAAGAATTTCCTTTGTTTTTGAGATGGTGGATCATAGCCTCATGAACAGATGCACATGGGCAGGGCTCTTTGGGTCCTGCGCCAAGGGAAGATTCCGTCCGTCTACAGAAGTGCACTGACAGATGTCAGATTCTTAACTGCTGCAGACTGGGAAGCAGCATTTTATTGTATCAGAGGCTTTAAGGGGCTATTTTATAGCAGTACTCACTCTCTGAGTGTAAGGGGACACGCTCTGTATGCTGTAGAGGCATTGCCAGGCAACCAGGGAAGCAGAAAGTGCCTGTAAGGAGCTACGAGGTCCAGGAGCGCATACCTTGCACAGAAAGCACTATTTTTTAAAAAGTGCACTCTGTGGACTGTTTGGTGACCTTTTAAGAGCACTACAAAGGCTTTTTACCAGTTGGTTGGGGTTTTTGTGTGGTGAGAGTACCGGACCGACAGCCACTTCTTGTCTCCCCAATGCAAGAAGCGAGCGCTACTGACGTTAGTCAGATTCTTGACTGCTGCAGACTGGAAAGCAGCATTTTATTGTATTGGAGGCATTAAGGGGCTAGTTTATAGCAGTACTCACTCTCTGAGTGCAAGGGGATGCGCTCTGCAAGCTGCTTCTTTGATGGTACATCTACGACGATGGCTAGGTGCTCTGAGGACAAAAGGCCTGAACACCCGATGTTCTACTTTAAGTGGGTTTCAGCTGCCCAGGACAGAAAACTTCTAACTAATATTTTGGGGAAATCTAGGCATAGTGGGACTCTCTTGACCTCAAACTCATCACATTTACCCTAGAGGAAGTACTCCTGCCTATAACCAAGTTACGTAACCTCTTCCTCACTCTATCAGAGCTCCCTAAAGTATGGAAAACTGCCCTGGGTACCCCAGTGCATAAATCTGGTGATCGTACTAAGCATAGCAACTACAGGCCAATATCAATCCTCCCCCTGCTATTGAAGGTGTTGGAATGTATAGTAACCAACCAACTTGTGGATTACCTTGATAGCAACTCCATGCAATGCCCTCAACAGCATGGTTTCAGAAAAAGACACAGCACAACCACAGTCCTGTTAGAATTTACCAGCTTCATTCAACAATCCTTCGACAAAAGTAATCTGGTAGGAGTGGCTTTCATAGATTTAATGAAGGCTTTTGACACCGTGAATCACCAACTCCTTCTCGGTCAATTAACATTGGTCTCTCAACTAATGTACTGAACTGGTTCGGAAGCTACCTCACTGATAGGTCACAGCGTGTGAAGATATCCAGTATCATCTCGGAACAGCAGGTCGTCAGATCAGGTGTGCCCAAGGGTCCATTCTGGTTCCTCTCCTTTTCAGTATCTTCCTGAACAATTTACCGAATGCCTGTCAATTACGGACTCTCTTATATGCAGATGATGCTGTTATCTTTGCAAGCCACTCAGATCCCACTGTACTTGAAGGCAACCTACAGTTTGTTTTCTTGGAAGTTGAAAAATGGTTCCAATCACACAAACCTGTGTTAAACTACTAAAAAACAAAAGTTCTTCTGTTTTCATCCTCTTGCCATAAGTACACATCGCACGCTCTGACAGTCAAAAATAACCTTGGAGCCCCTTTTGAACGAATTCATCATTTCATATACCTTGGGGTAACCTTGGACAGTCACCTCACTTATGTACCACACATCAAGAATGTTGCTAGGAATGTTAATACATGAATAGGTCTACTATACAGGCACAGAAGGAGTCTGACCCCAGAAGCACTCAAACTCACTATCTACAGTTCGGTACTGTCCGTCATTGATTATGGCTTGGTAATATATGGAGATGCCTCAGCCACATCACTCAAAAGGCTGAATACTGCCCTAAACAAAGCCTGTAGACTAATCACTGGTGCTGTTCACCTCACCCATACATGTGAGCTCTGTGCTCAGTCTGGATGGCTCCAAGTAAATGATAGGATCAAGTACCAGTCGTGCCTACTTGGCAAAAAGGTGCTACTTGGAGTCCTGCCAATGAGCATTGACTGCCTCATAACCAAATCTCTCAAAACTCGTCACACTCGGACCTCCGAAACTAAGCAGTTCCTCATTCCAAGATTCCATACTACTCAGTGCTAGTGATCCTTCCTCTACAGAGCCCCTAGCTGGTTCAATGGTCTGGGCTGTGAACTGACTAACCTACCTCATCTTACCCAGTTCAAGCGTTTGCTTCACCAGCACATTATAAAGGAATGCACCTGTGAATGCCACAAATAATCTTATTATTTGCCTCCCCTTTTGCCCCTCAGTACACCTTTGCTGCACTGACAAGGCCTTTGGCTGCCTCAATTCCACCTGTATGCTCCCCTTTCCCCTCTATCCCCCCCACCCTACCTACCCCTCTTGCTGTCATTCTCCCCTTTTCCCTTTCATCCCTCCCTGTCTCTACCTACCTCTCTCACAACTTTGACAGTGCCCCTGGTGGCTACTTTTCCCCCTTTTGACAAATTCCTTATTTACCTCACCACCCTATCCTTTAGACAGATTCTTCCTCCTCATATTTTTGCAACTGTATCCGACTGTTAAACACTAGGTATTATGATTTGTTGCTGTATGTTGTAACTCAAACTGTTTTCCCTTACTGTCTGTTTTTGTTACCCCCTTCCAACTGACGTGGAACCTTTGTAAATGAGCTGCCTTGCATGCAAAGGTATTTTGCAATCCGAGGTTGAATAAATAAAAAATAAATAAATAAAATGCCAGACAACCATGGAAGCATGAAGTGCTTGCAAGGAGCTACAAGCTCCGGGAACGCATGCCTTGCATGGAAAGTGCTATTTTTTAACAAGTGTACCCTGTGGACTATTTGTGTAACCTTTTAAGGGCACTACAAAGGTTTTTTACCAGTTGGTTGGGGGTTTTGTGTAGCGAGGGCACTGGAAGAGGGCCGACAGCCACTCACGGCCCCCCCCACTACAAGAAGCGAGCACTACTGAGGTTAGTCAGATTTTTGACTATTGCAGATTGGGAAGCAGTATTTTATTGTATCAGAGTCCTTAAGGGGTTATTTTATAGCAGTTCTCACTCGCTAAGTGAAAGGAGACATGCTCTGCACACTGTAGAGGTGTTGCCAGACAACCAGGGAAGCAGGAAGTGCCTGCAGAGAGCTACGAGCTCCAGGAACACATACCTTGCACGAAAGTGTTATTTTTTAACAAGTGTACCCTGTGGACCATTTGGGTGACCTTTTAAGGGCACTACAAAGGCTTTTTACCAGTTGGTTGGGGTTTTTATGTAGCAAGGGTACCAGAAGAGGGCTAACAGCCACTTCCAGTCCCCCCACTACTTCGCTCTTTCTGTAGGCGAGTGTTGGCGAGCTCAGACGCCGGCGAGCACAGCTAAGGTGACACAGGTAAGGCAAACAGCTTTGTGTGCTGGTGTCAGCTGGGAAAGCTGGGACAGCTGCCAGGGAGAAAGAAACAGCAGCCTAATATCATTGTTAGTTAATGTGGGCTGAGTGGTTCATGTTGTGCTGAGCCTAGTAGCATGGATTCAAATATAGTAACATTACAAAATGGAACATTGGGTATTAGATGTATTATTTGCAGAAAAATAAGTACAGAGGTTATAAACAAAGTATTGATATTTACTTGTGTAGAGTGCAAACTGATTAGGGAACTGAAAAGCAACATAATACAACTAGAAATGGAGTTAATTACAAATCAACAACAATTAATCAATGCCGCTGATAACAATCAGGTGCTAGGTGGAGAGGGGGCAGAATTGAACTTACATAGCACAACAGAAAATGGACAGGAAGCCATCCTAGAACAAATGCAGCAAATGGAACCAAACTCTGAAAAAAGAAAATCATGTAGAGAGGATGAAGAAGAACTTGGGAACTCTAGCAGCAGGCTGGTAGGACAGAGGTCTGGGGTTATATTCTGTTTTAACTGAAATATTTGAATAGTTTGTAAGTGAAATTAGCTCTATGCGTTAAAAATTATTACCTTGAATTAGAACTGTTACTTGGGCTGTGATATTGTAACTTTGGAGGTTTGGGGACTGTTGTTTGTCAGGGTTAATTAGAGGGAAATTTAAATGTGTTGTTTGCCTGGTTAAATACTGAAAAGCCACTGGGGGTGGGGATTGAAGGGCTGAGTATTTCTGTTTTGGGACTGAAATTCGAAGCAACAGGAGCTGGTGGGCCTGTGACATCATACGGTACCTGATGTCTGCTTACACACTCTGTTAGTGGGACCGAACACACACTGGAATGTATGTGTTTGTGAGACTTAGGAACTTTATTGGGGGTTGAAATTGGGTTTGTAAATAACTACAGTCAGTATGGAAGAAACTGTATTCCAGGAAAGGGACTGAGAAAAGGGGTGTGCCATTATAAACAGAGGGGATAAACAGGGTGGCCATATTCCACCATGGCAGAGCATCTTGGAAGGTTGTAGGCTGCACAGGCTGTGGGATGGCAATAATTCTAAATTGGGCCTGGAGAGAGGGAGGCTGCCCACTCTGTAGACAGCTATCTTGTATCAGGAGTGAGGTATATTGGTTAAGGAGTAAGCTGAGGGAGCTGGAGGGGGGTGTCCAAGGATAAGGGGTGTGGATATGGGCAGTAGAAGGGTGGGGCTGAGGGGAGGCTGGGGCAACGCTCTGAATTACAGGACATTATGGTACAGCAAGTAGCAGGGGGGATATTAGGGACAGAGGACCCTTAGATAGGGAAGTTGATGCTAAGGGGAAAGCGTACGGGGTGAACATTCTGAATACAAAGAGAGTGGAGGGGGAAGAGTCAGGAGGGGCTGTTGTGCGGAAGCCTAAAACAGCAGACTGTGGGAAGGGAGCTCCTAAGGTGAACAGAGCAAGAGGGGAAGAAGAGGGGCAGTTTAGAGGTGCAGTCAGGGGAAACTCGGGTTACTTGATGGAGGCTGACATATAGTGTCACAATAAATTTGAGCTACTAAGCAACCTAGAGGGGGAGGAAGGGGTTGGTGGAAATGAGGAAACTTATACAGAGGCCGGGGAGGGGTCGGATACCCATAGGACATCACAGACCGGCTATGGAAAGGATATAAATAGTCCCAGAGGAGAGAAACATATATGTTAAGCAAATGGGGAGATGCAACATATTCCAGACATGAGGAGAGAGCATGATTGGAGAGAAACTGGGAGACAAGGAGGTGGGAGAGGCCCCTCTTCAGCAGGGGGTCAGCTGCAAGGATGGGGCCTAGCTAAGGGACCCACAGAGAGCCTCTGGAGGCAGGGGTACTATTACAAGGGGGAGGATGGTGGTGTGGGGAAGGAAACCATCAGGGCCAGGATAAATGGTTCAGATAAGAGGGTTAAAGGGACACCTATTCAGAGGGGTTTGAGTTAAGCGGGCAAAATAGCAAGGAGGCAGAAAGGGAGGGTGACAAGAGGGTCTCTAATAAGACAGGAAGACTCCCACGAAATTGAGATCATGAATAAAGGGGGGGAAGGGGGGCTGAGAGGGCATAGTGGAGGTAACCATAAGGATGATGGCGGTGTTAAGGTTCTGTTATTGGGAGACTCGATGATTAGGGGTATCCAGTGGGAGGGACAGGGGGGTGGATGCCATAGCCAGGTGAAGGTAGTGAGTATCTCTGGGCTGACAGTGCACAGAGCAAAGTACATGGTGTATGAAATGGTTAGGGATTGTGGAGGAAACCGGTTTCCTGGTGCATTTGGGAACTAATGATCTAGAGGAAATAGCATTTTGGAAATCAAGCAAGGTTCAAGAACTTGCCAGAGTCTGTCATGATAATGGTGTAACATTTCCCTTTTCGAATATTGCCACTACCAAAGGCCTCAGTGGAGAAAAAATTAAGCTCACAGAGGTTAATGACTGGCTCAGGAAGTGGGGTGAAGAGAGTGGGTTGGGGTGTTAGGGAACTGGAATGGAGTTTGGGAGGATAAGGGACTATATGCCAGGACAGGTTTCATCTTGCCCCATTAGGGAAGGAGTCCTTAAACAGGGGATGGCTGACTACATACAAGAAAGGTGGAGTTTAAACTTGTGAGGGGAAGGGATAAGGGAGGGCTGACCAGAAGCCCTCTCCTCCAGATGAGGGGTAGCCTTCAAGCCCAAGGGGGAGGGGGAACAGATTGGGGTGGAGGTTTCAGGAGGAGCAGAGGAGAATGGAAGTATAAGGAATCTGGGTGGGGTTCGACAAAGAGGATCAGGGATAAGGGTGGGGGTTGGTGTTAGTAAATGCCAGGAGCTTGGGAAACAAGTTGCCAGAGTTCCAGGCCATGCTGTTCGGGGGGATGTGGCGGTCAGAAACATGGGCCAACAAAACCATGACTGGGACCTAAGCGTGCGGGGTACACTATGCTTAGGAAGGATAGAAAGGAGGGCAGAGGGGTGGGTGGCTATGTTCATTAGAGATGACATAGAAATTGCTAGGTAGAAGAGGCAGAGGGAAGCGTGGAGGCCTTATGGGTCACCGATCCCCAGCAGGAGATAAGGTCAAGCTGGGTGTAGCATATAGGCCACCAGGATGAGTGATGTTCTAGAGGATGGTTTGCTGGACAACATCATTGCCCAGTGTGGACCAAAAGGGAAGGAGTGGTGTTGATGGGGACCCAATATGCCAGGTACAAACTGGGAACCATGTCCTCTAAGGTGGCCAAGGAGCAGAGGCTGCTGGATGGCTTCAGGATGTGTTCTTAACACAGCATGTGATGGAGCCCACAAGGGAGGGGCATGTCCTGGATGTGGTTCTGCAGATGGGAATCTGGTAAGGGACATGGTTGTACAAGACCCCTGACTGGGAAGCCACCACATACTGTCTGGTTTCAAATAAGCATGGGGGAGGGGTGAGATCTAGGACACTGGCAGTGGACTTCAGGGGCAGACTTTATGGGCATGGAAATATTCTCAAGGATCACTTGAAGGGATTACCTCAATGACAAGTGTGGAAAGGAGATGGGAGGTCGTAAGGGGACTTCATGAGACAGTCAGGATCTGCGCTAAGTTGAAATGTAAGGGAGCAAGGTCACATAAACCATGCTGGTGGTCCAGTGAGGTACAGGTAGCAGTCAGAGAAAAGAAGGCGCCTACAAAATATAAAACAACAAGAGGGGATAGGGATAAGAAATGTACCAGCTTGCATCTAGAAAAGCCACCCATTATGGTGAGGGGAGCAAGTCCAGTAAAGAGCAGCTGGCTGCAGAGGATACATGGAGGGAAAGGGTTCTTCCGGTACATTGGGGAGCGGAGAAAAAATAAGGGCCATCTCAGCAGATTGAGATCAGAAGGAGGGTGGGTGGAAGAGGCGAGGGACCAGGCAGAGGTATTTAACGAGTACTTTGCCTCTGTGTTCACTAGGGAGGGGGATGGGATATCTACAAAGCAAGGCATGAAGGGGATAGAAACATCAGTAAGTGGGATCAGGGGAGCAACAGAAATGGAGCAAGAGGGAGGAGAGGTACCCCAGGGGTGTCACATCTGGGTAAGGATAAAAAGGCCAGTAAGGTGGAGGGGACGGATGATGCTATCTCTGCCAAAAGGGTGTGGTTAGCCCTCAAGGCCCTAAAGAAAGACAAATCTCCTGGGCCAGATGGCATTCATCCGAGAGTACTATGGGAATTGGCGGACATACTGGCTGCACCCTGGCGGAGCTTTTCAGCAGGTCACTTGAGACAGGGGAGGGTACCTAGGGATTGGCGAGAGGCACATGTGTACCAATCCATAAAGGGGTCGAGGGAAGTACCAGGTAACTATAGACCCATCAGTTTGACCTCGGTGGTGGGAAAATTAATGGAGAGTATACTAAAGGAATGATTGGGGGTGTACTTGGAGGAGGTGGGAGGTCTGGATAGTCGGCAACATGGGTTTGTGCCAGGCAGATCATGTCAAGCCAACCTTGTGGAGTTCTATGAATGGGTAACATCAGAACTGGACAGGGGAAAGCCTGTGGATGTATTATTCTTGGACTTCAGCAAGGCGTTTGACTCTGTCCCCCACAATGGTCTGGTGGAGAAACTGATGGGGTTAGGAGTAGGCCCTTTGGTGTCAGATGGATTGAAAACTGGCTAGCTGGATGCACTCAGAGAGTAGTGGTCTGTGGGGAGCTCTCGAACCCTAGCGAGGTTGGTAGTGGGGTACCGCAGGGCTCGGTCCTGGGTCCGATCCTGTTTAATGCATACATATTGGACATCAGGGAGGGTATAGGGTGTGAAATGAGTCTCTTCGTGGATGACTCCAAGATGGGAGCAGTAGTTGAGGGAGAAGAGGGGAGGTTGGCCCTGCAGGACCTGGACACCCTGGAAGCTGGGCTCCCACATGGAAGTTAATTTCAATATCACCAAGTGCAAGGTGTTGCATCTTGTGGGAAACCTAAACACAGGTACACCCTGGGGGAGGCGCTGGAGGCCTCAATAGGGAAAAAGACCTAGGGGTCATGGTGGATTCATGTATGAATAACTCTGAGCAGTGCAGGAGGCGGCTAGCAAAGCAAACAGGATGTTGGGATGCATCCTAAGGGGGATCACCTCTAGGAGCAAGGAAGTGATTCTGCCGCTGTACAATGGACTGGTTAGACCACACCTTGAGTACTGTGTACAGTACTGGAGACCACCTTGAAGAGGGACATGCAGCTCCTGGAGAGGGTACAGAGGAGGGCAACAAAGATGATCGAGGGATAGAGGATTTGGCGTATGAGGACAGACTTGAGGAGCTCTGCCTGTTTTCATTGGAGGAGAGGAGAGGCGGGGGGACATGATTGAGGGTCTTCAAGTACTTCAAGGGAATAAATAGGGTAAACATGGAGGATCTTTAGACTAAAGCAGGAGGTATCACCAGAGGCATGGTTTGAAGTTGGAAGGTGGAAGGGTGAGGGGAAAGAGGAGGAGGTTTTCACTGAGAGGGTGGTGGACCCTTGGAATGCACTGCCTGGTGAGCTGGTTCAGAGATCCACAGTGGAGGGCTTCAAGAGAGGTGGGACAGACACAGAAAGTGGATGTATCAGATGATGGCCTGTCCCAGGGGGGTGGGGATGGATGATACGGGTTTCTGGAGCACAAGGGATGGGAGGGTCTCGGCACCCAACTAAGGCTCTAAGGTTCGAGCAGACTTAATAGACCGTAAGGCCTAATCTGCTGGCAAATAGTATGTTAGTATGTTAGTAAGAAGGGTTTTGGATGGTAGAGAAAAGAAAGTTTAAAAAGGACTGTAGAGCTATGGTGTAGCAAACCAGTGTAAATAACAGCCTTGAGCCATTAATTGATTTACAAGATGATGGCATAAAAACAATTATATCATTACCGGGGGAGGGTCAGGATACTACTGTGAGAGAGGATGCTTCAGAAATAAATGGACAGGTTGATTTATTACCAAAACATAATGAGTATCCCGCAGATACAGCAATGAGGACAATAGGAAGGGAGATGCATCAAAAGGAAACAAAAACACAGAATTAAGGTTAGAGCTGCTAATAGGTACAGAACCTACATCGAAACCTGTTCCAACAGCTTTGTGCTCAGGAAATACTCAGATGGGGCAGCTAATGAAAGAAGTGAGGAGCAAGAACCAGAGAGGATGGGACATCAAGAGGAGATGGAGTTCGAGAATAACCCCCAAGCAGTGACTGCAAATGTAGATGGAGTAGAAAGCAAAATTAAGCACGTATATATTCTGTGTGACTCTATACTCAAGTACACTGATAGATATACCTCAAAAGGGAATAAGGAAGGGATGACAGCTAGGCATTTATCGGGAGCAAAGCTACGGGATATTCAACCTATGCTTTCAAATATCATTGTTTTCTATTATCTGTTTTTGCGTCTTGGGAGCCTGGCAGGCAGCTCCGGTCCCTCCCTCCCTCAGAGGTACTCAGCCTCTGACTCGCCATTCCGTGCTCGACCTCCCACACCACAAATTTCTCCCCGTGACAGGGCCAAGGTGAAGGGGCACCAATTTCTCACAATCCTGGAGTGAAACCAGATAGATGGGGAAGTTGGGACAGGTGCAAGAGAGCCATCATGGAGCCTGCCAGCTCCATTTTCTATCAATTTTTTTTTTGTCGCCCCCCCCCCCCTGCCGATGGTGCACATCAGCAAAGTGCCTCCTGACTCGCATCTCCCCTGGCCACCTCCAGAGGGAGATCTGAACAGACCGCAATCCTCCCTCCCCAAGAGAGAGAGCAGTCCTCAGATGCTCAATCCACTCTGTCCCCTACTGACCCCCGGTGGCCCGGGCTCGTTCCCAAACCCGGGTTACCGGCATGTCACAAGGTGTGGCATCCAGTGCCTTAACCCTCAGTGCTACCGGGCCGGCCCTACTTTCAAATATAATTAATGAAAAAGACAAAATCCCAGCAATTATCTTACATTTAGTGACTAATAATATCCAGCACCAAAGCAAGGCTAAAGATGCAGCAAATTTAAAATTCGCCAGTGAAGTGAACGTGAAGTGGGCACTTCGCGTTGCTACTCTGCTATGTGGAGTGGGCAATGCAAAGTGCTCACTTCGCCTTGTCATTACCACTTCGTGTTAAGGCAGAATGGCAACGTGAAGTAAGGTGAAGTCATTGTTTTTAATGGACTTCGCGTTCCTCATTAGGATTCTAAGTGATCCACTTGATGTTTCAGATTTGGCAGCCCCCCCACGCATCACATGGCTTACAGTACTGTAAGTCACATGCTCGGCAGGAAGAAAGTGAGTCATACAAGCAGACACTTTTACTTTCTCCTGTGCAGATGGAGAGAGAGTAGTGTGTTTTGTGACTGCTGATACTTTTAGATCAGAGTGAGGAGGAGATTTAAACTTTGATTTAGACCCAACAGCTTTTTTAAAAGCTACATTTTTTTGTCTTTTCTGCACTCTTTTTTACTTAATTTGTTCTTTCTGTAAATTTTATTTTTCTTACCTTTATAAGTAGTTAGTTGTTTGTCTGTGTGTGTGTGTGACTGTGTGTGTGTGTTGTGTGACAGTGTGAGTAGTGATTGCTCGGACTGAGGGAGCTCAGTAGGAGAGATGGACCAGGGTGAGGGAATGTCTGGGGTGGGGGCAGCTCTGTGACAGCGTGGTAGTGGTAAGCATCGTACCGTGCGCATGTGTGGAGGGCATGGGCGCCCATTCCTGTTGGACCGCTCAAAACTTGTGAGTGCTCCCCCCCCGAAGCAGGACCAGCACCTCCTCCTGTTCTGACTCTGAGGCAGTTGAACCACCACCACCACCACCACCACCAAGTCCAGCACCAGGTCCTCTGGAGCAGGATGTGCCTGTTCCCCGGGCCCAGGTGTGGATCCCATCCCTGTTCAGCACCGTGACCAGCAGGCTTACAATACATCCAAGTAACTATTAAAAAAAATTTATGTTGTGATTCATGACATGATCGTAAATCATGATTTGTGACTGCATTTGTGACCATGATAATGAAGAAATGTGAATGCCTATGGCTGTACTTCCCCGGGTCCCGATGAGCTGTAGCTTAAAACTCCCAGACTTAAAAACACGTATCAATGAGTACAATGGTGGGGTGGTGAAGCCTGGAGCGATACTACAAAACAGGCTTACACTACATCCTCCAAGTAACTAGAAAAAAATTAATGTTGTGATTCGTAACACGAATGATCATGAATCGTGATTTGTGACTGCATTTATGACTGTGATGATGAAGAAACGTGAATGCTTACCGCCTATGGCTGTACTTCCCTGATGAGCTGTAGCTTAAAACTCCCAGACTTAAAAACACGTATCAATGAGTACAATGGTGGGGTGGTGAAGCCTGGAGAGATACTACAAAACAGGCTTACAATACATCCAAGTAACTAGAAATAAAATGAATGTGATTCGTAACGTGAATGATCGTGAATCGTGATTTGTGACTGCATTTGTGACTGTTATGATGAAGAATGTGATTTGTATCACGAGTGACTCGTGATGATGGTCCTGACTTAAAAATGCATATTAATGAGTACAATGTTCATGCAGAATTAAGCACCACACCTGTCCAGTACTCTGAAGGGAAGCCAAAGAAACAACTGTGACTTAAGTTACAGATGGAGATTGGGCCCTAAAGAGATGCAAATGCACAGACAGATTAAGATTGCGCTGTGCACTGAAGAGATGCAGACACAAAGGCACAACACCTAACCAGTGCTCACCATCAGAAATTCAAATCTGGAAAAGAATACCTTTACCGGTTGGGGTGGGCCGCGCGGGGTGGGGGCAGTGTACTGTACTGCTGCAGTAACAGTCACTAGTACTAGTACCAGTACCAGTAAAGATACCACAAAGAAGTACAAAAATCACACAGCTGCAGTGGATAGCAGCTTCACATTGCTGAAATTATTATGTGGCACAATAAAAGGTGTCTGATTTGATGACACAGGAAGGTTGTTCCATGTGTCCACCACCCTCTCCGTGAAAAAAATACTTCCTCACATTGTCCCTGACTCATCCCACCTCTGTCTTCAAATTGTGCCCCCTTGTACTTGCACATCTCTTTTTCTGAAAGATGCTACCTTCTTGGACTTTGTTGATTCCCTTGAGGTACTTGAAAGTTTCCATCATGTCCCCCCTCTACCTCCTTTCCATGAGAGTATACATATTAAGCTCTTTTAGTCTCTCTTCGTATGGCTTCTGGTGCAGACCCTGCACCATTTTAGATGCCTTCCTCTGGACTGCCTCCATCCTGATTTCCAGAAGGCCTTTGACAAAGTCCCACATTACCTACTACTAAAAAAGATTGGGTAAGATCAGGATAGACACTAGGTTAATGGTATGGATACAAAACTGGTTGACCTCGAGGAAACAACATGTTAGAGTGAGGGGGTGTTACTCTGACAGTAGTGAGGTGATCAGTGGTGTCCCCCAGGGATCAGTCCTGGGACCAGTGCTGTTTTTCCTATATATTGGTGATCTGCATTATGATATTAATAGCTGGGTGGTAAAAGTATGCAGATGATGTGAAGTTGGAGGGGGTCCTGTGAATACAGAAAATGAGATTAAACAACTAATGAATGACCTGGATAAGGTGGAGAGATGGGCTAAGCTGAATGGAATGCTATATAGTGTTGAGAAATGCTCAGTCCTACATTTTGGGAAATCTAATATAAAACAGGATTATATACTGAATGCAACCAAATTGAAAAAAGTAGAAACTGAACAGGATTTTGGTATCATTGTGGACCAGAACTTAAATTTTGAAGCACATTGTACAGATCTAATAAGAAGAACTAATTTTATGATTAGGAATATTAAGAGGTCATTCATGAATAAGTCAGCTTCATTTATAATGCCTCTGTATAAAGCTTATATCAGACCATACCTGGACTATTGGTCTCCTTTGTGGAACCCATACTCAAGGGAAGAAGTGGTAAAAGTGGAGGGTGCACAACACAGAATAATAAAAATAGTTGATAGCTGGAAATGTCTTCATTATAAATCGAGGCTAAAATGATCATACTTGTATAGCCTTGAACATAGAAGGCAGAGGGGACTTGTTATTAATGTTTAAAATTATGCGAAATTCTGAATTAATGAATGAATTAGGAATAGAGATACAAGTTAAACCAAACAGGATGTGGACACACAAACAACGAATAAAATTTGATAATGTGGTCAAAAGTGAGAGATTCAATTTCTTTGTACAACGAATTGGTAGGCTGTGGAACCAACTACTTAGAGACATGGTGGAAAGTGAGACAGTATGCACGTTCAAAAAGAAAACAGATGACTATCTTTTAAATAAAGGGTGTATTTGGACCTGTTGATGCAGGTGGATGGTCAAAATGGGCATATTTGCCTTCTTCCATTCATATCCAAGTATGATAATCCAGTTAGAATAATTCATGGGGCTGTCTGTTGGGCTGCAAAAGCACTGGTCCCACTGATCCATGTGTTTCCATGTGGCTGCAGATACAGACACACGGGGCAAAGTGTCCATCTGTCAGCCAGTGCACAGTGCCCTCTGCCATCTACAGGTGCAAAGGTGCAGGGTACCATGCCAAGAGGACAGTTGTCTTTGCTACATGGTACCCAAGCCCATGTGCACAACCCTGCAATTTGTATTCCCTAGCTGGGGGGGGGTATCACATAACAGCGCCATACCCCCCACCCTCACCCCATTGAGCTGGGTCACTGAGCATGCAGCTGAATTCAGGTCACTGACATGGGAATACAAAGCATACCTGCTGGAGTCAAGACTGGCACTGCACACAAAGTTTCTTAGCAATTATATATATATATATGTGTGTGTGTCTATATACTGTATATATAGTATGAAAAAATCTTCGTTAATGCATCAGTTAGGGTTCTTCTACAGTGAAAAAGTGAGGAAATTTGATTTTAGGGCTCCCACCTTGCACCCCACCCAGCCCGCCCCCACTAACAGGCAGCCGGGGTATGTGTTGGGGTCATTGGTCATAACTCTCACCACATTCTCCTACACTGCACCACCTCAGCTTGTTACACATGGGATGGGATGAGAGTTGGTGCCAATGACCCCAACGCCCTCCGATGCCTGTTAATGAGAGGCTGGGGTGGGGCTACAAGGAGTAGGAACTCTAAAATTGAATTTCCTCAATTTTTTGCTGTAGAAGAACCCTAACTGATGCATTAATAAAGTTTTTTTGCATAGAATTTCCTTACTTTTTAAGAAAGAATAGAAAAGTAGAAAGTTGCACAAGTACGCTCCCACCATGTGGTTTTGTGTGTGATATAGTAACAGTAAGTGCAATTCAAATGCAAGTGCAAATGGTTTTGCACATGGTGCTGCAAACGTAAATGGTAACACAAATGGAAATAGAAATGCAAGCGCAAAGTGATGCCAAAGCGAACAGTGACGGAAATGGAGACACAAATGGAATTTCATACGAAATGCAACTGGTAATGTGCACGTTCACGGTACTGCAACTGGAAATGCAAATAGTAATGGTGACAGCAACAATAACGCCAAAGGAAACAGAAATGGAAACGTTAACGCAAGTGCATATGGAAACACAAACCATTACACACACGATCAACATACTGCAATTGTAAACACAAATGGTAATGATAACAGCAACAACAACGGCAAAGTAAACAGAAATGCAAGTGCATCGGAAAACACAAACCGTAAGGCGCACAGTCATGGAACCGCAATTGTAAACACAATGAGTAGCAGGTAACAGCAACAATAAAGCCAAAACAGAAATGCAAACACTAGCATAGTCACGAACAGAAATGAAAACCGTATACGCACAGGAGCGGTGCTCGCAGTACAAATAAATATTAACAGTAAGCAACAATAATGCCAAGGGAAGAGAAATGCAAACGCAAGCGTGCAGACAACATAAACCCTCCCAAATGTGTCTTGCCTCTATATTTGTTGTTTATCTCCTGGTGGTCTAGTGGCCCCGATCTGTATATAATTATTATTCTTCATATCCCTGGTAGTCTACGGCCCCCCATCATAATGAAATCAGTAAGCAGTTGCCCTTTCCTGGTGGTCTAGTGGCCCCCCCTCCACCCAGCTGTGCCAACCCACCCTTCCCCTACTGCAACTGGCACAGCCACCTCTCACCTCCACGACCAGCCACCGACTGTGTGTTTTTATGAGTGCTATTGGAAAGGGTGCTCTGAAATGATTTCTGAGTGCCTCTTTCCATTATAGTGCTCATAAAACACACAGTGGGTGGCTGGCGTGGAGGTGAGAGGTGAGCTGTTGCAGTCGCCGCTTGGGAAGGTTGGAGGATGCTGGGTGGGTTGGCATGGTTGGGTGGGGGTGGGGGCCACTAGACTACAAGTAAAGGCAACTGCTTATGGATTCCATTATGATGGGAGGCCACTAGACTACCAGGATATGAAAATAATAATTATATAACAGATCGTGGGGGGCACTAGACCACCAGGGAGATAAACAACAAATATAGAGGCACGACACATTTGGAGGCAGTAGACTACCAGGATAAAAAAATATATATATTTTATTCAATACAGATTGGGGGCAATTTGATGACCATGGATACAATGATAATTTTATATCTTATCATGATGGGGGGCTAGACTACCAGGGATATAAAAAACGTATATTTTTTTACTCAGATGGGGCAGAACAAAGCCCCCTGACCAAAACCCACCCTCAGTTAACTGGCTAGGGCACCCCTGGGCTGCAAAATATGTATTTAGAAATCTAGCCATCTCGTCCCTTCCTCGTGATGCACGATCATGATCAAAGAATCTTGCGATCAAAGAATTTGCAGGCTCACGATCAAAGATCGTTAGCGAGCCGTGACTCAAGATTTTAAACATTCAGAACTCTATTTTTTGACTGATTTGGATGCAACCAAAGGCATGGCTCGATAGATCAGGGCCCCCTGAATAAAACCCATCCAAGTTTTATTTCAGAAGTGACCCTTGAGCCGAAACATTTGTGTTTTGCTGATTGGAAAACTGAAAACAAGATGGCGGACCTTGCGATCAAAGAATTTGAAAAAATCCTCAGGGACAAAGATTCTTGAACTGTGAGGCTGCAAATTCTTTGACTGCCAGGTGGGACGAGATGACCAGAACCCCATTCTTTGTTCGCAAAACATACATATAAATTTTCCCATGAACTTATAACAGAACTTAAAAGTGGCATAACTTTTGAATGCTTTAATATTTTTTCACCAAATGAAAAGTGGCATGTTCGATCACCAAAGCTCTTTTAAACGAGCCATATCGCAGAGTGCCACACCACAAGATGACCATGCAGGACCACATTCAGAATCCCAAAAGGTGACTCCAAAAATGGATAATTTTGCATTTTTCAGTGCTTTCATACACAAAGACCGTCACTCTGACCGAAACACAACTTGGCAGATCAAGATATCTATCATGCCCTAATGTGTGTACCAAATTTCAGGCAAATCCATTGAATGGGTCCAAAGTTATTAACATCCAAACTTTTGACTTTAGCATGTAACTGATCGCTGAACCCTAACTACAGTGGTGTGACTGCACCACTATAATATATACATACTAACATACTATTTGCCAGCAGATTAGGCCTTATGGTCTATCAAGTCTGCTCGAACCTTAGATCCTTAGTTGGGTGCCGAGACCCTCCCATCCCTTGTGCTCCAGAAACCCGTATCATCCATCCCACCCCCTGGGACAGGCCATCGCCTGATACATCCACTTTCTGTGTCTGTCCACCCTCTCTTGAAGCCTTCCACTGTGGATCTCTGAACCAGCTCACCAGGCAGTGCATTTCAAGGGTCCACCGCCCTGATATAGATACCCCATATATATATATATATATATATATATATATATATATATATATATATATATATATATATATATATATATATATATATAATATATATAAAGATGTGTATTTGATACTGGAGAGACAAAGTGTGACATTCATGTCTCAAATTTGTTTTACTTAAATCCCATAACTATATCATTACATTGGGTGCATATGGAGATAATGTAATACCAAATATAAAGATGGTTCATCATCTGGAAGTGTAAGAAAATGAGTCTTTAAGTTAGCACATGACTCAGGTAATGTGTGTAACCCTTCTGTTGAATTTTCAGTTTAAATTTCTTTTAGTTTTTTCCAAATGAGTATGGTTATTGAAGCTATTTAGGTACCATAGTATGCAACATTTCATTATTTTATTCTAAGCATTACCTGATTGTAATTACACCACAATTTATCTTTGGGCACCACTGCTGTGAAAACAGGACATGTCAAAGTTGTGCTGCTGGTTGTATCCATTTGTTTTTACCGTCCCCTTTTTTTTAATCTGCTCTGTGAACCTTGGTGGCTAAGTTAGACACCACTGAGTTTCCTAATTGTTCAGTGCAATTTATTCAAAAACAGTTTTTTTCATAAGAAGTCATGTACATAACGGTGACACCACAACAAGTCTTGTGGTTAACAGGGACCCAACAAAAGCAACAATGTAAGTGTAACTATCCAAAAAAGTCCTACTATAAGAAATACTTATGTCAATGTACATAAAGCAACCATAGTTATCTTTAAACATTTACTTTTTAATACATTTTCACTGGGCGTGTCAACGTTTACCTGCTGATTGCATATGTTTGTTTTTACAGTTCTTTTTTTCTTAATCAGCTGTATGAACCTTTGTGTATAAGTTAGACACCACTGAGTTTTCCTAATTATTCAGTGCAATTTATTCAAAAACAGTTTTTTCTTAAGAAGTCATGTATGTAACAGTGACACCAAAAGTGATGTATGTAACAGTGACACCACATCAAGTCATGTGGTTAACTGGGACCCAACAAAAACAACAATATAAGTGTAACTATCTGATATAGTCCTGCAACAAGAAACATTTTTTGTTACTGTACATGATGCAACCATAGTTATGTTTAAACATTTATTTTTGAATGCATTTTCTCCAGAGGTGTCAAAGTTTACCTGCTGACTGTATATGTTTATTTTACAGCTCTTTTTTTCTTACTCAGCAATTTAAACCTTGGCTGAAAAGTTAGACACCACTTACTGTCCTAATTATTTGGTGTAATTTAGTTAAAAGCTGTTTTTTTCATAAAATGTCATGTACGTAACAGTGACACCACAACAAGTCATGTATGTAACAGTGAGAGGAATGGAGACACCAAGAAAAACACTCACTGGGATGAGAACTAGAAAGGAAATTTCTTGGGCAGGTGTGGGGCTTTTAAGACCTTCAAAGGTTCAGCAACAGGTACAGACAAGTGCTTTTAGTTCTGCAAATGGACTGCTGGTGTTGTGGAGAATTTTTGGACCCACAGTCTCGTATGTAACAGGGGGACGCCAAGGGAGGAGGATCCAAATATTTAAATTAAAACATCATGAATACCACAAAGTAAAGAAAAAAAAATAGAAATGATATTTAAGGAGAGTCAGAGGAACTGCACTTGGGGGAAGGGGTTATTAGAAAAAAAGCTATTTGAAAACCAGGGCTGTTCAAGTCCTGAAAGTACTGTAGGGGAACACCACTGGTTCGTACGTTACCAGGGAAAAAAAGGCATATAAAACTACATAAATTATAAATTTAGAAATAAGAAAGTTTTAAGAAGCACAAGAGCCAACTTTGAGATACTAGCATACAACTTTTTTCTTTAAAATGTAAATGTTGAGACTGAAATGAGGCATTCTATGAGTGACATGGAACAATGTCACAAAATTGCATCTTTCTTAAGGGAGAAATGTGGCATTCCAGATGGGTCCACAGCAAAACAGCAACACAACAGAGGCTGATGTTATTTCCAGTATGTCCTTATTGAGTAGAATACTAGGGAGTATTAGAATGGAAACATTTTATTAGTTATTTAAGAAGTTACAGGCCATTATTATAGAGGTGATGCAAGTCTCTCCAGTACTGTACACAGACATATGTATACATATATATATATATATATAACAAATTGCACATGCCCCAATAATGCAAAGCATCACGGGAAGCATATGCAAATGATCATGGATTAATTTGGACTGGCTCAACTTTAGACTGAATTGCATGATGCCAGAAGGCCTCACAATACAATCAGTAAAGGCTGAGAACAGCAGACACAGACATGTGTTTTGTTCTCATCTGGACTCATCAGTGTGCCATATCTATACCTCAGCCCAGGGAGAGATAGCCAGCCACCCTATAGGGGATCTTATTGGTTTGGGTCATAGGCAGCCCAAAGTAGAGAGAGAAGAGAACAACAGAAGAACCCCTATGTGTGTATATATATATATATATATATATATATATATATATATATATATATATGTGTGTTTAACTTTGACCCCAAATTTTCAAGATATTGTTTTATGGCTCCCCTTATAAATATGGCATGTAGTATATATAGTATATTGGCTGAAACATCACTTGTCACTGGAAGAGCGAAAACATGTTTCGTCCAAGATTTAAAAAAATTACATGTCAAGTTTATAAGGTGTTACTGAAAAAAATGACTATGTTGAACATTTGGAGCCAAAATATTGAAAAGTATCAAAATTATGAGTGAACATTGAAATACTGCAACATTTACTCATAGTATGTGCATTTTACCATGTTTGTACACTAAATGTTCAGCATAACCTTCTTATTATCCCACCTCATGAACCTGGTATGAGAAACTTTTCAAATTCTAGCTGAAATGTCATTCTGAGCCACCGAAACATAATTGTGCACCACAGGTGCTAAAACACATTTTGGCCTGGATTTGAAAAATAACACGTCATGTTCATGATGTGGTGTGAAAAAATGGCTATGTTGAAAATATGGGGTCAGGGACTTCCGGTGATGTCACGTCTGCGATGGCTGCATGATTTCTCTGCTCCAGCTCCACCAGGCTATAAAACACCCAAAAGTAATCGGCTTAACTAAAAAGACTGGGCAAAACTGCTAAAAGCTACCTAAGGATGCCTGAAAAAGTTTTGGGCTCTCGAAAATTGGTGCTGGATAGCGCAGATCCAGACTGTATTTGCTCGGATAGCAATAGCTCCCAGACCTGCAGCAGAAGTGAGTTTTCCGCAGAGGAACTAAATAAGGCTCCCGGTAACATGGCAAGACAGATGGATGCTGTACTTCAGGAACTGCAGGATTTTAGGAAGGAGACCCGCTCCACATTTTCAGTGCTGCACACCAACTTGGGGAAGATCGAGAAAAGGCTTGAGGATATCGAAGAGCAGGCCACAAATACAGATGCACACTTAGATTGTGCGGAGCGTGCCATCATGCACCTCTACCATTCTAACCAGGGCCTTCAAGAAAGGGTAGAAGATTCGGAGGCGCATAATAGGAGAAACAACCTGAGGATTAATGGCTTTTCAGAAGGAGTTGAAGGTTCTAACCCAATACAATTTCTACAGCAATTTCTATGGTCCAAGTTAGACCTACCAGATGATGTGACCTTGGAGATGGATTGTGTCCACTGAACCCTGGACCCAAAGCTTTGCAATCGCCCACTAGCTCTCCTGGTTTATTTCCTCAGATACACTGAGAAAGAGATGGTACTACATAAAGCTTGGCAGCAGGGTGATCTAACACATCAAGGTCAGAGAATTTATGTTGATAATGATTACCCGACTTCAGTTGCACTTAGGCATATGCTCCAATCTTAAAAAAACTTAAAGAAGCTAAGCTGAAATTCCGTACACCATATCCAGCCAAACTGGTAGTCAATTTAAATGAAGGCCCCAAGACTTTTGAGTCAGCTGAAGAGGCTGCTAGGGAACTGGTTAAAATAGGGATAGATATACCCCCCCCAAAGCAACCTGGCACAACACTCGCAACCAAACTGGTGCAGAAATTATGGTCTCAGGAGACTTCGAGGGAACAACGTAGATTGGAAGGAGCTAAAGCGGTTCAGCAGATTGTCGACAACCTGAAGAAGCAGACTGCGAGGCAGCTGGGAGCATTGCAGAGCCCCCAGAAAACCAAATAAACTGACTTTTTTGGACATTTTTTCTTAGTGTTACTGAACTATTTTCAGATGGGGGCCCTGACTGTCCCCTCCCCACTAGTTCCATCCCCCCCCCGCGAATGTCATGGATGTCACTGCTTATCCCTGATGTCTCTCTCTTCCGGATGCAGGGGTTCTGTTTTACCTCACTAGTTCTAAAGGGGGGCCTCTCTCAGTTGATACTCTACCCTCTCTGGAGGCGCAAGGGTTGTACATTCCCTGTTCAGGAGAAGATTTAGGGGGTATTTTGGCAGAGACACCTCTATGGGCCTCCTGGCAGGATTCATACCAGTGCAGACCAGAGGAGTATGTGGGTCCTGGAGGGCGGAGGGGCAGTTGATGGGGTATACTGTGTGGGTGGAGGAAGGAGGATGGAGGGCTTTTAGGCCTACCATATAAGGGCCCGATCGAACACCTCTTAGCCAAGATAGTTGGCATCCTTTTTCCTTAATTTGATTCTAAATAGCATACTAATATTAGCCCAAAGTTAACTGAAAGTGTTTCTGCTCCCTGGATATATACTGCTTACCCTTGGGGGAGGTGGGCACTTTTGCCAGAGGCGGTTTTTCTTTTCTTAGACCCTAGGAGATATATTCTCCGTAGTCTGTCCGGCTTTACTAGTGGTGGCCTGCCCTTCCTGTGGCACTCCGCCTCCCCATAAGCTGTGTCGATGGAGGCTGGGGATGCTTGCAGGGGTCTAGTAAGTACACCCTGGATGTTTTATTTCTTACTGGCTCTGGTGGACCCGCTAGCCAGGAGGTGAATCCTGGGATACAGTGGGGGGGTTTCGCCTCCTTTCTCCCTAGCTTTTTATGGCCAGCGATTAGATCACTAATAATGTATGATCATACATTCCTCCCTTCCTGATGGAGCATGAGGTATAACCTCCTCTCATTCATTGTCTCCCCTCCCCCTTTCAAGAGACGATTTACGTCTAGTTTAACTTAGGTTAGGTCCTGCCAAAATTGTTTGGCACAACGGGGCTTGGTACCCTGCCCTGTTAGTTGGAACCAGCCCTATGGAAGTCCTCAGTTCTATCCTGTCCCTAGCCCAGTTGGCAAATGATGGGTGTAAGAAGTTTGGCCTGTTAAGGTTAGTTAGGCCAGTTGTATTTTTTTTGCAGTTGGAGGAGAATTATCCTCGCTATACCCCATTAAAGCAGTCACCATTTCTTTTAAAAATTAATAAATACGTCAGTGTCAGTGAGTTGATAATCTGTGCTTCAACACAGAAATTAATTTTGAATGCTCAAAATATGATACAATGTCTGGGGCACCTTTGCAGTTTTTTTCTTTAAATGTTAATGGGCTGGGCAGCTCAGTGAAGAGAACAAAAATGATTACACTATTTAAAAAAAACTCATGCAGGAATAATATCCATTCAAGAAACCCATATGAACAAAGTTGAACATGGAAAGCTGGCTAGGGGAGGTTTTACACAGGTCTTTTCCTCCTCATTCCCTAGTAGAAGGCGGAGGGGGGGTTGCCATACTGATTTCCAGTCTTACTCCATTCGAAGTGACATCCGAGTGGGCTGACCCTGAGGGTCATATGATGGTGATGCAGGGTTTAGTGCAGGGCAGGGAGATCACATTAGCTAATGTGTATTTCCCCCCTGGTTCTACCCAGCAAACCTTTCGTTCCCTTTTAAATAAGGTGGTCCAACTCACCAGGGGCACCCTGATATTAGCAGGAAATTTTAATATAGCCCCCAATCCAAATGTCGACTCTACTAGGGTGACTAAGGGCAGACAACCAGCATCTCACAAATTTTTTAAGAGATTTGTCCAGGAGGTGGGCTGGGTTGATATGTGGAGCTCCCTTCACCCTAGAGATAGGAAATATACATTTTGTTCTGCTGTCCATGGTTCTTACTCTAGGATAGATCACTGCTATATACAGAAAGAATGTTTAGAAACCCTTAGGGAGGTAACTATAGGTGATATTGTCCATACCGACCATGCTCCAGTTATAACGAAGTGGGACTTAGGCCTTGAAAAGTGAAACACGCTGTGGAGACTAAACCCTGTCTATCTTAAAAATGCCCAATTTAGAGAATTTCTAGAAGAGAAAATACAAGAAATTTTATGTGACAACTCAAGCTTGGAAATTTCCTCAGCTATCAGGTGGGACACATTGAAAGTAGTCTTAAGGGGCCACCTAATACAGTATTCCTCCCTCCAGGCAAAACTGTGGAGAGAAAAACAATCACATCTGGAGGCGACCCTTCATTTTCTCCAAGCTGCCCACCAACAGGGGGACTATTCAGCAGAGGCCCAGTTAAAACAGGTCAGGCAGGAGTTGGAATCATTGGTTTGACAGAATATAGGGGTGGCATTAGCCTTTTTTTAAGGCAAGGATATGGGGGAGTAGGACCGAGACCCTCCCGCTTATTGGCATATAGGCTTCGTAGGCAATGCCAGCTCGCCACTATATCCACTATTAGGGACCCTACATCAGGCATTATTTATTCTAAAACTGGCCAGATCTCTCAGATTTTCTGTGATTACTATAGATCATTATATACACCAGACCATCCATCAGACCCTGGGGACATTGGAGCCTTTCTTTCACCACTGAACCTCTCTAGGTTGGATGAAGATCAAAAATCTTCTTTAGTTTCCCCCATAACACTCCTTGAATTGAAAGAAGCCATTTCACGATCCAAAACTATGAAGGCCCCTGGTCCTGATGGGTATGGTATGGAATTTTATAAACAATTGGGGCAAATACTAGCCCCACTCCTCCTAGGAGTTTACAATGATGTATTACAAGGTTCTGTGAACCCCCCACCCAGCTGGTCATACGCAGTAGTATCCCTAATTCCCAAACCTGGTAAGGACCCATAAAATTGTGCAGCATAGCGCCCAATTTCAGTTTTGAACGTAGATTATAAATATCCGATGTCTATCCTGGCTCAGCGACTGGACACAGTTCTCCCCTCAATAATTAAATTAGATCAGACAGGCTTTGTTTGTGGCAGATCCACTACAGATAACACTAGAAGAGCCCTACATTTAGTTCAAGAAATGCAATCCGTGATAACACCCTCTGTCCTTCTCAGCCTTGACACTGAGAAGGCATTCAATAGAGTCTCGTGGCCTTTTTTATTTGCTGTTCCAGACAAGATGGGCTTCCCTGCTTTGTTTATTTCACTGACAAAAACACTTTACTCATCACCTCAGGCTTGCATGAAAGTCTCTGGACATCACTCCCCTTATTTTCCCCTGTTTAGCGGCACTCAGCGGGGCTGTCCCCTGTCCCCTGGTTTATTTGCTATTTTTATTGAACCTCTGGCACAAGCCATTAGGGGCTCCCCTTGGATACACTGAGTACAGATGGAGGATATGAAACACTGCATAGCCCTTTATGCGGATGGTGTCCTGCCCTTTTTAACAAATCCCCCCCAATCACTACCAGCAGTCTTTGAATTATTAGACCTATTTGGCAATTGTTCAGGGTATAAACTTAATACTACCAAAACTGAAGCACTGACTTTTCATTTTTCTCCTTCTCTAACACTTAAACAAGGGATCCCATTCCGCTGGGATTTAGATAAATTAAAGTACTTAGGTATATACCTCTCCCATTGGACAGTTGATATAATTAAACATAATTATGATTTGTTCCTTATGCAGTTGCAGGCAGACCTTATGGGTTGGAATATACTCCCTTTGAATTTACTCCAGAGGGTTGATGTGATTCGGATGGTGACTTTACCGCGAGCCCTTTATCTGTTTCATAATGTGCCAATAAGTATTCCGAATAACACTTATAGGGTCTGGAATAAACTCATTAGCAAATTCATTTGGTCTGGTAAATGACCAAGAGTGCATGCTTCTATTCTGTACCTCCCTAGGGAAATGGGTGGGCAATCTCTCCTTAATTTTAAATTACATAATTGGGCCACACACCTCTCATTTATAGTCTGCTGTTTAGCTAGGTCTAACCCTGTTTTGTGGAGGGAAATTGAAGAAGGTTTAATGCCTTATAGGCAACCAATTAAAGTTATGACATATCGAATGCCCCTCTCCCGACCATATGATCCAGTCCTGATGAACCCCTGGATGAAACACCAACTGAAAGTTTGGAGTGCCATACGCTGATATTTATCTCTTTCCCCATATCTTCAACTTATTTGCCCTATTACCCTATTGGAGGATTTTCATCCAGCATTGTACGATCATACATTTGCCACTTGGGAACATTGCGACTCACTAATCTTACCCAATTCTTAAATGGGGCTGACTTCAAACCCTTCCTGAGTTTAAGCCAAACACATGGTTTGAGATGTCAAGATTTTTATAGATATTTGCAACTAAGACACTTTTTTTACTCTTTACCTGTTCGGATATGACAATTTGAATGCTCCTCCCCACTGATTTCCTGCATCCAATGATGTATACAAACTGGCAATGCACCCCATATGGTTTCGGTTCTGTATAAGGCGCTCGGGGAAACCCAGGGAGTGAATAGTGAGGGTATATGTGATAAATGGAGGGAGGAATTTGGTTTTGATATCCCAAAAGAAAATAGGTATAAGGGTTGTCTCTCAATGGCTAAGCTTACATACTCCCATACCTGGAGATTGTTTCTTGGCAGATACTGACCAGGTTCTTTCGTACTCCTACAGGAACAGCACACTTTACCCCTACACATTCAGGGGTTTGCTGACGGCTGTGTGGGGAATTAAAGGCACACCACACCCACATATTCTGGGCCTGTCCCTTAATACAATATTTTTTGACTTCATTACAGTTGTAACTGAGATCCCTTTCTGATGTCTCACTCACCTTATCTTCAGATTTATTTATCCTCCATGTCTTCCCCCTGGAGTGTAGGGATCCACTTACACAATATCTCTTAGGGGCTTTATTGCTAGTGGCCAAAAAGGCCCTGACACGACATTGGCTTACCCCCAGTATCCCCACCATGTTGGAATGGAGGGAGATTGTTACTGGATTTATAGATCAGAAAGACTCTCTTATCATTTAAATGATAAAATTGATTTATTTACAGTGAAATGGTCTAGATGAATACTTTACATTATGTCTAAGGATCCCTCCTTTGTCCCATAAAAAAATCCAATGGAAAGAGGGGCTATAGGGGGAGAAAAATTACTGAGCTCAACCCTAAACAATTTAACTGATAGGACTAAATGCCCAGGGGTTAGAGTGGGGGCTTGGTTCAATTGTGCAATTCAACTGAATTAATTATGTATCAGCCAGAATCTGTAGCATATGTTTTATAAGTTTTTATAGCAACCCTGCCTTATGAAATTATTTATTTGTAACTTGATATTTCAATTCTTCTTCCTGTATGGGTTTTTTCTCCTTTTTTCTTTTCTGCTGTCCTTCACTAAGACACTGTATGCAATGTAATTACAGTACAGTAAGTACGCAATGTAATGTGAGGCAGTATGACGCAGTGGTTTAAGGCTCTGAGCTGCAAATCTGGAGACCTAGGTTTGAATCCCACAGCCCCCACTTGCATACTGTGTGACCCTGAGCAAGTCACTTAACTTCCTCGTGCTCCCAGGTTGCACCTGCAAATAAGCTTTCAGCTTAGTGTGTCTCACCTGTTAAAATAATTGGTAAAAAAAAAAAATGACAATGCTATGCTAATCGATTTGCTGTGTAACCCTAAGCAATTTAAATATTCTATGAATTGTGACTGTCTGTTTTCCCTCTCCTTCCCTCCCTTCACCCTTTTTTCTTTTGTACCCTCCCCTTCCCCCCAGTTGTAAAATGTTTTTCTCTTGAATAAAAATTATAATAACAAAAAAGAAAATATGGGGTCAAAATATAAAAGTTATGAGAGAGCATAAAAAAATCTCAACATATGCTCATAATTTTGTAATGTTTTAATATTTTGACCCCAAATTTAAAACATAGCCTTCTTATGACCTCACGTCATAACCAAGGCAGTAACAATTTTGAAATCCTACCGGAATGGTGATTTCACAAAGCGACTGCAAAAAATCACCTTTCCGGCCAGATTTGCTTAATTCCACTGCCATTTGTTATGAAGTGGTGTCCCAAAAAGGCCATGTTGAAAATTTGGTGTAAAAATGTTCAATAATGACAAAGGTATGAATCTCAGTTCAAACTCCCATTGAAATACATTATACTGCACTTGTATTTTTTTCTCCTATCACAGTTGCCAGTTCCAGCAGCAAAATGCATCTTTGATTACAGAGTGGATCTATACCACTGGTCATGTTCAAGTAAGTGAGGTAAGTTGTGGGGGTAGGCGGTGGAGTTTCTTGAGTGGGAGGTGGGTTGAGGGTGGGTGGGATGTGTGTATTGGGGTCAGATGTGAAGGACCATTAACTTTTTTCCAGGTTTAATAAAAATAATCAAGGGACTGTTTTCCTTATTACAGCTGACATTCAGACACTGGGGATTGGGCACCCCAGTGTTGGGTTACTCTTGGGGGAATGGGGGTGCGTGACCTGGATGGGAGGTTCTAGAGAAGTGGTACTGGGGGTGGGCACACTGGTCCACTTATACAGAAAAAAAAAGTAAACATCGAGACGGACAGACAGGTGACATGGAGGGGAGGAGGGAGAAAGAAGCAATATGGTGGGTGGGCACCCTGGTCTGTTTATTTATAAACTAAAAATAAATAAAAACTTGGAAGGACAGGCAACCTGGAAGGGAGGGGGGAGAAGGAAGTGGTACTGGGGGTGGGCACCTTGGTCCACTTAACAAATATCAAAGAAAAAAGAAAGAAAGAAAGAAAGAAAGGGAACAGGGGATTGCCGTCTCACTGCTTCAACTGAAGCTGACAGTATGACTTCCAGCTGTGGCTTCAGCATTCAGTAAAGTCCCGCTGTTCTCATGCAGAGAATGTGGGTGAATGGCTCCTCTTGCTAAGCTGGACACCCTGGATTTTGAGGTGCCCAGAAAAGGTATTTCTGGCTATTATTTTAAAAGACAAACTTCAGAATCTTGCTAAATGGGTCCTGTTTAGCTAGGTTCAGGTGTTTATTTTTTTAAATTACACCATTTTTATGTATTCTCCATGTTTTTAGTTTGGCGGGGAAAAACAAGATGGCGACTCTCAGAGCACAATAAAATTGTTTGTGCTGTGAGAAGCAAGTGGTGAGAAACCAAAAACAGTCTAGCGACACAGAATTTTTGGTGTTGTATCAGAATGTTATCCCAAAAGCCCTACTGAGCATGCTCAGAAGAGAAAAAAACTTAAAATCTTGACAACTCTGGATCCATTTAATATTGTTTCATGAAACCTTCCAAAAGCATTACCTTGACACTGCATTCTTCTACCCTGAAAGTTTCAGAAAAAGAATTCTATTTCATGTAGGCTGCACATGAGAGCAAACTCAAATCCCATGTTAAGTATATAGGGGGAAATAATTTGACATCTACAGGAAAATTACATATGCATATCTCAGAAAGAAAAGAAGCTGCTGTCACTAAACTTTTCATAGATTTAGACCTTGCCACCTAGACAACAGTTGCAAAATTTCAGTTAATTTTATAAAACGCTGCTAAAGCTATTAAGGTGCAAATTTAGAGGTTTAGGATAGAACTTCTTGCTCAACCCTAACTATAGGGTGTACTACTGCACCCTAAAATATATATATATATATATATATATATTTAATCCCCCTCCCTCCTATGTCTAGGGGTCCTGGTGGCAAAAGCGAGGCAGAGGTGGCACAAATAAAGAACAGATCCCAGAGACCAACTGGAATAACTAAAATGGTCTCACCTTGCCCACAGAACTCATTGGCTGGCAAGGGAGGTCCCCACTGCTGGTACCTGGAGGATATTCTGAGCTTCTTGCTTCATCCGGAGGGTGGGTGTCAGTATAATACTGGAGGGGCAAAGGTGGTTAGCCAGCAGAACACAAAATGCAGCCAACGCCAAAATGAGAAAATAAAAATGCACATTTAATTAATTAATAAATAAATTATAGCTGGGTCAGCTCCATGGAGCTGGAGGACAACAAGGAAATTACTGGTACATCTGTGGCAGTTTGAATAGCATGCAAAATGGCATCTTGTCTCAAACAGTTATCAGCCCTAAGGTGGGATGGGCTCTACATTACTGCAGAGCCGGAAAAGCTCAGAACCTTGTACCTGAAGCTTGCCAAAACCACTGGCCCCCTGGGGATGGTAGAACAGATCCAGAATCAGATTAACCCTTTTTAACTAGATGTGGCTGGGTATCAGCCACCCAAAGACATTCTTTGGGCCCAAGGCCTCAGTTTTTAGCAGGGGGATTTCAAACAGGCGAAACAGTTCCCTCCTTACAGGTACACCAACCTCCTGCACTTCAATGGGCCTAAGACAGAACTTGCCCCAGACATGGGCACGGCGGGTCCATCAATGCGAGATTCCATGCAGGCCACCATCTCCACCCAATTGCATTGTACCACACTGGGTTCAGCTCTCTAGGCCCTGCCACTGCCCTTGAATCCGTGCTGCAGCACTGCCACTACTATGGCATATCCACTGCTAGCTCACTCCAAATGGAACAGACCCCAAGGCCTACTCACGTGCATCCAGCACCGGTGGGCCGAAGTTCTTCATTCCTCTGGGACATTGACTCCCAAGACACCCATGGGACCCCATTCCTTGGTTGCTTGCCCCTGACACCATCCCACAAACACCCATATGTGGAACCAATGCTGCAGACTGCAGGCTGCCACTCCTGGGCCAGGGCTCAAGCCACCCAGCACCACTTGCAGCCGTTCTTCTCACCAGCTTCCTCTCTTCTACACACACACCCTTTCTTTTTATAGCAGCATGGGGAACACGCCTAAGGGCTAAACAAGTTACCATACCTTAACTCCTGACACTGATGGAGAGGGAGGAGAGGCACGTCCCCCTTTTAAAAAAAAAAAAGGGGGCTTATATATATTTATTTAAATCTTTGATAACTGTCTAAAACACTCTTGGCTGAGGGCCTATTTTCAGGTGTGATCTGGAAAATACAGAGTATAAACACATTTAAGACCATATAGGAATCACAAACATACAACTTATAAATCATACTAAATCATTATGTACAAATTATTTACAGCTATATACACAAAATAAATAAAGAAATGAATGTCAATTGAAAATAAAGAGTAGTAGACAGGTAAAAAATCTTATTCCAAACAAGCACAACATGACTGTGGAAGTAAACAGATTTTTAACCTTGTTTTAAAATGAGCTTTGGCTCTTGACCTGTGTACATCAATGGGAAAGGTATTCCAGATGGTAGGACCTAAATAGACAAATGCTCTTTGCTCCTGTTGAGACTTAAATAGCACAAACATATATTCAAGTTCAATAGGTCTAAGAGACACAGTCCTAACAGTGTCAGAAGCAATGAACAATTGCCTAAGACACCGCAGTTTATCAGAGAAAACTATGTTAAACATAAAGACCTCCATATCAAATGTTCTTTTGTTTTTTTGAATTAGCCAATTAAGTTTGTTACATAAATCACACTAGTGCATTATTCAAGTTGACTGTGATGTAAATCTGCAGACATACTGTAGATAGATGGATGGATGGATGGATGGATGGATGGATGGATAGATAGATAGATGGACAGACAGACAGACAGATAGATAGATAGATAGATAGATAGATAGATAGATAGATAGATAGATAGATGTGTGTCATGGGAAGCATGAATAACAGGGCTGAATAAATGTGATTAATCTGTCCTGTAATTGACCTCCAGGAATAAAACATGTTATTCTTCCTTGGAACTTGTTTATTCTACCTTAGAACCCATGGGCTGCTGCACCCTTTCAAACCACAGCAGCTGCACACTCATAGCAAACTCCCTTGCAGACAATAAAAAATGCAAACTGCATGAATGACACATCACCACTAGGAAGAAACCACATCAACACTTTTGATATACTGTACAGTCTGTGCATTTATAAACAAAAGTAAGAGTAAAACCCCACAGAGATTTGGACATCAGACAATCCTTAGTCTTGTAATATAAATGGAGCATAAATAAACGTATAATCAATTACAAAACGACCAAATTAATGCTGTTTGCAAACCACCAGAATAAGCATAAAGGAGTGTTACTAAACATCCAAAATAGTCAGCTCTCATCACTTGAGCAGGTTAGGAGTTTTAAATACCTCAGGATCAGCTTAGACTCCTCCTTCTCCTACCAAGAGCATATTAATCTGGTTTGCAAAGCAGTAAATACCAGAATTAGCCTCCTCAACAGGGATAGGAGCTGCCTGACAAACGACACCCTCCACCTGGCTGTCACTAGTTCTGTTCTGTCCCTAGTGGATTATGGTATAGTAATCTATGGATCTGCATCGGACACTGCTCTTAACAGAATAATGCTGTCCCTCAATAAAGCATGTCGCCTCATTACAGGAGCACGAAATCTAACCCATATCTGTGATCTTTACAGTCAAGTGAACTGGCTAAACTTTAAGGGTAGGCTTGACTATCACACCTGCCTATTAGCCATGAAGCTTACCACCTCACTCTCCCCTCCCTCAGTCCAGCAGCTCATCTCCCCTGCCCCTACCCCTCGTTCTACGAGGAGCTCTGATAAGGCCCTTTACCTAGTCCCTTTCTGTAAGACATCCCTAGGGCAGCGAGCATTCTTCCACAGGGCCCCTGTCCTGTTCGATGGCCTGCCTCCTCTGGTATTCTCCACAGTTAAATTGGACCCCTTTAAAACTAACACCAGCACCTACTCTCTGTGAATAGTTGTGACTGCTCCTAGCTTTTACTGGTCAATCTGGGACTGCTCATGGCTTGTCCCTCAGTTTCCCCCTGCTCCTCTCTACCTTTTCTTGGTCTAATTTCTCCCTTCCACTTTGTTCCAGTCCTGTCCTCTACTCGTCCTTTATCTGCACTCTTTCCTGCTTCTCCTTCTCTACTCCTTACACCCCTGTACTCAACTTTTCTCCGCCCCCCCCCCAGCTGTCTCACAACTCTCCTTAACTGACTTTCTTCTGGTCTCCCTTTCTTTTCTTTAATTTCCTATCTGTTTACATAGTTAGCTAGCACTGCCTGCACCATGTTTGTTTCATTATCATGTACTCCACCCTCAGTTATGATGCACTTACATATAATGCACTGCATTACTTGTATACTTTTATCCTATGTATTATGTACTGTATTAATTTCCTGTAATGTTTTGTATCCTGTCTGTTTTAAATCTGCTCGTCATGTTGTTTCTTTGCCATACACTCTGCCCTCATTTATGATGCACTTATGTACAATGTACTGTATTATTTGTATACTCATATCCAATGTATAAGGCACTGTATTAATCTCCTGTAATTTTTTTTGTAACCTGCCTGTTTGTAAATCTGATGTGGAGCCTTTGCAAAAAAGTCTTTGATTCAAAAGGTTGTAATCCCAAGACTTCCATAAATAAATAAAAACATCCTATGTGAAAGGAAAGGGAAAAGGGGAATTGTTTAACCAGGAAAGGCAAACTATTTATTTATTGAATTTTGTTGACCGGTTTGGCTCACTGAGACTAGAAGTCCCTTTTCGAAATTGGCCGAAGTGGGAATACAAAAGGGTAACCAACTGAAACTAGACAGATTAAGCTGTCGGTGGTATTTTTTTAGTGAAAGGGGGAAATTTGGCCAGGGCACTGGGGAAATTTCCCCTACAATAATGGTTCAGCTAATCCTATTGAGGGATATATTTGAGATTAATAATTTGACTGGATTACATGGATATGTGGTATCACTGGATCAGCAGCATGCTTTTGATTCCATAAATTGTAGCTTTCTATGGCACACCTTGCAGGAATACAATATTCCGCAGGTGTTTATTTGTGGCTGCAGGCCTTATATAAAATGCAGTGACACCATTCATTAATGGCAGAGTTGAGCCCTTAATACCAATTCAGAAAGGGGTAAGGCAGGGTTGCCCCGTAAGCCTGCTCCTGTACATCTTCTGCATTGATCCCCTACTAAGATCTTTAAATTCTAAACAGAGAATAATGTATGAGCAACCATACACAACAAGGCTGGGTTTCCACCGAGGGGTTGAGATGACAGCATATGAACCTCGAGAGCGAAGCTCCAGAGGTCCATGCTGTCATCTCAACCAGATGAAGCTACATACCAGACAATGTGGTTGGTACCACCATTTTATTTTTATAGTATATGGTTGTTTACACTAGAGTGACAGACCCCCACTGATGTAAAGACAAAAAATCTTGCTACTTCTTTGTTCTACTCACATATCAAAATCAAGTTTCCTGACTGTTGAAAGCTAAAAGTTAAGACTTTGGGCACTGGGTGGTTAGTAAGTAGCTGAGTGTAGAATAAATGAGAAATTTAAAATTGTATGACCTCTAAACTGTGCATAACAACTGTTTGGAATGCACATAACAACACTTTAGAATGTGCATAACAGTTTAGAATGTGCTTAACAAGGATTTTGAGCAGGCTGATTTTTATACATAACAAAGGGCAACCATATACTATAATCTATTATCTTTCTGCATCTCCTGACAGGGCTTTTAGCATGTACTATCTTAGCCTACAGTATGCAGATGATATCTGTATATTGACCCAGGGTGACATCAATCACAGAAGCATTAGTTACATGTAATTTGTATGATGCAGCCTTGGGGGCAAGACTAAACTTAGATAAATGTAAAGGCAAAATGTTAGGGCAGCAACCTAGTTAGCAACATATAGCAGGCATAAAACTAACATCTGACCCCATTAAAATATTTGGGATAAATTTTGCTACTGAAGGACAGTTAGACATCTTAAACTGGGACACAAAACTGGAGCAAGGGAAAAGTATGGTACAAAATTGGAATAGGTGAAAAATAACCAAGGCCAAAAGAATCAGCTTAATTAAAGCATGTATTGCCCGTATTCCTGTTCATTAGTAGCATTGTTCCCCCACCTAGAACCAGAGATGCAACACTCCTGAGTATCTTTTTTCAAGCGGTTTGGGGAAGTCGCTATAACCCTATAAAACATAGCATTTTGTATATGCCTGTCAAAAAAGGAGGTCAAAACATGGTTAATCCCATAGTTTTTTTTTCTGCTGCCAGTTTCTGTTTGCTAATATAAAATATATTTTACAAAATTCTAGAGCACTCTGGGTTACTGTCTTAAACTATCTCATTTCGGTGTGGATATTACAATGGAGAAAAGGTAGTTTGTGTATAATTAAGGCCTCTTGACAGGCACCCAGTTATTTAAGGGATGATTTTGTGAAATTAAAAACATGGAAGATTTCACCACATAACTTGTTAGTAAGCACCAAAAAACAACTATGCAGACAAATATTAGAAGCACAGTTGTTTGAACCTGTAGTATTCCCAAAATGTCCAGAGGTATGTCTAGCTTCAGTACAGGCTCATATAACAGACAAACGCATACCTGCCAAAATGAAGGATGTTACATGGTTATGTGGACATGAAAGATTAAATATTAAAGGAAATCAAAAACACAAACAGATAAGTGAATGGATGTATTCTAGGCAGAAATGTATAGCAGAAATTGAAACAATGGAGCACTTGTTTTTTAAATGTGATTATATTAAAGATTTTTGGATTTATTTGGAGCAGCAATGGAAGGAGAATAACTTTAGGACTGTGATTTATAGGGTACTAATTTATAATCATTATACAGGATTATGGCATAAATGGGATAAGAGTACTTTACATTTTATTTTGCCACTATAAAATAGTTTATTTGGAGCACCAATAATTTTTATATACAAGGGCAGGATATTTTTTATTTATTTTATTTATTTATTTCAATTCCAGGATTACAATTACCTTTAAGCCCAGGGCTCTTTTACAAAGGTTCCACGTCAAGACATTGGTATCACATGACAATAGAACAAAATTGTTACACAAATAAGGGTAAAGGATCTGAAATTAATTTTGAACAGACAGGGTGAGGGTAAAGTGGAAAGGAAGAGGACAAGAAGGAAGGGTGTGGTAGAAAGAAATGGGAGGGCAAAAGCGGGAGGTAAGAGAATGAGGAGAGAGGAGAGAGAAGAGGTGGGGGGTAGGTTAGGATATGGAGGGGGGCTGAAGCAGCCAGGAAGGTGGCATTTGTCAGGTGCTGGAGAGTGGATGGGGCAGAGGCCAAACTAGGGCAAGTGCATTATGTAAAGAGCTAGATATGGGAGAGCGGTAGCGGAGCGGTGTTGCATAGACATTATCCATGACAGTCGCAGATGCTGGAATCGACCAGGGTGTTTCGAAGCCTGGATTTGAAGGCCCCTAGCCCAATGGTATTGATAGTATCATTGACAAGACCGTTAAACCAAGTGGGTGCCCTGTAGGCGAATGAACGCTGGCCAATGGCTGTGCGGCAGAGGGGGATACGGAAAAGTTGTGGCTTTGATCCCCTAGTAATTCTGGAGCTGGTTTTCGTTTGGAGGAGTGAACAGACCCTGGGAGGGGCAGTTCCCAACTGTATTTTCTTTGCAACCACGCAGGTTTGGTACTGAATTTTATTATCAAGTTGAAGCCAGTTAGCCTGTGAGTAGAGGTCACCGGTGTGTGTGAGCCGTCCGGCCCCAGTGATGAGTCGACAGGCCTTGTTAAGGGTGGTAGTAATCCTTCTGAGTGTAGTGGTAGTGGCAGTGCCATAGATGACAAGACCATAGTCAATCTGGGAGATGATGGAGCTTTGAACTGAGGCAAAGAGGGCCTCTTTAGTCAGGTGCCGATGAAGCCAGTAGAGTAAGCCCAGTCTAGTATTCACTGTTTTAGTGACATTGGTTATATGGGTTCCAAAGGACAGGTGTAGGTCTAAGGTGATTCCTAGGTATCTGAAAGAGTCAACCTGCTCCAGGGAGTCCCCAAGGCAGGTGTTTAAGGAGAGTTGATGGTGTTTGTGCCTGTTTTGGTGGGTGGTGAAAATCATGGTCTTTGTTTTTTTCTGGTTAAGGATTAACTTATGTTCTTTGAACCAGCTTTCAACAAAGGTGAAGCCATGTTGAAGGGTTTGTTGCAGGTGGTTGGGTCATGATGAGAGGCAAGAATCACCGCATCAGCTGCATAGAGTATGACTTGCTGAGGGGTGGAGTCAGGGAGGGAGTTGAGGAACAGGCTGAACAACAATGGGCCCAGGATGGAGCCTTGGGGGACACTGGAGCGAACCTGTTTAGTGTCGGAGACCATGCCTGATATTTTTACACATTGGGTCCTGTTGTCAAGATAGCTATTGAACCATTTCACCAATTCCACAGAGAGGCCAATGTTCAGTAGCTGAAGAAGCAGGAGGCGTTGGTGGACAGTGTCAGAAGCCTTTGACAGGTCTATGAATGTAGCTCCGGTTAGGCGACCCTGATCAAGGGAGTTGTGTATGGCTCCCGTAAACTCAAGAAGGGCCGTGGCAGTGCTGTGTCCTTTTCTAAATCCATGTTGCTGCTGGCAGAGGATGTTGTACTTGTTTGTACTTGTCCAGATGATCGGTGAGCTGGTCTGCTACTATCCGATTCCAGGGCCTTACAGAGGGGTGGCAAGATAGAGATAAGTCGTAGTTCACATGGGAGGTCCGGTCACAACTTTTATGAATAGGTGTAACAGTTGCTGCCTTCCATTTGTCAGAGAACTGGCTGAGAGAGAGGGAGAGATTAAAGATCCTGGTGAGAGGCCCCAGAACCTCGTCTAGAGTAAGGGACAGAAGTTTGAGGTCCAGTGTGTCAGCACTAGCTCTGGTGTTTTTGATGGCTTTGGAAATGTATTTCCTGATGGTATTTTTGTTTACTGCTCTGAAGTAGAAAGGAGGACATATTTTAGGTGAAGACTGATGGGTGGGAAGAGGGGGGTCGCTGTCGTTGAAAAAGTCAGGGGGGAGGATGCTGCTGAGGTCAGTGAAGGCATCATTAAAGGTGTTGGCTATGACTTTTAGGTCCAGGATACTATTCCGTTTATTGTGATGCAGCAGAGGGGTGATTTGGACTCCTTACCGGTAACATCTTTAATGTTTGATATTCGGAAAGGTTGTGCATGGCGCAACACAGTTGTGCCATGCACAACCCACTGATGCACCCCAGCATGATATTCAAAAGGGGATTGAGCCTGGCACAAATCTCGATGTGCCGGAACGCATCAGTAATGTATGTGGTGCAGGTAGGAGGGGCATGCCCATGCACACTCCGCACATCCCGATATTCAGCCCAGGATGTGCTGAGCCCATGCATGCGCAACCCCTACCTCGCCTGCACACAGGTGAGCCAAAAAGGGCAACAGCTGGCCACCCACAGGTGAGCTGCCCATATTGCAGGGTGCAACACGGCAGCTGCCACCTGTGGGTGGCCAACCTCGAGCAGCACCGAGTGGTGGTGCCCCCCATGCCGATCGTGGGCATATGTGAAAATAATAGTCATCCTGGTGGTCCAGTGGATTGCTTCGCCTTGATCACAGGCATTTGTAATAAAGATCAGTCCAATATCCTGGTGGTCCAGTGGACCGTTCGCTGCAATCACGGGCATCTGTATAAGAACAGTCAATATACCTGGTGGTCAGCTGGTACCCCCTCTCTACCGCACACTGGAGCCCCACCACCCGTTCCGCCCGGTCAGCGGCGGGCAACACTCCCACCGCTTTCTGCCCGCGCCGCCGACTGACTCCGTGCGGTGGGGCTGTCGCCCATTGGTCCACAGTGTGACCAATGGGCATGCAGCTATACTGGCCACAGTCCAGATATGCTGAATGGATCCATTCACATATCTGAACTATATCGATAATGCGAAGCTGCATGCATTGACTCACGAACTGTGAACCAAGAAAGTGGCACCCTAAGTCGGCCGGTAGGTGGGAGATAACAGGGTGAGCTACGCCCACCACCCGGAGAGAGAAGCGGTGAGCTCAATGAAGAAAGAAAGGTACCAGCTCCACCGAAAAACAAACTAATTTGTCATAGGATATCACTGGCGGCCAGCGATGGGCTGTGAAAATCCACTGGATCACCAGGATATTGGACTGATCTTTATTACAAATGCCCATGATCGGGCTGTGAGCAGTCCACTGGATCACCAGGATATTGAGACTGATCTATAAAACATCGCCCCGCGATCGGGCTGTGGGGCACTTTGCTGCTTGTGCGGGGCGTCGGTCCCTGACGGCTGCAGCCTGGCAGGGTGCCAGGCGCAGTCACTGGGGATCGGCGATCTGCATGCAAATGGGGCCGAACGTCATGCAAATGGCCCCATTTGTGCCTTGCATACATTATGGCCCCATTTGCATGTGCACTTTTGAATATCGAGGTAGTTGCTCCTAACGCAATGGTACTTGCACTAGTGCATCCCCCTGCTCCACTCTGGCCACTTGCACTGGCGCAGTGCCACTGCACCATGTGGGTGGCCAAGGAGTGATATTCAGTGATGCTGTGCCATTGTGCAGCTCTGTTGAATATCACCCTGTCAACACCCCTGTGCATCCAAGTTGCGCTGTGCCCAGGCTTGTGCCATAGCCTGGCGCAGTCTGAATATCCCACCCACGATGTTTATATACTCTGCAACAGAAATGCATTACTCACACTGAACTGTTATACAGGGGAACTGCAAAACATTTATTATACAGAACCAAAGCTTTACACTCAACAGAAAATGTTACAATTATGGAGGAATGGAATCTACCTTGGATAACGGACAGTGATGTCCCAGTTACCTGAAGGAACTTTTTTTTTCTTTCACTCTAACACTACATAACAGTTTTTTCTTTTCGATGTTTATGTTTAGTTTCTAACGCCGTCATTTATTTGTATACTTTATTACTATTCTTTTTTAATCTGTGAATCATGAATGCTTGCTATGTTTTCATTTCAAATCTTTCAAAAAAATAAATTCCCACTCTTTTTGAGAAGTGCCATGGGATCTTTTCATCCACCTGAACAACCACCAGAACAGGCAGACGGGACCTCGGTTTAATGTCTCATCTGAAAGACAGCACCTCAGGAATGTAGTATACCCCTTATGGTGCACTACAGCGTCAGTACTAGGATTTACCCAAGTGCCTGGTGTGGGGCAAGAACCCACAACCTTTTGATCTTCCAGCCTCAGAGGCGAGTGTGCAGCCTGTTGAGCCACTGACACTAAGCTGAAACTTGTTTCCGGGTGCGGCCTGGGAGCACAATGAAGTTAAGTGACTTGCTCACGGTCACACAATATGCATGTGAGGGATGTGGGATTCAAAATCCAGGGTCTCGATTCTCAAAGCCCCAGCATGGTGCAAAAGGCTTGCACCACAAAGAATGGTGCAAAGTGCCCCTTGTGCCAAAAGATGCACCGGGAACGATTCTCAGTGACAGCCTACATCAACCGCAGGCTGCCTCCCCCCAAACGAGGCTTGTGGCAGACACAGGCTGCCATATCCCCTAATGCAGGATTCTCAAAACCCTCACAGAGGGCTAACTTCTAAGTACCCTTAGACCATCCATGGTTGGTCTAAGGGTACTTAAAAATGTCCTCTGAGAGGGTTGAGAAGGCTGTGCCAGTGTTCCACATCCCCCCCAGCCCTGGTTTCTGTTTGCAGTGTATGAATTCCCCTTCCCTTGTGGTCTAGTGGTCAGCCCTCCCCTATCCCTGATGTTGCCCATTAATGCACTTAAGAAAAAATTCCCACCATGCCTGGTGATCTTGTGGACCCCCACCCCGGCAGGTAGTGCTTGTCACGAGATCACCCCTAGGCATAGCCAGATCCCCTACTCTCAAGAGACCACCCCCTTTAATGAACCCTGCGACTCTGACTGTCAAGAAGGAGAGCTTCCCTTCCTTCTATCCAAGGAGCCTTTTTTCTCTAAAATTTGATAATTAGTAGTCTAGCAGTCCTACTAAAATAAAACCTTTTCCCTTAAAATGTTATACCACACAAATTAGACCCAGGCAGAGTTGATAAGAAAATCATAAAACATTTACTTAAAGAAAGAAGACATAGTTAAAATATTCTACACAATTTAGGGTATTGGGTTGCAGACAATAATGCTAAAAAAATGTGGAATTAAATAATAAACCTACACACTATGAATGCTAAAATGTTCTACCTTATTAATGTTTGGGGTCCAAGGTATGAAAAGTGCCATCTGCCAGAAAACATCTTCAAGTTTTCTGAAAAGAGTTCTTTCTTGTTATACCTCAAGTGATGTCATTCCAGTCTACTCTTTTGATTGGTCAGCTATTTGGGCTGGGATGTTTCAGCAGTTCACCGTTTTTCCTGAAGGGGTCTCTCGTGCTCCATCCTAGTTTCTCCAGAGTATAAAATACCTGAAAATCCTTCAAATTGGGGTCTCTGTCCACCATCCTAGCCCCCCAACCCCACATTGGTCTTCAAGCTTAGTTTAGCATGTTGACTCCCTGCTGAACAGTTTCTGGTAAAAGACATCTCTGCCCTTTGATCTCAGGAAACCCACAATACATATTACAAAAGGACCCCATGTGCCATGTCACCATTCTCCTGGTTGTGAGGTCTGGACATTCAAACACAAATGAAGTTTTAAATGATTTCATTTAAGTCAGTTCCTGGCTTCCAGTCCTTTGATATGTAAACCTGTCTGAGGGCTAGTCCTGGCATTCAGTTGAAAGAAATCTTTCCCCATGTTTTTTTTTTTTCATAAGATGTTTAAAGGGCCAGTGGCTTAATTATCTGAAACACCACCCATGTATATATATCATATCTGAACAGTACAAAGATATGGGGCTATCTCGTCACAGTGCCCACCACCCTGCTCCCCCATCCTCAACCCCAAACTGGCAACTGGCACTGCCCTCCTCTCGCCACCACGGCCGGCTGGTGACTGCCCTGTCACTGAGTGCTTGCTGCATAGGTATGTGCTGAATGACAGGTCAGTCAGCAGCCAGCAGTGGTGGTGAGAGGAGGGCTGTGCCAGTTGCCGGCTCGGGGTTTAGGATGGAGGGGAGCAGGGTGTTGGGCACTACCTACTGGGGTGGGGGCCCACTAGACCACCAGGCATGGCAGGTGTTATTTCTTAAGTACATTAACAGGTAACATTGGAAAATGGGGAAGGGAGCCACTAGACCACTAGGGACCGGGCAATATTACACATAATTATAACAGGTGACATCGGGGATCAGGGGCCACTAGACCACTAGGGAAAGAGGATTATTCCACATAATTACAATGAGCAACATTGGGGACTGGGGAGGGGAGCACTAGACCACTTGGGAAGGGTGAATATTACACATAATTGTAATGGGCAACATCGGGGAGTGGGGGCCACTAGACCACTAGGAAAGGGGGAATATTACATACAATTATAATGGGTGACATTGGGGATGGGGGAAGGGACACTGGATCACTGGGGACGGGACTTCAGTTATTTTTTCAGAAGATTGGGGATGGGGGGACAGCTTGCATTTGCCATACGGAGCATGTGGCAAACCCCTCCCATACGTCTTGTGTTTGTTGCATGAGAGAGGATGCGGCAAGTGTGGGGACTCAGGTGCTGGGACCCCTCCTGTATCAGAATCTGGTGCAGGGTCCCTGGTGCACCGGGCTTTGGCGCAAGCTGCTGTTTGCTGTAGCTTGTGCTGATCTAAGCTGTCTTTGAGAATCAAGCCCCAGGTCTCCAGTTTTGCAGCTCAGAGCCCTAAACCACGGTGCTATACTACCTCCTTAAGCATATGGCATCCAGAGGGCATAGTGTCTGAAAATAGGCATATGTTTGCCTAGTTTATATTTCCTTGTATCAAAAAACAAACAAATAAATAAACAAGCTTTCTGTTCACTCTGGTATGATAATGCCAGCCTAGCACCTCGGCCTGCTGCACCCCTCGTTGCTAGGCAACATTATTGGTAATATCTTAAAGTGAATAAGAAGCCTGTTCTGGATTTCTGAGACAACCTATGGAATATTCTCTGTATACCTTGATACCACATTGGTGGTGAATAAACTGAGTATTAAATATGATATTTTGTGATAAGTATTTAGAGTCACTTAGAAAATCTGTTTTTCCACTTATACCATGTTATTTTCACTTAGAATCTGGAAACAGAACAAAGAGATTGAACCAGATGGAGTTTACTATGGCAAGAAAGACAGTTTTAAGTTTAAACAAGATAAAACACTAATAATAGCATTTATTCATTACATTGCAAATCGGGTTTACAACCTTTGAGTCAGAGACTCATTTACCGAAAGTGTGGTATATATATTGAATACTTAAGGGACTGCAGTAGAACAATACACTGATTGCTGCATATGAGTAGAAAGATCTTTTAAATAGCCCAGAGCTTCACCACTCATGAATTATGGATCTTACCACTCACTGGTGGAGATAAATGTGTTTCCCCATTGTATTCCTTCTGACTCTATCTGTCTGTCTGTCAGATCTATCTATCTATCTGTCTGTCTGTCTGTCTGTCTGTCTGTCTGTCTGTCTGTCTGTCTGTCTGTCTGTCTGTCTGTCTGTCTATCTATCTATCTATCTATCTATCTATCTATCATTATGGGTTCTAGTCCTGCTTTGGGATTAGGCTTGTACCTTAACCCTGTCATCCAAGTGTCACCCTAGGGGCATGCTGAACTGTCAGGGCATGCCATTCTTTGGATAAGATGTTAAACCAAGGTCCCTTCTGCCTTTTCTTCCGATTCTTTAGGTGGACGTAAAAAATATCCTATGGCACTTCTCGAGTAGAGTAGTGGAATTTTACTGGTGTTGTGGCCAAATTTTCCCCAGTCACTAAAACACCACCAACAGCTTAATTTGGTTCAGTTTCAATTGGTTTGCATCTGTATCCCCACAACAACAAGGCTGAAAATAAGTAGTGTTGTCGAAGATTCTTTTCCCAGTCAACAAAAATTAATTAAATAAATAAATAAATAAATATATATATATATATATATATATATATATATATATATATACACTCTACAGTATAAATTAATTGCAAATATATATATATGCAATGGGGGTGAGGATAAAAAGTGGCAGATAACAGTATTTTGGGCTGGTCAGACCTACAGTGAGAATATCACATTTATCCTCACTGTAGGTCATTTATCCTCACTGTAGGTAATAACCAGGCACTATCTGCACTTCAGCACAACTGGTCACAAAGGTTTTGATTGGTGGGAGCTGGCCGCATGAGCAGCACAATCAGAATACACCTGCTCACTTGCATTCCAGCTCCCACTGGCAGTTTAATTTCTCTCCAGCAGCACACAGAACAGTTTCATTTTTTCCCCCGTTCTTTCACTGTAACTTATTTTAAAAAAATAAACTGTCAGCTTCACGCAATACTAATTACCATTTTTCCTAAAGGTCCAAAATACCAGACAAAACACTTTGAATTATTTTCATTGTTTCCCCCACCCCATGTTCTTTCACTTCAAATATTTAAAAAAAAAAACTTTTAGCCTCACACAAAACATTCACTTCCTTCAAACCCCAGCTCACAAAAAACAACCAACTCTCTCTTTTTTACTCTTATCACTCTCCCCAGCAGCACAACAGCACAGCGTATTGATGCTAAAGTTCAGTTTTATGGAACACAATGCTCAGTCATCCGGAAACAAAAAGAAATAAATAAAGACATACCTATTTAAAACAAGCATTTGTCAATGCCGAACGTTCGCTTGCAGGTATTTGCAGTGGTATTTGGCACTTGGACATGGCTTAAAAAAATCAATGACAAAGAAGTACAAGCATTTGTCGAATGTTGCTTGCTTCTATGTGCTGTTTAGGTATTTGGAAGTCATTGGGTGCAAATATTGAAAATTCGTGAACTTCTGATGCGTAGGAACTATAGCGTACCTTCGTCAAAACAGTCATTTTAGAATTTTCACAAATTTTCAACATAGCCATTTAAGACCTCTGCTCATGAACAGTGTCACTGTGATTTTCTTAATGTGTCCCATATATTGATTCACTAACCGATCTGTGCCATTGTGCTGCCATGGCGGGAAACATGTTTTGGGCAGGATGTGAAAATGACAGCTGTACTGCTCATAAGAGGTGTGGTAAAATGGCAATGTTGAAAATCTGGAGGTGAAAATATTGAAAATTAGCAAACCCTCTGACGTGCGTAGGAACTGCACAATGCACGCTCGTAAAACAGTCATTTTAGGAATTTTTTCACCAAATTTTCAACATAGCCATTTTAAGACCTCTGCTCATGAACAGTGTCACTGTGATTTTCTTAATGTGTCCCATACATTGATTACGCACACCGACTGCGCCATTGTGTGCTACATGGGTGGAAACACATTTTGGGCAGGATGTGAAAAATGACAGCTGCACTGCTCATGAGGAGGTGTGGTAAAATGGCAATGTTGAAAATCTGGAGTGAAAATATTGAAAATTCGCAAACTTACGAGCGCGCGTAGGAACTGCGCAGCACACGCTCGTAAAACAGTCATTTTTAGGAATTTTTTCACCAAATTTTCAACATATCCATTTTAAGACCTCTGCTAATGAACAGTGTCACTGTGATTTTCTTAGTGTGTCCCATTCATTGAGTTAGAACACTGACTGCGCCATTGTGCGCTACATGGGCGGAAACACGTTTTGGCCAAGATGTGAAAAATGACAGCTGCACTGCTCATGAGAAGGTGTGGTAAAATGGCAATGTTGAAAATCTGGAGTGAAAATATTGAAAATTCACAAACTTACGAGCGTGCGTAAGAACTGCGCAATGCATGCTCGCAAACAGTCATTTTTAGGAATTTTTTCACCAAATTTTCAACATATCCATTTAAGACCTCTGCTCTTGAACAGTGTCACTGTGATTTTCTTAATGTGTCCCATACATTGATTTACACACCGACTCGCCATTGTAGCTACATGGAGGAAACACGTTTTAGGGTGAGATGTGAAAAATGACAGCTATACTACTCATAAGAGGTGTGGTAAAATGGTAATGTTGAAAATCTGGAGTGAAAATATTGAAAATTTGCGAACTTACAGGCCTGCGTGGGAACTGTACAACGCCTGCGGCTTCGTAAAGCAGTAATTTTTAGAATTTTCACCAAATTTTCAAAATAGGCTTTGAGCCCACCTTATGAATGCTGGCACTGTCGTTTCATTAATCGGCCGAAGGTGATTTGCACAGTGACTGTGAAATCACCCTTGGCCCGAATAACGCCATGACAGTGACAGAATTCATGAGAAAGGGTCCCAAAAACCCCATGTTGAAAATTTGGTGCAAAATTCCAAAAATGCCTGAGATATGCAACAAAGTTGAAAAAAACCATCTAGCCCATTATACAGCTTACCGGCATTTCCTCAGTTCGCAGTCGGCTTTGAAGAGTGCAGCGTGTTCCCGGTCCAGCGATGATCGTTGCACGAGCTCCGAGGTAAGTATGGCGTGAGGGTGTGGGGAGGCAGAGTGCGCAGTGGGTGGAGTGCGGGTTGTGGGAGGGCCAGGGAGAAGTCGTGGGACCATTTTTAATTACAGGTTCTTTAAAAAAAAAGAGCGACACGGGGCGTTTGCCACGCTGGGTGGGCTCCCAAGCGTGGCAGCAACTGTTTGGGGAGGTGGAGCCGGCGGGGGTTGGCACCCGTCGGCAGGCAACGCAGGACATTTTGCCACGCTGGGGTGGGCTCCCAGCGTGGCACCAAAGCAGGGGGGCGTGCGCGCTGCCAGCACAGCGGTGGTTTCTTTGAAGAGAGGACCACCGCTGTCATACACAGCACCGCATCCGATTGGTGCAGGACCGCCATGCCTGCTCAATGGAGCAGGGGATTGCACAGGAGGGGCACACCTCCAAAGTGTCCCATTCTTCCAAGACGTTCCTTGCGCATGCGCGCAAGCGAACGTAAAAAAATGTAAATTACACTGATAAAAAACTTGACCCATTGTATAAATGGAACATACAGTGCCCCCATCGAAAATATCTCAGATATTTTCCTTGAGCACAGTATGACCTATGGCATCACTAGGTAAGCCGCCCTATCGTATATCAAGGTCAAACTGCACTAGGGGAAAATATCAGAAATATTTTCGATGAGGGCATTGCATATCCCATATATATATTTTGCTGCATACATTATGGTTACAGAGCCACAGACAAAGGGAAATGTGGAATTTGGTTTACAACCTTAATGTTTGCCCCCTCTTCTACATCCACTACCTTTGTGACCTAAGGCTAAGCTACAGCTCTGGGGATATACCCAACAGGTCCGTTGCTTTAAGATACAGGTCTGGGACCATGCCACATAAGTACCATATTTGATATAGTAGTAGCAGTAGTAAAATATTTTATTCATGATGGGCCCTATTCATGAACAGAATTGGTGGCTATGCACTGCGTAAGTTGGGTGCAAGTTGGGTGCATAGCCACCGTGCAGCTGTCTGAACCCACTGTGCCCCCTCCACTAGATGCATGAAGGGGACATGCTCCCTCCTATGCACCCAATTCCCCTGGCCGATCATGGAGCTCCATATGGGGGTGGGCCTGGGGTGGTGCGGGGGGGGTGCCAGCACTCCGTGCATTCACAGAACCATGGCGTGCTTTGCACGGAGGCTTCCAGCTCCACATCTGGGAGGCAGCCGTAAACCACCGGGGCTGGTTATGCGCTCCCCAGGGAGGCTGCCTCCTGACATGGAGGGAGGCAACAGCCCCCCCCAACAATGGCACCCCTGCCATCTGGGCACTTCTGGAGTCTGGGGTCGGACGGACGGGGTACACCCTCGCTTTTGCACGGTCAGTGCTCTGTGTGCTGGCCAGCAACATGGCGCTCATTGAGTGCAAGGGATTGACTGTATGTCCCTGCCGGGATCCACCGCTCTGCACCCACCTATCCCCCATGGACCTGTGCACCGGGGGGTGGGGCCATGTAAGGAAGCTGGGCAGGGGCCGGTGGTCATGAATACAGCCACTGTGTAGAAATCCCTGGAGTGCAGAGCTGTGTGCCCTGATATGCACCTCATGCGCATTCCTTTTAGAATAAGGGCCCATATGAATATGGATTGCCCATTAAGCAAAGCTCATTTTCAGTGGTGTTCTTGGTACAAAATATTGCAACAGAACAGTAGTCATGTCTTACATATACTATTCTGCTAATCTATAATATGTTTCAAACACATAGAAACACATATGCAATATGCATAAGACAATTATATATCATAAACATATTGCAATTCAAATGTTACAAAACATACCAATGCAGACATATAAATAATTAAGAGGGACTATCCAATGTTAATACAAAATGTAACTAATTTCTACTGCAAGGCAACATTGTGTGGGTTTCCTACCCTGCTCTGATAGCCAGGCTTTTATCTTGTGTATACAGTACTCATTAGTTTGCTTATTGGCCTTAATTTACAGGGGATTGCATTCCATGCTTTTGGGACAGGGTAGAAAAAGACAGGTCTCTCTATGGTAGTTTTCTGAGGGGGTATTACAAATTCAACTCCTTGTGCAGAACTGAGCCCATCTTTTAACTTCTCTCTGAGTTAAATTATTTAAGATGTAATCTGGAACCTTGTTTTATGCATATGTACATTAAATTTACCAGATGTATGTTTCTTCTATCAATCAATCTTATCCAACCCAGTTCTAAGTACAGATAGCAATGATGTGTTTGCTGGGGGGGGGGGGTCATCAAGGATGAAACAGGCAAACCTATTATACATTACTAGCTTTGCCAGCTTCCTCCCTGATGCCCCCAGGTAGAGGAAGTCCCCATAATCGAATACTGATACAATGATGGAGTACACAATTAGTTTTCATGATTCCTTTGAAAGACATTTTTTCATCCTGTACAACATCCCAAGCTTTCTTCCAAGGTTAGCCACTGTTTTACCTACAGTACGTGAATTACACACTTACATTTGTCATCCAACCAAACACCTACGTATTTGTAGGATGTGGTCTGCTCCATGGTTGCATTATTCCTTGTAGCCACCAACAATGTTTCTTTTGCTGAAATCAAATTATGAGTTCCCTGGAACAGCATAGTTCGTGATTTTTTAGGACTCAGAACTAGAAAAGAAGTCCCGAGTATCGTAATTTCATTTCAGTTTGTTTTATGCAAACTCTTGTTGTGTATATAGAGAATAATGCCAATGCAGGTGTGTGTTATGAGGACTTTTTTCACACACCTGAGATGTGTGAAAATTCCTCAGAAAACAAACTTTGTGCAGGCACTATTTTTTATAATAACTGGTGCGAGGTTTCAACAGAGAGAAAAACTGTAAGCTGTATTTGTGCAAGTGAGCATGTCCCTGAGCTGCCACCATATTCACACAAATACAGGCAAGTGAGAGCGCGAAGAAGCACAACGCTGTAATAACCTGCTATGAAGTTATTAGGGGATTCAGTGGGTTATTATGACATTTTATCAAGATTGGATATCCAGTCATTATAGGGGGTCACCAGTTATTATAGCACAGTATCGTCCACACATAAGTGTACGTTAACATCAGAGCTGTGTAAAAGTAAGTCATTCACATAGATATTGAATAATAGGGGCCCTAGTATGAACCCTTGGGGTACCCCTGATATAGCTTGTGCCGTATCTGAGGCAAAACCTCCCATGCTAGTGATCTGTTATCTCTCCTTAGCATAGGGATGTACTGATGTAAAGCCATGCACAAGGATGCAGACCTCTACTTTGCTTTGCAGGGTGGAAAGAGCAGACCCATGGTGCTTGATCCCAAACTTGTGGGCTGTAAGTGAAGAACCAGATGAAGCAGACGTGGAGCACAACTCCAGACCTGTAACTTGCTTCCTGAAGGGGCCTGCTGGCCCTATGTGAAGCAGCAGACCAATAGGGCATGGACCCAGACCTGCACCTTGCTTCATGCAGGGCTATACTGGTCATATGTGAGGCTGCAGACCCATAGGGTACTGTCTGGACCTGTATCTTGCTTCATAGTGAGTTCTGTGGGCTCTATATGAAGCAGCAGGCCACTGGGGCATGATCTCAAACTTGCAGCTTAAAGTAGCTGACCCATGGGGTCAGGTCTCAGAACAGTAGCTTGACATTTGTCACAAGGGTAAGGGATGGGGCAGGGGGTGGGTGATAGGGTCAAAAACTGTATGTGTTTTTTATCCTTGATGCATGCATTAATGTAGTGTTTTTGCAGTGACTTCCTTATATTTTGAAAAAGTATGGTGGCAGACATATAACTTGCATGGCCTGCGCAGAGTAGTAGTGGAGTAGTAGCTTGCTTTATACAGGACCTTGTGGGCTGAACAAAGCAGCAGATACTTTCCTCAGTGCCCTGTGGGTCTTTCATGAAGCAGCACACAAGTCGTATCCATTGGGCATAGCACCATTCCTGTAGCTTGCTTCACTCAGGGCCATGTGGGACCTACCCAAAGCAGCAGATCAATGGGATACAGAACCTGACCTCTAACTTGCTTTATGCAGTGCCCTGTAGCCAGTTTGTGAAGCAGCAGACTTGCCAGGGACACAAAGCAGCACACTCATTAGGTACAATTCCATACCTGTAGCTTAGTTTATGCAGGGCCTTGGGGCCTTAGATGAAGAGGAAAACCTGTAGGGCACAGTGCTGGACTTGCAAGATGTGCCATGCAGGGCACAGTGGGCCCCACATGAAGCAAAAGGCACATCAAATACAGTAGATATGAAAGCTGCCACTTTGGTGGTAGTTAAAGGAAGAGGTAAGAAACCTATCCCAAAAATCTGGACATAAAAAGTAAAAAAAATAAATAAATAATGAGTTACATGTGATATAAAAATAAAACAGTAAAAAAAGTCCTTTGGTATGCTAAGTTCTGTTTTTTTCTGTTGTTTTGGAGTTAGAATTTTGTGAGTTGTTTTTTTCAATCACCCATAGCTTTTGTAATTCTTTACATTTTTTTTTTTGTTTACCAAATTTGAAGGTCAGAGTGCTTAGCATTCCCCTCACGAGCATTTAAGTATGATGTTTGTATTTGGCCCCAAAGTATATTTTCTATGACACCAAATTCATGTTTTTTTCCTTTAAAAACTAAGTAAAGACATAATTTCTAAAGCATTATTTCTTTTGGTTGGTGATTGGTGGTTGGGAACTGAGTATAATACGTCAACCGGCCAAGGTGGAGGGAGGGCTGTGCCAGTAACCCACTGTGGGACCCTACAGACAGTAGGTGCTGGGGTGATGGGGAAGGATGGTAGCAGGGGTGCTAGAGGGTGGGTGAGAGTGGGGGAGTGTATTTATGTGGGAGAGAAGGAGGGTTGCATGACTGCTAAATGGTGGTTGAAAGTTGAGGGTTGTTTTTGTGTGGGTGGGGGAGGAAGGCATGGATGGTAGAGGGTGGGACACGTTCATTTTTGTTTTTATAGGTTTGCAGTCATCAGTTGACAAATCTGAAAATGATGGCTGGCTGAGGCAGAAGTGGGGCTATGTTGGTTGCCACAACTTTACAAGTAGCTGATGCTAGTGAGGGAGGAGGGTGGTATGGGTGCTACAAGGTGGGTGACAGTGGAGTATTTTTTTTTTTTTACAGGTTCACAATCATCAGGAGACAGATCAGTAGATGGTGGCAAGTCAAGTGGAGGGTGGGCTGTACCAGTCACCCACCATGGGATTCATAACATTACCAGTAGCAGATGCCAGTGTGTAAAGGAGGGTAGCATGGCTGCTAGAGGGTGGCAGTATTTTTTTTTTTGCAGGTTTGTGATCATTAGGGAACAGATCAGAAGATGATGACCTACTGAGGCGGAGCGAGTGCTGTGTTGCTCACCCACCATGGGATCCTTACTAAGTATGCATAAGGTTACCTATGGGGTGGGGATTGTAGGAACCAGAGAGTGGGTGCTAGTGAGAGGTTATCATAAACATTGGGGGGGAGGAATTAAAGTGAACCCCTAGATTGGGAACCCAGTGGTCATAAAATAGTTCTATAATTGAAAAGACACCAGATACCATATATGCCACTTATAATGGACTAGATTTTACGACACTTTTGTCCATTATAAGTAGTGTCCATCCAAACCAAAATTAATATTTTTGCAGCTGGCATTTAACCACCCATTCACCCATCTGCTCAGAGAAGACGTGTCAGTACCCCATAGAGTATGCTGTCTGTATTCTCTCTGTCTCCAGTCTCCCATGTGCAGATTTACTTCCCGACTCTCTGCATGAGACTGGCAAATTGATATTGCACAGTAAGGTACTTTTCTCATGTTGGCCTGCAAGCAGTGGTGTTTCTCTCTTTGTAAAGAAAGCTGATTTTCTTTTCAAGTTAGCTGCAAGCTGCAAGCAGCATCAGGATGAAGAGGGAACAGTAACTACATCAGACATCAGACTGCTGTATGCTACAGCTTACAGAGGATTTTTCTTCGACTCATCTGCTGGTAGCATTATCTCTCTCTCTCTCTCTCTCTCTCTCTCTCTCTCTCTATCTCTATCTCTCTGTCTTTCTAAGACAAGCTTAAATTTTTTTTGGAGCAGTGGGGGATTAAAACTTTGTGGCATTAGACTGCCACGTGCTACAGAATACAGAGGACAGTGTTTAGCCGCAATCAGCATCAGGTCGCTCTCTTTTCTGCACAGGACTGGATCCACAGACATTATGTATCGGGGGGGGGGGCAGTTATCACCTTGTTATGTGACACCATCAAGTAGCAGCTGTCAGGGAAGCCAATTAGCACCTCTACAGCCTTGGTCAGGTAGCCTTAAGAAGTGTCAGGGACGCTACCTGATCACAGCTGTGGAAGTGTTAATGGGCTTTGGGTGTCCAGTATAGCATGTGCCCCTAATTCGCTATAGCTAGTGATTTATAATGGAGCCCTATAGGACTCTGCTTTTGGCATCCAGGTTTTGTCCATTGTAAGTGGCTGTCCGTCTAAATAAAGCAAGGATGGTTTAAGTGGCACATACTGTACTGGAATTAGGCACCCGGTGTTGGGGGATATCTGACACTGGAACTGGGCAGCTAGTGTCAGAAACAAAAAGAAAGTGTTTTTTCTTTCATGGTTAACTTTAAAAGTCAATCATGAATGAAAAAAAGCATTGTGTTTGAGGCAAGTTTCTGTTGGCATCTGGGGGCAACACATTGTTTTTTGTTTGTGACTGACTAACCAGGGCTTTGTGATGTTGGCTTAGGTTCAGCAGCAGCTCAGCATTTCAATAAATGTAAGCAGTGTACTTCTAAAACTGAGTAGCATTTTCTGTTTTAAACTTTGCTTTATTAGCTAGAATACTGTGCATATACCAGACATACAAGTAATTTGTCAAAATAGGACATACAGGTTGATTCAGTCCAATTTAAAGTTACAGTTACTGGTTTGAATTTCCACTGCCAGTTATTGAACCCTTCTTCTTTCTTTCAGATGTGATCCTTCATCCTGGATCCAGCAGGTCCTTTTTAATTTATGTGTGACTTCGATGCCAAATCCGGTTCTCTCCAAGACTTCCCACAAAAAACAACCAATGTCCTGATCTCCCAGTTAGCACAGATCAGTTTATAATAAAAATCAACAAACTCTTTGTGTGACTAATTTATACCAGAACTTATATATGTTTAAGCAATTTATTATTTACTTTAATGTTGTTGAGTAAATTTCCACTTTTCAAAAGGGAATTCCTTCATCTATCATATATAGCGGACCTTGTAGGGAACCAAGACTCTCCCAGCCTGGGAGCCCTCAATGAATCCTTTTCTACTGGGACCCCTCTGATTAAGTGAGTAACTAAAATTGGTGGCTCCCCACCCCTCTATTATCCCATGGCCATTTGTTCTAACACTGTTATCCCACTTTGCTCTTCTACCAGATGCATAAATGGGAGCCAGACCTGATTATATGTATCTTTATGTAAGTATAAAGTTGCTGTTATTTCTTCCATCCTGGCTATTTCTTTTACTATACTCATCCAGTCCCCTACCTTCAGTAAGACTGGGGTAAGCCAGCATCTTGTAATCGCCTTACACGCTGCAGCTAATAATATTCCAATAATATTCCAATAAATGATTTCTGTTTATTGGATCTATGTCCTTTCGGTAGGACACCTAGAATTAATAATTGAAAATCAGGCATTTCTTCCCATTCAAACATATCTTTCATATGGGAACCTATTTCCATCCAAAAAGGTTTAATAACAGGGCAGTCCCCAAAAATACGGGAGTGAGTTCCTTTACCCAGACAATTTCTCCAGCAGCGATCTGATTCCCCTGGGGTATAATACTTCATCCTAGTAGATGTATGGAAGTACCTAGACACAATCTTCCTTCTGAACTCTTTCCAGTTATTTGATGAAGATGTGCGTCTAACTCCATCCTGTACCCTGTGCCACGTTTCTTCATTCAAAGATATATTTTGCTCCTTTTCCCATTCTGTTTGGCAAAGGGTGGGGGTAAACCTCTGATACTTCTATAGGCCACCATGAGTCTTGAAGTTCTTCGCTCTCCCATGTTATTTACTGAGTCCCAAATAACTTGGTCCAGTGGGATGGGGCTTTTGAATAGAACTTAAATTATTCCCTGTATGAATAAAGGACCTAACTTGAAGATATCTGAAAAATGGGAGGCGTGGGGTTGAAATTCCCTTTGGAGAGATTGCAAGGACTTAACCTGACCCTCCTGAACTAACTGGCAAAAGAACCTAAGACTCATTCGCTTCCAATGAGTGTAAACTAAGTCCATTCTAGGAGGGATGAACTCTGGGCAGCTAATTATTTCACATTTGTTATTTAATGTTTCTGTTATATTTAAATCTTTCTTAATTCCTCCCATATCCTATATGTGTGTTTGATCCAAGGGTTTTCTATTGTTTTATTTGATAAATATTTGGCAGAGCCCCCAAAGTCCACTAGAGGGTTTATCTCCAGCTCTCCCTGTAATTCCTGAGAAACCCAGCTGTTTGTGGGGTCTTTAGCCAAATATTGGACCCAAGTCCCTAGGTTTGCCAAATGATAATATGATCTCAAGTTTGGAAGACCGAGTCCCCCTTCCTCCCTAACTCTTTGTAAAGTTTCCCAGGCAATTCTGGGTCTCTTACCTCCCCCATGAAAAACTATGTAGTGCTTTATTTATTTTTTTCCAATCTAGTTTTGGAATCTGCAGTGGGAGGGTATTGAACAAAAACAAGAATCTTGGTAGTACGTTCATTTTGATGGATTCAGTCCTACCAAGAAGTGATAATGGAAGGAGATTCCAGTGCTTTAGATCTGTAAAAAACCTCTTGGAATAATTTGTTATAATTTACATGATAAAGTTGTGACAGGTCATTTGGGATGTGGATTCCCAAGTAATGCATTTGGGTGGAGACCCATTTATATGGGATTATCTGATCCAATTCCTTGGTGCATTGCCCACTGACCAACCTCACCTCTGTTTTATTTTCATTTATTTTAAAACCCGAGATATGGCCATATTGTTCCAATATTTGACACAGGATAGGGAAGGTTTGCAGAGGGTCCCTCAGATATAGCACAGCATCATCTGCATAAAGCAAAATTTTGTTTTCTTCTCCTCCAATCATAATCCCCTTTAGTCCTTTATGGTCCCTAATTGCTTTTGCCAAAGGCTCTATACTAAGGGCAAAACAGATGGGAGTAGAGGGCACCCCTGTCGTGTACCTCTGTTGATACTCAAAGTTTGGGAGACTGTATTATTTACCTTCACTTTGGCGGAGGGTTGATTGTAAATTTCTGTTATCCAATCTATAAATTGAGGCCCAAATCCAAATCTAACTAAAACTTCCCTTAAATAGTCCCAGTGCAAGCGATCAAACACTTTTTCTGTGTCAATAGCTATGGCTATTTGTGTATCCTTCCCTTTTTTCCCCAGATGTAGTATATTTAGACATCGTCTCACATTATCCTGCAGATATCTACTAGGGAAAAATCCAACCTGATCCGGATGGATCAGGTCCGATAGGACTACATTTACCCTGTTTGCTAATATTTTCGTAACAATTTTCGAATCAACGTTAAGAAGTGAAATTGGTCTTTATGAGCTACAAAGCTCAGGTGGCTTCCCTTCCTTGGGAATCACTGTTATGAAGGCTTCACTCCATGAACAGAGAGCCCTTCCTCCTTTTTTATTGAAGACTTGGACCAGGATAGGAGTCAAAGTCTTTTTAAACTTTTTATAAAATTCAGAGTTAAAACCGTCCGGGCCAGGTGACTTACCTCCCTTCAAATCCAAAATAACCTGTGCAATTTCCTGCGCTGTTATAGGTGAGTCCAGCTGTGTCTTAAGGTGTTCTCCCAACCTCAGGAGGGGGACTCCATCTAGAAGTTTCTTTATGGAGTCTTTTTTTTTGTACTGTTTGTAGGGGAGAGTCATACAAGTCCCTAAAATACTCCTTAAAAGTATTCACAATGTCATTTGGTGTGTATACTTGCGAGGGGGGAGATCTTCCACCTGTAGTCAGAGGCTTAACATATCTTTCTGCCTGCATACGTCTAAGACGGAAGGCCAGCAAGCGACTAGCTCTGTTGCCTGACTCATAATACTTTTGGTTCAGGTATTGAAGCTTCCCTTCAACCTGGTGATCTAACAAATCATTTAGTTGTTTCCTAATCTCTTGGATCTCTTTAAGGAGACCTACACTCTCCTGTCCTCCCCTTTGGGCCCTCCCTTCTAATTGTTTTAGTTTATTTTCTAAATTGTTTTGTTGTTCCACTCGGGCCTTTTTATAATGTGAGGCAAAGGAGATAATTACCCCTCGTAAAACTGCTTTACAACCATCCCAAAAGCACCGGGAGTCTGGGCCTGTGGGTGAGTTGTGGATCAGGTAATCCTCCAGTACTTCCTGTATATAGGTTTGAAACTCCTCCTTATCAAGCAAGGAGGAGTTCATCCTCCATTGTGTAGTTCTGTTCCAATCTCCCAACCTTAAGGTGAGTTCCACTGCTGAGTGGTCAGATACCACCTGAGGGAGGATTTCACATTGTGAAACTTTGTGGAAATCTGTTGTACTACATAGAAAATAATCAATTCTAGAGTGAACCTTGTTAGGTGAAGAATAAAAGGAGTAATCCCTCATTGTTTTATGTAAGTTTCTCCATATATCTGCTAATGCCAGTTTTATCATTCCCCCTCTAACTGCCCTGTTCATTCCTTTATTTGTTGCTGCATTTTGTGAAGAACAATCAAACTGAGGGTTGATGACACAATTAAAGCCCCCCCCCCCAGCAGGAGCATTCCGTCTCTTAAATCCACTATACTTCTAAAATCTGAGTGAAAAGTTGGGTTTGTCCCTGTTGGGGGCATATATATATTTGTAATATGTATTACTTGGTCAAATATCTTTCCAGTAATCACCAGTCCTCTTCCCCTTTCTATTATTGTCTGTGAGATGATCTCTAAGGGAATGTTTCTCCTACACAATATGGCCACACCTGCTCTCTTGCCTGATGGATGAGAAGAATAGTATACCTTACCCACCCAACTTCTCTTTAGTTTTTCATGTTCAACGTCTGAGAGTCTGGTTTCATGAATTAACCCAATATCCGCTTTTAATTTCTGCAAATAATGAAGTATCTTACCCCTTTTAATAGGTGAATTGACCCCTTGTACATTTAGCGAAACCACCTTCAGGGACCCCATTTCACAACTGAATAAAATGGCCCCATAAACTTTGTACTACTTGCTTCATTATGTTTGTATTTACTCGATATATGTCCATTCATTTCCATTTCCCAGAGAGTAACTCTTTTTTTCCCCTGGTTCCCCGCACATAATTAGTACCTGCATGACACAATTAACTTCATAACAGTAACAATGTAAAGTGCACCTGGAACAATTCCAGTGCATTAATTTGAAGTACTTAAAACAGAACTAGTCAAAAGCAACAGTCACAAATAATTTGTGAACTTAAACGTTTGCTTCCTAGGTGTAAGAATAGAACACGATTTTAACCTTCCTATAGTGGAAAGAATTGAGCCAAAGCTCCTGTCCCTACTGTGCGTAGGCCTGATTCAGTGAATCAGCAATCGTGGTGGACACCACTCACTGGCAGAGTAAAAGCATAAGGTCCTCACTATACCAGCGGTAACCCGGTGCACCCTCCCGAACCGCCCAGCACCTTATTCTAGGAGGGGAGGACAAGAACATAGTTCCACCAAACATTGGGGTCCCTTATCCCCCCCGAAGGCAGAGGGGGAAGAATGAACTAAACCCCGGACCTTAAAACCACCTCCACCCCCCCCCCCAAGTCTTCACCCAACCAGCAGTTTAGGGCCCAATCCTGTGAATCCGCTTCCTCTCTCCTCAGGTTATATATATCAGCCCCAGTGAGTCCAAATTAGTCCAAGACTTTCAGATACCATACCTAAAGTTCAGTTAATGTGCACCATTAATGTCTTTCAGGTCGCCCAATCTGCTTACAGGCCACTCTCCCCAACCACCGTAATACAATGGACAAGAGAGTGAAGTAATTGATTATGAATTTAAGCAGAACCTCAGGGGAGTTTAGGTGAATTCCCATAACTTAGGCACCTTCGGTGAGGTAGAATCTGATCTTGCTGTTTTGTTCTCTCTCCACGATGGCTTTCATGTCCTGTCCGAGGTGAGAGGGCCACGTGAGCGAAGAAGGATGTGTTGTTCTAGGTTTGCCTACTCTTTTCCAAGCTGAGCGTGCTATTTCCTTCACCAAATTGTCAGTTTGGCATTCTGTGCACTGGATACCAAGTTGTTTCAGCATCGGAGCTGCTTCGTAGACATTATCATAGAGAATGGGACCTTTCTGAGTGTGTGCATTTGTAGTTTGGCTGGGTAGTATAACTGAATTCAAATTTTCTTCTCCTTAGCTTGTTTAATAATGCCACATACCATTTTCCTCTTCTCATTTAGCAAATCTGAAAAGTCCTGATCAAAGTACAACCTCTGGTTCTCTAATTTTACCTCTCTCATTTTCCATGCAGTTTGCAATATTAACTGATGGTCCTGATAGTTCAGCATTCTGGTTATTATCAATTGGGGGCTAGATGCTTGATCTCTTGGCTTAACACCAAGTGAACGGTGTGCTCTCTCTATTGAAAGGGGTATTTTCTCTATGAGTTTTAGCACATCTCTCAAGATATGAAGGACAAAAGCTTCCATAGTTTCAAATGATTTCTCCATATCCTCTGGAACTCCGTAGATCCGGAAATTGTTCCAACGGGCGCGATTTTCCTGATCATCTAGTTTTATCTGGATTTCTTTTTCTCTTGTGAATAAGTACAGCAATGCACGATCATGCTGACTCGATGAGTCTGCGAGATTTCCTACATACTCCTCCACTGCTGTGGTGTGTTTGTCCATTGCTCTTAAATCAGCCTTGAGGTCCACGACCAAAGAGTCCAACCTATGCAAAGCTTTTATAATTCCATCCAGCTTTGAGGGAATTACTGCTTGATTGCCCCCATCAAGTCCATCTTCAGAGTCCGCTATGCTGCTGACTGGTGAAGCAGGTCATGTGTCTCTAGTTAGGCCCTGGGCCCTGTCCAATTCCATCGGGCTTTTTATTTTAGCCGCCTGAGAGGATCTATGCCTCAATCTGCCAGACGTCATTCACCTGAGCCTTAGTAAGTATCTTTTTTTATAAACTGACCAGAAAGGTTTCAATTCTGCTGCCAGTTTAACTGATTTTTAATCTGGGCGGCTCCAGAGCACGAGCACTAGGCTTCCATCGCCTGGGGTGACATCACTGGAAGTAGAACTGAGTAGCATTTTTGCATTACTTGCCTTATCGCTTTCCTGACCTTACCATGATTCAGCACTCTGTAATACACATTATCTCTGGCACCTTGCTTTTGTACTGTAGATGTGCTTGTTTTGCACTGATTGATTTTGCCCTCTTTGAGAGATAGTAAAATTATTTTGTAACAGTAGTTTTGTGGGTTAAATACGCAGGGATATCTGCCCTCTTTAAATTTATTGGATCTCCTAGTGTACATCCCAGCTTGTGTACTCTACTATTAGTATAGGCTTGCTGTCATTCTGAGTATGCAACTAGCCCCTGCACTATTAGCACAGTGTCCTTTAGTAGTTGGTAGTTCCATTATCTAATGAAGCCAAATCTATATATTGTTTTGTCATTTTCAAAGGCAAAAAAAAATCTTAAAACAGTTTATATGTACATTGTACAATCTGTAACTTAAAAACTACTAGAGTGTTTTGAAAATTGGCATGTGATTAGCCTCTGGGACAGAGAAGCTGCATGCCAGTTTTCAAAACCCTAGGTCCCAAGAAGGCTGAAATACATGCTAACAAAAATAAAGGTTTTGACACCAACACTAACTCAGTCCCAGAGCCATAGGAAGACATTTTGGTGCCCTGGGCAAGAGACTAATTTTGCTCCTCCCCCCAAAAAAAAGAGCCAGGGGTCGGCCCCCAGAAGCTCTGAGGGGTTTACATGCTCTGTGGTGAGTTTGAGGGCTTTTCTTGAAGAAAAAAACACACTTTTGTTACATGTCCCCTACTCCTGATTTCAGGGAATACTTCGCTCCCCTGGAACATGAGATGTAGGAGACTGGGTGGCTGAAAAAGAAAATGAAGCTCTCTTTTGCTAATCAAGCTCCAACAAATAACATTTACTACTAGTCTACACTCCCCTCTCTTCCCTGATGCCACATTGCCAGCTTACTGCAGAAACCAAAATTACAATAGCCATGAGCATAAAATGTAGTGTGCGTTGTGAACATAAAACATGGCCTCTACTTTAAAGTGGCCAGATTCACAACAGCTCACGAGCCAAGATCCCATTACCTTCAGAATTTTAATGTATTAAACTCGCTTCAACCTGATGATAAAGGCCAGTGGGTGTTCAGGAAATTTGTTTTCAGAGAAATCAGAGTTACACACACACACACACACACACACACACACACACACACACACACACACACTCCTTTTATATGACACAATAAAACTGTTTGAAACTTTTGTACAATTTCACAGACCTACTGTATGACTTTCACTGTGGATGTCTGTACCTATTTATGCACTCTGCACCATACTAGTACCAGGTCATGCCTGAAAAATCAATTTTTATGTCACCAGTGTACTCAGTCAGATGGTCAGTAAAATAAACAGAAGTTTGAACACCTTATTCCAAACTTCTGACCCCATACACAAAACATGACACTTTCAGACCCTTACAAAAAAATATCAGAACTCCCTTCAGAACCAGTTCACAAAGCTTAAAGCAGCAGTGCAGTGTGGGCAAAAAAAGTGATAACTCCCATCTTTTTTTCTAACATAAATTTCAGCCAGCTTCCACTTCCATAAAATGTTTTAGTTACACCATTTTTTTTTAATTTATAAATGTTTTAATTGAGTGTTTTTCACCCTCAAGAAAAACAGATGGCCAACACATTTGACTTAGAAATAGTATTGAGGCCTGGTAAGTGTTTAAGATCAAGAAAATAGATAAAACACATGGTGTGACACCTAGGAGGTACCTAGAAAAGTGAACTTGGCAGGTATACTAATATTTTGTTAACTGTAGCAGCCTGAATCTAGCGTTTTGGAAAAAAACTTCTTTTTTGTTGCACTGCTGCTGTAAGCCCTGCACCTCTCTAACTATAGCGTAGGCACTCTGCATCCAAATCTTTTGAAAAATCATCAAGCACAAAGTGCAAAATTCAAGAATCGATGTACATTTATTTGTTGTAGCCATAAATACCTTTTGATTTCTTGGAAATTGTATTTTTTTCTTGAACAACAAGAAGGACTCGAATAAGGTTTCCAGGGAGCAAGTGGATGGGCATCACAGAGCTGAGCCAGCCAAGCATTTCAAGTCCCAAACCCCACCTGGTGTGCTCGAGTCACCCGACCCACTCACTCCTGCACTCCTTGACCCCTACTGGAGCAGCACCGCACCGCTATTCCACTGCTCAGCCTGCTGGCCTTCCTTGCAACTTACTTTTACTTGCTGCCTGGTGGTGTGGTGTGTTCTGGACTCCTGGTTGGCCGACTCCCAACCCGATCCTGGACTACCTCTCTAACCCGACTCCTGCCACACTGATTTTGGCACTTGATGGCTGCTCTCCCTCTCTGGCTAAGCTGCTTCTCTCTTCTGGGCTGGGTGGGTGCCTGGACCACCACCTTTACCGACTCCTTCAACTTTCTTGGCCGTCCTGACTCCCGCCACATGCACAACATGGTGGAAGGACCTCCTCACTACAGAATTGACCAGACAGCAGACACACGCGTACTGCACCTAATAAGCCCTCCCCCCAGCCAATCACAGTGTGGCAAGTTGAAAGCCACTTGCCAATCAGTTAAATTAGATTTTCTTGGAGGAGAAAACCAAGCAGGCAAAAGGTGCCATTGGCGCCAAATTTATTTTAAATAATGTCAGTGCCGCCAGCCAATTAAACAGCAGCTGGGAGGGGTGAGGTGGCGCGGTCATAGTCTGCAGAAGGCACACGCACAGAGAAACCAAACAACCGGGGAAAAAAAGATAAAAAAATGCAGCATATGGAAAAATATTGCTGGGGCTCAGCCCAGGTCAAGAAATTAAAAAAAAAAAATAATAATAATAAGCTTAACAGGTGAAAATTGCGCCCCTCGGAGGCTTACACCTGGTGCGGGGGCACCACCCGCCCCACCCTTCCTACAGTACTACTCAGTCCTAACATTCAGTTATTATATTTTCAGGAATTGTATTTTAACTGTACAATATTGTATCATATCATATATCGTGTCATGTATCATGTATCATTTATCATATCCCATATATCATATATTATATCATATCGGTGCAGACTTTCATCTCCTTCTGATTTAACTATTGTAATGTGTTCTTCATGGGCTTGCCTGATAGTCTGATCCATTGCCTGCAGTGAGGCTTCTGACTGCTGCTAGGAAGTTGAATCATATTACTCTGTTGGTCTGGGGGTTCTGGGCAGGCTGCCTCTGAGATGGCAGGTGGATTACAAAGTTATTTTAGTCACCTTTAAAGCCCTGAAAGAATTGGGCTACATAAACTTGGGCTGAATCCCAATACTGACACTGTCGTGAAGAATGAGGTGGGTGCTGCACTCCTATGGTGCCATCTTTCTGAAGAAATGGTTCAAGGTCCCATTTGCCTGTTTTGGTAGTTGTTCAGGTGGATGTTAAAGATCTAGAGGCACTTCTCACAAAGATTAAGGGCAATTTTTATTAAAGGAAAATCAGCAAATACACAAACAAAATACATCAAATACTGTACATTCAAATTTCATAGATAGTATAAAACAAAAGGCAAAACATCACAGATATTAATTATTATGAAATGGCTAGTAAGAATGCCAAATCCTTAATGGTCAAGAGGTACTTTCAGCTGGGCTGTTATCCTAGCACAACAGCCCAGCTGAAAGCAGCACCAAGCAATCTGGACTTGACACCACCAACATACAAATCTGATGCAAAATGGCCACACATAACACAGCGGTACCCGCAGCATTCCTGGTTAGCCCCCGATTGCAGGGAAATATCATGTGGTCTTCTCCTCTAAAAAATGACTGTATAAAACAAACCAAGAAAAAAACACTCTAATTTACCTTAGCCTCAGAATGCAGCTAAAATTATGTTTTCTGCCAAAATTATGTTTTCTTGCACTGTGCCATCGCCTGCTCACTCATCCGCTCATCTGTCATTAAATGTCACTAAATGCAAAAGGAACAAAAAAGTCCAAAGCCCAAAAATAGTTCCTAAGATTAAACAAAAACTAAGAAGCTTCCCCTTTGTTGCATATAAATATCGAAATGATTTTTATAGGATTCTTTACTTCCACCAGTAATAATTATGTCTAGTAATTTGTTCCAGAGATTGGTTGTTCTTTGTGTAAAACAATATTTTCTTTTATCAGTTTTCAGTTTGCTCATTTTAACTTGTAATGGGTGTCCTCTTGTAACTGAGTTAATGTCCTTATGTTCTATATTAAATTAATTAATAAGTAAAGGGTCATTCATTATGTCATGGAAAAGTAGGAGGTCCCCCTAGTGCTTCTAGTCTCGAGACTATGTAACCTGAGTAACTGTATATGCTCCTGATATGACATGTTTTGAATGGGTTGTATTAATTTAGTATATCTACATTGTACTTTTTCTAAGTGATGTATGTCCACCAGTCTATACGGACTCCATAACTGGCTACAGAAATCCATATGTGGTCTTACATATGATAAATATAGGGGGTAACATAAATTCTCTAGATCGACTCTTTATGTTTCATTAATTGCTCCAGTAATTCTATTGGCTTTAGCAATAACTGTTGTGCCTGCACAGTTGATATTTAAAAACAAACAAAAAAATGGGCAGGCTGATAGCATTAATAGATCTGAGTTACCCACCCATCCCCCTGATCCAACTGCAGACTCTTTGTATGAACTTTTGTTTCAGCGGCCTGCTCTGCCCACAATGGCCAACAGTATGGTAGCGCCCCAGTCTGACTGACAGCAGGTAAACGCGGCCTCCTCTGCCCTGATGATAGGCTAGTTTCTGAACCCACTAGTTGCCCTCCCTTTGCCCTTACCTGAGCCACAAATATGCAGCATTGACTCCACTTACTGGCAAAGTAGCAGCAACTCAATGTCCACTTCATACTATTTGTTTTAACATTTTTATTTTAAATAATTTAGTTTTTTTCTCCAAAAATTAAGAAGTATAAAATTATTTAAAAAACATAAAACCATTTTTAATTTAAAGGAGCCATTTCATAATCACAATAAGACACTCCAGAGGGTGTGTTATGGTGGGATAACGGCTCTTCTTGGGTGGTGGAAGCACTCTGCTTTGCCTTGTGCTTCAACCCACCCAAGATGGGCTGTTATCTCACCATACTGTCCCACCCCTGTGCCCTATTGCTTAATTATGCATTATTGTAAAGGTATAATACTAAAGGGGAGACAGAAAAGAAAAGGAAGAAAAGATGAAAGAAATACTCATACAAACTCTACTGCTAACTGATCCTTATTTCAACCCTTGCCATAATTTTAAAAACATTTCTTTGGGAAGAGTCCTATATTCTTATTCTCTTATTTGAGTCAATGCCTTTTGAATTTGATCCAATAATACTTCAAGTGGGTTAAATTTCTTCTGCAGTACAGATTGTCACCTAATCTGTCATATTCACTGTTTAATACAGGCAAACAGTAAAAACAGTGCACTTTGTGTCCATCATTCCCAGTCTCTGGGGGTGTATCCCAAAATTAATGTGGAATACTTTACTGTCCCTAACTTAGCAAAAGCCCATCTGACTGCTACTTGGGTCCAGAAAGGTTTAATATAGTAGAGTGGCCCTGTATGTCAATGAAAATATCAAAGCTACAGAAATTCAGAATACACATAAGGAGCCAGAAGAACTGTGGGTCACCCTGGAAATAGGAAATGGGACAGCCATAAGAACCGGGGTTGTCTACAGGCCCCCAGACCAGGGGGAGGACATAGACACGTTACTGTTAGAAGATATACAAAACATGACAGCTAAAGGGGAGGTTCTGATAATGGGAGACTTCAACATGCCGGATACAGATTGGTCAATACCAGCAGGAACATCTGCCAGAACTAGACACATGGTGGATTTCCTGCAGGGGGAGGGCCTCAAACAACTGGTACAACAACCCACAAGAGACAGGGCTATTCTAGATCTAGTACTGACTAACAGGGAATGGGTCACAGATCTCCAGGTAGAAGGTCACCTGGGGGCCAGTGACCATCACATGGTTCAATTTGGCCACTACATCTAAATCATCCCATTCCAAGGCAAAAATATGGGACTTCAGAGGAGCTGACTTTGATAAGATGGCCAACAGAGTTAAGCTAGCCCTGGCAAAAAGAAACATGGGTGAGGGGGGTATTAGGAAAAGTAGGCAAGCATTAAGGATGCAATACTTGAAGCAACATCCCATTGTGTTAGACAGAAAAGGAAGTGCAAAAGAAGAAGGAAACCATTTTGGTTCTCAAATACAGTAGCAGAAAAGGTCAGAGCCAAAAGGCTGGCCTTCAGGAAATATAAGGGAACACAGCGGGATGAAGATAGGGAGGTATACCAAACTGCCCTAAGGGAAGCAGGGAAGGCAGTAAGGCAGGCAAAGTCCCAAATTGAGGAAACACTAGTACGAACAGTAAAAGAAGGTGACAAGACTTTCTATAGATACATTAGTGAAAGGAGAAAGTCCAGAGGGGGTATTGCTAAGCTCAATGGAGAAAAGGGGCATGTGGTAGCTTTTAATGTTTTAAAGTTTTCAGTAATAACATTTGAAACAAATGCATATTATATATAGGGGTTGGAAAAAAATGCCTCGAGAAAATATATAGATAGCTAGTGATATCAAGATTGTTTTTGTTGTTTTAAACATACCTGCTGTACATTTGTAGGGGTACCTTATGGTGTTGAGATAGTTTTTATTAAGAGATTAAACCCTGTTATATTTGGAAAATCTATATATGGTAAATTTCATTAGTTTTTAGTGTAGGTACATACTTTGCAACATGGATAAAACATTAACCATTTTCCTGGTGATAGTATGTTCTATGCTTGGTATTTCTTTTAAGCCTGGAAATGTAAACTTTAAGCATGGAAATGTGATTGGAGATAGTTTGGGAAAATTGTCTGTTAAACAATATGGGGACACTCAAATTTTACCTTTAATTATCTTGGGGACAAAGATTAGGCCAATTGCCCAGCTGTTAACTCAAATTCAAAGTTCGATATTTTGCAAATTGGCTGTTTTGATAGGTAAATGGAAATTGAATTGTGAGGCAAACTATAGATATTATTTTTGTCTCATGATTCGAAGACTCTTTTTAAAACAGTATGGAATGGTTGCAAAATTAAAAATTCTTATAATTCTGAGATTATTGAAGTCAGGAAATATCCATTTAAATCCAGGGCCAGGTGATGAGAATATATACACAGCTGATATTTTACAAAGTAATAAGCTTTCATTTCTTCAGCTGAATGCTAGGAGTTTTGTTTCAAAATTTGATATGATACGGGAGAGGATTCTGGAATATAAACCAGATGTCACAATAATAACTGAATCCTGGTTAAATAAAAAGGTACAGGGTGAAGAAATACAGGTACCTGGTTATCAGATATGGAGGCACGATCGTGGGAAAAGGGGTGGGGGTGTTTTGGTTTATGGTACTACAGTTTTGGAAATTAAACATCTAAATTGTGTTAGTACACCAGGTATGGAAAAAGTAGTTTTGGAGATAAAAATTCCATATTGTAGACCATTATTACTGATGGGTTGTTACCTCCCCCCTAAGGGAGATGATAAACAGTTTCTTGTCCTCCAAGATTTTCTGCTGCTTTATAGGGAAAGTCATGAGCTTATGGTTATGGGGGATTTGAATATAGATTGGGCGAGGGTACCACCCACCAGCAAATTAATGGATTTAAAAACAACGCTGGGCCTGTCTCAGTTAATTACTATGGCTACAAGATTGAATGCCAAAACTCCCAATTCTTCCACTATTTTGGATCTGATATTCACCTCTGATCCTATTAACTATTCAGTGGCTGGAGTGCTTCCAGACACTTTTAATGACCATCAGATAACTTTTTGTGTTAGGAAAACAGATGAGCAATTGAGTGTTCCCCAAGTTAAAATTTACCGTAGTTTTCAAAACTTGGATTATACATCTTTTATGGTTGAATTGGAATCTAAAAACTGGAATAGACTAACTCTGATCCCTGATATAGATAGTGCTTGGTCATATTTTTGCTGCAAATTTATGTCTGTATGTGACATTTTTGCACCCACTCAAAGTAGGAAAGTCAAACAGAAAAATTCCCTTTGGCACAATGTAAAGTTAAGAAACTACCGTAAGAAAAGGGATGCTGCATGGAGGTTAGCAAAGAAAAAAAAATGAGAGAGTGCTTTGGGAAAAATATTGAGCAGCGCGTAACCTGTATATTACACAAATAAGGAAAGCAAAATCAGATTTTTATTTAACTGGATTGGCAGCTGAACAGTTTAAAAAACCTAGGGATTTTTGGAATATGGTTAAAAAGTTACAAGGAAATAAGATCTCAGAACTGCCTAATGTTTTTATGGTAGAAAATGGCCCACTGAAACTTTCAGATGGGGCAGCTGCTGTATTAAATAAAATGTTTGTTGATGTAGGGCTTTCCCAGATTAATGTATGTCCTCCTCTTGGTACAATCCAGCAAGAGAAAAACCAAGAAAAGAGGGCTGAAAATGGACCATTGTTCTGTTTTCAAAATATCATTCCATGTCAAGTTTATCGGGAATTGCTGAAATTGGAATATAAACAAGGCCCAAGATCCAGATGGGATTCCGTCTTTTTTGCTTAAAATTGCTGCCCCAGTGATAGCCCCAATACTGGCTGACCTTTTTAATCTTTCATTAAAAACTGGTACCTATCCATTAGCCAGGAATCAGGCAGAAGTGATACCAGTGTTTAAGGGAGGTCAGAAAAATTATATGCAAAATTATAGACCAGTATCATTGCTTTTGGTCACTTCTAAAGTGTTTGAAAAAATTGTGGTTTCTCAATTAAATAGTTACCTTGGAAAAAATAAAAAAATATAATAAATATCAATCAGGTTTTAGGGCACAACATAGTACCACTATTACACTTGTTAAAGTTGTGTCGGACATCCAGGTGGCCATGGACAGGGGCCTCCTGGTTGGGGCCATATTTATCGATCTGTCGAAGGCTTTCGACACTTTGGGCCATCAGGTGTTGATTGAAAAACTGAGATCTGTTGGCCTCAGCCAGGGAGCCCTGGATTGGTTCCATGGCTACCTGGATGGCAGACAACAAAGGGTTAGGTTGGGCAGTAATTTTGTATCCAGTTATTTAAATATTAAATCTGGTGTACCTCAGGGGTCAGTGCTAGGACCCATCCTATTCAATATATATACAAATGGTGTCAGACATCTGATGAATGAGGTCTGGCATCATTTGTATGCAGATGATACAATATTGTATCTTGAAGGGAAATCTGTGGGACATATACAGGAAAAATTACAGAAATATTTCAATATACTACAAATATATTTTTCAGAACATGGTTTGGTTTTAAACCCACAAAAGTCACAGGTAATGTTGTTTTCAAATAAAAAAGTACCTGTGGACTTGGACATTGAGACATTGGATGGGTGTAGCCTGGCCTCTGTGGACTGCTATAAATACTTGGGAGTCTGGTTGGACTCCCATTGTAGTTGGGATTTTCATATTGATAACTTGATACAAAAACTGAGTAAAAAGTTGGGGGCCTTGTATAAATATAGAAATTGTCTCTCATTTGATGCTAGGTTAAAGATTGTGAATTCGATGATAATTCCTCATATTGATTATGGTGATGTCGTATATAAAGGGGCAACTAGGGGCAGTTTGGGAAAGCTTGATGTTATCTATAATAGATTTGTGCATTTTGTTTTGGACGCACCTTGGAAAACACACCATTGCACCCTTTACAGGAACTTAAATTGGATATCCTTGACAGAATGGCGAAATATGCATGTGCAATGGTTAATCCATCGCTGTTATTTTAAAAAAGCACCAGGATATTTAGCAGAGTTCCTGGAGGAGTGGAATGTTAAGGAAGGGCTGAGATCTGCAGGGGAAATAAAATTTAGGGTACCATTTATGAGAACAGTGAGGGGCCAACATTGTTATGTATATGAGGGTCCAAAATTGTGGAACTCATTGCCAGGACATCTGAGGTTATGCACAAATAAAACATCTTGGAATGTAATAAAATCATGGCTTGTAAAGGAAGCAATGTCCTTAAAAACTTGATGTACTTGAGATATTTGCATATAAGGTATATTGTTGTAACTTTTCTTTTTCCTTGTCCATGTATGTATGTATAATGTATGTATTGTATTTTCTTAGAAAACTGATATTTTTGTACAGTAGGATCCCATTGTAAATTAGCTGATGCTAAATTGGGTTTTATCCTGTTTCTGATATCAGAAATAAATTTTTTACTACTACTACATGTGAGGAGGAGGACCCTGTAAAAGCATCTATCCTGAATAGATACTTTTGCTCAGTATTTACTGAAGAGAAGGTAGAGCAGGGCCCACAGCTCAGCACCATGGACACAGGGGGGAGGGAGGTGAGCACTACTCCCTTCACAAAAGAAAGGGTCCTACAAGAGTTCGCTAAGCTCAGGGTGGATAAGGCAATGGGACCTGATGGCATACATCCCAGGGTACTTAAGGAGCTAAGGGTGGAACTAGCAGAGCCATTAGCAGAACTGTTTAGTGAGTCTCTGAGCACAGGAGAGGTCCCAGAAGACTGGAGAAGGGCTCATGTGATCCCACTCCACAAGAGTGGTAGCAGGGAGGAGGCAGGGAACTACAGACCAGTCAGTCTTACCTCAGTAGTGGGCAAGATTATGGAGGCACTCCTTAAGGAAAGGATAGTGCAACACCTGGAATCCATAGGAGCACAGGATCCAAGACAGCATGGGTTTACAACAGGAAGGTCCTGTCAAACTAATCTCATAGATTTCTTTGACTGGGTAACCAGAGTGGTGGACCAAGGGGGAGCAGTTGATGTCTCCTACCTTGACTTCAGCAAAGCTTTGACACTGTTCCACACAGAAGATTGATAAATAAGCTGGGTAGACTCAGGGTGGGTCAGAAGTTGGTCAACTTGGTGGCAAACTGGTTGACGTGCAGAAAACAGAGAGTGGTGGTAAATGGTACACAGTCAGAAGAGATGCAAGTCACAAGTGGGGTACCTCAGGGATCAGTCCTGGGGCCAGTCCTCTTCAATATCTTCATTAGTGACCTTGCAGATGGACTAGAGGGTAAGGCTTGTCTGTTTGCAGATGACACCGAGATCTGCAACAGAGTAGATGATCCAGATGGGGTGGGCAGAATGAGAAGAGATCTGGATAAACTAGCAAAATGGTCAGAAGAGTGGCAACTGGGATTTAAAGCAAAGAAGTGCAAGATCATGCACATAGGGAAGAGAAACCCTGAAGCCATCTATAGGATGGGAGGGGACTTGCTGGCAGTCACAAAGGAAGAAAGAGACTTGGGCATCATCATCACTGATGCCCTGAAATCATCCAAGCAGACCTCTAAAGAAGTAGGTAAGGCTAGGAGGATGTTAGGGTATATATGTAGGGGTATCACAAGTTGTAAGAGGGAGGTAATAATCCCTCTTTACAAGACACTGGTTAGGCCCCATCTGGAGTACTGCGTGCAGTACTGGAGGCCAAACCTTCATAAGGACATTAACCAAATTGAGGCAGTCCAGAGAAGGGCAACCAAAATGGTGCAGGGACTGCATCAGAAGACACATGAGGACAGATTAACGGAGCTCAATATGTATACCCTTGAGCAAAGGAGGGAGAGAGGTGATATGATCGAGACATTCAAACACCTTAAGGGCATTAACAAGGTGAAAGAGTCTAACATGTTTAAACATAAGAAAAATAGCAGGATAAGAGGACACAGCATGAGATTAGAGGGAGGCCGATTAAGGGGGTATGTGAGGAAATTCTTTTTCACAGAAAGGGTGGTGGATGCATGCAACAGCCTACCTCAGGAAGTCGTGGCTATGAATACAGTGCAGGGCTTCAAACAGGCATGGGATAGGCATAAGGGAGCAATATAGATGAGTATGAATAGATAGGCCACTGACAGAGCAAAGGCCGATGGCATATTTACAAGGTAGAAACAGAAATGGGCAGACTGGATGGGCCTTGCAGTCCTTATCTGCCATCAACTTCTATGTTTCTATGTTTCTATATAAGTACAGGCAAAAAATAAATGCCCCATAGTTTCAATTGCCTGCTGACACACTCCTCTCTAGGACATACTCGATCATCCATCTTTTTATGTTTAGCATTTCCCTTAACATTCAAACTGCCATATACTCTCAACCATAAGACATCCCACATTTTCTTGGGAATTCTGCCATCCATCAATTGTTTTGTGATGCTTTCTGGAGCTATACCACAGTCAGGTGCACAAATTGGCTTTGGATAAATAAACATGTATTACTACACACCATATAGAACATAGAAACATAAAAACATAGAATTTGATGACAGATAAGGACTGTTTCACCCACCTAGTCTGCCCATTTCCCTACCTAATGAATAAGCTGCAGATGATAGTTAACCAACAGCATAATTTCTGCTACCCCCCCACTAGAATTGCCTTATGTCTATCCCATGCATTCTTAAATTCCGCATTATTTTTGACTCCACGATCTCTTCAGGAAGGCCGTTCCATGTATCCACAACCCTCTCCATGAAAAAATATTTCCTCACATTACCTCTGAGCCGTCCCCCTCTATCTTCAGATTGTGCCCCCTTGTTCTTGCAAATCTCTTTTTCTGAAAGATGCTACCCTATTGGACTTTGTTGATTCCCTTGATGTTCTTGAAAGTTTTTATCATGTCATCCCTCTCCCTCCTTTCCTCGAGGGTATACATATTAAGTTCCTTTAGTCTCTCTTTGTATGTCTTCTGGTGCAGACCCTGCACCATTTTAGTTGCCCTCCTCTGGACAACCTCCATCCTGTCTATGTCCTTGCGGAGATGGGGTCTCCAGAACGGCATGCATTACTCCAAATGGGGTCTCACCAATTGTCTGTACAGAGGGATAACAACTTCCTGTTTTTTTACTGTCGATGCCTCTCCCTATGCATCTTAGTATCCCCCTCAGCCCTCCTTACTGCCTTCTCACATTGCTTGCCCACCTTTAGATCATCTGATATGACTACCCCCAGGTCCTTTTCCATTTTTGTTGTTGTTAGTATCTCACCCCTCCATTGTGTACTCTTCCCCTGGATTTTTGTTTCCCAGGTGCTTTACTTTGCACTTATTTGTGTTGATTCTAAGCTGCCATACATTTGACCATTCCTCCAACCTTGCCAAGGTGGAAGACTAGGTTTGTTGGCCAAGGAACCTAGCTTCACCTGAGCTCTTTTCTTCCAGGTTACTTGAAAGGACAGAGCAAAGAGAGCAAGGAAAAGGGTTAAGGATTCTTTTAGCTAGGCAGATTTACTGTGTGTTGTTATTTTTATTTTGTACTCACAGGCATTGTTACTGTTTGTTGCTAACATTTTATTGCCTTATTTTTCTCTGATTCAAATTGTTGTTGCTGGGTATACCTTCTGCTGCATTATTATAGGGTGTGCCTACAGATGTGTGCTTACAGATTACTGCTGTAATCTTCTGATTCAGATTGTCTTTTGCAAGGTATATCTTCTGTTACTGCTTTATGTTTCTCTGTAGCAAAGTGTTTCTTACAGGGTATATCTTATGTGAAATTATTACAGGTGGTGCTTTACAGGTTTTACAGTTTTATCTATCATTAGGATAAGCTTTTAGGGATACTGCATTTGTTGCTGGCTGATTGTTTCTGATTTACCTCCTTGTTTCTTTCATCCATGGTTCTTCTTTTTCGGCAGGGGAAGGACCCAGCCACCCACCTCCATCTCCAACTACCCCACACTTCACTCCTTTTATAGGGTAGCACAGTTGTAACATTTCCTGTAGCAAAGCAGGAAGGGGTGGATCAGTCGGGTATCCACCCAGTGACCTCATTTACAGAGGCACTAGTAATTTAACTTGTTATAACAAGTTATACAAAAACAAACAAACAAAACACAAATCAAATGTTTGCTTCCATTTTCTTCCTTCTAATTACTCTGACCAGGTTATAAACCCAGCAACTTATCTGGAATGGATATCATAAAAGGGACACTGTCAGCTTTGTCGCTAAGTTTGGCATCGTTTCGAAGCAGTGTCCCCCAAAGCACACACTAAACAAACTATCAGTGTAAAATGACCCTGCATGTCCGAAAAGTAATATTTTTACCTGATTTCCATGATTTACCATTCTTTTTCTGTCCGACCAACCCGAACGTAAGTCAGCAACCTCCAGAAGCACATCGATCCCAAAGGCATGCATCTAACAGGCGCGACCCGCAGCGATTGCAATTTTAGCATGCCCTACAGACAGAGCAGCTAAGAAGTATTTCAATACCCTAAATTGAACTGTGCCTCTTGTGACAAGAAACAAGGCGTAATACAGCTAAAATATACACCTAAAAAGCAGAGCTTAAATCCCGCACATGTGCAATAACGTCTTGGAGCAGAGATCCCATGCAAGTGCAGGAACATGCCGCTATTGCGCATGCGCGGGATTTATACTCCACTTTTTAAGTGTCTTTTTTAGCTGTATTACGCCTCATTTCTAGTTACAAGAGGCATAGTTCGATTTAGGGTCTTGAAATACTTCATTTAAGTAGCTCTGTTTGAGGGCATGCTAAAAGTTGCAAAGCGTACATGTGCTCTGTTACAGACACGTGCCTTTCGAATGGATGTACTTCTGGAGGTCAGCTGACACGTTCGGACAGAAAAATAATGTGAAATTGTGAAAAACAGGTAAAAATATTACTTTTGGGACATGATGGGCCATTTTACACTGGTAGTTTGTTTAGTGTGTGCCTCGGGGGGTACTGCTAATAAATTATGAAAACCATAGGGACAAAGCTGACAGTGCCTCTTTAACTGCAGGTACTGAGGAACACTTTTCAGAAGGGCAGTTTTACAGGATTTGGGACACTGTCCTACATGCTGGGCCACTGAAGATCCAAGGGCTCAGCTCCAGACAGCATGGGCAGAGATTTTGCACCTCAAATTGCATATTCCAGAGGAAATATATTATAAGTGCCACCCACCATTTCCCCAACTTCCAACAGAAGCACTTCGACTGCAGAGGATAGTTGGTCCAGGAGATTGGCAGGTGGTTAGAAGGGGAAAATCGGGTGCCCCATCACTCGGTGCTCTTCAACATATCACATCCACAAACCATATAAAAACTACAAACAGGTATCTGCCTCTATCTCTGAAATCAAACAAAGGGGCAAAGGACACTGTAGAGTAGGACACTGCAGCATATGAGCTAGCACAACATAACTTGCCCAAAACAGGAACCAAAACAAAAAAGGCAAAAAGGAAACCCAAAAAACTTGTGTTCATAGGAGACTTCATGATTAGGGGAGTTGATAACTATCTCCAGTCAGGGGTAATGGTCATATGTCTCCCAGGTACATCAGTGTGGAGAGACACTGACCACATTGCTAAAATTGTTCAGGAAGCAGGAGAAAACATGGTTGTCCTGGAACACATAGGGACTAACGATCTCGCCAGCCGGTCAGTTGTGGAGGCCAAGGAACACCTGACCAGGCTGGGTGACAAACTATAATTCATTTCATCTGGCATCTCCTTCTCTGAGATCCTGCCAATCTGGGAGAGGGGACAGATGGACAGAAGGTCAGAGAAGGGGAGATAGGAGAGCTAAACATGTGGCTCAAGGTCTGGTGTCAGGAAAAAGGACACACATTTGTAGGGAACGGGCAACAGTTTTGGGAGTGAAAGTTCTTTAAATTTGATGGACTGCATCTGACTAAGGAGGGAGTCAGTGCATTGGGACAGAAGTCTGACGTGTTTGCAGAATATTTAAACTAGCAAATGGGGAGAGGGGTGCAGCACCCCATATGTCAAATGGGAAGAACACCCCCCAGCTAGTGGTCAAACAGGAGTTCAGCATGTTTGTAGTTCATTTGCATCACCAGGTAAGAAAAAAGGTCCGGCTCCCCATACGACGCACGGGAGAAACGCCAGACCTCTCCCAACAACTAACATACTGAAATCTGGCCAATGGAAAATTATGTATATAATAACACAAATGCTCGCAGTCTGGGAAACAAGATCTCAGACCTATAGGCAATAATGACAGAGGCTAAACTGGACATAATAGCCATTAGCAAGACATGGTTTACCAGTTACCACACTTGGGAGACTTCAGTACCTGGCTGTGTACTGTTCAGAAGAGACCAAGGTGCAAAAAGGGGCCGTGGAGTTGCTCTTTATATCAATGAAAATATCAAAACTACAGAAATTCAGAATACACATAAGGAGCCAGAAGAACTGTGGGTCACTCTGGAAACAGGAAATGGGACATCCATACAGACTGGGGTTGTCTACAGGCTTCCAGACCAGGGAGAGGACATATACACATTACTGTTAGAAGATATACAAAACATAACAGCTAAAGGGGAGGTTCTGATAATGGGAGACTTCAACATGCCAGATACAGATTGGTCGATACCAGCAGGAGCATCTTCCAGAACTAGACATATGATGGATTCCCTGCAGGGGGAGTGGCCTCAAACAACTGGTACAACAACCCACAAGAGACAGGGCTATCCTAGATCTAGTACTTACTAATAGGGAAAGGATCACAGATCTCCAGGTAGAAGGTCACCTGTGGGCCAGTGACCATCACATGGTATGGTTCAGTTTGGCCACTAGAACTAAATCGTTCCATTCCAAGGCAAAAATATGGGACTTCAGAGGAGCTGACTTTGATAAGATGGCCAATAGAGTTAAGCTAGCCCTGGCAAAAAGAAATACCGGTGAGGGGTACAGGCTAAGTGGGCAAGCATTAAGGATGCAATACTTGAAGCAGCATCCCATTGTGTTAGAGGGAGAAGGAAGTGCAAAAGAAGAAGGAAGCCACTTTGGTTCTCAAAAACAGTAGCTGAAAAGGTCAGAGCCAAAAGGCAAGCCTTCAGAAAATATAAGGGAACACAGCACAATGAAGATAGGGAGACATACCAACCTTCCCTAAGGGAAACAGGCAAGACAGGAAGGCAGGCAGAGGCCCAAACGAAGGAAACACTAGCACAAGCAGTAAAAGAAGGAGACAAGACTTTCTATAGATACACCAGTGAAAGGAGAAAGTCCAGAGGGGGTATTGCTAAGATTAAAGGGGATAAGTGGGTGTGTGAGGAGGAAGACCATCTAAAAGCATCTCTCCTAAATAAATACTTCTGCTTAGTATTTATTGAAGAGAAGGTAGGGCAGGGCCCACAGCTTAGCACCATGGACACGGGGGGGGAGGTGTGCACTAGTCCCTTCACAAAAGAAAGGGTCCTACAAGAGCTCAATAAGCTTAGGGTGGACAAGGCAATGGGACCTGATGGCATAAATCCCAGGGTACTAAATGAGCTAAGGGTGAAACTAGCAGAACCATTATTAGAACTGTTTAGTGAGTCTCTGAGCACAGGAGAGGTCCCAGAAGACTGGAGAAGGGCTCATGTGATCCCACTCCACAAGAGTGGTAGCATGGAGGAGGCAGAGAACTACAGACCAGTCAGTCTTACCTCAGTAGTGAGCAAGATTATGGAGGCACTCCTTAAGGAAAAGATAGTGCAACACCTGGAATCCATAGGAGCACAGGATCCAAGACAACATGGGTTTACAAAAGGAAGGTCCTGTCAAACTAATCTCATAGATTTCTTTGACTGGGTAACCAGAGTGGTGGACCAAGGAAGAGCAGTTGATGTTGTCTGCCTTGACTTCAGCAAAGCTTTCAATACTGTTCCACATAGAAGATTGATTAATAAGCTGGGTAGGCACGGGGTGGGTCAGAAGTTGGTCAACTGGGTGGCAAACTGGTTGACGGGCAGAAAACAGAGTGGTGGTAAACGGTATACAGTCAGAAGAGATGCAAGTCACAAGTGGGGTACCTCAGGGATCAGTCCTGAGGTCAGTTCTCTTTAATATCTTCATCAGTGACATTGCCGATGGATTGGAGGGTAAGGTTTGTCTGTTTGCAGATGACACCAAGATCTGCAACAGAGTAGATGATCCAGATGGGGTGGGCAGAATGAGAAGAGATCTGGATAAACTAGCAAAATGGTTGAAAGTGTGTCAACTGGGGTTTAACACAAAGAAGTGCAAGATCATGCACATAGGGAAGAGAAACCCTGAAGCCACCTATAGGCTGGGAGGGGAGTTGCTGGCAGTCACAAGCGAAGAAAGAGACTTGAGCATCATCATCACTGATGACCTGAAATAATCCAAGCAGACCACTAAAGCAGTAGGTAAGGCTAGGGGGAAGTTGGGGTATATTAGTAGGGGTATCACAAGTTGGAAGAGGGAGGTAATAATCTCTCTTTATAAGACACTGGTTAGGCCCCATCTGGAGTACTACGTGCAGTACTGGAAGCCACACCTTCACAAGGACAAATTGAGGCAGTCCAGAGAAGGGCAACCAAAATGATGCAGGAACTGCATCAGAAAACATATGAGGACAGATTAGTGGAGCTCAATATTTATACCCTAGAGCAAAAGAGGGAGAGAGGTGATATGATCGAAACATTCAAACACCTTAAGGGCATTAACAAGGTGAAAGAGTCTAACATGTTTCAATATAAGAAAAATAGCAGGACAAGAGGACACATCATGAGATTAGAGGGAAGCCGATTAAGGGGTAATGTGAGGAAGTTATTTTTCACAGAAACGGTGGTAGGTGCATGGAATGGCCTACCTCAGGAAGTAGTGGATATGAATACAGTGCAGGGCTTCAAACAGGCATGGGATTGGCAATGGGTAGCAATACAGATGAGTGTGAATAGATAGGCCATTGACAGAGCAAAGGCCGATGGCACATTCATAAGGTAGAAAAAGAAATGGGCAGACTGGACGGGCCTTGCGGTCCTTATCTGCTGTCAACTTCTATGTTTCTATGATTCTGTGTAAGTCCCTTCTCATCCTTTCCACCCCACCTTGTGTATCCGCCCTGTTGCAGATCTTTGTGTCATCTGCAAAGAGACAAACTTTTTCTTCCAATCCCTCTGCAATGTCACTAATAAAGACATAAATGAGGACCGGTCCCAGTACTGAACCCTATGGTACCCCACTAGTAAGCCCCCTTTCTTCAGAGTGAACTCTGTTTACTATTACCCTCTGTGCCCTGTTGTCCAGCCAATTTTTTAACCAGGATACCACCTTGGGACCCACTCCAAGGCTGGCTAATGTGTATATTAATCTTTTGAGTGGGACTGTCTCAAATGCTTTGCTAAAGGCTAGGTAGACCATGTTCACAGCCCCTCCCTAGTCTACTACTTTGGTTACCCAGTCAAAGAAATCTATTAGATTCAAAAAACACGACCTTCCTGCTATGAATCCATGCTGCCTTGGGTCCTGTGCCCCTCGGGCCTCTAGGTACTCAACCGTTCTTTCCTTCAGAAGTGATTCCATCATTTTCCCCTACCACTGAGGTCAAACTAACAGGTCTATAGTTTCCTGCCTCTGCCTTGCTCCCACTTTTGTGAAGTGGAATCACATCCGCCCTCCTCCAGTCCTCAGATACCACCTCATCCTCCCATAATTTGTTAAAGAGGGTAGTCAGTGGTGTCACTAGTTCTACCTTTAGTTCTTTTAGAATTCTTGGGTGAATCCCGTCAGGCACCATTGCTTTGTCCACCTTCAGTTTTAAGAGTTCTTTCAGAACCCTGTCTTCTGTGAATGGACTGGTATCGACCTCCCTATCCAGAGTGTTTATATTGTTTGGTTTAGGTACCTCCCCCTCCTCTTCTTTTGTGAATGCTGAGTGGAAGTATTCATTCAGTATCCCTGCTTTTTCACTGTCACCCTCTGCCATATTCCCTTCCCTTTATTAAGCCCCAGTATCCTTGTCTTGGTCTTTCTTTGCTCCCTAATGTACCTATAAAAGGTTTTATCCCCCTTCTTAACAGAGTTGGCTATGTTTTCCTCACTTTGGGCCTTTGCTATTCTGACTGCCTTCCCTGACTCCTTCTGCTTTAAGTCATATAGTTCTCTGTCCTGCTCCTTCTGTGTTTCCTTATATTTCCTGACTGCTATCCTTTTCTCCTTAACCTTCCCTGACACATCTTTTGAGAACCACAGTGGCATTTTTCCTTCACTTTGTTTTGTTGATTTGCTTTACACAAAGGCTTGTTGCCTCTGTGATGGCAGTTTTGATTTGTCCCCATTGTTCTTCCACCCCTCCTTCCTGCCTGTTTGCAAGTGCTTTTCTGAGACTTAGGTACAACTGTTTTCCAGTTGAGTCTCATAGCATGACTGGTGACAAAGATCAACATTTAATTTTCTGAAAGCATACTATAATAAATTTTATTTCTGGACTGTTGAAAATTTCCTCCAACTCTTAATTATATGCCCTGTTAAATCTGATTGACAGTAGCTAAACACAGAGTATAGTAAGGGGTGTGAAGTAGGAGGGGCATAAGGGGGAAGAAGCCCACCCTCAGCACGACAAGTGTTTTGGCTCATTTATTTATTTATTGTTTTTTTTTTTTTGTTAAAGAAAATTATCTGAGGATCAGTAGCAGGATTTTTAGGACAGTAAATTAATAAAAAGGGAACTAGGAGAGCTTTAGTAGCAGACAAGTAGTGGAATAGCAGTATAATTGCAGTATAATGTGGGGAGTGGTGCAATGCAGTGGCTGTGGGGCAGCCATATTCAGGCAGACCTTCTGGACACTGTGGTGCTGCCTATCTGCATGCATCTCTCTGGACTGTGGGATGAGGTAGCCAGACTCAGAGCGGAAGTAAACTGGGTCAGGAGTACCATCACCCCTATCCAGAGACCACCCAGTCCAATGCAACTGCCTCAAAGGATGCCGAGAACGAGGAGCACTTGGATGACAGTGGGTTCAGAGAGGGTTAGAGCAGTCAGGCAGAGGCACATCCCAGATCCTATTCCACTCAAGAACTCATATGCCACACTGGCAAACGAGGACAACCAAATAGAGGTACCCAGAGAAGTGGAAGGAAAGGATGTGGAGGTTAGCCAAGGAGGTGACCTCAGCAGGGAAAGCAGTGGACCCTAGAGGAGGAGGAGGAAGTGAATCCTGGTGGGGGACTCCATCATAAGAGGGATCCAACTAGGAACACAGGAGGGGAAGGACAGGGAGGTGAGGTGCCTACCAGGTGCCACAGCATGGAGGGATGGAAGGAAGATCCTGGGGATCACTGGGAAGGCAAGACAGGAGGGTGAGCTGGATGTCATTATCCACCTAGGTACTAATGACCTGGCAAATTGGGAGCCAAAGGAAGTTCAGGAAGAGTTTAGGAAATTGGGGGAGGGTCTCCAGCAAGTAGCTAATTCTGTCACTTTCTCAGAGGTACTACCTGCGAGAGGCAAGGGAGAGCATAGGAGTGCATGCACCAGGAACTTTAACTCATGGTTGAAGAACTGGTGCTGTGAGGAAGGGTTTGGATTCATTGGTGACTGGGGACCCACCTGGAGGGATGGAGGTTTGTTCAAGCCTGACGGCCTGCATCCATCCTGGAGGGGAATCCAAGCACTCAATGATAAGTTTAAATGTAACATTGACAAGCATTTAAACTAACAAAGGGGGGTGGCAGGCCAGCAAGGAGGGTACCTACTTGCTCACCCCCCACAGCTAGCAGTGGAACCAGTGAACCAGAGGAGTGGCTATCTCTTCAAAGCAGTGTGAAAAAGATGGAGATTAGTGCCCAAGAGGTGAATAGGCAGAAAAAGGGCAAAATTCAGCAGAAGGGCAGACAGCAAGGAGAACCAGGGATAAAGGACAACCAAGGAAAGGGCTATAGTAGAACAGCGAAACAGTCTAGGGAGGTCAAATCATGGAAAGCCATGTGTGCAAATGCCAGGAGCCTTAGCAACAAGATGGAAGATCTGGAGGCTGTCATGGTGCAGTCAGACTTGGACATTGTGGCCATCACTGAAACCTGGTGTAATGATAACCACGACTGGGAGATGGCCATACCTGGCTACAACATATTCAGAAGAGACAGAGCAGGCAGGAAGGGAGGAGGAGTGGCACTGTATGTGAAAAATGACATAAGGGCCACAGAGATCCAGGAGGAACAAAATGGGGAGAGATACTGTGGGTTAAGCTGGAAAGGAAAATGGGGACAGCCATCCCACAGGTGTGGTCTATAGACCACCAGCCCAGGAGGAAGAAACAGATAGGAGCTGATGCTAGCCATCCAAAGGATGGCAGACAAGGTGAGGTAGTACTGGTTGGAGACTTCAATATTCCAGACGTGGACTGGAGCATCCCAGCAGCAGCATCAACTAGGAGCAGATTTATCCTGGACTCCTTCAGGGTACCTTCCTCAAGCAACTGGTCATGGAACCAACTCGGCAGAAGGCAATACTGGACCTTGTGCTCACAAACAGGGACAGTGTGATGGGGTTAACAGTGGGGAGCACCTGGGGAACAGTGACCACCAGTCATTGTGGTTTGAAATCACAGAAAGAGCAGAACCAAACCACACAAAAACACGTATCCTGGATTTTAGGGGGGCAGACTTTGGGAAAATGGGGAGATATTTGAAAGAGGCATTAAGGGGAATGGGACAGGAATCAGGGGTTGAGACACAGTGGGCAGTATTTAAAATGGGGATTACAAGAACAACAGAATTATGCATTAAGCAGGTTAGCAAGAGGAAAAGGAAGAGGAGACCATTATGGTTTTCCAAAGAGGTAGCAAAGAAAGTGAAAGCCAAAAAGATTGCATTCAGGCAATACAAAAGACACAGGCAGAGGGATAGGGAGAAGTACCAGGAGAAGCAAAGGAGGCAGGGAGGTCAGTAAGGAAGCCAAAGCTCAGACAGAAGAACACATTGCAAAATCAGTGGGTAGAGAGAACAAAACCTTTACAGGTACATAAGTGAAAAAGAAAGACAAAGGGAGGGATAGTGAGACTGAAGGGGAGGATGGGGACTGCGTGGAGGATGACAACAGTAAAGCTGACATATTGAACAGGTATTTCTGCTCAGTCTTTACTGAGGAAGAGGAGGCAAAGGGTCTGAAGGAGTACAAGGGTGAGAATGGCAGAATGGACACAAGTCCCTTTACATGAGAAACGGTCCTGAAGGAACTGGAAGTAATAAGAGTTGATAAACAATGGGGCCAGATGGGAATCCCAGGGTCCTTAAAGAACTAAGAGAGGTTGTGGCTGAACCTCTGGCTATCCTGTTTAGCCGATCACTGGAAACAGGGAGGTACTCAAAGACTGGAGGACAGCAGATGTAGTCCCTTATACAAAAGCAGGAACAAAGAGGAAGCAGGAACTACAGACCAGTCAACCTCACCAGGTAGTGGGGAAGATCATGGAAGCACTACTGAAGGAGAGATTGGTGGAACATCTGGTTGTCAATGGACTACAGGACCCAAGGCAGCATGGTTTAACCAGGGGAGGTCATGTCAGACCAACCTCATTGAATTTTTGACTGGGTGACTAGGGAGGTGGATCAGGGAGGGCAGTGGACATGGCCTATCTGGACTTCAGCAAGGCCTTTGACACTGTGCCACATAGAAGACTACTACACAAACTGGGGAATATGGGTGTGGGCAGGACAGTAGTGTGGTGGGTAGGTAACTGGCTGGGTGGCAGGACACAGAGGGTGGTGGTAAATGGCTGTCACCCACAGAGGGAAGAGTGACCAGTGGGTACCACAGGATCAGTGCTGGGACCGGTCCTATTCAACATCTTCATCAGTGACATTGCAGGGACCTAGAAGGCAGAATTTCACTGTTCCGCTGATGACACAAAGCTCTGTAACAGAGTAGACACACCAGAGAGTGTGACAGAATGAGAAGGACCTGCAGAAACTTGAAGAATGGTCAGGGGTTTGGTAGTTGAAATTCAATGCAAAGAAGTGCAAGATAATGCATATGGGGCACAAAACCCTGGCACAATATATCAGTTCTGGGGGTGAGGATATAGCATGCACCAAACAGGAAAGGATCTTGGGGTTATCATCTCTGATGACCTCAAGGTAGGGAAACAGTGTGACAAGGCAGCAGGTAAAGCAAATAGGATGCTGGGATGTATAGGCAGGGGTATCACCAGCAGGAAGAGGGAGGCCATAATTCCACCATACAAGACACTAGTGAGGCCCCACCTGGAGTACAGTGTACAGTTCTGGAGACCATACCTACGTAAGGACATAGACAGGGTAGAGAAGGTTCAGAGGAGGGCAACAAAGATGGTGCATGGATTGCATCACAAGTCCTATGAAGACAGGTTGAAGGAACTGAACATGTACTCCCTGGAGGAGAGGAGGGAGAGAGGGGGATATGATAGAGACATACAAGTATCTCACAGGGAGGAACAGGGTGCAGGAATACACTATTTTTAAGTGAAAAAGATGTACCAGGACTTGAGGGCATGGGATGAAGTTGGAGGGAGGATGATTCAGAGGAAACACGAGGAAGAATTTTTTCACAGAACGGGTGGTGGACAAGTGGAACACCCTGCCAGAGGAAGTGGTGGGGCTGAAACAATCACAGGATTTAAGAATGCATGGGATAGACATAAAGGAATTCTGGAGGTCAGGGGTAAGGGGCAACAGACTTCTAGGAAAACATAAACTGAACTTACAGGCTCAAATGGGCAGACTGGGTGGGCCATAGGCCCTTATCTGCCGACACTGTCTATGTATCTATGTATCTATGGAAAGGAATGACTTTTTAACTAATTGCAATTTACTTTGTTCTCAAATTCTAAACCGAGGAGCACTAGCTTCCCTAACAAGAACCAAGCCTACTCCCAGTTGACCCCACATTAGTGGACAGATATTAAAACTAAAAAAATACATGTAGAAAAACACCACAGGGTTAGTCATGCATACACCCCCCTCTTTAATCTCTCTATAAGTATGTCCCCTTTTAATGGGGTTTAATCTACTCCCCAATAATACTCTGGAAAAAAAACCTAGAAAGTGTTATCTCAAATTCAACTGGCAGGGGAAAAATGCAACTTAAATACAAAGATATAGGAATAAAAAAAGTTTTAACCATATAAACTCTTTTTAATTTAGACATAGGCCATAGGTATAACTTAATAAGTTGTACTTCTGCCTCCTGGAGATGCAACGCCCAATTATACCTGAACCATATTGCCAAATCACATTCCCAAAACTTTCAAGGGACCAGGTTTAAATCCTATTTCACCTATGGAGGTGGGGCATCTGGAACTATGGGATCCAATGATGTACCCAAACTCTTGTCTACATGGAGTTTGGAGCTAGAGACCTCTGAGTGGGCTTTAAGGTGTGTTAAAGCTTTCACCCCAGAATCCTTGCCCCTTAGCAGTAAACAGACATCATCCACACAAGATGCTGTTTTGTGCAGAACACCCAGAATAGGAAGAAATAGGCTGTTGGTTAACTAGGATCTGCAGCTTATCCAGTAGGTAGGGAAATGGGCAGACTAGGTGGGCCAAGCGGTCCATATCTTTTTAGTCTTTTGGTAACCTGGTAAGGCCCACTAGGCACAAGTGCCTGTTTTCAGGGGCGACCTGGGAGCACTGGGTGGTTAAGTAACTTGCTCAGAGTCACACAGTATGCAAGTGGAGGTTGTGAGAATCAAACTTAGGTCTAGTCTGCTGGATGTACCAAGCTCATTCACACCTCATTCCTCTAACCTCTAGGCTATACTGCCAGCCCAATATCTGCTGTCAAAGTCTATGTTTCTATGTTTGTACACCTTTAGTATTTGGATCTTGTTGTATGTGTCTTAAAAGTGGATCCAAAGCAAACAAGTATACTACAGGGTTCATGGGACACCTCTGCCTTACCCCTGACTTAACAGCACATTCTGCCCCTCTTATACCGTTCAATGAGGGAAAGATAGTACTGGCTCCAAACAAAACTTTTCAACAACTACTACTACTGGCTCCATATAGGAACTTCAAACAAAAAGTTAAACTGTTGGGGAATACCATTTTTCTTTAACACTAAGAAAAAAATCAAGATTGAATCTGTCAAAGGCCTTATCCTGATCTAATATCAGGAGAAGACCCTCGGCTTTATGATATTTCCCCTATTCTACTAATTCTGTAATTAGAATAAACCTTTCTTGTATTTTCCTCCTGGTATTGCACAAGTCTGTGTAGGTAGGATCAGGGCAGATGCAACTTTAGTCAATCTTTTGCACAGAATCTTTAACACAATTTTAAGATCAGTGTTTAATAAGCTAATAGGTCTCCAAATCTTAAGATCCCCCTTGTCAACTTTTTTGTGAAGAAAAATCAAAACACTCTGCAAAAGTGTCTGACCCACCTTACCTCCATCCAAAAGTGTATTAAAGACAGCTGCCACAAGATCATACTAGATCATACTAGAAGAAAAGGAGCAGAGAAGGTGATTTGCCCATATTAGTTCCTGTCATTTACCCATAATACTGTAACTCGTGACTCTCGAGAATATATTTGTCTAGCTTTGTTTTGAATTCTGCTTTGTTTTTACTGATTATTTCAGTTTGAAATTTATTCCAGGGATTAAGTATGTGATGTGTATAGAATGTTTTATTTTCACTGTATTAAAAGTTTGAGGTTTTAATTGTAAAAGGTAGCCCCTAGTTCCCAGATTATCATTTTATAACTGCAAGTGCAGTTCATTAATCAGGTAAGCATCTTGCATGATATCATAACACAAGAGAAGGTCACCCCTTTAGGCCATATGCTGAACTTGAGATATGTGCCTAGAAAATAAATTTTGTTCTGGCAACAGGGGCACTACTTATTCTCTATAGATTTATATAGCCAATAACCAGACAAACCATGTGTTAAAAGTTCTCCACAAGAAACCCTGTAGTTTTCTGTCATGGCACATCCAAAGTTACCAGGCTGTCAACCAATTTTGAGACCATACTGATGAAGGGTTCTTGTCCATAACTCCATTAATATTTGTCCTGTAAAGGCCCAAATTGGCTAAAAATGATTAAAATGTATATGGAAGTATATTAAAGGCAAGACTGAATGGATTGGAGGAACTCAGAAGTCATACACAAGAAAAACATTTGGCAATTATAGCAAATTTGGGTGAAAATTCTCTTAAGTATTTATTGTTAATAAAATGTGCTAAAGAACTAAATATTCTTGCTGTACTGGGGTGTTTTATGCATCAAAAGTTTCTACAATCATCAGTCTAACAGATAATGTGCAATACATTACCATGTCTGTCTTTTGGTAATAACTATAGGTCAAGGTATTACCCCATACCCATAATTTGTTTTTCTCTGCAATACTCACCTTTTACTATAGGCTGAAGTATTTTACCATTTACCCTCAAGAGAAGTGTTTGGGCACCAGCCTAACTACATGAAATGATAAATGTAATGCATCTGATGCATTTTTCTATGTAAATACCCAAAAGATTATTGTTTTCCTTGACAATCAGCATATTTTCCTCAGTAACATCACTGAAAAAAAGTAAAACACAAACCTTTACACTGGAATCCCCTTGTATGTGAGATTTATTTTTCCAATAATTATAAATGACAGCTTATCTGGATTGGTATGAGTTGATGTAATCAGTGATATAAATCAAGATGTTATCTTCTTATTCAAATCCAGTGTTCATTTTGAATCATGTGTCTTGCTGTTGGCACTGTAGTGCTTATTCCCAGAGGAAAATACATTTTTATTTCCCAGTCTGAAAATCATGGCATCCTACTCAAAGTCACTGTCATCAGACATGTCATCATTGTGAATGACAGGTTCAGCAGCTTTTTTGTCAATGTTCTCACACTTCTGACATTTACACAAGTCTGTGCAGGATAGCACAGCAGCAAGCCAGGAACATCTCCCTGTTTTACATTTCACATGCTTGCAGGCACAATGTACTGCTGCAAAATATTATCTGGTGCTGGACTTCTTGCCATCCAGGTGATGGCAAACTCCTTGTGTTCTAAATGCCATCTGTGGCCAACAGGGGAAGGAGCATTCATCCTCAAGTGACCCATGGCTCCTAAGAATCTCCCACTAATCCCCACCTACCCACCACTTGGTCCCCCATTCCCCCCAACCCTCACCCACTTAGCCCTTCTGACCCTCCATACCCCCCACCTCCACACTCGCTTAGCCTCCCTGACCCTTAAGCTATCACCCACCATTGTGCTCTCCCCCTCACCTGCCTAGCCTGTAGCCTACTTTCCCTTAATGGCTGTATTTGTTGGTGGTCACATTAATTGTTCCCTCCGGGAAACTATGTAAGCTCTATAGCTGCATTCTGGGAATTCTCATACTTTGTACATAGTTGGAATCTGCACTTTATTTACCTAATCTGTTATGGGACTATTTTTCTCTGTATTATGTAATTAAGTGATGGCTTCTGCAATGTAATCTGTCTCTCCCCATCCTTCTATGTATAATGCTGTATAGCCTTTTTAATGATGTATAACTGACAATGCCTACTAGCTGCTTCTGTTTTTCTCCACTGTCCATGTACCTGATGTTCCCCTACACTCCGTTCGACGAGGATCCTTTATAAATGAGCTTTTAGCTCAAAGGTTGTAATTCCGATTTTACGATAAATAAAATAAATAAAAAAACAACAAGAGTGTGCCTCATAATAGCAGCCTGGTAATCTGCCCACCTGCTGTGTTGGTGTAGAGCATCACATGTTGGTGGCATGCTCTGTTCAGGTAATGATGATGATGCCAGGCAGAACACCTTGTACTGGGCATCACTTGACATCCTGTGATGAAACAAGGCCATACAGATGGCACACAACTTTCTCAAGCACAAGGAATGTTGAGTCTTACAGTGTGAAGTCTTTCCTAAGGCCTGTGAAGGCATCAAGGAACTCTTCACTCTCATAGGCCACAGCACATTCCTTTCTCTTTCCCTTCCCATAGCAGGCACTTGTAGAATCACATCCTGTGAATGTGTGGAATCCAATAAGGGAGGTACATACATTCGGGCCTAGCGCTGAAGTGACTTTCTCCAAATCAATAATGAAGCTTTGATTCCCAGCACCAGTGAAAAAATACAGATTGGCAGTTTTGACTTCAGACTGATGTCTATGACTGCAACATCTGTATCTGGGCTCCTAATTATCACATTCTGGTAGTCCTCGGCAGTATGTATCACATGAAGAAATATACATGTGTCACATTCTTCATGGTCACATCTTAATTCATCAGCAGCACTGACTGTCACTGAACCCTCCTGCACAGCCAGGCAGTGATACTCCTCTCCATGGGCTATGTAGAGATTTATGTCCTTGCCTACAGCTTGCAAATCTGCATCCCTCCACACACAATGTACAAGAATTTCTGAAATGCTTTCTTATTGTTGCCATCAGAAAGAAACTTCTTCCACTGATTGGAGGTTTTCTGCTCCTTTCCATAGATTTGTATAGTTTGTGAGCCACCAGCTGCTCGGTGGGGCTGTTCCACATTTTTTATGCTCACATTGGGATACTGATCTGTGACAAAGTCCAACAAGTACACTTGAACTTTGTTGCAAGCTTTACCATGTACACTAAAATGGTGTCTGCAAGCTCATCAGATGTTGAAGGAACATCACAAAGTGCTTGGATGACAACCATTACATCAAAGATTATTGCACCATTCTGTGGAACATGGTCAATAAGGCAGTCTCAACCTTTGGACTGCACAAGATCAAGCAGAACTGATTTGTTGTTTTTGACAGAATACTGTCAGCAGGGCTGATATTGTCAAAATGGGAGAGTGCCTCAGAAAAGCACTAGTAAACAGGCAAGAAGGTGGGATGGAGCAACAATGGGAAACGTCAAATCGCCGTCACAGAGGCAACAAGCCTTTGTATAAAGAAATCAAAATGAAAGAAAAAAACACTATGGTTCTCAAAAGAAGTGGTTGGGAAGGTAAGGAAGAAAAAGATAGCATTCAGGAAGTATAAGGAAACACAGAAAGAGCAGGACAGAGAACTATACCAGTTAAAGCAGAAGGAAGTGGGGAAGGCAGTCAGAATAGCAAAGGCTCAAACCAAGGAAAAGATAGCCAACTCTGTTAAGAAGCGGGATAAAACCTTTTATAGGTACATTAGGGAGCAAAGAAAGACTAAGGCAGGGATACTGAGGCTGTATAAAGAGGAAGGTGGTTGGGCAGAGAGTGACAGTGAAAAAGCAGGGATACTGAATGAATACTTCTGTTCAGTATTCACAATGGAAAAGCAGGGGGAGATACCTAATCTAGTCAATAGAAACACTCTGGATAGGGGGGTTGGTATTAGTCCCTTCACAGAAGAAAGGGTTCTGAAAGAACTCTTAAAACCGAAGGTGGATAAAGCAATGGGGCCTGATGGGATTCACTCTAAAATTCTAAAAGAACTAAGGGAAGAACTAGTAACACCACTGACTACCCTTTTTATTAAATCATGGGAGGATGGTGTGGTACCTGAGGACTGGAGGAGGGCGGATGTGATTCGCCTTCACAAAAGTGGGAGCAAAACAGAGGCAGGAAACTACAGAAATGTCAGTTTGATCTCAGTGGTAGGAAAAATGATGGAATCACTTCTGAAGGAAAGAATTGTTGAGTACCTAGAGGCCAGTGGGGCATAGGACCCAAGGCAGCATGGATTCACAGCAGGAAAGTCATGTCAGACAAATCTAATTGATTTCTTTGACTGGGTGACCAAAGTAGTAGACCAGGGAGGGGCTGTGGACGTCGCCTACCTAGACTTTAGTAAGGCACTTGACACAGTCCTGCACAAAGGATTAATAAACAGATTAACCAGCCTGGGAGTGGGTCCCAGGGTGGTAGCCTGGGTAAAACACTGGCTGGACAACAGGACACATTGGGTAATAGTAAATGGAGTCCACCGTGAAGAAAGGGGAGTTACTAGTGGGGTACGGCAGAGTTCAGTACTGGGGCTGGTCCTTTTTAATGTCTTTATAAGTGAAATTGCAGAGGTACTGGAAGGGAAAGTATGTCTATTTGCAGATAGCACAAAGATCTGCAACAGGGTTGATACGCAAGGTGGGGTGAAAAGGATGAAAAGGGACTTGGCAAGTTTGGTCAAATGTATGGCAGCTTAGATTCAATGCAAAGAAGTGCAAAGTATTGCGCCTGGGAAATAAAAACCCAGGGGAACAGTACACAATGGGGGTGAGATACTGACAACAACAAAAATGGAAAGGGACCTGGGGGTAGTTATATCAGATGACCCAAATGTGGGCCAGCAATGTGAGAAGGTAGTAAGGAGGGCTTGGGGGATACTGGGATGCATAGGGAGAGGCATCACCAGTAGAAAACAAGAAGTTGTTGGCCCTCTGTACAGACAGTTGGTAAGACCACATCTGGAGTACTGCGTACAGTTCTGGAGACCCCATCTCCACAAAGACATAGACAAGGTGGAGGCTGTCCAGAGGAGGGCAACCAAAATGATGCAGGGTCTGCACCAGAAGACATATGAAGAAAGATTGAAGGAGCTTAAGATGTATAGCCTCAAGGAAAGGAGGGAGAGGGGGGACATGGTAGAAACGTTCAAATACCTCAAGGGAATCAACGAAGTTCAAGAGGGTAGCATCTTTCAGAAAAAGAAATGTGCAAGAAAAAGGGGGCACAATTTGAAGATAGAGGGGGGACAGCTCAGAGGCAATGTGAGGAAGTATTTCTTCACAGAGAGGGTTGTAGATGCATGGAACGGCCTTCCTGAGGAGGTCGTAGAGTCAAAAACAGTGGGGGAATTCAAGAATGCATGGGACAGACATAAGGCAATTATAGTGGGGGGTAGGAGGAAGTAGGCTGCTGGTTAACTAGGATCTGCAGCTTATCCATTAGGTAGGGAAATGGGCAGACTAGGTGGGCCAAGCGGTCCTTATTTGCCGTCAAATTCTGTTTCTATGAGGGTGGGAAACTGCTCCCCAAGAGTAAGACAAGATTTCCCTGAGATAAATTTTCCTACTTTGACTTAATGCAAGAATTCTTGTAAGTATTTTTTTGTCACTGTGAAGAATCACGTGTTTGCCAGCTACTTTTGCATTTGTTTTTGGTTTCACTTGATCACTGAATGTTTTCAGTTTCTGGTTTTTGATGGGAGAAAAAATATACTGAGTAGCAGAATGCAGTCGCTGGTTCAAGAAGTCTATCAGTGCAATTTCACCGTTCTCTTGAGCAGCTAGCAAGTCATTTGTAATCTCACTGGTAGCAACAGCACCTGAACTTAAACACACTAGTCTATCTTGAGGAGCATTAAAAGAATTGGTCATGCATTCAATTGTGAGCAGAATGCTCAGTATGGCTGTCTTATCATTCTGAATTCTTGTGCTATCAAGATCTTTCTATTTGCATACCTCTGGAGTCATGCATGCCATAACTTCACACTGTCTCGTTATAGTAGCTCTAATGTTGTGACAAAATCCAGTGATAAACTGCTGCATAGTTTTATGTCAATTCAATCAAGTCACCTTTTTTTTTTAAATCTTTATTGCAGGTTTGCTCAGTTTATTTATTTGTTAGATTTCGGATATACCTTTAAGCCAGAGGCTCTTTTACAGAGGTTCCACATCAGCCATTGCATACATAGTAAAAAAAAGTCTAGGAGTTAATACATTTAGAATAGAATGAGACACTTGGTAAAGAGTACAATTTAAGGTAAAGGTCAGGTTAATACAATATATACCATTAATGGGAAGGGTATGAACTATATACTGTATACATATTATACATTGAGGTACATACATTGGTTGCAAATTGTTCCAGTTACAGTAGCAATTTTAAGTCAGAACATGTTATATAGGTAGTTCTGTCATCTAAGTGCAAGACAGTATGGCTTCCAAGTGCCGGGCAGAAATGAGTGATAGTGCCTGATTGGGGTGGAAGGCCATGGGTTGAGGAGGAGGAAGGGAGGATGGGGCGGGGGATGAAAAACAGAATGACCAGGCAAGACTAAGGGCAGGTGGTTCAGTGGAAGGTAAGGTAGGTGGCAGGCCGGAGGAGGCCAGGGCAGAGGGAGAGCTGGTATGGCAGCAGGTGGGGATGGCAGGGAGAGAGGAAGGGAGCCAGAGGAAGACAGGGTAGGCAAGTGGGGAATGGGGGGAGAGGGATGGTAGGCAGGAGGCCTAGGTCCCACAGTCATAGCTACTGGTAGATGCCAATTGGGTAAGAAGGTTTGACTTAAATAGACCAAGCCTGACTTCCATTTGTAGTTCTATCCCCAGAGAGTTAAACCAGGTGAGAGCACGGTATTCCAAGGACCGTTGTCCTTGCATGGTGTGATGGAAGGGGACTTTGAGAGAGTGCATATTTGTGCTCCTGGAGCTTCTAACACAGTTAAGAAGGTTGATGACATTCTTAACACCCGGTGAGGTAAGTCCAAGGGTAGTTTTTCTTTGCCAGCAGATAGACATGAAATTGTATCCTGCTTTCCAAGTTAAGCCAACCTGTCTGAGCATATAGCTCACACATGTGAGTCATTGGTTTGCATCCAGGATGAGCCTACAGGCTTTGCTGAGTGAAGTCTTCACCCTTCTGAGTACTGTGGGGGTTGCAGAACCATATACTACAAGGCCATAGTCAATGATCGAGAGCACTGAGCTAGTGACCACAGTTTTCAAGGCCTCATTGGTTAAGCATTATTTGTTTTTATAGAGCAGCCCTAATCTAGCATTTGCTGTCCTTGCAACTTGGTCGATATGCTGTGAGTACGACAAAGTGCTGTCCAATGTTACTCCAAGATATTTGAAACAGTGAACCATTTCAAGGGGGGATTTAAGCTTGTTGCAGATTTGTAATTGGAAGGATTTGTGCTTGCCATGAGGAGATGCAAACAGCATGGTCTTTGTCTTTTTGTAGTTTAACAGGAGTTTGTAGTTGAGGAACCATTGCTCAGCTACAGAGAAGTTGGATTGCATTTGATGTTCTTGTCTGCTAGGGTCACAGTGACTTGGAAAAAGTACCACATTGTCAGCATATAGTTGTAGGTTGTCCTTAACAGCCAATGGGAGCTGGTTAAGGAACAAACTAAAAAGAAGAGGGACAAGGATGGAGGCTTGGGGCACACTTGTATGTACCGGCAATCTGTCAGAAAGGATATTTTGAATTTTGACTCTTTGCTGTCTCCCACAGAGGTAGCTCCTGAACCAGGCCGCTGAGAGAAGAGAGATCAATATGTGTTAATTGATTCATCAACAGTTCATGGTTAACGGTGTCGAAGGCCATGGTAAGGTCAATATAGGTTGTCCCCACCAAGAGTCCTCTATCCAATTCATTGTGAATGAAGCCAGTAAACTCAACTAAAGCAGTAGCAGTACTGTGCTGTTTCTGAAAGCCGTGCTGGTGCTGGCACTGCAGTTTGTAGGTGTCAAGGTAGTTTGTCAATTGATCCGCAATGATGCATTTGAGTGCTTTGAGAGAGAAGGAAGGATTGAAATCAGCCTGTAATTAGAATGGCTTGTTTGGTCTCCACTTTTATGTATAGGTGTGATCATTACAGTTTTCCAGAGTTGGGGTAATTTCCCCGAAGTGAGGGTTAAGTTTATAATTTTGGTTAGTGGAATGAGAAGTGGAACGAGAAGAATATCAAGGGTCAGCCTGACGAGCTTGAGGTCGAGGGAGTCACTGCCTGGTCAATTGCCTGGTCACATGTGATTGAAGAGAATTCATGTCCACTTTGACGTTAGACTGTCTACTGTCTTTAAGCGCTGAGTTCTGCATAACATTCTGGGTATGTGATGGGCAGGTTCACCATTTCCAGCCAATATGATGGAAGATACCTGGCATAGTTCACCTGATCATAAGAGAAGAACCAGGGCATCATGAAGCAGATAGCTGAAAGGTGCAACTCCCAGTTAGACTCATGGGTTTCTCTCACAAAAGGGATAAAGATTTGCACCATGTCAATGTAAGAGCTCCAGAAGGAAAATGTTGTGTTCTCGTGGTTCTTCCTCTTGACAAAGTCTTCATATTTCATGATCATATTGGTGAATTCATCAGCTGTACACAACAACAAATGAGGCAACGAGGAATTCTAGCTTGATTTTTTTGATGACCTCTAGGCACTTATCTGCTTTGTCTAGTGTTAATTATAGAAAGTCTAGAATCTCAGACACTGCATGCTTTCATACAGACATTTGTATGCCCTCTTATTCTGGTTATAATGGTGACATTCAAAGCACCATTGATTGATCCTTGGGCAACAACTTCTGACCATCAAGATATCATGAAGTCCTGCATCCCCAAATCTTTTGCCAAGGACACCTAGACATGACATGCAGGTATGGAATTCACTGAGCCACACCATCAAACATCTTGTATAGTCATCGTCTTTCCAGAGGATCTGTTGTGATTTAGCATACATTGCTTGTTCAAAGACCAAGGCTACATGATCAAGTTCAAGCTGATCAGCTATATCAATACTTTGTTGTAGAAATTGGTGATGCCTCAATGACTGGAATGCAGTGGGTAGCTAACTTCTCGAGAGTACAATTACATTGAAGAGCAGTGTGAAAACCTTTCCAGGCAGGAAGTGTACATGAGTCAGCATTGAGAGCCTTCATAAAAATGTATGCCAATTCAGTTCTAAGCACTGGTGCTAGGTTTGATCTGTACTTGTCAGCCTCTAATGGGGCATGTGCATCATGACTCAGGTTTTGCGGACCTTGCCTCTTGTGCTGATGGTACTGCTCTACTGCAAATCTAGGGGATGCTTTAAGAGAACAGACTCCTTTTGGCAGTGGTGCTCTGCCTGGTGTTGGTGCAGATTCAGTGATGTGGCTCTGCTCATTATTCAATTTGTATGGTTGATGGTACCATGCCTGGATAGGGTTTTTTCTCCGAAATCAGTATTGTCCCAGACTAGAACTGTTAGAGTCATCTTTGCAAAGCCCAGTGGGACCTTATCAGAACCTTTATCAAACTGTAGCTGAGCAAGGCTTGTGTCATGGCTAATAACTGTATTCCAAGATGCATAATGTCCCAGTTTGTTTAGTATGGTGACCACTTGAGATAATTCTGTCAAGTGTTGAATTGTTAATCCAAGGAAAAGTAATTTGTGTGTCTGTTTTCAACCTTTAGATGCAATGTAAACAATGTCTTGGCAAAGTGATATCAGTTTAAGGTCCACAGCATCTGGAAGATCATCATAGCTAGCCAGTGTTGGTACCTTTGATGCTCTAATAATCCAGGCTATCAAATTATAAAATTCAACTGGCACGACAGAGTTTGCAGCATCAACAGTCAAATCAATTGATGTCGGTGGCTAGGGACAACTCATTTCAGGACTGTCATTAAATGTGCTCTTGATCATCAATGTGGCATTGTATAGAGTCCTAGTTAAATGCACAGCAGGAGCTGGTGTACTTGCTGTTGATGATTTATGAGATGGCACATTAGCTTGTGGTTGAGGATGAATCTGCTTCTCTTCATTCTGAGTTGTCTCCATAGTATCTCTTTCTCTTCCTGCTTCTGATTGATAAGGAAGTCTGTCAATAAGTGTACTTGTTGACAGCGTGTCAACAAAAACAAGGCACAGGAGGCAGGGGAACAGGCAGAAGTCCTAAATTAGTACTTTGCCTCAGTTTTTACCAGGGGGGATGGAGGGGCTATGTCTTGCAAGGGAAGTGGGGGTAAACTGGAGCAAGGGGTGGGACCGGTAGAGACCAGGGGCCCTGATGGGTCTGGGGAAAGGGAGTGGCCACCACAGACAGGTGGGGGCCCAGCAGTGCAGGGTGAAAAGGGGGAGGATGTGGAGGCTGAAATCCCAGTACAGAGAGTAAGGGAAGCCCTCAGGTCCCTTTGGATGGAGAAAGCGCCTGGGCCAGATGAGGTACATCCCAGAGTGCTGAAGGAACTGGCGGATGTCCTGGCAGTCCCTCTAGTGGAGCTTTTCAACATCTCTCTGAGGACTGGGTGGGTGCCCCAAGACTGTAGGGTAGCCCATGTTGTGCCGATCCACAAGGGGGGGGGATCAAGAGAGGAGGCGGGAAATTACAGGCCCGTTAGTCTGACATCGGTGGTCGGCAAAGTGATGGAGGGTATTGTCAATGAAAGGCTAGGGGGATTACTGGAGCAAACTGAGTACTTGGATGATAGGCAGCATGGCTTTGTCATGGGAAGGTCATGCCAGACAAACCTTGCTGAGTTCTATGACTGGTTGACGAGGGCCCTGGACCAGGGTAGGCCAGAGGACGTCCTCTTTCTGGACTTTAGCAAGGCATTTGATTTGGTACCCCACAGTGACCTGCTGGCTAAGCTAAAGGAAATGGGGGTAGGGAGACAGTTATTAAGATGGATAGGAAATTGGCTCTCTGAGCGTACTCAGAGGGTGGTGGTTGGAGGGTTAGTGTCATCCCCAAGGTGGGTTACTAGTGGGGTTCCCCAGGGGTCAGTGCTGGGGCCACTTCTGTTCAATGCCTATATCTCCGACATCAGGAGGGGTATCAGGAGTGAGATGAGTCTCTTTGCAGATGACTCAAAGCTGGGTGCAGTGGTGGATGGGGTGGAGGGGAGGGTGGCCTTGCAGGAGGACCTGGAGGCTCTGGAAAGGTGGTCGGGAAAATGGAAACAAAAATTAAATGTGTGGAAGTGCAAGGTTCTGCACCTGGGAGTCAGAAATCCAGGCCTGGGAGGAGACATGATTCAAGTCACGGAGGGTGAAAGGGACCTGGGGTAGTGGTAGATGTCAAAATGAACAATTCAGAGACCTGTAGGAGGGCAGCAGCAAGGGCAAATAGGATGCTGGGATGCATCACCAGGGGGATTACCTCCAGAAAGGCGGAAGTGATCCTTCCACTGTACAAACTGTGTGAGAAGCCTTTCGGCACCATGCATTTCTGCTTAAAGTTGAACCAGCATAATATTCTGTGGTGATTTACATATGCAGCCCATGATGCTTTGCATTGTGGGGGCATGTGTGATTTTGTATTTCTTCCACTGTACAACTGCTTGGTTAGGCCACACCTTGAGTATTGTGTACAGTTTTGGAGACCACATTTAAAGTGGGATACTACACTCCTAGAGAGGGTCCAAAGGAGGGCAACCAAAATGATCTGGGTCCTGCGGGGGGGGGGGGGGCCTATGAGGAGAGGCTCAAGAAGCTTGACAGGTACACCCTGGAGGAGAGGAGGGATGGGGGAACATGATAGAGGTCTTTAAGTACATGAAAGGGATCAATAAAGGAGGCCCAGTCAGGGTGCTCTAAAGGAAGGAGGGTGGGGCAACAAGAGGTTATGGGTGTAAGATGGAAGGGGGCAGGCTCAGAGGGGAGATGAGGAGATGTTATTTCACTGAAAGGGTGGTGGAGCCATGGAGTGCACTGCCCAGGGAGCTGGTAGAGGCGGAGACTGTGGATGGGTTTAAGAGGGGATGGGACAGGTACAAGGGGAGGGTAAATCCGACCAGGCCCAATACAGGTGGAACATCTGGGACTGGGGACAGTATAACACAAGGGGGAGGGGTGACACCAGAATTGGCCCTCAATGCAGGTGCTGAAAATCGAGCAGACTAGAGAGACCATTAGGCCTATTCTGCTGGCATTTTAGTATGTTAGTATTAATAGTCCTGCGGTGTGGTGTATGAAAGGTGAGCTGAGGGAAGTCATGTTTCAGGTGACATTTCAGTCTGTGATCTCTGTAAGACAAAAACATGCATAATTTCTAAAAACAGGGTTCTCCACAGGGACATAAATTGTAGTTGTAAGCCATGAATCTTACTACTGTGTTTTAAGTTTAGATTTTATTATTGTATTCAAGACTTACTACAAAAGTAAAGTTTAGAAAAATGCCTTGATGTTTAAATTTTCAGTTGTGTCTACCATGATTGTGTCTAAATGGTTATGAAAATGTTTTCTTATACAATGTATCACTTACCTGTAATTTGAAGCATCAAGACCTGCATGCTTTTTTACAAGCTCAATGAAATTCTGGGTAAGTCTTGTCACCCGCAACTTCTACTTGTCCAGTAATGAGCCTCTGGTGGATAACAGTGGCACAGAAAATCTTGTAGACTATGCTGTACATCTGCTCAGCACAAGTAGGCGTATCCTTATCTGATAACTTTATCAAAGATCTTGTGTAGTCTCTGTAACATGTTTAATGGTACTAAACTTCCACTGACACACAATCCTGTCCTTGTATGTGAATGATAATGCTCTAATACTCTTTCAACTCTGCAGCTCTTTTTAACATTCCTTTATTTACAGTTTCTGCCTGGACTAGTTGATCCTTCAGGCGTTTATGGGCCACAGTGATGTATCGGTCCCTTTTCTTGCATATAATGCAGATGGCAGGAAGGCAGGTCAAGATGCACATACAGGGAGGCCAGATCTTGACCGAAGTTTCTTCCTGGGGCTGGGCAAAGGTGTGGAACTGGTGCTAGAAGAGGTAGACTGTCCATCATCCTGTTTCCCCTGTAATATTGACTGCTGAGCACAGTGTTTTCTTGCACGCTGTATGCGCTTTTTGTCTATAAAATGCCTATAGCAGGTGGGGTGAAACCCTGCATCACTGGGGATGTCATCAAATTCTTTTCACAGGTGCTGTTGAAATGATTCAGCAACGTATCAATCATCACCATGCAAGTCCAACCATGCTTGAGCACATTGACGGTATTTATCCCACCTGACACGTGTAAATGGTTGAGTGGACTCCTTCTTGATTGAATCTAGATGCATATAACAATGAAAAGCAGTTCTAAAACTGGATTTCTTGTGAATCTTAGATGATTGACAAGGGCTTTCCTGGTCTTTGTCACCATCCTTGAACATGGTCATATTGGTTCTGCATGAATACACATAGAAACATAGAGGTTGACAGCAGATAAGGACCACAAGGCCCATCCAGTCTGCCCATTTCTTTTTCTACCTTATAAATGTGCCATCGGCCTTTGCTCTGTCAGTGGCCTATCTATTCATACTCATCTGTATTGCTCCCTTATGCCTATCCCATGCCTGTTTGAAGCCCTGCACTGTATTCATAGTCACCACTTCCTGAGGTAGGCCGTCCCATGCATCCACCACTCTTTCTGTGAAAAAGAATTTCCTCGCATTCCCCCTTAATCGTCCTCCCTCTAATCTTATGCTGTGTCCTCTTGTCCTGTTATTTTTCTTATATTGAAACACGTTAGACTCTTTCACCTTGTTAATGCCCTTAAGGAGTTTGAATGTTTCGATCATATCACCTCACTCCCTCCTTTGCTCAAGGGTATACATATTGAGTTCCATTAATCTGTCCTCATATGTCTTCTGATGCAGTCCCTGCACCATTTTGGTTGCCCTTCTCTGGACTGCCTCAATTTGGTTAATGTCCTTGTGGAGATGTGGCCTCCAGTACTGCACGCAGTACTCTAGATGAGGCCTAACCAGAGTCTTGTAAAGAGGGATTATTACCTCCTTCTTACGACTTGTGATACACCTACAAATACACCCTAACATCCCCCTAGCCTTACCTACTGTTTTAGAGGTCTGCTTGGATGATTTCAGGTCATCGATGATGATGATGCCCAAGTCTCTTTCTTCCTTTGTGACTGCCAGCAACTCCCCTTCCAGCCTATAGGTGGCTTCAGGGTTTCTCTTCCCTATGTGCATGATCTTGCACTTCTTTGCATTAAATCCAAGTTGCCACTCTTCTGACCATTTTGCTAGTTTATCCAGATCTCTTCTCATTCTGCCCACCCCATCTGGATCATCTATTCTGTTGCAGATCTTGGTGTCATCTGCAAACAGACAAGCCTTACCCTCTAGTCCATCTGCAATGTCACTAATGAAGATATTGAAGAGGACTGGCCCCAGGACTGATCCCTGAGGTACCCCACTTGTGACTTGCATCTCTTCTGACTGTATACCATTTACCACTACTCTCTGTTTTCTGTCCGTCAACCAGTTTGCCACCCAGTTGACCAACTTCTGACCCACCCTGAGCCTACCCAGCTTATTTATCAGTCTTCTATATGGAACAGTGTCGAAAGCTTTGCTGAAGTCAAGGTAGACAACATCAGCTGCTCCCCCTTGGTCCACCACTCTGGTTACCCAGTCAAAGAAATCTATGAGATTAGTTTGACAGGACCTTCCTTTTGTAAACCCATGCTGTCTTGGATCCTGTGCCCCTATGGATTCCAGGTGTTGCACTATCCTTTCCTTAAGGAGTGCCTCCATAATCTTGTCCACTACTGAGGTAAGACTGACTGGTCTGTAGTTCTCTGCCTCCTCCCTGCTACCACTCTTGTGAAGTGGGATCACATGAGCCCTTCTCCAGTCTTCTGGGACCTCTCCTGTGCTCAGAGACTCACTAAACAGTTCTGCTAATGGCTCTGCTAGTTCCACCCTTAGCTCCTTAAGTACCCTGGGATGTATGCCATCAGGTCCCATTGCCTTGTCCACCCTGAGCTTAGTGAGCTCTTGTAGGACCCTTTCTTTTGTGAAGGGAGTAGTGGTCACCTCCCTTCCCTCTGTGTCCATGGTGCTGAGCTGTGGGCCCTGCCCTACCTTCTCTTCAGTAAATACTGAGCAAAAGTATCTATTTAGGATAGATGCTTTTACATGGTCCTCCTCCTCACATGCCCCCTTCTCTCCTTTGAGTTTAGCAATACCCCCTCTGGACTTTCTCCTTTCACTAATGTATCTATAGAAAGTCTTGTCACCTTCTTTTACTGTTCGTGCTAGTGTTTCCTCAGTTTGCGACTTTGCCTGCCTTACTGCCTTCCCTGCTTCCATTAGGGCAGTTTGGTATGCCTCCCTATCTTCATCCCACTGTGTTCCCTTATATTTCCTGAAGGCCAGCCTTTGGCTCTGACCTTTTCTGCTACTGTATTTGAGAACCAAAATGGTTTCTCTTCTTTTGCACTTCCTTTTCTGTCTAACACAATGGGATGTTGCTTCAAGTATTGCATCCTTAATGCTTGCCCACTTTGCCTGTACCCCCTCACCTGTGTTTCTTTTTGCCAGAGCTAGCTTAACTCTGTTGGCCATCTTATCAAAGTCAGCTCCTCTGAAGTCCCATATTTTTGCCTTGGAATGGGATGATTTAGATGTAGTTGCCAAATTGAACCATACCATGTGATGGTCACTGGCCTCCAGGTGACCTTCTACCTGGAGATCTGTGATCTCTTCCCTGTTAGTCAGTACTAGATCTAGGATAGCCCTGTCTCTTGTGGGTTGTTGTACCAGTTGTTTGAGGCCCTCCCCCTGCAGGGAATCCACCATATGTCTAGTTCTGGCAGATGTTCCTGCTGGTATTGACCAATCTGTATCTGGCATGTTGAAGTCTCCCATTATCAGAACCTCCCCTTTAGCTGTCATGTTTTGTATATCTTCTAACAGTAATGTGTCTATGTTCTCCCCCTGGTCTGGGGGCCTGTAGACAACCCCAGTTCTTATGGCTGTCCCATTTCCTGTTTCTGGGGTGACCCACAGATCCTCTGGCTCCTTATGTGTATTCTGAATTTCTGTAGCTTTGATATTTTCATTGACATACAGCACCACCCCCCCTTTTTGCACCTCGTCTCTCTTCTTGAACAGTACATAGCCAGGTACTGAAGTCTCCCAAGTGTGGTTACTGGTAAACCACATATCATTAATTGCTACTATGTCCAGTTTAGCCTCTGACATTATTGCATGCAGGTCTGGGATCTTATTTCCCAGGCTGTGAGCATTTGTGTACATGATTTTCCATTGGCTAGATTGCATGATGTTAGTTGTTGGGTGAGGTTTGGCATTTCCTGTGCGTTGTATGGGAGACGGACCTTTTTCTTACCTGGTGATGCAAATGAACTGCAAACATGCTGAATCTCTTTGACCACTAGCTGAGTGGGAGGGTGTTTTCCTATTCGACATAAGGGGTGCTGCATCCCTCTCCCCATTTGCTAGTTTAAATGTTCTGCAAAGACATCAAACTTCTGCCCCAATGCACTGACTCCCTCCTTAGTCAGATGCAGTCCATCAAATTTAAAGAACTTTCACTCCGAGAACTGTTGCCAGTTCCCTACAAATCTGTGTCATTTTTCCTGGCACCAGCCCTTTAGCCACATGTTTAGCTCCCCTATCTCCTCTTCTCTGACCCTCTGTCCATCTACCCCCCTTTCCCATACTGGCAGGATCTCAGAGAAGGAGATGTTGGACGAAATGGATGATAGTTTGTCACCCAGCCTGGTCAGGTGTTCCTTGATCTCCACAACGGACTGGCTGGCAAGATCATTAGTCCCTATGTGTACCAGGACGTCAATGTTTTCTCCTGCTTTGTGAACAATTTTAGCAATGCGGTCAGTGTCTCTCCACGCTGGTGTATCTGGGAGACATCTGACCATTACCCCTGGCTGGAGATGGGTATCAACTCCTCGAATCATGGAGTCTCCTATGATCAGAAGTTTTTTTGATTTCCTTTTTGCTTTTTTTGTTTTGGTTCCTGATTTGGGCGAGTTTTGTTGTGCTAGCTCCTGTGCTGCAGTGTCCTGCTCTGCAGTGTCCTCTGCCCCTTTGTTTGATTTCAGAGATAGAGGCAGATACATGTTTGTAGTGTTTATATGGTTTTTGGAGGTAATATGTTGGAGAGCACAGGGTGATGGGGCACCCAATTTGCCCCTCCTAACCACCTGCCAACCTCCTGGACTAACTACCTTCTGCGGTCGAAACATAGAAACATAGAAACATAGAAGTTGACGGCAGATAAGGACCGCAAGGCCCATCCAGTCTGCCCATTTCTTTTTCTACCTTATAAATGTGCCATCGGCCTTTGCTCTGTCAGTGACCTATCTATTCATAGTCATTTGTATTGCTCCCTTATGCCTATCCCATGCCTGTTTGAAGCCCTGCACTGTATTCATAGCCACCACTTCTTGTGGTAAGCCATTCCATGCATCTACCACCCTTTCTGTGAAAAGAATTTCCTCACATCTCCCCTTAATCGGCCTCCCTCTAATCTCATGCTGTGTCCTCTTGTCCTGCTATTTTTCTTATATTTAAACATGTTAGACTCTTTCACCTTGTTTATGCCCTTAAGGTGTTTAAATGTCTCGATCATTATCCTCTCCCTCCTTTGCTCAAGGGTATACATATTGAGCTCCGTTAATCTGTCCTCATATGTCTTCTGATGCAGTCCCTGCACCATTTTGGTTGCCCTTCTCTGGACTGCCTCAATTTGGTTAATGTCCTTGTGAAGGTGTGGCCTCCAATACTGCACGCAGTACTCCAGATGGGGCCTAACCAATGTCTTGTACAGAGGGATTATTACCTCCCTCTTACGACTTGTGATACCCCTACTAATACACCCTAACACCCCCCTAGCCTTACCTACTGCTTTAGAGGTCTGCTTGGAGGTTCTTCTGTTGGATGTTGGGGAAATGGCGGTGGTTCTTATAATGTATTTCCTCTTGAATATGAAATTTGAGGCATGCAATCTCTGCCCATGCTGCCCAGAGCTGAGCCCTAAGATCTCCAATGGCCCAGCATGTAGGACAATGTCCTAAATCCTGTAAGACTGTCCTTCTAAAAAGTGTTCTGCAGTACCTGCAGTTAATGATATCCATTCCAGATAAGTTGCTGGGTTTATAACCTAGTCAGAGTAATTAGAAGGAAGAAAATGCAAGTAATGGTTTGATTTTGTGTTTTGTTTTCGTATAACTTGTTATAACAAGTTAAATTACTAGTGCCTCTGTAAATGAGCTCACCTTGTGGATGCCCAACTGATCCACCCCTTCCTGCTTGGCCACAGGAAATGTCACAACTGTGGTACCCTATAAAGGAGTGTAGTGTGGGGTGGTTGGTAATGGGGGTGGGTGGCTGGGCCCTTCCCCTGCCAAGAAAGAAGAACCATGGATGAAAGAACAAAGAGGTAAGAGCAGAAACAATCAGTCAACAACAAAGGCAGTAACCCTGAAAGCTTATCCTTATGTTAGATAAAACTGTAAAACCTGTAAAGCACCACCTGTAATAATTTCAGAGAAGATATACCCTGTAAGAAACACTTTGCTACAGAGAAAAATAAAGCAGTAACAGAAGATATACCTTGCAAAAGACAATTTGAATCAGAATAGTACAGCAGTAATCTGTTAGCACACACCTGTAGGCACACTTTGTAATAGTGCGGAAGAAGGTGTACCAGCAACAACAATTTGAATCAGAGAAAAATAAAGCAATGAAATGTTAACAACAAACAGTAGCAATCCCTGTGAGTACAAAATAAAAATAACAACACACAGTAAATCTGCTTAGCCAAAAGAAGTCTTAATCTGTTTACCTTGCTCTGGTAAGGTTCTCTGCTCTGTCCTTTCAAGCAGTCTTAGAAGTAAAGAGCTCAGGTGAAGCTAGGTGCCTTGGCCAGCAAACCAAGTCTTCTACATGTTGACTGGTCAAATCCAAAGCCTTCAAACTTTACCACTGTCCCTTTTTATGTGCTGCAAGTGGCTGGAGCAATACTGGGTTAACTTTCCAATACTTGCACACAGGATGCTGAAAAGTTAAAAAAAAAAAAAAAAGGTTTAGGAGACAACACTGAAGTCATGAAAAAAACTCATCTTACAGAGACTGAATTAATGTCACTTCCTGAAAATCTACATGGTTGACAATGTCATTGCTGTGCTTGCAATATTTCATAAATATTAAGTGCTGTTGCTAGGAAAATGTGGTGGTTGCTAAGGAGAAGTACCTTTTATTGTGTTCCTACCCTGTCTTCTTTTTGTTTGAAATTAAATTTATCATCATTTGAGACATCAAAACCTCCCTGTAAGATGATTGTATAAAGGCTTTATGTGCTATTTTTTTACAGTGCTGCCACTAAAGAAAATATGCTGTTTGCCATGAAAACACATGCTACTATGAATATTTAGGAACAAATTAATTTAAAATATAATGGTTTTATCATCCAAATACTTTGCATGGAGTTAAAATGTAACATATTTAAAACTATAATGAACCATGAGTATTGCTGATGATATATAAATGAAGGAGGTGGGTTAATGTTTTGCGCCACCAATTTTACCAAAATAGAGATATGGCTATTTATTGCATATTATCTGTTTGCATGATCAGTGAGAAAAACTTTGGTATATAATACGCTCTAGATGGGCAAGACTTCTTGGGTCTATAAACAATTTCATGCATAACTCACAGATAAAAAGCAAGGATTCTTTTGTGCATTGTAAACACATTTTCCATATATCATGTGTAAGATGCATGATGCTTTGCGGTAATCAGTTCAATACGTTTTTGAATATATTTCAATCATTTTGAGCTGTCTTGCGCCTAGATTAGGCAAATATTGTTGAAATTATAGCCAAAAAATTATTTAATGGGTATGGTGTCGAAATTGGTTGACAGCCAGGTAACTTTGGACGTGCTGTGACAGAAAACTGCAGGGTTCTTGCAGAGAACTTTTAACACTAGGTCTGTTTGGTTATTGGCTACATAAAATTGCATAGAATAAGTAGTGCCCCTTTTGTTGGAACGAAATGACAAAATAATGGGCCTCACCATATGGCCTACTTTTTTGTATTGTCTCTAAAGACACAGGGCCAGATTTTTAAAATGACCTGAAAGGTGTAAGCCCTGGGTGCGCTGAACAAATGGTGCATGGCGCTTGCAGCATTCTCCCAGCTAGCAAGTGGGATTTTCCATCCCGTGTGCCAGTTGCTGCAAGTTAGACCAACTTTTTCTGGCCAGCTTGTGGCAATCCTGGGTACTCTTTTTACAGTGCTTGCGCCAAATAGTTGTTGCAAGCTGCCATAAATTGAATAAAGTGTCGCAACTGCACCTGACCTGCAAAAATCAGGTGCATCTGCAGCAAAGGTGTTTGGCACAACTGCACTAAAAAATGGGCTTGATGCAAGTCCTGCATTACTGTTTGAAAATCCATCCCATTAAATTTAGATGTCTGAGGCGATTAGAATAGATGTCCAGGCCTTATACTGTAAATCATTTTTGTGGCATGGTGTTGTATTCTGTCCACCGTATCCATCTCTTTCCTGGCTGGAAGGTACCATATCTGGCTGTTGTTGTCTATTATAAGTCTTACATATGCCCTATATAGTGGAAGAATGACATCTGCCCTTCTACTTGTAAAGTGGCATTTTATGGACCATAGGATCTTATTTGCTTTTGTGATGAGTACAGTACATCGGTCAGTAAAGTTTTTCTTTTTTTTGTTGGTACATTCCCCCCCAGGCAACCAGTCTGCCTACCATCTGCGCATCCTGGCATCCTCCTAGGTCTCCAGTCACTGTCCCAAGGATTCTCTCTGCTTCCATTCAGGCCCTGCAGCTTTACCCCTGCGTCAGAGAGGTGGAGATCCCCCCACGCTCTGCCACCAGTACTGGATCCAGTGCTGCTGCATACCATCGGTGCCGAGCAGTTCCTCCATGGAGATGGCCATCATGCCACCATGGCTGGTGCCCTTTTTCCCTGTTTTAGATTCCCTTGACATGTATGGCATGCAATGACACCAATGGACAGGACTGGATGCACTACTGCATGCACTCCTTCCTGGTGTCAGCCTCAGCACATCCCCCCACAGAATGCCCATGCACTGCATCACCTCCAGCCATCGCCAGAGGCTACCAGTGCACTGATGACAGCGCAAACCCCCCTCTTCAGAGAAGGAGAGCAGTCCAATGGATGCTCAATCCTTCTCCTCCCCTGCCAACCCCTGGCGACCCAGGCTTGTTCTCGAACCCGGGTCGCCGGCATGGCACAAGGTGTGGCATCCAGCACCTCAACCCTCTGTGCCACCGGGCTGGCTCATTGGTCAGTCACATTAAACTTGTTGTTAATGGTCACACCTAAGTCATGCTCACTTTCAACCTCTTTAATAATATTTCCCCAGGTTTGTAGTTGTGCACAGTGATCTGTTTGCCTAGGTGTAATGCACTGCATTTATTGATGTTGAACTGCATTCCACATATTTCTGCCCATTTATAGATGTTGTCCAGATCAGCCTGGATGGATTCAACATCCTGAGGTGTACATACTTCATCAGTTACTTTAGAGTCATCTGCATATTTATTAGTCCAATTTTTTACATATAGACAAGACGCATGTCTAATATATACATTTGAAATAGTATGGGCCCCAGTACAGAGCCCCTGGGGTACCTCACTTGTTACTCTGCTCGTTTTGGAATAGTAACTATTAGTACATATATTTTGGGTTGTCTCGACTGTTGGCCACCCCATTTATTATGTGATGGCGAATTTTGAGTTCATTATTTTATCAATAGTGGCCCAGTGTGGGACAGAATCAAAAGCTTTTGCAAAGTCAAGATGTATACAATAAGCTGGTATGCCATTACCAAGGGCATCAGATATTGTTTCATAAAAACATAATAAGTTTATGATGCATGATCTCCTGGTTGTAAATCCATGTTGTTTCATGTCAACTTGTGCTGTTTCTTTTAAATAATCTTTTATGTTATCAGCAAACTCAAGCAAGCTCTAGTTGAAAAATGTTAGAAAATTACCCTGGGGTCCCATCTTTTCCAGGAGCTTTATTATTGTGTAAGTATTTAATAGCCTCAGTCACCTCTTGTTTCATAATGTCCACTACCATTTGGTCCTTAATATTATTTGAGAGGCCAGGAAGCTGAAGGGAGCCTAAAAAAGAATCCCATTCATTAAGAGTGCCAATTCTATTCTCGAATGTGTCTACAACGAATCTATTATATGTCTGTCTATCTATTTGTCTGTTTAACCTGATATGTCATTAAGATACATGCACACATTACTAAACTCATCTGTTAGATGTGAAATGACCCTATTTTGAACCTTTTTTTTTGCAAGCTTCGAATGGATTTGCAAGGACCCGAAATCCCAGTGTCCCAAATGTCTGTTCTTGCAAAAGGTATGCCATTCTCCATTACTGATACTTTTTCATATCCTGTCTAACAACAATGATCTGTGAAGTGTAATTATGGGAAGTTTCTGTTGCTGAAGTTAATTTCTGTAACTGATATCTTAACTAAGATGTTTAAGGTACTCATCCCTCTTTTTTCTACACATGTTAGTAATGTACTGAGTCTTAACGTTAATTTTGACAACTTCCCACCAAGCTATTACTGTGTCAAACATTTTTTACTGTGGTATTACTTGCCAAAAATAAATCTCCCAGCCTCTGTTGCAGTGTGGCATCCTCTAATGCGGAACAATTTAACCTCCAAAGGGGTGGTTTAGTACTGGGTTTAGGAGCAGGAACAAATTTGACTTGAATTGTCTTATGGTCTGATATTTCAACCAGTAAAATGTTAAATTGCCCACTAGGTAACCATGGGGACAAAAATATGAAATCAACCCTAGAAGAAATGGCCCCTTTAAAAAATATGTTACTGGGCAAAAGGGGAAGACTTAGCTGCATCTACCAACATAACAGTAGAGATAATTTGTCTTAGAAATTAGTGTGATAATAAGTTTTCATCACGACCTTTTGTTACCGTAGTGGTATAATTACAGTCAAAATCTCCCCTAGAATTATCCCATTTGTTGTATACAAAAAGGTATAATTGTCTTGCATAACTCAATCATGCTGTTTTTATTTGGAGACAATAGACATTAATTAATCTTAATTTATATTTCATAAAGAAGCGTCTAAAATAAGCATTCTTCCTGGGGTTAAATCAATCAACTGATGAACCACTATAGAGTAGTCTGAGAACAAGATACTTAGCCATGTATTTCTTCCCTCAAGGACCAAAATGTAGGACCATGCATCCACAACTTTTGTACTCCATGCCTAACTAAGTGCGTGTATGTGAGTGTCCTGCAAAAAAATATCAGACCTGAGATCATATAAGACAGAAATTATGGATATTCTTTTTTCTCATATTATACATATTGTTAACATTTAAATATGTAACATAAACATTCTGTCCCATTAGTGTAAGAAAGACGAGAAACAATCAAAGAAACATCAGGAATTCTGATTCCCTCTCCCATTTTTACCCTGAACCTGTCTCATGCTTTTTTTTTTTGATGTCCCAGTATCAGGTCCTGGATCCTTTGCTCTGGTCTAACTGAGAAGAAGGAATTGAGGATCAATCTGACTCTTCTATGCTGTCCCTCCATCTTGTCAGAGTGGCCAGCACTTCACATTTGTTTTCCAGTGCCACTGAAGACCTCCTTGTCATTTTTGATAGTGAGTGTTCAGTTTTTCTAATTTTATGAGTTACTTCCTTTACAGATCCTTGGGATGGCTAAACTTAATTGAATATAGAAACCTACATATTCTACATTTAACTTATCAAAGTCTTTTTCAAAATACTCCACCCTATTTAATAAACATGTTCCAAATTTGCACCATAATGAGTGGCCTAAGGACAGCTGGTAATCTAGAACTCAAAGTTCCAGAGTTGAAAACCTCCACAGGAAACTCAACCTTTGTTAGCATTGGACCTAGAGCTTGGAATGAACTATCCCGATTCTGAAAACATCAAAGGGGAAAGTTTCATGGAACTCAATAAAAGTTTGGTTTGTGAGCGAGTCCACACTGCCAAAAAGTTGTAGTGTTTACAAAGAAAAGGCTAACTAAACTAGTTTTCTTCTAAAATGATTTCAATCTGTTCTTTATAAAGCTTTCTGGAAATGTATTCTTCTTGATTTTTTGCAGAACACACTGTATTATGTTATAAATTATATAATTTATGTCTGTGCATTGTTCAGTTACTTCTCTGTACCACTGCTTATTATGCTATGCATGTTTCTGTTGGGACCTGTGTCTGTACAGCTTGTAATTTGCTACTCTTATTGGATTGTAAATTATTTTAACTGGTCCTTGGATCAGCGCACTTACCCGATAAACAAATAAATAGGAGGCGGAGTTGCGGACCCGGGTGGGTATCCAATCGGATGCCAATCCCGGGACCAGGAGTGGATCACTTGATCTAATAGGTGCAGGTCCAGATCATGCATAGCCCCTGTGGGTGCCTGAATCTGCATGACCATACACCAGGGAGAGGCCGGCCTGGGGGACTGACTTGCCACACCCATGACATGGTGCTACTTTTGCACTGGAGGCCATTGGCGGACCCCCCCAACCCTTTGGCACTGACAGCCAGGAACACTGGACTTGTTGCTGGTGCCATGGCTTAACTGCCCCTGCCCTCCCAGTCTGCTTTGTGGGCTGGGACGGCACTGCAGGATGTTTCCCATTCCCCTCGCGACTGGCAGGAGGCATCCGTGGGGGCATGCAGAGGGGTTATGGCAGGGTTTATCCTGACATACCCTGTGCACCCCCTCCACACCCATGCTGCCAGCACTACATGGATTTGTGAATACTGTGTAGTGCTGGCACGCCCCTTTAATTCCCCCAGCATGGTGTGGTCCACAGATGTGGGGGATCAGGTGCAGTGGGTCTGCATGCCCCTGTTTGTGCAATCTGTGCAGGGGGTGCAATGGATGCAGAATGGCTATGCAACCCAGATATGCATGTGTACCACTCTGCACCATTCATGCATAGTGCCCATTTAAATGGCATCTCTTTTCAAGCTTCCATTTCCACATTCTCCTGTGCTTCCATTTCTGCTGATGGAAGTGACTTTTCTTCTCTAGTGGCAACTGAAGCAGATTCCACAGACCCTAAATTCTTCTCAGCAGTTTCTGCATTATCCATGGGGGTGGGGGGTGCTGGTAGATCATGACCTTTCAGCATGCCCAGTAGTTGAAGCTGACAGAACTTTCAGGTGTAGCTCTGTAGCGCTGCTATATGTAGAGGGACAACACACAGTGCTGTCAAGTCTGGACCTAGCTGAAAAGTCTCCCTACCATCTCTTGGCTTTTGAGCTGTATTAACATTATTAACATAGTAGTCTTGTTTGGCAATGTTTATAATATCCTGTCTTTTTAGTGATGCCCATGGACACTGTCTGTACAAATGGCCTTCCTCACTGCACTCATTACAGCTCATTTTATTTTGCACTGCCACTTATGTGCCCCCAACCTGTGCAAGATCCACATTTAACTGAGTCGCAGGTTCTGATCAGGTGAGTATTTCCTCCGCATCTGTAGCATGCCTTTGATTGCCCCACATTAAACAATATTCCTGTCCCTTCCCAATTAAAAACAGTTCAACAGATGCTGTAAGCCTGTAGTGGTGTGTAGAGACAATACTCAAATGCACCAGCCCCTATCCAGATGTTTTCCGAATCTATTAATTGGGGCTGGGTTCCCCATTCCTGAGCATTTTTGTTTTCACCAATGCAGTATATCAATCACAGTAACTCCTTAATTTCTAAAAAGAATGTTAACTGTCTTGATCTCATGCTTAGTTAAAGGAATTAATGTAGAAGGGGTCCAGAATGGAGTGTTTTTCAGCTGATTAAATTTAGTCCAGAATCTTTCCAAGCTGATTGTGGCCTTGAAACTTGCATCAAAGCACAAGTCTCCCAGTATATAAATGAGGGCATACAATTTTAGTTGCTGTGAACTTCATGCTGTCCTTAAGCAATGTTCTATTTACAAAGTATCGGTGATGGGGTCTTCCATACCTCCCCTGTGTTTAATCCCAATTGCATTCCAGCATTTAGCTGATTCTTCGGAGGATTTAAAGCAGTTAGCATAACTTCGCTGGGCCCCTGGTCTTGACAGATAAGAGCAAGTCAGTGAGACCACTGGGGTTTGCACAGGTCTCATTTCCTCTGCATCCACAGCAGTGAAACTGTCCTGTAAAATATCAGATGCCTGTTTGTTAGGTGCTGAGTTCTGAGCATCCCCTTGTACCTGAGGGGCGGGTGGCCCCTTTAGGGTTGTGCCATTCACAGAAGCAGTAACTTGCAATGTCTTTATTATGGAAGTGAGAGGGGGATCATTATTTTAATTCTCTTGTATATTAATTTCTAGGGCTGTGTGAGGCCATGCCCTTTGGGGGCGGTATGCACACCAAGCTTGTCCCTTGACATACTTTAAACATGTCTGGTGTTGTTCTATTTGAAAAAAGAAAAGGTAGCAGGGACATCCAAGTCTATAGCAGGGATTGCAAAAGCACTTCCCTCTATTGGATTATTAACAGTATTTTCTGGGCAGGAAATATGTTGTTTAGTTGTAGTAGTAGAATTACCTTCCTGGACCGGAACCCCAGCAGTGGAACCTTCCTACCCAAATCTGCAGCACTTACTGGTTCTGGAGATTTCCAGAGTGAATTTGGGCTGTCTCTCATCCAGCCTGCTTTTAATAATGCCAACTCTGTTGTCCATTCTGATTCTGTAAGTGTGGACTGAGTTTCAGATGCAGATGCAGAAACAAAAACTGTTTGTTCCCCACCGCAATTGTTTTTCAAAAGGCACCACTGTAGTTCCAGCAGCTTTAGGTGACACCACCTTAGCCTTCTTCTGCCTTTGACCTGTTATTTCTTTCCCGAGATGTTGTGTCACCATTTGTCAGCAGCTGACTGCTCTCATTCAGCTTAGTAAGGTTAGATGGGATTTTCTCTATTTCCATGGAAGGAAAATTCCTTCCATCTATATTCCAGAGAGCATTCCTGTGAAATAATTTTTTTTTTTGACAAAAATGCACACTCTGTCTTTAAATCCAGTCTGCGGTCCACTTGCTGCTTTTGTTCTGCTTTTGTTCATTCATTCATTCACATGTCTTCCCCCAATCCTAGCGATTACCTGACCACGTCCATGCCACTTCCAGAATATGCCCAGAGACAGTTAGAAGTTTGAACAGGACAGACTGCAGTGTCATTAGTAGCCATGCAGGTTACAAGTTATTTTAATAGTGCGAATTAATCATTCACTGGTGTTCACAGAGTGGTAATCATTCCGGTAATTAGGCGCAAAGATGTGCAAAGCACAAACCTCAGAATGGGAGAGGCAAGGTAATCCTTCATGAAAGGTAAATGCTTTGTTTTCAGTTCAAGTGATTCTGGCATTGTGGAAAGTTAAATGACAGGCAGGTAAAGAAAGAGCAATTAAAGAGATACTGTGGAAGCTTTGTTTGTGATTCAGGTGATCCTTCCGGTATTTCAGTTCAAGCAGTGTGGAAAGTTAAACGACAGACAGTTAAACAAGGGCAATTAAAGAGGTACTGTGGAAGCTTTGTTTGGATTCAGTTGATACCGCCCCCCATGTAATTCAGTTTGGGCATTGCAGTATTGCAGGTTCTGATTGTTTAATTAAATTATCTTAATTTTGGCAACCCAAAAGTCATATTGATATTACATATTGTATTTATATACTATTTAATAATGTTGAAAAGTTTTAATGGTGTTACAAATGCATTAAATAAAAGTGTTTTGCATTAAAGCAACAGTACTATGTGAAAAAAATCTGTGCTTTTTAGACAGTTTATTCCCTGTGCTCTGCTGAGCATTTCCCTGGTAATCTTTCCTGCCGGCATTGTACTTTCACCCCGTAATTTGCTCGGTTTCCCTTTGTTTTTGTTTACATTTCTGCAACCCACCATGTTGACGGCAGCAGTAAAAAATAGGCAGCCGGGGCAGCTGCCATATTTTCTGTAGATCTACAACAACTAGAAACTGATCACTTTCTGATTAGGTAGTACTGCTGCTTTAAATGGTCTCAAATGTGTCTATTTTGTGGTACAATGGGTCCTGTCCAAGACATGCATGTTAAAGCAGCCCTCGAGGTGGTTTAAGGGCCACACATGCAGCCCTCAGACAATTTCAGATTGCCACTGATCTATAACAATAGTACAAACAGTGGACTGAGTCACAACCCTATTTTCAGATCAGTCCATGGAACCCGTACCAGAAACAGATGCATTTAAGAAGTACTCCTGCTTTTGCTGGTAAGCAGCTTCCAGGACCAGGTTAATGTTTTCTTGAACTACTGCTACGTTAATATCACTTTGAAAAACAGAAGGTATATCAGAGCACTCCATATCCAGACTGATAGTGGAAATACCTCCAGCAGTTCTTCTCCACTCTTCAAGAGAGTCGTTTCAAGCTCCAATCTGAAGTGCTGTTTTGTTAGCCTCCTTGATGCACCATGTGGGGAAGGAAGCAGTCTCCTCCACTCAAGCAGCCATGCTGCTCTCCTCTCCTTCCCCCCACTCCTCCACTCCAGGATCTCCCATCCTCCAAACAGGAAGTCAGTTCCCCTGCTGGAGAGTAGGCGAATTTCTCTGGTGTCCTAGCTGAATTTCCCCCATTCACTAAAGGGGAACTTAAGGTAAGGTAGGGTAATTGTTTTTGTACAGCACCCGATCCATATGGCTCCAAGAGCTTCACAGAACATAATGCAATACACAGTGAATACAGAATTGGACCACAATACAAATAATATCAATAAATATAATTTCTAAAATGCAGCAGATGTGTCAGTTCTAACTATCCAGATTTTTCAGGGAATCCTGGGTTTTCATCCTCTTTTTGAATCTCTCCACTGAGACTAAACTCCTCAATTTGTATGGAAGTGATTTCCGTAAACATGGGGCTGCCATTGTGAAGTCTTTCTCCCCAGAAAGCTTCAGATGAGCCCACAGAACAACCAAAGACATACCCTCAATGGAGCAGAGTGGTCAATCAGGTGCACATCAGCCTTAGTCGTCTTTAAGGTGGCCAAATCCCAATCCTTGTAGGGATTTATAAGTTAACAACTAGATCTTGAAGGTGGTATGCCACTTAATAGGTAGTCAGTACAGCTACCACAGCACAGGTGTTATGTGATCTGAGTCTGCTGACAATTCTGTTTCTAGGGCTATATGAATCTCTAAAAGTTCCACTTTGTGAACTTCATGTGTAGAACCCAAAAAAGTTTTCACTAACTTGACAACCAACTCAGAGATGGTGGGTGTTGTGGGAGTAGGGGCGCCACTAGGAAACATCGACCACAATTCCGTGTGGTTTGAATTGGCTGTCAGGGCTGGAAACCCACAATCAAGAACCAAAGTCCTTGACTTTAGAAAGGTGGACTTTGATAGGCTGAGGAAACCAGCCAGGGATAAGTTAGTGTTGGTGGAGGACATAAGGGGGTGGAGGAGAGATGGGGCAATAAAGGGTGCAATCTTCAAGGCATCAAAGGCAAGCATAAGAATAGTATCTAAGAAAAAAAAAACAGGTTTATGAAACCACTATGGTTCTCAGCTAGGGTCTGGGAAGTGGTTAGGGCCAAAAAGAAGGCCTTCTATAAATACAAGGAAGAGCATGGGGAGGCAGAATGGGAAGATTGTCTACAGAAAAATAAGGAGGAAAAGAGGGCTGTCAGGGAGGGAAAAGCAGAAATGGAGCTGTGTGTTGTGGAGGGGGTCAAGAATGGAGAAAAACAGTTTTTAGATATATTGGTGAAAAAAGGAAAAGAAGGGGGCATCTAGTTGAGGGGGGTAGGGTGACAGAGGAAAATGAGCAAAAGGTTGCCATCCAGAATGACTAATTTTGCTCAGTATTCACTAAGGAGGACTGCGAGTCCATGCCAGAAAGCGGTATCAAAGCAGCCACTAAGGGAGTCCTGGAAATGAGGCAGCCAATACTTACTGGTGAGAGGGTCCTGAAAGGGCTAGCAGCCTTTAAGATAGGTAAGGACAAGGACCAGGACCAGATGGGTTGCAGTTGAGGATACTTAGGGAATTTGCAGCAGAAGTGGCTGAACCACTGGCTGGGCTGTTCAACAGCTCACTTAAGTCTGGGGAAGTTCCAAGGGGCTGGAGAATGGCAGACATTGTACTGTTTCATGGGGGGGGATAGGCAGCAACCAAGGAATGACAGGCCTGTCAGTCTGACCTGCATCGAGGGGAAACTGATGGAATCACTAATCAAAGAGGACTTCATGGACTACCTAGAGAGCAACATGCTCCATAAAGAGAACAAAAAAGCTGCTGAATCACTGCCGCACCCGTGGTGATACCCTCAGAGCCCAGTGCTGCAACCGGTGGCCTTCATGAGTGGGGGGGCATAGAGGGGATCAGAAGCAGGACCAGGGAGAAGAAGGGCTGCATCAGTGGCTAAGGAGCAGCAGAGAGCAGCAGAGGCCCACGTCAGTGGCCGAGGAGCATTGGAGGAGTAGCAGCAGGATCAACTGGGAGCCAATAGAAGATACAGGAGACTCCCAGCTTGATTTTCCACCCTATAGGAGAGAGAGGCAGGAGGATTCGAACAGTGGCTGGGCTATAAATAGCCCAGGCTCAGTCATGCTTCGCAACAACAAAAAAGCTGCTGAATCACTGCCACACCAGCAGCGATCATCTCAGAGCCCAGTGCTGCAACCAGAGGCCTTCATGAGTGGCAGGGCCATGGCGAGGACCAGGAACAGGACTAGGGAGAAGAAAGACTACATTTGTGGCTGAGGAGCATTGGAGGAGTAGCAGCATGATCGACTGGGAGCCAATAGAAGATGCAGGAGACTCCCAGCTTGATTTTCCACCCTGTAGGAGAAAAAGGCAGGAGGATTTGAACTGCAGCTGGCCTATAAATAGCCCAGGCCCAGCCACGCTTCTCAACAGCAAAAAGCTGCTGAATCAGTGCCGCACCTGTGGCCATCCCCTCAGAGCCCAACACCACAACTGGAGGCTTTCATGAGGACCAGGGAGAGGAAGGGCAGCATCGGTGGCTGAGGAGCACTGGGGAGCAGCAGAGGCCCACATCGGCGGCTGAGGAGCATTGGAGGAGTAGCAGCAGGATCAGCTAAATTTTCTCCCACTCACCCTGCCCGCACCACCACCAGAATTAAGTGGACTTCATGGTACGCCCCTGACAGAATGTGCCAATAAGAGAGGAGCAGGGGGAGGAGTCATTGAAGGGGTGGCAATAGGGTGTGCCTTGTCTCTGGTTGACAGGATCAGCTGGCTGCATGTCTGGCTGTCTTTGAGGTACACAACTAGATCACTAGACACTGAGGACTCTGAGGTGAACATACCCAAGGTACTGTGTAATTTGCTTCAGCAAGGACTGCTAAGGGCTTGATGCCCTGGGAGGGGAACACTCTATGGCAGCTGGGTTATCTACAAGTGTTAGCGCTGGGTCTTGCTAGTTGGGATCTGCTACTGAAAGGTGAAATTCTGTGGGGCTGGGTGGGATCTGCTATAAAAAGGTACAATTCTGTGGGGCTATTTGGAGCAGTTCTGAGAAGAGGGAGAACTCTGTGACAAAGATTGCAGTTGATAGGTGGGATCTGCTACTGAAAGGTACAATTCAGTGGGGCTGTTTGCAGTGATTCTGAGAGGGGAGAACTCTGTGATACTATAAACTGATAAACTTATTGCTCTACTAACATTGACTACTAAGTAGCTTGCTGAATTACTGGAGGAAAGGCTGGTTACTGGTTAAAGGGCTCTATTAGTCAGTGCAGGAATAGGAGTACGAACTGAATAATTTGTCTATACAATAAGTACCGCTCTAGGAGGGTGACACAAATGTGGAGACCACCAGCTTGGACCAGGGGGGACACTAGTGGGAGGTAGGGCTGGCAGAGGGACAGCAGGTAGAGCCTCATTGGTGGGGAGAGAGGGACTCACCAGGGAAGGAAGGGAAGTGGGACACTTGGAGGAGGGAGGACAGTAGGATGTAATAGTTGTGGGGCTGCAGTGTTCATGAGCACTCTGTGGAGGTTAGGTGAGTGCCCTATTTGTCAAAAACTAAGGAGGATTGAGGTGGAATTGACATGGTTGAAGAAGGAGTTAGAGAGGGAAGAAAGGGAAAAGTGCAGATGGAAGGACGGAGAGGAGACGGGTATAAAAAATAGAAGGATGGAGGAGAGGCCAAGAAGGTGGGAATGGGATAGGGGGTCACAATAGAAAGAAGGAGTGGAGCTCACGGGCAAGAAAGCAGTGGGGTAAGTGTAAGCAACAGGTGTTATACAGTGGATTCAAACAGGTACTGACCCCTGGCTGGGCTTGTGGAAAAGGGGGGGGGAGGAGCAGATGTTCACAGAGGACTGAGCTGTGGGGAGGGAAGGAGGTCAGTGCAAGAGAAGGTCATGTAGAGGAAGCATGTGGAGGGTCAAGCAAGGGAAAAGCACAAATGGGGGTATGCATGAAGAGGGTCACGGAGTAATCACAGCTTGCGGGGGAAGCAGTGGGAAGGGGTTGAGGGATGATAGAGTGGAGAATAGGGTGAGGCAGGATCTGGGATCCAGCTTTGGGGATCAGAAAAAGGAGGAAGGTCAGATGGGGATGGGAAGGATGGCTGGCAGCAGGGGGGAGAAAGAGGGATCAGGGCCTGGGCAAGTTAGGAAAGAAGGGGAGCAGTTGGGAATGACACTACCAGGAGAGTCCAGGGCATTAGCGCAGAAAAATCAAGTGCAAACCCAGACAGAAGTAATGAGACACTCTTGGGAACAGGGAGCGCAAACACAATTGTAGTGTATGGGGATTGAATCATAAAGGGGATTCATTGGCTAAGGAAGATGGTAGCATTCAAGGGGAGGTCAGTTTTCAGTGACCCTGGAATGGAGGCCAGCAGGGTGCTCCCTAGAATAAAGGACTGCATTAGATTAGTGGGGGGTAAGCCACACCTAGTACTACATCTAGGGACAAATGACTTGGCTGAGGAAGAGGTGGAGGGAGTTCAAAGGAGGTTCAAGGAGCTGGCAGAGGGATGTAGAGGATTTGTCAGTTCCCTGGCCTTCTCGGAGGTCCTCCCAGTGCACTGTGCCAGGACGGCCTGGCAACTTAGAATAAAGGAATTCAACATTTGGCTGAGACAGTGGTGTTGGGAGGAGGGCTTCATATGTCTGGGAGACTGGGGGGATGTGTGGGTAGCTGAACGTGTGTATGCAAGAAACAGGTTGCACATAAGCAGGGCAGGGGCTAGACTGTTAAGAGTGAAGCTTCAGGGGTACATAGATGAGAGGCTGGGGTTGACTTAAATTTAAACTAAACAGGGGAGAGTGTGACACTAGGAGTGGAGTGGAAAGTCAACCTAGTGAAGCTAACCAATCTCACACTCTCCCACTGTGAACAGAGACAGGCAACAGAAGAGAGAGAGAGATCACAGGGGGGATGAGATGGAAGGGAATCCTAGCTAATGCCAGGAGCCTAGGGAACAAAACGTGAGACTTAGAGACGGTGGTGGGAATGGACAACCGAGACCTTATAGCAATAACTGAGACGTGGTGGACAGATTACCACAGATGGGAGCTCGAATTACAGGAGTATAGTCTTTTCAGGAGGGATAGAATGGGAAAAAAAGGTGAGGGGGGTAGCCCTGTATGTTAGGGATGGGATTAGAGCAGTAGAGGTCAAAGAGGAGAAGAGTTCTGCAGATATCTTTTGGGTTACCTTAAGCAGGAAGGAGGGGGGACGTTAAGGTTAGGGGTGGTCTACAGTCCGCTGCATCAGGGAGAGGAGGCAGACAGAGAGCTAGCTAAGGACACACAGAAAAAGGCCAGCAAGGGGGAGATCTTGGTGTTTGGAGACCTGAACCTACCTGATGTGGACTGGGGAGTACCATTGGCCAGATCCAAGAAAAGCAGGGAATTTTTACAATCCAGGTAGGATGCCTTCATTCACCAGCTAGTAAGGGAACCGACATGGGGAGAAGCACATTGGATATAATACTGTCGAATGGGGACAGCGTGGAGGGGGTAGAGGTTGGGGAGAATTTAGGAGACAATGACCACCGGATGGTCAGATTCACTCTTCAGGCAGGGGCAGGTCCACCACCAGGGCATTGGACTTACATAGGGCAAATTTTGGGAGGATGAAGAAAATTATGTGGAAAGAACATGAAGGGAAACAGAATCTCGAGGAGGTAGAGGAGCTTTGGGAGCAATAAAGGGAGATATTCTCAAGACCACTGAGCAATGCGTCCAGAAGGTAAGCAAACAGAAAAGAGGGAGGAAACCCCCGCTGTTCATGGCAGAGGTTAGGGAGGCAGTTAGAGAGAAAACAAAGGCGTTCAAAGCCTACAAAACATCACAGGATTTAGGGGAAAGGGAGGTCTATAAGAAAAAGCTTAATGAGGCGGGGAAAATAATTAGACAAGATAAAGCAGCAATTTATTTATTTATTTCAATCAAGGATTGCAATACCTTTGAGCCGAGGATCTTTTACAAAGGTTCCACATCAGCGTGTGCAAGAGTCATCATTTTTAGTTACAAACATATAGTCATTGACTTACAGACATGTAATAACCAGTACAAAGACTTGAGCTATGAGCAAGACAAGGGAAGGGGATGGGTGGGTTGGGGGAAGTGAGGTAGGAGATCGAGGGGAAGGAGGTGCAGGGGTTAAGGAGTAGGGAGGTGGTTGGGGTGGGGGCAGGAGTGGAGATCACGGGGAGGTGGGCGGGGGTGGAGACAGTGCAGCCAGGGGGCCTTGTCAAGGGAATATGACAGGTAAGGTGCTAGGGGTGCAAAGACTGATTGTAAGTGCTGGGTGCTGAGGCATGTGCAGCTGGAACAGTGGAAATGTTAAAATGGGCAATCGCAGGATACAAGCAGTGAGAGGCGCAACTTGGACTTGAAGAGGCCGAGTGTTGGAACGGTTGCTATGTCGCTGCCAAGAGAGTTGAGCCAGTTGGATGCCCGATAGGTGAATGATCTTTGTCCTTGGGTCAAGCGAAACTGTGGGATATGTAGTAGATGGGAATTGGATCTCCTTGTAGTGATGTTCCTATGTCTAGGCTTAAGGAGGGAACAAACACCAGGTGGGGCAAGCCCCATTATAATTTTCTTGGCTGTGATGCAGGTTTGGTATTTTATGCGTTTGTCCAGTTGAAGCTATCCAGATTGGGAATAAAGGTCACATGTGTGGGTAGGGCGATGTGAGCCAGTGATGAGATGACAGGCCTTATTCAGGGAGGTTGCGATGCATTTGAGAGCAGTGGTAGTTGCAGACCCATATATGATAAGACCATAGTCTATGATGCTGACGATGGAACTTTGGACGGCCACTGACACTGCTTCTGGGGTTAGGTGTTTCCTGTGCTGGAATAATATGCCTAACCTCGCATTGGCAGACTTTGCAACATTGCTGATATGGACAGTGTATGAGAGGTAGGGATCAAGGGGGATGCCGTGGTACTTGAGAGATTGTGTTTGCTCTAGGATGGCTCCTTGTTTGGTTGCAATGGAGAGGTGGAGTTGTTTGTTTTTGTTGTGGGGGCTGCAGAAGACCATAGACTTGTTTTTTTTCTGATTAAGAAGCAGTTTATGATTTAGGAACCAGGATTCGATGGAGGAGAAGGCCCGCTGAAGTTTATTTTGTAATTGGATTGGATCAGGGTCCGAGCTGAGGATCACAGCATCATCGGCGTAGAGAATTATTTATTCTGGGCAGCTGCCTGGTAATGAGTTTAAGAATAGGCTGAAGAGGAGGGGTCCCAGAATAGAGCCCTGGGGGACTCCCGAGCAGACCGGTCTAGGGTCCGAGAGTGTATCAGCTATTCTTATTATTTGGGACCGTTCTTAATGGTAGCTCTTATATCAGCCAATGGAGTTGGTTGACAGCCCAGTGTTCTGAAGCTGGAAAAGCAGGAGGCGGTGACTGCCGGGTGTCGAAGGCTTTAGTTAAGTCAATGTAGATTGAGACTAGTAGTTCACCGGAGTCAAGTGCGTTGTGGATTGCACCGGGGAATTCAAGTAGGTCTGTGGAGGTGCTGTGACCTTTGCGGAACCCGTGTTGTTGCTTGCACAGGATGTTGTACGCATCCAGGTATTCTGTGAGCTGGTCCGGGATGATGCGTTCTAGTGCCTTGGAGAGTGGAGGTAGTAGGGAGAATGGGCCGTAGTTATCGTGGGCAGTTTTGTCACCACTTTTATGGATTGGGGGTGACAGTGGCAGATTTCCATCTGTCTGGGAACTGGCTAAGGCTGAGGGAAGAGGTTGAAAATTCTGGTCAGAGGACTAAGCACTTCAAGTGTGAGAGACAGGATTTTGAGATCGAGGGAGTCATTACTGAATCTTGATTTACCAAGGGCTTTGGTAACATATTTGCATACTTGGTGAGCCTTGACTGCTTTGAAGTAGAAGTGGAGAGAGCTGGTGGGAGTAGTGTTCATTGCGGACAGAGGGGCTTCACCATCTTTGAAGTAGTCCTGGGGTAGGACAGCGCTAAGGTTGGTAAAGGCTTTGTTAAAGGTATCAGCAATGGTTTTTGGGTTGAGGGTTGTGGTTCCGTTGATGTTGAGTATTGATGGGGGGGTTTTGGGTGGATTTCCAGTGAGTTCCTTTATGTTCTTCCAGAATTCCTGACCATTGCCCCAGGAGTTTGTGAGGGCATGCTTATAGTAGGCGGACTTCATTTGCTGGCTGGTTTTGGTCCAGTCATTGCGGGCACGTTTGTAGTTTTGGATGTCGTTTTGCCTTCCAGAGTTTCTGGCCAACTCCCATAGGTGGTCTCTTGTTTTTAGCATCCTGAGTGGGTCACCTGTGAGCCAAGGGTTACTGAGTGATTTGACTTTATGTTTCTTAATAGGAGCATATGTGTCACAAGCCACAGTGAAGATGTTTATGACGTGGTCAAGGGCAGTGTTTACATTGGTTGCACTGAAGATAGAGGACCAGTCTTGATGGAGGAGGTGGGATTTGAGTCAAGTAAGGTGACCACAGGGTAGAACCCTGCTGGTGATAGTTTTTGACAGTTGTTTGATGAATTTATTTGACTAGGTGCAGCTAACAGGGGAGTGGTCACTGAGAGAGTCAGGGAGGACATTAGTGTGAGATATCCGCGATGAGTGACTGGTAAGGATCCAGTCCAAGAGTGTGCTGGTGCCGGTTCTGTAATTTTTCCTGGTTGGTGAGTCAACCATTTGTGTGAGGTTCGCCACAGCAACGGCATCCCTGTGTGCACCAGCATCGGCCTCAGGCCAGTTGATGTTAAAGTTGCCTAGGAGGATGGATTCGGTGTCCAGTGGGAGTTACTTTACAAAGCCAAAAACAGCTGTTAGATCAGTTCCCTGTTCTTTTGGAGGGACGTAGATGGTGGCAACAGTGAGGGTTTTGTTTTGGGCTCCGAGGAGGATTCTCACTGGCAGTATCTGAGCAGTTGTGGGTTGGAGTGAGGTAATAATGTGGTGCCCCTGTATGGAGTCTTTTAGGTAGAGAGCGCAGCCCCTGCCTCTTTTGGAGAGGTGATCCAGCCTAAAGACATTGTAGCCAGGAAGGCTGATTGCATGGTCCAGTACTGATGGCGTGAGCCAGGTTTTGAAAACTGCCAGGATGTCAGGGCGGTGTTGGCTGGTGAAGGCCTGTAGGGCATCCATTTTAGTAAGGAGACTGCAGATGTTGATTGATATGAATGAGAGGGCACCCGAAGGCTTGCTCAGATTAGTGGCTTTAGAGCAGAATAGGCCAGGGTTTGGGTGCACATTGCCTGACAGCATTAGGAGGAGGAGGACTAGCCTCAAGGAGCTGCGGCATATTTCTTTAAGGGAATGCTTTCACCTGCTACCATCTCGGGAAATTGCTGAGCATCGATGATAGTGGGTGAGGGTTAGCGTAGACAGGGGCACCAGAGTAGAGGGCTAGGACCAGTGTGGGTGTAGGACAGTTTCATGGTGGTAGGATGGAACCTGGGCAAGGGGCAGTGACCAGTGTTCAGCGTGCCTATGTGGAGGAAGGATGTAGGAATGTGGAAGCTGTGCGGGTGGGAGGGAAAGCAGGCTTTTGGGGCGTGCAGTAGGAGAGGAAAACAGGCAAGAAGAAATAGAAAGGGGGTAGAGAACGGTGGAGGCGCATGATTAAGGTAGGATTCGGGGTAGACGGAGGGAGGGGGTTAAGACAGGCTGGCAGGGCTAGGAGAAAGGGACAGAAGAGCAGTAGCTGGATCAGTGGGAAGTGAGGATACAGCCAGGAAGGCCAGGCAGCCAGGGAGTGGGAGGTAGCGACTAATGGTAGGGGAGTCCCAAAACAGGTATCCAATGGAGCGTGAGTGGGGGGTGGAGCTACCAGGGGCATGGAGGAAGGTCTATAAGTTAAGGTCGGGGAGGGGGGTGGGTGTAAATTTCGGTCGCTTGCCATGGAAATAAATGGCGCAGCAGCCCTGAGCAGAGCAAAGTTTTAGCTGGCTCAAGAGCCAACCCTGAGCAGGAGGCAAAAAAGCGTCCAATCAGGGTGCGGTACAGATACCGTGGTGCCAATGGCATGGCTCTCAGCAGTCCCGTGGTTCAGGGAAGTCTTATCCGGTTCGAGAGGATCTTGAGGGCGGGAAGGAAGGTATATAGCAAGTAAAGCAACTGTGTCTTTCAGAGGGTAGACTTTTTTTTTTAAATGCAAGCACAAGAATCCCTCTAGTGGCAGGTCGGTATAACCTGCTAGTGGAAAAAAAACTTCTATTAGACACTTGAAATGTGCTTAGTTTTGGCTGCGCTATCGCCATACCTTCCAAGGAGCTGCAGGCGGGTGTCCTGGTCTTGGTCGGTGGCTGGCTGGGTGTCAGCTGACCGTGGAGGAGCTGAAGCAGCCCCGTTCAAGGGCAGGCAGCTGGAGAGAAGAAAAAATAGCAAGGTTTAAATAGCATAGAGGTAGGATAGGTTTAAATTGAGCAGTTTAGCAAGGCAAAGGAGAGTTAGACTTTTCGGCACCAAGGCAGAGTGCTTGGATGGGGGGGTGCAGAAGCAAGGAAACAGAAGAGCTGTAAGCACTTTAAAACAGTAGTAGAAATTGCAATCCAGCTAATACAGTTGAAAAACTTCTATTAGACACTTGAAATTTGCTTAGTTCTATCTAAAATCTATTTGTAAAAAGCGCCAGGTGGCAAAAGCAGGGGGAAAAGTCCTGGCCAATCCGAGCGGGTTTGCCGGAAGCGCCCGTGTTCTGATTGGCTGCTCTGTCGCCATACCTTCCAAGGAGCTGCAGGTGGGCATCCTGGTCTTGGTTGGTGGCTGGCTGGGTGCCGGCCAACCGTGGGGGAGCTGAAGCAGCCCCGTTCAAGGGCAGGCAGCTTCCAAGGCAATGGAGGAGAAAATAGCGAGGGAGGCTAAAAGAGGGAACAGAAAATTATTTTGGTATGTGAGTGACAGGAGAAGTAGGCAAGGGATTCTAAGACTTAAGGAGGAGAGGGGTACACCAGTTGAGGGGAATGAGGAAAAGGTGAATCTGCTAAATGAATACTTCCCATCAGTATACACGGTTGAGAAAGAAGGGAATGGGACGGAATTACAGCAAAGGGGTAGGTGGGAAAGGAGGTGGACACCAGACTTTTCATAGATGGTAGAGTAATGGAGGAACTATGGAAAATAAAAAACGATAAAGCTATGGGCCCAGATCAAGTTCACCCCAGGTTACTAAAGGAATTAAAGGAGGAACTGGCGACACCTCTTGCAAAGCTGTTCAATCTATTCCTTGAAGTGGGGAGGGTCCTGGGGGACTGGAAGTGAGCAGAGGTGGTGCCACTTCACAAGAGGGTGGGTAAGGATGAGCCAGGCAACTACCACCCAGTTAGTCTTACCTCCACGCAAGGCTAGAAATAATTTTTTGCAGATGGCTGTCCAAAGGGCAGGTGCACTATTCATTTTGACTGTCCCACAGAATTTGTACCTGTCCTGTTTTTTTGTTTACTAATTTTACATTTATGTTTCCAAAAATGAGCTAATAATAAGTAGTGTGCCACCTGGCTGGTGCAGTGCCTTGAAAAGGGCTTAGTAAATGATGGTGCCCATTGAAAGGTGCCCTAACAAGGGTTACTAAATATTAATAACCACTGGCTGGTACATGGCCCTGAAAAGGATATAACACATGTGCCCTCAGTTCAGTGCCCTCTTCTGCTCAATAGTATCCCTGACAAGGCCCTTGCTTAACTCCCTTCGGCTCCTTCTGCTTAACTCCCTTCTGCTCTGCCCTGAGAAGTCAATAAGCTTCCTCTGCTCCTGTGTATACCACAAGCACTAAATGTCTTCCCCCTAAGCAACAACCTTGATGAGGGCTTTTAACCAGCCTCTCCATTTCCTGTCTCTGGAGCCCTTCCTGCCCCTGACTAGGGTTTTAAATGGTTGTCTCAAGCCATTGAATTCCTCTCCTGATCTCCAAATATTGAGTCTCCCACTCTGTCTGCCTTGACTGTCTGCCATAAAAGGGCCTTCAAATACAATGTTCTAGTCCTTACAATGGTTTTTAAGTAACCTTACCCAGTCTGCTCTTAGCTAGTTGAGAGCCCAGGGGAAAGAGTTTTTATTTTGCACTCCCAAAACTCTTCTGCCAATGAACAACAGCTGTTCTTGGGCTGCTATTGTAAGTACAGCACACAGAGAAATGCAATGTAGAGAGCAAAAGGAATATGGGCAACTACACATGCGTAATGACAGGGAACACCTAGCGCAGCCTGCTGCTTGCGAAAACTGCCACCACACAGAAGAAATAATGACGGGGTGATGAACTGAATGGGATATCTCTCAACATATGACACCATGATGTTGGGATGCCCAAAGCCAACCTTACAGGTTGCAGCATCTCTTGAGGTCCTAGTGCCAGCTAATGCTTATTCATTTAGTGCCTGTCCCAGGAACAGGCAGAAGAAGGAAACCAGCTGTCCCTGGGGAAAACTGGGTGTCTGGGACAGGCAGACAGGTGGTTATTTCGACCCCTGCCTCCACGGTAGGAAAATTGATGGAAACCTTCATTAAAGAAAGACTAGTACGACACCTAGAGGAGGAGAGCCTCATTGATGACAGCCAGCATGGATTCACTGGTGGTAGGTCATGTCAGACTAACCTGATGGACTTCTTCAAGAGTATAACAGAGGTGTATGATCGGGGGGGGGGGGTGGATGTGGCCTACCTGGATTTCAGGATGGCGTTTGACACCATCCCCCGTAGGAGGTTGGTAAGCAAGCTAAGAAGTTTAGGGGTGGGATGCAAGCTGACAAATTGGTTGGAAGATTGGGGGGGAAGGACTCAGAGGGTAGTGGTCAATGGGGTGCATTCCAGGGAATGAGGGATGACTAGTGGGGTTCCACAAGGATTGGTGTTGGGACCTATGTTGTTTAACGTATACATAGGGGACTTAGTGGATGATCTACATGGGAAAGTGTCTGTTTGGTGGCATCACGAAAATCTATAACAGAGTGGACACTCCGGGGGGGGGGTGGAGGAAATGAGGCAAGATCTGGCCAAGCTGGAGGAGTAGGCAGAAAGATGGCAGCTTCAATTCAATGCAAAAAAAAGGTAAGATAATGCACGTAGGCCACAGTAACCCCAGTTACATACCTGCTTGGGGGGGGGGCACTACAGGTTATAGAGCTAGAAAAGGACCTGGGGATTTGGATTTAAGATACCCTAAAGGTTATATCAGTGCGATCGGGTGGCAGGAAAAGCAATAAGAATGCTGGCATGCATAGGGAGGGGCTTCACAAGTAGGAAGAAGGAGATGATAATGCCACTCTGCAAAGCACTGGTCAGACCACGGCTGGAGTATCGCATGCAGTTCTGAAGACTGCACTTGCAAGGAGAAAAGGATAGACTAGAGAGGGTCCAGAGGAGTTCAACCAAAATGGTCCAAGGGATGCAGGGGAGGCCATATGAGGAAAGGCTGGAAGAATTAGGTCTGTATACACTGGAAATAAGAAGAGAAAGGGGGGATATGGTGGAAACCTTCAAGTATCTGAAGGGAATTAACAAAGTGAGGGGAGGTAGACTCTTAAGGCTGAGCAAAAACACAACCACCAGAGGTCATGCAATCAAGCTGGAAGGGGGTAGATTTCGAGGGGATGTAAGGGGACATTATTTCTCAGAGAGGGTGGCAGGTCCATGGAACAGATTACCTGAATGGGTTGTAAGGGTGGATACGGTGGACAAGTTCAAAAGTGCATAGGACAGCTATATGGACATAAACGGAAGAGGAGGGGTAGTGCAGAGAAGTAAATGATGGGAGGGTGGGAGGGTGGGCCATTTTTCAGGCAGACTAGATGGGCCAGTTGGTCCTTTTCTGCTGGCGGGATTCTATGACTCTAGGATAGTAAACAACACAGGTTTGTGGCAGGAGGCTCTTGTTACGCTAACTTGATTTTTTTTCTTTGACTGGGTGACCAAGGAAGTAGATAAGGGCCACGCTGTAGATATGCTGTACTTTGTATTCAGCAAGACTTTTGATTCGGTACCACACAAAAGGTTATTCTAAAAAGATGGAAGACCTGGGTGCAGCTAAAACAGTAGTGAACTGGATGGGTAGTTGGCCAGAAGAGAGGCAGCAGAAGGTGGTGGCCAACAGGGTTAAATCAGAAGAAAGGGAGGTTATGAGCAGGGTTCCACACGGAATTGTCCTGGGTCTGATCCTCTTCAACATTTTCACTAGTGACATTGGTGAGGAAATCCAGGGCAGGCTGTGCCTCTTCGCAGATTATACAAAACTATGTGGGAGAGGGATAGTGATGAGGGAATAAGGAATATGCAGAAGGACCTATAAAAACTAGAGGAGCGGTCAAAGGTCTGGCAGATTAAAATTCAGTGCCAAAAAGTGCAAGGTAATGCATCTAGGGAAAAGGAACCCCAAGACGGAGTACTGAATGGGTGGGATGAGACTTAGCACAACCGAAGAGAAACAGGATCTAGGAGTTATCAATATTATTAGAGACTATTTTTATTCTTAAATAAGAAATAACAAGAAATTCAAGGTATAAAAGGGAATAACAACAAGCTGTGCTGCTTAGGTATTTGGAAGGGAAAGTACCATGCCTAAGAACTGTCATGGGCCACCCCCAAAGACATCCACTGTATTATTACAGCAATCATAACAGTATAGCTTAGTACTTAGCTCAGTTAGAGAAATAGACCAACTAAATCTGTATTATTACAGCAATCCTAAAAGTATCTAAGCATTGCTTTGTGTCCACTCCAGAGACCCTGCTATAATATAGGACCAGAGAGGACCCTGGGCGGGAAGGTGTGCAACTCTACAGTCCTGGCAGAGCTCCATTGAGTTCACTCACTCCCCCTCTCTCACTCACTCATTCTATTTCTCCCAACGCTGCAGGCTGCCCTTTTGTACTGGGCTCCTGCTTGCGTTGCTGCCTTTTTCTACCCACAAAGAAATTCGCAGCAGTCCCTACAGAGCTCTGTTAAGCTCGCTCACTCCCCCTTTCTCACTCGCTCATTCTGTTTCTCCCAGAGCTGCAGGTTACCCTTTTGTACTGGGCTCCTGCCTGGGTTGGCACCTTTTTTGCCCACAAAGAAATCTGCAGCAGTCCCAACAGAGCTCCGTTGAGCTCGCTCACTCACCCCTCTCACTCGGTCATTCTGTTTCTCCCGGTGCTGCAGGCTGCCCTTTTGTAGTGGGTTCCTGCCTATGTTGGCACCTTTTTCTGCCCACAAAGATGTTCACAGCTGTCCTGACAGAGCTCTGTTGAGGTTGCTCACTCCCCCTCTCTCACTCGCTCATTCTGTTTCTCCTGGCGTTGCAGGCTGCCCTTTTGTACTGGGCTCCTGCCTCTGTTGGTGCCTTTTTCTGCCCACAAAGAAATCTGCAGCAGTCCCAACAGAGCTCTGTTGAGCTTGTTCCCTCCCCTTCCCTCAGTCGCTTGTTCCGTTTCTCCCAACGCTGCAGGCTGCCCTTTTGTACTGGGCTCCTGCCTGCATTGATGCATTTTTCTGCCCACAAAGAAATCTGCAGCAGTCCTGACAGAGCGCCGTTGAGGTCACTCACTTCCCCTCTCTCACTTGCTTGTTCTGTTTCTCCTGGCGCTGCAGGCTGCCCTTTTGTACTGGGCTCCTGCCTGCACTGGCGCCTTTTTCTGCCCACAAAGAAATCCACAGCAGTCCCGACAGAGCTCAGTTGAGCTCGGCCACTCCCCCTCTCTCACCCGATTTTAATCTGTCCCTAACACTGATTTCCCAAAATTACTGCGCTATTCTGCACTGGAAATGCGAAAACTTATTTCAGCCAGGATGTAAAAAATGACAGTTGCACTGTTCATAAGGAGGTGTGAAAAAATGCCAGTGTTGAAAATCTGGCATGAAAATATTACTAATTTTCAAAGTTACAAGGGTGCGTTGAAACTGCGCAATGCACGCTCGTAACACAGTTATTTTATAGACTTTCACCACAAAATTTTCAACAGGCATTTTAGAACCTCTGCTCATGAACAGTGGCACTGTGATTTTCTTAATGCGTCCTGAACACTGATTTACCACAGCTACAGCGCTATTCTGCGCCGGAAGTGCAATAACACATTTCGGCCAGGATGTGAAAAATGACAGCTGTACTGTTCATAAGGAGGTGCAGAAAAATGTAAATGTTGAAAATCTGGAGTGAAAATATTGCAAATTCGTGAAGTTACAAGCGTGCGAAGCAACTGCACAACGTACGCTCATAAAACAGTCACTTTTTAGAATTTTTTCACCAAATTTGCAACATAGGCTTCTTGTGAGCCCATCTCATGAACTCTGGCACTGTCGTTTCATTAATCAGTCCGAAAGGTGATTCCACGCTCTGACCGCAAAATCACCTTTTGGGACCGAATAACGCCATGACAGTGGCTGAATTCATGAGGAGGGGTCCCAGTAACCCAATGTTGAAAATGTGGTGTCAAAATACCCAAAAATGCCTGAGATGTGCACCAAAGATGAAAAAACTCTATGCCATTATACAGCTTACTGGCATTTCTTCAGTTCGCAGTTGGCTTTGAAGTGTGCAGACGTGTTCCTGGTCCACCGAAGATCATTGCGCGGGGCTCCGGAGGTAAGTATGGGGTAAGGTGAGTGTGGGGAGGCAGGGTGCGCAAAGGGTGGGCATGGGTTGGGGGAGGGAGCAGAACAGACCGCGAGGGACCGTTTTCTGTTTTACAGGGTAAAATAAAAAGTAAAAAACATTGCAGGACTTTTTTTTCCACAGGGGCATTTGGCACGCTGGGGTGGTCTCCCTGCGTGCCACCCGACTGTGTTTTTTTGGGGGGCAGTAGCTGAAGTAGGATTGCGCACCCCTGTCGGTACATATGGTGGGGCAAGAGCCGAGGGGGATTGGGCACCCCCCTCGGCAGAAAACAAAGGTTTTTGGGGGGACATTATGCCAATGAGGAGTGGGCTGCCCCTCAACAAATGAAACTGGGATGGGGATTGGGCCCCCTGTCTGCAAACAAAGACTGTTTTGGGGGGGCACATGCTGCCGAGGGGGATTGGGCACCCCCTCGGCAGTGGTGGCTGGATAATATTGTTTGTGAACCTGGTGGCGCTTACTGCCATTCACAAACAATATTATACTAGGTAACATTCCGCCCTGCAATGACGGGTCGCTCCCTCATTGCAGCGGAATAGCTGACACTGCAATGATGAGGTGGCCCCTGATTGCAGCAGCTAACATGTTTCAAGGTGGTGGCACGTTGGCTGAACTAATGTCAGCAGCAGTGTACCACCCCATTGGGGAACGCGGGTCAAGCCTCAAAAGGCAGTGGGGGCATTGGCCACAACAGTGCCGCACCTTCACAACCTGCTTCTACAGCAAGCTGCCGCAACATGTTTCTTGTGCATGCACACAAGCAACATATAAAATTCAACATATAAAAAGAATAAAACGAAAACAAACAAATGAATAAAGTGAAATAATTGCTTTTTGGGGGTCAAAAACTAAACAAATGCTTGCAGTAGTTGTTGTTTAGGCTCCATTGTTACTGCAGAGATAATCCACAAGGAAGTGACAACGGAATTGTTTCATTCACAAAACCTTTCAAGACCATAGCATAATGCTGCTTAATACAATGTAGTATATATTGCTACATATATAGTGTGTATAAGGTCATGTTGAGGTAGTTTATGAATGTACAGTAAATGTCATAACAAGAAAATAAAACTAATTTTCAATGAGTAAAAAGAAATAACAAGAAATTCCAGAAAAATAGAAAGAAAAATTATAAAAAAATAAAAAGAATTTCACGGGTCTCTAGTTAGCATCAGTAACTCCTTAAACCAACCAGCCAGTGCAACAAGGCCTACAGCAAGGCTAAGAGGATGCTGGGATGTCTCAGGAGGTGTACTGATAGCAGAAGAAAAGAGGTAGTACTTCCCCGCTACAGATCCACCAGGTCGCACCTGTAAACAAGCTTCAGCTTGGTGTGTCTCTCCTGCTTAAATAAAACAAAAAAAAAAAGATCTCTGATGAGGCCTCCTCCAGTTCCGAAGTCCTCACCTCAGAAAGGACAGGGATAAGTTGGAAACAATGCAGAGCAGAGTAACAAAAAGGATTCAGGACCAGCAGGGCAGGTTCTACGAGGAGTGCCTCAAGGCACTAAATATGTACTCACTGGAAACCAGAAAGGAGAGATGATAGAGACCTTTGAGTTCCTTAAAGGAACTAACAAGGTAAACTCTGGGGAATAATTTACCCTGAATACCAACTCAAGGTCACGTGGTCATGAGTGGAAATTAACAGGAGGGAGGTTCAGGTGGTAGGTGAGGAAGTACTTCTTTATGGAACGGGTGATGGAACCTTGGAACAGTCTGTCGGCCGAGATAGTGGGTGCAAACACAGTCAGGAGATTCAAGCAGGTATGGGATAAGATAAAAGGAATAGTGGTTGCCTGGGGTGACAAGACCAGGGAGGAGAATGGTGATTGGGTGGGGAAGGTTAGTACCCTGGACTAACAATAGGTTCCAGGGATTATAGGGAGCATGGTCTTTATCTGTTGTCATTGTCCATATTTCTATGTTCTACCAACATCTCCCCTCCCATGGCCTTTGTGTGCCTTTCCCCAACTCCATGGCCTTGGCCCTTGCCATCCCATCCCCAGCGAGCAGAAACCTGTGTCCCTGTCACAATATCATAAGCAAGGCAACATTTTTAGTCATAAAATAGAAAGCTATTCATAATAAAAAATTAGACAACATATAAAATAGGAGCATTTATCTGGGGGCAAAAGTACACGTTGCTGAGCAGCCACCCTTAGAAATCCAGGTATAACTCAGTCATGCCTCAAACTGGTCACAGTCAACTGGGGGGCCGTGAGTGACACACCCCCCCAACCCCTATTTCAATCCACCATTAACTACCTGAGCTGCTACAGGAAGAAATATGGACCCCCACCCAATCTCAGGTCTGTCACTTACTGGTGACTTGCATGGAGAGCTGGGGGACAATGCTGAATGGTGCCACAACTCTGTAAATCTCTGCCCCTTGCTGCTCAGTCTGCTCTGGTTCTCCCTCTCACATCTGCTGTGGCCACAGCGGGCTCTACCACTTTAACTGATCATCAGTTGAGTCACGATTTCCCACCACACTTAGAGCCACACTGCTGACAACATGCGGCCATCATCAATTACCAACAGCAGAAATGGTGCTTTTGACTCCAAACTAGCAGTGCCGTTCCACACTGCATCCACAACTGCTGGGGGAGGAGCTGGGTTGGGTGGCTCTGGCCACCAAACAATAGAGTGCTGAGCAGGAAGAGGGGGGTGGGCTGTTGCAGATACCACATTATGGGCATGAGCCTATCTTTACCTGACCTCCCCCACCCATCTCAAAGGATCGCCTAAAGTCACTGAAGGGAAGGGATGTTACAAAAAAATAAAATAAATAAACTGTGTTTTGTTCAGTACACAGAGAGAACAGAAGTTTGCAAAAAACTGCAAAAAGGTTATGGGTGTTCTTACCCAGGTAGACAGCTGGGGTTTGACCTTTTTGGAGTTAAGGTCAAACCAAACTTACAGCCCTAGTTTCTATAATAAGTACAGGAAAGGAAAGAGGGAGGGGCACCTGTGACCAAATAGGGTCCAGGGTGTACTAGTAGTCAGGGAAAATAAAGCAGACTAGCTGGACCTACTGGTCCTTTTCTGTTGACAGTTCTATGTTTCTACAATGCACCAAACCCCCTGATAGCCATAGATAAAAATACCACCAATTCAACCGGATTCAATATGTCAATTTGCGTCTGCATTCTCACCCCCGGACATCTGATTCAATATGTCAGTTTGCATCTACATTACCCCTCCGCCACAGGACACCTGATTCAATGTCAGTTTGCATCTGCATTCCCCCTCCCCCCAGGAAACCTGATTCAATGTATCAGTTTGCATCTGTATTCACCCCCCAGGACACCTGATTCAGTATGTCAGTCTGCATCTCTATTCCTCTTCTCCTTGGGACACCTGATTCAGTACGTCAATCTGCATCTGCATTCCACTTCCCCCGGGACACGTGATTCAGTATGTCAGTTTGCATCTGCATCCCCCCTCCCTCCCAAGCACCTGATTCAGTATGTCGGTTTGCATCTGCATTTCCCCTTCCCCTGTGGAACCTGATTCAGTATGTTAGTTTACGTCTGCATTTCCTGTCCCCCAGGACACCTAATTCAATATATCAGTTTGCATCTGCAGCCCCCCTTCCCCCAGGACACCTGATTCAATATGTCAAGTTTGCATCTGCATTTTCTCACCCTCCTGGGATGCCTGATTCAATATGTCAGTTTGCGTCTACATTCATCATCCCCCCCAGACACGATTCAGTATGTCAGTTTGCATCTTCATTTCCCCACCCACCTGGAACACCTGATTCATTATGTCAGTTTGCATTTGCATTCAACTCCCCCTAAGGGGAAACCTGATTCAGTGTCAGTTTGCATCTGAATTTCCCCCCGCCCCGACACCTGATTCAATATGTCAGTTTGCATCTGTATTCTCACCCCTTGACATTTGATTCAGTATGCCAGTTTGCATCTGCATTCCCCCTCCCCCCAGGACACCAGAGTCAATATGTCAATTTGCATCTGCATTCCCCTTCCCTGGGGACAGCTGACTCAATATGGCAGTTTGCATTTGCATTCCCCCTTCCCCTGTAATACCTAATTCAATATGTCAGTTTGCAACTACATTCCCTCCCTGGGACATGCGATCAGTTTGCTTCTGCATTTCAACTCCCCCCTCCCCCCCGGGACACCTGATTCTGTATGTCAGTTTGCATCTGCATTCCAGCTCCCCCTGGGACAACAGATTCAGTATGTCAGTTTCATCTGCATTCCATCTCCCCCTGGGACACCAGATTCAGTATGTTTTATTTATTTATTTATTTGTATAAAATTGGATATACAGACCTTTGAGTCAGGGACTCATTTACAAAGGCACCTCGTCAAAGAGAACAAAGATTTACAGTGACAAAACAGGACAGTGTACAAAATAGCACTAACAGCATACAGGGTTACAAATAAAGCTAATTCCCATCATACATGATTACATGATTTCAGGCGGGAGGCCAGACAAGTCTTAGGTTACAAACAGAGTGCAATTTCATAATACAGGTTACATGAGTTCAGGCGATAAGTCAGAATGGTCACAGGTTACAGATACAATGTTACAGAGGGAATAAGCCTCCAGGAGACATGGGCCATTCAACAAATAGTGTAACTGGGTATGCATAGGCTGGCCTCAGCAATTCACTAAGAATGTACTGGGTATGCATAGGCAGGGGTCAACCCAGGGATGGGTATGGATGGGCCCTTGTGGGCGGTGTTAGAGATTTTGCTGTCCAGAGGACATTGTCTGAGGAGTATTGATAACTAGGTCCTACTGGGAGAGGAGAGGTTAGGTGCATGTGCAGCAGCAGGTGGTGAAAAGGTGGCTCCTGAGTGCCACCTTGAAGGGACCAATTTTTGGAGTGCTTGTGACCTTGATTGGGAGGGAGTTGAACCAGCTGGGACCCTGTAGCAGAAGGCCCTTTGGGCTAGGGATGTCTTGGTCCTAAGCACTCAGAAGGCAGATTTACAGGCCCCACGGGTGGAGGCAGTGGTGATGGTGTGGTGTAGTGAGGCAGTAACACCAGGGGGGTAGAGTCCCAGCAGGGATTTTTTAGCCAGTAAGCAGGTCTGGTAGCAGATTCTCTCATCAAGGTTCAGCAGGTTGGAGGTGGATTACAGTAAACCCTGGTCAGGAGTCTGCAGGCTTTGTTAATAGTGAGGCGGACTTTTAGAGTGCTGTATTGTCGGTGGCGGGATAGATTGGGAAGACATAGTCCACCAAGGTAAGGACCGATGAGGTGATAGCCAGCTGGAGGGCCTCAGAGGGAAGTCCCTGTGATGATAGAGGAGCCTGGTCTAGTGTTGGCGTCAGTGGTGAGGGTGCTGATGTGAGAGTAGAAGGGGAGAGCAGAATTGAAGCTGATACTGAGGTACTTGCTCTAGGGGGTTACTGGTGCCGGAAGAATCAGTGGGGGGCATTTCTGGCCTTATTTTGACGGTGCATGAAGAGCATGGCCGTGGTCATTTTTAGGTTAATGACCAGTCTATGGTCAGTGAACCACCGCTCTGCTTGATGAAAGACATGCTGAAGGGAGGTCTGAAGGAATGCTGGGTTAGGGTGAGTGGAGAACAGCACTGCGTCATCTGTGTACAGAAGAATTCTACCAGAATAGAGGGTAGGGAGAGTGTTGAGATAGAGACTGAAGATTAGGGGCCCGAGGATGGAGCCCTGGGGGACTCCAGAACGGACAGGCTGGGTGCTGGACAAGGTGTAGTTTATTTTTACTTATTGGGATCTTGAGGAGAGGTAGGAGTTGAACCATGTGAGAGGGCCTTCAGCGAAGCTGATGCGGAGGAGAGTGGAAAGTAAAAGGGGATGGCAGACCATGTCGAAGGCCTTGGAGAGGTCGATGAACATGGTGCCCGTCACATTGCCAGAGTCCAGGGCAGTGTGCAGGAAGTGAGAGAACTCCAACAGAGCAGTGGTGGTGCTGTGACCAGGACAAAAGCCATGCTGCTCGGGGCACATAATGATCTGCTACAGTACCACTTTCTCGAGGGCTCTGGAGAGATGGGAAGGATTGAAATTGGCCGATAGTTACTGAGGGTAGACCGATCACCACTCTTGTGTATGGGCGTAATGACGGCAGTTTTCCAGGCCTGGGGGAATTGACCCAGGCACAGGGAGTGATTCAGTAGACTGGTGAGTGGGGCCAGGACACCATCAAGTACCTGACGCAGGATCTTGGAATCCAAAGGATCATTAATGGGACTGTTGCTATTGAGGGCCTTTAGTAGGTAGGGTCTAGCTTCCGAGGCAGAGATTGAGCGCAGATAGAAAGGTGGGCCAGGGAGGTTGGAGGATAGGGGTGGCGGGACTGGGTCGAAGAAACAGCTGGGGAGGACGGAACTAAGGTCTGAGAATGTAGTGTTGAGGCAGTCTGCAATGCTAAAGGGATCAGAGGTAACTGTGCCATTAATGGATAGCTGGGACGGGGGGGGGGAATGGGGTTTCCCAGTTAAGTCTTTCATATTATTCCAGAAGTTGAGGGCAGAGTCCCAGGAGGACACGAGGGTGGAGAGATAGTGTTCGGCTTTGGCCTGCTGAATAGCCCAGGTGCATTTGTTGCACTCAGCCTGGTACATTTGCTTATCTGCAGGTTTGCCTGTTTCGGTAGAAATGTGCCAGAGGTTATCCCTCACTTTGAGCTTCAGTGGGGGGGGGGGTGTAATCCAGGGGGCATTTTGTTTTTTGGTCCGGGACTTAGTAAGAGGGGCATAGAGGTCACAGGCCCTGTTAAAGGTGTGGGTGAAGAGGTCAAGAGCTAGGTCGATGTTGGGTGAATGGTTGATGGGGGTCCAGTCCATCTGGGCAAGGTAAGATTTGAGTTTCTGGAGGCTACCAGGGTGGAAGCACCGGCATAGCATAGTTCTTGGTGCTTGTTGTTTGGTGGTGGAGACCACTGGAATAAGATGAGGAGTGGTCACCGAGGGAGTCGGGGAGAATATTGACATCCTGGATCTTTTGAGGGCGATTGGTTAATATGATGTCCAGGAGGGAGCTGGTGCCTGTGGCAGGGTTGTGTCTGGTAGGCTGGGAAACCAATTGAATCATATCCAGTGTGGCAAAGGTATCTTTTGCTTGGGAGGCATTAGTAGATAGCCAGTTAGTGTTAAGGTTACCTACGAGGACTTGATCCACTTTGTGTGGCAGGTTGGCAAGGTAATCACCAAGGGACTGTAATACGGGATTCTGGTTTCTTGGGGGAATGTAGGTAACTGTGAGGTACAGTGGACCCCTTGCTGGGTTGGGTGTGATTTTCAGTGTGAGGGCTTGACCACCACAGTCCAGTGTTGGGGCTGGGAGTGCATGGCCGAGGAGGGTGTCACACATGAAGATAGCACCCCCACCCCCATGCTTGCCCACCCTGTCTACCCTGAACAGGGTGTACCCAGAGAGGGAGACAAAGGAATCAGGGGTGATTTTGGAGAGACAGATCTCAACAAGAGCGACTATGTCTGGTTGGTGTTGACCGACCAAGCATTGGAGGGTGGCAGACTTGTTGAGAAGGCTCCGAATGTTTAAGGAGGTGATGAGGAGAACTGAAGGAGGAGGCATGGTGTGGCTGGTGAATTGGAGGCCTGGGTTTGGGCGTATGTTTCCAGATAATAAAAGAAGAAGGAGGATTACTCTAGTCAGGGTGTGGTAGTGATTAGAACCAAAGGCGTGGCATGTGGAAAAGGGTCTGGTTGTCACTGTGCAGGGGATGGACAAGGCATGAAGGGTGGGGAAGGCGGGAAGGAGCTGGGTCCAGGGTAGGAGGGAGAAGGGGCAGAGTAGGGGTGGGCAGGGGGGGTGAGGGGTGGAAAGCATCCAGGATAGTGGGGTCGAGGCATCCAAGTGACAGAGAGTATTGCCGAGGAGATCAGGGAGTGTGAGGGCTAGGGAGGGAGGGGGCTGGTAGCAGGAGAAGTAGGATGGCCAGACAAAGTAGTAGAGTAGAAGTGTCCATAGTAACTGCAGTTGCAGGCTGTGAACCAGAATAAGGTGTAAAGAAGACTTAGCTAGAGGGAGGCAGCCACTGTGGTGTAGTGGCAGGGCTGCAGCCTTTGGCACCAAGAGTACCAGCTTCAAAACCCTGGGGGAGAGGTTTCAAAAGGCCAGGGGAAAAACACAGTCCCCATGGCAGCTGGAAGCCTTCAAGCTGTTGGTTCGGATGTAAATGGTGGGTGTCAACAGCGACTCCTAGTGGTCATGCAGGGAACGAAGAGGTGACCTGGGGGCAGAGCCAAGGGGGGTAGAGTGGGCCGGGAGGAGGGATTAAGAGGCCAAGGAGTACAGGAAAGTGTGAGAATGAATGAAGAGGCAGAGGAGCGGGGAGGAAGATTGTCATCAGGGAGTGGAGTATAGAGCGAAAGACAGAGAGGCCAGAACAGCAGGAAGTGGATGAGGGAGGAGCTCTCTCTAGAAGGCAGCAAGTATAAGCTGTTAATGGAGAAGTGGGGACTTAGTAAAAATCACAGGCAGGAAGTCACGTGATAGGGAGGGACTATAAAGCTAGAGCTGGCTGTGGGTGGCTGGGGTGGGCGAGGCAGTCGACACCAAGCGTCGATGGGCTAACACCCCCAGGGAACAAGCTGGAAGAGAGGAGGTAGTTTTACCTCTTAAGGCTTTTGTTGGGATCCCTGCCCCTGCAGGAGTGTTGCAGAAGTCGGCTGGTGTCCAAATGGGGAGGGGGGGGATGCCTGAGGCCTATAAGGGTGAGAGAGACAAAGGAAAGAAATTTGTATGCAACAGGAGAGTATTTGCAGTGGAGCCCCTACTGCGCATGCGCCAACTGCTGGTGTGTATGTCAGGACAGAGCCTGTACTGCACATGTGTGAAGCAGCCCAGCCAAGATGGCGAGGAGATGCCAGAACCCGTGTTGGATTAGGTGAGTGACTGACTTCAGCTATGGCAAACAGTCTTAGATGCAGTCTGTATAAAAACAACAGTTCCCACATATGCACGTTAACTGGCTGTAACACCCCTCCCCCCATAGCAGAGATAGAATAAAATCATGCTACAACTAACAGTGCACATAAGCAGACAGTTGCTAGAAATCTCAGCTGTACAGCATTGAAAACAGTCTTAAAGTACCCTTCCAAACAAGAGAAAATCCCTGCTAGCAAGTTCCATAGCACAGGAGACAAAAAACAATCTGTAGATGTGGGGGGATGCAAAATCAACACCCCTTAGGAACAAGCTGGAAGGGAGAAGGTAGATTTACCTCTTAAGGCTCTCGCTGGGATCCCTGCCCCTGGAAGAGTGTTGCAGAAGTCAGCTGGTGTTCGAATGGGGAGGGGGGATGCCTAAGGCCTCTTAAGGCTCTCGCTGGGATCCCTGCCCCTGGAGGAGCATTGCAGAAGTCTGCTGGTGGTATGTATAGTTTGCATCTGCATGACACCTGATTCAGTATGTCAATTTTCATCTACACTCCTCCTCCCAGCAACACCTGATTCAGGATATCAGTTTGCATCTGCATACCACCTCCCCCTGGGACACCTAACTCAGTATGTCAGTTTACACCTGCATACCCCCTTCCCTGGGACATATGATTCAGTATGTCAGTTTTCATCTACATTCCTCCTCCCTGGGACACCTGATTCAGTATGTCAGTTTATATCTACATTCCTCTCCCCCTGCGATACCTGATTCAATAGATCTGTTTGTATCTGCATTCCACCCCCTCCACTGGATACCTGACTCAGGATATCCATTTGCATGTGTATTCCCTCCCGGGTCACCTGATTCAGAGTGTCAGTTTGCATTTGTATCCCCCCCAGAATGAGGCTGAAAATAGGCAGAATTGCATAGATCTCCTTTCCTGGTCAACAAAGACTAAAATAAAATACAAAATTCACAGTGTCTGCCCATCTGTCTAGCAAGTGGCTGCTGAGCACCACTGGAATAAAAAGATGGCTGTCGGTATGGCCTATAGGTTAGAGAAATGATCTGTGAATGAGCTTAATGCACACAGCAGACCTGGGTTTGATTCCCATAATCTCCATTTGCATACTGTGTGACTGAGCCAGTAATTTAACCAACTCAGTGTTCCCTGGTCACCTCTGAAAACCGGCACTTAGGACTAGAGGGCCTTACCTGGTTACTGAATAACAACAAAAAAAGAAACTGTTTGGCTTCTTTCAGTACCTCTTTGCATACCTCTTAACTGTCTCTGATTACAAGGGGAATCCCTCATTTTACCCCCTCAAAATTGCTCTGTCTTTCACCCATCCATCATGGAAAACATACTGCCCATGCAAAGAAGATGCTGTAAATTCATGCTTTAAAGCATTAATTCATAATATTCTAAGGTGCTAAATCAAAAACAAACATTGTAAATGTATAAGCAATGGTTTTCTCAGTGTTCTGGCATGAGGCACAGTAGTTATTAGGATCTTCCATTATTTACATAAACAATACAGGATCATACAATACTCACTGGACTAGGAAGCTGGTGATAGGTTTAGGCCATGTACCCTGTTGACCCCGTAGACACGCGCAGACGTGCATGTCTCTGTGCGTGTCTCCACGTGCCCTGCTCACGCTTGGCCTGCTCTCAGCAGGCCGAGTATATATGTGTGTTCTACTCCGGAAGTTCTTTGGGGGGGGGGTCAAAGAACGCTCGCAACACAAATTGCTAGAAATAAAATATAAAAGAGTCCCCCAGTGCATCTCCTGCTCATACGCAGGACAGGCACAGTATAAAAGTGTTCCACGATGTTTTAGAGTACAAATTTAGTGTCTGTAGTCCCTAGGATCACCCAGAAAACTACCACTCTCCTCCCACTTCCTGTTTGGCAGAAATGTGGGGCTCCAGCTACAGACTTGCTTTCAAGTCTCAGTAAATGACTGACGCTGTACAATTTGCAGCTAAAATTAATAGAATATAGCAATTGAGTCCCACACTGTTAAAACACACTTTGCATCTATTATACATTCTGTTGAGGCTACAATGAATAAAAACTCTCCTGAAGATTCTCATTATCAGATAGGGGGCAGCTTAAATACTTTAGGGGAGGTTAAACCAACAGTTCCGAATGATAATTCTAGCTACCCCCAAACTTGTAATCAGATTTATGTACTCGGGGATTCCATTATTAAACACATCGATCGGACTGTGTGTAATATTGATAAGGCCAATTGTACATGCTCTAGTTTAAGGAGTGCAAGAGTATCAGACATCACCACAGTGGTTAAAGAAGTATTGTTGGGGTCTAAACAAAATCCAGTATTTGTCATCCATGCTGGAACTAAAGACATCATGAGCGTTAGCCTGGAGAGATTAAAACAAGATATTGTTGCACTTAATTTATTGGCCGGAAAAGACAGTCTTGTTTGCTTTTCAGAAATTCTCCGAATCCGTAGGGCATCCAACTTTATAACCTCCAAAATAAAAACATTCAATAATTGGCTAAGGAGATGGTGCCTTAGTCAAGGTACTCTTTGCCTAACAAATTGGGAACAATTCCATCACAAATCCCCCCTATATTGCTGGGATGGGTTACACCTTAGCAGAAGAGGTAGCACTCTACTGGGTAAAAGCGTGAATGACGCAATCAATTTACTTTTAAACTAATGGATCGGGGGGAGAACCAGCCAGTACTTGATTCTCTAAAGAAATCAGATAATTATACTATTCCCTTTGAGGTTCTTTCACTTAATGCTAGATCCTTAAATCTGGCTAAAATGGCTGAAGTAGAAGCCAAATGTTTAATATCTAAATATGGTATTATATCAATAACTGAAACATGGTGGGACCCTAACTCCAAATGGATAAAATGACTCCATGGCTATAAATTATTTCATAAAGACCATTTAGGTCAAATAGGTGGCGTTTGCCTCTGTGTTAGGGAGGACATTACATCTTTCCAACTTACTTCATCTAGCGACATTGAATCCCTCTGGGTTAATATACAAACAAAGGGACAACCCCAGGTTTTAGTAGGTACATATTATAGACCCCCTTTGGCCAATATGGACTATACCTACACATTAATAAATGAGATTTCTGATATGGCCTCTCAAGGTAACATCCTGGTTTTAAGAGGCTTCAATATGCCCACCATTAACTGGGAATCCCTTACAGGAAAATCTCCAGGGGAAAAAGAACTAATATCACTTGTTGTTGATTATGGCCTTGAACAACTTGTTACAGAACCAACTCGGGGTATGAAAATTCTGGACTTGGTAATAACTAATATGGGTAGTACTATACAAAATGTTAGTACTGGTGACCCTCTGGGCACAAGTGATCATTATTCACTCACATTTGAACTACTTCTCAATACTAGGCCGTATCTAAAAGGTGTTGTACTTAAGAATTATGACAATGCTGACATCACTGCCATAAATGATCATCTTTATAATACTCCATGGGTAACACTCTTAGATCCACTCTCCGTTGATGAGTCCTAGAAATATTTAAAAACATCTATTCACAATTTGGAATTCCTATATATTCAAAAAAAGAAATATAATAGAAAAGGGAAGATTCCTCTTTGGTACAACAACAATGTTCAAAAATTAATAAATAAAAAAAAAGGCTATTTATAGCCTTAAAGAGGAGCGAGGGAATAAATAAAGTCATAGCACTCCAGAATTATAAACGTGCCTTAAAACTTGTAAAATCTAGTATTAAATTGGCTAAAAAGAAATCAGAATTTCGTCTTTCACATAACAAGGATATTATAAATCTTTACATTCATACCACAATAATAAAAAAATTGATAACAGACATCTAGGCCCTATTACAGTTAATAATGCTTTACTTACTGACGATAAGGAGATTGCTAACGCTTTCAATGAACAGTTTTGTTTAACATTTTCAAAAAAAGATGATGCAAAAAATATTATCCCCTCAATAGATTTAACATCATCTTATATTATTTCTGTGAATGAAACCCTAGAGATTTGCAAACTTTAAAGAAAACATCCAGTCCAGGCCCTGACGATATTAACCCAACATTTCTATTAAAAACAGAGGATGCTAGAGCATTATCATTAACCATCATATTTAGTAAATCCCTCCAAAAAGGACTTATTCCCCAAGATTGGGCTATAGCAACAGTGGTTCCCATATTTAAGAAGAGTGATCATTCAAAACCCATAAACTATCGTCCCATTAGTCTAACCTCTGTTATAAGTAAACTAATGGAAAAATTCATTAAATACTTCTCGAAACAATAAGTGATTTCAAAGAACTTGATAGATCCATCTCAACACGGGTTTCAGCAGCAGTATTCATGCACCACTAATCTGGTTTCCTATTACAACCATATAAGTCAAGGACTGGATAGAGGTGAACCAATGGATGTAATTTTGCTAGACTTCAGTAGGACATTTGACAAAGTGCCACATGGTAAACTCTTGGACAAATTGATAAAAATGGGGTTTTCAAATATTTTGGTCAGATGGATCGCCAGTTGGCTATCTAATAGAACCCAACGTGTAAGGATCAATGATTCTCTATCTGAAACCAGGAATGTGACCAGTGGAGTCCCACAGGGGTCAGTCCTGGGACCCACATTGTTCAATATATACATCAACGATATGCAGATTAGCTCCAATAATCTATTACTTAAATTTGCAGATGACACCAAGTTGGGCGGTATAATTTATTCACCATCAGATAGGTCTAGATTTGTTAATAACATTAGACTAATTGAAAATTGGGCACTGTTGAATAGTATGACACTTAATTCTGACAAGTGTACTGTCCTTCACTATGGAAATAACAACCCAAGACATACCTATTTATTAAACTACCTATGTGTTAATCTACCTATGTGTTAAATTATGTATAGCCCTTTGCCTGCATGACCAGCTAGGTCCTACCTATAATTTTGTCTTGTACCATCAGAAACTGCCCATGTTTAGGCAATGTATAATGTATGTATCGCACCTGTTTGTCTCACCCTGTCTTACCACACTGCTGTTGTTACCCTCCCTGCGACGAGGTGCTTTTGTAAATGAGTCTATGATTCAAAGGTTGTAAATCCGATTCATGAACTAAATAAATAAATAAATAAATTAACAATACTCCCCTTAGAGTACCTGTCTCAGACAGGGACCTTGGTATTACCATAAATAATAAATTAACATCAATTGATCATTGTATAAAAATGGCCAATACATCGAGCGCACTTCTAACTAGAATTAAAAGAACCTTTGTAACTAGAACACAAAAATGTATTATCCCTTGTTCAGAACTCTTATTAGGCCATACTCAGTCTATGGGTCCCTCTTTTGGAGCCCGTATCTTAAACAGGATATTGAAAGGATTGAGAGAATCCAGACAAGGGCAACTAAATTAGTTCCCCGACTAGTACATAAAGAATACTGTGATAGACTCCTTGAAATCGGGCTTAATTCACTGCAAAATAGGCATATTAGAGGTGACTTGTTGTTTTTATATACAATTCTAGTATCTACGGAACTAATGGACCAATGTGGCCTAAAATTCTCAGTTAGAAGGACCTCACCTCGATTACATAACAAACAGCTGGATGTACCGAAAGCCAGGACTAATAAGAGATTAAATTATTTTATGGTAAGAACACCAAGATTATGGAACAACCTCCCCTACATCTAGTGGATTGTACATCCATCAATTCCTTTAGAAGGGGCCTTGACCTGTGGATCGCAATTAATGATATAGTTAATAAATGGGTTTCGATTACATAATTGCCCACTACAGTAGTGGGGAACATTCTCGATGGGCTTTGGCCTTCTCTTGTTCTATCCAACCAAGTAAACCAAGTATCTCCTTGAGGATGTGTCCCTCATTATGAAGGTCAGGGTCCTACATTATTCCTCATTTTGAGTGCCTGTGTCCCTTATTTCAGTGACAAAAGGTTTAGAGATACCTGTATGCCTCATTGTTGATACAACTTTTAGTACACTTGAAGCTTGTTGCTGCACTCTTCCCTTACCCCTCCCCCCGGATGCATTTGGAAACAAGCTCCTGCAGTTCAATATGTCTTCCCTAGTAAAACTTTTGAAATAGATAGATAGAGAGATAGAGAAATAGAGAGAGAGAGATTGATAGAAAGACAGATAGATAGACAGATATATAGATAGATAGATAGATAGATAGATAGATAGATAGAATGATGTACTGCTGACTCATATTAATTCATTGTCAACCATCAGGGCTGGACTACTTAGGTCACAGGCCAGGCTGCTACCTGAGGAGGACAGACTACAGCCACCTGAGCAGCCTTCCTCCTGCCTACTTGAAACATATTTTCATATGTAAAATAGCTGCTAGCATATGTTTGGCAGAAATGGTAACTACCCAGCCCCCCCCCAAAAATTGCAAAATTATGCACAGACTGCACATCTGTGCCAAAAAAAAATATTCAACTGACCTTGCATGGTAGCATTTCCTTTTGTTCCCCCTACATATGCAGTAAAACCCCACCACACATCTCAGCCACACAACCACTCTCGCATCCTGTCCCTTCCAGTATACAATGTCAGCAGGGTAATTAAGATAAACAAATACAGTGTAAACTGTCTCTCATAGCCCCCTGTTTATACATATCCTATTTCACTGCCAGGCAGGCTTAAATGTGTAAACTCTTCCAAACCAGATAGCCAAAGTACTGCTTGGAGACTTACCTGCATTTTTGGCCTGTGTTGTGGTGAGACAGACATAATGAATCTGGGACTGCTATGCTGTAAGGTCTGGGGGACAGTTTTTTTGTGTGCTTTTAACATACTTGGTTGAACCTGAGTTTGGTAACTGAACTGCCTGGGGAATGAAGGATGATGGTGGCAAGTGGCATTGCTGAGATCTGGGGTGGGGGGAGAAATTGGATTAGTGCAAATTGTTATAGTAAACCCCATCAGGAAATGCAATATGTCATAGCAGAGAAGAGGCACAGTGGGCCACAGTGACTTGTGCTATGTAAAACATTGACACGAATGAACCCTGCATAACAAGGATACAGTATGCCACCATAAGGAGGACTAATTCATGTGGTGGTGGCATACTTGTAGTTGCAATGCTGGGTTTGATCTCTTGGCACTGCTTAACATAGTGCAAATGACCTGGTGAAGCAAATCAACCATAATCAGCACTTCGGTCTGCAACACTGTGCTTTCAGTGCACCTGTAAACTTCCAAAACTCTCAGACATCAGCACTGTTGCCATAGCTGTACCAATTCTTTAACCAGGCAGATGAGCAAGTGGCTTCCTAGTGCATTCTTAGCCAAGGCTGCTTATTGGCCGCACTGAACAGGGGCCGTCCTGTGCTTCGTGGCCTATGCCTTCTCTGACTATGGGATTTATTGCCTGTACTGTGCAATCCCCGTCACGTGCTCAGCCCCCCAGGTGATTCTGATTTGGGGTTCCAAAGCTCTCATGTGACTACTCATTTATTGAAATTTGGTAGCCAGTTAAGGCTCACTGAGCCAAGGCTCTTTTCAGGTATGACCTGGGGTGAAGAGAATGGGAAGAAGAAGAAGAAGAAGTACATTCGGTGGTAAAGTCAATCAATAGTTTTGCAAACTCCCATTCTCTCAGGCGACAGAACAAATGAACATGAAGAGGAAGGGGGACAATCTAAGCAGTTGTCAAAGTAAGGCATGCAAAGGCAAGAAAATCCCAAGGAAGCAGTCATTCTCTCAAGCATGACCATCACATATGAACAAAGAGACCTTTCTAGTGGAATATCATTTGTCCCTAGCCCGAGAGTTAACAAATTCTCAATAGTGGATACTGAAGTTTTTTTCAGAAACTCATTTAAAAAAATGTTTCCTATAGTAAACAAAGCACCTGAAACAACATGGGAGGCACAACGTCAGATACAGTGCCCCAAGCAGGTACTTTGATGGATCTATCCTCTACTCAAGAGTATGGTGAGCACTGCAGTCTCATCACGTGGGCACAATGACAGTGATGAAACTCTGCATTTTGAAAGGGATCAACCACCTGAATTATAAACTTGAAGATATCGGTAGTACAAAAAATGGAGAGACTGGATTGCCCATTGCCCATTACCTGCTGTCACATTCTATTGTTCTTTGATTCTATGAATTAACTGGCGTTAATGGGGATCAAAAATGAAACTGATGAGCACTTCTGGTTTGGCCATGATCAAGGTGGCCACCTGAATCTTTTGCTCCCCGCCTCGGGCAATTTTACTTTATTAAAACCAGTAAAACTATTTAAAAGGCACTGGTTTCAATCAATTTCATGTTGTTCTGCTGAAACAAAATATACCTTTTTTGTCGGCCGCTATAACAATTTTTCTGTCAGAAATAATTTTTGAAAATCACAAACTCTTAGGGCCGGCATGAAGGCACAAGTAACTACTCAGGCAATGGGGCTGACAGGCACGCTAACTATCCAGCTCATGTTAGAGAAAACACTTGCTGAAGCATCAGGGTCAAAAATTCTGTTAATAATTTGGAATCCAAGATGGACACTTTAGCCCTCTGGGCCAGGGATACAGGAAACAACTTACATCACCTGGATATACAGGGAGACAGAAGAGATGCAGAAATTCACTCATTGAAGTCAGTAATAGGATCTTTGTGGGACAAGATCTATGATATGGAATGCAGGTGCCGTAGGAATAATATCAGAATTATTGGTGTTCTGGAGGGAGCTTAAGACAAGAATGTGGAGGATTCAATTGAATAATTACTACTTAGAGATTCAACAGGTCCATCAAACATTTTTATTTTTTTTTATTTTTTTTAGTTGTTTAACCAGGAGTAGCACACTAAGCTGAAAGCTTTTTTACAGGATCGACCTGGGAGTACAGGAAAGTTAAAGGGGCACTGTCAGCTTTTTTCCTCCGTTATCGTTTATTTTATACTAGTGTCTCTCTAGGCACACATCTGTGTAAATGCTTTAGTAAAATACCCCTGCATAAAAGAAAACACAATCCCTGTACCTGTTTTTTTTATAAATTAGCAGCCTTTCCATTTCATCCGTCCTGAATTAAAAACCCTGCCAACCAGAAGCAGATTGGTGATGAGAAGGTGCCGAGAACGCACGTCTACTTAGAGCGCTATTCAGACATTCACATTTTATCATCCTCATCCCAACAGCCACATAATCCAGTGCAATATGTTATTTTAAGCGGTTCCTGATATTTGTGACAAAAAACCAAGCACTCGTTCAGTAGCAAAATGGTGGCTGCGGTGGAGTTACGGGTTGGCAGGGGCCGGACAGCCAGCTGCAGTGGTGCAGAGACCCCTAGTGGGCAAAGCCCTGACATGGATTTTTTGGCAAGCAGGCAGGTATGATATTTCAGTCTTTCCTCAAGAGTGAGTATGTTAGCGGCGGAGTATAGCAGACAGGTGTGAGTTCTGCTGTGAGCACCGGTAAGGAGCCTACAGGCTTTGTTAATAGAGATCTGGACTTTAGATAAGGAGGAGGGATCAGCCGCTGCGTAAATTGGAAGTCCGTAGTTGGCCAGTGACAACACCGATGAGGTAATGGCTAGTTTTAATGCAGATTCCGGGAGGCAATCTTTGTGGCGGTAGAGGAGCCCGATCTTGGAGTTCATGGCCGATGACAGGGCTTTTAGGTGGGCGTGGAATGTAAGGCCTGGGTCAAAGGTGATGCCCAGGTACTTATAGGATGTTACCTGTTCTAGTGTGAGGAGCATGCTAGTGGTGATGTGAAGGGGAGTTGCTAGACTGGTAAGGGATAAGAGGGCTGCCTACAGGAAAAGCAAAAGAACAGTTAGGGTGAAATATGAAGAGGAATTCCAGAGGCAGGCCAAGCTAGCATGAAGGGTGGTACAGCAGGCCAAAGTGCAGATAGAGCTCCAAATAGCGGAGGAGATTAAGAAGGGGGAGAAGGCCTTCTTTTGTTACATAAAGGAAAAGAGAGACAAGAAAGATGGTATTGTCAGGCTCAATAATGGGGATAAATGGGTCATAGAAGATGGGTCAAAAGCAGAGGTATTAAATGAATACTTCTGCTCCATCTTTACGGAAGAGAAGGAGGGGTCAAGACCACATGCGGGAAAAGGGAAAGAGGGAGCGGGGGAAGATCCAATAGGGGTCACTGAGATCAAAAGAGTGAGGGAGGGGCTGATGGCACTGAGGGTAGACAAATCCCCAGGGGCAGATGAGGTACACCCCAGGGTACTAAAGAAATTGGCAGAGGAGCTGGCAGGCCCACTGGCAATTCTCTTCAATAGGTCATTAGATTCGGGGGTAGTACCAATGGAATACAGAACAGCGCATGTAGTGCCACTCCACAAGAGTGAACCAGAGGAGGACCCGGGCAACTACAGGCCAGTCAGCCTGACCTTGATAGTGTGTAAACTTATGGAGACCATACTGAAGGAGGGGCTAGTGAGGTACAAGGAAAATAATGGTGTTCAGGACAACAAACAACATGGGTTTTTGGCAGGCAGATCATGTCAGAAGAACTTGATTGAGTTCTTTGATTGGGTCACGAAGGCAGTGGACAATGGCCAGGCAATGGACATCATTTACCTGGACTTTAGCATGGCCTTCGATTCAGTGTCACACAGAAAACTAATAATGAAACTAAGGGACCTAGAGGTAGGAGAGAAATTAGTATGATGAGTGGAAAACTGGTTGAGGGGCATGACACAGAGGGTAGTGGTAGGGGTGGAGTTCTCCAGTACCAAGGAGGTCACCAGTGGGGTTCCACAGGGGTCAGTGTTGGGCCTGGTTTTGTTTAATATCTTTATTAGTAACATTGGGGAAGGCATTCTGGACAAATGTGCCTGTTCACAGATGACACCAAGCTATTTGGGAGGGTGGACACCCAGAAAGGGATACAAGAGTTGAGGGAGGAACTAGCCAGGCTAGAGAGATGGTCAGGGATATGGCAGCTTGGGTTCAATGCCAAAAAGTGCAAAGTGATGCACATCGGGGCCAAGAACCCAAGAGCAGAGTACTACATAGAAAAAGTTTGGCTAGCTGTGTATGAAAAAGGAAAAGAACTAGGGTTGGTAATTACTAGTAATCTGAAACAGTCCACTCAATACAAAAAGGCAGTGGTGAAAGCAAACAGGATGCTGGGATGTATTGCAAGGGGATTTAGTAGTAGGCAGAGCGAGGTTATTTTGCCGCTGTATAGGTCACTGGTAAGGCCATATTTGGAATATGGAGTGAGGTATTGGCACCCATACGTGAAGAAGGACATTAAAATGCTGGAAGACGTCCAGAGGAGAGCAACTAAAATGATCAGGGGACAGTAGGATAAGTCATATGAGAGGCTAGAAACCCTAAGGATGTACTACCTGGAAGAGAGGAGGCAGAGTGGGGATATGATAGAGACCTTTAAGTACTTGAAGGAAGTAACCAGAGTGGATTGTGTGGGTCTATTCAACATGAGAGACAACACCACTACCAGAGGACATAGCCTAAAACTGGGGGGGGGGGTAGATTCATGAGGGATGTCAAGAAGCATTTCTTTTTCAGAGAGGGTGGTGTTGACCTGGAATGAGCTGCCAGAGAAGGTGGTGGCAGCTAAGACAGTGAGTTCTTTCAAAAGATCCTGGGACAAACACACAGGGAAGTCATGAGACCAAGGAAGGGGAAGGGGAAGAAGAGGGGGTGGGCCAGGGTCGCTGGTGTAAGGGTAAACCAAGGATCCTGCATCATTTTGAGCAGACACTATAGACTATGTGGTCTCCTTCTGCTGGCTACTTTCATATGTTCATAGATCAGTGTGACAGGGCTGACTAAGACCCTGTCCCAGTGGTTATGTAGGAAGTGCTAAAAGGGAGGATATTTTTTGTCCTCTCTTTTTCTGTCTTTTGTCTATCTGATTGCGCAGTCAAATTTTCACCTGAGATCTAGGACTTGATCAACCCTAGTTCTCATGCCCCCGGCTATCTCCTGCCTTTGTTTCTTGCCTCTCTTCCTTGCTTATATATTGTTATAAAAGTATATGTGAATCTTAATTTGTAAAATTGATATAGTTACAATGATTGAAATTAATGCAAAAGATTTGGGTTCTTGAAAGAAGAGCCAAGTTATAATGCAGTTTGACCTTTTGACCTCCTTAGCTTAGCTCAGCAAGAGGTAAACTTGCAGCTTGGTTTTCTGTGTACTTTTTGTGTTTCCTTGTGCAAGAAACACCTTGGGGCAATACCACTTTTGAGAAGTGTGTCAGGGACGAGTCCAATGCAGAGCACTGTACAGTGGGCATGACCCTGACACACCAATGACCATTGAAGCCAAGTGTGAAGACTGTTGGAATTTCACAGCGGGGAGCCAGCTCGCACTTGAGAGAAATGAACCGCACCAATGAGAGTACGCTTCATTCCTCTCATTTGCATGCTGCAGTCTGCCCCGCACGCACCCTCCGTTCCCCACTAGCCTGGCATTTTTCATTAAACCCTCCCGCTGCCTCCCACTGCTGCTGTCCTCCCTGCTCCCATCTAAGCCCATGGCCTCTAATCTAAGGGGCAGACTGGATAGACCATCAAGTTCTATGATTCTATGATTATATGAAACCCTCCCGCTCCCTACCACTGTGTGCTGCCCACCCTGAACCCTACATTCCTGTGCCGACATCGGGGTGCCCAATCCCTGTGTCAGCATCATGTACCCCCCAATTCATGTGGCACACTGGGAGCCCACCCCAGTGTGTCCAATTTTTTTTAGTACTTGTAAATAAAGAAAACAATCCCTGACCTCTTTTTTTTAAAACTGTAAAAAGAAAATGGTCCCTTGTTGTCTCCCCAGACCCCTCCCCCATCCCCACCCTCCCACTGAGCACCCACCCCACACCCCCTTACCCATACTTACCTCTGAGATCTGCTCTGTCCTCTCTGAGGACCTGGACGATCTGCACTCTTCAAAGCCGACCGGCAAACTGAAAAAGCAAAGGTAAGCATCGTATAATGGCAGTCAATGGGGTTTTCAACTTAGGATGATATTTCAGCCATTTTTAAGAATTTTGGCCCCAAATTTTCAACATAGGATTCTTGGGACCCCTCCGCATGTCTCTGTCATTTCATTACTCGGTCCTGAAATGTGATTTCACGTTCGCTGCACGGAATCACCTTTCTAGACTGATTAACAAAATGACAGTGCCACTGTTCATGAGTGTGCATTATGCAGTTTCTACGCACGCTCCTAACTTTGCCAATTTTTTATATTTTTACTCCAGATTTTCAACATTGCCATTTTTTTACACCTCCTTATGATCAGTACAGCTGTCATTTTTCATATCCTGCCTGAAATGTTTTTTTGCACCTGTGGCACAGAATGGTGGGGTCAATCTGTGAAATCACCTTTTGGGATAAGTGAACAAAATGACGGTGGCACTTTTCTTGAGGTGGGGTTCCAAAAAGGCCATGCTGAAAACTTGGTAAAGCAACTCCAAAAAATGGCCAAGTTACACCCGGTCGTTCAAAATTTTCTACACATGCATACAACTTTGGTCATTTTCAATATTTTCACTCCAAATTTACCACATAGCCTTTTTATCACAGCACCTCATGACCAGTACAGCTGTCATTTTTCACATCCTGCCCATAATGTGTTGCACCTGTGTTGAGGAATATCGTTTTCCAACAGAGTTGAAAAATTTCACCTACAGGGTTCATGAGGAGGGGTGATAAGAAGACTATGTTCAACATTTAGGGTCAAAATACTGTATGAAACAATGACAAAGTTATGACCACTTGTTGCAGTTTTGGTATGCATGCTAGTAACTGTGGAAACTTAAATATTTGCACCCCACACTTTTTTTTTAATTATTTGTACTCCTGCTCCTTGGCCCTGTCTATCCGGAGGGAGCCCCAGCCTTGCCCCCGACATCCACCAGCCGATGCTGACCAGCTACCCCCAGGGCTTACCCTCCCAAGTGGAATCAACAGGGGGCCCATCTCCACAAAGACTGGACCCACCCCCACCCAGACCAGATCCAGTACAGTGGTCGGCACTGTTACTATTCAGGGGCGGGACCTGCGAGCTCCCTCCATCATCCGCTGTAAGCTTCTTTTCTCCTGGTTTCTCCCCTTCAGGGGTGCCGTGTACAAGGATGCTGGCAACAGTGCTGTGCATGCTCCTGTACATGCACCCCATCAGGCGTCTGCCCCGCTTCTAACCCAATGTCTGCAGCATCGGTGGGCCAGCCCCCAGCCACCACTAGGGGCCAGGCATGCACCGACAACTGGTCGTCCCTCTCCCTGGAAAAGAAGAGCTGTTCCTAGGACATTCGATCCTTCTACTCCCCTGATGATCCCCAGAGGCCTGAGCTCACTCCTGAAAATGGGTTGCCAGCATGACACGAGGTGTTGCATCCAGTGCCTCAACCCTCAGCACCACCACATTTTCAACATAGCCTTCTTATTACCCTAGCTTCTGTATTCAACTGCTGTCCAAAACATGACAGTTTGTCAAAACGTAGTTCAGGCAGGCTTTTCCTCCCACCAGAAGTTCAACTAACACAATACACACCTGCCACGTAAACCATGCAAGGAAACATTTGCCATTAACAAATGCTTGTTCTAAGCCTCTTGCAGGAAGGAAACTTACGGATTCTGTTAAAGCAAGAGACACCTTGTCTCCAACAGGAGGATGTAGCAATTACCCTGTTTAAAAGAGAGCTTATAAAAGAGGACAGAGTGCCGAATGATTTAGTTTTTAGTTTTTAGTTTTGTTGGATTTCATTGTTTGGACTGCCCATGTTTAAAATCATTTTGTATTTTTTTTATTTTTATTCTATTGTTATTGAGAATAATAAAATGCTACTTGCAAATTTTACAACTACTCCTGGTTTTTCTGTGCTTCCTGACCTACAGTATCCCTTGATGACAGATGGTGTGATTTATGCCATACATACTGTACTCTAAGCCAGGAGCTGTGTGCATGGGTACTAGACTTGGTACCAAGGAGGTGTTACACGAGGTCCCTGCACCCTAATTGATACCCTCAGGGGTACACCGTAGACAGCTAATGTTTAGGCATAGTCTATACTAATACGTAGGGCTAAGTGCATCTACCGTATAAGAGTAGATGTCAGGATATGAATACATATTATTGTAACTCACTTTGCTTGCTAATGCACACACATTATACCATGTATTTTCTGTCTATTTCTTACTTGTCAGATGCCAAGACACCTGTCCTTGAAGTAATTATAATGTGTAAGGCAACATTGCCATCTTTCAGTGATGGACACCACTTCACCTTGTTATGTAAGATCTTGTATAAGAACGTCTTTGTTCTAAAACTGATGACTTTACAAAATTATATAATGTTATCTTGGACCGTGGAGCCACCTCTAATTTAGCCAATAAGGCTCATCTCTGTAACTAGAAATGTTTCTATCTTTCAGTAACCATAGTAATTATCACAGGTATATAATGTTATGCACAGGCTTTACACCTCGGAGACCCGAGAGATCCCAAGAGACTACAAAGAAACCTCGAGGTGTAGGGAACGCTTAGCACTGGCTCCCAGTTCGTATTGGTAAGAACTGCTTAGGGCAACTGTGATTCATCCCTGTTTGTAATAATAAACTTGTTTCTTACTTGAATGCAACTTGTTTGTGATTATTTGCATCTCCAATATTGCCAAGAACTTGAAAAAGGGGTTTAGACCTCTTACAGAGGCATAGCAGAAAGGTATGGATTATGCAGCAGCAAGCCCATGAGTGATTACCCAAAGAATGGCAGACAAACTAGCAGAGACAGAAGTCCAAGCTGAGACTGTTCAGCCAGCACAAGAGACGGATAAAGAACAGGCAGGGCCAGAACTTGAAAGCCCATCTCCCTTGTTCAAACGGTTGGCTGTACAACAGAGGGACAAGGAGCAGCAGATGAGAGAAGAGATGCAATGATTCAAACAGCAGAGAAAAGAAGAGATGCAGCAACTCAAGAAGCAGAGAAAGGAAGAGATGCAGCGACAGGAACAATGATGGCTGAATGCCCAGCAAGTTGTCAGAGCTGGAAGGTCTGATACAGATCCAACAGAGCAACAAAACACAAGCAACCTAAAAGACGTTAAACTTGCAAAGCTGTGTCCCTTGGATGATACTGAAGCATACCTGTCAACTTTTGACTGATGCTTGGTGAAATGTCAGTGAAGATGTCTAATTGGATTGCTGCATAGGGGAAAATTAATACCAACGGTGCTCAATTTACCATCAAAGCCTGGGGATACACCATAGGAGTCTACCCAACAATCAGAGGTATTGCGAGACTGGGAGCCATTATGCCAAGAATGGACAGATTGCCTGGGGAGTCAATTGAGGTGGCAGTACAAAATGGATTGCAGGAGCTCACACTGGCTGAGGACTGAAAGCACAGCTCAAGTAAGATCGGGTCTTACCTGGCTGAATGTACAGAAAAATGTGAAGTTCTGAGACACTGAACTTTAACAACTATTCTCTACATGGAACTTTCAGCTGTGGCGCTCATAGACCATGCTAGGATGTTCTTACCTGAAGTGATGTAAACAAATACTAAGCTGACAGCTTGAGTTCTGTGCAGGCGAGCGATACTTCAAGGGAGAGTAAAAAAGAATTCAGTCCTAACATTTTTACTTCTTCTCCTACCCCATGGCTGGTTGGCATAGTGTACAGAATGAACACAAGAGGTGATGATACCGTTGCCCCCCAAGATCGCTGAGAACTGGTCACTGCCTAGTGTTACTATGCGGCCACTGATTTAAAGAGATATAGTGCCTGCAACAGAATTGGGGTTGAGACCTTGGCTTCTAAAGTTAGGAGTTCAGGTGGTAGTTAATAGCACGAGGGGGCAGACTAGAAATGGGTAGGGCTCTCTGGCAGGTGTGGAGGCGCATTATCGAACCTCATATATATTAATGTTAATGAGCAGTTTGACTCACTAATGGGAATTATGATTGAGGTACAGAATCCCCAATTTCTTTTTTCCCTTTTGGTTAAGGGCATACCCAATAGAATAAGGAACCCACGCCTGTAGTGAGCAAAAGCAAATAGAATAAGCAAGGTGGCCAGTGGGGGGGGGGATGGGCTGCCCCACTACTTCGCTCCTGCCCACATCTGCAAGGCATGGTATGGAGCACATAACTCAATTGCATCGTAGAGAGCTAAGAGAGCACTCCATACAGGAAGAGGGGAGATGTTACAAAATATGTTCTACCCTGCACAGCATGCGTGTCAGTCTACCCCTCCATTAGTTTGTGAGGAGGCTCAAAGCTAAAAGGGGGGGGATACCTGGGGGGGGAGAAAGCAATGTGAAAGGGCTGGATTATAAGAACAATGATGAAAGCCCATGTGCTGATGGTAGAGTCTAGATTAAGGCCCAGTCCAGGGCAAGAATGGTACACACCCCCTACTAAGCTCCATATGAGGAACTGTAGCACTTCTGAGTGACAGACCCAGTTAGCACATTTGGGGCCCTACAAAATGTCTAGGAATGAAGTTGCCCCAGATTCAAATATTTTACTGGTTAATAAGAGGTCATAGCTACCTAATATGGATATCACTGTACGTGTATTGCAATTATTGTTGTTTATTCCACCCCAAGGGGACTTCCCAGACGATTGGCTCGTGGCAGTTGCATTAGCCAGGCCACTATGGGATTGCCCCCTAGCTAGAAGGGAAATATTAGACATAGATGCCAATATCCCAGTTACACATTTTCAAAATCCCAAAAGCTGTATTTGGAGAAAGGTTTTAGTAACAAGAACAGAGGGCCCAAGCAGGGTGGTTAAGTTAATTTATTTTTAGTGGAAGTCTAAAACTTCCATGGGTCAAAATGTGGAAGTCATTACAACTTTTTGGAAGTAAAATTACTTCCAGAATCCTACTTGTGGAAGTCAGTGTTCTAGGAAGGACTAATCTATAGATGTTAATACAATATAATAGGGATAAAATATAATTTATTTCAGAAAAATCCATCATTTCTGACTTCCATGCCTACAATTTTGGAAGTCATCTAATTTTTTGTTTTACATCTGGAAGTCAGTGACTTCCTCCCCCTTTGTTTTTTGAAGCTTTTGTCTTATTTTTGGAAGTAAAATACTCCAAAAATGGAGTTAACTGAAGCTCTGGGCCCAAGGTACCAAACCAGTGCTCATAGCAGGTTCAAAAGGTGCTCTAAGGGTATCCTCTGGTGTGACATTGTGTGCCACTTAACACAAAAAGCAAAGATTGCAGAGATACATGGTGGAAGCTACTTTAAAAGGGTAATACTAGTGTTGCTCAGGTAATGCTTTTGTGGATCCGACTATCCTCCATCAGATAGTGCTGGTATCTGACCTATGATTCAGTGAATGGAGCCGGTGGTCAGATCCATCAAATCCAACCTTGGATAGCTGGATCCAGTGGTCAGATCCATCAGATCCCAACTCAGATAGTTAGATCTGATGGTCTGATCCATCAGATCACTGGTCAAATCCATGGGATCAATCGGATACCTTTGATACTTCCAGTGGATCCTGGGAAGTCGGATCCTTGGTCAGATGTCTATGTCATCTGAGGTTATCTGATATCTGACCAAAATGATGGTATCCAAATTTGTAGGATACTGTCAGAGCAACACTAGGTAATATGTAGGATAATACAAGAAGACAGGAGGAACCAAAGGAAGGGTGGGGTGGGGACACAAAAAAAAACAACAGTCGGGATTGGAGTTTCCTGTAGAACGTCCTACAATAGAGAGTGGAAACGTAAGGGGACATGGTGTATATATCAAATATACTAATGGATAAGCTGGAGATAGTAAAAGCCACCTCCTGGAATGTGAGGGACTTAAACTCGCCCATAAAAAGGAACAAAGTGTTAGCCAGATTAAAACAAATGCAAATGCAAATAGCTTTTCTGCAGAAAACTAAATTAAACAAGACAGAAGCACAGAAACTAGTGAGGGAGTGGGTGGGGTGGGAGGTCCACAGCACAGCAGGTAAGGCAAAGAGAGGAGTATTCATACTAGGCCACAAACAACTAAAATAGAAACTCCTGGGACAGAAATGAGACAAGGAGGGGAAGTAGGCCTTAACCAAAGTGGATACTGGTAATGGGTCAATCCTATTAGCTAATATATCTGCACCAAATGAGGACTCCCCTGAATTCTTTAATTAGGTCTCCCAAGCCATGATGGACATGTTTGTAAGAGGACATGGACATCATCCTCAGGGATGACTGTAACTTAGCCATGGACTATGTCCTAGACCAGTCCAACTCTTGACCTGAGCCCCAAGTACGGTCAATCCAGGCCCTAAAGGAACTTTTGTCACTGCATAGATTGCAGGTTGCTTGACGTCTGATCCACCCAGCTGAAAGGGACTACACATATTTTCGGATGCATGGAAGGTAGCGAATAGGCTAGTCTACAGGTTCATTTCTCTGAAAATCACTTCTCAAGTATTAGATGCCATGATAGCTCCACTATTTCTATCAGACCATGCACCCATAAAAATAACCATTGCAGTAGGGCCCTCTACCCTTAGATCACGGAAATGGAGGCTGGACCCCATTTTACTGCAGTAGGAGAAATTTAAGAAATGGCTGTCCTTAGAGACCAAAAACTACTTCCTGGATAATCTGCCAGGCTCTGCTTCTCCGGCGGCAATATGGGAGGTCTTCAAGGCAACGATTCTGGAAAAAATAATTAGTTATGCATCACACCAGAGAAAGCAAAGAGAAACAGAAGCTGCAGCCTTGGAAAAGCAGTTGGGGGAGAAAGAGAAGCTGTATAAAAAAGATCCAAATAAACTAAGTAGCCAATAAGTGGTTTATGAAATAACGTCTTTAAGAATACAATTGAATACCTTAGCCACCAGAAAAGCTGAACTACAAATAGAAACAACTCAGCATAAGTATTGGGCCTGTGGAGAAAAATTGGGCAAGCTTTTGGCCTACAGATTAAAAAAAAAAAAAACAGACTGAAAGGCACATTGCACAGTTGCAGGATAGTAAAAGAAGACCATCAAATTAAACCTGAATCTATCTATCAGGTCATGCTTGAGTTCTATCAGTCCCTGTATAGCTCACATGTACAGTGGGACAAACACATTTTCAGCTTTTCTGGCAGGCCTTAAATTTCCAAAAGTGTCAGAGGCCCAACAATTGTTCTTGGATGCCCCATTTAGCCAGCAGGAACTGGTTTCAACCATTACGAGCATGGCACCACACAAGGCCCTGGGGGGAGATGGCTTCCCAGCAGACTTTTACAAGATAATACAGGAGGCTGTAACCTCTCCCATGCTGAATATGCTGAAAGATGCTCTAGACAAAGAAGGTCTGCTTGTGACCATGAGAGAGATCATTATTACAGTTCTCCCCAAGGAAGGGAAAGACCCAACAATGCCAGGGAGTTACTAACCCTAACCAATATCCCTCATTAATGCAGACACCAAGGTACTAGTGAAGTTTTGGCATCTTGCCTGGAAAAGATCCTCTCAACAATGATCCATCCCTCACAAGTGGATTTGTTAAGGGGAGGGCCAGCGCAGACCATCTGAGAGTGCTGATTACTCTGATGCAGGGTGCAGCCTCCCATTCCACCCCAGCAGCTGCCATCTTGGTGGATTTCGAGAAGGCATTCGATTTTCTTGAGTGGGAATTTCTATAATTTCATAGCTCAATGCTATGATAGGTAATTTTCTGAGGGACACTGCTCCACCAAGGTACAGCAGTGCTAAACTAAGGACCCCATGGGACAGAGGGGGTTGGGGTCTCCCCAACCTTCAACAATATGCATAAGCTTTCTCTGTGGCCAGAACCTGCAAAATGTTCCAGGAACATCGCCCGAACAGACCGACATGGACTGATATTGAGACGAGTGTACTCTTGGGGTATGACCTGACCACACTCTTAGACCACAAGTTGCCGACATCTGCTACGAAATGGCTTATGGTAAAGGCTGCACCCAAAGCCTGGCATAAAGTTGGTCAAATCACAAATTCGTGCCCGAGCATAGGGCAATATATCAACTTTAGGAACAACCCATATTAGAACATAGACATCCTTTTCTATGGGAAGACTGGAGGGGGAAACAAATCCATAGCATTAAAGATGTCCTATCATCTGATGGACAGACATTGGACTCCTTTACTTCCCTACAAGAAAGGTATTTTGCACCAAAGGGATTTTTGGAAATACCTCCAGCTGAGACACCTGTTCTAAGAGTGGACCACAAAGATGTGTCAGTTCAGTAGATGTAAAGCCCAGGGATCAGTCATTGGTAAGAAACTACCCATTAGTATATGGATAAAAAAATAAAGGGGTTGGCAGGAGTCATATATAAACAGCTGAAAGAGGTGACCCCAGATCCCTCAGCAGTGGCAGCATCAAAATGGCAGACCATGTTAAAGGTGCCCATTACTGAAGAGGAATGGAATGGTGGCTGGATATCAGTGTGGAAGGCATGTGGGGAACCATGTAGCCTTTTGATTCAGAACAAGATACAGCACCTGTGGTACCACACACCCATTCAACTTAAAGCTATGGGTCTAATATAACATGATGAATGTTGGAGGTGTAAGGCTGAAGGGGCAGACCTACTGCATATCCTTTGGCACTGCTGTATAATTTGTCCAATCTGGAAAAGATTCATAGTTTGCTGTTCAGAGGTCCTAGGGTATAGGACCCCTCCATTGCCAACCCTGTTGATACTGGGGATTGCACCCATAGATCTCTCTTTTAGAACCCAACAGAAACTCTAGCTGCTACAGGCAAGTGTGGAAGTCAAAAGACTCATCCCAAGATGGTGGTAAACTACGGAAACTCTAACTTTTAAGGAATGACTTATGGCCATGGAGAAGTTGGCCGCCTTCAAAAGGATGACACAAATTGCATCTGGCAACAACCAGATATTCCTAAAGAGATGGCCGCTTTTTATGCAATACACACAGGTCAAGGCACAACTGCTGAAAGACCCTCAGAGCAAAGGTATGCTTAAACCTCCTTGAAAGGCCTGGAGGGTGCATACAGGAATGCCCATAGCCATGACAATAGAAATCCATGTCTAAATATGCCCCTACTCCACACCCACCCCTGCGAATCCCCAAGGAGGGAAACAAGCACCCTCATCCTAGACAGCTCCACACCAAAGCAGCAGTGCCTCCCAATATTTAGGAAGGTACTCAGATCACCCGTTATTATACCTAAGAAACATATTAATTACCACTGTTACACCAGTGTGAATGACTCTGTTTCTCTGTTTTATCAAAATGTACATAGCTGTTTGTGTATGAACCGTTGTTAAACCCAAAGTGTACTGTATATCTCTGTGATTTAATAAAAAGATTAACCGTAAAAAACAACAACAGCAAAAAACACCTGCAAACTCTGAGAAAAGCCCACTTTAAAGAGGGCAGATGGGTACTGGTTAGGGTTCTTGTTAATTTGCAGACACTTTTGCTGGTAAATGCATATGGACCCAACCAGGAATCCACTACCTTCTTTCCTGACTTAGCCCAGGAGTCAGTGGAACTCTGAACCAGAGGACATACACATAATAGGGGGTTGGGATTTTAATGGAGTATGGGACCCTCTCCCTGATAGAATGAGATGCCATAATCTAATCTCCAGGAAAACTAGAAAGACACTACATGCCCTGGCTGATAAGCTCAAACTGGTGGACCCTGGAGAGCTTTTCATCTTACAGGCTGGGATTTCACTTTTCATTCTATCCCTCATAACATGAGTAGTTGTGTTGACGTTTTCCTAATTTCAGAATGTCAACTAGAGGAGGTTCAACAGGCTAACATAGGCCCCATTATCATCTCAGACCATGCTTATACCAGCATTACATTACATTTAGGGCTGCAGATTCCCCCACTCCTCGCTGATGGACACCTTTCTTCTTGCACATAGTGTCCACAGTGGCTAGAGAAGGAGACCTATCTCTTTTTTGCATGCAGTGACTCTCCAGAAGTGGCCAGGGCAATACTCTGGAACACTTTCAAGATGTACATTAGGGGATGCATTAGCTATGCAGCCTGTGCCAAGAAACAAAGATTAGAAGAACTTGAGGAACTGGAGCAAGCACTTAAGCAAAAAGAACAACAGTATAATGCACTTCAGAACCCATCAACCAAACTGCAATGGGAAATGCTTCAGTTGAAATATAAAATCAACTCCAAAACCCACTAATTAGCACAGAAAGCAGTGCTGAGAATAGCTCACAAATACTGGGAGCAGGGGGAGAAGGCAGGGAGACTATTAACGTATTGTACAAGACTGCACCAGCAGACCAAACTCATTAACTCTCTGTGGCTCCCCACTGGCCTAGTCATCATGCAAGCTAAGTATATTCTTATTCTATCAGTGAGAGGGTCCCGTTTTCCATTGTCCCTCCTAAGTTAATATATACCAGAGTGCTAAAATGGGGGCACCTTAAACTACTCAAAAAGACACATCTATGCAGACTGGACTGGACTCCACTTGATTCCATTACTGATACTAACATAGTGCTGGATTTCTTCATTAAACAATTTACTGCGGCCTGCAATACCTATGCACCAGTGAGAAAGAGGAAGGTTAAAGAAAGCTCCATTCCATGGATCACCCTTGAGCTCATTACTTGTCTGAAACTTAGGGACCATCTTTGGTACTGTGCTCGAGCCACATCTAGGCAAGTGGATGTACAAAAATACAAAGCTGCAAGAAATGAATGCACTTGAGCTATTCAAAATGCAAAAAGCAAACATTTCAGGGAAACACTCTCTAACTCTTGAGATGATGGAAAAAAATTCTGGATTAACCTGAAAGGCCTCATTGGGAAGGATCCCAAGTTGCCACCCACTATGCTTAACATCAACGGAACACCTTCGCTAGAACTTGGCACTATAGCCAATACCTTCAACAATGCATTCTTGGATCTGGTCAGTGTCCTTCCACCTGATTTCTTTGACACACCCACCACCAGTACTTTCCAAGAAGCAGCTTCCTTCGGCCACACCATCCCACAGTTCCATTTCAAAGAGGCTCCAGTGCATCTTGCCAGAATGAAAGCTTTTGATACCGTCAACCATCTGCTCCTACTCAGGCAACTGTCTGCTATTGGAACCTCTAATGATGCACTTTTTTGGTTCGCAAGCTACCTAGAGGGATGGGTCCAGCAAGTAAGGATTGCCAATGTCACCTTGGAACGGAAGCCGGTCCTCTCTGATGTACCTCAGGGCTCCATCTTGGGACCTCTACTCTTTAGTCTTTTCTTAAACAACCTTCCTAGCATCTGCCACCAGAAAATACTGCTCTACATGGATGACGCTGTCATCTACACCAGCCACCATGATGCTCAGCTCCTTGAGCATCACCTACAGCTCGACTTTGAGCATGTTGAAGAGTGGTTCATCTCCCACAAACTGGTCCTGAACTACAGCAAAACTAAGGTTATATTATTCTGCAGTGTGTGTAGCAAGCACAAATCACAGTCACCCACCATCAGGAATGGCTCGGGTGTTACGCTTGAGCGGGTCACGCAATTTAAATATCTGGGCATCATGATGGACAGCTCCCTCTCCTACTCATAACACATTTACAAAGTTGTAAAGGCTGCCAACATTCAGATTGGCTTACTTCACAGACACTGCATGACTACAGAGGCCCTTAGACTGGCAATTCGTAGCTCTGTCACCTCTATCATCGATTAAGGTCTGGCCATATACAGCTCCGCTTCCCCTACTGGCCTCCAAAGGATAACTGTGGCGCTCACCAAAGCCTGTAGACTTCTTCCAGGTGTGGCCCATTTAACATACACCTGTGACCTGTAACCCCAGGCTGTGTGGCTTCCACTCCTTAGCATGATCCAATCTCAGACATGCCTGCTAACGAAAAAGGTGATCCTTGGTCTCATGCCGCCAGGTGTCGAAAAGCTCCTGAACACCCACTGTTGCTTCAAGCATACCCGTAGTGCTAGCCACCAAACCTTCAAGATACCCAGATGCCGGACCTCCTTGGGGCAGAGATCATTTGCCTACAGGGCACTTCAGTGGTATAATGAGCTCCATTAAGATATCCTGACACCTACCAAATATGGCCCCTTCAAACGGCTGCTTCCGTAGCACCTCACCTCTACTGGTAGCTGCGACTGTTTCTCCTAAGGGGACCACCTCCTCAGGCTCTCCATTTTAAACTGGCTCTAGCTGAAGCTGGCACTTAAAGTTCTTCCACATCCAACTTCCTCCTTACACAGTCCCCCCCCCCGTTCACCCTTCCCCTGCCCATCCTCCCTCACTCGCCTCCCCCCTCCCTTTTATTTCACACTGACCCTTACCCCACACCGGCACTTCTCTTACCCATGTCCATTCTTCATTTTCACCCTAACATTTCCCCTACCCACCTCCCACTTTGACAAAGGCCCTCCAGCCTGCTTACTGTTCCTGGCACTTCATCCTTAGTACTCTGTTTAGATGTTCGGCATAAGTAGTCTTTCCTATTGAATTGTTGTAATAGTTATACCTCTGCCTTCTTCTGTATTATTGATACTGTGTAACTATGTTGACCTTTGTATGTTTGTCTACCCTCCATAATGCCATGGAACCTTTGTAAATGAGCCGTCCATGCTCAAAGGTTGTTGTAATCCTAGAGTTTAATAAGTAAAATAAATACATGAAAAATTTTTGCAGCCTTCCACAAGTTCTATATGGAGTTTTATTCCTCCCAGAGAGAAGTATCCCACTTCCATGTATAGGAATTCTTGTGAGGCCTGGCCCTCCCAAAATACTCTCCGCTGTAGTCTGATACCCTTGATGCTCTAAAAACTCTCTCTGAAATACATATAGCAATTAAGTCCCTTCCTAAAAAGAAATCACCTGGTCCTGAAGGGATTCCAGCTGAGTTTTACCAGTCATTTATGCTGCAGGTTGACAAGCACCTCTTAGCCACTTTTGAGGAGGCCTTTGTTAAAAAGGCTCTCCTTCAGACTATGACAGAAGCCCTGATCGCAATACTGCCCAAGCCTGGTAAGGACCCCCAACTAGTAGCCAGTTATTGTCCCAGTTCTCTGCTTAATGTGGATGTTAAAATCTTAGCCAGTATTATAGCAGCTAGATTGGGAAGTCTCCTCCCATCCCATACAGACCATCATCAAACTGGCTTTGTTAAGGGACGGAGGGCAATGGACAATACAAGGGAAGCCATAAATTCTATTTGGGTAGTATCCGAAAGAGGAACTCCTAGTCTTTTAGCTGCTATAGATATAGAAAAAACCTTTGATTCAGTAGAGTGGAATTACTTATTCCACTTGTTGAAAGCAATGGACAAAGGTCCAAGTTTTCTTTCATGGGTTGAAACTGTTTACATATACCCCACTGCCTACCTCATAGAAAATGGTGTAATTTCACACAGAATACAGCTACACAGAGAAACTAGGCAAGGGTACCCACTCTCCCCTCTATTGTTCCTTTTGGTGTTTGTGTAAGATTAGGCCATCCCTGGAAACTGAGGGAATCAGATGCAGCACTACGCAGGTTAAGGCCCTTGCCTTTGCTGATGATCTTCTCCTAACTCTTAGCAATCCGACAGTATTATTACTGGCCACTTTTGTTATCATCAAGGACTTCAAGACACTCTGAGGCCTGGGTGTCAGTTGGACCAAGACGGAGGTTCCCCATTTGAAAGCAGTAACTAAAGAGGCCCATATTCAATTCCTAGGTGTCCGCTGGCAACAGCAAAAGATTAAATACCTTGGTATTTGGATCTCCGCTAACCTGAAATTCATGGTAGACCTCAATCTAAACTCATTACTGGCAGTTATTGATTCTGATCTTAATATATGGAGGAAGCTCTGATTGACATTTGGAGGAAAGATTGACACCTACAAAATGACGGCATTTCATAACATGTGTGTTTGTGTCAAATAATCTACCTATTCCTGTCCCAGCCCACAAGTTCCATCCAGCAGTTGGAAAAACTCTTTGCCTCCTATTTATGGGAGGGTAAAAAGCCATGCTTTAGTCTCCAAAACCTGAGAGCACCATTCAAATGGGGGGGGGGAGGAGTTGGTCATTGCTGTGGTTCTAGGCTTACCATTAGGTGGCAGGCATTTGGCAAAACTTGCAGTGGCTAGAGTCTCCCCGATCTAATGCCCCAGTTTGGCTAGTACTAATGGAAGGATTAGGACTGGGGCTTCCATGAGTGATTATGCTCAGCCCTTGACAACTCTTACTGAAGACTCACCCATCTCCAATATTACACTTCTCTAGTCAAACCTGGCAAATGCTAATTAAGCATCACAGCTGGAGACAGCACCATTTAGGGGGTTGCGAACCCCTGTAGCATAATTCATTTCTCACTGTAGATGGTGTGCCTTTGTCCTGGACATTGTGGGCAGCCAAAGGAATGCTAATAGTAAATCACCTCCATGACCCAAATACAATGGTAATGGATTCCTTCCAAAATCTGGTCTCGAGATTTGCCCTGACTCACATGGACTTCCAACTGAGAATGGCACTTCAGGGAAGAGCTGCCATCTTTCCCTTGTCCCAAGTGGACTCTTTACTTGTGCACTTAGATAAACTGATGAAATACCTTCATAGGCTGAGAGGTAGAATACGTGATTATTTACTATGTCAACATGTCCTGAGATAGCAGGCCTGCAGATGTGTATGGGAGTCTGAGTTGAACACTTCCATTTCCAGAGAAGTCAGAGGTATTACTTAAAACTGCCCACTCTGGGCAAGAGGGATGGGGAATTTGTTTAACCAGGAGAGGCACACTAAGCCAAAGCTTGTTTCCAGGTGCAACCTGGGAGCAAAGGAAATTAAGTGACTTGCTCAAGGTCACACAGTATGCAATATACTATTATTGCTCACCCACATTTATTCTATGTATGTACTGTATGAATGTCTATGTTTTATTCTGACACGGAGCCTTTGGAAATAAGTCTATGACTCAAAGGGTTGTAATTCTGATTTCCTAAATAAATAAACAAATAAATAAATAAGTGGAGGCTGAGGGATTCAAACCCAGTTCTTCAGGTTTGCAGCTCTGAGTCTTAAACTACTGCACTATACTACCTCCTAAAAATTATGTTTCCATCCAGTTATGAACTGTGGACCTGTTGCATGTCAGGCACTCTGAATTTAGGGACATGAGATACCAGCTCATACAGAAGAAAATCCTGCACCATTGGTGCCTCACCCCTGAAATTCTGAAAAAATAAACCTCACGCCTAATGATACTTGCTGGAGGTGCTACAGATAAGTAGGTACCCTAACACACAGTCTATAGTCATGCCCTTTGCTTGCAGATTATTGGCACCAGGTCAGAAGGTTCTGTAGGATGGTTGTTGGGATAGAAGTGCAGGCGGACCTGGTCATCTGGCTACTAGAGGATCCTATCAAGAGCCCACATCTTGTGTAAATCCAAAAGCTCTGGCTCCTCCCAGCAGCTTTGGAAGCAAAACGACAGATTCTCCTAAAATAGAGAACAGTCACTCCCCAACCTTACCTGATTGGCAGGCAGCCCTCTTGAAATTGGCTGAATATGAATGGCTAATACCTTCAGCCAACTTCAGGTTGGATTGATTTCAAGCTATTTGGGGTCCTTTTCTCCAGTATTCATAGTGCAGAGAGAATAGTCTAGGCTGTAGAGTTTTGAAAGTAGGAAGTTAGAAGAGTAAATGTTAAGGGTTTAGATGTTTGTTCCAACTTGTATTGTGCAGTATCTGTCTGCATTTAATGTATATTGTTTGCATTAGCTCATAACCTAATGCATTATTTAGCATGTTAAAAAGAATAGAGACATGGGCAAGGGATCGAAAATTGGACTTTAATGTGGGCAAGTGCAGAGTGATGCACTTTGGGAGCAGGAACTGTATTGCTAAGTATTATTTAAATGGAATAGAGCAGTGTTTTTCAACTTGTGGTCCGTGGCCTAAAAGGGGTCCACGGGCGCATGCCCGGGGTCCGCAGAACTGTCCCTGAAATGTAAAGTGCGGTAAAGTAAAGGCTTTTTTTCAGTGCAAATATAACAAAACTAACTGCAACTGCAAGAAACCTCTCAATAACTACTTTTCACCTTGTTTGCTCTGTAACCTTTATTACTCGCTTCACTAACTGGGCATTAATGTCTCTGATTACTTTAATTGCTCTCAGTCAGAAGCAGAAAACACTAAAGTGAATTTCAAAGCGCCAGCACTGGAGGTGATACGTAATTTACTGATCTGATTACTCCCTTCATTATTACACACATTTTCTCATCTGTTCAACTTGCCTCAGTTCAGTTTGCCTCAAATTCAGTCTCTCCACTCAATCGTTTTTGCCCCTGCTTGTAGGTGCTGCAGTGTCTTGGCTCTCTCTCCTCACTCACTCCTCACATTCACCTCTCCTCTCCACTGCTCTCTCTCGTTCTTCACAGATATCCCAATACAATGTTTAAAATAGATAAAATAAAATTTGGGAAGCTGCTCATTTTTCATATGCTGTTTCTCTCGCAGTTTTGGTTGCTTATGTACTGTCCTGTTTTGTTCTGGCCTCATGTACTCACAGTCAGGTCGTAATGATGCTTCTGTGAGGTTAGTGATGATGCTGGTGTGTTCTTTTATTTCTTTAATGTAATTTTTTTCCTCAGTCAGTGAAATGCGTAACCTTCCCAAGATAAAGTTGTGTAGCAGCATGATGCTAGTGTGTTCTTTAATTTTTTTTATTTCTTGCTCAGTCTGAGAAATGCTTAAACCCCCTCAACATAAAGCTGTGTAGTTCAGTCAGTGTAATGCTTGACTAGTAGATTTTATGTTTTAGAAAGGGTTTCTGTATAAACGCAGTAAAATATATACAGATGTTTGGTAGGGGGTCCCCGGCATGGCTGACAGGTGGCCAGGGGGTCCCCGAACCAAAAAAGGTTGACAACCACTGGAATAGAGCTTGAGTCCACTGACAAAGAGTAAGATATAGGCATATTTATAACAAATAAGTTAACCTTTGGAGAACATATCTGGGAGGTAGTGAGAAGGGGCAATAGAATGCTTGGGCGCATTCTTAAGCACAATAGAAACAGAGACAGGAAAGTCATTTTGCCCTTGTTTGGGTCTGTTGTCAGGTCCCATCATGAGTACAGTGCCCAGTTTTGGGCTCCAAACATATGAGATGTTGCTTTATTGGAGAGGGTGCAGAGAAGGGCAATAAAAAAGATTACTGGCATTTGTCAGTTGTCTTATGGAGAGAGACTTCAAGAGCTGGGTGTCTTCTCATTTGCGTATAGAAGTCTTAGGGGGATCTGTGCCTGGTATAAAAGGCCTTTAGAAACAGTCATCTCTGGGAGTGCATTGGCCTAGTAAAGAAAAAAAAAAAAAAAAAAACAATAAACAGGGAAACCAGGAACCACAGTTACCAGTTAAGGGGTGAACTGTATAAGAGTTCCAGATGAGGATGCTGGATAAACCAAATGGTGGTAACTATTTGGAATAGTTTACCAGAGGCTGTTGTGAGTTGTCAGAGTATGGACATGTTTAAAGCAGCATTGGATGAATATTTGACACATAATTGTAAGCAGTAGTCCATTACAAAATGACAAGTCACACATGGCTAACGCTTTTGCCTTGTAGTTTTCCTATGATTCCTATGAAACTTAAATAAATGTTGAAGTCCTATTCTGAGATATACTTATTCTTCTGTGTATGAACTGTATGGAAATTCTTCAATAAAAAGTTGTTTAAAAAGAAAAAGGAACTGACATACTGTACCTAACCTCACTGTTGATTTTGTGAATGACTAAATGAATACAACAACTGCCACGTCTCCATGAGGAGTTGACACACATAGATACTGGTCTTCGGCATTATTACGTGCATTAAATTACTCATACATATTAAACTCCTTTTTTGCATCTTCTTTTGGAAATCACATTGGAAGGTGCTGGATTTATATACTGCCCAAGATACATGAGCACTTGATTAACCCCTGGTCACCCTATTGTCTCTGGGGTGGGATCTCGCATGGATACTCTATCCAGATTAATAGATTTCTTTTTACAGGAACCAGCAACAGGACTGAGATCCCAGTTCAAGGACATTACTAGTGCACTAGCATAATTTGCTGATTTTGAGTGGCAGGAACATCATTGGTTGCTCGGCATTGATGCTGTGTTACTATATACTTTAATACCTCACACACTGTTCATAGATGCATGTAAATCTTATATACAGAAGAGCAACTGTGATGATAATTTGATGCTGTTTATCTGAGGCAACTAAATTCATTATTGAACATAACTATTTTGCTTTTGAAGGGGAATTATTTTTACAAACTTAGGGAACAACGATGGACATGTCCATGGCAACCATCACATGCCAACTGGTTGCTAGGACAGTGGGAGGAGCAGGTGGTGCATGATGTTGGTGTGAATGAATTCCAGAGTAAAATAGTTAAAGGGACACTGTCAATCCCCTTAGGTCTCAAAGTGCCCTAGTTTAAAAATGCATTTCATGACTGCCATCATTCTGTAAAGACTGCTGATGTAGCTGGTAGTTTCATTCTGAATCTTTTTTCTTTAAAAAAAACTGAAAAACAGACTGTGCACCATACTGGTGTCACCACACAAAGACAGTTTGTTTACATTCCTTGATTAGCTCCAACTGCATCTTTCCTGGACTTGGGAACACACACAACACAGTCTCGTCACTCATAATGCAGTGGGAGTTTAGGAGATTATTGCCTCATGAGTGATTGCACTGTTTGGGGGTGTTTCTAATGCTCAAGAAGTATGCATTACAAACAGATCCAGGATTGTAAACAAAACAAGGTTGTTTAAGCAATAAGGCATGATAAGTTGTGTGTTGTCACGTAATAACATCACTCATGGGGTGGGTTTGAAGCATGAGGCGAAGCAGAGTGCTTCCACCACCCAGGAGTGACATTATTACATGGTAACACACACCTTGGAGTGCCTTATTGCAATTATACAATGGCTTGATGTTATACAAAATAAAACAAAAATGTAAAATGTTTTTAGTATATTTTTATAATGTAACAAGAGAGTATCTCTAGTGGAATATCAATACAGTGATGTTACTGTGTAATAACATCACTGTTTCAGGCACACACTGACCAATCAGAGCCCAGGATTCTTTCTTGCAATTGTATAATTATAAATATACATTAGAATGCATTTCAGTTCTTATTAAACAAGGAGACAGACAAAATAAACAGCAACATCAATGAATTTTAGAGAAGGTAAGCAATCATAAAATGTAGGTTTTTAACTAGAAATAATATGATGAAAAGCAGGTTGACAGTGTTCCTTTAAGTGGACTCTTTATGTTGATGACATTATTTGCATCTGGGATGGGTCAAAAGAGGAAGCCATAGAGTTCATGCCATGGCTAAATACAAATAACAGAAAACTGAAATTTACAGTGGCGTGAAAAAGTATTTGCCCCCTTCCTGATTTTCTCTATTATTGCATATTTGTCACACTGGATGTTTTCAGGTCTTTAGACAAAACATAATATTAGATAAAGGGAACCTGAGTGAACAAATAACACTTTTTTTTTTTACTTATTTCATTTATTTAATGAAAAAAGTTAACCAACACCAACTGGCACTGTGTGAAAAGTAATTGCCCCTAGTTAAATCAACCCAATTAAAGGGCTAATTAGAGTCAGCTGATTGAACACAGCCAGGCTTGATTACAGCCAGCCCTGCTCAATATAAACCTCACTTATTTTGGCCCCTACCATCAGAGTCACGCTGCCAGCACAAAGATTCAACAAGCACATTATGCCATGATCAAAGGAAGTTCCTGAAAAGATCAGAAAAATTTGTTGCCCTTTATCAGTCTGGAAAGGGTTACAAAGCTATTTCTAAGGCTCTGGGACTCCATCGAACCACAGTGAGAGCCATAATCTCCAAATGGAGAACACTTGGAACAGTAGTGAACCTTCCCAGGAGTGGGCGGCCTGCCAAAATTACTCCAAGAGCAGTGTAAAATCATCCAAGAAGTCTCAAAGGATCCTAAAACAACATCCAAAGAACTGCAGGCTACTCTTGCCTCAGCTAAGGTCAGTGTTCATGACTCCACAATCAGAAAGAGACTGGGCAAAATGGGCTTCATGTGAGAGTAGCAAGCTGAAACCACTGCTAACTAAGAAGAACATAAATGCTCGTCTCTCATTTGCCAAGAAGCACCTGGATGATCCACAAGCCTTTTGGGAAAATGTTCTATGGACAGATGAGTCCAAAGTGGAACTTTTGGACAACATGGATCCCATAATGTCTCGCAGAAGCAAACACAGCATTCCACAGTAAGAACACCATACCAACAGTCAAACATGGTGGTGGTAGTGTGATGGTGTGGGATGCTTTGCTGCCTAAGGACCTGGATGACTTGCCATAATTAAAGGAACCATGAATTCTGCTCTGTACCAGAAAATTCTTAAGGAGAATGTCCAGTCATCCTTCCGCAGCTGAAGCTGAAGCGTAGTTGGGTCATGCAGCAAGACAATGATCCAAAACACAAAAGCAAGTCCACATCAGAATGGCTAAAAAGAAGTAAAATTAAAGTTTTGGAGTGGCCTAGTCAAAGTCCAGACTTAAACCCAATAGAGATGCTGTGGCAGGACCTGAAACTAGCAGTTCATGCTCGAAAACCTACCAAATGTTAGTGAATTAAAGCAGTTCTGCGAGGAAGAGTGGGTTAAAATTCCTCCACAGCGATGTGAAAGACTGATATTGAATTATAGGAAGTGTTTGGTTGCAGTCATTGCAGCTAAATGTGGCATAACCAATTATTAAGTGTAAGGGGGCAATTACTTTTTCACACAGTGCCAGTTGGTGTTGGTTAACTTTTTTTCATTAAATAAGTGAAATAAAAAAAACAAGTGTTATTTGTTCACTCAGGTTCCCTTTATCTAATATTACATTTTCTCCAAAGACCTGAAAACATCCAATGTGACAAATATGCAATAATAGAGAAAATCAAGAAGGGGGCAAATACTTTTTCACGCCACTGTACATACTGTATCCCAGACAAGAATTACATCAATTTATTAGATGTCACCTTTTCAGGAAATAATGGAGTATCAAATGGTAAAGTGGAATCAAAATAGTTTCAGGAAGGAGACCACCACTAATATGTTTCTCAGGGCAGACATCTCCCAACCCAAGCAGTGAATTGAGTCCATCCCCTTTAGTCAATGCCTATGGTTGTGTAGGAATTGTTCAGAAGACACTGATTTCAAACAGCAGGCTTCAGAATAAAAAGAAGAGATTTCTGGCATGAGGTTAGAGTGAAACAACTCTTGAACAAGCCAAAGTAGAGGCTTCAGTAAACCCCAAAATTCCGTAGTCGAAAGAACTCAAGTCAACCAGTTTCATTCGTAACTGAATATAATAGTGTCTCTGGGAAAATAGGCAATGCCATATACAAATATTGTCCCATTCTGTTAAATTACAAAAATCTGGCCCAGGCATAAGCACAAATCCAAGAATTTCATTTAAGAGGGTTACCAATTTAAATTAATGGTTAATACAAAGCCAATTACCACAAATGGAAACAGAACCAAGAAATTGGTTACTACCGTACCTTAAAAGTTTTTTTGTATGTGGACATTCCAATGTCTGCAAGTACAGAGCATGGATACAAATATTCAAGTACCCAAATGGAACTACACATGCGACTATATAACACTTTATTTGTCTGAACACCTTTGTGGTATATGTACTTTGGTGCCTATGCCAGAAACTATATATGGGATGCACAACGAGATTGCTAAAAACCCACGTGCAACAACACATCAGGCCAGTTTTAAATCAAAAGGAAAATAGCCATGTTGCAATACATTTCAAAGCCATGCATAGTTCGAATCATTCACAGTTAAAATTCTTTGGTCTGGAACTGGTGAAAACACCCAAAACGGCGGTGGTGGTGGTGATGGAGGTGGTGGTGGGGGTGATGGAGGTGGTGGTGGTGGTGATGGAGGTGGTGGTGGGGGAACTAAGCTATTGATACTATGTTAAAGTAAATGGATCTTCAACTTATGGGGGTTGAATCCTCATGGGCCAAATAAGGAGCTCAGTATGAAACCTTTCATGAACATTAGAAGACATGTGGAATTTGTAAATAGAATCAAGCAACAGTTATTGAAAGATTGTGCCTGCAGTTCAATGGGTGAGCAACCAGCCACGCCTACTTCCTGAACTATATAAGCAGTTCCTCCCAGCCTCCATCTGAAGCACTTTCTCTTTGTCAGCCCGGAGGCTCTGCTGGTCTTTCTCCTCCCTCTGGGCCTGTTGCGTCCTTTGCCCCCCCCCCCCATTTGTTTGTGCCCTGGACTCTGCTTGGTTTCTGTTGATTGTGTTCCTGTGTCTCTCCTGCTTTGGTTAGTATTTGTTTTGTTTCTGGCTGCTGCGTGCTTTCCTGTGTGCTGTTTTTCTGTTCTACTGTGTTTGTGCTTTGGTTTTGTATTTTCTTTTGGGGCTTTCTGGTTGCCCTTTATTTGCGCTGTGTTGTTCCTTTGCTGTGCTCTTGTTCCCTTTCCTACCCAGCTACTTGGCAACCTCAGTTTTCCTGCATTTGTTGTGTGTTTCAGCTCACATTCCAGACCTCTGCTGCTTCCACCTAATGGCCTGCACTTGGTCCAAGCTCTTGCTCTCAGCTAGCAGCAGCAGTGAGTGGCAACATTTATTGCTGCTTTCCTGTTGCAGCTCCAGATACTTTGTGCTGCTTTTGCTCCATCCTTCAATTATTTGGGGATTTCTCACTGCAGTCTCCCTTATGTTAAAAAGTTTATTCTGCTTGTACAAATGTACCAGTTTCCTTTCTTTTCTCAATATATTCACCCAGCTGCTTCTGCATTTAATCAGCATGCAGTGGCACTTCATTATTATTTGTGCATACAAACCTATTTCAATTTGCTTGGCTGTTCAGTGCTACTAGCTATGCAACCAAATCAAATCCAAGTCTCCTGCCCTTCCATATTGTTTACCCCATGTGAACAGCACTTTTGGGGATTTTAATCTGCTCTAACATAGTTATTGGTACTTGGTAGTACTCAACCCAGTATCTAATGCAATTCTATATTATTTTCACCACATGAATCAAACCTGCTTAAATGCATTTGTACCAAGCAATTATTCTTGCTGTCTTTAAGTGCATTACTGCCCATGCCTGCAAAGTCCCATGCTTGTTAAGCTCGGCTACTGCTGGTCACTATTCACTATTTGTACACTGCTTCATTATACTCCGGAGGTCAGCTCAGCTACAGCTGTTGCTGTAAACTAGTTTTGAAAAATCTGCATGTGGGTCATGGTGCTTTAGTGTGGTTTCTTGTTTTTTCTATGGCGGAGGACTGGAGATTATAGTGGAGAGTCATGGCCCTGTGTGGTTCAATTACTTCATGTTCATATACTGCCTTCCCTGCTCAAATCCTCTGGGTATTTGGCACTTTTAATTGGCACTCATTGATGGACTGGTTGGCTAGACTTGCACTGACTAAAGGCCCAGGTTACCTTGAGCTGGATGTGCAATTCTTACGCTGTCATGCTTCTGAGTACAATTTGTTTACCAGGCCCATTGCTATAGGTGTTTAGTAAGTAAGTAAAAATATATTTATGCAAGGCACCCTTTCTGAGCTCAGGGTGCCTTTACAATACTCCATGCAATAACAATGTATTTTAAATCAGTAAAACTGATGACAAAGACAATAACAACCACTCAGTAAGTCTCTGAAAATGCCTGGTTAAACAAATTCATTTTTAAAGATTTTTTAAATCCTTCCACAGTCAGGCTATCTCGCATATGGTGAGGTAGAGAATTCCACAGGGTAGGTGCCAGAATGGCAAAAGATCTTCCTCCAGATGTTTTCAGGGATACCCTGGGAATCTCTAGCAATCCCTCATCAGAGGATTGGAGTGAGTGGGAGGGGCAGTAAGAAAACAGGAGCTCTTTCAGGTAGTGAGGTTCTGACTCGTGTAGGGCCTTATAGGTCAGCAATGCGCCCTTGAAGGTGATCCACCACTGTATAGGCAGCCAGTGAAATTCACGCAGCACAGGTGTTGTATGACTGGATCTAGAGATCCTAGTCAACAACCTGGCTGTCGCGTTCTGCACTAGCTGCAAGCAGTGGATACCCACCCCTGGTAGCCCTAGAGAGAGGGCATTTCAGTAATCAAAATGACTGGTGACAAAGGCATGGACCAAGGCAGGAAGATCTTTGGGAGGGACCAGGTGCTTCACCTGGGCCTTATTCCTTAGATGGAAAAAGGAGGACTTGACTACAGCTGACACCTGTGCCCTCAGGGTCAGGCTCTCATCAAATACCACGCCCAGGTTATGTACCTGGCCTGAGGCCATAAGCGGGGCCCCCCCAAGGTATAAACCTGAGGGTTTCCCTGCCCATGCCTCTGTCATCCTAAAACCAGGGTCCACCACCAGTACCTCTGTTTTACTCAAGTTCAACTGAAGCCAACTAGTACTCATCCAGTTCTGTATCTCCATCAGGCAGTTATTAAACATCGTGATTGAATCAGACTCCTGTTCAGACACAAAAGACATGTAGAGCTGAGACTCATCAGCATAGCAATGAAAACTCAGCCCATACCATCTTATAATGTCCCCCAGTGGAAGCATATACACTGTGAATAACATGGGGGACAGCACCAAACCCTGTGGAACCCTGCAGGGCTGCCAGTGAGGGGCAGAGGAATGAATTCCCGACACCACTGTCTGTGATCTGCCCTCAAGGAAGGATCCAAACCAACTGCGGACTGCCTTCCTCAGTCCACAGAAAAACCACAGGTGCTCGAGCATCACTCCGTGATCTACTGTGTTAAATGCTGCTGAGAGAGCAAGGAGAGCCAAGATTGAATGAGTTCTCTGATCTCTTGCCATCAGGAGATCATTTAGTACCCGCACCAGGGCTGTCTTGGTGCTGTGCCATTTCCCGAAGCCAGACTGGAGAGGGTCATAGATATTGTGGCAGGTCAAATGATCCTCCAGCTGCAGAGTGACTACATTCTTAATAACTTTTCCTACAAAGGGTAAGTTTGAGACTTGTCTGTAGTTTGATGGGCAGTTGGGGGGGAAGGGAGTTTTTTTTCAGAAGGGGTTATACTATTGCCTTCTTTAAGGGATCTGGAAAGATCCCTCTCTCCAATGAAACTGCCACTATCACAGCAAGGACCAGGCCAATGACCTCTACACACCCCACTAGTAGGCGAATAGGGCCCAGATCAAAACTACAGTAGGTTGGCCACAAAGTCTGGAAAATCCTCACTCTATCCATGACTGCTGGTTGGCTAAAGGTGAACCAAGTCAACTGGGCATTAGTACCACCGTATTGATCAGTGCAAGGTCCAATGGAAAGGCACTTGGCTGATCTTATCCCTGATAGTGGATACCTTATCAATGAAAAATTCTGCAAACTCCTCACACTGTACTTGTGACAATGCTTGACCAGCATGGAGACAGGCTGGATTGCACAGTCTGTCCACAGTCTGGAAGAGTTGGGCTGGCCTATTCTTCACTGTAGCAATTGCCCTGGACAGGAACTATGCCTTCTTATGGGAAATTGCTGATTGGTAGATTGCTGACTGCGGCAGCACAGGACTCGCTCCAGCTCCCTCCAGGAGCCGACCGACCAGCAGCAGAGACGCCGACAGGCCCTGAGGCCTGAACCCCCCCAAGCACTCTGCCGACCGCGGCAGCACAGGACTCGCTCCAGCTCCCTCCAGGAGCCGACTGACCAGCAGCAGAGACGCCGACAGGCCCTGAGGCCTGAACCCCCCCAAGCACTCTGTTGACCGCGGCAGCACAGGACTCACTCCAGCTCCCTCCAGGAGCTGACCGACCAGCAGCAGAGATGCCGACAGGCCCTGAGGCCTGAAACCCCCCCAAGCACTCTGCCGACTGCAGCAGCACAGGACTCGCTCCAGCTCCCTCCAGGAGCTGACTGGCCAGCAGCAGAGATGCCGACAGGCCCTGAGGTAAAGTCTTACCCCTGCTTCTTGCACTGGAAGACTGCTGTGGGGTGCTACCTGAGTGTAGCCTTAAGACTTTTGAATTTATGTCCCCACAGGTGTACTGATTGTTTCTCTGACCATGCTTCTGACCTGCCAGTACCAGCATTGTTCATTTACTTCATTTAGTGACTTTAATTGCTAAATCTTGTATGTCTAGCGTTGTGCACTATTGTTGGGGCTGTAAACCAGTGACTTTATACTGTTACACGGAACCGTTTTCAAAGTCTTACCTGTTCACTCCTGGGTGGCCATGCTGGTAGTTTCTGCGCATGTGCAGTTTAGTGTCGGATTGTGAATTAACCCTTCCCACTGCATACTAATCCGGTTCCTTTGTTTGTGCTCCTTATAGGCCTGACCCCCCCAAGCATGCTGCCGACCGTGGCAGCACAGGACTCGCTCCAGCTCCCTCCAGGAGCCAACTGACCAGCAGCAGAGATGCCAACAGGCCCTGAGGTAAAGGCTTACCTCTGCTTCTTGCACTGGAAGACTGCTGTGGGGTGCTAGCCTGATGACACTGCACGTCGTCTGCCCCGCCCGCCCCAGCCACCCACCCACTGGCGGCCCTCAATTTATTGGTCCACCCCCATTACATCACTTCCTGTTAGCCGAAATACTAAGTCCCCACTTTCCCATTTGCAGGTTATACCTGCTAGCCAGTAGAGGTCACTGTGCTCTCTGCTGTTAGCATCTTGCCAGCTAACTCCACTCTCTCCCTGTGTCTTCTCTACCCACTTATCCCACTCTCTCCTCTCCTATCTAACCACCCCTTTCTCCCTTCTCTCCTACCACCTGGCCCCACTATACTGGATCCATTGTTCTTCCCCTACCCAGTAATCTCTGGGCTCCCGATACCCCCTATTCTACACTTGCCTATAGCCACCCTGGCCTCTAGGAGTCACTATTTAGCACCCCAGTTGTGGGCCCTCACAGTGCCGGTGGGCTGCTCCTGGACTGTGGATAACGACTCTACCCTGGGCAATCCCCTACTATCCCTGGTGAGTCTCGAACCTGGCACCTTGCACACCAGAGGTGGAGTCTCTACCACTGTACCAAAGTGGCACTAACACATTTGGCAGGCTGCATACCCTCTTCTCTCATCTCTTATTACCTGCCTGCAAACCCTCATGGGAAATGCCTGCCTACCTCTTATTGACTTGCCTCTTTCTCCTCCTCCTCCTTAGACCATCATCCGACCCTGATGTCCCTACAACTCCACAGTTTCACCATTCTAGTACTCCCACTTGCCCTCTTACTCTTCCCTCCTTCTGGGTCTCTGCGCCTTCACCTTCCTCCTCTACTCTCCCTATGTGCCCTAGCCCACCTCACCCACCACCTAGACACTACCCTGCTTCTCCCCTTTGCTCCCACTGGCGACTTATCACTCTAGCCTTCCCAGCGTGTGCCTCTCTGCCTACCCCCTGCATCCTGAAACTCCCCTACTCCTCCTATCTATCTCGGCGCAAACTCACCTTTCACCACCCCCTGTCCAGGGCTGTTCTTATCCTTCTACTCCTGACAGGAAATATACATCCTAACCCAGGCCCTGCTCACAACAGCGCATCAGTCAAATCCCCTGGGCTTCATGTTGTGTCTATGAACATCTTTAGCCTCCTTAAAAAATTCGACTCATTCCAATGTTGGATTACAGTCCATAAACCTGACGTTATCGCTATAGTGGAAATCTGGTTGTCAGAATCTACCCCTGACTCACTGGTCTCGCTCCTGGGCTACTCCCTCTATCAGGAGGACTGTGTTGGTAGAAAGGGTGGGGGCTGTGCTATCTATATCAAAGACTCACTTGTAGGACCAGCCCTCCCAGCCCCTGTCCTTGACTTCAGGACTCAGGCCCTAGCCCTAAAACTGACCCCTGATCCTTCAAGGGGTCCCCTCTATCTGACTACAGTCTACATACCTCCAAAAAAATCAAGCGCAGGCTCTGGCTCCACTTATTGATTATCTTACCTCCCTACCCCATTCCTCTGACCAAATCCTTGTGGGTGATCTAAATATTAACTGGCTCAGCCCCTCATTCTCTGCTACCCGTGATACCTTTGCATCTATTGACCTAACACAACTTGTTACCCAACCTACTAGAGTGAATCCTAGAATGGGCACAAGCACACTTCTTGATGTGGTCCTCACAAACCATCCTAACCAAATCTGCAATATCCAAGTCCTTCCTGATGGACTTAGTGACCACTCCCCTGTTCTTTTCTATTGGTCAACTTCCTTACCCAAATCCACAGCACAGTCCACTCTTCGGCGGCGGCTAAGACCAGGCGGGCTGAAAGGCCTTAAGCAACTCCTAGCCCAAACTGACTGGTCTCCCATACAATACGCCCCTGACATTGATACTGCTCTAACCTTTTTTACCCAAACCTTTAACAAAGCCTGCAACATTTTTGCACCACTAACTACACTCCAGTCCAAAGTACAGCATGCCCCCTGAGTTACACCCCCCCCGGGCCAACTTCTTAAGAATGGGGATAACCTATGGCACATCGCCACTGAAACTGGCTGCACTGCTGATAGGCAGGCCTATGCTGCTGCCTGGAACAAATGTACCTGGGCCATCCGCAAGGCGAAGGCTGAACACTATCAAGCCTCACTCACCTTATCATGGGGGAATGCCAGGACCTTCTGGGACAACATCAAACAACTGAATGGGGGCACACGTCCCCTCCACCCTCCCAAATCAATATTGATGGCTCTATCTCCACAGACCCAGCCCATATTGCCAGCCACCTCAACAAATCCTTCACTGGCTTTAGCCCTGTGCTCCTGAACAACTTCTTCGACCCCCCCGAACTGACCCTATTCTCACACGCCTCAGCCCCAATTCCCACACCGTGTTACTGCCCAGGAAGTCAGACCTTACCTACTCAAGGCCTTAAAGAGCAATACTATTGGCAGTGACTCCTCGATCCTAGTCTCCTCCATCAGGTTCTGGATCTGGTTATCTCGCTGATCACCAGCCTCTTCAACAAATCTCTCTGCCTAGGACAATTCCCCTCTGCCTGGAAAATCGCTACAGTCACCCCCATACATAAGGGTGGGGATAGGACTCTCTCTGGTAATTATTGGCCTATCTCTGTCCTCTCTCCTCTCTCAAAGGCCTTAGAAAAAGTCGTGTCCTCCCAAATCTCTGAGGATTTAGACAAATACAGCATCTTCTGCCCTGAACAGCATGGTTTCCAAGCTGGCCACAGCACTAACACTGCCCTCCTTGAGTTCTCTAATTTTCTTCTCTCCTCTCTGGACTCTGGCTCTCTAGCGGGTGCAGTGTTCGTTGACTTATCAAAAGCCTTCGACACTGTCTCCAACCCCCACCTGCTGAATGCCCTTAGCCACACAGGCTTTGCCGCTGGGCCTGTCTCCTGATGCTCCAGCTACTTGTCTGCCCACTCATAATGTGTTAAAATTAATGGGACACTCTCCAGCGCCTGTCCTATCCGCTCTGGTGTCCCTCAGGGCTCCATTCTTGGGCCCTTGCTCTTTTCTCTATTTCTCAGCTCCCTGCCTGATGAATGTACTGGTAAAATCTTACTTTACGCAGATGATGCTGTTATCTTTGCCTCTGCCCAAAACCCCATCTCCCTTCAGGACTCCTTGCAATTATCTTACAATGACACAGAAGCCTGGTTCAAAGAGCATAGACTCGTAATTAATCTTAAAAAAACTAAAACCATGCTCTTTGCCCACCCCAAAATAAAGCTAGTAATTATCCACTTCAGGTCCTTGCCAGTTCTGAACACCCAATCGAGTAAGTCTACTCGTACAAGTACCTAGGGATAACCTTCGACCCTGCTCTCTCTTTTCATGTTCACTTCTCTGCCCTTGCCTCAGCCTCCAACATCGGCTGGGTATCCTTTACCGCCATAAAAACTGTCTCTCTCCTGATGCCCTCCGACTAGCAGTCACATCCTCTGTACTATCCCTAGTAGACTATGGCTTACCAGTTTATGGGGCCGCTGACCAGACCTCCCTAAACAAGATCCGCCTCACCTTAAATAAGGCATGTAGGCTAATAACCGGGGTGCCTAGACTAACCCATACCTGCCATCTATACACCCTGGCTAATCTTCTCACTCTAGATGAATGTCTCAGATACCAAACCTGCCTCCTAACTATAAAGACTCTCCTTGGTCTATCCCCGCCAGGTTTGACTGCCTCTATCCACTGAGCAAACCCTCTAGTGCATACCCCGATTCTCCTGCAAAACTGCACTGGTAGTACCGAGGGCAAGAACCTCACAAGGACAAAGGGCATACTCCTACAGAGCCCCTTCTTGGTATAACACCCTCCCTACCAGTATCACTGATGCCTCCATGATCTCTCATTTCAAAACCACCCTTCGAAAGCACTTACTCGCTACACACCGCTGTGGCTGCCTCTAAGTCTATTTCCCAGATCTTTTGACCTGACAAAGCTCCATGAGTGGCTTCGCAAACCTATTGCTTTTCTTTACCTATGATGCTACTCTCTTCTCTGCATGCCTCTACTATGATTTATTCTGCCTAGATCCACCTCTGTTAGCATATTGTACAAATCGTCCTGTACCTCCTTGTATACTGTCAATCCTGTAATGCTCATCTGTAACTGGTCTGACTACTCTGAACTGACTTGTGCTTTGCCAATTCCTCTATCAAAATTGTATTCTGTCCTATGTCCTCATGTTTCCACAATTCTTTTGTACACAGTCTTATTGTAAAAATGTTGTTTGCACTGTTTTGTCCTCTCTGTGATGAGGTACCTTTGTAAATGAGCCTCTGGCTCAAAGGTTGTAAACTGATGTTCCAATAAATAAATAAATATAATGATCCAACAATCTAAGCTTATCCACCTCCAGGCGAGTTTTCCGCCAGCGTCTTTTCAATCTTCACCCCTGTCTCTTCAGCTCACGGATCTCTCCATTAAACCAGGGGGAACCCCAGGTGAAGATTAAGGGGGCAAACATGAGTTGGAGCAATGACATCCAAGGCCTTCACAACAGCCCTATTATAGGCCAACATCAGGGGCCCTGGGTCAGTGCTATCCATTGGAAATCCCGATAAGTCCAGCTCCATCAGTAGGCCTTCTGAGGTAACTCTTATCAAAGGATGGAACTGCACTAACTCCTTAGGGGCAGGCCTATTTAGGAGGGCTGTGAAACTGAATATCAGGGCATGATGGTCAGACCAACCAATTGGCTCCACTTCCACATTGGAGATCTCCATCCCCAGATGGAACACCAAGTCCAGTGTTTACAATACTGCTCATTGTCTGTTACTCCCTGCTTACCATGTATGGCCCGTACCATTACTAAAGGTGTTTATTTTGCTGCATATTACCTGATATTCTCTCCATTACCTTGTATCGCCGGCTCCATTGCTAGAAGAGATTAGCCAACCATACCCATCAATATATTGGCTCTGAGCTCACTCTCAGCTGATGGTCTCGCTCTGTGCCTTAGTCCACATCCTGACCTTGTGATGCCTGGAGTGGTGTCCTTCCTTTCTGGCCCATAGTGGAAATGTCCTTACTCCAGGTGGAGCTTTTGCCATTTGTGCACAATGATGCCTCTTGATGTAGAATTTATGAGTAGCTGCGAAGGGAGGATATATTGCTATCCTTTAGCTATAGTATCAACTGCCTAGGCACCTTCAAAGCATTCTCTCTATGACCACTCTGTTTGCTTGATTTGAATAGTAGATTGGTAGGTCAAGCAAGTGCCTCAGTGATTGTTCTCTCCTTCTTCCGCCTTTGAGGTCTGTTTGTTGCAGAGGCCAGTACTCGTGACCCTCCACAGTGCTCCTGTTAGAGGGAAAGAGTGAGAGTTTCCTCTAAATTGGAATATTTTCCACTTCCTTTGTTTGGGTTTCTAAATGGCAGTAGAAGAGCCATCACTAAATGTAGCATCCCAAGCCTGGAGGGAAGGTGATCTCGGCCTTGGATCCCAGAGATATCCTCTTCAAAGGGGTGTTTTTCTCTTCTCCATGCCACAGATCATAATATTAATTAGTTTTAGTAGTATTCCCTAGCTCACTTAGTTAGATTCTGCTGTTGGATGGAGATGGATGGCGGCCCTTCTAGCCGTTCTCTCTGTCCCTAAAAAGCCCCCACTGTTATTAGCTCAAGCTATTTTATTGGAGCCATCCTGCTAACTTGTGCATCTCATTTATGTTTTATCAAGCTACCTGTTGCTGCTAATTCTGCTTCTCAACCTCCTAGTCATCAATCGCTGCTACAATTCCTTTGGGGTTCCTTCCTAAGATATCTTTAGCCAAGGGACCCTTCCCACGGCACCTCTAGGGGTGGAACCCTCTTACAGGGTTCCACCCCTAGCCTCTTGCCTTTAGTACCCCTACAGGGTGATAATTCCTAATGGAATAGAGAGTGCGAGTGGCCACAAACATTGTTGCACAAGCATAACATTATTCTGCTTGTGAAAGCCATTGAATTGAAAGGTTCTACCTGTAGTTCAATGGGTGAGCAACCAGCCATGCCTACTTCCTGACCTATATCAGCTGTTCCTCCCAGGCTCCATCCAAAGCACTTTCTTTTTGTCCCACCATCCCCACCTCCTCCTCCTCCTCCAGCTGCTACTCCCAGGGGATTCCTTCCTAAGGTACCTTTAGCCAAGGGACCCTCCCCACACCACCTCTAGGGGTGGAACCCTCTTACAGGTTCCATTGCCTTCAGTACCCTTGAAGGGTGGTAGTTCCTATAGAGTGCCACAACGGCCACAAATGTTGTTATACAGCTGAACAAGCATAACATTATTCTGGTCCTGAAAGCCATTGAACTTAATTTATTGCAGACAGTTAATTTTGTAAGTACTGTTTCATTTACTGATGCACAGTAATTTGTTCTGTTTTTATCCTAGGTTGCCTTTCTCATAGTGACTGCATCAACATCAAGAGTTTCATGTGGTTCCCTGAAAATTTGGCATGGGACATTACAGTTACACTTGTGGATTGATTTACCATTAAGTATACAGATATGGGGGCTTGCAACGGTGGACATTATGGCATTTTGTTAGTATTTAAAACTCTTTATTGTATAACTTTGTAAAATATGTTTATTTGCTATTTTGACCCCCCCCCCCTTTTTGCAGGTGGATCAAATGTGCTTGGTGATGCTCTGATATTTTTAAAACAAATGCTTCTTCTTCATATGTAGATCTCTGCAGCCTAATAGTTCATTTAGATTATTCCTTGGTACTCACAAACCACTGGCTGTTTGAATGAATGGAGCATTTTTCATCATGGAAATTATCTGTAACTTGATATTAGTTTTGCTCTATTCATTCACAACACCTTATGAACTTCAATTACTTTGTACTGTATAAAACAATTTGCATCCAAGTGGGAGCAAAATTATTAGTGACTGCATATATTATACACATCTACCTTGGGGTTTCCAGAGGAGCAGAGCTGCTTCCTGCCTCTGGCTATGGTTGCAAAGGCATGATAATGTAATCACTAGGAATGCTTTTAAAAGAAAAACTAAGGTACACAGACCTCACCTGATGAAGCTCTGTGAGATTGTGAAGTGCTGGGGTGCCTGTAACTGCACTGGAGTAGGTTTAGTTTAAGAGCATTGTTTTCAACCTAGAACTTCAGAAACGTTACTATTTTTCAAGAAGCACCAAAAAGCCAGCAATTTACTTTTTTAAAACGGGTCTGAGATCCCGCGCATGCGCAAGCCCCTCTTGCGCATGTGCGGGATCTTGACTCATGCCGTGCTGCGCATGCTGGATCTCGGACCGCTTTAAAAAAGTAAATTGCTGGCCTTTATGCTCGCTATGCTCAGACCCCCAACAACAATTCCAGTGATTATGCTCCAAATGGTACTGCTTTTCTACACTGCATGTCCCAAAACTGCACTCCAGGGCCTCGCTTGTGGCAGTCGTGCGGTCTTGTCCTGCTTATGCTTCCGGGTGGTGGGTGAGTTTCTGTCAGTCCGACCGACAACCTAATCTTTTGAAAATAAGCAAAACTGGAAAAATTAACTATGTTTGTGAGGTATTGGGGCATTCTAGACTTAGTCTTTGATACATGTGTACCAAGAGGCACACTACTTGCATTTCGAGAAAAAACGACGAGAAAAGCTGACAGTGCCCCTTTAAACTATCTCCGTTTAATTCTCAACCCCTCCCAACCTGTTCCTTTCTCTTTTGTTTTCTGACTGCCCTCCCCTCCAAGCCTATTATTTAATTTCATCCTCTCACCTTATCTCCCCAGGGGACTACTGTGCCCTTTCGGGCTGTTTCCTCTCAAGCAAACTGCATTCTGCAGTTTGATAAGCAGATTAAGGGAGAAGCTGCCCAAAGCTCACCCTCCAAGCAAGGTACGGGTTGGAACTCTGAATTTTGGCATCTACCCCTGGAGGAATGTCATTTGCTCCTGTTTGCAAGTGTTACTTACACTACTGCATGTGCAGCAACCCAGAAGTCTTCTAGGAACTGCTGCCAAGAAATTAATGCTAGGACTGATCTGTGTCCCATTGAGGCTGCTGCAGTGCCCCCCCCAAACTTGCTTTAGAACCTCCCTGCGTGTTCTTCTTTTTTTTTTACGTGCTGACTTTTCCATTAGCAGATTATATCTTTTAGCCACTAGAGGACACAGTTATAAGCACTCTTACCCAATCCAACCCAATATAATATAATATAATTTCTGTCTCATTTCACTTATTGTGTGGTCAGTCTATCACTATTCATCAGTCTTTGCCCCTCCCTCTTCTACTGATTGATACTGATTGATTGGCCACACCCTGACAAGTTCCTATCCAATCTTTCTGTGCTCTTCTACTCCTCCTTAGAGCTACTGATATGCACACCAGGCTTGCTGTCTCTGGCAGCCATGACACTTCCTAGTCCTGTCTTCTCCTATCCACTTAACCAACTGTGTCCATAACTCTCCTAGCCCTTGTATTTGTGGTGCCATGGCACGCTCCTTATACTCAAGCCTTTTCTTATTCCTAACCACCTTATCCATAGCGACTCACCACAATAAAGAACAAGGATCAGGTCCACCTCTGGAAATTTCCAATCCTGTAACCGGAACCTCATTCCACTGCACCGCCCCTTATTTACTATGTCCACCTCCCTTTATCCTCGGCCATATACTTCACCCTTACACTTTCTGCTCCCTTCATATATGTCGATATGAGCACTCTCCTTAGCTTTCCTTCACTGCCGCCCTAGCATTACGTTGCACCCATCATCACCTTGCGGAAGGTCGCAAAGGAAAAAAGCGCTCCTATCCTGCAAAAACTGGATCAAGAAACTGCTTCTCTTGCTCCTTCTCTGTTCAGGTAACATGGAGCTAAACCCTGGACCCCCATTACCACTTGCATCTCCCACAGAGTTTGCATCTGCACCTGGACTTAAGTCAATGTTAGTCAACATATTGTGCTTCACAAAGAAGTTTGATCAGCTCCAAGTATGGGCTGCCCATACTGAGCTGGACCTCATTATTATAACTGAATCTTGGCTCAAAAAGTCAAACAATGATCAACAAGTCTTCCTTCCTGGCTACAATCTGCACAGGCAGATAGGGAAGCCAGAGGGGGCGGTGTGGCCATCTACACTAAATCTAAGTTTACAGTCAGTGATATTCACTGTAAATCTAAACCTAAGGAGTATGAAATCGTATCTCTCAAGTTACACCTTCCATCCACTGAATGTCTCACTGTTATTGGTGGTTATCGCCCCCCCCCCAATCTGGTGGCACTGACATCCTCACCCTACTTAAATCCTTAATCACCTCCACTAACACTGAAACTTTAATACTTGGGGATTTTAATGTGGACTGGCTTACCCCCAAATTGCACAGTCTGAACTCCTTCTGTGACGGAGTTGGCTTAGCCCAGTTTGTTGGTGAACCCACTAGAACCAATACATTCAATCCTGACAATAGTTCTCTCCTTGGTGTCATACTTTCTATGCATCCCCACAAAATATTTCACTCTGCAGTCTTCCACAATGACATGAGTGATCATGGGGTGGTTGTTTGTATAAGATCACAAATTATAGCCTGCCAGCAACCAACACTGTGGTCCTTTCACAAGTTTAATGCATCGGACTACTTATCCGATTTGAGCAAAATTAGATGGCAAGACCTCTACCTTGCCAAAACGATCATTGAGGTGATCACTGTCCTTAATGACAACCTCACCGCGCTGGCCAACAAGCATGCCCCTTTGATCAAAGGCAGGGTGCGTAAAATATCCAACCCACGGCTTACATCAGATCTCAAGGCTACACTCCTACGCCATGATAAACTCTGGGCTAAGGATAGAAAATCCAAAAGCCCAGCTGACTGGCAAGCATTCAGAGCAGCTGGAAACACCTGCATTAAAGAAATATGTGCAAGCAAAGCCAACTATTATGTCTCCACCCTTGAGCAGGCAAAAGGGAATTCCCAAAAAATCTGGAAGACACTGAAGTCCATCGAAGGTTGGCCTGTAGCCCCCTCCATCCCTCTAAAAATCCTCAGCAATGGTAGGGCTGTGGAAAACAGCTGCCTAATCTTCAAGGAAATCAACAATCACTTTGTAACTACTGGCCTAGCTTTCCACTCTTCGCCTTATGCAGCCTGTGGCAGCAACCGAGACTAATAACACTGACTTGCAAACTTCGACCCGCCTGCTCAAGTTGTGCCCGCTTAGCTATAAAGAAGTCGATGATTCACTTCTTAACATAGACATTTGAAAAAGTGCAGGGGACGATGGTCTATAACCTTTTTATTTTAAACTAGGCTATCTCAACCTCACCACCCCTATCCTCCACATATTCAATCTTTCCATTTCCACTGCCACTGTTTCCTCCTGCTGGAATTCTGCCCACATCATCCCATTATTCAAGTCAGAGGACCCATGCAACTTAAACAACTGTTGGCCCATCTCAATCTTACCTGTCCTCTCCAAAGTCCTCGAAAAGCTAGTTTACTCCCAAATGAAACTCCATATCGAATCATCTTCAATACTCAACCCTGCGCAATCTGGCTTCCGGCCCAACCATAGTACCGTCACTGCTCTAGCCAAAGTAACCAATGAATGGATCACAGCCATGGACGCCAGAAAAGTCACTGGTGCAATATTTTTAGATCTCAGCAAAGTGTACGGCACTGTCAACCACAATCTGTTAGTCTCAAGTCTAACAAAAGTGGGCGCCACCCCCCTTGCTGCCCAGTGGTTTACCAGCTACCTATCTGGAAGAACCCAGAAAGTAAAAGCTGGTGGCCTCTTTTCTGCATCCCTCCCAGTTGTCAGGGGACTCCCTCAAGGCTCTATATTAGGTCACAAACTCTTCTCCCTGTAAATCAATAACCTTGACGCACATATGTCCCAGTCCCATCTGCATTTCTTTGCTGATGATACTGTACTGTATACATCAGGCCCTACACTGGCTGAAGTGAGGGATGTACTCCAAGCCAACTGCACAACTAGAAATCAACCTATTCAATGCCAAACTACTCCTCAATGCCAAGAAAACTAAGACCATGATCTTTGCCCCAAACACCACCTCCACCTCCGTTGCAAACATGCACAAAGAATTCATCACTACCTCCCTAGGTGAACCCCTGGAAATCACCTCCAAATTCAAACATCTTGGTATGTGGCTAGACAACATGCTTTCCTTTCATGACCACCTTGACGATCTGGCAAAGAGGCTAAAAATTAGGCTAGGTTTCTTCTTCTGTAACAAGTCCCTCTTTCCATTGGATACCAGAACTAGGCTGGTCCAGGTCACTTTCTTGCCGCTACTCGACTGTGGAGATCTAATCTATTCCTCCGCAGCAGCCTTAGGAGTCAATAAACTAGATGTCCTCTACCACCACACCATATGGTTCATGACAAACCTACCCTACCGAACCCACCATTGCGATTTGTACCTAGCTGCTGGCTGGACATCACTCTCAACTAGACACTTGCTTCATGCCTGTATCTGGACTCTTAAGCTACTCCTGAACAAGCTCCCAAACTATCTCACAACCCTTTTCCGTATTTCCTATAGCACCTACTCTCTTAGGAAAAATGACCTCCTCCTCCTCGATGTACCGAGAACTCTCACCTCACGCAACAAGTGGGCCTTATCGAGCGTACTCCCAACTATCTGGAACCGGCTCCAAGGTGCACTGAAGCTTCCTGGTACTATCTCTGTTAGCCTATTTAAAAGGTTGGCCGCAGGAAAAATAAAAGATACATGCAACTGCTTCTAAATCCTAGCTCACTACTCTAACCCTAGCCCACTGCTTTCTCTTATTTACCTAGAAATTAGCTGCCTTGATACTCTGGAACAAGCACCTTTTTTTCTGTACTTGTATTTTTCCATGTCATTGTAATTTTTATGCAACATGTTAATGCTTGCCCATAATTCTGTACTTGAATTAGTACTGTTTTTTCAATTATGCAATCTATAACTACCTGTCTGTGTCAAAGGACTTCCTTGTGAATGAGCTTGCTCAATGGAGTTTTCCTACAATAAACGTGAACTGGTGTTCTTTGATAGTAAGCAACATGGACATTGTTAACCATTTCATGTATTTATGTGAGCTGACTTGATAGTTCCTGGCTGCTGCTGCTGCTCAGGTATTGTGCCTTCTCCAGAATTTACCATTAAGAAACAGAGTGATTTACTATACTTGTCCTTTTGTCAACTTGAAGTATACATGCCCATGAGTGCACCAAGCTATCTTATCATTTAGTAGCACAGTGCAGAGCCTGATGCATCAGGAGACTGGCACGTCAGCCCAGGCAGATCGGCTGCCTACGGTATGTATACACAGATATATTCAGCAGCTGCATAGCAATCAGCACATTGTTAAAATAACTCTGCAATATGCTGAAACCTACCCAGTTATTGAACAGCAGGCAGCTGATTCTTATTATAAACTTATACAGTACTGTAGCCTACATCATCAGTCTGCTTTTACTTTAAATGTACAGTAATGTAATCCGCAGTGTGCCATGCATTCCAAACCTCAGTCTCAACAATCCATGATTTTCTTTCCACAAAGATTTTTATCCTCCATGGCAGGCCTGGGACTGGTAGCTATCAGCCCTGTCCCCATCTCTAGTGGTCGCCCCTTAACTCATCCAAGCTAGGAAGAGGAAGCATGTACCCCCATGGACACCTACCCTGCAGCAGGGTGGGTGGGGAAGGGTCATCCACCCTGGCAGACATATCCAGTTCTCATCTCCATACCCAGAATGGCAGGGTGGACCAGCAAAGTGTGGCAGGGATTCACAAATCCTCACAGGGGTTGTATACAGACCCTCGTCTGAGGGGGAGGAAACAGACAAGGAAATGATAGAAGGCATCTTTGGGATGGCAGAGAAAAGGAACATATTGCTGCTGGGGGATTTGAATATGCCAGATGTTAACTGGAGCACCTGTGCTGCAGCCACATCCAAGAGCAGGGCCATTCTCGATGCCCTACAGGGGGCATGCCTCAGACAGCTAGTTTTGGAACCCACTCGGGAGTGAGCAATCTTAGACCTGATACTCTCAAATGGGGACGGAGAGATGATCTCTGATCTTGAAGTGGGTAGCCATCTGGGAACAAGTGACCACCAAGTAGTGTGGCTCATGATAAAACTTAGCTGTAGAGTCAAGCCACACAAAAGTGAAAGTACTGGACTTCAGGAGGGCTGATTTTGTCAAAATGGGAGAGTGCCTCAGAAAGCACTAGCAAACAGGCAAGAAGATGGGGTGGAGCAACAATGGGGAAACATCAAAACCGCCATCACAGAGGCAACACACCTTTGTGTGAAGCAAATAAACAAATCAAAACGAAAGAAAAAAACACTATGGTTCTCAAAAGAATTCGCGGGGAAGGTAAGGGAGAAAAAGATAGCATTCAGGAAGTATAAGGAACAACAGAAGGAGCAGGACAGAGAACTGTACCAGTTAGAGCAGAAGGAAGCGGGGAAGGCAGTCAGAGTGGCAAAGGCCCAAACCGAGGAAAAGATGGCCAACTCAGTTAAGAAGGGGGTTAAAACCTTTTATAGGTACATTAGGGAGCAAAGAAAGACAAAGGCAGGGATATTGAGGCTGAACAAAGAGGAAGGTGGTTAGGCAGATAGCGACAGTGAAAAAGCAAGGATGTTGAATGAATACTTCTGCTCAGCATTCACAATGGAAAAGCAAGGGGAGATACCTAATCCAGCCAATAGAAGCACTCTGGATAGGGGGGTTGATATTAGTCCTTTCACAGAAGAAAGAATTCTGAAAGAACTCTTAAAACTGAAGGTGGATAAAGCAATGAGGCTTGATGGGATTCACCCCAGAATTCTAAAAGAACTAAGGGAAGAACTAGTAACACCACTGACTACCCTTTTTAATAAATCATGGGAGGATGGTGTGGTACCTGAGGACTGGAGGAGGGCAGATGTGATTCCCCTTCACAAAAATGGGAGCAAGACAGAGGCGGGATACTACATACCTGTCAGTTTGACCTCAGTGGTAGGGAAAATGATGGAATCGCTTCTGAAGGAAAGAATTGTTGAGTACCTAGAGGCCAGTGGGGCAGAGGATCCAAGGCAGCATAGATTCACAGGTCATGTCAGACACATCTAATTGATTTCCTTGACTGGGTGACTAAAGCAGTAGACCAGGGAGGGGCTGTGGACATGGCCTACCTAGACTTTAACAAGGCATTTGACACAGTCCTGCACAAAAGATTAATAAACAAATTAGCCAGCCTGGGAGTGGGTCCAAGGGTGGTAGCCTGGGTAAAACACTGGCTGGACAACAGGACACAGCAGGTAATAGTAAATGGAGTCCACAGTGAAGAATGGAGGGTTACTAGTGGGGTACCGGAGGGTGCAGTACTGGGGCTGTTCCTTTTTAATGTCTTAATAAGTGACATTGCAGAGGGACTGGAAGGGAAAGTATGTTTCTTTGCAGATGACACAAAGATTTGCAACAGTGTTGATACGCAAGGTGGTGTAGAAAGGATGAAAAGGGACTTGGCAAGGTTGGAGGAATGGTCAAATGTATGGCAGCTTAGATTCAGTGTAGAGAAGAGCAAAGTAATGTACCTGGGAAACAAAAACCCAGGGGAAGAGTGCACAATGGGGGGTGAGATACTGACAATAACAAAAATGGAAAGAGACCTGGGGGTAGTCATATCAGATGACCTAAAGGTGGGCCAGCAATGTGAGAAGGCAGTAAGGAGGGCTGGGGGGAATACTGGGATGCATAGGGAGAGGCATCACCAGTAGAAAACAGGAAGTTGTTGGCCCTCTGTACAGATAGCTGGTAAGACCACATCTGGAGTACTGTGTACAGTTCTGGAGACCACATCTCTGCAAAGACATAGACAGGGTGGAAGCTGTCCAGAGGAGGGCAACCAAAATGATGCAGGGTCTGCACCAGAAGACATATGAAGAAAAATTAAAGGAGCTTAAGATGTATAGCCTTGAGGAAAGAAGGGAGAGTGGGGACATGATAGAAACTTTCAAATACCTCAAGGGAATCAACAAAGTCCAAGAGGGTAGCATCTTTCAGAAAAAGAGATGTGCAAGAACAAGGGGACACAATTTTTAAGATAGAGGGGGGACGGCCCAGAGGTAATGTGAGGAAGTATTTCTTTACAGAGAGGGTTGTAGATGCATGGAACGGCCTTTCTGAGGAGGTCGTAGAGTCAAAAACAGTGGAGGAATTCAAGAATGCATGGGACAGACACAAGGCAATTCTAGTGGGGGGAAGGAAGAAGTAGGCTGTTGGTTAACTAGGATCTGCAGCTCATCCATTAGGTAGGGAAATGGGCAGACTAGGTGGGCCAAGCTGTCCTTATCTGCCATCAAATTCTATGTTTCTATGATTAAAGCCCAGGACCCAATTTTTCTTCTTTTCTTGTCTCTCCCGTGCGCTGTCGCACCAGTGCATATTCATGGAGGTGCACTTGTACTGCATCACCACAGCTCCCTCCCTTCAAGTTGCTCATACCTGCACTACCACGGAGTCTCTATCCAGTAGCAGTCAAGGGTCAAGATGGCTTGGCCACCCTCCAAGAGAAAGGAGAACTGTTTCTGGGATGCTTGATCCTCTCCCACCCCGCTGACCCCCAGCAACCCATGCTCATTCCTGAACATGAGTCGTCTGCTCAGTAGGAGGTAAGGTGTTCAGTGCCTCAGCCTTCCATGCCACTGGGCCAGTGCACCCATCCTTGATTTTGAGACAGAAATTTCATAATCCTCAGTTTTCAGTAGTCCCTGTACATTTGACCTTCTTTGTCACCCCTCACATTGTCATGGAAACAGCAGGGCTTTTATTTGAAGCATTACATTTTGCCAGAGTACAGATTTATGCTTGCTTCTCCCATCTTTTTCTCTTTCCCTCACCTTCATAAAATGCACTGGTAGTCCAATAGACCCAAAATGTGGCAACCTTGATAAAAATTATGTTCATCTTGTGTCCCACCCTGATTTCTTAAGCACTCCTGCCCAGTGACAGTCCTTGATTTGCAGGGCACACTAACACCATGTCAAGGACAATACGTAGTAACTAGTTACAAAAAGTAAACCAAGTTTCCAGACTAGATCAAATTATGAGTGCAACAGCATACAAGTTTTTCATTCAAAGACAGAATTGACTGACTAAGGAGTCAGAGGGATTTTATTTTTCTTCCTTTTATGCTGCCACCGCTGCGTTTTGGAGACAGTGCTGCTTGTGTCTGGTGTGGTCACTGTTGCTGGGCCTTTCTTAGTGAGTCCCTGGACTGGTACTGCAAACCCTGTCATTTTCTGCCACTGGCAATGTGATAAAGACCAACCTGTCACATCGTCTTCTCCTCCATTTTCTTGGGTATGCTTCACTGTACTATACTTACAGACTGAGTGGTTCTCTAATCCTTCCTTCCACAACCCACAATACTATTTTCTTAATTATTGACTCCCTCCCAGCCTCCTGCTGGCATCAGTTCACCCACTGTTAGTTCATAATAAGGGGGCACCTCTGGACCACCGCAAGTCACAACTTCCTCCTCCAACCCGATCTTGTCCCTGAAGGGTGTGACTGAGTGGTGGCACAGTGGCCACTAATTGCTGTGCAGCAGTCTCTACCTCTACTTTCTCCTGTGCTGCCTGCTTAATGGCCAGTCACTCATCCCTATCGGTGCCTCAGCAGTCTTTCTGGACCCCCACCCTTCATTGTTCAGTCCCTCTGTGTCTGCTTGCTGGCCACTGCTGCCCACACTCCAAAAAATAAAGTGTGCAGTTGTACACAGTAGATCTGGCCAGGCAGACTTGCAGGCCTCCTCACCTCTGACTGGCGTAATAACTGCACTTGGTCATCTGGGCCCTAACCGTCCCACTTATGACACTGTCTGATGGACCCAGCCAGCCAACTGCTGCTGCTTCAAAATGGTGATTGGTTCCAACAGCAGCAGGCAGCAATCAGTGGCAGCAGTACAGTCTCATGATTTGAGTTGTGCTATCACATCTGGCAGGTTGAATTCATCCATTCATTGGCTGCTGCACTACAGTAACAGTTCTTGTTGCCTGGCTTGGTGTGCCCGAGAGGGAGGAGGAGGTGGAGACAGAGATTGGAGGAATAGTCTGGGGGAGGGAGAGGGAGTGGCGGCACCATTCTGTGACTGGTGGACTCAGTAGCCATGGACAGGTTGACACAGATTCCCAGACAGCTCGAAGGACATGATCGAGCTTAAGCAGCTGCTGTACAGCACAGCACATTAAGATATATCACTCACTGGATCAGGGTCATGGAGGTCATGTTGGTCTGGTTCAGCAGAAACTTGCCTCAGAACACTTCCTCTAAAGTCACACCAGCACCTTACCCACGACTAGAGGCAGGCATAAACAGGCAAAACAAACAAACAAACAAACACAAACAAGCAAAAACAAACAGGAAAAAGAAAAAGCTATATTTGATAACAGGTCAAATATCTGCTATGCAGTGACAGGCCAGGGTGCAGTTAGCGTAACTTGCATGCAAGGCCAGTCTGCCCCTGCGAGCTGTCTTAGTTGATAAGGCCCCCAATAACCTGGGCTTGTTCCTGAACTCAGTTCGCCAGTGTTGTGCGCGTTAGCACTACTGCTATGCTGCTAGGCTGGCTTAGAGAGGTTTTTTAATTGTTGGGTTTTGTGGTAATTAGATTTGGCTTGGGCTGTGAGATGTACGTAGAGGCTCTGAAGGGATGGATAGTTTTGCAGTGTACATTACCAGATTGTGTTTAGGGTCTCCATGCTTAATCCCATAGTTTGAATTAGGAATATTGGGCCAAAGGTCACTTTTGTTTCGAGCACCTCTTTTTCATAATAGTGTTCCAGTTTATGTTATTAACAGTAAAACTGCTCGTTGTTATAGATCTTGTCTTAAGCAATGGTTATCCAATATGACGGAATGCACCTGTTGATCACAACTATAACTGAACCATTCTAATTTAATGTTATTTGTATTTTGTATAGTATAAATTTATTGTATGTTTTTGTATATTTATGTCTGTTGTTATGTTATTGTAACTTGTCTGTGAAAACGGGCAATGTTTGCTCATCAGATTTACAAGTATAAAAAATAAAAATGAAAAATAAAAGGAAAAGGAAAAGAGCTCAGTGGTTAATTGCTATGTGGTTTTACCCTTAATTCTCTTTCCTAGAGGGGGACAGCTATTACACACTAATAGGTGCAGCACAAAATGAAGCCATCATACAGGGAGGAAGCTTTTTCTTGGTGCTATGTTAAGAATGCTTTATTTATTTATTTACTTTTTGTTTACTGGGAAGGTGCACTAGCCATAGCAATGACTATTTTCAGGCACAACCAGGGAGGGTACAACAATTCAGATAAACATTGATTGAAGTACAAGTTAGACTTTGTGGACAATTTGAATACAGAGCAGGTAGGAAAAAATAGACAACAGGCAAGGTAAATACATAATAGTGTCAAATATATACAGTAAACAGTACATTAACCTTACACGTATGGCCTATAACAGAAGTGGCATATCCTCTCTAGTTAGCCTCCTCTAGTATTTCATTGTCCTCTTACTGAGATTAGCTTAGTGTATCCTGTGTATTGATCATGGCATCCACTTTCTCAGAAAGATTTAGAATGTCCATGACTTGCCAGGCTGTAAATGCAGCAGAAACAGTGCCAAATTTGTATAGGGACTGTGCACCAGAGAACATTGGCCTAGGACTGCTACCTTCACTGTGCCGCCCTCTTTCTAAGTCTCTTTTGTTAGTCATTTTTTATTTTTTTGATCCTGTAGACCATATGATCTTCTTCGGGGATATCTCTGTCATCAGGTCACACCTATGGAACTTAGCTGTCAGGAACTAGGATCCCACAGAAGCTTTTCTACAGCAGTCTAGTAGGGGCCGCCCACTCTGACGTCAGGCTCTGATGTCACAGCTCTATATAAACATGGGCAGCCCTGCTCCCTCCTCAGTTCTTTCCTGCCATTGATCATTTGTGCATGGACTGCGTGGAAGCTTCGCCACTCAGTTCAACTGCCAGAACTTATACTTACCCTTTCTTTTGTACTTGCCTTTGAATCACTTTAAAGTGGTTCTTCTTATTTTTATATGTTGAGAACTACTTCTTTGTTGGCTCTTTACTGTTGCTGCTGCTGTGGAAAGATGATTTCCTTGATTGACAAACACTAACTCTGCATGTGCTGTCTCGGGCCTACTCACAACTCTCTTGCCTGTGAGCGTTACCTGAATTTCAACCTCACCACCTGGCGATGATGCAAGAAAGCCCTTCAGAAATTCATTATGGACAAACAGGCAGACAATGGAGTGCAGGGGGCTTTTGGGGCCCCTTCCAGTTGCTGGCATCCTTATCGTGCCCTCAGGCTGCCAAGGCCCTGGACAAATCCGCGGGAGGGGGGGATCTCTCATTGGGATAATGACCGGCCTAAGGACCATTCCTTTGATGGAGATCCCGATCCCTGTTGGATTCCTCCTCCTCTTCTCCAGGGATCACAACATTGAATGCTTCAGTTTCAACACCTCACTCCATGCAGACCTTATCTCCTATCAGGCCCCCCACAGAGGAAACTTGTCTCAGTTTTCTCAGGGCTGCGGAGGAGCCATCGGCCTCTGGGTCATTGGCCCCAGCCCTGCCATTGAGATCTCTTGAATTACGAGGTCCACAGGCATGGCCCCACTTCCTCTACTACTGCTAGAGGCAGTTTGTCGGAGCTGGAGTCCTCACCCTCTCCTTTGATACCTGTGTTGACTATGCTCCCTTATCCTGCCATCGACCTTAATGCCGTCTTAACTTCCATAACTTTGGCTGTCATACAACAGTTTGTTCCACAGCCTGGGCCTTCATTACCCTTGCCCTTGGGTGCTACTCCTGTTTTGATGCCAATTTGACCTGTCTGACCCGCACCCTCTAGAGAGCAGTTGGTTCTCTGGCCGTTGATCTCTGCTGCAGAACAGGTGGACAAAGAGGAGGAATATCATTCTTCCTGAGGAAGAGGATGAGGAGGAAGATGTTGAGGTTGACTGCTCTGACAAGTCTACTGCCTCCTCCAGGAGTGAGGGCTCAGTCAAACACACCCCAAGATCCCCCCCGGAGGACCACTCTTTCTTTAACATTATGAAATAGCTTTCCTCCACTACGGGGTCCCAGACTGAGAAAGAGGATGTTACCAGGAGGAACCTGGTGGATTTCTTGGAGATCCCAGAATCTACCACTCAAAGTTATTCCTCCTCTGCTTCCAGCATTGAATGATGCTGCAAATGCTGTCTAGCATAGGCCCAACCTAGTACCTGCCATGCCAAGAGAGGCTGATAAGCTTTACCAGGCACCTTTGGGGCTGCCTTTTTATACAGCCCAGCTGGAAACCAACTCAGTGGTAATCAAAGCCGCTCATGACAGGTCCAAGGCACCCAAGCACCTTCTTTCCCTCCCCCTGACCAGGAATCTTAGAGGATTGACCTCTGGGGCAAGAGGACTTTTGCCTCAGCCACTTTAGGCCTTAGAATTGCCAACTATTTGGCTTATTTGATTAAGTACCAGAATACCCTCTGGAAGAAGGGCAAGGCTACTGCTCAGGCCCTTCCTGAGGGTTCCCAGAGACAAGAACTTCTAAAAATTCTCCATGCCTCAGAAGATGACCGTAAACATCTCCTCAGAGCCACCTATGATATGGCTGATACTACAGCCAGGGCAGGTGTCACTGGCATTTGCCTTAGAAGGCACTCCTGGCTTAGAATCTCTGGTTTCACTGCTGATGTCTAGCAAAAGGTGCTGAATTTCCCTTTTGTGGGTCACAGACATTTTGGTCCTGATGTGCAGCATATTATTAATGACCTGCAGGCATCTGGTAAGGCTATTAGGTCTCCACTCCCTTTATCACACCTAGCCCAGGAGCAGACCCAGCCCCTTCTTTTGTAAGGTCTTTCATAAATCTGGCACAGGAACCAAGCTCCAAGGCAAACACAGGGCCAGCTCTGCCTTGCCTGCCCCCTCCTCTACCACTGGACCCTCTACTAAGCACTCCAGGGGAGGAAGAGCAGCCCCGGCCACTGGTTCCACCTCAGTCTGACGCCTTGCCAGACCCCTCTCTTCTTGTTCTAAGCCAGGAGGTGGTGGTCGGTGGTCAGTTCTCCCTCCATCTGCCCCAATGGAGAATCATTACCATGATGCTTGGATCCTGCAGGTAATCGAACAAGGCCATGCTCTAGAACTTCTGCAACAGTCTTCAGAAGTTCCCCTGGTTCCCGCCTCTTATCCTCTGGACCACACAGCGGTACTCCGAGAGGAGGTACCTTGCTGTGTAAAAGGGCCATAGAACTAGTGCCCAAGTGGCAAAGGAACAAAGGGTTCTACTCCTGGTTCTTCCTGGTTCCCAAAAGAACTGGGGACTTGAGGCCCATTCTAGACATCGAGGAACTGAATCTTTTCATCCAGTACAGAAAGTTTCAGATGGTAACTCTGCATGGCCTTCTTCCTCTGCTCAAACAGGGTGACTGGCTATGCTCCCTTGACATACACAATGCCTTTTTGCATATCATGGTTTGCCATCCTCACAGGCGGTACCGGCAGTTCCTCTTCCAGGGGGAACATTACCAGTTCAGGGAGTTGCCCTTTTGTTTATCTTTTGCACCATGGGTATTTCACAAGTGCTTAGCAGCAGCCCTCCAGCATTAAGGCCTTTATGTGTTTCCATATTTGGATGACTGGTTACTGAAAGCCCAGTCCGGGGAACTTCTGTTGCTGAGTCTAGAATGCACATTGCAGTTGTTCCAGTCCTTGGGCATCACTGTCAATTTGCCCAAGGTTGTGCTGACCCCATCCCAGAGGTTACAGTATGTAGGGGTGGTTCTGGACTCTACTCAGGGCAAGGCCTTCCTACCACAGGATAGGGTGGACTACCTTATAGCTCAGGCCCTGGCAAGATGCCCAGTGCTGGTATGTCTCAGTCAAGCAGTTCTTGAGGCTGCTAGGCTTGATGGCCAGGGCCATTGGGACAGTCCCTTTGGCCAGGTTACACACGAGGATCCTGCACTGGACCCTCAGGATCCAGTGGGATCAACACTCAGATGATCTGGAGTGGCTGTTCCTTGTCTCCTCCACAGTGTGCTAGGTGCTTCAGTGGTGGATGGACCCAGACAGTCTCTTAAAAGGGGTTCCCTTTCTTATCCCCAACCCTCACCAAATTGTTATAATGCATGTTTCAAGTCTGGGTTGGGGAGCATACCTAGACTCTTATCAGACCCAGGTGATATAGTCCTAGTGGGAGACCCACCTGCACATAAATATTCTAGAGATGTGGGCAGTTCTGTATGTCATCCAGGCCTTCCAGAACCATCTCACTCCAGGTCCACTGTTAGCACAGTCTGACAACCTCAATGTGGTCTGTTACATCAACCAGCAAGGGAGAGACCTATTCCTACCCCCTGTGCTGGGAGGCAATGATGGTCTGGTATTGGGCTCTAGATCATGGTCTAGATCTGTTAGCTGTTTATGTGCCAGGCTCCCCAAATGCCTTGGCGGACAGCCTCAGCCAGTTGCAGTCCAGAATACATGACTGGGAACTGCTGACTTTAGTTATAGAAGACCTGTTTTACAGGTGGGGTCATCCAGAGTTGGACCTTTTTGCATCCCCACTCAGTGCAAAACTGCCACATTTTTGCTTGCTAGATCCAGGGCCTGGAATTTTCTGGTGAGTTGTATTGTGCCACTCCTGGAAAGGGAGGTTTCTTTATGCCTTCCCACCCTTTCCTCTGATTCAGAGGGTGCTTAACAAGCTTTAGATGGAGGGTGCCACCTTAATTCTGGTGGCTCCATTCTGGCCTCATCAGATATAGTTTCCATTACTGCAACAATTGGCTCTGGAACCTCCAGTTCCCCTGCCCCTTTGCAGGAACCTGTAGACACAGGCTTAGAGGACCCTGGTCTATCTGGACCTCAAGTTCCTCCATCTGCATGCATGGCTCCTGAGGACATAGCCATTGCCTGCTTTTGGGTGTCTCAAAAGGTAGCTGATGTCCTGGTGGCTGCCAGGAAACCTTCCACCAGGGCTACTTACTTGATGAAGTGGAAGTGCTTTGCTATATGGGTTACTTCCCATCACCTGGACCCTTTCACTTGTTTGGTTAACCAAGTTCTAGAGTATCTCCTGTCCTTAATGGATACAGGACTTCAATATTCATCTATTAAGGTGCCCCGTCTGCCATTTCAGTCTTTCTTGTGCCTCTTAATGGCCATACGGTGGCACAATTGTATGTGGCCGGTACTTTTCTGAGAGGCATTCTATCCTTGAAGCCTCCTATCTAGAATCCGGTCCTGGCTTGGGACCTCAATTTTGTACTCAAGAACCTGACCAAGTCTCCTTTTGAGCCAGCCACATCTTGTGAACTACTCTTTCTGTCATGGAAAGCATTATTTTTCCTTGCTATTACTTCTGCTTGAAGAATTTCAGAGCTACACGCTTTCATGTGTGAGCAACCTTATTTGATTTTTCACAAAGACAGGGTCTCTTTGTGTACTTATCTTAAGTTTCTTCCTAAGGCGTTATCTGAGTTTACTCTAAATTAATCCATCCACCTGCCAATTTATTGTCCAGAGCATGCCAGTCCAGGGGAAGCATTGCTCTGTACTTTGGATGTGCATAGAATTCTCAGGTACTATACACACCATACTAAGGACCGCGGAAAGTCCTCTCAGATGTTTGTTTCTTTTGATCTTGGCAGACAGGGTACTCCAGTATCATTTTTTGTTATAGGAAGTACAGTAAGGAATTTGCTGGTGTGGTTCGGGGCCATTCAGCCAGAGGCATGGCCACTTCTGTTGTCTGTTTTAGGAATGTGTCAGCTGGGGAAATTTGTGCTGCTGCCTTTTGGAGTACTGTCCACACTTTCACCAAGCACTACAGTCTGGACGTTGCCTCCAGACGAAGGGCAGGCTTTGGCCTAGCTGTGCTTCAGGGTCTTCTTTCTTAGGCCTCTGGCCTCCTGCCACCCAGGATATTTTATGCTGAGTACTGCTTGGGACTCATTCCACAGGTGTGCTCTGATGATAGAGATTTCCCCGAAGAAGACAGAACAGTTGCATAAGAACTTACTGTAACAGTAGATCTTTGAGAGAATCTCTGTAATCAGGTCATGCTGTCCCTCCCTCCATCCTCTCTCTCTCTCTCTCTCTCTCTCTCCAGCTTGACTGCCTGGTTGCTCAAGCCTTTTTACTAGCTGAGCACCTTCTCTCTCTCTCTCTCTCCTCTCGGTTCCTGGGGGCACTCCTCTCTCCTATGGCCTCAGCTTGGGAAAGAACCGAAGAGGGAGTGGGACCACCCACGCTTACATAGTGCTGTGACATCAGAGCCTGATGTCGCCATGGGCGGCCCCTTCTAGACTGCTGCAGAAAAGCTTCTGTGGGATCCTAGTGCTTGATTGCTAAGTTCCATAGGTGTGACCTAATGACAGATATTCCCTCGAAGATCTGCTGTTATGGTAAGTTCTTACATAACTGTTCTTTGCTTTTCTTTCTGTGTTCATGTTTTTTTTCTTAACTATTTTCCTGGCTCTTTTATCTTGTCATGTTTCTCCTTCAGCCATGTCTTCCTTTTCCTTTGAATACCTTCCTTTTTTCCCTGACTCAGTTTCCAGTGAATTCTCCTCCATTTAGTTAGGGGTTAAAACAACAGAGTTGCCCTGGTGATGTGCAGAAAGTGTCTGCATTTAGAGCTGCAAACTGGAAAGATCTGTGCATACCTGTTAAGTTTAATAGGTGTGTGAAAACACCTTATGCACATGGTTTAAAAAACTGAACTGTGAATACGTGCTCCTAAAACCATAACCGATTTACCTGTACACTTTTTATCATGTTTTTGTGTTTCTCTGAAATTCATTACTCGGACTGTAATTTTATTGTTCATGCTCATACACCTGTTGTTATCACTTTGTTATTGCTATTTCACTCCCTCTTGTATCCCCCCCACCCAGGTCACATCTTGAAGTGAGCCCTTGCTGAGTGTGCCTATGCCAGTCACAATATTTTAAATAAATAAAGCAGTTGTAACATTATTACTTTACATTGTTTTCTTCAGCAAACAACACAAGGTACTACTCCGTAGAGATATGCAAAATTGGCAATTTTGCTTCGCAAAATAATTTGTGAAGTTTGCCAGATTCGTGAAGTGCGAAGTTTTTGGCAGGTGAAGTTGCAGTTTTTTTGAGAGAAGTTATGCAAATTTGCTGGCAGAGTTGCAACTTCACCATAACTTCACCTGACTTCATCTGAAAAAGTGCCACTTCTTCGGGAAATCTCAGTGCAAAGAGGCTAAGTCGACAATTTGTGAAGTTATTTGTGAAGGCAAATTTCGCAACTTCGCCGGAACTTCGCCAGCAAAGTAAGTCTTCACAACATCTCTACTACTCTGGGACAGGATCAGATGAATCTGAAAGTTTCAAGATTCAGATCTTTACCAGTTTTCTGGTTTTGGCCAAAGAAAGTGTGTTAAACTTGAATTGTTGTTTTTCAGCCCCCTCCAGCTTAAAAACTGCTTAATCAATTTTTACCAAATTTGGCATGTTTTGGGGTCCTGGCACAAAGGATGTGCAAGACAAGTTTCTGCTTTCTAGGTCAATACTTTGATGAGTTATATGTTGTTAGATATTATGATTTAACATAGATATGCCTACTTAGCCCTATCTAGTGCCACTATAACATTTTGAATTACTGTTACATATAAATCCCTCCCCATATGACAGAGGAGGTCAGTGAATAACCCATCATTTTCTTTAGGAAGGACTGCAGGAGTAGAGAGTATTGTCTTTGCTCCTTCATGTTTTCTCTTCCTGATTGGTTCCTACTTTTATTTGTATTTTTTTGTTGCTGTGACTAAAAGGGTCCATCTGCAGTTTATTGTATCTGTAATGCACTATCTATAAATGTTACATCTTTTCAAAAAAAAAGTTAAAACAAATATGTTATATATTGAATGATGCATGTAAATGGACACATAGATTATGCTCAAAAAATGTTTCTCTGGGGTCTTTTTCTTTGGAAAGTATTTCTTTGCAGTACATTGGGCCTTCACCCCACCTCCCTTTGCCAGCAATTCCACCCACCTCTAGGTAATATAAAAGGGGAAGAGCGAGATTTTCTGGAACTAATTACAGCCTAGATTGGTTAAAGCAATGCATTAAAATCATGGATGCAACACTGACTAAGACTCCGGTCTCAAAGGGCTGTTCATTCAGGTTTGGGAAATTATGAGGTCTGTTATTGCATGACATGCATGAGAATTGCTGATGCAACATACAGTTATTAATGCCAACACAGAATGTAAACCTGTGGGGGCAGGACTATGTGCCTCAAGTTTATGACAGAAAAATAATAACTAAAATGTCTTTATTTATTTATTTTTTATTGAAAGAGTTTAAACAAGAAGGGCCTACTGTACTGTGACAGCTTATTTTCAGAGGCCTCCCGGGGGAGGCAAACATAAGGAAGCGTAATGCCACCAGAGCAATAAGTACAGAGAGTAGCTGGAGTGTTTTAATACAGTATCATGAGTAAATGAAGTATTGTAACGTCGTCAAAGGAACAGTGCAGCAGTGCAATAAATACTATAAATGAAGATGAGGAAATAAAGAAAGGACAGAGGGCATAGCACAGGTGTGGGGTGGGTGGGGGTGAGTGACCAATTAGGTGCAGGAGCAGACATGGGTAGAGTGGGCCTAGACTTATTTTCAAGGGGGGGCATAGAGGTTGGACTAAAGTAAGGGAAGCCCGTGAGAGAAAGCTGCCTGACCAATTTAGGTTATGATCTGTGGAATGGAAAAGAAGTGAGGGTCAGCAGAGCAGAGGGAGTAAGAGGTGGGCTAGGCACAGGACAAGAGGAAGAGAGATAGCAAGGGAGAGGCCCAGTCCAGAACTTGGAGGAGTTTGTAGTCAACTCAGGGCTATGGCCACCAGATGGATTAAGACAAAGAGTGCGAGAGAGAGAGAAGGAGAAAGAGTGAGACAGAGGAGCGCTTAGAGTGTAGCAGAGGTGAAGTGCGTGAGAAACCAAAAAGGAACTACAAGTGAGAGACAGTAGGACGGGCAGGAGGAGGTAAGGGTAGAAGCATGTTAAGTGAAGAGGAAAAGAAGTGGCTAAAGGAGGTAACAACCTCCATAGGATTGGAAACAGTAGAAGCACCAAATGACAGCGTGTTAGGAAGGGACTGGGAAGCGGGGGTTAAACAAGAAATGAGCAAGAAAAGCTGAGTTGACTCAAAGGTCTGCTGCATGAAGTGGAGGGACTGGATTTGTTGAGCAAGTTTGTTCACAATAGAAACAGAGAAACATAGAAACATAGACTTGACAGCAGATAAGGACTGCTTGGCCCACCCAGTCTGCCCATTTCCCTACCTATTGGATAAGCTACAGATCCTAGTTAACCAACAGCCTACTTCTTCTTACCCCCCCACCAGCATTGCCTTATGTCTATCCCATGCATTCTTGAATTCCTCCACTGTTTTTGACCCCACAACCTACTCAGGAAGGCCGTTCTATGCATCCACCACCCTCTCCATGAAAAAATACTTCCTCACATTGTTCCTGAGGTACACCTTCTTCAAATTGTGCCCCCTTGTTCTTGCACGTCTTTTTCTGAAAGATGCTACCCTCTTGGACTTCGTTGATTCCCTTGAGGTACTTGAAAGTTTCTATCATGTCCCCCCCCTTTCCTCAAGGGTATACATATTAAGCTCCTTTAATCTCTCTTTGTATGGCTTCGGGTGCAGACCCTGCACCATTTTAGCCACTGACCTCTGGACTGCCTCCATCCTGTCTATGTCCTTGCGGAGATGGGGTCTCCAGAACTGCATGCAGTACTCCAGATGGGGTCTCACCAACTGTCTGTACAGAGAGATAACAACTTCCTGTTTTCTACTGGTGATGCCTCTCACTATACATCCCAGTTTCCCCTCAGCCCTCCCTACTGCCTTCTCACACTGCTTGCTTATCTTTAGGTCATCTGATATGACTACCCCCAGGTCCCTTTCCATTTTTGTTGTTGTTAGTACTAGGGTTGGACAGACCTGAAAAAGTTCTGATCCTTATTATCAGGATCAGGATCCAGGCCAAAGTTCTGATAAGTCCTGATTTAAATCATAACCTTTTGTAAAATGTGGTGAAAATTGCAAATCTGCTATATATATATATATGCATAAAACAACACTGAGACCTGTGACACATATAGAATTGTAGTCAGCATTTCAGGATATGAAAACTGAGTTTATAGCACTGATGTGCTGGTCAATTGAATATGGCAGCCATGCAGCTGACCTCTGTCTGTTTCCTGTCTCAGAGTCAGTAGTATTAGTGCTGCAACTGTAAACTGACCTGTCTGGCCTCAGAGGAGGAATCCCATTCCCATTTAGTAGCACATGCTATGCAATGGACATATCATAGAAACACAGAAATATAGAATTTGACTGCAGATAAGGACCGCTTGACCTACCCAGTCTGCCCATTTCCCTACCTGATAAGCTGCAGGTTTTATCTAACCAACATCCTACTTCCTCCTAACAGATATCAGTTTGTTATTGTTGCACCAGTTCCTTCTCTGCTCAACTGAGAATCATGTAGTTATTTTCTGTGGCAGGGGGTCCCCTCCACCTACCCCTCCTCCCACTCACCCCCCCCAAATTGATGACACATTTAGGGGACCCCTACCAAAAAAATAACTGCATGTCCTTAGTAATCCAGAAATCTAGCTACTGTGTTGGAAAGGGGAGTGTGGCTGTGAGGTCAAGCCTGTACTGAGTGAACAGAGACCTACATTCAGGTAATCCAAAAATGCAAAAATTAGACAAGTCCATTAGTATATACTGAAAAATGTGTGCCATCATGTTCAGGCAATCCAGAAATTAGGACATACTGAAAACATTCTGCCATCAGTCTCAACTGCAGGCAGTCCAGAAATGACATAAGTTCTGAGGACATGCTGCGAAAAGTGTGCCATCAGGTTCAAGCAGTCCAAAAATTATACAAGTCCATTAGGACATGCTGCGAAAAGTGTGCCATCAGGTTCAAGCAGTCCAAAAATTACACTAGTCCTTGAAGACATGCTGTGAAAAGTGTGCCATCAGGTTCAAGCAGTCCATAAATTACACAAGTCTATTAGGACATGCTGCGAAAAGTGTGCCATCAGGTTCAGGCAATTCAAAAATTTGCAAAGTCTCTTAGTACATGCTGAAAACATTGTGTCATCAGGTACAAAAATTGTGTAAGCCACATATGGGCTTACTTGAGTATGGATTTATATTTCTGAAACACTGTGATCTTTCTGCTCTTCCAAGTAATCATCTTTGAGGTCACTGCAAAATGTATTTGCTGTCTCCGGGTCATAGGTGTAACCAGTCAATGGAAGGTTTATTTTTAAGAATGTTAACTTCTCAACATTTTCTGGTACTGGCCAAGATTGTGTATCTATTACAGGCAAAGTGGGCAAGCATTAAGTATGCAATATTTGAAGCAACATCCCATTGTGTTAGACAGAAAAGGAAGTGCAAAAGAAGAAGGAAACCACTTTGGTTCTCAAATACAGTAGCAGAAAAGGTCAGAGCCAAAAGGCTGGCCTTCAGGAAATATAAGGGAACACAGCGGGACAAAGATAGGGAGGCATACCAAACTGCCCTAAGGGAAGCAGGGAAGGCAGTAAGGCAGGCAAAGTCCCAAACTGAGGAAACACTAGCACGAACAGTAAAAGAAGGTGACAAGACTTTCTATAGATACGTTAGTGAAAGGAGAAAGTCCAGAGGGGGTATTGCTAATCTCAAAGGAGAAAAGGGTGCATGTGAGGAGGAGGACCCTGTAAAAGCATCTATCCTAAATAGATACTTTGCTTAGTATTTACTGAAGAGAAGGTAGGCAGGGCCCACAGCTCAGCACCATGGACACAGGGGAGGAGGCAGCACTACTCCTTCACAAAGAAAGGGTCCTACAAGAGCTCGCTAAGCTTCAGGGTGGACAAGGCAATGGGACCTGATGGCATACATCCCAGGGTACTTAAGGAGCTAAGGTGGAACTAGCAGAGCCATTAGCAGAACTGTTTAGTGAGTCTCTGAGCACAGGAGAGGTCCCAGAAGACTGGAGAAGGGTTTCATGTGATCCCGCCTCCACAAGTGTGGTAGCAGGAGGAGGCAGGAAACTACAGACCAGTCAGTCTTACCCTCAGTAGTGGGCAAGATTATGGAGGCACCTCCTTAAGGAAAAATAGTGCAACACCTGCAATCCATAAGGCACAGGATCCAAGACAGCATGGGTTTACAAAGGAAGGTCCTGTCAAGCTAATCTCATAGATTTCTTTGACTGGGTAACCAGAGTGGTGGACCAGGGGAGCAGTTGATGTAGCCTACCTTGACTTCAGCAAAGCTTCGACACTGTTCCACATAGAAGATTGATAAATAAGCTGGGTAGGCTCAGGGTGGGTCAGAAGTTGGTCAACTGGGTGGCAAACTGGTTGACAGGCAGAAAACAGAGACTGGTGGTAAATAGTATACAGTCAGAAGAGATGCAAGTCACAAGTTGGGTACCTCAGGCATCAGTCCTGGGGCCAGTCCTCTTCAATATCTTCATTAGTGACATTGCAGATGGACTAGAGGGTAAGGCTTGTCTGTTTGCAGATGACACCAAGATCTGCAACAGAGTAGATGATCCAGATGGGGTGGGCAGAATGAGAAGAGATCTGGATAAACTAGCAAAATGGTCAGAAGAGTGGCAACTGGGATTTAATGCAAAGAAGTGCAAGATCATGCACATAGGGAAGAGAAACCCTGAAGCCACCTATAGGCTGGGAGGGGAGTTGCTGGCAGTCACAAAGGAAGAAAGAGACTTAGGCGTCATCATCACCGATGACCTGAAATCATCCAAGCAGACCTCTACAGCAGTAGGTACAGGCTAGGGGGGATGTTAGGAATGTATTAGTAGGGTATCACAAGTCGTAAGAGGAGTGTCTCACACTACAAGACACTAGTTAGCCCATCTGGAGTACTGTGTGCAGTACTGGAGGCCACACCTTCACAAGGACATTAACCAAATTGAGGCAGTCCAGAGAAGGGCAACCAAAATGGTGCAGGGACTGCATCAGAAGACATATGAGGACAGATTAACGGAGCTCAATATGTATACCCTTGAGCAAAGGAGGGAGAGAGGTGATATGATTGAAACATTCAAACACCTTAAGGGCATTAACAAGGTGAAAGAGTCTAACATGTTTAAATATAAGAAAAATAGCAGGACAAGAGGACACAGCATGAGATTAGAGGGAGGCCGATTAAGGGGGGAATGTGAGGAAATTCTTTTTCACAGAAAGAGTGGTGGATGCATGGAACGGCCTACCTCAGGAAGTGGTGGCTATGAATACAATGCAGGGCTTCAAACAGGCATGAGATAGGCATAAGGGAGCAATACAGATGAGTATGAATAGATAGGCCACTGACAGAGCAAAGGCCGATGGCACATTTATAAGGTAGAAAAAGAAATGGGCAGACTGGATGGGTCTTGCGGTCCTTATCTGCCATCAACCTTTATGTTTCTATGTTTCATTTCCTGCACAGCTAAAGAGTCACTCAGAAAATACACTGGTTGGAGGACATACCATGTACTTCAAGACTACCCGCATAAGTGCAGGCCATACAGGCTGCTTGCTTTGCCAGTACTTAATTGGATCTTCATTCCATTCAGTACCTTTTTCTGCTAAATAAGAGTCAACCATGGCCTGGGCAGAAGCAGTGACAAATGGAGAAGGAAGGGTTGATTTTTCAAGGACAGCAGCATCCAAGTGACCCCAGAGATGACTGCTGGGTGTAGAACGAATGGCAGCAGTTGACTGTTCTGAGAAGAGAGAGCCGTGAAGGTGCAGGAGGAATGGATGAGGGGGCTGCATCTGTCGTCATGTTTTTTTTTTCAAAAGCAATTCTACTTTTTGAATGATTTTCTCTCTGCAGTTTTGGAACACATTTGGGTCATACTGTGAGAGATGTTTCATCTTATACCATTAGATTAGTACTGCTGCAATAATGTAATGTTCTGCCGTGAGCATTTCACCAAGTTTCCCATCATCTCTAACTTTTTTAATCATTCTATGTACTATGTCTTTTTTTATTCTGGGTGGCAAGTCCCTTTCAGTTGCACTAGATTCTCCCATCTGAAACTGGCTTCTTGTACCTCCAACTCATCTCTGACTGCTTTCAGCTGAAATCTAAGAATCTTTATTAATGGGATTATTTGGCTGAGTGTGGCACTGTTGGAACTCACTTCCCTAGTAATTTCCTCAAAGGGTTGCAGTATCTTGATGAGAAGTTTTAAAACAGCCTACTGCTAAGGAGCAATGTACACATCGGCATCCCCTATGCTGTTCTCTAGTGTATACTGTCTTACAGCCTTTTTTGCTCCAGCAATCTTTGTAACATGTAAAAGGTAGAGTTCCACCTCGTTGCAACATCCTGGATGAGTGTATTAGGATGCAGTCCGTGCTCTTCTTGTATGTCCCAAAGGTGTTGGCGTGCTTTGCAGGAGTGGCTGAAATGTGTGCATATTCTTTTTGCCACATATGTGAGAGCCTTTATATCTCTGTCCTCTTCCATAAATGCATGCACAATCAAATTTAGGCAGTGTGCAAAACATTGAATGTGGACAAAGCCCCCATCAGACAATGCTTTCTTTATGTTCACCTCTCCTTACCGCTCCACCCTCATCGGTCAAACTGGTTTCGCCAATCGCTTCCCTAAAATCTGGAATTCCCTCCCCTCTGAAATACGACACTCCTCCTCCAGCTACTCCCTTACTTCCACCTACACAATTACCTCTCCCTCAGCTGTTCCTGCTTTAACTCTCCTTAATACCTATCCCCAGTTTCTGCCTTCCTACCCTAACCCCCCCGGCAGAGTTCCTAATATCCTGAAGGGGTAATCAGGAAATGGCTACCCCTTCTCCTCATATTTGGTTCTTACCTCTCCCCCTCTCTTCTCCACCTGCCCTTCTGGGTCATCCATGTGCACACCCTACCCAATCCTTTTTACTCCAACAGCACTTGCGTACTACCTCAAGCCTGGTAATGATACACTCATGCACTATAAATGGTTCTGTCACTTTATTACTGTTTTGTATGTTTATATGTTCTTTTGTATGATTTTGGACATGTATTGTAATTTACCCAATGTTACACTACTGTTTATTGTATTGCAGCTGTTGCATAATCTTACAATGTTGTATTGTTTGTACTACCTACATATTATTGTAACTGACCATCCTTCACAACCCTATGTAACCCCCTTCCCCCAGGTCGCATCATGAGATGAGCAGCTTGTTGCTAAATGTGCTCTCCTGGTCAAACATTTCAATAAATAAATAAAATAAAACGTTTGAACCATTGTCAGCCACAATAAAACCTACAGAAAGCCCTTGTGATGTAAGCCTACACTGTATCTCTCTATTGAGCTCATCCAGGATGTTGGAAGATGTGTGATCCTACAGGATATACTGGATGCGAAGGGAAGCCAGATTCACAGGGGAATTGTCAGTGTCACTACTGGGAGAAAATGATACCCAATGCGGTCAGTGACATAAATGGTTCTGGCTGGCAGCTTGTTCATATATCAGTAATCAGATGGACAACCCCAGCAACTACATCTTTTAAAACATTTTTCAGTTTAGCACTTACTAAATCATACATCTGCGGTATTGCAACAGTTGAGAAATATTTCCTGGATGGAATATTGTATCGTGGTGACAGGTGATTCAAAAGCCTTTTGAATCCTACATGGTCCACAATTCTGTAAGGCTGTAAGTCCAGTGCTATCATCTCTGAAATTAGTTGTGTTATAACAATTGCCTCAGGATGACTATGCTGGTACTTAGCTTTACGTTCAATTATCTCTGAAATCGTGAGCTGTCTTCTAGCAGTTGAAGTTTTCAGATAGCCAGCATTAAGAGTGGTGGATGATGAGAAGGGTAAAAGGGGACTGTTTGTAGTACTTATTCTAGAAGAAGACTAAGAAGGAGTTGACAGTACAAGTGAAGCAGCAGGGCTGCTGCTGCTGTCAATTGATATAACAGGTGCAGCAGGTGTAGTCTGACTTAACTCGGCCTGCATGTTGTTGTCTTCTTTCTCTCTGACCGACAAATCACACCTGAGACGTAATGGGTGACATCTGTCTACACGTCTTTTTAATGCTGAGGTACCCAAAGCACCTTTTTTACTCCCTCTGCTGATGGTCTTTTTACATATAAAGCAAACTGCTCATAACTCATTATTGGCAGCCAGAGAAAAGTAAGACCACACATAAGAAGTCACCTTTTTTGTTTTATTACCACGCATAGTATGCTGTCCTCCTTTGTCACTTCCATTGTGTTGTTCTTTCTCAACGCTGGGAAGCTGCTCATCATGGCATTTTTCTGTTTCACCATCATCATCATCCAACAGCTCCTCCAGGCCACTAACAGAACCTAAATCTAAATGCACTGCCCCCTCATCTGGTTTCTCCTGCACCTGCACCACACTGTTCATGCCCAAACTGCCCATCTCATCTTCCAAGTCCAAATCATCACATTCATCCTGTGTCTATGCAACTGCCACCTCTGCCTCATTCTGGCTTTCCATTTGCTTCTGCTTTTCTCCCTCCTTGTCTACATCCTCCATTTCATAATCATTACTCTCATCAGAGCTAGATTGCCCCTTCTGTGTCATTTAAATCTGTACTGGTAGTACGGTACACATAGGTACCGTATCTTGGCTTGCCACTCCTTGTGGTGCCGACTACTCCTTTAGTATAGCCTACAGGTTAGAGTAACGAGCTGTGAACGAGCTTGGTACATCCAGCAGACCAGACCTGGGTTTGATTCTCACAGTCTCCACTTGCATACTGTGTGACTCTGAGCAAGTCACTTAAATGCCCAGTGCTCCCAGGTCATCCCTGAAAACAGGCACCTGTGCCTAGTGGGCCTTACCCGGTTACCAAAGATTAAAATAAAAAAATAAAAAAATGTAGTTTTGGCCTTCCCTGTCTGTTTGGACAACATTGTGGAAGAACCACTACTGCTACCAGATGAAGTACCAGCAACTGGTCTTTTACCAGTTAGGCTGTGCAGTGTTGTTTGTGCCATATGTTTCTCCATACCTTTCCCCATTTCAGCCTCCGTCTTACCCGGTCTGGTGCACATTTCCATTTTTTTTTAATTACACACAAAAATGCTTTTTCCAGTATGTGTTTTCCTTTTATTTAGTCCTCTCAGTTGTTCCCAAGTTCCTCAGCCCACTAGTACAGGCTTGGCATCACAGCAACTGTCCCCCTTCCACCACAATAGCTAACTTTATTTTTTTAAATGCCAATGGCACAGAAAAGTATTTTTTCCTGTAGATATTTTCTTCTTATTTAGTCCTCTCAGTTGTTCCCAGTTTCCTCTGCCCACTCAGTACAGGTCCGCCCTCCCAGCCCAACTCCACCTTCCACCACTGTAGCTTGGTTTATTTTTATTACACACAAGGAAATATTTCTCGACTTGCAGTACTGCAGATGTATGTAGTCCTCTCAGTTGTTCCCACTTTCCTCTGCTCACTCAGTACAGGTCCGCCCTCACAGCCACACTCCCTATTCCTCGACAGTACCTATTTTTTTTTTATTACACACAAGGAAATATTTCTCAACTGTTGCAGTACCATAGATGTATGTAGTCCTCTCAGTTGTTCCTAAGTTCCTCAGCCCACTAATACAGGATTGGTCTCACAGCTACTGTCCACCTTCCAACACAATAGATAGGTTTATTTTTCAAATGCCAATGGCACAGGAAAGTATTTTTTCCAGTAGATCAGTAGATATTTTCTTCTTATTTAGTCCTCTCAGTTGTTCCTAATTTCCTCTGCCCACTCAGTACAGGTCCGCCCTCACAGCCACACTTCCCCTTCCACCACTGTAGCTTGGTTTATTTTTATTTAACAACACAGAAAATGTACTTTTTCCAGACTGTATTTTGTTTTTATTTAGACCTCTCACTTGTTCTCAAGTACCTCTGTCTTCTTAGGACAGGTTGGGCCTCAGAGACACACTCCCCCTTCTGCCACTGAAGCTGCTAGCTAGGTTTCTTTTTTATTTAAAGACACAACAAAATGTTTTCTGTATTTTATTTAGTCTTCTCAGTTGTTCTGTAGTTCCTTTGTACTCTTAGGACAGGCTGTTCCTCATGGCCACAAGCACACTCCCCCTTGCCCACCACTTTCACAAGTCCTTTCCTTTTTATGACTGTGGACAGAGCCTACAGGAGTATTGCATGTACAAAAGGAGTGATGTCATGTTTTCTGTCCGTGGAACTGACTGAAGGTGTAAATCGTCCCCTCTACCTTACCCTCCTCCAAGCAATGTTTTCCGCCCTCAAATAAATTTGCTTTCATGTTAGTCAATGGTTGCAGGGTACTATTTTCTTTCTTAAATGGGTAGTACAAGAACTGGACCTGAGTAGTGGGAGGCAGCATTGTTTTTTTGGGGGGAGGAAGTAAGGTCCACCCCACCTCCACCCAAGAAGCTCCAAAAGGTCCATCCCATCTTTTTTTTATTCATGTGGGAGGGGCATGAGGTGGATCTATCATACTGAATGAAGACTCACTAGAGTTTGGGACCAAGGACCAAGGAACAACAAATCTGTGGAGTCCCTGCATTTTGTTAAGGACTAAGAGAACAGAAGATACTTAAATTGCCTTCAAACTGACTTAAAAACCATTGGAACAAATGATTATCAGAGTCATCTGGTGTCTCAAAAGGAAACGCTAAGAAATGTCTGAAACTACAGCTTAAGGATTCAACTTCAAGGAAAATAGACAACTTTCAGGTATTTCTTAAACATTTATATACTAAAATGGACACAGTACCTGGTAAACACAATCTGTGATTAAGTGTATTTTTCTTTTTAAGTTTGAGAGTGGAGTTAACTTGCACATGTTAAAAATACCAGCTGCAATTAACAACTAGTTGTAGAAACAAAATGCTGTTTTTTTTTTCCTATTTTTTTTCCTGGCTCATTTTATATCAGTGAAAAGAAAGACTGGAACAGCTATCAGAGCTGCCATCCCACTGGACAAGCTATTTATCACTCATTTTTCATTTAAAATAACATAAATGTTGTTTCACATTTTTACCATGAGGGAAGCAGAAGATAAACCAGTGTGGTTAACAAATACATTCATTCTCAATGAATGGGGTAGTTTTTTCTAATATTCTTTCTGAGTTAATTACTCCTTGGACCCTGTTATTCCAGTTATTATGACTGTGCTCCTGGAGCTTTCTGCATAACAAGTTCTCTTAGGCACCTCACAGAACCTCATTAAGCCATGTGACACCACCATCTTTGCAGGACATTGTATACTGTAGCAAGAGACCCTTTTTTTTGTCTTTTTCCAAATGATATACCAACTTCATTCTCAGGCAGGCAGTTCTGGGCTAGTGTTAATATTCTACTGAATTTTCTTAACTTGCAGTTTGTGACTGTACAGTAGGTGTTTATAACTGAATGATAATAACATTTGCTTCTCTTGCAAATAGCCAGGAATTTGTGTGTCTAATTTCTATTTGACTTACTGTAGGTTACACATAAAATCTGAAAAATTCATAACATGCTGTATTGTGATTCAATGAACTGATAAATGGGGATTTTGGTTTCTTTTACAAATTCATTTTTCCTGACCATGTATATACTAAAACAAAAATTTCTCAACAAAATGTTTTTAAATAAATTATCTGGTTTGGGGATGGGGGGGCTGCCACAAGCAGAATGGGACTTCACAGATGAGGGAACTCACAGCAGCAGAAAAAGGAAGCACGTTGCAGGGTTTTAAATAATTGATTAGCAGTTTTTTTCTTGGAATGATACTAACTGTATAGAAAGTATTTATATAGATTTTCTAGAAGTGCTGTGTTTGTTGAACACAGTGAGGCAAGAGCTATTCATTTTCACAAAGTTTTAGCACTTTTATGAGCAAAACGCTAATCAATTTTTAGAGTTAAATAAAACCCTGATGTTGGTATTAAAAGCTTAGTGGCGTGGCACCAGTATTTACCCTCAATAACACACCTACCTGAGTTTACATTTACCTGATGCCCATTTTTAGGCCTTATATAGTAATATCTTCCTTCAAGAGAACAGCTTGTAATGAAATGTGTCAAATTTACATTGGCATTTGGGCATATGCACTTTTATATTATATGAATTTTGTGTGTGAACTGTATATCAGTCTCAAAAAAACAACAACAATTAGACACATCAAATGTCTTCAAAAACTTGTCTTAACATTGTATTTATCTTCCACCTTGTCACAGCATACAGTTGTCTCAGCAGTGTTTTCAGTTAGGGTACAGTACCTTCATGTATATGATGGTCTGGTTCTGTTGAGTTAATTGCTATAACAGTGCATATAATAAAATGCAAAACATATAGGTAACTGTAATACAGAAGGTGCCATTATTTTTAATTATACAATGGCAAGGAAAAATGTAAGAAGCTGATTGGCTGCTGACCCATTGAAACAGTGATGTTATTACACAATAACATCACCGTAGATTTGGATTTGGATCATTCCTTGCATTTTCTCTTAAGAAATATTTTTCCACACTAACAAAAGCATCCTTTAAAATGTATTTTTTATTCTGTATATAACAACAAACCATTGTATAATTGCAATAAGGCACTCCAGGGTGTGTGTTATCTTGTAATAATGTCACTCATGGAGTGGTGGAAGCACTTGACTTCGCCTCATGCTTCAACCCACCCTGAGTGACATTATTACATAGAAACATAGACTTTGATGGCAGATAAGAACCGCTTGGCCAACCTAGTCTGCCCATTTCCCTACTTAAAGGATAAGCTACAGATCCTATTTAACCAACAGCCTATTTCTTCCTACCCCCCACAAAAATTGCCTTATGTTTGTCCCATGCATTCTTGAATTCTCCCACAGTTTTAGACCCCCACCAACCTCCTCAGGAAGGCTGTTCCATGCATCCACCACCCTCTCTTACATGACAACACACACCCTGTCATGCCTTATTGCTTAAATATGCCCTTTCTCAGTGTACTGTACTTTGATTCAGTTAGTGTATATGCAACAGCCTTCATGTGAACGCTCTGGGCTTCTCTTTGACTCCTAATGTCTATTTGCTTTAGCTATTGTATATTGTTTGAACCACTTTGGTCTTCTTGATGTGGTGCCTGTGTGCCTAAACTATGTAATCTATTTATCTGCTGCTACCCATGTATTTCCAGTGAATGATTGTTATAACTGTCTGCTCTCCGAGTCATTGTTTTTTGACTTAATTGTGCTGTCTTTGTATTAGTTTCAAAGAGGTGCCTTTGTAAATGAGTCTCCGACTCAAAGGTTTGTAAATCTGATATTTTTTAAATAAATAAATAACTGTTTATGATTAAGCCCATGAAACACCCTTCTCTAGTTAATGCATTCACAGTCGTAGTGGCTCTGCCACAGCTTGTTTTTACTGTTGTAAAAAATGCTTAGTTCCTTTTCTGTTTATGGTGGTGGTTATTTAGTTTTAGATTTGAATTGCTGTGCCCCTCATATTAGTGACAAATGAATGAAATTCATCCACCCTCCAGTTCACATAGATCAGAGGAACACACAGAATAATCATCATGTCATAATGTAATGTATTGTATTTTACTTTTTATTTTCCAGCTTATATTTAATTACTTTTATATGGCCGTCTGTCCTCCACCAGGAGACTTTCAGATGTCCTCTACTCTGCTGTACTACCATGGGCCCCCCAAGCCCCACACAGTGTTTGTTTTCTATCACTTAATCCCACAAGGCCCCCCCAAACACCAATCAACATTCTTTCACAGATATTCCTCCCGGTCCCTGACTCCCTCCTTTTACTTTTCAGCAGTGCAGCATTTATTTTTTTACTAGATAGCAGAACCACAGCACACACACAGTTATTCAGTGAGTGAGTGAACAGTTCGACAGAATAACATACAAGTACTGCTGCAGTTGAGTTGTAAGACAGACACACAAGTCCCTGCTCTCTGATGGTTTGCTCTCAAAGGTGCTGAATAAAAGGGAACGCTGAGCTACAGTGCGTTCCCCAGCACCGCCCACCCACCATATCGGTCAATAGCCAGGAGTGACAACAGTCTCTCTTCTGCTATAGGCTGCCTTGCCTGTCAGTCTGGCTGGATATGACCAATTAGTTTTCTCCCGTGACCTAGCTCATTCATGAGCTGGTACTTGCTTGCTCCTGCTGCTTGCACCTTCCCAACTGTCTCCCGAATGAGCATGAGCATTCTGAAGCAGGAGCAAGTACCAGCCCGAGAGGTTGCTGCCAATGCCAACCAGGAAGCCATATGACCTGAATGTGGAGTGATCACATGACTGCCGGCCAGATGGGTGTTGATCGGGATGGGAGCGCCATCTACAGGTGCAACAATGAAGCATTGAAATTACAGATACAAATACACTCACAGTCTGCTGAATTTGATTTGCTGCTTTTTTTAATTATGGACCCTGGACCCAGACTCGGTGCAAAATAGCTGCTGACTCTTATTGGTCTAGGTCCATTGGACTGCACTGGATTGGGGGGGTTCTGAATTTCTTCAGGTCGGTCTGCCCAACCCTAGTTAGTACCTCCCCTCCTCATTGTGTACTCTTCCCCTTGATTTTTGTTTCCCAGGTGCATTACTTTGCACTTCTTTGCATTGAATCTAAGCTGCCATACGTTTGACCATTCCTCCAACCTTGCCAAGTCCCTTCTCATTCTTTCCACTCCCCTTTGTGTATTAACCATGTTGCAGATCTTTGTGTTGTCTGCAAAGAGGCATACCTTTCCCTCCAGTCCCTCCGAAATGTCACTTATAAAGACATTAAAAAGGATCAGTTCCAGTACTGAACCCTGCAGTACCCTGTTAGTAACCCCCCTTTCTTTGGAGTGGACTCCGTTTACTATTACCCTCTGTGTCCTGTTGTCCAGCCATTTTTTTTACCCAGGATACCTCCCTAGGACCACTTCCAAACTGGCTAATTTGTTTATTAATATTTTGTGTGGGACTGTGTCAAATGCCTTGCCTAAGTCTAGGTAGGTCATGTCCATAGCCCCTCCCTGGTCTACTGCTTTGGTCACCCAGTCAAAGAAATCTATCAGATTGGTCTGACATGACCTTCCTGCTGTGAATCCATGCACCTTGGGTCCTGTGCCCCATTGGCATCTAGGTACTCAACAACTCTTTCTTTCAGAAGTGATTCCATCATTTTCCCCGCCACTGAGGTCAAACTAACAGGTCTATAGTTTTCTGCCTCTGCTTTGCTCCCACTTTTGTGAAGGGGAAATCACATCTGCCCACCTCCAGTCCTCAGGTACCGCACCATCCTCCCATGATTTATTAAAAAAGGTAGTCAGTGGTGTCACTAGTTCGCCCCTTAGTTCTTTTAGAATTCTGGGGTGAATCCTGTCAGGCCCCATTGCTTTGTCCAACTTCAATTTTAGGAGTTCTTTCAGAACCCTTTCTTCTGTGAATGGGCTGGTATCAACCCCCCTATCCAGAGTGCTTCTATTTACTGGATTAGGTACCTCCCTCCTCCTCTTTTTGTGAATACTGAGCAGAAGTATTCATTCAATATCACTGCTTTTTCACTGTCACCCTCTGCCCACCCACCCTCCCTCCCCTTTATTAAGCCTCACTATCCTCCCTGGACTTTCTTCACTCCTAATGTACACTGTAAAGGTTTTATCCCCTTCTAACTGAGTTGGCTATCTTTTCCTTGGTTTGGGCCTTTGCTATTCTGACTGCCTTCCCACTTCCTTCTGCTTTACCTGGTACAGTTCTCTGTCCTGCTCCTTCTGTGTTTCCTTATACTTCCTGAATGCTATCTTTTTCTCCCTAACCTTCCCCGCCACCTCTTTTGAGACCCATAGTGGTTATTTCCTTCATTTTTATTTATTTGCTTCACACAAAGACTTATTGCCTCTGTGATGGCAGTTTTATTGTTTTTCCATTGTTCCTCCACACCTTCTTTTTGTCCATTTGCTAGTGCTTTTCTGAGGCACTCTCCCATTTTGCCAAAGTCAGCCCTCCTAAAGTTCAGTACCCTCACTTTTGTATGGTTTGACTCTACAGCTGTGTTTATTATGAACCACACTGTTTGGTGGTCATTTGTTCACAGACAGCTACTCACTTCTAAATCTGAGATCCTCTCTCCATCCCCATTTGAGAGTACTAGGTCTAAGATTGCTCCCTCTTGAGTGGGTTCCCACACTAGCTGTCTGAAGCATGCCCCCTGTAGGGTATCGAGAATGACTCTGCTCTTGGATGTGGCTGCAGCAAAGGTGTTCTAGTTAACATCTGGCATATTCAGGTCCCCCATCAACAATATCTCACCTTTTTCTGCCATCATAAGGATGCCTTCTTTCATTTCCTTCTCCATTTCCTCCCCCTGAGATGGGGGTATGTATACAACCCCCGTGTGGATTGTGGTGCCATTTCCAGTCTCCAGGGTGACTGACAGTGCCTCCTCTCCTCCCCTCCATGTTTACCCTTTAGTTCCATTGCTTTGATCTCTTCCCTTTTGCAGAGAGCTACTCCTCCTACTCTTCTACCCTCCCTGCTCCTCCTGTAGATTGTGTACCCTGGTATGTTGACATCCCAGTCATGGTTCTGTTTGTACCATGTTTCTGACTGCCATGATATCCAGGTGTCCCTCTTCCATCAAGGCCACTAGTTCAGGGTGCTTGTTACCCAGACTATGGGAGTTGGTACTCATTGCCTTCCATTTTTTGATAGCCTTACCCCTTTTAGCCCCATCCCTGTCCTTACTGCCTTTGTCTTTTTCTCCATTTACCCCTGCCCTTCTCTCTATCGACTTCTCTATCTTGGTGTCTACCTCGCTAACTACCCTGTTTTTTTTTTGGGTGGGGGGCTGGGATTTCCCTGCTCCTTTTCAGTGTCTCCCCCCCTTGGCTAGTTTAAATGCTTATCAATGAAGCATTTAAATCTATCACCTAGGATCCTGGTTCCCCTCCTGGACAGATGCAGACCATCATGCCAGTATAGGCCTGTATCTCTCCAGGTGGATCCCCAGTTCCCAATGAAGCCAACACCCTGAGCTCTGCACCAGTGTTTCAACCATTGATTGAATCCCATGGTGCAGAGCATCCTAGCCTCACCCATGCCATAGACAGGCAGCACCTCTGAGAAGGTTACCATGTGTGCTACTTGTCTAAGGCCCCTTCCCAATGCCACAAACTCCTCCTGCACTGCTCCGATCCCATTCCCATCCAGGTCATTTGTCCCTAGGTGAACAATGAAGTCCAGCTCCCTACCCCATGCAGCTGCTCCCATTATCCTGAGGATTCACTCCATGTCCCTCCAAGCCATGGCACCTGGCAGGCACCTTACCTCCCTCTCCCCTCCCTCCCCCAGTTCTACCCCCCTAACAATTGAGTCCCTCACCAGGAGTTGTTTCCTCCCCTGTGGGGTCCTGTGCCACCCTCCTGTGGGTCTCCTTTGTGGAGGTTCCCAGCATTCTCCTTGGTCTCCACTGTGGGTGCCTCCATAGAGGAACCATGCTCTGGCAGAACGGCATATGAATTGTGGAGAGGTACAACTGAAGGAATGCACCTCTGTTCCACCACCCTCTTCCTCCCTGAGCCCACCATGGTCCAACCACTCCTATTTCTTGGAAACCTCTGAGGCAGCGGCAGCAGCCCTGGTGTCCCTGGGTGGGATAGGATGTCCCCCGAATCCTGGCCAACTCAGCTTGTAGATGAGCAACCTCCTCCCTCAGCCAAGAGAGGTGCCTGCAGATAGGACAACACAGCATCCTCCAGAACTTCTCATGGAAGACTGCCACTCCACATCCTCTGCACCGCACCACTCCCATCATGTCTTATTTGTGGCCCCTTGACTGTTGTTTTGTAAGCTTACTCTTTCTTCTCTCTGTTTACTTTTCTTTTGTTTCTTTTTTTTCTCCCTACTTTCCTACTGCCTCCATGCCCTTACAGCTCTTGCCCTTCCTGTTCTGGGACAGAAAGCTCCTGTATTCCTCAACAGTCTCCTTCTTACTTGCTCAGAGATAGACCCCCAGCAGCTAGGGGGTGAGGGAGAGCTATTATATTCCTTCTAGGATGGTGAGTCTTTTGTGCCTGTGTGATCACTCCGTTCCTACTCCCAAACAGGGAGTTCCTGATGTAATCAAATCCAGTGCCTATAAAAGTGGAACTGACTAAGGGGGGTGTAGGAGAGGGAGGGAGGGCTATATAGTCCCAGTAGTAGAGTTCTAGCAGCTGCCTCCTTCTTCCTGCTGCTCTCTGCTAAAAGCTAACTAGGGAAGTTTTAAATGTTGACACCTGGCTTTCTGCTTCCTAAGCCACACCCCCTAATTTACAGCTATTTTCTTCACCTAGCTAACAGCACAGATAACAGATTCCCTTCCCCCGACTCAGACAACCACACAAACTCTTATTTTTTTTTTGTTAATTTTTTTACCCTAATTAAAGGTCCCAGTAGTAGAGTTCTAGTTCTTTAGTCCCAGTAGTAGAGTTGTAGCAGCTGCCTCCTTCCTCCTGCTGCTCTCTGCTATAAGCTAACTAGGAAAGTTTTAAATGCAGACACCTGGCTTTCTGCTTCCTAAGGCACACACACTAATTTACAGCTATTCTCTTCACCTAGCTAACAGCACAGATAAGATTCCCTTCCCCCAACTCAGACAACCACACTAACTCCTGTTTTTTTTGTTAGTTTTTACGCTAATTAGAGATCCCGGTAGTAGAGTTCTAGTTCTTTAGTCTCAGTAGTAGAGCTCTAGCAGCTGCCTCCTTCCTCCTTCCTCCTGCTGCTCTCTCAACAAATAGACTCAATAAAGTTAGACTGAATAATCATGTACTTTGATTTATTGATTGACTTGATGAACCAGGAGAGTAGACAGGGTCACAATTCCCCTTTCAGCCATGACTGTATTTATGTCTCTTAGCAGTCAGGTTATAAAGGAACAAACAATAATGCAGTTGGCATCTGCTCCTTAACCCCATCTCATGCCAGTAAGCCCCTAGTGTACAGTGGCACCACCCTCACTTCATCAAGCCATGTATCAATAAGTCTCTAGCATTCAGTGGTACCCCCCCCCACACTTCTTCAGTACATCAATGCAAATAAGTTCCTGGTGCCTTCCCACTCCTTCACCTTTCCTTTTCCAAGACAATTGCTGGTTTACCCCATTTTTCACCCTATGTCTCATGCCAAATAAATCCCTGGTATCCAGTTGCACCCCCTCACTCACTCCTTTCCATGCCAGTGGATTTCTGTCATTCAGTGGTACATCCTTACTCACTAATCTTATGCCACTAAATCAATGCCATTCAGTGGTACCTCTCTCCCTCACCCTATCTCATGACAGTAAGTCTCTGGTATCCAGTGGTACTCCCTCCCTCACCCTGTCTGAGGACAAAAAGTGCCTTGCATCCAGTGCTGCCCCTTCCTCATCTCATTCCATGCCAATAAATCTGTGGCATCCACAATACCCCACTGTGTTCAAATGGAGTGTGCTAGGGGCATTGGAGAACTTGGTCATAACAGTCATAGAATGGAGGGAACCAGGTACATGGCAAACAAAGCTAAGTACTGGGTGTTGGAACTGAACTTAGTGGGAAGGGCTCTTGTAAACTAAACTAAAATAAGAAAATAAAAAAAGTTTTGGAAGTGGTGCTGAGGATTGTTGGTGGGGCTGGTTATTCACAATCACTGTGTGGCTTTAAGCAGTGAAATGGAGGATCATTGGGAGTCTGTTTTTGACTAAATACTGTGTGACTTTTAAATGTTGGAATAAAACTATACTAAACATGACTGTTTGATGAAAGGAGAGGGAGAAGGGAAGAGAATCACTGTGGGAGGAAGGGGAGATATTGTTTCGACTGCCTTGTTTGACGCCATTGGTGGACGGGTCTAGCTCACATGACTGCAGCCACCCAACTGCATGGCTGTATTTAACAGGTTTAAAACCCATATAAGTGTTTTCTTTGAATTCAGAGTGCTAGGGGCATTGGAGAGCTTGATTGGAATGGCCGTACAATGGAGGCAACCAGGCACACCACAAACTAAGCTAAGTACTGGGCATTGGAACTGAACTTGATGGGGAGGGCTCTTGCAAACCAAACTAAAATACAAAAAAAAATGTTTTACAAGTGGTGCTGAGGATTGTTGATGGGGCCTTTTACTCACAATCGCTGTGTGGCTTTAGGCAGCAAAACAGAGGATTGTTGGGGGCTGTTGTTGACTAAATGCTGTGTGGCTTTTAAATATTGGAATAAAACTGCACTGATCATGGCTGCTTGGTAAAAGGGGAGGTGGAGGAGGGAGGAAAATCACTGTGGGAGGAAGGGGAGGCATTGTTTCAGCTGCCTTGTTTGGCCTCATTGATGAAGGGGTCCAGGTTACATGACTGCAGCTGCCCAAGAGGTATTTTTAATGTTTTTCACTGTGGTCACTCGAAACCTACTTTTTTGAGAATTGCTTTCGTGATGTGGTAGTGCAAAATACAAAAGCAAAAAATTTGGTAGTAAAAATAATGTTACTTAAACCTACGGTAGTGGAAAAAACAAATAAACTATATAGTGGAGAGTATTCTTCTCATGGCACAGGGCCCATTAGGCCCTGTGTGTCTGCATCTGTAGCTGCACTTCCACATGCAGATGGATTATTCCCTAAGCGCAAGCCCAATATGGTTCTACTTGTCTGCCTCTGTAGTAGCATGAAAGTGCAGGGCCCAGAGTGCCATGGGCTTCCCCAGCCTCATTGACAACCCCACAGATTCTTGTCTTGGGGCTTTTCGCATCTGCGTCTATAACTTTGCTGAAGGGCAGGGCATTTCTGTAGCCAGATAAACTCTTCTCTTGGTACAGGGCCTTGAGGACCCTGCTTGTCTGCATTTTTAGTTGCACAGAAGCACAGGGCCCATGGATAGCCCATTGATTCTTGTCTTAGGGCCCTGTGCTTCTGCATCCATAGCCACATGCAGATAAACAGAATCTTACCTTGGCACAGGGTCCAGAAGGTCCTATCCATCTGCATCTGTAGCCATTTTCTTTTTTGCCATTTTCTTCGTGCAGGGCACTGCATGCACAGTGCCACATAGACACTTCCCTTGACACAGGGCCTGGAAGGTCCTGTGCATCGTGTATGTTGATGCAGGTCTCAGAGAGACCTGTGTGAATGAGAACATAATTTCACTGTCACAAATAGAAAATAAATTCATTGTAAAAAGGGCCTGCCCAGTGTGGAAGGTGACCAGGAGAAAAAGGGGACATCTTAAACAGGTACTTCTGCTTAGTCTTCACAGTAGAAGTAGGAGGCGAAGAACCACCAGGGACAAGCAGGAATGGGGAAGGGGAGGTGGACAGAAGACCATTTTAGCAGTAAGAGTCCAGAAGGGACCTGCAGCTCTGAAGGTAGACAAAGCCATGGAACTGGACAGATACATCCAAGGATTCTAAAGTAACTCAAGGGAGGTGCTAGCTGCCCCACTGAAAGCCTTGTTCAACAGCTCACTGTAAACAGGCTTGGTTCCAGAGGTCTGGAGAAGGGCTAATGTGGTCCACCACATAAGAACAGAAGCAGGGAGGAGGTTAACAACAACAGGCCAGTCAGTCTTTCTTCAGTTGTGGGGAATATAATGGAAACCCTACTGAAAAGAAAGACTGGTTGAAAATCTACAATCAAATGGGCTGCAGGTGCTTAGGCAACATGGATTCACAGTGGAGATCATGCCACATGAGTCTGATTTATGTTAACTGGGTGACCAAGGCAATACCTCTGGGGAGGTCAGTGGATGTGACCTATCTGGACTTTAACAAGGCCTTTAACACTGTGCTGCACAGGAGGCTGCTTAAGATGTTGATCAGCCTAAGAGTGGGATCCAAAGTCATAAATTGGGTTAGGAACTGGTTAAAGAATAGGAGGTGGAGGGTGGTGGTAAATGGCATTCTCTCTAAGGATGTGAGAGTGATCATCACAGGGCTCTGTACTGGGACTTGTCCTCTTCAATGTCTTCATAGTAGACAATGCAGAAGAACTGGTAAGGAAGGTATGCCTTTTTGCAGATGCCACCAAAATCTGTAATAGGGTGGACACTCAGTGGATGGGAGAAAATACATAGAGATCTTGGGAAACTCAAAGAGAAATCAAAAACTTGGCCATTAGAGTTCAATGCCAAAAAGTGCAAAATCATGCAACTAGGGCATAGAAATCCTGACAGTGAACATAGGATGTGGGGAGTTACTGACAGTCACGGGACAGTAAAGAGACCTTGAAGTTATTATATCAGAGGACCTCAAGGTGGCAGGACAGTGTGACAGGGCAGTTGGTCAGGCCAGTGGGATGCTGGGGTGCATATGGAGGGTTATCTACAACAGGAAGAATGAGGTGCTGTTGCCGCTGTATCACTTGCCGGTGTGATCCCACCTGGAGTACTGTATCCAGTTTTGAAGACAGCACCTCAGAAGGGAGATATACAGGGTGCAGGTGGTCCAGAGGAGGGCAAATAAAATGGTGCAGGGTTTGCATGGGAAGTTATACAAAGAGAGAATGGAGGATCCCAACATGTACACCCTGGAAGAGAGGAGAGAGAGAGATGACCTGATTGAGACCTAAAGGTGCCTCACAGCACAGAGGTGAACAGGGTATAAGCGGGGAGCCTCCTTCAAAAGAGAATGAGCACCAGAACCAGAAGGCATGCAATGAAGCTGGAGGGGAAGGTTTAGGAGAGATGTTGAGGACATATTTATTCACTGAAAGGGTGGTTTGATGTTTCAGGACTAGAGGGCATGGGATGAAGTTGGAGGGAGGATGATTCAGAGGAAACATGAGAAAGAATTTCTTCACAGAACGGGTGGTGGACAAGTGGAACACCCTGCCAGAGGAAGTGGTGGGGGCTGAAACAATCACGGGATTTAAGAATGCATGGGATAGACATAAAGGAATTCTAGAGGTCAGGGGTAAGGGGAAATAGACTTCTAGGAAAACAAACTGAACTTACAAGCTCAAATGGGCAGACTAGGTGGGCCATAGGCCCTTATCTGCCGACACTGTCTATGTATCTATGTATCTATGTATGGTACATGCCTGGAATAGACTGTCGGTGAAAATGGTGGAGGCTAGATCAGTGGAGGGGGGGGCTTCAGCATGCATGTCATAAACATAGTGGTATATTAAAAAAGAGGCAGGGAGATGGGAGGGTCACTGGAGATCAGATTGGGTCTGTGGAGACAGAATAGGCAGTGAACATTTGGGCAGACTAGGTGGGCCAAGCGATTATTTTCTGCTGACAAATTCTATGTTTCTGTGTTTTGATTTCAATACAACTTTTTTATATTGGCCTCCCCTGCTTACTGAATCTTAACTACTGCGGAATCTGTCAGGATGCTCCTGCATGACATAAGGGCTTACTTGCCTTTGAATTGTACTGCTCCCCGCAGCATACAGCAGCACTCTACAGAAATGCTGCAGGGAACTGTACTACATCTTGGCTGACTCTGCTGTGCCATATTTTGCTATTGTTTTAACTTTGGTTACATTTGTCATTCTTGCATATCCTTGTTTTTGTGTATTTTGCCTCTGGACCTATTGTATTTTGTTTAGCAATTTTGTTGTTACTACACCGTACATATTTTACCTTGATTTGCTATATTCTGAATCATCCCCATACTCCTTCCGAGTTTTCCAAGAATCAAGCTTTGGTTCATATCTCAGGCAATACATTTTACAGAAACAAATGTACTCTCTGGACCAAATGGACAAATGTTAGGCATCAAACTGATTGCTGCAGAGCATTGAGGGTAGGGAACAGAGACAGGTTCAATTCAGTAACACACTATATTTTCATCTCAAAAATCCAGGGATTATATCTGATTCTGATTCGAAACAAAATTACATTTTATATATTTGAAATCTTTGTCCAAGAAAAACCTGCCAAACCGCCAGCAGCTCATTTCCAGGTGTGCCTGTTGATTGGGGGCATGGAATAGAATAGTAAGAAATGCACAATAAATTGCAGTACACCGAGTACAAAATACCAAAATCAGTAAAAATAAATACTGTGGTATAACGCAGTACAAGTAGGAGAGAAAGCCTTTAAAAAAGGAACCCTTGGATCAAACTAGAAAGGGAGAGTTGCTGCAGAAGAAGGTGGTACTGTGCGAAGAAGGCGGTCCTGTACTACTGTACAAGTGAAGTCATATAGGAGCACTGTGTCCTACCCACGTGCTCCATGGTCCTCTAGCAGGCATACCAAGAGCTTCACATTCCAGTTTTATCAAGTCTTAATTCATCTTAGCATTATATATTTTTTTTCAGGTATACCGACAGGGAGCTCTGGTCCCTCTCTCTAAGGAACTCGTCCTCTGACCCAATAGTCGGGTCATCATAGACCCTGTTGGCTCCCAATTCCTTGCTGTTTTGCTCCCAGGCTCATGGCTGTACAATGGGTGAAGAGCTGACTCTGCCTCCATGGAGGCAGCCTAATGCCCTGGACACAAGCCCTCCCCTTTCTTGGTGGCATGCCTGTGCTGACACCCAGCCACCGCTGGATGTCAGTCTACAGCATACTGCACGATTCTCCTCCCCCAAGGAAGTAGAGCTGTCTACAGATGCTCAATCCTTCCTTGCCCCACTGATCCCCAAGCAACCCGAGTCCATTCCTGAACTCGGGTCACTGGCATGGCGTAAGGTGTGGCCCCCAGCGCCTCAACTCTCAGCACCACCAGGCCAGCTCTTAGCCCTACATGACCAGGGTCCAGCCTATCTGAAAGATCTTCTAGTTCTCTATTGCCCTATCCGATTGCTCTGTTCAGCCGACGAGGGGTTGCTAGAGATTCCAAGAGTGAGTCTAAATTCTTCTGGTTGCAGAGCTTTTTCCTATGCTGCTCCCACTCTTTGGAATTCTCTACCCCATCGGTTACGGCAGTGCACCTCTGTGGAGGAATTTAAGAGGGGTTTAAAAACTCATCTCTATCAAATTGCTTTCCTATAGTATTCTGCATAAGTTGTTGATGAAACTGTAGTTTTACCTGTGTTTTATACTGAATTATAAAGTCTGATTTTTATTATGTGTTTTGTACGGCGCCTTGAAAATTTGAAAGGCGCTTTAAAAAATAAAATGTATTATTATTATTATTAGTTTTCAAGGAATGCTGATATGAACCATAAAGTCAGTTTTCTCCTTTAGAACTTTTTTTTTAATACTGGTCCATAACCAAATAAACCTGTATAGTTTGCTGTATTCTGTTTTACCATAGTCTGCTCAAAATGGTTAAGGTATAAATTCAGTGAGTGTACTCTTTTGTGAATTTGGCTATGTCTTTACATTTCTGGACTCTATCATTGTTTTAAACTCTTTACGCTGTCTTACCCAGGACCTCCATGTAAATGAGTTTGCTCAACTGAGCCTATTTCTGGTGAAATAAGTAAATGCAAATGCAATATTCCATTATTGTGTGTTCAGTATTTACTGGCATTTTAGTAAACCCCATGGGAGTTTATCATTTACACATTGGAGACAGGTACCATTTTAGAACTATACAATGTGGTGTATGTCCAATTCAGCCACTGAGTTGTTCAGTATAGTGGATAAGAAATGCATTGTGACATTAATATAAGAGCTTCAGACAACATAAACTACATCATACAGTTCTAAAATGGTCCTAACTAGCAGGTTAAATCTGAAACAACCACTGAATTTACTAAAAGGCCAGTAAAGACAGAATGATAGTAAAATACAAAACAGTCTTTAAAAAACTTCTCCAGAAAATACAGTCTTGCTGATTAATTGAAAGCCTTGCCTGTAATTCAATAGCCAAGCAGCCAGCCACTTCCACTTTCTGAGCTATATAAGCAGTTCCTCTCAGCCTCACTGTGAAGCATTTTGTCTTTGCAGTCGGAGGCTATGTTGGTTTGTCTTCTGAGCTGGCTGGGGCCTAACCCCCCCCACCCCGCCTGACTGTTGTGTGTCTCTGCTGAGCTTCAGTGTTTGTTTTCCTGCTTCTGGTTTGTATCTTTCCTCCGGCTGTATGTTTCCCTGTGTTTTGTTTCTTGTTTTTTTGGGGGGCCTTTCCCTGTTTTCTGTTTTGCTGTTTTGGTTTCCTCTTTTGGGGAGGCTTTTATTTTTAAAACTCCTAGCATACTGCTACTACAGAGCTCATTCTGCTTGCTTTCAGTTACAACTCTCAATTTACCGCACTGCAACTGCAAACCTACTTAGAGCTCATGCTACTGCTTTCAGTTACCAACTTCAGCCACTGCTGCTGACTGTTTACTTTAATTACTATTGTACCCGGTGCCTGTGGTTTAACACTGTACTCATTTAACTACTGCTGTACAGGCCACTTGCTTCCTGCTGCTGCATTGTTTACACCCATTCCTATTCTACCTTGTTTACTCTGAGGTTAGCTGAAGCTCCTGCTGAGGCTATTAAACTAGCTTTTATAGCTGCATGTGGTTCTCGGCCTTTCATCGCTTCCTTGTTTGTTCTACGGTGGGGACTGGGAGGTGTTTGGGGGGTCGTGGCCTATGTTGTTAATTAATTTTGTTCTAAATCCTGTCTTTGCCGCTGAAAATCCTCAGAGTTTGTCACCTTGATTTGGCTATTCATGTCTGGCTAGCTTGTGCCTAACTCAGTGCTGTTTACTTGCTATACAGTTGTTATGCAGGTCCACCTATTACTATTACTACTACTGCTTACTGACCTATCAGGTCCCCACTTGCTTATGCAACCATTGTGCCTTGCCACTTGAACCATTGCTTTATGCCTAGTGCCATTTCCTAAAACTTTTCCAGGATTCTACTGTCTCAATCTGCATCCGACCTTGCAAGGTCTCCGCACTCAATGCTCCTTATGATGTCAGCACACCGTGCTCATTCAGCTCACCAACTTTACAGCTCTCAATCAATTCTGGGGCATGCCAGCCATTCTAATCTGGTGCAGGTTCCTGCAGCCGACGGTCTCGCTCTGCATTTAGTCCGCATCATCAAGCGTGTCCAACTTAGGGCCGGATCCTTCTCACCTGGCCCATACCTGGGAATGTCCTTGCCCCGGTCTTGGCTTTAGCTGCCTGCTACATGACAGCAGCTCCTGGTGTAGAATTTAAGACTAGTGGTGAAGGGTGGTTACGACAATCTCCTTTGGCTCTAGTGTTCCACTATAATGGATGGCCATTGACTTTAGTGGTTTCCCTAGCAAGGCACCTTCACTGCATTCTCCCCACGACTGCCTCTGGTTTACCTGGTTTGATTTAGGGCAGGTAGGCCAGGTGAGTGCCTCAGCAGTTGTTGCTCTCCTCCTGTGCCTTGGATGCTCGTATTGTTGCAGAGTTTTCTCGCAACCTTCCAAGAAATTCCCACTAGAGGGTTTGACTGAGAGCCTTCCTCTAAATTGGAATATTTTCCACCTCCCTTTAATTGGGTTTTCCAAATTGCAGCTGCAGAGCCATCACTAAATACATTTTCCCAAGCCTGGAGGGAAGGTGACCTAGGCCTTGGATCCCCAGAGATTTCCTCCTCATTGGGTTTTTTTCTCTCCTCCGTTGCCTCAGGTCATAACACTTAGCATAGTTTTCCCCTAGTTTCCTTAGGTAGGTTCCATTGTTGGATGGAGATGGAGGATGTCCTGCCGTTCCCTCTCTCCTTAGGGGTTCCCCTTCCCTCAATGCAAGCCATCACTATTCTTCTCTACTTCTATGTTCCAGTTACTGCTTCTACGTCACTGTTACTGCTTGCTCATATACATCATGTTGCCTCCTTTGGGGATGATACTACATTTCTTTTGGGGATTCCTAAGGTACCTTTAGCCACAGGAACCATCCCGTGGCACCTCTAGGGGCAGAACCCTCTCCGAGAGTTCCTTGCTTTGTACCCCTACAGGGTGGTAATTCCTCTGGAATAGAGAGTGTGAATGGCCACAACCAAAACTAACACAGTTACACAAGCATAACACTATACTGGCTGCGTGGGTCAGTGAAATGCAGTTCAATTTTAAGAGGTAAAAGTGGTTTGGAGCACTGCATCAGTCAGTACCTGCTGGTGCCTCTCCTCTAGAAGTAAAGCTTTCCAAATCACAGAGGCAAGCTTGGTAAGCTAATACAGCACTAGAGATGCCTGTGACCACACCAGCAAAACCAGTTGCTGTATAATTGATCTTGAAACAAGATCAGGATACGAGGGAAGAAACAAACAAGTAGTTATACCTAGTGTTCATGAATAATCTGGGTTTAACATGGATTCCTGTAATTCCCAGGTCTCTGTTGTGCTCTTGACAGTGTGTCTATAATGTCAGGATGTAGAACCCCATATGAAATTCTAATATGTCTGTGCATGTGATGTTTGATAAAACAGCCTCCAGCTGCAGCTATGGGAATTAACAGAGAAGGCATTGCTATACTGACAGCTGATACAGAGAAGAATTTCAGTAATGATATTCTCACTACATTTAATGAAACCCCATTTTTTTTATGTGGGTGGAGTCAGGGTGACTTCTACCCTAAAAGATCCTGCCCACTTCATGCACTATGGACAATGTTTTAAAAGTAAAATATATTATCAACCTTTTAGAAGGGCTTTGGGCTTTTCTAAAATGCATACTGGAAAAAACAAACATGTAAACTATTTTACTTTGAAAATTTGTTACACACATATATCCTTTAGACAAGAACACACATTCCTTAACAAATGTACAGACTTGCGAGCATAAAAATAATATTGTGTTTCTTTTGCCAGTTGGCAAATATTTTCAAAAGTAAGCCATACCTCTGATTTTAACTGTTATACACGGTAAAATATTTGATTTGTAGTTCATATTTTCTCAAAAGTAGTGATCCCTGGTGAGGTCTAATTTGAAGTATAAAATTTGATACATGTTATTTTCACTGCTGAGTTATATTTATTTCAATATAAGCAGAGTAGCGGTGAACTCTAGGGGTAACTGACAAGGTGTGAATGTGAGGGCTCCTCTGCTTTCCTGGGAGAACCTCAATTGTTTGCCGCTGTCTAGCATAGATCTGAAGCCAACTGTTGTTTTAGAATGGAATGGCTCAACTGTGACTGGAGTCTCCAAGTGGGCTCTGTGTGAGCCAAGACTGTTCTTCATCAGGTTGACTGTGTGAACTGAACAGTCTCGACGACCCAGGGTCCCGGTGCTATCTATTTACACCTGCTATCAAAGGAACTGCAGAAACAGACTACCTTGAGCACTGGTGAGAGCAATGCTCTTCTCCTGCCCAAGAAAGCTGGTGGCGGTCCTGCAGATGGTAAGAGTTTGTTTCTTTGGATATGAACTGATTGGCCATAGCCTACCTCGATACTGGTGAGGGGAGTGCTGAACTGCGCTGTGGGGCTGACTCTTCTCTATACTTTTTATTTACTGGTCCCAGCAGTCTGATTATTCTGTCTGAGAAGTGTGGTGGTTTGAGTGTCATTGTCTTCCCTTTCTTTCCCTGAGACCTTCTGGAACTGGTTTTGAGCTGGAATCAGACTAAGGATTGAACTGACTGCTGCTGTTTTGTGGTTTTCCTCACTATCTGAACTGCTTTGTACAGATCCCCATCTCAAGGGGAGGAAACGGACAAGAAAATGATAGAGGACATTCTCAAAATGGCTGAAAAAGGGGAGATACTGTTGATGGGGACATGAACATGCCAGATGTTAACTGGATGACATGTACTGCAGCCACATCCAAGAGCAGGGTAATTCTTGATGCCCTGCAGAGGCAGGCTTTAGACAGCTAGTGTTGGAACCCACTCGGAAGGGAGCAATACTAGACCTGGTACTCTCAAATGGAGAGAGGATCACAACTTTCGAAGTCAGTAGACATCTGGGAACAAGTGACCACTGTACAGTGTGCTTCACAATAAGCACAACCATGGAGACAAGCCATACAAAAACAAGGATACTGGACTTTAGAAGGGCCGACTTTGGCCAAATGGGTGAATACCTGAGAAATGCACTAGCAAATGGCCAAAAAGGAGGGGTGGAAGAATAATGGAGAAAAATCAAAACTGCTATCATAAAGGCAACAAGCCTTTGTGTGAAACAAATAAAGAAAATAAAGCAGAGTAAAAAAACACTATGATTCTCAAGAGGTGGCAGGGAAGGTTAAGGAGAAAAAGGCTGCATTCAGAAAGTATAAGGAATCACAGAAGGAGCACGACAGGGAACTGTATCAATTAAAGCAGAAAGAAGTGGGGAAGGCAGTCAGAATAGCAAAGGCCCAAACCGAGGAAAAAATAGCCAACTCGGTTAAGAAGGGGGATAAAACCTTTTATAGGTACATTAGGGAGCATAGAAAGGTTAAGGGAGGAATAGCGAAGATTAATAAGGGAGAAGGGAGGTGGGAAGAGGGAGACAATGAAAAGGCAGAGATACTGAATGGATACTTTTGCTCAGTATTCACAAAAGAAGATGAGGAGGAGTTACCTAAACCAGACAATAGAAGCACTCTGGGTAGGGGGGTTGACACCAGTCCATTTACAGAAGAAAGAGTCCTGAAAGAACTCCTAAAACTCAAGGTGGACAAAGCAATGGGGCTTGATGGGATTCACCCCAGAATCCTAAAAAAACTAAGGGAGGACCTAGTGACACCACTGACCACACTTTTTAACAAATCATGGGAGGATGGGGTGGTACCTGAGGACTGGAGGAGAGCAGATGTGATTTCCCTTCACAAAAGTGGGAGCAAGGCAGAAGCAGGAAACTACAGACCTGTAAGTTTGACCTCAGTGGTAGGAAAAATTATGGAATCACTTCTGAAAGAAAGAACTGTTGAGTACCTAGAGGCCAGCAGGGCACAGGACCCAAAGCAGCATGGATTTACAGCAGGAAAGTCATGTCAGATGAATCTCATTGATTTCTTTGACTGGGTGACCAAAGTAGTAGACCAGGGAGGGGCTGTGGATATGGCCTACCTAGACTTTAGTGAGGCATTTGACACAGTCCCGCACAAAAGACTAATAATCAAGTTAGCCAGCCTGGGAGTGGGTTCCAGGGTGGTAGCCTGGGTAGCAAACTGGCTGCACAACAGGACACAGAAGGTAATAGTGAATGGAACGGTTCCATGTCTTTTCATCACAAAACTTTCATCGTGGTTAATTACTGTGCAGTAATTAGAGCGCAATACATTTGAGTGCATAGACTCTACAGCGCATGACAGTTCAGCGTATATTAATTCGCTGTTCTGTTGTGCCGTCAATGTAATTCCTGCTGTTAGTGGGTTTGAAAAGTAACCCCATAGTGTTTTGGTGGAAGAGTGAGCTACACCACCATTGGGTGTGCTGCTACATGGCCAGAGCCCAGCAGGTGAGACTGGGGTTGTTGTGAGATGCCCGCCCGATGCCTGGGTTGTTGTTTGCTAAATTACAAGTTGGGTTACTTTAGGGACTGGTGCCTTGCTTGCGGTGACAACGGCTTGGATCTGGAGATACTGCCCATTTGACCAAGATGCAAACTAGGAGGGGCTCCTGCTTCATTTAAATTTTTTTTTGTGTGTGAGGATCTCATGCTGCTTGTTTCTTTGTAGCATCTTGTGAGCTGAAGGATTTACTCTCGGCTATTCCACACTCCAAGGAAACCTTTGGTATTGTATCTATACGCCGCTGATCAGAACCCAGAGTTGCAGGATAAATGCAGTATCATAAGGCTGGTTTTATGGCGAGTTGGAGAAGATTCAGTTGTGCAGAAACTTTGTAGCAGCATCATCCTGAAGTAGTGTTAAAGACATGGCAAAAATATAAACTCCCAGTGCTTCAGGTCATCTACGTAATAGTTGAAGATATGCATTCAGGAAATGAAACAACAGAGCTTTTATTTCTGCCTGTTTGCACATTTTACCTCAGGCCATTAGGGAGTGGCAAAAATATTGATTCATTGGTTTTTAAGATAATTGCACGTTACTAAATGTTAGCTGCCTCCTATGTCCCGATTAAGCTTCAGTGGGTTTGCGATATAATGTCATGCGGTAAATTGTTTCTTGCACTGAAGTTGTTTGCGATGTGAGTGTTTGCGACAAAATGTTTGCGATGAAATGATGTAATACTGAAGGGAACACATTCCGAAGAAAGTGGGGTTACTAGTGGAGTACCACAAGGCTCAGTACTGGGTCCAGTCCTCTTTAACATCTTTATAGGTGACATTGCAGAGGGTCTGGAAGGAAAGGTATGCCTCTTTGCAGATGACACAAAGATCTGTAACAGAGTTGATACACAAGGGGGGGTAGAAAGGATGAGAAGGGACTTGGCAAGGTTGGAGGGATGGTCAGACATATGGCAACTTATATTCAATGCAAGAAGTGCAAATTAATGCACCTGAGAAACAAAAACCCATGAGAAGAGTACACAATAGCAGGGAGGTACTAACAACAAAAATGGAAAGGGACTTGGGGGTAGTCATATCAGATGACCTAAAGGTGGTTAAGCAATGTGAGAAGTCAGTAAGGAGAGCCAGGGGGATACTGGGATGCATAGGAAGGGGCATCACAAGTAGAAAAAGAAGTGGTTATCCCTCTGTACAGACAGTTGGTGAGACCCCATCTGGAATGCTGTGTGCAGTTTTGGAGACCCCATCTCAGCGAGGACATAGACAGAATGGAAGCAGTCCACAGAGCAACTAAAATGATGCAGGGTCTGCATCAGAAACCATATGAAGAGAGACTGAGAGAGCTTAATATGTACCCTTGATGAAAGGAGGGAGACGGGGAGGCATGATAGAAACTTTTAAGTACCTCAAGAGATCAACAAAGTCCAGGAGGTAGCATCTTTCAGAAAAAGAGATGTGTAAGAACAAGGGGCACAATTTAAAAATAGAGGCGGTTCAGGGATAATGTGAGGAAATTTTTTCATGGAAAGTGGTGGATGCATGGAACCACCTTCCTGGGGAGGTTGTTGGGTCTAAAACAGTGGGGGAATTCAAACATGCATGGGACAGACATAAGGCAGTTGTAGTGGGGGGGTAGTTGCAGGAAGTAGGCTGTTGGTTAACTAGAATCTGCAGCTTATCCAATAGGAAGGGAAATGGGCAGACTGGGTGGACCAAGTGGTCCTTATCTGCCGTCAAAGTCTATGTTTTTGTTTCTATGCTTTGAACATTTGTGACTCCTATAGAGTAAAACTTTATATCACAGCACGCTGCACATTGCTGGACTCTCCCAAATTATTGCATTTTATTATATTGGTTGTTGATGGGTGGAGAGGGTTGGGATGGTGATAATATTGCTTAGTTAGTAGTGTGATTGTGGTAGGGAATTTTGATATTGTAATTTTGTTAGTGTATGGTCATGGTGTGGATGTGATTGGGGTTGTTTTGTATTTAGTGTTTGGTTTAGGGTTCTCTTTTTGTCTTGGTTGGACAAATTTAAGAGGTTTTATTATAGTGGGAAATGTGTATAGGTCTCGGGCCCCCTTGTACCATCTATGCTGCATCCCTGCTGTGTGACCTCTGCCCTTTTGTGTATGTCCCCCTCCCGGCTGGTGTGGTGAGATGGTGCTGGGAGGTAGGTATCAAGAGGGGGAGGAGGGGTGTGCAGTGGGGTATGGCTAGCACTGCAGAGGTGAATAATATCAGGGCGGTGTGGAAAAGGAGGTGCCCAGGAGTTAGATGGAGCCTCAAGAGAGGCCCTGTATTTTTGGTCTCTGTCCCTAGGGCTCCCACCAGACCATGTGGGCAGGTAGCTAGAGGGCCAGCAGTCTCTGCTAGTCCCCTTCGGGTGGTGCTATGCAATGCCAGGTCAATGAGGAACAAGACCGCTGTTATGGCAGACTCTATTTCTTTGGTCGAGCTGGCTTGCATTACTGAGACCTGGTTGGGGGATGATGCTAGGCCAGTTGTGGAGGTGTCGGTCCCCACCGATACTTGGTGGTGCACTGTCTGAGGAGGGAATGCAGGGGCGGGGGAATGACCATCTGTTTTAGATCCAGCTTGAGCTTCTCTGTGCAGTCAGGGGGTTCTACCTCATTGTTTGAATGTGTGGCAGTGCATGGGGCACAGGTGCAAGTTGCAGGATTCTCCTCATTTATCATCCTCCAGGGTGGGAGAGGGGAGATTTCCTGCAGAAGGTAGCAGGCTTTGTCACTGACAGGGTGTTGGAGTCTCCTAGATACTTAATTCTGGGGTATTTCAATGCCTGGATTGACAATGAATCCTCACTTTTCGGTTATGAACTCCTCCAGACTATGATATCTCTGGGCCTGACACAGGTAATTATCTCTGTGACCCACCAACACAGCCACACCTTGGACTTGGTATTCTCACTGGGGCTTGTTGTTACTGACATCAAGATTGATCGGGTCATTTGGTCCGATCACTGCATGGTGGAGTTCTTGTTTGGGGTAAGACAAAGTTTATGCAGGATCAAGCAAGATTTCAACAGATAAACAGACAATGCAGGATACAACAATGGAGCAAGCTTAGACAGTATACAGTAAAACAGTATTACAGATTGTCTCAACTTAATAAAGTAGCAGTCAGAGTCAGAGTGTATGCACAAGCTTAAACTCGAGCCAGCTGCAGCTAGCAACCATGCAGGAGCAGTAAATGCTATCATGGGTACAAAAAGGAGGGACACATTGCTTAGGTACAGTTACAGGCTGTGGTGAGCCTTAGGTGATTCCACAGGGTGGTTTTAAAGCAATTGTGAGAGGTGGCACTGTGAACATGCTCAGGAAGGGGATTCCAGATCCAAGGGGCACACGCAGCAAAGGCCCAGTCATCCTTGAGAGTTCTGATTTTTAAGACAAGGAAGAGAAATGAGTCATTTGACCTGAGATGATATGCTGAGTAAGCAGGCTTAACTAACTCCGCTAGGACTGGAGGGGTGGCAGTTCTGACAATTTTGTCGGTGAAGCAGCTCAGTGCAAACATTCAATGGTTCCCTGGGGAAAGCCACTCCAGTTTGTCATATAATTCACAATGATGAGTAAGTCGGAGAGCAGAGAGGGTGAAATGACAAATGTTGTTATAAGTAACGTCCCAGTTAGACAGACTGGTTTTTGGGGCATGAGTAAAGGTTATTACCCCACTGCAAAGGGTAGGGAGAAGTATCCCTTTAGCCAGAACATGACGCACTGTGAATGTGAGACAGCTCTTAGCTCTGTAGGCCAGACCCAGTTTACTGTTGGATGCCTTACAGACATTTCTAATGTGCAGGGAGAAGTTGAGGATCAAGGGTGACTCTGAGGTATTTTACGGAGTCAACAACCCTCAAGGGGGACCTGTCCTCACTGCTAACTTTCAGTGGCACAAAGCATGCTTTAATGGTAGCCTGGGATCCAAACAGCATGGCCTGAGTTTTCTTGAGGTTTAGGGCTAACTTGTTGGCCAGGAGCCAGTTTTTAATTTTTACGAAGTCGATTTTATCTCGATACATTAAGAAAATTCCTGCACTATAAATTTATGTCTTATTTGTTTAAAGAAAATTTTTGAGTTGAAACTCCACTGTGGGCTGTGGGAGAAGGAGGCCTTCAGATACTCTCCTTGGGAACACCACTGCAGGTCGGCAGGAGGTGAGGTGGGCAAACCTCAAAATATTCTCCCTGGAAACACCACCATGGGATTGGGGAAAAAGCAGGCCCTGAGAATTTCACTCTGGGAACCCACTGCATGCTGGAAAGAGGTGATAGGAGCAAGCCTCATGATATTCTCCCTGAAGACACATGCATGGGCTTTTGCATGACCAGGACTTGAGATACTCTCCTTGAGAATGCCACTATATGCTGGCAGGGGATGGAATTTTCACTATACTGTTCATGGGAAAACCACTTTGGGCTGTGGGAGGCTCAGGGTCTGAGATACTCTCACCAAAAAACAACCACTTTCTGGTAGCAGGTGGGAAGAGGTAGGCCTCAAGATACTTTTCCCATGAACACATGGTAATATAAGTAACAAAAAAGCTGACCATGTAAACCTCATACTTTCTCTATATTAAGCTTAAACAGTACTACAATGCCCTTTGGTGGTGCCCCAGTCTCAGAAGAACTAATTTAGAGTAAACCTTTATTTTTTACAAATGCTATTTATTATTTTATATATTTACCAATTAAAAACTTTTTTGAAAGCAGCAGTGCAACGAAAATGGGTTAAAATTTGACCCCACCTTTTTTCTTCTTAATCAATGCCAGATGTCTTCCATTTTATTTTGGTGGTAAAATTTTCAGTTTTCCTTATCATTTAAGAATTTTATGAAAGTTGTAAATAATTATTTCTCAAGAAAAAAAGATGGCCACCTCATTTTTGCATAGAAATAATATTGAGGCTCTGAGGAGGGTAAGAGTCCAGACAAAAATTCAAGTGTACAATACACAGCACAGGAAGCATCCAGAAAGCCCAAATCAACAGTTCTGCCCATATTTTTCATAACTATAGCAGAAAATTAGCTTTTTGGAATAACTTTTTTCGTTGCACTGCTGCTTTAATTATAATTTGAGTTAGTAAGCCATGCTGTTGGCTTATTGCAATAAAACCCTCCAGGTGCGATATTCATGGATGCCAGCACTTCCAGGAGCTGTAAGACCCTCCACCTGTGGCATCAGGACTGACTACCCTTAGGGCATGCTGGTACCACAAATACCACATACCTTGTTGGGTGTTGTTGCTTGCTTATTGGCAATGAATTGAATTATGGAGGGTGTACAATTGGAAACCATAAACTTATCCACAGTGTATTTGATGAGAGGTGGTAAAACAGAATTACAATTACTTACTTGCATGGTATGGGGTATGAAAAAAGTTATTGCATTAACAAGGTGACCCATTACAATAGAGTAAGATTAGGGAGGATAAACTTTTGGACACCACTGACTGTCTTTGCTAGCGTTGCAAAAAAGAAATGAGAAGAATTAAGATTCTGCGTGCATACAGAACATTGTATCAAGTTACTGTGCATGATTCTCAGAGGTTCCAACAAGGTGAACAAACAAACAAATTCTAATAACTCAAAAATTAACAAGCATTTGTCAATGCTGAATGTTTGCTTTCTGATATTAGCATTGGATGAGCAGGAGTTAGACAGATGCAGAATAGGAATGACAGTGAAGTATTTAACTCACACCAACCCCACCTCCACCCTGCAGAGATGGACAGGCATTGGGGTGTGCCTTTGGGTCATCGCCCATAATGCTCTTGGCATTTCACCTCACCCTATCCTGCAGAGACCAACAAGTGTTGAGGTGTACCTTAGGGTGCTCAGCTTTACAGTCACCCCATTTCATAAGGACATATGCTGAAATGGGTGCAGTATAGGAAAATGGGGTGAACTCTGGGGCTGAAGAGTCCAAGGCACACCTCGATACCTGCCACTGGCTTCAGGGTTGGTGGTGGGGGTGGAATGACGTGAGCATTACAGCTGGCAATCCAAAGGCACATCCCTGATGCCTGTCAGTCTGTACAGGGTGGGACGTTATACTTAGAAACCCTTAACGCCCTGGGAGTTTGTTGGTATTTCATGAAAACATTTGGTACCTCTGCTCATGATCAGTGGCACTGTGATTTTGTTAATCTGTCCCGAACGTTGATTTCCCACAGTGACCGCGCCATTCTGCGCCAGTTGTGCGAAAACACAGATCGGGCAGGATGTGAAAAATGACAACTGTACTGTTCATAAGGAGGTGTGCAAAATTGACAATATTGACAATTTTGAGTGAAAACATTACAAAGTCTCCAAATTGCAAGTTTGCATGGAAACTTCACAACGCACGCTCATAACATAGTAATTTTATGGACGTTTGTCACCAAATTTTTAACATAGGCATTTTAGGGCCTCCGCTCTTGAACAGTGTCACTGTGATTTTCCTGATCTGTCCCGAACACTGATTTCCCACAGCGACAGTTCTATTCTGTGCCAAAAAGTGTGAAAACACATTTTGGCCAGGATGCAAAAAATGACAGCTGTACTGTTCATAAGGAGGTGTGAAAAAATGTCAGTGTTAAAAATCTGGAGTGAAAATATTACAAATTCGCGAAGTTACAAGTGTGCATGGAAACTGTGCAATGCACACCTGTAACAGTCATTTTTTGGAATTTTTTCACCAAATTTGCAACATAGGCTTTTTGAATAACCAGATGACAGTCACTGAATTAATGAGATGGGGTCTCAAGAACCCCATGTTGAAAATTTGGTGCCAAAATTCACTAAAATAGCCCGAGATATCCACATAAGTTGAAAAAACCCCATTTATGCCATTATACAGCTTATCGGCATTTCTTCAGTTTGTGGTTGGCTTTGAAGAGTGCCGACGAGTTCCTGGTCCAATGAAGATCATTGTGCTGGGCTTCGAAAGTAAGTATGGGGTGAGGGGAGTGTGGGGAGGTGGGGTGCGCAGAGGGTGGGTGCAGGTTGGGGGAGGGGGCACCGGACTCAATGAGGGACCTTTTTTTTAATTTACAGGTAAAAAAAAATAAAAATAAAAATGATGCAGGAAGGTTTTCTTTATTTACAGGGGGTTTGGTATGCTGGGGTGGGCTCCCAGCATGCCACCTGAGTGTTTCTTGCGGGGCTGTAGCTGAAGGGGATTGGGCACCCCCATTGGCACATACAGAGTGTTGGGGGGGACACATGAGCCAAGGAGGATTGGGCATCTCCTCGGCACACAACAAATGGGGGGGCATTATGCCGATGGGGATTGGTCTCCCCTGTCAGCAAATGAATTTAGGAGGGTCATGCTGACAGGGGAATTGGGCACCCCCGTTGGCTTTTATGGGGACTGTGAGAGGTGGAGGGTGATAGCCACTACCAAGTGAAATTAAAAACAAATGCAGGGACATTATGCCGATGGGTATTGGGCTACCCTGTCGGCAAATGAACTGGGGAGGGGGCATGCTGACAGGGGGATTCTGCATCCCCGCCGGCTTTCATGGGGACTGTGATAGGCGATGGCTGTCAGTCGGCTTCTGTGGGGACTGTGAGAGGTGGCTGGCAAAGCCACCACCAGGTTTCTTGAAAGGGGACACCAGACAAGGCAAGCTGTAATTCGCTGCTGCAATCAGGGACTGCTCCAGCAGCAAAAACAGCTGATTGTTAATGATGGGGCATTCCCTTACTGCAGCGGTGAGTTTATTTCAAGTTGGTGCCAGCTACACTACTGCTGTCATGGACAGCCTGCTCCTCTATTGGCACCACAGAGACCAGCCCCACAATGGACTGCTGGCACTGGCTACAACACTGCCGCACCTCCACAACTTGCTACTAGAAGCAAGCTGACGCAATAAGTTTCTTGTGCACGCGTGAAAGCAAACATAGACAAAGTGTGGGTGTGAATTCGGAGTTAGGGTTGAAAACCCTAACGTTGAATTTTCTTGCATTTGTCACTGTAGAAACAATCCTAACTGTTGCATTAACAACATTTTTTGCAAAGAATTTCTTTTGTTTTTGAGACATTGTAATGAAGTGAACACGTACACAGCTTTTAAAGCATAACTTTTTACAGTGGGAGCATGAGCCCTCTGCACCCAGCACTGTACAATGCCCTAGAAAAGTACCATACATTACTGGTAACCAATATGCAAACCTTTGTTTTACATATAAAGCTATACCTCCTACACGCATGTATAAGTAGTACCATTTCATCATATTCATTTATACTTCTTTGCAAACCTAAACAATATATGAATCAAACAGTAAACAAGAAACACAACAGACACAGAAAATAAGTTATAAAAAATGTTTATATTTATTTATTTATTTGCTTTTGGTAACTGGGTGGGTGCACTAGACATAGAGATGCCCATTTTTAGGCATGACTCGGGAGGATACAAATCAAACACATGAGCAAAAACAACAATGTGACGCAGCACATAGAATAAGTCAGACAATGCGCAGGTGGGCAGAAAATACAGACTTATTAGCAAACAGTGAAAGTACAGAGTTATACAAAGTCAAAATATAAACAAAATACAGTTAGGAGATGTTCAAATTATAGACAAATGCAGGACAAGTACAGAATTGGCCTGTTCAGGTGTTATGTACAATATACAGTAAGTGCTGTTAACAAGGCCAATACACATAGTGAGAAAGAAGGGGGAGAGGAGCGCAGAGAGAAGGGCAGAAGTGGATGAAAGAATGCAGAGGAAGAGGGGAAAGTAAGTAAGATAAAGTAACATGAGAGATAGAGAGAAAATGGATGAGCTTAAGGTGGACGGAAGCACATGCAGGGATTAGATGCAAGTAGATGTTCGCGGTGAAGTTTCTTGAAACCAGCATGTGTAGGGGCTAGGGGAATAGATTGAGGGATAGAATTCCGATACTTAGGGACAGCATAAGAGAATGCTCATGCACCCATGGTGGTTTTGCCTCTGGGGATGTAAAGAGGGGTCATTAGACCGGAGACCATAAGAGGGGATTTGGGAGTATAGCAAAGAGGGAAGGGATTGAGGGAGGCCTGATCTTGTTATACACTCCAATAGGGGCTGTAGGACAGTAGACGGTGAACAGCAGGGCTGGGCCATCTTAGGTTAGCATAGAGCTGACAGTGGTGTTTATACCGTGGAGAAGCGGAGGCGAAATGGCAAATGTTATTATAGGTGGTGTCCCATTTATGAAGGGAGGTCTTGGTGGTGCCTAGGTAGGTGACTGAGCCATATGCCAATGCTGGGATCAGGAGGCCTCATGCCACAGCAAGCCTAGCTGATGGAGTGAAGCCATAGCTTGTATGGTAGGCTCCCCCTATTTTTGCATTAAAAGATTTGCAAGTAGCAGTGATGTGGAGATCGAACTCCAGGGATTCATCAAGAAGACCACTCAGGTATTTGAAGGAACTAGTACAAACTGATGGGGAACCATCAGCACAAGATATTTGAAGGAATTACGATTCACTTTGAGTCTGGCAGGAGAGCCCAGGAGCATGGCATGGGTTTTGCTAACATTAAGAACAAGGTTATTTTCAGTTAGCCAGGTTTGTATGTTTAGGAAGTCCAGTGCAAGGAAGTTGTTGATATCCGAGACATTTCTGGCACTGTGGTAGATAATGAGGTCATCCACGTAGAGCAAGGAAGAGCAGGTAGGTGCCAGCAATGGGAGTTCGTTTATGAAAATAGTATAGATCAGGGGACCAAGTATTGATCCCTGAGGAATGCCAATATGTATGGATGAATAATCAGACATGGCTGCATTAAAAGCTACAGCCTGCTTCCGACTGGATAGATAGCTGTTGAACCAGTTCACCGTATCAACTGAAAAACCCAAGGAACAGAGCATATTAAGGAGAAGAGAATGATTAACCAGGTCGAAAGCCTTGGTTAGATCAATGAAGATTGCACCTGTCAAGTGACCAGTTTCCATAGCAGCATAGATGTCGTTGGTAAGTTTAGAAGGGCAGTAGAGGTGCTGTGGCCTCTGCGGAATCCATGCTGGGAACCGGAGAGGAGATTGTGTTTCTGAAGATACGCTATGGTTTGGGTCACAACTAACTTTTCCAGGATTTTACTGAGCACAGAAAGGATAGCAATAGGTTGATAGTTAGACATGTCTTTGGGATAACCATTTTTAAGGATAGGAGCTATTTTAGCTGTCTTCCATATTTCGGGAACCGTACCATGGCATAGCGACAGGTTAAAGATTTTAACAAGGGGGTAGGCTATGAGAGGGGCAGCAGCTTTCAAGTGTCTAGGTTCCAAACTATCAGCACTGGAGCTAGTGGTGTCTGAGATGGAGAGTAGAAGCTTTAGGACTTCGGTTCTATTGATGGTCCGGAACCAGAATGACGGGCGAGAGAGCAGGGGTACAATATCCATGGGAAGGAGAGTGGGGTGACCAGAGGGGAAAGAGGTCGAGTAGCTAGATAAGTCTGAGAAGTGGCAGTTGAAAAGTTAGCAATGGTCACCAGATTGTTACAATGCACACCATTTAGTAACATGTCATTTGAGGTGGTCGATTTATTGGCTCCAAGGAGAGTTTTAATAATGGACCAGAAATTCTTGGAGTCCCCTGCAGCTTTTATTAACAATTATTTACAGAAAGAGCTTTTATCTAGGTGAGTATATCTTTTGCAGGAGTTCCTCAGGGCCCTATAGTGATTGTAGTCTGCCTGAAGCCCTGAGGCCTTAAAACAGTGCCAGCTTTTGTCCCTGACCCTGAGTTGGGTAAGAAGATCCTTAGAGAGCCATTTAGTTTGTGTACCTCATATACAGTGAGTGACACGGGGAGCAAGGTGGTCCTGGAAGCATCCAAATTTTGTAAGGAAGTAGTCTAGGGTTGACTAAGCATTAGAGGAGGCAAAGATGAGTAACCAGTCAATCCTAGAGAGGTCCTGCATAAGTTGTACCTGATTAAAGTTGGCCAGACTTTAGAAGGTGATAAGTTTTGGAGGTAGAGAAGGTTGTCTGGCAGCATGCCAGATGCAGAAGATTGGGGAGTGGTCACGTATAGCATCTGCAAGTGTACCAACTGAGACTATACCATCAAGATGGTTCGTGAGGACCCAGTCAATTAGAAAACTAGATCGAGGGGGGGCCATGACCCTAGTTGGGTCAATGATTAATTGGTGGATGTCATGGCCTTGTACCAAAGTGTGGATGGACTGACTGGATTTACCAGGCCAGTTTAGGTCTAGGTCACCCAAAATGAGGACCTCTTTATGTCCGATGGCTGAGTCCACCTGTGAAAGGAGTTCCTCAAGACCAGTGATGCCACCAGTGGGAGGGTTATAGGCACATAATGTGTGTGACCTCTTTGAGCCCAGATGAAGGGTAGCATGGATTGTTTCACAGTGTGAGAGGATGAAAGGGACATTATGGTGTAATTAGAGGTGAGATTTATAGAATATAGCAACACTCCCCCATGCTTTGAAGAGGACCTGTCTTTCCTAATTATTTTGTAGTTAGGTATCTGGCACAGGTGATCAGGGGTTGAGGGTTTTAGCCAAGTCTCAGACAAGCATAAAATGTCAGGGTTATATTGAGTAGCCCATGCCTCAAGTTCAGAAAAATTATGGGGGAGGCTCCTGATATTCACACGAACAATGCACAGACCCTTAACATCACTCCACATAGCATCAGTGTGAGAGATGTTACCTCCAGGTCCTGGGTTAGTTCAATATCCCCTGCTAATATTAGTACAAGGAGTAGCAAGTACCACAGATTACAGTGGATGAAAGTGGTCGGTATGGTTGGGATGTGAAGAGCAGAGTTAAAAACTATATAGGCAACATGGTAAATTATCCTGTTAGGGACAAAAAGTGTTGCGGTGGCTAGGGGCAGATGAGATTGTATTAGCATGCTGGAAAATGTGCAGTCATTAGGTTGTATGTAATGGCCATTCCTGGAGGGTGGACAACTGACCACTGGGATCCATAAGAAAGGAACAAGAATAGAAACTACTAGGAGTAATACATGAGGATATGGAGCCATGCAATTAGACAGAGAGAAGGCCATAGTTGTAAAGGGTACGTAGCACGGTGGTGGTTAATTAGAATTAGGGATTAGGGAAAAAGAGGATTTTGTGCAGTGAAATTAAGCAATGAACTGAGTAAACAGACTGGAAATGAGGAGGATAATCAGCTTGAGATATGATGCAGGCACCCTCTAGTGGCGATGTAGAATAAGCTGCAAGTGGGAACGTGAGTAGATAGTTAAAACATCACTCCCTCTGGGTGTGGCTAGCCACACACCATATAATGAAGGCCAGCCAAGGGTGGGTGGGGAGCAGCCACAAAGTGGCTGCGGGAAGAAGCGACAAGCCAACCATTCACTACAGGAGCCCTGACCCAACTAAGAAGCCTAGCAGGGAGGAGAGTCCTGAGTTTGCTGATATCACAGTGCTTGAACTTACCTAATGTGCTAAACATACAGGGGGTTGAATTTACCTATGCAGTGGTTTGAATTTACCAGCGTTTCACTAAATATCAGAAATTGCTGCAAGTTAAGCACTGCTAGCCGGATTGATTTGCTCCTAGTGCAGAGGTCCTAAATGCCGAGTGCTGCTTGGAGAAATCCGATTTGAAAATTGTGCCTGACAATTCTAACAGCAGCAGTGCAACCATAAAAGCTTGAGCAAATTAATAATTAGAGCTGAGCTAGCAGCACTACCCTAGCTTAATCAATTTGTTATAACTGAATTTACTTCCGAGTGCTACTCGGGGAACCTGATTTAAAAGGCACAAGAAATTTCTAGCAACAGCAGTGCGACCTAGAGCTTCAGCAAAATCAAGCTAGGAATTGAGCTGTCAGCACTATCTTTTTAAACAAGTTGTTAAATTTGTAATTACTTTGTGTCCACACCAGGTATAAATTCTAAAAGTTAATTAGCACAAAGGTAGAACTCTGTTGTAGTGAAAATAGCGATAGCTGGTGCCCGATGATACAATTCAGGCTAAAAAAGTGCCAAGATTTAAATGGAGGACAAAGGCAGGAACAAACGTTCCTAAGCAAGGTTCCAAGAGCTGTGGTGGCAAGATTACATTTAGGTCTTTGTGTAGGCGATGGCTCTGCTTGCTCCAGGGCAGGGTGCCCTCCTGAGCAGGGGCTAATGAGAGAGAAGAAGGATAGCAACCAGTTTAAATAGGGTTCGGGCAGGAGATGGGCAGTAATTTGAGGAGGTAGAGGGAGGGGGAGAGAAGGAGGAGTAAGATAAAGAGAGAGAGAGAGAGAGAGAGAGAGAGAGACAGAGAGAGGGAGCAGAGAGAAAATACAGAGGTCAAGCACTTTAGAGAAACTTAGATCATTCAGGGGAAAAACAGCTCAAGACAACAGGAGAAAAATTAACAACAGTACTGTAAATATGCTGTATAAAATAAAGGTGGTCCTTAAGGCAAGTGCACACAAAATCAGTGACTGTAACTAATACAATATAGACATGAGGGTGCAGTACATTCAGAGCATAATATGGTCATACTGTGTTAATGTCCCCCTAAAAAGTTATTTACATGGGCCAACCATCTGTTACAGGAGCCCTGACCCAGCTAAAGAAGCCTAGCAGGGAGGTGAGTCCTGAGTCTGCTGATATCATCTATGATGCTTGAATTTACCTAATGTGCTAAATATACAGGGGGTTGAATTTACCTATGCAGAGGGTTGAATTTACCAGCGTTTCATTAAATATCAGAAATTGCTGCAAGTTAAGCACTGCTAGCTGGATCGATTTGCTCCTAGTGTAGCGGTCCTAAACGCCGAGTGCTGCTTGGCGAAACCTGATTTGAAAATGGTGCCTGAAAATTCTAACAGCAGCAGCGCAACCTTAAAAGCATGAGAAAATTAATAATTAAAGTTGAACTAGCAGCAATATCCTTGCTTCATCAATTTGTTATAACTGAATTTACTTCTGAGTGCTACTCGGAGAACCTGATTTAAAAGGCATAAGAAATTTCTAGTAGCAGCAGCGGCGACCTAGAGCTTCAGCAAAATCAAGCTAGAAATTGAGCTGGCAGCACTATCCTTTTAAACAAGCTGTTAAAATTGTAATTACTTTGTGTCCATGTCAGGTATAAATTCTAAAAATTAATTAGCACAAAGGTGGAACTCTGTTGTACTGGAAATAGCGATAGCTGGTGCCCGATGATACAGTTCAGGGTAAAAAGGCACCAAGATTTAAACGGAGGACAAAGGCAGAAGCAAATGTTCCTGAGCAAGGTTCCAAGGTCTGTGGTGACGAGATTACCTTTAGGTTCTGTTTTAAAGAAGGCCAAATTGCACAACTCACTCAGTCTCATAACATTACTGTGTAATTCATCACAGAAGTAAATAAAAAGTTTTACAAAAATGGTATGAGACTGACTAAGGCAATGTTCCTGGGGTGGGCAAAAACCAAATGCAGTAAACAACTAACAAGCTATGGACACCAAAGCAGCGTATCCTAAGATTGATGCTATAGTGCATTACTATGCTGTAATATTTTAACATCAAGCGCATCTGGAAAAATTCCTCACCCGACCCCTTAATAAAAGCGATTAAAAAAAAAATCAGGAACATACCTTGAACTGAGATTGAGCAGAGTGTGATTTACTATGCTCTTGCATAAATAGCAAATAATTAATATCACATTGTATACAACAAACCTTTCAAATAAATGAATGCAATGACAAAACAAATAATATAATTATTCAGTTAAATATTTGTTATTAGCAATATGATTATTACAATGTTTCCTAAGAATTATTCATATGAAAATATGAATTATAAACAGTAGCAACTGAAAAGATTTCTAACAATGTTAGATGATTACTAAATATGCTACATATTTATCCTTCCATGCAACATCAGAAAACATGCTATTCAGACAGTGCAGTACTGAAATTTAACAAGCTCTAATGTTTAAGCTATGTGCAACACAACAAGAATACAGTTATGCAAGTACTATATAACTGTCACAATTAAAAAAAACATTTAATATTACTTTTTTTATAGAAAAGAGTACAGAGAGTTTATAGAGGTGCACATAGTTCTAGCAAATGTTGTAACCTTTTTACACATACACAATATTAACAGCAACTATTTATTACACATATTCTGTGTGACAGGCCTACATAGCAATGTGCTGTTCTCACCACTAAGTAAAGTTGACAGCAAAGTGCCACCTCAAGTGGACACTAGACAGGTGTTAGTGAGAGGCAACCTGTATATATAAAATATCAGGTATGTCCTTACTGTACTTGAAAAAGTATTGCACAACAACATGTGTGCAAACACATGTAAAGCTGCAGTGGCCGCATTCTAGCACAATCTATCCTCATGCATCACCAGACAGATGTGAAACATGTACATAGTGTACACAATGAACAAGAAACGTTGCTGACCAAACATAGTTATGTTTCTCAATGTAGTAAATGTACACTGCACTGACATACAATGGTGTGACAGCAGTCAGAGCATATTCTATGTCACATAGTGCAGCAGTGCAGAAATGAACAGATTAGTACAACAGAACTACATAGGCATGAAATGTCAATATACAGTTTATAAGATTTTGCCACAGTCAAAGCAAGTGTTGTATGTCATGTGACTATGCATCCAGCCCACACCGATTCAGGCCCACTTAGGCTGTATTTTAGCAAAAATCACAGCAACACCTATATTAACTGTTGCCATCATAGGTATCTGCATGTACCTAATCTGTTTCTGCTGCTATTCATAAACTGATATGAAAAGAGCTGCACATGTACAGGGAAGGTTACACAGAACACTGTTATGAGTACTAGAGTGTGTTAAACAGAGTAAAAACACATTTCCATCTATTTCTCTTCTGCCCGGTGAAGGTTATTGTAATTTTTGAGAACCAGGAGTGGACTGAAGCATCTTTTATGTTCTGAGGTAATCTCTGTTTAAAAGTGCTCATGTAGGCCGGCCCAGTGGCGCTGGGGGTGCTTGTGCTGGCGGCTGGAGATCACGGAGATCCACACCGCTAAGGAGGAGTATAAAGAAAAATACGATAAAAAAAAAAGTGCTTATGTAGTCATTGCATTCCATCCAGCCATTGCGGTACCTCAGCCTCTTTCATCCACAAAATCAGTGATCAGTGTGCCAATGCATAGATAGTCCATTTGCATCAAATCTCTGCAAGACTAGAAGAAGATATTGAGAAGAGGTTCTAAGTATTATGGACTGAATACACTCTCCTCCACACTAGGTACACCTCCAGCTACACTCTGCATTCCTGAGCAGTTGCCTGAACTTCACAGAATGTGCCTATGGAACATACAGTGAAATCCTCAGCATGTTTTCTGCTACTTCTTTGTGTGAATGTCGACAGGACAGGCAAGTGTACTTTGTCACATAGGTGACAGTAAAGTACTATCACATTAAGATGTGATCTGATTCCAAGCAGTTAATGATAGCCATCATAAACTCAATCACATCTTGCTGGATGTTATTGGAGAATGTTTGATGGCCATCATATCCACCCAACACAAGTCATAAGGGTGTCAGAGTCTGTATGCTATTGTCATACTACTGTGCCTATGCTGTGAGACCTCCTTGTGTGGTGAGACAGTATGGGCAGTAGGAGCGAGCATCACATAGCTATAAAACTAACTTCGCACTACTAGGGTACAGCCTTTTGAGATCACATGGAGACCACTGAGCAGTATCCAGGGCAGGAAATAGTCTGGGACTTGTAGTTCTTTTGCAGCCCCGAGGACTACATGTTCCCGAGTCTGGAGAGGCTCCGTAAATAGAGGAATAGTGCACTTGGTGTCATACAACAGTTGACTAGTGTACTTCTGCTATTTGTTGTAATTTAAGCTTTACCACAGTGGTTTAGCTGTCAGGCACTGGGACCTTTGATTTTTGTTTTAAATACTTATTTTAACTTGTTGAGGGATTACCTTTTGTGCTCACCCGACGTACTTCCGGGTGTGAGACCATTTAAGGGCACGCTCCGTGAGTGCTGGCTCATATTACTGTGCCTACACTGTGAGATCTCCTTGTGTGGTGAGACAGTACAGGCAGTAGGAGCGAGCATCACATAGCTATAAAACTAACTTCACGATACTGGGGTACAGCCTTTTGAGATCACACAGAGACCACTGAGCAGTATCCAGGGCAGGAAGTAGTCTGGGGCTTGTAGTTCTTTTGCAGCCCTGGGGACTACATGTTCCCAAGTCTGGAGAGGCTCCATAAATAGAGGAATACAGCACTTGGTGTCCTACAACAGTAGAATAGTGTACTTCTGCTATTTGTTGTAATTTAAGCTTTACTGCAGCAGCTTAGCTGTCAGGCACTGGGACCTTTGATTTTTGTTTTAAATACTTATTTTAACTTGCTGAGGGATTCCCTTTTGTGCTGACCCGATGTACTTCTAGGTGTGAAACCAAATTAAGGTACACTCCACAGCGCCTGTGGATGGCCTTGTGAGACGAGCACGTCTTGCGCGGCGTGTCTGCAGTGTCCCAGTGTTAGCAGGGGTAGAAAGGCCAGGAGGTATATGTAGTAAAAGTTGAGTAGGTGATAATTGTGCAGCATTTAAGTCAAGTAAAGTGAAACAGATACGTAGAATGGCAACAAGAATTATTACTCTAGATGGGGATAGGGCACTAAAATGCCAAAAATGTGGTATGTTTACACTTTTGGACAAAGACAAATCTGATATAGGCCCCATTTGCACTAATTGTCTCTATATAATCACATTGAAGCAAGAGTTAGTTGAACTACATCTTAAATTAAAGGACGTTATACGTAACCAAAAAGACATTCAGCAATTAATGAACAACATTGTTAACCCTTTACCACCTATCCAGCACAGGGAGCAGGAGGAGGTGATTATTGGGGGCAGTAATCAGAGTAATCTATTACCTGTACCTGTTGAGTCTGTAGCACAAAGTGCTATTGGGGATGGAGGTACAAAGAGAAAGGAAATAGATGTTGATTGGTCAGATGATGACAGTTTCGAATGGACAACAGTAACAGGCAATAAATCAAAAAGAGGTAGAATGGCCATGGACTTCTCACTACTGCTCAATAATCATTATTCTGTATTGAGTGATTGGGAAGATAGTATTGATATGGAAGATGTTACAAATATATTTGAGGAAATGGCTCCCACTAATCGCCTAGAGAATATACCAGTCGTCAAACCTATGACAAGTGATAATAACACTAAACACACAACAAATACCCAAGTCCCCATGTCCATGGAAAATAAAGATAATGATACAGTCAGTCCTACTGCCAATGAGACTATGACTATAATTGAGGTCCCCCCACAAGATCTTTTGGAAAATGAAATATTGCAATAGGTGTTTGTACTTGGAGACTCAATGATTAAACATATTGATAGGCATATATGTAATCCTGATAAACAGAACAGAACATGTAGTAGCTTTAGAGGAGCCACCATATCTGATATTACAATGATGGTTACTGATATTTTGAGAAATGGTGGGAGCAAACCAATCATCATTATACACTCTGGTACCAATAATATCAATAGATATAATATAGAAGATATAAAGAAAAATGTTATTATATTGAGTGAAATCTTGTTGGCCAGAGGTTGTGATATTTCCTTTTCCAAAATATTACCAGTTCCACGAGCAACTGATGCGATGACTAGTAAAATTAAAACAATCAACAATTGGCTTAGACAGTGGTGCCTTAACAAGGACTTTAATTGTATTATACACTGGGAGGATTTCGATGATAGGCAACATTTATTTGCATGGGATGGTCTGCACCTAAATAAAAGGAGAAGTAACATACTGGGGAAGAAATTTTCCAAAAAAATGTCTAATTTTTTAAACTGAGTAGCAGGGGGAGGGTATACGGCATAATAAAGCCCTAAGGTCCAAAGGTAACAATATTTTCTTTACTAATGCAAGAAGTTTAAACCTGAGAAAAAAATTGGAATTAGAAGCACTAATGATTTTTCACGATTTACATATAGTAGCAATTACAGAAACATGGTGGGACCAGGATTCTGATGGTATTATGAATATATCTGGTTATGGACTTTACAAAATGAGAAGGACGGGAAAAAGGTGGTGGTGTCTGTATATATGTACATGAGTCAGTCCAATCTTCTATTATTGAACCTCCCTCTGACCCTAATATCATGTTGGAATTAGTTTGGGTTAAAATTACACTCATAGGTAGAGCACCTATTATCCTGGGTAATTGTTACAGACCACCAGTGGCAAATATTGAATACAGTCAAGACCTTAATGAGGAAATTTTTAAAATGTGCTCATTGGGAGATGTGCTATTGATGGGTGATTACAATTATCCAGGAATTAATTGGTTGGACCTGAATGGTTCTGCAGTAAAAGAATGTGACTGTATTGACTTATGTAGTAACAGTGGGTTAGACCAACTTATTGACTAGCCAGCAAGGGATGGGAATATATTGGATTTGTTATTGACTAATATCGAGGATGAAATAGAAAATATAAATATAGGACCAGCATTAGGTAACAGTGACCACCTTACTATTGGATATCACCTAATTAAAGGGAAACTCTATTCAGGTCCCAAAATCTGGATAAAGGACTACCTTAAAGCCGATTTTTCTAAAATTTGTCCGATGATCTCTGCCATGGATTGGGAGATGGCTATTGGTTCTGAACCAATACAAAATGCCTGGGATAACTTCAGAGAAATCTTACTTGAGATAGAAGACCTTTTTGTTCTTACCAGGGCTAAATATAACAAAATGGGTAAAATCCCAGTGTGGACAAATACTAAGATTAATAAATCAATCAAGCATAAACAGAGATTATTTTGCAAATTTAAGTCAAAAGCCACTGAAGAAATAAGGAAGGTGGGTTGTCTTAAAAATCAATATTTTTTTACAACAGTTTATTTTTTTAATGAAATGCCTAAATATTTTGTTTTTACTTTATCTATACATGTATAATTTTAAATAGAATGAAAGTATTTATGTAAATGTATAACTTGTTATTTTAATTTAAAATGAATATGAGCCATTTTTTCTTCATGTTAAAATTTCTTTTTTCTTTTCAAATACTTGCAATCACATGTATCAGAATTTAAATTTTCTATGAAAACAGTAAAAGCAATCAAAAACATCCACCATAGTGTCTCAACACTCATTTATAATCCTTCAGAAATACATGTCTTATTTAGTGGTTAGCAGGAGCATGAGCCCAAGAACAGTGTGTCACTCTGTGTGTCTGTGCATGTGTGAAAGCGCAAGAATGATAGTGCTCAGTATGGTGTGGGGGGTGGAGAAAGGCAATGGTAGTGGCATACACCCAGTAGAGGTGTGTGTGTGTATATCCTGCAAGGGGGGTAGGATGGTAGTAGTGTGCAGCAGAGGGGTGGGCAGGGGGTGCTACTGGTGTGTAGAGCATGTGCTGGGGAAGGGGGGGTGACAGTGACAGGTAATAGCATTGGTGTGTGGGTTGGGGAGGGGTGGTGGTAGGGAGTGGGGTGTATGGAGTGGTAAGCAAGAGGAAGAGGGTCATGCAGAGGAGGAAGAGGTAATTGGTTTGGCATGAGTCCAATAGGACTGTGTGGGAGGATGGGGAGGATTTTAGTGGTGTGTAGGGAGGGGGTAATGGAGGGCATAGAGGTAATGGTACTGGGGTGGGGGAGGGGATGGCAATGGTGAGTGGATAGTCCCAGTAGAGATGTCGTGTCTTGTTGAGGGATGGTACTGGAGTGTTGCAGGAGGGAGGGCAAAGAGGCAATGTTATTACTGTGTGGTGTGTGGGGGAGGTGGAGGGGTAATTGTTGTGTGTGTGGTGGTTTGGTGTGTGTGGCAGGTGGGGATGGGAGCAGATGAAGGTGGAGTACAAGGTGTTAGCAGACAGTATGGGCCAGGGAGAGGGGAGGAGGAAATGTTAGTAGCATCAGCCCAGGAGCGGTGTGGGTGTGAGTGTGCAGAGACATGGTACTGCTGGGTAGGGGTGGGAGGGTTAGGAAGGGGTGGAGGGGGACATATAATGTTTCTGCTGTTTGGTGTGGGGAGGAGGTGGAGGAACGTAGTAGAAGGAGAAAGTAGGGGAGAGGGGAGAGTGGGAAGACTAAATGGCAGTGCCATGGGGCCAAGATGGGTGTGTATTTGTGTATGGTAGTGGTGGGAGGAGAGGGGACATGGTACTGATGTGTGTGTGTGTGTGTGTGTGTGAGAGAATTCTACTGGTGCCATGGGATGGGGAACGAGGAAATGAGCGTATGCAGTCATACTAGACACAGAGGGTTGGGAGGGAATGGTAGTGCAATGTCCTGGGGGGAAGGTGAGTGGTTAGGGATGGTATGGAGTGTTATGAGAGTAGGAATGCATGTGAAGGGGGCTGAGGGGATGGTAGTAGTATGAGCACAGGAGGTAGGGGTGTGTGTGTGTGTGTACGGGGGTATGGTACTGATGTGTAGGCTATGTGCTGAGGAAGAGGGAGGAGAGAGGGGTCTGTATGTGTCTGCGTCGCTGTGTGTTTGTGTATGGGGTGGGATGCTGGGGGAGAGGGAGTACTAGTAGTATATACAGCATGTGCTGGGGAAGAGGGATGAGTGGATGGTGACAGGTAATGGCACAACTGTGTGGGTTGGGGGGAGATATGGAGTGGTAAGAGACATTCCCAAACTTCTGTTGCTGTGCTATCATCACAAAACTGATGCAGTAACAGATTTGTCCCAATCAGTGCCCCTTTCTTCTTTTAGAAACTATGATGTAACTCATTAGTGGTATGTGTTTGTGGTAGCATGGGCCCTCTGAGCCCTGTGTTCCCTTAATGTTATCAATTTTTTATGTAATGGTATGTGTGTCTCATAGCACAAGACCTCCAGGCCCTGTGCTCCTACTTACACATAAAAACAGAGCCATACAGCACCCCCATAGTACTGAAAAGGAACCCTTGTAACATTTAGTTGCCAATATCTCTGTAACTGTAGCAAGTAGGAAACAAATTCCGATACAGGTGTAATCTATGACTTCCAAACTACTTGTTTTGCCTTAGTTCACCTGTGATCTAAGCTGCTGGTAGCAAAAAATCCATATATTGCTTCGTTTTTGAGATACAGGCACCAAAAGGCAATGTTATCCTATAGGAAATTTCTCAGCTTTGGGACACTGTAACTATGAGACTGTTGAATATTTTGTGACCAAACCACCAAAGAGAACTTCTGTGGAACACAGCTTGCCACCCTGCAAATTTCAGCCCAAAGCACAGCACACCTTGCCACAATGAAGTAACAAAAAAAACAACACATAAGAAAATGTTTTTGAGCAGTAGTTCCACAACAACTTCTATGCATTTGCGGCACTCCTATCTCTATAATGGGTGTTTGTTGCGCACAAAAAATTTTAACTCTGTGACCTTACTTTCTGTCCGAGCTCATGATTGCGCACACATAAAATGTGTTTGCGTCAACAAAATGGCAAACTCAAGTTTCAAAAGCACATTTTCAGACCCCATGCTGAAAAACTAATACCAGGGTCATGTTCCCTAGGTCCTGATTAGGTAAACACAACTGTTGGTGTTTACCAAAGGCCATTAATTTTTGAATTACAACATTTTTTATCTCTCGCTAACTGTAAACAAGATGGCGGCAGCACAAAAACAAATTCAGGAAGCACGACAACAAAATTGTGTGCGCAAAAGTTATAATGGGACATGAAAAACTTGAATAACTTTTGAACGGATTAATATTTTTTCACCAAATCTTCAAAAGGCACCAGTTCAACCCAGGCCACATATATACATGCAGATTTGAATCCACTCAGATGCATTCTTCAGTCCATTATGGCTGACTGCAAAATGTGCAAAAGTTGACCGTTTTTCACATTTTAGATGCTGTACAGTTCCACAACCATACATCTGACCAGAACCAAACTTCAGATCGAGACCTATAGTTGGAGGCCATGCATGCTTAATTTCAGGCAAATCGGACCAACGGTTGCAATGTTATTAAAGTGCAAATTTTGGGGTTTAACATAGAAGTGACTCGCAACACTAACTATACCTGCCCTACTGGGCAGATATATATATTACACTATCTATATATATTTACACTATCTATCTATCTATCTATCTATCTATATATATATATATATATATATATATATATATATATTTTAGAGGCAAAAACTCTGTTTAATGCATCAGTTAGAGTTGTTCCACAGTGACAAATATGAGAAATTTGGTGTTAGTGTTGAAAACCCACCTTACACCCCTCAGCCCGCCCCACCCAACCCGGCAGGGTCGTGTAGCGCGGCCCAACTCTCACCCCATCACATCGTGAACAAGCTGAGGCATAGGAGAATGGGGTGAGAGTTGGGACCGGCGACCCCAGGCACCTCGATGCGGTTGGGTGCGGGTGAGCTGAGGGGGATACTGAGGGTTTCTTCTTTCAATTTCCTCACTTTATCACTGTGGGTTTTCTTTTCTTTGATGCATTAAATGAGTTTTGCCTCTAATTTCCTTCTTTTGAGAATGAGGACTATAAATAGTGAATGGAATGTGGTGTTGGGAGAGTGGGGCCCTTCGTGCCCCACGCTCCCACCACGTGATTTTTTGTGACATAGTAATGGAAACAGCAATGTAAATGCAAGTGGTAATGGTTACACACATGGTGACACAAACATAAATTGTAAAGCAAGCGTTAATAGAAATGCAGGTACAAAGTGATGCCAAAGCGAAAAGTGATGCAAACAGAGACGCAAGCGCATACGGAAACTCAACTGGTAACACGCTTGCGGTCACGGTACAGCTATTGTAAATGCAAATGATAACTGTGACAGGAACAATAACTGCAGAAAACAGAAATGGAGCATAAGCGCAGAAGTGCATATGGAAATGTATACCGTAATACAGACGTCACGGTACCAAATTTCTAAACGGAAATAGTAACAGTAACAGCAACAATAATGCCACAGGAAACAGAAATGCAAGTGCATATGGAAATGCAACCCGTAATGCACATGGGCACGGGAATGCAATTAGAAATGCAAATGGTAATGGTAAGAACAACGATGACGCAAAATGAAAGACAAACGCAAATAGAAATGGAAGGGCAGCCACCAACAGAAATGGTAATATGCACAGTGACACTAAGTGAAACACAAACACAAACAGTAGTGGAGACAGAAATGGTAACAGTAATGCAAATGCAAGCACGAATGGAAATGTAAAGGGTAATGCACACGGTGGCGTACACGGGAACCCTAATGCAAACGGGCATGGAAAGAGAAGTGTAAAGCCTACGTGTAACAGTAAGTGGAGTGCACACCCTATTTTTTCCCAAAGCTCCACTGAGAAACACAGTGAAAACAAAGAATGTATGCACAGTAATGGGCCTCGGAGCAGAAAACGAACAGTTGTAATACTAAATTGCTAATATCTCAGTAACCGTGCGACATAGGGGAAAAAAATCAAACGATTCATGTTTCCTGGCTAGGTTTTCACTAAATGAGTAGCCCAAAGGGCTACACATTTTTGCGATGAAAATTTTGTATCTCGCACTGTTTCTCAGATACGAGCCCCGGAAGGCGTGGCAGAGCCCCACCATGTTAGTCAATGGGAAAAAATGTTAACTTCAGAGTACCATAACTTTGCATCCATGCAATATTTTTGCCACCTAACCACCAAAAGGCACATCTGTGAGATGTTGGCTGCCTTCCCTCCAAATTTCAGCCCAAAAGACCAAACCGTTGTTTTGCAGCAGGGTGACAAAGAATTCCTATCATTTTGGCCATAGACTAGAAAAGTAGTGTCATGATTTGCACACTTTTCACAAAAATTTGCAAAAGTGTTGCAAATGTGACACTACTTTGCGACACTACTTTTCCCCAAAAATTCTGAAAACATATTGTTGGGGTGTTTAACCCCAAAATAAAGACATGGCTAGCATTCTGAGGGTCTGACTAGGTGAACACAAAAAGAATTGTGTTCCTAGAGGGTCTCAATTTTAAATGGCAAGCATTTTTCAGATCAGTAACTGAAAACAAAATGGCGGATTTGCAACACTACTAGGGTCATTTGCGACACTAAAAAGTGCATTTGCAAAAGTGTCTAATTTTTTAACTTTTTCCATTGACTTATAATGGGAACTTGTTTTTTGAATAACATTTGAACCGTTGAATATTTTTTCACAAAATCTTCAAAAGGCACATTGGGGACCCTGGCCGCACGCTCCCTGATGTTTTGGACTGGTCACGCAAACCGTGCAACCTGTAGGTGCGAGCAAAGAATGTGCCAAAAAAGTAAATGCACACCGGAATGTAACTTAATAACTCCTCAACTGTATATCAACTGGTACAAAAGTTGGCAGATCCTAAGATCTGTGGTTACACCCTGAGCCTGCCAAATTTCAGGCAGATCCATTGAATGGTGGCAAAGTTATTAAGGTGAAAAGTTTCACCATTTAACATTAAATGGGGTACTCAACCCTAACTATGGTAGCACTACCACTATCATAATAAATATATATATATATATATATATATATATATATACATACACACACACACACACACATTTACCGTGCTACCATAGTTAGGGGTTGAGTACTTGCGTTTAAGGTTAAAGGGTCAAATTTTGCACCTTAATAACTTTGCCATCGTTCAACAGATTTGCCTGAAATTTGGTATGCATGGTTGGGCAAGATAGAGCTTGGGATGTGCCAAGTTACGTACCAGTCAGATATACAGCTGTGGAGTTAATTAGCAATAACGAATTGCACAATTATGCTTTTTTTGGTGATTTCTTTGCTCTCACCTACAAGTCGCATAGTTTGCGCCTATGGTCCGAACTTCAGGAACATGCGTAGAAGTGCCAATATGCTCCTTCATAGATTTTGTGAAAAAATATTAAATGGTTCAAAAGTTATTCAAAAAACAAGTTCCCATTATAAATCAATGGGAAAAGTTAACAGAAGTTTGAAAGTGTCGCAAATGCAGTTTTTACTTTCACAAATGGCCCTTTTACTGTCGCAAATCCACCATTTTGTTTTCAGTTGGTGATCAGAAAAATGCTTGTCATTTAAATTTGGGACCCTCTAGCAACCTAATTCTTTTTGTATTCACCCAGTCGGACCCTGATGATGCTAGGCATGTCTTTATTTTGGGGTAAAACACCCCAAAAATGTTTTTCAAATTTTTGGAACAAGTATTTTCGCAAAGTACTTTTGCACTTGCGACAATGTCGAATGAATTTGCGAAAGCTTTCGCAAAGTTCAACAGTACTTTTCCAGGCTATGGCAAAATGACAGCAATTTTTTGCCACGCTGCTGCAAAAGAACTGTTTGGTCTTTTGGGCTGAAATTTGGAGGGAAAGCAGCCAACATCTCACAGATGTGCCTTTCACTGGTTTGGTGAAAAAATATTACAGGGCAGCAAAGTTACTGCACTCCAAAGTTGACACTTTTTCCCATAGGATAACATTACAGCGTCCGCCGCATTACAGGAATCCTTTGCCGCCCTGCTGCAAAATAACGGTTTGGTCTTTTGGGCTGAGATTTGGAGGGAAGAAAGCCAACATCCCACTGATGGATTGGTGAAAAAATATTACAGGGCAGCACAGTGACAGCACTCCAAATTTGATGCTGTTTCCCATTGGATAACATTACGGCATCCGTCGCGCCTTTCGGGGCCCTTATCTTGGAAACGGTGCGAGATACAGACTTTTCGTCGCAAAAATGCTTAGCCCCTTAAAGCAGGAGCTAAGTGCAAAACTAGCCAGGAAAGTCATAAGTCATATGAAATTAACATTGTTTTTCTACGTTGTACGGTTCCTGAGATATAAGCAATTTAATATTCCAAGTCCTCATTTTCTGCTCCGAGGCCCATTGTTATGTATACATTCTTTGTTTTCACTGTGTTTTCCAATGCATTTTTTGGGGAAAAGAAGGGAGTGCCCTTTCGTCACTGTGCCAGTCAGCGTTTCCAGTTGCGCTTCCATTACCGTTTGAGGCACCGTTACCATCTACGCCACTGTGTGCATTATGGTTTGCGATTTCGCTTGTGCTTGCATTTGTGTTTGTGTCTTTTGGCATTATTGTTGCTGTTACCATTACCTGTTTCATTTGCATTTGTGGTACCCTGCACATGCATTACGGTCTGCGTTTCCGTACGTGCTTGCGTTTCTGTTTCGTTTCTGTTTCCTTTGGCGTTATTTTTGCTGTTACTGTTACCATTTGTGTTTACAATTGCAGTACCATGACAGTGCATATAATGGTTTGCATTTCTGTACTCGTTTGCATTTGCATTTCTCTTTCCTTTGGCATTATTGTTGCTGTTACCGTTACCATTAGCGTTAAAAATTGCAGTACTGTGCCCGTGCGCGTTTGGGTTTGCGTTTCCATACGCACTTCTGTTCCCGGTTCCATTTCTCTTTCCTTTGGCATTATTCTTCTTGTTAACTTTACCATTTTCATTTACAATTGCGGTACCATGCCTGTGCACGTTACGGTTTGCGTTTACGTGTGCGCTTGCATTCGCGTTTCCGTTTCTGTTCCTTTTCACATTCTTTTTGCTGTGACACTTAACATTCCCATTTAAAATACTGCTGCCATCACTGTTTGCATTACCAGTTGCGCTTTTGTATGCGCTTCAATGTCTGTTTGCGTCACTGTTCGCTTTGGTGTCACTTTGCACTTGCGTTTCAATCAACGTTTCCTTTACCATTTACATTTCCATTACCATGTCCACCACTGTTGACACTTCTGTTTGCATTGCTGTTCCTGTTACTATGTCACAAGACATCATGTGGTAGGAGCGCGGGGCCCGAAGGCCATTACTTTCACTATTTGTCATCATCAGTCTCAAAAAGAAGGGAAATTAGAGGCAAAAAAATCCATTTAATGCATCAGGTAGGGTTGTTCCACAGTGACAAAATGAGGAAATTCAGTGTTAGGGTTGCGCCCCTTGAATCCCCAGCCACCCCAACCCGGCGAAAGGAGTGCGCATTGGGGTCGTAGATCTAACTCTCACCCCATTCTCCTATACCTCTACTTCTTAACACATGTGATGGGGTGAGGTTGGGTCGACAACCCCAACGTGCACCTACGCCGGGTTGGAGGGGGGTCCAAGGGGCTTTCAACCGTAACACTGAATTTCCTTGTTTTTGTTGCTGTGGAACAACCCTAACTGATGCATTAAATGGAGTTGTTTGCCTCTAAGATATATATATATATAGACAAAGAACCTCTGTGTGCAAGAACTGAGGCAATGGTTACCCCAAAGGGCATTTGGCTGGGAAGCCAAGTTTCAAAGAAATACAAAATCGCACATGCCCTCACAATGCAAAGCATAATGGGATGCATATGCAAATCACCACAGAATATTATGCTGGTTCAACTTTAAGCAGAAATGCATGATGCCGAAAGGCCTCTCACACAGTTTGCAAAGGGTGCCAACAGAAGACATAGACACGTGTTTCGTCCTATTTGTATTTCTTTGAAACTTGGCTTCCCAACCAAATGCACTTTGGGGTAACCATTGCCTCAGTGCTTGCACACAGAGGTTCTTTATCTTTTAAACTGTTTTTTGTTTTAATTGGGTTCACCACAACATAACCCAGATCGACCATCTTAGGGTAGCTGGTTCATTCCACTGGGGTGTCAAACAGATGAGGCATACTGATGAGTCCTGGTAGGACGAAACACAGGTCTATATCTTCTGTTGGCACCTTTGCAAACTGTGTGAGAGGCCTTTCGGCACCATGCATTTCTGCTTAAAGTTGAACCAGCATAATATTCTGCGGTGATTTGCATATGCATCCCATGATGCTTTGCATTGTGGGGGCATGTGTGAATTTGTATTTCTATATATAAACTGTATATATATATATATATATATATATATATATATATACATATATATGAAAAAAGTGCTATTTTTACACCATTTATTAGAAGATTCAAAAATGGCTGCTATTAATTACATTTTCAGAAACCATTCTACATATATGAAGGACTATCACATTGTACAGAACTAGTATCTTTTATCATATACATATGACCAGTACCTCATTTAGTTACTGAGATCTTTGCAAACATTGATAATTTTTTCATAAACTATATGGTCTGGAAACAATAAGGATTTGTTTGACAGAAACTGAAAATTGTATTTCAAGTGCATTTTCATGATTGTAACACATATAAAACCTTCTAAAGCATGGAATATTATGAAACAACACATACCATCAGTTTGCCAGTGGAAAGAGGAATAGTTTTGTTGCTGGTACTTTTTCTGTATCATTTCTAGTTGTAGAGATATTGCAGTTTGTTTATAGTACTTCCTTACAGGGGACAGGAATTAGGGAGCACGTCAATTTGCTCCTGCAAGTTCGCACCTGGACAACCCACTCCCGACAGTTCACTCCCAATTAATTTGCTCCCATCCCTTCCCGCTCCACATCTTTTCACTCCCTGAGCAAAATCTTATAGGCTTCACAGATCAGATTGACAGTTTTGCACAACAGCAAAAAAAGTCCAATTTCACAGAAGTTACACATCACCTTGCAGAGAACGGCATTGAACATAGCAGAACTCTGGGCATTGAACTACAGCAAAAATTGTCAGCTTCACACAGAACAGGAAAGTCTTAGTTTAATAATTACCTTTTCTGTTGTCATGCGAGTGTAGCAGAACCACAGTGCTATCATGTGATGTGATGTTAGTGATGTGCTGTCATAGTAACATTCTGAGGGTTTTCAGTATTCAAAGCAGTGTGCAACACCCCCTTAGGAATTCATCAGCTGTGCATTCTTTTAGCTTTTCCAGTATTGTTTCAAGCCTTGTAGTACTGTCCTTGTATGCCCTCTTAGCAACAGTTGGGTGATTACCGGCAATTAGCTGCTCAATGTCAGCGTCCCTTTTCCTTTGAGTGCATTTTATTCCATCAATGAATTTCCACAATGTGGGTGTGACATGCACAGTATAGCCTGCATTCCTCTGTGAAATGCTTCAACAGCGTTATTTGTCTGATCCTTTTTTCAGTTACAGTATCATGATGATTCCACAACTTTATGTCATATTGTGGTAGCCTATGCCCTGTGCCCCTTCTATTCCTGCAACCAACCCAAGTGTCTGCAAAATAATTGATTATTGGCTCTAATTCTGGTGGAAAAATGTTAAGGCTTTCATCGGTGATGTCCTCAAACTGACTCACAACCTAATTTGAGGGATAGAATGCCAGGGCAGGAAAATAATGACACTTTAAGTTAAAGTCGCTGTCTTGTGCATGTTTCTGTCCTAGTCCCTCACATTGTATTTTCTGATATATGAATTGAGAAAAATGGAATAAGCAACCAACTTGAGAGGCATGAGGGAAAACAGTTTTGAAGGCTTGAACTGTGGCCTTTTCAAAATCAGTCATTATGACTGCTGGGTCAAGCCTGGGGTTGATTTCTTTTAAAGCCTGTAGTAGCATTACATATGTGTTCCTGCATTTTCTAGGTAGCAAGGCAAATATTGCAGGCTGAATACTGCCAAAGCGTTCACCAAGAAAGCAGTCCATTTGATAAAATAATGGAGGAGTGACCAGTGGCGGAGCCAGGTTTGGGAGCATTTGGGAGCCGGGGAGGCCATTTAGTCAATCACAGTCTCCACAATTGGGCACTAAGCAGTGAATAAAACTGGTGGCTTGGTGCCACTACTCACACTGGAGCAGCCAGGAGTGGTGACTGCCCCCCAGCCCTCCCTCTAGCTCCGCCACTGGGAGCGATGCTAAAGGTGTCATCTGCATACCAATGTTTGCAGTGCTCCAAAAACTGCAAGTTTGCCTCATTTTCAAACACCAGGATTCAATCAGGACTGGGACCACTATCATACAATAGAACATTAACTTTGCTACCATCTACACACGTAAAAGACCTGTAATACTGTGGTATGATAAGATCAGTTAGGCCCCGAGAGTTTGGTGGTGCACCTTGACAACAAATGCACTGTATCGTACGTTTTAAGTTGTGGTCCACCATAGTACCCTAAGCAGCCAAAGACACATGTTCTTTACAATGAAAAAGCACCTGGGCAGTGGAATCTTGGGTGCATCCAGCTCTGTCCTTAACATGATTTAGTGCCTGAGCCCTCTCCACTGCTCTTGGGTCCGGTGCATGACTGTGCTGGCTAAATGTAGATATTATTACTGGCACCTCATAAATTTCTGTATGCACTCTGGCATTGCATGTTTTTTCCTTATTAACAGCTAACTGACACTGCCAAATCACATTGCCATTGTAGCCCCGCTTGTGATGGGTGCAGACATAGTTATGTGCGTCTACCAATTTCTTTTTGTTGCACTCAGATAGAATGAACCGTGCTGACATGCTTGCAATGAGGGGTTGTGTGAGGAACGCTGGTCACTAAAGTGCTTTGTTTTTTTAACATGGTGTTCATATAAACAATTAACAATTAATTAAGTACCCAGGTTGTGATGATAAAGTGTCTGTTCAATTGTGTACAGCATACAGACAGCAGCTGATTGGTGCACTACTTACCTAATTGAAAGAATTCATACAATTAATAAAGTTATAGTGGGAGCGGGAGAGAGTTGACATGGAATGGGAGTGGTGGGAGTGAACTGACTTGGGAGCAAGTGGTTGGGAGCGAACTGACACAGAACAAATTAATGGGAGTGAATTGACATAGACCCCAGGAATTGATTACTTATGTGCACCTGTTTAAAATGTCTCTATTTTCAAAAACTATATTCATACCTCTAAAGGATCACTATTTAACTGTGCCTGAATAAAAGCTGAAGCTGTCAGTTGTGTTTTGCATTGCATTTTTTATATGGACAACATTATGTGCTGTTCTGTTCCTGGAACCAAGAATTTGGAGTTCTGACTATGTCACTTCATGGTTTTAGAAATGTGAGCATGAACGTTTTAGTACACTGCCCACAGTTCTGAAACCATGAAGTGTCAGTCAAAACTCCAAATTCTTGGTTCCATGAAAATAACTGCACAAAATGTTATCTATACAAAGAAAACAATACAAAAACCCAACTGATAGCTTCAGCTTTTATTCAGGCACAGTTAAACAGGGATCCTTTAGAGGTATGAATATAATTTATGAAAACAGAGACATTTCAAACAGCTGCACATAAGTAATCAATTCCTGCCCCTTTAAAGTGAATAGAGTGTGTTAAGCAGAGTGCAGTTTGGTACAAATATGATGCAATGGCACACAGCTGGTGGCTGCACGTTGGCTACAGTGGTAGCCAAAGTGCTGAAAGTACTAAGCATGGTGGAAAAAAAAACATGGAATGCAGCACAAAAGTATAATTGTGTCAAGTATGTTACCAGCATGTCAATAATCATGTCAGCTGTCATGTTTTTATATGATTTAGTTACTTGCTCATTACTGTATTCAGAGCTGTACCATGTTGTGCCAATTATTTTGTGACAGCCTCTGTATATTCCAGTTCCTCTGTGTTTGACATGCTGATTTCTAACTTGTATCTGTATTTTGTATTTGTACTTGTAGTTTCTCCCTTCTACCCCCTCCCCGAGTCACACCTGGAAATGAGCCTAGACTCAGCGTGACTGTCCCAGTTACCAACTTTTAAATACATACATGAATAAATAATGAACAGAAAACAGAGAACACCTGAAATAGTTGATTTGAATTACATATACTGGTAGTTTATGTTCCCTTTAAAGCTTTATCATGCTGCAAGCAAACATTCAGCATTGACAAATGTTTGTTTCAGCTAGTTGGCACAGACAACTCTTTCTCTTTAGCCAGGTCTCTTGTACATGCTTCAAACCCCCCTGAACTTGGCACCCTGCTTCTGCTGTCACTCTTCCCCCTGCTGAAATTATCTCTCCTCACTCCAGGCACTTAAGCCGTTAATGGCTTTGTTTGATGCCCTGAAACTAATTGTTGCTGTTTGCATGTTGTGTTGTATTTCTCAGCTTAGTATTGTGTATGTACCCTAAACCGTTTATCCTTGTTAATCTCTGTTTTGTGCCTCTCTCTCTCAGGATATAATACGCATTCACTGTTTACCTCCGCCTCACTGTAACCTCTCGGGGTGTGTAAAGAGAAAAATTTAGTCCTGTTATTCTGCCAGTGCACTTGCCTGGCAAAACAAAGTTTAATTTGTTCAAACTAATTCTAAAATCTGACTATTAACTTCTGTGAAGGCTTTGAACCTACCGAGCTAACATATGCTACCTCTGTTTAAGTAACCTTCTCTTAATTTTGTACCATATATGTATATTGGACATCCTGGTGTAATTTTTCCTTGTTCTTGAAGCTTTTTCTGTATTTGCCACTGTCTGTAACCTCACTGTACTTTATTCTGTAATTCTCCCGGTTCGTGCCTGAAAATAGTCATCTCTATGGCTAGTGCACTCACCTGGTAAACAAAAACTAAATAAATAAATAAACCAACTAAAAAATTAATAAAAAAACAGAACTTAGAATTACAGTTGGTTAAAAAACACAGGACAATAAAAAATGTTTCTACGACTATATTTGGTCAATAAAGGGTAAACAGAACACTGTCAGACCTTTACAATCCAATGATCAAATAATAAACGATGAAACCACAATGGCCACTGAACTAAATACCTATTTTGAAACTGCATTTAAACATAAGGAGGATTGTAAACCTGATAAAATAACATCTACAGATACACCAATAATATTTACAGAACATGATATCAGGAATGTAATTGGATCCATTAAATGCAACTCCTCTCCAGGACCAGATGACATTATACCTAAGTTCCTTAAGGAACTGTCTATAGAAATATCAGACCCCTTGACTGCCCTATTCAACTTATTCAACTTATCAGTAAATGAGGGTATCTCCTTGACATCTTGGAAATTGGCCAATGTTACTCCAGTATTCAAGGGTGGTAATAAACTTATGGCGAACAACTATAGGCCTATTTGCTTCCCTTAAGTTATTTGCAAACTCCTAGAAAGACTCTTGCAATATAAGATAATAGAACATATTAAAACTACTGGCAGCATAGATATTCCACAACATGGCTTTACTCTGGGAAGATCTTGCTTAAAGGAAAACTGCACCCTCATATCTTCTAAATGTCATTTGCTTCCATGTCAACAGACAACATTTTTCATGTAGCTGTTAAAGATGTATGCAATAGCTTCTGTTAGTTTTCATACTTCATGCTAGGCCCTGTCACTTTCCTGGGAGGGTCCATTTTGTGGTTGTTGAAATCTCATTGTCCCTGAGAGCTGCATTAGCATATGAGAATGTGATGCGTGATCAACCTTTAAACTCCCCAGTATGCCTGTCTTCTTAAGTAGTTTTAAAAGAACCAAGCTGCAAAAAGGTGTGAGATACCACATTTACCTTCAATGAGTTTTACAAGCTATCTGAGTTGTAATGCAGTTTTTTCCCCTTAAAACTCCATTCAGTTTATAAGTTTCCAGAGAGTTTTTGCAGGGTATTTGTTATTTTAGCATAGAGATGCATGATATACATGGTTGATCTGACATCATGTTCTCATATGCTAATGCAGCTCTCAGGGACAATGAGATTTCAACAACCACGAAATGGACCCTTCCAGGAGAGTGACAGGGTCTAGTATGAAGTGTGAAAACTAACAGAAGCAATTGCATACATCTTTAACAGCTACATGAAAAGAGTTGTCTGTTGACATGGAAACAAATAACATTTAGAAGATATGAGGGTGCAGTTTTCCTTTAACAAATCTGCTGACTTTTTATGAGCCAGTGAGTGCAGCTCTTGAAAATGGAATGCCAGTTGACGTTATCTATCTGGATTACGCTAAAGCCTTCGATACAGTGTCTCATAAAACCCTCATAGATCAACACATTAAAATAAATTTGAACCCTAATATCATCAAATGGATTGCTTCCTGGCTACAGGATAGAAAACAAAGGGTAGTTATTCAAGTGCATAAATCAGATTGGATAGCAGTTACAAGTGGAATACCCCAAGGCTCTGTGCTGGGCCCACTAATATCCAATATATTAATTTCAAGTATGCAGGTCACAGGAGGTGTCTGGATCAATAAGTATGCTGATGATTGCAACCTTGGATGCATCATTAACAATTCACAATCTGTAGCTGAACTCCAACAAAATTTAAATAACATCTGTATGTGGGCCAAAGAACATAAAATGTATTTCAACAAGACTAAGTGCAAAGTGATGCATATGGGTAGAAATAATAAAAATACAAACTACAAAATGAATAACACTAACCTCATTGAAACTATTGAAGAAAGAGATCTGGGTGTAACTTTAACCAATAATATGACGTTTGACTCACACATAAAACCGTAAAAAATCATATTCTATTCTGCACTGTATAAACAGGTATATTAAAAGCAAAAAAACAGAGGTAGTTATTCTACTTTAGTGAGGCCACGTCTGGAGTACTGTGCTCCCTTCTGTTCACCTACCTCTGCTGGAGGTCTAGCAATATATGAAAAAGTACAGTGCAGAGCTACCAGAAAAATTGACTATACGTCTGGTAAAACCTATGCTGAGAGACTGAAGGCACTCAACCTTTACTCTCAGGAATACAGACTAATTAGAGGTGATCTAATATATATCTATAATGCATTTCATAGTGAGATTATGCTAGACACTTTTTGTCTTGAAAGACAATATACAACAAGATCTCACAACCTTCAGCTAAAAACTACCATTTGTTAAACAACTAAGAGACAGAGTTGTTTTACACAAAGAGCCTCCCCAATTTGGAATTCCTTACCTATTAGTGTGGTTAGTAGTGATACAACAGAACACTTTAAAAAAAGTTTAGATCAGTATATGGGAGATATAAAATATTATTTCCATCTCTAGATCTTAGAGATGGCAAGTTCACTGTGGGCAACCGCCTACTGAACTTGCACACTACTATGAACCTATAAACCTATGAGGTCTTGTCCTATACATCCCAGTATCCTATTTGACATTCCAGATGTGTTCACACACTGAGATGATTTCATACTGCTGTTTATTATAATCCCAAGACCCCATCTTCTAGAAGTAGTAGTTGTAGTAGGTTTTATTTCTTTATGGCACCCTTCCCCAAAGGCTCAGGGTGCTAGTATCATAAAAATGAGAGAGCAGCAAATAATAATAATGAATAAATAAATAAATACAATCTCAATTAAAATAATAAATACAAATAGAATCACACTATACTATAATAATTTTTTTAGCAACTAGTTAAAATGTACTGGATAACAGCTCAGTAACTCATACTGTAATGACCATTAGGGTCTCTTATTCCCCATAGGCCTGTGTAAATAAATTAGTTTTAAGCTACCTTTTAGAAGCCTCCACTGAGCAGGCCTACCTCAGGGACCTTGGCAGCAAGTTCCAAAGAATTGGACCCGTGACCTAGAAAGACTGGTCCCCCGAGGTTTTAAGTCTGGCTCTGGGAATGACCAGGAGGCCATCATCTGTGGAGTGGAGGGGCATGCAGGCATGTAAGGGTGCAGGAGACCACATAGGTAAACCAGGCCCAACCCATGTAGGGCCTTATACATTAGTAATCCAACTTTGTAGGAGATACGCCACTTGACCTGCAGCCAGTGCAGTTCATGCACTGCCAGAGAGATATGACTCGACCTCGAAAGGCCAGTCAATAACTTAGCATCTGCATTCTAGACAAGCTGCAGGTGCCACAATGTACCTCCACAGACCCTAAGGTATAGTGCGTTAGAGTAGTCTAGCTGTGCGGTCACAGTGTTCCACTATGACCCCATTTATTCTGTATTCTATTTCAGATTTCTATGGCCAATATTCATTACCCTGCATTATTGGCATTGAACTTTAACTGTTACGTTCCTGATCACTGCTCAAGTCTTCCCACATCTGCTTTTATTTTATCTATCTAGCTATCTATCCATTGTCTATCTGTCTTTCAGCTAATTATCTATTGTAGACATTGTATATGTTGGCCTTTTTTGGCCCTAGGTCCTCCTTAAAAATGGGTATCTATATGCTCTAGGACCTATCTGGTTATCAACAACCAACTCAATCAATCAATCAGTCAATCAATCAATCACTCAAAGTGTTGTTTATCCCCTCTAGATTTGTGTCATTTGAAAATAAACTCACTTCAGCATGCAATCCAACTCCTATATTATTTATAAACAGAACAGTACCAGTACTAGCTATGCTCTCTTAGGCACTCCACTTGCAACTTTCATGAAAACAGAGAATTTGCCATTTAGGACAACTCTCTATGTCATGTCTGGCAATCCATTTTCAATCTAAGTTTATTTCCAAGACCTAATTTCCATATTTATGGGAATAGTCTTTTCTAAGTCACTGACTTGCAGGATTTACTAAAGTCACTATTTAGGAAGTCTGCTGCTTGATTCCTATCTACCATTTGCATCACTGTGCCAAAGAAGTCAATCAGATTGGTTTGCCATAATAATCCACTTTGTAAACCCCTGCTGATTTTTGTATAAGTCCATTTTTTGCAGGAAGTCCACTATTTGCTCTTTGATGACTATATTATATTAGGAAAGGTTAGATGTACAGAAGGCACAGAGCCCATTTAAGTACATCCCTGTTGACAACGGGCATTGTTTAGCCCTTTTCCCTTTTTAACATGTACTTATCTAACTTCTTTTTAAAGAGACTGCGATTATTAGCCTCCGCAATCTCTCTAGGGAAGGAATTCCACCAAGGAATAATTGTGTGAAATAATTTTTCCTATCATTACCTCTTGGGTATGTAAGCATAAGTTGATAATTATGGCTTCTAAGGGTGATTTCCATATAGTTGAGAATTAAGCCAAAGTCAGCCATCAAATCAGGGTCTCTGGAGAATTGAAACATTTGTAAGAGATCCCTCCTAGTTCTTCTTAACTCCAGTGAATATAAGTTAAACTTTTCTAATCTATGCTAATAGTATAAGTTGGATAGGCCATTCACCATTCTTGTTATTCTTCTCCTCGGAACACCCTCCAATCGATCTACTCCCCTCCACAAATATGGACTCTACAATGGGGAACAATAGTCGAGGTATGGTCTCACATAGGCCCTATATAAGGGGATTATACAAGGCCTATTTCTAGATGAAATATATATTTTTTTTACCACCTCCTACATGCATACAGTCATCCTCTCCTTCGGGTGATCAGTCCTGCCGTTACCTCCCACCAGTCTGCCGTCCTGCTGCTCTAATGCCCCATTGTCCCAGATGTATCCCTTCACCGGGGGGGCCCCTCTTACCCATCAGGGCCATAGGGAGGAGGGACTAGAGTGCATGTAACCACTCCTTTACATCTTCATGGGGTGGTGGAAATACAGTCTGGAGGCATCATAACTGAGCAGCGCGGGGAGGCAGGGCAGCCTACATCAGGACGGCATGCATGAGATTTTCATGCTTTTCTTATTCCCCTGCTGTGCCACTCTTGTAGTGCTCCTGGTCTCCACCAGGGGCTGCTACAGAGTGAGGATACCCACACAACCCACCCCAGGAGAGGAGAGCAGTCCTCCAGCTACTCAATCCTCTCCTTCCTCTGCCAGCCCCCGACACCCCGAGTCCATTCCCGAACCTGGGTCGCCGGCATGGCTCGAGGTAGGGTGTCCAGTTCCTCAGCCCTCTGTGCCACAGGGCTGGAATGAAATAAATTTCTTAATGATTCCAATGATCCTATTTGCCCTTGAAATCACATTCTTACAGTGATTACTAAACCTAAGGTCCTTTGTAATAAGGACACCCAGGTCCTTGGTACTTTTGACTGACTTAAGTGGATTGCCCACTAGGGAATAGATGTTACAAGGATTATTTTCACCTAAATGCATCACAACACATTTGTTGGTACTAAATTACATACCATCATCTTGTGCCCATAGCCCCAGGTAAGTAAGGCCCTCTATAATGGTTTGGATATCTTGTTCTGAGTTCACCGCATTAGTGATTTTGGTGTCATCCACAAATTTTATGGAATAACTTTTGAGGTTTGTGTTAATATCAGAAATAAAAAGGGAAAACAAGGCTGGTCCTAACACTGATCCCTGGGGCACACCACTGGTCACTAATCCCTCGCCAGAGAGGTACCCCCTAATTCTGATCACTTGGACTCTGTCACTTAACCAAGAGTTTACCCAGTTAACTATTAGTCGATTGATACTAATTTGATTCATTTTTTTGATCAAGGCTGAATGAGGGACTTTGTCAAAAGCTTTACAGAGATTGAGATAGATGACATTGACTTTTTTTTTCCCTCTAACATGGCACTTATTCTCGCGTAGAAAACCAAGTTAGCAGTAAGACACGATGTCTGGTTCTTAAAACCATGTTGGCTATTATCGATTACATTTTTGGTTTTCATTTCATGGTCTAGTCTCTCCTTAATAATCGATTCCATTACCTTTCCCAATATGCTGGTTAGGCTAATTGGTCAATAGTTAGATGTAGTCCCATGGTCACCCTTTTTATAAATAGAGACAACTACTGCTGACCTCCAGTCCTTAGGAACTATGCTGGTATGTACAGATAGATTAAAAAGTTTGTGCATGGTTCTAGTAACCAGGGTTCAATCACCTTCAGGAGTCTAGGGTGGAGGGAATCTGAACTGGGAGAGGTATTTATTTTAATATTCTTCAACTTTGCCTGAATCTCTTACCTAGTAATTTCTGGAGAGGTGCCTGGTCCAACGTTTTCATTGGACAAGGGTAATTGACCTTTTGGGTCGAAGACTGAACAGAAAAATTTGTTGAATTCCTCTGCCATTAGGGAAGGGTCCTTTATTTCAGTGTTGTTTACTTTTAGGGGGGTCCAACAGTACTTTGGGTGCATTTTTTGTTATTAACCTAGGTGTCAAACCTTTTTCCCCTGTCCTTTATATATGCAAGTTTGAATTCGAGTTTGTGTTTTTCTGTCCTAATATTAACTTTGCACTTTTGTAAAGCCTTTTTATATTTGTCTTGGTTGTAGACATTGTTGTTTCTGACTAGGGCTCTGTGTGCCCTTTTTCTTTTGTCTTGATCAACTTTCAAGACAGCAACTTTCCCACTACTGATGTCAAACTCACAGTTTACAGAACAAGTTAGATTACCTTACCACCATTCTAGGAAGGACTGCAATTTTCCTTACTTTTCAAGGGAAATTATAGCCAGCATTAAATAGGTTAAACAGATCTTGAAAGCAATTAAAGATCTCCATGACCTTTGGCAGCAGATAGAGGTTAGCCAGAATCCACACTACCCCTGTTTTTAAGACCACAGATGGCTCTCTCTTGGAGGAAATGCCCTTTGGAAGGCTGTAGTTCAAGGTGGTGGTGCAACTGGCCACACCCCTTGTTTGGCCCATTTAAGGGCTGCTCTCCACACACAAGCATTTTTTTCCTTGCAGTCAGAGGCTCTGTCTGTTCTCTCTCTGGGTCCACTCTTTCGCTAAGCCCTGCCACCCCGCTTGCTGTGTTTGCCTCCTCCCTTTCTTCTTGTTGGAATCTGCTGGCTGTGCTAGACTCCCTGTCTGATTTGTACTCCTCCTGCTTCTGGGTCAGTAAATTTTGCCTTTGTCTCCTGCTCCTCGGTTCATGTTTTGCCTGTGGCTGCAGTCTGTGCTTCTGTCTCAGTTGTTCATTCTCCCTGCTGCTCCTGTGGTCCTGTCTGCTTTGTTTGCTTTTTGGGCTTTTCTGGTATGCTAGTGCCCCTCTGTTTGCATTATTATATTTAGCTGCATTGCTAATCAAGCGCTCAGTTCATATAGTATATTTCAGCAGTCTCCCTTTCCCTGTACTAGGTGCCTGTGTGCTCAGTCCCAATTGCTGTTTCCATGCTGTAGTCCCTGCATTCATCAACCTAATTGTTTGCACCCGCCTTTAGTCTGGCTACCCTTAGCAGCTATCACTCTGTCTCATTCCCCTGCCTGCTCCAGAAGTGTCCTGCCCTACTGCATTACTCCTCACTTCTATGTTTGTGTTATTTAGGCTCATTTATTGCTCATTTATTGCCACTCCCACTTTTACCAAACCATACTTTTTCCAAACCCACAGCAGTCTGTTTCTTATGATAACCTAATCCTGCTTTCATGGCTGGCACGTATTTAACTTATTTCATTAGCTGCTTGGTGTCATGACATCATGTTCATGGTGTCATTGTTTTACCTACAGTGGGAGACTGAGGAGTTACAGTGGGCATTGTGGCCCCAGGCAGCGAGAGCAACTTCCTATTTGTCATGTCTTGTATACGCCCCTGGCTTGTCCAACCTCCTCCTGCTGCTCCGCTTAGTCTTTATGGCACTACGCAACCAGCTATTCCAGGCAACACTCTACATAAGGGCTTCTGGCTCTGCCCAGACTTCTACCATTCCTTACCTAATATTATACACCCAGTTTACACAGTCATCCCAGCTTCCCTGTCCCTCGCACTACCAGCAATGCACATCCCCTTCCATGTTAGGCAGCATATCATGTTTGCTTGCTTTGAACTGCACCGCCTACCATATTGGCTTTGCAGCCTCTTCCTACCTAACTGGCTTCACAGCCTCCTCCTCTCTATCTCTTGGCCCTGGGCTTCACCCAGCTTCGTTGTTCTCTTACTCATAACATACAATTCAATTCACTTCCAATTTTCTCCCTAATGGACTTGGTCGGCATGCATTCCAGTGGTTGACAAATGCTATTTGCCTTACCTAGACCCACGAGAGGGTCCATATTGCTCAGCCTGACCTACTTACAGGCCTCTCCCTGTCAGCTGTCATCCAGTCAAGACCCATGAGAGGGTCCACAGTGCACAGTCTGACCGACATGCAGGTCTCCCCATGTCTGCTGTCATCCATCATGACCCATGTGTGGGTCCCACGCTCATTACAACTCACTCCTCCACATTTTGGAGACATGCAGACTGTATCCATTACTTCTAGGTCTCAGGGCTAGCCCTGGGCCAATTGTTTCTCTCTGCACCCCGAAGTCCACATCTTGCGTATGCGAAGCATGGGGAGGTGTCCTTCTCACCAGGCCCATAGTTAGGAATGTCCTCACTTCAGGTGGCCCTTCAGTCACCAACCATACTGACTGCACCTCTCGATGTAGTATTGAAGACTTCAGCAGTGAAAGGGTGGGACTCTCATGGGAAGGGCCCCTTTAGCTTCCCGAGTGGGTTCGGTGGCACCCTTTAAAACTATTCTCCCTACAATCGCCTCAGGTTCACCTGGTTTGTTATAAGATCAGTAGGCTGGCTGAGCACCTTGGCGGTCATTATTCTCCTCCTCCCACCTTGGAGGTTGGCACCAAGATGCTCCAGTGTTTCAGAGTTTGTTCGCAACCCTCCACAGTGTGTTCCCGATAGAGGGACAGAGTGAGAGTGTTCCCTGAAATTGCATTTCCCCTGGATTGGTCTACTAAATTGCAATAGCAGAATAGTCACTAAGCAAAACTGTCCCAAAGCCTGGAGGGAAGGCGACCTAGGCCTTGGATCCCCAGCTGATTCCTCCTCAAAGGGAGTTTTTCCTCTTCTCCGTGCCAATGGTCATAATACTAGATAGGGATAGTTGTAGTCCCTAGATCACTTAGTTAGGTTTCTGCTATTGGATGGAGTTGGATGGCTGCCCCATAATTGTCCCTTCTCCCCCTTTAGCTGTTCTCTCTCCTTAGGAAGCCAGGCCTCCATGCCTTACAGTCAGACCTCCGAGTGGGTCACTATTCACCTGTTGCTTCTTGCCAACTCTACTCAAACAATACGACCAACTGACCCATGCTACCAACTGAACCTATACTACCAACCAACCTACGTCCAGGTCTTCAACCCCAATAAGTGTTCACCATCTTGAATGCTTGCTTGACACCCTTTTTGGGTTTCTTCCTAAGGTACCTTTAGGCAAGAGAATCACTCCCGTGGCTCCTCAATGGGTGGAACCCTCCTCTAGGGTTCCTTGTCTTCGTACCCCTACAGGGTGGTATATCCTACAGATAGAAAGGTGAACAGTCAAAGATTATCTAAATTACACAAGCACAAAACCAGTTGCACAGGCACATTAAACTGGAATGCTACAGCCTGTAGTTCATGGGGGTGGTGCAACTGGCTACACCCCCATTTGGCCCATTTAAGGGCTGCTCTCCTCACTCCACACACAATCATTTCTTTCTTGCCCCTCCAGCCACCCCTCCTTCTCCAGCGACATGCCTCGTTCTCCTGTGGGCTTCTTCCTAAGGTACCATTAGCTAAAGGAATCACTCCTGCGGCATCTCAAGGGGTGGAACTTTCCTCTAGGGTTCCTTGCCTGCGTACCCCTACAGGGTGGTATATCCCATGGATAGAAAGGAAAACAGCTAAAGATTATCTACATTACACAAGCATGAAACCAGTTGTGCAGGCACATTAAACTTATAAATAAATACCTTGGCATCTGGTTGGATTAACACTTTGACTTCTGTCTTTCATGTGAAACCCCTTCTCAAAACTGGTGCACTTAATCAGCACACATCTTGTATTCCTCTCTCTGCCCATCATGAGGTTCAGCTCAAAATGATTCTTCTAAAGCTTAAATATGAGGATGTGGTTTAGAGTGAGGCCTCTAAGTCTACTATGGCCTGACTGGATCCCCTCCATCCCTTCCTATGTTGCATTTCATTAAAGTATCTGCTCCATACCCACCACTACTTTCTATATTCTAATCTCTCTCTCTCTCCCTACCATTGGAGGTAGATAGTTTTTATGTTTGCTTGCACGCATGTGCAAGAAACGTATTGCCACCATACGAATTTTCGGAGGTGTGCCACTCAGCTTCCAATGCCCTGCTCCATTTTTCAGGCGCTGTCTCACCACACCAATACATATCGGGGCTGTCTATTACAGCAGTTCAGATGCAGTGGCGTACAGCTGAAAGTGAAAAACTGCTGCAATCAGCGGTGGTAACGTGTAGGCAATTTGCATACTGCCATCCTCGGCAGTATGAAAATTACTGCATGTCAAACTACATCTGAACTATCTGTCATAGACAGTTCTTCCCCTTCCCCACCGGAACACCTACTAGCATGCTGGAAGCCCACCCCCAGTGTGCTCATGCACTACCCACACCCACACACCATATGGCCGACGGGGGTGCTCAATCCTCCGTCAGCTCCACTGCCCACCCAAAACTGACTTCCAGGACCATATGGCAAACGGGGGAGCTCAATCCCCCGTCGGCTCCACTGCCCCTCAAAAAAACTGACTTTCAGGTGCCACGCTGGGAGCCCACCCCAACATGGCAACAGTCTGATGTTCATGTGGCCAGCGAGTGCCATGATCCCCCCATCGGCTCTTAGCCCCCCAAGCAACCTTCCAACTGCCAAGCTGAGCACACCCCAGTGTGGCAATGGTACACATCCGTAGAGCACAACGGGGTGCCCAATCCCCCGTCGGCTCCACTGGCCCCCAAAACAACCTTCCAGATGTCACGCTGGGAGCCCACCCCAGCATGGCAAAAGTCCAGCATCATCTTCCTGGAAAAGGGAAAAAAAAAACTGCAAGAAAAAACGGTCCCTCGTTGACTGTCTCACGCCCTCCCCCAATCCGCGCCCACCTTCTGTGCACCCATCTCCCCACACCCCCCCTTGCCCCCTCATCCCATACTTACCTCCAGAGGCTGGCGCGATGATCTTCAGTGGACCGGGAACACGCCTGCACTCTTCAAAGCCGACCGCGAACTGAGGAAATGCCGGTAAGCTGTATAATGGAATAAATAGGGTTTTGTCAACTTTGATGCAGGCAATTTTTTGAATTTTGGAACCAAATTTTCAACATGGGGTTTTTGGGACCCCTCCTCACTGTCATGGCGTTAATCGGACCTGAAAGGTAATTTTGCGGTCACTGCGCGGAACCACATTTCAGGACCAGGTAACGAAATGACAGTGTCACAGTTCATGAGGTAAGCCTCCCAAAACCCTATGTTGAAAATTTGGTGAAAATATCCCCAAAAATGACTGTTTTACGAGTGTGCATTGCACAGTTCCTACGCACACTTGTAATTTCGCAAATTTTTAATATTTTCACTCCAGATTTTCAACATTGCCATTTTACCACACCTCCTTATGTGCAGTACAACTATCATTTTTCATCTGTCTCCCAAAATGTGTTTTCACTCATGTAGCGCACAATGGCGCGGTTGGTGTGCGAAATCAATGTTCGGGACATATTAAGAAAATCATAGTGACACTGTTCATGAGCAGTGGTCTTAAAATGGCTATTTTGAAAATTTGGTGACAAAAGTCCATAAAATGACTGTTTTACGAGCGTGGATTGCACAGTTTCCACGCACCCTCAGAAGTTCACGAATTTGTAATATTTTCAGTGCAGATTTTCTACAGTGGCATTTTTCCACACTTCCTTGTGAACAGTACAGCTGTCATTTTTCACACCCTGGCTGAAATGTGTTTTCGCACTTCCGGTGCAGAAATGCATGGTGGCTGTGGGAAATCAGTGTTCGGGACAGATTACGTAAATCACAATCACACTGTTCATGAGCGGAGGTCCCAAAATGCCTGTGTTGACAATCTGCTGTAAACAGTCCCCAAACTAATTACAGTTTCTATGCACACTTGTGACTTAACCAGTTTTTTTATATTTTCACTCCAGATTTTCGACATTGCCATTTTACACCTCCTCATGAACAGTACAGCTGTCATTTTTCACATCCTGTTCGACATGTGTTTTCGCACCTGTGGTGCCAAATGGCTTAGTCACTGTGCAAAATCAGCATTCATCTAACAAACTGATATTGCCACTGTTCATGAGGTGGAGGTCACAAAAAACCCATGTTGAAAAATTGGACTGAAAATATCAATGAACGCCTGGGGCGTTAGGGTTTCTGACCATAACGCCCCACCCTGTAGATACCATTCCACCCCCTGCAGCCAGTGACAGGCATCGAGGTGTGCCTTGGATTCTTCGGCCCCGAAGTTCATCCCATTCTCCTACACTACACCCATCTCACCGTGTTTCCTTATGGAATGGGGTGTGCATAAGGCCCAAAGACCCCAAGGCACACCGTGACACTTGTCGGTGTCTGCAGGGTAGGGTGTGGTGAAATGGCGTGGCCGTTATGCTTGACACCCCAAAGGCACACCCCAATGCCTGTCAGTCTCTGCAGGGTGGTGGTGGCGTTGGCATCAGTTCAATACTTCACTGCCACTCCTATTATGCAGCTCTCTAACTCCTACACTACCAATGACAATGCCAGCAAGCAAACATTTGGCATTGACAAATGCTTGTTTCACGCTGCCTCCCTCATGTCTAAATTCTGGCTTTCTTTCCTCTCTTGCTATTGTACCTTTCCATACCTCTCCACTGTCCCTGATTTTCAGGGACGTCCCTGTTTTTGCCCCAAAATTTGTGTTTCCTTAGCTAAACAGTGGGGATTATAAGCACAAAATGTCAAGCATTAAAGTTACAGACTTGTTCTTCTTTAAAAAAAATGTATTTTGCACTAAGCCTCATATTCTACTACCTTTCTGGGTGGAAATCTCTAATTTTGAAGATGTGTCCCTGATTTTGGTCCTTTGTCTCTTATTTTTTTAAGCCTGGTCCCTAATTTATGAGGCATGAGATTGAGAGGTATGCACCTTTTTACTATCTGCCTCCTCCTTCTCTCTACATACTGCCTCAGGAGTTCTGACTCCTGCTTGTTTGGAAAGTCCCTTATTGAAAACATCAGCTGGGCAAACCTCCTTCTCCCAAAGACTCCCAGATCTCTGGAATAACCTCCACCTTCTCCATTATGCAACCTTTTATTTCTCCCTGAGAGCCCAATTCCTGCACCCAGTACCCTTTATTTCTTGGACGCCGGTCACCTGTAACCCACAGACACTTTGGTTGACTCTGTGGCTCCCCATTTCTACTAGTTGCCTGTACAGTCCTGCTACTGTGCATGCAATGATTGATATAACACAGATTTCTTTTCTCACTTTTCCAACACTATCTCTGCTCTGCCATGATACTGTTGCAACACATTGCTGCCTTTCCTAACACACATAATGCTTAAGTGTAACCCACCTTGTGCACCCTGCCTTTTGACCTGTACTTTACTCCAGCCTTCCTGTACAGGTATTTTCTGAACAGATTTATTACATGCTTCACTGACTATCGCTGTGGCATAGTACAGCACTATTCCTCTTTGTTCTCTGTATTGATTATTTAATGTTTGACTCACTGCACAGTTGTATTTATTGCACCTGTACTGCCTTAGTCTCCCAATCCTTAGATCACTTAGGGAAACAAGCTCTGGCTCACTGTGCATTCTTGGACAAAATTTCTAAATAAAAGAAATAGACAAAACATACAATATCAATGCATTATCATATTCTAGAGCTTTGCTCAACAGGAGTGGTCAGTGCAGAGTTCTCACGTATTACTCACCAACATTGACCTCCTCTCGCAGTGAGCATGCACTTACGTAAGGCTGCATTCATGGTGAGTGGTAGACCTGCAGAAGGAATATTGGGATTTCAGTCTGAATCCTCTGCTTAGGCTTGCTCAGTCATGTAGTAGCAGTGTGGTGCAGACTAAGGTTACTGTTTGAGCCCTGGCATTCCATACTATGGCTGACTGGGGGTCAGGCACGAAGAAGAGGTGAGTCACTCGGCTACCAGCAAGGGCAAAGTCTGCCCAGTATTATGCCCCACACTGGACAATCACAGAATGACATTGGTGTTGGCTATAATAGCAGCTGTTCACCCACTCACCCTTCTGGTTGGAGAAACGCTGCAGCCTAGGTGGATTCCAATATGAGGGTGGAGGACAGGGGGAGCCAAAGGGAAAAACTTGAGACAAACATAATGTAACCCCCAGGCCACATTTTAACTAGTGAGCACACCCCCCATTAAAATCTGTAACACTGGTGTCTATATACTGGCATACCCTTTTACTTTACCAAAGGTAGGTACCACCCTTAGGGTTAGGATGTATACCTGGCTCATTGTCTAGAGAAAGAGAGGGGTGGGGGTACAGAAACAAAACAACATGAATCTTCTGTAAACAACACAACCCAGGTCCTGGGTGGAGGCAGCTAGGCATATGCTAGATCTAACCTGCTGAGGGGGCCCCAGTAAATCCACACAACCAGAAGCAATAATCAGAATGTCCATGACAGTGACTGGAATTGTGCAGTATGGCTTTCTTCAACAGATGGAAAATTATAGCAGAAGTGGACCCCTAAGGGTCAGTCTAGGCTGGAGAGGTACATTTCATGAACTCTCCTTGCATGCAGTACAGTTCATGAACACACAAAAGAAAACTTATTTTTCCCAAATCCCCGAAGGGTGCATTTAGTGGACACCTGGTCAAGCACATGAACATTTTCCTCCCATGAGTGTCATTTAGTGAATCTAAGCCACACACTCAGAACTATTTTTCAAACACAGGTGCACATAAGTGAAACTCAGTCACACACCTTAACCTGCAGTTTGGCCCTTGCTCTGCTATAGCTGTTGCCCTTCACGAACTAGGAAGCCCTGTCTTGTAAGCACTTAGACGGCGTTTCTTCCTGCCCTTGGCCCCAACCAACAGTCTCTGCCATTCTTCAGGGTTATTCCACTGAAACCCCCATTCTCCACTGAAATGCTAGAGGTCCCACACTTTAACATCGTCACACACTGGGGTGATCAAAGAACAAAACTGCACTCACTTGGGTGAACAGTTTAACAGTACTTCACTCACTTGGGTGAAACTAGGGGCACTGACAGGTGCTATCCAGCCTTATCTATGGGACCCCCCCCCAGACTAGCGATTCCCCTAAAGTATGTGGAGATCTTGTCTCCTAGAACAGTACTCACAAAATGTGTACCCTCCACAGGGCATGGAACAACAAAAAAGAAAAGAAAGACACTCTCCTGGGTGGCCGATCAAACAGTCTCTCTCAGTTCCTATCCAAGGCAGCTGAAACACACACCGAACTTTTAGGGGATTACCCCTTGAGTCCACTGAGAACAAGCAGTTTCTTCCACTGCACTGGGAGTAGAAATCAGGAAATCCTACTGTAGCACTGGTCTCCACCACTTCACTGGAAGCTGGAAATATCACTCCACTAGGGTGAGAAATCCTGGGCCCTCACCTCAGGGCCCACTGGCAATCCTTCTGCCACTCTCACCTCTTCACTCAAGCTCTAACAAAACACACTCTGAGAATGATAAACTCCCCAGAGCAGCTGACAACACAGCATGGCTTATGCTGCTGCGAGAGTTCCAAATGACCTAATCATTCTTCCCTCAGGCTAGCTGAGTAAACAATGATGTAATTATGTAAGGAGCCCATAATGAGCTCCCTACCAGCTGCCTGCTACTTTCCTAACAATAATACTGATAGGTTTCTAGTAACCCCAGGGGACTGGGTGGTTACACTAATTAAAAAAATAATCCTATGCCCTGTTCCTACTGGATCCTTTACCTACCACATGGTGCTCATAACCTGCTTGTTAAGGCTGCATGAAGAGCCTCGAAGAGATTGCCATGTCACCTTAACAGTAGCAGTTTTCCTTTGTAAATTCTTAAAAATGATTTGCAAACTGATTAAACAGGCCAGTAGAGGCCTGCCTACATATACCATTGCTTTAAAGAAAAAAATATGACTGCTCAGAAAGCTGTATAACAGTATCACTGTTCTCAGCAACAGACCTGTAACAGCATACCAGGATTGGGATTTGTGTAAGCCCTTTTCATCTTGCTAAATAGGTGTACTGTTGCAGTCATGCCTCTTTTTGTACTGTAACACTCATACCCCTTTTTGGATCTGTCCTGTCTCTTTGGTCTTTCTCATGCCAGCAAACTGTGGCAGCATGTGAAAGACATTTCTGATCAGAACATATTGGCAGGCATGATGCTACCAGCCTGCATACCTCAAACATGGCACACAGAAGGTTGATTAATAGGGATTGTTTTTTTAACTTTCTTTATGCGACCACTGTGGGACCCAAAGTGTCTTTTGGTCCTCATTTGCTCCCACTGCCATTCTTGCATCCCCTTTTGGTTGGGCCCCTCTCAGCCACCTAAATAGAAACATAGAAACATAGACTCTGACGGCAGATAAGGACCGCTAGGCCCATCTAGTCTGCCCATTTCCCTACCTACAGGATAGGCCGCAGATCCTGTTAACCAACAGCCTATATCTTCCTGCCCCCCACAAGAATTACCTTATGTCTGTCCCATGCATTCCTGAATTCTCCACAGTTTTAGACCCTCAACTTCCTCAGGAAGGCTGTTCCATGCATCCACCACCCTCTCTGTGAAATAATACTTCTCACATTGCCCCTGAACCGCCTCCTTTATCTTTAAATTGTGTCCCTTGTTCTTGTAAGTCTCTTTTTCTGAAAGATGCTACCTCTTGGACTTTGTTGATTCCCTTGAGGTACTTGAAGTTTCTATCATGACCCCCTCTCCCTTCTTTCCTCAAGGGCATACATTAAGCTCCTTTAGTCTCTCCTCATATGGCTTCTCTTGCAGACCCTGCACCATTTTAGTTGCCTCCTCTGGACTGCCTCTATTCTGTCTATGTCCTTGCGGAGATGGGGTCTCCAGAACTGGACACAGTATTCCAGATGGGGTCTCACCAACTGTCTGTACAGAGGGATAACAACTTCCTGTTTTCTGCTGCTGATGCCTCTCCTATACATCCCAGTATACCCCGGCCCTCCCTACTGCCTTCTCACATTGCTTGCTAACCTAAGATCATCTGATATGATTACCCCCAGGTCCCTTTCCTGTTTTGTTGTTGTTACTACCTCCCCACCCATTGTGTATTCTTCCCTGGGTTCTTGTTTCCCAGGTGCATTATTTTGCACTTTTTGCATTGAATCCTAGCTGCCATACATCTGACCATTCCTCCAACCTTGCACAAGTCCCTTTTCATCCTTTCCACGCCTCCTTGTGTATCAACCCTGTTGCAGATCTTTGTGTCATCTGCAAAAGGCATACTTTTCCTTCCAGTCCCTCTGCAATGTCACTGATGAAGACATTAAAAAGGACTGACCCAATACTGCCCATGGTACCCCACTGTAACCGCCTTTCTTCAGAGTGACCCATTTACAATTACCTTCTGTGTCCTGTTGTCCAGCCAATGTTTTACCTAGGCTATCACCCTGGGACCCACTCCCAGGCTGGTTAATTTGACTAATAATCTTTTGTGGGACTGTGTCAAATGCCTTGCTAAAGTCTAGGTAGGCCATGTCCACAGCCCTCCCTGGTCTACTACTTTGGTCACCCAGTCAAAGAAATCTATTAGATTCGTCTGACATGACCTTCCCGCTGTGAACCCATGCTGCCTTGGATCCTGTGCTCCACTGACCTCTAGGTACTCAACTATTCTTTCCTTCAGAAGTGACTCCATCACTTTCCCTACCACAGAGCTCAGACTGACAGGTCTGTAGTTTCCTGCCTCTGTCTTGGTCCCACTTTGGTGAAGGGGAATCACATCCGCCTTCCTCCAGTCCTCGGGTACCACACCATCCTCCCATGATTTATTAAAAAGAGTAGCCAGTGGTTTCACTAGTTCCCCCCTTAATTCTTTTAGAATTCTGGGGTGAATTCCATCAGGACCCATTGCTTTGTCCACCTTCAGTTTTAGGAGTTCTTGCAGAACCCTTTCTTCTGTGAAAGGACTGGGATCGACCCCTATCAAGAGTGCTTCTGTTAATTGGATTAGGCACTTCCCCTCCTCTTTGTGAATACTGAGCAGAAATATTCGTTCAGTATTCCTGCTTTTCACTGTCCCCTCTGCCCACCCACCGCTCTCATTCTATTCAGCCTCACTATCCCTCCCTTTGTCTTTCTACGCCGCTGATGTACCTATAAAAGGTTTTATCCCCTTCTTAACTGAGTTGGCTATCTTTACCTCAGTTTGGGCCTTTGCTATTCTGACTTCCCTCCCTGCTTCTTTTCTGCCTTAACTGGTACAGCTCTCTGTCCTGCTCCTTCTGTGTTTCCTTATACTTCCGAATGCTATCTTTTCTTCCTGACTTTCACAGCCACCTCTCTTGAGAACCATAGTGGCTTTTTCTTTCATTTCTGATTTGTTTATTTGCTTCACACAAAGGCTTGTTGCCTCTGTGATGGCAGTTTTGATAATTCCCATTGTTGCTCCACACCTCCTTCTAGCCTGTTTGCTAGTGCTTTTCTGAGGCACTCTCCCATCTTGCCAAGTCAGCCCTCCTAAGGTCCAGTACCTCACTTTTGTATGGCTTGACTCTGTAGCTGAGTTTAACGTGAACCACACTGTTTGATGGTCACTTGTCCCCAGATGGCAACCCACTTCTAGATCTGAGATCCTCTCACTGCCCCCATTTGAGAGCATGCAGGTCTAAGATTGCTCCTCACGAGTGGGTCTCAAACTAGCTGTCTAATGCCTGCCACCTGTAGGGCTCGAGAATGGCCCTGCTTTTGGATGTGGCTGCAGCAAAGTGCTCCAGTTAATATCTGGCATATTCAGGTCTCCCATCAACAGTATCTCCCCTTTCTCTGCCATTCTAAGAATGCCTTCCATCATATCCTTGTCCATTCCTTCCCCTGACATGGGGTCTGTACACAACCCTGTGCGGATTGTGGTGCCTTTCCAGTCTCCAGGTGACCCACAGTGCCTCCTCTCCTCCCTGTTTACTCTTTTGTTCAGTTGCTTTTATCCCTTCCTTTACATAGAGAGCTACTCCTCCCCTCTTCTCCCTGTCTGTCTCTCCTGTAGGTTATGTACCCTTAGTATGTTAACATCCCAGTCATGGTTCTCTGTGTACCATGTTTCTGTGACTGCTACGATATCCAGGCATCCCTCTTCCATTAAGGCCACCAGCTCAGGGAGCTTGTTGCCCAGACTACGGGCATTGGTACTCATTACCCTCCATTTCCTGATGGCCTTACCCCCTTTTGCCCCATCCCTGTCCTTCTTGCCTTTGTCACTTTCTCCATTTACCCCAGCCCTTCTCCCTATCGACACCTCCATGTTGGTGTTTACCACACTTTCTACTGTGATTGTTTGGGGGGGCTAGGATTTTCCTGCTCCTTTCCAGTGCCTCCCCCCTTGGCTAGTTTAAAAGCTTGCCAATGAAGCATTTAAACCTATCACCTAGGATCCTGGTTCCCCTCCCGGACAGATGCAGCCATCATGCAGTATAGGCTTGCATCACTCAGGTGGACCCCAGTCCCCAATGAAGCCAAATCCCTGAGCTCCACCAGTTTTCAACCACTGATTGAATCCCATGGTACAAGAACACCCTAGCCTCTCCTATGCCATAGATGGGTAGCACCTCCGAGAAGGTTACCGTCGTGCTACTTGACTAAGGCCCCCTCCCAATTCCACAAACTCTTCCTGCACTCTCTAATCCCTTTCTTAGCCAGGTCATTTGTCCCTAGGTGGACAATGACATCCAGCTCCCTCCCCTGTGCAGCTGCTCTGGCAATCCTGAGGATTCGCTCCCTGTCCCTCCAAGCCATGGCGCCAGGCAGGCACCTTACCTCTCTCTCCCCTTCCTTGCCCAGTTCTACCTTCCTAACAATGGAGTCACCCACCAGGAGTTGTTTCCTTCCCCTGCAGGGTCCCCTAGTCAAGTCAAGTACCTAGTCAAGCACTGCATCTGCAATCACTAGACCCCCGTCATGGTGGTGACTAGCCACTGTGGCCAATGTCTGCTTCTGCTGCTCAAATTGTGGTGATGGGAAGAGGCTGAGAAGCTGAGGATTAACTGAATAAGTGGAGCTGTGGTCTGTGTAGGGATAAATACACATCATCACTCCATTCTCTGCCACTCTATTAGCCCATGAGATCCCATCCACAAGGACTCAGAGGCATGTGTATGATATGGCATGTTAAAACACCACATGTGTACTCTTCACCCACTAGCAGTCCCTGTCTACACTGCCACCTGTGGGCACCCAGGTAGCAGTCATGCAACAAGAGCCACTACCCACCTGACTCAAGAAAGACAAGTAATGACTCCCCTTATACTGGCTCTTCCTGGCTGCCTTAGTATGGGAACTCAGCCTAGGTCACCAGCATTGCGCATGGTATCCACTACTTCTACATGATTTGGCCAACCGATAAAAAAGATTCCTAGTGTTTTTCATGGGCATAGCATTATCAATCTGGAGTGATATCCATAGACAGGTGTATACAAGTTTTACCTTTTCAAATAGGGAAGCTCTTAGTTCCAATCTTGTAGATTAATAATCCTAAATACAAATCTAACTGATCTGTATTACTACCACATGAACACAGATGTTTGATGCTTTATATCTTTCACAGTGTGAAAAATATCTATTGTTTAAATGGTGACTTTTGTTTAACAACACTGTGGACTCTCGAATGTTTTTATTTACATATAAAAACAAGTCAGGCCAGGTCCGATCTGATCCCAAGATGAGTCTGGGACTTGCTTGACTGGCAACAAGCTCCCCTTGGACATTGGTCAATCTGTTGTGGGCTCACTGATTTAGTATTGGTGTGTTCCGTGTGGGATATTATAAAGAGAGCCCTTCTGGAGATGTCTGGGTGGATAAATGGAGTGCACTATTGTACAGCTAAAATCAGGTCTGTTGGGATTAAAATGTAACAAATGTGAGTTGTTTTCTATCAGTGAAGCTACAGGTTTTGATATATTTACATGTCAAGGATGCCTAAATGAACAGAAGTATAAAGCTAAAATAACAGAACAGGACATGGTGATTATACTTAAGCAACAACTGAATGAGCTTAAAATCAAGATCATTCATCCAAGTACTAGATGTACACCTGCTGTTAAACGTCAGAGATCAGTAGAAGTTACTTAAGGGGAGGAAAATGAAGAAGAATGGATTATGGTAAGGGAGGGTAAAAGGCATAAAAATTTAAGAAGAAGGGCTTTATCATCAGCAACAGATATCCAAAACCATTATCAAGTGTTAGCCAATGACTTGGAAGACTCTGATCAAGTATGAACAGTAGAATCTGATCTAGTAAGTGAGACAAACAATTCCATTGAGGAAGTAATTGATATATCCATTGGGAGATCAACATCTGTATCCCAGCCCCATACAGTGACTGAAACTACTATAAAGGATAATTGTGATTCAATACAAAATGGGGTTCAGGGTCTAGATGGTGAAACAACTCATTTAAATGATAAAACAACCAATATATCAATAGCGAAATCGTTACTTGCTCCCCTACCCCATTATCATCGATAGGTGATACAGCTATGGAAATTCCAAATGATGATATACACGAAGAACTAACCACAACGAATACATGTAAGACAACATGTAAGAAGTCTGAACAAGTGTTTATATTAGGAGATTCTATGATAAAGTACACAGATCATTATTCTGCAAAGGGAAATAAGTTAAATACAACAACATGCTCCTATGGGGGGCTAAAATAAGGGACATTTCACAGATGCTGCCAGACATGTTAAAGGACATTAGTGCACCCATAATGCTTCTTGTCCATGCAGGAACAAATGATCTGGGACATAGAACTGTCTCGGACACAATAGAAGATACCATTAGGATTTACACAGTTGCTAAAACCTTTAAAGCAAAAATAATAATTTCAGAAGTATTACCAGTACCTAGAGCAAGTAAAGGTAGAACACTTAAAATAAAGCAATACAATAATTGGCTGAGGAAATAATGTTGTGAAAATGATATTAAGTGCTTAACTCATTATGAAGAATTTATTGACAGACCAGACCTTTATTGCCAGGATGGTTTACACTTAAATAAAAGGGGACTAGAAAGTTGGGAATTAGATTTTATGAAGCAGTCTCAAAAAACATGTAGACAAGGGGTGTCAGGATGAGCCTGGATCGGGATGCAGAATAATATCTTCATTACCTAGGAAATACAAGAGAAGTAAGGAAGGGCTGATTTGCTTGCTGTTGAATGCAAGAAGTTTGAACTCCATTAAAATGATTGATTTGGAGTGTATTTTGATGGAGAACAAGGTAGACCTGGCTGCAATCACAGAGACCTGGTGGTCTAATAAAGACACTAGTAATAATTATATAAAGGGGTATAAATTGTTTCGATATGACAGGAACCAAAAAAGGGGTGGTGGGGTAGCAATATTTGTTAAAGAAGATATAGAATGTAAGCAGGTTGATACAAATTATACTTCAAATCTATGTGATGTATTATGGATAGATCTCTATCTCTTGGGTAGCAAACAAATGAGATTGGGAGTTGTATATAGACCACCAAATATTGACAGTTTGGGTACTAATGAATTGATCTGTTCTACCGCAAAACAAATATCTGATAAGGATGTTTTGCTAATGGGTGACTTTAACGCCCCTGGTATAGAATGGAAGGTTATCTTTCTGACAAGAGAACAGTCGGCAGTGGCGTGCCCCTCGGATCTGTCCTGGGGCCAGTTCTGTTCAATTTATTTGTCTCTGATATGAATGAAACATTAAAGAACTATTGCATTAAATTTGCTAATGATTCTAAACTGTGTGCCGATGTAGGGAATGGGCAAAAAAGTGATTGGTCTACAGGATGACTTGATACAATTACAGAGATGGGCAGATCAAAACAAAATGCAATTTAATGTAAACAAATGTGTCATCTTGCATCTGGGAGTTTAGAATACACAGAAAAAATATTATCTCAGTAATCAAGTTTTAAAATCAGTCACCCAGGAAAAGGATCTGGGTATTCTGATTAATAAGGACTTTACCTTCTCAGCCCATTGCAAATAAATAGTAGTAAAAATAAACAGAATAATTAGTATGATCCAGAGATCATTTGGATCAAGACATAAAGCATGTATTATGCCTCTGTATAGAGCTTTGGTGCGACCACATTTGGATTGTTGTAGCCCTTTATGGACTCCATACTTAAGGAAGGATGTAAATGCCATTGAGAGAGTTCAATGAAGAGTGACTAGGATGCTAAGGGGAATGACTGATGTGCCTTATGACAATAGATTGCAATCTTTGGATCTGTATAGTTTGGAAAAGAGACGATTGAGAGGGGACTTGCTTTATATGTTTAAAATTTCCAATGATATAGGAATGTTAAAAGAACTGGGTATATGTTACTCAGATTGTAACTTTAATCTTAGGAGTCATAATAAACAAATCAAACTGACTTATCCACATAATAACAAGAGTAGGCAATTTTTTAGTCACCGAATTGTGGGTATATGGAATAAACTTCCCTTTGATTTTGTTGATTCAGATACTGTAGGTACTTTAAAAAGAAAGCTAGATGAAGATTTACTACAAAGGTAGGGAAATACACCCCTTGATTAGGGGAGTCGGACATTATAGGCTATGAAGACTTCTGCCTGACTTAATTTCCAAGTATATACCTCTTCTAAAACTGTTTCTGATCCCTGACCCTGGTTTCCTCCTCCCCATCTTGTTGATGTACCCACTGCCCACCCTTCAGCTGTGAGAAATGACCCAACCCCCAGGCTAACTACACCTAAATCAATTAATCATAACTCCTTAGCTTATATCATGCACTATTTTTTTAGCTTTCGCACCTTAGCAGTCTGGGTGGTGGTATTCTGTTATTATCTGGCATTGCTTCCAGTTCTGTTTTGCACTTATACCTCAGTACTATGTTGCACTTGTACCTGAATTTTGCATTGTGTTCATCTTTATTTTGTGACACTATCTGTCTGCAATTTGTGACTGCACTGTTATGTATTTTGATGTTTATTTTATTGTAAGAATTTTTATTGTATTTTGTTTTAATTTCTACTGCTCCTTACATTATGTACTTTCACTTACATATCCTATATTGTATACTCCCCTCCCCATCCCCCCAGACGCATCTGGAAATGAGCTGTTACAAGCTCAGTATGTCTTTCTTGGAGAAAGTTTTGAAATACAAAAATAACTATGTATATTATATATATTTCCTAGCAAAACTTTTGAAATAAATAAATATGAAAGCTAGAAATTAAGTTATGGTGAATAGAGGGCTACAGGCTAAAGGAGGAAAGAAACATCACCACATCAGAGACCGTCAAGAACAGAGCAGAACTCCCCCAGCTACCAGCAACAGGCTTGATTCCCAGCTCTTGTTCACCAACCTCCCTGTGTACTGTAGCACTGTACCTGAATGAAACATCTCAATGGAAGAGAGAAGCACTGACTCAGCGACAGTCTTGGCATTCGGTACTGCATAACTGCTAAAAAGAGACCACAGAAATAGTTCAATCAAACAGCTTGAAACTTCTCTAGTGAAGAAGCATATGCTTATTTGGAGACTGAAGCAAACAAGGACCAGATCAAAAAGCTGAATCCTTCAGGGGTTGCAAAACAGAGTGACTGTCAGATCAAATGTAACCTCGCAGTAGAAAGACCTGCAGCATTTTCCTGTGGAAACTGTCAGTATCAGCCAACTACAACCTTGGACCAGATAACCTCAAGGCAGTTGCTAGATATTTTGCACCTGGTGGCCACCTGCATGGAAGGTATTGAGCAACTACAATTTACAGGCTGTTGCAGGGAAGAACAGGAAAGCATAGCTCTTCTGAAGGCTGTTACATCCTGACTCCTCACATGAGCCGCCACACAGATGCACTGATGCTAGGTAGGCAACCTCATGCAAGAACAAAATACAGCAGTGCACAGAATCCAGAAATTGTGAAATTAAAGGTTTTTTTATTGTAAACAGAAGGCTCTGCAACACAGCCTTATACCCCCGGTGCTTTATGTTGATCAGGCACTTCTTCGAGGGGAGAGGGAATCCATTTGGGTTAGAATTTCCACAGATGATCAAGTACTGCCAGTAGTGGCCTAAGTAATAATGCCAATAGCACCCTGAGACTGTGGGCTGAGTTTCATCCAATCTCTTGGGAACAGGTGTCTCAGGTTATAGCCGGGTTGCAGGCTACTTACTATTTCCTGGATCCATGTCCAGTCTTTTTGGTGTTCAACTGCTAGCACACATTCAGACTAATGTTTACTGTCACCATACAGTACTCTCTTGATGAGGGTAATTTTTCTTCTGACCTGAAGAGGTCAGTGGTAAGACCCCCCCCCCATAAAGCCTTCTTTGTACACTGAAGTTTTGGGGAACTATAGACCTGTCTCAAACCTTCCCTTTTTTAGGTAAAATTGTAATTGAGAAGGTGGTGGCACTGACATAAGGCTCACCTGAAATGCTTTGATATTTGTGAACTATTCCAGTCTGGTTTTATACCTCTGCATAGCACTGAGACTGCTTCTTTTATGTTGTTCAACAATCTTCTCTTGGTAAGGCAACAAGGTGGAGCAGTCGGTTGTTGTTCTCCTTAATCTGTCTGGATTTTACACTGTGGGCCATTGGGTTGGATATCTTGCCTTGAGCACCATGGGGGACTCAGTGGAACAGTGCTGCATTGGTTTGAGTCCTTCCTGACCAGGAAAATGGTAACAGAATGACAAGTAAGAATAGATGGCTGAATGCCTAAAGGAATCATTTTAAGCAGTATTCACAGATGAAAAAGATGTAGCAATACCCAACACAACAGTATCCAACACATAAATGTTAATCAAAAGAGCACAGGAAGGCACAATTCAGAACACTGGTAGTGATACTCAAGATGGTAAGCATAAGAAAGGTGATGGGTTCAGATGGAATGCACCATAAATACTAAGGAATTTGGTCAAAGAACTGTCCATCTCTCTCACAGTGAGATTCAATGAATCAAGAAAAACTGCTTATGCATCTGAGACTGGAAGGTGGCCCACATGGGGCCAGTGTTCAAAAAGGGTCTCCAAAGCTGAACCAGGGAACTACATGCCATTGACCTTATCATCAGTACCTGGAATGCTACAAGTTAATAATCATAAATAATCAACCTGCTGAACATCCAGAGAAACACAACTTGAACGTGAAGGGTCAATATGACTTCTGTAAGAGGAAATCATGTCAAATCTTATTGCATTTTTGAGAATGTGACTAAGGTACCTGATATACAGTAGGAAGATCTGTGGATGTTGTTTTCTTGGACTTTAATAAAGCATTTGACACCAGAAGCTTGTTCACAAAATGGAGAACCTAGATATAAGCCAAGCAATATAATGGATTAAAAGAGGACTATAGAGTAAGAGGCAGAGAGTCATAATTCATGAAAATTTGTCAACTTGGAAACAAGTGATGTCTCTCATGGGTCTGTACTGGGACCTAAACTGTTCAATAGGTGACCAATGGCCCTGAATATATAGACTATACAGCAGAGCCCACTGAATACTTGATAATGGAATAGACCTGTTAAATGAATACTTTTACTGTGAACAGATTCATTTGTGACTTTTAGGTATAGGAAAGCCCTCTTAAATTAATACCTGATATATGGAATAAACCTGTTAAAAGAATAAAAGAGCTATATTTAGAAAGGTAGACTATAATGACCTTCGGATCTGTTAAAGGGACACTGTCAACCCCCTTAGGTCTCAAAGTATTCCTAGTTTAAAAACATTTTATGATTGTTCACAATCTATAGAGATTGTTGATGCAGCTGGTAGTTTGATTCATATTCCTTTTTTCTTTTAAAAATGTGAAAAACTGAGTGCCCACCATACTGGTGTTACCACACCAAAACATATTTGTTTACATTTCTTGACCAACTACCACTGCATCTTTCCAGTACTCAGGAACCCCCTCCCCCCCCAACTCACACACAATCCAGCCACTCAGTATGCAGTGGGAATAGAGGAGATTATGGTATCATGAGTTGCTGCACTGTTTGAGGGTATTTCTAATGTTCAGAAAGTATGTAGTAAGAGTAGTTCTATGATTGGAAGCAAAACAAGGCTGAATATAGCCATACATTACCATGCATTTCCATTCTAATAAGCAAGGAGGCAGATAAAACAACCAGCAACATTCATGAATTTTAGAGAAGGTAAGCAACCGTAAAATGTGTTTTTTTTCCCCCTAAAAATAATATGATGCAAAAAAGGTTGACAGTGTCACTTTAAAAGAATGGACCTGTTAAATAAAAAAAGTGCACCAATTGTTGACAATTCTATAGGTTTTCAGAAACCTTCTTAAATGAATATCTGATAAAAGAATAATTCTGATAAAGGAATAGATTTGAGGGCATGCAGACAATGCTGTTTAACAGGGCTCCTCTGCAGTAATAAACTTGACATTCTGCGATCTCATAGTCTACATAGGAGGAGAATAAAGGGAGACCATATGCTACTGTATAACATATTAAATGACAATATTCTCATGAATGACCTGAAATTGGAATTTAAACCCAACAATTCTGTAATAAGAGGACATAAATAATCAATTCTATATCAAGAACTTTAAAACTACTAAAAGAAAACAGTTTTTGACTCAATGTAGTTGGGGCATTTAGAAATTTTCACCGAAATATGGAAATGCCAGTGATAACATAAACATTTTCAAATCAAGATTGGATAAATATATGAATAGGAAATTAATTAAAGACTATTACCGCTGAAAAGTGAGGGATGGCTTTAAATGGACATTGTCTTCTGCTGTCTCTTACTGCTTTGTATGAATCCTAGTAGTATGAATATATTTATAAGTGACCTGCAAGTGGACAGTACAGTAGCCAGACTGCCAAGTTTGGTGATGACACCCAATTCACAGCATGAGATAAATGAAATGCTATGAGACCCGGACAAGCTGGGAGAATAGGCATAGAAAAATGTCAGATGAACTTTATGTGGTGAAACGTGAAGTTGTGCACTTTGGAAAGAAGAATTGAAAGACAAAATACAATCAAAATAGATTAGAGATTACCAAAAGCCAGCAGGATAAGGACCCATATATAATAACTAGCAGCGCATTCAACCAGGATCAACAGTGTGGGACAACAAGTAACAACATAAACAGTGTTCAACACTGGTTCTGCACCAACCAACTTACTCTCAATGCCAAGCATATGGTTTCTATGTTCTTTGGCACCTTGCAATGACTGGCTAGAATCCAGTCAAATCCAGTCTTCATGACCCACAATGGTTCCTAACTGGAGGAGTTCTTTTCCTTTAAATACCTATGTGTGGCTGGACAGTCATCTTGACTTTTCCTGTCACATTGAGATCATCCACATGAAGCCCCTCACAACCTTGGTGCATTCTAGAGGAACAAAGTCTATATCCCCCCTCTGCCCCCATGAAATTTTCAGGTAGATAATTCTATCAGCTTTTGATTATGAAGTGATGTACAGTCCTGCCCCCAGGTGCACTTCAGCATGCCTGGACCCTCTATTTCCCTCCTTCTGTCACTTTGAAGAAATACAGAATTACATATACCCCACTAATAGAAAGCATTGTGGGAAAAATACACAATGCAGTGTTCTTCCATGGTTGCCCTTCCTTCAATGCCTTTGTACTCAAGTTGTTCACCTTCTGTCCCATTGCCATTGACTACCTTCTCCGAAGCCATCTCTGTTCTCTCTTCTCCTCACTCTCTTTCCCCTTCCTTGAGAGTAGAAGCCTCTCTCATTGTGTCTCTTTCATCTCCAAATTCTGGTTTGGGTTACTCCCTTGCTACTCCCTTGCTACTGCAGTTCCCTGTCTTATACCCCATGTCCTATCACCTCATAAACCCTGCCCCTACAATTTCTGTCAGCCCCAGCAATGACCCCAGCAATGACCTCAGTGAGGCAGGCTGCCTTTTACTAGAGATTTCCTTGGCTCTAGCCTGGCCTCTGCCTCTATGCACTCCTCCTTCTTGTTCATTGCTCTGAAATCCCTCCTTATACTGCTCATGTCCATTTCTGCACCTGGCCTCCTACCTCTCTGTGTTCCCCCATGCACATGTCCTTTGGGCTTGTTTTTGTTCACCTTAGCATAATATTTGTTTCCTCCCACCCCACCTTTAAATTTATGCTCTTGCCCTAATCCTTATGTAACCCCCCTGTTACCTGGGGTTACTAGAATCCCAATAAGACCTAGTGGTAGGCAGGGAAGACAGCTTGTGAAACTCCAGTTAAATAGATTTCACACTGTCTCACTCTGTTCTCAGTCTCAGCTGAGACTGAGGGATGACATCACCATAGACCTATCGCAGCTGCTTGAGCCACATTGGAATCTGCAGAAGGGAGTTAGATTAGAATGTTGGGAGTTTTGAACAGTCAGTGTTCAGTCTGTAGTTGGAGATTGTTGTGAGAGGAGCACAGCAGTTCTGTGCACAGGCTCTTGGAGCCTCAGCTCTGAAATAGAGCTACATTTAGGGAAAGGTGTGTGTTTCCACCTAAAGAGGGACACAGTAAGCTGTTTTTTAAAGTGGTGGAGACCGCTGATTTGGGTTTCTGTGCCCCATCCCTGAGGGGATGGGGGTGGAAGGTTTGCCTGCTATTCCAGGGGCAACCCCTGGCTACTACTAGAGAAGAAGCTGCCTTATTTTTCCCAAGAGTGTGGGGTACAAGAAGATATCAAGATTCACCTGTGGGTCACCTGCAACCAAACGGTGAGTTCTGCTCTTTCTAAAGGGCCCATGTTTCATCCTGAACTGTGTTAAAGTGGGAATTGGACTGCTGAAGTAGTGGGAGGCCTAGAGTAATAGGCTTAGCCAAAAGTAAAAGTAAGTTCAAGTCCAGCACAAAGGGAAAGTCAAGACATGTAGAGGAGATGTGACATACATCTACCCTGTAATCTACATTGCCAAGCTTTCGAAAAGAGTTGTTTAGTGTCCAGAGAAATGGCTGGGTATGGATCGTGGGAGCTGGAGGTGGGAGACCCCCCCATCTTTAGTAACCAGGTCCACCTCTACGGGTTTGCTCTGTGGATTTCTACTTTGCCTCATGCACTTGGTCAGTGATGAGGGAAGTACCCAGATGTGGGATTGGAAGGAAAATTCCCTTAAGGAGTCGAAGGCTCTAAGGTGGTTTGGGGAGCCACCAACAGGAAAACTGGTTCATTCCCATATGGACCACGATCAAGTGGCCGGCAGGGGAGCCGGGCCATGGGAAAAACTCAAGTAGTGTACAAGTCGGGCTGTGAACCCAAAGCTGCATGCAAGTCCGGGCTGTGTGCCTGGTGGGTTCACAGCCTGAGGTCTGGAATAGTGAAGAAGTGTTCTGTTGCTCTAATCTGCATTACCAGGAATGTAGCCCCGTTGGGGTCCATCTATGCTTTGTTTGTTCAGTTTGGATGTGAATAAAAGCCACACTTTAGAATCCCATTCCAGGTATTGGACATTACAGTTATTGCTTCCTGTGTTCGGATTTACTTGGGTGCCCCTGTGCAGAGTAGCCAAACCTAGGCCCCATGTGCCGAGTAACTTAGTCGTCCCCGGACCCAGTCCCCACCTGGTACTGCTGTCAGCTTCAACAGCATACCACCTGTCATTTGCAAAAAGGCAGAGGTGAGGGCCTTACACTTATTGTATGTAGCACATTTCCATTTAAATCTGTTTGACCCTTGCATTCATTTTTGCTGCAACTACCATGTATTTATTTTGTTTCTTGCATTAATTGTCTTGTTTACCACTTATGTCTTTTTGCATAGCCTCCTTTGCATAGGAATATAAATTTTGTACCATTTCACTGATTATTTGTTTTGCACATCATTCCTGATGTCGAACCTTTCAATGTTTGGATTTATTTATTTATTTTTTCACATTATCATGTAGCTTGTTTAGCTGTATTAGTCCCTTGTGGTCATCTGCTGTGACACCTCTGAAAATGAGTTGCTTGTTGCTCAGTAAGCTCTTTTGATGAACATCTTTACTAAATAAACAAATAAAATAAATATATTTGGCTTGAAACTTTCTGACTATAAAAAAAAACCCTCACCTAATTTGGGAAAGATCAGATGCATGCTAAGGAGGAATGCTATCAGGTGCTATTTGGTGAATGACCCACACAATTTCTTCCCTCAGGGTGGGGCCTGCCAAATTTCATCACTTACAGTTATCTGTTCTGTTATACTTTTGTGATTATATAGGTGATTATGTCTAGACTTGTCATACTGATTGAGCCATCATGTGGGAACACATGTCTGTTGTCTGTTGTTTTCAGCCTTTTCAAATTGATTATGGGACTTTTCTTCACCATAAAGTCTTGCTTAAAGCCGAGCTAGCCTAACTTTCTTCATAGTAATTTGCATATACTACGCATAATGCTTTGCATTATGGGGTACGTGCAAACTTATATTTCTTTGAAACCTGGCATTATTGCCAGTGTCTTTCCTCAGTGCTTTTGTACTGATGTTCTTGTCTTTAAAATTACTTTCCTATTTTAGTCTTACCACAACTGTAATCACGGTCACCATGTGACTGGTTCCCTTTTTGCACTGAGGCAGTAGCTATAGCACACTGATGATGAAACGTATCTGTGGTCTGCTGGTTTCAGCATTTGAATAATTTTTTTTTTGTAATTTGTAGATTTTGTGAGATCATTTGGCACCATACAATGCTGCTTAAAGCTGAACCAGGTTAAATTCCTTCATGATTATTTGTATATACTACCCATGATGCCAGGCCTTAGGGGTATGTGACATTTTATATATCATTTAAAGTTCATTTACCAGGTTGGAATTAATGTCTGTGTGTCACCTGAAATTATTTTATTCAGGGTTTGTGCCACACTGTAGTAATGACATTTCAAATGAAAAAGTTGATCCCCAGAAAAATCAGTACCGTTATATGTTTTATTCTGCTAGTAGATAAATAATTGATGTTGCCATGACATAGTAAATGTTAGAAATGCACAGAAACATAAACCTTTGAAGGACAGATATTTTTTCAGAGAAACCTGTACTCAACAGTTGGAAACCATGAAGCACCTCTTCTTTGGCTGCTCATACATTATAGGATTCTAGGGTTTGATAGCAGAAAGATGGGAGGAACCATTATTCCAGTCCCTAAATTATGAAACCTTGGTTAAAGGGAATTTTGTGTTGGGTTGGAAAAAATGGCACCCAAGTAAATAATGTTCAAATCTATTTAATCTGTACATACTTCCTTATTTATATCCTAGTGTGACCACTTCTGCTTCAGATTGTTTTATGGCACATTTTTTTTGTTAACAAGGGGAAGGAGAAGAGGTCTTTAGAACAAACACAGACTTGCTGTAGGATTTTAAAGCATAAGCCCACACACATACTCTACAGATCCCAAAATACACTGGGCAAGGGCTGGGAGCTAGGCCTCCTCTCCTAAGCAGTTGGAACAGAGGGCAATGTAAACACTGAAATCAAACCACAACATTGATATAAAAAGCAAATCTCTACACATCCCAAAATGCACTGGGCAAGGGCTGGGAGCTACGCCTCCTCTCCTAAGCCATTGGAATGGAGGGCAATACAAACACTGAAATCAAACCACAGCATTGTCATAAAAAAGTAAATAAAGGCTCTGTAGTGGTGATACTAAACCAAGAGGACTATATTAATAAAGCCAACAGACAGCTAACTGACTATACCTACTACAGAGAACTGGAAAGTGACCCCACTGCAAACTATACAAGAGAACTATGGGACATAATTAGATCAATCCTAAACCATGTCCAAGACAGACTAACTGACCTTATCCTTGTTGAACCCAAGCCAGGGACAGTCTACATGTTGCCTAAAATACATAAACCTGGCAATCTGGGAAGCCCCATAGTCTCTGGCAATGGTACTCTGACTGAGGGGATCCTAGGATTTTGTAGAAATCATTTTAAAACCACTGGTTATAGAAAGGGATAGTTACATCCAGGACACTACACACCTCCTGCGTACATTTTCTGGTTATAAGGACTTGCCACCTAATACCATTTTAGCCATGATGGATGTAACATCCATCTACACTAATATTCTGCATGGGGATGGCATTTCAGTCTGCCTTAAATACCTACATGAGAAAGGATTAGACCAAAACATCGATCCTGAAGTGATGGGGCAACTAACTGAATTCATTCTGACACATAACTTCAGCTTCAATGATAAACATTATGTTCAAACTATGGGAACAGCAATGGGCACCAGGATGGCTCCACAGTATGCTAATCTCTTTATGGCAAATTTGGAGGACTTTTTAAGGCACTACACACAAACTACTCACTTGATGATTTATTTATAATTTGGACAGAGGGCACTGACACGCTTAAAGTTTTCATCAGGAACTTAAAAACCTCCACCCAAAATAAAGTTTTCCGTTCCACCAGTATTAATTTTCTGGACACCACTGTCACCATCAAGGATGGAACCTACATACAATGGATTAACCCATGACAGGGTATGGGTTTACTGAGCATTAATCCATGCCTGGGGGAGTTGGAGTCATGAGGCTGAAGCTGAGTGACTTCAAACACCCAGGCATGGATTAATGCTCAATAAACCCCATATCCTGGAGTGGGTAAGGCTGAAGAGCTCACTTCAGAGGATTCCAGGATTCACTGAGGGGCTGTAAGATGTAAAGCCTCTCTCCTTCTAGCTTGCTTTCTGAAGGGGTGTTACCCTGTCACCACCCTCCCATCAATTCATCCATCCAAGCTCAGATCTACCTTTATTGCTGCATACTGGTCACATGACCACACCTAAATGTCCACTTTCTCATTGCAGTTTATAGTTTCTGACCACTAGGAGTTGCTGCAGTGCCCTTCCTAGCCCCTGTGTTTGCCTTCCTTACACCACTCTGTTTACCCTCCTAATCTCCACTCCTCCACTTCCTATTTGCAGTTAATATTTTTTCTGACCACTAGGAGTCACTACAGTGCCCTTCTTAGCCCCTGTGTTTGCCTTCCTTACACCACTCTGTTTACCCTCCTAAACTCCACTCCTTCACTTTCCTACTACTATACCCCCACTTTAGCCCCTTTTCCCCCATATGTTATTATTGTCCCTTTGTAGGTCTCAAACCCTGGACCCTTGACACCAAAGTCAATAGCTCTACCACTAAGCCAATGGGTCAGGCTAATTTCTTTCAGTTTTTTGAAGCTCTTAAAGCTTTCGGCTCCCCCTCCAACTACCTTGTGCTCATTATGATGCTGCTTTCTACTACCAGCTCTGCCACATGGCTTGTACTGCTAACACTAGCCCCCCTCATTTTGCTAGGGGATTCTCCACATGTCTCCCAACATGGTGAGCCAGAACCACCTCTCACCTGGCTTCTCACATTAGCCCCTTGCCCCACCTCTACCAGTGAACCACCCCACTCACTCTACCAATGGACCATGACCCCCCCACCCATATCTCCCTGTATTGGCGCTGCCATGGTACAGCAGTGGACGCTACTCTGCCTTGCCTCTTCCTCACCACAGGACCTACCCATCACCATCTCCATACACTTCTCTTCCTCCTCCCAACTGGTGCCTAAGCTAATGAAGAAGTAGCTAAAGTTCACATCCTTGCGCATCCTCCTGCTCCTCCTGTCAGGAGACATACACCCCAACCCGGGACCCCCCCACAACCCCAAGGTTATTACTCCTAAGGATCTAATAATTGTCTCCCTTAATATATGTAGCCTCCTCAAGAAATTTGATTCATTTCAGGGCTGGTTTGCCCAGAATCACCCTGTTGTCATCTCGGTAGTTGAAACTTGGCTCAATGACCGCACCCCAGACTCCGCTGTCTCACTTCCTGGTTTTACGCTGTACCGTGCCGACAGAACCTCTAAAATCTTTAATATAAACTGGCTAGCTGACACATCAGCTCCCACTAGGGATGCTGCAGCCTCTCAAAACCTGTCCCAACTTGTGACCACTGCCACAAGAATCAACCAGAAGACTGGTACTGCCACCATCCTTGACCTAGTGCTCACAAATGCACCCCACAAAGCAACCCAGGTCAGGGTACTACCCAATGCCCTCAGTGACCACTCCCTGGTGCTCTTTCACTGGTCATATAATGTTAAAAAGCGCCCCCAAACTATCCTCCAATGCCACTTCAAACCCGGCAAACTTTGGTCTCTCAGACAGTGCCTCTTAGCTAGCGACTGGTCCCCCATCAAAACTGCATTGAACATTGACTCTGGCCTTGACCATTTTATCAGCACTTTCAACTCTGCTTGCAACTGGTTTGCACCCCTAAGAAAACAAGGAGTTAAAGGGGTTGACACACCTTGGATATCACAAGCTCTGCTGGACCAGATGCGCGAACGTGACAATCTATGGCACATTGCGCTGGATACTGGTAAACCCAATGATAGGCAGTGCTACCAAGAAGCATGCAATAAATGTACTTGGAGTATTCTTAAGGCAAAGGCTGAGTACTACCAAACCTTGCTCACTGCCACATGGGGCTCGGGCCGCAAGTTCTGGGACTCCCTCAAAGAGCTCAGTGGCAAAGCCTCCATTGCACCTCCCTCCCAACTCAGGGCCAATGGATCTATCACCACCGACCCTGCCCTGATTGCAAATACATTAAATGACTCCTTCTCTGACCTTACTGGTGTTCTCTCCCCCAACTTCTTCTCCCCCACCCCCCCAGCACCACACTGTTCCCTCTCCACCCCCTCATCCTGCTTTAAAGCAATATCTCAGCATGAAGCTGCCCCTCTTCTACTCAAGGCCCTCAGCAAATCATGTTTCAGCAGTGACACACTAGACCTTAAACTGCTTAGACTCACCTTTAATGAAGTTCTCCCCCCTCTCACCATGTTTCTGAACCACTCCTTATTGTTGAGCCAGTTTCCCTCTAAATGAAAATCTGCCCTCATCACACCTATCCTTAAAAGTGGTGACAGCGCCCTGCCTGGGAACTACTGCCCCATCTCAATCCTGCCTCCCCTCTCAAAAACCTTGGAGAAGATTGTGGCCACCCAGCTAATGGACTACCTCTCCAAATATAGCTTCCTGTGTCCTGAACAGCATGACTTCTGCCATAACCACAGTACCACCACAGCCCTCTTGGAATTTACAGATGCCTTCCACACATCTCTGGACACTGGCCACACTGCTGGTGCTGTTTTTATATGCCTTTCCAAGGCATTTGATATGATGCACCACACACTACTCCTGGATTCCCTCACACTGATAGTCCTGTCCCCAGAGACCACTGGCTGGTTTGCCAGCTATCTGTCTCAGAGAACCCAAACAGTCAGGATTGCCAATACCCTGTCCTCCCCCTCCAAGTCAGGTCAGGGGTCCCACAGGGCTCTATTCTTGGACCCCTACTTTTCTCCCTCTTCCTCAACTCTCTGCCCAAGGCTTGCTCTGGGAAACTACTACCGTATGTGGACAATGCTGTCCTCTACAGCTCCCACACTGATCCCACAGCCCTCCGCTCAGCACTCCAAAAATCTTTCACAGAAGCTGAATCCTGGTTCATTCAACATAGGCTAGTCTTAAATTACAAAAAAACTAAATTCATGGTGTATGCACACCCCCAAAACATGAACATAGGACAACCCCTGCTCATATTGAACTCCCTAAATGACCCCCTTGAGCAGGTTACCTCGTTCAAATACCTAGGTATCTCCCTAGACTCTGGGCTCACCTACCATGACCACATCTGAATACTGAGCACTGCTGTCAATGTGTGTATTGGTCTACTTCACCGGTACAAGCACTGCCTCCCACCAGAAGCTCTCCACCTAGCTGTCTCTGCATCAATACTTTCACTCATAGACTATGGAATCATTATCTATGGGGCAGCCAACAACACGTACCTAAACTAAATTAGACTGGCCCTTAATAAGTCCTGTAGACTAGCTACTGGCTGCGCCAGACTCACACATACCTGTGCCCTTTACGCCTCAACCAACTGGCTAAACTTTGATGGGAGGCTCAAATATCAGACCTGCCTCTTTGCTAAAAAAATAACAGCAGGGCTACTCCCACCTGCTGTCTCCCCCCTACTCCAGGCACCATTGTCCACCCGCCTCACTTGGCAATCGGCGACAACCCACTTCAGGATACCTCGCTGCAAGACCACTTTGGGTCAAAGAACTTTTAGGTACTTGGCCCCTAGCTAGCATAACTCACTCCCAAACTCCCTCATCACAGAACCCAAACTTGGTCAGTTCAAGTCCCAACTAAGAGACCTAATCACTCATGACTCAGTCTGTGACTGCCCTTGATTTAGCCCTACCCACTCCCCCCCATGACTATGGACTTAACTCTGGTCCAGCTGCCTCTGGTCATGCCTATATATTGACAATGGACACCTCAGTCCAGCCTAGGCCTACAAATAACCACCGGGGCATGGCTAGCACCACCACCCTGCAGTGTATGTTTTGTTACCTGCTACCGTCTGCACTATGTACCTATGTTTTGCAGCACTCTGTAACTCTGTATCACCAGCTGCTTTACTGTATTATCTGTAACCATTCCTGTAACTATTGTGTCTAGTTGTTGCTATTGTCCCTGATGTATCTGTTTTCAATGATGTGGAACCTTTGTAAAGGAGTCTTTGACTCAAAGGTGTTATCCGATATCTTCAATAATTTAATAGAGGTTTACCTAAAGAAACAGTAAAATAATGCCCTGTAAACATGCAACTGTGGGTATATCAGGGATTAATCAATAGTCAGGTGACCTGTTTGGATGAATCAGAAGACAGTATTTTCAGAACCCATGTTATAAATGTATTTACAGGAAGCCAACAGACAGACAGAGATACTTACACAGGAATAGTAATCACCCAAGCCACACAAAAAAATCTGTCATGTACAGTCAAGCACGTTGGTATTACCCTATTTGTTCAAATGAGGAAGACAGAGATACGCATTTGGCTACGTTGAAAAAACCTTTATTGAGCAGGGACACATCCAGAGAAATTGACAGAGCAGTAGAATGTGCAACACAGGTACCAAGGGAACAACTACTTCAGTATAAGGAAAGGACCACTACCAACAGAATACCCTCAGTAGTCATGTAACATCCTGACCTAGAACTGCTATGCAAGATTATTAAGGACCTCCACCCAATATTTAGTGAGGATAAGACCCTAAATTGTATTTTTCAAGAACTATCATTATTATCTTTTAAACAACCACCTAATTTAGCCTACCTGATTGTTAGGAGCAAACTTGCATCATAACAGAATACTATGACACTAAATGGTACACGACCCTGTAATCAATCCAGATGTAGGACTTGCGAGCTCATTTCCACATCGGATTGTGTGGTTACATCACAAAACAGACAATTCAGGATACAGTGGACTTATACATGTACATCAAGTACTGTTGTTTACTTCATTCAATGCAAGAAATGTCCTCAAACAGGGTATGTGGGAGAGACAAAGCAACCACTCCGCACCAGAATGAACTCACACAGGCATACTATTAATATGTAGATGACTGAAAAACCAGCGTGGTACCACTTCTCTTAGATGGACCACTCAATCTCAGATATGTCAGTAATGGTCTTAAAAGGACATTTCAAAAGTACACAACAGAGACAGGCTTCTGAGATCAGGCTTATGAACATACAAACATACGAAATTTATAAGCAGATAAAGGCCTAGTGGTCTATCAAGTCTGCTTGAATGTGCAGCTAGCACCTCTTATTCTGCATCTGCCCCTCCATCCCACCATTCCCGTCCCTTGATCCTCCCCCTTGCCCTGTCCCAGCCCCTTTTGAAGCAGTCCACTGTTTTACTCAATACCACTTCCACCAGTAATGCATTCCACCCAGCTACCACCCTCTCTGTAAAAAAGTGTCTTCTCATCTCCCTCCTGAACCTTCCTCCCTCCAGTTTCATATCATGGCCCCGGGTATCCCTCCCCTCCCTTACTTTGAACAGCCCCTCCGTACCCATCTTGTTTATTCCACTCATGTACTTTAAGGTTTCAATCATATCGCCCTGTCCCTCCTCTCCTCCAGGGAGTACATGTTCAACTCCCTCAGCCTCCTCTCATATGGTAAGTCCCCCAGACCCTTGATCATCTTTGTCGTCCTGCGCTGCACCCCCTCCAGTAACTTAATGTCCCTCTTCAGATACAGGTGCCAGTACTGCACGCAGTACTCCAGGTGTGGTCTAACTAATGATCTATACAGTGGCAGAATCACCTCCCCCCTCCTCGAGGATATACCCCTTGCAATGCAAGCCAGCATTTTGTTGACCTTTGCAGCTGCCTTCCTACATTGTGCCAAGTTGTTCATTAACCCCGTAATGAGCACCCCCAGATCCCTCTCCTCTGTCTCGGCTAGCTGCAGTCCCCCAGCTGGTAACTCCTCCTTGGGTTTTTCACCCAAAAATGCAGCACCTTGTACTTTATGGCATTGAACCCCAATTGCCAGGTGTCTGACCAGGTTTCCAGCTTTGCCAGATCATCCTGCAACCCCTGCCACCCCCCTCAGTCTTCCACCACCGCTCCCATCTTGGTGTCATCAGCAAACAGACCGGTCTTGCTCTTGATGCCTAATAATATGTCTGCAATGAATATCCCAAACAACACTGGTCCCAACACCAAGCCCTCTGGAACATCGCTCGTCACTACCCTTGGGGATGAGAGCTCTCCACCCATCACCACCCTCTGTTGCCTTCCTTGAAGCCAGTTCTCTACCCATCTCACCAGCTTTGCACCCACCCCTGTACCTTCTAACTTACTTCCCAGCCTCCCATGTGGCACCGAGTCACATACCTTACTGAAGTCCAGGTACAGGACATTCACTGCATGGCCCCCATCCAATTGCCTAGTTACCCAGTCATAGAACTCCACCAGGTTGGTTTGACAGGATCTGCCACTTATGAAGCCATGCTGTCTGCTGTCCTGTAGCCCTTTGGCCTCCAGGGGAGCCACCAGTCTCTCCTTCAGGATAGTGTCCATCAGCTTACCCATGATGGATGTGAGGCTCACTGGTTTGTAGTTCCCCGGTTCATTCTTGGGGCCGTTCTTGTGAAGGGGCATCACATGAGCCATCCTCCAGTCCTGAGGTACACACACCCTGAGTGTAGTGAGGCATTGACTAGCTCTGCCAAAGGTTCCGCTAGGACCTCTGCCAGCTCCTTCAGTACCCTGGGGTGGATGCCATCTGGGCCTGGTGCCTTGTCTACCCTCAGTGCCCTCAAACCCTCCAGAACCCTGCCCTCCATGATTTCCCCATCCATCACCCTCTCCCCCTCTTTTTCTGCCCTACCTCCCCCTTTGGGTATCACCCCCCCTTCTCCTTAGTAAATACTGAGCAGAAGTAATTGTTTAGGGTTTCTGCCTTATCACCCCCTGCTTCCACCCACTCCCCTCCTTCCTAATCTTTACTGTATGGTCCTTATAGCTCCTTTTCTCCAATGTACCTGAAGAAGTGATTCTCCTTTTCTTAATACCCTGTGCCAGCCTGAGCTCCATAGACGCCTTGCTGCTTTTACTGCTCTTGTCTCCTCCTTCGATTCCTTGAGGTACTCCTCCCTGTCCTCCCTCCTCCCTGCATTTTTGTACCTCCTAAAGGCAGCTCTTTTTCTCCTTACCTTTTTCCATGACCTCCTTGCTCATCCAGGTGGAAGGTGGTCTCCCTGAATGCTAGGAGCCTTGGTATCACCCCTTGTCATTGTTATGGGGGTAAGCTCATATGGCTTCCCAACTTGTGGTCTCTGCATGTCCCTTGCCCATTTTACTTCTCAATATGGTGGAAGATGGCATGAACATTGATTTAGGGTTTATGTCACATTATTCTACTTAAACTTACACAGACCTTTACTTCTAAGGATGGACATATAATAGGACTTCAGTGTGTCTTTGTGTTTTGCTTTAATATTTATAGAGTCCCTTTTAACTGGTTATCAACATGTTGGTTTCTCACCAAAGAACTATATATGTGTGTGTTTGTGTGTGGGGGGTTGGGGTATGATTTTTTGGGGGGGGTTGGTTATGTGGGTGTGGTTGGTGTGGATATTGGGGGGATTGTGGTTATATTTAGGTATAAAAAGAAAACTTGCACTGGCTCTGGCGCAATGCCATACACATACACTGGTGTGATTTTAGAATCAAATTCTTTATTTCTTGATATGAATTCAGATGCCCCAATGTTTTGCCAGAATATGGCTTCTTCTGGGGGACTGTAAAAAACATTCATATATAAATAATTAATTATATTATTCCATGATCTCTGCATCATAATCACAAGAATTATTTATGGTTTAACATTTTCAAAATCTTAACTCAATAGTGTACAGTTACCACAATGTAGTGCTAGACAAGGCTATACAAAATGTGCATGGTGCCAAATAAAAGAATCAGCTACCTCTCTATTAACTGAGCTGAAGCTCACACTCCGCTGTCCTCCTAAATTTTCCACATTTACTCATCATCAACTGAAATATAGTTACATGGATTGTAAATCAATTGTTAAATGCAAAACTTACATAGAATTATCTCTCTGCTATTCTATGTAAGTTTTGCATTATTTATATATGAATGTTTTTTACAGTCCCCCAGAAGAAGCCATATTCTGGCGAAACATTGGGGCATCTGAAATCATATAAAGAAATAAAGAATTTGATTCTAAAGTGACTCAAGAGTGTATGTGTATGGCATTGCGCCAGAGCCGGTACATGTTTTCTTTTTGTGACTGTATTGTGTACCACTCATCGAGCTCCACAGAGAATTTGATTACCTTTTATGGAGGTTTCCCTTGGATCTACATTTGAGCTACTATATTTAGGTACTTAACATAATGATGTTATAGTGTGTTTGGACTCTTAGTTCACATACATAGTGTATATTTACTTCCCTCTAACTAGTTATCTTTCCTGGTGGGGGGAAGTAATTCCATTGGGTTTTTATTCAGATTCATTAGTCTGTTACTGTACATATAGCAATTTGATTTTATACTGACACATTATTGAACTCTGAACATATCAGGATGCATGATCTCATTTACCTGGGGGTCCTTGACAGGTTTGTTTTTTAATTTGGCACTTATACTGACGGTTGATATAATCTTGTATAAAATCTTGTTACTGCACTGAAGGACTCAGTGTTTATGGAATATAGTAACTGATTGAGTGTATAGTTGGGAAAATGTCTCCAGATAGGTTTTATACAGTATAAATGTGTGAAACAGTTTCTCACACTAGGTAAACTTTACTTTAAACCCACTTAATGCCATATATAGAAAATTTCTGTTATATAGTTTTTTTAACATACAATAATATCATATTTTATGGAACACATACAAACAAAGGTCAGAAAGAAGTAAGTGCCTCAGCTGGGACTTGAACCCAGGCTGCCTGGAATACCGTTCTGGATGCACTAACCAGCTGCACCACTGAGACAACTGGAACCTGGGCTGTCCCTGAGCACATTACTCTGCACTGGTTAGCGCAATCAGAATGGTATTCTGGGCAGCCTGGGTTCAAGTCCCAGCTGAGGCACTTACTTCTTTCTCACCTCTGTTTGTATATGTTCCATACATATGCACACTGCACTCCTGTGTGATTGTTAAAAGTAAAAATCACATTTTAACAGACTGTATTTATAAAACACACTTAGACATTCAGTTTTTAAGTTAGTGGAACTTTCTGCTCGAAGGATTCTTATCTTACTCTGTGGACATTTGGCCTTGGAAGGCTTACCAGCTAATAGCAAACTGGTGAAATCCAGTTTTTCTTATTTAAACCTCAGTTATGGGTTAAATGAGTATTTTAAACCAATGAGAATTATTTCTGTTTTTTTTTTTACCTATGAGTTGGTGTTAATAGTACATAATTTTCTAAATAACTGCCATAAGCTTGTGAGGAAGGACTTGGTTGGTCCGAAAGCTTAGGCACATTGTTCTTTTTGTAATATCAGTGTTGGTTCAATAAAAGGTATGGAACCATTTGCTTCAGGATCTCTCCTAAGCCATGGAAATTGGGTTCCGTTTCACAGTGAGCTGTTGTAGAATGTTCAGTCAATCCTCCTTCTAAGTACATGTCCTCATGAACAGAGGACCACATACACTTAGGAAAGGGATTAAGATGGGAGCACATGCCAGATGTTTGTTAAAGTGCAGGGTATCCTACAGCTGAGCAGCATGTATTGGGGAATGTAGAAGTTACTTCCTTTTGGTGGTGGTGGGGGGCAGAAGTAGCCACTACACATTCTGGCTTCATCTTTCTTCTTCTCTTTGTAAAGGGGATTATGGGCAGGATCACTCTGTCTGAAAGCCCATGAGAAGCATTTTCATTTGAGGAGTTGGGCTTACCGTCTGGCATCAGCAATCCTGAGAGAACCCTGTCCAAATCTTACCGGTCTTGAAGCAAGGGAGCAGCCATTGCGTAGATCTATGAGATGATGTGATATTACTGTCGAGCAAGCAGCGCTTAACAGCACACAGCTTGCCCAACAGTGACATTACTTAATGTCTCAGGGTTTCATGCAATGGCTGCCTTTTTAAATTAAGATAGGGAAGACATATACAGGGTTATATCTGGATGAGGGACACCTGCTGAACAGGATAACCCAATATCTTGTTTGAAAGTGCATCTCATAGACTTTCCAATCTTAAGTGACCCTGCACACATAGATTTCTTTTTAAGACAGATGCCAATACACAAAAGGCCTCCAGATGCCCCATATACAAAAGACCTATCTATAGGTTGGGGGAGAGAATTATTACTATTATTACTTTAGTTTTAGTAAAGAATTTGTTTTCTTTTTTTTTTACAAAAAGCAATGTTAAGGAAATGTGCGGACATACAGTCACCATAATCCCCACTTTCTTGATGCTGTGAAGACTTCCATCCCAATGGAATCTCCATTCTGTGAATAAGACGATCTGCCTCAGCACAGAAGAAGACTTCCAGTTAGAAGCTCACTGACTCATTTTGCTCTACCTCAGAAATGTCATGGGTACACTGAACACAGTGGCACAGCTGAACATGCCTAGAGTTCTGTACCACATAGGGAAGTGACTGGAGCTTTAGTGGCTTGCCTTAACATATGATCCTAAGCGGCTATAAACTGAGGGGACAATAACAAGTCAGATGTGTGTTATGCCATTCACGGGTTGTAAATAAGTAAGTAAGTAAGTAAAAGTTTATTTTAAATGCTTTTCCAAAGATCAAAGCACTTTACAAATAACAATAAATAAAACAAATACAGTATTAACAGTATAAATCATAGGCCATAATCTTTAACAAATAAAAAAGTTTTCAACTCTGTTTTAAAACTCTCGACAGTCAGGTATCCTCAAATCTGACGAGGTAGAGAATTCCACAGGGCAGGAGCTGCATATGAAAACGCACGAGCTCCAGATGTTTTCAAACTAACCCTGGGAATCTCTAGCAATCCCTCATCGGCAGATCTGCATGAGCGAGAGGGGCAGTAGGGAGTAAGGAGATCTTTCAGATACTGCAGTCCCTGTTCATGTAGGGTTTATAGGTCAATAACCCGACCTTGAAGGTGATTCACCATTGTACTGGTAGCCAGTGCAACCCACGCAGAACAGGTGTAATATGACTATATCTAGATGTTCCAGTCAAAAGCCTGGCTGCTGCATTCTGCACTAGCTACAGGTGATGAATATCAACCCCCAGTAGCCCCAGGTAAAGGGAAATGCAGTAGTCAAGGCAAGTGGTCACAAAGGCATGGACCAGGGTGGGAAGGTCAGCCGGAGGAACCAGGTGTTTCACCCGGGTGATATTCCTCAAATGGTAAAAAGAGGACTTAACAATGGCTGACACCTGTGATTTCAGAGTCAAACCACTGTCAACAATAACGCCCAGGTTACGCACCTGGCCTGAGGTCAAGAGCTGGGCACCACCAAGCCAGAGGCCTGATGGTACTTCAGCCCTATGACCCACCTCAAGGTGACCTGGGTCCACCACCAACACCTTGGTCTTATCTGGGTTTAACCTTAGCCAGCTGGTGCTCATCCAGTCATTAATTTTGGCTAGACAGCTGTTAAGCAGAGGGATTGCATCATCCTGACTGGGAGTAAAGGACAAATACAGCTGGGTATCATCTGCATTGCAGTGAAAACCCAGACTATAATGCTTAATGATATCTCCTAATGGCAGCATATAGACTGCGAACAACATGGGTGCCAAAATGAAGCTGGAGTTGTGGTGTAAGCTAATCAGTGATGGCATTATAAATCATGAAATCATTCTCAGTCAGTCAGGATTAGTTATTTCTATACATTCCAGGAGCTCTTAAAACCAGAAGGGGGTGCTTCATGCAAACAGTAAAAAAAATTCTGAAAGTTGGGAAAATATAGGCAAAATATGGGATGTTGGACAGGAAGACACATTATTAATGCTGGTCTCAGGAAACCCCGTCTTTGTTCCTGGAATAGGTGATCCCAGATTTAGGGAATGGGAGGAAAGAGGGATACTCTGTCTAATAGATCTGTATACTACAGAGGGAATGAACTCCTTTGAGGGTATACAGGAGAGAACAGGATTAGGACACCAACACTTCTTTAGATTACTACAAGTCAGAGTATATTGTCAGAGCCTAGGCAGGAAACAGAGGTCAGATTCTGCAATGGGACAGCTTGAACCAATGGTGCAGGATGGTGTTAGGAATCCTATAGGTACCATATGCCGGTGGAGAAGGGGGCTAGAGAAGAAAGGATGCACTTACCAGACCTAACAGTAAAAACTGAACAACTGAGGGAAAAAGACATGGGCCTGGTATTCTCAGAGGCTAACTGGAGACTGGTGATGCAGCTCCATCAGGGAATTTTAATCTGCAATAAATATAAAGAATCCTACTATAAATTTATTCATAGGTTATACTGCCCTCCCCTGATTGTTAACAAATTTAACCCCACGGTGTCACCTATCTGTATTCGCTGTAATAATAGTCCAGGATCCTTCTTTCACCACTTCTGGTCCTGTCCAGTGCTACAGCCATTTTGGGAGGAAGTGGCGATAGAAGTAGAGAGAATGTGGGGGAGAAAGGTACCTATACCCGCTAACCTTACTTTTAGGGTTGTAAGATGTGGGAGGAGAGGAATGGTGTCCACTACCTAGATGGGTGACATGGCTATTCATATGTATGCTTAATACCTGGGTATTGGGGGTCAGACCTACTGTACAGCAATGGAAGACACTAACCCTCCAGGCACTAACCATGGAGAGGCTTACCTTTGTACTGAAAGAGAAGAGGCAACTGTTTTTAAACATATGGAGACCCTACCTGTCCTCACTGACTGTCACAGAAAGCCAGATATTAGAGGAGAGATGGTTTTGAGGGAAAAGAGTATATGTTGGAGAACCCGCAAATGACACATAGCAAGAAAGAGATCTAACCCATCAGTGGTACAGAAAAAAATAAAAAGAAACCTTAATATAATTACTGAAATTATTTTAAGTAGGAGGAATGTGGACATATATGTATATAGTTAATGAACTATACTGTATGTTAATGTTTTTGTTTCATGTGCTGTCAGTGTGAGAACTGGAAAATTTCAATAACTATATGATGTGAAAAAAAAAAATTCTGAAGTGCCGAGTTCATTTGCCATAGCCCATCTCCCACATGGGGTTCTCAAATTTTCTGCAAAGTAAAACTTTTTTATTTTCAAATCAAGTTCCAGTTCTTAAAAACAGAAATCTTCAACACTATTTGTAATATGTTTATATGTATCATTTTGGCATCTCTCATGGTTATGAGTGCCTTCTCAAGACTTCTGTGTATCAGAACAACTCATTTTTACAGTTCTTTCACTGAGAGACCTCAAGAAGGTGGTCTTATAACCATAAATGTTGGAACTGTACACATAAACATATATAAAAAGTTAACAGTACTGGGTTCAGTGTTGTGTTTTGAAATTCATATACTTCTTGATGCTGTTGTACCATGGTAGTGATATCAATACTGCTGTACCTCAGTAGCTATGTCACTACTGTGGTACATCACCATAGAATCTCATGTCTATGAAGCTTTCTCATGCTTACCTACACTGCTGATTCCTCAGAAGAAAGATATCGGCATGACTGAAAACACCCTATGTGAACCATTTGTTGAAAGATGAACAACTAGATTGTTGCCAGCTCATGTAGCTAGTACCTAAGTTACACTAAACGTCTGTAACTCTGTTTATCTCAGGGTCAGTGGAGGTACGTTGCAGTGCCTGCAGCTGGTACAAAATGCAGCTGTGAGGGTAATTATCAGCCCTTCTAGGTCAAGTCACAGTTCTCCCGCACTGCAGGAATTGCACTGGCTGTCAGTGCAGTGGCATATCTTCTACAAAGCTGGCTTATTAACTTATAGGGCCCTACGTGGGCTGGGCCAACCTCCTGCATCCCTACAAGGCAATGCGTCCCATTTTCTCGACTGAGGAATGTGTCCTTTTCATTTCATTTCATTTCATAAAATTTTATTTTTATACAGGAAACATTTGTTAGGGAATGACCCCATTTACAACAAAGATCTGTGTTCCATACATAAAACTTTCGAAATTCCTTTAAAACAGACTAACATTCAGCATTGACACAAACATTATAAGTTAGTTAAAACATTTACATTTTAGACTAAAGTGCTTAAACTATAGTTTTTTAAAAGTGGTGGGATTCTGCACTTTTCTCAGTTCATATGATAACTCATTTCAATGTTTAGATAAACTATTTTGGAATGTAAGTCTTCCTGTTCTATTATTAATTCTTTCACTTGTAATTGTTAACTTATTTCTCCTGAATTTTTCTACTTTAAATTCGGGGGTGTGATTGTTATTAGGTGTTTCAATGGGTGGTCTTTTTTATGAAATATCAATTTTTGACACCATAATAACCATAAATATTTTCTTTTTATTTCAGGTTGTAACCAATTCAGTTTTTCAAATAAGATATAATGATGAGTTCCTTGCTTACTTTTTGTTATAAACTTCCCCAATCTATAATAAGTATGCTCAGTACTCTGCAACACTGTCTGAATGGAAAATATATATAAAAAGGATCCATATTCCAAAATGGGAAGAATCATTTGGGCCACAAGTTTCTCTCTAGCTTCTATACTGAGACACCCTGTTGCTCTTCTTAAGGCCCCCAAATGCTGGTTTACTTTTTTAACCTGCTGGAAGATATGTTCTTTATAGGTCAATTTTGAATCTATCAAAACTCCCAAATACTTATATTGTCTTGTGTTCGTGATCAACCCACCATCTGCCAACCTTAATTGTATGTCTGTTATCTTCTTTTGCTTTTCTCCCAACCCAAATATCATACACTGTGTTTTTTTTTTTGCATTCAGCACCAGACCCATCTCTCTAAACCATTTCTCTAATGCTAACAAGTCTTACTGTAATATTTCTTTAAGTTGTTCTTCGGTATCGGCTGAAGAGACTATCACGGTATCATCCGCGTAAAGTCTCACTTCGCTATATAAGATTGCAGATGGAAGGTTGTTCACAAACACATTAAACAATAATGGGCCCAACACTGAACCTTGAGGAACACCTCTTTCTATTTGTATCAGATCCGAAAAAGTATTCCCATTTGAAACACAATGCATTCCACCTGAGAGATATGATTGAAACCACTGTAGTTCCACCCCCTGAACTCCCATTTTATCCAACCTGGCTAATAATTTGTTATGATCAACTAAGTCGAAAGCTTTACTTAGGTCCACAGACACTGCTCCTGTCTTCCTTCCCATATTAAATGAGTTAGCCACCAAATTATTTAAATCTATTAGGGCGGTGTCTGTGGACCTCCCTTCCCTGAATCCATGCTGTTGACTTGTCAATAACCCTCTTTGCTCCAAGTATGGGTAAAACTGTTTATGCACTTGTTTTTCTAATAATTTTGATAACACTGGGAATAGAACTATCGGCCTATAGTTTGAGGGGTTAGTACTGTTTCCCCCTTTAAAAATTGGAATAATTTTGCCTGTTTTTCAGACTTCTGGAACAATTCCACTTCTTAAACTCCAATTTACAAAGTAAGTGATCATGGGTGATAAAATGTCCGCTCCTATTTTTAAATATCTTGTGTCCAAACCATCTAATCCTCCAGTTTTTCCTATGTTCAATTTTAGCAATTCTATTTTTTATTTCCCCTACTGTTACTTCCCTAAAATTAAATCCCTATTCATGCTGTATTACTTATTTTTTCCTAATTCCTTGCCCATTTCTTTCTGTTAATTTTGTAGATATTTCTAATGACTGTATTGGAAATTTGGAAACATTTAAATCAGGCAGATCTCTAAAATATTCATTAAGTAGATTAACTATTTTTACAGGGTTTTCTTCTATCATATTATCTTGTTCAATTGAGATTTTATTTTTTATTTTAACTGGATTTTGCAATTCAGATACATATTTCCAAAACTTTTTTTGATCATTTGCTTTGTCTATATTTTCCCTGTAGTACTTATTTTTTGCTATCTTGACTTCCTTTTTACACTTAATTCTCCACTGCCTGAACTTGTCCCAATCTTCTTTTGTTTGTTTTCCTTGCTTTTTTCCATACTTGATTTCTTATTCTTAAGTACTTCTTTAACCTGTCTGTTAGCCATCTAACATCTTTATTATATCTCTTCTTTAATACTTTAGGTGCATGTGTATCTATTACTTCTATTACTAAATTATTAAATTCTTGTATTGCAAGTTCTAAATCAGGTATCAGCAGAACTCTATCCCAACATATTAATTCTAAACTATTTCTAAAGGCCTCTATATTAAATTTCCTTTGGTCTCTGATTCAGTAAGTGTCGTTGGTTTTATTTACTGGTAATTTTAATTCCATGTTACATTTTACTGGATTGTGGTCTCCTAAGTTTAGTGGCATAACTTCCCAGGTGATTACTTTTAAATCTTGAGAAACAAAAAATTAAATCGAGTATTGTACCCTGATCTTTGTTTTTTGAACATCTAGTGGGGGTTTTAATAATTTGCACCAACCCTAATACAGCAAGGCTACTATTTAATTTTTCTCCTCTTTCCTGAAACCAGTCTGCATTAAAATCTCCTGTTAAAATTACTTTTTTATCTTTCAGTTTATCTATTAAGACATTTGTTAATTTTTTAAAATGTTTAACTCTTGTTTTTGGAGGGACGTAAATTACTCCCACTGTGACTTTTATAGATAACAATTCTATCACTAAACAATCCATTCCTTCTATATTTTGTGCTAAGATATTTTTATAGGAGCCTAAAGTGTTTTTAATATACAGCATAATCCCCCCCCCCGCTCTCTGTCTAGTCTTACTAAATTGTATCCTTTTATATGAATTTCTTCATTAGTCACTCCCTGATGAAGCCAGGTTTCTGTAATTGCTAACAAATCAGCTTTTTCTTCTTCAACTCAGACCCTATATTCATCAACTTTATTTACTAAACTTCTAACATTTTCATGTATCACTGATATTCCTGAATTTTTTGGGCCTGGGTTTGTCTCCACATCTCCATATTGCATCAACATTGAAAACATAAGCATATCTTTCATTCCTGACAGATTTATCATTATACAGGTGTACTGGGGAATGAAACATTTATTCAGCAATTTCCTCTCATTAGTAAATGAATTTCGTCTCTTAGTTGAACTTTTTCCTATCTGGAGACAACTTTGAACTTCTATAAATTTTTTATTATCATTTCCCTTTTTTTGTTTGAAATTCAGAACATTTACATATGCAATATGAAGACCCAGTAATAACCACCCACTCAATACATAAATCAGTTTCATTGTACCTATTGACTTGTTTATACACCTCTACTATTAGTACATTTTTGTCTTACTAACTTTAATATTACTACTCACAAAAATGTACTCATTCTAAAAAGTGGATAGTAGTCTAACTTTGTTAAAAGAATGAACACAAACTTTTTCTCGCCGAGTGGCACTTGATCCGCTTGTGTCACAGCGCTCACGCCTAGCAGCACAAGGCTTTATGGCATTTGAAAGCCCACCTCTCTGTGGAACAGCTCTCCATTGGTCCGCCACCGGAACCCCTCAACCAGCCGTATGAACTACTGAGCGCCTCCCAGAAACAAGTAAAGTGCAGTTTGTAATAAATATTTCAGGACAAACAAGGCAGTCACTCAAATGTAGTCCAGTTGTGCAGAAAAACAATCAGTAAGTCAAGACTGAAAACTTCTGGGGACCGTAATTTTGAAGTGACAGGTCTTATGATGTTGAATTTTATTATGTGGGCCATAAGGGAAGCCCTCACAATGCAGAGATTCAAAACAGGCCATAAAAACTTTTAGATTTTCTTATCTCTCAGGCCTTTGTGGTTTAATTCTCTGCTGACATAAAGATGTGACCTTCTAGCTGGCTGCAATATGATCTATTATTTTTACAGGTTGTTTTTATTTATGGTAGTTATATTTTAATTATGTATTTGGTTATTTAAGGTATAATTTATGATAGCTGCTGTTTACCTAGAATTCCTACTCTGTACTGATGTTTTAGGCATCTGGGGAAGGGCGCCATAAACAAAATCTACTACTACTATTTTTACTGTTATCCTTTTGTTTGCTGTTTTCTGTTTATAACAGTTCAAGACAGCGTTAGAAAGAAGGCAAATGAATTAAATCAGACATATACTATACAAAATAATGTATAGGCAACATACACGAGAAGGCTGATGTTTCCATTTCAGGCTGAGATGATAACACAGAGACCTCTTGAGCTTCGCTTTTCAGGTCTGTGATGTAATCTGATTCCTCAATGGAAAGAGCCTTGTTTTAAATGGTTGCCCATACATTATTCTATATAGCATATGGCTTGTCACCTTTCCCATATGGAAACAGCAACATCATAGCCTTGTTATGCCACTAGTGTGACATCAGGATGCTGTCGTACCATGGTCTGAATGCCTGATTGATGCTATATCAGCATAAGAACGTCAGATCGTAGTTGAGCAAACATTAAAAAGAAACTGTCAGAAGTGTCAATTTCAGCTCAAGCATTTTCTACATTTTTGTGTTAAACTAAAAGTGACCATCTCTACAAAATAAGAAATAAAAATAACAAATGCCGTAATGCACAATACTGCATAATAAATGTAATAAAATAATATGACATAATAAAATAGGGCTTCACTCTAATGGTTTATGATGTCTCCAAGGTCCCAGCTGCGCATCTATTATTCTATTTGTATTGGCATGCATTATGTAAGGGCATGCATTAGACTGCAGAATGTGGCTCTCATGGCACTGAAAGGAATACTAATTGGCATGCAGATTATGTGCATATGTTTAGAAAATATCTTACAAACTTTAAGATGAGGGAAATGCCCTTAAAAGTCACATTTCTGCTGTCAGATAGACATAAAGAGTGAGTTACATCAGCAGAGGGTGGAAAACAGATTCTGAAATATCTGTAGGTACTGTATTGAAGAACAAGACATTATTTGAAAAAATGCCACAAAAATCAGAATCAGTTGAAACATAATGAAGGCACTGACCAAAAGAGCCTCCAACTCAAGGTTTTAGCTGAGCAAATGAACTAGAAAGAAGCAGTGCCTCCAAGGAATTGTTTCTCATAGACACCAAAGACACAGGAAAGGCCCATGGGGAGAATTCCTATCAACAACAAGGCTTAGGTAATGCTAAACACGAATCATTGCAACATACATGGATGCCCTTCACTTCCTTCTTTGTGCGTATCCTTAAACTACACTGTTCAGTGATAGACAGCAAACCATGAGGTCTGTACTTGTAACAACTGAAATACATGAAAAATGCAATTGAACATCCGTTCTGCTATTTCTGTATTCAGAACAAACAAGAACATGCCCCAGGAAAAGGTGCATGCAGTTCTAAAGGAAAAGCATTTCTTTAGACAGTGACAGATGATGATAACTGAAGTAAACAAAAACCTTTTGAACAGTTTGATAAAATCTCTTGCAGTTACACAGGGAGAGGGGGATGCCATGTTTTTTTATGATTATTTTTCTTACCGTCAGAGAAATATCCCTGAAACACAGAAAAAACACACGCATGCAAACACATGCAAACACACACACACACACACACACACAAACACACACACACACACACACACAGCTTTACCATGGAGAGTACGGTCACTAACAAATTGAATGAGCTCAGGTTGATCATTGTATACACTTTTATCTTCTTTAATTTGATCAAGGAACTATAATATACAGTAGGTATATGGTTCACATTTATAATACATGAATGCCAGCCTGTCGGTGCAGTGGTAGTGCTACTGCTTATGATGCTGGTGACCTGGGTTCAAGAATAAGCCTGGGTGGTCAGGGGCTACCCGGGGTAGTGGAGGATCAAGTGTCCCAGAGGAGGGTCTCCTCCTCTTGGGTGGAGGGTGCTGCATTCTAGTACAGCACTGCCACTTGTAGATGTGCGGGTGTTAGGACGCATGAGATACAGGGTGGAGGGGGGACGCATCATGCTGCATATTGCATGAGCATGCCAAAGTATGCTCATGTCAGGGACAAAGCCCCAACACTGGAATCCCTTTGGGGAGATAGAATGGCACAACAATGGGGGATGGAAGATGAAAAACACCCTGGCTCACAGGATGATTGCTGACCTCCCAAGCACTGCACCTGGTTACCAAGGCACCTCCCAGAACTGGATCTGTGTCCATCAGGTCAAGAGAACTCTGCTGTGGAGGACAAGTCATGGGGGCTCAGGGAGAGGCAAGACCAGTGAGAAGCCAGGTAACAGGGCTGGGAGGATCTTTGGGAAAGAAGGCTAGTCAGGGTGGGAGGAAACAAGTAAATTAAAAAAAAATGTATTATACATTTTACATATGGGCATAACACATGACAGGGTATGCATTCATTAGAAGATATAGGCCCACTTCAGATCTGTGTTTTAATTCCCAATTAACACAGTGCCATGAAGTGCATTACTTTAGTGATAACATGGCCTGATATTAAAAGGTTTGGCTTATAAAATGCAGTACCATGCATTCATGAGTATATATATAGTCATGGCAGATAACTCAGTTTCTCCAATAAAAGAACAGTATTTGTGGCAGCTATTTTGACCTAATATATAAAGTAATCATATTGTAGTATTGCAATGAGAGAAAGGACTTAAAGGAGACTTAAACAACATTTTGACAACAAACTATTCAAAAATCTGACTCCATAGGTGACTAAAGGAAAGGCTGCTGTATTCATTAATGGTAAAACTACATACACATAATTTAGCTAACTGTGGTTCCAGGGCATTTGAAAATTGTAAAATCAGCCTTCCAATAAAAAAAAAAGCCTTACCTGCTTCCTAAAATGGCCGCCAAATGTTATGTGATGACATCATTGGAGCCAAAGTCAAAGCGATATACGACTCTCTATAGTGCTAACTAGTTCTTTTTTCCCTTTGTATAGAATTGTTTCACCCAAATGGTTAAAACCATGTGCATTATTCTGTATAATGCACATGCTAGGCTATGGTTCTGTTCATTTTGTTTACTTTAACATGCTGAAAATGTGTTTTAATCCAACCAACTTTCTTTGTGGCAAACCATAGTACAGCACAAATCTTGAATAACCTGGTGGTCTTGTGGTTATGGTGGATTCAGGATGCTACAGTGGGGGTGCTGGGGTGATATGCATGCTTAATATGCACTTTTAATTTTTTTTTTTATTAAACCTTTATATTTTCTGCTATTATTCTTTTTTAGTACATTTTTGACAGAACCTACAAATGTAATCCATACTTTGAGTGTAAGCATTTGTACAATCAATAATTCAGACTTCTTCAACAAAGTGAAATGCAGCAGCAGCAGCAAGCAAGTATGTTATTATGTTGGAGGGGGGTTGCAGACACACCCTTCACCACCTTCTAGAGCCACCACTTTTTGTAGCAAAGTTCTTGTGCAGTATAATGTTAGAGTTCATACTTTCTTGAAACTCAAATATGTGCTTGTCTTGTCTTCTTTTTCCATGGGAAAGAATAAGAATCAGCATTTATATAATGGTTTCATACACATTGAATCCCAAAGTGCTTTACAAGCAATACTAGACTGGTAGTGAAGTGATTGAACATGTAGTAGCAGCCATTTCATACATTAATATCCATACACAGCCATGGACAATTGCATGAACTGGTTTTATGGGAAGGGGAAAGTTGGCCAGGCCAACGGGTTCAGGTAGTGATCAAGGTGCTAGCAGCCCCACATCTTGTTTCTCACAGTAATCTGCTCATATTTCTCTCCTTCTGTCTTACCCCTTCCCTGAATATAGCAGTACCTTGCAAGAGTGGTCTTCTCAGTCCCCCTCTTGTATTCGTTCTTCACTATTCCTCCTCACACCGAAAACTGGTGAGCTCATCACCCTTCTGCATCATGAATGCAAGTAGTACAGTCCCCGTTTTATTTTGACATATCAAATATATACATATCCTTCCAGTAAGTCAGGCTCATAGCAGCAGGGAATAAGGAGACTGATGGGCTTTCCTATCCTTAAAAGTTCTAGGCTACCGTTGATTAGGCACTATTAAATGATGGGTGTGCACATCATTATGCACGTCATTTAATAGTGCCTAATCATGGGTGACTTAGATCTTATATGGGTAGGAATGCCTATTTTTCTACTTGTGCAATGCTGCTATCAGCCTGGCTTACCAGAAGATCACGTGTATTATTAATATGTAAATGTAACACGGGAGACTGTACTAACCATATTCATGATGCGGAAGGGCAGTGAACTCGCCCATTTTTGGTGTGGGGAGCAGATGAGAAGAATGAATGCCAGAGAGGGACTGAAGAGGCCATTCCAGCAGGGTACAGCTATATTCAAGTTAGTTGAAGACATGAAGGAGGACACTGAGCAGATCACTGTGAGATCTGAAATGTGGGGCTGCCAGCATCGTGACCACTACCTGACTGTGGATGAGAGTAGCCAGCAATGACAAATACTCAGAGTGGCAGGTCTGCACCTAAACTGTTACTTGAATTCAGTGAAGGGAGATTACCCTCGGGTGGGGGGGGGGGTGTTGACATTTGTTAAGACAGTATTGAGGAAGTTGTGTACAGTTCATTCAAGATTTGGAAGGGTGGTAGCCAGCCAACTCACATTGTGGAGTAGAGCACAGAAAAGTACTGGAGAAGAATTGCTGGAACTGTCCTGCGGGATTCTGAAGATCACAGGTAAAGAAGTAGACTGACACTGGAAGTCAGGTGGAATCGCTCAAGGTATCAGTATGCCTCTCCTGCTAATAATATTGTTATCCATTGTAAGTGCAGCCCTTATGAGGGCATGAACAGCAGTTTTTCTGATGGGTCATGATGCTTATTGCTTGGCTGTCCAGGAAGACCTAGTTGTTGGTTAATGAGGTGGGAAAAAGAAAAAAACAGGGAACTGTACATACTACCTTCACTGTGCAGAAGGGTGGTGATCCACTCAATGTTTACTGTGGGAGCAGAAATCAAACACTGAGAATGTGTACTGGAGAATGATTTGGGAGGCATTTTTAACAGTGCTAGCTAATGATGCGTATCAGTATAGGTGGGCACAACTCTCTGAGGTACAGTATAAGATTACAATTTGAGGTGTAATAAGTCTCTTCATGAGACAGCAAGCTCATATGCGGCCCCAGGCAGTACTAAGGACAGGGTATGGATGGTGGGGTGTTCAACAGAAGACAGGCTAGGTGCAGGGGGTTCACATGAAAAAAGAAAGCCTTATTTGTGAATTAGCAAGAGTGCATGAGCTTTGGAACTGAACAAGACCAGTACTTTGCTGTGTGATCCTAAGCAAGTCACTAAACTTCCTTGTGATCTCAGGCCACACCTGTAAACAAGCTTTCAGCTTAGTGTGTCTCTCCTGGTTAACAAAAAACAAAATTCAGTGCATCACCCAGTGCAAGAACAAGGGGACACAATTTGAAGATGGGGGATGGCTCAGGGGCAATGTGAGGAAGTATTTTTTCACAGAGAGGGTGGTGGATGCATGGAACACCCTTCCTGAGGAGGTTGTGGGGTCTAAAACTGTGGGAGAATTCTAGAATGCATGGGACAGACATAAGGCAATTTTTATGGGGGTAGGAAGAAATAGGCTGTTGGTTAAATAGGATCTGCAGCTTATCCTCTAGATAGTGAAATGGGCAGACTAGGTGGGCCAAGCGGTCCTTATCTGCCGTCAAAGTCTATGTTTCTATATTTCCGTCACATAACCACTAGATCAACAGGTATCTGAAGTGTTGTACTGTAATGCAGTTTACCAAAGAAAAAGTCAGCTAGATTGCAAAACATTTTCCGCAAGTTAAAGTAAACAAAACGAGCAAAATCATAGCCTAACGTGTACTGATCAAAATAATTCAGGAGTTAATTCATGGTGTTGATCATTCTGGTACAATAATTCAAAATAAAGAGGGAAAGAAGAACTAGTTAGCACTATAGAAATATATGTGGATCTCTGTCTCCGAGGATGTCATCATGACTCATCACTTAACACACTTGGCAGACATCTTAGGGAGAAACCAAGGCTGTTTTTTGAAAGTGACAGACCAATGTTTACATTTTTCAAAAGCTATGAAACTTCATTTATGTTATTTACATTAATGCAATTTTAGCATAAATGTAAACAGCAGTCTTTACTTTACCTCGGTATGAAGCCAGATTTTGGAGTTTGCAGTTTTAAAAAACTGCTTGTTTAGGTACCCTTTAAGGATCTACCTAGTCCTTCTACTACTGCTGAATGGCAGTTACTATACTCAATCTGAATATGAGCACACATCCCAGCTTACCTCAGATCATGCAGTGTAACCCTGAATGCCATTCTCCCTCAGGAATCTGTCTAGTTCTGCTTAGAAAGCCTACCTATACAGTACAGGGTCAGCTATTCCATGTTTACCGCCTCTACGTAAAGTAATGCTTTCTAATGTCCCTCCCCCCTTATTCTACTCCCCCACCATAGTTGAAGGGTATGCTCTCTAGTTCTGCTTGCACTTTCAAACATGTGTGTACTCCACCCTGTCTATCCCCGATAGTATTCAGAAAACCATAAGAATGCTCCCTCTCAGGCTCCTCTTTTCTAGGCTAAATAATCTGGTATGTCCAATAATCTCTCCATGTAGCTCTTGCCTCCTAAGCCACTAAGTGGTGGCTTGGTAGCCCTGTGCTAAATCCTCTCGATCTCTTCAATGTTGTTTTTGTAATGCTGGCTTGGTGGCACAGAGGGCCTAGGCATTCTGCCTTACCTCATGTCACGCCGGCGACCCAGGTTCGGGAATGACCTTGGGTTATTGGGGAGCCGGCATCGGGGGTGAGGGGAGGAGCAGGATTGAGCACCCTAAAGGCAGCTCTCCTCTCCTCTTCTGGGGAGGTTGTCACCCCTCCGTAGGTCCACCGCCACTGGGTGGAGGTCCGGTGGCAGTATAGGCGGGAGGGGTCGGCATGTAAGGAGGGCGTCGAAGTGTGGCATGTGCACCTGAGATGGGGGGGGGCTGGGTGAAAATGGGGTAACAAACTATAAAATATAAACAAAACAAAATGTTGTTTTTGTACTGTGATGACTAGCACTGGACACTGTACTCCAGGTGTGGTTGAACCAAGGCCATGTACAGGGGAAGATCACCTCCCTTGACCTGTTCCTTACCCTTTCCCAATGAATCCATGTTTTGCATTTAACATAGAAACATAGAATTTGATAGCAGATAAGGACCGCTTGGCCCACCCAGTCTGCCCATTTCCTTACCTAATGGATAAGCTGCAGATCCTAGTTAACCAACAGCCTACGTCTTCCTATCCCCACCCCCTGGAATTGCCTTATGACTGTCCCATGCATTCTTGAATTCTACCACTGTTTTTGACTCCACAACTTCCTCTGGAAGGTCGTTCCATGCCTCCACAACCCTCTCTGTGAAAAAATACTTCCTTAAATTACCTCTGAGCTGGCCCCCCCATCTTCAAATTGTGCCCCATTGTTCTTGCACACCTCTTTTTCTGAAAGTTGATACCCTCTAGGACTTTTTTGATTCCCTTGAGGTACTTGAAAGCTTCTATCATGTCCTCCCTCTGCCTCCTTTCCTCAAGGCTATACATATTAAGCTCAAGTCTCTCTTCATATGTCTTCCGGTACAGATCCTGCACCATTTTAGTTACCCTCCTCTGGACTGCCTCCATCCTGTTTATGTCTTTGCAGAGAGTGGGTCTCCAGAACTGGACGCAGTACTCCAGATGGGGTCTCACCAGCTGTCTGTACAGAGGGATAACAACTTCCTGTTTTCTACTGGTGATGCCTGTCCCTATGCATCCCAGTATCCCCCCAGTCCTCCTTACTGCCCTCTCACATTGCTTGCCCACCTTTAGGTCATCTGATATGACTGCCCCCAGGTCCCTTTCCATTTTTGTTGTTGTTAGTATCTCACCCCCCATTGTGTACTCTTACCCTGGGTTTTTGTTTTCCAGGTGCATTACCTTGCACTTCTTAGCATTGAATCTAAGCTGCCATACATTTGACCATTCCTCCAACCTTGCCAAGTCCCTTCTCATCCTTTCCACCCACCTTGTGTATCAACTCTGTTGCAGATCTTTGTGTCATCAGCAAAGAGACATACTTTTCCTCCCAGTCAGTCTGCAATGTCACTTATAAAGACATTGAAGAGGGTCGGTCCTAGTACTGAACCTTGCGGTACCCCACTAGTAACCCCCCCTTTCTTCAGAGTTGACTCTGTTTACTATTACCCTCTGTGTCCTGTTCTCCAGCCAATTCTTTACCCAGGCTACCACCTTGTGACCCACTCCCAGGCTGGCTAACTTGTATATTAATCTTTTGTGTGGGACTGTGACAAATGCCTTGCTAAAGTTTAGGTAGGCCAGGTCCACAGCCCCTCCCTGATCTATTACTTTGGTCACCCAGTCAAAGAAATCTATTAGATTTGTCTGACATGACCTTCCTGCTGTGAATCCATGCTGCCTTGGGTCCCATGCCCCTCTGTCCTCTAGGTACTCAACAGTTCTTTCCTTTAGAAGTGATTCCATCATTTTCCCTATCACTGAGGTTAAACTAACAGGTCTGTAGTTTCCTGCTTCTGCCCTGCTCCCACTTTTGTGAAGTGGAATCACATCTGCCCTCCTCCAGTCCTCATGTACCACCCCATCCTCCCATGATTTGTTAAAGGGGGTAGTCAGTGGTGTCACTAGTTCTACCCTTAGTTCTTTTAGAATTCTGGGATGAATCCCATCAGGCCCCATTGTTTTGTCCACCTTCAATTTTTAGAGTTCTTTCAGAACCCTTTCTTCTGTGAATGGGCCACTATCAACTCCTGTATCCGGAGTGTTTCTATTGTTTGGTTTAGGTACCTCCCCCTCTTCATTTGTGAATACTGAGCAAAAATATTTGTTTAGTACAGTATCTCTGCCTTTTCACAGTCACCCTCTGCCCACCCCTCCTCCCCTTTATTAAGCCTCACTATACCTCCCTTGGTTTTCCTTCGCTCCCTGATGTACCTATAAAAAGGTTTTATCCCCCTTCTTAACTGAGTTGGCTATCTTTTCCTAGGTTTGGGCCTTTGCTGTTCTGACTGCCTTCCCAGCTTCCTTTTGCTTTAACTGATACAATTCTCTGTCCTGCTCCTCCTGTGATTCTTTGTACTTCCCGAATGCTTTCTTTTTCTCTTGAACCTTCCCTGCCACCTCCTTTGAGAACCATAGTGGTTTCTTACATTGTTTTGTTTTGTTTATTTGCTTCACACAAAGGCTTGTTGCCTCTGTGATGGCAGTTTTGATTATTCTCCATTGTTCTTCCAACCCTCCTTGCTGCCCATTTGCTAGTACATTCCTTAGGCACTCACCCATTTTAGCAAAGTCAGTCCTCCTAAAGTCCAGTACTTTTGCCTTTATATGGCTTGACTCTGCTGCTGTGTTTATCGTGAACCATACTGTTCGATGGTCGCTAGTTCCCAGATGGCTACCCACTTCTACATCTGTGATCCTCTCTCCATCTCCATTTGAGAGTACCAGGTCTAAGATTGCTCCCTCTTGAGTGGGTTCTAATACTAGTTGTCTAAGGCATGCCCCCTGTAGAGCATCTAGAATAACCCCACCTCTTAGAAGTGACTGCTGCAACTACACTCCAATTAACATCTGGCATATTCAGATCCCCCATCAGCAATATCTCCCCTTTTTCTGCCATTCTAAGGATGCTTTCTATCATTTCCTTTTCCATTTCCTTCCCCTGAGATGGGGGTCTGTATACATCCCCTCTGCAGATTGTGGTGCCATTGCCTGTCTCCAGATTGACCCACAGTGCTTCCTCTCCTCCCTGTTTACCCTTTTGTTCTGTTGCTTTCATTCCTTCCCTTATGTAGAGAGCTACTCCTCCTCCTCTTTTACCCTCCCTGTCCCTCCTGTAGATAGTGTATCCTGGTATGTTTACATCCCAGTCATGGTTCTGTGTGTACCATGTTTCTGTGACTACCACGATATCCAGATGTTCCTCCTCCACCAAGGCCACTAATTCAGGAAGCCTGTTACCCAGGCTACGGGCATTGGTACTCATTGCTCTCCATTTTTTGATGCCTTTACCTCTTGTAGCAACATCTCTACTGACCTTTCTACCTTGGTCTTTTCCTCATTTAGTACCCTGTTCTGTAGGGGGAGGCTGGGAATTCCCTGCTGCTTAACAGTGCCTCCCCCCTTGACTAGTTTAAAAGCTTGCCAATGAGGCATTTAAACCGATTGCCCAGAAGACTTGTTCCCTTCCTGGACATATGTGGACCATCCTGCCAGTATAGGCTGGTATCCCTTCAGGTGGAACCCCAGTCCCCAGTGATGCCAAACCTCTGTGCTCCACACCATTTTTTTCAACCATTCATTGAATCGCATGGTGCAAAGTACCCTTGCCTCTCCCATGCCATAGACAGGCAGTACCTCTGAGAAGGATACTGTGTGTGCTACATGTCTTAGGCCCCTCCCCAACTCCACAAAGTACTCCTGCACTGATCTAATCTCATGTTGAGCCAAGTCATTCATCACTAGGTGGGCAATGACATCCAGCTCAGTCTCCCATGCAGCTGTTCTCGTGATCCTGAGGATGCGCTTCCTGTCCCTCCAAGCCATGGTGCCAGGCAGGCACCTTACTTCAGTTTTCCCTGCTCCTGCCAGTTCTATCCCCCTAATAATTAAGTCATCCACCAGGAGCTGCTTCCTTTTCCTGTGGTGTCCTCTGCCTCCTTCCTGTGGGCCTCCCTTGTGACAGTTGTCCGCAACCTCCTTAGTCTCCTCTGCGGGTGCATCCATAGGGGAACTATGCTCCCCCAGAATGGTGTATGGATTGTAGAGTGGTACAACTGACTGGGTGTCCCCCTGTTCCACCACCGTCACCCTCCCTGAGCCCACTGTGATCCAACTGCTGTGCTTTCTTGGCACTCTCTGAGGCAGTGGTGGTGGCCCTAGTGCTCCCTGTGTAGCAGAGGCTCCCTTACTACAGTCCAGTGTGGCCTGAAGACAGGCAATCTCCTCCCTCAGGGCAGAGAGTTGCCTGCAAATAGGGCAACATCTGAGCCTCCAGAAAGACTCCCGGAAGACTGCTGCCCCACAGCTAGTACATTGCACTACTCCCCACATGTCTATCTTCCTGTTTATCCTGTGCAAGTTGTTTTTTTTTCTTTTTCTCTCTCTCTCTGCTTCCAGTTATTGTTTTCTTTTATATATATATATATATATATATATATATATATATATACACACACACACACACACACACACACATATATATTATATAATGTGTACGCTTATATTGTCATTTGCTTTCTTGACTGTGGCAGGACACTACCTGTCTGACTTCAGCTTAGGCTCCACAATTACCCTAGATTCATTTCCATGATTCTACTGTCTGCTGTTGCACCATAAAGAATATATATGTGACCTAGATTCCTCACCCTTAGATGCAGTATCCTGCACATCCCAACATTAAGCCTAAACCCACATTTTCAGCCAAGGCCCCACATGTGTGCAGGACCCCTGTTGTGCATCCGCCTCTTATACTGGTCTTGCCAGTTTAGTGTAATCCATGCTATATCTATATTTTCACAGAGTGTGTCTCTTATGGCTACAGAAGTCTCTCACATGTTCTTTGGATGAAGTTTCAGAGTTGTACTGTCACCCAAAGAACACAAGATAACTGTCAGAGATGGGCAGCTACTTTCCTGTAAAATGTCAATCTGAAATCATTAAAAAAACTAATATTTAATTATTTTTGGAAAACTGGTTTCCCAACTGACAAATATGGACTGCTCCATTCACTGAAAATAAGTGTGTAGGGTTTTGCTCCTCCTGGCCATCACTGAGAGGATACTTGCCCAATGATCGCTGGTCCAGTCCCTGGTCCAGTCTGATAACCACTGACCCCACACATACAGTAGGTGGGCTAGGAACTAGCCACAGGGATGGATGGTGTCACGGGAGCATCCATAAGGCCCAGACAGAAGAGGGTCATCCTCTTTTAGTCTGGACACTGGCCTGGAGCAGCAAACTCTCTCACCCATCCAACTCCCAAAAGAGAAAGGAGAGACCTACTATCACAGTTTGGGTGAGTCTGGATCCTTTTAAGATTAGGAGTCCTTAGGTTGGCCCCTGAGGGGCTTTCTTCTCTTCAGGTCCCCTGGTAGCTTTCACTGCCATGGGGGCTTTATTGGCCAGTTGGGGTCTGAACAGACACACCTTCCTTCAAGTGACCATGTGGTCAGGTGACCCCCCCATGGACATCGCATTCTTGCTCACACACACACACACACACACACACACACACACACAAAGACAGAACCTTGGGCCGAGATCCACTACTTGCTGCCTGCCACAGGGTCATAATAGCACTCCAGCATCCGGCTTGTGGATGCACTAATTGGTCCCCAGCCTGGTCTCTGTGATCCCCTTTCCCCAGTGGGTGGCCATGCAGTGCTTTTGCTGCCAGCAGTGGTAGCACAGCAGAGCTTAGCAGGCAGGGTGGGTATGGATAGATCTGGCCCCACCACTGGTATGTGTGACCATGGGGAAGTGGCAGGGGTAGCGCTGGATGGAGGGAGCGGAACTCAGAGAGTTTTTTTCTGGGGTTGGGAGCAGGGGCTGGGATTCCCCCACAAGCGTGGAGCACAACAGTCCAGTGAGTGTATCTGGGACTTCCTGGCATGCCATGCCTTACGGGTGTGTTCCCCTAAAATAACAAACAAAAAATTATAAAATGGTAAAGAAGAGCAGGGATGTAAGACATAGTGGGTATGCACTGGTCTCCCCCCTTCGGGACAGTTCTGTTTCTGGCAAAGGGATGTGTGGGCCTTCTAATACTCCTTAGCTGGCTGACGCAGTCACCTGTATTAAAAAAAAAAACTTGATAGCAGCTTAGCGCCGGCATTTGGGGGAAGTTCTGGCTACAACTGGAGGGCTTTATACTGGCAAAATCAGTGCAAATGGGAACAGGCTATGCTGACTCGGCACTGAATCACTCGAGGTTGGGTTGTGGGGGCTGCAATGAAGGTCAGCTCCACTTACCAGTGCGGCCGGGCTCACACAAATGCTTGGGAGCCACGTAGAGCTGGCTGTTGCCTACACAAAGTGGCTTGAGGCATCAAAAAAAAAAAAGAAACGAAGCATATATATCTGTACATACATATATATTTTTTAATTTAAAGTTTATTGAAGTTTTCCTATACATCACAAAACCACAGACCTCCACAAATCAGAATATAAACAGACAGAATAAATGACATGTAGTTTCATCCACATATCCCCCTCCCCCAACCCCTACCCACCCTCACTCCTCCCTCCGCACATGGCATTATTACACTGGGTTATTTGATCAGTAGTTGTATGTAGTACTCCATATGGATTAAAAAGAGAACAAGGTGTATAAGGGGCCTCAAACTGTCTTGAATCTTGATAGACGATTGTTAAGGCTGGCAAACATTCTCTCTGTCCTAAGATTGGCTAGGAATTCCTGCAGCCATTCATTGTAGGTGATGGCATCCCCATCCTTCCAATGCCTCAATGCAAGGTTTTTTTAACTGACAAAGAGATGAGTACCATGTGATATTTATGGTTAATGATGCTCACCTCTGAAAAGTCGCCTAATAGGCAACTATGAGCTGTGAACAAGTCATCTAATCCTAATAGAGAGTCTGCCTTCTACTTAATAGAGTTCCAAAGTGGGGGCTATTTTAGGGAAGTTCCAAATAATGTGGGATAGGGTGCCTTCTGCTGCTGGCAACGTGTGCAGTGAGAGGGTTATGAGCTGTTGATCCTAGCCAGCTTCACTGGAGTATAATAGAGATTATGCAAAATAGGAAATTGCATTAGCTGGAGTCTATCCTGAGTCACAAACTCATGGCAACCCTTCCACAGTGCAGTCCAATTAATGGATGACCCTGGAATTGGGCCAACCAGTAGCTAGTGGGATCCTCAATCTGGATATAGGCCTAGTTGTAGAGGGATTTAAAGATCTTGGATACTGCATGCAGAAGGGCAGCTGAAGCAGATAGCTCTGAAAAGAACTGGTATCCAAAAAAATGCACTAATAGGTGCCTCAGTTGATAAATTTTGAAAATTGAGGTAGGGTTAATATCCAGTTTACGCATAATCTCCGGGGAAGTGAGCCATGCACCCTCATCATACAGGAACTGTTTGATAGGAAAAGAGTTCAATTGAGGTAGCCAAGATTGAGGAACAGTCTGCTCGTCTAGTTTAAAGTTGGGGTTACCAACATCTGTACAGATATGTGAGTACATGCATCCACAGGTGGGGTTGGGCATTGCGGGCTGAACGTTGGGGCTTCAGGGCTCGATGAATAACCACCCCCCTCTGTAATTAAGTGAAGGATGGGCTTGGAAATAATTAATGAACCCCTGTTTTGTTCTCCCACTTTCTCCTATCACAGGCACACAGGAGAGGAAGAGCACAATGTATTTGTATTAGATAAGGGTAAATTTTAGGGGTAGCTATTACTATGAGGGGCAAGTCTTCAAGATGGGGGCAGGGTGAGGTGGCAGCTTCAAAGGACTCTGAATTGGAGAGTGAGTTGGGTGCTGATTTCATGCAGACAGCACAGGGCCTGATGGAGCTGGGAGGCCCCAGCTGGTTGCAGTCCTTGATGGAGTAGCACAAGAGTAGCAGCTGGAGGGGGGCCAGGCTCATCACGCTCCCTGCTGAGGTTATGGAAGCCCTCAAGGAGGTTGGTAAAGGCACTTGCAGTGTAACTGGTGGCAAAAAAGAAGAAAGTGGTGAAGACTGGAACAGGGGAGAAGGAGCATGCTGCACCAGAAGAACCAGTGGAGGCAGGATGGGACCTCAGTGGCCCAGCCATGGACACCACAGCAGACATGGAGGCCCAGGGGCTTGAGCCAAGGACCATACCACGAGGCACAGAGGGTCAGTATGGTGCAGAAGGTGGCATCAATGGGGTTGACAAGCAATCCAGAGTGGAGAGGGTCAACCTCAATGGTTGCAAGGGAAAGGATCATTGTCCAGGCAACAGGTAGTGGTGGGAGTAAAGGTGGGACCACCTCTGTTGGCTAGTGTTTGTATGCTAAGGTTCTCAGGAAAGCCCTGGGCCAGCGGTAAAAGTGGGGGCTGCCAGAGGGGCAGATAAGTCTAAAGAGACAGCAGCAGTACTAACAGAACTACAGGTCAGGGGTACTTCACTGCTAATGGCTGACCCTGATGGGGCGCAGGCTCTTTCTGACCTACAATGCCTTTCCCATGGTTCCCGCAATGCTTTCCTGTGCCCACGTAGATGGCGTTGGGCAATGTAGCCATGACAGGTATATGACAAACACAATTTCACACACCCTCAGCACCACACACGTGGCTGTGGGTGCAATGGGAGCACAGCAGTTTTTTTGGGGGGTCAACATTGCAAACAATGTTGCTGCAAATCAGGGTGCGCTACTAATCCAGGCTTTGGAAGGCATGCCTGGGGGATGATAACGTGGGTCTAGCACAAACAGGAATAAACAGTGGTTCTACCCACCAAGGGCAAGCAGGTCCACAGGTTGTGAGGGTTGCCAGGGAGTAGTGCCTAAAGTGGCAGAAGGCTGCCCTGGGATGGATGCCTGCTGGTCTGCCAGTGTCGGTAGGGGTGGCAGGTCAGCAGCAAAGGCCCAGCGTAGAGTCTAGTGCTGCTGGTGGAATGCAGGTTGAGCAGACAGTGCTGCAAGTATGGGGGATTGATAATTCCAGCTCTGGGCAACAGGGCATGGGGCAGGACAGGAGCCTTTGCAGGGCCCTAAGGTGTCACAGATGTCGGCATCGAACAATGCCAATCACAGTGCATTGCCAGGGGTGGGGGTGGCTTCAGCTGGGATCACTGGGCATATGTGGAGGTTAATAACCCCATGGATTCCCATCTATCAAGCACAATGAGAGAGAAGATCTGGGAAGGGGGAGTACGTTGAGATGTAAGAGGTACTACATAGGGAACTACCTGACTCAAGTGACAAGGAAAATGTATAGGAAGAAAATGGTACAGGCCAAAAGTGCATTAACCTTTGAAAATTGGACAGCTGTTTTTGATATTTTCATAACCATTTATTGCATGCATTTCCCTCAAAAAATAGCATGACTTATTAAGTACAGGAACAACATAAAGATGGTGCACTTTTTGTACAAAGGGAACGCCTAGTTGCATTATGATGAGCTTTTCTGGATGAAAACCATGAGGTTACCCAAGATGAGGTGAGACAAGATAGACAATGATTTATGTTAACAGCACATGACACCAGCAAAACCAGCTAATGTGAGTTACACTGCTAGCATGCACATGGTTCTAAAGGTAGCATGGGTGGGCCAGAAAGGGACATGTCAAAAGTTTAATACAGGAACATGTTTGCGTGACTTCTGCAAGTTCAAGCATAAATGTGGTAACTGTGGGGGAAAACACAAGGCATTGGCCTTCTTCAGTGGCAGTGGGCATGGAAAGGTAAGGGACAAAAACTAGTAATGGTAAACAAGGGGAAAAAGGTACCCAGAAGGTTGGTGCTGTCCCCCATAAACATTGATCACCTCCAACCCTGGCCAGACCGCTACTCCTGTGGTACTGATGCATGATGTTTGGCAAATGGTTGCAAAAATGGTTTCCCCATCCTGTACCAGGGCCCATGGGTTTCCACTACAGCTTGTCACCTCAAATCAGTGCACCCCTTGAGGCATGTTGCAGCAACCAAGCTACAAAAGGAAACAGAGGTGGGGTGGATGGCTGCCCTTTCAACAGTCCACCTATGGACCTGCTTAGGGTGTCGCCTCTGGGGGTAGTTCCATGAAAGATGCTAGAAGAGTTCAGGCTAATACACCATTTGTCCTACCTTAAGGGTTCCTCAGTGAATGACCACATTAGTGTGAAAGACAGTGCAATCACCTACGCATCCTTTAATTTGGTGGTCAAGCTTAGACAGTGGGTGGGCAGGGGCACCTTACTGGCTAACAATGACATAAAATCGGCCTTCCACTTGTTACCAGTCAAGTCAAGCAATTTTGATCTGTTGGGAGTTTGCTTCAAGGGCCAATATTATTACAACATGGCCATATGAATGGGTTGCGCCATCTCATGTGCAGCCTTTAAGGCTTTTAGCCATTTTCTGGAATGGGCAAAAAGGACACATTCTTATAATCAGCAGATAATGCTGTACTTGAATGATTTCCTCTTAATTGGTAGCCCAAGAACAGAGGAGTGTGGGAACATGTTGTGAGCTTCTACAGATCTGATGGCTAGGTTTGGGGTACCACTAGCTGGGGAAAAGATTAAGGGTCCCGAGACAAAACTCACAAACCTGGGGATAGAATTGAACACATTAGAGGTGGTCTCCGGGTTACCGGCAGACAAGGTGGACAGGCTACAGGATTTAATTAGAGAAGTACAGTCAGTTAGGAAAATACCATTAAAAACCTTACAGTCAGTGATTGGCTATCTGATTTTCACATGCAAACCAATTTCCCCAGGAAGGTCGCTTATTGGACATTTAGCATAGGCAACAAGGGCAGCACTCAAACTACGTCACCACATCGCAGTGATCACAAGTGTGAGGGTGGATTTGGAGGTGTGGGATGTTTTCCTAAGGCAGTTTAATGGGGTTTCAATGTGGAAGGCAGGAACAGCATTTGTGCAAGACTGTCATCTTATGATATACACCACAGGGGGTTTGGGTTAGGAGGCATATTTTTAAGGTTCATAGTTTGCAGGTCAGTGGGATGACATGTGGCTACAGAGAGGCCTTACAAAAAATACAACATTGGAGCTACAGTATTTTCCATTGTTGCCACTGTTTTTGTGTGGAGTGACAGGCTGGCTAACTGCAGGGTACTATTTCACTCAAACAGCATGGCGGGGGAAATTCTGAATGCCCAGTCTTCAGACTCAGTGGAGGTGATGAGGCTGTTGTGAATCTTTGCGCTCCGCTGCCTACAGCTTAACTTCAGATTTAGGGCTAAGCGTGCTCCTGGCAGAACTAATGTCATTGCAGATGCGTTGTCTTGCTTACAGTTCGAACATTTTCGCCAGGTGGCACCATCATCGGATGTGTGCCCAGCCCAGATGCCACATTACTTATGGCAAGCAGTGAGCCAAGAACAACCAAACTGGTACAACATGCTTTGGCTGCAGGAACATGGTGTAAGTATGACGCAAATGTGAGGGCTTTTAAAAACTTTGAGGGGCAGCAGGTGAAGTGGCCAGATATGTTGCAGAGCCCAATGATGGTGCAGCACTTCATCCACCATCTTGTAGAAGGCAGTTGATCGCTGCCCTACATCAGAAGTCATTTGTCAGCAATAGGTGTTTTGCAAAAATGCATGACTTAAGGGATGTGGCAGGCTCATTTATAATCCAGAAAATGGTGGATGGTTGGGCACGGATGAGGAGAAATCAGCAGGATGTTAGGAAATCATAGGCTGCTTGGGTTATGTATGCTCAACAGTGGATAAGACAGCTATTTAGGGATCTTTTTGCACATGCCTTTTTCAGTGTTTTTCAGGTGTTAGAGCTGGTGGTTGACTCTAAAGTCGTGGCAGGTAAGAACATCCTGTTCAGTGATGTGAGGCTGCTAGAGGATCATATGGTGATAACATTGCGGTAGTCAATGTCTAACCAACTGGGAACAGCTCAGCTAGTGACCTTGCTTAAGGATCGCTGGGCATGAAGGATGGTTGAGGAGTACTTAGTGCATAAGCCACAGGGAAGGGGACATTTTTCTATCCACAGTACTGGGTGGCAAGTAACCGGTGACCGGGTATCAGTTTGCAGCAATTCTCAGGAAAGCTATTCAAGCTGCAGGCAGAGACCCATGAGAATACAGCACCCACTTGTTTAGGACGGGGACTGCTACTGAGATGGCCCAGTTAGGTTGTCAGGATCAGAAGATAAAAGACATTGGCAGGTGGGTGTCTCAGGCTTACAAGGCTTACATCAGGCCCATCACTGCTGAGGGAAGCTGTGGGCATGGGGACCAATGACTGAGTGATGCTAAATGTTTTTTGATTACTGTTACAGATCTGGTTTCTACAATCAAAGTAATATGGGTGCTGGGACATTCATACATCAGAAGAGTGCACAACAGGGTGGCATGTCAGGCCAATGGAACTCAAGTGGGGATATCTCTGTAGAAGGCTGTGGTGCACTGGTGTAGTAAAGGGGTATACAGTGGCAGGAACTTATCCCTTGGATGATGAAGCTGACCTTGCTCAACTCTCCCTCAGTGGGTCTTGCTATTTATTTAGGTGGCAATGATCTGGGTCGCAGGTCCTTCATAGACAAGCTCAAAATGATCGTGGTGGATTTAGGGTGGTTAAAGCAGCAGTCGCGTAACACATCTCTGGCTTGGTCCTGAACAGTATTCTGGAGGAAATGGAGGACTGTCAAGGATGCAAGACCATTGCACAGTGTGCTGAGGGAGGTGAATAGAGAGGTGTCTCACTTTTGTCTCTCTGAAGAGATCCAGATTGTCTATCATCATCACATCACTCCAGATTGTGGGACTCTATACGATAAGGATGGCGTTCACCTGTCAGATATGAACCATGGTTTGTTTAACAACAGCATCCGGGAGGGAGTGGAATGTTAGTTATAGGATATTCACCATGGGGATTGTTTGGGAGATGCAAAAGCAAGTCATGTATCTTGTGGCAGATGATTCAGGCCAGTAAAGGAACAAATGAAGGTGGAAAGTTATAAAGAGGGTGGCCCTGTGAGGGTGCAGCAAAAAACATGTCACTACCACATTGGCAACATGGGGCAGAATGATGGATTGCAGTGGGCAATGGGTAGGGCAGATGAGGCCCTATGCAGGCAGCACTACTCTGCTATGGCACAGCGGGTCTGGAATATGTCATAAGTGGAGCTGGTCAGTGAGCGATCAGGCCCAATGGGGGTTTGTTTGATGCTCTTGATCATTGATTAGCAACGTGCAGGTTGTAATTTTGGTTGGCCTGCTTGAAAAGGCTGAATCTATCTGCTGCCTCAGGGTAAAAATTAAAATGTTTTATGCATTTTCTTCTAAATGTGTCTGATAATTGTGATATTGTAAAAAAAAATATTTTAATGAACAAAAGAACATGTATGCATAAATGTTTTTAAGTTTTCGAGTAAACATCACCCTTTTCCCACATAAGGATGGTCTGTGTGTTTCTTTTTAGTTGGGATTGGAGAATTGATTTTATTTGCCCAGTGGCCACTGGCTCAATCCCTGGGCCCGACCTTCCATGGTAGAAAAACCTGGGAGGTTCAGGCCAATGACCATTGATCCCATACTCGGGTGAGCTAGGAACTAGCCTCAGTGGTGGATGGGTGGGATCAAGGGCGTATTCATTAGGTGCAGACAGAAGAGGGTCATCCTTTTTTTGACTGGTCACTCACCTGAAGCAGTAAACTTTCCTTCCCACCATATAACGGGATAGACTGATTAGATAATTCTTTGGTAGTAGAGTGTTAAGTTTGAAGGGGGAAGCAGATGATTTAGGTCAGTAAAGGAACAACTGAAGGTGGAAAGTTATAAAGAGGGGGTAGCCTTATGAGGATGCACCCAAAAACATGTCACTATCGCATTGGCAATGTGGGGCAGAACGGTGGACTGCGATGGATGGATGATTGGCAAGGCAGATGAGGCTCTATGCAGGCAGCACTGCTTTGTTATTGCCTAGTGAGTGCAAAATCCATCATAATTGGAGCCGGTCAGTGAGTGAGCAGGCCTAGTGGGGGTTTGCTAGTTGCTCTTGACCATGGATTGGCAAAGTGAAAGCTGTAATATAGGTTAGACCATTTGTTAAGGCCTGAATCCATTGTGATATTGTAAAGAAACACGTTAATGAACAAAAGAATATGTATGTATGAATGTTTTTTTTTTTAACCGGCAATTTGCCTTCCATTTGGGAAGTTCTGGCCCCCCACTCCCGCTTGCCGCTCCCCCCCATCCCCAGGCTTACCTCCTGGGTGGAGCCCCGTCCCCAAGAAACATGGTCTTGAGGCCCTGGCTTGCCCCCCAGGGCGGGGTCACTCCTCTGACGGACTTTGGTCTGCGGCAGGGAGCTGCGGTTGGGGACATCATTAGCGGTCGGCAATGATTTTTGTAATTTTTCTTTCCTGGGGGCAGGGACGTGCAATGATGCCTGTGTCCACCCTGCCCCCACTTTATGTGTGGTACCAGCAGCGGCGGTACCCCCAGCCTCCACCAGATGTCTGCATTGCACCAGACACCCCCCCAGAGAAGGAGAGCGGTCCATGGGACACTCAATCCTTCTCCCCTGGCCGGCCTTCCGACTTTCAAGTCTGTCCCATAACCTGGGATGTCAGCGCTGCAGACAGACGCCTTGCTGCTGCACCATCAGGCTGGCATGATTGAATGTTTTTAAGTTGTTGAGTACACATCAGCCTTTCCTCACATTATCATGGTCAATGTGTTTCTTTTTAGTTGGGATTGGGGAGGTGGTTTAATCTGGGCATGGATCAGACCATTCAAAGCAGTACATTAGATACTGGTATAGTTGTCTGGGTGGATGGGATTTAGACAGTCAGTCAAAGATGCTAGTATGCTCTCAGCACTAGCTCACACACAGCCATTGACAATTGCATTGGAGCCAGTTTCTCCTCAGTTGGGTTCTAAATTATTTAAAATTGGCTATTTTTAAACACAAGATTTAAAGAATATACACTTTGGGCCAAATATTCAAAACATTGGCACATGCAATTTGCCCTGTTAATTTCAAAGCACTATTTATTCACAGAGCTGTCTGCTTAGAATTTCTAGAGACCTCACAAAAAGTCACCAGTTATAAACACCCTAGTTCTGTGCCTAAAAATCCTCAGTAGAGAGAGCTCTGACAAACACCGCTGTAAAATGAGGACGACCAAAGTGCATATGCAAATGTTTTGAGTGCTTTTTTTTTCCTCCAGTATGAACATTTAACCTCCTGAGGTTCATTTCTAGGAGATTGGCAGATTTTGGCTGTTAAATACACATTTGTCTTGTTAAAACCTCAGTATTAGCTTCATTTGCATATAAACCGTTATAATTTCGATTAAAAATACCCTTTGTCCTATTTAAGATTCTTTTCCTATAATAGACACTGATAAACATTGGTCCAATGTCCTAAGTGTTTTGCAGGCAATAAGTGGCCTTTGTTCCCACTTAGTGCCCAAGAATGTTTGCAGTCCTATTGGGCCTCTTTGATGGAGGCACAAACAATGGCTAGCACCTGAGAATCGGGGGCTCACAGTGTAAATGGCCTGCAAACCCTGCCCAAGGCATTGAGACTCTTGCACAGAGGGTTGAATGGCATAGTGAATACATGGCGTTACAGCCTTGAGGAAGCAGGCTGAAATCCAGTGCAGCCTTTTACAACAGAGGCTGTGAGCCAGGAAGCCTGTTGGGTGGGTTGTTAGATGTGGGGTAAGGAAATTAACTGAATGTAGCCTAGGCGTAATGTTCCCTAGGGCTACTACCAATGCCTGTTGACCTTTACACATTTTAAGGGTCCTGGGTCCTGCTATGGTGGTGTTCAGGGGTTCTATCCCAAAGAAATGAATAAAATAGTGTGGTGCCTCCACCCACAGTAAATTGCAGTAGGCCAGCTGTATGACTGGTACAACCCCCTGGGATGCTGTATCTACCCATCTCCCCTTCCAGCCACCCCACACACTGGATACCAAACGGTTCTCCAATAACATATACCACGTACACTTAACAGTTTGTCCCCACAAAGTGCCCTTCACACAGCAATTGCAACAACAGAACACAGCTTTATTTAGGGGAAAGGCTAGGGAAGGGGTACCAGGACCAGGAATAGCTGTGAAAGAAAGTAAAAAAAAAAAATAAGAGCAATTAACAGTAACAAGGCTCTTAGGTCAGACCACCTCTGCTCCACCCCCACTGGTGCCAGTGAATGTTCCTCTGTCCTAGCTGGGTACACAGGTGTTCTTAGGCCTGCTCGGTGCCGTGGGTTGGACAATGTTGGGGCCCTAGAAGCAATGAAGACTGAAACGTGAACAAATAAATCTTTACTCCCCTTGATTTCCAGGGCAAGCCCTAGGTACTCACGATTCTGAAGAGCCGAGAGATTCCTAGAGCAGAGGGCTTCCCACAGCTCAGTCTCTTCAAATTCAGTTCAGAGAAGGCAGAAACAAAGGTGCAGTAGAGACAGAAGCATAGACTTGGACTTGATTGAAGGTGTGGCTGCTTGTCACCTTGATTGGAGGTCTTGCAGCTTGTCCTCTTCATCCTATTTAGGCCCATGGCAGAGCTCCCACGCAAGGCCCTCCCAATCACAGAGGACCTAGGCCTAGGAGTGACTCCACAGCCCAGCTCTCTTACAGGTTATGGGTGCCATAGCCCTCCAGCATGCACCAGTGGCCCCCTGTAGCCAACAGACCCCACTCGGTGGGGGTTAACAAGTTCCCCACCTGACTGAGATGCAACTGAAGAATTCCCTGGTTCCGTTTTCCTCTCAGACAGGAAAACAGCTTCAGTGTGCAGACAGTTTCACAAACCTTTCCACTTTCCAGTGCCGTTTAGCAACAGATTCTTAATGTGCAGATCAACAGTTCCTTTCCTCAACTGGGTTTTTTAGCAGCAGCAATAGGTTCCTGAAGCATAGGACACCTGCTCACCTCTTTCCTTTTACAGTCACTTTTGCTCTGGCTCACACAGTTTCCAGAGAGTTTCTTTCTCAGCTTAAGAGTTTCTCTCAGTCCCTTTGATGCAGGCTGTCTGTAGCAAACGACTCTCCTCAATACCAGAAATATTCACCAGATATCTGGTCAAGTTCAGTAGAGGTGCACAGTTCCTTCCAACAGTCAAAATCTGCTACTTCAATCCTCAGAAATACTCCACATAAGCCCTGTGAAAGGCCTTAGACTTTTCTCCACATAGCACTGAGCCCTCTTGACTCGATCAGAGCCCAGATCAGACTGACCCAACTGCCCAATATCCCTGGGATTTCTCCCAGGAATCCTGCCCTCTGATTGGTTGGGTTTCATCATCAATCACAACCATAAGCACTCTTTGATTATTGATTGGAAAAGCCTCTTGGCACCTGAAAATAGTTTGCACCCCCTCCCATGAGCCCTCTCACACAGTTTTAGGCACCTATTTAGCTGACTGACTGTTCGTTAGGGGTCAACACATTCATAACATGGCTGCTTGCACACAGTCCCACAGCAATCCACATACTGTCCTGCTTTTAGAACACTCTGGCAGCCAGACCAAACAGTTTCCATATACAGTTGCCCTCTGGATTGAAAGCAGTCCTTGTCCATTATCAAGCAACCGTATAGTCATAAAAATTAAGCCCCCTGCTACCTGTCACTAGCTCCGTTGTCCACAGTCCTCCCTGGAGCAGAGGCAGTCTCATTAACATACATAACCCTCTCATACATATTCAAATACCCCCTGATTCCCACAGCACTCAAAGGCACCGTTTTAACCTGAGGGAGTTGCTCCTCACACACCTCCTCCTTGTCACCAGCCCCAATTAGTCTGCCAAAGGGTCCGGGAACACTGGAGAGGCATTTGAACAGCCACTGGGATGGCTGAAACTGCAATGTGCTTTTTGCATATACACGGACCCCACACGCACTTCAAAGTGGCAAGAAGAGCAGCGATTCTGTGACTTTTGCTACTGCTGGCCCCAATGGACTTAGAAACAACACCGGGGCTGGTTGGAGACCTAACTGGGCACCAGGAAACCCGCACAATCAGAGAGGTCAACAAGGTAAGCCCCCACAGGGGGGTTATATGAACAACAGGGGGAGAGATTGTAAAAGCTGAGAGTTCTTAGGAAGGTAAAAATAATCAGGTGGATCATTGGTAGAAGGAGTAGGAATGGAGTGAAAGTGGCAGCCTGGTGGAAAGGGATGGGGACAAGTGGCCACCTGTGACTGTTGTGAGACTGATGGGTTCAGGGGTGGAGGGCCCGTCACTACATAAGCAGTGCTTTGTAACACTGTGCCATGCACAGCTGAGCCATGTACAGTATTGCAGGGGGATGTTAGTCAGCGCTAGCCATGATAGCACCCACTAGAATCTGAGTTAGTAATGTCCATTGTGCTGTACTTACACAGGGGAGTCCTTCTCCTGCAGTATGAGTGCATGACTGGCCAAAGCATTTTCTAGAGCAGTCACAATGTAGTGGGCAGGAGGTGCTCATTTTGCCCTGGGTTTTGAAAACTTAAGAGAATCAGCCCCTTTAGAGCACTTGTGGATACTCCATTTTCATTCCTGGACACACAGACAATGTATGGGGACTGAAACACTGTTCAGGATGCCAGCCTTTGTTTTTTTTTTTTTGCACTAATTTGGGAACTCAACAGGATGCAACTGGAGCTGCTGCTGTGGGACATCTTTGTTTCTAGTACCCATGCGCTGGCAGTGGAAACTGGGACACCCAGCAGACAGCCTGCTATCTGGCGCAAGTGGAGCACAGCTAGAGCTGCCATGGAGGGACCAAAACAAATATATAATAAAGCCTATAGGCATGGGCATCAGTATCTTTACTTCTTCTAACCCCATGGACTGCAACCTTGGGTCAGGGGTTACATCAGTAAGCCTGTGAACATGCAGACCAACCAGGAAGCCCCAAGAGCCTCAAATGACAGGGGCAGCAAATCAGAGCCCTGTAATTAAGGACAGTAAATCCAAAATTTGGATTAGGGACACTGTGGGCAAGGGAAAAAAATTCAACAGCCAATTAAGAGGAAGAATTCAGTAAAGTTCTCCCAAAAAAGTGTGTGCCAGGCAATGAGGAGCTGAAGCTGTGAGTATGAATGGCAGAAAAGTGCTGGGAATATTCAGATTTGCCTAGAAGGAGACTGAGGGTGGATCCTTTGCAGGACTCCCTGTCAAACTTTTTCAGAGCCTATAGAAATGCCCAGCTGGGATTTACTGTAATTGTGGGTTACAATCTGTGACCACAGAAAGGAAGAGAGACCCACTCTAGGTTTTCTCCAGTAATTAAGCATGCTAATTTTTCAATTCTGTTTGTCGCTCAGGGCCCAGGCATCCTTCTGGGGCATTTCTCTCGGTGGGGCCTCTACTCCTGTGCCTGAATTCCTGCATACCAGAATCCTCCCACCGATCACCCGATAGGTCCAGTCCCCCGGCTAACCTGGTACCCCTGGGGGAGGGCCCTCCCTCCCATGGCGACCTTGTAGACTCAAAGGTCCCTACCTGGGTTTTGTGGGAGGGAATGTTCTTCTGGTGCGTTGGGCCGGCAGTGAGATGTGAGCCTGCCCCTGGAAGTCTCCATCATCTCTGCGGTACCTACAGAGGGTTTTTCGGCCTTAGAATGAAGTCCCACAGGAGTGTGGCATGCAATGACGCTAGCGCAAGGCAGTCCCTACAGGCGTCACCGCACTCCATCCCCTTGTTTTAGCCGGCATGCCTGTAGTACCCCCGATCTCCATCGGGGGCCGCTAGGATGCCGAGCTTCCCTGGATCCCACCCTGGGAGAGGAGAGCAGTCCTCCAGATACTCTATCCTCTCCCTCCCTTGCCGAACCCAGGTTGCTGGTGTAAAGCGAGGTGTGGCTTCCAGTGTGTCACCCCTCAGTGCCATCAGGCCGGGCACCTCAGTGCCACTGGGCCAGGCAAGCCCCCATGCAAGTTGAAGACAGGAGAATCCAGAACTCCAAGGCTTTTGTCTACAGTTCAGGGGGGCAGAAGGCAACACACATCATGCCTCCCTCTGTGCAGTGTAAAACCATGCATGGCCAATTTTTTGTTGCATCTGCCTGGCTGCCTTTTTCCCTCCCCCCCCATACCTTTGCCACCATGCACTGCTTTCAGCCATTTCTTCTGCCATTTTGCTGTCCTGCTGCTTGTTGTCTGCACATGTTCTTGGCTCCTGCCATCTGACTCTCTTGCTCCTTGGGATCTTGCTTTGGTGTGTCCAGATGGTCAGCATAGCAGTTCTCTTTCTGCCTGACATCACTCATAGATCCTGACTTCCATTTACAGCTTGTGGTGCTCTCATCTCTGGGCTTAAGTCATTCATTTCCTAGCTACTACTCCTACCATTTCTGCCCTGGTACTTTGCATACTTTTGCTGGAAGCCATAGTTCAGGCCTGCCTTTTTCTCCTATGGATCCTTTTCCCTGCTGCTGCCTCAGGGTCCTAGTGCCCTGGTACAATAGGCTTACTTCCTTTCTCAACTATGGCTCTGGGCTCTGGGTTTCGGTAACCTACCAGCTGCTTTACTCAGGTACCATCATTCCCTGCAGCCTGTGGTACCCTAGAGTCAATTCATACAAGCAAGCCATTTATGTTTTTTACCTTCTGTTGCTAGTCTTCTGTTTCAGCTACTACAAGCAGCCTTGTTGCCTTCGCTAATTATTCCACATGATTCTTCCATAACAAATTAGTTGGCATGTATCTGCCATCATTTTTTTACCCATACCATTCACACTGAGGCATTTTCATTTAGTCTCAGTCCACATATCAGTCGGCATGTCAGTCGTTCAGCCTTGCCAACATTTCATTTCTTTTTTTTTGTTTACTATTTCTCCTCCTCTCTCACCCTGTCTAGTCCTCCTTCCCGTCGATCCTCCCAGCCCCATCACCCTGGCTACCCCTAGGACATATCTTCTTCCTCAAGTCCCTCCATGGCTTCTCTCCATGGTGGAAAAGTCAGGATAGGGGAGGTGCTTAGGTGACTGGGAGTGGGGCCTGCAGAGGTTGGTGATCATCCTGTCAGTCAGGGTGTTTTTCCATTTTTTGTTCTGTTGATGCTCTACCCTGCCCCCCGGGGATGCCAGCATTTGGGACTACATCCCCTGCATGAGTGAGCAGTGCATGCTTCACGTGATACGCAGTGTGGCGCATCTCTCCCTCCCTATGTCTTGCTCGCCTACCACCCACACATCTGCAGGTGGCAATGCTGCAGCGAGATGCAGCACCCTCCCTCCCTGGGAGTGGAGAGCGTCGTGTGGGACACTCAATCCTCTCCTTCCCCTGTCGACCCCTGATGTCCTGAGTCCAATACTAAACACAGATTACTGGAGTGGCAGGAGGTAAGGTGCCCAGCACCTCAGCCCTCCAAGCCACTGGGCCGACTTTGCCTGTGTTTCATTTCTATCATGATCATCGGGCTTCATCATCAGTCTCCCATTTCCATTACTATTTCTGTTTGTCCACAGCCATCAGGCTTTGCCATCGGCTTCCAGCTATACTCCTGCACTCAGATGCATGCCAGCTATGATTGTGGCATGGCTTCCAGAGCTTCTGCCCTGGTAGCCAACAGTCTCTGTCATCCTGAGTGGGGTCCTTCTCTTTCTGCTCTTCAGGTGAGAATGTCCTACTCTTCAGCGGAAACCTTAACCATGCAGATCAACTCAGTGGGACCTCTTGATGTAGCATTAAGACTTCAGCTATCAGGGGGTGGAGTCTCTAGGTCAATGAGGGCTCTTGTAACTGTGTAAACCATGTCAGAAGCACCGATGAAAGCTATTCTCCCTACAGCAGCCTAAGGTTCACCTGGTCGCTTCTGATTCCCCTTCCTCTGTCCCTCAAGGGTGAAGATCCATTTACTTGCTCAAGTATGCTGTCTGCCCCTAAAGGGCTCAACTTCCTGCCTTGCCCCTCAAGGGCTTGGCTTCCTCTCTAGGCCTTCCCTTGTTTGAAGGCTAGGTGAATGCTTTTCAGTGGTCGTTGCTCTCCTCCTTCTCACCTTGGGGAGTGGGCCTCCTTCCTGGGGAACCTCTTGTAGCTAAAGAGATAATCTCACGGCACCCTCATAGCATTCCCATCACAGGGATAGAGTGAGAGCTTTCCTTCAAAATATTTCTCCTGAATTGGGTTTCTAAATTGCAGTAGCAGAGCTGTCACTAATTCTAACCCTAACTTGGAGGGAAGGTGACTGAGGCCTTGGATCCCAGAGGTTTTTTCCTCTACTCCATGCCAAAGGTTATAAAAATTTAGGGACTTTTCACAAGAGTTGGAGTCAGTTGGTGGCTGTCCAGGTCTGGGCCTCAGTTCAGGCTATGTCTCTCCTCTCCTTGGGAAGTCTGTACTTGTCTGTCATCTGTTGTGCTTTTGGACATTCTCCTGTAAAGTGCCTTTGGTCCTGGGACCTTGTCCCTGTGACACCTTGAGGGGTCAAAACCATTTCACCAGGGTTCCCATGTCCTTGTGATTCCCTGATAGGGTAGTAGCCCTCGTAGCAGGAACAGTCAGAGCATAAGCCAAAGTACACAGTTACAGAATCACCAAATACTACTCAGTCTTCAGTCTATTCTAAACCTACTCAAAAGAGCCCAATGACCCTGTGAATTCCAAGGCTTTACCTGCAGTTCAGAGAGGCAGTGGGTGACACATACCATGCCCCACTCTGCAAGGTATAAAACTACGCATGTCCAAGCATCTTCTGGATGCACAGAATTTTTTGTTGCCACCTTCCTCCCCTCCTTCTCCTGTGGCATCTCATTCTCCTTGGGCTAGGTCTCCTTCCCTAAGGTGTCTTTGGTCATGGGACATTATCTCTGCAACACCTTGAGGGGCCAGAAACCTTTCATCTTGGTTCCTGTGTTCTTATGGCACCCTGACAGGGTTATAGTCTCCATAGCAGGGACAGAGAGCGTGTAAGTCAAACCACACAGTTAAACAAGCACCACATACTACTCAGTCTTCAATCAATCCCGAAACTTCTTATAAGAGCCCAATGACCCTATGAACAGCCAAGAGGGCTGCATAATTGCCCGTCAGTGCTAGCCATCAAGAGAGTGATGCAAGGCCACCAGGTCTAGAATGGTTGCTGAATCTTGAGAGATTAAAACTTCAGTCATGAGTACTGAAAAAATGCCTGGCCCTCTAACTGTTAAGTTTGTTATATAGATAGGGTTTAGGCCTTTTTATGTTTGCTTCCATGCATGTGCAAGAAACAATGCCACCATACGAGTTTTCATAGGTGTGCCTCCCCCACTTCCAATGCCCTGCTCCCTTTCGCAGGCATGGCTGCACCGTGCCAATGAATGTCCGAGCTGTCTATGACAGCCATTCAGATGCAGTGGCGTACAGTTGAAAGGAAAACACCATGGCTCATGTAGACAATTTGCATACTGACGTCCATCAGCAGTATGCAAATTGCCTACACATCAGTGCTCACTGCATCCGAACTGTCATAGACAGTTCGCCCCCCTCCACACAGCTACGTAGCACGCTGGGAGCCCACCCCAGCATGCTCATGCAGTCCCCCCACACACTGTATGGCCACCGGGGGTGCTCAATCCCTTGTCGGCTCTGCTGCCCCCCAAAAGATTTCCAGGTGCCACACTGGGAGCCCACCTCAGTATGGCAAAAGTCTGTATGGCGATGACAGTGCCCAATCCCCTGTTGGCTCCACTGTACCCCCCCCACACAAAAAACCCAGACTTCCAGTTGCCACACTGGGAGCCCACCCCAGCATGGCAAATGTCCTTATGGCTGACAGGGGTGCCCAATCCCCCATTGGCTCCACTGCCCCCCAAAACAATCTTCGAGATGCCATGCTGGGAGCCCACACCAACGTGACAAAAGTCCCTCGTTGTCTTAAAATAAAATGACCTGTAAGAAAAAACGGTCCCTCGCTGACTGTCTTGACCCTCCTCCCACCACACGTGCCCACCCTCTGTGCACCCTGCCTCCCCACATCCCCCTCACCCCATACTTACCTCCGGAGTCTGGCGCGATGATCTTCGGTGGACCGGGAACATGTCTGCACTCTTCAAAGCCGATCGCGAACTGAGAAAATGCCAGTAAGCTGTATAATGTAATAAATATTTTTTTTTCAACTTAGATGCATATCTCAGGCATTTTGGGGAATTTTTTCACCAAATTTTCAACATGGGGCTCTTGGGACCCGACCTCATGAATTCTGGCACCATCATTTTGTTATTTGGTCCCAAAGGTGATTTTGCATTCACTGTGTGGAACCACCTTTTGGGAACAAATAATGAAACAACATACATTTGTTCATGAGGTAGGCCCCCAAAACCCTATGTTGAAAATTTGGTGAAAAAATTCCCAAAATGACTGTTTTATAAGTGTGCTCGTTAAGTTCCTACGCATGCTCGTAACATCGCAAATTTTTTATATTTTCACTCCAGATTTTCAACATTGCCATTTTACCACACCTCCTTATGAGCAGTATAGCTGTCATTTTCCACATCTTACCCAAAATGTGTTTTCACGCAAGTAGCGCACAATGGCGCAGTCAGTGTGCGGAATAAATGTTCGGGACAGATTAAGAAAATCACAGTGACACTGTTCATGAGCAGAGGTCTTAAAATGGCTATGTTGAAAATTTGGTGACAAAAGTCCATAAACTGACTGTTTTATGAGCGTGCATTGCGCAGTTTCCACGCACAGTCGTAAGTCACAAATTTGTAATATTTTCAGTCCAGATTTTCTACACAGGCATTTTTTCACATCTCCTTATGAACAGTACAGCTGTCATTTTTCACACTGTAGCTGAAATGTGTTTTCGCACTTCCGGCACAGAAACGCTTGGTCGCTGTGAGAAATCAGTGTTCGGGACACATTAAGAAAATCACAGTGACACTGTTCATGAGCAGAGGTCCCAAAATGCTTGTGTTGACAATCTGCTGTAAACAATCCCCAAACTAATTACATTATGGGTGTATGTTACGCAGTTTCTATGCACGCTCTTGACTTCACCAGTTTTATTATATTTTCACTCCAGATTTTCAACATTGCCATTTTTTACACCTCCTCATGAACAGTACAGCTGTCATTTTTCACATCCTGTTCAAAATGTGTTTTCGCACCTGTGCTGCCGAATGGCGTAGTCACTGTGCAAAATCAGCTTTCGGCTAATGAACTGATCTTGCCACTGTTCATGAGGTGAGGGTCACAAAAAACCCATGTTGAAAAATTTGAGTGAAAATACCAATGAACTCCTGTGCCATTAGGGTTTCTGGCCATAACGCCCCACTCTGTAGAGACTGATAGGCATCAAGAGTGTGACTTGGAATTGTCACCTGCAATGCTCATACCATTCCACCCCCACCCACACCCTGCAGCCAGTGACAGGCATCGAGGTGTGCCTTGGACTCTTCGGCCCCAAAGTTTGCCCCATTCTCCTATACTGCACCCATCTCATCGTATTTTGTTATGAAATGAGGTGAGCATAAGGCCCAAAGACCCCAAAGCACACCATGACACTTGTCTGTGTCTGCAGGGTAGGGTGTGGTGAAATGGCATGGCTGTTATGCCTGACGACCCAAAGGCACACCCAAATGCCTGTCAGTCTCTGCAGGGTGGTGGTGGGGTTGGCTTCAGTTCAATACTTCACGACCATTCCTACTATGCTTCTCTTTGACTCCTACACTACCATTACCAATGCCAGCAAGCAAACATTCAGCATTAACAAATGCTTTTTGATTCTGGGCTGTACTGTATTTTATTAGCTGCTAGGTGAAACTTCACCCAGCTAGCACTTAGGATTTAAATTGTCATTATCTGTTTAATTTGAACAGTCCTTAATAGGTACAACACTGCCTGAGCAGCACTGGGCCTGCAACATTTCTTTCATCGCAACTGCTTAATACTATAGAGACCTTTGGGAACTCCCAAGGTCAATGGAGCATTTAGCTTGGCACGCCAGTTAGGGAGGATAATGTACAGGACTGATGGTAAGAGACCATGTGCAGGGCTATTGATGCACTATTGGTTACTGTTTTTGCTTGCTCTCTCTCCATCCTTTTCCTTCCAGATCCTTGTTCCTGTTTCCCCAATCAAACTGTTCCCTTTGTGTATTATTTCTTGTATTTATATCTTTATTTTTTTAATTGTATTTATTTAACCAGGACATAGACTGGGCCATATGAACCATTGTCAGCTGAACCTGGAGAAAGGGGTACAAAAGGTAGACAGAAGTTTTTAAATGACAAAATACAATGTAGTATCATTGCTCTTGTTATCACTGTTGGTTTGTTTGCTTATTCCTGATAACTGATAAAAAGCCTAAGGGCTTGAATGACCATTGTTATGAGTGACACAGGAAATACATAAAAGTTCAAACACTGTAAAATGTAAATAACATTAAAACATCAAAAGCAATCACATTTAAACTTATCTACCAAACGGAGCTTCAATTTTGACTGAAAAAATGCACCACTCTTAAGAACTGACTGAGAACCAGAATCCCAGAGTTTAACTGCCTGATAACTTAAAGATTGCTGACCAAAAGCAAATTGTCTGAGAAATGCCAACTTATTCAAGACACTGGACTGAGTATTTTGATTAAAATTAGATACAAACATAACTTATTTTATTTATTCACATCACCAGTTTTTCATGCTTTCCAAAGGTTTGATAAAGAGTTTGCTCCATGTTTTCCGAGGAAGCCAACCCAATTGACCTTATAGGTTGCAATGATGTAATCTACAATCTGCATTACAGATATGCTGCTTGGTTAGGCCACACCGTGAGTACTGTGTACAGTTTTGGAGACCACATTTAAAGAGGGACATTACACTCCTAGAGAGGGTCCAAAGGAGGGCAACCAAAATGATCTGGGGCCTGGGGGAGAGGACCTATGAAGACAGGCTCAAGGAGCTTGACATGTACACCCTGGAGGAGAGGAGGATGGGGGGACATGATAGAGGTCTTTAAGTGCGTGAAAGGGATCAATAAAGGAGGCCCAGTCAGGGTGTTCCAAAGGAAGGAGGGTGGGGCAACAAGAGGTCACAGGTGTAATCTGGAAGGGGGCAAGCTCAGAGGGGAGAGGAGGAGATGTTATTTCACTGAAAGGGTGGTGGAGCCATGGAATGCACTGTCCAGGGAGCTGGTAGAAGTGGAGACCGTGGACGGGTTTAAGAATGCTTCTAAAGGTTACTCACATGAACTCCTGCATGTAACAAGAGCTGTATTATTTGGGTTGCTACTTTATATCCAATGCATTGGTACAGCTATTGAGATTCAAAAGAGTGAAAAAGTCCAGACACTGCTGGAGAAACATCAGATGGCCTCAACTCCAAAAGCATTTTGATAAAACAGTTTAATTTACTGTACTTTACTTCCCAAACTGAAGTGGCCCCCCCTTCCCGTGACAGACCCTTCTGGGATTCCCAGTCCTGGGAGCAGTTGAGTTTGGATGTTTGATCAGCAACCCAGTGAGTGGTGCAGGGCCTGCGAGGAGAGAAATGGCATCATCCAGCAATTGAGGGCTCCATTTTCCTGTTTTCTCCCCCTCAGGTGTCTCATGGGTGAGGACTGAAATGGACATTACCCACAAACATGCCAGCGTCTTCAGTTGGGAGGTGCTCACATACCCATCATGGCTCTACTTGCACTGCCCCGTGGAAGAGGAGTGTTTCCTCTGGAATGGTTGATCTTCCTCCCCTGCCCAGCCCCAGACTCACTTTTGAACCCTGGTTACTGGCGCTGAGAGTGGTAGTACTACCACTGTGCCAGCATGCTGGCTTTTGGTAATACTTTCACTTTCACACTATAAAAACATAAGTGTCAGAGATAAAGGCTGACTGTATTCATTTTGATTCCTATGCCAGTACATCAAATCTAAAGAATGGCTGAAAACACAAAAATAGCATTGTTAATATTCTCTAATATGTTTCCCTAGCCTGCATTTCTTGAGGGTGCATGTGATGGTTAAGAGGGGATGGGACAGGTACAGGGGGAGGGTAAATCTGACCAGGCCCAATACAGGTGGAACATCTGGGACTGGGGACAGTATAACCCAAGGGGGGGGCACCAAAATCGGCCCTCCTTGCGGGTGCTGAAAATCGAGCAGACTCAAGAGACCATTAGGCCTATTCTGCTGACATTTTAGCTTGTATGTTAGTATATATCTTCCAAGGCTGTTATATAGCACATGCACCCTACTCAAATTAATCATACTGGCAGAATTGTAAATACTACTGTAATAAACAATGAGCAAAATACCATGCTTTGTGCTGCCAGTTTACGTGATTTTTCAGAGAGACATTACTTTGCAATGAATAACACTGACAAGTATGAGCGGCTTTCAAAATATTAGCAAGGTGTAACTAAAAGATGAGGGAACAATCCAATGTCTGACCCAAATGTTTATAACAGTCAACCATCTCTGTCATCTGAGAATAGTACAGTTACATAAGAACTTACCGTAACAGTAGATTTGTGAAGGGATCTCTTGCAGCAGACCACACCTATAGAACTACCACCATCAGGCACTAGAGCCAGACAGAAACTTTTCTAGCCAGCAGTCTGTCTGGGGACGCCCATTCTGATGTCACCCTCGGACATTGGCCAACTCTATAAGTAAGTAACGTAAAGTAAACTTTATTTACATAAGGCGCCCTTCCATAGCCCAGGGTGCCTTTACAATATATATACAATAACATTAACAATATTACAATTAAAAACAATAAAACAGTAGCAGTCAGTCAAGAAGTCCCTGAGAATGCCTGGTTAATCAGGTAAGTTTTTAAGAATTTTTTATATCCTTCCACAGTCAGGCTATCTCAGAGAGTTCCACAGGGTAGGTGCCATTAAGGCAAAATGTCTTCCTCCAGATGTTTTCGGGGATACCCTGGGAATCTCTAGCAATCCCTCACCAGAGGATCGGAGTGAGCAGGAGGGGCAGTAAGAAGGCAGGAGTTCTTTCAGGTAGTGAGGTCCCAGCTCGTGTAGAGCCTTATAAGTCAGCAATGCGACCTTGAAGGTGATCCAACACTGTATTGGAAGCCAGTGCAGTTCATGCAGCACAGGTGTTATATGACTGGATCTAGGGGTTCCAGTCACCAACCTGGCCATTGCATTCTGCACTAGCTGCAAGCGATGGATCTCCACCCCTGGTAGCCCTAGGTAGAGGGCATTGCAGTAATCAAAATGACTGGTGAGAAAGGCGTGGACTAAGGTAGGAAGATCTTCGGGTGGGACCAGGTGCTTCACCCGGGCTATGTTCCTTAGATGGAAGAAGGAGGATTTGACTACAGCCAAAACTTCCACCTTCGGGTTAGGCCTTCATCAAATATCACATCCAGGTTATGTAACTGGCCCAAGGCCATAAGCGGGGTCCCCCCAAGGTATAAACCTGAGGGTTTCGCCACCCATGCCTCTGTCATCCAAAAACCAGGGTCCACCACCAATACCTGTGTTTTACTCGAGTTCAACCAAAGTTAACTAATACTCATCCAGTTCTGTATCTCCAGCAGGAAGTTATTAAACACCATGATAGAATCTGACTCCTGTTCAGGCACAAAAGACATGTAGAGCTGAGAGTCATCAGCATAGCAATGAAAACTCAGCCCATACTGTCTTATAATGTCCTCTAATGGGAACATATACACTGCAAATAACATGGGGGACAACACTGAACCCTGTGGGACCTCACAGGGCAGGCAGTGAGGGGCTGAGGAGTGAAATCCCTGACACCACTCTCTCAGATCTGCCCTTGAGGAAAGATCGAAACCAACTGAGGACTGCCCCCCCTCAGTCCACAGAAGAACCACAGGCATTTGAGCATCACCTCATGATCCATGGTGTCAAATGCAGCTGAAAGATCAAGGAGAACCAAGACAGAACGGTTTCTCTGATCTCTCGCCATCAAGAGGTCATTTAGTACCCACACCAGGGCCATCTTGGTGCTGTGCCATTTCCTGAAGCCAGACTGGAGCGGGTCATAGATACTGTGGTTGGTCCAATGATCTTCCAGCTGGAAAGTGACCACCTTCTCAATAACTTTCCTTCTAAAGGGCAAGTTTGAGACTGGTCTGTAGTTTGCTGGGCTGTTGGGATCAAGGGAGGGTTTTTTCAAAAGAGGGTGTACTACTGCCTCCTTTAAGGGATCTGGAAAGATCCCTCTCTCCAATGAAACCACCACTATCTCAGTAAGGACCATGCTGATGACCTCTACACACCCCACTAGTAGGCATGTAGGGCCTGGATCCAAACTACTGTACAGTAGGTTGGCCGCAAAGTCTGGATGATCCTCACTGTATCTGTGACTGCTGGTTGGCTAAAGATGAACCAACTCAGCTGGGCATTAGTACCACCCGATTGACTAGTGCAAGGTACCATGGGAAGGCACTGGCTGATCTCATCCCTGATGGTGGACACCTTATCAGTGAAGAACTGTGCAAACTCCTCACACTACTTGTGACAATGCTCAACCAGCCTGCAGACAGGCTGGATTGCACAGTCTGTCCACAGTCCGGCTGAGCTGAGCTGGGCTGGCTTTTTCTTCACTGTAGCAATTTCCCTGGACAGGAACTCTGCCTTTTTATGGGGAAATGCTGATTGATAGATCTTATAATGATCTAGCAATCTAAGCCTATCCACCTCCAGGTGAGTTTTCCACCAATGTCTTTTCAGCCTTTGCCCCTGTCTCTTCAACTCATGGATCTCCCCATTAAACCAGGGGGCCACTGTGTGAAGGGTAAGGGGGCGAACATGAGCTAGAGCAATGGCACCCAAGGCCCCCATGACAGCCCTATTATAGGCCAACACCAGGGGCCCTGGGTCCATGCTCTCCACTGGAAATCCTGTGAAGTCCAGCTCCATCATTAGGCCTTCTGAGGTAACTCCTCTCAAAGGATGGAACTGCATTAACTCCTTTGGGGCAGGTCTATTTTGGGGGGCCTCGAAACTGAATCTCAGGGCATGATGGTCAGACCGACCAATTGGCTCCACCTCCACATCGGAAATCTCCATCCCTGGGTAGAACACCAAGTCCAATGTGTGCCCTCCTCCATGAATTGCAGAGGTAATAACCCCTGTCAGGCCCAGTGAATCCATCAATTGGAGGAGGTTTTGTTCAAATGGCGAGAGTTCATCATCGACCCAGGCATTGAAGTCCCCCAGAATTAATCACCTGGGGGACTCCAATACCATCTCAGCAATGAAGTCCTTAACTTCCTTCAGGAACTCCCTCCCATCACCTGGTGGACAGTTAATGAGAAGGGTCCTGTAGCCTGCACCTGCACCCACAATACACTCAAAGGAGTTGGTGCCTCCAACTGGCACCTCCCTGAGATCCAGTTCCTGTCTAAAGCAGACTGCAACCCCCCCCACCCCTACGGTCTACTCTTGGGTGATGAATCACCAAGAACCCGTCTGTAACCGCAGACTCCAAAATAGGGCCTACACTTCCACCCAGCCAGGTCTCAGTGATGCAGAGCGGGTGGCCCCTGCTCCCTCCTCAGTTCTCCTGCTAGAGACCAGAGCAAAACACCTCCTGCTGAGGAACCGAGGAGGTACCAAAGGTTCCCGCCAACATGGAAGGAGAGAGGAATCCATAAGCTACAAAAAGATCCAGCAGAGCTAAGGGGAAGGAGGGAGGGACAGCATGGTCTGCTACAAGAGATCCCCTCACAGATCTACTATTATGGTAAGTCCTTATGCAACTGTACTACCTGACATTGGGGGGTATCTTTTGTAGCAGGCCACACCTACAGAATGAGTTCCAAGCAGTTCTAACGTAAGGAAGCCAGTCTGAGTGGTAGGAACCAAGATCTTGAGAAAGTAAGCCCCGAAGAACAGCTAGTCCAAAATTAATCCTGCACCATGAGGCAATGTCCAGACTGTAGTGCTTGGTAAAGGTGTGGACAGAACTCCAAGTAGCTGCTGCACAAATTTCTGCAGCTGAGACGTTCCTGAAACAGTCAACTGAGGTGGACATACCCCTGGTGGAATGGCCATAAACATCCCCTGGAAGTTCCTTACCATATATGCTGTAACAATACTTAATGCAGTTAGCCAACCATTTGGTCAGACACTGCTTAGAAACGGGAGCACCCTTTTTCCTGGGGGTGAAAGAAACAAACAACTGTTTAGACTTCCTGCAGTCCTTGGTGTGGCGTATATAGTAATACAAGATTCTGTGTACATCTGTAGTATGGAGCAATGTTTCCATTGGACTGGCATGCTCTGGAAAATAAATGGATGGAATGATTCAGAGTAAGCTCAGACACCACCTTAGGAAGAAACTTAAGGTTAGTAAGCAAAGATACCTTGTCTTTGTAGAAAACCACATAAGGTTGCTTGCACATGAGATCTTGAAGCTCAGAAATCCTTTGAGCAGAAGTAATAGCAACTAAAAACGTTTTCCATGACAGAACGCACAGCTCGCAAGTCATAGCAGGCTCAAAACAGAGCCAAAGTAAATTTTTCCAACACAAAATTCAAGTCCTATGGAGGGACAGGATTACAGATATCAGGCTTCAGGTGAAGGATGTCTCTCAAAAAAGTATGTGACTCTTACAACTGTGCCACTGTACAGCCATCAGGAGGCACATGTGCACTAAAAGAGAGAAGTACCCTAGACCTGAGTCTGAAAGGAACAGCAGGTACTCCAGGATCTGATTTACAGGACATATGAAGGGGTACAGTTGGCGTGAAACAGCCCATAGTGAGAAACACTTCCACTTCATGGAATAAATGTCCCTGATGGAAGACTTCTAGTCACCACCAGAACAGCAGCCACTTTAGGTGACACCCCACACCGGGTCATGGCTATGTCCCAGGAGCCAGGCGTGAAAGTGCAGGGACTTATGGTCTGGATGAACCAGTGTGCCCCTGTTCTGGGAGAGCAAGTCAGTGCACAGTGGAAGAGGAACTGGAGGTTCCACTGCAGTTTGTTGGAGTAAGGGAAACCAGATCTGATGAGGCCAAAAAAGTACGATGAGAATCATTGTGGCCTCTTCCATCTGAAGCTTGATTAGCATCCTCTGAAGCAGCAGAAAGGGAGGAAAGGCATATAGAAACCTCTCTTTTCAGGAGAGGGACAACACCTCTGGTCAGAAAACTCCAGGCCCTGGATCTAGCGAACAAAAATGCGGCAGTTTTGCATTGAGTGGGGATGCAAAAAGATCCAACTCTGGATGACCCCATCTGCTGGAGAGGTCTTCAATTACAGAGATCAGAAGCTCCCACTTGTGTGTCTTGGACATTGACCAGCTTAGGTCTTCCGCCAGGATGCTTTGGATGCTTGGGACATGGGCGACTTGCAGTTCTAGGCTGTGGTCCAGTGCCCAATACCAGACTCTCATTGGTTCCCTGCAGAGGGGATACGAGTGAGTACACCCCTGCCCCCCCACTTGATGATGTAGTGGACAACCGTCATGTTGTCTGTCTGCACCAGGAGAAGGCCCAGGGACAGCTGGGTCTGAAAGGCCTGTAGGGCATACAGCACCACTCTCATCTCCAGGATATTGATATGAAGAGAGGACTCCAGTCAGATCCACATCCATTGTGTTTGGTGTGGGCCCAGTTGAGCCCCACAGCCCATCCCTGAGGCATCTGTGATCATGATCTGCTGAGGGGAGGGATAGTAAAAGGGACCCCACTAAGAAGACTGGTGGGCTCCATCCAGCAGAGTAGCACTTTCTTCACTGGGGAGGAGAGCAGAACCTCCTGTTCCAGGTTGTTCATACGTTGGTCCCACTGGACAGTCAGTGTCCATTGGGGGATCCTCATATGCAGTCTGGCCAGTGGAACCATGACTATGGCTGCTGCCATGATGCCCAGGAGTTTTAGAAAAACTCTGGTGGAGACATAGTGGCTGTGAACATTTTATTTATTTATTTTTTATTTTTTTATCCTTGTAAGCCTGATGAGCAAACTACCCACTTTCATAGGTGACAAGTTAAGTTACAGGAAACAGATAAATACATAACGAACAACAAATAGCATAGTACAACAACAACCAAATACAAGTAATACAATACAAAATTAAAACAATATCTATTTACAAACACATTTCTGTAAATGTCTAAAGTGCATAATAAGCTTGTGCTTAAAGTTACAGACTGATTTTAAATAAAAGAAATCAGAGGGAAGGGAATTAAAAAATGTGTAGACCCTAAACAGTAATAATCTCTGACTAATAGATCTGTGGAAAAGTGGTAACTTAAATAAGTATCTGTCTTGGGATCGAGTACCACACCCTTTAATAGACTGTGAAGATAAACCAGAATCCAGAGTAGGAAGATGACCTAAACTAATCTTAAACGAAAACATACATTGTTTAAACTAGATCCTATGGTCAAGTGATAAAAAATTAGACAGCTGAAAAAGAAGACAGTCATGAGTGTGACATGAAACCTGCAACATAAACCTGAGAATTGAATTATAAGTTACTCTAAGATGATCCAGAAAGTTATTACTGGCAGACAAATAGAAAAGTAAACCATAGTCTAACTTGATAAACAAAAAACTATGAGCTAACAAAAACCTGGATTCTTTTGTAAGACAGGATTTAACTCGATAAAGGCCCCCTTAACGCTGATGGATAGTTTTCCTGATGTTAGTTATATGATTCTCAAAAGATAGTTTTGAATCAAGGGTTAACCATAAATATTTAAAATGGTCAGCAAATTCTGTATGAGTACCCTTTAAGTCCACAAGAGGGATAAGATCCTCAGCGCTTTGCTTATTAGAAAAAAAAAAACATGCATTTTGTTTTCCTGACATTCAATACTATGTGATTACGGTGAAGCCAGTCTTGGACTAGATTAAAATCAGTCTGTACCCTTGTTATAGCATCGTTTTACTCAGAGGCTTTTCCACATAGTACAGTGTCATCAGCATACATAATAATGGAAGTCTGAGAACAAATACTAGGGGCAGAGTTCATATATAATGAAAAGATGAAAGGAAAATCTGCCTGACTTGGGCTATAAGACAGTCCACCCTGCCCTGGTGAAGCAAAGCCATTCCCTGTGCTGTGTCCAGGACCTCCGTAGTGTACTGGATTCATTGACCAGGCATTAGAATGGACTTGGGCAAGTTGACCATGATGTTGAGGTCCTGGAAGAGACAGATGGAGTGCTCCAAGGTTCGACCAGGTAGGGAAAGACATAGAATCCCTGTCTCCTGAGGGAGGCTGTGCCTACTGTCTGGCACTTGGTAAATACCCAAGAAATCGAGGACAAGCTAAATGGCAAGGCCTGGAACTGGAAGTGTGTCCCCTGAAACTGAAATCTGAGGTATTCCTGTGAGGGGCACAAATCTTGATATGTAAATATGCATTCTGAAAGTCTAGGGTGCATATCCAATCCCCTATGTTTAGGAGGAGCAGCAGTACCTGAAGGGTAACCATCCAAACCTTTTTGTACTGGATGAGTAGGTTTAATTCTCTGTGATCCAGAATGGGCTGGAGGTCACACATGCATTTTGGAACCAGAAAGAAATGAGAGTAGAGCCCTCTGTGCTGCTGGGCCTCTGGCACAAGCTCTATCACCCTTTTCTGGAGCAGGGACTGAATTTCCTCCCAAAGCATGGGGACGTGAGCCGGAGTAAGACAAAATAATAGGGGGCCTTTCTGGGGCCCACTCTATGAGCTACAGAGTGTGGCTATGGCTTATGAGTTGTAGCACCCAGTTGTTGTTTGTGATCTCCACCCACCTATCCAAGTGTAAGGTGAACTGACCCCCTACAGCTTCTGCCAGGTCCACTGGACGGAGGGTTGGGTAAGGAGTCAGGCTGAGGCAGGGGCTTGAGCTGCCCCTCCTCCTCAAGACCCCTTGCTGAAGGAGGAGGAGGAGGAAGAGGAGGGTGTAAGCAAGGCTGAGAAGTCTTATGTTTGGCAGACTTTAGAGGTGGGTCAGGGTTTGTAGGTTGCCCGAAGAAAGGGCACTCGTGGAGCACTCTTTTGCTAGAGTGCATCTGGAGGCTTGCAGGTTAGACAAAATGTCCTAAACATCAGCCCCAAACAATTTATACCCTGTGAAGGATAGACATCTGAACATCTTGAGCAGACCATGACACCCTCAGCATGGACTGCTGGCGAAGGCATATGCCCACTACTGCCACCCAGCCTGAGGCATCCACAGTACTATAGGCTCTGTGCAGGAGGTGTCAGCTGATGTTCAATCCCAATTTGAGAGCCTGGAGGAGCTGTTGCATGGCCAGACCTTCAGCAACAATTTGACCATTTCCATGGTCTGTACCCATAGGACATCTTGGTATTGGATCATGTGGGCCTTATAGTTAAGAGTCCTGATGGCCAAAGTGGCAGAGGCAAAGCACTTTAAACATAGAAACATAGAAGGTGATGGCAGATAAGGACCATGTGACCCACTTAGTCTGCCTCTTTTCTCTATGTAATGCAATACCGCAGACCCTAGTTTATCTGTGACTTATGCTCTCTTCCCTATTGCAAGAGTACTCTTATGTCTATCCCATACATTCTTGAATTCCACTACCATTTTTGCCCCACTACCTCCACAGGGAGGCTATTCCAATCATCCACTACTCTTTCTGTAAAAAAGTACTTTCTCATGTTGCCCTTGAGCATACCCCCCTCTAGCCTCATATTATGTCCTCTTGTTCTTGTACACCTTCTTTTCTGAAAGATGTTACCCTCCTGTACCTTGTTTATATTAGGGTTGTCAGAACCCTCTGAAGTTCTGGGTTCTAGTTCTAGTCTAGAACTTTTGAAAAAGTTCTAGTGTTCTAATCTTTTTTAGAACTTTTTAGAACTCAAACCCTATTTTTTAACTGTGCTGCCATTAATGAAGATAGTAATGAAATACATGTAAAGGAAAAACTGTTTAATATAAGGAGGAGAGAAATGATCATGTGTGACATTGATAGGAATGCAACTAGGTTTATCTAGGGTTTCTTCTGTTTGCTAAAGCCAGCAACTTAATACGTAACAGGCCCACCCACCCACCAACCCACCCATATGTTAAAAGTTTTCCTGCTGCAGCTGCATCATAGTTCCTTAGTGAAAGAAAGAGGCACATTAGCCATTTATGTACTCAGTTATACATGCTCATTGTCATGAATTATTAGGAAAAATAACTGATATTACCTAATTTCAGCTATTTGCTGCTTTGTGTTTTAAATGAGTAAATCAAAAGTTGCTATGTTTAAAAGAAAGCTTTTATAACAAAGTCAAGCCAAGGTACTGCAGCTGAAGCACATGGAACTGTTGCAAAACATATTATGTCATAACGTAGTCAGCCAAAACATTTGAAAAAAAAAATATGCCAGTCATTGTTGCTGGCTAAAAATGCATGCAATTTTCTAAGATAATGCATACATATACTAACATTCTTGTTGGCAAATTGAAGTAATACATACAACTTTCTAAGATGATGCATTTTTCCAGCTGATGCGTCAATAAAATCTGTATTTCAGTCACATAAATAAAAAAAAGTGGTTTCCTCACCGCATACTAACTTAAGGAACATTTAATGTAGCTGCAGCAGTTGGCATGTGATGTTTAAGGGACAGTGTCTGTCAACCCCATTATGTATCAAATTATCACTACTTGTAAAGCAAAAACACTTAATGATGGGTCACATTCTGTGAAAACTGCTGATGCAGATTTTCTTTTATTTCTGATTCCTTTATTCTTTTTTTTAAAAGGGACAGGACACTTGTGCTTGGTGACAGCAGTTAGCAATATATTTAATAAGAAAAAAAAATATATATATATTATATCTATAGTAGGCACAGTGGGCAATCAGTGTAGCCCTCCCATACCATCGGTCTGTCATCATCTTTTTCTTCATCATCCCCAGCCGATCACAAATCTGTAAATGAAAGGACTAAAGCAACACCCACGTTTCACCCCAGCACTCATTCCACTTTTCTTCCACCACCCTCATCTATGCAGTAGCACCCATACCACCCTTACACCCATGTGTTAAAACCAACCCACAACCCTCACCACCCTCAAGCACATATTCCACCCTCCTCCCTCACCCAAATGTTTAAACTACCCCCACACTTAGTCATGAACTACAATTCATGTCACCATTCTCCGTCCCTCATCCATGTTAAAACCCACTCCCCCAACAATCACCAATGTACTAACAACTATGCCATGTTTCTCTCTCCTGCATCCATGTTAAAACCAACCCCCAACCCTCACCCATGCACTAGCATCCATGCCATCTTTCTCCCTCTTGCATCCATGTTAAACCAACCTCCAGCCCTTTTCCACCCTCCAGCACCCATTCTAGCCTCCTCCCCCCTCAAATGCTAAAACTACCACATGCTTACTCAAGAAAAATGAAACTCTTGCCTCCAAATGAGCCATACTTAACTGTTCCTTAATAAACAACACTTATGTGAAAAACTGTCTTTTCAATTGCTTTCTTCTTATGGACAACATTCTGTACAGTTCTCTTCATGGAACCAGTAATTTGAGAGTTGTTGCTATTATGCCATGGTCTGTGTACAACAGAATGTTAAACACAAGCTATTGTGGTATGAGACCTATGCTTACAGAATATGTGCTCAACCATGACATAGGTAAAACTCCAGATTACTCTGTTTCCCGGAAGAGACTTGTAGCAGGATGCTGCCCACAGAAACATAACAATACAAAATACAGTTTTCCCCATAATTTTTTATTCAGTAAGATAAGTTACATATGAACCATTTTGGTTAATGGCTAACATTTCTGTAATTGAAAAAATAATAAACAGCTACCAATTAGAACTCATTGTTTTGTCCTCTTTAAAATTGAAAAATAGACTGCCCCTGGTCCCAGCCCATACTAATGCACCACAAAGTTACAGAAGGTAAATCCAAAAACATATGTTTGCACTTTAACTATAAATAACATGATACAGAAATGATTGACATGACAGTGTCCCTTTTATGCCAAATTTGGGCCTGTTCCCACTAATGTTAAAATTGCCCTGTATATAAAACTTGTTGACTTTAGACCCTAGCTACAAAGCAGTTTGCAATGAAATGGTGAAAGTTTTGTGGGGCATATAGTCCAAGGTAGTAGATCGAGAAAGGAGAGAGATAATTAAAGTCATCACAGCCTGTAAAAGTTTCCTTTTTGGTGCAGAGAGACTCTGTCCCACACAATATTTACCAGCCACCACCAACTGAGTTGTCATCATCATCAACATCCGCAACATCAATCACTTCAGGATCAGTTTGTATACTCTTGTAGTGGATACGAAAATCTTGACTTATTAACTTTAATAAAAGTTAACGTGTGTACATTTTCTGGCAGCAACCTATTTCTGGTGTCTGTCACAATATTGCCAGCTGTACTAAACATGCATTCTGAAGAGCCACTTGTTGCAGGACAATCAAGATATTTACAGGCTTCATCATACAGCTCTGTCCAAATTGACTTTTTTGATCTCCAGTATTCAAAAGGGGATGCATCAATAGGAATAGGCAGTTCTTGCAGGTAACTGTCTACCATGATGGACAGAGACAGCTCAGAAGAGGAATCAGCATAAGCTGGTATGGCAGCAATTTGAGAAAGGCTTTACCACAGATTTAGCTTGCTATTAAGGGTTGAAGAAGTGGCAGTTGTGGAACAACCACTGTTAATGTTTGGTGACTTTTCCAGTTCTGTATCCCTTTGTGAAGATGAACCTGCATGTTATGGTGATGACAACCTGAGGGTACTGTGCATGTCTGTGTTTAACTCCCGTGAGTGCTGAAGCTCATCTAGCAACAGACATTTGTACTGCTCTATATCACCTGTTTTTGGAAGATGTATAGCCTTGAACCTGGGATCTAAGAGAGTTGCAAGGATGTAGTGTTTTGATTTCATCATTGCAACTAATTTGTCATTGTTTTTGAAGCGCTCGCTCATTCTCTTTACGAGATTCTCATGATACAGGCGACATGTTGTCTGAGCTTCAGATCTGTCTTTTTCTATTTGTAGATTTAGAACACTAAGATGATGTGAAATCAGCATTATGAGTGGGATAACCTGACTCACAGATCACTCTTCAGCAGACGTCCCTTGTGGCTGTTTCAAAAGGAGCTAGGATGCAGCACACTGTTTCCATTAATTTCCACTGCAGCACAGACAGCATAATGCCATCTCCAATAATGTAACTGGAGCAATACTCATGTACAGCTTGCTTTTGCTCCAAGAGGCGCTGCAGCATATAAAGCGTTGAGTTCCAACGAGTGTAAACATTTTGAATCAGCTTTTGCAGGGGCAGCTTGTGTTTTTTTTGCAGTTCAGACAATGTCCGTATAGCCTTGGTTGAATGTGAAAAGTGAGTCACAATTTTTTTTGCAAACAGCAATCATACCATCCACTTGTGTTGCATTGCTGAGAAATCCCATGATAATTAAATGTAAGCAATATGCAAAGCAAGAAGCATGCATAAATCCTCCATCCTGTACTGCTTTCAAGATGTTGGCTCCATTGTCACTTACTATGAAGCCACATTTTAGACCATGAGAATAAACCCATTCATCAAGGAGGTCATTTAGCTCCTGCAAAATGTTTGCAGCTGTATGACTTTGCCCAAACTTCTTTATATGCAGCAGCGCCATCTTCTGGGGAGTCTTTGTTTTTGAAGAACCACAAGAAAACGTGACCCAATGAGCAGTAAGGGACATGTAATCTATGTTTTGAGTGCTGGTCCACATATCTGTTGTGACATGAATAACCCCACCCTCTGCAGTTTTAAGTGCAAGCATCACTGACGCTTTTAAAGCCTGATAAATGTTTTCTATTTCAACATAGGAAAAGTACCTTCGGTGAGGGACATTGCAACGAGGCTCTGCCAGTTTCAAGAGCTCCCTAAAATCCTCATGATCTACCAAAGAGTATGGAAGAAGGGCACCAGCTAACAGTTCACCAATTCTATGATTAAGATGAAGGGTCTTTGGATGATTTTTAGTAAAGGCATTCTTCCTTTCAAATGCCTGAGACAGTGTTAGCTGTTTACAACATGTCCCTGCTGGTTTATTATACACCGTGCTTCGATGGGCAGATGGACACTGGGATGGTGGACTAGGACTTATACATTCAGTGCCATCACTGGATGTGCAACTGGTACTAATGGTGCTGGCATTGGTGGTAACAGTGATCCTAGGGCTGGCAGTGGTTCTGTCTGCATCAGGTTCAGACAATTCAGTATCCATTTCAGATTCCTGACCCTTCTCGCTTGCGGTCTGGAAGATGGAGGACATGGGTTTTGGACGATCAAGCAAAACTGAATGCTTTTTCAGATGGCGTTTAAGAGCTGTAGTGCCAAGGCATGACACAACTTTACCACGGCTTACACTTTGTTTACACAGGGAACAAATTGCTCTGCATAGATCAGTTTTACTGACAGAGAAATAATTCCACACCTCAGATGTGACAAATTTTGTTCGAATGCTAGGAAGATAGCTAAAGACTGTTTGTGTCTTTTCACCTGACCTAACAGAACCCGGGACATGCTCCTTGGTGCTAGAAGAGTGGGCAGAAGACTCTGATGGATTTTCATTGCTGGCCGACATAGAAGTGGTGGATTCAATGGATATGTCCTTTTCATTGCCAACAGTGCTGGATGTATTTGCAAGTGCACTACCTGATTAATTGTCAGCAGACTTGCTCATTTCATTTTGTTGAGGAAGTAATGATACGTCACAAGACACAACAGTGTCAGACTGAGACAAAGAGCTACTGTCTGAGTCAGAGAGGGACTCACTGTCACTTGCATTATTACTGCTAGTCACAGCGATTTTAACAGCATGAACGGCATACCTTATGGTGCCTCTCTGTGTGACCTCAGCAGCTGCATAGGTTTTCTTAAAAGGTCCCCCTTTACCACACTTTGCTGTTGCTCTTTTGCTGTTTGTTGAATATTTATCATGTAAAACATTTTGGTTATTTCTGCTAGCACCAGGATTACCACTACCACCAACACCTGCTCCAACACCAGCACTAGATGCTTCATCTATGTTGGTATCAGCCATAACAGAACCAGTATACTGCAGTGAATACACCCACACAATTCCTGTGTAAGAAAGCAGTGTGATCTGTGATCGCTGGCTACAACTCCAAAATTTTATTTTGGCAATGTGACACTGTGATGCAGTGGACTGAAAGTAATTGAAGAATATGACAGTTTGCAACTAAAGGATCCCAGGTTCAAGGCTTACAGAATGATTGGGCTGCTGGTCATAGGCATATACATAACAGTCAAGGAGCGCACAGCAGCAGGGTGATGGGCTGACCACAGGAGATGGAGTTACACACACAAACCAAGGAAAGAGATTTTTCTGTCTCTCCTCCCAACAGGGGAAATATATTTTTAGGCTTCTGTCATGTATTTAAGAATAATGCCACCACACAACTGTCCACTGGGCTTCACACGGTAACACACACTGGGTAAGGTATAGTGCAGTCAAGGGGTGCACAGCAGCAGGATGATGGGCTGACCGCAAGAGATGGAGTTACACACACAAGCTGAAGAAAGAGATTTTTCTGTCTCTCCTCCTAACAAGGAAATATATTTTTAGGCTTCTGTGATGTATTTAAGGATAATGCCACCACACAACTGGCCACTGGGCTTCACACGGTAACACACACTGGGTAAGGTAAAGTGCAGCCAAGGGGCACACAGCAGCAGGGTGATGGGCTGACCACAAGAGACGGAGTTGCATACACTAATTGAAGAAAGAGAGTTTTCTGTCTCTCCTCCCAACAGGGAAATATATTTTTAGGCTTCTGTCATGTATTTAAGGATAATGCCACCACACAACTGGCCACTGGGCTTCACACAGTAACACACACTGGGTAAGGTACAGTGCAGTCAAGGGGTGCACAGCAGCAGCAGGGTGATGGGCTGACCACAAGAGACAGAGTTAAATACACTAACTGAAGAAAGAGATTTTTCTGTCTCTCCTCCTAACAGGGAAATATATTTTTAGGCTTCTGTGATGTATTTAAGGATGATGCCACCACACAACTGGCCACTGGGCTTCACACGGTAATACACACTGGGTAAGGTACAGTGTAGTCAAGGGGCACACAGCAGCAGGGTGATGGGCTGACCACAAGAGATGGAGTTACATACACTAACCGAAGAAAGAAATTTTTCTGTCTCTACTAACAGGGAAATATATTTTTAGGCTTCTGTCATGTAATTAAGGATAATGCCACCACACAACTGGGCACTGGGCTTCACACGGTAACACACACTGGGTAAGGTACAGTGTAGTCAAGGGGCACACAGCAGCAGGGTGATGGACTGACCACTGGAGACGGAGTTACACACACTAACCGAAGAAAGAGATTTTTCTGTCTCTCCTCCCAACAGGGAAATATATTTTTAGGCTTCTGTCATGTACTTAAGGATAATGCCACCACACAACTGGACATTGGATTTCACATGGTAATACACACTGGGTAAGGTACAGTGCAGTCAAAGGGCACACAGCAGCAGGGCTTCTGTCACGTATTTAAGGATTACCACCACCACCACACAACTGGTCATTAGGCTGCACATGGTCACACACAGTGGGGGTGGGGTACAGTGCAGTCAAAGGGAACAAAACAGCAGGGCTATTGGCTAGCCACGCCACAGGAGAAGAGCATCAAAAATTGTCTTGTGCTGCTCTCGTATTAGAGGACAGGACTGTTTTTTTTAGGGTGAAAGTCAAGGTTTAAGAGGAGAGGATCCCCATGAGCACAGCAGACTTCTGACAAATTATATTTTTCTTTTGTCACTTAGGGATTTTTTCCCATTGTTAGTTGGCTTTGTTTGAAACATCAGATTAATTAATTTCAGTTGCTGCACTCAGCCCCTCCCCCAGCCAGTGTGCTCTCTCCCTCCCAGGCCCCACCAGATGAGAAATGAATTAGTCTGACTCTGACCTAAATTCACGATTTAGAGAGATAGCTGCAGTAAGCAGTCTCATCAAGTTACAGGAACTTAAATCTGTTCCTTTCTGTCTTTTTTCCCCTCCCGGTCCCGTGTCCCCAGCCCCTACTGTGGGGTCTATACAGTCAGTACTGCTGCAGACATATCTCCGAGTCCGTTCCATTCCTCCTTTCTTTCTGCGGCCCCTCCACTCCCCTTGTTCCTTATTTTCCCCCACTCACCCTTCATTCAATTTGTATTTTTCAGTTGTCAAAGACTGCAGCCTCAGCTCGCACACAAATGAAGAGACAAGAGACTGAGCAGCAAGCCCTCTGCACACTAGCAGACTGCAGCTCCTTCTCCTCCTAGCCACGCAGTTTGCTCCACCTCCCAGGCTCCCACAAGGCTTTCTGGACTCAAACCACCTGACTGCATATCAACTGGTCAGGTGCTGAGGTGCTTGGAGTGCAAAATGTGCAAGAGCGAGATGGAGTTGTCACTGAAAACAGCTGCCCCCCATAGCTGTAAGGGACCACCAGGCAGAGTCGGAAGGAGCGTGGGGAGGGAGTCAGGAGTCAGGACCCCCCCCACCGAGCTGGTGCTGGGGAGAAGTAAAAGGAAAAGTAAGCTGCTGCCTGCTTCATTACCAAATGATTTGAACCCTTTTGCGAACCATCTAGTGTTCGAGTTCTAAATTAGAACTCGAACACCAGGGTTCGAGGAGGGTTCGAATTTTTCTCGAACTAGTTCTGACAACACTAGTTTATATCCCAAAGGTACTTAAATGTCTCTATCAAATCCCCCATCTTTCTTCTGTCCTCCAGGGAATACATATTGAGGTCCTCTAGTTTTTCCTCATATGATTTTTGGTGCAGTCATTGCACCATTTTTGTTGCCCTTCTCTGGACTGCCTCTATATTGGCTATGTTCTTCCAGAGATGCAGCCTCCAGAACTGGATACAGTACTCCAGTTGAGGTCTCACTAGTGATCTGTACAGTGGCATAGCCACCTCCTTTTTTTTTCTTTTGATACCTCTCCCTATGCACCCTACCATCCCACTGGCTCTTCCCACAATCTTCTCACATTGTTTGGTTACCTTTAGGTCATAAGATATGATTACCCCCAGATCCCTTTCTTGATTGGTGGCCATCAATACCTCTCCCCCATCTTGTACTCCTCCCTTGGATTTCTGTGCCACAAATGCATGATTTTGCACTTCTTTGCATTGAATCTTAGCTGCCACACACTTAACCACTCCTCAAGCATGTTTAGGTCCTTTCTCATTTTTTCCACACACCCCTGGAGTGTTGACCCTGTTGCAGATCTTAGTGTCATCTACAAAGAGGCATATCTTCCCCTCCAGCCCCTCTGCAATGTCACTTCTGAAGACACTGAAGAGGACTGTCCCCAGCACGGATCCCTTTGGTACCCCACTTATCACCCCCCCTCCTCAAATTGAATGCAGTTTATCACCACCTTCTGTGTCCTGTCACTCAACCAGTTTCTGATCAAGTTTACCACCTTGGGGCCCACTCCCAGGCTGCCCAACGTATTTACCAACCTCCTATGTGGGTTGGTGTCAAAGGCCTTGCTGAAATCTAGGTAGGCCACATCCATCGCCCCTCCCTGATCTACCTCCCTGGTCACCCAGTCAAAGAAATCTATCAGGTTTGTTTCACAAAACCTTCCTGCTGTGAATCCATGTTTCCTCAGATGTTGTGCTCTGCTGGATTTAAGAAACATCACAATCCTTTCCTCTATCAATGACTCTATTCATTTCCCCACTACCGAGGTCAGGCTGACTGACCTGTAGTTGCCAACCTCCTCCTTATTCCTGCTTCTTAACCAACGCCGGCTCCTCAGCCTGCGCCAGTTCCCCAACATGCACTGGCACTTATACTTCCACCACTAGGAATGTCAAGCATCAGGGCTGGATGCATAGGCCTGCATGGGGTCAGGTCCTGTGGTGGGATAAGCTGTGCCTGCATGACAGAGAAAATGCCAATGGCACATTTATAAGGTAGAAAAAGAAAAAGGAATGGGCAGACTGGATGGGCCTTGTGCTCCTTCTCTGCCATCAACTTCTATGTTTCTAAATCAAATCCCAGAGGGCTGACAGCATTGACTGAAAGTCCACTATCTCTGATGTCAGGTAGCCTGATAGCAGCAGTTGAGGGGCTGGTGCTGGCATCAGTGGTGGAAGTATAGGTGCCAATGCACCTTGAGGAGCTGGCACAGGCAGAGGAGCTGGTGTTGGTTGAGGAGCCAGAACAGGGAGGAAGTTGACAACTACAGGCCAGTCAACCCATGACATTAGATTAGTTGTTCTGATCTTCTGGGCAATTCACTGGCACTATTCCTATTAAAACTGTGTTTCATCTTTTGTACATGAATTAGAACATAATGGTATTATGGTCTGATACATCACTCCACAGAACAGTAAGGGTTTAGCACTGTTTAAATCATCCAGTGTTGTACAGTAAGAAAATCCTCTTGCAAAATTGAGTTAAGAGAAAGCTTGTCATTGTCTTGGAGAACAGGGCATTATTAACTGCATATAAAAAACAGAGGGGTTAGACACATTCCAGTCAGATAAAAGGAGACATCACTCGCCTCCCATATGTGTTATTTATAAAGCACCCAAAGTTCAAGTAACATTTCTTCAATTCCTCTAACCTTTATTTGTGCAAATCAAACTGTGTTCAAACAATTGTATGATGCATAGAAACATAGACATTGATGGCAGATAAGGACCGCTTGGCCCACCTAGTCTGCCCATTTCCCTACCTACTGGATAAGCTGCAGATCCTAGTTAACCAACAGTCTATTCCTTCCTACCCCCCACAAGAATTGCTTTATGTTTGTCCCATGCATTCTTGAATTCCCCCACTGTTTTTGACCCCTTGACTTCCTCAGGAAAGCCTTTCCATGAGTCCACCACCCTCTGTATGAAAAAAATACTTCCTCACATTGCCCCTGAGCCTTCCTCCCTCTATCTTCAAATTGTGTCCCCTTGTTCTTGTACATCTCTTTTTCTGAAAGATGCTACCTTCTTGGAATTTGTTGATTCCCTTGAGGTACTTAAAAGTTTCTCTCATGTTCCCCCTCTCCTTCTAGTCATAGACAGGGCTAACAATGAGCAGACGCTGGAGCATCAGCTGACTTAATGTTTCACACCACCCACACTGGTACTTTGTCAGAAGTTACATGATCACTCTCAGAGATCTCTTAAATAGTCCCTAAGACATCAAGGATGGATAAGAAAATAGTGAAGGCAAAGGGAGCCATGGATGGTGTGGACAGGCAAACCCTTACAGAATTTAGGGGAGAAAAACAACAGCAGAGTGACTAACATTCACAGCTACATATGGAAGAGGTGCTAGGGATGTAACTGATATTATTGAAAAAACCTGATTATTTGGAAAGTTGGCCTACCCTCTCAGAATTGACTAGTAGATGTTGTGTGCACCAGTTGGGGAGGGGGTACACGTATGCCAAGCTCTGCCAACACTACTGTTTTTGGTACCCAGGGATGTCCCACTAAGCTCATCTGATGGGGGATTCAGTGACTGAGAGTGGGGTACAGTAAAATGGGTTATTTTCAGAACTTCATGTGTACCATCTGCCTCAGTGCTATATAACATGCCTGTGCTGCCTCCCCATGGGAAGCAGCTTAAAATAAGCAAGAGACATCTGAATAAATGTTTAATAAACTGCAGCAGTTTGAGTCGAACACCTGGTGTTGGCAATGACTATTTTTTTTGAGTAAAGTGCTTTAGATACCCCTTGACTTGTCCTTATGCCACAGTCCCACTGATACCTGTAGGAACCCTGGATAGCCCCTCCAGAGGATGGAGGGCCTCTTTGCAACTGATGTCCTGTGACCAGCTACTTATATGATTATTTAGGATTTAGACTCTTTGTATGAGAATACTCTTCATAAAAACAGCAACAACATTTTTGTGACAGTACCAGACTCAGAGGAAAATATACTGGAAATTGACAGAGCCCACCAGATCTAGAGAAAACGAGGGGAGGATAGAAGATCACAATGCCCAAGAACATGTATTATAAAATTATTGAGAATCTTTGATAAAGCAAAAATTATTAATACAATTTCTAAAAAGACAGAAGGGGCATGTAAAGGCCATTGAATAACCATCAGACAAGTTTACTTATTGGATTTGTGTTCAAGGATACATAGTGGCAGACAAGGATAGAGCAGATACATTCCATGGCCTCCTTCCCTGTCACATGTAATGTGTTTAAATTGGTAACCAACATCTGTTTCATAATTTAAGAGAGAGTGTATGTATAAGATGTCCTGTGGCCCTTGGAGTACTAATCCCAGATAAAAAGGGGCTGTCCTGGGCTATAGATTTAGAGATTCAGACAGCCATTTACAAACCAGATGCATGCACTCCCCAAATGCACCCCTGACTAGAAACAGACACACATGAGACACAAATTGATTACTGATTTTTAATGTGCACATTAACTTCACCTTACGATTACCTCCAGATCTGTAGCCTCATAACCTATGGGCAGTCACATGTAAAACCCTGTGCATTAACATTGAGACTGATTTTCACAGCCCCTGCCCTTACCAAACCAGTGTGCTTTGGCTCCATAGATGACCCACAAGGCTCTAGGGCCCATCTGCCTTGTCCCTAGGCCCAGGCTTGGTCGGCATGCCTCAGCTGGGAATGCTCCTCCTACTGGTGTTCTAGCTCAAAGGCCTTGATGGGAAATTTCCTCTTGTTCTCTGCTCCTCTACTGCCATGGATGACCAAGCATGCATTGCATCCCTCTTACGGTTCAAGTACAGCAGAGTTGTATCACCAAGCTCTTGTCTGCCTCTGGGTCCCTGTGGTATTTACCAGTCACAGACTGCTATGCAGTTTTGAAAAACCATAAAGGGAGGGTGCCTCCCTTGAGGGGAGACCCCCACAGTTCACCTTTGGTCTGAAGCTACATTATTTCAACTCTCAGAGCAAAGATCACAGAAAAATAGAATTTGCCAACAGATAAAGTCCACTTGGCCCATTATGTCTACCCAGTCCTGTTTATCTAATTTAGCATGTAAGCACCCTTGTGGTTCTTCACATTGCCTCTTCCCACTCCCTTTTTGGATATCATATTTATGAAGCCCATTTATCTGTTCTACCAGTATTTGAATTTCCCTTCTGCTTTTGCACAGACCACCTCTTTGGGCAGCCTATTCCACCCTTTCACCACCCTTACCATGACAAAATATTTCTGGTATCCTGCCAAAATGTACCACCCATCAGCTTCATGGAGTTACCTCTGCTGTTTGTATCTCACCAGACATCATATACAAGGAACTTCTCTGACTGAAACCTGAGCCTGAAATCCTTAACCCTTGTGCCAAGTTTGAACCTTTCAGTGAAAACTAGGATGTCTCAGCAACACAACCCCAAGTGGAAGGGAGGGGTGTGTTACACAGAAGGACTCAAATTTATAGATTACCATACCTGCTGTATTTGCTGGGACTGGATAAGAAAATTGTGGTTAGAGCCAGCAATGATAAAAATGCATTTAGCTGAGGAAATGTACAGTATTAATTTATGGTGTTTTGACAATCGGGGTAAGCTCACTGAGACCAAAGGTCCCTTTTTCACATGCAACCCAGAGTTAGTTACAAACAGTATTTACAAACACAACAAGTCATTGGCAATAATACAAATTACATACATAACAGTAGAACACTGGTATTTGTACAATTTGCATACAGGTACAGAGATGTTTTAGGTATGAATGTTAGGTTATAAAATGAAAATCTAAGGCCCTGTACACATCAGGCTAGTTAAAACATTTTAAGGTGCATAAAACATTTTAACTAGTGCAAACACGGTGCCCGTCCGCATTTAAGCACAGTTTCAAAGCGTGTTAAGAAACCGTGCTTAAACCCTGCTGCGAGCTAGTCTCAAGTCCGTTTTTAAAAAACGGTTCGAAGGAGGAAAGCGTGTTACCTTGTAGTGTGGACGGGCGTGCGGTTTTTCCCTCTATTACAGTGCCAACATAACCGTGCTACAGTCGCGGAGGATTACCAGGTTTAAAAACGTTACTTGCTGCTGATGCAGATGGGAGTTTACCGTGTTACAACCAGTTCGAACTCGGTGAACAATAATGTGGACAGGCTGCTGTGGTGAGTTTGAAAATGTTTTGAAACCGTTATTTAAAACGGTACAAATCTTCACTTGTAATATGTACAGGGCCTAAGAGACACCAAGACAACAGGTAGAACAAACTTGAAAACACACTCCATGGCAGATATGTACTTTGATTCACAGACTGTGAAATGTACATACTGTGATGAAGATAGAACAGCAAACAACAGTTTTGAAAACGGGGGTGGGAACAATGAATGAGAAAGAATAAATGAAAGCAACTGCATTTACAGTGTTCTAATAGATAAACCTTAACTCCAGATTTAAACCCTTCTAGTGAGGTGGCATTAATTAGGTTTTCAGGAAGGGAGTTCCAGTGGTAAGGGACAGAGTATGTAAAGGATCTTTTACCAAGGTTGGTCCGAAACCTGGAGATTTCAAGTAGATTGAAGTTAGTAAACATCTCAGAGGCTTCAGAGTCAGAATGCCTACCAGATTGGGATGGGTGGGGAGGTGGGGTGGGGTGTAGAGCCTTGTGATCTAAGGAGGCTATAGAAGGCTAAGGAGAGAATAAGTCAGTCTATCTTCCAGAGTGGGCCAGTTCAAGCCAGCGAAGACCTCACAGTGGTGTCTCCTTGAGGAGATCCAGATGCAAGTGACCAATCTTGTTATACAAGACTGCCAGTTTGCTATCTTCTGATCTCTTGAGGAATTGTAATACTGGGGCACCATAGACCAGAGTAGGAAGCAAGGTACGTCTTGCAATTGCAATTGTTGAGTCAGCAATCAGAGAGTTGCACAACCTGTAGAGAAGACCTAGTTTCGGATGAATGGTTTTAGTGATATAATCAAGGTGTAGTTTAAACATATGAACATATGAAATTTGCCAGCAGATAAAGGCCTAGAGGTCTATCAAGTCTGCTCGAATGTGCAGCTAGCACCCCTTATTCTGCAGCTGCCCCTCCCTTCCACCCTTCCCCTTCATTAACCCTCCCCCTTGTCCTGTCCCATCCCCTTTTGAAGCAGTCCACTGTTCTACTGGATACCACTTCTGCAGGTAACGCATTCCACCCAGCCACCACCCTCTCTGTAATAATGTCAACATAATGTCTTGATCAAGGTAAACAAGGTAAAATGGCATTTATTAAGGCTGTGAAAAGGAAAAGTCACATTTAAGACTGGTTTCATAAATCTTATAAGTTGCAGAGGGAAATTATTGCTAGAAATGTATTAGGAATAATGAGATTATCTACAGTACCTAAATTATTGTGCAAAAAATAACCATTCCTGTTGAAGGAGGGGGTGGACCAATGGGTTAGCATCTAGCAGCCCAAAGTTGTGGGTACTTTTCATGCTGGAATGTGTTCATAATCATGACATGGGCTTGGGGGAGGTAGTGGTCATCTACTTCTTTTTTATTTAATTTTCTTTGTGATGAAATACCCTATGTGGGAGGAAAGGTATGTTAGGATATATACCATATAAGCACTAATCAGATACCACCTTACATATGTATAGAGAACAAAATAATGGAGGATAATTCAATTGTAAATAATGAATGACCAGTTCACTCACTCAAGAATCACTGCCTGAATATCAACTTAATACACTTTCCTGTTAAAAGATATAATTACCAATTACTTAGATAAAGTTAAAAATGTCTTTATGTTCATACATAAAGTAAGCAATGACACACAGCAGGATGTGGGTTGTGCTCTAATAAACCATGAGCTGAGTACTGGAACTACGTGACAAATGTGAGTGGCTTCAATTACCCACCCAGTAGTTTATAAGAGCGCAACTCACAAACCCTGGCGTGAGTTGTTGCACTTATAACAATCTCTAGCCAGAGCTGATATGGCTGTGGTGAGCTTGAAGGAGCTCCGAGGAATGAGCACCATGGGCGCCACTGAATGCACCATGCAAGGAAACCTTTGGCATTGACAGATGCTTGTTTTTTTGTTATTTTTACATGGCTTCCAGCAGTCTAACTGAGATGAAGACATAGGGCCAGATATTCAAAACTTTGCCCCGGGGCAAAATTAGCACTGCCCAGCGGGCAAACTTAGCCCGGAGCACAGAGCACGCTATATTCAAAAGGAATAGCCCAGGGCAAACAGCTTCCGAATATGGCATGGTAATGAGGCCATGCAAACTGGGCTGGGAGTGCAGGGCAAAAATAGCCCTGGAATAAGACAGCACTGAATAAAGCAACCAGGAAGTGCAACCCACAACAACAACACAGTACACAGCAACATGAGGCAGGTACAGACGAACTACGTGGCCAATGTGTGTGCCAGCAAATGCATGGACTCAGTACAGCTGCAGGAAGCAGCAGATGTGAAAGAACAGTGATCAAAACTGTATAATATTCCCCGTACCGTTAGCGCCACACTAACACATTAGCGCGGCATTAGCGCAGAGCTAAGCAGTTAGCCCGGAGCAAACACGTTTGCCCAGGGCTAAAATGTGCCATATTCAAAAGTGCCATGCAAATGAGCCTACTTACTTAGTCTCTGGGCAAACAACCGGATTAGTATCTCATTATACCCTGATTTGCATGCAGTTTGCCCAGCGTTACTGCAGAGTCCCACAGAGCCACCTGTAGGTCAGTCTGGAAGTACAGGGGCTGACCAGGTCCAACCGCAGCTCCACCTGTAGGTCAATCTGCAGTGCATGATGATAGCTGCAGGCTACATGTAAACAGTACAGCATAGCATAGCATATTATACCCCAGGGGACAGGACACCATAGGCACAGGTGGTGATGGTGCTGCATGCCACTGTCACATTGTAGGGCATGCTACAGTGCACAGCAGAAACTACAGTAGCAAGGGAGCCAGTAGTGCGTGGACACAGCAATGCCTATGGTGTGTAGGGCAGTGATGATGACTGCACTATACACAGTGAGCGGCCCAACCTGTGGATGTTTTCTGACACTGGACATTACTGTTACGCTGTTGTGTGACCCACAGATGCTGCACCTGTGGCATGGATGCTCACAGTGACATGTACATTTCTGGCTTTGTGTGCTATGGCAGTTGTACAGCTGTGAGGTATGTGGCCGGGGGGGGCATATATTATCCGAAAGGCACACTGGTGTTGGGGTATTCCCAATACTGACCCATGTACACTGCATGATGTGTCCCAGCCTTGTGGCCACACACCTGATCTGTAGCACAGCCGCCACCCGTATATGCTCCCTCAACATCCTCCATGCCCGCAGTGCTGCATGTGTGTGCTGGCATCTGTTGGTGTCCACGGAAGTGTGGTCCACAGGTGTGTGCTGTATGGCCACACTGCCGTGCTGTCCACTGGTGGCAGGGTCACCACTTACTGCCTGGCATGGCTGGGACTGGTGGCAGATGATGGCATCATTGTGATGCCATCAGTTAACAGCATGCTTCCTCTATGTTTGGCTTTATCTATGTGTCATATTTATTTGTTGAGTTACGCAAAACCCATGCTAAACCGGCATGGCGCCAGCATAAAGCCATAATGTCGGCATAAAGCTGATTGCCCAGGATTAAGACCAGCTTTTCCTGGGCGGTATGTGTACCGTATAAGTGTCACGCTAAGTCGCGCAAAACCACTTAGTGCGGCGCAAGTTGCTGAATATAGCATTGCGCCTGTATTCATGTCAGTTTGCCCCTTGCATACATTATAATTTTGCCCTGCGCTAATGCAGTTTGCCTGCGCTATTTGGCCTTTTGAATGTGGCAGACCCGCACTAATCCCGCGCTAAACCTGCGCAAATGGTTTTTGCCCAGCGCAAAGTTTTGAATATCTGGCCCATAATCTCTAATTGTACGCTGCTGTGACTAAACATATTAGTATAATTCATCTTGCTCTGTGCTGTATATTAGAATATAATCCAGTCTGTAATTTTAATTTCTGACATGACCACACTTATCCCTTGTACAAACCTGTCATAACAGAAAAATAACTTCATCACTGTTTTAACTAATAGCATCTTCATGAGTTGTACGAACCTTTCCAGTAGGGATTTCAGGCTAGGCATAGAACAGAAACCATGCTTGTTCGGGTGTAGAATGCTGTCCTCAGGGCGAAAGATCATGGGGATAAGAAAATTCTTGTTCTCCTCACTCTCTCCTCAGCATTTGACACTGTGGACCATTGTGTATTGCTTGACCATCTTAGGGAGCTCTGTGGACTCACCGGTACTGTTACCCACTGGTTTGAGTCCTTTTTTACCAACAGGAGGCAGAGGGTTGTGATGGGGAATTTCTCCTCTACTTCTAGCCTCCTATCATGCAGAGTTCCTCAACAGTCGGTACTGGCCCCAATGTTGTTCGCAGTGTACATGCTACCCCTGGGAGGGACCACTAGGAAGTATGACTTGGGTTTTCATTGTTATGCTGATGATACCCAGCTATATCTTTCCTTTGCCCCAGGAACATCCAACGTGGCGGACGTGCTAAACAGCTGTCTGGCAGAGATTAATGACTGGATGGCCTCCAGCTGGTTGTGACTGAACCCCTATAAGATGGAGGTATTGGTGGTGGAGTCAAACAGAGTGCAGGATAGAATGGCCTCTGATTCCGTGATTGGACTTGTTCTGGGAGCTGTGTGATTAAAGCTTCCTCTTGGGTACGAAATCTTGGTGTTATTTTGGACAGGAATTTGACTATGGAGGCACAAGTATCCTCCATGGTCCACTTCTGTTTTTTCCATCTCAGAAATATCACCAGAATAAAGCCCCTTGTGCCGCCTCTGGACCTCTCTACCTTGATACATGCCTTAGTTACATCAAGGCTTGACTACTGTAATGCACTCAACCTCAGGGTCACAGGAGGATCTCTCCATGGGCTGCAGCTGGTGCAAAATGCAGCTGCCAGGTTACTTACTGGGCAGCAAAAATTTTGCCATATCACATCGGTGCTGCGTGAATTGCACTGGCTGCCAGATAGATGGAGGATCCTCTTTAAGGTGGGTCTTCTCTCCTACAAGACCCTACATGGACAGGGTCATAGTTATCTGTTAGAACTTCTTGCACCTGCTCTCTCTGTCTGTCCCCTTTTCTCCTCCAGTTGGGGCCTCCTGGTGATTCCTAGAATGAGGTTGAGAACTGCTGGCGACAGAGCTTTCAGTGTTGCTTTCAGTGTTGCCGCTCCCATTCTTTGGAATTCACTGCCATCTGGGGTTAGGGGGGCCCCTACTGTAGACATGTTTAAGGCCCACCTGAAGGCCCTCCTATTATGCCAAGCATTTTGGGATTGAATTATGGAATTTAGCTGAATATGATAACCATATGATGGGTTATAAATTTTATTTTTTTATTTAAATGTGTTATGCATCTTGTGTTTTTTGATGCTGTATTTATTCATTTTGTACAGCACTCAGAGCCTCTGGGATTGGGCTTTTTTTTTAAATAAACTTTGCCTTGTCTTGCCTTATCTTCAACAACAACAGTAGCAAGTCCACATCTCAGATCTGAAGTAACAAAATGTAGTGATCTGAAATGTGTCATAGAAAACATGACAGTAAAATATGGTACATCAGATTTATGGCACAACAGAAAACAGTGTTCTGCAGTCTTATATTTACAAAGCTGTTACCTGGCTTCAGATAAATGAATCAGCTGCTTCAAATCCCACCAGAGCCACTTATACGTGATGGCCCAGAAGCACTTGTGTTAGATCAGGGATACTTTCATCATGTTATGGCTGCTGTTACAAAATAGAATCTATGCACACATATTTATTTTTTTAAATCTCCATTGAATTCATTTTGCTGTAGAATATACGTCCATTCCCCTGTTGCAGCAAGGTTAAACTGGTTCCAAGGAGATACCTTATGTAAATTGACAGGAATAACATAATAGAATTTAAAGGATACTTAACCCCTATTTTTGTGCCTGAAATGCCAGTTAAAATGGATCCCAGAGTGAAGCAGAATATACAATGTCCAATTGCAGAATGTGCCTCCTTAGCATGGAATCAGTTTAACCGTGTTGCAACAGGCAGATGGACAGACATTCTACAGCAAAATATATTTAAACAAATTAAAAAAAATATATATGTGTGCTTAAATCCCATGTTACAACAGTAGCCATAAGCATGATGAAAGTAACCCTGATCTAATACAAGCACCCCCCAGTCATCATGTATATGAGGCTATGGTGGGATTTGAACCAAGCATTCGTGTATCTCAAGCTGGGTGACAACTTTGTAAACATAAAACTAAAAAATACTGTTTTCTGTTGTGACCTAAATCTACTGTACCATATTTTACTGTCATGTTTTTAGGACACATCACTGCAGTTTGTTACTTCAGATCTGAAACTTAGAAATGCTACTTTTATTGCCGTATGCAGATGCTATTATGCTGAAAGAGTGATGGAGTTATTTTCCCATTATTACAAGTTGTACAGGGGGTAAGGGTGGTCATATCAGAAATTAACAGTATAGACTGGACTACAATATAATATACAGCACAGAGCAAAATGAAAGTTATTGAAATGTTTAGTGATTGCAGTGTACAGTCAGAGATCATGTTTTCCTGTAAGTCAGACTGCTGGGAGGCATGGGAAGATCGAACATAAAACAGACAGCCTGTGTGTTTATATATATATATATATATATATATATATATATATATATATATACTGTATATGTTCAGACTCTGGAGTTAATTCATCACTTAAACTGACATAAAACATCTCTGCATTTTATTAAATGAGATAAAACAGTTTCTAAATGCCACACATTACTCCTAACTACATACTGATTTACAATGTAGAAGAATGTGCAAAGTCCATTTACACCATACTGTATGGTACACATACAACAGGTGTTATTTGTTAGGGAAGAACTGAGGCTATAGTCAGTAAGAGCCTAAAAAACTAGTCAGAACAAATACTGTTACAAATGGAAAGAGATACTGCATGTTATCAGTATAATCTATTTACAGTGCATGAATATAATAGACTATAAGTAGAGGAGATAGTGCATGGTACTAGGTAATACATAATTAGAGAGGGGATGTTCTGTGAGTAAAGGGTTAATGACTGTTAGGAGACTTCTAGGAGAGATGGAAAGCTGATACAGGCTAGCTCTGGCAGGTCAATTTGAGGTGAAACTTCAATCCAGGTGCTGTCTGTTAGAACTATCTGATTTTACGTGGCTAATGATTATTACTTAGTAAATCCATGTGCCTGATTTATTAAACACAGTTATTTTTCTGCACTTTGAATAGTTTTAATGATTTTTAGATTTGTTTAAAATGTGTGCACATTTGTTCTCAGAGAAACGCAGCTTGGAGTTCTGTCTCCAACACTGTAAACAGAAAAAAGGGAGTATTTTATGTAGCTATCATTGTGATTTGCACTTATTTAAAGATACACTGAAAATTACTAAAAGATGTGTTCCACGATAAGCCATTTTTCAGGCTTGAGCAAGATGGCTGTAGGCTCCGCCCACAGCCATAAAAATATGGGTATTGCTATTTACAAGTGCAGTAAAATTGAAAAAAAAGGTGGCGAAAGGGAAAAAACACTAGAGATTACCGTTTGAAACAGGAAAGTAAAAACTTGTTTCTTGTTGCTGTTGTTGGGGGGGGCCTTTAAATAGTGACACAGGTGAAGTGCTTTAAGTTGGCAATAAGCCACGGCAGTGTGTGGGTTACTATTCCTAAACAGCATGCCCAGGTGCATTGCAAGTTACGAGGTGCTTGCACTGGGTGCCTTCAACCACCTGGATGTGTGATTCAGGAATGGTAACTCACACCCTGGAGTGGCTTATTGTGCTTAGAAATGGAACCCAAACAAGAAAAAAGTAATTTTTAATGCAGAATTTAGTAAGATGAAACATTTTTTTCAAGCTTTGTAGGGGAAAAAGAAACACAACAGTACATAAGTAGTGCTAAAAGTTGTCAATTACTAGGTTTTAGGCAATGAAATGGAGGAGCTTTGCCACTAGACGAAACTGTGATTTCAATTGGTTCCTAGAACATGAGTGAGATGTCTGGTTTTGTCTGTTTGCCCCACCCCCATCTTGATTATCTAATAAAAAAAAACTCTCTATAGAGTTGTACTCTCCTTTTGGACAGCTTCCACAGTGAGATTACAATGGTGGGTAAATACATTGGTTTAGAAGCAATCTGTGGTGCCTTGTAAGTGAGTTGCATGAAAATGGTAAAACTGCTAGTTAAGTGTTGTCCTGTCCCCTGTGAGGGATCCCAGTCATAAATGGTTTCAAAGTAATAGTCAGGTGTACTGGGTAAGTGCCAGCCATGGTAATGTGTGGAGGACTGAGCAAGGCCGAAAGTAGGAGCCACCATGTGGGGGAGTACATTATCAGGCATTGGGATTTTATGTGCCAGAGCATAGGTTATGGGGGAGTTGAATGAGCTGCAGCCAGGCTTTAGTGCTGGAGTGTTAGATCAAGGTTGTCTCTTAGTAATTAATTTTGTGGGTTCATTTTACAGCCGAGAACATGGGAATCAGGGAGTCAAAGGGAGGAGAGAGGGTTGGAACATGAATGTGCAGTATGTGACATCTTTTGGAAGTATGGAATGGAGCTATAAATCTATGCTGCAGGTTGTAAAGCCTGTAAGAGCAGGTGAGAAAAAAAATTAAATTGAAATTTGGGAAGAGGGGTTAAAATGTGTATTATAACTAAATGATGCGTGTGGGGTACGGGATAAGGATGTGCGTTATTGAAATGTGGCAAAAAATATTGTTAAAAATTATTTGAAAGTGCAGTGGTGGACATAATTCACAACACCAAAATTGCTGGCAGAAGTTTTTTAAAGCTTTTGAGAGGCATTGACAAGTGAGCTTACTGTGTTCTAAGTGCTGGAAGAAATGCAGACCAGTGAGGTTCCTATTCCTGTATTACACACTGCTTCAGAATATTCTTGACCAGTCAGGGTGCAGGAAATTCCCAACCCATTTTATAAAGTGCATTTATAACACACTTATAAAGATAGAAAAACTTATATAAATACATGTATAAAGTGTATTTCGGTTAGGTTACTTGAAACAGTCCTAAACTGCGGCACAGGTGATGTACATTCCACTTTGTTACTGTTTCAAGGAACTCCAACTACACTCTAGGGTTGTGTTGAGATAAGGGGGCATTGTAAAATTGGAAAGAGCCAAAGAAAAGCCACCAAACTAGTGAGAAATATCATAGACCTGCCATATGGATTAAGAAATAAAGCTCTAGGTTGGTTCTCCTTGGAGTGAAGATGGATAAGGGGTGCCCAGCTATTTCTCTACAGAACGATAATGAATCCAAACATGTATTACACCTTGAATATAACATGAACAACTTATATGCATAATGCTAGGGGACACACATTCCAACTTCAGCAAAAATTATTTTTAACTGAGACCAGGAAGTTCTTTTTAATGCAGAGTAATGGGGTGTGTGGAATACACGTCCAACTGCCCTAGTAGAATCTGAGTCGTTACTTTCTTTTTAAAACAATTTACATAAATTCATGGTTAATAATGAAACAATTGATTACTAGTGCTACGATTACAAGGGGGAGGTGGATGAACTAAATGGGCAACTTATACCTATTTCACTCCCTACAACCTAAGTAGGAAACTGTAGTATAAACCATATGGCTTTCAGGCACTAACAGTGAAGCTATTTCAGCATTTCAGCAGCACATTTTATAAACCTTTTTAAGTGAACAAAAATGTTTAAAGTTGAAAAGGAAGTAGCCCAAAATTTCTATTAGGTTCTTATTGGACAATAAAAAAAATTTTGAAATAAAAATATTACATTTAGTCACTCCCTTCCATTTGTGTCCCTTTGTAAGTAGTTAGTGGTTAATGCAGAGGTTCCATTTTTTTGGCGGGAGGGGTTTAGGAGGCAAAACAATGTACATTATTTAATTTTCGATGTCATTCCAAAGTTAAATACTATTAGGTCCCAATACTAGAAGTCAATATTGTTAGAGAGACCAGTTATTGCGAGTTAATATGAAATTCTTTCAGGAAAAATGCACCATTTTGTTAATTTCTGTGCTGACAAAATTTAATGTCACCTAATGTTCCCCTTTTGTAAGTGAAACTACTGTTTTTTTTGGGAAGTCAAAAACTTCTTAAATGGTGTTACCTGAAGTCCTGGGTTTGTGTGCAATCAGTATACTATACATTAAAAGATGATTAAAGACAACATACTCAGAGTGTTTGAACGTTATTATTGCACAGTCTATGTACAGTATTTGAATTGTGGAATTAGTACTTGCTGCTAAGAAACATTGCTATTGCAAATATCCGTAGTTAATACAAAGTGTGTTTAAGTCTCAGATTTTCTGCCTTGTGATTCTGCAGCACTAATCCAATGTAACTCCCACTGCCCTCCTGCTCTCAATTTCTCAGATGACTCATTTGAACAGCCTCTATGCCCTGTATGTTGATGTATAGAAGGAGTGCATATTACTATGGTTTCAATTCCCACCACAACTGAAAACCCTGGGAATTGAGCTGGTAGCTCTGAAGTGAAGAATATCTATGCATCAGCATTCTAGTAAGCTGAGATACTCAGCTGACCCTAAAAAATGATGCAAGAATTTTAGATTGCCCAGGAATTTACTGACACACTGTGAGTTACACAAAGTTTATGTTATTCATTATAATGATCTGTGTAGTCAAACCAGTAATGTAACAAAGTTGCAGGTAGACTCAGTATAACAACAGCAGTTCCCATAATGAGTATGGTATGCGTCATTGCTTAAGTATTCTTCAATGACATGCCTGGGCATCTACTGCCAGGAGCTGTTGATTACAAAATTGCAAGTTTTATTCTGAAAGGTGAACAAAGTGGCTGGTTGATACCTTTCATTGAACCAACAAGAGATTTACTAAACACAAGCTTTCAAGCTACAGTGACCTTTTCTTTTGGCAAAGCAGTTTTTTTTTTCAAAAAACAAACAAATACATTGGGCAGAACTGATAAATAAACATTTATGTCACACATGGGTGTGACAGTTCTGTTGATAAGGAAATAACTGGATATGTGCAGAGACCAAAAAAAAAAAAACAAGCATTTGTCAATGCCAAATGTCGTCTTGCTGACATTGGCATCGGTAGCACTGGAGTTGAACAGATACATTATAGGAATGGCAGTGAAGTATGAAAGTGACGTCAAACCCCACATCACCCTATGGAGACTGACAGGCACTGAGGTGTGCCTTTGGGCATCGGCCATAATGTTCATGGCAGTTCAAGCTCACCCCACCCTGCAGTGCGACAAATATTGCATTGTGCCTTGGGGTCCTCGGACTTTACGCCATTTGGCCATAACACTCATGACATTTTACCTCACCCTATCCTGCAGACACCGACAAGTGCCGAGGTGTGCCTTGGGGTGTTCGGCTTTACAGTCACCGCATTTCATAAGGACATATGCTGAAATGGGTGCAGCATAGGAGAATGGGGTGAACTGTGGGGCAGAAGAGTCCAAGGCACACCTCGATGCCTGTCAGTGGCTTGAGGGTGTGGGGGGGGAATGTCATGGTGTGAGCATGACAGCAAGCAATGCAAAGACACACCTTTGATGCTTGTCAGTCTGCACAGGGTGGTACGTTATGGTTAGAAACCATAGTGCCCCGGCTGTTTGTTGGTATTTGCACTATAAATTTGCAACACAGCATTTTTGTGACCCCCACCTCATGAAAGTGTTTGGGACCTCTGCTCATGAATAGTGACACTGTGATTTTGTTAATCTGTCCTGAATGTTGATTTCTCATAGCGACCGCGCCATTCTGCGACAGATGTGGGAAAACACCATTCGGGCATGATGTGAAAAATGACAGCTGTACCATTCATAGGTAGGTGTGAAGAGAAGTCAGTGCTGAAAATCTTGAGTGAAAATATTAAAAATGCTCGAATTTATGAGCATACCAGAAACTGCGTAATGCACACTTGTAAAACAGTCATTTAGTGGAATTATTTCCCCAAATTTTCAACATAGGCATTTTGGGACCTCTGCTCATGAACATTGTCACTATGATTTTCTTCATCTGTCCTGATCGTTGGTTTCCCACAGTGACGGTGCCACAGTGTGCCACTTGTGTGAAAACACATTTCAGGCAGGATCTGAAAAATGACAGCTGTACTGTTCATAAGGACGTGTGCAAAATTGACAATGTTGAAAATGTTGAGTGAAAATATTACAAATTGTCAAAGTTAAGAGTGCGCATGGAAACTGCACAACACACACTTGTAACAGTAATTTTATAGACTTTCTTCACCAAATTTTCAACATAGGCATTTTAGGACCTCTGCTCATGAACAGTGCCACTGTGATTTTTGTAATCTGTCCCAAACATTGATTTACCACAGCAACTGCTCTATTCTGCATCGGTACTGCAAAAACACATTTCAGCCGGGATGTGAAAAATTACTGCTGCGCTGTTCATAAGGAGGTGTGAAAAAATGGCAATGTTGAAAATCTGGAGTGAAAATATTACAAATTGGTGAAGTTACGAGTGCACGTGGAAACTGCAATACATGCTCGTAACACAGTCATTTTTCATAATTTTTTCACCAAATTTGCAACATAGGCCTTTTGGGAGGCCACCTCATGAACAGCAACACTGTCATTTTGTTACTCAGTCCTGAAAGGTGATTCCACGCTGTGACTGCAAAATCACTGTTCGGGACCGAATAATGCCATGACAGTGACTAAATTCATAAGGAGGGTTCCCAAAAACCCCATGTTGAAAATTTGGTGTCAGAATGCCCAAAAATGCTTGAGATATGCACCAAAGATGAAAAAAAAATCTATTTATGCCATTATACAGCTTACCAGCATTTCTTCACTTCGCGGTCGGCTTTGAAGAGTGCAGACGTGTTCCCGGTCCACCGAAGATCATCGCACTGGGCTCGGGAGGTAAGTATGGGGTGAGGGGTGTGTGAAGAGGTGGGTTGTGCAGAGGGTGGGCATGGATTGTGGGATGGGCCACCGGACTCAATGAGGGACCGTCTTCTGGTTTACAGGTAAAAAAAAAAAAAAAATTGCGAGATGTTTTTTTTCCTTACAGGGTTGACATGCTGGGGTGGCCTCCCAGCATGCCACCTGAGTGTTTCTTTTTGGGGGGGCTGTAGCTGATGGGGGATTGGGCACCTCCACCAGCCATACAGAGTTGGGGGGTCGCATGAGCCGAGGGGGATTGGGCACCCCCTCGGCACACAAGAAATGGGGGGTACAGTGTGCTGATGGGGATCAGGCACCCCCATCTGCAAATTGACTTAGGAGGGGACATGTCAACAGGGGGATTGGGCACCCCTGTTGGCTTTCAGAAGGACTGTGGAGGGCGGCAGCTATCCCTTGACTTCTGTGGGGACTATGAGAAGCTGACGGGAAGCCACCACCATGTTGCTTGAGGGGACACCAGATGAGGTAAGCAGTCATTGGCTTCTGCAGTCAGGGACCACCTGGTGGCACTCACTGATTGCAGCGGCTAATTTCTTTCAAGATGGTGGCCATTTTCTGAACTGCTGTCAAAGACAGCGTGCTATGCCATTGGTGCCACAGAGCCCAGCCACAAAAAGCAGTGGTGCCATTGGCTGCAGCAGGACTGCACCTCTGAAACTCACTTCTCCACTGAAGCAACCACAATATGTTGTCTGTGCTGCGTGCACAAGACAACATAAAAACAACTTTAGCAAAGTAGGCTCATCTCCATGGAATGTGACAGCAGGAGGCCTAAAAACTGCTAAATGTTATGTTCTAAGAGCCTCCCTACAAGACTGATTGTGTGTGTGTGTGTGTGTGTGTGTGTGTAAGCTCCATTGAGAAGGTGCTTCCCCCCATATGTTCTTTCTGCTCCTGTTCACCCTGTAGAAGCTCATTCCAACTGCCCCCCCAGCCCCTTCACACGGCTCCTCTAGGACTCATCTTCTGCCATTGCCCTACCACAGGACTGTGGCATGTGCCCGGTCACCTGGTATGGTGCCTGTGGGGGATCGGTCATCATCCTGTCTCCAGGGGAATTTTTCTCTGTTTTTCTCCCCTTACTGTCTGAGGACCTGTTGACAAAGTTGTGCATGTGTGTGGAGGTGCGCATATGTGCCAGAACTGGCACTGACCTCTATCTACCCTCCTGGCCTAGTGCCAGGCCCTCCCATTTGCTTGGCACTACCATCAAGCCTCCAGTTGGTGGTAGTTAGAGGCCGGGAAGGCCTACCTTCCCAATCCGAGAGAGGAGAGCTGCCTGATGGCTGCTCAATCCACTCACAGCCCCCCCCAAGTGACTCAAGCTCATTCCCAAACACGGATCGCCAGCGTGGGAGAGATGAGACACCAGTGCCTCTGTCCTCTGCGCCACTGGGCCAGCTCGAGAAGGTGTTATTTTTTATCATTCAAAACTTATGGTGCATTAAAATAGCCAGGTACTGTGCAGTAGTTTGATCTGATTAAAACGTGTTTAAAAGGGAATGATCAGCACTAAGAGCCCCACACCAAAGTGTGGAGCTGGTCCCAATTTGCACTTTGTGTGCAAAAACACTTTTTTAAGCTTACTGTTTTCTGCAGTATAGTAAATTGCATCACACTAATTCTGCTGACTCCAGTTGACATTTTCTGGAACTACACATCCATGAATCCCCTGCAGCGGACATCAAAGCATATGGATGCAGCCATAGCAGACTCAATAGCCTGTAGTGCATGTTAGAGATTTTACAAGCTCAGATCAAATATTTACTGGTCCTGCTGTTCTCCTGGGCCTATTTGATACTTAGCATGTTTGCTGACAGAGTAAGACACACCATGAGACTCATAGCTGATGATGTATGAAATTCTATTTACCGCTCCCGCTAGAATCTGCTAGCCCAATTTAGGATTCATAGTTGACACATCATGGGTCTGAATGAACATACAGTTCAGTATAAGTCAGTTTTATATTCTAAAACATATTTGGTGCAGAATCTATCACTAAGCACTTAGCAGGTGTAACAAAACATTAAACACAACAGTTGGAGTCATGAATGGCACAGTGATGAAAGGTTCAAAAACCAGGCTCTAATAGGACAGTGTGGTTAGCTTAGGAGGTGAAGGCATAGGAGAACAGATAAGCTTTACATGAGATTCGAAAAGGGGATGCGTGTCAATAAAGTTAAGTGGGAGCACAAGTCTGTTCCAGACAACAGTGCAACAGTGGGAAAGACTGCCACCAACATTGCTTTTGTGCCCTGACTGCCCCCTTGGCCTTCCTTCATTGTAGAGTTCCAAAATATTTACTCCCAGTGTGTGAATAGAAAACAACCACTGAGTTTATAAAAAGACCACTAAAAATGGAACAATAAAAACCATCCATTTGAAAACCATATTTGAAAAACAACTTCTATATGAATATGTGCCGCACAGATTCAGTGCAGTTCTCCTTTAATAGACCTCCCAGCAAAATAGCTGCATTGCTTCAGAGCATAGTAAGCATGGAGAAGCATTTGTGTGTCAAAGGTGGAAGACCTGATAGTCATAGCATGTGTGCCACTGCTGGCAGAGGTGGCAGTAGTGTTGGTGTTAGTGATACTGGTTGCAGGGGTGACTGTGACAATGGTAACAGCACAACTGACAGAAGGTAGCACAAACTCAGCACTGGGAAGCAGTGAGGCTTGAGTTTAATTATTTATTTATTGGTACTTACTGAAATCTAGATTTAGTAGTTGCCGTATTGGTCCTTGCAATAATAGATCCAGAAGCAAATGATTTGATACCTTTTAATGGACCAGTATAGATGTAACAACAAGAATAAAGTGCTCTAGCTTTCGGACCAACCAGTCCTTCTTCAGAAGCTAATGGCAGTTGTTTAGAAAATACAATACTTTTAACAGCTAGATCATGCAGAAAAAACAGAAAAAATCCCCATTGGTTTAAAATACTCATTTAAAAAGTACAGAAGATGATGTCAGAGAAGTTTAACAGTACCATACTACCTTCAGCCAGGAGGGTCCCCGGGTCAAAGGTGCTTGGTGGAACACACATACAAAGAATCCTACTGCATATAAATTTAATTGACATAAGATAACACTGCTGGAGCAGATGACTCTTAAATCAAGCTATGAGCGTCACAGTTTGTACAGGGATGTGATTACTGAAAAGCAACCCCCACCCAGATTAAAGACATACTAAGATTGTCTTAGGACTCCAAGAAGTTTCAATGCATGCATTATAGACAAGAAATTACCAGTAAAGTTGTCTTAAAAACATCAGTGCACACTGTATGATGCGTAAAACCTAGCTGGACCTGTCACCCAGCTGTACTCTCCGGCTAGATATCATGCCCCATAAATTTCAGAAACCTCTAGTGTAGTGACAGGACTTTATAAATGATAATTTAAATATAAATTGACAGTGCTAGTGTCAAACAAAAAACTCTAGTCAAGGACCATCAAGGAATTAAGACCATGTAGCCTGATATGTACTGATGTCAATATACACTGAGAATGTAACAACTTGATGTACCAGAAGTGTCTAAGAAATCTGAAAAAGAGATAAAAATATAATTTCTCTCCTCCTCTTCACACAAACAATACACCCTACCCCACCCCACATCACCATAATGTGTGTGTGTGTGGGGGGAAACCTAGCTTTAAGGAGATGTTCTCACTCTCTCTCTCGCTCTCTCGCTCACAGACACACACACTCACACACACTCTCCTAGTGAACCTTTATTCACATCAGTAACTGCAATTGTTCCCCAAAGGAATTCAACTTGTCATGAAATCCTAAGTAAATGGGCTCATGTATCCTAATACTTACAGAGCAAAAATGTGACACTATTTAACCATACTACTATCTGCATAGTAACATTTCCAAGGATTCTGGATAGAACTACAATGAAATAAAACTGCCACCCTCCCCAGGATAAGATAACCAGAAGTAAATATAAAGTATGTGTGTAAAACCAGAGGTTTAACATACCTACATTTCCACAAATTACTACAATATTATCCTAATGTAAAAAGATCTGTCCAGGACCCCCATGCAAATGAGATCTTGCACCCCAATATGTACAGAGTTAAAAAAGTATGTGACAGTCTATGATAACACTCCTGGGCAAAGATAAAAAGTAAGGAAGAATTAATATTCATTATGTGTGTGAAGTAAGAATAGTAACACACTAACTTCATGTATCTAAATAGAGGCCTACCTCAATGTGACAGCAAGCCCCACACCTGTTATATCACATACCTCACAACACATACCTACACACATACATACACACACGCACCCACATACCACACATGCTGAAGTCCTATAATATGCCAGTCTGAAGAAGAAGAGGTCTGTGGATGTCAGTTTCTGTAGTGTCCCATGAAACCAAGATCAACGTTCATCCCATCTGCTACCATATTGAGATGTAAAATAAGTTTAATCACAAAAGCTTGTCTCTGTTGTGTGTTTTCGAGATTTCCTTTTAAGACCATTACTGACATATCTGAAATTGAGTGGTCAGGCTGGGAGAAGTGGTACTCCACTGGTTTTTCAGTCTTCTTTGCTGTAATAGTATGTCTGTGTGAGTTCATCCTAGTGCGGCGCTGTTGGCGTGTCTCTCCTACATAATCTGTTTGTGGACATCTCTTGCACTGAATGAAATAAACAACATGTCGTGATGTGCATGTATAACTCCCATGCACCTGGTATTGTCTGTTTTGTGATGTAACCACACAGCCCGAGTACTTACTGGGAAGGAGTGTAATTGAGATGACAATCAAAGTTTCAGCTGCATCATAGAACAGTTAATAAGGCTTCATGATCATGGAGACCAGCTGTTGTGCATGTTCTAGGTCGAGCCTGGCTGGTGGTGATTAACAACAACTCATGTGGTGCTAAACATTCTCTCTGAAGACAGAAACAAGTCTGGCGAAAGTGATGCATTTTTTTGCAAATCAGGGCAATGCAGGGCACAATTGGGTTTTCCAAGGTTAACAGGCCAGAGATTTGAGCAATGCTCAAATTGATAATACAAAGGACTACAGTAGCACAGAAGCCAAATCTGTGAATGTTCTGCTCCTGGGGTGACCTGCGCATAAGGAGCTCACTGCATGAGCAGTTGGAGAGGCACTCCAAAGAGTCTGTTTGCACTAAAGAATAAAGACCACAGGTCCTCCCTAAAACTATTTTTATTTCACATAAGCAAGCAAACTTCAAATAGTAATTCCCAGCACCACTGAAGTCAAAAAGACCAATCAGTTAATCTTAGAAGTTAAATACTTTGACAAAGGTAAGCTGAAATGTCAATGATGTGCAATGTGCGTAAATCTGCTCACTGAGATGTGCCCCCAAGTGCCTTTTATGGCTTTTGAAAACATGTTGTTTAAAATGATATAAATTTGAGCAGAGATATCTTCTTGCTACAGCAGTAACAGGTTTGCCTGAACACCACTGCACTATCAATAGAACATACGCATACAAAGAACTGCTTCTCGTTTTTACATCGGAGGGGTGCAAAACACATCCAACAGCCTCTTTCAAAAGGGTGTGCAGATGGACTTTAAAAGTATTTGGCAGATAATGCTGGTGAAATTTGCATTTGATTGTATATAATAGTGGGGAGTGCAAGTGCTGGACAAGCATTCTAATCCTAATGAACTAATTTGTTTATTTTTTTTGAACATTTTGGAGAACACCTTTGAGCACAAGTGCTCTTTTACCAAAGTTCCACATCGATAACAGAGATTACAAAGCAACATAACAAATACAGTAACATAACAAATACAGTTCTAGTGGAATGAAGTCAAACAAGTACAAATATACTGTAGTCGAACAAGTACAAATAAATTGGCTGGAATCAAATGCATACAATTCACAATAAGGTAAGTAGGACTACTCTCCTTCTCTGGGGGTGGGAGGGGGTAGTGTGAATGGCACATCACGGACCCCTGGCAGAGGCTGGTGGGATCCATTGTGCTGGCACCATAACCTGGGGGGGGGGGCGGACATGGGTTGTCACTGCACGTCCCTGTCCCCAGCTACAACCGCACACAAAATCCTGGCCCTGAGCATGAAGCCCCACTCTGCTGCCGCCCCCCACTGCCAATAGTGTCCGCTGGGTGGGGTCCTGCTCCAGTGGCCCCACCCTGAGGGTAAGCCTGGGCACATTACCATGGACCATGAGGAGAGGGCACACGCCCAACGGCCCTGCCCAGGAGGGTAAGCCTGGGCATGGGGGTCAGTGAGCGAGAAGGGGCAGAGCTCCCTTTGGGGAGCGGGGATGCCAGGGACAAAAAAAATAAAAAATTAAAACACTAAGGTAAGTAAACAGAATCAGTGTAGAACAAGCATAGTAATGGTACATAGCCTCAGAGCCAGAGTCTGACACGGTTCAAAGAGTATACCAGGAGGAGCTTTAGTTCGGGTGGTTAGAAATTAAAGTTGAATTTAAATGTTAGGGTTGCCTATAATGCTCTCTTAAACTGGTTAAACTTAGTTAGATTGAGCAAGGTATCAGGCAGCTCATTTAACCAGTCAGTGGCCTTAACTGCGAATGAACACTTGCCCAGCTTAATACACTGGAAAGGCAATTCAAGGGCATTCTGAGCCATGCTCCTGGTGTTGTAGAGACTGGCAACAGGGTGGAAGCAACGAATTAAGACTGGTGAGAGGTTAGGCCCAGTAGCACCTTCTTGGCTAGCAGATATGTCTGGACCTTAGTTTTGCTAGCTAGGGGTAACCAGTTTGGGTGCAGAGGGTGCAGCTGTGGGTATGCTTGTCAGCCCCAAGCACAAAGCAACACGCCTTATTACAGATTAGATTTATTCTGCTGAGAACTGAGGCACAGGCAGTTGCATAGACAGGGAAGCCATGAATCAACTAGTGACAGTACTGAGCTTGCCACTATGAGGCATCTAGAGCTCTGAAGTGAAGCATCTAGCATCAGCAGTGAGGCTGACCCAGTTATGGTACAAAGCTCCCAATCTTCTGCTTACCATGGACACAAGGTGGTCAACGTGGGGAGCAAAAGATAAGGTAACATCCAGAAGCACCCTGAGGTATTTAATTTCCTCCTGTTCAAGTATCTGGCCTAGGTCATTGCGGATGATAAGGGGGTGCGGTACCTTTTTCTTCAGTTGTGGGCTTGTAAAGAGCATCTAATCAGATGCCGTTACTTACCCCAGATGCCTACCTACTACTCAATCCTTCTCCTTGTCTCTCTTACCCATCCTCACCTTGTCTATCATCATCTTCCCTCTCCTACTTAATCCCCCTCTCCTCCATAATCCCCACTCTCCTCCATTATCCTCTCTCTTCTCCTTATCCCCCCTCTCCTCCATACCCCTATCCCTATCTCCACTCCCTTGCACCTGCTCCATTCCCTCCCTACTCTGGTCCTAAACTTTCCTCTCCTCTTACTACCCCCCAAATACCTCACCTCGACAGTGGGCCTTGATCCTGCCTGGTCTCCCATCCCCCGACCCCATTGCCTAATACCTTCCACTGGAGGTCCCTCTGACTACTCCTTGATTTTCTGTACAATCATTTACATCCTAAAGCCATGTCTGAATCTTATTATCACACTTGAACCAACTATGTAACTTGTGTAACTAAGATGGTAACCTGTATGTACCAAGTGTTTGCCTGAATCTCATATTCATGTTTGTACCAATGAAACGTGTTATGTAACCCTTGTATGTAACCTGTATGTACCTATTGATTGCTTAGTGTTTGACGTGGAACATTCACAAATGAGCTCCTAGCTCAAAGATCTGTAATCCGAGACTTGAATAAATAAATACATTTTCTCGGTTTTTTTTTTGTAGTTTACAACCATTTTGATTTGGGTGAACCCTTTTTCAAGTGTCTCAAAATTACCCTGGAGGATGGAGGTAAAGCTGCCACGGTTAGGGTTCTTGGAATAGATAACAGCATCGTCTGCACACAGTACATTTGCAGACTGACAAGCATCACACAGATGTAGTAGGGGCAGATTAGCAGATTGGAACAAATGGGCCAACTCACCCAAATAGATAAATGATAATATGTTTTTATTCTTAAATCAGAGTAAAACTGTTGTGCATAAAATTCGTATGTTTCAGAGTAAGCACTCCTTCGGGGAATGCACAGTTCAGTTACTTGACATTACTTGATTATTCCTGTACTGTTTTTCATAAGTAGAAACAAGTATTCCGTACTTTCACTTATATATACATTCTTGTGTTTCAGCCAAGGAAGCAGTTTAGTTAGATTTGTCTTTATGCCTATTTCTGTATTCTTCATTTATGTTTCTATTATTTGAATCCCTTTGTATTTTCTTTAAGACAAAATATTTTATTTAGTTCCATGGAGCGCCACCTCAGAATGACTGTCTTCCTGAGAGTCAATTCCGGCTGATGCAATGGACAATAATGGAGATGATGGACAGTCCAGAGAGACTACTGAAATACCTGCCATTTTAAATACAGAGCTGCACAGGAGATTTAATTCTCTTGTTAAAGACAAGAAGCATGTGATTGCTACAATACTAGATCCTCATTTAAAGGACATCTTTTTAGTGCAAGACAGTTTGCCAATAACCGATATCAAGACATAACTCACTGAAGAGATTGTAAAGGTCGAAAACAAAATCAATGGCACTCAGCAGCAACAGTCATCATCAGAGCCATCATGGTGTGACTCGACTAGTGGCTCTCCTGCACTGTAAGTGACAACAAACATTGGTTCTCCTTCCTCATGTCATCCACATCACATTAAAGTTAACAAAGATGATATCTGGGTAGCGCTAAATGATCTTGACTGGTCAATTAGAACAACCATATGTAGCTACTGCTGAAAGAGTGCTGAATATGTATCTCACAGAGCCAAGAGAGACCAACCCCAAATGTGACCCTCTTATTTACTGGAAAAGCAGGTGCTTAGTTTGGCCAGCCATGGCTCAAGTTGCAGTAACATATCTTGGATATCCACCCACATATGTGCCATCAGAGTGCATCTTCAGTACTACTGGTGATGCTGCTTCCTCTTCTTGACGTAGTTTAGACACTGAGCATGCTGAATGGTTCATAGTTCTTAAGATAAACCTGCCACAACTTAATTACAAGTATAATGTCTCTGCGTGACCTTAAGACTATAGAATCAGAGTGACCTAGTGTGTGTTGCAAAAATGCAAAAAAATCTCCCTTCTGCTTCTCTTGACTTACCATATGTGTGGGATTATTTAAAAGGAATCTCAGTCTTGGTCATCAACTTTTAAATCATCATCATCCTCACCATCACCTCATCATTGGCGCTGCAATGGGTAGTACTACTTAGTGGAGCAGGATTGTGCGGGACAGAACAGAGGAGGAGGAAGGTGTTACACTGGGCATGCTCCTGTGTCTCCATATCCAGCCACAATATGCATTTGCCAGAATTGTCTCACATTTTGTCAGTCTCAGCACTGCAGCAGCACAGCAGTTTACTTTCGTTTTTCTAATTGCTGACTATTTTCATTTTCTTAAGCTCTCTTGCTATCATCATAATCATCACCACTAAATCATTAGCACCACCACCATGGGGAGTACTAGATAGCGGAACAGGGTTGGATGGGACTGAACAGAGGAGGAGAAGGGTGTCGCCACTGAATATGCTCCGGTGTCCCCCATAGCCAGCCACCGTATGCATTTGCCTGAATTGCCTCACATTCTGTCAGTTTTAGCACTGCAGCAGCACAGCAGCTCATTCTCATTTTTCTGATTGATGACCATTTTCATTTTCTCGAGCCCTCTTGTCTTCATCATATTTTATTAATCGTCACGCCGTCATCAGCACTGTCATGGGGATTACTACTAACTAGGAGAGCAGGTTTGGGTGTGATGGAACAGTGGAGGAGGAAAGTGTTTTGGTTTGCCACCCAAGTCTTAGCCTCTCGGTATGGTATCCTACCCCACTCATGAAGGTTCTGCTTACCCACATTGCTCATTGCTTATCATGCACATCAGCAGCATATTTTAATAATACACGAGAAGCCACTAAAAATCCAATGTGTTTTAACCCTCAAAACCCTTCATTTAATTTTGGGCCAAATAGGGCCAATTCAGATTTTGCCCGGCCAGGCTCGAAATTGGCCTGTCAGGCCAAATTTGCTGACTTGCACAGCCCTGTTGATTGGAGATCTGCAGCTGCAGCATTCAGAGCCCTGCGTGACTCCTGAGTGATAGACTTTTAACAAGAAAGGGCTATATTAGTGTTTGCCCTGATTCACTAGCCTTGAGGTCACTAGTGAAGCAGCTTGTAGGGAAAACTGAGACAGCTGTCAACAAGGAATACTGACTGAACTGGGAACACTTACTAAGACTTCACCACCGGGCATTTTGTGTGTGAAGGTCTGCATGAGACTTTGCTTCTTCCTGACCTGCCATCCACAGAAACATAGAAACATAGAAGTTGACAGCAGATGAGGACCACAAGGCCCATCCAGTCTGCCCATTTTTTCTACCTTATGAATGTGCCATAGGCCTGTACTATGTCAATGGCCTATCTATTCATACTCATCTTTATTGCTCCCTGATGCCTATCCCATGCCTATTTGTAGCACTGCACTGTATTCATATTCACCACTTCCTGAGGTAGGCCGTTTCATACATCCACCACCCTCTCTGTGAGAAAGAACTTCCTCACATTCCCCCCTAATCATCCTCCCTCTGCTCTCACGCTGTGTCCTCTTGTCCTGCTATTTTTCTTATATTGAAACATGTTAGACTTTTTCACCTTGTTAATGCCCTTAAGGTGTTTGAATGTTTCGATCATATCACCTCTCTCCCTCCTTTGCTCAAGGGTATACATATTGAGCTCCATTAATCTGTCTTCATATGTTTTCTGATGCAGTCCCTGCACCATTTTGGTTGCCCATCTCTGGACTGCCTCTACTTTGTGAATGTCCTTGTGCAGGTGTGGCCTCCAGTACTGCACACAGGGCTTTACTAGGCACATGTTTTGGCTTTATCAGCCATTGTAGAACTTTTTTTTTGTCTTTAAAATGGGAACAGTACAAAGACAGTTATGAAACAGCCATAGTATAGAGTACAGAGTGCAGAGGTGGTGTCATGTGAGTTGGAGAAGGATTATTACCCATGTTCCAACTTAGTACTGGGACACAGACAATGGTTGACAGATATCCCCTTGGTGAGTCAAGCCGGATTAATTAAGATCAGATAGAAACATAGAAAGATGATGCCAAAAAAAGACCATTGGTACATGTAGTCTGTCTGTAATGTTGTATCCTACCTCGAAATCTAATGTTTAAGTGGTGTTTGTGTCCATGCAACTACCCCTCATTTTACCTACCTTACTACAACCCCCGGGACACTATCAAGCTTTTAACTCTGTCCCAATCATACCTGAAGTCATTAATTGTTTTGGTACCCACCACCTTAGCTGGCAAGTTGTTCCACAGCTCAACCATTCTCTCTGTAAAATAGAACTTCTGTGCGTCCGTCCTGACTTTCCCACACACTAGCTTTCACTCATGACCCAGTGTTCTGGCTTCACTACTCCTGGTGAATAGTTCCTCACAGTTTACCTTGTTATCCCATTCAGGAACTTTAAGGTTTCTATCATATTGCCTCCTTCCTTCTGGTCTCCAGTGACTGCATGTTCAGTGCCTTAGGCTGATCCTCGTAGGATCTGTCCTGCAAGCCAAGAATCATTTTTGTTACTCTACACTGCACTGTTTCCAGCCTGTCCCTGTCTTTCCCTAGGTGAGGACTCCAGAATTGGGCACAGTACTCTAGGTGCGGCCTCACCAGTGATCTACAGAGAGGTAGCAATACCTCTTTTTTCCTGCTATCTAAACTCCTCCCAGTACACCCCGACATCCTAGCTGCCTTGCTGCAGGCCTTGGTACATTAGCTAGATTGTTTAAAAGAGTCACTTATGATGACTCCCAGGTCCCTTTACTCAGTGGCAGTGCCCAGCTTAACCCCTTCCATCCCATATTCAGTCCTGTGGTTCTTATGAGAAAACTCATGGCCTGATTCACAAAGCCCAAAAAATGATGCACGGTGCCTGTGTCAATTGGACTTGATGAAAGGGGCATCTTGTGTCAAAAATTGTACCACCCATGATTCAGGAATGCAGGCTGAGGCACCCTCAGTACCCCTTGCAGTTCACAGGGCCTGCACCAACACTGCACCCGATCTGGGGTGTGTGCCATAGTGGGAGGGGGCTTGCAGCAGACACAAGCTGCAGTATCCCCTACGAAGGGATTCAGGACCTCCCCCCAACAGGGTGCATGGTCCATGACAATTAGAACAGCCTGGGACTGATCTAATGGCCCATATGCCAGCCCCGGAGCCATCGCTGTGTGGGATGGAAGTTGTGCCACTGCCTGTCCATGATATTTCACACCCCGCAGCACCCAGAGATGTTGTGGTGCACTGCCTGCAGGGCCCCACCCATGGTGACTGTCATGCGGTGGCCAATCCCCCAGGAAAGCACAGGCACAGCATTGGCTGTGTAGTGGCCCCATCAGGGAGCTGTTGCCACCTCCCACTACCCATATGTCCCCTACCTGCCCTGCTTGTCCCCTGTCCTTGCCTGCATGACCCCGCCAGCCTCCAGGTGGGTATCCAGCAATGAGTGCTGATGCCACCCGACTGTGCCACAGCTTGCGGCAAACCTCTCCCATGCACCTTGCCTTTGGCACATGGCAACAGTTGCCACAAATTGCGAGAGTTTGGTGCCAGGACCCCTCCTGATAGTGAATTGGGTGCAGGGTCGCTGGTGCATTGAGGATCAGCACAAGCTGTGGTTTGCCACAGCTTGCATTGGTCTCCAAAGGGGCTTTGTGAATTGGGCCCATTGCAGCCAAGACAACATGTGCAGAGATATGGGACACTGAATACAGGATTTAAACCATGTTCCACTTTCATCCCTCCCCAGAATCAGACTATGCAGGTATTTGAAAGGGACTGTTTAAGAGATTTGGAGAGGAGGTGAGAAGAGATCAGGGTCAACCACTTTATGAGTATCTCCAAGGCAGAATGAACTACACTGGAAGAGCTGGAAGGAAACAAAAATATTACCATTAAGCCAGAAGATCATTGTGAGCCAGGTAACTTTAGGACCAGAGGTTTTATAGAATACATAATCAAAACACTACAAATGTCTTTAAAACAGAGATTGATCAGTTCATTGATGCAGCTGTTGTGGGGGGATTATTTCTGATGATATTGCTCACTCTTTACATGTACCCTGCCCAGTTAGAAGTACCATCTACATACTGCCCAAAGTGCATAAGTGACTAGTAGATCCCCCTTGCCACTCAACAGCAGGGGGGATTGTCTCCCTAATGGAACCATTGTTTCAGTATGTAGATGCCTACATCAAGGATGTTGGACTCTATGCATGAAGCCTATGTGCTGTGAATGTGAGGAACGTAGGCAACCCAAAGTGAGAACACCACATAGCAGGGGTCCCGTGGACTCCCGGCAGCATGCACAACCTACACGCCAGCCAGTTGTGCACTGGATCCCTCAGCTGCCTGGGCAGCTACATGCCATAGGTGGTTTGGGGGAGTGGCAGGGGCATGCTGTCACTCCATGAGATTGACAAAGGTGCAGAGTGCCACACAAGGGGGGGGGGCGCAAGTTACAGCAGGGTGGGCTCTACCGTAAGTGATATGCATCCCTCCCACATGCACACATAGCACTACAGATGACAATGCCTTTGGGTGAAGTCCTGTATGGGTGCATGCATACAGGCATGTCAGTGTCATGGGCACATTCAGGACAGGAGATCTACCATCCCTAGAGTCAGATGGTATAGGACAGTGTGTAGGGGCAGGCACACCATACCTGTTGGGCTAGTGGTCCATGAGTGCCCAGCGGCCACTATCCACACATATGCCTGGTGTCTTTATTTATTTATTTATTTCATTTACTGAAATGTTTCAGCAGGAAGGCACATGGAACAACACATTGCTCATCTCCTGGTGTGACCTGTGGGGGAAGGGTTCAGTGAATCTACAATACTAAAAAACACAAAATAACAGTACAATGTACAGAACAGTGCAGTAAAACAATATTGAAACTAACAGACAATCAGAATTGTAACAATACAGGTTCACAGAGTAATAGCACAGAAACAGTAATTGGTTACTGAGAAACATAGACTTAGACGGCAGATAAGGACCACTTGGCCCACCCAGTCTGCCCATTTCCCTACCTACTGGATAAGCTGCAGATTCTAGTTAACCAACAGCCTACTTCCTGCCACCCCCCACTACAATTGTCTTATGTCTGTCCCATGCATGTTTGAATTCCTCCACTGTTTTAGACCCAACAACCTCCCCAGGAAGGTGGTTCCATGCATCCACCACTCCCTCCGTGAAAAGAAATTTCCTCACATTACCCCTGAGCCATCCCCCTCTATCTTTAAATTGTGTCCCCTTGTTCTTACACATCTCTTTTCTGAAAGATGCTACCCTCCTGGACTTTGTTGATTCCCTTGAGGTACTTGAACGTTTCTATCATGTCCCCCTGTCCCTCCTTTCATCAAGGGTATACATATTAAGCTCTCTCAGTCTCTCTTCATATGGTTTCTGATGCAGACCCTGCACCATTATAGTTGCCCTCCTCTGGACTGCTTCCATCCTGTCTATATCCTTGCGTAGATGAGGTCTCAAAAACTGCACACAGTACTCCAGATGGGGTCTCACCAACTGTCTGTATAGAGGGATAACCACTTCCCTTTTTATGTTTGCTTGCACGCATGTGCAAGAAAGATAGTGCATTTCATCGGAGATTTCGGAGGTGTGTCACCTCCTCCTCCAATTCAGTGTGCTGGCAGGCATGGCCCCTGTAAGCCAATGCATGATGGAGCTGTCTATGACACGCTCCAAAATGCAGTGGCATACAGTTGAAAGGGGGAGCTATGCTTGAGTGAGCAGCGATATGATATCGTCTGCTCATGCGCAACCCCACACACACCTGCCAGCGCCCCCCACGCTGTATAGCCGACGGGTGCCCAATCCCGTCGGTTGTGCTGCACTCCCCAAAGGCTTCAAAATGCCACACTGGGTGCCCACCCCAGCATGGCCTCGAATAATATAGCCGATGGGGATGCCCAATTCCCGTCGGCTCCACAGTCCTCCCCCGTAATAAGTGCCACGCTGGAGCCCACCCAAGCGTGGCTATCCTTAGGCTGATGGGGGTGCCCAATCCCCGTTGGCTGAATGCCCCTCCCACAACCATTCTTGTGCCACGCTGGGAGCCCACCCCAGCGTGGCAAACGTCCCACGTCATCCTTTTTGTTGTAGTTTTACCTGTAAAGAAAAAACGGTCCAACGTAGTCTCCCAGCCCCTTTCCCACAACCCACTCCACCCACGCACTCTGCGCCTCCTCCTTCCATGCTTCCACCTCCGGACCGCAGCCTGATGCTCTTGATGGACCGGGAACACCGTCTGCACTCTTCAAAGCCGACCCTTGAACTGAGAAATGCCGGTAAGCTGTATAATGGGCTAGATAGGGGTTTCAACTTTGTTGCATATCTCAGGCATTTTGGGAATTTTGCAAATTTTCAACATGGGTTTTGGGACCCCTTTCATGAATGATTCACTGTCATGACGTTATTTGGGTCCGAGCGGTGATTTCGCAGTCACTGCGCGAAATCACCCTTTGGGCCTGAATAACGCCATGACAATGAATCATTCATAAGAAGGGGTTCCAAAAACCCCATGTTGAAAATTTGGTGCCAAAATTCCCAAAAATGATTGTTTTATGAGCGTGCGTTGCGCAGTTCCTACGCAGGCTCGTAAGTTCGCGAATTTTCAATATTTTCACTCCAGATTTTCAACATTGCCATTTTACCACACCTTCTTATGAGTAGTACAGCTGTCATTTTTCACATCTCACCCAAAGTGTGTTTCCACCCATGTAGCGCACAATGGCGCAGTCGGTGTGCGAAATCAATGTACGGGACAAATTAAGAAAATCACAGTGACACTGTTCATGAGCAGACATCTTAAAATGGTTATGTTGAAAATTTGGTGAAAAAAGTCCTAAAAATGTCTGTTTTACGAGCGTGCATTGCGCAGTTCCTACGCACGCTCATAAGGTCATGAATTTTTAATATTTTCACTCCAGATTTTCAACATTGCCATTTTACCACACCTTCTTATGAGCAGTACAGCTGCCATTTTTCACATCGCACCCAAAACGTGTTTCCGCCCATGTAGCGCACAATGGCGCAGTCGGTGTGTGAGATCAATGTACAGGACAAATTAAGAAAATCACAGTGACACTGTTCATAAGGTGAGGTGTTAAAATGGCTATGTTGAAAATTTGGTGAAAAAATTCCCAAAATGACTGTTTTATGAGCATGCGTTGTACAGTTCCTATGCATGCTCGTAAGTTCGCGAATTTTCAATATTTTGACTCCAGATTTCCAACATTGCCATTTTGCCACACCTTCTTATGAGTAGTACAGCTTTCATTTTTCACATCTCATCCAAAACATGTTTCCGCCCATGTAGCGCACAATGGCGAAGTCGGTGTGCGAAATCAATGTATGGGATAAATTAAGAAAATCACAGTGACACTGTTCATGAGGTGAGGTGTTAAAATGGCTATGTTGAAAATTTGGTGAAAAAATTCCCAAAAATGACTGTTTTATGAGCGTGCGTTGTACAGTTCCTATGCATGCTCGTAAGTTCGCGAATTTTCAATATTTTGACTCCAGATTTCCAACATTGCCATTTTGCCACACCTTCTTATGAGTAGTATAGCTGTCATTTTTCACATCTCATCCAAAACATGTTTCCGCCCATGTAGTGCACAATGGTGAAGTCGGTGTGCGAAATCAATGTATGGGATAAATTAAGAAAATCACAGTGACACTGTTCATGAGCAAAGGTCTTAAAATGGCTATGTTGAAAATTTGGTGAAAAAATTCCAAAAAATGACTGTTTTACAGTGTGCATTATACAGTTCCTAAGCACGCTCGTTAGTTCACAAATTTTCAATATTTTCACTCCAGATTTTCAACATTGCCATTTTACCACACCTTCTTATGAGTAGTACAGCTGTCATTTTCACATCTCATCCAAAGCGTGTTTCACGCCATGTAGCGCACAATGGCAGTCGGTGTGCGAAATCAATCTACAGGACAAATTAAGAAAATCACAGTGACACTGTTCATGAGCAGAGGTCTTAAAATGGCTATGTTGAAAATTTGGTGAAAAAATTCCTAAAAATGACTTTTACGAGCGTGCGTTGCACAGTTCCTATGCATGCTCGTAAGTTTGCAAATTTAATATTTTCACTCCAGATTTTCAACATTGCCATTTTATTAAACTTCCTTATGAACAGTACAGCTGCAATTTTTCATATGTCGCCCAAAATGTGTTTTCACACATGTAGCGCACAATGGTGCTGTTGGTGTGCGAAAGCAATGTTTAGGACAGATTAAGAAAAGCACAGTTACACTGTTCATGAGCAGAGGTCTTAAAATGGCTATGTTGAAAATTTGGTGACAAAGGTCCATAAAATGACTGTGTTACGAATGAGCATTGCAGTTTCCATGCACCCTCGTTAGTTCATGACTTTGTAATATTTTCAGTCCAGATTTTCACCAGTGACATTTTTCCACACTTCCTTATGAACAGTACAGCTGTCATTTTTCACAACATGGCTGAAGTGTGTTTTCACACTTTCAGTGCAGAGATGCGTGGTCGCTGTGGGAAATCATTGTTCGGCACAGATAAAGAAAATCACAGTGACACTGTTCATGATCGGAGGCACCAAAATGCCTGAGTTGACAATCTGCTGTAAAAAATCCCCAACCTAATTATATTACGGGTGTGCGTTGCACAGTTTCTATGTACGCTCGTGACTTCACCATTTTTTTAAATATTTTTACTACAGATTTGCAACATAGCCATATTTTACACCTCCCCGTGAAAGAGTACAGCTGTCATTTTTTACATCCTGTTCAGAATGTTTTTGCACCTGTGGTGCTAAATGCCGTAGTCACTGTGCATAAGCAGCTATGCCAACAAACTGATATTCCCCTGTTCATGAGGTGGGGTCACAAAACAAACATGTTGAAAATTTGGAGTGAAAATACCAACGAATGCCTGAGGTATTAGGGTTTTCAACTATAACACCCAACCCTATAGAGAATGACAGGCATCAGGGGTGTGACTTGGGATTCTTGTCTGTGATGCTCATACCATTCCACACCCTGCAGTCAGTGAGAGGCATCAAGGTATGCCTTGGACTCTTCAACCCCAAACTTCACCCCATTCTCCTATATCACACCCATCTCACCATATTTCCTAATGAAATGGGGTGCGCATAAGGGCCAAAGACCACAAGGAACGCTGTGACACTTGTCAGTCTCTGCAGGGTGGGGTGTGGTGAAATGGCGTGGCCGTTATGCCTGACGACCCAAACGCACACCCCAATGCCTGTCACTCTCTGCAGGGTGGTGGTGGGGTTGGCTTCAGTTCAATACTTCACTGCCATTCCTATTACGCAGCTCTGTAACTTCTACACTACCACTGCCAATGCCAGCAAGCAAATATTTGGCATTGACAAATGCTTGTTCTACTTGTGAGGCCCCTTCCTATGCATCCCAGTATCCCCCTGGCTCTCCTTACTGACTTCTCACATTGCTTACCAACCTTTAGATCATCTGATATGACTACCCCCAGGTCCCTTTCCATTTTTGTTGTTGTTAGTACCTCCCCTGCTATTGTGTACTCTTCTCCTGGGTTTTTGTTTCCCAGGTGCATTACCTTGCACTTCTTTGCATTGAATCTAAGTTGCAATATGTCTGAACATTCCTCCAACCTTGCCAAGTCCCTTCTCATCCTTTCTACCCCTCCTTGTGTATCAACTCTGTTACAGATCTTTGTGTCATCTGCAAAGAGGCATACCTTTCCCTCCAGACCCTCTGCAATGTCACCTATAAAGATGTTAAAGAGGACTGGACCCAGTACTGAACCCTGAGGTACTCCACTAGTAACCCCCCTTTCTTCGGAATGTATTCAATTCACTATTACCTTCTGTGTCCTGTTGTGCAGCCAGTTTGCTACCCAGGCTACCACCCTGGGACCCACTCCCAGGCTGGCTAACTTGATTATTAATCTTTTGTGTGGGACTGTGTCAAATGCCTTGCTAAAGTCTAGGCCATATCCACAGCTCCTCCCCGGTCTATTACTTTGGTCACCCAGTCAAGGAAATCAATTAGATTCATCTAAGATGACCTTCCTGTTGTAATCCATGCTGCTTTGGGTCCTGTGCCCTGCTGGCCTCTAGGTACTCAACAATTCTTTCTTTCAGAAGTGATTCCATCATTTTCCCTACCACTGAGGTCAAACTTACAGATCTGTAGTTTCCTGCTTCTGCCTTGCTCCCACTTTTGTGAAGGGGAATCACATCTGCCCTCCTCCAGTCCTCAGGTACCACTCCATCCTCCCATGATTTGTTAAAAAGTGTGGTCAGTGGTGTCACTAGGTCCTCCCTTAGTTCTTTTAGGATTCTGGGGTGAATTCCGTCAGGCCCCATTGCTTTGTCCACCTTGAGTTTTAGGAGTTCTTTCAGGACTCTTTCTTCTGTAAATGGACTGGTGTCAACCCCCTACCCAGAGTGCTTCTATTGTCTGGTTTAGGTAACTCCTCCTCATCTTCTTTTGTGAATACTGAGCAAAAGTATTCATTCAGAATCTCTGCCTTTTCACTGTCTCCCTTAGCCCACCTCCCCTCTCCCTTATTAATCTTCACTATTCCTCCCTTAACCATTCCATGCTCCCTAATGTACCTTTAAAAGGTTTTATCCCCCTTCTTAACTGAATTGGCTATTTTTTCCTTGGTTTGGGCTTTTGCTATTCTGACTGCCTTCCCCACTTCTTTCTGCTTTAATTGATACAGTTCCCTGTCATGCTCCTTCTGTGATTCCTTATACTTTTTGAATGCAGCCTTTTTCTCCTTAACCTTCCCTGCCACCTCTTTTGAGAACCATAGTGTTTTTTTTACTCCACTTTGTTTTCTTTATTTGTTTCTTTCAAAGGCTTGTTGCCTCTATGATGGCAGTTTTGATTTTCTCCATTGTTCTTTCACCCCTCCTTTTTGTCCATTTGCTAGTGTATTCCTCAGGTATTCACCCATTTTGCCAAAGTCAGCCCTTCTAAAGTCCAGCATCCTTGTTTTTGTGTGGCTTGTCTCCATGGTTGTGCTTATTGTGAAGCACACTGTGCAGTGGTCACTTGCTCCCAGATGTCTACTGACTTCTAAATTTATGATCCTCTCTCCATTAGAGAGTACCAGGTCTAGTATTGCTCCCTCCCAAGTGGGTTCCAACACTAGCTGTCTAAGGCCTGCCCCCTGCAGGGCATCGAGAATGACCCTGCTCTTGGATGTGGCTGCAGTACATGTCATCCAGTTAACAACTGACATATTCAGGTCCCCCATCAACAGTATCTCCCCTTTTTCAGCCATTTTGAGAATGTCCTCTATCATTTTCTTGTCCATTTCCTCCCCTTGAGATGGGGGTCTGTATACAACCCCTGTGTGGATTGTGCTGCCATTCTCTGTCTCCAAGGTGACCCAGAGTGCCTCTTGTCCTCCCCCTTTACTTTTTAGTTCTGTAGCTTTGATCCCTTCCCTTATGTAAAGAGATACTCCACCTCCTCTTTTCCCCTCCCTGTCCCTTCTGTAGACTGTGTACCCCGGTATGTTGACATTCCAGTCATGGTTTTCCATGTACCATGTTTCCATGACTGCCACAATATCCAATTGTTCATCTTCCATCAAGGCTACTGGTTTGTAGGTGTGATATTTACAAACATTAGTGCAGTAGTAAAATAAGATAAGACCTTAAAAGGAGAGGGTAATGAGAGAGAGAGAGAGAGGTGGGGGGCAGCATTAGGACTGCAGAAAACAGGTACAGTTTGAAGAGAGGAAATTTTGAAGGGCAGTGGAGATGAAGTGAAGAGATAAAAAGTGCTGAATTTGTGGAGGGAAGGCATTCCAGATTTTGGGGAAGCGGTTTCTGAAGGCTGACTGACTTGCCAACGTGGAGCAGTGAGGGACAGCAAGGGTCCATGAGTCTGAGGACCTTAAAGAGTAGGCAGAAGGAGAGGGAGGAGGATAGATAAGGAGGAACAGAACCTAACCAGTATTTGGAGACAAGTTTGGAGCAGTGGGAGAGATGCTGTTAGAAAGTGAAGGGAAAGAAAGAGAGTGATAGAGGTTACAGTGGTGAGTACGCACAGGAGAGTTACGAGCAAAGTGGCAAAAAGAATTAAAAAGGGGGTCCAATCTGTATAAGGTGGATTTAGGAGCAGCACTGTAGACTACATCACAGTAGTCAAAGAAAGGGAGAATCATCTTCTGAATAATCCTGCCCCCTGCAGTAAGAGGGATGCAATTATGGTTCCTGTAAAGGGCGCTGAGCTTGGGGTGTAGTTTTTTCAGGATAGCGTTGATATGACCAGAGAAGCTGAAGTGTTGGTCCAGCCAAACCTCAAGATATCTGAATGAGGTGGTATCCTCAAGTTGAGTCCCGTCCGGGGTATGGAAAGAGGGCAGAATAGGGAGCCGATCAAGTCCCTGCCTAGTACCAAAAGTCATGGAGACTGTTTTCTTGGCATTTAGGAAGAGGTTATGGGAGGTAAGCCAGTGCTGGATCTTGTAGAAGTCGAACTGGAGTCTGGCTTCCACATCAGAGGGAGATTGGCCAGTGGTGAACAAGATGGTATCATCAGCATACATATGGATGTGGGAGGAGAAGCAAGCTGATGATAAGTCATTTAGGAATATAAAGAACAGGAGGGGGCCCAACACTGAGCCCTGAGGCACTCCAGTATGTATTTGGCATGGAAGGGAATGGGAGTTGGTGATTCTAACCAATTGTGTCCTCCCAGTGAGGTAGACCCAAAACCAGTTAGTAGCAGATGGTGAGAGGCCAGCTGCATAGAGGGAGTGGAGAAGCAGGATGTGGGAGACCATGCTGAAGGCTCTGACAAGGTCAACAAAGATGGCAGAGGTGATCAGGCCTTTGTCCATTCCAGTGAGGATGGTATCAGTGAACTTGAGTAGGGAGGTGGTGGTAGAGTTTTTTCCTAAATCCAGATTGGAAAGGGGGTGAAGAAGTTGGAATCAGAGAGAAAGGAGGAGATTTGAGAGAGAACAAGATGTTCCTGGAGTTTAGCAAGGGTAGGGAGCAAGAAGATGGGGCAATAATTCCCTGGAGAAGAGGAGTCCCCACCCTTAGGGAGGGGAGAACAGTTGCATGCTTCCAGAGTGTAGGGACCTCAGCTAGCAAGAAGGAGAGGTTCATAATTTCTGCAATTGGGTAGGCAATCGCAGGGGTAGAGAGGAAGAGGAGTTTAGGGTCTAGTTCATCTGGAGAGTTGCCTTTGGATGGGTTGATGGACAGCAGAGTTGTGAGTGCATCTTCAGGTGAGATCAAGGAGAATGAGAAGGGGAGGGAAGCAGACGATCAGCAGAGGTCAGGATTGGTACTTATTGTCACACTTGGACAGCTAGTTCTGATCCCTGTATCATATTTTTTGTAAATATAAAAAAATGTGTGATGGACTGTGTCAAGAGAAAATCCTGTCTTGCTGAAATTGACACATCCAAACCTCCAATGATAAGTTCAAAGGACAGGAGGTATTTTAAACTGCAGATTTCTAAAATTCAATTACCTTGTCAATTTGCTTTGATCCCAGGAAATACAATTAGCCATTCATGACGTCCTCAGGGAAATCCTTTGATTTTGCACTAGGTGTCATAATGAAAAGAGCATTCATGTGATTTGGGTGTCTCCCAGGAAGCCAGCTCACTTCATCAAAGAGACCTTTGATGTATAGGTCCCAGACTGCATTGTAGTCCAATATGCATGTGTGTGGGGGTGTCGTCAGAGGGAAGCCAGCATTACATCAAAGAGCCTTTGATGTCTGTAGATCACAGACCAGTTTGAAAGGTCACAGGAAAAGAGGAAATTCATTGATGTCACCTATTATTTTTTCAAATATCTTGTTTGGACATCCTGTGTTATGGAATATAAAGTTTAATACTCCAAGGTGGAGTTAGGTGACCTCAGAGAGAAGGCCGGCTCAAGACTGTTTTTAAACCTACTGAGCAAACCTTAGAAGACACACTTTTTCTTATATTCTGACTGGGAGAAGAGAGACCATGAAGCACTGAAAAGATTAAGAAGTAAGGACCTTAGACAAGACTGGTCTGAGTGTTATTATTGGTAGGAATCTGCACTTTTAAACCTGTTTGTTTTAAGGCTGTATGTGTTGGGATATTGTGTTCTGTAATTTTACTGTTTTCCTGTTTTATCTATTTTAAAGTAAAGATACATATTTTAAAATGGAAACGGCCTGGTGTGCCTTGAAATTTCTTTTCATAAGTGAAGCTTTGAAGGTTATAGTTGACACTGTGTATGAGCTTATTGTAATACCAAACTGGGAAATGGATAGAGTTCTCTAAGGTCCTGCATAGAGTTTTAAGGGTTCATTTTTCAGTACCTGGTTAGGTGCCCGTAGGCAAAGATATCTGGCCCCCCGAGGACAGAATTATCTGAGCCTGATAATTGGGTACGCTAACAATAGGTTATAAGTTTGAATCCCTCCAGAACTTGAGACTAAGGTAACTCGAACCAACAAAACAGACTAGAGGGTTACCTTGTACTGTTCACTGTCCACAGATCCTACACTCAGAGGTTGCCACTTTGGGAGTAGAGGGCTGATCTGCTGAGTGAATTTGTGACACTTACGGTTGTAGGTGGGGAGCATGGGGGGAGTGAGGCTAATAAGGCAGAAGCACAAAATGTGAAGTAGGAGTTGAATTCCTCAGTCACTAATGCATGATCTGCAGCTAGGGAATTGTTTATTTTAAGGACGGGGGAGGGGGTGGGAAGGGGAAGAGAAGAGGGCATGAACTACTTCAAAATTTAGACGGGAAATCTAGGTTGGTGTGGAAAGTAGTGTTGCAATACTCTGTTTTGGCTAACTAACCACTTTAGTGCATGCGTTGAGAAGTTTGTGGTAAATTGTGAAATCACTAGGTAACTTGGTTGCTTTGTGCTTTCTCCATGCCTAGTCTCATGCTCATAGGCAGGCCAGAAGTTCTGGGGTGATCCATGGTATGTGATTACCTCATACTCTGAACATCTTAGAGGGGCATAATGATTCCAAATGTAGAGGAATTTGTCTTTAAAGTATGCTAGGGCAGTGTCCTCTTGGGGTGCCTTGGTTAGCGGGGACCAGTCGGAGTCTGCTACATTTTGGAGGGGGGGGTAATGTCAAGAAATTTATAGGAGCAGTTTAGAATTATTTTAGGAGGAGATTTAGGTCTGTGGACCTTCCTGACAAGGTAAATCAAGTGATGATCGCTTAGAGCGTCAGGTAGAATGCCGGTATCAATGACTTGATGCGGGTGAGATGTGAGGGCCCCGTCAAGCAAAGAGTGGTTTTATGTTTTATTGTTCAGGCGGGTGGGTTCTTTGATGAACTGGGTTAGGTTCTGGGAGGTTATGTAGTTTCAAACCTTAGCTTGTGAGGGCGATAGCCAGTTTAAATTGAAATAACCAGTGATGTACAGCTCACCTGCTTGAGAGTGGGAGGTGATGGCGGTAATAAGTTCAGTGGCCATAGTATAGGGGAGGTTGGGGTGAGACTAAATACCTGCAACATAAACTGGAATAGTGTAGGGCAAGGATAGATGAATTGTGATAGCCTTATAATTTGCTAAGGAGGAGGTGGAGAGGGTGACGGAGTATTGCAGGGGGGAGGAGGAGATATACAATGCCATACCCTGCCTCTCCCAGACCTATCTTGTCTGACAAGGAAGCAACCAGGGATTGTGACGGCTTGGTCTACAACCTTGTTGTTTAGCTAGGTCTCAGAGAGGACTAAAATGTCAGGGGTGAGTGAGACAAACAGTGTTTGGAGGAGGTCTAGCTTGGGCAGTAAGGTACGGATATTTAGGTGGACCAGTTTGAGGCCACTAGGAAGGGTAGGGGAATTTTGAGGAGTTTGACCTGTAGTTATTAAGAGGAGACCCAGGTGCATTGGCAACAGGCGGACTTGGGTTAGGATGAATGTTTCCTGATGTGAGAAGCAGGGGTGCAGTAATAAAGTAATGCAGCTTGGGGTTTTTATAGAATAGATGGGACTTAAGGTACTTTTGAGTGGATGATGGGGGGTTAGGGGGTGACATGACTTTAAGTATTGGGTTTATAAAGGTAGTTGAGGTAGGTGCGCCTAGTAATGAGGTGGGAGGCAGGAGATGGGAATGGCTCCAACGTTGGAGGGAGGGAGCAGGGGTAATAGCATAGTGGTGAAAGCAGGAGATTGTTGCGTTGAAGTACTCCGGAGAAGAGTCTTTGAAGTAGGAGTTGGGAGAGGTGAAGGGGGAGAGGGAGAGTAGGAACAAAAGGAGGAGCTGATAGAAAAGCAAAGATGGAAGTATAGTGGAGATAGGTAGGAACTGTGCTCCAATGAGGGAGAGGATAAGAGAGGGACAGTAAGTATTCAGAAGCAGATTGTGGGAGGTAGTCACAGTAAGCCTCCAAGGTTAATATAGTAGAAGCAGGAATCTAGAAAAAAACTTAGTTTGCAAAGGTAGTAGCGTAGAAAAAGCTTAGTTTGCAAAGGTAGTAGAGTAGAAGACTGCCTATGAACTAAACCTTTAGGCAGTACTTTGACGTGATTAGCAGAAGCCTGGAAAAAGTATAACAGAAAAGTCAGTGAGAACTACACTGTCAGTGGCTGCTCAAGCTGTAGGGCAGAGTCCAGTGAGCAGCGGAGAGCATTTAAAGGGTGCTGGGGGCAGGAGTGGGGGTGTGGGAGAAAATGCAACTTGATTTAGTTCGAGGAATAACAAATTTCACAGGAAATCCATGCAGAAAGTTGAAAATGGAGCCTGAAGCTGTGTGCCAATGGAAAGGAAGAGAGGAAGCTCACCGGCCAATAGCGGCCTTGGTAGAGTAGGGAGCAGCCAATCAGAGGCGCAGCTTCCAATCCATAGTTTGAAGAGAAGAAGAGCGGTCATACCTGGTTTTTTGGGCGGGCAGGGAAGCTCAGCCATCGGCGGCAAGGGAGCCGCAGCTGCTGGATGCCCGATCAAGGGCAATGTCTGAGGAGGGAATAGGAGACAAAAGTTTGATAGATATAGTGGACAAGCCATGGACTTAATCGATGGGAGGGACAAGTGCAGCAGAGAGTAAAAGGAGGGAGAGCTAGTAACAATAGGCAGTTAAGTGGAGGGTATCTGGTGACAGGGCCGTGGTGCCAGAAGCACTGAGCAGTTTAAAAACCCTTTAGCTAGATTCAGCAAGCCAACGGAGGAGCAAAAAGAGAGGTCAGGAAGTGAGGTAGGTCAAGTGAGTGAGAGTAGGACAGGACAGAAGACACAAGAGAAAGCAAGCATTTGCAAGAGTGAAGTAAAGGCAGGAATCTGGTTAGAGCAGGAGAGCCTGAGGGGAAAGGAGAATAGAGGAATATACAGGCATAGAGTTAAAAATTTTGAAAACAAAAATCTGCAGTAAAACCCTTAGTACATTAGCCCCAGCAATTAAATAAATCCCACAGTACGTTAGCCCCAGCAATTAAGAAAATCCCTCAGTACGATTGCCTCAGCAATTAAAGAAAATGTGTTCTAATATAGTTTCACTCCACTTGGTACATGCACAGTGAGCTATTAAAAATGTAAACTCTAATACAGTTTCACTCCACTCGGAACATGCACAGTGAGCCTAGAAATAGCTAGACTAAACTGTATCCCATATAGCCCCATCATAAGACAATTAATTATTTCCCTTTAACTAGATCTCCCTTTAGCTAGATTTTTCCCTTTAGCTCGATTCAGCAAGCAGTACACAGCAGGAAGTCCATCTTTTAAAACTCAACTTGATTTAGTTCGAGGAGTACCAAATTCCACAGGAAAGCTGTGCAAAAATCTGAAAATGGAGCCTGAAGCTGTGTGCCAATGGAAGGGAAGAGAGGAAGCTCGCCAGCCAATAGAGGCCTTGGTAGAAGAGGGAGCAGCCAATCAGAGGCTCAGCTTCTAATCCAGCGTTTGAAGAGAAGAAGAGTGGTCGTATCTGTTTTTTTGGGTGGGCAGGGAAGCTTGGCCATCTGTGGCAAGGGAGCTGCAGCCACTGGATGCCCGATCAAGGGCAATGTCTGTTTTTTCGGGTGGGCAGGGAAGCTCAGCTGTCAGTGGCAAGGGAGCCGCAGCTGCTGGATGCCTGATCAAGGGCAATGTCTGTTTTTTTGGGTGGGCAGGGAAGCTAGGCCATCGGCGACAAGGGAGCCACAGCTGTTGGATGGTATCACCGGTATGGCATGGCATGTGCTGTCCCACACACACTGTGAACCTGAGCTGTGGGTTGGAACTGCACACCCATACAGTGCAGCATTGCTGATCCTAAGACCATATGTCTACAGTACCCATGGCAGGGAGCAAATGGTGTCACTGTACTTCCTCGAGGTTCCGCACCATCCCAGGATCCCCTGCATGCCAGCTTAAGGGATCCACTCTGGGATTCAGGACAGGCATCCAATTGGATGCTTGCCTGTGTCCCATGCTCTGCCCCCCTCTGCCCCTCCACACTCCTGAATGCTGGGGGGGGGGAGGTAGGGCCACGACAGGTGCCCTGAAGGTGCTTGCAGTCATGAATACTGTGTACCTGGCAACTGTTTGGGGCTGCGTAGCTACGTGGGCGTTATACATGCCTTTGGCATCTATAACCCATTCTTTCGTGCATAGAGGCCATAGTGAAGATGCTTCTGGCTTACATTAGGGCCACCATCACCACCACCACTAACCTCTTAACCACTGAATTAAATAGATGTCAATGTAAAGTGCTCCACATATGTGGCTCTTAGGTGTAAGAAGGTTAGTATCATTGATGATTTACAGCTGGATAGTGAGTGGCTGTTGGTAACAATGGATACGGAATCCTTATATACCAGCATATGAGATAGTGAAGCTTTGAGTGCCCTGAGGGAAACACTAAATAACAGTACAAATGTGTCATCAGAAAAATAAAAAGTATTTTTTTAGTGAAATGTGCAAGGTATGTTTTGTCATGCAGTTCATTTGCATTCCAGAATGAGTATTACCAACAGGTTAAAGGGACCGCAATAGGGGCAACGTTTGCCCCCAATTATGCATATCTCTACCTTGGTATCTGGGAAAGAGACATCGGGCCCAATTCTCAAAGCTTCCAGTGCAATGCAAGGGGCTTGCAGCACAAGGAATGGCGCAAACTGCCTCTTGCACAAAGCAATATGCTGGGAGCAATTCACAAAGGCTGCCTGCATCAATAGCAGGCAGCCTGCACCAAACAGGGCTTGTGCTGCCCTTTCACCACAAAATGGGCTGCTGCATGGTGCCAGGGGCTTGTGGTAGATGCATGCTGCCAAATCCCCTGAATCAGGATTCACAAAACTCCCCCAGAGGGCAAATTTCTAAGTACCGTTAGACCAGCCAGGGCTGGTCTAAGGGTACTTAAAAATTTCTCCACCAGGGCAGTTGACCTAGTAGTGGCAATATGCCATGGTTCCCCCTCCTCGATATCCTCAAGAAATAGGTTATTTGTATACATCCCTGGTGGTCTAGTGGACCCTGATCCCCAATTACTCCCATACAAATCATTAGTAAATTAAACCCCCTTCCCGGTGGACTAGCAGATCCCTTCCCCGATGTCCCCATGAACTAATTATTTCTTATAAGTCCCTGGTGGTCTAGTGGACCCCCCTTTCCAATCCCCGACATCCCCAAGATGTCATTCTGTATTCAGATTCCCTGGTGATCTAGTGGCCCCCCCAAAGCCCTGATCACCCGTTATGCCACATTATGAATTCGTTGGTGGTATAGTGGTCCCCTCATCCTGGCAGGCAGTGTCCCACCTCCCTGCTTCCCCATCCCCAAACTGAGCTGGAGACTGGCACAGCCCACTGCTCACCGCCACGGCCAGCCACCAACTGAGCTCTGAATGAGTGCGTACTGTATACAGAATGTGCTCAATGATTAGCCTCCATGGCAGGGCAGTGGGGATTCCTGAACCCACTGATCGCAGATCCAGTTCAGAGAGGTGCCTGCGGATATTGGGGGCAGTACCTGGAGAGAACCTCAGGCAGACTGGGAACTGGCCTGTCCGAGTGACCGCACCTGAAAGAGAACAAAGGGGCCAGTGAGGAAGGAGCATAAAAAGAGAAATGGAAAAAACAAAAGAAGAAGAAAAAAGGGAGTTGTGTCAAACTGCATGCACCTAATTCTGGAAAATTAACAACTTGCATTGATTTTTCCAAAAATGCCACAAGCTGCAAGCTGTATCATAAAATGTGGCACAACCAGTGAATTTGATGGAAGTTGTGGCAAAAAAATGGTGGGCTAGAAACAGTGCACAAAAGCGGTGAAAGTTTGAGCAGGCATGGGCCAGAAGACAGCAGAAGAAAAATTCTGCATCTGAGAAGACAGACATTCTTGATGATAAGGTTGATGCCCAGGTTGACCTCCTGTTATCCCGAGGTGGGGATAAGGAGCACAGGGCCATCGCAAACAAACCTAGGATGAGGCTGCCACCTAGGTTAGCACTGTAGACCCTGTGAGATGCTCCATCAGGGAACTGCAAAAGCATAGAATGATATTGGTTGGATCACCAAAGTGAAACTGGCCCATAACAGGCGGTGCACAGCAGAAACTGGTTGTGGCCCAAGTCAGGAGAACCCATTGAGTAGCCAGGAAGGGCATGCAGCAGAACACCTTAGCAGCCATACCACTGAGGGCAACAGTGACCTGGACCTCTTTCAGCTCTGGAGCTCGTCATGTATGTAACAGGGTACAGTAGTTGCAACTCCAGTAGTACAGAAGAGGCATATGGTGGGGTAATTTGCCAGAGGTGTGCAAAGCACAAGATGTTCTAGAAGGCATCTTGTGCCTGCAGCGTTGCACAACATGTGTGGTAATGACATAAAGGTGGCACATCTGTAAGGACAACACACGTGCCCCACATATGAGCATGTAGGTCACATATAAGTAACCTCCCTCTGGGGTCTTACCTTGTCCACCAGGTTTGCAGCTCTGCCTCCGGCGTCCCCTGTTTGTTTTCTTTTTTTTCTTTTTCTTCCCCCTGGGGTCCTTCTGGTGGCCCTGGTCCTCCCCAAGTTCCCTGAACAGCCCAGTATGTTGTTTTGCCCGGTTCGGGCGTAAATTCTTGGTTGTGTGCTGCTGGCATATTTACTGTTGCGCCGGCACTCATGCATGTGCCTTGTAGCACATTGATGTACCGACCTCTGAACTTGCGGTCTTTCAGGGAGTGCTTTAGCAGTCTTGGTTCCCCCATTCTACTAAATGGGGACCTGTGACCTCAGGGAGGTGGCTGAGGAGCTGTGGATGCGCCGAAATAAAAAGTTTAAAAATTGGCACAAAGCGAGATGCATGAATAATTCATGAGCCCTCATGAATATTAATGAGGCTGCCTGCTGCTGGGGGTGGTGGAATAATGTTCCGGTGGCGGTGACAGCGGGATCCTGGTGTGCGTGTGGGGATGAGAGTGGGCTGGCTTGACAGGGCAATGTTGGGGCTAGCAGCCTGTGGGGAATTGGAAGTGCAGGACTTTTCCCCTTGGCTGCAATAGAGCTGGAAAGCCTACCCCCCCCCCCGGAACTGTATGGGTCTGAATGGGGGCTGACATATTTATGAAGCTTTGACCCCAGCACTCAGCCAATCATCTAATTAGGTGCCTGAAACAGTGACAAAGGGGCTCCTGGGAAAAGGAGGGGACTAATTCAGGCTCTTAAATCATTTTTATTTATTTAGCTTTTGTTAACCGGGTAAGTGCACTAGCCATAAAATGACTATTTTCAGGCACGACCCGGGAGAATACAGACATGCAGAAACTTAACAGGATAACAAATTATAAGTGCTTTACATACAATGAGTTACAGAGGATACAATTGTAACCCCTAGATGGCGCTATCCCAGGGGCTACTACCCCTGCCTGATTTGCCACTAACAGGTTGAGGGGCCTGGATCCAATGGCGGGTGCCTCCACCCAGAGGTCAGGGTTTGCAATAGTTAAACTAACTTGGTCACAGCCCTCTGGGACACTGCAGCCCCCCTTTCTTCCCACTAGTGGCCCACACAATATATCAGAATTACCTTCACAGTATACACTTACCCCCAGGTTTGGTTCGCACTGGGACCTCCTGTGAAATGAGATACAGTGCAACAATCACAGTGCAGTACTTTAACATAGACAAATACCTCAGGCAGTATAACTTTGCTGAAACAAGCAGCTCTGATTTATTTAGGGGATATAACAAGGACAGGGGAATCAGGTTAATTAGCTTATCACTCTAATAATCTACTATGGCTCTGTGCACAGGCCTATCCCTATCAGTTACTGTCCCTGGGTACCCAAGCCCTAGTGGCTAGTCAAAACCGTGGCAGTGGTGAGCCTTTTCACACAGAGAAAAGGAGAATTAAACAGTCAGCAGTACAGTAATTCCATTTGGATTTAATGTGGCAATTCAACAGGGAGCGACTCTGAATTAGTACTCACGACCTCCAAATAAGATAGGGTCCTTCAATGTCAGCAGGGCTCACTTGAGGTACACAAACCTCTTCACACATCCATATAAAAGAAAGCACTATACCAGGCAGGCTGCATCTGTATCCCGATCGCACTACTGCACAATACCCGGGAGAACACACAGCAGATTCAGTTCCTGACAGACCCGAGTGCAATTTTCAGCAATTCCTCCAGTCTTCTACAGGGTGAGCCTGGTTTCTACTCTTCAGAGATCCTTTGATTCTTTTCACAGGGCCAGTTCAGTCCTAACAAGCTGTTACACAAGCTGCAGAGCCGGAACTCTGGGCCTTACGTTTTTGGCTAAAACTGCACACTGAAAAAGCACAGGGCTCCTTCCCTTCTTCACTGCCAAAGCTCAACTGAAACTCCAACCGACAAAACCGGCACTTCCTTTGAGTTCCTCCCAGTTCTTGACTGGATTGGCTGTCACTTACAATAGACTGCTGCTGTTGGTCCAAAAAGGCACTGAAGTCTAAACTACATCTCCCAGAGTCACTGCCCATACAATCCTCTTGTGGCTGGCTCAGATTATGAGTACAAGTTCTGATTCGTCCAAGGCACCATTTTAGAGCTAGCTTCACCCACACTGATTGGTCCAGTTCAGCAGTTCAAAACTAGAATGGGGAACTAGCAGACACAGTTCTGACTGCAAAGAAAGCAGGTTAGACAAACTGTAATTTCATTATTACTCTAAATAATTTCTGGCAAACAGTTACATCTTTCAGATAGGTTCCTTTGCACTCCTAGTGACTGCAAAATGAAGTGAATTGGCAGCAGCTCGAGTGGTACTCAGAGAAGCACACAGTCCCCATACAAACTAATTATGTCTGCAAGCAGACAGCTCTTAAAGAGACAGTACCAGAGGCTCTAAAAACACTCACTGATAAATGGCTTAAATGCCAAACACCATTCAGGCTTGGAGCATTCAAGCAAGCTCCTAGAAGTCTTTTGGGAACCCCCATTTGCAGGGGGGTTACACAATATATCAGAACATACAAAGTAAAGCGCTTTACATACAATGAGTTAAAGTGAATACAATATATTAGAGACATGCAGAGTAGACCATTCATAAGTTCATAGGTACCTACCTATGCAATGAATAGTGAGGACCTTGGACAATAAATTATCATGCCCCAATAAGCCATCAGAAAATAATTGATTGCTATGATTATGGACAAGTGATAGGCTCAATCAGCCAATCAGAACCTTGGATTCTCGAGTGAAACTCAGTGGACTTTCTGGAACTGAGTCAGCCTGTTCCCGGGCTCTGTACGAGTCAGAGCAAGGTCTTCTGTGAGAGTGGATCTGGACTAGGGAGGCCTTTCCCAGGTCTCTAGTGGAGATTGCTGTGTTCAGGAAAGGATCAACAGGGGACAGAAAGTGAGGGACTCAACTGATACCTTGATTCCCCAGGTACTGTGAGCTGTTTGATTTTATTGGATAAGCTAAGTGCTGCAGAAACCCTGCACTGGTGGACTGAATTGTGCTGAGAGGACTGATCTGATTATTTGAGTGCCACAGCTGCTGCTGAGAACCTGTTTCACCGGTTTGGGTCTGCAAGTGTGATTTTGGAACAGCCAAGTGTCTCCGGTGCTAGCCGGATGCTGTACTTTTCCTGCATGAACTGGTTAAAGTGGCTGAGTGCTGTGTCCCAGCTGCAGCTGAAGAAAGGAGTGTAAACAGTGTCTAACTGGAAAGTGCAGATTGACGTGAGAGGGTTTGTTGTGTTTGGATCCCCCTGTGGTTTGCTTCTGTGTGTCATTCGATCTAGGGCTAGCACCCATTGCTAAGTAGCACTGGACTTTGCTTGAGCAACTGCCTGTGATTTCTGCTGGTTTCAAACTCAGTGCAGGGACTTGGGAGTCACCCAGAGCCAGTGAGGGAATCAACTAATCTCTTCCAAGTGGGGCTCACTGTCTCAGGAGGTCACTGGTGCTTGCTGGGGTGCTAAGACACCTGTGATCCATTGTGGGGAGCCGGGCTGTGAAGCCACTGGGGGTCTGAGCCTTGTGGGGGCTGGTGTGGTCCTGCTATAGAGCTCTGCAATGGGCCAGAAGTGGCTGAAGGTGACAAGCGGCCAGAATTGCAATCAAGGGGACAAGTTACAAGATCCTCGAGCAAGATTCCAGCTGCCCCTTGCTGCACGGAGCTCTGCGATCCAGGACAGCTGGAGGCATTCATCCCAGGAGTGTTTGAGTTCTGCAAAACCATGAGTATCCAGGACTTGGTTCCCAGAAACCAAGCAAGGGAGTGTGAAAGGGATTTAATTGCTTCCTCAAATAATTTTTCCTTTATCAGGGCCCCAACAGCTGGCCAGCCTGCAGCAATAAACAGGCCTGCACCTTGTGGGCACCCCTAAGGACCCTATCAGGTTAGACACTGGTAACAGAGGGGTGGGCTTTTGGGGGCAGACTTGGCCTATGGGACCAAATGGTTATTGTTATTTGCCCTTACTAATCATGTTTCTATTCACAGCTATCCTTTGTTCTGGTATCTCTTCCCTAGCCCTTACCCCAAATAAAGCTGTGGTTTACTGTTTGAAATTGTGTGTGCAGGAACTCTCTGAGTCTGTCAAATCATTACTGTTCATGGTTTATGGTGTTACTGAACTGTTGGGCATCCATTGTGTGGGGTGATTGGTAGGGGAGGTGGGTAGGTGTAGCATCCCAGGGGGCTGTGCCAGCCAGTCATCTGACCCACTTCTAATTCTCTCTCTGGGTAGAGGCACAATGCTATTTTTGTTATCTTTGGGATAGAACCCCTGAACACCACCATAACAGGATTCTCGGCCTCTTAACCTGTTAGAGGGCCAACAGGCAGGTGTAGTAGCCCAGTGGCACACGGTCCCTGGGCTAGATATTTGTCCCGCAGAGGAGGTTCACATGTCTAGCACTGTGCATGAGCAGAACAGTCCACAGTGGTGAACAGTGGTAGGTGGGAGAGAAGAAGGCCATCACTGGGATGTGTTCGCCATGGCATCCAAGTCTACAGGATGTGAAGAGAGCCACACTGTATGTAAATGGGTATCCTGCCATGCTGCCTGTAGTCAGACAGCGGAATACATGCAGGCCATTACTGTAACCTCATGCATGGTGGCACACCATACACAGGACATTAGGACTGGCAGAGAGCATAAGAAAGGGAGCATGCTGTGCCATGCCATGCCACATCCTGCACCCTGTCTGGGTGGCCTGGACCCCACAAAGGTGGCTTAAGTCATAGTGATCTGACATGCGGTGCACACAACATACAGGTACACAGTGACATGGTTGTATGACTTAGCACCTAATAGTAGTTATTTTTACCCCACAGAAACCACTGGGGAACAAGCAGACACTGCAGCACCTGGCCCAAGTGGTGACTGCATAGCCACAACCAGAAGGACAGGGGCCTGCAGACTCAGACACAGGAGGGAGCACAGATACCATAGAGTCCTCGGATGTAGAGGATGGGATGGACCAAGAGAGCCTTGCTGAGGTGGACATGACTGAAGTGACACAAGTCCACAGTGACACAGATGGTGCAGCATATGCAAACATGGAGGGGTTGAAGACAGACATAGCAGGGACCATCCCAGAGAACACTGTGATGGACCTCAGTCCCGAGTTATCAGGAGAGGCAGAGGCCACACTACAGCAGGCTATGCAGAACTTGCTTCTGAACCACTGGAGGATGAGGATCTCTGACATTACTGTCAGAATGTTCTTGATGCCCAGAAGGCACAGACAGCAGAACTCACAACACTCAGAGCCCCCATGGATGCACACTGCAGATGCATGGCTGAAGCACTGGCAGTGGTACTGAATACTTTGCAGACAGGGCTATGCCACAGAGCTGCCAGGCATGCAGATACCATGGCAGTACTACAAGGGCTCCAGGGCTGCACAGAGCAGCACACAACTGCTGTGAAGTGGCTGACACCTTGCTGGAGAGGAACACTGTGATCCAACAGCAGCAGAATACCACCCTCACAGCCATCCTGCAACACATTGTAGAGGCACTCTGAAACAGAGAACGTAGCCACAGAACAGGGACACACCACCATCCACACACTGTCCATGAGCCCAGGGAGACCAGTGCACAAGGCAGCCAGATGCAAGCTGCACACACCAGCAACCAACAATTGGGCACATACCCCAGGTGTCAACTGCTCTGTTCCACAGTGCTGCCTGCAGCACTGAGAACCAGGGTAACACCCTAGCAGGGGACACAGGACCCAGTGGAGCTGGGCAAGCTGTCTACATCAGTACCACAGACACTGTGTAGAGTGCACACAGACATGGTGACACTACCATGGAGTGCTCCAGGTTGCCCCTAACAGTGCTGTACAGGGTATGCCTGCAGCAGCCAGCACACAACAGCGTTTGAGTCCACCACACACCAGGTCCTGAGTGCACAAAAGGGTGACACTGAAAACTGTTGGAGCATCATGGCCACTAGGGGTTCAGCACCAGGAGACATCTCTGCAACACATGGTGACTCAGCTGTGTTTGCATCCCCCAGGAAAAGGGGATTGTAAAGGAAACACACTAACATGCAGGACAATCCGCAGGCATCTACAAGCACTGGAAGAGGTCCTGCAACCAGAAGGTCTCATCAGACAGCAGTCCAGCACACATAACATGCAGTAGGTGTACAAACCACCAAAAGCTCCATGTACAACACACAGTGCCAACAGAAAGGAAAAAAAAATGTCAAGATAAACAGAGCTGCCCTGCGGGCCAGGGAGGGTTTAACCACATCTACTACAGAGAAAATGTACAGTGCCTCATGGACTGCTGTACAATGCAGCATGTGCGGACAGACAAGGTGGTACCTGGTGGACATGCAACTGAATTAACACATGAGAACAAGGAAAATGGTGATCTGCACAGCAGACATAGCTGCTGGGGGGCAGTTGGGAGAGTGCCAGAGTGTGGTGGTTGTGCCTATGGACACATGTGTGCACACCCTGCATCATGTTCAGGTTCACACAGCACTGCATTGGTAACAGGGAGTTGTGCATGTTATGATCATAGCATATCAACAAGTGTGTGTATAAATAAAGTGTCAACCATGTAGGCATGTGTGTGTGTGAAGTTGTGCAACACACTAATTGTCACCCCTGAAAAAGCCCTAAAGCCCACACAGTGGCATCCACCAGCAGATGGCAGGCTCTGTTTTTTTTATTGGGGGGGGGGTATGTCTCATGAACACTGTAGTGGGTGAGTATGTACACAGTACAGAGTTCCAAGGCCTATGCCAGGCCATGTCAGCTCCCCCACAAACCCATGCAGCCATGGCAGACGTGCCATACATGTCGTGCTGACACTTAATGTGATCCAGCATGGCAAGGAGACAGGGATAGGCTGGGTTAGGACATGCACAAGTAAATAGGGCCCTGCAGCGCACGTGGCACCAGGTACACAACAGACATGATGACATGGTACACCACACCACTGCCATGTCAGTCCAATTGTGTGGATGGGATGGCATGCTGTGGAGGATTATCATGAATCACACTGTGTGGTGGATAGCCCTATCCCACCTAGGTCACCATAGCACACACTGCAGGATACAGCAGTGGTGGATGTGGCAGCCACAGTTGTCATGTGGAACAGTGATCCTCTGTAATGGAGCCTGCCTGAGTGCCCTGTGGAGGACCACCATCATGGCAGGAGGGCATCACACAACTTTCAAGGGGGTACTTGGTGCCACATGTGGGTATGCCAGAGGGCTACATGAACATCAGCATTCCATTGGGACTCACGTTGCCCCCATCTGCTGGACAGTGTTCAGCAGTGCTGTAGGGTGTGATCCCCTAGTGCTGTATGCAGCGGTAGTCTGCAGACCATGATGGTGGTGTGGGAAGCCACCTCATGGAGGCCATGCCTCCAGTTATCCAGAGGTGGACTGTGGCGCAGGATTGGCCAGTGCACCAAGGACACAGAAACCCATCATACAGTGGACAGTAAGTAGTAAAGCACACACATCACAGTACTGCAAACAAGAAACATTTATTCAGTCATGCCAACATGACTAAATACTAGGGAAAGGGAGAGTACAAGTGGATGAGGACAAAACAGGGCAAACAAGATTCGGAGAAGTGAAACAGGTCAGCAAGAGCTCCTACACAAAACAAAAACAAAGCAACACAATCAACAGTCAGATATTGGGCACATTGTAGCCACAACTCAGAACCCCATGACATCAAGTGAAAACGGTCACAACAGTTAAATGTCCTTGTATTTGTCAATGGTGTCAATGACTGCCTGCATTGAGCCTTGCAGGCAGTTTATGTCAACAGGCAAAGTATCTGTTGGATGTGCTCTGTGCCTAGGAAGGCACAGAGCATGTCCCTGTGGGGAGGATCCATGTCCCCTGCACTATCCTCCTCAGCCAAAGGTACAGAGTCAGCAGGCTGTGGAATGTCCACCGGAGGGGCCAGCTGAGTGGGGGCCTCCGTCAGTTCTGTGTTCTCTGCAGACACTTCCACCTCAGGCTTCATGATGTTGTCAGGTTCCTGGGAGTTATCCTGGGATATGTTGGGAGCAACACAGCACTGGCACCACTGTCACAATCCAGTGGCACCGCATCCCTGTCAACGGCGGGGTCACTCTACTGGCGCTGTTCCTGACTTGCCACAGCCACCCATTCCTCCTGCTTGTGCTGCTGGGTATGCTCTTGGTATGCATTAGCCTCCAGCTTCTTCTGGTGGTGCATAGCAGGTTCCATTGCCCTGAGTCTGGGAGGTGGAGGTGAGTGTCCTGTAGGCTGCCCTCCGGGTAGTGCCTGCAATGACAAACGGTAGAGTATATCAGTGGTACTGGCAAGAAAGCCTTGTACAATCACATCTGTAATGCATGACACAAGACATTCCAACAGGGGCCTGACACTGTGGAGCAGCCTGTGTATGCCAGGGAGATACCCTGATGGTTGCTAATCATCTCAGCCGCTCCTGTGCAGCGTAGGCCAACATCACAGAGGGACTCTTGACTGGGCACACAGGCTGTGCGTGACAGACATGTGCCCATGTGTGTCAGATCCAGGGGAGTGGGGTGCAGCCGGCTGTGCACAGCCCCATGAGACAGTGCAGTGGCCCAGGGGATGCAGTATACATCCCTCACAGTAACAGTGCTATGGCATGGGGGTACCCCCAGGAGTCCCAAGTGGTGTGCAGGAGAGAGGGTGGAGCAGCAGTAGAGTGGCTCCCCCAGTCTGGTGGCATTCATAGGGGGTGGTGTTGCCGTTGAGGTGTACCTTGTGCACAGCTGCATGTCCTGTACAGTGCTGTGGGACCAGTGCATGGGGGGTGGTGGCAGGGTAGATCCCCACAGAGTGGCAGCAGCAGCTGTGGAATTGGCAGGACTGGTCTACAAGCCATGTCTGAGGTGCTGTGCATGCATCTGTGTTTACCACAGGGATGCATCATGCCATGGAAGCCCCAAGTTGTGCTGTGTCCTGGCACGATGACAGCACAGTGGCACTGCTGGAGTCAGGCTCAGTGTGGGACATTTGTGGCCTGTGTATGCCTGCTGATCATGCCATTGTACTGCAACAGTGCCATCTGCCATGCACCACACAGAGTGGGACACAGGCTGTCACCTGTGTATAAGGGTCAGAGGATACCAGGTACAGTAGTTGGGTGCCCAGGCGTCCCAGGGGTGTGCTGCCACTATGGTGACATTTATAGCAGTGACTCCCATTGGGGCAAACTCAGCGGGCCGTGCACACCTGTACAAGGTGGCATTCTGGCCTGTGTGTGCAGAACTGTATACATCTGTGTTGTGGAAGTGGGCGGTGTTGCATCACAGCTGGAAGTGGACAGTGGCTGGAGGGATACCGGCTGGGGCTGGTGAGAGCAAAGCTTGGAGGGATGTGGCCACCACCCTGCTGCAGCATAATCCACTGCTGTGTAGGCCCTTGCACAGTGCTACTGAGTATGTTGTGACTTGTGGATGGTGCCACATGCATGCATGCATGTGGGCCATGGGATCAAGGGGACACAAGACTGGGACTGTCCCATGGAATGGGTCATTGCCCACACCAGACATCAGAGGTACCTGTGTCTGACCATGGCTTGCCATGTGTACAGTGCCTGTGCTGCATGGCTGTGCTGCACATGCTCATGTGGTACAGCATGCGGGACAGCAGTGGGTGGTCAGTTGCATGTCACACTATGTATGACTGTGGGCCCCAACCCTCTTCAACAGAAGCACATACCTGGTTCCTCCGTACAGCTGGGGGCTCATGTACCTGCATGGTGCCCACTCTGTGGGCCTGTCCAAGCCGCAGATACATGCACGTCACTTATGGCATGCCCTCTGGCACATTGATGCAGCCCCTGGCACTGTGTGGTAGCCCCCTCATCTACTCCTGGGGATGCCCACCATGGCCACCCCGCAGGCCAACCCTGAGTGTCTCCATGACTCGTGGTGGGCCACAGGGGGATGTGGCCACTCCAACCCATGTTTGCATGGCACACACCTCTGTCATGGCATTGGGCAGTTGCCACACATATGTGCCACATCTGGGTACACACACAGCTGTACATCATGCCCCCTGCTCTAGCACTGGCCTACATAGGTGCAATCTTTGCCATACAACTAGGCACCCCATGCCATCACATGGCATGCCCCTGTGTTCCTGGGCAGTACAGGGCTTGGACTGTCCCTCCCAAGGGAGCCATGGCCCTGTCCATGCTGAACCCTTCCTGCTGCTGGGCCCCTCTGCACTGTGTATGGCTGTGCAGCATTACCAGCTACACAGGCTCCTGTGGCGCAGCAGTCTTCCAGGAGACGTTCTGGAGAATGCAGTGTTGTCCCATCTGCAGGCACCTCTCTGGGCTGAGAGAGGAGGTTGCTCATCTCCAGGCTGAGTTGGCCAGGATTTGTGGGACCTCCTCTTCCATCCAGGGACCACCAGGGCCACTGCCATTGCCTCAGAGGTTGCAAAGAAAAAGGAGCAGTTGGACCACAGTGGGCTCAGGGAGGGTGAGAGTGGTGGAACAGAGGTGCATCCCTCCAGTTGTACCTCTTCACAGTTCCTATGCCATTCTGTCAAAGTGTGGTTCCTCTATGGAGGCACCCACAGTGGAGACCAAGGAGAATGTGGGGAACCTCCACAAGGGAGACTCATAGGAGGGTGGCATGGGACCCCACAGGGGAAGGAAACAACTCCTAGTGGGGGACTCCATTGTTAGGAAGGTAGAACTGGGGGAGGAAGGGGAGAGGGAGGTAAGGTGCCTGCCTGGTGCCATGGCTTGGAGAGACAGGGAGCGAATCCTCAGGATCGCCAAAGAGCAGCTGTACAGGGGAGGGAGCTGGATGTCATTGTCCACCTAGGGACAAATGACCTGGCTAAGAAAGGGATCAGAGCAGTGCAGAAAGAGTTTGTGGAGTTGGGGAGGGGCCTTAGACAAGTAGCACGTATGGTAACCTTCTCGGAGGTGCTGCCTGTCTATGGCGTCGGTGAGGCTAGGGTGCTCCACACCATGGGATTCAATCAATGGTTGAAAAACTGGTTCAGAGCTCAGGGATTTGGCTTCATTGGGGACTGGGGGTCCACCTGGAGTGATGCAGGCCTATACTGGCATGATGGGCTGCATCTATCCAGGAGGGGAACCAGGATCCTAGGTGATAGGTTTAAATGCTGCATTGGCAAGCATTTAAACTAGCCAAGGTGGAGGCACTGGAAAGGAACAGGGAAATCCTAGCTCCCCCAAAAAAGTAAGGGTAGTAAGTGAGGTAAACATCAAGACAGAGATATCAATAGGGAAAAGGGCAAGTGTAAATGGAGAAAGTGACAAAGGCAATAAGGACAGGGATGGGGCAAAAAGGAGTAAGGCCATCAGGAAATGGAGGGTAATGAGTACCAATGCCCATAGTCTGGGCAACAATCTCCCTGAACTGGTGGCCTTGATGGAAGAGGGATGCCTGGATATCGTAGCAGTCACAGAAACATGGTACACAGAGAACAACGACTGGGATGTTAACATACCATGGTACATAACCTACAGGAGAGACAGGAAGGGGAGAAGAGGGGGAGGAGTAGCTCTCTATGTAAAGGAAGGGATAAAAGCAACTGAACAAAAGAGTAAACAGGGAGGAGAGGATGCACTGTGGGTCACCTTAGAGACTGGAAATGGCACCACAATCCTCACAAGGGTTGTATACAGACCCCCATGTCAGGGGGAGGAAATGGACGAGGATATGATAGAAGGCATTCTTAGGATGGCAGAGAAAGGAGAGATACTTTTGATGGGGATCTGAATATGCCAGATGTTAACTGGAGCACATTTGCTGCAGCCACATCCAAGAGTAGGGCCATTCTCGATGCCCTACAGGTGGCATGCCTCAGACAGCTAGTTTCTGAACCCACTCATGAGGGAGCAATCTTAGATCTCATACTCTCAAATGGGGACAGAGAGAGGATCTCAGATCTAGAAGTGGATTGCCATCTGGGAACAAGTGACCATCAAACAGTGTGGTTCACGATAAACTCAGCTACAGAATTAAGCCATACAAAAGTGAGGGTACTGGACTTCAGGAGGGCTGACTTTGGCAAGATGGGAGAGTGCCTTATGTAACCTGTTACCCGGGGTTACTAGAATCCCAGTGAGACCTAGTGGTAGGCAGGAAGGCAGCTTGTGAAACTCCAGTTAAATGGATTTCACACTGTCTCACTCTGTTCTCAGTCTCAGCTGAGACTGAGGGATGACATCATTTTAGAACTGTCGCCAGCTGCATAAGCCACACTGGAATGTTGCAGTTGGAGGTTAGAGTAGAACGTTGGGGAATTTGAAGCCAGTCTGTTCTGTGTGCAGTCTTAGAGAGAGACTGTAGTGCAGCAGAGTGTGTGCAGGCTCTCGGAGCTTTAAGCTCTGTTTCAGAGCTACTTTTTTTAAAGTGTGTGTTTTCCACCTGAAGAGGAACACAGGAGCTGGTAATTGAAGTGGTGGAGACCGCTCTCAATGGTTCAGAGCCCCATCCCTGAGGCAATGGGGGGAAGGTGTCTGCCTGTTTTCCAGGGGAAATCCCCCCTGGGTCCGGCTAAGGGAAAGAAGCTGCCTATCTGAGTTGTACTGATGCACCAGAAGCTCTGTGAGAGACTCCTTGAGGAGGAAATGCCTGTGGGGAGCCTGCAACCAAAGGGTGAGTTCACTCTGAAAAAGGGCCAAGTGTTTTCACCTGAAACAGAAGGAAACTAAAGGGACTGTTAGTGTGGGGTCAGGAAAAGACAGCCAAGTACAGTTGGAAGATGTGGGGATTGGACTGCTTAACTCAGTGGGGGGTCTAGAGTAATGGACAAAGCCACTTATAAGTATATAGTGTATGGTGGAATGCAATTGTGTATGGAAATCCATAGACCACAAAAAGTTGTTCTGCTGCAGTAGTGACGTCCTCACTAACGCAGAATGACTTTTCATTCTGCATTAGTGAGGATGTCATAATACAAGGGGCTACAGCAGATGTCCTGATTTGTCCCTTGCTGTGTGAGCGGGGCACGCGAGTGTGCTGGGCAACGGCAGTTGTGAATCGACGGCCTCGCAGAACTGAGTGAAAATATGGAAAAGTGAGCCTCTTTCTGTCTTTTTTTCGGGCACCATACACTATAAAGAACAATTTATGGTTACCCATACACTACAAGGCTATTCTTTCACCTCGTAGATACAATGCCGACTTGGAGACCTCTCGAGCTTCGCTCTCGAGGTCATTAGTCGGCATTGTATCCACTCGGTGGAAGAATAGCCTTGTAGTGTATGGGTAACCATACACTATTCTATATGTTCAAGGCCAGCACAAAATGAAAAGAAAGAATGTGGGGATTAGACTGCTTAACCTGTTGGGGGTCTAGAGTAACGGACAATGCACTTATTTTTAAGTAGTTCAAGTCCAGCACAAATGGGAAACAAGACAAGTAGATTGAATGTGAAATACATTTAGCAAGAATCTACACAGCAAAGGGCTAAAGGATGAGGTGTTTACAGTTCAGAGAAATGGCCGGGTATGAATTGTGGGAGCGAGAGGTGGGAGACCCCCCATCAGTAGTAACCAAATTCACCTCTACGGATTTGCTGTGAGACACCTTTTGCTTTCCCTCAGGTACTTGGCCCTTGCCTGAGGAAAGTACCCAGACGTGGGATTAAAGAGGAGGATTCCCTGATGGAGCTGAGGTGCTCTTAGGTGGTTTAGGGAGCCACCAGAAAATGTTTCCATGAAGTATCGAAGGTGTCCAAGTGGCTGGCAAGGGAGCCGAGCCAGGGAAAACCCAAAGTAGTGTACAAGTTCGGGCTGTGTAACCCAAAGCAGCATACAAGTTCGGGCTGTGTGCCCAGTGTGTTGTAGAGCCTGAGGGCTAAAGTGATGAGGATGTGTTCTGGTCTCCTTTAATCTGCATTACCAGGAGTGTAGCCCCGTGGGGGTCCATCTATGCTTTGTTTATTCTGTTTGGATGTGAATAAAAGCCACACTCTAGAATCCCACTTCTGGTATTGGACATTACAGTTATTGCTTCCTGTGTTCAGAGTTACTTGGGTGCCCCTGTGCAGAGTAGCCAAACCTAGCCTATGTGCCGAGTGGCCTATTCCTCCCCAAACCCAGCCCACCTGGTAGAGCTGTCAGATACAAACGGCATACCAGCCTGGAGTTACAAAAATGGTTACACCGTTGAGGATTTGGGTTTGGAATTTAGGGAGGAATGTAAGAAAGGTCGCTCAGGCAAGGGGCTAACGTCTTTGCTGTCTGGCAGTGGGTAGCCCAAAAAGCTGAAGCAGGGTTAACTATTGTGCCGCTGTGTGCTGTTATCCATGTGCTGCTGTTAAAATGGCAACTGTTTACCAAGGAGCAGTAAAGCCTGAGAGTGTATGCCCTTGTCCTGCATCAAAATTACAGAGTTTGCCAGCTTTTAAAACTGTTTGTGACAAATAAAAGTGTGGAAAACTGTGGGTAGCAAAAGGAAAATTGTGCCCTAGATGTTGGAAATGCTTTCTTGTGAACTGAGAGACTTACTGTGTTAATGGCCATGAAAAATGGTTGAAATGAGCTCCCGCCGTGGAGTCAGTTGAGAAGAAAAAAAAGTGTGGTTTTGCTGTTTAAATTTGCCTGCTCAACGATTGCCATGAGGAGAAGAACACTCGAGAGGAAAGAAGATCATTTGCATGGCGTCGAGTGATTGGTGAGACTGCAATCAGTCCCACCCCCAAGCCAGCTCTAGACCGACTGGCCAGCATTCGAGAGGGAGAGTGTGTGGAGTGTGCATACTGGCTTGTTAGGAGGAGCGTTGCGGTGACTGAAAGCGCCATAAAAAGTTAAAAAAACTGACTTTTTTGTTTAAATTCAGGCTCAACCTGCATCTCGATCGACTGGACTGTGAGTGTGGTGTTCAGAGGGACAATCAGCAGGACTGCCAACCCGCTTCTTTCCAGAGGCCTCCAATACTGGCTGCAGGCCGTTTTCCATCGCAGCAAACAGCTACTGATAACAGTGAGTACCAACAGAAATAATTGCTCAAACTAAGTGATTTTGCCAAAAGCCAACTGAATCTGTGTGTAGCAATGTATTAGCTTTGCAAAGCAAGGACTGTGTTAAGTTTTCCAGCAAAAGCAAGCCTTTTAAGCCATTGACTGTGAGCATAATTATAGGTTCAGCGTCAGTATAAGTTTTAAGCCATGAGAGAGACTGTGAGTTGTATCAGATATGCAGCAAGAGTTACAGGCAATCCTGTGCTATGAAATACTGAGGCTTTAAGGGACTGTAAGCTAGAGCAATGTCTTCGGCTAGTGAAAAGTCCATGGTAAATCATATAAATGTGCTAGGAAAAAGAACAGTGCAAGTTTGTGCAGTTTGAGCAAAGTTATCAGTAGAGTGTGTAAATCGGATGCGCAGTGGCTTGACCCAATTACAGAATGTTGATGCGTGGGAGTGCTGCTGCCGCCATTACAGGGTGGGGTAGTAATGTAAACACAGCAGCAGAGGAGCCGTTTTGAAAGAGAAAGTTTTCAGTGACATGGGACTTGAAATAACAGTGAGCATTTGTTTGTTTTTTCTCTGCAGTCATGGCCTCAGGACCAGCCTGCTACCCGGATCATGCCCGGGCTGTGGTAGCAGTAGAAGTAAACAAGTTAAGGGAAATTGAGAGATGTTACTATGGAGGACGACTGCCTCCTCCTGTGGTGATTCCTGGATAACCAGTGCAAGTATGTTTGACGTGCTTAAATGCTGGAAGGGACGTCTTCATGGTACCTCACTGTTCTGGGTGCTTAGAGAAATATGGTTTATTTAAAGCACCCAAGATTCGTTTGGCTCCCACATGGACAAAAGTTCAAGAATTTGCAGTTGGCAGCACACAGCACTAGACGGAGCCTGTTGGAGAAGACCCCTCAGGGAAGTGTGGCACAAAGCAAGAGGGTGCAGATTTACAGACAGAACAATGTGCTGATGTTTCAGATTCTGAGTTGCAGAGAGACCTCTCAGGAAGAGGATCAGTAGACCCGTGGAGAGCGGGGCCTAGCCCAAGTCTCATAGGTGAAGACGAGAAGAGGGAGGCCTTTGAATGGGAGGTTTCGACCTCCGCGCCCAGCGAAGAGTGGATAGTCTCAGGAGTGAGGACGACTGCTCACTCCTGGGCACAGATTCTCAGTGAGGAAGAAGAAGAGGGGGAACCTATGTGGCCTTGTGAAAAAGGAACTGGTACACAGCCTCAAGCTCTTGCCTCAGAGGAATGCATGGTAGAGAGTGGTGAAGCCACTGTCCTGGTTGTGCAAGAAGAAGCCAGGGATCCATTTTTTGTTTCTTTGAGAATGCATAGCTGGTAAAACCAGGACTGGCCACCCCCAAGCCAGGCCAGAGGTCTCAGGTTGACCAAAGCTAGTAAAGAGGAAAGACTGGTTCGTAGGAAGGTGAATGAAATCTATGGGATGTCCTTTCTACCTTTCCTCGGAGAGTCTGGGAGGAGATTGAACAAAACAGGAAGTCCTGGATTTGGGCAGAAGCAATGAAATGTGTGCATCCTGGTGCAGACAATCATGTCAAGCACAGAATGTTTCATGACAAATACAGCTAGTGGAAAAGAGGCAGGACACTGTTAATGGACACTGTTCGAATTGTGGATGGAGAGAGACGTGAAACCTTTCACAGTGTGAATTATGAGCGCCCAGATGGGGTAATAATTCAAGCACCTGACCCATTATGCTATTGGCCACAATGCAAAGACCTTCCTGCTAATGTGCCCATGCCTACCAAATGGAAAGCAGAGCAGTGGTAGCCAGTGCTGCCATTCCAGCCATTGCCGTACCTATGTTGTTCCACCAGTATGGACTTCCAGGGCTCAGGTGCCCCACATTCATCAGTTCTACAGTGTACTGACTTTCCAGAATCCATCGACTGGCCCACCAGATGACTTCAGATCCAGAGAGGACGCCAGTCCAGCTGTATCCTGATTCATCACCTGGTAATCGGATGACTTCAGACCAGCTGTTTTTCTTTTTGTTCCTGTTCCAAGGTTCCATCTCCAGAGATGACATCAGCCCAGCAGTTTCCAGATGTGCCCTCCTTTCATTCCCAGAAGATGTCCACCCAGCTGTATCGGAAGAATGCTGCCAGGGAGAGTCTTCGGCTGAGGACCAGGTTTGGTGCCATTTTCGTTCTACAAGGGACTGGTAAGTCCAGACTTTTCTATTCTTATGACATTGCAGTACACACCCTACACTAGCAGACTCCAGATGTTTGAACTGTCCTCAAAGACTCTCCCCTCGGGACTTTGGCCTGCTAGAACTGTGCTTCACCGGACTCTGGCCCAGGAGAAACTCTTTAATGGACTTGCCTTCGGGCACTGTGGTCACTAGATGGGACTTTTAGGGCATTCCATTCCCCAAATATGGTGTATTGTAAATAATGTCATTGTTTTCTACTGTCTTCTAATGTTATGCTGTTTTTCTACTTTTCTAAAAAAAAATATTTTTGCGATTCTCCAGTGTTTTGATGGTAGGGGTTTAGATAGACTGTGTATGCAGATTAGGAGTGTGTGTTGTCTTTCTTTTTTTTCCTTTTTCTTGCAGATGTTCCTGAAGAAGATAGAAGAGACAACAAGAAGAGGAGAAGGGACTCATCGGAGTTCCTCAGTAGTACTTTAGAGTGTAGTGTTTAAAGTAATGTTGTTGTTGTTTTTACTGCGTGTAACTTTTCCTTCCACAGGTATGGTTGTGGGGGAGTGTGGGAGTAATGCATAGGTATGGTATTAGCTCCTGGTGTATGGTTGCATGGTGTCCAGGGTTGGGGAGGTCCCCTGTTTGTTTTGTTTTGGGAAATTTAAGATAGAGGCAGACAGGTTTTCCCTAGAGGGCTAGGGGGAATAGACAGGCTGTGGTCCTGAACGGCCGTAGGGGCCACAGTGCTGATCTATTAGGGCTATGCTCTGGACAGTTCCACCAGAGCCACTAGGTGCCCATAGTTAGCGGGTAGAGTAGAGGCTGATATGTCAGCCAAAGGCCTCTAGGACCTTAGTGTTGCCTACTTGTGCTAGCACGTGGCAGGGGAGAAGGTAGCGCTACCTCCCCGTAGTCAACACATGGGGCGAGATGGCCTAAGCCGGGTGATTAATGACTGCGGGCAATCATTTTCCTGGCCCAGGGTGAGTGCAACCCCCGTTACCCGGGGTTACTTGAATCCCAGTAAGACCTAGTGGTAGGTAGGGAAGGCAGCTTGTGAACTCCAGTTAAATGGATTTCACACTGTCTTACTCCGTTCTCAGTCTCAGCTGAGACTGAGGGATGACATCATTTTAGAACTGTCGCAGCTGCATAAGCCACATTGGAATGTTGCAGTTGGAGGTTAGAGTAGAACGTTGGGGAATTTGAAGCCAGTCTGTGTGCAGTCTTAGAGAGAGACTGTAGTGCAGCAGAGTGTGTGCAGGCTCTCGGAGCTTTAAGCTCTGTTTCAGAGCTACTTTTGCTTAAGGTGTGTGTTTCCACCTGAAGAGGAACACAGGAACTGGTAATTGAAGTGGTGGAGACCGCTCTCAATGGTTCAGAGCCCCATCCCTGAGGGGATGGGGGGAAGGTGTCTGCCTGTTTTCCAGGGGCAACCCCCCTGGTTCCAGCTAAGGGAAAGAAGCTGCCTGTCTGAGTTGTGCTGATGCACCAGAAGCTCTGTGAGAGATTCCTTGAGGAGGAAACGCCTGTGGGGCACCTGCAACCAAAGGGTGAGTGCACTCTGAAAAAGGGCCAAGTGTTTTCACCTGAAACAGAAGGAAACTAAAGGGACTGTTACTGTGGGGTCAGGAAAAGACAGCCAAGTACAGTTAGAAGATGTGGGGATTGGACTGCTTAACTCAGTGGGGGGTCTAGAGTAATGGACAAAGCCACTTATAAGTATGTTCAAGGCCAGCACAAAATGGAAAGAAAGAATGTGGGGATTGGACTGCTTAACCTGTGGGGGGTCTAGAGTAACGGACAATGCACTTATTTTTAAGTATGTTCAAGTCCAGCACAAATGGGAAACAAGACAAGTAGATTGAATGTGAAATACATTTAGCAAGAATCTACACAGCAAAGTGCTAAAAGATAAGGTGTTTACAGTTCAGAGAAATGGCCGGGTATGAATTGTGGGAGCGAGAGGTGGGAGACCCCTTATCAGTAGTTACCAAATTCACCTCTACAGATTTGCTGTGAGACACCTTTTGCTTTCCCTCAGGTACTTGGCCAGTGCCTGAGGAAAGTACCCAGATGTGGGATTAAAGAGGAGGACTCCCTGATGGAGCCGAGGTGCTCTTAGGTGGTTTAGGGAGCCACCAGAAAATGTTTCCATGAAGTATCGAAGGTGTCCAAGTGGCTGGCAAGGGAGCCGAGCCAGGGAAAACCCAAAGTAGTGTACAAGTTTGGGCTGTGTAACCCAAAGCAGCGTACAAGTCCAGGCTGTGTGCCCAGTGTGTTGTAGAACCTGAGGGCTAAAGTGATGAGGATGTGTTCTGGTCTCCTTTAATCTGCATTACCAGGAGTGTAGCCCCATGGGGGTCCATCTATGCTTTGTTTATTCTGTTTGGATGTGAATAAAAGCCACACTCTAGAATCCCACTTCTGGTATTGGACATTACAGTTATTGCTTCCTGTGTTCGGAGTTACTTGGGTGCCCCTGTGCAGAGTAGCCAAACCTAACCTATGTGCCGAGTGGCCTATTCCTCCCTGAACCCAGCCCACCTGGTAGAGTTGTCAGATACAAACGGCATACCAGCCTGGGGTTACACTTAGAAAAGCACTAGCAAGCAGGCTAGAAGGAGGGGGTGGAGCAACAATGGGGAAACATCAAAACTGCCATCACAAAGGCAATAAGCCTTTGTGTCAAGCAAATAAACAAATCAAAACGAAAGAAAAAGTCACTATGGTTCTCAAAAGAGGTGGCGGGGAAAGTCAGGGAGAAAAAGATAGCATTAAGGAAGTATAAGGAAACACAGAAGGAGCAGGACAGAGAGCTGTACCAGTTAAGGCAGAAGGAAGCAGGGAGGGAAGTCAGAATGACATAGACCCAAACTGAAGAAAAGATAGCCAACTCGGTTAAGAAGGGGGATAAAACCTTTTTATAGGTACATCAGGTAGTGCAGAAAGACAAAGGGAGGGATAGTGAGGCTGAACAGAATGGATGGTGGGTGGGCAGGGAGGGACAGTAAAAAAGCAGAGATACTGAATGAATATTTCTGCTCAGTATTCACAAAAGAGGAGGAGGAGGGGAGGTGCCTAATCCAATTAACAGAAGCATTCTTGATAGGGGGGGGTTGATCCCAGTCCTTTCACAGAAGAAAGGGTTCTGAAAGAACTCCTAAAACTGAAGGTGGACAAAGCAATGGGGCCTGACGAAATTTACCCCAGAATTCTAAAATAATTAAGGGGAGACCTTGTGAAACCACTGACTACCCTTTTTAACAAATCATGGGAGGATGGTGTGGTACCTGAGGACTGGAGGAAGGTGGATGTGATTCCCCTTCGCAAAAGTGGGACCAAGACACAGGCAGAAAACTACAGACCTGTCAGTTTGACCTCTGTGGTAGGGAAAGTGATGGAATCACTTCTGAAAGAAAGAACTGTTGAGTACCTAGAGGCCAGTGGGGCACAGGACCCAAGGCAACATGGGTTCACAGCGGGAAGGTCACGTCAGACGAAACTAATTGATTTTTTTGACAGAGTGACCAAAGTAGTAGACCAGGGAGGGGCTGTGGACATGGCCTACCTAGACTTTAGCAAGGCATTTGACACAGTCCCACACAAAATATTAATAGTCAAATTAACCATCCTGGGAGTGGGTCCCAGGGTGGTAGCCTGGGTAAAACATTGGCTGGACAACAGGACACAGAAGACAATTGTAAATGGAGTCAACTCTGAAGAAAGAGGGGTTACTAGTGGGGTACCGCAGGGTTCAGTACTGGGCCCAGTCCTTTTTAATGTCTTTATAAGTGACATTGCAGAGGGTCTGGAAGGAAAAGTATGCCCCTTTGCAGATGACATAAAGATATGCAACAGGGTTGATATAGAAGGAGGCGTGGAAAGGATGAGAAGGGACTTGGCAAGGTTGGAGGAATGGTCAGAAGTATGGCAGCTTGGATTCAATGCAAAGAAGTGCAAAATAATGCACCTGGAAAACAAAAACCCAGGGGAAGATTACACAATGGGGGGGGGAGGTAGTAACAACAACAAAAATAGAAAGGGAACTGGGGGTAATCATATCAGATGACCTTAAGGTTAGCAAGCAATGTGAGAAGGCAGTAGGGAGGGCTGGGGGATACTGGGATGTATAGGGAGAGGCATCAGCAGCAGAAAACAGGAAGTTGTTATCCCTCTGTACAGACAATTGGTGAGACCCCATCTGGAGTACTGCGTCCAGTTCTGGAGACCCCATCTCCTCAAGGACATAGACAGGATAGAGGCAGTCCAGAGGAGGGCAACTAAAATGGTACAGGGTCTGCAAGAGAAGCCATACGAGGAGAGACTAAAGGAGTTTAATATGTATACCCTTGAGGAAGGGAGGGAGAGGGGGCATGATAGAAACTTTAAGTACCTCAATGGAATCAACAAAGTCCAAGAGGGTCTTTCAGAAAAAAGATGTGCAAGAACAAGGGGCACAATTTGAAGATGGGGGGGTGCGTTCAGGGCAGTGTGAGGAAGTATTTTTTCACAGAAAGGGTGGTGGACGTATGGAACAGCCTTCCTGAGGAGGTTGTGCAGTCTAAAACAGTGGCAGAATTCAAGAATACATGGGACAGACATAAGGCAATTCTTGTGGGAGGTAAGAAGAAACAGGCTGTTGTTAACTAGGATCTGCAGCTTATCCTGTAGGTAGGGAAATGGGCAGACTAGGTGGGCCAAGCGGTCCTTATCTGCCGTCAAATTCTATGTTTCTATGTTTACTGGGATGTGGCCCTCAAGCTAAATACAGGAAGGGGAGCTTCTGTGGTGCACTTATGCTTTGCACCAGCCACACACACACACACACACACACACACACACACACACACACACACACACACACAGGCACGCTGCCCCCACACCTAAGCATCGATACATAGCCCACGCATGCATGACACAGTACCTGACCCAGTGGTACACCTACAGGATAATGGACCCAGCACGGCATCTGGACTGCCAGCCACCATGCTGCACTGCAGCTACACTTGATGTGCAACTACTTCTGGTAGGGGTAGGGAATTATTATGAAAGACCAACATTTGCAATACCGAGTGTCAGGATCCCGAGATTGACTGCCTGAAACTTGGAATCCGACACTCGGTAATTGCCGCATTGATTTTTATCCATGTTTTGGGGACTTTACCCCGCACCCCCCACTGGGGCTTTGTCCCCACACCCTCCCTACTTAATATAACAAACTTCGCTGTGGGTACTACTGCGTGCTGATTCTGAGTTTTGGGCAATCAGTCGCGGGATTCTGACACGCAGTATTGCAAGTTTCAGTCTTTCAGAGTGATAACAGGGGTAGTGTATGGTGCTTTACATCAATACCTGACAACATGGAGCATGTGAGTTCTACTGAGTTCACACTAGGCACTGGTACATAGCTGGGGTGTCGGACCACCATGTGCACCCCCACCAGCAGGTGTCCTCGGTACAATGATGCAGAGGTATACATGGCTGTCACAGTGGTCTGGGCACCATAATGCACTTGGCTGTGCACCCTCACCACACTGTCTGTGGGCATTGTGGGACCCTGCAGAGGAATGCCCTGAGCAACTGTTTGTGCAGTGTTACATGCAGAACAACAGCCAAATGGCATCCATATGTTTCCAGATGTGTACGGGTGGTCCACATTCTTGATGCTCCATGACACCCTTCCTAATGGCCATGCCATACATGGTGGTGTGGGCCTGCACAGGATGTCCGAATGCTGCATGGTCCTGTGTCCCTATCCGTGTCTGAGTCATAGTCCCTGGTTCAGTATGCCCACAAGCCCATGTGTGCCTGCAGTAATGCATGGTGCCTGTCATGTTATGATCTGTGGAGTGGTGCATGTGACAGCACCTCCACAGAGGACATGGCCCCTCCACACCCAAACAATGTTTCTGCAGGCATCTGTGTATGCTACTGTAAGTCCCGGCAAGGTAGTGGGCCTATGGCCACAGACTGATATCCGTTCCTGAGGGTGGACCACCACACCATGCTCCCCAACAACACTATGAGAGCCCTGGTCATCTCTGCCTTGGTGTGGCCTACCACCACCTGACCTATGCACCACATGTACTGGGCGGGGGGCCCAGTACCAGGAATCTTGTCCATCATGGCAGTGTGTCACATGTCCATACACAGTGGTGCTGGGTGCCAGGGCACTGTGGTGGATGCCTGTGCCTCATGAGAATGGGGCCCCCCCAAGGTCCCTTAACATTTACCATGGTCTCATGTATGTGGCCCACACCAATATGGACCCTTGCAGTATGTCCCCCATGTACTACATGTCACCTACCTGTCCCACTGGGTTCAGAGGCATCATCCTCTGGTGCTTCTGCCTCCTCAGTCCCGCATCCTCTGGTACCTTGCGAGTCCCCAGTAGTGGTAGGAGTGAACACAGACACTACAATCTGGTCAGGTGCTGCCAGCCTCCACACATAGGTATATGCTGCCTGAAGTGTCTGTGTGGCTGTGTGCCTACATATACCTGTATTCTGCCAGTGTTCACCACACATGGCGACATCGGCCTCTTCTGTAATTTTTCTCAAGTGTCTGGAGGGTGTCCGCCTCCTGCTGGGATAAGTCATCATACCTGTGCTTCAGCTGCTGTATGGTCCTCTGCACCCCTGAGAGGAGCTGTATTTATATTATGATTGCCTTCCAGATACGGTCACTGAACAGAGATGGATGTCTGCTGCTGCGAGGTGGCAGTAGCACTTGCAATCACTGTTCAGTGGAGCTAATTAGGAGGGCTGTCTCCTCCTCAGTAAAATTGAGTGCCCTATTCCTGGCAGCCATGGTGCTTTTCAGAGGTTAGTTGTCTCTTCCCAGAGGAGTGTTCCTGCTTGTCTACTGTTGCTGCACACTGCATGTTGTGGTTGAGGCTAAAATGGCTGAATTCTGCATGCTCACTCAGCACACGTTTTCGGCAGTTTGTGACAGTTTCATCACAGGACACAATTTGCATCACATTTTCACCCATAATTGCTGCAGCTTGCATCCAAAAGCTGCCAGCCCCGGCACCAAGTGGCTCCCCTTTTGCATCTATCTGTTCTTGGGACTGCCACCCAGTGCATGCCTGTACCCCAGGTATGGCCTCTATAGTCATCTACACCTGGCCAGGCCATGTGGCAGCCACCTGTGGCCCCTCCATACCTGCCACTCCACTACAGTCATTTACATTCCACTGTTCCCCCTGACTACATTCTGCCACCTGGGATATGGGCACGCTTAGACCCTTGCCGGCGTTCACCTATCTGTCAAGTCTCCTGTACATAGGCTGCCATGGCCAACAAATCTGTGTTTACTGTGTTGGTCACAACACCACTATGATAGTGGCACACAGGCATGCAGGTTGGGTATGGGGTGTAGCTGGAGTGCCCCACATGTGTTACAACAGCTTCACACCACCACCTCCTCTTCTTTCTGCCACCACGAAGGTCTGAGCAGGTGCTATGTAACGCATGGTGGAACATTTTTGTTCAGGTTGGTGGCCTGCCTGATCATGAACGCTGATGGCAGGGGACAGAATGTGCCACCATGGGGACCGATGCTGCCAGGTCCCATGCTGCACTGACCATGACCATGAGTACCCACAGCTCACATGGCCAGCATGCAAGTCAACCCCCCCACTCTTGGGCTTCTTCCCCCTTGATGTGGCCCCGCCTATGTTTCATGCATATAACAAAGCCTCGTGGGTTCCCTCCCCACCTGCAATGTGCTCCCCTGTTGCAGCCATGTATGCATCCAGGATTTCTACTGTCACAATGTAAGTGCCCCTATCCCTTGTCACCTGCCTGCCATGCTTTCACCCAGCTGCTGCCATTCCCATATGCTGCATGTTATGACCCCCCGTATCACCTGCCCATCTGGTTGAACCTGTCGGCTTCCTGGTGCTGTCACACAGGCAACAGGCATGGGTCCTGCTTCAGTGCCACCACTGCCTGTAGGACATCCCAGGCAACTGACCAGAATTGTGCTTTGTATGCATGAAAAAGATTTGTATGGGTCATGTTGTGCATGCTGACTCCTTGTTCTGGTGCAGACATCTAGCATTGCATGCTGATACACCCCCAGGCTCTGCAGCACATGCTGGTGAGCCCCTGTGGTCATGTGAGTGCATTAATATTGTATATGTGCGCTGCACAGCCTGTGGCCCGTGATAGGTAGATATATAAAAGTTGTCAGCAGATAAAAACCGCTGGGCCCATCTAGCCTGCCCATTTTTTCTACCTTTAACTTACGCTGCAGACTAGTTGATCTGTGTCTTTCTTACTCTTCTCTTTTTCTAGGGTTACCTTGTGTGTGTCCTATCCATTTTTCAATTCCTCCACTATTTTTGCCCCTACCGCCCCTACAGGAAGGCTGTTCCAAGCATCCATCACCCTCTCTGTAAAGAAACACTTCCTCACATTACCCCTGATTCTTCCTCTCTCTAACTTCAGCTCATGTCCCCTAGTTCTTGTCCATCTTCTTTTCTGAAAAATGCTACCTTCCTGTACCTTATTGATCCCTTAAAGGTATTTATACGTTTCTATTATGTCCCCTTCCCTCTCTCTTTTCATCTCTAGAAAATACATATTGAGGTCTTTCAGCCTCTCTTCATATGACTTCTTGTGCAGCTCCAGTAGCATTTTTGTAGCCCTTCTTTGGACTGCCTCTACTCTGTCTATGTCCTTCCTGAGATGCAGCCTCCAAAATTGGACACTGTACTCCAGATGATGTCTCACCAATGATCTGTATAGTGGCATCATTACCTCTTTTTTTCTGCTTGTGATGCCTCTCCCTATGGACCCCAAGATCCTGCTGGCCCTTCTCACACTATCCATCCACCTTTAAGTCCTCAGATGTAATTAGTCCTAGATCCCTCTCCTGTTTGTTGTCTGACAGTAGCCCCCCCCCCCCAACACTGAGTACTCCTGTCTCGGGTTCCCACCCTGGATCTGACTCTCAGGCTGTTCAATTTGTTTATTAGCCTTTTATGCATGACAGTATTGAAGGCCTTTTTAAAATCCAGGTAGGCAACATCTACCGCCCCTCCCTGATCTTCCACTGCACAGCATACATCCAGCAGGGCATGCCAGTGTGCCACTGGCTAGTATTTGTGGCTTCATTGTGTTGAGTGCTACCTGTCAGTGTTGCATCATGGTGGCAGAACTGCTGCTCATGTGAAATGGCTCCTCACTAGATGGGCTCTTGCTGCATGTCCAGCCAGCGCACTCCTTGTCCTTGGTGTCACCTGCACGGGTCTGCCATCATGCTGCTCATCCTCTCCAGAGTCATGACCCTCCCTCTGTTGGATGTCTACATTTGGCATGGTAATATAGCACACTACAGCAGTGTTGTGCAGTATGCAACATGCCAGAAATATTTTACATGCCATGCTCGGTGTGTACTGCAGTGCCCACTCAGATGTGTCGAGACATTGGAAGTGCATTTTGAGGAGTTCAAAGGTCCTTTTAGTTACCGACTGTGCAGATGTCAGTGCTTAATTGTAACGCATCTCAGCCTCTATCTGTGGATGCCTCAGTGGTGTCATGAGCAATGGTAGCTGTGTGTAGCCTCTGTCACTTGTGGACATCGAATACCTTGGTTACCAATGTTGTTCCATGTGTACCTGATAATCCCTGTTGGGATGAGCTGGGTCCTTGCCAGGGACTTGGTCCTCCACAAGACTGGCAGTCCTGCCAGTGATGCCCCATTCCCATCACAATCATCCATGCCCACCCCTGTGTCCCACCCCACATCTGCCACATACCACACATGGTAACTGTGGCTCACCAACAGCTTCCTCCATGTAGGTTGGCCAAGCACAGTGCACACAGGTGACTTCCCCATGTCATTGCACCATGCACATTACGATGTCGAATGCAGTGTGCACATGGCTCATATCCTGCTCACTCATGTGGGATGCTGTCTACACAGGTTGGTCTGTGTAGACACCTTGTTTGCATCCTTCAAAGCACATACTGTACTGGTGTGTGACAGTTACACCTACCTATCAGCCATCCTCCTTGTATGTGTCCCCATTCAAAGGTGTCACAAAGGCCATTGTGATGAAATATGTAGGTATCATGGCAAGACTCAGGGTACTGGGGGACCACCTCTAGGATGCGGCACTGACTGTCACATACCACCTGCATATTCATGGAATGGAAGCCTTTCATATTGATATATGCCTCTTTCTCTGCTGCTGGAGCTCTTATGGCAATGTTTGTATAGTCAGTGGCACCCAATACCAATGCAAATCGTGCACTAGTATAGAATCCCTGCTTCACAGCATGCTGGCTCTGGGTATCCATTGGAAAGCTGATGTACCTCTGTGTCTGGTGTAACAGTGCTCCCAGAAATTGCCTGAGGCACCTAGACACAGAGGCCTGGGATATGTCCACTGTGTTGCCAATTGAGGTCTGGAAGCTTCCCATTACTAGGAAGCACAGTGCTGTGCTTACCTTCATGTCCGTAGATACTGGGTGACCTCTTTGTGTTTTACTCTGCAGGCCTCCGCTCAGCTCCTGACACAACTTCGTTATGGCAGCCTTATTTAGATGGTAGTGTGCTATGCACTGCCTCTCTGTCAGGTCCTGGTATGATGTCCCGACTTATGCTGCATGTGTCCTGGTGGGTCTCTGTTGCCATTGTGGCATGCCATTCCCCTGGACCCTGCCATCCTGTTGATGGACTCAGCTCCACCTTGCCCTCACCAACCTGATGCCCAGTAGGGCCACTGACCTGGTCATATTGCTTTGTCACCCCCTGATCCCACAGTGCAGCCTCACAAGTGACTCACTTCTGCCTGCCTGCTGTGGCCCTATTTATATGCTGTAATGCCAGTTTGACCAACTCCACCTTGTTCTAATAGGTGTGTGTAATCTTCAATGCAGTTGTCATTGCTTCCACCTTTAAGAATAAAAAAAGGGGATGTTGCATCATTTTATTGATGCAAGCCCTGGTTTGACATGGCATATCAAATTTTTTGCTGCAAGTTTGACACAAAGATGCTTTGGCACAAATGGATACCCCCATTTGATGCAAGGTGCATACCTGAATCGATTTTAACACAAAATTTGATGCAATCCGCAGATTGCACAGATTGCATCGCATTATCTTGACAAAAGGCCCATGCATCATTTTCGGCCTTTTGTGAATCCAGCCCATGTTAACTTGTACCTCTTAGCCTATCAGGATGCAGAAAACTCCCCACCAATTTTATAATTTCATTTAATGTCTTATAACTTTAACCATCTACTTAAATTTTAAGTAAATATATGCTACACTTTTCCCCAAAAAGTACTGGCACTGAAAAAAGTAGTCCCAGTTATTTGAGGATTATTACTCAGAACAGACCCATGGAAGGCCTACAGTATACACTTTTTGATTTTGTGTGTGCTTGTGTTCATTTTTTGTCTGTGTCTGTTTCTTTCTTTCTCTGTGTGGCTCCACTTGTGTGTGACTCTGTATTTGTAATGTGTATGTTTCTGTGTGTTTGTCAAATGCTTGCTGTGCATGTGTGTAGGCTATATCCAACTTTTGCTTTGTATAAAGAATATCAGTAAGCTTAAAAAAGGCTGGAACACAAAAGAAATGGCATTTCATGAGAAAAACATAAACCAAAGGCCAATTGTGTCAGCATAGGGTGGGAGCAATAATGAAGCAGATGAATTCAAGTGGAAGAAAAGCTTTCAGATGTTCAGGGAGCAGGATGTGATGCACAGGACAATGGCTAAGTCATTTAAATATTGATTGTTCTAAAGAATCCGTGCATATGCACAACAAATTCTAGCGGGATGTGCCTGTTAGGAACCTCTGCTGTTAGAATTTCTGTTTAGGTCAGAATAAGGAAGTTTATTTACATCAGAAAAAGATGAGTTCTTTCCCTATGGCCATTCACTGATACCACATATGTTATAGTAATGAGAGCTGGCCACATCTGGAAATACTTCTGTAAATAATCATCAAACACACTTCAGGGCATATTTCATACATGCTCTGCATTTCTGGTCCCATTATTATCATCGCTAAGGACATTTTCTTGAAAATAGGCTATTTAACCCTTAAGAAGCCAGAACCCTCCATTTCTGACGTCAAAATCTGTTGCTACGGAAATAATTATGATATATTTAGGGATGTGACTTTGTCATGAAACTGAAGGATTCCATAATGTTTGACATTTTAAGAGGAAAATCCGAGGAGGGCCAGCTATGATAATTACAGGAGCATTTTCAGCATCTATTTCAGGTATAGGATTCTCTTGGTGTATTGCCCCTGCTAGGGGTACAGGAGTTTCTATAGGAATTTGCAGACTTCATTGTCACACTGGCTTTGGACTCCCCCAACTTAATTTTGCTAGTGGACTTCAGTGCCTGAGTTGACAATGAAGAGTTGCAATTTTCTTAGGAGTTCTTCTAGTTAATTAATTAATTGGGCCTCACACAGGTACAGTAAATATCTCTGCAAGCCATGAAATTGGCCACACTTTGGACCTTGTCTTTTCTCTGAGACTAAACATCTGGGATATCAGGGCTGATCTGGTCAGTTGGTCAGATCCCCTCACCATACAGTTTCTTGCAGAGATCTCCAGACTTTTACCACCTAAGGAGATGGTCCAGTACCAACCTTAAAGAAATCTTGAGCCAGAAAGGCAGTGTTAGACATCTCAGGCATAGCATCACCTTGTGAAGGAGGCACAGTAGTGGCCATTGATGACTATAATATGGCCATTATGATGGCTCTGGACTCTTTTGCTCAGGTTCTTGTCTACCTGCTGCCGCAGCTCATCATTATGCAATGGTGGGCTGAGCATGATGTAGGCAGTAGAGTGGAGGTTGGAGTGCTCCTGGAAGTGGTTTGGCTCACTGGGGGGACAGGTTGGGACTGAGGGCCCATTATAAGTACTATCAGAGGGCAATCTTCCTGAAAAAGGTGGTGTTCTGTCATGAGCAATTGCCACTGGTAAGAATAGACCAGCTTGACTCTTCTGTACTGTGGACAGGCTAGTTTTTCCTCCCTTTGTACAGTGCAGAGATGATTTATCCACAGAAAGGTGCAAGGAATTCAGTCAATTCTTCCTGTACAGGGTGTCCTCTATTATCCATCAATCAATCAATCAGTTTTATTTATAAAAAGGCGCCTTTCTAAAACCAAGGCACCAATACAATAAAGTATATAAAACCACATAATAAATAACCACATCAATCAACAAAAGCCAGGTTAAAAAGATAAGTTTTTAAAGCAGTTGTAAAACTCTGAACGATCAGGCAATCTTGTACCCACTGAGGCAGAGAGTTCCACAGGGACGGAGCAACAAAGCTAAATGCCCTTGCTCCCGATGTCTGCAAACATACCCTGGGAACCTCCAGCAATCCCTCATCAGTGGATCGGAGAGGACGGGAGGGACAGTAGGGACAGAGGAAATCTTTCAGGTAGCTCGGTCCCTGGTCATGTAGGGCCTTAATGTTAGCAAAGCAACCTTAAAGGTGATCCGCCACTTAATCGGCAGCCAGTGCAGACTGCGGAGCACAGGCGTTATATGACTGGCTCTTGAAACACCAGTCAACAGCCTGGCAGCTGCGTTCTGCACCAGCTGCAAGCAGCGGATATCAACCCCCGACAGCCCTAGGTAAAGGGCATTGCAGTAGTCAAGGCCGGAGGTAACGAAGGCGTGAACCAACGTTGGAAGATCATCGGGAGGAACCAAATGTTTCACCCGGGCGATATTTCTCAGATGGTAAAAAGAGGTTTTAACAACTACTGACACTTGTAATTTCAAGGTGAAACAGTCATCAAACAAAATGCCCAGGTTCCGTACACGGTCTGAGATGGCTAGCTGGACACCTCCAAGCTATAAGCCCGAAGGTGAACCTGCCAGCACACCCACCTCACGATGGCCTGGATTCACAACCAGCACCTCAGTTTTATCAGGGTTCAACCTCAGCCAGCTCAAGTTCATCCAGGCCTGGATTTCAGTTAGACAGCTGTTAAGCACCGAGACAGCATCATCTTGTTCAGGGACAAAAGACATGTATAGCTGAGTATCATCTGCATAGCAGTGGAAACTCAAGCCATACCATCTAATAAATTGCTCCTAATGGCAGCATATACACTGCAAACAACATGGGTGCTAAAATGGATCCCTGTGGAACCCCACAGGGCAGGGAGAATGGAGCTGAGGTACAAACCCCAGACACCACTCTCTGAGTCCTACCCATGAGGTAAGATTGAAACCATCTGAGGACAGTCCCCGACAGTCCACCGATAAGCCACAGGCGATCCAAAAGAACACCACGGTCCACAGTATCAAATGCTGCAGAGAGATCAAGAAGGACCAGAATGAAATGGGTCCTTCAATCTCTCACTATCAGGAGGTCATTTAGTACCTGAACAAGAGCCGTCTCTGTACTATGTCTCTTCCTGAAACCGGACTGGAGAGAATCATAGATATTGTGGCTGGTCAAATGGTCCTCCAGCTGTAAAGCCACTACCTTCTCGATAACCTTACCCAAAAAGGGAAGGTTAGAGACCGGCCTGTAGTTTGTAAGACAGTCAGGATCCAAGGAGGGTTTCTTAAGAAGGAGCCATACCACGGCCTCCTTAAGGGGAGCTGGAAAAATTCCCTTCTCCAAGGATAACCAGACTATCTCAGCAAGGACCGGGCCGATGACATCGACGCAGCCAACAAGCAAGCACGTCAGGCCTGGATTCAAACTACAGCTGGTAGGACGTAAAGTCTGGATAACCATCACAATATCATTGATTGTAGGTTGGCCAAAGTTGCACCACTCAAACTGGGCATCTGACATCTCCTGCCAACCACTGCTACTCCCTAGAGAAAGGATCAGGCGGATATCGGACCTGATCGTGGCAACCTTATCCATGAAGAATCAAGCAATCTCCCCACACTGCTCTTGTGAAAAAGCATTTCTGGGCTGAAGACAGAGTGGATTGCACAATCTGTCCACAGTCCGGAAAAGCTGAGCTGATCGATTCTGCGCGGCAGCAATCTCCCTGGACAGGAATTCTGCCTTCTTATGGGAGATTGTTGATTGATAGACCAAATAATGGTCCATCAAACTAAGCCTGTCACATACCAGGCTGGACCTCCGCCATCGCCTCTCTAGCCTTCGTCCAACTCTCCTCAACTCCCTCAGGTCCTCATCAAACCATGGAGACCTAGGGTGAAGGGAGAGTGGACGAACATGAACAGGAGCAATGGAATCCAGGGCCTCTGTCACCGCCCTATTATAGGCAAGTACAAGATCCCCTGGATCCACGCATTCCCTTTGCATGCCCGATAGGTCAAGCACCGCCATCAAGCCATCTGGGAATACACCCCTCAAAGTGCGATACTCGACCATCTCCATAGGGGCAGGCCTCTTAGGGGGGGCCTCAAAACTGAAGCTGATGGTATGATGATCTGACCATATGTGGAATATCTTTGGGTGGCTGATCAGGAGTGTTTAGTGTTGGGGACAAGAGGGACAGGGGATCTCTGATGCCCTGGAGAAAGTTTCAACTGGTCTTAGTGGAAAGGTTGCTAGGTGATCTGCAGACATGCTGCATGTTCTGTGAGGATGACCCGGACCTTTGTGGAAGTTGTTGGATTGCCAGGAGTCTGTGGGTCTGGTGTTTGACAGCACTGACTAGTGTTCCTTTATGGGTGGGAGATTCCCACTAGCTCTTAAGAAACCGGGGGTGAAATCCATCCTAAGGAAACAATTGTTGAACCCAGACATAATAACGATTAAAGATCAGTCTCAATCCTTCCCTTCTTTGGGAAGAATATAGAGAAGGTGATTGGCAGCAAAGCTCGAGTGGCTTGTCTTGAGAAATTTGACATCAATGAACCATACCAGTCTGGCTTCAGGCCTCAGCACAGCATGGAGACTGTGTTTGCCAAGGTATTTAAAAACCTGCTTTAGTGAGGGATAGAAGGGAATGCTCAACTATTGTTCTGCTCGACCACTCATCGGCATTTGATACTCTGGATCATGGGGTTTTGATGGTTTTCCTGTAAGACTATGGGAGACTCACTAGAACAGCCTTGATATGGTTTGAGCCATCTTTGTCTGGCAGGTCACAAGGGATTTGTTTCCCATCTCATCCTGCTTTGGTCAGCTATGGGATTCTCCAGGGTTCAATTCTGTCCCCCATGTTATTTGCAGTATACACGTTGCCTCTGGGAAGGGTCATTAGATGGAATGATGTGAGTTTTCATTGCTATGCTGGTGTCACTCATCTGTACCAGCCATTTATACTGAGCACTTGTGAAGCAATCTCCATGCTGAGCCAGTGCCTACAAGAAATTTTAAACTGACAGGCCTTCCGCTAGCTGATACTTAATTTGAGCAACATAGAATTGTTGCTGGTTGAACCAGAACCTCATGGGTCAACAAGGATGGGTGGGGTGCCAACTTTGCCATTTCTAAATTGTATTACTCTGTTAGTCATGGATAGGGTAAAGAAACTAGGAGTCACTGTGGACTTCAAGCTGATATTGCAACACCATTTGGCAGGTGTAGTTTGCACTGTGTTTTTCCATTTATGAAATATTTCCCAAGTTAAACCCTGTCTTGTGCATGAGAACCTATAGTGACCATCGTACATGCCTTCCTTACCTCAATGCTGAACTACAGCTATGCTTTACACTATAGGTTGTCTGGAAAGGTGGTGCATCATCTGTAGCTGGTGCAGAATGCTGTAGCCAGATTAGTCACAGGGGCTAAATGCACAGACCATATTTCACCTGTGCTGTGCAGCCTGCACTGGCTACCTCTTAGGTGGTACACCACTTTCTAGAAGGCTTTGTTAATTACAAAACCTTGCACTGACTGAGTCCAGGCTATTATAAAGATCTGTTGTCCTTTTATGTCCCTATTTGCCCCCTCCAATCCTCCGAAGAGAATCTTTCTGTCATACTGAGGTCTTGTCTTAAGCAATCAGGAAATAGAACTTTCTCAGTGGTGACCTCTATTATTGGGAACTCCTTGCCATACCTTCTTCGAAGTTTGCCCTCGGCGGAGGCAATTATAGAGGTGCTGAACTCCTTTCTCTTTACACAAGCGTTTGGTACCCAATGAATCTGTAAAGTTTGAATGGATGGGAACTTTGTTTTAACAGGCTGTTGCTATTTATTTACTTTAATAGTGAATTAATTATTATCTCTACTTTTTTTTTATCTACCATAGTTATTTGTTTTCTTTTCTGTAGATGCACTATTCTCTTTAAAGCACCCAGAGCCCTAGGAATAAGGCACCAAATACAAAAAATTGTCTTACCTTTTGATCAGTTGTTTCAGGCTCTGTGAGTGAGAGCTGCATCTCAGGCCAGTGGGGCTATCATTACTTGATTTTTTGTGCTGCTGCTGGATTTTGGCACTGATTTGTGTGGCGGCATCATTTGGAAACTGGTCCCTGCTCCAGTCAGGAGCTTGCTTGAAATAGGGGGAATGGCTGTTTGTGGAGCACATTTCAAAACAGCACTCAAGATCACTGAGTAAACTGGCCTGGTGGCGCTGAGGGTTGAGGCGCTGGACGCCACACCTCACACCATGCCGGTGACTCTGGTTTGGGAATGGACTCGGGAGCTGGAGGTCGGTTGGGGAGGAGAAGGATTGAGCATCTGTCTGACTGCTCTTCTGTCCTGGGAGGGAGGGGGATCTATGTCCCCCAGTGCTAGTGACTCCCAGTGGAGACTGGGGGCACAGCAGCTGGGGACCACATATCTGGGGGTGACGTCAGGCGGCCGTCCTGTGGCATGGGTAGTATTGTCCATGTCTTGCACTAGGTGGCATTCCACGTTCTGCAATGGGGGAGGGAACGAACAAAGGAAAATCCCTGGTGATGAGGAGGCAAAGGAGGAGCCCTGTGACCATGCTCAATGCCGTCCCGAACCCGATATGGCTCTCCATGGTCCCTGCCTCTCTCAATGGGCCTAGGGGAGAGGGGGGACCCATCATACCCTATTTCCCAGTTGGGCAAGGGTTCAGGTGGGCGGTGGAGGCATGAGACCTCACGGGTCCTCTGAAGAGATGCCTCAGAGCCAGCGTAAGGAGGAAAAAGAGTCTACAAAAAAAAAGATCACTGAGTAAATCAGCTGTTTTAGGTTCTGTGACTAAGAGCTATATCTCAGGCCAATCAGGCCATTATTACCAGATTTTCCATGCTGGTGTTGGACTTCATGATTGATTTGTGTGGCAGCCTCATCTGGAAGCTGATCCCTGCTCCAACAGAAAGCTTGCCTTAATGAAGGAAGGGGACATGGCTAATTAAGCAATATACCATGAGAGGATGTTGGTGATGCTAGGATTTACCCACACCCTGGGGTGTTGTTCGGTCACGAGACATAGCCGAGTGACCAACAACACCCCAGGGGTGGGTAAATCCTGGCATCACCAACGCCGACGAGTGGGATATTGCTATTATACAATGTTTATATTTTTGTTTAGTAATTTTTTTTATTTTTAGTAATTTTTTTTAAATTTAAATAGGAGAAATAGATAAAGCGTTAGTATGCCACAGAAAATAGTGCATTACGCTGTGATCTATTTGATGGGATAGCACGGTGTGGCTTCAAGCAGGAGTCTGGTTTATGGTGAGAATGGTGCCAAGAGTAGAAGATGCGCTGAGTTTTATTGTGGTTGAATTCTGTGACTGCTGTTTTGGAGTGTGCTCAGCATTTGTTGTAGGTCAGGTTCATTCATTAATTTAAAGAAGCTGTACTTTTTGTGTGTTTTTTTTTTAATTGAAAGTTGTGGTTTGCTAGCGTGGTGTCACTTTGAGCAGGAGGAGTCTAGTCTTGTGGTGAGAACGGCACAGAGAGTGGAAGACATGCTGACTTTAGATGTGGAGTTCATGAGTGCTGTTTTCCAGTGTGCTGAGCATTTGTTGTAGCTCCTTTTCCTTAGTTAATTCAAAGGAGCTATACATTTTTCATATTTTTTTTTTTTTTTTATTGAAACTTGCGGCTTGGTTTGAGAGGGAGTGTGAGTTACCGAGCGATTAAGTTGACGGCTGCTGTTTACTGAAATGGGACCTGCAGTGATTTTTGGGTGGGTGATACGTCAAGGGCTGCCTGGCACTTCTTCCCGTGGGGTGATCGTAGCTTTTACAATGGGAGAGGAGTGCCAGGTAGCCAATGAGAGTACAGGATTTGTGCTTGATTTTAACGCCCATTGTATAATTTCTAATTTAGTATTTTAACTGCTGCACTCTAATGATCCTCAGCTGTGGTCCATAGCTAAAGGGCCAGAGCTTAATTCATCACACTGGGGGTGTCAGCAAAGATGTCAAATGGATCTGGACTGTGTAGTATGGTACGGGCTGCACGCCCATTGGCTCACACTGTGGACTAATGGGCGTACAGACCTACTGTATGGTGTCAGTCGGCAGGCGGCAGGGTGGTAAGCGGGTGGGAAGTTGCACCTGCCGCTGACCCGGGGAGCGGGTGGTGGGGCTCAGTGGGTGGTGGGAGGGGTACCGCTAGACCACCAGGGTTGGATTGGTGTGGCATTAGTTTTTACTGACGCCTGCGATCGGGCTGTGAGCGGTCCACTGACCACCAGGGTATAGGACAACTTATCTTACAACATATGTCCGCGATCGGGCTGAGAGTGGTCCACTGGACCACCAGGAATATAGGAAAAATTTTCTTACAACAAATGCCCACGATCGGGCTGCGAGCAGTCTACTGGACCACCAGGGATACAGGACAAATTTTCTTACAACATATGCCTGTGATCAGGCTGCGAGCGGTCCACCGGACCACCAGGGATATAGGACTAATAATACTGCAACATATGCCCGCGATCGGGCTGCAAGTGGTCCACTCAACCACCAGGTATATAGGACTATCCTATTTCTCTGTATGCCTGCGATCGGGCATGAGGGGGGTGCCGCCACGAAGGTGCAGCCGGAGCTCAGGTGGCCACCCACAGGTGGCAGCTGACGTGTTGCACCCTGCAATATGGCAGCTCACCTGTGGGTGGCCAGCTGTTGCTCCTTTTTTTTTTGGCTCACCTGTGTGCAGCGCAGGTAGGGGTTGCACAGCCATGGGCTCAGCACATCCGGGCTGAATATCGGGATGTGCGGAGTATGCATGGACACGGCCCCCCCTACCTGCGCTGCATACATTACTGATGCGTTCCGGCGCATCGGGATTTGTGCCAGGCTCAATCCCCATTTGAATATCGCGCCAGGGCACATCAGTGGGTTGCACATGGTGCAACTGTGTTGCACCATGTGCAACCCTTCTGAATATCCCGCCCACAATTTTTTTTTTTTACTCAACACTGTTTCTCCTCTAGTTAGTTAATTTTTGCCTTAGGGTGTAGTTCTGATATAAATTTCTCAAACTGTACTTCATTTTATAATTTTGTGTAATCTTATACTTTCCAGTTTTGTATCTTTTTATTTCATTGTTACTTTGTACCCTTTGTTTCCTCTCCCTCAGGTCACACCTAGAAATGAGTCTTGGCTCAGTGTGTCTTTCCTGGTTACCAGAAGTAATTAAATAAATACATTAATAAATCTGATATCGTCACCTTCCTCAACTTTCTTAAAGATTTTCAGGTCATGATAATACCACAAATGCCTGTGCATCACATTATCCTATCATCTGTGCAACATACCCATTATCCTCTGTCTTAGGGAGACAGATTCAGTGTTGCTCCTCATCCTTGGTCTCCCATACTGTTGTACAACAATCTTCCACTGGGTCATCTCACAGCCATGACTTTTAAAGGTTTTTATATGTTTCCATGACCTGTGCCATTTTTACAATACCAGCAAGAGAACAAGCAGCAGGATCCCATCCTGAGTGGGCAAAGATCCAAATTTCATGCAAATGCCATTGGTGATGGCTAATGAAAAAGAAAGGAAATTTTGTAAATGCAGAAAATATATAAAGTCAAAATGTGTCTCACACTATTATGTTTTTCAAAGTTCTCTCAGAGATGCTAGAGTCCCTCATTAACATGTTGCTAAAAAAATCTGTTCGTATGCTCAGAACATTCTCTCATTAGAGAAAATGTAAAACAACAAAGGGTAAAAATTAAAGAAAAAATGTTTGAGACTTTAAAAATACATTTCTATATGTGAAAGGCTTCTTGTTTCAAATGTTCAAAACTGGAAAGCACTGTGTAAGAACTTGTAAACATTTATGCAAAAGTAAGGATTCACAATATCACATCTTTAACAGTACACAGTCCCTTTTCAGAGGCCCAACTAAACTTAATTTTCTAGTGTCCACAGTTAAGGAAAAAATGCTGATTAATTATTACTTGTGGAGTTTTGTTAAATGAAATGAATAAAACTGATTTGATTTTTTGCAGATCTGTTTTCAGTAGTTTAAATAATGAATTAGGCAAATTTATAAGAGTGTCTCCTGTTATTATAGGAAACTACTTATATGAACATATTTGGTATGTTCTTAGGCAGGATAAGGTAAAGAGGATTCATAGTATGCATTCTAAAAAAACATATTTATTACAAAAAGGAACAATTCCTACCTTACCTAATTCCTTTTTTCCAAGCAGTGTATACACTGTATATCAATCTATTTCCTCTCTTTTCTTGTATTATTTTGCTATAAATCAACATTTTCTGAAAGTAGGTTGTTGTAGATTACAGTTTAGATACATAATTTTATTCCATATGTTAATATGTAAAGGAAACATTAATGTACACTGTTACAAAGCCCATAAAAAGCTCTTTCAAATGTGGTATTGGGCTCACCTGTTGCTGGAACCAGACCAGAGATACAGATGACTGAGTGTCCAATAGTAATACTACACTGAAGCCTTTTTATGTTGCTTGCACGCATGTGCAAGAAACATAGTGCCATCATCGGAGATTTCAGAGGTGTGTCACCTCCTCCTCCAATTCAGGCAGTATGCTGGCAGGCGCGGCCCCTGTAAGCCAATGCATTTTGGAGCTGTCTATGACACGCTCCAAATGCAGTAGCATACAGTTGAAAGGAGGCTATGCTTCAGTGAGCAGAGATAAGACCCCACTGAGCGTAGCTCCCCCACGCAGGCGGCGCACCCTGCACCTACCGCGTAGCCGACGGGTGCCCAATCCCAGCCGGGTTGAGCTGCTGTCATCGCCGCCCCGCCCAGTTAAAGCACGCTGGGAGCCCACCCAGCGTGGCAATGAAGTTCTTTTGCCGACGGGGTGCCCAATCTCCGCCGGCTGAACGCCTCTGTCGCTCTTGTGCCACGCTAGAGCCCACTCAGCGTGGCAAACAATCCCACGACGCTTTTTTTTTCGCTTTAACCTGAAAACGAACAGTCCCGCGGAGCGCCTCCCCACCCTCCCACAACCCGCACCCACCCACTGTGCACCCAGCCTCCCCACGCCCTCACCCATATTTCATTCGACTCGCGCGACGATCTTCGGTGACCGGGAACACGCCTGCACTTTTCAAAGCCTACCACGAACTGAGGAAATGCCCGGTAAGCTGTATAATGGCTAGATAGGGGTTTCAACTTTGTTGCATATCTCAGGCATTTTTGGAATTTTTGCACCAAATTTTCAACATGGGGTTTTTGGGACCCTTCTCATGAATGATGTCACTGTCATGGCGTTATTCGGGCCGAAGGGTGATTTCGCGCAGTGACTGCGAAATCACCCTTGGGCCTGAATAACACCATGACAGTGACATCATTCATGAGAAGGGGTCTCAAAAACCCCATGTTGAAAATTTGTGCAAAATTCCAAAAATGACTGTTTTACGAGCTCAGGCAGTTCCCACGCAGGCTCAGTGTGTTCGCGAATTTCATTATTTTCACTCCAGATTTTCAACATTGCCATTTTACCACACCTTCTTATGAGTAGTCACAGCTGTCATTTTCACATCTCACCTAAAATGTGTTTCTGCCCAGGTAGCGCAGAATGGCGCAGTCGGTGTGCGAAATCAATGTACGGGACAAATTAAGAAAATCACAGTGACACTGTTCATGAGCAGAGGTCTTAAAATGGCTATGTTGAAAATTTGGTGAAAAAATTCCTAAACATGACTGTTTTACGAGCGTTGCTGCAGTTCCTACGCAGGCTCATAAGTTCGCCAATTTTCAATATTTTCACTCTAGATTTTCAACATTGCCATTTTACCACACCTTCTTATGAGCAGTACAGCTGTCATTTTTACATCCTGCCCAAAATGTGTTTACGCCCATGTAGCGCACAATGGCGCAGTCGGTGTGCAAACTCAATGTGTGGGACACATTAACAAAATCACAGTGACACTGTTCATGAGCAGAGGTCTCAAAATGGCTATGTTGAAAATTTGGTGAAAAAATTCCTAAAAATGACTGCTTTACGAGCGTGCGTTGTGCAGTTCCTACGCACGCTCGTAAGTTCGCACATTTTCAATATTTGCACTCCAATGACTTCCAAATACCTAAACAGCACATAGAAGCAAGCAACATTCAGCATTGACAAATGCTTGTTTTAAAACATTGTGATACAGTGTATGGTAGAATGTTATGTAACCACCCAGTCCCCTGGGGTTAGTAGAATCCTATCAGTGTTAGTGTTAAGCAGGTAGCAGGCAGCTAGTAAGGAGCTCATTAGGGGCTTCTTCCACAATTACATCATTGTTTACTCAGCTAGCCTGAGGGAAGAATGATTATGTTATTTGTAACTCTTGCAGCAGCATAACCATTTTCTGTGCACAGCTGCTCTGGGGAGCTTTAGAATGTTCAGTTAGTCTGAGTTTGAAGTTCAGTAGTGCAGGTGGGAGTGGCAGGAGGTCTGCCAGAGGGCTCTGAGTCTAGAGCCCTGGATTTCTCACCCTAGTCTTGATTGCAATTTCCAGCTTCCAGTGAAGTGGTGGCAAGCTACCAAAGGAAAAGATGTTGTTCTGGTTGTCTCCATGCCTAGAGGAAGGAGCAACACGTTTGTGACTACAGATTGAAAATGTGTTCTGGGGTTGTTTCCATGCCTAGAGGAAGGAGAAACTGTCCTGTGAGTACTGTTCTGGGAGACAAGTTCTACAGTTTGGGGTTTTTGTTCTGGGGTGTGTGTGCCCATAGATAAGGCTAGATCACACCGTTAGGGCCCCTTGTTCACAAAGTATGTGAAGTACAGAAAATGTGGAGTCTTTAACATTTCAGTGGGGAATGGAGGCTTCAGTGGTGTAACCCTGAAAGGAATGTCATGGACTGTTGGTTGGGGCCAAAGGTGGGAGAAGCACCATCTGGAAGCTTACAAGGCAAGGGTAACTGGTTCATGTAAGGGCGCTAGTTTTACATGAGCCAGGGAGAGATGATCTGCCAACTACACATTGCACAGACTGAATTTTCCATGCCACAGAGGGTGGATTTGGATGCTGCAGATGCAGGTTCTGTAGATCCTTAGGTGGAAGGCCCAAGCCCAAGCCATTTGGGAGAGTCTGAGGTAGAAGAATCGTTGTGTTGGGAGGGCTATGCCTCTAAATGCAGTGATAACTGGACACTTTCAGGAGCTGGTGCAACTGCCAGTTCCTGGGTAGAAATTGTGGAAGAAGAAGGAGAAGCTGCAATGGCTATGGTGGGACCCAGTGAGTCACCATTAGAATTGGCTTCAGTGGAGTCTCCCGAGACAGAAGTGGAGGAGGGCGCTAGAGATTTGCCAACAAATGCAGAGGTGGACTGCTTTTACTCTGCATTGTGTGTTTGAAGCTGGCTCAATCAGGAATGGCCACCCCCAAGTCATGTCACTGGTTTGGAGTTGGTCAAAAGCAGCAAAGAAGAGAAAATTGTTCAATGACGTGCCCTGGCCAAGTATGCACAGGCTTACCCTTTCTACTCTTGCAAAATCTGGGAAGAAATTGAAGAAAATAGGCATGCCTGGCTGTGGGAGGAAGCTTGTGGCAACCTGCATCTGAAACTAAACAAATTTGTCACAGAGTAAAAGTGTGTAACGAAAGACTTCAGTTCTAGAAGCATGGCAGGACTTTGTTAATTGATGTAGTGAGAGGTGTGGACAAGTCTGTCCAAGAGACATTTTACAATGTTCCTATTGTTCATCCAGATGGGGAAACAGTCTCTGTCCCACATCTTGAGTGGTACTACCCCTGACTGGTGCCACTCACCAGTCATTGTGCCCACTTGCCAAATAAATGCAGTAGTGTCAGCCCAGCAATTTGGCACCGAAGAGGCAGCAACCCAGGAAGAGGTGCTTTTCTTCTGGTGTTCCAGGTTCATCTGCAGCAGCATCCAGATTCGTTAGCTCAGCAGTAGGAGAAGATTTCCAGTCCAGGTCCAGTAGGAGGTCATGGAAGCATCTGATCTGAAAATTTCATCTGTCCAGCAGCTGAAGATCATCAGACCACAGGTCCAGAGAGGTGATGTTGAGATCCATTTGTCACCTAGAAACTGGTAAGGTACTTTTTTCATTTTAATTTGACTTTTCCACCTGCAATTGAGGATGTCCTTGGAACGTTATTCACCTATAGACTTCTCGAACGGGACTGCAGTGCTAGCAGGCCTTGTGACTGTCCAAGAACTGTGTTTCAGCAGGCTCCAGCCTAGGAGAGACTCTATGTGTAGTGCCTTGGCACTCTGGACTTCTCCCACGATATTAGAACTTGTAGGGATACCTCCCCCAAAATGTTTTCTAAATGCTTTTATGTTTTTCTATTTTTGTACTTTTATAGAAAATTCCTTTTTAAAATGCTTTTTGGTATTGTGCAGTATCCACAGTGGGAGGGTTTTGGTCATTGTTTTGTTTTTACACATTGTGTTGTTTGCAGAATGTGTTTTGCATTGTTTTCTTTTGTAGGTGTTCCTGAAAGAAGACAAGAAGACCACAAGAGGATTTCTTTGGGGGACTCATTGGAGTCCTCTTGTTTAGAGTTGCTAGGTTTTGTGTAACAGTGTAGTGCAATGTTTAACCATTTTTCTGCTTTGCAGGTGTAAAATGTTTTGTAGTTCTTAGATTTAGGAAATATACTGGTAAATGCATGTTTCTAAAGTGGGCTACAGTGTTTTTGGTGTAAAATGATTTTTGGGTTTGGGCACCTGGTAGGTAGCATAGGTCAGATAGAATTTCAGTAGAAGGCTAGGGGGGAAGGCAGGTTGGTGGTCCTGATTATAGATAGGAGTCATCAATGCTGTCTGTTAGGACATGCTTCAGGCAGTTTCTTGGAGCCACTGAGAATCCATATATAGTACAGTAGTAAGGTAGGAGTTGAAGTTTCTTCAGCAGGCCTCTATCCTTTAGTGTTACCTCGGTGTACTTGGCACATGGTAGGGGAGGATCTGATCAACACTCCCCTTAGTGAGCACAGAGGTAGGATAGCCTGGTACTAGGCTGTATTCTGGCTGTGGACAGCCAGTGGTCTGGTTGTGGTTAGTGTAACCACCCAGTCCCCTAGGGTTACTGGACTTCTATCAGTGTCAGTGTTAGTGTTAAGCAGGTAGCAGGCAGCTGGCAAGAAGCTCATTTGGGGCTTCTTACACAATGACATAATTATTTGCTCAGCTAGCCTGAGGGAAGAATGATTATGTCATTTAGAACTCTCGCAGCAGCATAACCACTTTCTGTGTACAGCTGCTCTGGGGAGCTTTAGAATGTTCAGTTAGTCTGAGTTTGAAGTTCAGTAGTGGAGGTAAAAGTGGCAGGAGGTCTGCCAGAGGGCTATGAGTCTAGGGCCCTGGATTTCTCTCCCTAGTTTGGGTTACAATTTGCAACTTCTAGTGAAGTGGTGGAGACCTTTCTTCAGCAGAATTTCCTGATTTTCACTTGGGGGGGGTGAGAGGGACTGCTAGTCAGTGGATTCAATGGACAATCCCCTGAATGTCCTAGTGTGTTTCAGCTGTCTTTGGAAAGGACTTTGTGAGACTGTGTTCTGACAAGCTACCAAGGGAACTTAGTGTTCTTCTGGTTGTTCCCATGCCTAGAGGAAGGGACAACAAGTTTGTGAGTACAGATTGAACATGTGTTCTGGGGTTGTTTTCATGCTTAGAGGAAGGAGCAACTGTCCTGTGAGTACTGTTCTGGGAGACAAGTTCTCCATTTTGGGTTTTTTTTCTGGGGTGTGTGTGCCCATAGCTAAGGCTAGATCACACCTGTTAGGGCTCCTTGTTCACCAAGTGTGTGCAGTACAGAAAACGTGGAGTCCTTAACATTTCAGTGGAGAACGGAGGCTTCAGTGGTGTAACCCTGAAAGGAATGTCAGAGACTGTCGGTTGGGACAAAGGGTTGGAGAAACGCCATCTGGAAGCTTACAAGGCACGGCTAGCTGATTCATGTAAGGGCACCAGTTTTACCTGAGCAAAGGGCCACTGCTGCGGGTTCAGGTGTGTGACATGGTTCCACAATTAAGCACCTATTTGGGAAGAAGATGTTCTGAGTCTGTGACTGAGTTTCACAAAAATACACTCTGGGAGAATGGGAATGAGTTCAGGTGTGTGGCACAGTTCCACAATCATACACCATCAGAAGAGGAAGGAATTGTTGTTTCTCTGGAAAAGTGTACTGCCTAGCAAGAAGAATTCTGCAAGTGTACCTGTGTGCCATGACTGACTGTTGGGGGTCTATTGAAAATTTAGTACCATCTGTTGAATAAAGCCATACTGCAAAATCCCAGTTACTGCTCTGGACATTCAAATTTTTGTTTCTGGTGTGGAATTACTGGGGCCCACTCAGCAGTTTAGATCTAGCATATGCCTAGCATCCTCTAACCTGGACCAGGTTGTAGTTACAAAGGTTCATGTTTTGTTCTTGTACCCCCACCCCACCTTCCTCTATTAATGAGCCTGGTATACATCCTAATGCCAAGGGTGGTACCGATCTTGAATTTTCTGCTAAAAGGTAATGGAATGCCATATGTGGGTACTAGTCCTGAGTTTTATGGGGGTGTTCAACTTACCAAAAGTGGTTTGGGGGTTACGGTTGTTCTAGGTGGAAATCCACCCCTAGAATAGCGTTGTTTTACTGCAGTAACTACATCATCTACTTTGTTGTGCTGCATTAGCTACGTAGCTACTGCAGCACAACTTCCAACATGTTCACGCATGTGTGTCACGTGAATCTCTGCTCTTCCTGAAATGGCTGTGGTGGTGAGAGCAGACCCCAGAAGAAAGCGGCGGTGATAAAAAATGCAAAAGTAAGGTCAAAGTCTTTGATTTATGCTTGCCATACACTATAAAAGACAGTGTATGAGCAATCATACACAACACAGATTTTTTTACTCTCGAGGTTTTCATGGTAGTGAGACATCTTACGCTGCAGTCTCATGGTCTCCTGTTACCACAGAAACCTCTTGAGTGAAAAAACATCCTTGCTGTGTATGATTGTTCATACACTATCCTATATGTTATTGATAAACAAACTGTGCTTTACTCAGTGTAGATAGGCACAACTTGTTCATTGATGACATTACAATGTTCTACAAATGGCTGTAACATTCAATAGCATTAATGTTGAACAGACACAGTCATCTATATCTTTGGATTGCTTCCAGCTATGGATGAGCCCAAGGCCTTATTTGAAATAGCATTTCAAGGGGTTTCAAACTTTGAATGTGGGCATGGGTCTGTCCCTCTAATTGCATTGTTTCATTAATAGCATTTAATAAGAGTTGGCAGTCCCAGTTCAAGAAGCACTCATATTAAAGAGGGTTTGGTTGTAACAGTTGACACAAGGTAGTCTGGATGGTGACTTCACTACCAACCAGATAATGCACAGGATACCTGCTCTCAAGTATTAAGAGTCCTATCACCTGATGAGGATAACTGAGCTGTAGACATTTTAGCTTCTCAGCTTCAGGCACTGTGCAGTTCAACTTTCCATTTTTCTTTTTTTCTCTCTTTTGCTTATAAATCAGTAGAGTATGGGCCCTTTTTAAAAAAGAAAGACATAACATGAAAAGATTTTTGTCAGATTAGTATAAATATTTACTTTCAAAAATATATCTTTTGGACAGAATATGAGTTATCCTAGATAAATAATCCCTTTAAAGAAGCATAAATCTAATGTAATAGGTGACCTGAGGGGACTCTGACTATATGGCAATCCTGAGAAGTCACTGTGGCAGCAGGCTTGTGGGTTCTAAGAGGTCTGGCATAGGTCTGGCATGTGAGCTTTCCTTCCCCCAAAACCAGGGGATCAGTTTTAGTGGTTTTACTATAGCGGGGCGACATCCCCAACATCGACATCTCCGACAGCGACAGGCACAATGCCAAAACTTGTCATTGTACTGTTGGGATGTGCAAGTGTTTTCTTTGGAGGGCAGTGCCTTCTGAACCCCCCATGTGGGGGCTGTGCCCCCCACAGCCCCAGTCTCTAAATGTACAACTCCAAGTTGGAGTTGTATTGGGGAGAGGGGTGCAACACCGGGAGATGCACTGCCAGTGTCTGCAAGGACCAGCACAGCGACCTGACGATTTTGGGCAAAATCTGTAGCTGTGCTGGTCTTCATGGTTGTGGTGTTGACCTAAGGTCGGCATACCAGTTTTAGCAGTTCAAATTTTTTGTCTCTTGATTGGCAGCCAATCATGCTGTGGGAATATACTCACCTTTGGAACTGAACTTTTGTTGCTCTCTGTTTCCAGTCACAGTCAATAGGTTACGGTGACTCAAGTCAGATGGGTCATCCTGAGGAGCTGCAGCAGTGGCAGCAGGAATGTAAGGTCATGATGGGCCTGGCATGTGAGCCCACCCCCTCCCAAACCTAAAGAATAAACTCTAAGCAGTTCAAATTTCTTGCCTCCTAAGCAGCAGCCAATTGACCTGTGGGAGTGCACCCACCTTTGTACCTGAACATTTGTTGCTGTCTATTTCCAGCCACAGTCATAGGGCAGAGGGCAGGATCATGTGGATGTGAAGGGTCTGGAATGTGAGCCCTAAAATCCAGAAGACCAGCTTTCAACAATTCACATTTGATACCTCCTGAGCAGCAGCTCAGCTGTGGGAGTGTGCACATTTCTTGACTAGAACTTTTATGTTCTTTATTTGCAGCCATAGTTGGTAGGCTGAGGTGACTCCAGACAGCTGGGCCATCCTAAGGAGTCAAGGTGGCAGGATTGTGGAGTTGTGAGGCATCTGTCATGTGAATCCACCCTCTCCAGAACCCAGAGCACTAGCTTTTTAAGCAGTTAAAATTTCAAGCCTCCCGAGCGGCAGTCAATTGGGCTGTGGGAGTATGTATACCTCTGTATGTGCTCAAAATGTGCTCTGATTCTAGTGGCCTTGCATGGAGTGACTCACAGTGGAGTGGCATGGAGCTGAGTTGTCTGCTAGAGCTGCTAGGGCAGTGACACTGCACTCTTCCCTATCCCCCTGTATCTAGAACTTTCTGAAACACTCTGCTGCTGATATGGTTATCAGTTGCTAGTAGAAAAGTTTATTTGAAGCTAAGAAATCCTCTACTGTCTTGTCTATGGAAGTAACTTAACAATTGACAAGCTGCATTGTATATTATATATTGAATAAAGTTCTGTGGTGTCTGGAACTGTTCCCCCACATCAGCTAGTGCCTTCCTTGATTGCTTCTGTTCTGACCATGTTGTCTGCACTGTAGTTGGGAACTGAACTCTAACATCTACCTGTTGTGAACCATGATTCATCTACTAAAGTTGTAAGTTACTCTCTGATTGCTTAGATGCCTTCTCTTGCTTAGAAATGTCACCTTTGTATTCCTGGCTTTGATGGGACTCATCCCACTCTCCTTAATATACAGTATATTGCCAATTGTCTCCGTACAGCCTATCTTGATACTTTGGTACTCAACCTGAACCTGGAGTCTGGCTTCATTGCTTCTAATACCCTAGTTTAAAATGCTGGGGCCCAAAATATTACCTGGTTACTGAAATCTAAGATCTTGCAACACATCCTATGGTATCTAAATGGCTGCTCCTTTCATGCGTTCCTAATTGGTTCTCTGGTTGACAAGCTCTCAGATTATTGGCTTTAACTGCTGCGCCTTTAACTTTCTGGTGATGTAGAGTCTAACCAGGGTCCAGTGTCTCCTCCTTATTCAATTTCTTCTATATGACATAGCCTAAAGGGACTTAAAATTGCCTACCTTAGCATTTGTAGCTTTATGGTTAACAAAGCTGAACATGAAGCCAGGGTTGCATATTTTATAGCTGATATTCTATAATATTGAATTGTATTAATGCAGACATACTGTATCTTGCACTGTGATTTATAACTAATGCCACCTTCTCGTGTTTATCTGGTGATCACTGTTGCTTGTCCCTTGAACATTTGTCTACCAATTGTATAACTGCACAGCTGCCTTGATTGTATTAACAAATTGTCCTTGACTATTGCATGTTGTAATGTCAACAATAATCTTTGCACTCTGTAAAATGTCACTGTATTTCTGCCTGTAATTAACTCAGGTCACCCCTGAAAAAGGGACTGCAATGGTTCCAGTGGGCCCACCCTGTTACCAACATTAAATAAATAAATTCTCAGAATTACTGAGTTATGGCACAACCCCTCCATTCCTGACTCTGCTTTTTCCCTTCCTTGTTACAGTTATATTAAGAATGATAAGTCTGCTTCTAAATGAGGTGGAGGTCTTTTGATGCGTTTCAAAAGTCCGCTGAACATATTTGTATTGAATCATAATACCCATCCTCATCTTCCCATGAAATGATGCATTTTCTGCTCTTGGATAATGTTTAGAAACTCCATATAGTTTTTGCATTTAACTTCCCTGCTTGTGGCCTGTTTGGTCTATCCTGTTGTATCTGCCAGGTCATTAAAAATGTTGGTAACAATGAGCTGATAGTAATGGGTGATCTTAACCTTGATTGGCTTGGCACTAACACTAGAGCCTATGAATTCCTGATCAGTAACTTAAACCTAACCCAGCTTATCACTGATCCTGTGTAACCTTTGGTTAAAGGTAGTCATCATTCTTTTTTTGACTGGACTCTATCAAACAGGAAGGATAGAATCCAGTGAGCTAGTAGTTTTGCTGATTTGTTTAGTGACCACTCTCCTACCTTGTGTATGGAAGGCCTGCTTGCATAAGATTCCCCCTAAGGTTATTATTCTAAGAGAATTCTTGAAGCAGAATTTTGACGGTTTTATTGCTGACTTAGCCGTTGTTGACTAATCACATGTCTGTACCTCATTTGATGTCACACAGAGGATTGTGTATGAGTTATCATACACAACAAGGATATATTTCAGCTGAGAGGTTTCTGTGGTAACAAGAGACCTTGGGAGTGCATCTCGAGAGGTCTCATTACCACAGAAACCTCAAGATTGAAACAGAGCCTTGTATGTGTATGACAGCTCATACAGAGTCTTTTATAATGTATGGGCGCCCATCATTACAAGGCTGTGTCTGGCGATTGTGTAGAACATTGGACCAACACTATCAGCACAGTGTCAAGTTATGAATACAGTGCAATAATGCTATACTGTAGCTGTGCTACGCTACTTTCATCACATGCTTCCTGTTGATTTCGGTTTTGTCAGTTTATTTGAGTTGGGGGCTCTGCCCCACACACCCCATATTGTTTAACACAGAGGGATTGGGGGAGAAGCTTCTCAACTTAAATAAACTAGTAAAAAATAAAAACTACAGGCTACACTACTTTCATCACATGCTTCCTGTCGATTTCAGTTTTGTCAGTTTATTTGAGTTGGGGGCTCTGCCCCCACACATCCTGTTTTTTTTTTTACACTGGTTGTGGGGAAGAAGCCCCTCAACTCAAATAAACTAGTAAAAAAACTACAGGCTACACTACTTTCACTGCGTGCTTCTTGTTGATTTTGGTTTTGTCAGTTTATTTGAGTTGGGGGGCTCTGTTCTTATCTTATTTTTTTAACACAGCGGTGTGGGGGTGAAGCCCCCCAACTCAGATTAACTAATATAAAAACCTACAGGCCGATGTGGTGTAGAGCAAGTGGGCTGACGTGGCGTACAACATGCCATAAGGGGGCAAGTAGCATAATTTGGTCCGATGTTCTACACAATAGCTGCTGTGTCCTTACTGTACCATTTATTTTTTCCATCAGCGCTCATTTCCTGAGCCAGCTCTTACTGACATGTTTTCATCTCATGCATTAGGTAGGGAGAAGGGACAGACTAGGTGGGCCACACGGTTCTTATCTGCTGTCACCTTCTATGTGTCAATCGCAACTTCCTGAAGTGCGGAGGATTCAATAATGTGCATGTGCGATGATGTTCTATCTTGTTGTGCTGCAGCAGTGACATTGCTAGTGCAGCACACCAACTTCATTATGTAGCTACTGCACACAACAAGCCTATTCTAAATATGGAACTCCGTCCAGAACAGTAGTCCACCATACAGTATATCAACTTTGTCTTCCTTCATATCCTAATTTAGTGCTTTTCAAGAAAAGCATACCCAGACAGTACACTTCTGTCTTTAAGCAGATAGTGAGGGGCACGTTCACAGGGTGACTACAGTGCAATCCATTATCATGGCTGAGGGCCATGGACAAATGTTAGTCCACATTTAAGGCCTTCTGTCTCACATCAGATTGGGCAGAATATAGGAAGCTAAGAAATTCATGTAAAAAAGTCATTCGCACCACCAAGAGTGTCTGTTGTAAGGTCCTTCTCTTAGTTTCTGCTGGGGACCACTGCAGATTCTGGATTGGAATCATATAAAGGGCCTTATGGGTGGAACTTGTGGACATCCCATAAGTGACATGGTTCTAGATTATTAGAACTACACCAATCCCATTACCACTGCTAACACTTTAAATGTTTATTATATATATATATATATATATATAAAAGACAAAGAACCTCTATGCGCAAACACTGAGGCAAGGGTTACCCCAAAGGGCATTTGGCTGGGAAGCCAAGTTTCAAGAAAATACAAATCACATATGCTTCTGACTTAATGCAAAGCATCATGGGCTGCATTCTGTGGTGATTTGCATATGCAGCCATGATGCTTTGCATTGTGGGCATGTGTGATATATATATATATATATATATATATATATATATATATACACACACGGTAAAAACTGCATTTAATGCATCATTTAGGGTTAAAGCAAAAAGTCAGGAAATTAAACATTGAGGTTGAGCCCTAACCCACTCCATGCCCCATTTAGCCTCTTCAGACGCAGATGCCGGGTGTGCCATTGGAGTCGATGGCTCCAACTCTCAACCCATTCCATGTAAGCAGGTTGACATGCTACAGTAAAGGAGAATGGGGTGAGATTTAGGTCTCATGACCCCAATGGCACACCCCGGCATCTGTCAGTCTGTGGAGGATGGGGGTGTGGGGTGTGTGGGGGGAGTTAGGGTCTCAACCCTAATGTTTCATTTCCTGACTTTTTTCACTTTAACCCTAAATGATGCATTAAATGCAGTTTTCTGCCATGAATTTCCTTACTTTTTGAAAAAGTGTAATATAACTAGTAAAAACATGTATTGGTGGGAGCGCAGGGCCCACCAAGTTGCCAATTTTTGCATAACAATTTACATCTGTGGGTGAGCAGGCCCCCCACTTACACAAAGCTACAGAGCCATGCAGCCCTATAGGGCACCAAACCCTTGTAAAAGTAATTTGCGCACATCTTGTGAACTGTAAGAACTAGAAAAGAAAAATTCAACCATCATTGTAATCGTGACAGTGAGTACTTCACGCAACACCAAATGACCAAAGCCATATCTCACATCGTTTCCGAGATATGGGCACCGAAAAGCACTGGACAGGCACTCTTTGAACCCTTGTTGCAGTAATTTCACAATATCTCATGACCCGTGCAGTGTACGAAAACAATTCTGCTGCAGGCTTACTCTATGATTTCAAATCTTTTTCCAGAGGCATAGATCAGCTATAGGTGTACTAAGCCACCAGTAGCGAAAAGTCTGTATCACACTTCATTTCCAAGATTATGGCGCCGGAAGGCGTGACACAGACCGCAATGTAATCCTATGGGAAAAATGTCAATTACTTCATTGAATATCTCTGCAACCAATTAATTCCCCAACACCTAAACAGCCTAATTCGCATCTCTAGGACATCCCCTCAGCACCCTGCAAATTTCAAGTAAAAAGACCAAACCGTTATTGAGATATGGTCGTCCCAATTTGGGCCATCTGATCTTCCCCATGGACATCGCAAAATATACATATAAACTTTCCCATCAGATATAATGGGAACTTCAAATTGTAATAACTTCTGAATGGATTAATATATTTTCACCAAACAAACTCTGGCATGCTCCTTGGCCCAAGCTCTTTCTATGTTCCAAGATTCGGGCCAATAGACTACATGGTGTCCGCGCAGCACCAAAGACAAAAAACTTGCAAAAGTGGCAAAAAGTGCATTTTTTGGTGCTTTGCTGCACACAAACCATATGTCCAACCAAAATGCAACTAGGTAAACCAAGAGATCTACTATACCTGACCGTGCAGTCCAAATTTCATGTAAATCCGTTGAACAATTGCAAAGTTACTAATGCGCAAAATTTGAGGTTTAACATTAAAGTGCCCACTCAACCTTAAATATAGGGGTGTGACTGCACCCCTATAATAATTCCCCGACACCTAAACAGCATAATTCACATCTCTAGGCCATCCCCTCAACACCCTGTAAGTTTCAAGTAAAAAGACCAAACCGTTAATGAGATATGCAATTCTAAAGTTTTGACACCTTTAAAAATTTTTCAGCCATGAGATAGCAAAATTTTCAGTCACGAGAAAATCTTCTGCCATGAGCATGCAAAATCTTCAGCTGAGAGGGAAGACCAGATAGCCAGATTGCCATTCTTTTGCAAAATATCATATACATTTTCCCATAGGATTTAATGGGAAATTAAAGGTTTAATAACTTTTAAAAAGATTAATATTTTTTCACCAAACCAATGCTGGCATGTTCCTTGGCCCAAGCTCTTTCTACGTCCCAAGTTCCGGATCAATAGACCACATGGTGTCCATGCAGTGCCACGTGCAAAAATGCACAAAAGTGGCGAAAAGTGCAATTTTTGGCACTTTGTTGTGCAAAAACTGTATGTCCAACCAAAAAGCAGCTTGGTAAATTAATAGATCTACCATACCAGATCATGCATTCCAAATTCCGTGCAAATCCGTTGAATGGTTGCAAAGTTATTAAAGTGCAAAATTTGAGATTTAACATTAAAGTGCCTACTCAACTATAAATATAGGGGTGCGACCACTCTATAACACATAATATATATATATATATATATATACACATATATCAAGTCTCGCTCATTGTACGGGTCTCAGCTTGAGCTAATGTCCCTGCCTCCTCCCACTCCTCTCATCCTCCCAACTCATGATCCCTACCTTCCCCTATGCCTATCCCAGCCTCTCTTAAAGCTGCCCACTGTCTTCAATGAGATGACCTCTTCCGGCAGCGCATTCCAAGTGCTATGGCAACACTCGTTCATGCTTCCATCTGGTCTTCTGAAGCTGCGGAGTCACTCGCACTCCTCACTCTACACTCCGCGGCTTCTTTCTGAAAAAAACTCGCAAAAGTTAACTTAAACAATGTAGCTAACAACATTTTTCTACCAAACATACCTCTTGATATACCTCTCCTGACACATTCTTTACTGGAGTGAACACCGCTTGGTCATGCTACTGAGACAGACACAAAAAAGTGAAAGTAATTTTCTCACTAAACATCTGGAAAAAATGGCAGGATCAACCAAATTGCTTTTTTAATGAATTGTGGGCAAAATTATAGCAGGATCAACCAGATCACCTCAATAAAACTAATTCTGCCACACATTTTTTACTGGAGGGAACACCGCTCGGTCAGACTACAATGACACACAAAAGTAAAAGTCATTTAAACAGTAAATCTCTGAAAAGACGGCATGATCAACCAGATAGCTTTTTTTTTTTTTTTTTGCATAATTATGGCAGGATCAACCAGATCACCTCAATAAAACTAATTTCTGCCAGGGAAGGACTACTTTTTTGCGCCCCCCACCACCAAACATTTCTAGCCATTTTATAAGATAGATAATCTACTCTAGGGTGTGCAGTCATGCTCTGGACATACGCATACCTTGTGGTTGAACGACTCAAGGCGTATTATATCAGAGTGCGACTGCACACCTAGAGTGGGTTATGTATCATATATTATATATATATATATATATATATATATATATATATATATATATATATATATCAGCTTATTCTAGCCATTTTCTATGTCTGTTTGATCAGACTGCCAATCCCTCCCCTCATTATTCTGGTCTTCCTAAGTTTTACCTAAAGTCTGTGCCCTCCAGTGAGGTTTTTAACTTGTTAAATGCCTTGTCTGCTTGCAGCAGTGTAGGTTGTAATGGGCTGAAACTTGTAACCTAGGCTCTTAAGTTGGTTGGCCCCAAATTGGCTTCCCAATTGTACATATTTTCAACAACTCTCTTACCTCTGGCACAGTGCCCGATGTCTGGGAAGTTTTGAGGGCTGTGCCAGTGTTCAAGGAGGGTGACTCAAAGGCCACTGACAACAACTGACCAATTGCAATCCTGGTGGTACTCAGTAAATTACTAGAAAAGGTGGTTGCTGTACAACTGCCTGACTACTTACATAGATCTAACTTACTGTCAGAAGAACAACATGATTTTGAAAGGGTCACAGTACTTCCATAACACATCTCAAATTCTCTAACAACATTAAAACAGCCATGGATAAGGGAATACTGACTGGGGTGGTATTTGGTGATCTCTCTAAAGGTTTTGATATTATGGCCCATGAGCTGTTATGCTCTAAACAGTCAGCTTTAGGCCTTTCTTCCTCTGTGGTAACTTTGTTTGAAAATTATCTATGTGCTAGGCACCACATTGTAAAGATTAATTGGTGAAGGTAAAAAGGTTGGCAATGTAGAAGTATAAGGGAATGCAGTGGGAGGAAGACAGGGAAGTATACCAAGTAAAACAGAGGGAAGCAGGTAAGGCAGTCAGGGGAGTAAGGTGCAGACAGAGGAAAGGATAGCCAAAGGGGTAGCTAATGGGATAAGACTTTCCTCAGGTATATAAATGAGAAACAGGAAACAATGGGAGGGATACTGAGGAAACGGAGAGTGGCAGGGGGACACCGTGTAGAACAGGACCAAGAAAAAGCAGACATCTTGAACCGGTAGTTCTGTTCAATCTTCACAGTGGAGAGAGGGGGGACAGTCCACCAGGGAGCAGCAGAAACAAGAGAAGGGGTATAGGTGACCTCAAGTCTCTTTTTTAGAGGAAAGAGTCCTGAAGGGACTTACAGTTCTGAAAGTGGGCAATGCTATGGGACTGGACGGGATACATGCAAGGGTACTAAAGGAACTCAGGGAGGTGCTAGCTGCCCTGATGATGACCTTATTCAACAGCTCACTGAAATCAGGTGTAGTTCAGGAGCACTGGCAGAGAGCAGACGTGGTCCCTCTACATAAGAGCAGGTGCAGGGAAGAGGCTAGCAGCTAGAGGCTGGTTGGTCTCTGATCAATGGTGGGGAACTAATGGAAACACTGTTAAACAAAGGTTGGTAAAGTACAGTATCTTGAATCCAAAGGGCTGCAAAACCAAACAAGCATGGATTCATTGGGAGGGCTCATGCCAGATGAATTTGATTGATTTCTTCAACTGGGTGACTAGGAAACTAGATCAGGGGAGAGCAGTGGACATGGCCTATCTGGACCTTTGCAAGGCCCTCAACACTATGCCAGATCACAGAATCACAGAATCTTTACAAGTTCAAGGGACCGAGGTCCAATAGAGAACTTGCCACCATTTAATTTTCTAATGGTGGTAATAATAATGTTTGTCTTTCATGAATGTATCTAATCTGACTTTAAATATTTCCATGTTACTGCTTTCGACCACATGGCTTGGGAGTTTGTTCCATATTTCACTAACCCTTTGTGTAAACCAATGGTTTCTTTTGGTTGTTTTATTCACTTCACCCTTATATTTCTATTTATGAAATCTTGTATTTAAGTTGTTTGTACTTTGTTTTTGGAGCCCCAGTGTACATGCAAGGGTTTCATCTGAACATGCCCTGAATGCCAAACATAGGTCTCCTCTTATTCTTCTATAATCCACGGAGTACAGATTCAGTGAGGACAGTCTTTCAGTGTATGGTTTGTTTTTCATGTTATCAATTGTTTTGGTAATCTTCCTTTGTACTGTCTTGATTTTATGTTTCCCTTCTACAGTATGCGATGCACAAAACTGTGTGCAATACTCTAAATGTAGTCTAATTAAGAACGTGTATAATGGTATGATCACCTCCGCACTTCGACTCTATATATTATTCATTATGCAGTGATAGATACCATAACATTTTTTCAACATCATATTTCTATGGTTGTTAAATTTAAGGTCAGGTGTGATATAGACACCCAGATCCCTTTCATTGTCTGTTACCTTTAATATGGTATTATTTAATTTATATTCAAAGCATGGATTATTCTTGCCAAAGTGCATGATTTTACATTTTGCCTCATGAAAGACCAGTTTATGCTCTGTAGCTCAAACTGAAACAAATTTTCTGTTTCTATGCTTCTGGTGTCCCACTTTCCAAGACAAAAAAGTTTTTGTACTACCGATTCAATTTCTTTCCGAGCTCTATACAATAATAAATGTGTCTTTTTTCCTGCTGTTTGACCTGCTGCCCATATACTTGAAGTGCACTTCTTTGTGTCCTTCTGTGGTCAACAGCATGGCAACTGGAATTAATTTTTAAACAGTGCAACATCATGCACCTAGAGCATAAGAACCCAGCTGGTGAGTACAGAATAGGGGATGGGGTACTGACAGCCACTAATCAGGAAAGGGACCTTAGGGTTATCATATCTTATAACCTCAAAGTGACAGGAGAGTATGACAAAGCAGTGGATAGTGTCAGTGGGATGCTGGGATGTATAGGGAGAGGTATCTCCAGCAGTAGGATGGAGGTGGTGTTGCCACTGTATCACTTGCTGGTGTGACCCTGTCTGGAGTATTGTGTCCAGTTCTGGAGAAAGCACCTCAGAAAGGATATAGGGTGGAGGCAGTCCAGAAGAGGGCAAATAAAATGGTGCAGGGGTTGCATCAAAAGCCCTATGAGGAGAGCCTGATGGATCCCAACATGTATACCGTGGAGAAGAAATCAAGAGGGGACTTAGTACAGACCTATGAGTACCTCCAAGGCAGAACAGGGTGAAGGAAAGGAGTCTCTTTCTAATGAGGAAGAGCACCAGGATCAGAGGGCATGCAATGAAGCGGGGGGGGGGGAGTTTAAGAGGGATGTGAGGAAGTACTGCTGTACAAAATGAGTGGTAGATGCATAGAACAGACTGTCAGTGGTAATGGTGGAGGCAAAAACAGTAGGGGTCTTCATGCTTGCATGAGATTGACATTGGAGTATATTACTAAACAGGCAGGGAGGAGGAGGAGGGAGGGTTGCCAGAGACCAGTTAGGGTCTGCAGGGACAGACTAGGCAGGAACCATCTGGACAGACAGGTAGACCTAGTGGTCCTTTTCTGCTGACAAATTTTCTGTTTCTATGCTTCTAGTGTCCCACATTCCAAGACAAAACATCATCTTATTTAGAACACTTCGATTACGGAGGGCATTTACACCAACCCCAATGAAGGACCAAAACTGACCTTCTATTTCTATAAAGTAAACCAGTCTCAACTTATCAACTTATCCTGCCCAATATGTTTTACAGAATCTTCTTTGATTTTCTGTAACCCCACAACTTTCATTTGCATTGCGGGTTTGTGGTGGATACATGGAACAGCCTTCCTGAGGAGGTCGTTGGGTCTAAAACAGTGGGGGAATTCAAACATGCAAGGGACAGACACAAGGCAATTATAGTTGGGGGTTGCAGGAAGTAGGCTGTTGGTTAACTAGAATCGGCAGCTTATCCAGTAGGTAGGGAAATGGGCAGACTGGGTGGGCCAAGTGGTCCTTGCCTGCCGTCAAAGTCTATGTTTCTATGTTATTAAGTTCCTTAAAGAGCTTGCTACCTCTGAAAGTGCAGTTTCTGACAGGACTGAGCCTTGAGTGCTTAAAACTGTTTTTGAATAGTTATGTGCACCTGTAACTACATTCTTCAATCTCTCCCCTCCATACTAGGACAATACCAGAAATCAGGACAAAAGTGATAGTCATCCCACTCAACTACCCAGGACCTCCTTCTGACCCTAACAATTACTGCCTCACATCTGTTATCCATGCTCAACAAATAGTACGTATGAAAATGATGGAGTCATTCTAGATCATGGCCACTTCACTGAAGCACAATCCAGTTTCCATTCCAACCAGTCAATCAGCACTGACCTTGCATCTGCCTTGAATAAAGAACACCTTGTCAGAGCCATCTTCACTCATCGCACCAAGGTTATTGATACTGTGAATCATGACCTTCTTGCAAAGCTACAGGACTTGGGTTTAACTTACAGACCGTGCCATGGATCATGACAATCTTCGCAATCAGTAGAATAACTTCCCCTCCAAATGCACAACTTTGGCATTCCACAGAATCTGTCATTAGCCCACCTCTTGTCAGTCTTTTCATAAATGACTTACCAACAATCTGCACAAACCCAAACACCTATATCCACCTTTATGCAGATGATACAGTAATATTTACCAAAGCTAAGTTAGTCTCTAAATTAAACAGCACTCTGTAAAATGTATTTGCTTAAACTCAAGATCTGGATAAATAAAACTGCCTGCTTTGATGAACGCCAAATCTAAATCCATGTTATTTAGTGGAAAGACAGTCCCTCCCAACTGGTATCCAGTGAACACGGTGACCACATTTGAGCTCTTACAAAAACAGTGACTCAGTTATGGCACCTGTGTTCTGGGCTACCTGGCAGGGTAGCGACTGGATACCTGGGTGGGCAAGGTTGGATGATGGGAAGCTTACGCGCGTGTATGCGCATGGACACACATTGGGGGAGGAGGAAGGTGTGTTGGAGGGGGTGTGGTGGACAGCTGCCGAGCTGGTCCGCTAGTGTGGTGCGGAGGGTGGTTGGTCTGGAGGTGCAGGGTGTAGAGTTCGGGTCTAGTGCAGTGGGCTTCTTTTTTTGTCGGCAGGCGGTTTGTTTGTTAAGTATTTCACCCCCCCCCAACATAACCCTTTCAACTCACTACAAGTCATACCTTCCACAGAAAAATATTTGTTATTTTTAAATATCTTGGTTTCTGGTTCAGTACTGTACTTTCCTATACAGTCACATTAATAGGTCTATATGAAATGTACACCAGAAGTTAGGATTTCTTTATCACAGCAAAAGCTGCATTAACCTCAATGCCAGAAAAATGATCACAAAGCAATCATTCTTACTATTGCTGGAATATGGGGGTGAAATATACAGACATACTAATGCCACAGATTTATGCATCATCCCCGTTGCTTACCATTGCATGTGCAGATTTGCATTAGGCTGTGACAACATAACACACCAGTGTCTCATGTACAGTTGCACAGGACTTAATTCCTCTGAAAAATGGACAGAGCTCAAATGGACAACTGTGTGTAGTATTCAGCTGAATGATTGCAGTATTGAAAAGCAAGCATGACCTCTTTCTAGCCTAGCTAAGCAGACTTCTAGTCCAACCTCATTAGAAGTATCAACTGTGCTCACAGACTACAGTCCTCATGCCCATACCAAGGAGGTACAAATTCTATGGTGCAATGGCCTTCTCTGTAGTGGCATAAACAACTGGAGTTTGCTACTTGATACAGAAAAAGAAACAAAAATTTAAGATCCTTCAAACCGGCTATGTTTAATAATCTGTAAAGTCAAGGGGCATGAGTTTTAAAGCCTGGCGCAAGGCTTGCGTCCAGCCTTGCGCCAGGGCACTTAGGTTCTGGTGGTTCACCAAACCCTTTGCTGCAACTGAGCTCAATTTTACAAGCTCAGGTGCAGTTGCAACAGTTTTCACATATTACGGCAGCTTATGCCAAATATCTGGCGTAAGCTCCATAATATTGGCCTCCAGAATTGCCACAAGTTCGACCAGAAAAAGTTGGTCTATCTTGTGGCAATTGCCACAGGGGATAGAAAATCCTGATAGATTGCTGCAAGCCCCATGTGCCATATTGTCAGCGCACCGGGGCTTGCAGTGATCTAGGAGTTTGGAAAATCCTGCCCAATGTGTTTTCCAGAATCTTCTTTGATTTTCTGTAACCCCACAACTTTCATTTGCATGGAACATTTTTGCATTTGTATGCAGTGTTGTTATATAATTCCAGTTGTGTAAATGTATTTGAACCAATATTGGAAATTCTTTTTTTCTGTAACTGTGTAACAGTAAAGTAGTGACTCTGTTGTATAAGTCCCCCAGGACCATCTTGAAAAACAGGCATCTCACCTAAATGAGGCTATCCTGGTATGCAAAATTCTAAATAAACAAAACAAAAAAAAAGGATGCTAGTGGCTTTCAGGTAACGGAGAACCATACCCCATTTCTAGTTTTTTTGACAGCATGTGACTACACATAGAGCCACATGGTGGCTCAGGAGGCACATTACATGGGATGTCTGCAGTTTGCTCTCCTGCCTTTCTTAAGTGGAGGGTGACACTCTCCACTTGTGAGGAGTGATAGATTCACCCTCTGCACTGGAAATAATATAGGACATCAGTTCCTTTATTTTCAAACTGCCATTGGAAGAAAACAATCAGTATGCTTTCTTTTTTTGTAAATATAGTTTTCTGCATTTTCCAGTACTTTGATGTATTACAGAGTCATTATTACATGAGTACAGTCTCAGAGAAGGAGGAGTTTTAACACTAAAAGTCCTCTACCCCCTTGGGTATAGCATGGGGGGGCAGGTAGATAAAAGCTGCTGGCAGTTCAAGTCTATTTGATTACGCCAAGGGTGTGACATTAAAAACTTTTGGCCTCATCTTAGGTGAGGCGGTAACAAGAGGGGAACCCAGGGCCTCTCCTCTGTGAGTCAGAGAGAGATAGGCATGGCTATGGGGGTTACCCCATCATACAGATGGGTATAGAGGGAGTAGGAGTAAGTTCCAGAGTGAGCGCGGTTGTAGGGCTTCATTGTTATAATGGGAGGCTGATATTGGTGAGTTCATTATGGGTGTTATAGGACAAATTCACTGTCTTTCCCCATCATGTGCAGCAGCCACCCATTCCAGCTTGAGAAACAAAGTTCACTACTATCATTAAGATAATGTGTGGTTTTCTCCATTCTGGAATTGATTTACAGTGGCCTGTCAAGTGGTCAGGGTCAGGTCTTGAGGAGTTAGCCAAGCCCTAGTAATAGTTTTTTGGCAGCAGTAAGCAGTATGCCCAGGAGGTAACTAACATTAGTGACACTGTACCTCTGGGGAAGCTGAAGTAGAAGATATGCCTGGGCAGCCAGTGGGAGTGGCTTTCCAAATAGCTCCTTCAGTTCAGATTGTAAAGACAGGAATTTTATATCATTCCCCCACCAGTTACCCTATACTCCATGTCTTCCCCCTTACACCCTCTCTTCACTAGGATCCAACCTCTCTAACTCCACAGCTCTCCTGCTCTATACCCCTAACTTACTTCCCACTCCCTGACAGCCACTCCATAGCTTGTACTCCTTAACATCCCCCCTTCCCCACCTGACCATTCGTAGGTCCCACCTCTATCCCCATGTCTCTCTTTTTCACTTTAATAAGCTGAAACTTCATCAGTTGACAATGCCTATCTATGTACCTGACTGCTCTTGATCCATTCTAGGTCTGAAACTAAACTTGTGTTATATTATTGTTAACAACATTATAATCTTAGCTGTCAATTATATGTGTAATTACGAGTCTTTGTCTTTGTGAATTGTAACAATAGAATTGTCTTGTACTGCTGACATTGAAGCTTTGTAAATGATCACCTTGCTCAAAGGTTGTTTCCGAAGATTTAAATAAATAAAAATAGATAAAATAAAAGAAGGGTCATAAGACAGGGCAAGACCACATTATGTGTGTATAGTAAGCCCGTGGCTCTCCACATCACCTCCAGCAGGAGGTTCCCTTGTTGCCAGGTAGTGTCTGATGATCACTGCGGTGTGAAAGAATCTAATTTGATGTTTCCATGCATGTTCTCTCTACTGGTGGGAGCTAGTTACCTTGGAATAGTTCTGGCATGTTGTTTACTAGTTCTCTGTTGAGATTATAATACCCAGATCATCTTGCCTATGCAATTGAATGTCCTGTGTAGAGTCTGTCATGGTTTCCACAAGAGATTGGTACAAGTGAGAAATCATATGCTCAGAGTTCCTTGTCCTGACAAAAGCAATCAGAGTGGTTAGGAGTGCTGAGTGAGACTCTGGGCTGCATGCCCACCAAGGGAGGAGATGAATAGTTATGTCTTAATAGCAGAAATCTGTAAAAATTGGCCTGATAGAGACCAAACTCCGTCTGAACATCCAAGAAGGACTTAAGGGAAGCTCCAAGTCCTTTGCTGGTAAATATGGTCAAGGGAATGATGTTCCCAATTTCAGGAGGCAGGGTATATATGGGCTGGGTGAAATCTTTCCAGTAAAGCAATCAGGCATAAGAGAGAAAGGAAAGGGACTAGATGTAGGGTTTTATGAATGGAGAGCCAGACTGACCCCTGGTATTTTGAGTCATGGGTTAGTGGTGGTTAAACTTTGAGTGTGAGTAACAGTATGATATACAGCACTGCTGTACTCCAAGTTAGGGAGTATTGCCACTTCCATCTCCTGCCAATGGGTTCTGGGGGCTCTCATTTGCCATAGAATCATGTATTGGATCTGCACCGTCCAATAATTGAGCTGAAGATTTGGGAGGGAGAGGCTCCCTTACATCCTGGGAAGACAAAGTATCCATAGCCTAACCCATGGGCGCTATTCTGCCCACAGAAACCTAAATATCTCTTTATTCCATTGTCATAATGTGGCTTGTGGAATAGGAATTGGCACATTCTGGAACAGGTACAGTGCCCTGGGAAGGGTGATCATGCGGATCACCTCCTCCCCCCTAAAGAGGTTTACAGGGAGCGTGTTCCATTGTGTGAAATCCTGCAGTGGCTGCACAGAGAATGGAGTGTAGTTGTTATTAAAAGCAGTAGCTGGGATTCTGGATAGATATATTCCTAAGTATTTTAGCTTTTCCATGTCCCACCGGAATGGGTACGAGAGTCTGACTGCCTGGGATGGTTGTAAATGGAAAGTTAGGGATTTGGTTTTAGCTGTATTAAAGGAGAACTGCACAGAACCTGTAAGTTATTTTGCCCTGCAGAAACTGATTTTTAGATACTGGTTATATTTCTGTTACTGTTTTATCTCTGTAAGTTTTTGAATTATCCAAGTGGTTGTTTCTAATTTACTCACAGGTAGTAAGTGGCATTTTAGAACTGTATGATGTAGTTTATGTCCCTGTTCTGCTCTTCTGTTCTTGTCACAATGCATCCATGTTCTGCTATAAAACTCTGTGGTTGAGAGGGACATAAACTACATCATAGAGTTCCAAAATGGTGCTTAACACAAGAGCGTATTTCAGAAACACTCACTGAGGCTGCTAATAGACCAGTATAAATATAACTACAACAGAACTGGAACCAGTACCGAAAAAACAGCTTCTACTGGAAAAATAACTTTCAGATTCAGTGCAGTTCTCCTATAAGCTTATACCCAGACACAGCACTGAATGTGTCTAGAATGCAGGACATTGCTGGTCCGGATTTTTCCAGGTCCTATAGGTATAGGAGTACATCATCACCATACAGTGGCACCCGAGGTTCCTCACCCCCAGCTGAACTTCTATAATAATAGTGGACTCACAAACTGCCTGTGTTAGGGGCTCGAGGTATACCGCAAACAAAAGATGTGAAGGTAGGCATCCCTGCCTGGTACTATGGTGGAGGGCAAAGTAAGCTGAGTGGTGTCCTGCCACCTTAATGCAGGCTTGAGGAGCCTCATAGATATTCTGAAGAAACTGTATCAGAGATCGTGAATCCCAGCCTACCCATAGCCAAGTACAGCAAAGGCCAGGAAACCTGGTCAGACACCTTCTTGGCATCCAGACTAAGGAGTGTCCATAGCCTTTTACACCTCTATGTCTCCTATATGATGCAGTATCCACCTGGTGTTATCAATAGTCATTCTGAAGTGTACAAATCTGGCCTGATCAAGTCCCACCAGGGAGGCGAGTATCTGATCCAGCTTTCAAGCTAGGATGCCCATGAAGTATTTATAATTGGCATTATGAACCAAGATCAGTCTATATGAGCCACATAGTTGGGGAATTTTATCAGGCTTGTGGATCACAGAGATTGCTGCATATGACCAAGTCGGTGGGGGTGGATCTCCCTTCAAGGTGGTGTTAAAAGCCTGGAGTAGAGGGTGTATGATGTTGTCTTTAGCGGCCTTATGAAATTCTGCCGCATCAGGCCTATGAGCCTTCATGGTCTTGGAGCGTCTGCAATGAGAGGGTCCATGAGATGGGAGCTCTGGGTTTTGGTGAGGCAGGGCAGTGTCAAGGTGTTCATGTAGAGGTCTAAGGTGGCCTGGTGATGGATTGTTCTGGAGCACATAGGGCTTGATAATACTGTATATACATATTGCATTAGTTATGCCATGCAGTTTTGTTAGTCGTGCACCAGAACTGGGGTGTGTTATTGTGGTGATTGTCGCAAGGCGACATTTGTAGATTTGATATGCTAACAGGTGGGAGGCCCTGGCTCCCAGTTCATAATAGCGCTGCCTAAGAAAGGTTAGGCTATATCAGTCTGTTGTAAACAGTGGGTATCAAAATCAACCCAAACCTGTTTCAGCAGTGGCACTATTGAGGTGTCCCCTTATTTATGGGCCATCTGTAGGAAGTGCAATGTGTCCTGTAACTGTTGTTGCCATTCATGCCTCATTTTGGGCTGAGTGGGGGTGTAGTGTATTGTGTGCTCATGAAGTACAGTTTTAACAGTGTCCCACCAAATTGCGGGGGTGATCTCAATCATGTTATTGTTTTGTAGGATTTCTTCTGCTTTGCTTTGAAGCTAATCCTTCAACTCTTGACTCTGGAAATAATATGGGTTGAGGCACTACACCCCTCCAGCTTCATGTCTCACTGGCTGATCAGCGGTATATGGTCTGAGTGGGAAATATCTGCCAGCTGACAGTCCACAAGGCTAGAGAGGTTCTTCACCTGTGCATAATAGTGATCAGTTCTGGAGTATGAGCCACGAACTGAGGACAAGTGGGTGTAGTTTCTTGTACACTGGTATTAGAAAGTGCCAGGTGTCTGACCATCCCGCCTCCTGTGTGAAGCATTTGAAAATGTATGGGCCACTGGTTGTCAAGGTGGAGAAGGATTGGAAAAGTGCCAGCTGGGGTTTGGGGCAATGTTTAAACCCCAGTTAGCATTAGGGTTCCTTTAGTCAATTCCAGGATTGTGTCTAGGAGTTTTTGACCATGAGACTGTTCATTTTTGGGAGGAGCTATAGATTGGCTAGAGTGACTTCTCTGTGTTGTGTTAGCCTTGTATGACTATCAAGCATCCCCCTGGGTCCTCCTATGTTTGGATGGAATTTGGTGTGTTATGGAATATGTTTTGCTGTTCCCTGCCTTCTGCTACCATGAAAAGAGGAAGAGAACATGGAGGAAAAGCCAAACTTGGCCAGTTTCAAATGTTTCTGGCTGGACAGATGTGTCTCCTGCACATAGATGAGGTCGGACTTTTTTTTTTCCAGATAGGTCATTATTTAAGACCTTTTTATGGGGGGTGGAAAGCCCATTAACATTCAATGTGAATGACTGTATACTGGGACGAGTAATTTCTTAAGAGGAAATAAAATGTGATTTGCCCCTCCACCTCTAACTTGGGCCAGAATTGGGGATGTGGGAATCCAGAATAAGATACTAAGCTAGAGCCTGTGTGTGCCAGCTGGGCGTTGTCCAGTCAAAATTAATAACTATGAGCTTCCATGTACTTGGGTTTGTATGAAGACCCTGGTGGCAGGGCATACACCATGCCTGGAAGAAAGGACTCAAATGAAGGGTCTCCTGATGTATCTGCATCTTAGGAAAGGGACTATGAGATGACATCATGAGCCTACTCAGACCCAGAGATACAGTACTTACTGATGGTGTTCTGTATGGTTGGCAAGGAAAGCAGTAAATAATAGGAGAGCATCTTTTAAGCTCCATTTGGTGGAGTAAATGGGAGTGGGGAGCACCACCTAGAGGCTGTAAACATAAGGGAAATTGCCTTCATCTACTTCCAGCTCCAACATGCTAATGAGCAAAACATCCATGTGGAGGACTAGGCCCTCTACCAAAAATAAGGATGTTCTAGAGGGATGGGTGGGAAGAGCATGCAGTGCCTTTAGGGTTCCACTCAGTACCTGGGAACTAAGTTGGAATGAGCTTGGTTGCCCAGGTCCAGGGGTAAGCAATAGCGCAACCTGGGTGAAAGTGAACTATATACCTGGTACTGACCATCTTTTGTCTCGGAGGGGCAAGTGCGACTGTTAGACATCAGTTGCATGTAAGCATAAGACTCCACTGAGTTACTTGCCCAGAAGTGGTTCTAAAGGAGGGGGTAGGAGGGGAGCCAAAGACACAGCCCCCGTGTGACACAGGTCTATTTCTGGGCCATAATTAAATATGTATTAGGATTTAAGATTTGTAGTGGGCACGTCTCCACGCCTGCCTCCCATATTCCCCACATAGCACTAATAAGCAGTTTATAAACGCAATTATATCTCCTTGCACCAGTCCTCTCTAGATCCTCTACTGAAGCCCAGTAATCAGTGGGGGGCTAAGCAACCTTGTGGTGCCATCCTGAGATGATTTGGATATTCTGCTGTTTATCTCTGTCTATCAAGGGCTGATTAGGAGTTTTGTGCTGGCTCAGTAGGACAGCGTTTCAGTCCCAGGCATCGTCAGTAATTAACTGATCTGAGATAGGGCCCCAAACCTCAAGCTCAACACAGGAGGGCTTAAGCAGCCCAACCAAAATATCCAAAGTGCTTTTAAGATGCTGCTACTGGTCGAGCCTCCCCAGTCCACTTTGCCACTGACCGAAGAATCTAATTTTGGCAATACATGCAGGACGGGAGACCTTCCATCACTGCTATGGTCCCTGTTATCCAGGATCTTCCCTCTGCAACTGGCCAAAGCCCTGAGAACCCCACCAAACAACAGTAGTCCTCACCAGTCCCAACCTCAACCCCCCCTCCCCATCCACCAAGCAGCCATGAGAAAAGTGCCTGGAATAATCGGGTACCTCGTAGGTTTCTAAGTAGCTACATGGCTACGGTGAGAGCAGTGTGAACCCCACCAACCCCCCCCACCAGAAGCCTTGCAGAATCCTAGCTGATCACAACCAGTCACAGTACAAATCAACTGCACACAGGAGATCCACTGTGTGCTGTCTAGCAGCAAGTCTTAAGTCTTGTGCCTGAGGCTGGTGCGGGCTTCCATCACATCGCTGAGAGTCAGAAAGCAGTGCCTAAATATGGGGAGAAGATACAGGTAAAGGAGATGTGTTTGCTGTCAGGCAGGGGTGGGGGGCATAGTGGAAGTAGCCTAGAGAAGTTCACAGCTGGGGGAGAAGCAGTCTAATGGATGGAAGCACTGGAATATGCCTAAGAGGCATACTTGAAGTGAGTTAGGCATCAGATGAAGCTGTCAGGCATTGGGGAGATGGTGGCCGTGTGTGGCATGCTGCAAGTCAGCAACAGTCTGTTTGAGGGCCTCTACTCCATGCTGTCTGCTTTGTTCCCTCTGCTTCTGTTGGTACCGAAGCTGCTATGTGAGTTTTGAGGCTAAAGTTGGAGCTTGAGCTGACAATTGCTGTAATGGTGTTTCAATCTTCTGCCTTTGAAGTTCAGCTGCTGCATCTTCTGCAGAGTCAAAAGTCTGGGATTCTTCCAGAAAACACATGATCATTTTAGGGTAGGGAGCTCAAAACTTAAACTGGTCAGTTTTGAGTACTCGCATTATCGGAATATAGACCTTGTGGTAAGCTGTGAGGGTTGGGGGGTAGTCGTTTTCAAAATACAGGTGATTATCTGAAAAACACTGTTTTTTGTTTCCGTGTGGTGTGCAAAATAGTCTCTTTCTCCTGAAAGTGGAGCAGTTTAAGGAGGACTGCCCATGGCCAAGCCCCACTGCAGGCTTGGGGCCCAGCATGCGATGTGCCCTTTTGATATCAAGGGTGAGGGAAGGCAAAACATCCAGTGAGGAGCAGAGAGGCTGCTGGAGGAAAGGGACCATGGCTGTCCCCTTGGTCCCTTCTGGTAAGCCTGAGATCCAGATGTTATTTCAGCGGTTTTGGCTCTCCACATCCTCTGCTCTGTCTTGGAGAGCCTGAACTGCATTATGAAGCTGGACTATTGCTCTTTCAGTTGTGTTGATTCTGCAATCAGACGTTGCTAGCTGCTCCTCTAACCCATCTTGTCATTTTTCAAGCTTCCTGGTGTCCATGCATAGGGCTGCGGTTGTGCTCTGCTTTTCTGAAGTCCTTCAGCTCTGCTAACATTAGAGTTATCTGACATTGCAAAGTTTTGATGCCCAGCATATCTGATTTGACATGGTCATGGTGGCCAGACCACGAGGCCTGCAACCCCCTCACAGTCTGAGGCCTCTTTCATGAACCCTTCTGCATCCATGGATTCCAATGGTGATGCCACCCTCATCCCTCTCCACTGTAACATCAATTGTCCTCCTTATGTTAATTGGGTGTGTTTATAGTTGTGTTGCTGTTGTTTAGGAGGTTATTTTCTCTAGGCTTGAATGGAACTCAGCTTCTAAGCTGCTTCATGGAGCCTGACTTCACTAGAAGGCCCCAGCATTTTTTCTTAATTAACTGGCCTCCAAAACCTGATAACATCTCTTGAAATGTTTAAAAATATTTTAGTTTGTTTTCAAGCTTCTGAGCTATCAATAGAAGACTTTCTTCAGCTGTTTTACCTTATTGACATTGATATGCAGTATATTTGTTTGTGTGCTATAGTTATTCTTTTTGCACACTGAGGTTGTATTACATTCTCAAGGTCATATAGTGTGTAAGCGGTGGTAGCAGAGGGATTTTATTTATCTAACCCCCCCGTGTGGTTACAAAACCTTATTTGTGCATTTGGATGTGCACCTTTGTGGAAAGGATATCTTGTCCCTGTAAAGGGTTAATAGTTTTACCACCCTGGGGAGCTGCTGGCATCAGAGCACCCTGGGGATGGTGTGGATATAAGTTGGAAGCGTGGGAGAAAGAAGACAGAGGGAAGTGAGTGGGACCGGGATTGAGCAGGGCAGCTGCCTGCTTGAGTGGCGGGATAGTTTTCTCTCATAGTTTGTCAAGTTGATGACTACATTCGGCCACTGCAACTATGACACCACAACAAGGGTGACAATGAAAGGGGTGATCTTGATTTTAGGTCACCCCTCACTCCTATTGCCCTTTGCCCCTACTCAGTTTCTACTCCCTCCCGGGCATGCCCCCCCCGGAGGAGGTTATGCTTAGTTCTGTGGGATGCTGGGGGTGAAGCCCCCAGCAAAAGCTGATTGTTTTCTGGAAGGGTGCTTTGGCATTGTACCTCCTGGGAGACCAAATGCCTGGCACTGCAGTGCTTGGTGACATTTTGCCAGCGCCGTAGTTGGTGTTGATAAAATGTTGCTGTGGGTTGGTGGAATCATTTTCTTTTGGGGGAAGGAAGAATGCTTAGCAACTTTGGGATGTGGCAGTGGCCACTCTGAAAGCAATCCCCATCTCAGGAGAGTCAGAGGAGAGTGAACTCCCCAGCAGGAAGGTGGTGGGAAGAGCTGAGGCTCGAGGGAGATTGAAATGGTCAAAAAGCAATATTTTTGGGTCAACATGAGGTTCTGTGGAACATTGCATGAGGATCATGGTGAGCTTGGGAATGAGTGTGCAGTGGCCTATGTAGGAAGCAGTAGGCCCCGACTCAAAGTAGGGACCAGTGGTGGAAGCGAGCAGTAACCTTGAAGTGAGATGCTGGCTGAACCACCCCAGTGTTTGAACATTGGCCCCTAGGTGAGAGGCCAGGCTGAGTTGAGGAAATGTGGACAAGACATTTTGGAACTGTGGGGAGGGCCACTCTACAGTACTATGTGTTTTCCCTCTGCTACAAGATGAACTGAGCTGCCTGAGTTTTGGCGGTTGTCTGGCTCATGCCCCATGAATGGATTTATTTTGAAGGGACTGAATCAACTGTGTGACCTCCATGGTCAAGAATAATGTGCTGCCATCTTTGATATCTCCTGAACTACTCCATGGAGTGGCTGTACCTTTATTGAATTATTGTTTATTAAATTTGGGATCTCATTGTTCTTAAGCCAGAGAGAGTGGCCTCATTCTTTCTAAGTTGCTGATATTGTTTAACCACTGTTTTCCTCTCAGCCTAGCACAGGTAGGGAATCAGTGGCATCTTCTTCAGTCGTAGACTTGGGTGAATGCAGCCATCTTGATAGTGTTCTGCCGCTATAGCCACCCTCTCCCCACAGACATATAACACATGGGCTTACATGTGGAGGGCTTATCCGGGATGTGTTTTTGGGTGTATGTGACTCCTTGGACCCCAATATTGGTGCTGAGTGAAGAAGTCTAATGAGTTGGAGAGTTTGTTTGGAGCTACTGTGCAATCAACATGACGCTATGGACTGTGATAATTCACACCTTCTTGTGGCACTGTGGGGTGCCAGAGAGTCTGTTGGAATGGGACCCTATGTCTGGCCCATGTGAATTCTATGCAGATGGACTGGAGCAAGACTTGCAGATTGGACTTCTTGGTTTTCATGGGATAGACTCCATGTTTTCTGCTGCTTTGTGCATTTGATTTTTATCAGAAGGGCCACGGCAGACCCTGATGATCGTTGGAGATTTGCCTGTTGTAACTGCCATTTCTATTTGCTGTGGACAGTATGAGCAGATTTGTGTCAGGATGGCTCTGGAGCCCTTGACATCAGGTATCACTGTACCCCCAGAAATGTTCCAGTTGATGTAGGAGCTGGTGGAAAAGTCAACTGTGCCTGCAGTGTGTGTTGGAGTGACATTGCACCCTGTATGTGAAGTGTGTCGAGGTCCTACTTTGTCTGGTTTTGCACCCAGTTTATCCATCACCTCTCTGACTTCAGATAACACCAGCATATGAGGTTGGGAGGACCTAGCTACTGATTTGCATCCCACTGGCAATACTGAAGCTGTGCCGATGGCAGTCACACATGAAACTACCCCACTGGAGAGTAAAGTGTGGGTCCGTGGTCATGGGAGGGGGTGAACAGCCCCAACTGGTGTCATCCACCCGATTGTTGACCCCAGCAGATTTTGTCCCAGCTAGGTAGTGAAGTGAAGCAGCCCAAACTTGAGCCATCAGAGACTGTTTTAGCCCCAAAGCAGGATAAAAAAGCAAACTTGCTGATTTGGAGATCCCCTGTCTGTCTTCTAGTGCACCCCCATCATGAAGCGCACTGGTGGAGCAATCAAAAAGTGTCCAAAGTGGAAAGCAGGAGGCTGGTGTGTCTGAAGCTTGAGTGTGAGTGAAGGGGAGAAAGAATGGGACTCAAAGAGAGATGCTGTGTCCCCTTATCTTCGGTGGTGATGTCGAAGGCCTACCTAGATTTCAGCAGGGCCTTCAATACCGTCCCACATAGGAGGTTGATAAATAAATTGGGCACCCTTAGAGTGGGCCCAAAGCTTATAAACTAGGTCAGAAACTGGTTGAGTGACAGGACACAGAGGGTGGTTGTAAATGTTATATCCAAGGAAAGGGGGTGACCAGTGGGGTGCCACAGGGATCCGTGCTGGGCCAGTCCTCTTTCTTGTCTTCATATGTGACATTGTAGAGAGGTTGGAGGGGAAGATGTGCTTCTTTGCAGATGACATTAAGATTTGCAACAGGGTCGACACTCCAGGGGGATGAAAAAAATGAGAAAGGACCTAAACATGCTTGAGGAGTGGTCAAGAGTGTGGCAGCTAAAATTCAATCTAAAGAAGTGCAGAATCATGCACTTGGGGCACAGAAATCCAAGGGAGGAGTACAAGATGGGAGTGGGAGGTACTAATGACCACCAGACAGGAAAGGCACCTGGGGTAATCATATCTTCTGACCTAAAGGTAACCAAACAATGTGAGAAGGCAATGGGAAGAGCCAGTGGGATACTAGGGTACATAGGGAGAGGTATCACCAGCAGAAAGAAGGAAGTGGTTATGCCACTGTGCAAATCATTTGAGAGACCTCATCTGGAGTACTGTATCCAGTTCTGAAGGCCACATCTCTAGAAGGATATAGATAAAATAGAGGCAGTCCAGAGAAGGGCAATAAGAATCTTGCAAGGACTGCACCAAAAGTCATATGAGGAAAGACTAGAGGACCTCAAAATGTATTCCCTTGAGGAGAGGAGAGGGAGAGGGAGAGGGAGAGGGAGAGGGGGATATGATAGAGACATTCAAGTACATCAGGGGTGTAAACAAGGTATATGAGGGTAGCATCTTTCAGAAAACAAGGTGCACAAGAACAAAGGGGCATGATATGAGACTACAGGGAGTAGGCTCAGGGGCAACGTGAGGAAGTACTTTTTCACTGAAAGAGTAATGGATGCTTGAAACAGCCTCCCTGTGGAGGTGGTGAGGGAAAAAACAGTAGGGGAATTCAAGAATGCATGAGATAGAGAGTACACTAGCAATAGGGAAGAGTGGGTAAGCTGCAGATCAACCAGGGTCTGCGGTAATGCATTAGGTAGGGAAATGGGGCAGACTAGGTGGGCCACATGGTCCTTATCTGCCATCACCTTTTGTGTATCTGTGTATCTGTGCCCTCAAGTGAGTCTATGGGGAAGGGTTCCTCCCATTCACAAGCCAAAGAGTGCCGTGGACTTGCCAAAGAATGCCAGTGGCAGGAGTGGGAGTACAATAATGGAGTGTGGCTCCCTGTGGAGGGGTTGTGGGATAACAGATGGACCAGACACCAAACTTCAGGTTCAACACACAATCTCTGTTACGGATATTCAAAATACAGGAAATAAGCTTCTGCAATGCCATATTCCTTCATCAGAACATCATTTTGCAGCAACAGACTATGTATGTCCTTTCTCTGCACTTAGCCAGCATCTATTGACACTGCTCTGTGAACTAACCACTTTTCATTGAAAACTCTTTATCCCTATATGGACCTTGTTTGCTTGGGTAGTGGAGGCTCAAAAAGAAAAAAAAAAAACAAGCTAAAAACAAAGAACCTCAGTTCAGAAACACCGAAAAAAGGGTTACCCAAAGGGCATTGGCAACAAGTCAAGTTTCATAGAAATACAACATCATACATACTTCCATAATAGAAAGCATCATGGGATATATGCAAATCAGCATGTCATTTCAGACTTGTTCAGTTTACAGCAATTTACATGCATTTTAAATAGCACAACTAACTTAATTTCCATAATAGTCACATAGTACTTTTTACCATTATCAAAAACACCTAGTGCCATGGTATTTTCAAGATTTACAGGTTTCATAAACATAAGGTATATTATGACATAGTGCTATTACATACTAAATCCAACAATGATAAACACAACCTGTTTTACACATGATTGGAAGTCACAACAATAACCTCCATGAACGAGGACCTGAGAGGGAAAAGGAAAATTAAAAAGGATACTATAGCATAGTCAACAAAGGGGAAGGGATGCCCATAGGTGGCCAATCTTATGGACTAGAAATTGTACAGCATAGATTAAACTAAGAAACAGAAGAACTGTTACAAAAGATTTAGGGAAAGGTCAGTCCTCAAGAGTGGCAGGAGCTCTCTGTCACACTTCCCCAAGGACAGGACAAAAGGATGACCATTTGCAGCTTGCCTGAGTGGTTGCAGGTGGAAAAACATATTAGGTGCCATGTGCAGCTGGAGTTTCCCCAATATGATTATCCCTATCCACCAAAAAATGGTTTGGGATAGCATAGAAAAGAACAGGTCTAATTGAGTGTTCCATGGTATCCTGGGAAATCTGTACGGCAAGCACAATCTGCATGCCAGCAGCCCCACGTCTTCCCTGCAGGAGACCCAAAGGATTGCAAAAGGCATCTATGCCAAAAGTGCTTTTGAAGGACTTACTTTATTCAAAAACTATGCCCTGCTTCAGGACATCAACAGTGGCTATACTAAATACTGTCAAGGGGCCACTTATTTATACAGCCACCGCTGCAGAAAGCACCACCCTGATTATTAAATCAGCAGTAGAGAATGTAGTTATGATAAAGCCCCAGAGAGAGGTGATGTTTGATGCCCTTTGGACTCCATTTAATGTGTGAGATCAACCCTTTTTGTTACTGTTTGCAGTTTAAGTTTACCATCTGAGACTTTGGGGGGATTGTATTGACACAGTTTTCTAATCATTATTGTTCTAATCTTGTGGTTAAAGCAATGTGTACCTTGATCATGTTAAGTGAGCGAGAGCTGAAGGTTATTCTTGTTATGCATGCATCATTATTGCTGTAAAGACCTGGTGGCAGTGGCTGGTACTGGCTGGAGAAATCGATTTGTGTTGTGGCTGAGGGTTGAGGGGTGTTTTATTGTTATTAGGAAACATTTTTCTGTTTTAAAATGAAGTTTTTATTAGTATTGATATGTTTGTTGTCTTGGGCTGGGTGGGGACTGGAATTACCTGTAAAGCAATAGACTGCAGTACTGATTGAAAGCATTAATAACTAATGCTTCTTTAGTGAGAGGGACTGTTTGTGACATACTGAACTGTAGCTCACACTACACTCTGAGCAGTAAAACCTGCAGCCTTGTGTTTTAAACTGTTATTTGTAAAGTAGCTGCTATTTTGCAGTTGGGATGCCTGGTATTAGTCACATGATATCCAGTGACTTCTGGGTCCTGGCTACAAAATGCTTGCATAGCGAGCGTGCAGTTTCACACGCGGAGATGCACACAGAGACACGCATGTCTCTGCATGTGTGTTGAGCATGTCCAGTGTAGGCAGCAGGGAAACAGGCCTGTATTATTTATTGTGGGAGTGGGTAAGTGTTACCCCTCTTGTCTATGCTAACATGACTAGTGTACAGTAGCTGTGGAAATGTATACACAGTCCCTCTATTCAAGGAATGTTGTTTTAATGTGTAGTATCTGTGATCATATGCTACTAAATGCTCCTTTTATTTCCAGTTTACAGACTGCAAGTTGGTCTTGCTGCTTAGAACTTAAAGCATTAAAAACAGAGATTACTAAGCTAACACAAGAATTGCAAGCAGCCAAAGAAACTAGGTGTTAGAGAATTTTGTGGACAACATGGTTAGAAATATTCCTATCACTGTAAGTAGTAACAAAATGCCCTCAAATTATACTATATTGCAAGAAGTCATTTTGGAACCATTACCATCGAGTCAGCCCTCTGTAAACAATGGAATCTCTACTACTCAACCACTTCCTACCCAGAATGGACTTGACCATTCTAATTCAAATATGAGTACTAATTTTCCAATCATACCTCAAGTATCATTCCAAAATGGTAACCCTTTCACGAATAAAAGATGTAGAGAGTCACCATTAGATCTAGAAACAGTAGAAGGCTGGGAATTAGTTGCTTAGTGGAAATTTAAAAAGGGCAGAAGGGTTGAGTATGTGTAACTTTCTAAATCCAAACACCACCAACTCCCAGATAGGGACATATACCAGTTTTGTGCTACTAGAAATAGTTTTGATCGCTTAGCAACTATTCAATCTGAGTCTACACAGAATGTTTGTTCATTTGATGATGCGCTACCCACTATTATCATCGGTGGTTTGATTATAAAATACATAGATTCTCGATTGTATCACTCCGATAACAATCTTTCCTCTGTTCATTGTTTTCCTGGAGCTAAAATTGAGGACATTGCATCTAGAATTGATTTGTTGATATCACATCCATCTAATGTTATTATTTATGTTGGTACTAACAATGTAGGATTTTTCCATGAGAAAGACATATGTTATGAAATTATCAAGTTAGAAAAATGCATTAAAGAAAAAAATTGTAATGTTTTCATTTCAGGTATTTTACCTGTACCCAGTGCAAGACAGGAAAAAAATCATACCATAGAGCATATAAATGTATGACTGCAAAATTGGTGTTCTTTGGAAAAGTTTAGTTTTATAAATCACTGGAGTTCCGTTCAATAAAATCATAATTTCTTTGCTAGAGACAGTTTACACTTGAACAAATATGGAGTGAATGAATTATGTCAACATTTTCAAAAGTCAGTACCAGCTATTACTTTAAACTGGTAAACAAGGGGGAAAAATTTACTGAAATTGCATCTGGTTTCATAAACCAGACTTCACAATGAAAGCAAAAAGATGAACTAAAAATTCAACTAATAAATGCTTGCAGTTTAGGAAACAAATTCGATGAACTGATAGCAAGAATAAAAAAATGAAAACCCAGTTATAATTAGTATCACTGAAACCTGGTGGTCACAAAAATCTGCCTGGGAAAAGTCTGTTCCTGGTTTTACTTTATTCTATCTTAATAGATTGAATAAGAAGGGGGTGGTAAAGCTATTGTTGTTAATTCAGCTTTAACAGTGAATAACATCTCAAATAAGATCAAAACAGAATTAAATACTGTAGAGTCACTCAGGTTGAATGTAAAAAATAGGGCTCTGTTACCGAGCACCAGATGCTCAGAAAAAAATTCTAAGGTGACATCCTCCCTGACATGGCATCAGCAGCCAAGATAGGTAACATCATATTTATGGGGTATTTAAATTTGAATGATATAAATTGGGCAAATAAATCTGCCACATCCCAAACATCAAAAGATTTTTATACATGCTTGTGACGAAATGAATTTGCATCAATAATTCACTTCTCCAGCTCGAGGGTCGAACATCTTGGATGTTGTCCCCTATAATGAATCTCTAAGTATAAAAAATTGTACAGTCTCAGCTCCATTAGGAAATAGTGACCACTGTGTGGTTACTTTTATTTTATGTATGGCATTTCATCAGTCAATGAAAGTAACAGAAGTTTATGCTCTACATTAAGTGGATAAAACAGCTTTATCTAATTATTTGAACAATACTGACTGGGTCAATCACTTGAACCAGGACAAAATTGAAGATTTGTGGCTTTCATTTAAATTAGTCATTATAGATGCAGCTAATACATTTATTCCAAAAAATAAAGGAAAAAAGTTCCTGTTTTCATCCAAAATGGTTATCTATCAGTTTAAAGAAAATTATCAAGAAGAAAAATAATCTGTTTAAGAAATGTGCTGCTAATAAATGTGCTAGAACTTTGTTAGCATTTAAACAAATCCAAAAGAAATGTAAAAAAGAAATCAGAAAAGCTAAATTAAAGACAGAAAAATATATTGCCTTACAAACTCAAAAAGGAAATAGTAAAGTTTTAATTAGTTATATAAATTCTATAAAAAAACAGGAATGTACGGTAGGACCTTTAATTATAAAATATATGGTGATTTCACAGCCAACAGAAATGGCAGATGCACTTAATATGCATTTTTGTAAAGCTTTTAGTCAATCTTAGGAAATAGGGATACAGAGTCGAGTCCTATAATAAAAAACAAAAAAGGAAATTCCCTTAGATACTATTGAGAAAAAAATTAATGAAATCAAGAAGGGCTCCTCCCCTGGTCCTGATGCTATATCAGGAGATGTTATTTTACTGAAGAAAGAGAATTTATGCTTACTCCTTAAACTAATATTTGAAAAAAAGTTTAAATTCAGGCCATGTGCCATCAGACTGGAAGAAAGCTAATGTAGTTCCGTTGTTCATAAAAGGGGACAAAAGTTCACCCAACAATTATCGTCCTATCAGCCTCACCCCTATTTTTGGAAAACTTTTGGAAAGAATAAAGATGAACTAGCTCCAATTTTAACAATAGTCAATCCTAGCCAACATGGCTTTGTAAAGGGTCATTCATGAGCAACTAATCTTGTGAGTTTCTATGATGATATTATTTATTTATTAAATTTTGATGACCGGGTAAGCCCACTGGGCCCCAAAGGTCCCTTTTTCCAGGGGCGACCTGGGGATTACATGGTATTTTACATGGTATAGTATATAGCAAGAGTACATTACATAAGACACATCGAAACATAACACGGGGTAATACATAGTTGCATTTCAGCTGGTTGAAATTATTTAGTAACAATCTAGATAAAAAAGTTTTATGTGATGTTATCTTGCTGGATTTCAGAAAAGTGTTTGGTTCTGCTCCTCAGTGGGCAATTATTCAGACATTACAAACTCATAATATCAATCCTTTGTTTATACTCTGGATTGTAGTTGGTTAACAGACAGAAAACAGAGTTATTGTGGATGGCCATCATTCAAACTGGCAATCTGTTGGAAGTGGAGGCCCCCAGGGATTGGTTTTTGCCCCTGCCATTTTTTAAATATTTATTTCTGATTTATCACTAAATACTGAAAGTAATATTTCAAAGTAAGTAGAGGACTGCAAACTTTCAAACATTTGCGGTTCCCCTACTGACTTTCAGATTATTCAAAGGGATTTACATATTTTGTAAACATCATCTACTAAATGGAATCTAAAGTTTAATTCTTCTAAATGTTGTGTAATCCATTTGGGTTAAGAGAACCCAAGAAATCAATATCACTTGCATAATGAAGTTTTAGGTAACAAAAGGATATGAGAGAGATCTTGATATAACTATAGATTCAAATTTGGACTTTGATGTACATATTACGAATACCATCAGTAAAGCTAATAAAATTAGGTGGACTATTAGGCACCATATAATTTCAAGAGATCCATATATCCTATTAGTCCTGTATCAAGCCTATGTTAGACCATGTTTCGATTATGTATGTCAATTATGGAGCCCTTTTAAAAAGAAGGACATAAGTAGAATCGAAAAACTTCAAAGAAGAATCACAAAAACAATATGTCCTGATAAAACTATTACTTATGAGGAAAGGCTTCATAAATTTAATCTAATGCCTCTAGAACAATGGAGATTAAGAGGAGATCTTCTATTTATATGGGACACCCTACAAAATTTAGAATTAACATTAGAATGTGGACTAGAATTCAAACAAATATCAGTTAACACTAGAGACCATCCGCTTTAATTGATGAGAAGTAAATCTCATACTAAAAAAGGGCATACTATTTTTCACAAAGAATAATTAGTCCATGGAACAAACTTCCTATGTCTGTTATTGTTAGTAATAGTAAAAACATATTCAAAAACTGGCTAGATGATTTTTTAAGAACAAATAAATCATTGACCTACTGAGTGTAACTTTAAGACCCTTATGGGCAATTAGCCTTTTGCTCTTTGACTTTCTGAGTATGATTCTGAGTAATAGTTTCTGAAATCGATTATACTACTAGTGGAGGTACTACAAAGCAATTTCAAGAACACTTGAAGTATGATGTAATTATGATTTTGATGATGGAAAAAAGTGCTCTAGTATGCAAGGACCTCTTTAGTGACTACTCTCAGATAGTATCTTGTTTTAAAGGTGTCACAATTATCAAACGTAAAATTAATATTAAAAAACATTTATTGACTAAGTCTCACTATGGATTGTCCTTGTATATGATGAAGCACTGTACTATATATCTTCTGCTGGTGTTGGGTTCAGTTCACCCTAACCTTGGTCCTGCTAAAGTGCCTTCTGACACCCCTAGGGGTTTCACTGATTTCCTCCGACATTAATGTAGAGAGTTTATTACCTATGTTTGATGAGTTTGCTGCATTGGTTGAAATGAAGGACCATGATGTGGTGGCAGTCACTGAATCCTGGCTGAATGATACAATTAGTGATGCTGAGGTTTCATTACCTTTATACAGAGGAGCCCTCTTAAGTGCACACCCTGGGGATAGAAGTTTTTTGTGCACTTACGCGGCTGTGCATTTAACCAGAAAATCACTTTCAGGCACATGTCACTGTTTCTGTAATGTACTTTATTAATTATCAGGCAGGCACTCAAGTTAAAATGACATTACTGCACTGTACTACTTAAAAAAATCATATGAACATGCAAAATTTGCCAGCAGATAAAGGCCTAGAGGTCTATCAAGTCTGCTTGAATGTGCAGCTAGCACCGCTTATTCTGCAGCTGTCCCTCCCTTCCATCCTTCCCCTCCATTGATCCTCCCCCTTGTCCTGTCCCATCCCCTTTTGAAGCAGTCCATTGTTCTACTGGATACCACTTCTGCAGGTAATGCATTCCACCCAGCTACCACCCTGTCTGTAAAAAAGTGTCTCCTCATCTCCCTCCTGAACCTTCCTCTCTCAAGTCTCATATCATGGCCCATGGTGTCCCTCCCCTCCCTTACTTTGAACAGCCCCTCTGTACCTGTCTTGTTTATTCCTTTCATGTACTTAAAGGTTTCAATCATGTCCCCCCGTCCCTCCTCTCCTCCAGCGAGTACATGTTCAACTCCCTCAGCCTCCTCTCGTATGATAAATCTCCCAGCCCCTTGATCATCTTTGTCGCCCTGTGCCCCCTCCAGTAACTTAATGTCCCTCTTCATATATGGGCACCAGTACTGCATGCAGTACTCCAGGTGCGTTCTAACTAATGACCTATACAGTGGCAGAATCACCTCCTCCCTCCTCGAGGATATACCCCTTGCAATACAACCCAGAATTTTGTTGGCCTTTGCAGCTGCCTTCCTACATTGTGCCGAGTTGTTCATTCACCCTGTAATGAGCACCCCCAGATCCTTCTACTCCTCTGTCTGGGCTAGCTGCACTCCCCCCAGCTTGTAACTCCTCCTTGGGTTCTTCACCCCAAAATGCAGCACCTTGCACTTTTTGGCATTAAACCCCAGTTGCCAGGTGTTTGACCAGGTTTTAAGCTTTGCCAGATCATCCTGCAACCCCCCTGCCATCCCCCTAGGTCGTCCACCACCACTCCCATCTTGGTATCATCAGCAAACAGACTGATCTTATTCTTGAAGTCCAATGATATGACTGTTATGAATATCCCAAACAACACTGGTCCCAACACCGAGTCCTGTGGAACACCGGTCATCACTACCCTTGGGTGTGAGAGCTCCCCACCCACCACCACCCTCTGTTGCCTTCCCTGAAGCCAGTTCCCTACCCATCTCACCATCTTTGCACCTGCCCCTGTGCCTTCTAACTTACTTCCCAGCCTCCCATGTGGCACCAAGTGGAATGCCTTACTGAAGTCCAGATACAGGACATCCACTGCATGGCCTCTGTCCAGTTGCCTAGTTACCCAGTCATAGAACTCCACCAGGTTGGTTTGGCAAGATCTGCCATGTATGAAGCCATGCTGTCTGCTGTCCTGTAGTCCTTTGGCCTCTAGGAGGGCCACCAGCCTCTCCTTCAGGATAGTCTCCATCAGCTTACCCACGATGGATGTGAGGCTCACCGGTCTGTAGTTCCCTGGTTCATCCTTGGGGCCACTCTTGTGGAGGGGCACCGCATAAGCCATCCTCTAGTTCTGAGGTAGACACTCTGAGTGTAGTGAGGCATTAAATAGGTCTGCCAAAGGTCCCACAAGGACCTCTGCCAGCTACTTCATTACCCTGGGATGGATACCATCTGGGCCTGGTGCCTTGTCCACCCTCAGTGCCTTCAAACCCTCCTGAACTCTTTCCTCCATGATTTCCCCATCTGTCATTCCCTCCCGCCTGTTTCTGCCATTCCTCCCCCTTGGGTATCACCACCCTCTTCTCCTTAATAAATACCGAGCAGAAGTAATCAATTAGTGCTTCTGCCTTATCGCACCCTGCTTCCACCCAACCCCCCTCCTTCCTAATCCTTACTAAGTGGTCCTTACAGCTCCTTTTCTCCCTGATGTACCTAAAGAAGTCCTTCTCCCCCTTCTTGATGCCTTGTGTCAGCCTGAGCTCCGTAGATGCCTTGGCATGTCACCTCCTTCGATTCCATCAGGTACTCCTCCCTGTCCTTCCCCCTCCCTGTTTTCTTGTACCTCCTAAAGGCAGCTCTTTTCCTCCTTACCTTTTCTATGACCTCCTTGCTCAACCAGCTCGGTTTCTTAGCCCTAGCCTTCTTGCTCTAGGCCTTGCAGCAGGTTTTGGTTGCCTCCACTGAGCCCAGCTTTATGAGCTCCCACCTCTGGTTAGTGTCTATACTAGGTTGAATTCTGGCCAGGTACCCTTTTACCACTTCCCCCATCCTCCCAAAGTTGGCCCTCCTGAAGTCCAGCACTCTTGTGCCAGATTCCACTCCTTCCTTGCCCATATCCAATGTGAGCCATACTGAGTGGTGGTCACTCCCTGACAATGGTTCTTCCACCATAAGTTCTCTCACAAAGTCCCAATTTGCCAGCACAAGATCAAGGGTATTCTCTAACCTGGTTGGTTCACTGACCATTTGCAGCAGGAAGCTGTCCTGGAAAGCATCCAGCAGTACCTGCTCCCTTCTATTCCTGGTTGTTGGGGTACTCCAGTCCACTCCTGGCATGTTGAAGTCCCCCACAATCACCACACTACCCTTCTTTCAGGTCCTCCTAATCTGTCCCGCTAGTTCCCTGCCTAACTCCTGCATCTGAGATGGCAGTCTGTACACCACTCCCATTCTGAGAATCCTATTCTTGGAATCCTGGATTTGCATACAAAGTGACTCCGTACTACCCTCCTCCCCTTCCTCCCTTACACACTTCAGTCCTTCTTTCACATATAGTGCCACCCCCTCCTTTCCCAATCACCTTGTCCCTATGAAATAACCTGTACCCTGGTACAGACAGGTCCCAGTCATTGCATTGGGTGACCCATGTTTCTGTGATGGCTGCAGTGTCCACCTCTCCTTCTGCCATGAGCACCTGTAACTCTGCAGTTTTCCTCCCAAGACTCCTAGCATTAAGGGTAACCACCTTCCTCCCTTCCCCCCTCCCATCGTGCCCTCCTTTACTAGCATCACCAATCAAATACAGTAATCTTTTTTTGATTTATGTGTTTCAGTGTAGGATTCAAAATTAAACAGCAGGCTATAGTCCTTCTTTTCTTTTGGCAAAATTAATGTTCTTACTGTGGCCATGCTAGACCGCACCATGGCTGTAGTCAAGATGTTAAGGTGTACTCTTTAAGGTGGTATGTACAAAATGTGCACTTCAAAGCTGGCTTGGACTGAAAAGCAATAGGAAAAGTAAAAAAAAAGAATGTGCATTTAACTGAAATGTGCACTTACGTGTAATGCACTTAAGAGGTACATTTAACACTGGATGAATAGGAAAAAAATTGGGATATGGAAAAAATATGCATTTAAGTGGGATGTGCACTTATCCAATGTGCACTTAAGTGGGCTTCACTGTATAATCTTTATTGGAGGGACAGACTGGGTAAAAGGGGAGTTGGATGTCTCCTTTATATTAAAAAATATCTTCAGTCTACTGTACATTGCTTTTAATGAGTGATAACCAGCAGTCCTGTCACTTCTTAGCAGTTAATGTAAATTTGATAAGGGGAAAAAGAACCTTATAGTTGTTTCTGTTTATATTCCACCTGGATTAGTTGATTTAGGCTTTAATATGTTTCAGAACCAGGTTCAAATTTTAAATAAGAATCATGAGAAAATCATATTAAGGGATTTTACCATAAACTGGTCGTCAGAGAAATCCTTACCATTTAGAAGTAAAGTAGCTAATCTTTTCCTTAATCAAATTGTTGATTCCCCAACTGGTATTAATTATAAGGGTGATAAAGAAGGAAAGCTGGGGGGGGGGATTGTAAGGCTCAAAGGGGATAAAAGGGAGAGTAAGGAGGGAGACCTGGAAAAGGTGGAAATACTGAACAAATACTTTTGTTCAGTATTCACAGAAGAGGGGGGTGGTCAAGAACCACAGCTGGGTAATGGACTTGAAGGGGGAGAGGTAAATACAAGTCCATTCACAGAGGAGAGAGTCCTGGAGGAGCTCACAAAATTGAAGGTGGACAAAGCAATGGGGCCAGATGGCATAAACCCAAGAATATTAAGGGAGCTGCGAAGAGAGCTAACAGTGCCTCTGGCAGCCATGTTCACCGAGTCACTCAACATAGGTGTGATTCCAGAGGATTGGAAGAGGGCACATGTAGTCCCTCTACACAAAAGTGGTAGTAGGGAGGAGGCAAGGAACTATAGACTGGTCAACCTCACCTCAGTAGTGGGTAAGATCATGGAGGCACTGCTTAAAGAAAGATTAGTGGCACTCTTGGAATCCAATGGGTCCCAGGATCCTAGGCAACATGGATTCACAGCAGAAAGTTCATGTTAGATGAATCTGATAGATTTTTTTTGAATAGGTGATGAAGGAGGTAAATTGGGGGGGGGTAGTGGATGTCGCCTAACTCGACATCAGCAAGTCCTTCAACACTGTTTCACATAAAAAGCTGGTTAACAAGATGGATAGTCTGGGCATGGGGCACAAGGTGGTAAACTGGGTTAGGAACTGGCTAATGGACAGGAAGCAAAGGATGGTGGTAAATGGGAACCAATCCAGGGAGTAGGGGGGTGACCAGCGGGGTACCTCAAGGATCAGTCCTTGGGCTAGTCCTGTTTAATGTCTTCATTAGTGACGTTGTGGTAGGGCTGGAGGGAAAGGTCTGCCTGTTTGTGGATGACACCAAGATCTGCAACAGGGTGGATACTTCAGAGGGGGTGGAGAGAATGAGGAAGGACCTAGGGAAGCTTGAAAAATGGTCGGAGGTATGGCAACTGAGGTTCAATTCAAAGAACTGCAAAATAATATACCTGGGATGAGGGAACCCTGGGAGAGCTACAGGATGGGGGGTTGGGGGAATGTTGACTATCACCAAGAAAGAAAGGGACCTGGGGGTTATCCTTTCAGATGACCTAAAGGTGTCTAAGCAGAGTACAGAGGCTGCAGAGAGGGCCAGTGGCATGCTGAGGTTCATAGGCAGGGGTATCACTAGCAGAAGGCAGGAGATAGTGATGCCATTGCATAAAACACTAGTGAGGCCTCACCTAGAGTACTGTGTGCAGTTCTGGAGGCCACACTTTCATAAGGAAATTTTATTTTATTTTATTTTTATTTTTTTTTAGTCTTTGGTAACCGGGTATGGCCCACTAGGCACAAGTGCCTGTTTCCAGGGTTGACCTGGGAGCACTGACATTGACAAGGTAGAGGCAGTCCAGAGAAGGCAACTAAGATGGTACAGGGTTTGCACTGGAAGACATGTGAGGAGAGATTAAAGAACCTCGATATGTACTCGCTGGAGGAGAAGAGGGATTGGGGGGACATGATAGAAACATTCAAGTACCTTAAGAGCATTAATAAGGTGGAGGGGGGGAGACACCTTCCAAAATAGGAAGAGTACAAGAATGAGGGGGCATAATATGAAGTTGGAGAGTGGCAGGCTGAGGGGAAATATGAGGAAGTTTTTCTTCATAGAGAGGGTGGTGGATGCATGGAATAATCTGCCACAGGAGGTCATGGGAGCGAGCACAAAGGAGGGATTTAAACACGCCTGGGACAGACATAAGGGAGTCTTAGAGGTGGGAAGGAGAGGTGAAAAGCCATTGACCAGGTAGGGTCAGAGGCCATAAACTAGTGTAGGGCTTATGGGCAGACTGGATGGGCCTGAAGGTCCTTATCTGCTAACTATTTCTGTGTTTCTACTGCAACATTGATTGACTGGGTCCTTGTGATGCATAAGGAGAGATTTTGGAAGGCTGAAATATTGTTTGACTCACTAAGTGACCATTCACCAGTTTATTTTTCTTGGTCTCTTAAAAAGATGAGACCACCACAGAGGTTTTTTTTTTTAGTTTTAAAAAGGCAAAAGTACAGGCATTTAAAAAATACTTAGCTCACACTTACTGGAGTTATATGAATTATACCAACTTGACTTTTGACTTCCTTTCTGAATATTTTAATAAAGCTTGTGATTTATTTGTACCCATAAGCAAAGAGAGGGTTAGAGGGGGAAAAAAAACAAGTGAGTAACCATAGAAATATTTATTTATTTATAATTTGGAAAGTACCTTTGAGCTAGATGCTCATTTACAAAGGTTCCACGTTAAACACAGAGCTTGGACATAGGCACAGTACATAAAAACAGGTTCAGAGTACAAGTAGCATTTCAGATCAAGTTACAATAAACAGTTAAACAATTCAGGGATTGCAGGCAAAAAAATCCCAGTGAATGGTGTAATTGATTGAGACACTATAAGGCATCATGAGGAGCCAAGGAACAGCTTTGTCACATATATTGCTAAAGCTGGGGTTACCTGGGAAGGTTGTGTAGGGAATGGAACTAGGCTGAAAGTTAGAAGATAGGGGTGGCGTGAGGAGAGAAATAGTTAAGAATGAAAAGGGAGGGTAGTGTGGGGTTGGTACAGCGAGTGGAAAAGGTGGGAGTATCAAGAATATGATTTGAAGGACTGGCCTAGCCAGTAGCAAAGATAGCGGGCTAAGAGGACCCTCAATTGTAGAGTGTAAAGTGCAAAGTTGGGGACAGTAAATTCCTAGGGTTAAATAGTCAAGTAGGGTAGGGTATTTGAACACTTTAGTAAAAGACACTGCTTGGGCTAGATATAAAAATAGTGGGCTGAGGGCACATTTTCAGGGATATAAAGAATTTAGAAATAGATGTAAGAAGGCGGTGAAAAAAGCAAAAAATGATTGTTTCAAAGCTCAGCTAAGGGATTGCCATAACTCCTCAAAGCTGTGGTCTGATATAAATGAATAATTGGGTGAGAGCAAAATTTCAAATCCCAGTGCAATAAACATTGGTGGTCAGAATATAACTGAGCCGGTGGTTACTGCTCTTCAGTTTAATAATTTTTTTGTGAATACTAGAAAAAGTTTACCTATGGAAATAACTGCTCCGGTTTCAGATAATAAAGGTGCTACTGACTTGCAAAGGCCTAATTTCTACGTTAAATATCTGATGCCCAAGGCTGTAAATAAATATTTAGCTGGGTCATCTTTTAAGACTAGATTGGGATTAGAGCTGTGAGTTATGAAGCTTTTTAAATTGGCTATTGGTGAAATAATACCACCTGTACAAAAAGTGTTTCATTTTTCATTGCAATTCGGAGTGCTCCCTGGTATTTGGAAACAGGCTAATGTTACGCCCATTTTTAAGTCTGGGAGCCATGCCACTATGTTGAACTATAGGCCCATTTCCATTTTGTCCCCCCTGTTCAAGATTCTTGTGAGGGTCATCCATGATCAACTGCAGGATTACATGATTAATTATGATTTGCTTACCAAGGAACAACATGGTTTCCAGAAATTGCATAACACTACTACCGCAATGATTGAATTAACTGAGGATCTTCGGAGAGCTTTGAATAAGGGTGAGTATGTAGGAGTGTCCTTCCTTGATCTATCAAAAGCCTTCGATCTTGTTGATCGTAGATTGTTATTAAAAACTAGGGGAGATGGGCCTATCAGTTGACATAGTGGCATGGTTCTCAGATTATTTGAATATTTGAACACAAAGGGTAAAATGTAATAACTTGTTCTGTTTTATTTTGCCCTGGGATATGGGATTTCCACAGGGGTCAGTTTTAGGACCCCTATGATTTAGTATTTTTATAACTAGGCCCAGATATTCAAACTGCGCTCAAAATGTGCGCAATAGCAGGAGCAAGCACAAGTCTATTGCACCCATACACAGCAGTAGCAACATTCAAAACAGGAGCAAGCCAAATTGCGCCCACAGCCAACGTCTGAATATCGCACAACCAGCGTCATAGAGCAACAAGGGAGGGGAAGCTGAGCAGATATGATGCGCCATGGCGCAACAAGGGATGCCCAGCTGAGCAGTCCAGAGGTGCCATAGCGCAAGCAGGGAGCCCCACAGCTGCAGAGCAATGTAACTGTACAACCAGGGAGGCAGGGGCCCACCACCCATGCCACAGATGGGCACAGAAGAAAAAATTACTCACCTTAGTAATGTTGTTTCTTCTAATGGAGTCTTACTATATTATGACATATGCAGTGAGTCCCAACCTTCGAACTGCTCCGGAGGTGAAAGAGTTAACTTTCCATGCCAGGCATGGAACGCTGAGCTCGAGCTCAGTTGAAAACACTGTCTGTTGTTCCTCCATCTCAAACTGTCAGATCTTTATGAGCTAAACTCACTAAGGTCCTGTGTGGAAGCTGTAAACCTACACTAGCCAACTGGCTACTAAATATAAGAAACACATTTTTTGGTCCCAAACCAAAGACTCAAGTCAGGAGACCCAAAAAATGAAAAACACAACACCCAGTCACCCCAAAAAGGAGGGTGAAAACAAGGTGGGCATCTACTAAGTGCCAACACTGCACTGCCCACCCACATCCCAAAAACAGAGGTTCTGAGAGAGGGCAGGAGGGAGGGAGGTCATAATATAGAAAGACTCCATTAGAAGAAACAACATTACTAAGGTGAGTAATTTTTTCTTCAAACAACATGAAGTCTTGCTATATTATGACATATGCAACTACACAGCAGTACCTCCATGGAGGAGGGACAGAACCTACTTAGGAAATAGGCTCTGAAGCACAGCTGTGCTAAACCGAGCATCACTCCTAGCCTGGGTGTCCAGAGAGTAATGCTTGGTAAAGTGTGAACTGTTTTCCAGGTAGCTGCTTGATAAATCTGTAGAATGGGATGTCCCTGGCAGCAGCCAGGAAGCAGCTGTACCTCTGGTAGAGTGAGCCTCAGGCCTGAGGGAGGAACCTTACCCAGCTTTTCATAACAGAATTGGATACAAGAGACAATCCACCTGGCAATGGATCTTTTAGTGGCAGGTTTCCCTTTACCAACCTCACCATAAGTGAGGAACAGTTGGAGGGAGTCAAACCTGTGACCCTTGGTATGCTCAATGTAGTAACTAAGGGCTCTCTTCACATCTAAGCTGTGCAGCCTCCTCTCGCCAGAGGAGGAATGGTCAGTGAAGTACACTGGAAGAGAATAGATTGATTAAGGTGGAAATCTGAAACCACCTTAGGCAAGAACTTCCTGTTAGTCCTGAGGACCACCTTATCTCTATGAAAGGAGATAAAATCAGGCTCCACTGACAAAGCCTGTAATTCACTTATGCGTCTGGCAGAAGTGATGGCTACCAGAAACACAGTCTTCCAAGTCAAATACTTAAGCTCTGCTGAAGACAAGGGCTCAAAGGGAGGTTGCATAAGCTGAGCAATGCAAACATTAAGATCCCAGGCAGGGGCAGGGTCCCTGAATGGAGGGTTGGTGTGAAGCAATCCCTTAAAAAACTTAGAGAATACAGGATGAGCTGAAAGAGAAGAGGGTTTACCTGCTGAAATGAAAGCAGATACAGCTGCCAAATGCACCTTTAGGGTAGCTGGTCTGAGCCCCAAAGAGTTCAAATGGACCATATAATCCAGGACTGTGGGTAAATCAGCAGATTCTGGGGAAATATGCTTCCCAGAGCACCATATGGAAAACCTCTTCCATTTGGAATTGTAAGTAGCCCTGGTGGAAGGCTTCCTAGAAGCCTTCAATATATCCATTACACCTTGGGAGAGGTGTAGATCAGCAGATTCTAACTCTTCAAGAGCCAGGCCTTGAGATTGAGAGATTTGAGGTTCGGGTACCAAACCCTTCCCTGAGCGCAGGTTAACAGATTGTGATTCCTGGGAAGACACAGGGGAAGATGGACTGCTAAGGACAATAGGAGTGGATACCAGGGTTGTCTGGCCCAATCTGGAGCAATCAGAATCACTTTGCAGGATTGAGATCTGATTTTGACTAACACTTTGAACAGGAGAGGGAAGGGGGGAAAAGCATAGAGAAACTTCCCTTCCCAATTGAGAACTAAGGCATCCAGAGGGACTGAGCCCAACACTGGGGGCCTGCAGCAAAAAAGGGGAAGTTGGTGATTGTCTGGGGCTGCAAAAAGATCTATCTGCGGGGTGCCCCACCTGGCAAATATTACCTCCAGGACCAGGGGATCCAGTGACCATTCGTGATGGCCCTGGGAAATCCTGCTGAGAGCATCTGCCAGGACATTGTCCTTGCCTGGGAGGTGAACTGCCATAAGGGAGGTGTTCAGGGAGTAAGCCAGAGACCACAACTTCATTGCTTTAGTGCACAAGGCTGTAGACCGAGTGCCTCCTTGCTTGTTGATGTACCACCTTGTAGTGGTGTTGTCTGTTCTGACCTGTACAACTTTGTTCTGAACAGATTTGGAAAAAGCTTGAAGTGCTAGAAAAACTGCTCTGAGCTCCAACAGGTTGATGTGGAGCAGAGATTCCTGAGGGGGACCACAGTCCCTGGGTAGTGAAGTCGCCCATGTGAGCTCCCCACCCCAAGAGGGATGCATCTGTAGTAAGGATTAAAGAGTGAGACTGAGTGACAAAGGGAACCCCTTGTCTCAGATTGCTCTGATCCTGCCACCACTGTAGGGCTTGGATCAGGGTTTGAGTCACTGGGATCAATTTGGTTAGAGGGTCCTTTCTTTGAGACCAAAAGGCTCTCAAATGGAACTGGATGTCCCTCATCTGAAATCTGGCTCGTTGCACTACTGCTGTAGAAGCAGCCATGTGCCCTAGGAGCTGTAGAAAAATGCCTTGCTGGTTGAAAGACCTGCAGGGTGAATGAGGAGGCCAGAGAGACCAGGGTCCTTGCCCTGTCCAAAGGAAGGAAGGCTCTGGCTTCCTCTGTGTTCAGTTCTGCGCCTATGAAGGTAAGGAGCTGAACAGGCTCTAGAACTGACTTTGGAAGATTCAGAAGGAAACCTAGAGAGGTGAGCAGTTGCTGAGTTATCTGAAGATGTAACTTGACTTGGTCTGGAGACTGGCCTACTATGAGCCAGTCGTTCAGGTAAGGGAAGATGGCAATTTTTTGCCTTCTTAGGTAGGCAACTGCTACTGCCAGGCATTTTGTGAATACCCTTGGAGCAGAGGTGAGGCCAAAGGGCATTGCTCTGAACTGGTAATGGCCTGAGGGCAATCGAACCTGAGGTACTTTCGATGGGAGCTTCTGATGAGAATATGGAGTAGGCACCCTTGAGGTCCAGGGACGCTAGCCAGTCCCCTGGCCTTAAAGAGGGTAGAATAATTCCCAGAGTCACCATTTTGAATTTTGGTTTTAAAAGGTGCTTGTTTAAGTATCTGAGATCCAGGATGGGCCACCATTCTCCTGTCTTTTTTGGGGTAAGGAAGTACCTGGAGTGCAATCCTTTGCCCTGGTGTAGTGGTGGAACCCTTTCCACGGCTCTGAGAGCCAGGAGGGTAGAGACTTCTGCCTCTAGGGCAAGTGCCTCTGATGGATTTGCAGGTGGAAAGGATCTGGTTCTCATCTTTGGAAATTTTTTGAAGCTGAGAACCAGTCCCTGGCTTACTACTTCCAGGACCCACTTGTCTGATGTCAGAGATGTCCAGTCCTGGACAAAGTAAGCCAGCCTGCCCCCTACAGGTAATTAAGAATCGACCCTGGCCACCCCATCAGGGTGCCTGCTTGGCAGGGGCTTTAGGCTGAGGGGTGGAAGCAGGCCTGCTTGTACCCCGTCTGCCTCTCCCTCTAAAGAACCCCCTCTGGGCGTAAACTGAAGAGGAGGCCTGGGCTTGGTAAAAAGGCCTATGGAAAGGCCTGCCCCTGCCCCTGGAAGGCTACCTTTGAGGAGTGGCCTGCCTTTCCTTGGCCTGTGCACTCCTATAGGTGGTCCTATACTCATCCATTTTTTCAAGTAATTCTCTGTCTGCTCCCAAACAGAGAATTACCCACAACAAAAATCCATGGCCTTAGTCTGGGTATCCTGTGACAGGCTAGTACATCTGAGCCAAGCCATTCTGCGAAGTGCCACAAATGTAGCCATGACTCTTGATGACACATCATTAGAGTCCACTGCAGCATGGAATTGCACCTTAGATGCCTCAATACCATCAGCAGCCACCTGCTCCAGCTCCTTGGCAAGCTGGCCAGGGACCTGTTTTGCTAGAGCCATAACAGTATCCCATCTGGATTTCTGGTATCTAGCAACATAAGCCATATAATTTGCCTGTCTGAGTCCCAAGGATGCTGCCATACTGTTTCTTTGCCATGGCATCAATCCTCCTGGAGTCCTTGTCAGGGTGTGTGAGGCCAAGGGAATATTTGCCTTGTCACAGGCTGCAGCCTGCACTACCCAACATGGCTGCATTGTTGTGTAAGGAACTCCATATCAGAGCCTGACAATGTGTACCTCTTGTCCATTCTCTTATCAACAGGAGGTATAGTGTGAGGAATTTTAGAATTTTTACTGTCTGTTTCCAAAAGATTTATGCAAAGGAATAGACAGTCCTGGACTCTGGGATATCCATCATTTCCACATAGTCAGGTTCCTCTTGATCATCCACAGCTTCCCCCATAGGGAGCTGGAGGGTTTCAGCCACTTTTTTATAAAACATAAAATGAGAACGGGACTCAGAAAGCCTAGGAGGAGACACTCCTGAAGGTCTGTATGGGGAGATATCCGGTTCAATGGGCACATCCAGACTTTCAAATCCACGTTCACTCTCCTCATACTCCTCTTCCCCCTCCTCCGGTTCATAAAATTCCTCTAAATCATACTCTTGAACCGGTGGAACCGGCCGAACCGTACGCTTACCTGATGGTGCCCGTTCGGTCGGAACCGGGGAAAGCGACTAGACAATTTTAATCGCTTTGGCTATTTCTTCAGCGGTTGGAGAGGAAAGTTTTGGCTCCACACCAGCTGATTTCCTTGTCCTTTTTGATGGAACCGACTCCTCCGAGTCGGCTCTCCTTTTGGCCGAGAAAGTCTCGCCCTGGTCAGAGGGCACTCCAACCGGTTCGGTTAGAACCGAACCGGGCTGGCCATCCAGGTCAGCGGACTTCTTGGCCTCCCTTTCCCTGAGCCTACCAACTCTCTTATCCAGGGTAGCTGCAGGAAAACTTTTGCAAATCTGGCAGTCTGCATTGAGGTGGTCAAACCCCAGACAATAAACACAGGTGGTGTGGGGGTCAGCCTTGGCAAAGGCTTCCCCACAGACACTGCAGTGTTGAAACCCAGTGGGCCCGTTTTTCCTTTGGGGTTTCTCAGACATAGTGCCAGTCCTAACCAAACTTGCCCGTTTATGGCAATCCGCCAAGCAAGACCCTCTTATCGGTTCCCAACCGTGTCACGGGTCATGGAAAAAACTGTAATAAAATCTTTTTTTAGAGCCGATAAGAACCGGTAACCACACTCTAAAAGACAGATTAATATATTTCAAAACAACTTGATTGGTTCAAACCGAACCGATAACCGTTTACAAGTTCCACACAGAAGAATTAAATGTAAAAGCTATCTAGTACTTACAATACCACAGACAGAGCTTGAATCGACCGATTGTGGTTTAAATTCGGTCAAAAAACCGAGAAAATAATACTTTAACCGACAAAATGAACCGAGCAGAAGGAGAAAATCTCCGGAGCGACTGTTCAGTGAGGCGGAGTAAAGAATCTGACAGTTTGAGTTTGAAGAACAACAGACAGAGCTTTCAACCGAGCTCGAGCTCAGCGTTCCATGCCTGGCATGGAAAGTTAACTCTTTCACCTCTGGAGCAGTTCGAAGGTTGGGATTCACTGCATATGTCATAATATAGCAAGACTTCATGTTGTTGAAACACACAGCAGAACAGACATTGTAGCCCCATACCCCAAGCACATCACAACCAGGGGAAGGCTGGAATAACCACTGGTCCATGAAGTCAAGCAACCAACCCACAGCCTGGCCATGGTGCCCTATCACACCTACCGACAAGCTGTGACTGGCACACAAGGAGGGCGGACCACCCTGTGCCACACCATCCCCCCAGTGCACAGCACACCCTGCACTGTGACCCCCAGACAACCCTCCATGAGCAGTGACCAGTACTGCAGGAATCCCCATGCATGCCACCACCTCCACAGTGGCAATGCAACCATGTGCACCACAGAACCATGCAAGCCAGCCCCACCATGAGCACCCATCAGCAGGTTGCAGCACACGGCAATGCAACAACGGCAGACAAAGTGCCACCACGCACAGTCCCCCCGATGTACTGCTGAGAGACCGACCATGCATTGGCAGAAGAGTGACCCCAGATTGGATGGTCATGTAAGGGACACCTCCCCCAGTGGTACAGTGCACCGCACAGTATCCCAGTAACACACCCCGGCCCACCACTGGCCACAACAGCCAGCACAAACACCCAAAGTGGTGCATGGAAGCATGCACCACACCAGTGACATGGGCAACCCAGCAAAGTGACGGGTACAGTGTCCGCCCTGCAGGGAATGCTACCACCGGACATGCCAGCAGATCATTCAGGTCACAGACAGGCATGTGTGTCAACTGCACAGGCCATGGATGGGCCGATGGGTGCACCATGGACACAGATCACGCGCCATGGACCACTGCACACAGTCATCCAGTGCACGGAGAACAACACACACATCACAGACACTGACTGATATCTACCCCCACACCATAGTCACCTCCACACGGACACACACACACATATACCCATGACTGCACCACTCATGATGCCATGCACGCCACTGCAGCCGAGCACCTATAGCCCACTGCAAATCAGAGACCACCACGGTATTCATATAAAATTCAAATGTATTGTAAAAATATAAAACTCAACTATGTACAATAACAATAACTATTTACAAGCTTGGGGTGGGGGACACAAACAAGGTGGGGGTGGGCAGGGGGAAGGGGTGGACTAATGGGATGGGATAGGTGGGGTGTGAGGGTGGGTCCGGAGGGGGGAGTCAGGGACCAAGGGACTTTCGGTGCGTCTGCTGTTCCTGGCTCTGGGTCCACCTTGCCCTGTGTTGCCGCAGTACTCCTGATGTGTCCAGCCTCCGAAGTATCGCCACAGACTCCAGGGCCAGATTGAGGAGCTCCCTCATGATGTCCCTCATCTCCCTGAGATGTCTCAGACCTAGGACAAGGGAGCACAGTCAATAGGTGTGAATGCACAACCTCAGACAGCCCGCCCACTGTGCATGGCATATGGCCATGGGACATACCACTGTGATGGTGTGTGACCAGCCGCAGTGATCATGTCCACAGGACCTGCCCACCCAGGTGCATACAGCCATGCGGAACGCTGCACACACCCACCAGCCAAGTCATGCACAGCACCACCGTGGCCGTCTAGTTACATGGCTATGTGGTACAAAGGCAGTGGCACAGCCATGCACCTGGTGCATGCATGCACCACTAGTGACGCACACCCAGACATGCATTGCCACTGGACAGTGTTGACTGTAACCAGTGATGTGCATGGCAGTGATGTCAATGAATGGTGGTCATGCCCCACTGCCCACCTTGCCACACAGCATGCAATATTAAGAATGGATGTCTGTCACTCACCTCATCGGGACGGTCGGGTGGTGCAGGGACTCCGGCCTGCCTGGCTTTGTCTCTCCACCGCCTCGGCGCTCCGCCTCAAACGGCGTAACTCTTCCAGGCCTGGGGGACAAAAAGCAGAGAAGAACATCAGTGCAGTCCCGAAGCAAAGTCCTCCTGCCCCAAGGAGTGTGCCCCCCCACCCAGCCAGACCCACCCACTCCACACCCTGTGAACACCGCCACGGACTAACCCATACAGTCCCTCCCCCATGTGCTGGACACAAACAACAATGTGACACATATGGACGACAACAGTGTGTTGACAGAACCCCTACCTGGTTGTGGTACCATGCCCCTCCTGGCACATGACTGTAGTCTGGCCAGTAACTCAGGCTCCCTCCTCATCAGGTCCGAATATCGGTGCCTGCACTACTCCACCGTCCTGCCCCTGCCAGTCACCGCCTCTAGGGCTGTGGCCACCTCACTCCACACCTGGGACCTAGGCCTATCCAGGGGGGCCTCCCCAAAGAGATGCCCATGATGTGGCTCCACTGTGGCCACCAGGTTTGCCAGCTCTATTGCAGACCAGGGGCAGCCCTTCTCCGTGCCATTGCCAATGCGATAGTAGGCAATATGGCACTATGCAGCGCGGTACTCCACGTGCAGATGCTGCGCGGTACAGAGCTGCCATTCCCTATCATGCTGTTACCGAACAGCGTGATAGAGGTGCACCGATGCCTGATGCATGGCACCAAGGGGGCAAAGGTCAGACACAGGGTCAAGGGTCCCTGGCGCAAGGCCATGCACAGCGCCATCGGACGACAATGCATGTAGGGCGATTGGCTGCCTGTGTGCCAGCGCCACAGTGCACTATCACGCAGTTGTGCCATTGCACCTATGAAGGCCCACTGTCACAGCGCCATGTACTGACCTTCACTATAGCACCACTGGCACAATGGTGGCCATTGCCTACAGCGCACAGCATGTCATCAGCGTGGCATACGACTGCATAAGCAATGTGGGCATGTGCAGTGCAGTGTATTACGCATGCCACGGAACTGTGCCATTGGCTCAGCACGTTCAACACAATTGCGCAAAGCACAAGAGCGCGATATTCAGCTGTCATATGCTAATCATCCGATCAGCCATTCAATGGCGCAGCAACACGATTTGCATCTCATTTAAGTTGCTCCTCACCTAATTTGCATGCATTACGCTATAAAACTGTGACAATGTTCTGCAGTGGCCATATTCGGTTACTGCTCTTTATTGGTGAGTTGCATGATGTGTGGGGGTCTGGACTGTGGAATCAGGGACATGCTTTGTACTGCATAGTCACAGGTAACCACTGTCATCCTTACAGACTGAATAATGACCAAGCAAGGTCTGGGTGAGGAGGACAATGATAGTGGGCGGAAGAGGAGGCCCAACTTCACAAAGACCGAGACCGAGGCACTCTTGAGGCCTACCTGGATCAGGCCACTGCCCAGTGGACAGCGGGGCACCCTCAGGCCCGTGCTGCTGCATGGGAGAGGTGGCACGTGCCATCAACCTGCACGGCAGCCACCAGCGCTCCATGCAGAGTGTTAGAAGAAGATGGTGCTGACAGGAGGAGGTGAAGGAGAAGGTGGCTGCCATCAGGGCGGCACATGCTGCAACAGGCGGGGACGGCGGAGGTGGTGCAGCTCACACCAGCAGAGGACAGGCTTGCTGCAAGCATGCACCCAGTGCCATAGAGGGTGTTCGGGAGGTGGCTTCCAGACGGGTGGTGGCTCATCACTGCATGGTAAGCCATGGTCCATCTATGGGGGGGCAGGGTAGGTCACACGCAGTAACGCGACTCTGCTTTCCCTTACAGATCCTGAGTGTCTGCCTGGGTCAGCGGTGGTGGGCCTGTCGACTGCGGACAGTCAGCTGGAGTTGGAGAAGGGACCATCCACCTCCATAGGTATACGTGGAGCATTGCAACAGTGGGTCTGCCTGGATGTCCACACTGATGATGTTGAGACAGGTGTGGGGGAAGCCCTTCCTGTGTCTCAGCATTCTGGTGTCCAGGGACACCAGCATGCTGTGGCTGTGGCTGGGGCAGAGACCTGCACCACTGATGAAGACACAACCATAATGGGCAGTGACATGTGTGTGCCATGGAATGGACACACAGCAGGTCGGCCCGAGCCCATGGCTGTGGCTGGTGGTGCTGTGTGTGCCAGTGTGTCAGCACAGTCCCAGGCTGTGCCTGTCAGCACCAGTGGGGCAGCACCGGTAGCTGGTCAGGACAGTGGGAGTGTTGCGGACACAGCGGCAGCACAACTGATCCCTTGGGCACAGCAGGTGGAGGGGCAGCAGCAGCAGTCAGACACTGGGACTGGGGGTTCAGGGTTCAGCGGTGGCATCTGTGCACCACCTGTGGACATGCCCATACCTGGTCCTGGTGTGCAGCACCCACCCACAAGGGGTGCTGAACCCCAGGCACTTGCACACCCTGAGGGACGGGATGCCGAGGAGGCAGATGACCTCTTTGACGAGCACACCTGCCTACTGCAGGCACCGGTCCAGCAGCAGATGCAGCTTGCACTGTCCGTGGAGGCACTGTGTGTGGCCCTGGAGTGGGCCGAGGAGAGTCGCAGCAGGGACACCGATAGGATCGTGTCTCGGATTGACCATTTGTGGGAGGATGTGACCGCTGCCATTGACAGGCTTGCACAGCCGTTAATTGCTGTCATGGCCACAATGGGCACACAGTCAGGTGCCCATGCATCGCTCACACCACGCAGTGCACTATCCACTCCCCATTCCCGGCGTCGTGCGACACCACCCTGTCGACGCCGGGTTCAGCTGTGGGCATCCCGAGCACTCCTAGTGCAGGACTGTTCAGTGTGCTGCAGACCCCTGTCTGGTGCATCGGCGTCGTAGCAGTGGAACCCTGGTGGACCATCAGTGCCACCCCATGAGGCCCGTGGTCAGCCTGCCAGTGCTGGTGGGTCTGCGGGCCACCCACGCATCTGAGGTGGATGTGGCACTGTGCTACCAGACTGACCTGTCTCCAGCACTGGCTCTGTCTGATGCTGCCCTGTGTACATTGTGTTTCAGATGGGTAGTGCGGGTGGGGGCCGGCCCTGCATGCGGACACACGGTCCCACCTGCACACCTCCCGGCTGCTGTCACAGGTACGTGTGCATGATGATGCCTGCATTGCGCTGTACACCCAAAGTGCGATGGTGCCCAGCATCTGACACTACCGCACATGGACAGTCAGTGGATGTGGTGGCCTGTGGACATGTGTGTTGCTAGTGTTGGAATTCCGGCTCAGTTTTGCACCTGACCCCTGTGCATGTTTTGTGCCTATTGTGTGTGCATGTGTGTGTGTCCATCCATGTGGCTTGTTACTGTTCACTCCTCCCTGGTTGTGTGTGTTCGGGATGCTGAAGGCACATTTCCATTGCCTGGACACCTCTGGCAGTGCCCTACAGTACAGCCCCTCAAAGGCCTGCAGGCTATTCCTGGCCTGTTGCATCCTGCACAACATGGCCAACGAATGTGGGATAGCCATATAGGTTGAAGAGGGGGACAGCGATGGGGACGCCGGTGACGATGGTGATGGGCAGCCCCCCCTTGGCCGATGGGACACCCGACTGCTCCGGCTGGCACAGTTGCATTGGGACACCATCACGGAGGAGCACTTCAGCCAACCCAAGTAAGTCATGGGGCCATGCGCAACCACCAGTGGCCAAGGCACAACCCACAAACACGCATGGACACACACCGGGGGTGCATGTCGTCAAGGGACATGGCAGGGCACAGAGGCACACACACAACCAGGGATGGGTGAGGATTAACATGACACTCTGAAGGTCACACACACACAATGCAACAAATGTGCACAGAGAGCAGAAGGCACACCGACCCAGAACGTAAACCCTAGCAACACACATGTCCACAGGCCACCACACCCACTGCCTGTCCATGTGCGTGTGTCAGATGCTGAGCACTATTGCACATTGGTGTACAGCGCAATTCAGGCATCATCATGCACACGCAACTGTGGACAGCAGCGCGGAAGGTGTGCAGGTGGACTGTGTGTCCACGTGCAGGGCCGGGTACCCACCCATGCACTGCCCACTGACACATACAATGCACACAGAGCAGCACCAGACAGTAGCCATGCTGGAAGACAGATCAGTCACGCGACACAGTGCCATGGTCACCACAGATGTGTGGGCGGCCCCGCCGAGACCTGCCAGCACTAGCAGGCTGACCACTGGCCTCATGGGGTGGTACCGATGGTCCCCAGAGGTTCCACTGCGTGAACGCGACCATGCTTGTGCAGGGGTCTGCAGCACACTGAACATGCCTGCACCAGGAGTGCTCAGGATGCCCACAGCTGAACCCGGTGTCGACAGGGTGGGAGTCGCACGATGCCGGGAACGGGGGGTGGATAGTGAACTGCGTGGTGTCCGCAATGCATGGGCACCTGACTGTGTGCCCATTGTGGCCATGACAGCAATGAATGCCTGTGCATGCCTGTCAATGGCAGCTGTCACATCCTCCCACAAATGGTCCATCCCTGCCAGGATCAGTGCGGTGTCCCTGCTGCGACGCTCCTCTGCCTGCTCCAGAGCCACACGCAGTCATCCACGACGTCACAAGCTGCATCTGCTGCTGGACAGATGCTCGCGAGTAGGCGGGTGTGCTCGCCCGAGGTCATCAGCCTCCTCAGCATCCTGTCCCTCAGGGTGTGCAAGGCCCTGATGTTCAGCACCCGCCAGGGGTGGGTGCTACGTACCAGGACCAGGTCTGGGCATGTCCAGACGAGGTGCACAGATGCGCTGCTGAGCCCTGTTCCACCAAGCCCAGTGGGTGACTGCTGATGCTTCCCCTCTGGCTGCACTTTTCCAGGCTCAGTGGTGCCACCACAGTGGCGCAACAGTCCCACTGTCCTGAACAGACACCAGTGCTGCCTCACTGGTGCTGACAGGCACAGCCTGGGACTGTGCTGACACGCAGGCCTCCACTGGCGGCACCATCCACAGCATGGCGCACAGTGCCCTGCTGTGTGTCCTTCTATGGCACACCGTGTCACTGCCCATGGCGTTCGTGTCATCATCACTGGTGCTGGACTCTGCCCGGCCACAGCCACAGCGTGCTGGCATCCGTGGATGCCAGCGCGCTGAGGACCTGAGCAGGGCTTCCTCCACACCTGTCTGCTGACATCAGTGTGGACAGCCAGGCGGCCCCACTATGCGCAATGATCCACATATACTTGTGGAGGTGGATGGTCCACCTCCGACTCCATCCGACTGTCCACAGTGGACAGGCCCACCACCGCTGACCCATGCAGATGCTCAGGATCTGTAAGGGAAAGCAAAGTCGCGTTACTGCATGTGACCAACCCTGCCCCCCCATAGACAGACCATGACTTACCATGCAGTGATGGGCCACCACCCGTTTGGAAGCCACCACCCGGAACACCCTCAATGGCACTGGCTGCATGCTTGCAACAAGCCTGTCCTCCGCTGGGGTCAGCTGTACCACCTCCGGCTGTTCCCCACCAGTTGCAGCACATGCTGCCCTGATGGCAGCCACCTTCTCCTTTACCCTCCTCCTGTCTGTGCCCATCTTCTTTACACTCCTGCATGGAGCATTGGTGGCTGCCATGCAGGTCTCCTACGTGTCCCACCTCCTCCCATGCAGCAGCATGGGCCTAAGGGGTTCCCCGCTGTCCACTGAGCAGTGGCTCGTGATCCAGGTAGGCCTCAAAAAGGGCCTCAGTTTCAGCCTTTGTAAAGTTCGGCCTCCTCCCACGACTGTTTTTCTCCTCTCCAACAACGTGCTTGGTCATTATGTAGCCTGTAAGAATGGTAGTTGTTACCTGTGACTGTGCAGTCCCATGCATGTCCCTGAATCCACAGTCCACACTCCCAAACAGCATGCAACTCACCAATAAACTGCAGTAACCGACTATGGCCACTGCAGCACATTTATTGCACTTTTATAAGCGCAATCCATGCAAATGAGGCGAGGCACAACTTTAAGTAGATGGAAATTGCAGTGCTCGCCATTGAATGGCTGATTAGATGATTTGCATATTTGAATAGTGCGGCTGTTGCGCTTTAGCATGAATGTGTTGAGCGTGCTGAGCCAATGGCGCAGTTCTGTGACATGCGTAGTACACCTCACTGCGCATGCCGGGTTACTGACACAGGCGTCTGCCACGCTGATGACATGCTGTGCGCGGTAGGCAATGCAGGCACAGCCACCATTATGCCAGTGGTGCTATATTGATGATCACTACATGGTGCTGTGGCACTGGGCCATCATAGGTGCAATGGCCCAACTGCTCAGGTAGTCCGCTATGGTGCTGGCACACAGGCAGCTAATCGCACTTCTACGCATTGTCATCCGATGGCGCTGTGTGTGGCCTTACCAGAGACCCGAGACCTGTGCTTACCTTTGCCCCTTGGCGCCATCGTCGAGCATAGGGTGCACACTCTATCATGCTGTTCGGTAACAGCGCAATAGGGAATGGCAGCGCTGTACCGTGCAGCATCTGCACATGGGGAGCCGTGCTGCAGAGGCCATATTGCCTACTATAGCTGCTAGGATGGCACGCAGACGGGCAGCACAGTGGACAGAAATTGAGCTGGCCAATCTGGTGGCCATTGTGGAGCCACACTATGGGCCTCTCTTTGGGGAGGCTCCCCTGGACAGGGCCAGGACACAGGTGTGGCAGGAGGTGGCCACTGCCCTGGCACACACCTTGGGGCAGGAGGACTTTGCTTCGGGAATGTACTGATGTTCTTCTCTCTTTTTTTTCCCCACAGGCCCGGGAGAACTCCACAGATTGCGGGCAGAGCGGCGGAGGGGGGAGGACAATGCAGCCAGGTGGGCGAGGCCATCACCGCCCACCTGACTGGCCCGATGAGGGTGAGTGCCATACATCCATGATTAGTATTGCATGCCTGTGTGACAAGGTGGGCAGCGGGGCATGGCCATCATTCATCGACACCACTGCATACGCAACTTATTTACAGTCAACACTGTCCAGTGGCAATGCATGTCTGGGTGTGTGTCACTGGTGGTTCATCGTGCACCAGGTGCATGGCTGTGCCACTGCCTTTGCACCACATAATATGTCGTTACAAGGCCACGGTGGTGCTGTGCATGACTTGGCTGGTGGGTGTGTGCAGCGTTCCGCATGACTGTATGCACCTGGGTGGGCAGGTCCTGTGGACGTGATCACTGCGGGTGGTCACACACCATCACAGTGGTATGTCCCATGGCCGTATGCCATGCACAGTGGGCGGGCTGTATGGGGTTGTGCATTCACACCTATTGACTGTGCTCCCTTGTCCTCGGTACCCGCCATCTCAGGGACATTTGGGATGCCTTGAGGGAGGTCCTACAGCTGGCCCGCGAGTCCCTCGACATTCTGAGGAGGCTGGACATGACGACGGTGCTGCGGAGGCACAGAGGCGGAGGTCCCAGAGTCGGAATGGTGGTCCAATAAGGAGTCCTTCAACTCCCTCACTTCCCCCTGGACCCCACCCTCACACACACCCCTCCTATCCATCCCATTTGTCCACCTTCCTACCCACCCACCTTGCTTGTGTAGCCCCCCAAGCTTGTATATAGTTTTATTCTTGTACATAGTTCACTTTTATATTTTCAATACATTCGATTTTGATATGAGTACTGTGGTGGTCTCTGATTTGCAGTGGGCTATGGGTGCTCAGCTGCAGTGGTGTATGGCATCAGGGTGGGTGCAGTCATGGGTATGTGTGTGTGTCCGTGTGGAGGTGACTATGGTGTGGGGTAGCTATCAGTCAGTGTCTGTGTTGTGTGTGTTGTTCCTGTGCACTGGATGACTGTGTGCAGTGGTCCATGGCGCGTGTTCTGTGTCATGGCGCACTGTCGGCCCATCCATGGCCTGTGCAGCTGACACACATGCCTGTCTGTGACCTGCACGCAGTCCACTGGCATGTCAGTGGTGGGAAAGTCCCTGCAGGGGGACACTGTACCCATCACTTTGCTGGGTTGCCCCTGTCACTGGTGTGGTGCATACCTGGCTTAGGTGGCACTGGGGCACCACAGTCATTGTCCCACCTCCATGCTGTGCCTTGTGTGTGTTGCGGGTTGCCCCACTGTCTGTGGCTTGTGCTCCGGGTTACTACTGGTGGTGTCACAGGTCCACAGTGCCTGTGAGGGGTGGCTGGCACTCCAGTGCCATGGCGGACTCTTGAGTTGTGTTACCACGGCTTACATGGGCCCACAATGGGGCTTGGTTGCCCCACCACTGCATCCCTGTGTTGGTGTGCCCTTGGGTATGGGTGGGTGTTTGTCCATACCCTGTGTGGCATCCAGTGTGGTGCATGCTTCACCTTGCCACTGTGGATGTCTGTGCTGGCTGTTGTGGCCAGTGGTGGGTCGGGGTGTGTCACTGGAATACTGTGCAGGGGTGCTGTACCACTGGTGGCAGGTGGTGTCAAGGGCATGCTCTGTCCCATGTGGGGTACCTCTTGTGCTGGCCTTGTGGTCAGTCTCTCAGCAGTACCTCGGGGGGTACTGTGCGTGAGTAACACTGTGTCTGCTTGTTGCATTGCCGTGTGCAACACCCACTGATAGGTACTCATGGTGGGGCTGGCCTGCATGGTTCTGTGGTGCACAGGGTTGCATTGACACAGTGGGGGTGGTGGCATGCATGGGGTTTCCTGCAGTGGTGGTCACTGCATCAAGAGAGGGGTGCCTGGGGTCACGGTGCAGGGTGTGCTGTGCACTGGGGGGGATGGTGTGGCACAGGATGGTCTGCCCTCCTTGTGTGCCAGTCACGGCTTGCGGTAGGTGTGATGGGGCACCATGGCCAGGCTGTGGGTTGGTTGCTTGTCTCCATGGGCCAGTGGTTATTCCTGCCCTCCCCCAGTTGTGCTGTGCTTGGGGTGTGGGGGGACGATGTCTGTTCTGCTGTGTGTTCCTGTGCCCATCTGTGGCATGGGTGGTGGGCCCCTACCTCTCTGATTGTGCAGTTACATTGCTCTGCAGCTGGGGGGCTCCCTGGTTGTGCTATGGCACCTCTGGACTGCTCAGCTGAACATCCCTTGTTGCGCTATGGTGCATCTGATCTGCTCAGCTTCCCCTCCCTAGTTGCGCTTTGGTGCAGGTGGTGCGATATTCAGTCATCAGCTGTAGGCGCAATTTGACCTGCTCTGTTTTTGAATATCGCGTCTCTTGCGATGGGCGCACAGACTTTGCGCTTCTCCTGCTATTGCGCACTTTTTGGCACAGGAAGCAAAATGTTGTGGTGTCACCGGAAAGGGTGGGTGGGGTGGGGGCAGTACATGGAACAAGAGTGCTGTTTTATGCCCCAAATATCTCTCCATCTATGTTCTGAGTTGTGGCAATTGAGGTTCTTGTAAACAAGTCCCTGCATAGTAATGTTGTGGTGAGGGAACCCTGTATATAGGGACCAGACAGGGGAGGTGCTGAATATCCACACATTATGAAGGACCCTGGGAGTTATCATTTAGGCAGATCAGAATGCCTTGATGCACACCATAAAGACATCAAGAACTTCCGGTGACATTCGTCACCGTCAAAAATGCACCAGGGAGTGATCATTCGGGATGGACTGAAGGCCTTCATGCATAGCATAAAGGCAGCATAAACTTCGATTGCCATGCTGGTGTGCATTGGCATAGGTAACACAGTAACATAAAGCAGTGGCAAGAAACCACTGTGGGAGATTTTAAACATGTCTGTGACATTCATAAAATAACCTTGAGGTGTGAGGGAGTGACAAGGACAGTCTTCAGAAGCATACGAGGTGTTATACAATTATTGGTGTTACAGGAATACTGGATGTCTGTGTCCCTCCTGATGTGATAACATCTTGTTATGGTCCAGCTTTTTGTTATGCAGCTCTTGTTCATAATGGGCCTGATATTCGGAGCTGAGCCTGGCAATGGCGCATGTTGTTATGGCGCCACTCAGGGATATATTCAAAGGAGATGAGAAATGGCACTTCCACTCTGAAGATAACAGATAATGCGCACTGTGCAACCACTATACACTGTCGCATCCCCCCAGCCAGGGCCAATACCAGGAATTGAAACTGCCTGTTATTCAGCAGTCAGTATGCAAATGTAACCACAATGTATGCAATGTGCAAATATGGCCATTTGCATATCATTATGGCCCAATTTGCATGTGTTGTGCAGGGCAGGCCACTGACTTGCATCTGGCACCCTGCACAGCATGCAGTGCCCCCAGGGGAAGACATAAGAACCCTCCCCATAGCAGCAATCACCATAATGTAACAGTGTAATCCTTGGTAGTCCACTGGTACCCCTTCCTCCTCCCCATGTCCCGCACCCTTATAAGACGTATAAATTCACGGTCTCATGAATGACTTCTACAGTATGCACTGCAAGCCCATTGGTCCATGGTGTGGACCAATATGCTCATGTTTGCTACTGTAAGCTGTCATTCTGTGTGCAGCAGGCGCTATGCGGAGTGGGTCTGTGCTGCCTGCGGATGACGGTGGGGAGTGTGGTGGGCAGGGTTTCCTGTGTGGGTGGGGTTGCCACTAGAACACCAGGGGATATACAGTTATGTTGTCAATTGCAGTTACGGGCAGGGTGGGGTGGTCCCACTAGACTACCAGGGATGAATAGATCATTTTGGTGATTGCAGCTATGGGGATGGAGGGTGGCACTAGACTACCAAGGACATCAGTGGTTGCTTCTGCATCTCTGAAAACACTGATGTTACTGTACCATACAGAGCTGATATATCAGCTGTGAATATCCAAAACAGCAGCAGTCGCATCACTGATCCCTGTCGCATCGCGATCATCACTGCAAACCGGATGACCATTCCCCCACACCACCACTCTTTTGTGGCTTCAATTCAGCCACTTGTTGACAAATGTTACAATTTGTGTGCCCCCATTTACTGCAGCTTCCCCCCTTCACCCGAAAGTCTCATGCACCTTTTAATCAACTGTTTTGCAGAAGTGCAAACACAGGAGATGAACCGCAGGGTCATAAATGAAGGTGTGACTACAATGGAAGTAACTATGTATTCATTATTAGTTGCCAAACTCTGGAGGATACTGGTGGCATTACAAAAATCATATCACGTAAATCTCTGTCTAGCCATTCATGTAGTGCATGACAACCTTGCATACACTATGCTGTTTGTAATTGCCATACTGAGTGTTTATTTGTGATAATTTCACAAATTGATTGTGAATGCAAACATTAAACACACATTCTGACTAATACTACATTACGAACCAGATTTTGGCAGAGGCACGCCAATCAATGTGTGTGACCAGTGAAATAAGTGAGATGGATATTTCACCTGTGTCAGAACCTTCAGAATCACAGTCTACGTCTTATCAGGTGTGTTTACTTTTCCATTGCTGTTGTATACCAATAAATTCACAGTTTTTGTTCTGATTGCAAAGGAACATTACCAATGCTGTACTGTGAAGAACAACTGTTTTCACTGTAGAAAAGGTAATGGCAATAGACTGTTTCATGGCACAGAAAGTGATGCTTGTTAAACTGTCAGCGATGCCACACTTCTGTGCTTATGAGGTACATGCTTACCATGGTGCCATGCTCAAGTGTGTGAAGAAGTGCAAAACAATTTTTCATTGCTTTCAAGATTGTTATTCTAAGGTTGATGCTTGCTGGAGGACCAATGGTGGTTGCTCACCCATTTCTCCTAACTTTCTTTCCTCCTGTATACTGCTGTTGTGTGCTTCTCATTGTAGCTGTGAATAAAACGTGTGTGTCGACGAAGCCCACATCCTTCATTTCACCATGCAGTGCTGTTGTGTTCTGAACTGTGGTGACTGGCAACCACATGGCTAGACACAACAGGTGTACACACCACAGAAGCATGCAGTAGTTGTCCAAAACTTACCACTAAAATATCACATACTGGTTTAAGAAAAGCAACTATAGGAGAATGTATGTTATCTAGAAAGACAGTCTCCGGATACTTTGAATTAGGCCACCCTCCCCGGAGTTTGTAATCCGAATGAGGGGTGGCATGTGTGAGTAAGCCACTGGGTGTCAAAAAAACAGTAGCAAAGGAAGTGGGTAAAGTACTACTATTTTGACTTTCCGTTTCTGTTTGCTGGAGTTGTGCTTCAGGATGTTAGGCAAGCAGGTGTTGGGATCTGATACTATTTTTGTGCAAAACCCAGGATAAAGCAACAGAAATTTGAGTGGACATTGGTGTCAAACTGATATTTCAACAGTAATGGAATGTTTTTGTGGAAAACATCCTCAGATGCAAGTGCAGGCAATGACATACTGCACGTGTAACAGCGAGTACTCTTACTCACCCAGGACAGGGCAGTGTCGAGGATGGGAAAATCAGAGAGGGGGGGTGAGGAGGGGAGCACTCTGGGTAGGCCAGCTATGATAATGGAAATATTGGAAGCGGGTGGGTGCAGGGAGCACTAGGTCACAAGGGTATGTTACTGCAGAACCGGAGGGGTGAGGGAGGTGAGAAGGAAAGGAGTAACAGGAGGCCTGAGTGGAGGAGCCAATGGCAACAGTTCACCCAGGGAAGAGTTAAGGGGGGGTGACTAATGATATTGAGGCTGTGAGGGGTGCAAGGAGAAAGTTGGGAGAGGGAGACAGAGGAGGGAGCCTTGATGGGCACAAACAAACTAGCGACGCCCAGGCTGTGTGATGGTCTAGGAACAAGCAGGGGCTGTAGTCAGAAGAAGAGTCTGGAAGGGCACACATATACTTGTGCCCCAACATTGCAGTGGGTGACAGAAGCAAGCTGGGGGCGTAGGCTGAAGTGGTAGCCTGTAAGGCACCACAAAATGGAACACCATGCTGGGGGCGAGAAGCAAGCTGGGTCATGTAGACAGTAGAAGGAGCATGGAAGGGCACACATGGGCTAATCACTTGGTGGGAGGTGAAGGTGTTTCTGCTGGGTGACTCCATGATTAGGCAAATACAGTTGGAGGTGGTTGGGGAGTGAAAATGCATCCCAATCAATGATAAATGTATCCTAAGCCTATCAGTACAGAATGCCAAATTCCTGCTGTACTCAATGGCAAGGGAATGCGGGGGTTCCCCAGACTTTGTAGTTCACATGGCAACAAATGCTTTAGCAGGAAAAAGTGAAGTTGAGATATAGGCAACATTCAGGTCATTGGCTCTGGTTTGCCACTCTATAAGATGCTCAGTCTCCTTCTCTGAGATACTGCCAGTACCAAGTGCGAGCAGGGAACATCTTAGAGTGGTGAACCAGTGGGTCAGGGAGTGGTGCAAGTCACAAGGTTATGGGTTGATGGGGGACTGGGGTGATACATGTGGAGACAAGTGGCTATATAACAGGGATAAGCTACAACTCAACATGGAGGGGAAGGAGATCCTGAAACTTAAACTGTTGTGATCAATAGGTGATAGGTGTGGTTTAAACATGTAAAGGGTGGAGGGATACAAAAACTGACAGCCCCTGGGGACGAAGCTTGGGAGTTCCATACTACATCATGCAAAGGGTGCTGCAGCCAACATTAATAGACAAGGAGGAACTGAGTGTGTAAGACAGATGGGTGTATGCGCTGGGCTGAGAAGACTGGTGAGGGGGGAAGGTGAAGTGTGGAGGATTGTCCTGATCAATGCCAGGAGCATGGGCAATAAAATGCCACAGCTCCAGGCAATGCTACTTACGAAAACCACATTAAAGATATGTGCATCGAAAACTGCCATGTCAACATTGCTCCCACACCCTGTTTGGTGCTCTGGTATGACATTGGCACTGTACCCTCATCCAGGTGCACCACCTTGAAGTAATGCTGTGTTAATATTCTGCATCATGTCTGCATGTTGCCTGAAACGTGTCCTGTTCAAATGCTGGCACTAATCTGCATTCAATGATGATATATTGAAAAAGAACAGTTACTGTTATGGTAGTAATGTATTACTGGTCAGTGTCATAGGATGACCGACCTATCTGTTTTGAAGCTCAGACCCCCTTGCAAGGAAATAATATGACCCCGTAGTACCATCTACTCAGCCATTTAACACTGTACACACTGCACATGTAAGAATGGTATGCTTTTCCTGTAACAGTGCTGTGCCTCCCACAATGCTGTTCCTCTGACAGTAAGTGATATTTGTACATTTGATACTGCATGTATCCATGTTTTGCTCACATGTTATGTGAATATTCCTCCTGTATCTTAGAAGTCAGCTGAGGAAAATCCTACTTTTGCTGACAATACAGATGACTGTGGAGAGAGAGAAAACGAAGATACTGAACAGCCACTTGTGGATAATCAGGTATTCATTGAGCGCTAACGCAACTGTATTACACAGTACATCTCACATCGATATTAGGTCACTGTGACGATGCACGGTTATGGAGTGCTGGTGCCATCTGTTTAGTACTACTTGTTGTGAAATCAGGATTTCTTTCCTAGTAATGTTATACTAAAATTTCCTAAGCATTTCAGTGTTTGTATTGAGATAAAGACAGTGTCAGTAATTATGTCGTTTTTTCAATGCGCCATCCAAATTGATGTCGTGATACCCTGATGTTCACAGCATGGCCCTTGAACTCACCACTGGGGTACAGTACTGCAGTACTGCTCAAAAAGTACTTACAATACTGCAATTACTCAGTTGCACAGATTAGTCCACCAGTATTGGAGGGGATCACACACAGTTCAGGAATGCACAGCACAGCGTGCTTTAACAAGTACACATGTCATGTGTGTTGTGTGGTCTTGAGTACTGTAGCAGATAAATCCTACACTTCCCCCAGTCTGTGGAGTATCTATCCCTCGATTATGTATTACAGTGTACTATGGTACAGTATTTTGACATACGCATCAGAAAGGAATGTCACAGTAACCATCCATCTTTCAGTGGTCTCCTGGATTTCATTTGGCAGCCACCAACTGACATGGCTACCACTTACTTAGATAACTGACAATAGCAGTTCCTCATCAGTTTATGTGCAATGTATCCTAATGAAATAGTTTTTTCCATCTTTGTGGCAACTGGCATTGTGCAGCATGGCACAGATGATGTCTACACCACAGAGGTGTTACCATTATGTCATACCCAAGGATACGTCAGAGATTTATGCCTAGTCTTAGTTCATCCGCTGCCACATTCAGGTCACTGAAGCCACTGATTTTATAACTGACCACAAGTGGATGCAATGGCATTCCTGCCACTTTTCAAAGGCAAACAAATGCGGTCACCCGGTGGCACCGCCAGTGCATACACACACAGATGGTGTACATTCACCATTACCCTCCTGCCACAACAGTTAGGCCACAAAATAGTGTCATGCAGATGCATAGACCTCTTCTGATCCTTTCATTTGGCTTCCATGTGATAAGCTGAATGATCCGTCAATAAGTTAGGTTTCTGTACTACTACTGCAGGAAAGTACATTGATCACAGTCACTGCTGAACTATCTATTAAACAATTATGTCTATGTCAGTACCATTCCCAGTACTTCTTCTCCTCCATTCTCTTTTATATGCAGGATACTGGTCTGTTGATGCAAGAAATGTTTACTGGCCTGCATCAGCAAGTGGAATGCCATGTGCTGCAACTGAAGATAGTCTAACTGTATTGACAGTTATAGATGCTAAAGACTACTCATGCCTCTTATGTCAGTCTAGGACAAATCCAGAAGCCACAAATGATGTGTCAATTAACAATCACATATCACTACCTCCTAAGCTAAAGATGGTCTGTCAGAACACAAACTTCATCAAAGATGTTTATGAGAAATAAGGGTGATTTGATTGTTCTACTCTTACTGTTTCACAACTGCAGTTTGATAGATTGTGGATTTCTGTGACAGCATTGACATAATTCTTGTTTCCTTTAGGCACCATCACAGAAGTCCGATGTCAGATCAATAGGAGTTCAGTGCACACTATTAGATGATGCACCTATTTCTTGTTCAACTCCATACAAAAGTCTGGATGTCACACTGGATGATGACACAGCATTTGATGCAAAGGACCCTGACTATGTACCATCTAATGTGTCCTTGTTGGAGTTTGATCCAGACATTGGCACACCACCAGTGCTGTGCGATGTATTTTAAATGGACATATCTATTACTGTGCATACCTCTGTACACATACATACATATATTTGCATAAATGTGTGTTTGTATATATATATCTATATATATATGTGTGTGTGTATATATATATATATATATATATATATATATTATGGTAGCAGTAGTGCTACCATAGATTAGGGATTGAGAGCCATTTCTATGTTAAACCCCAAAACTTTGCACCTTAATAACTTTGCAACTATTTGATGGATTTGGCTGAAATTTGGAATACATGATCAAGAACCATAGGCCTTGGCATCTGCCAAGTTTCATACTGGTCAGATACGACTGCGGAGTTATTAAGCATGATTCTTCGCGTTCGACGCTTTTCTTGAATTCTCGATCGTGTGTACAGGTCGTACGGTTTGCGTGACTTTGGGAAATCTTCGAAGAGCGTCGACTGGGGTCCCTGATGTGTCTTTTGAAGATTTGGTGAAAAAAATTAAGCGGTTCAAAGTTATTCAAAAACAATTTCCCATTATAAGTCAATGGGAAAAGTTAACAAAAGGTTTGACAGTGTCGAAATGCATTTTACTTTCACAAATGGGCCTGTTACTTTCGCAAATCAGCCATTTGTTTTCAGTTGGTGATCAGAAAATGGTTGGCATTTAAATTTGGGACCCTCTAGCAACCTAATTCTTTTTGTATTCACCTAGTCGGACCCTGAGGATGCTTGCCATGTCTTTATTTTGTGGTAAAACACCCCAGAAATATGTTTTCAAATTCCTGGAAAAGTACTTTCACAAATTACTTTCGTGCTCATGAAAGTGTCGAACTTTCTGACTTTAGCAAATGCGACAGTAGTTTTCTACCTGTGGGAAAGTGACAGCGATTCTTTGGCACTGCGCTGCAAAAGAACAGTTGGGAGTTTTGGGCTGAAATTTGGAGGGAACGCAGCCGACATCTCACAGATATGCCTTTCAGTGTTGTATTGAAAAAATATTACATGGCGGCAAAGTTACAGTACTCCAAAGTTGACATTTTTCCCATAGGATAACATTCTAGCCCGACCTGTTACAGGAATCCTTTGGCTCCCTGCTGCAAAATAATGGTTGGTCTTTTTCCTGAAATTTGGAGGAAGACAGCCAACAGCCCACAGATGTGCCTTTTGGTAGTTTGGTGAAAAAATATTACAGGGAGGCAAAGTTATGGCGCTCGAACCTCTTTTTTCCATAGGATAACATTACGCAGTTCGCCGCGCCTTTCAGGGCCGTATCTGGAAGCAGTGCGAGATCTGGACTTTCGATGGAAAAATGCCCTAATGGGGCTAAGTACAAAATTAGCTAGGACAGTTGTAAATAATATGAGTTTTAAATTTTTTTTTCTATACATTACAGTTCCTGAGATATAACCTATTTAGTATTCAAGTCCTCATTTTCTGCTCTGATATCCATTATTATGCATATATTCTTTGTACTCACTGTCTTTCTCTATGCAGCTTTTGGGGAAAACCAGCCTGTGCGCTTACATTACTGTTACTGTTGCCCTTTCTGCTTGCGGTCCCGTACCCATTTCACTTACTGTTGATGTCTGCGCCACCATGTGCGTTATCCTTGGCGTTTTCATTTTCGGTTACGTTTCTGTTATTTTTTGCCATTTGTGTCTACAGTACTGTTTCTATTTCTGTTTTAGTTTGCGTCACCATGCCCATTGAAATTTCCATTTGCAGGCACCATGTTACTATGTGACAACACATCACGTGGCAGACCGTCCCCGTCTACGCCACCGTGTGCGTTACCCTTTTTGTTCTCATTCGCGCTTGCATTACCATGTGCACCACTGTTAGCGCTTCTGTTTGCATTGCTATTCCTGTTACTATGCCTCAAGACATCACGTGGCGAGAAGGGCCCCGCGCTCCCGCCGCCACATTACATTCACTATTTCTCGTTATCATTCTCAAAAAGAAGGGAAATTAGAGGCAAAAAACTCCGTTTAATGCATTAGTTAGGGTTGTTCCACAGTGACAAAAGTGAGGAAATTCGCTGTTAGGGTTGAAAACCCCTTGGACCCTACCCACCCCCAACCAGCATTGGGGTGTGCATTGGGGTCGTCAGTCTAACTCTCACCCCATTCTCCTATACTTCTGCTGTTTGCACATGTGATGAGGTGAGGTTAGGGGCTGGCGACAATACGCAATGTAGTTGAAAAGTGGAGGAATTTCAACCACAACGAATTCCTCACTGTCGTGGGTCATATAACTCGGTAAACAATTTGCCTCTGAGTGTATATATATATAACAGATATATACATATACATACACATACAGACAGACACACACACACACGTACGTACATACGACTGAGCCAGCAGAAACAAACCTCCTGGTCTATCAATGTATGCCAGGTCACGCAGCTACATCTCTAGGTAGCAGCTGCCCCACCACTATCCACCATGATCATCCTTTGGTGTCATCCACCACTCCACATCCTTACTTGCCCACAGTCTATGTCCCTTGCCCTCTTGAAAGTATCCACAGTCATCCTTGGTATTACTCTTTCTGGTACAGTTTCCCATCTTGACACCACCCTTCTGTCAAATAATTCATCCTTGTCTCCTCTGAATCTTCCCCCTCTATTCGGATTCCATGTCCTCCGGTGTCTCTAACCTTCCTTACCTTAAACACCACATCCTGTTCTCCCTTGTTGATTACCTTCAGGTACTTGAAGGTCTGTATCATGTCACCCATATGCATCCTGTCATTGAAGGTGCACATGTTCAGTGCTCCTGCCTGTCCCTTCCCCCTGAAAAGTTCATCCCTGCCAGGTAAGGACTCCAAAATAGCACACAGTACTCCAACTCCGGCATGACCATTGACCTGTAGGGGCAAAGATCATCTCCCTACACCTGGCTGTGAAACCTCTCATTATACATCATAGAATCTTGTTCACCTCTGCTGCCGCTTTCCTGCATTGGGTTGTGTTGTTCATGCTCCATATAACAATTACCCTTATGTCCTTTTCATCCTCAGTGATACCCAGCTTCACCGTGCTTAAACAGTACTCCTCCTTCAGTTTCTTGGCCCAAAGTGCATAACCTTGCAGTTCTTCATTGAACCCTGGCTGACACCTGTACTATCACTCATCTATGCTTTCTTAGGTTTCTCGATGCAGCAGACCTTCAAGAAAATAGATATAGTTCTACACATGTGTACTAAAATTTTTTAATATACACATATCTATGTATATGGCATGTGTTTCTCATGCATGCTGAGTACATATGGCCATATATACGACACAACATGTATGGATATATATTTCATATACATGCTCATACTTGAGTAACTGCATATAGTCGCACAGATATATGCATGGATGCAAGCCTAGACATATGTACATATTTTCATATTTTTAAAACCATGACTCACATCGTGTTTAATACTTATTGACTTTATTTTTTTATTTTACAGAACTCCAACAAAGTGTAACCCCCCTGCAAATGGGGGTTCCCAAAAGACTTCCAGGAGCTTGCTTGAATGCTCCAAGCCTGAATGGTGTTTGGCGTTTAAGCCATTTATCAGTGAGTGTTTTAGAGCCTCTGGTACTGTCTCTTTAAGAGCTGTCTGCTTGCAGACATAATTAGTTTGTATGGGGGGACTGTGTGCTTCTCTGCTTGAGTACCACTTGAGCTGCTGCCAATTCACTCCATATTTGCAGTCACTAGGAGTGCAAAGGGAACCTATCTGAAAGATGTAACTGTTTGCCAGAAATCATTTAGAGTAATAATGAAATTACAGTTTGTCTAACCTGCTTTCTTTGCAGTCAGAACTGTGTTTGCCTAGTTCCCCATTCTAGTTTTGAACTGCTGAACTGGACCAATTAGTGTGGGTTAAGGTAGCTCTAAAATGGTGCCTTGGATGAATCAGAACTTGGACTCATAATCTGAGCCAGCCACAAGAGGATTGTATGGGCAGTGACTCTGGGAGATGTAGTTTAGACTTCGGTGCCTTTTTGGACCAACAGGGGCAGTCTATTGTGAGTGACAGCCAATCCAGCCAAGAACTGGGAGGGACTCAAAGGAAGTGCCCGGTTTTGTCTGCTGGAGTTTCAGTTGAGCTCTGGCAGTGAAGAGGGAAGGAGCCCTGTGCTTTTTTCGGTGTGCAGTTTTAGTCGGGAAACGTGTGTAAGGCCCAGAGTTCCGGTCTGCAGCTTGTGTAACTGCTTGTTAGGACTGAATCCGTCCTGTGAAGAGAATCAAAGGATATCTGAAGAGTAGAAACCAGGTTCACCCTGTAGAAGACTGGAGAAATTGCTGAATTGCACTCGGTCTGTCAGGAACTGAATCTGCTGTGTGTTCTCCTGGGTATTGTGCAGTAATTGCGATCGGGATAGAGAAGCAGCCTGCCTGGTATAGTACCTTCTTTTTACCATATAAATGTGTGAGGAGCTTGTGTAGCTCAAGTGAATCCTGCTGCCATTAAAGGACTTTTGCCTGTGACTGTTTACCATATAAATGTGTGAGGAGGCTTGTGTAGGCTCGAGTGAATCCTGCTGCCATTAAAGGACTTTTGCCTGTTACTGTTCACCATATAAATGTGTGAGGAGGCTTGTGTAGCTCAAGTGAATCCTGCTGCTATTAAAGGACTTTTGCCTGTTGCAGTTTGCCATATAAATGTGTGAGGAGTCTCGTGGAGCTCAAGAGTAGCCCTGCTGACATTGAAGGACCCTATCTTGTTTGGAGGTCGAGTACTAATTCAGGGTCACTCCTGTTGAATTGCCACATTGAATCCAAATGGAATTACTGTACTGCTGACTGTTTAACTAATTTTTCTTTTCTCTGTGGAAAGGGCCCCTACCAGCTGCCACGGTTTGGACTAGCCACTGGGGCTTGGGTACCCAGGGACAGTAACTGGTAGGGATAGGCCTGTGCACAGAGCCATAAATAGATGAGTAAAGTGATAAGCTAATTAACCTGATTCCCCCTGTCCTTGTTATATCCCCAAATAAATCAGAGCTGCTTGTTTCAGCAAAGTTATACTGCCTGAGGTATTTGTCTATGTTAAAGTATTGTACTGTGATTGTTGCACTGTATCTTATTTTACAGGAGGTCCCAGTGCCTGAACCAGTCCTGGGGTAAGTGTATACTGTGAAGGTAATTCTGATATATTCTGTGGGCCACTAGTGGGAAGAAAGGGGGGTTGCAGTGTCCCAGAGGGCTGTGACCAAGTTAGTTTAACTATTGCAAACCCTGACCTCTGGGTGGAGGCACCCTCCATCGGATCCAGGCCCCTCAACCTGTTAGTGGCAAATCAGGCAGGGGTAGTAGCTCCTGGGATAGCGCCATCTAGGGGTTACATCTTGGAGGCTCACCGCTGAGATTGTGTGTCCTCTAGTGGCCATATTTACGAACCACTGTTAAGAAAAAAAAAATGGGTACCCCGACAGAAGTGGCTGTGCACCAGCTGGTGGAGTGGTGTACTGGGGAGGAGATTGACCTCCAAAATGCTATGCTTATCCTGGACATCCCCCTTGGTATCAATACGGACACTGTACAGGGAGTACTTTCCAAGGTGGAAGGTTTACAAAACCCTGAGGTGGTGGGTCGGCATGCTAATCTGCTCATCCACACTTTCCTGGCCCTAGTAGAGTTTAAGGATCCCATAGATAGCTCCAAAGTGCCACAGACCATTACCCCAGAGGAGCCCTCACTGCCTGGAGAGTGATAACTAAGTACAGTAAAGACCGGGAGAATGAGCCCCACCACTGTCTGAAACTTTGAGGAGAAATTTGTTAAATGGTTGCTGGGGAAGGGAAAACTGTGGAGGACTTGAAGAAACTATTCTTGCTACCTGGGGATGTTCCTCCCCAACACGCCTCCCGCTCCAGGACCCATAATGGTGGCTGAACCAATGCAGACTCCTATTTCTGCACCTGCCATTAGTCACGACTCTTACGAAGGGTTGAGGATCTTCTCTGGCACCCTCCCACCCCAAGGGAGGATGACTGGGAGAGCGTGGATAGACTATGTTGCCCCAAGTGCTAGAATGGCAATGCTCGGAAGCTGAAAGCGAAAGAGGTTAGTGAGAGCCTCCGAGGTCCTGCCCTGGCTACCATCCATGCTAAATGGGCCAGTAACCCTGAAGTGACTGCAAAGGCCTATCTTGAGGCCTTGGAGAATGCGTATGGGAGCCCAGATTCTGATGAGGATCTATGGTGGAGAGTAAGAAATGCACAACAGTACCAAGGGAGTTGTTGTCTGTGTATGTATCTCGGCTGGAAAAATTGTTGCAAGAATGCCTCAGAAAGGGTAGTTTGCCAGCGATTGAACTGGACGAACCAGGCTGGACAGGATCCTTAAGTCTGCCCCTTCTCAGAACTGCTGTTGCTTCAGTTATGCTTGGCAAATTGACTGGAATCCCACCCTCCTATGATGAGTTAATGAGAGAAATTGAGGAGTTGAGAAAGGCGACCTCGGGAGGATCTGCACCAATAGCTGCGGCTACGACCGAGTGACTGAGGTGGCCCATCAAGTGAAGTTCAGGGCAGAGGTTGGCAGTCAATGAGTGCTCTGACAAGGAAAAAGATATGCCACAATGGGCGTAACTGTTGAGAGATCCGAATTCAAAAACAGTCCTTTATGAAGGCCACGCCTGCAAGCACGGGCCCGACCTATATCTGACTGCATCCGCTATGGAAGTACCCACCCATGTATCTCCTGCTGATAACAGCTCCAAACTCAATTCCTTGACCATGGAAGTGGAGAAACTCACGAGATGTCTCCAAATGCTTATCATCCGCATGACAGAGATGGCACCAAGGTTTCCAATTAGTAGTACCCCCGCCCTGGCTCCCAGTGTGGCACCTCGGCCAGCTCAAACTCCAGAAAGTATGTTTTGCTATAATTGCGGGAAGGATGGGCACATGAAGAGGGAATGCCAGTCCCCAAAAGACACTGACAAAGTTGCATATAGGCTAAAAGGAGAGCTGGAGAACAAATCAGTGGTTAAGAGGTGCACAAATGATCCCAGTGAGGCACCAAAATGCTAACTCATGTCTTTTTGTGCCAAGGTCAGTTGCCCAGGCCCCCACTACCGCCTCTCCAGACTGGTCCAGAATAGTAGGTCCCTCCATGGAGACCACTGTAAAGGTGATTGGAGTGTATACAAGAGCTGTATTAGACAGTGGCTCCCAAGTGACAATTATGTTCCAGGATTGGTATCAGAAGCATTTGTCAGACGTGCCCTTACAACCATTAGAAGGACTGCATGTATGGGGTTAAGTGAGAAGGCCTACCCTATTCGGGTATATCCGAATTTGGCTGTCTTTCCCCACCTCCGTGGCTGGAGTGGCGAACAAGTAGAGACCCTAGCCTTAGTGTGTCCCCACTGGACTGTATGATGGTGTCCTTTGTTGATTGGAACAAATGCTCATATGTTCGGAAGGCTGGCACAGTTGTGTTATGAAAAACAGGGGTCAAAGACTAGTAGATCTTTAAGAGTTCATTTTAATTAAGAAGGCTCATGAGGCACAGAGAGATGCTGAAAAAATAGAACCAGAGGAACCAGTCGGAATTGTATGGAAGAAGGATCCTGGAGTCTCTGATCCTGGCACCAAATGCCAAGTGTACCTTACAGGGAGGGTCCGTAACAAAAGGATGTTAAGAATAAAATATTGAATGTTGGTTTGCACCAGGCGATGGAAAATTGCCAGAGGGACTGCTGGTCAAGCCTAGTATTTTGCCCGCTAGGAGCCCATGCTATGCCAAGAAGGGTAATAGTCCAAGTTCATAATGTGTCTGAAAGAGACATCTTGAGTAAATAGAGGTTGCATCCTGGCTAATGTGCATTGTGCAGACACTGCAGTGCTACCCAGCAGCAAGAGTTTGAGGAAGAATGACAGAGTAACGCCTGACTTGTTTGATTTGGTGACTCCCATTGCCAGCTGAATGGAAAGTGAGGATCAGTGAGAAGCTTGCCCAGAGAGACCAGGTGTTTCTTTAAAGGAATGGGACGTAGGATGCGTGCAAGGGCTGAGCATAATATCCGGCTGCATGACGAAAGACCATTTCGTGAGAGGTCTCGGCATACAGCACCTGCTGATATAGATGATGTGAGCGGCATCTGCAAGAGATGTTAGCTGCTGGTGTAATACAAGAATCCAGAAGCCCTTATGCTTCCCATTGTGGTAGTGAGGAAAAGAATGGGACAGTAAGGATGTCGTGGATTATCGCACCTTAAACCAGCGGACTATCCCTGATCATTACACAATGCCCGCATTCAGGATGCTTTGGACTGCCTAAGCGGGAGCAAGTGGTCTCTCTGTGCTGGATCTCCGCGGTGGGTACTACTGGATCCCGATGGCCCCAGAGGACCGTGAGGAAGACAGCCTTTATCTGTCTGCTTGGCTTCTATGAATTCATGAGGATGCCTCAAGGGATTCAGTGCTCCCAGCCACTTTTCAACGATTGATGGAGCGTGCAGTGGGGACATGAACTTACTGAGAGTCCTGGTATACCTAGATGATGTTATTGTGTTTGGCAGCTCACTGGAGGAACATGAGAGCAGATTATTTAGGTATTGGACCGACTGGAGGACTTTGCCTTAACTGTCCATTGATAAGTGTCAATTCTTTCAAACATCAATAAAGTATGTGGACACATAGTATCCACCGAGGGAATAGAGACCAACCTAAGTAAAGCTGAGGCCTTGACCACCTGGCCACAGCCCAAAATCTAAAAGAACTGCAAAGATTCCTGGGATTCTGTGGTTATTATCGGCATTTCATCAAGGACTATTCAAGAGTGATCCGCCTTTACTTAACCTTACTCAAGGGTATCCCCAACCCACAAAAAAATACCAAAGTCACGTCCCTCAAGACTGAAAGAGTGTATTTTCATCCAGTGAAGTATTTGGGGCCAGCTGGACTCTGATTGAGACTGCTTTTCATGATCATATATCAACTTACCCATGCTCCAGTGCTGGCCTATGCCGATCCAAGAAAACCTTCGCCCTGCACACTGATGCTAGCTTGCAAGGGTTGGGTAGGCTGTGTTGTACCAAGAGCACGAGAATGGCCTGAAGACCGGTGGCCTTTGCCAGTAGAAGCCTGACCCCATCCGAAAAGAACTATCCTGTACATAAGTTAGAGTTCCTAGCTTTGAAGTGGCTATTGTTGACCAATTCCAAGAGTACTTGTATGGGGCTAAAATACTAGTAAAACTGACAATAATCCTTTGACCTATGTGCAGACCTCAGCTAAGTTGGATGCCACTGGCCATAGAGGCTTTCTGCATTATCTACATATGACTATGCTCTCGAATACCGAGCAGGTCTGAACCACATAGATGCTGATGCTCTCTCCCGGAGGCCTGTTCCCAGAATGATTAGTCCGATTGGCAGAGCCTGACATTCGGGCACTCTGCCGGAAGTTTGACAAGGAGGAACAAATGTCCACGGACGTGAGGGACTGCATGGTGGATTGCTTGGGACCCTCAGAATTGCATACCTGCTGCTTATTGCCACTTTTCTGCAATAGACATTGGTGCACTGCTCAGCTGGACAATGACAGTATTCATGGCTCAATCCCGCGATCCCATGATCAAAGCAGCTTTAGAAGCCCTCTATGCAGGAAAAGATGTGTCCAAATTACTCTCCACTGATTTGAGAACTGCACTGTTATACAAAGAAGGTCCTAAGTTGAAACTGATCAATAAACTGTTATACAGAGAAACAGTAGACAGAGGGGACAAGTAGACAAAACAACAACTAGTGCTGCCCACTGCCTTTGAGACTCCAGTACTGATGTCCTTGCACAACCACATGGGGCACCTCGGTGTAGACAGAACACTTGACTTGGTGAGATCCAGATTCTATTGGCTCAAGATGGGGCTGATGTGGAGCAACACATTCGAACCTTGTAGTCGCAGCTACAGAGGAAAGCTTCCCCAGAGGGCTGCTCCCCCTTGTTAACATCACCACCAGTGCACCCATGGAGCTGGTCTGTATTGATTTTCTGAGTTTGGAGTCAGATCAAAGAAATATCAGTAATGTGCTGGTGGTCACTGACCATTTCACGAGATATGCCCAAGCTTTCACCACCAAAGACCAGAAAGCATCCACTGTGGCCAAAGTACTTGTAGAAAACTTTTTTGTTCACTATGGGGCTCCACAAAGAATCCATTCTGATCAAGGGAGAGACTTTGAGAGTCGTCTGATCAAAGAGATGCTTTTCTGTGGGAGTGCGAAGTCCAGAACCACCTTACCATTCCCCCAGGGGACCCACAGCCTGAATGTTTCAACCGGACTTATTAGATATGCTAGGGCACCCTGCACCCAAAGGACAAGCCTAGATGGAGCCAACAAATTAGCACCCTGGTACATGCTTATAACTGCACCAAAAGTGATGCCACTGGGTTCTCCCCACCGCCTGATGTTTGGAAGAAAAGCTCGATCACCAGGGTATGTGTGTTTGGGGTCTCTCCTGATGGGTTCAAGCTGAAAACTATTGCAGTATAAAAGTTAAAGGCCCAGCTAACTCATGCATACCAACTGGCTCAAACCATGGCTAACAAAGAAATCTGGCCAACAAAGAAAGGTATGATAAAGGTGAGCACTAGGAACTCCAGGAGGAGATCGGATATTGCTGAAATCTGGGACTGCATAGCAAAACACAAGATTGCTGACAGATGGCACCATCTCCCTCACATTGTAGTGGGCAAGCTAGATGATCTGCCAGTGTACAAGTAAGGCCTGAGAATAATTCAAAAGATGTAAAACAATGCATAGAAATCATTTCTGCCCATTGGACAAATCTTGATTGAGTCTGAGCCCCCAGAAGATGCCCCCTCTGGACCAGTGACTAGAGCTGCTGCTAAGAAAAGATCAAGAAAGTCTGCACCTACAGAAGCAGAGTTAAAGTGTTCCCTCCTAATGAGTCCCAGTTGAGCATGACTGTCAGTCCCATATCAGAAGAAAGTGATAGTGACTTTAGAATACTATCCTTCTCCACGAACTGAGTCAATTGTTCGGGGCAATCCCCTAGTCAATACTGGAGACAAAGCTGGGCCTTCTGGACTGTCTAAGCCCCAGCTTCGTTCCTGAGCCAATGCTCCAGAAAGTGAAGTGCAAAAGCATCAGATCAGATGAAATGGAATCATCAGCATGGTTGAACTGTTTGAGTTTCAGGGAGGAAAATGATGGATGGGGCAGACTGCTGATACACCAGAACAAGAAGAGTATTTTGAGTGCCCTGACAGTCCACTGCCAGTGTCTGAAAGCTCTATGTGAGCCAAATGTTGTGGAGTCAGAAACTGTAACTCTTGAGCTGAAAGGCCCCAAGCTCCCAGCCTCCTCTACCCCATGGAGACTCCCTGACAAGTGAGGACAATGCTGAAACTGAGGCTCAGAGTGCAGAGACTGTCAACAGTTCCCCCTAGAAAGACTGGTCGAGCTGTAAAAGCCTGTGGTGCACCTCAGTTATGATTCCCTTGGGAGGCCTGTGGACTTGCCTCTCCAATGTTGTCCATAAAGGAGGTATGTGTCCCTGAGCTCATTGCCCAAACTGAGCGTCCAGTGCTAACTCAAGTTACTATGTGTTGCTCCTCTCAAGTATGGTGCCCTGCCCTTCCAGCCCAAGGTAACTGATAGGAAGGGCCCCCTCTCTTCAGGTTTCATGTACAAGAGGTAATAACTTGAGTTATGGTACAAGTGTGTGTAATACTGTGTAAAGAGTGACGTACTGCAATGTTTCAGAAATGTGTTCTTGGTAAATAACGATTGACTGACGATGATTACATGTGTGAGCCAATGCAAATGGATATGGTTGCAGTTGAAACTTTTATGGGGTACTTGCTTGACGCGGACGTTGATTTCTTTCCCAGGCCAGGAAGTGTAACCCCCTGCAAATGGGGGGTTCCCAAAAGACTTCCAGGAGCTGCTTGAATGCTCCAAGCCCTGAATGGTGTTTGGCGATTAAGCCATTTATCAGTGAGTGTTTTAGAGCCTCTGGTACTGTCTCTTCAAGAGCTGTCTGCTTGCAGACATAATTAATTTGTATGGGGGACTGTGCTTCTCTGCTTGAGTACCGCTCAGGCTGCTGCCAATTCACTCCATTTTGCAGTCACTAAGGTGCAAAGGAACCTATCTGAAAGATGTAACTGTTTGCCAGAAATCAATTAGAGTAATAATGAAATTACAGTTTGTCTAACCTGCTTCTTTTGCAGTCAGAATTGTGTTTGCCTAGTTCCCCATTCTAGTTTTGAACTACAGAACTGGATCAATCAGTGTGGGTTAAGGTAGCTCTAAAATGGTGCCTTGGACTAATCAGAACTTGACTCATAATCTGAGCCAGCCACAAGAGGATTGTATGGGCAGTGACTCTGGGAGATGTGAAGCTTAGACTTCGGTGCATTTTGGACCAACAGGGCAGTCCATTGTGAGTGACAGCCAATCCAGCCAAGAACTGGAGGGACTCAGTGAAGTGCCGGTTTTGTCTGCTGGAGTTTCAGTTGAGCTCTGGCAGTGAAGAGGAAGGAGCCCTGTGCTTTTTTAGGTGTGCAGTTTAGTCGGGAAAGCGGTGTAAGGCCCAAGTTCGGTCCTGCAGCTTGTGTAACTGCTTGTTAGACTGAATCCGTCCCTGAAGAGAGAATCAAAGGATATCTGAAGAGTAGAAACCAGGTTCACCCTGTAGAAGACTGGAGAAATTGCTGAATTGCACTCGGTCTGTCAGGAACTGAATCTGCTGTGTGTTCTCCCGGATATTGTGCAGTAATTGCGATCGGGATAGAGAAGCAGCCTGCCTGGTATAGTACTTTCTTTTTACCATATAAATGTGTGAGGAGGCTTGTGTAGCTCAAGTGAATCCTGCTGCCATTAAGGACTTTGCTTGTGACCTTTACCATATAAATGTGAGGGAAACTTTGTGTGCTTTCAGAGTGAATCTGCTGCCATTAAGGACTTTTGCCTATTACTGTTCACCATATAAATGTGTGAGGAGACTTGTGTAACTCAAGTGAATCCTGCTGCTATTAAAGGACTTTTTGCCTGTTGCAGTTTTTGCCATAAATATGTGAGGAGTCTCGTGGGAGCTCAAGAGTAGCCCTGCTGACATTGAAGGACCCTTATCTTGTTTTGGAGGTCGTGAGTACTAATTCGGGTCGCGCCCTGTTGAATTGCCACATTGAATCCAAATGGAATTACTGTACTGCTGACTGTTTAACTAATTTTTCTTTTCTCTGTGTGAAAGGGCCCTACCAGCTGCCACAGTTTGGACTAGCCACTAGGCTTGGGTACCCAGGGACAGTAACTGGTAGGGATAGGCCTGTGCACAGAGCCTAGGTAGATGAGCAAAGTGATAAGCTAATTAACCTGATTCCCCCCTGTCCTTGTTATATCCCCCTAAATAAATCAGAGCTGCTTGTTTCAGCAAAGTTATACTGCCTGAGGTATTTGTCTATGTTAAAGTATTGTACTGTGATTGTTGCACTGTATCTTATTTTACAGGAGGTCCCAGTGCCTGAACCAGTCCTGGGGGGTAAGTGTATACTTTGAAGGTAATTTGATATATTCTGTGGGCCACTAGTGGGAAGAAGGAGGGTTGCAGTGTCCCAGAAGGTTGACCAAGTTAGTTTACTATTGCAAACCCTGACCTCTGGGTGGAGGCACCCGCCATCGGATCCAGGCCCTTCAACCTGTTAGTGGCAAATCAGGCAGGGGTAGTAGCCTCGGATAGCGCCATCTAGGGGTTACAAAAGAATCTTTAAAGCCTCCTCATGAAGAGGACAAATTTCATAGTTTTCAGGTTAGCTTAGAAGAGCTGTTACACATGTGACATGTGCTATGGTTTCAATAGGGTCACTTTTTCAACTGATGATCTGAATAAAGACAGGTACTTTTCTGATGATCACTGCATGGTGTCATGACTGTGCCTGTAAGAAGCAGTGGTCAAATCAGCATTCAAAGTACCACTATGCCCTTACAAAGATAATGTTGTCCTGTGCAATACTTGTCTCCGGATGCCCAATTACCAAGGCACTATGTATATATGAATATATGCGTATCCCATGCATGTCCAAGTGGATCTGTCAACAACACATCAAGGACAACATCTCTCCAGTCATTAAACGAACATGGGAACATGCACAACAGGAGATGTTCCAAGCTCTGCGCAGCATGGGTGGTGGCCTAATACTTGGTGGCGATGGTAGGGCTGACAGCTCTGGTTACTGCATCAAGTATGATTCTTATACTATGTTGGAGCACCGAATTAATAAGGTTGTGGATGTCTGCCTTGTTCAGGTACATAGTTTATGACTTCATTCTATGTGAAATGCTATTTATATGATGTAATAAACAACATCCATACGGTACTGTGATGGTTATGACTGGTGGTGACATTTTTTTTAACAGAGCAATGAGGTCAAAAACTCCTCTTGGATAGAGTTGGAAGGCTTGAAAAAATCGTTAACATTCCTGGTGGAGGAGCAGGACATGAAAATTGACTGTATGATAACAGACAGACATCGACAAATCAATGCCTGGCTTGCAACATCACCACTTATGGAGGATGCCAAGGACTATTACGATATCTGGCACGTTGCAAAGGTTAGCACAAATAGTAATTCCATGTATTGATGCATGCTCAGGATACTGTTGTAATTTTTAATTGCCCTGCATAAACAGTTAACCTGAAACAACAATCCAACATTGATAACTTTAAAACATGGACCATGGCCGCTGATATAATTCCTGGTATTTAGCTGTGCAGTAATGAGCTGCAGTACCATGTCATCCATTTCTGCCTTGTACTGTCCCTGCAGCACTGCAGGTACTACTGTAGGCCATCATGTGGTCGCAACATGGACCCAACATGTCTTAAAGACGTGTTTTGTTTCTGTGGCGTGGTCATTTCTAAATTCAGTTGTATTTAAGAAAGTAGTGAGTGACAGTATGCTCCGTAACACTTAAACTGTCACCTCAGTACTGTCCTTCTTATCCTTCAATACAATATGGCTCAAATGACGCTGCTGTGAAATTCACAAACAAGATACTTGGTGATGTACTGATTATGTAACATACATTGCTTGATTACCAGTACATGTCCCTGCAGTCTTGTTACAAATTTAGGGCAACGCCCTTACCTAATGTTATAGGCAAATCATCACAGCACTGTAAGGTGTAATTGAGGAAATAACTGGTATTCAATAGTAATCAAAAAATTACACCATGAAGTGAACAACTGTCCTGTGTCATCCTCCTGAGTGTAATGCATCAGCAACCACATCAGACTGGTGATTGGCCATACCTCAAAAAATATGTGGTGCTCGACTGATGTTGCTATGTAACCATAGTGTCCTTTTCTGAGGTTCGATGTAATTTGTGGAACACACTGTTGCTCTCTTGGTGCACTAATCAATGTCCTGTCTGTGGTTTGTGTCATAGGACTGTGTAAAAAAATAGAAGCCCTCGGAAAGCAAAGAGGCATGGAGGTGATTAACCCATGGAAAAGAACAATTATAATCATGTATATCGGGTCACGATGACAACACCTGACAGCAATCCAGCAGTCATGGAGGGGAAGTGGAACTGCATGACACGTCACATGCAGAATCTACATGATGGATACGGTGATGCATACCCTCAGTGCGCTCATGGTCCACTGCACGGTAGAGAACTGAAGAAGAAATGGTTGAGACCTAGTGAGTCATTCTGGATGCTCTATCACTGTATTCTGACTATTGCAGACTACCAAGCAGTACCTTCATGGAGGAGGAATCGAACCTAGCTTGGGAATAGGCCCTGCAGTACTGCTGTACTAAACCGAGCATCACTCCTAGCCTGGATGTCAGGGTAATGCTTGGTAAATGTATGGACTGTTTTCCAGGTGGCTGCTTTACATGTCTCTAGTAAAGGAATATCCCTGGCATGACCAGGAAGCAGCCACACCCTAGTCGAATGAGCCCTCAGGCCTGAGGGGGGTATTTTGCCTAGCTTCTCATAGCAGAATTGAATACAAGAGACAATCCACCTGGCAACAGTTCTCTTAGTGGCAGGTTTGCCCATACCCACTTCCCCATAAGTGAGAAACAACTGAAGGGAGTCAAACCTGTGAGCCTTAGTATGCTCAATGTAGTAACTAAGTAACCAAGGGCTCCTTTAACATCCAAACTGTGTAAACTTCTTTCTCCTGAAGAAGAATAATCAGTGAAGAACACAGGGAGAGACAGATTGGTTCAGATGAAAATCTGAAACCACTTAGGTAAAAACCTCCTGTTAGTTCTAGGACCACCTTATCTCTATGGAATGAGATACAATCAGGCTCCATTGACAGAGCTTGCAATTCACTGATACGCCAGGCAGAGGTAATAGCTACCAGGAACTCAAGTTTTCCAAGTCAAGTACTTAAGCTCTGCTGAAGACAAAGGCTCAAAAGGGGTTGCATAAGCTGAGCAATGCAAACATTAAGATCACAAGGTGGGTAGGATCCTTAAAAGTGGGGACTGGTATGAAGCAATCCCTTGAAAAATTTACAGAATACAAGGTGAGATGACAGTGAGGAAGGCTTTCCCACTGACAGAAAAGCAGAAACAGCAGACAAATGTACTTTGAGAGTAGCTGGTCTGAGGCCTAGGCCATTAAAATGAACCATATAATCCAGAACTGTAGACAATTCAGCAGTGTCTGGGGACATATGCTTCTTGGAACACCAAATGCTGAATCTTTTCCATTTCGAGTTGTAAATCAATGCCAATGCTACGTTACCCGACACCTCCACACTACCACGGCCCGACGCACTTACATCACCACCTGAGCTGGCAGCATAACCCTCTCAGTTGTCCCCGCCCCGAGATTTTTTTCTTCTAAGAGGGTAATTGTGACTCAATTTAATCTCAGGCTCTCCTATATTGTACACCTCAATAATCAATGTAACCTGCTAAGTAATATATCACTGCTATATATACATGTTAGAATATTGCATGCCAAAGCTGTATCTGTACTAACTGTTTTACCATGTTTTTGTCCTGTAACTCCCGGGTCGCCCCTGAAAAAGGGATCTCCAGGGCCCAGTGGGCCTACCTGGTCATCAAAATTCAATAAATAAGTTATTCTGGTGGCAGGCTTTCGAGAGGCTTTGAGAATATCCAGAACCCTTTGGGACAGATGCAAATCTGCATACTCTAACTCTTCAAGAGCCATGCCTTGAGATTGAGCGACTGAAGATTGGGGTACCAAATCCTCCCCTGAGAGGATGTTAACAGGTTGTAATTCCTGGGAAGAGACAGGGGAAGATGGACTGCTATGGACAGCAACAGGGGGTATCAAGGTTGCCTAGCCCGATCTGGAGCTATCAGAATCACTTTGCAAGGCTGAGACATTATTTTGACTAAGACTTTGAACAGGAGAGGAAGGGGAAAGGTATACAGACACTTCCTTCCCAATTCAGAATCGGGGCGTCGAGGGACTGAGCCCAAGACTGGAGAGTCTGCAACAAAGAGAGGAAGTTGGTGAGTGTCTGGGGTTGCAAGAGGTCTATCTCTGGAGTGCCCCACCTTGAAAAAATCACTTTCAACACCTGAGGGTCCAGGGACCATTCATGATGGCCCTGAGAGATCCTGCTTAGTGCATCTGCTAGCACACTGTCCTTCCCTGGAAGGTGAACTGCTACCAGAGAGGTTTGCAGGGAATAAGCCAGGGACCACAACTTCATGGCTTCTGTGCACAAGGCCATCATGGACAGAGTGCCTCCCTGCTTGTTGATGTACCACTTGGTGGTGGTGTTGTCCGTTCTGTGAACCACCCTGTTCTCTACTGAATGAGAAAAAGCTTTTAGAGCCAGAAAAACTGCCCTGAACTCTAGGAGATTGATATGGAGAAGGGATTCTTGGGGGAACCACAGCCCCTGGGCAGTGGGGGACCCCAGATGGCTCCTCAGCCCAGAAGAGAAGCGTCCGTGGTAAGGACCACTGAACAAGGCTGAGTAACAAAAGGAACACCTTGTCTTAAATTGTCCTGATCCTGCCACCATTGGAGGCTTGGATCAAGGTCAGAGTCACTGGGATCAGTTTGGTAATTAATCCTTCCTCTGAGACCAAAAGCTCTCAGGTGGAACTGAATATCTCTCATCTGGAATCTTGCCCATTGGACCACTGCTGGTGAAGCTGCCATGTGGCCCAAGAGCTAGGGAAAATGCCTTGCAGGCCGAGATACCCGAAGGCTGAAGGAAGAGGCTAGTTCCATAACAACCCTTGCCCTTTCTAAAGGAAGAAAGGCTCTTGCTCTGAGTGTGTCCAGTTCTGCCCTATAAAGGTAATAAGCTGGACTGGTTCGAGAACTGACTTGGGAAGGTTGAGAAGAAATCCTAGAGAAGTGAGCACTTGCTGGGTCACTTGCAGGTGAGACTTGACTTGGTCTGGAGACTGACCCACTATTAGCCAATCATCCAGGTATGGAAATATTTTGCCTTCTTAGAAAGGCAACTACTATCCAGGCACTTTGTGAAAACCCTTGGGGCTGAGGTTAGGCCAAAGGGCATTGCTCTGAACTGATAGTGGCCTGAGGGCAACTCAAACCTGAGGTACTTTCTGTGGGAGCACCTGATGGGAATGTTAAAGTAGGCATCTTTGAGGTCCAGGGAGGCTAGCCAGTCCCCTGGCCTTAGAGAGGGAAGGATTATTCCCAGAGTTACCATCTTGAACTTTGGTTTTAAAAGATGTTTGTTTAGATATCTTAGGTCTAGGATGGGTCGCCACTCCCCTGTCTTTTTTCGGGTCAGGAAGTGCCTGGAGTACAGTCCTTTGCCCCAGTGTAGGGTAGGTTCTCTCTCTCTATGGCTCTTAAGGCTAGAAGAAAAGAAACCTCTGCCTCTAGGGCAAGGGTTTCTGAGAGAACTGCAGGTGGAAAAGATCTGGCTCTCATCTTTGGAAATTTTTTGAAGCTGAGAACCAGTCCCTGGCTTACTGCTTCCAGGACCCACTTGTCTGATGTAACAGACATCCAGTCCTGGACAAAGTAAGCCAGCCTGCCCCTACAGGAATAAGAGAATCGACCCGGGCAGGCCCATCAGGGTGTCTGCTTGGCAGGGGCTTTAGGCTGAGGAGTGGATGCAGCCATGCTCATCCCCCCTTCTGCCTCTCCTTCTGAAGAACCCCCTCTCAGAAAAGGAAGAAAAGGCCTGTGCTTGGTTAAAAAGGCCTTTGAAAAGGCCTGCCTCTGCCCCTAGACTGCTGCCTTTGAGGAGTCGCCTGCCTCTCCTTGGCCTGAGCACTCCTGTAAGTGGTCCTGTACTCATCCATTTTCTTCATGTAATTCTCTGTCTGCTCCCCAAACAGAGAATTACCCACTACAGGAAAATCCATGGCCTTAGCCTGGGTGTCCTGCGAGAGGCTAGTACATCTGAGCCAAGCCATCCTCCGAAGAGCCACAGATGTAGCCATGACTCTTGATGACACATCATTAGAGTCCACAGCAGCATGAAACTGAACCTTAGATGCCTCAATCCCATCTGCAGCCACCGCCTCCAGCTCCTTGTCTAGCTAGGGGAAGGCCTGTTTAGCCAGTGTCAGTACAGTGTCCCACCTGGACTTCTGGTACCTGGCTGTATAGGCCATGTAATTCGCCTGCCTGAGTCCCAAAGAAGATGCCATGTACTGTTTCTTTGCCATGGCATCAATCTTCCTGGAGTCCTTGCCTGGGGGGTGTGAAGCCAAGGGAATATTTGTCTTGTCACAGGCAGCAGCCTGCACTACCACAACATGGCTGCATTGCTGGTATAAGAACTCCGTGTCTAAGCCTGAAAGTGTATACCTCTTGTCCATTCTTCTAGCCACAGGAGGTACAGTGTTAGGAGACTTTAGGATTTTTTTTGTCTGTTTCCCAAAGGATTTGTGGAGGGGAATAGACAGTCTCCTGGACTCTGAGATGTCCATCATTTCTACATAATCAGGCTCCTCTTGATCTTCCACAGCCTCCTCCATAGGAAGCTGGGGGGTTTCAGCCACCTTTCTGTAGAACATAAAGTGACAAGGGGACTCAGAAAGCCTAGGAGGGGAAACACCTGAAGGTCTGTCTGGGGAGATGTCTGGTTCCATAGGCACATCCAGACCCTCACTTTCACCATCATCATCCTCAAATTCCCCTTCCTCTTCAAATTCGGGTTCATAAAAATCTTCAAGGGTATAATCTTCAACTGGGGGAACCAACCGAACCGAACCCCTGCCAGAAGGAGCCGGATCGGTAGGAACAGGGCGGAGCGACTCCACAATCTGAATCGCTCCGGCTATCTCTTCGGCGGTCGGAACATGAACCTCTGGATCCGAACCGGTCGATTTGTCTTTGCGTTTTTTGTCAGAACTGATCCCTCAGAATCGGCTCTCCTTTTGCCCGAAGAAGTATCACCCTGGTCAGAGGGCACTCCTTCTGGTTCAGTCGGAACCGAACTGGGCTGGCCATCTAGGTCAGCGGACTTCTTCTCGGCCTCCCTTTCCCTCAAGTCTACCTAACCTCTTCTCAAGGGTAGATTTGGGAAAGTTTTTATATATTTGGCAGTCTGAATCGAGGTGGTCAAACCCCAGACAATAAACACAGGTGGTGTGAGGATCGGCCTTAGCAAAGACCTCCCCACACTCACTGCAGTGTTGAAACCCAGTGGGTCCGTTTTTTTTCTTGGGTTTCTCAGACATGGCCAACCTAACCAACTTACCCTTTTTATGGCAACCACCAGGCAAGACTCCCTTACTGGTTCCTAACCGTGTCACGGGTATTGGAAAAAAACGTATTAAAACACGTTTTTTTTTAGAACCGATAAGAACCGGTAACCACACACTAAGTAAAAACACAAAACACAAGATTTCACTATCAAATGGCCGGTTCAGCCGAACTGAGCCGCACTTTTTACAAGTTCCACACAGAAAAACAGAACAATTCCTATCTAGTACTCATGGCACCACAGACAGAGACTGAACCAACTATGCAGAAAACTTTTTCGGTTTAAAAAAAGGACGAAAACAAACTTTAACCGACTTTCGAACCGAGCTGAAGGAAATCTCGGGCGACCGTTCAGTGAGGCGGAGTAAAGAATCTGACGGTTTGAGTTTGAAACACTCCAGACAGAGACTTCAACCGAGCTCGAGCTCAGCATTCTATGCCCTGCATAGAAAGTTAACTCTTTGTTCTCCGGGGCAGTTCAAAGGTTGGGAATCACTGCAATATGTCAAAATACAGCAAGACTTCACATTGTTTGAATTTGGAGTTTTTAAAATCTTTTGTGTCTGTTTCTCAAAAGACTTATGAAGGGGAATAGACAGTCTCGTGGACTCTGGAATGTCCATCATCTCCACATAATCAGGTTCCTATTGTTCCTCTACAGCTTCTTCCACAGGAGCTGGAGGTTTCTGCCACTTTCCTGTAAAACATAGATACATAGGACAGTGTCGGCAGATAAGGGCCTATGGCCCACCCAGTCTGCCCATTTGAGCTTGTAAGTTCAGTTTATGTTTTCCTAGAAGTCTGTTGCCCCTGACCTCCAGAATTCCTTTATGTCTATCCATGCATTCTTAAATCCGTGATTGTTTCAGCCCCACCACTTCCTCTGGCAGGGTGTTCCACTTGTCCACCACCCGCTCTGTGAAGAAATTCTTCCTCACGCTTCCTCTGAATCGTCCTCCCTCCAACTTCATCCCATGCCCTCTAGTCCCGTAACATCTTTTTCGCTTAAAAATAGTGCATTTCTGCACCCTGTTCCTCCCTGTAAGATACTTGTATGTCTCTATCATATCCCCTCTCTCCCTCCTCTCCTCCAGGGAGTACATGTTCAGTTCCTTCAACCTGTCCTCATAGGACTTGTGATGCAATCCATGCACCATCTGTGTTGCTCTCCTCTGAACCTTCTGTACCCTGTCTATGTCCTTACGTAAGTAAGGTCTCCAGAACGGTACACTGTACTCCAGGTGGGGCCTCACTAGTGTCTTGTATAGTAGAATTATAACCTCCCTTTTCCTGCTGGCGATGCCCCTGCCTATGCATCCCAGCATCCTATTTGCTTTACCTGCTGCCTTGTCACACTGTTTCCCTACCTTGAGGTCATCAGAGATGATAACCCCAAGATCCCTTTCCTGCTTGGTGCATGCTATATCCTCACCCCCAAACTGATATGATGTTCCAGGGTTTTTGTGCCCCATATGTATTATCTTGCACTTCTTTGTATTGAATTTCAACTGCCAAACCCCTGACCATTCTTCAAGTTTCTGCAGGTCCCTTCTCATTCTGTCTACACCCTCTGGTGTGTCTACTCTGTTACAGAGCTTTGTGTCATCAGCGAACAGTGAAATTCTGCCTTCTAGGTCCTGCACAATGTCACTGATGAAGATGCTGAATAGGACCGGTCCCAGCACAGAACCCTGTGGTACCCCACTGGTCACTCTTCCCTCTGTGGAGTGACAGCCATTTACCACCACCCTCTGTGTCCTGCCGCCCAGCCAGTTACCTACCCACTGCACTACTGTCCTGCCCACTCCCATATTCCCCAGTTTGTGTAATAGTCTTCTATGTGGCACAGTGTCAAAGGCCTTGCTGAAGTCCAGATAGGGAATATCCACTGCCTTCCCCTGATCCACCTCCCTAGTCACCCAGTCAAAAAATTCAACGAGGTTGGTCTGACATGACCTCCCCACATGTAGTGGGAAGAGGACTCAGAAAACCTAGGAGGGGAAACACCAGAAGGTCTGTCTGGGGAGATGTCCGGTTCAATGGGCTCAACCAGACCTCCCACACCATCACATCATCATAATCTTCAACCCCTATAAGCATAGATGGGAAACACTACACACTCATATCAGTACAATAGATTCTACCAATACCAAATTTTTACTGGTGTTTTTTTTTTTGAAGGTTGTATTCATCGGGTATAATCCTGAAGCCAGTATTTTCATTTCTATATTCTTTACATTAGTTCTTAACAAGAATAAGTGGCAGACGGGAAGGGGATGGGAAGGGAGGTGGGGGGGGGCAACTTAACTGCAATTCATGTAATTGTCTATTACCAGTCGTTTTTTCTCTAACAGCAGTGTTAAGTTGTCTGCACTGAATGTTGTTAAAAATATAAAATGAATAAAGTATATTAAATGAAAAAAAAAAATCTTCAACCCCTTCCAAATCCGGTTCATAGAAATCTTCAGGGGCATAATCTTGAACCGGAGGAACTGACCAAACCGAGCACCTGCCAGAAGGCATCGGAACAGACGGAACTGGACGAAGCCATTTTACAATCCTTATCGCACTGGCAATCTCTTCGGCAGTCGGAAAATGGGTCTCTGGAACCGAACCGGACGATTTTTCTTTTCTTTTTGTAGGAACCGATCCCTCAGGATCGGCTCTCCTCTTGCACAAAGAAGAATCGTCCTGCTCAGAGGGCACTTCCTCAGGTTCGGTCGAAACCGAACCAGGCTGGCCATCCGGGTCAGCGGACTTCACAGCCCCCTTATCCCTGAGCCTACCTAATCTTTTTTCCAGGGTAGACTTAGGAACATTTTTACAGATTTGGCAGTCTGAATCGAGGTGGTCAAACCCCAGACAATAAACACAGGTGGTGTGGGGATCAGCCTTAGCAAAGACCTCCCCACACACACACTGCAGTGTTGAAACCCATTGGGCCCAGTTTTTCTTTTGGGTTTTTCAGATATAGCCATCCTAACCAAAAACTTACCCTTTTTATGGCAAACAACCAGGCAAGACACCCTTATCGGTTTCTAACTGTGTCACAGGTATTGGAAAAAAACACAAGAAAATGCGTTTTTTTTTAACCGATAAGAAACGGTAACCACACTCTAAGTTTAGAAACAAAGACAGAATATGTAATTCACTAAACGGCCGGTTCAGCCGAACCGATCGAATAATCAATTTTTACAATTTCCACAAGTTTACTATGTCTAGTTCACTACCTAGTACTTATTGTACCACAGACAGAGATCGGAACCAAAACGTGCGAAAAATAATCAGTAAAACCCGAGGACTTTAACCGACTTTCGAACCGCAAGCAAAGGAGAAATCTCTGGAGCGACCGTTCAGTTAGGCAGAGTAAAGAATCTGATGGTTGTGCTAAAGTGCATCAGACAGAGGCTGGAACCGAGCTCGAGCTCAGTGTTCTATGCTCTGCATAGAAAATTAACCCTCTTCTCCGGGCAGTTTGAGTGCTGGGGCTAACTGCAATAGTCAGAATACAGCAAGACTTCATGTGGTTTGAAACAGGCCATATGGAAGAGTTTCTTGAGGACTTACTCCGTGGACGTTCTAGCTTTTCCCAACGACTTCCAATTTAAAATTGAAAGAGCCCATAGGGCACTGACACCCAAACCCTCAGATCCGATCTCGAGACCCCGTTCTGTTGTGCTTAAGCTTTCCAGCTACAAGGATAAAGAGATTACTGCGTCGTGCCTGGTCTAAACAGATAGTAAAGTACAATGCTTTCTGATTAATTTTTGACAATGATTACCCCCCAGAAATAGCGAACAAAAGAGCAGCCTACTCATCTATTCTAAGAGTGTTAAAGCAACATAAAATAAAGTTCCAGACTCCATATCCTGCCGAATAAAAGTTTTCTGGGACATACTGTAGGAGTTACAACAAATGAAACACCTTGAGAGCCACAAGGAACTACAGAGGAAGGAATGGAGCTCCAAAGCGGACAACCGAGACACATACGTGCACCAGAGGGAATGGCGCACAGTAACTAAGAATTCAGCTAGAGCAGCAGTTCCTCGAACCATGCCAATGTCAAGCAGTTCTTAGACCGAATAGGGCAGCAGAATCATAGCCGGAATCTGAAAAAAGATTCGGACAATACCTGAAGACAGGGTGAGCCATTCCGACTTAAAAGTTTTTAGCTACTTCATTGAAATGGTCGACTGGAGAGGTGTTTCTTCCCTTTCCTTTGGAAAGGACACCTCTACAAACTCTTCTTTTAGCTATTCACATGCTGCAAGAGCTGGAGGACTCAGTACTACCCTCTGACAAAATGGGCGTTCGAACTAAACTTTGACAGTTGAACCCGGGGACTTATCTCGTGCTGGATGTGGCTGGGGTGGGAACTGGATTTAATTTAGAGCAGATTAGAGTGGAGGGGAGTAAAATTAGTGAACTTATAACCCGAGACGTTGTCAGTCAGAAATCTCTCGCTCCCATCGAGTTAAGGATTGTCTAAATACAAACCTTTTCCTCTGCCATTGTATTTTTTCTTTTCTCTAGGTTTCTCCTGTAATGGCTGAGTGGGAAATGCCAGATGGGGGGTGCGCTGCGGGGAAAGGGGAGGGGGGTTTCCTGCCTCCAACAACATACAGGAACACGAACCATGCCTTTTGAGAGTTAACTTTTATACGTCTCTAACATGGTGGGAGCTTGAAAGCCCCATTACAGGGAGATCGATGCTGAAGGGTGATGTTAAACTTTTTTTCCTTGGCCTGATATTGTGTTGGGCTAGGGAGGGTCTGGCTTGCTGTGCAGCCACCACACTTCCCACTCGAACGGGAAAGCATGGGAGTTCCATCTTTTCCACTCGAGTTTACAGGGGACAAGCTGCAATGATGGGAGTCACTTTGTACATAGTTGCTATGAGCGGGGAGGGAACCACACGAATGCACAGTTTTGAATGCAAGTCAGTTTGCACTTAATCGGGGATGGGACTGTTTAGGGGATAGTTATGATAGTGATAACTTGTTTGTTGTACAATGTTTGTATTTCTGCCAGTTTACTAGAATCTCATGCAGGGACACTCTTTTAATTGTTTTTATACTTAAGGACCTAAATTCTTACAGGATAGTCACAGATGTACTACAGACCCTACCCTTGTCAATGCTACACCTCGAGGGGCCAACCGAGAAAGGGGCGAGAGGAAGCTTCTCAGCTAGCCAAGTAACTGAACGAGTTCTCAATAGATAGGTCACATAAAATTAAGGTGGTTTCACAAAATGTTAACGGCCTGAATAACCCGATCAAGGGGTACAGAGTGCTCTCCCATTTAAAAAAACAACATCCAGAGGTTTTACTGCTTCAAAAGACCTATCTAAGTAGAAATGAACACTTACAAATTAACTAAATTTGGCTATTGGGAGGTAATTTCTTCACCGTACAGAGGGGGTAGAAGGAGGGGAGTTGCGATCCTGTTCCCTAGGAATTCCCAGTTCAAGCTAACCTCTTCTTATTCAGACCCGGAGAGTCGGTTGGTAGTGGCGACTGGAGAACTGGAGGGAATTAGATTACCTTGGCTTCCTGTACATACCATCTGGATCAAAGGCTCCAGCGGTCAAATCCCTACTGCATAAAATTACGACGTGCAGGGCATGCTTATTGTGGGAGGAGATCATAATCAAACATACCACCCAGGGGATTCGACCAGCACCAAATTGCTTAAGAAGACGGCAGCACAGAAAGCAGCCATGGGGTACTTTCGAGCCCTTCATTGGGCAGATAGCTGGAAGTACCTAAACTCTACCAAACAAGAATATACCCAATATTCAGCCCCACATCATATTTACACCAGAACTGATTACATGATGGTCTCTAAGGAGCATCTGTACCTCTTGGAGGGCTGTCAACATAGCCCGTATGTTAATATCAGACCATTCCCAACTTACCTTACTGTTTAAATGGCCTACAGATAGGGGACAATCAATCTGCAGGTTTAACAACTTCCTTTTGAATTCAAAATAATTCGTGGAAATGGCAGAACTCGAATCCCCAGATCCTCAGGGAAAACCAATCCCCAGAGATATCTGCAGATACATTATGGGACACCTTAAAGGTTGATTTAAGGGGTGATATTATAAAATATGCTGCTAATAATAAAACACAGCAGAATCAAAGGTTAGAAAAATTACAGCAGCAATATAAAACCCTACAGGAACAGCATGCGGTGGGGGATGGGGCAGTGTACCCTGTTACAAATTACAAAACAGCAACACGGCTATTAGCTCATAGACTGTGACAAAAAACTTCCAAGGCCTCCAGTCTCCAAATTCATGACCCCACTACAAAACAAATGGTTGGTTCCCCACGGCACATAGCTCAGGTTTTTGAGCAATTTCACCAGAAATTACACACCCCTGAGAGCTCTCCTGGGACAGAGGCAATCTCGGCCTATTTGGCACACCTGCGTGTGCCATCTCTGACGGAAGAATCTCAGCAGGAAATTAACCAGCCGGTATTGGCTAAAGAGATGTGCCAGGCGATCTCTGGTTTAAAATCTAATAAAAGTCCGGGGTCGGACGGACTTACAGGAGAGTTTTTTTAAGGCATTTAGGGACCATTTATCCACTCCACTGCTAGAGGTGCGTCGAAAGGTACAGGAAGGAGACCCAGTTCCACCAACTTGGAATTATGCCACTATAGCTAGTATACCTAAACCAGGAAAAGATGCCACTCAATGTACAGCATATAGACCGATTTCCATACTGAACACAGACTACAAGTTGTTTACTACAATTATAGCCAAACGATTGAGATAGTTTTACCTGCCCTGATCAATACGGACCAAACTGGGTTTGTTCCGGGAAGACAAACTCAGGACAACATTAAGAGATCTTTACATATCCTGCACTACGCCGCCCGGTAGTGGTCCCCTTTTTTAATGTGAAGTCTGGATGCTGAGAAGGCCTTTGACTGGGTGGCGTGGCCTTTTCTTATAAAGGTCCTTCACAAATTTAATTTCTCTGACTCATTCATAAAAATCAGCAGTAGTATTTATACACATCCTAAGACATATGTCAAAATAAATGGTAAGGTCTCTACCCCTTTTTCTTTAAAGAGAGGCACCAGACAGGGCTGTCCTATGTCCCCTCTACTATTTGCCCTATATTTAGAACCCCAGGCCCAAGCCCTGAGGCAGCAAGCAGAGATCTGGGGGATACAGTTAGGAGGAGAGCTTCATAAGTTGGCGCTCTATGCTGACGACCTATTGATATACTTGACAGACCCTGAACAGTCATTAGATCCCCTGTGGCAGGTCTTGCAGGAATTTGGTGCATTAGCAGGGTATAAAATTAACTCAACTAAGACAGAGGTACTCCAGTTGAACTATGATCCCTCTCCCGAAATTAGAGCTAAATACCCCTTTAGGTGGAATTTGCCTTCCTTGAAATATTTGGCAGTTAGACTGGGATCAGATGCTCTTTCTTTATTTGAGTAAAACTACACCCCACTTCTAGACACACTGGGGAGGGACCTAGAAAGTTGGGCTCTAATTCGACTCCCTGTGATTCAAAGGGTTGGTGCAGTAAGAATGGTATTGCTCCCACAGTTTCTCTATTTGGAACAAACATTGCTGGTGGAAATACCCAAAGAATACTTCCGGAAGATAAATCATAAAATCTCTGGTTTTCTGTGGGCCCAAATAGGCCTAGAATTAGCCTCTCGCTCTTCCAACTCCCTTAGTTACAGGGAGGTTTAGCCCTTCCACATCTGGAAGCCTATTATTTGGCTGCTCAGCTCAGAACAGTAGTATATTGGGTGAACCCTGAATATGTTGCCAAGTGGAAAACCTTGGAGAAACAGGAGGGAGATTTATATCATCTGGCCCAGATATTGTTAGCCCAGGATGGTGTGAGCAGGATCCGAGACTTCTCAGACCCTCACACATACTCCACTTTAAAATGTTGGTACAGTATAGTGAGAAACAGAAGATTTACCAAGTGGAGTGCTCTTTTACAGTCTATTCCATACAGGCAGGATTTCCTTCCTGCCTCTATAGACTTGGGGTTCCGTAGGTGGGAAAGAATGGGTCTGCATGCATATGATTTCTCACTTCCTAAGGGAGGGGAGATTGATCGACTCTGGACGAACAGCACACAGCATATGGAATCCCTATGAAGGATAGATTTAGATACTTACAGGTCTGCAATTATATTACGGCTATCTCTGGGAACTTATGGATCACTAACCCACCTCCACAGTTGGTTACACACTGATAGACATAGTAGAAAACAAAGTTTCCCAGTCTCACATTATTTCGCAGCTGTATGGGATCCTCTTCTCAGCCTATGGTGAGTCTCCTGAGTCTACTAAAAAGGCCTGGGAGAGGGACCTGGGAATTAATTTAGACAAGCAAATCTGGGAGAACCACTTGTCCAAACTCCATACAGGGACCTCAGCGGTCTCCTGGAAAGAATTTTCCTGGAAGGTCACCGTTTGATTTTTTTTGCCACACCCAAGATACAGGCCAAATATCAACCTGCAAGGTCCCTGACTTGCTGGAAGGGTTGTGGCTGCTCTGGCACATATCATGTGAGGATGCCCTAAATTGACTCCCTTCTTTCATGACCCACAAAAAGCTTTGTCAGGGATGTTTTCCCCAGAAGTCCGATTGACTCCCTTGCTGTTCTTTTTTGCCGATTTTCCCCAGGAGTGTAGAGACTCCCACACCAACAAACTGCTGAGGGTGTGCCTCTTAGCAGCCAAAAAAACCATGACCAAAAGTTGGTTAACCCAGAACCCTATCCATCTCAAACAATGGCAAGACATAATGATAACCATATATAAGATGGAATATCTTACCTCATTGGTAAATAAACAATCTCAGGTATTTGAACTGATTTGAAGAAGATGGGTCCTTTACATATCTCCATAGAGACCAGAATTTGTACCATAAAACTTTACTCCACACATGGTTCCTTATATAAGGTTGCTATGAACAGGGATAGCATCATCTTCCTTAAAGGGAGGATTCCTATGTTTTTAGTAGATGGGCTGCACCCTCTGAGAGGACAGTAGGGTATAGTATTTTGATAGTTTTCAGTTATGGAAGTAACTCAAGACCTATGAAATTTCAGACCAATTAATTAAAGACAGTCCTGATTTTGAATGCATAGCTGCTAGTACCTGTAATGAGCTAAATGTACTGACTGTAAAGTTCAGAATGCAGAACTTGTATATTACAGTTTACTTGCTGTATAATTTACATAGAAACATAGACTTTGACAGCAGATAAGGACTGCTTGGCCCACCTAGTCTGCCCATTTCCCTACCTAGAGGGTAAGCTGCAGATACTATTTAACCAACAGCCTATTTCTTCCTACCTCCCACAAAAATTGCCTTATGTCTGTCCCATGCATTCTTGAATTCTCCCACAGTTTTAGACCCACAACCTCCTCAGGAAGGCTGTTCCATGCATCCACCACCCTCTCTGTGAAAAAATACGTCCTCACATTGCCCCTGAGCCGTCCCCCTCTATCTTCAAATTGTGTCCCCTTGTTCTTGCACATCTCTTTTTCTGAAAGATGCTACCCTCTTGGACTCTGTTGATTCCACTGAGGCACTTAAACGTTTCTATCATGTCCACCTCTCCCTCCTTTCCTCAAGGGTATACATATTAAGCTCCTTTAGTCTCTCATCGTATGGCTTCTCTTGCAGACCCCGCACCATTTTAGTTGCCCTCCTCTGAACTGCCTCCATCTTGTCTATGTCCTTGCAGAGATGGGGTCTCCAGACTGGATGCAGTACTCCAGATGGGGTCTCACCAACTGTCTGTACAGGGGGATAACAACTTCCTGTTTTCTGCTGGTGATACCTCTCCCTATACATCCCAGTATCCCCCCAACCCTCCCTACTGCCTTCTCACATTGCTTGCCAACCTTAAGGTCATCTGATACGATTACCCCCAGGTCTCTTTCCATTTTTGTTGTTGTTACTACCTCCGCCTAACTGTGTAATCTTCCCTGGGTTTTGTTTCCCAGGTGCATTACTTACATTTCTTTGCATTGAATCCAAGCTGCCATACTTCTGACCATTCCTCCAACCTTGCCAAGTCCCTTCTCATCCTTTCCACGCCTCCTTGTGTATCAACCCTGTTGCAGATCTTTGTGTCATCTGCAAAGAGGCATACTTTTCCTTCCAGTCCCTCTGCAATGTCACTTATAAAGACATTAAAAAGGACTGGACCCAGTACTGAACCCTGCAGTACCCCACTAGTAACCCCTCTTTCTTCAGAGTGGACTCCATTTACAATTACCTTCCGTGTCCTGTTGTTCAGCCACTGTTTTACCCAGGCTACCACCCTGGGACGCACTCCCAGGCTGGTTAATTTGACTACTAATCTTTTGTGTGGGACTGTGTCAAATGCCTTGCTAAAGTCTAGGTAGGCCATGTCCACAGCCCCTCTGGTCTACTACTTTGGTCACCCAGTCAAAATCAATTAGATTAGTCTGACATGACCTTCCGCTGTGAACCCATGCTGCCTTGGGTCCGGTGCCCCACTGGCCTCTAGGTACTCAACAATTCTTTCCTTCAGACGTGATTCCATCACTTTCCCTACCACAGAGGTCAAACTGACAGGTCTATAGTTTCCTGCCTCTGTCTTGGTCCCACTTTTGTGAAGGGGAATCACATCTGCCTTCTTCCAGTCCTCAGGTACCACACCATCCTCCCATGATTTGTTAAAAAGGGTAGTCAGTGGTGTCACTAGTTCTCTGCTAAATTCTTTTAGAATTCTGGGGTGAATTCCATCTGGCCCCATTGCTTTGTCCACCTTCAGTTTTAGGAGTTCTTTCAGAACCCTTTATTCTGTGAAAGGACTGAGATCGACCCCCCTCTCCAGAGTGCTCTGTTAATTGGATTATGCATCTCCCACTTCCTCTTTGTGAATACTGAACAAGTATTCATTCAGTATCCCTGCTTTTTCACTGTCACTCTGCCCACCCACCATCCATTCTATTCAGCCTCACTATCCCTCCCTTTGTCTTTCTATGCTCCCTGATATACCTATAAAAGGTTTTATCCTCCTTCTTAACCGAGTTAGCTATCTTTTCCTCAGTTTGTGCCTCTGCTATTCTGACTACCCTCCCTGCTTCCTTCTGTCTTAACTGGTACAGTTCTCTATCCTGCTCCTTCTATGTTTCCTTATACTTCCTAAATGCTATCTTTTTCTCCCTAACCTTCACTGCCACCTCTTTTGAGAACCATAGTGGTTTTTCTTTCGTTTTGATTTGTTTATTTGCTTCACACAAAGGCTTGTTGCCTCTGTGATGGCAGTTTTTATATTTCTCCATTGTTGCTCCACCCCTCCTTCTAGCCTGTTTGCTAGTGCTTTTCTAAGGCACTATCCCATCTTGCCAAAGTCAGCCCTCCTGAAGTCCAGACCCCTCACTTTTGTATGGCTTCACTCTGTAGCTGAGTTTATCGTGAACCACACTGTTTGGTGGTCACTTGTTCCCAAATGGCTACCCACTTCTAAATCTGAGATCCTCTCACTGTCCCCATTTGAAAGTATGAGGTCTAAGATTGCTCCCTCACGAGTAGGTTCCAAAACTAGCTGTCTGAGGCATGCCACCTGAAGGGCATCAAGAATGGCCCTGCTTTTGGATGTGGCTGCCGCAAGGTGCTCAGGTAACATCTGGCATATTAAGGTCCCCATCAACAGTATCTCCCCTTTCTCTGCCATCCTAAGCATGCCTTCCATCATATCCTTGTCCATTCCTTCCTCCCCTGACATGGGGGTCTATATATAACCCTGTGTGGATTGTGGTCCATTTCAGTCTCTAAGGTGACACACAGTGCCTCCTCTCCTCCCTGTTTACTCTTTTGTTCAGTTGCTTTATCCCTTCCTTACATACAGAGCTACTCCCCTCTTCTGCCCTCCCTGTCTCTCCTGTAGGTTTGTGTACCCTGGTATGTTAACATTCCAGTCATGGTTCCCTGTGTACCATGTTTATGTGACTGCTATGATATCCAGGCATCTCCCTTCCATCAAGGCCACCAGTTCAGGGAGCTTATTGCCCAGACTACAGGCGTTGGTACCAATGCCCTCCATTTCTTGATGGCCTTACCCCTTTGCCCCATCCCTGTCCTTATTGCATTTGTCACATTCTCCATTTACCCCAGCGCTTCTCCCTATCGACATCTCTATGTTGGTGTCTACCTCATTAGTACCCTGATATTTTTGGGGGCTAGGACTTCCTGCTTTTCCAGTGCCTCCCTGGCTATTAAATGCTTGTCAATGAAGCATTTAAACCTATCACCTAGGATCCTGGTTTCCTCCTGGACAGATGCAGACCATCATGCCAGTATAGGTGCAGCCCTCCAGGTGGACCCCAGTCCCTAATGAAGCCAAATCCTGAGCTCTACACCAGTTTTTCAACCACTGATTGAATCCTATGGTGTGGAGCACCCTAGCCTCACCCATGCCACAGACAGGCAGCACCTCCGAGAAGGTTACTGTGTGTGCTATTTGTCTAAGGCCCCTCCCCATCTCCACAAACGCTTCTTGCACTGCTCTGATCCCTTTCTTAGCCTGGTCATTTGTCCCTAGATGGACAATGACATCCAGCTCCCTCAGCTGTGCAGCTGCTCCTGCGATCCTGAGGATTCGCTCCCTGTCCCTCAAGCCGGGCGCCAGGCAGACACCTTACCTCCCTCTTCCTTCCTCCCCAGTTCTACCTTCCTAACAATGGAGTCCACCCCACCAGGAGTTGTTCCTTCCCTGTGGAGTCCATGCCACCCTCCTGTGGGTCTCCTTTGTGGATGTTCCCAGCATCCTCCTTGGTCTCCACTGTGGGTGCTTCCATAGAGGAACCACACTTTTCCAGAACGCATAGAAATTGAGGAGAGGTACAACTGGAGGGATGCGCCTCTGTTCCACCACCCTCACCCTCCCTGAGCCCACTGTGGTCCAACCACTCCTCTTTTCTTGGCAACCTCTGAGACAACGGCAGTGACCCTGGTGGTCCCTGGGTGGGAGTGGAGGTCCCACAAATCCTGGCCAACTCAGCCTGGAGATGAGCAACCTCCTCCCTCAGCACAGAGAGGTGCCTGCAGATGGGACAACACTGCATCCTCCAGAACATCTCCCAGAAGACTGCTGCTCCACAGCCACTGCACTGCACCACTCCCATCATGTCTTTTTTCTGGCCCCCTAACTGTTATTTGGAATACTTACTCTTTCCTCTGTTCGTTTATTTCTTTTTTTTTTTCCTTCTCTCCCTACTTACTTACTGCCTCTGCACCCTTTTAGCTTCTGATCTTCCTGTTCTGAGACAGGAAGTTCCTACATTTCTCAGTAGTCTCCTTACTTGCTCAGAGTCAGACCTCCAGCAGCTGGGGGGGAGGGACAGAGAGCTACTCTTGCCCTTCTAGGATGGTGAGTCTTTGGTGGCTCTGTGATCACTCACTTCCTGTTCCCAAACAGGAAGTTCCTGTTGTCAGTTAAATCATGTGCCTATTTCTCTTTCTTAAAAAAGAAAATCAAAATAAAGAAAGTTATAAAAAAAAAAAAAAAAAAAAGAACTCGCTGAGGCCATCTCAGCTCATAGAGCACCTCAGGGCAGAGATCAACACAGCCGAGGGGATGGCAAGATCATCATGCAAACAAACAGATTTGGTGGTCACACTAGCTCGGGCCTTCCAATTGACCCCGAAGCTGACAATGGGTCAAGCGGCTAAGTCCTCGGATGCATGGCGTCCATGCATTGACGTGGTGTGGGCAAGGTGGAACACGCACCCCTGCAAAACTGCATTCTCCAACAGGGCTCTCCATCGGAGGACAATCTCAGCAAAACTGTTCTCCTACCAACAGCAGTCAGAGACTCAGTGGGTGGTGGACACTGCCCACACCTCATGAGGGGCTACCAGCTAGAACTATCAAACAAGACGACAGTGGAAATAGATGCCAGCCTGACCGGTTGGGGAGCATGTATGAACAACTCCACAGCTCAAGGTAGGTGGACAACGGCAGAAACGAGGTCGTCTATCAACGTCCTGGAGATGTGGGCAGTGCTCAATGCTCTGAGAGCATTCAGGGATAGCATCACCAGTCAGTCCTGGTGAAGTCCGACAACAATGTCACAGTTGCAAACATAGCCAAACAAGGCAGTACACACAGCAGGGACATGATCCAGGAAGCATCCAAGGTGCTAAACTGGGCACAGTCCAACCTCAGTCACATCCACACCGTCCACCTGGCAGGCAAGTTAAATGTCAGGGCAGACTGGCTAAGCAGACAGCAGGTGCACCTGGGGGAGTGGCAACTGCACCCAGACTTATTCAATTTAATTCAAAAAAAGTGGGGCCACGTTCCAATAGACCTGATGGCCTCAAATCGAATGCCCAAGTCAGGGCATATTCTTCCAGGTACAGGGAGAAACAGGCTCTAGGAGTGGATGCTTTGTCTCAAGCATGGAAACAGGACCACTCCTACGTTTTCCCTCCGACCCCTCTGATTCCCCAGGTTCTGGTAAAGACCAGGCTATAAACTGAGAAATTGGTAGAAAAGGAGACGACTCACCAAATATTAAAAAAAAAAAATTTGTTTTTATTTTCTATTTTAAAAAAAATACAAATTGTTTTATATATATATTTGGTGAGTCAGTTCCTTTTCTACCAATTTTCAGTTTGTTCATTTACCTTGATTGGTAGTGAGCCACTCCTTCTTTCATATATATTTTTGTTTCTACCGAGGTTGACTGTACTGGATCCTTGTTTCTGAAAGATCAGGCTATCCCAGAGAATGATCATTCTCATAGCCCCATACTGGCCCCAGAGAGCTTGGTTTGCCTCAGCAGTGGCCATGACTCTGGACAGATGGGCCCAACCATATAGAAGGGATATGCTGTTCCAGGGGTCCGATGATTCGCCCAGCCCCCACACCCTAAAACTATTGGTTTGGCTCCTGAGAGGCAGAAACTGTTGTCAGTCAGGTACCATGAATCGGTCATATCGACCATTCTGCAATCCAGGAAGCCCTGTACCACGGCTACTTATGGCAGGCAGTGGAACATTTTTGCTAAGTGGTGCAAGTCTGCACATGTCGATCCAATGCAGGCCAACATGTCAGTGATACTGTTGTACTTGCAGCAGGGCCTGGACAAGGGGCTGTCTACGTCCTCTCTAAGAGTACAGCTGTCAGTCATAGGAGCGGCCATGGGCAACATCAAGCCCACATCACCGGGGCCCATCCAAATGCCATTAGGTTCCTTAAGGCTGCAGAGACCATTCAGCCTCGCATACAGACACCGGTGTCTCTCTGGGACCGGACGATGGTACTGGAATCCCTAGGGGGAACCCTATTTGAGCCCATGCATCAATCACAACTTTACTGGTTGGATCTGAACACCTGTTTCCTTGACACCATCTGCTCTGCTTGCAGAATCAGTGAATTGGGGGCCCTTTCATGTAAGGAACCCTAAACCATTTTCACTGCAGAAAGGGTGTTCATGAAAACTGTGCCAGCTTTTCGCCCCAAGGTCATGTCCGCATTTCATAGGGAGCAGACTATGGAACTTCCGACATTCTATGCGCAGTCACAACAGGGCGAGCTAAGAACACACCACCCCCTGGATATGGGCAGTGCATTAACACAGTACATTACAAGAACACAGCCAATCTGCAAATTGGAGAGACTCTTCATAATAGCCCAGGGCCACAAACAAGGAATGGCAGCCTACAAAACCACCATTGCCAGCTGGCTAAAGAGGACTATACAGGAGGCATACAAATCAACGGACCTCACTCCACCACAGGTAATAAAGACTCATTCCACTAAGGCAGTGGCAACCTTCTGGGCAGAGACAGCTTGTGTGTCCATACAGGGCATTTGCAGAGTGGCAACTTGGACTTCCGTCCACACTTTTGCAAGACACTACAGACTTGAGACATTATACAGACAGAGAACTGACTTTGCCAGTAAGATCTTATCCTCAGCGTGCCAAAACAGTTTCCCTCCTGATCCCCCTGTCCCACCCTGAAGAAATGGTGGAACTGCTTCTTATAGTAACCTAAGAGGTAATGTCTGGAGTGTTATGGATACCAACATAACACAATGGGTGTTTACTCACCAGGTAAAGGTGACTGTGTTAGTTGTATCCATTACACTCCATGGCCCTCCCTTCGGGGCGATGACGGCAGGAGTACAATCATGCTGAAGGCTTACGACTACTGGGTTTCTGGAAATTTAAACATGCTATTGGTATATCGAGTAAAGTAGGTAACACTAGGTGGCCGGATCTAGAATTGTAATAATAGGAAATAAAAAGTGATGGTGAATTCAGTGTGTAATATTTTTTCTCTATATGTGGTTCAATGTAGGAATCAAAGGGAAGGGTCTTGGCCTAAGTTGTTTTTCAGCTATGGAAGAATCGAACTGGAGAAAAGAGACTCCTGGGACCAAGGTATATTGCAAAATTTGATCTGAGTCACATGTGCATCACTAGCCTATCAGTTGGGTTGAGAACCCAAGAGGTAATGTCTGGAGTGTCATGGTTACAACTAACACAATCACCTTTACCAAGTGAGTAAACCCCCATTGCTTTTAGTGCAGTCTCTGTTTTTTTATTGCAGGTCTGAGGAGCAGTCGGATGAGTAACTAAACACACATAGACAAAAAAAGGGTCTTCAAAAAAAAAGCCTATCTGTTTTGATCTGTTTGATTTTTAATGTGTTACTTTGCTCTTGCAAATATTGCGGTGCAAATACAGAATGTGTTGCACTGGCACGTGGTACTGTACAGTGTTATTTTGGTTTCAAGTGTCTGCTGGGTTGTTTGACAGTAAATTGAAAGTACCATAATGAGAACCAGTTATCCATAAATACTAGCGCTCAGCAAATATTGGCGCATTGCCACTCATTACCGAATATAGCAAATATTTAAGGATCGCAATTTCCTGGTATACAGTATTTGCATGAGGACAAGGCAGAAAATTAAGCTTGAAACTTATTCATCCTATGTAATGACCAGCATTGGTATTCCCCAGGATTCAATCTTGCCTCCCCCTTTTTTCCATTTATTTATTACTGCCTTGCCAAATATTTGTACTTCTATGTCAGATCTACTTTATGCAGATGATGCTGTTCTCCTAACCGAAGATAAAAATACTAACTGATACTAATCATTTGCAGCAATATTTCAGTTCCTACACAATTTGGTTAAAATCACTGTTTCATAAAAATAAAAAATACAATAAAAAAACAGCAAAGCAATATTCTTTGAAAAATGTAATATTTAAGTACAGTATCCTTTACTTCCGATAATATTCCAAATGAATTTGTTCAGAGTTTTAAATACTTAGGCATTACCCTTGACAGTGCACGATTTCTGGTACCCATATTGACACTTCAGTCAAAACTCTTCACAAGCATTTGGGAATGCTGTATCAGTGTGGAGACTGCTTGACTGGTGATGCATGTAAGACTGTTGCAGTCATCAGTTGATTATGGTCTTTAATGTATGCATCGGCTCCTGCCAGTACAGTATCAAAGGTGCAGGTCATTCTAAACAGTATTTGTACACTTTTAAACACAGACAGAAAAAATTTATCACTGCGATCTGTATCATTTACTTAACTGGTTACCATTTACCAAACATATTTGTTACTATCAAGGTACTGTGCTTTGGAGCATATTAAATGGCAACTCTTCTACATCTGTTTCTTATATTTTTACTGTCAAATAGGAAATGGTAGAACTTGGGGCAATTTAAATGCTAAATTGCAGATTCAACTTCCAAGGTTGAAAAATGCACAAAATATATTTTCTTAACAAACTGAGAAATTTTGGAATTCTTTCTTTTTTTGAGTGCTTAATATCATCTGAAGTATTATTTTATGTTGTTATGTTTATGAGATTGTTGTGTTGTCTTTTGTTTTCTTATAATGTCACAGTCTTATTGCTTTCGTGTTTGTGCTTTTGCAACCCATGCCTGAAAAAGGGCATTTGTGCTCAGTGAGCTTCCTCGGCTAATAAATCCAAATAATTACTGGTGACCATAAATATCAACCGGATTACTGTTATGTTAAAAATGCATATCAACGGATTTGGGGTTATTATGCTCCAAAAGGCAATAATAACCTGAAATTCGGTTGATATGACTACTCATAATAACCCGAAATCTGGCTGATATGACATTTCCCAAAGAAACTGTTGCATGTTATTGTTTCACAAAAATTCTTTCAACTGCAGTATTTTCAACTGGGCTTTATTCATGTACTGTTCATTTTCTTCAAAAATAAAACTGCACTCTAGCTAAAAAACATCTTTTTCTTTCAAGCTGTTAGAAATATAGTCTAAACCTCCACACCAGCAATTATAAAAAATAAAGGATAGGTAACTGTGATGTTATGGATTTTTTCCACACGCCCTTGGTGTGTGATGACCACATAAACCTCGGGTGTGTGAAAAAAATCCATAACACACACTTACCTATCCATTATTCTCTATATAACTATCTAATAACTTTCACCTGCTCTTCTAAATGTGAATTTAGGTAGCTACTAGATAAAAAGAAATGCTGAGTACAAACAGCATCACATTTACTCCTTTTTCAAGACAGTGCTATATCTTGCTGAGAAGCAAACCAGTTTAAATTTAAACCAGTGATGGCCAGTTACTGCTTTTTTATACTGAACTAGCAATTCACTTCATGCATGCACTACTGTGCTACAGTGAACAAATAAAACCTGGACCCAAGACTTGGCACTTACAATTTGACAAGAAATGGTTGGTTGACTTCCTTTAAGACTGACTTCTCATTATGCACATGCTGTTCCTGCTTTAGCCGAATAACGTCAGGATGCTCATTACTTTGAATGCAAAATAACTTTTGTCTTCTTTTCCTTTACCAGGAGCACTCAGCCCAAAGGTACCAGTCCCTAAATATAAAAAGAAAGACATCAATTCATCTAATCAAATTTTTGATGATGTTATGTATGTGCAAACCTTACAGAACAAAGCATGTCTGTAATCATGCAAGGTTTTCAATTAATCCCACCTACTGTATAGCAACCTAGTGTCTGAAAGCCAGGTCTTGAGCTCTATGACCTGAGGCAAGGTGAAGGAACCCAAGCACTTGTGTTCTGTAGCACCGTGTCAATAAATGGTATCACCTCATCAGAATCAACTAATCCTGCATTTGATATTGCATAAATTAAATAAAACTTCTGTCTTCACAACCATAATAAAAGAAAATCACAAATCTCCCAGACAATGCAATAAAGAACAGCTATGTAAGAACTTACCATAACAGTAGTAGATCTTGGGAATCTCTTTCATCAGGTTATACTTATGCGACACGCCACTGGACACTAGGATCCACGGAAGCTTTTCTGTAGCAATCTACCAGGGGCGCCATGCCGACATCATGCGTTGGCGTCACAACCCTATAAAAACATGGGTGTCCCTGTTCCTCCTCAGTTCTTTTCTCCTGCCAGAGACCAAGCGAGTTAGGCCTCCTGAGCGACAGAGGAGAAAGAGAAGGTGCCAAGCTATAAATAAAGGCTGGAGCAACAAGAGAACAGTGAGGAAACAGACTCAAGGGGAAGGAGGGAGGGAGGAGGGATAAGCATGACCTAATGAAACAGATTCCCTTGAGGATCTGCTGTAACATAGTAACATAGTAGTTGATGGCAGATAAGGACCACTAGGTCCACCTAGTCTGTCCGCATTCCCTTCCTGCATCAGCAGCCACCGACCCTACTTAGTCATTGGCTTTATCTCTCTTCCCACATCTAGGGTTCCCATGTCTATCCCATGCATGTTTGAATCCTCCACTGTGTAAGCACCCACCACTTCCTGGGGTAGGCTATTACAAGCATCCACCACCTCTCTGTGAAAAAGTCTCACATTTCCCCTTAACTTGCCCCCATGTCCTTGTACAACTCTTGTACTGAAAGATGTCACCCCCTGCACTTTGTTCAAGCCTTTAAGATACCTGAAGGTCTCTATCATATCCCCCCATTCCCTCCTCTCTTCAAGTGTATATATATTGAGGCATTTTAATCTGTCCTCATATGTTTTTGATGTAAGCCCTGCATCATCTTAATCGCCCTCCTCTAGACCACCTCCACCCTGTCTATGTCTCTGCGAGGATGCGGCCTCCAGAACTGCATTCTGTGTTCTAGATGAGGCCGCGCAAGCATTTTGTACAATGGTATCACCACCTTCTCCTGCTAGTGATACCCCTTCCTATGCAACCCAAAATTCCACTGGCCCTCCCCACAACCTTGTTACACTGTTTGGCCACCCATAGGTCATCTGAGATGATTATCCCTAAATCCCTCTCTTCCATGGTGACTGTCAGCAAACCCCCCCAACCCCCACCACCATTCTGTAGCTCTCTGCAGGGTTTCTTCACCCTAGGTGCATGAATTTGCACTTTTTTTTGCATTGAATTTCAACTGCCACACCGTTGATCATTTTTCATGCTTTCCCAAATCCCTCCTCATTCTTTCAACCCCCTCTGGAGTGTCTACTCTGTTGCAGATCTTGGTATCATCTGCAGATTGGCAAACCTTCTCCCCCAGCCCTCTGGCAATGTCACTGATGAAGACATTGAAAAGAACTGGCCCCAGGACCGATCCCTGAGGCACCCCATTGGTCACCCTCTTTTCCTTGGATCTGATCCCATTTACTACCACCCTCTGCTTCCTGTCCCTCAACCAGTTTCTAACCCAGTTTTCCACTCTGTGGCCCACCCCCAGGCTCCCTAGCTTGTTCACCAGTCTTCTGTGGGGTACAGTGTCAAAGGCCTTACGGAAATCGAGGTAGGCAATATCTACTGCTCCTCCCTGATACACCTCCTTCATCACCCAGTCAAAAAAAGTCAATCAGATTTGTTTGTCATGATCTTCCTGCTGTGAAACCATGCTGCCTTGGATCCTGTGCTCCAATGGTTTCCAAATGTTCCACAATCTTTTCCTTAAGCAGTGCCTCCATAATCTTACCCACTACTGAGGTGAGGCTGACCAGCCTATACTTTCCTGCCTCCTACCTGCTACCACTCTTGTGGAGAGGGACTACATTTGCCCTCTTCCAGTCCTCTGGAACCTCCCCTGTACTGAGCAACTCACTAAACAGGGCCACCAGCAGTGCTGCTAGCACCATCTGTAATTATTTTAATATTCTGGAGTGTGTATCATCTGGCCCAATCGCTTTGTCCACCCTCAATTCTGTGAGTTCCTCCAGGACCCTGTCTGCTGTAAATGGACTGGTGTTTACCTCTCTACCCCACTGTTTCTGCTGCCTAAATCTGGTCCCTGTCCCTCCCTCTCTACCGTGAATACTGAACAGAAGTATTCCTTCAGTAGCAATGCCTTTTCTAGATCACTCTCTAAGCACTTCCCTTTGAGCCTTACAATCACTCCCCTGGCCTTCCTCTATCGCTAATAAAATGTCTTGTCCCCCCCCTCTATACTGTCTGTGCTAATCTCTCCTCTGTTTGTGCCTTCGCGCTCCTAACTGCTTTCCCTGCCTCCCTCTGTCTCTCTAGGTACACAGCCCTATCCTCATTTTTCTGAGTCTCCTTGTATTTTCTGAAAGACCCCTTTTTGTCCGTCACTTTCTCTGCCACCTCCTTTGTGAACCACAGTGGTTTGTTCCTTCTTTTTTCCCCTTGTTACTCAGCCTAATGCACTGATTTGTCACCTCCACTATGGCTTCTTTTAGGTGTGCTCACCACTCCTCAACCCCTTCCCCTGAATTCCTTTCTGCTAGGGCTTCTTGGATCCCCCTCCCCATCATAGCGAAGTCCACCCTCCTGAAATCCAGGACCCTTGTCTTTGTGTGACTCTCCTGCGACACTATACTGATGCTGAACCACACTGTATGGCGGTCACTGGACCCTAGGTGCCCATCTACCCTGACTTCATTTATCCTATCTCCACTGGTCAGCACAAGGTCTAAGATCGCCTTGCCCCTTGTGGGCTCCTGAACCAACTGCCTTAACTGGTAAGTTTTTACATAACTGTTCTATCTTCTTGAGGATATCGCTTTCATCAGGTCACACCTATGGAATGAGTCCAGAGCAGTTGCAGAGAATGGGACAGTCCGGATGGCTGGAAGCTAATGGCTTAAGAAGAAGGCCTTGGAATACAGCTATGCCCAGGCCCACCCTCATGCTAGAGGCAATGTCCAGCTTGTAGTGCTTGGGAAGGTGTGGACAGTACTCAAGTGGCAGCAGCACAAATTTCCACAGCTGAAACATTCCTGAAACAGGCAACGGAAGTGGCCATGCCTCTGGTTGAATGGCCACACAAAACTCCAGGAAGTTCCTTACCGTACTACCTATAGCAAAAGGTAATGCAGTAGGCCAACCATCTGGACAAGCACTGTTTTGAAACTGTGATGCCCCATTTCCCAGGGACGAAAGAAACAAACAGCTGCAAGGACTTTCAGCAGGCCTTGGTACAGTGCGTATAGCCAAGGCCCCTTGTTTTCCAAGATTCCGCGGTCATGAAGATTTCAGCGGAATTTAATGTAAACTGTGGAAAATTATTCCACGGTTTACATAAACTGTGGAATAATTTTCTGCGGTTTACAGAAACTGCGGAATACTGTACCGCAGTTTACATAAACTGAGGAATACTGTTCCACAGCTTACATGAAATGAGAAATAGTGTTCTGCAGCTTACACAAACTGAGGAATATTGTTCTGCAGCTTTCACAAACTGAGGAATATTGTTAAGCAGCTTTCATAAACGAGGAATATTGCTCCGCAGCTTTCATAAAACAAGGAATATTGTTCCATAGCTTACATAAACTGAGGAATATTGTTCTGCAGCTTACATAAACTGAGAATATTTTCTGAAGCTTTCATAAACCGAGGAATATTGTTCCTCAGCTTACAAAAACCGAGGAATATTGTTCCATGAGCTTACATAAACTGAGGAATATTGTTCTGCAGCTTTCATAAACTGAGGAATATTGTTCCATAGTTTACTGTACATAAACTTGAGGAACATTGTTCCATAGCTTACATAAACTGAGAAATATCGTTCTGCAACTTACATAAACTGAGGAATATTGTTCTTCAGTTTTCCATAATTACATAAACTGAGGAATATTGTTCTGCAGTATACACTGACTCTTCACTGCAAACTGAAGAAAAGTATTCCACAGTGTATATAACATTCTGCAAAATGCTTTTGGAATTCTGCAGAATTGTAAAAATTTGAAAAATATTTTGGAACAGCTCTTGCCCATTAGTTTTGCCTATTACTGCTTTAAATTAAAATCCAAAATAAGCTGGTCCAGTGCTGGGTTGGGTTGAGATACTGCTTGCCACACTGGCGACCGGGTTCAGGAATAATATTCTGTGGTTTACATTAAATCCATAGAAATCTCAGTGGCCACAGCATCATGGAAAACAAGAGGCCTTTGTGGGACTTCTGGTCCTCTGGAAGCACAGTGTTCTCCTCTGTCCGACAACACTGAGGCGTTGGAGACTCTGGTGGATGGGCCTGAAGGGCAGTCTACTCACTCTGGGTGGTCATCTTGAGCCCTCCACAGTCTGTCAGCCTTGACCAGCAGAGACATTCCGGTAGTGAGGTTGCAGCTATACTCTTGTTCTGCACTGGTGGACACCTTGATTTCATTTTCTGGTGCTGCCCATCTGTTGTCACCTTTTGTGTTGGCGACAAGGAGGGTCGCATTGTAGACAGTGCCAGGCCTCCTTCTGTTACTGTTCTCGGTGTCAGGAGAGGGAATGGCACCGAGGCTGTTGCCCATTCTGTTGCCAGTCTGGACGTTGTCACCATCCATTGTGTTGCTATGCTGATGGAAATGGTGACGGCGGTGGTGCTGATTTTGAGCCTGGCTCTGACAACGATGTCTTCTTGGAAGTCATCCCTGACTCCGGTGTCCCTCGTGACACAAAGCAGGTTGATGGCACCAAGCATGATGTCAAAGTCAAAACCAAGAGAGGGGTTGATGATGGTGCTGGTCACCTAATGCTACACCTAATGTGTACTTAGTTTCAGAAATCTCCCAGGGATTGTTCTTTGCCTTCCGGTACAGCTGCACCATTGATCTGAGTGAACTTCCCATTGACATAAGTGGAGCCTCCTTAATAGACATTTTAAGGCTTATTTGAAAACTGATTTGTTGCTTTTATTATGATTTACTTAAGTCAGACATGTACCATGTGATTTCATTAATAAAAGAAAATCAGTTTCACAATATACATTCACAAGTCACCTTATTTATGTGCCGCAGTACTTTGCCTAGCACCGTAGAAAGTAGGCCTAGTGGTACCACAGAACTTCCTAGTCCTGCCAGAGAAATCAGGTCTACTGTGCCACAGAGAAAAGGAGGCCTTGTGTATAGTAAAGTAAAGACTATGCACAGCCAAAGTATGGAGCAGTGCTTCCCTGGATGGTCATGCTCAGGAAATGAAGAGGAAGGTGGATGGAGTGATTTAAAGTGACACCACCTGAGGAAGAAACTTAGGATTGGTATGCAGAGAGATCCTGTCCTTGTGGAAAAGAAAATAAGGCTGCTCACAAATGAGAGCCTGTAGCTCTGAAATCCTTCAAGCAGAGGTAATAGCTAAAAATAATGCTATCCACAACAGAAAGCGTAGTTTGCAAGACATGGCTGGCTCAAAATGAGGCAGGGTCAGCATCTCTAGAACAAAAATCAGGTCCCAGGCCTGAACCACATTACGAATGAGAGGCTTCAAATGTAGAATACCTCCATAAAAAATTAGGGGCCACATCCAACTGAGCCACAGTACTGCCATCAACAGGCACAAGGTGGAAATAGCAGACAGGTGCACCTTAATAGAAGAGTATGGAAGTCCCGCGTTAGAGAGGGACAGGAGATACTCTAGAACATGGCTCACTGGACCAGTAAAAGGGTGTAGAGAATGGGAAGAGGCCCAGATAGCAAAATACTTCCATGCATCGAATAGGTAGCCCTGGTTGCAGCCCTGGTGGAGGGTTTTCTAGCAGCCACCAGGACTTAAGACGCTTTCTGAGACACCCCAAACTGGGTGATGGCTATGTCTTCAGGAGCCAGGCATGCAGATGAGGGGACTTGAGGTCCGGATAGACTAGGGTGCCCTGTTCCTGTGTTAACAGGTCCCATCAGAGGGGCAGGGGAACAGGAGGCTCTGCAGCTAACTGCTGCAGGAATGGAAAACAGATCTGACGATGCCAGAATGGTGCCACCAGAACCAGGGTGGCACTCGCCATCTGAAGCTTGACCAGCACCCTCTGGAGTAGAGGGAAGGGAAGGGAAGGGAAGGAAGGCATTGAGGCACCTCCCCTTCCAACAGAGACACAAACTGTCTTGCCAGAAGACTCCAGGCCCTGGATCTAGACAGCAGAAATGCAGCAGTTTTGCAATGAGTGGGGACGCAAAAAATGTCCAACTCTCACACAAGGGGAGGGGGCCACCTCCTCTACCACAGCCTTGCTGACAGTAGGCACGACTACCCTGGGCAGCAGGCAGATGAAAGGAGTCCCTACCATGACTTCTAGTAGGACTGGGATACAGGGACTTCACAGATCTTAAATCATGTTTGAAGTTTGAAGTCCATGTAGGATCTTTTCAACATGCCAGCCAAACAGTTTTAACCATTTAAAGGGGGCATTCAAAACTGCCTGTTGCACATTATTGGCAAAGCTAGCCACTCTGGGCCAAGACTATCTCCTTGTGCAAATGCCAGAAGCAGGAGGCCTGGCAGAAGCATAAGAAACATCATAAGCTGAGTGCAGCAAATGTTTGGCAACCTCAGCACCAGCAATGCTTTAAGCAGAGCAGACTTTGCAGGTTCATCAGGCAAAGCCTGAGCTGCAGCACAAACAGCTTTCCATAGGTTGTTCTGATATTTTATGTGGGCTTGGTACTTTGCAATCCTAAGGCCCAATGACGCAGAGGCATAAGCATGTCTGCCCATCACATCCAGCCTCTCAGATTCCTTATGAGGACGCAAAGTAGTCATATGTCTAGGGGCTCTAGACCGATCATGAGCAGCCATAATGATCACAGTATCAGTTTCTGGCTGGTTAACACAAGAAGGCTTAGCACATGTGCAGTATACTGCTTATCAGCCTTTCTAGGAACTGCAGGCAGTGAATTTGGTCTGTACCATGCAGAAAAAGCAGCATCCTCTAATGCAGTATATAAAGGTGGAAGGGAGGGGGAGCATGGCACCTCCAAAAATTCTATGAAATTCCTTTTTGTAGAATATTCCTCTTCCACAACAAAGCCCATGGTAGACTGCATTTGCTGCATCATGGCTTGGAAAGATGGGTCTTCAGGAGGAGATCTTGGGATATAAACCTCAGAGTCCTCGCTACAGGATGAGAAGGCAGAACTAGAGCGAGGGGGACTCCCAGAAATTGTTCATTCTCACATTCCTCCTCCTCTAAATCCTCCTTTAAGTGCATAAGTTCAGGATTATATTCCATTTTGTCATCATCAGCACCAGCGATGATGGGAGCTGCAAAACAGACCAGCAACACTAGTGACTGAAAGGCAGGAATCTGTGATGTGCTATTAGAAACCGTTGACAGGGACCAACTTTCAGAAGGCCCTGTCGGCGGAAGAACTGCCTGCACTAGCACCCTGGAAAAATGCATTGAATCATTTCAGAGAATGATGCTAACACAGCCTAGGAGTTGAGGGGAGTCGCGACTACCTGCGTTAATGAGCCCTTGCCCGATGACAATGGCGTCATACCATCCATATTAGGTACAACAGCACCTAAGCCAAGCTCCAACCTTGGTGTCTCAACGATGCCAAGAGGGCTGTATTTGATGACGCCAGATTGGGCACTGACAATGACGTACCTTTTCACAACGGTGACGGGGACCTTACCGGCGAAGCAGATTTGTCCTTTTTTTGTGTCTGTGCTTATGGCTGGATGATGAGAAGGTCTGCAATGATGACTGTTCCTTGCTCTTATCCTTAGTTTTCAACACCCGCTTCTCATCTCAGCCGACGGTGAAGGAGAAGCAGATTTTGAACCCTTTTCCTTCTCCGTGGCTATCAGTGCCATTAAATAAATCAAGGAAATTTTCTAGTGCTTCTTATGGCATCACCTCTCAGCTTGCTGAAGCGCTGACAAATCTCACAGGTTCTCACACAGTGAGACAGGCCCAAACAGTACACAAACTGCATGTGTGTCCTCTTTATAAATGTTATGTCTCCATTTACAATATAAAGGCTTGTTTGACTTTGGAGGCCTACAGAGGTAATAACAGAATGCTAAGAAAACTGACAATAACAAACAACAATGGTTAAGTTGATGGAGTTTCCTTCAACAGGTCTGATGAAGATGATTGACAGCAGGAGAAAAAACTGCAGAGTGATGGGACCACCCACATTAAATACTCAGAGATGTTGTATGTCACTGTGGGCAGCCCCCAGCTAGCAAAACGTTTCTAAGTGGTCCTGACACTGATGGCTTCTAGTTCCAAAGATGTGGCCTAATGGAGGAGATAACCTTGAAGAAGATCTGAGGCATGCTGGGGACACCCAAAGTGCAAAAGGATTCCAGGTGGTCCTAACACCAACGGCTTACAGTTCTATGATGTGGCTCAATGGAGGGAGATATCCTCGAAGAAGATCTGTATTTCTATACTGTACATTTGTTTTCTGATCGCATAAACCACTTTTTTTTACCATCTTTATTTTTAAACTTTAGGTTACGTAGACCATAGTAGCTTCTTGTGCATCGCAGACCACTGCTGCATCGGAAGTCCATGTGACTATATACTTTTTATTTTGTTGATTCACAATTTTTGATCCTCACTCCTCAGGGGCACCATCCTTCCTATTCCAGTAGTTCCTGCCTCTGCATTTCCTGCCCCTGCCCCTGCCCCACTCCACCAGTCTCCTACCCAGACCCTAACCCTCCAGCAGAACCCCTTGAGACTATCCCCTTGCGGTGAGATGTGGGTTGGCTAGGGATATGGACCACAGGGTTTCTGTACACATTTAATGGATAGATTTTTTCAGTGTCACTGCAAGGACCAATCAAAAGTCAGCCAAAACAATGCATGCCCCTCTTTAAAGTTTTGTTACCTTTCACACATAGGTTTGGCCAAATATTAAATACATTTTAAATACTGTCCAAAGAACCAGCAAAGAAAGCACAGCAACATATGACTAAGGGACTGCAATTCAGGACACAGTACAGGACTGCAAACAAATCCAACTTGAACTATACTGTTACATTTTGCGTTTGAGAAAATTTCACACTCACATACCAAGAAGCCAGTAGAATAAGGCCATTAGGTCCATCTAGTCTGCCCGTATTGCAGGGTCCTCATTATAAGCTACTGACCCTGCCCCCTCTCCGCAATTCCCCTCTGTTCGCCCCGACCTTAACCCTTATTTTCCCCCTTAACTCTATCCCAGTCCCTCCTGAAGCTGCCAACCATCTTCAACAAAACCACCTCTTCTAGAAACACATTCCAACCCCCCACCACCCTCTCTGTGAAGAAGTGTCTCCTAGCCTGCCTCCTATCCCTTCCTTTCTCCAGAACAAAGCAAATGGTCGGCTTCAGAATGCGAGCTATGTAGAGACGTCACAGCAAACTACACAAACTGGAACTCAAGAACAAAAGAGGCTGCTCGACTTCACGCAATAACCAAATGTCGACTCCACTTCTAGGAGACATTAAATGTACTTTATTAAGCATAAAAGATATGTAGCACCCCACCCCCAAAAAAAAGAACTGTCAATGTTTCACGCCACTCTATCGCTTTATCAAGACACAATCCTCCTCTAGTGGATGCCTTATATTATGTGCAATACCAACATTGCCAATATAAATAGTATACTATACTTATCCATAAATATATACAAATATATATAAAACACCAAATACATTTTAATTATGTATTAAAATACACCTAATGTTGTGATGCAACTATTATCCTGTGCAAACCAATACCCATTAGTGCATATACTCATGGCACAGTAGCACAGTACAAAGAAATGTACCCCCCCCAAAAAAAAAAAACTATGTTCCTACATTACTGGTGGGAATTAATACTGTTATTCCTCCTACCTAAATTAAATTACATTAAATTATTCAATATCCATGGACTACCATAATTTACAGATTAATGTTATAACATATGCACAGTGTTTTAAAACCAAGGAATTATACCAGATACACTAATCATTCCAAATAGTAATAATTCATTTTTTTGTGCAGTAAAGATGCCAGTTGAAAGTGGCTGTTTAATCCTGGAGCACTTCCTGCCCTTAATTTAAACTGCCAGAATGTTTCTCTGCAAAACAGTTTATTCTCCAGGCCACCACCACGGGGGCCCAAGGTTACGTTTTCAATTCCCATAAATAAAATTATGGGTTGGTCCTTTTTTCTTGACATGACGGGCCAATGCATTTTCATTTGTTCCAGCCTTAATGTGCCTCATATGTTCCACTATGCTGGTTCTCAGTTTTTTTTTTGTTTTTTTTTTCCCTCACATAGTAACTGTTGCAGCAACATATAGCCACATTGACCACATTCCCTGTTCTGCACGTAATAAACAAGTTCACCTCACACTTCTTAGTTAATATAGAAACCTCTTTTCCCACCTCTAAATGATGGCAAGCGGAACAATTCCCACACCTGTGGTTACTGTTTGGCAGTAGATTGTTCTGGCTATGTAGCACTGTCCTTTTGAATCAATCAAAATCTTTATTTATCCAGGCGGACACCATTGAGCAAGCTCATTTGCAAGGTGAACCTGCATTACACAAGGTCAAATAACAATACAAATTATATACAATTAATATAACAGAAAATGAAAGTATACAACAGTGCAAGAGAACCTGCCTCACATATCTATCACATAATGAATAATACTGAATTCAGGTAATATATATGTAACCCCCCCCTACAAATGGGGGTTCCTAAAAGCATTCCCAGAGCTTGCCTAAGTGCTCCCTGCCTCACTGGCGTTCGGTGTAAGGCCGCTTAAATGTGGGCACTGTGAGTGCTTTTAGAGCTTTATTGGTTTGTGTAGGGGGACTGTGGGTTTACTGCTCGAATCCCACTCGAGTTGTTGCTTGAATCGCTCCGTTTCTGCAGTCGCTGAGAGAGCAGAGGGAGCTTGGTTAAAAGACGTAACTGTTTGCTGGAAAATATGTAGTGCCATCGCAAGAATGTAGTTTGTTTAACCTGCCTTATTTGCAGCTGGGACTCTGTGTGTTTAGCCCCTCCATTTTGGACCTGAACTGATGAGAAGGACCAATTGGGGAAAGGGGGCCTTAAAATGGAGACCGCTGGAGCCAATCAGAATTTGGACTCCCGCTGGGAGCCTGCCTGAAGGGGAATATATGGCAGGTGCTCCTGCGAAGTGTAGTTTGGACCCTGGCGCCTTTTTTGCACCAATAGAGGGCGTATGGAGTGACTGACAAAACAAAGCAGCCAATCAGAGCCCTGTGGAGCGAGAGAAACCGCCTGCACACTGTCCTGAAGGGCAGAGTCATTGGTGATTGAGAAGGTAGAAGACTCTGGCTCCTGCTGTGGAAGTCTTCTTGCGGGAAGCACGTGTGGCAGGCCAAGTCGGAGCAGCATCGCCAGAAGGAGGCGGACAAGATCCTGGAGGAGTGCAGGCAGAGGAGGCTGCAGTTTACAGCTACCTACCAGGCTCACCCTGTAGAGGACTGGAGAATCTGCTTCAATCGCACTCGGTCTGTCAGAACATGTGAAGCTGTGTCGTTGGCCTGGTTATTGCAGTGAAAGCGATCGGGAGTATAAAGCAGCTGCCTGGTATGGTACCCCTCTGCTCTTCATATAAATGTGTGGAGAAGTGTTTGGATCTTAGGCTCGGTCCTGCAAGTGGTGTGAGAGCGACCTTTCTGCAGGAGTCGTGAGTACTAAATCAGAGTAGCTCCCTGTCAGATGTTCATTGTGAGGGCAAGATTTGTCTGGCTGCTCCACTGGCTGTACGAACTGAGCCTGCTGGCTCTGCTTAATCCATTTAGGTATTAAATGCTTGTTTTCTCGTCAGGGCTCCAACCAGCTGCACCGAATAAGCTAGCCTTCTATTGCCTGGGTACCCAAAGACAGTGACTTACAGGTTTGGCCTGTGCACAGTGCCGTGTGTGTGTGTATGTGTGTGTGTGTGTGTGTATATATATATATATATATATATATATATATATATATATATATATATTAGAGTGTTAAGCTAATCAACCTGATCTCCCCAATCCTTGTTACTTCCCCCTTAATAAATCAGATTTGTTGTTGCAAGGTATACCATTTGAACTGCGTGTTTGTGCTACCCTTTTGTGCATGGGTTATTGTATAACTGCACCTCATTTTACAGGGGGTCCTCAGCACCAAGTTGGCCATCCTGACCTCGGGGTAAGTGTAAGTCATAACAATAGTGTGGGAATCGCTGATGAGCCACTAGTGGGAAGAAAGGGGGGTTGCAGTGACCCAGAGGGCTGTGACCAGGTCATACTTGACTGTTCTAACCCTGACCTGTGGGTGGAGGCACCCGCCATTGGACCTAGGCCCCTCAACCTGTCAGTAGTCAGTCAGGCAGGGGTAGTAGCCCTTGGCATAGTGCCACCTGGGGGTTACATATACATGGGTAGTATGCATGAAGAAGAGAAGGCATGTTTTAGACAAAAGTAGAAGAGGCTAGGGGGAGTGCTGCAGAAGAAAAGTAATACATTGGCAGTTTCCAAAACATGTATATTACGATAAAGGCGGGCGGTGTAAGGAGGTGGCTAACAAGGGGAAGGGGTTTGAGGTTAGGATAATGCGACCGGCGGGGGGGGTTTAGGTTGACAGGCTGGGGGATAAGCAGGTGTGCAGGTGTTTAAGGAAGGTCTGAGGATGTTAGGTTGGTAAGAGAAGCAGGAGCAAGTTGCGTGAAGTGAAGAGTGGAATGAGAGGAGTAGGCATGAGCGAACTATGGTTGTTTGAAGCAATTACAGGCTTCTGTGATATATTTTGCATACAAAGTCTTGAATACAGCAAGACTGACAGGAGACTTTAATTTCAGAGATTTCTGAAGCTCATTCCATAACGATGGCAGTACAAAACCTATGGCAGGTCTCCCAAAGCGCATTGCAGCCCTGGGCACTTTTTAGAGAGAGCAGGGAACAACTTCTTAGAGCTTAAGTTCCAGGCACACTGGGAGGCAGACAATCAGCAATATACTGCGGAAGTTTACCGATAATAGCACTGTATGTCCAATAGGCCATATTCCTGTTGCGTTTATACTGTAAGGAGGTCCATCCCACAGCTGCATATAAGAGGCAGTGGTGGGTGGAGAAGGGGAAACCAGTAACGAAGCGCAGGGCTCTGTGATATAGTATGTCCAGTTTACCAAGGTAAGAGGAAGCACACTGACTGAAGATAAAGTCAGCATAGTAAATTAAGGAGAGGAACGTGGACTGGACAAGCTGCTTCTTAGCCTCTGTAGTTCGTAGGCGGTTAATCCTGAAAAAAAGACCAAATCTCTGCCTCAGTTTCTTTAACAGATCCTCCAGATGATCCACAAAGGAAAGTTTGTGATCTAGCCAGACCCCCAGATATTTGAATTTCGGTACAAATTCCAAATTTCCCCTAAAAGAGTGGAGATGGGAGGGATGGTACCAACAACAGCAGGTATGATACATTATTAACAGGAGAAAAAGCACTGCTTTTGTTTTTGGCATTAAGCAATAGCTTTTTCAATTAGCTGGTGTTGCATTAGGTTGAAGTCGGCCTGTAGGTCTCTGCAGGCAGTTTCGAAGCGTTGTGCGGCTCAGGTAAATCACTGCGTCATCTGCGAACAGATGGATTTTTGTCTCTTTGGTGGTAGCGTCATTATTGTTTGTGTAGATAATAAATAGAAGTGGACCCAGAATGGAGCCCTGCATTAGCACCTTTATTGCTTCCTCTAGCCTGAGACTGTGTCTCCTTGTGTTTCGGTTTCCACTAAGCTTGAAGAGACCTTCCTTATCTACCCTATGTATTCGTTTCAAATAGTTGAAAGTCTCAATCATGTCCTCTCTCTCTCTCTCTCCTGTCCTCCAGGGAGTACACATTCAGGGCCTCCAACCTCTCGTATGTCTTACCCTGCTGGCCCATGATCATCTTAATTGCCCTCCTTTGGACTGGCTCCAGCAGGTGTCCTTTATAAGGTATGAGCACCAGTACTGTATACCATACTACACAGGGGTTGACTTTGGAACCAAAACCAGGTGACCATTGGGCAATGAACTGGCTAAAATTAATGGCCCACATAAAATGTTGGTAGCCAACCAGGATGATACTGCCTTATCCTACTCACACTGTCTTGATAACAGGATGAAGGACAAATCTGATAATGGCATTTTGTTTTGGGGTGGGGGTGTGCAAGTTTCCAAGTAAATAAACTGAATATAGATGTTGGTGCCAAGGAAAGTAAACTCACACATAGACTTGTTTACCAAAAGTAACCAAGAAGGGCCCAAATGGTGACACACTAGTTACTTAGTACAGTATATTAGTACCTTACTAACAGAGAATCACACTGAATGTTTTTTAAAGTCTAAGCCTATAACATTTCACTGGCAAACTGTACACCAATGGACTTCACTTAGATTTTTCTGAGAGTTACTGTACACAGCTAGAGTTCAAACACTCAGTAGAAATTTATTTATATGGAGAATTTTTGTAGAAAAAAACTCAATTTATGTGACAGGCTGCACACTGCAGCAGTCCCTCCTCGGCTAATGAACAAATTATCTCTACTTCTTTAAATCTGTTTTTCCCCACAATGAATTTGAAAAATTCATTGGCTAAAGTCTTGTTTAAATTAGCAATTGCACCACGCTCAGGGCAGATTAGCCTGCTGCCCACCACTGCGTGTTCTTTTCACCTGTCACCAAGGTCAGCTAGAAGCTAGTAGTTACATAATCAGTGAAGGAGCTCCACTGCTGTCATATTTGTCCAGCCTGCTGTTCCCACCTGTGATAGGACCGGCTGTTTGCACTAGAGTGACTATTCACCGTAACTCGACTAGTAGAATTGGAGTGGTGCAGTGCAATGGCTGTGGGGCGGCAGTGTTCCGGGAGACGGTCTGGAAGCTGTGATGCTGCCCTATTCGCAGGCACCTCTCTGGTCTGAGGGAGGATGTTGCCCGTCTCCAGGCTGACCTGGCTAGGATTCGTGAAACCTCCTCCCCCCCACCCAGGGACCACCATGGCCAATGCCACTACCTCAGAGGCTGCCTAGAAAGAGGTGAGGCTGGACTAGGGTGGGCTGAGGGAGGGAGAGGGTGGTGGAACAGAGTTGCATCACTCCAGCTGTACCTCTCCTCAATTCATACGTTGTTCTGGTGGATAGTGGTTCCTCTATGGAAGCACCTGCAGTGGAGACCAAGAAGAATGCTGGGAACCTTCACAAAGGAGACCCACAGGAGGGTGGCATGAGACCCCACAAGGGAAGGAAACAGCTACTAGTGGGGCACTCAATTATTAGAGGGGTAGAAATGGGGGAGGAAGGGGAGAGGGAGGTAAGGTGCCTGCCTGGTGCCACGGCTTGGAGGGACAGGAAGCGAATCCTCAGGATCGTAGAAGCAGCAGCACGAAGAAGGGAGCTGGATGTCATTATCCACATAGGGACAAATGACCTGGCTAGGAATGGGATCAGAGCAGTGCAAGAGGAGTTTGTAGAGTTGGGGAAGGGTCTTAGACAAGTAGCGCATATGGTAACCTTCTCGGAGGTGCTGCTTGTCTATGGCAAGGGTGATGCTAGGGTATTCCTCACCAGGGAATTCAATGAATGGTTGAAAAACTGGTGTGGAGCTCAGGGTTTTGGCTTCATTGGGGACTGAGGAGCCACCTGGAGGGATGCAGGCCTATAGCGGCGCGATGGTCTGCAACTGTCAGGGGGACCAGGATCCTAGGTGGAGAGGTTTAAATGCTTCAGTGGCAAGCATTTAAACTAGCCAAGGGGGGGCACTGAAAAGACAGGAAAATCCCAGCCTCCCCCACAAACACCGTAATTAGTGAGGTAAACACCAAGGTAGAGAAGTCATTAGGGAGCAGGACAGAGGTAAATGTTAAAAAAAAAAAAAAGGCAAAGGTAGTAAGGACACGGATGGGGCAAAAGGGTAAGGCCATCAAAAGTGGAGGGTGAGGAGTACCAATGCCTGTAGTCTGTGTAACAAGCTCCCTGAACTAGTGGCCTTGATGGAAGAGGGTTGCCTGGATATTGTGGCTGTCACGGAAACATGGTACACAGAGAACCATGACTGGGATGTCAACATACCAGGATACACAATCTACAGGAGGGACAGGGAGGGTAAAAGAGGAGGAGGAGGAACTCTTTATGTAAAGGAAGGGATAAAAGTAACAGAGCTAAAGAGTAAACAGGGAGCAGATGAGGCACTCTGGGTCACCCTGGAGACAGGAAATGGCTCCACAATCCGCATGGGGGTTGTATACAGACCTCCATCTCAGGGGGAGGGAATGGACAAGGAAATGATAGAAGGCATCCTTAGAATAGCAGAAAAAGGGGAGATATTGTTGATGGGAGACCTGAATATGCCAGATGTTAAGAGGAGCATCTTTGCTGCGGGCACATCCAAGAGCAGGGTCATTCTTGATGCCCTATAAGGGGCATGCCTCAGACAGCTAGTATTGGAACCCACTCGGGAGGGAGCAATCTTAGACCTGATACTCTCAAATGGGGACGGAGAAAGAATTTCAGATTTAGAAGAGGGTAGCCATCTGGGAACAAGCGACCACCAAACAGTGTGGTTCACGATAAACACAGCCATACAATCAAGCCATACAAAAGCAAAAGTATTGGACTTTAGGGGGCTGACTTTGGGAAAATGAGAGAGTGCCTCAGAAAAGCACTAGCAAACAGGCAAGAAGGAGGGGTGGAGGAACAATGGGGAGTAATCAAAACAGCCATCACAGAGGCAACAAGCCTTTGTGTAAAGCAAATCAACAAAACACAATGAAGGAAAAAAAGCTATGGTTCTCAAAAGAGGTGGCAGGGAAGGTGAAGGAGAAAAGGACAGCATTCAGAAAATATAAGGAAACACAGAAGGAGCAGGACAAAGAACTTTATCAGTTAAAGCAGAAAAAGGCAGAGAACATAATCAGAATAGCAAAGGCCCAAACCAAGGAAAGGATAGCCAACTCTGTTAGGAAGAGGATAAGACTTTTCACAGGTACATTAGGAGCGAAGAAAGACCAAAGAGGATACTGAGGCTTAATAAAGGGAGGTGAGGGAATGTGGGCAGAGGGTGACAGTGAAAAGCAGGGATACTGAACGAATATTTCTGCTCAGTATTCACAAAGGAAGAGGAGAGAGAGGTACCTAAACCAAACAAGAGAAACACTCTGAAGATAGGGGTCCATGCCAGTCCATTTACAGAAGAAAGGGTTCTGAAAGAACTAATAAAATTGAAGGTGGACAAAGCAATGGGGCGTGATGGGATTCACCCAAGAATTCTAAAAGAACTAAGGGTAGAACTAGTGACACTGCTGACTACTCTCTTTAACAAATCATGGGAGGATCGGGTGGTACCTGAGGACTGGAGGAGGGTGGATGTGATTCCTCTTCACAAAAGTAGGAGCAGGACAGAGGCAGGAAACTATAGACAAGTTAGTTTGACCTCAGTGGTAGGGAAAATGGTGGAATCACTTCTAAAGGAAAGAACTGTTGAGTACCTAGAGGCCAATGGGGCACAGGACCCAAGGCAGCATGGATTCACGATGGGAAGGTCGTGTCAGATGCATCTAATAGATTTCTTTGACTGGGTAAGCAAAGTAGTAGACCAGGGAGGGGCTGTGGACATGGCCTACCTAGATTTTAGCAAGGCATTTGATTCAGTCCCACACAAAAGATTAATACACACGTTAGCCAGCCTTAAAGTGGGTCCCAAGGTGGTAGTCTGAATAAAAAATTGTCTAGACAACAGGACGCAAAGGGTAGTAGTAAATGGAGTCCACAGTGAAGAAATGGGGGTTACTAGTTGGGAACCGCAGGGTTCAGTACTAGGACCAGTCCTTTTTAATGTCTTTGTAAGTGACATTGCAGAGGAACTGGAAGGAAAAGTATGTCTCTTTGCAGGCGACACAAAGATCTGCAACAGGGTTGATACACAAGATGCAGTGGAAAGGATGAGAAGGGACTTGGCAAGGTTGGAGAGATGGTGCAAGTATGGCAGCTCAGATTCAATGCAAAGAAGTGCGAGGTAATGCACCTGGAAACAAAACCCAGTGGAAGAGTACACAATGGGAGATATTGACAACAGTAAAAATGGAAGGGACCTGGGGGTAATTATACCAGATGACCTAAAGGTGGGCAAGCAATGTGAGAGGCAGTAAGGAAGGCTGGGGGGATATTGGGATGCATAGGGAGAGGCATCAATAGTAGAAAACAGGAAGTTGTTATCCCTCTGTACAGACAGTTGGTGAGACCCCACCTGGAGTACTGTGTGCAGTTCTGGAGATCCCATCTCCACAAAGACACAGACAGCGTGGAGGCTTTCCAGAGGAGGGCAACCAAAATGGTGCAGGGTCTGCACCAGAAGACATACGAAGAAAGACTGAAGGAGCTTAATATGTATACCCTTGAGGAAAGAAGGGAGAGTGGGGAAATGACAGAAATTTTCAAGTACCTCAAGGAATCAACAAAGTCCAAGAGGGTAGCATCTTTCAGAAAAGAGATGTGCAAGAACAAGGAGGCACAATCTGAAGATGGGGGGCAGCTCAGAGGTAATGTGAGGAAGTATTTTTTTCACAGAGAGGGTTGTGGTTGCATGGGACGGCCTCCCTGAGGAGGTCATGGAGTCAAGAACAGTGGAAATTCAAGTATGCATGGGACAGACATAAGGCAGTCCTAGTTGGGGGTAGGAGGACGTAAGCTGTCGGTTACCTAGGATCTGCAGCTTATCTGTTAGGTAGGAAAATGGGCAGACTAGGTGGGCCAGCGGTCCTTATCTGCCGTCAAATTCTATGTTTCTATGTTCTAGGGTTCCCACCATGTACTGTGTGTGTCTCTTCGCACATGATTGCTGGTCCAGTATGTCAGTCCATGCGCAAGCTAGTCAGTCTCCACAACCAGGAAGTTGGAGATTCACAGCACTGGCAATCCTTAATTCCTTAAAGGTGCAGTGCAGTATTTACTTTAAAAAAGTGCTGGCTAGTTGGGCCAGCAAAGTAGGACATCCTCTGGCCCACCTTCAAACTGGCTGGGCTCAGGCCACGGGGCCACTGTTAAAGTCGACCCCTGCTACAGATGTGGCCTCACTAATGACCTGTACAATGGCAGTATTACCACCTCTCACCTGCTGCTGATCTCGCTGACAATGCAGCCCAACATTTTGTTTGCCTTTCCTGCTGCTTTCTTAGAGCTGCTTTCTTACACTGCATGGACTGCTTCAGGTCACTACTGATCATCACTCTCAGATTGTTTTCCTCTGATGCAGATACACAGACCTCTCTTAGGCTGAGTCAGTCCTCATGTTCTTGGCTTCATTGTGCAGAAGAAAAAATTACTCACCTTAGTAATTATGTTTCTTCTATTGGAGTCTTGCTGTATTCTGACAAGCGCAGTTAGCCCCAGCCTTCAAACTGCCCCGGAGAACAAAGGGTTAACATTTCTATGCAGAGCATAGAATGCTGAGCTTGAGCTCGGTTGATGGCTCTGTTTCCCTTTGAACGCTAACCGTCAGATTTTTACAAGCAACACTCTAATAGTATTCTATGTTGAAATTGTAAAACTAAATTTTTAATAGCCAACTGGCAACAAAAGGTTTTGGACTACCAAAAGAAGACTCAAGTCAGGAAACCCAAAACTCAAAACCCAAACCAAACAGGAATATAACAAAATAAACACCCATACAAGAAGAGGGTGTGGAAAAAAGCACCCCTGAGGTGCAACACTGCACCTGTCCACCCACTTCCCAAAAACAGGTTCTGAGAGGGAGGCAGGGAGGAGGTCAGAATACAGCAAGACTCAATAGAAGAAACATAATTACTAAGGTGAGTAATTTTTCTTCAAACAACTTAGTCTTGCTGGATTCTGACAAGTCTGAACTACCAAGCAGTACCTCCATGGAGGAGGACATAACCTACTTTGGGAATAGGCCTGAAGTACTGTTGTGCCAAACCCGAGCATCACTCCTAGCCTGGACATCCAGAGAGAAATGCTTGGTAAAAGTATGGACTGTTTTCCAGGTGGCTGCTTGACACATTTCTAAGAGAGGGATATCCCTGGCAGCAGCCAGGGAAGCAGCTGTACCTCTTGTGGAAAGAGCCCTCAGGCCTGAGGGTGGAGTTTTTCCCAGTTTTTCATAGTAGAATTGTATACAAGACAAGATCCTCCTGGCAATAGATCTCTTGGTGGCAGGTTTGCCCTTTCCTACTTCTCCATAAGTGAGGAACAACTGGAGGGAGTCAAACCTGTGACCCTTGGTACGCTCTATGTAGTAACTAAGGGCTCTTTTAACATCTAAACTGTGTAGCCTCCTCTCTCCTGAGGAAGAATAATCAGTGAAGAAAACAGGAAGAGACACAGACTGGTTTAAATAGAAGTCTGAAACCACTTTGGGCAAGAACCTTCTATTGGTTCTAAGGACCTCTTTATCCCTGTGAAAGGAGATAAAATTAGGTTCAACTGACAGGGCTTGCAATTCACTGATTGAGGTAATGGCTACCAAGAACACAGTTTTCCAAGTCAAGTACTTAAGCTCTGCTGAGGACATAGGCTCAAAAGGGGGTTGCATAAGTTCAGCAATGCAAACATTCAAATCCCAGGCAGGGGCAGGGTCTCTAAAAGGAGGATTGATGTGAAGCAATCCTTTAAAAAATTTACAGAACACAGGGTGAGAAGATAATGAAGAAGACTTCTCCACAGAGAGAAACACAGAAACAGCTGACAAGTGTACCTTAAGAGTAGCTGGTCTGAGGCCTAGCCCATTAAGATGGACCATATAATCCAGAACAGTAGGCAATCCAGCAGTATCTGGAGAAATATGCTTCTTAGAACACCAAATGCTGAATCTCTTCCATTTGGAGTTATAAGTCCGTCTGGTGGAAGGCTTTCAAGAAGCTTTGAGAATATCCAGAACCCTTGGGAAAGATGCAGATCTGCAAACTCTAACTTTCAAGAGCCGCACCTTGAGATTGAGAGATTGAGACAGGGGTACCAAATCCTCCCTGAGAGGATGTTAACAGGTTGTAATTCCTGGGAAGAGACAGGGGCAGATGGACTGCTAGGGACAGCAACAGGGGGTACCAGGGCTGTCTGGCCCAATCTGGAGCAATCAGAATCACTTTGCAAGGTTGAGACCTTATTTTGACTAAAACTTTGAACAGGAGTGGGAAGTGGTGGGAAGGCATGCAAACTTCCTTCCCAATTCAGAAATCAGGGCATCCAGGGACTGACCCCAAGACTGGAGGTCTGCAACTAAAGAGAGTTGGTGATTGTCTGGAGCTGCAGAGATCTATCTCTGGAGTGCCCACCTTGAAAAATCACTTTCAACACTTGAGGGTCCAGGGTCCATTACGTGATGGCCCTGAGAGATCCTACTCAGTGCATCTGCTAGCACATTGTCCTTCCTGGAAGGTGAACAGCTACCATAGAGGTCTGCAGAGATAAGCCAGGGACCACAACTTCATGGCTTCATGCACAGGCCGTGGACCAAGTGCCTCCTGCTTGCTGATGTACCACATGGTGGTGGTGTTGTCGTTCTGACCTGAACCACCTTGCTCTGTACTGATTGAGAGAAAGCTTCAGGGCCAGAAAACTGCCCTGAGCTCCAGGAGATTGATATGGAGAAGGGATTCTTGGGGGGACCACAGCCCCTGGGAAGTGAAGGCCCCCAGATGGGCTCCCCAGCCCAGAAGAGACATGTCCGTGGTAAGGACCACTGAACAAGGCTGAGTGGCAAAAGCAATACCTTGTCTTAAATTGTCCTGATCCTGCCACCATTGGAGGGCTTGGATCAAGGTCAGAGTCACTGGGATCAGTTTGGTAAGGGAATCTTTCCTCTGAGACCAAAAAGCTCTCAGATGGAACTGAATATCGCTCATCTGGAATCTTGCCCCTTGGACCACTGCTGTTGAAGCTGCCATGTGGCCCAAGAGCAGGAGGAAGTGCCTTGCTGGTCGAGATACCCGAAGGCTGAAGGAAGAGGCTAGTTCTATAAGAGCCCTTGTCCTTTCTAGAGGAAGAAAGGCTCTTGCTCTGAATGTGTCCAGTTCTGCCCATAAAAGTAAGAAGCTGGACTGGTTCGAGAACTGACTTGGGAAGGTTGAGAAGAAATCCTAGAGAAGTGAGCACTTGCTGGGTCACTTGCAGGTGAGACTTGACTTGGTCTGGAGACTGGCCCACTATTAGCCAATCGTCAGATATGGAAAAATGGAAATCTTTTGCCTTCTTAGAAAGGCAACTACTACTGCCAGGCACTTTGTGAAAACCCTTGGGGCTGAGGTTAGGCCAAAGGGCATTGCTCTGAACTGACAGTGGCCTGAGGGCAACTCAAACCTGAGTACTTTCTCTGGGAGCACCTGATGGGAATGTGAGTAGGCATCTTTGAGGTCCAGGAGGCTAACCAGTCTCCTGGCTTTAGAGAGGGAAGGATTATTCCCAGAGTTACCACCTTGAACTTTGGTGTTAAAAGTTGTTTGTTAGGATATCTTAGGTCTAGGATGGGTTGCCACTCCCCTGTCTTTTTTGGGGTCAGGAAGTACCTGGAGTACAGCCCTTTGCCCCAGTGTAGGGTAGGTACTCTCTCTCTGGCTCTTAAGGCCAGAAGAGAAGAAACCTCTGCCTCTAGAGCAAGGGTCTCCGAGAGATTTGCAGGTGGAAAAGATCTGGCTCTCATCTTGGGAAATTTTTTGAAGCCGAGAACCAGTCCCTGGCTTACCACTTCCAGGACACACTTGTCTGATGTAATAGACATCCAGTCCTGGACAAAGTAAGCCAGCCTGCCCCCTACAGGAATAAGAGAGTCGACCCGGGCAGGCCCATCAGGGTGTCTGCTTGGCAGGGGCTTTAGGCTCAGGAGTGGATGCAGCCCTGCTCATCCCCCTTCTGCCTCTCCCTCTGAAGAACCCCCTCTGTGAAAAGGAATAAGAGGCCTGTGCTTGGTAAAAAGGCCTTTGAAAAGGCCTGCCCCTAGACTGCTGCCTTTGAGAAGTTGCCTGCCTCTCCTTGGCCTGAGCACTCCTGTATGTGGTCCTGTACTCATCCATTTTCTTCATGTAATTCTCTGTCTGCTCCCCAAACAGAGAATTACCCACTACAGGAAAATTGATGGCTTCAGCCTGGGTATCCTGTGAGAGGCTAGTACATCTGAGCCAAGCCATTCTCCGAAGAGCCACAGATGTAGCCATCACTCTTGATGATACATCATTGGAGTCTACGGCAGCATGAAACTGAACTTTAGATGCCTGAATCCCATCTGCAGCCACCGCCTCCAGCTCCTTGGCTAGCTGGGGGGAGGCCTGTTTAGCCAGTGCCAGTACAGTGCCCCACCTGGACTTCTAGTACCTGGCTGTATAGGCCATATAATTCGCCTGTCTGAGTCCCAGGGAAGATGCCATGTACAGCTTTTTTGCCATGGCATCAACCTTCCTAGAGTCTTTGTCTGGGGGGTGTGAAGCCAAGGGAATGCTTGCCTTATCACAGGCAGCAGCCTGCACAACCTCAACATGGCTGCATTGGTGGTATAAAAATTCTGTTTCTCAGCCTGAGAGTGTATACCTCTTGTCCATTCTTCTGTCCACAGGAGGTATAGAATTGGGAGACTTCAGAATTTTTTGTGTCTGTTCCCAAAAGATTTGTGGAGGGAATAAACAGGCTCCTGGACTCTGGGATATCCATCATTTCTACATAATTAGACTCTTCCTGATCCTCCATTGTCTCTTCCATAGGAAGTTGGAGGGTCTCAGCCACCTTTCTGTAGAACATAAAGTGGGTAAGGGACTCGGAAAGCCTAGGAAGGGATACACTTGAAGGTCTGTCTGGGGAGATGTCCGGTTCCACAGGCACATCTAGTCTTTCACCATCACCATCATCATCATCAAATTCCCCTTTCTCCTCAAACTCCGGTTCATAAAATTCTTCCAAAGTATAATCGTGAACCGGGGGAACCGACCAAACCGAGCCCCTGCCAAAAGGTGCCGGATCGGTTGGAACAGGTCGAAGCGATTCCACAATCCGAATCGCTCTGGCTATTTCTTCGGCGGTCGGAACATGGACTTCTGGATCCGAACCGGACAATTTTTCTTTGCGCTTTCTTTTTGTCAGAACCGACTCCTCAGGATTGGAACTCCTTTTGCCCTAAGAAGCATCACCCTGGTCAGAGGGCACTCCTTCTGGCTTGGTCGGAACCGAACCGGGCTGGCCATTCGGGTCAGCAGGCTTCTCAGCCTCCTTTTCCCTCAGTCTACCTAATCTCTTTTCCAGGGTAGATTTGAGAAAATTCTTGCAAATTTGGCAGTCTGAATCGAGGTGGTCAAACCCCAGACAATAAACATAGGTGGTGTGGGGATCGGCCTTAGCAAAGACCTCCCCCTCTTCTACAGTGTTGAAACCCAGTGGGCCCGTTTTATAGTGGGTTTCTCAGACATGGCCAACCTAACCAAGCTTACCCTTTTTTCTGCAAGCGCCAGGCAAGACTCTCTTATCGGTTCCTAACCGTGTCACGGGTGTTGGAAAACACCGTTTCAAAACACTTTTTTTTTTCTTTTTTTTTTTTAAGAACCGATAACCAAACACTAAAATTTACACAAGAATTAAACAAATGATCGGTTCGGCCGAACCGATTCACACTTTTTACAAGCTCCACACAGAAACACAGTACAAAACTATCTAGTACTCATGATACCACAGACAGAGATTGAACCGAGTTATGCAGGAAACTTTTTTCAGTTAGAAACAGACGAAAAAACAACACAAACTGACTTTCAAACTGAGCTGCAGGAGAAATCTCCGGAGCGACTGTTCAGTGAGGCGGAGTAAAGAATCTGACGGTTAGCATTCAAAGGGAAACAGACAGAGACATTAACTGAGCTCGAGCTCAGCATTCTATGCTCTGCATAGAAAGGTTAACCCTTTGTTCTCCGGGTCAGTTTAAAGACTGGGGCTAAGTGCACTTGTCAGAATACAGCAAGACTTCAAGTTGTTTGAACTTTACATTTCTTTGCGCTGAAGCCAAGCTGCCAAATCCTAGACCACCTTTCTAGTTTTCCAGATCCTCCTTCAGGTTTTGTATCCCTTACTTTCTGTGTCCACCTCCCACACAGCTTGGTGTCATTAGTGAATAGTCAAATTTTGTCCTTAATGCCATCCCCAGTATTGTTGATGAAGACACTGAGCAGCACTAGTCTAAGCACCAAGCCCTGTGGGACCCCACTGGTGACCTCCCTAGTGCTAGATAGCTCACTTTCCACCACCATGCTCTGGGTCCTGCCCCTCAGCTATTTTTCCACTCATCTGGTCAACTTCTCATCAAATCCTAGATCTGCTAACTTCCTGATCAACCTCTTTTAGGGTACAGAGTCAAAGGCATTGCTGAGTCAGGTAAAGGATGTCCATCACTTGGTCCCTGTCCACAGTTTAGTGAGTCAGTCAAAGAAGTCAATCAGATTACGTCTGACACAACCTCCTCCCATAAACCCATGCTGCCTCTCATTCTAGAGACTATGCTCATCCAGACACTACCAACTTTTCCATAAGTATGGTCTTCATGAGCTGGCACATGACTTGAGGTCAGACCGACCAATCTGTAATTTCATAGGTCGTCCTTAAGACTGCTCTTACAGAGGAGCACAACATGTGCTGTTCTCCAATTTTGGGGTACCACACCCGACTCCAGTAAACTACTGAACAGGCCAACCAATGGATCTGCAAGCTCCTCCGCTAGTTCCTCAGCACCCTTGGGTGTATGCCACCTGGGCCTAAGGATCTGTCTACTCTCAATGCTAGCAGCCTGCCTCACACAATCCACCTCTATCAAAGCATTGTGCTAGCCCACTTCCTTCTCTTCCCTAGTGGCACGGTCCACCTCTCTCTGGTGAAGACAGGATAGAAGTACTTATTCAGCACGCCTGTTTTGCCCCATTCACCTCCACATGCCCATCCTTTTCCTGAGCCTAACAATCCCTTCTTCCTGACCGGTTTCTTGCTAATATAGTGAAAAAGGCCTTTTCTCCTTCTTAATTTCCTCAAGCTAGCTGCAGCTCCAACTGAGCTTTAGCCACGGGATTACCTTGCCTGTGCTACCCATTTTCAGGTAATCCTCCTATCTTCCTCCATCTTGGTTAACCTGAATTTCTTGTAGGCTGACCTCGTATTCTTACTACACCCGCTGGGTGCTTTGTCCTTGAGTTTTCCCTTTGAGCCTAACACACTCCTCTATGGCAACAGTTATTCCTCCCTGATGAAGGACTACCCTTCGTCCACCCCATATCAACTTGGATGCTTGCCAGGTGACTCTTTAGAACTCACCCATTTTCTAAAGTCTGCCTTTCTAACATCTAAATTTTAGCTTAGTGGGGGCCTTTTCCCTGCCCATGTCTCACCGGAACCACACTGTGCGATGGTTACTTCCACCCAGGGGCTCCTCTACCTTTATATACATGACGTGGTCTCCGTTCATCAGCACCAGATAGAAACAAAGTAACATAGAAATTTGCCGGCAGAAAAGGACCCATCGGTCCATCCAGTTTGCTCACGTACCCGCCCCATCTGTTATATTATATTTACCCCCTCCCTTTCATTGCATTTATACTTTATTTAGCCCCATGTAGTTGTCCCAAGCTCTCTTGAATTTGTCCACAAATCAACACCCACCACCCATTCTGGCAGCCTATTCCAAGGATCCACCACTCTCTCAGTGAAGACCTCCCCTCGTATTTCCTCCAGATCTGCCCCCTCCAGCTTGAATGCATGTCCCTAGTTGATTTGTTGTCACTCATCCTGAATATGCTACTCTCTCTCACCCTGTTTATTCCCTTGAGATATTTGAAGGTTTCAACCATAACCCTCCTCTCCCTCCTCATCTCCAGTAAGTATAGGTTTAGTTCCTCTAACCGTTCCTCGCATGATCTCCTATTCATAGAAACATAGAAACTGACGGCAGATAAGGACCTCAAGGCCCATCCAGTCTGCCTATTTCTTTTTCTGCCTTATGAATGTGCCATCGGCCTTTGCTCTGTCAATGGCCTATCTATTCCCACTCAACTGTATTGCTCCCTTATGCCTATCCCATGCCTGTTTGAAACCCTGCACTGTATTCATATCCACCACTTCCTGAGGTAAGCTGTTCCATGCATATACCACCCTTACTGTGAAAAAGAACTTCCTCACATTACCCCTTAATCGGCCTCCCTCTAATCTCATGCTGTGTCCTCTTGTCCTGCTATTTTCTTATATTGAAACATGTTAGACTCTTTCACCTTGTTAGTGCTCTTAAGGTGTCTGAATGTTTCGATCATATCACCTCTCTCCCTCCTTTGCTCTAGGGTATACATATTGAGTTCCGTTAATCTGTCCCCATATGTTTTCTGATGCAGTTACTGCACCATTTTGGTTGCCTTTCTCTGAACTGCCTCAATTTAGTTAATGTCCTTGTGAAAGTGTGGTCTCCAGTACTGCACGCAGTACTCCAGATGGGGCCTAACCAGTGTCTTGTAAAGAGGGATTATTACCTCACTCTTCTGACTTGTGATACCCCTTCTGATACACCCCCTACTTCCCTCTAGCCTTACCTACTGCTTTAGTGGTCTGCTTGGGTGATTTCAGGTCATCGGTGATGATGACACCCAAGTCTCTTTCTTTCCTTGTGACTGCCAACAACTCCCCTCCCAGCCTATAGGTGACTTCAGGGTTTCTCTTCCTTATGTGCATAACTTGCACTTCTTTGCATTAAACTCCAGTTGCCACTCTTTTGACCATTTTGCTAATTTATCCAGATCTCTTCTCATTCTGCTCATCCCATCTGGATCATCTACTCTGTTGCAGATCTTGGTGTCATCTGCAAACAGACAAACCTTACCCTTCAGTCCATCTGCAATGTCACTGATGAAGATATTGAAGAGGACTGGCCCCAGGACTGCTCCATGAGGTACCCCACTTGTGACATGCATCTCTTCTGACTGTAGACCGTTTACCACCACTTTCTGTTTTCTGCTCGTCAACCAGTTTGCCACCCAGTTGACCAACTTCTGACCAACCCCGAGCCTACCCAGCTTATTAATCAATCTTTCATGTGGAACAGTATCGAAAGCTTTGCTGAAGTCAAGGTAGGCGACATCAACTGCTCCCCCTTGGTCTACCACTCTGGTTACCCAGTCAAAGAAATCTATGAGATTAGTTTGACAGGACATTCCTTTTGTAAACCCATGCTGTCTTGGATCCTGTGCTTCTATGGATTCCAGGTGTTGCACTATCCTTTCCTTAAGGAGTACCTCCATAATCTTGCCCACTACTGAGGTAAGACTGACTGGTCTGCATTCAGCCCCTGAACCATCTTGCTTGCCCTTCTCTGGATCCTTTCCAACCTGTCTTTGTCACCCTGCAAGTGTGGCTTCCAGTACTGGACCCTGTATTCCAGGTGTGGTCTGACCATAGTTTTGTATAGTGGCATGATCACCTCTTTCCACCTGCTTTTAAGGCCCCTCCCTATGCATGCCTGCATTCTTTTAGCCTTCCCCATCGCCTCACTGCATTGGTTCCTCATGTTCAGGTTATCCAAAATGATGATCCCAAGGTCCCTTTCCTGCTCTGTTACCTCAAGTTCCTCCCCCACCAGACAGTATTTTGCCCTTGGATTTCTATTCCCTATGTGCATAATTAAATTTTTTGCATTGAATTGTAATTTCCACTACCTGACCACTCCTCCAGTCTGGCCAGGTCCTCCTCATTTTGCTAACCCCTTCCATTGTGTCCACCTGTTACAGATCTTCGTGTCATCTGCAAACAGCGACACCTTCCCATTTAGGCCTTCTGAGATGTCCTCAATGTTTATGTTGAATAGTATGGGAACCAACACTGACCCCTGAGGAACCCCACTCGTCACCCATCTCTCTGTGAGTGCACCCCATTTACTACCATGCTCTGAATTCTACCCTTCAACCAATTCTCCACCCAGTTTGTTATTTTGCTCCCTACCCTAAGCTACCCAACTCTTATCAGTCTCCTGTGAGGGACGGTGTGAGAGGCCTTTCTGAAGTCCAGATAGGCCATCCACCGCCCCTCCTGATCACATATCACTGTCACTTCACCAAAGAATTCAATCAAGTTGGTCTGACACAACCTTCCCTTGTGAACCCGTGCTGGTTCTCATCCTAAACCCCCAGATATTGTCCCAGCCTTTCCTTTATAAGTGCCTCCATCAGCTTCCCACAACCCGAGTAAGGCTGACCGGATGATAGTTGCCTGTCTCTTCCTTTCCTCCCCTTTGTGCAATGGCACCATATCAGCCCTTTTCCAATCCCCCAGGACTCATCCCTTGTCTAGAGACATATTAAATAACCTTGTGAGTGGTGCTGCTAACACCTCCCTTAACTCCTTGAGCACCCTGGGGTGGATTTCATCGGGACCCACTGCTATATCCGTCCGCAATTTTCCTAACTCCTCTAACACCATGCCCTCTGAAAATAGGCTTGTGCACCTCCCTGCCCACCCTTCCCATGTTGTTCAACACTGGCCCCTTTCCGTCTTCCTCGACCGTAAAGACTGAGGAAAAGTATTCATTCAGCAGATTTGCTTTCTTCTCATCTTCCTCTATCAGAGTTCCCCCTTCCCCTTTTAACCTCATAATCCCCTGCTTGTTTTTCCTGCATTCACTTACATACCGGAAACATTTCTTGTCTCCTCTTTTGACCTCCCTTGCTATTTTCTCTTCTGTATCCTCTTTAGCTCTCCTGACTATTTTACCTGCTTCCTTTAGCTTATCCTTGTAAACTTCCTTATCCTGTGTCCCCTGTGAAGCTTTGTAGGTCCTGAGCACATTCTTGTTTTTCCCTGACTGCACTTTCACCTCTGCTGTACACCAAATTGGTTTCCTCCCTCTCTTGCATTTGCGCACTCTCTTGATGCAGTGTTCTGTCGCCATCAAAATTCACCTCTTTATTGCTCCCCATATTTTCCCAACTCCCTCTAGATTCTCTTTCCAATCTGTTTCCCTTTTGAAAATTTCTTCCATTTTTTTAAAATCCATATCCCTAAAGTCTAGTACCCTAGTGGAGGACCTATTCTTTTGTCCCAGTCCGATGACTAAACCTTACCATCCTGTTGTCACTATCTCCCAGATTTTCTCCAATTTCCATCCACGATACTAACCCCATTGGTCATTACCAGGTCAGTATGGCCTCTCCTAGTAGGTTCCCTGACCAACTGTTGAATAAATGCCTCCTGTACTGATTCCAACAGCTCCCTGCTTTTTCAGATGTTGCTGTTGGGACCTCCCAGTTCACATCGGAAGATTTAGATCCCCGACCACCAGAATTTCTTCTTTGCCTGCCATTTTTGGTATTTCCCTAGTCAGCTCCCTATCGTCCTCCTCCCCCTGGTCCGGTGGTCAGTATGTTACCCCAATCCTTGCTACCTCCCCCGTCCTCTTAGTTATCGTGACCCAGAGGATCTCTATTGAGCCCTGTCCCTCCCCAGTCACTGTTGCTCTTATCCCATCTCTTACGTAAAGGGCTACCCCTCCCCCTTGCTCCCTCTCTCGTCCCTCCTGTCGAGATTATATCCTGGTATTTCCACTTCCCAACTGTGGTTATCAGTCCACCACGTCTCTGTTACTGCTATCAGGTCTATATCTTCCACCCCCACCACTGTCTCCAGGTCCCCCATCTTATTCCCCAGACTCCTAGCGTTTGCTAGCAGACCATTCCATCTATCCCCTCCTCCTTCGTTTTTTTTTTTTTATCGTTCCCTGCCCCCGTTTGCAGGGGAGTGCGAGTTAGGCAAGTCCCACTAGCAACTTTTTCTACCCCATCCCTAGCTTCGTACTCCCCCCTCCCTAGTTTAAATCATTCTGCGGTTGTTCGTCTATATACCCCTGCAGCTTCCCCCACAGCAGTCTAGCTCCCTCGTCATTTATAAGCAGTCTGTCCCTTGTATACAGATGTACGTCTGCCCATGTGTCTTCCCATTCCCCTATGCATGTGTGACCCTCCTTTCTGCACCACTACCTTAGCCAGTGATTAAAATCTCTGATTCTTAGCTGCCTGGCCTTACTTGCACAGAGTACTGGCAGGGCTTCAGAAAAAGCCAGGGAGCTGAATAAGCCCTTACACCCTTTAGCTAACTCCCTGAATCTCCTCTGTACCTCCTGCACCTCCTCCCTTGCCAGGTCATTAGTTCCGAGGTGCAGGACTAAGTGTGGTTTACCTCCTATTAGACTAATGCTTTCCCTGATTCTTGGTAATGCCCTGCTTGCCTCCATCTCCTGGTCACAAAGAACTGATCTCCCTTTGTATGCCACCCTCTTCTTCAACCAGTGGATCCTCCTTTAGGATTGAGACCCTATAAACTATAACTGATTTTGCTTTTTCTATCTCAGAGTATCCCTCCAAAACACTACCCTGCCTCCTTTCTCTTGCTTTCTTTACACTTCTGTACTGGTCTCCCTCATTTTCTACCTCTACAGACTCCCTCCCTGTAACCCCCTGTCCTTCTTCTTGCTGTCCCGTCATGTCAGCTTTTCTTCTTCAACCCCTCCACTATGCCATTACCATCTCCCCTTCATTCCCTCCTGTACTATCCTTACTTTCACATCCCCTGCTTCCCCCCCCTCCACAGCTTCCATTTCTACCCTATTGCTGCTCTCCTTCCTGCTTTCATTAACTTCCCCACCCCACTCCTTTATCTTCTCCCTCTGCACTCTTCCATGTACTCTCTCCATAGGCATTTCCTTTACCTCAGGACCTCTTAGCGTTCCGTGCCTCATTTCACTTTTTTCCTCTGCTCCTGTCCCCCCAATCACCTCCTGTTCCAGCAATTTGACTAAGTACCAATGCCAGTTAGATCCTGAATAATGGCCAATACCTACAATATCTCTAGGTTTCCCATGCTTCAGCACTCCACTTTCTTTTCCCCCCATCCTCGCTTCCATCTCCTGCTTACTTCTTCTTCTATTGTTGCTCGACCCTGCTTCCCCCGCTTCCACCCCCTGCTTACTCCTTCCGTTGTTGTTCAACCCTGCTTCCCTCTGTTGCAGCTTGCCCCATTTTCCTCTGCTTTTCCCCCTCCACCTCTTGTTCCTGCAATCCAGTTACGGGCCAGTAACTGTTTGATCCCCCTTATATCTTCCTTCGCTGTTGCTATCTCCTGAGCAGCCCTGTGCTTCTCCTCCCCATGCTCCTCCTCCCTTCCCCATTCTGGCTCTCTCCCTTCCATATCCTTCCATCCTCTCGTCCTTCCTGCCTCACTTCCCCATCCTTGTGGCCTTTTCCTGCCCTCCTCCCCATTTCCCTTTTTAACCATACCAGCTCAGCTTCCAGCTCCCTCAATTTCTGGCAAACTGGGCACTCTCCCCACCTCCATGGAGTGCTCAGATATACGGCCGCACCACATCTATTACACCCTACTATTCTGTCCCCTCCATGCCTTCTACCTCCTTCTGGTGCAACTCTGCTCTCCCCTGCCAGCGGTCCTCTCCTTGATGTCCCCTTCTTCTCTGCCTCAACTCCCACCATTCTCTTCTCCACCTGCATCCTGAATTTACACTCCTGTGCCACATTCTGTATTATCCTCCCAAGTTAGGTACCTTACAGCACTAAACAGAACTCCTACTACTGTACTTAAAAGCACAATAAAATATATAGTGCTCCCTCTTTAGTGGGTTCCATGATGCCCAGAGTCAGAACCTGCTTTACAGTGCATCCAGGATCACCTGACTCCTGGCACAGGTTGTGGCCAGTACCCTCCAATCCACCTTGGGCAGGTTGAAGTCTCCCACTATTACCACTTACCCCTTACCTGCAGTAGTCAATATTTCCATGCTCGATTCTCTCATTCCTCCTCCTGGCTGGGAGGTCAGTAAACCACCCCCAACCTCACCTTCCTCCCTCTAACTGGGATACATAGGGAGAGGCATCACCAGTAGAAAACAGGAAGTTGATATTCCTCTGTACAGGCAGTTGGTGAAACCCCATTTGGAGTACTGCATGCAGTTCTGGAGACACAATCTCCGCAAAGACATAAACAGGATGGAGGCAGTCAGAAGAGGCAACTAAAATGGTGCAGGGTCTGCACCGGAAGACAGACGTATGAAAGAGACTAAGGAGCTTAATATGTACAGCCTCGAGGAAAGGAGGAGGGGGACATGATAGAAACTTTCAAGTACCTCAAGGGAATCAACAAAGTCCAAGAGGGTAGCATCTTTAAGAAAAAGGTGTACAAGAACGAGGGGCACAATTTGGAAATAGAGGGAGGCAGCTCAGAAGGTAATGTGGAAGTATTTTTCACAGAGAGGGTTGTGGATGCATGGAACAGCCTTCCGGAGGAGGTTGTGGAGTCAAAAACAGTGGTGGAATTCAAGCATGCATGGAACAGTCATAAGGCAATTCTAGGGGTTGGGGGTAGGAAGAAGTAGGCTGTTGGTTAACTAGGATCTGCAGCTTATCCATTAGGTAGGGAAATGGGCAGACTGGGTGGGCCAAACAGTCCTTATCTGCTGTCAAACTCTATGTTTCTATGTAACAGACAGTAACTGAAACCATACTGCTTCCGACCTCCCCTTTCAACTCCTCTCTCGTACATATTATACCCTCTCTTATGTAAACTGCCACCTGCCCCTTTTTCCTACCTCCCTGTCCCTCCTGTATAATTCATACCTATGGATCGAGAGGTCCCAGTCATGGTTAGGTGTGACCCATGTCTCAGTGACTACTGCGATGTCCACTCCCCTTTTTGCCAACAATGCCTGCAGGTCATCTATCTGGTTTCCAAGACTTTGTGCGGTCGGTGGCACAACATTTCATGTCAAGTCTAAGCCTCCTTCCCTTCCCTCCCATCTGTTTTTCTCATTTCTCCACCTGTATGGATTCCACTTCCACTCCACTGCCAGGGTAGAAGATACTCAGCCTACAGCCTCATGCCTTACTATGCCCCAGGCGTGAGATGTGGCAGCACAATCAACACTCCATCATGTCTTATTGCTGAAACATACCAAAGGCTAATACAATATCACAAGTACCATCACAACTAAAGAAGGGTAAATATGAAAACCTTGGCAGGTGATGGAGTTTAGAATGGAAAGGAACTATGTAATAGAGGAACTGCTGGAAGAAATGGAACTTCAAAAGCAAGAAATCTTCTTTTCCAGTGTTAAGAGTGCATCTATCACTCCTTTGCTTGAGATAGAGATGGCAGCATGAAAACGTTACTTACCTAACTGTAGTTGTATTACTTGTATTCAGTTCATAACCACACTTAGGCAGTCCTCCAAACTAAACATTCTCAGTCACCAGAAGCAGTCTTCAAGCTTGACTCCTCCTACCACACAATTGTAAGATCTTTGGCTCTACCCCCGTTGCTCTCAGAGCTGCATGCTGGAAATGGATATGGAAAGCAAGCAGCGCCAGGGAACTTGAGTGGGTCATGTGGATGTGAACAGACTATGAGTAGTAGATCTACTTACTGGTTAGTAATCTATTCTTCTAACTAACTGGCTTCAGTTCACTATCCACACTTAAGCAGATACCTAGCAGTACTCAGGAGGTGGAGGAGGCAAGGCATGCACCCAGATTTTTAGCGGATAGAAACAGAGGACTGAGGACCAAAAGCAGCATCCCACTGAATGTGTACATCAATGCTGCAATGGGAGATGAAGGCATGCACATTATACTGGTCAGCAGCCCTAAAAATCTCTGCAATGGTGATCAGAGATGCAGCTACGTTTAATTCACTAGAAAGTTGGTGTGATGTTGGGGAACTTCATACATAGCAACCATGCAAAGTCCTCCAACCCTGCACAAACTTTTTTTTTTTTTTTTTGCTTAATTAAGAAAGAAAACCACCCCAACCTATGGGTCATAGTCACCCACCCCTCCACCACACCAAATGAATTAAAACAGTATCATCCCACCTGTTCCCCCTGTTAGGTTTCCACTTCTCTCCTACCCCCGTACCCAGTAAAGGTTTGTAATTTGCATTACTAATTAATTGAATCCCTTTCCCGGCCTGCAGAAGCATGTCCCCCCCCACCTCCCACCACCTGGTCCATCAAATGATGGCTAAAACGCCCCACCCTTCAACACCCTATTGGCAATACTCCCCCCTTCCCCCAAAGCCCCAAACCCATCTTAATTGTAAAAATGTCCTGAAAAAAAAAGAAAACTATCCCATGGTGAAGCGAGTCTTCACACTTCTGCGTTAGCAATGCAAATGAATGGTGCATAATGTCTATCCTAGAAGTAATGCCAATCAGTTATTACTGCTAGGATAGATGTCACTCACCATTTATTTGTGCACCCAAAGGGACAAGTGATCCAGGACTTTCAAAAATAGACCACTTTCTACTGTGCCATGGTCGGCAAACCAGTCCACTCCTGGTATACCGAGAGGGCCACTAGGTACACCTTGAGGTTGTGGCCAATTCCCAACTGAGAAGAGGACAAAACATAATCAAGGATCTAAGCCATCAGGTAGACAAAGGGATCAATAATATCCATGCCATGACACCAAAGCAAGAACCTCTTTCACTTAAGCATATATTTTCCATGCAGACTCCTTACAAGATGCCTGCACCATAGAAAGTATTTTTCAAAGGCCAGAGGCTTGTCACTCTACCGCTAAGCTATTAGGCAAAGAGGTGCAAGGTCTAGGTGCTGGACCATTCCTGCTTGTCTTGTCAGCAGGTTTGGGAGGAGAGAAAGCAGGCATGAGGACCTGCTGCTGAGGCTGAGAAGACACTGGTACCAGAACTGCCTTGGCCAATCTGGAACAATCAAATCAGGGTCACCTTGTCCCAGTGCACCTTGAACACCACTTTGTAGATCAAGGGGAAGGAAAGAAAGCTAACCTAGTGGCGCAGAGGGCTGAGGCGCTTCAAGCACCTTGCCTCTCCCACACCGGCAACCCGAGTTCGGGAAGAAGTCTCAGGCCGCTGAGGGTCGACCGGAGGGCGGGGGGGGGGGGGCTGAGAAAGGACTGAGTGCCCAATAGGCAGCTCTCCATTCCCAAATTGGGAGGTATATTCTTCCTGGCTCTTGGCTGCCACCAAGTGGAGGCTCGGTGGTAGCAACAGGCAAATTGGGGGCTAGTTGTCGGTTCTAGAGTGCATGTACGTCCGTGATTGCTTAAGCCCGGGACATAAGGGAAAATGATGATCCCAGGCTCCATGAAGCCCTGCCTGCCCACCCTCACTCCGTGCTGCCGCCAGTCCATCGACCCACAAATCTGGACACTGGGTCTCCAGGTTGGGGAAGAACAGCCCTCCCCTTCCCAGTTTCACCATGGAGGGCAATCCGTGGGGGATACAGGGCTTGGTGGACTGGGGAAGTCTAGTCGCCGGGCAAAGGGGACAGGAAAGGGGCTGAGAAAGCCGCCTGTGACGCACACGAGGATAACAACCTTAAAGAAAAAAAGAAGGGGGGGATGTGTGCATAAGACCCAGAGGTCCATGGCCGACTGAAGAGGAGAGGGTACAGAATAGCCTCAGTTTTCTGTCCTCCCAAGAGGCAAATAGGTCCACCAGAAGTGTGCCCCACTGAGCAAACAGCTAAGCCACCACACCTGATGCAAGAATCATTCATGCAATGTCTCACCCATGCAAGCAGAGACCATCCAACAACTGGTTTTCACTCTCCTGCTATCCACCTGGAGTGGTCTACCAGGGAACAGGTGTAAAACACCTCCTGACAAAGGGGAAAGGAGGTCTATAGATGAGACTGCAATGCATAAATTCATGTTTGAAACCTGATCAGCAGTCTTTGCTAATCATGGTTAGCAACCAGTCAGGTTTGTGGAGCAATTACACTAAATGGTTATTTTCATCTGTAAGATAAAGTCCAGACGCGTGCAAACTGCACAGAAAAGTGTCAAATTGCAAGAAACATGTCTGTAGTTCTGTACTTTTAACTACAACTGTAGGACAGTATTACCGCAATTTGGAAATTATTACTCAATGCGGCAAATCAGGTGATTAGCAACTTCTGCTGATCAAGACTGCATTTGATTAGCAAATAGCGGTTTTGGGGCAGCAAGTTGCTATGCAAACCCACTTATTTTTTGCCTTGGACTGTAAATGAGGCTTTCTACAGTGGGGGACAGACAAAAACACAAGATACTTTTTAATTACAACTCATCTGGTCAGACTGACCATTTATATCTTCCCAAAAGATCATAAGTTCCTTATATCCCCACCTTGGCAGTATTACATAACCTCTGTCTCAGTTTGTTAATTTATATATTCATCCATTTGTGAGTTCTTTAAAGTGGAACTGTCATCAACAGGGTTTCTTAATGTTTGAAAGTCCATAAAAAGCTAATTTGAGTGAGCCATTGTATTTACTGTATGTGTGAGTCATTGCAGTCCAGAGTTATTCATATGTACAGTAAATCAGCCTGTAATTAAGGGCTGGGGGCAGCCATGTGTTTTAGGCTCCTGACAGGAAATGATGTTGCAGAGGAACTTGGCCCTCCATTTACTGTAGGTTAAATAGGAAATCACCTGTTTTATTAAGTGTGTTTTAAGGTGTTAGTACAACACTTTCTACATTTGTAATAACCTTTACATTTCAAACTGTTAGTAAAATAATCCATCTTTAGGACTCCTTTAACCTGTAGGTTATACTGCCAGCTGATCATTAAAAACTACACATCTCAAGGCTGATTCTGTGGTGTCAACAGGTACTGGAGCATCATACTGTATCAGGATGTCTAAACCCTGGCTGAGTTCATGTCAGTGCAGATTTCTGGTGCTGCCACATCACCGACTTCTGTCTTATTCCATTCCCTCTCTCTTACAATTTCAGATATGAACTCAGGTCTACAAGACGCAAATGTGGCTGCGTACCTACTGGCCTGGCATCATGAAGCCAGCCTTGAAATGTGTAGTTTTTGATTATCAGCTGGCAGCATAGCCTAGAGGTTAAAGCAAAGAGCTGTGAACAAGCTTTGTTCATCCAGCAGAATGGGGTTTGATTCCAACACGCTCTGCTTGTATATTGTGTGACCAGAGCAAGTCACTTATCCTCCCTGTGGTCCCAAAACACACCCAGAAACAAGCTGTACTTTAGTTGTGTGCCTTTCCCGGACAAACACAGTGAAAACAATCTGAGCATGTTAACTTGAAAAGAAAAAAATTAGGGCACCATTAATTGTTTATTAATTGCAAAAACACATAGACAGACATTATTTATTTATTTATTTATTGTAGTCTAGAATTACAAATACCTTTGAGCCAAGGCTCTTTTACAAAAGTTCCACGTCAAGAGAGTACAAACATATTAGGCTAAGCTACATTGGCCTCAACATAGGCAAAAAAAAAAAATAATAACATTAATAAAGAGTTTAGAAACAATATCCATTGGTTCAAGTGATACATCGCAGTAATAAAGTAGTGAATCACATGGGTTGGGATAGGTTCTTAGATCTATAAGGAGTCGGGGGGAAGGGTTGGAGGAAGGAGGGGGGCAGCAGCCGAAAAGAAACTAGAATAGGTTCACAGCATTGTCATAGAACAAAGGAGAGGGGTGGTGGGCCACAAGGGGAAGAATGGAAGTTAGGAGAGACAGTCACAGGAACTGGAGGCAGTGAGATGAAGATGTAGTCTTGATTTGAAAATGCCCAGTGAAGAGGTGGAGGTGATATGAGTGCTGAGGGCATTCATCCAGGTGGATCACAGTGTGCAAAGTATCTTTGACCCAGAGATGTGCAGCACCAAGGAATTTGTAGGAGCTATTGTTCAGACCCTCTGGTATGACGTGGATTAGAGACTGGGAGCAGGAGGGCTTGGACACAAGGTGGGGTAAGGCCCAATGTAGTTTTTTTCGCCATCAGACAGGTTAGGTACTTAATTCGGTTAGCTAGTTGAAGCCATCCTGATTGGGCGTAGAGTTCACATGTATGTGTGAATCTGTGGGCTCCAGTGAGCAGTCGGCAGGCCTTATTTAGGCAGGTCATTATACGCCTGAGGGCGGTAGTAGTGGCAGAGCCATAGACTATGAAGCCACAGTCTATGACGGAGACCACCGAGCTCTGAACGGCCATCTTTAATGCTCCTTGGGTGAGGTGTTACTAGTTGCGGTAGAGAATTCCAATGAGTGCGTTTACAACTCTGGCGATGTTATCGATATGGGTCCCATATGACAGACAATGGTCGAGAGTGATACCAAGGTATTTAAAGGATGACACTTGTTCGAGGATATGACCAGCACTTGTTTTGATGTCAAGAGAGTATTGCCTGTATTTGTTTTGCGAGCTGCAGAAGAGCATAGATTTAGTATTTTTGTGATTTAGAACCAGTTGATGTAAAGCGAACCAGTTTTCAAAGGAGGAGAAAGAGAGTTGAAGGTTGTGAATTAATGGCTTTGGATCTTTATGTGGGGTGAGTAGCAAAGCATCATCAGCATAAAGGATTATTTTTTCTGGGCAGGATTTTGGGAGAGAGTTTAGGAAAAGACTGAAAAGTAGACAGCCCAGTATTGAGCCCTGGGGGACGTCAGAGCGGACTGGCTTGGAGTCAGAGACTAGACCTGAGATTTTGACTCTTTGTGAGCGCTGGTCAAAGTAACTATTGAACCATGCAGTAGAGTCCTGGGACCTGGGAGAGACTGGCATTCAGTAGCTGTATGGAGAGTAGGCCATGGTGGACAGTGTCGAAAGTCTTGGTCAAGTCAATGAATATGGCTCCAGTTAGATAGCCTTTGTCCATTGAGTCGTGAAGGGCTCCAGTGAACTCAAGGAGGGCTGTTGAGGTGCTGTGCCCTTACCTGAAACCGTGCTAAACTGTATTAAAACATGCATAACCTGAAATGCATTATTAAAAGAGTATTTTACTTTTTTGATGAAGTTAAAAGTATAACAGTTTCTTACTGAAATACTTCAGATGGAATAGGATTTTCTACTGTAAAGAAACAAATGAATGTGGTTGATCCTGCCGTTCATGCCCTTGAGTGTCTTACGCTGCAGCTCTGCCAATGGACCGCGAACTTCTTCCAGAATGCCATTCCCACTGTAATGTAAAAAAAAGAAAAAGGGAGAGACAGGCTGTGTGCGTGTGTGTGTGTGCACACATGCAAGTACATCTGTGTGTGAAGTGTGTGTGCATGTGTGTGTCTATCTCTGAGAGACGTGTTGCACTAACTGAACTGTGCCGAAAGGAAAAAAAATGATCACCATTAATTAAATAAAATAATATATGGGTGGGTGGGTGTAAAAAATAGGATTTTGCACACACCCTTGGTGTGGGATGTTTTTATAAACCTCTTGGACTTTCCACTTGGGGTTAAAGTAGCATCCCATACCGTGTGTGTGTGTGTAAAATTCTAGTTACCCACACCCACCCACCATATATTATTCTATATTTTAAGAATGCAGTTCCGATTATGCATGTTTTAACAATGTTGTCCATCTATGTGTTTTTGCAATTAATAAACTATTAATGGTGCCCCATTTTTTTTTCTTTTCAAGTCAAATCTGGATAGAGAGAGCATAATATTTTCAGAATCATAACACATGCTCAGATAGTTTTTACTGTCTCTGTCCAGGAAAGGCACACAACTACAGCTTATTTCTGGGTGTGGTTTGGGACCATAGGGAGGTTAAGTGACTTGTTCTGGTCACACAATATACAAGAAGAGCATGTTGGAATAAAACCCCATTCTGCTGGATGAAAGATGTGTGTTCACAGCTCTTGGTTTTAACCTCTAGGCTGTACTGCCAGCTGTAAATCAAAAACTACACTTTTTTTTTTTAGGATGTTATTTTTACGGGAGCCTCCCCCCCGCACTCCGCCGTTCCTCCGGTGCCATCCCCGGACATGAGACCCCCCTTCAGCACTTACCCTTTCAGCAGGGGTGGTGAGCGACTCAACCCACCAGAACAGTCCATGCCAGGGGCGTCCTCCGGGAATGGCGGCGAGGAATGTCGTGCTCGGCTCCATTTTCCCAAATTTTTTTCTCCCGACGGGCATGGCGTGCAATGGCGCGGTGACTGAAGTATCGCATGCTCCGTGCAGCGTACTAGTCAGCGTCTGCCACATCCCGCCTTCCCCTGTCTCTGCTGCGTGTTGATCCCAGCCTCCGCTGGGCGTCAGGCAACACCGACGCCCGAATCCTCTACCCCAGGAGATGTGAGAGCAGTCTCCGACGCCGATCCATTCCTCCTCCCCGCCGACTCGACAACCTGCGTTTCGCTCGAACACGGGTCGCCGGCGTGGCACGAAGTGTAGCGACCAGCGCCTCAACCCTCAGCGCCACCGGGCCGGCAAAAACTACACATTTCAAGGCTGGCTCCATGATGCCAGGCCAGTAGGTAAGTAGCAACATTTGCATCTTGTAGACCTGAGTTCACACCCAAAATTGTAAGAGAGGGAATGGAATAAGGCAGAAGTTGGTGCTGTGGCAACCCCAGAAATCTGTACTGACATGAACACAGCCAGGGTTTAGCAGTCCTGATATGGGGCCCCAATACCTGTTGACACCACAGCTAAAGCCTTGAGATATGTAGTTTTAATGATCAGCTGGCAGTATAGCCTAGAGGTTAAAGCAATCCTAAAAATGGATTACTATTACTGACATTTTGAAATGTAACGGTGATAACTCACTAGTTTCAAAGCGCATACAAAACAATTATTATAAATGTAGAAAGTGTTGTAATAACACCTTAAAACACACTTAATAAAACAGATGATTTCCAATTTAACCTACAGTAAATGGAGGGCTAAGTTCCTCGACGACATCATTTCGTCTCAGGAGCCTAAAACACATGGCTGCCCCCAGCCCTTAACTACAGGCTGATTTACATATGACTAAATCTGGAATGCAAAGACTCACACATAAATACAATGGCTCACTCAAATTAGCTTTTTATGGACTTTGAGACATTAAGAAACACTGTTGATCACAGTTCCCCTTTAAGATCTTATTTGAAGGACACAGGTGACATTTTACAAATCCTGGAGGTAGACAAGGGACTCATATCTAATTTCTATGGATACCGAGTCCCGACTCCCTTTATACCAACATTCCACAGGAAAAGCTCTACATGCAATAGTCGTCATTTAAATTTAAGAAGTGAGAATGTAACACCCTCTACTGAATCTGTCCAAATTTGTCCTCAAATATATTTATTTATTTGGAATTACAAACCTTTGAGTCAGGGACTAATTTCCAAAGGCTCCGCATCAGATTACATACAGATTCACAGGCTTAGAAATACAGGGTGCAGTAAGACATATTAGACGGAGTATATGGGTATAGGCAAGAAACAGAAGGGTAATGGTGAAAGAATACAGTCTTAGCAGGTGGCAGTACAAAACAACACAGAAAAACACGGAATATTACAGACCTTAGTCATACAGCAGTTATAATAATAGTGAGGAGGTCCTATACAGGGTAGTAGCTAAATCGGTTCAAAGATAAGTTCAAAATTAAGGCAGTACAACCTGGAGAAGGCTACTGTCATCCAGGGTCAAGATAAAGACCGAGAGGGAGAAAGGCCGAGTGTTAGAACACTATCCGTTGCGTGCACATGCAGCTGTGGGTGGGTGGCTAGGAGGTGGCTCTTTAGAGCTGCTTTAAATTGACCTATTTTTGAGAGTTGGGTAGTCGGGGGGGGGGGCATTGTACCAGTGAGGTGCCCTGTAGTGGAAGGACCTCTGGGCAAATGAGGTCCACGCACTCGGGATTTTGAGAGTAGTCCTGTGTGCACTGCGAGTAGAGGCCGCAGGAGAAGCCAGGTGAAGGAAGGAGGAGAATCTTGGTGGGGATAGGCCTAGAAGTATTATTTTTGCCAGGAGGCAGGTCTGGTAGTGAGTCCTTTTGTCAAGATTGAGTATGTTGGCTAGGGAGTATAGGGTGCACGTGTAGGTCCATCTGTCTGCACCAGTGAGAAGCCTGCAGGTTTTGTTTAGGGCCACTTGGATTCTGCTGAGGGCAGTGGCATCAGCTGCAGCATAGACTGGGAGGCCATAATCTATTAATGATAGAACAGAGGAGGTAACAACCAATCTGAGGGCCTCAGGGGAAAACAGTCCTTATGGCATTACAGGAGGCCTGAATGCATGTTAGTTGCAGAGGTGACAGGTTGATACAGGAGTGAAAAGTGAAGGGGAGTCGAAAGTGATGCCCAGGTATTTGTAACTGTTAACTTGCTCAAGGGTAGAAGTGAGCTGGATTGTATATGAAGGGGTGCATTTTAGACTTATTTTGATGGTGAGCAAATAACACTGTCTTATTTTTTTTTTAATGTTAATGACTAGTCCGCGGTCGCTAAACCAATTTTCAGTTTGGCTAAATGAGTGCTGCAGGGTGGTCTGAAGAGAGGAGGGGTCAGGGTGTGAGGAGAGGAGTACAGCATCATCTGTATAAAGAAGGACTTTGCTGGGGCAGGAGACTGGTAGCGCATTAATGTAGACACTAAAGAGAAGAGGGCCCAGGATGGAGCCCTGTGGAACCCTGAAGCGGACTGGGCGGGTACTGGAGAGGGTGTGGTTTATTTTGATACACTGAGACCTTTGCAGAGAGATGGCTAGTGAACCAGTCCAGCGGGCCTTGGGAGAGACCTAGCTGTTGAAGGGTGTCAAGTAGGAGTGTGTGACAGACCATATCAAAGGCCTTGGAGAGGTCAATATAGACAGTCCCTGCAAGGTGGCCTTTGTCGAGTGTTTTGTGGAGGAAGTTTGAGGACTCAACCAGAGCAGTGGTTGTACTATGACCTGGTCAGAAACCGTGTTGCTCTTTGCATAGTAGGTTATGGGAGGTAAGATATTCCGATAATTGGTCTGCCACTATTTTTCCCAGGGCTTTAGAAAGAGGGGGGGGGGAATAGAGATTGGTCAATCGTTGCCAGGGGAGGAGGTGTTACCACCTTTGAGGATAGGGGTGATTACAGCCTTTTTCCAGGCAAGGGAGAACTGGCCCAGGCAAAGAGAGCTGTTTAATAAATCAGTCAGGGGGTTTAGCACTACATCAAGGACCTGTCGAAGGATCCTGGGGTCTAGAGGGTCTGAGGAGGGGCTGGTGCCCTTGAGGGCTTCTGTTAGGGTAGTGCCTGGCTTTATTTGGTGAGATGGTCCTCAGGTGGAAAGGAGGACGGGAAGGTGTTCTGGTGGAGGGATGAGGTAGGGTCAAGAAGTTATCAGGGAGAACCGCGCTGAGGTCTAAAAATACGGTGTTAAGGCAGTCAGCAATGTTGGCATGGTCTGTGATAGCGCCCTATCGAGGTTGAGTAAGGACAGGGGAGGGGAGTGGGACTTTCCATTTAAATCATTAATGTTGTCCCAGAAATTCCAGACAGACCCCCAGGAGGAGGCAAGTGAGGATCTGTAGTATTCCACTTTTGCCTTACGAATTGTCCATGTACATTTGTTGCACTCAGCACTGTAGACCTGCCTATTGCCAGGCTTGCCGGAGGAGATGGCTTTGTGCCAGAGATCGTCTGTGTGCTGGAGCTGTAGGAGAAGCGAAGGTGTGATCCATGGGGCGCCTTGTTTCTTAGTGCGGGTCTTGGTTAGTGGAGTGAAGATGCCACACGCCTTAATGAAGGAGTGGGTGAAGTATTCAAGGGCTTTGTCTACACTGGGGGCCCGGTTGATAGGCGACCAGTCCCATAGGGTGAGGTGCTGCTTACGTTTGTCGAGGCTCCCAGGGAAGATTAGTCGGCAGGAGACCATGTTGGGCACTGGTTTTGGTAGCTGACAGGGCCAGGAGAATGTTATGGGTGAGTGGTTACTCAGGGAATTGGGGTGAACAGTGATATCCACTACCCCGTCTTGGGCGGTTGGTAAGGATGACATCTAGTAGCAGCTGGGGAACTGTTGGAGGGTTCGTGAGTTGATTGAGTTACCAGCTGAGTTAGGTCCAGGGCATAAAAATGTCCTTGATATGTGTTGATGAGCTGGCCAGCCAGTTGGTGTTGAGGTCACCCACTAGTATTTGCTTGACCATGTGAGGAGGCTGGAGAGGTAGTCAGTGAGAGATGCAATTGCTTGGGCTTGTTTACGAGGGGCAACATAGGCTACTGAGATAATCATAGGTGCCCTGAAGGGGTCCGGGGTAATCTTAAGAGAGAGGGCCTGGGTACCATGGTCAAGCTTTGGGATTGGTAGAACACAGTCTAATAAGGAGTCGCGATGAAGATGGCGCAGCCTCCCCCACGCTTACCGACTATCTTCTCTAAACAGTGAGTAGCCAGGGAGAGAGACAGCAGAGTCAGGTGTGGCCTTATTGAGCCAGGTTTCCACAATTGCCTGTATGTCTGGCTGGTGATCTGCAATCCAGCACTAGAGGGCTGTTTTTTTTCCAAAAGGCTACAGATGTTTATACAGGCTATCGCAACCCTGATGTGGGAGGGTTTGGTGGGGTGAGGCAGGCCTGGGTTGGGATGGATGTTTCGGATAGAAGCAGAAGCAGGGAGACAAGTCTGAGAAGAGAGGTGCAACGCTTGTGTGAGCTGTGCCGGACATGAGCTGACCTGATAAGAAGCGAACAAGGGATGGGTAAAGCACGAAAGGTGGGGATAGCATGGTAAAATATGGGAACAGAGGGGTTGTGGGAGACCAGATGAAGATGGGGATGGGCAGGACAGGGTGGGAGTGAAGGGATGGTGTTGGTCAGAGTAGACTGTGGAGGGGCGATGGGAGGGGTAGTGGGCGCTTCCAGAATGTTAGTAAGTGATGTTGGTGATGGGCATTGGAGAATTAATATTGCTAGAACAAGTAAAGGAACTAATAAATGTGGCCTATTTGGGGGTTCCATAGTAAGCATTGATTGCTTAGAATGCAGTGGGTATAAGGTTAGCAAAAGACAACCTGTATTAGGGTGGCCTTTGTGCTGCAGTGGTAGGGGCTTCGGGCTGCATGCTGAGGGTGGGATTTCTAAAACCCGGATCTGAGTGCTTGTAATACTAGATCCCGAGGCTGCGGTGCACCAGAGTGGGACGGAAAACAGCTGTGTCTAGTGCAGAAACAGGGGGTATAGCAGTGACTCCCAGTGGCCACTAGAGGAAGTGTCAGGGGAGTGGTAGCAAGTGGAGTGGAGGAGAAGTTGGGTTGAGAGAATCAGGAAGGGGATAGGAGAGCTAGAGGGGCACTGCTGCTTTCCTCGAGCTGCCATCCATGTCATATTAGGAAAGCTATGCCAATAGGACAATTTTTACAGATGAGATGGAAGTGCAGCTCCGAGTAAATTTTTGAATTAGCAGCAGCTGATCTGACTGACCGCTTGTGGAAAGGGGTTATAGTTATGAATGGGTGCAAGAAGGAGCTGTTGAAGCTTGATCAAAAACCAGAATGTAACTGATTAACAATCCTAGGATGGCGGCTCAGTGGCGTGAAGGGCTGAGGCATCATGCCTTACCTCCTACCATGCGGCAACCAGGTCCCCGAGGGTCAGCTGGGGAGGGAGAGGATCAAGTATCCAGGAGACAGCTCTCCTCTCCTGGAAAGGGTGGGGAACAAGGACCGGCACTTGCCCGACACCTAGCGAAGGCTAGGTGTTGGCATGAAAAGTCCCATACATTGGGAGACGGAGGAGGAGCAGCAGACCGATGGACAGGGTGCGGACGTGTGTGCTGCGTGCCACTGTCTGCACTGCATGCCCCTCCGCAAGAAAAGAGGAAAAGCAGGTCCTGGCTGCGCGGCATGAATACAGTCCCCCGCAGGCACTGCCACTGAGATGCCACCTCCCTGGCTGGATCAGTTTCCTGGTGGGTTGAATTGCTCCCCACCACCCTGCCACAAAGGGTAAATCGTGGGGGCATAAGGAAGGGAGTCTGATCCTTGGGGGACGGTGCTGGGGCTGCGGAAGGAAGGAAAAGAGCCGGCCAGGACCATAGGGGAAAAAAAGTACAACAAACAAACAAAAAAAAAAAAGTCCAGGGAGAACATCGCAGCCTAGTAACAGGTCTAATTTTGTAACTACTTTTTGGAACATGCTAAACATTTTGAAAATATTGTCAAACATTGGCCGGTGTTATGGGGTGTTCAGAGGTTAAAGAAAACTATGCTCAGGATGGCATATGGGAGACTGCCCATGTTGTCCGATGCCCTAATGCCTAGCAGACAAAATTGCAGAATAATCAGACATGAATATCTGACAAACCGGAGGGTAGCTTCCCCTGTAAAAAAAAATGTACCCACAATTCTCTTATCTCCTAGGATAACACATTTCAAAATCCCCACACAGGCACAGAATATAATATTATACAACTAATAACGTGATACAATGGGGGTCATATATGCCACATGGTGTACTTGTGGTGTTTAAAACAAGAGTAGAATATCAGACAGTAATTTTACATGGTAATGAGATGGGGATCGCCGGGAAGGCAAGTCAGGAGGATGAGCTGGATGTCATTATCCACCTAGGTACTAATGACCTGGCAAACGGGGAGCCTAAGAAAGTTCAGGAAGAGTTTAGGAAATTAGGGAAGGGTCTCAAGCAAGTAGCTACTTCTGTCACCTTCTCGGAAGTACTACCTGTGAGAGGCATAGGAGAACGTAGGGGCGCAAGCACCAGGAACTTTAACTCATGGTTGAAGAACTGGTGCTGTGAGGAAGGGTTTGGATTCATTGGTGACTGGGGACCCACCTGAAGGGATGGGGTTGTTCAAGCCTGATGGCCTGCATCCATCCTGAAGGGGAATCCAAGCACTCAATGATAAGTTTAAATGCTACACGGACAAGCATTTAAACTAGCCACAGAGGGTGGCAGGCCAGCAAAGACGGTACCTAACTGCCCACCCCCACAGCTAGAAGGAGGAGTGGATATCTCTACAAAGCAGTGTGCAAAAGATGGAGATAAGCAGGGGTGGATAGGCAGAAAGGGGGCAAAATTCAACAGACGGGCAGACAGCAGGGAGAACCAGGAATAAAGGACAACCAGGAAGGGGGCTGGAGTAGAACAGCTAAACAGTCCAGGGAGTTCCCATCATGGAAAGCCATGAGTGCCAATACCAGGAGACTTAGCAACAAAGATGGATGATCTGGAGGCTGCCATGGTGCAGTTGGACCTGGACATTGTTGCCATCACAGAGACCTGCTATAATGATAACCACGACTAGGAGATGGCCATACCTGGCTACAACATATTCAGAAGGGACAGGGCAGGCAGGAAGGGAGGAGTGGCACTTTATGTGAAAGATGGTATAAAGGCCACAGAGATCCAGGAGGAACAAAATGAGGAAGAGATACTGTGGGTTAAACTGGAAAGGAAAATGGGGTCATACATCCGCACAGGGGTAGCCTATAGACCATTAGCCCACGAGGAAGAAACAGATAGGGAGCTGATGCTAGCCATCCAAAGGACGGCAGACAAGGATGAAGTGGTGCCGGTTGGAGACTTCAATATTCCAGGAGGACTGGAGCCTCGCAGCAGCAGCAGCATCAACCTGGAGCAGATTTATCCTAGACTCCCTTCAAGGTGCCTTCCTCAAGCAACTGGTCATGGAACCAGTCATGGAACCAACTCAGCAGAAGGCAATACTAGACCTCATGCTAACAAATAGGGACAGTGTGATGGGGGTAACAGCGGGGGAGCACCTGGGGAACAGTGACCATAGGTCACTGTGGTTTGAAATCACAGAAGGAGCAGAACCAAACTGCAACAAAAACAAGTATCCTGGATTTTAGGAGTCAGCCTTCGGGAAAATCGGGAGATACTTGAAAGAGGCATTAATGTGAATGGGGAGGGAATTGGGTTGAGGAACAGTGGGCAATATTTAAAACAGGGATTACAAGAGCAACAGAATTATGCATTAAGCAGGTTAGCAAGGGGAAAAGGAAGAGGAGGCCATTACGCTTTCCAAGGAGGTAACGGAGAAAGTGAAAGCCAAAAAAGATTGCATTCAGGCAATACAAAAAGTCACAGGCAGAAGGAAAGGGACAAATACCAGGAGAGCAAAGGGAGGCAGGGAGGTCAGTAAGGAAGCAAAAACTTAGACAGAACAGCGCATCGTAAAATCAGTGGTGGGGAGGACAAGACCTTTACAGGTACATAAGAGAAAAAAGGAGGGCAAAGGAAAGGATAGCAAGACAGAAGGGGGAGGATGTGGGCTGCGTGGAAGATGGCAACAGTAAAGCTGACATACTGAACAGATATTTCTGCTCAGTCTTTATTGAGGAAGAGGAGGGTAATGGGCCTGAAGGGAGTACAAAGGGGTGGGAACGGCATAGAAATGGACACAAGTCCTTTTACACGGGAAAGGGTCCTAAAGCAACTGGAAGGAATAAGAGTTGATAAAGCGATGGGGTGCACCCCAGGGTCCCAAAAGAACTAAGAGAGGTGGTGGCTGAACCTCTGGAAATCATGTTTAGCCGATCACTGGAAACAGGGGAGGTACCCAAAGACTGGAAGACAGCAGATATAGTCCTATTATACAAAAGTGGGAACAAAGAGGAAGCAGGGAACTACAGACCAGTCAGTCTGACCTCAGTAGTGGGGAAGATCATGGAAGCACTACTGAAGGAGAGATTGGTGGAACATCTCGTTACCAACGGACTACAGGACCTAAGGCAGCATGGTTTCACTGGGGGAGGTCATGCCAGACCAACATCATTGAATTTTCTGACTGAGTGTCAAGGAAGGTGGATCAGGGGAGGGCAGTGGATATGGCCTATCTGGACTTCAGCAAGGCCTTTGACACTGTGCTACATAGAAGGTTATTAAACAAACTGGGGAATATGAGAGTAGACAGGACAGTAGTGCGGTGGGTAGGTAACTGGCTGGGTGGCAGGACACAGAGGGTGGTGATAAATGGCTGTCACTCCACACAGGGAAAAGTGACCAGTGGGGTACCACAGGGATCAGTGCTGGGACCAGCCCTATTCAATGTCATCATCAGCGACATTGCACAGGACCTAGAAGGCAGAATGCCCCTGTTCGCTGATGACACAAAGCTCTGTAACAGAGAAGACATGCCAGAGGGTGTAGACAGAATAAGGAGGGACCTGCAGAAGCCTGAAGAATGGTCAAGGGTTTGGCAGTTAAAGTTCAATGCAAAGAAGTGCAAGATAATGCATATGGGGCACAAAAACCCTGGAACATCATATCAGTTTGGGGGTGAGGATACAACATGCACCAAGCAGGAAAGGGTCCTTGGGGTTATCATCTCTGATGACCTCAAGGTAGGGAAACAGTACGACAAGACAGCAGGTAAAGCAAATAGGATGCTGGGATGCATAGCCAGGTTCATCCCCGGCAGGAAAAGGGAGATCATAATTCCACTATACAAGACACTAGTGAGGCCCCACCTGAAGTACAGTGTACAGTTCTGGAGACCTACCTATCCAAGGACATAGACAGGGTAAAGAAGGTTCAGTGGAGGGCAACAAAGATGGCACATGGATTGCATCACAAGTCCTATGAGGACAGGCTGAAGGACTGGAATATGTACTCCTGGAGGAGAGAAGGGAGAGAGGGATACAAGAGACATGTAAGTACCATACAGGAGGAACAGGGTGCAGGAATACACTATTTTTCCAGCAAAAAAGATGTTCCAGGACTAGAGGGCATAGGATGAAGTTAGAGGGAGGGCGATTCAGAGGAAACATGAGGAAGAATTTCTTCACAGAAAGGGTGGTGGACAAGTGGAACACCCTGCTAGAGGAAGTGGTAGGGGCTGAAACAATCAAGGGAATTAAGAATACATGGGATAAACATAAGGGAATTCTGGAGGTCTGGGGTAAGGGGCAACAGACTTCTGGAAAAAAATAAAATGAACTTACAAGCTTAAATGGGCAGACTGGGTGGGTCATAGGCCCTTACCTGCCGACAGTGTCTATGTATCTTTGTATCTATGTTATGGCCAAACATGTTAAAAACAGTCCGGGGGTGCTAATGAGCCAGTAAACTAATAAGACGTGTTCCTACCTCACTCCTCTTCATCAGGGAATTAAAATTAAAATAAACGCATTAGTTCGCGTTCAATTTCGATCAAAATCACAGGATCGAGTGGCGAATGTGTGATGGATGAGTATTTATCCTCAGGACCCAGTAAGAGTCAGCGGACGGCAGCTAAAATGGGCAAGAAAAGTGCAGCCGGGTGGGCAGAGTGAAAGCCAGAGTTTGGTTTCTCTCTCTGCGGCGGAAATAACCGCGCTAGGCCATGAGCTTACGGGCCAGGTTGTGGCAGCTCTTGAACCCAGACTGTACAAATTGGAATCCCGAATAGACAATAAGATACAAGAAGTCCTCACCCAGCAATCTGCCCATGCGCTTCTTCTCAACGAGGCGGAGGAGAGAATCTCCAGATTGGAGGATGAAATGCAGGGTGCCCCAGAGAAAATCCTGGTGTTGCAGAGAGAACTAGAAGAGATGAAGGACACAGCAGATTACTAGGAGAATTATCATAAGAGGTTCAACCTCCATTTAAGGGGACTGCCTGAAGGGAAAGAAGGAGGGAGTGCAGTGCACTGGAATTCTGTGCAGTGACTTTGCCAACTCTGCTGAGTGTTAAAATGAGTGATGGCCAGCTTTCAATGGAAGGGCTCACCAGGCAGTTATGCCCAGGCAGCGGTGGGCCAACCTCCTCGGCAGCTCATTATGCAGTTCCACGACTATCAGGACTGCAAAAAGTGCTGCGGGCATACCAAGAAAAAGGTTCGATAACATACAATGGGCACAAGTTGTTTATTTCTCAGGACTATTCGGCCAGACTGCGAAAAGCGCAAGATGTTCAATGAGTTGATGGCTAACCTGCGGGGTATGAAGGTGGAGAATTTTATGATTTATCCCATGACTCTCAAGATTAAGCATGAGGGGGCAGTTTTCTCCTTTTGAGAGGTGAAGAAGGCTGAAACCTTCGTGGAGGAGCTGAGAAAGAAGGTGGGATGAGAGACTGTTTCCCTGAGATGAATGGTATGCAATCTACTCTGCTGTACTATTTAGAGCCTGGGAGATATTGCGTTGCTCTACTTGCCAATGTTGATTCTAAACAGATTGTAGGCCTCTGCTTCGTGGCCTGATAACATGTGGAATGTGTGTATATATTTGGATTGAGCTGCTGTGCTGTGTGCCCGCGCTCCCAGGGCGGAGGTGTAGGGAAAGGTGCCTGGATGGATTTTAATGCTACGGGCTCAGTTTATGGAGGACACCTGTTGCACCCATATATTTGTGCCACAAGGAGGGATTGTACTTTCAGAAGATTTCAGGGCTTACCCCCATTCTCATGGGGAAGGACTTCATGGGTTTCCTCGAAGGGCTGATGAGACTTCCCCCCATTTTCTTTTTTCTGGTGGCAGGAACTTTGGGGGAGATGGCCCCTTTGGAACACTAGAAGACTGGAAGAGACTTGTTCGGCCCGCACTCCTATCCAGGAGGTGCAGGGAGGAGAAACGAAGCAGTGGCCATACTCCTACCAGCCTTATAAGTGGGGCAGGGGGTCAAAACTGCAGATGATATTTGTGGGGACAGGCATTCGATTGACACTCGATCTAATTAGGGAGCTGAGGGAGTGCAATGGGGGGCACAGGCTGTGACAGGCTATGAGTGGTGGCCAAATGGCTCCTTCCCCAGGAGGGGTGGCACTCTTTGAGGGGAATTTCTTGGAATGGCGGCAGGCATTGGGAGTATCCCATATAGGGTTGACTGTCTTCCAGTACTTATTCGAACTGGGCTTCCAGGAGAATGCAGGATACAGATGGCCATTATGGGCAGGGTGGTTAACAGGAAAGAAGCAAATTGAAGAGTTGTATGTATCTCCGGCGGGGAGAAGCAGGGGAGATAGGTGGAACACGGTCCAATATATTGGGTACTAGGACACTCTTACATAAGGGCAGTTAGTGTCCGTGAGAATGTGGGGCGGGTGTCAAGTGGGGAAAGGGATAAAGGGAGGAGAGAGGGAGAGGAAGGAAAGGGAGGAGTAAGTCGAGTGGAGAGAGATATACAACAGGGGGTATCTGGGGGGAAAGTAGGTTAAACGTTGATCAAATAGTGAGAGCGGGGGGGAGCAGGGGACGAAAGAATTAGGAGCTAAAGTTGTGTGTGTTGTTACAGTTTTTTGTTCATGTTCATGTTTATGCCTGTTAGTTTACACTGCTATGCACTGTTATGCACATTTATGTGTTCACATCCATACAGATTCCAAGTCCTGTTTTTTTTAGAGCAGGACTTGGTAACACAAAGAGCGACAATGGCACATCGGTGGTCTCCCACAGCTATGGGAGGGGAGACAAAGGAACATTATAGTCGGTCATTATGGCTAAAGTACAAGAGCTGAATGTTTGTACATGGAATGTGAGGGGGACAGTAATCCCAGTAAAGCGCACTGGCCTGCTAACTACTTTGAGGAGGCATGGGGCACAAGTGGCCCTCTTGCAGGAGACCCATCTTACTGACTCGGAGCATGCTAAATTGGCACGGGGGTGGTTTGAGAAATGCTACTAAATGGTCATTTACGTCCCATAAGCGTGGGGTGCTGTCCTTCTGCACAAAATTTACCGCTCCAGGTTCAGAGGTGGTGCGGGATGTGGGAGGAGGCGATATGATTTTGTGGTGGGAGAATTATGGGGAAGAGCATTACATTTGCCAGCATGTATGCTCTGGCAGTATTCAACCCAGTCTTCTATACAATGCTACAGTCAGTGTTGGTAAAAGAGCAGTTCCCGAGTCTTGTTTTGCAGGGGGACTTGAACTGTACCATGGACCCTGTGTTGGTTCACTTCCTGGGTAGGTGCAGATGGAGTGAAGCCATCCGTCAATGGAGACTGGGATTGGGGGAGCTAGGAATGATTGACAAGTGGAGGGAAGTGAACCCAGGGGCCAGGGAGTATACCTTCTACTCTAATCCATACGGTACATGGTCCCGCATAGATTACGTGTTTCTATTGAGGGAATGGTATCGGAGAGTAGTAGATATCAAACATAGTCCCATACACATTTCCGATAATGCAATGGTGATCCTTACCATTAAGATGGGAACACAGAGGGAGGGTCCGCCCCCCTGGAAGTTTCCGACATATCTACTGGGGAACAAAAAATTGGGGGAATATTTGAAGGAGCAATGGGAGGAATATATGTGACCTGATGGAGGGGCGGATGTGTCCATGGCCACGTTGTGGGATGCAGGAAAAACTATATGAGGAGTATGATTATCAGATATGTTAGCAGGGTTAAGAAACAGAGACAGGAGAGATGGGTTGCAATAGAAGACCAATTGAGGGAACTAGAGAGAAGAGTGGCTGGTGGGGAGGAGGGGGAAGCATGGGTGGACATACAGCCACTAGAGATGCTCTGAATGCCCTTCTTCATGAAGAGGCAAGGAAGGCTAGGACGTTTTGTAAAATACAAGTCTTCGAGTGGGGTAACAGACCCAGCCCATTGATGGTTCTGCTTATGAAGGGAGGCCGATGTCCAACTCATATCACTCAAAACAGAAGTCCAGGGGAAATCTCGATAATTTTCTCGTTTAGTGGAGCCCAAATGCTACGGTGCTCATTCGTGAAAATCAAAGAAAGTTCTGCATTGGCTCAGGCAAAACGCCACACGTTTTGATGTATTTCTGTAATCAAGCTCTTTATTTCTCAATGTTAGACTCAGATGCCCCAACGTTTTGCCAGAAACTGGCTTCTTCTGGGGGACTGTAAAAATATATACAGAAACAAATTTTAGTTCCGAATTATATTACATCCATAGAAAAACTGTAAAACATTTTTTAATATTATTATAATTGTATCAGTTCTTATTCATGTTGCACACCATGACATTAAGTAATGACAGCGAAGGCCTTACAAAATATAAATGTTGCCAAAATAAAATAAAATATAGGCTACCTCACTTGTATCTGAGCTGTTGCTCCTATTTCACTGCACCTGATTGGTTCCAATTGCTGCAGAGCACATAATATGAGTTTAGAATTCAGTTTCTCTATGTATGAGTGCTAACTGCCCATATTAATTTATTGAACTGTACCTGATGGCTTAAACAGTTCCATTTAATTTTGCAAGTAAGCTTCTGCAATTGTATCTATAAACATAACATACAAGATGTGTTAAAGGATAAAACCATGTCATACATTTCTTCAATACCTTTAGTTTCATTACTCTAAACATCAGAATATATCATTACAACATCATAATAAGTACTCAACTCATAAACATCCTGTTATTGTCTTGCATCTAGAAAAGTCACCCGGATGGTGAGGGGAGCAAAGTCCAGTAAAGAGCAGCGGTTGGCACAGGGGATACATGGAGGGGAAAAGGGGTTCTTCCGGTACATTGGGGAGAGGAGAAAATCTAAGTGCCATCTCAGCAGATTGAGACCAGAAGGAGGGTGGGTGGAAGAGGCAAGGGACCAGGCAGAGGTATTTAATGAGTACTTTGCCTCTGTGTTCACTAGAGAGGGTGATGGGATATCTACAAAGCAAGGCACGATGGGGATAGAAGCGGCAGTGAGTGGGATCAGGGGAGCAACAGAAATGGAGCAAGAGGGAGGGAGAGGTACCCCAGGGGTGTCACATCTGGACAAGGATAAAAAGGCCAGTAAGGTGGAGGGGACGGATGATGCTATCTCCGCCAAAGGGTGTGTGGTAAGCCCTCAGGCCTAAAGAAAGACAAATCTCCTGGGCGGATGGCATTCAGCGAGAGTACTATGGGAATTGGCGGACATACTGGCTGCACCTGGCGGAGCTATTCAACAGGTCACTTGAGACAGGGAGGGTACCTAGGATTGGGCGAGAGGCACATGTGGTGCCAATCATAAAGGGGGTCGAGGAAGTACCAGGTTACTATAGACCCATCAGTTTGACCTCGTGGTGGGAAAATTAATGGAGAGTATACTAAAGGAACGATTGGGGTGTACGGTGGGAGGTCTGGATAGTCAGCAACATGGGTTTGTGCCAGGTAGATCTTGTCAAACCAATCTTGTGGAGTTCTACTGAATGGGTAACATCAGAACTGGACAGGGAAAGCCTGTGGATGTATTATTCTTGGACTTCAGCACGGGCGCTTGACTCTGTCCCCACAATGGTCTGGTTGAGAAACTGATGGGGTTAGGAGTAGGCCTTTTGATGGTCAGATGGATTGAAAGCTGGCTAGCTGGACGCACCCAGAGAGTAGTGGTCTGTGGGGAGCTCTCGAACCCTAGAGAGGTTGGTAGTGGGCTACCGCAGGGCTCGGTCCTGGGTCTGATCCTGTTTAATGCATACATATCTGACATCAGGGAGGGTATAGGGTGTGAAATGAGTCTCTTCGCTGATGACTCCAAGATGGGAGCAGTAGTTGAAGGAGAAGAGGGGAGGTTGGCCCTGCAAGGGGACCTGGACACCCTGGAAAGCTGGGCCCACACATGGAAATTAAATTTCAATATCACCAAGTGCAAGGTGTTGCATCTTGGGCGGAGAAACCCTAAACACAGGTACACCCTGGAGGGAGGCGCTGGAGGCCTCAATAGGGAAAAAGACCTAGGGTCTGGTGGATGCATGTATGAATAACTCTGAGCAGTGCAGGAGAGCAGCTAGCAAGGCAAACAGAATGTTGGGATGCATCGTAAGGGGATCACCTCTAGGAGCAAGGAAGTGATTTTGCCACTGAATAATGGACTGGTTAGACCACACCTTGAGTACTGTGTGCAGTACTGGAGACCACACTTGAAGGGACATACAGCTCCTGGAGAGGGTACAGAGGAGGGCAACTAAGATGATATGAGGGTTAGGGATTTGACGATGAGGACAGACTTGAGGAGCTCTGCCTGTTTTCATTGGAGGAGAGGAGAGACGGGGACATGATTGAGGTCTTAAGTACCTCAAAGGGAATAAATAGGGTAAACATGGAGGGGATCTTTAGACTAAAGCAGGGAGGTATTACCAGAGGGCATGGTTTGAAGTTGGAAGGAGGAAGGGTGAGGGGGAAAAGAGGAGGAGGTTTTTCACTGAGAGGGTGGTGGACCCTTGGAATGCACTGCCTGGCGAGCTGGTTCAGAGATCCACAGTGGAGGGCTTCAAGAGAGGGTGGGACAGACACAGAAAGTGGATGTATCAGATGATGGCCTGTCCCAGGGGGTGGGGATGGATGATAGGGGTTTCTGGAACACAAGGGAGGGAGGGCCTCGGCACCCAACTAGGGATCTGAGGTTCGAGCAGACTTGATAGACCGTAAGGCCTAATCTGCTGGCAAATAGTATGTTAGTACTGCTCTCTTCAAATGTAAGTGGTGAATCATTCGATACAAGTTATCACATATACATTTAAATGGCTATAACAGTTTCCAGCATTCATAATGCTCAAATTCCTCATAACTTCACTATAAATGTAACTATAAATTAACTGTTTCAGAAAGAAAACCTTCAAAAACATCCTTAAGACAGATATACTAGCTCACTGAGTGATAAACTTTGCATTTAAGGAAAAATCTCCCAAAAGCGTTAATCGGTTAAAACATTGGCTTACTAAATAGTACAACCTGTCTCTAGAGGTCATTACTAAAGACTTTCCTACCAGCGTGACTTCGCATAAAAAGCCTGAGTAGCCCATAAAATATCCAAGTATAAGTACTTACTATGTCTCTCTTCCTGAGTTTATTCAGAGTGCCAGCAAGAATCTGAGCTGCAGCCCACCTCTTATGTCCGTAAGGGAAGGCATAGGTACAATTCAATAAATTAAGATAAGCAGTTAGCACTCATACATAGAGAAACTGAATTCTAAACTCATATTATGTGCTCTGCAGCAACTGGAACCAATCGAGGTGCAGTGAAATAGGAGCAACAGCTCATATACAAGTAAGGTAGCCATATTTTGATTTTATTTTGGCAACATTTACATTTTGTAAGGCCTTCACTATCGCTACTGAATGTCATGATGTGCAACATGAATAAGAATTGATACAATTATAATAATATAAATAAATGTTTTACAATTTTTTCTGTGGATCTAATATAATTTGGAACTAAGATTTGTTTCTGTATATATTTTTACAGACCCCCAGAAGAAGCCAGTTTCTGGCATAATAGGGCATCTGAATCTAACATTGAGAAATAAAGAACGATAACAAAACTACATTGAAGCGTGTGGCATTTTGCCTGAGCCAATGCAGAACTTTGTTTGATTTGCAACTCATATCACTGCCATTAGGGACAGGAGGTTATCTCCATAAGCAGAAGCCACAGATCCGAAATGTTTAGTGAATTTTAAGACCCTTTATACAGCTCAGGGTGTGTGGCCAGGGGCAGGGGGCTGGTGGAGAGATGTGTGAGGCATTTGGACTTACCACGCCTGACGAGGGACGAGACTGAGGCACTGAGTAGACCCATAATGAAGGCTGAGGTGGTCGTCGCGAATACAAAAGTTAGAGGGGTAAGGTTAGGTGGACCAGACAGCTTCCCGCTGAGTACGATAAGGCCCTGGGGAGTCAGTTGGCGGTCCACTGTGTGATACTTTCCAGCAGAAGGAGGGAGAGCATCTGAACTTCCAGGAACGTTTCAGATGCAGTCATCTGTCTAATCCCCAAAGCTGGAAAGAGGCAACAGAGTGCATCCTATAGGCCAATTTTGTTACTGAATTGTGATCTAAAGTCTTGGTGGAGGTTTTGGTGGCTAGGTTGGAGGTAGTGCTGCTTTAGTTGGTTTACCCAGGCGAAACCAGATTTGTCAAGGGCCATCTCTCCTATCATTGTGCTGCATCTCTTGAATGTGTTCTGCAGAGCGATTAGGGAAGGGAAGACGCTTGTATAATATCGATGGATGCCGAAATGGTCTTTGACAGGGTTGAATGGGTTTACCTTTTGAGATTCTATCCGTTTGGTCTGGGTGAACCGTTTGTGGGGTGGATTAAGGCAATGTACAGCCCCTCGGGCCAAAGTGCTGGTGAGCGGTACTCTCAGAGGGCTTTAGTCTAGAGGGCGTTAGAGCAGACAGGGCTGCCCCTATCCCCACTGCTGTTTCCTTGGCGGTGGAACCGCTTGCGGTGGCTATTAGGCAAACATAAGGGGATAAGTGGGGTTTCAAGGGTGCAATTTAAGTTTATGTTGCACTGCTGATATGTTGCTCTTTGTGACGGAACCGAAAGGTCCATGCCAATACTGTTAGATATGGTGGAGAGATTTGCTAATTTCTGGGCTATAAGCTTAACCTGGATAAATTCAAGCTGATGCGACTGCCAGTGGGTAGCGGGTGGGATTTATACGTGATTTAAGCAGGTCCATAAGCACTTTACATATTTGGGATTAAGGCTGGGTGGTCCCTGGGGACTTTATACAACAAACTATACCCCAATGGTAAAGGCGTCCTGACGGACTTTAAGCGAGGCCTCCTTGCCGATCTCTTGGTTGGGGAGAATTAACTTAATCAAGATGAATATTTTACCCTACTTGTTGCATTTAATGCAGATGCTGCATGTAGGACTAATAAAGAGGATATTAAAAAGTTGGATGGTGCCTTCTCTGCGTTTATTTGGAATGGAAGCGGCAAGGGTCAACCTATAGAAAATTAAGTTGGAGCCAGAGAGGGAGGGCCTCAATTTCCCGGATTTGGGACATTATTTCTTAGCAGTCCAGCAACGGTATATAGGGGATTGGGTCCGTTCTCCCAAGGAGGCCAGTTGGGTGGACTTGGAACAATGGGGCTGATCTGCCAGGCTCTCTGCGTTTTTGGAAAAGAGGGGCCTGTGGATGTTCAGGGCTCGGGAGGGGAGAAACCCACTGATGCTGCTTATATTAGAAAGTTGGGAAAAGTTTAAAAAGTTGCGAGGAGTGGTTGGGATGGATACTCTCCTGGTGCCCATTGCTAGGAATCTCTTTTTGTTGCCGGGGTGGGAAGACCCTGGGATGAGGGGATGGGAACAGAGGGGAGCTAGAAGATTAGCACATCTATGTCAAAGAGGTTGTATCCTCCCATATACTGCTTTGAGACAGGGGCTGGAATTGGAGGGAAGCCATATGTTCCGGTATTTTCAGGTCATGGCATATCTTTCTCGGTTGGATGGGGGGCGTAGGTAGACAGGAAATGTTTAAAATTGAATCTCTTGTCATGTCAGTATCTGAGAACCCGAAGGGTTCTGTGGAGAAGGTAGTTAAGGGATGCAGAAGTTGCTTATTGGATCAGTCACAGAAGATGAGAGGTCTCTGGGAGCGGGATTTAAGGGGGGCCAATAATGGACCAGAATTGGGCTATGGTGTTACCTTTGCATATGGGCCTACTCGTTTGTAACAAGTTTAAAGAAGCTTTCTATAAGTTTCTCCATAGACTGTATCGCCCACCTGCGGAGGTACACAAATATCATCTGGCTATTTCACCACGATGTGGAAGTGTGAAGAGGAAAGGGGATCCTATTACCACTGTTTTTGGGAGTGCAGGATTCTACAGAGATTTTGGAGAGCAGTGACCTTGGAGGTGGGGAGGCTTGCTGGGAGAGTTTTACAACCGGACCCCTTTATATGTCTTTTTGGAGTGGAAGTAAATGAGGAACGAGAGTGGAAACCCTTACCCTGTTGGATGAAGGTATTGGTCATTTTGGCCTGGCACTGTATCCAAGATACTTGTCTCTGTTATGTGACCCCTGCAGTGACACAATGGTGAGCTATGATCCTTTGAATATTGGCACTGGAGAGACATTACTGGTCAAGGACAGACTGGAGGGCTTTGTGAGGAATGGCCTTCTGGCAGATCTCAGTCCTGCAGAGAGCATAACCTTGTGGGAAGGGATTGAGGAATGAGGATATTGAGATGGATGTTAAGTGGGGAGAGGATTTGGGGTAGGGCATTGGAATTGTGACAACATCGGTACTGCAGATGTATAATTTGCTGTTTCTTAAGGTGTGCACCATGATATCTGCTTTTATCAATTTCTACTTTCCCTTCCCTTCCCCCCTTCCTCTCCTGACTATAATAATAGTGCAACTGTATTGTATTTAGATTTATAATGAACTTGGTTATGTATGAAATGCACAGGTTTATGATTTTAACTAATTAAGTAAACTCATACTGCTTGCTGCACAGGTCTAGTGTTCTGTGCTACCCGAGACATTGGTTTAAAGTCTGAGTATGCACCATTTAGACCTAGTATTTTACTGTGTGTTTATGCACTGCACTTGTTTGTATTTAGGGATGCATGTGAAGTGTGTATGCTGTTTGGGATGTTAATGTTGGATATGCATAAGGGGTCTCGTACTCCACCTTGCATGCCTTTGAGAGAGGAACTGTTTTTCCAAAACGCATCAGGCATAGTGGAATTGTGTTGCTTGACTTTTATGCACTGATTAAATCCAGATTTTACAGAGAGCAGTGCCTTCATTCATTTATTTATTCAAGAGTTTCACCAGGAAGGCACACTGAGCTGTATAGCTCATTTCCAGATGCATCCTGGGGGGGAATGGGAAGGGGAAATACAACAGGTGATGCAATAGTGTGTACTATCACACACTGCAATAGCAGTGTACAGTAGTGAGCAATTTGGTAAAAATAATTAAAATAAACAAGTATAGACAGCAGAAACGAGTAACAGTAACAGTGCAGTAGAGTACATTGTGACGGTACATCCAAAATAAGTGCAGTGTAACAGCACTGGGAGAAGTAATACAATGGCAGTTTATATAGCAGGAACTAACCACGTAAGCACAGTAAACAGTACACCAAGTCGGAAACATACGGAGAATTGATACAGTATATCCTAATGCGAATATATCATACCTCCAACAGTGAATACACAGAAGAATTATACATACAAAGTGAGCTGGGTAAGCAGCCAAGTGAATAAGTAGGACATGAGTGCATGAGCTGTTAGGGGCAGTCTGACTGGACTATGGCTAAGAGAGCCAAGACATGGGGTTAAGGTTGGGGGGTGGAAGAGGGAACAGTGTAAGGTGAGAGGACGATATGTTTAGACATGAGCAAGTGGGGGATGTGAAATCTCGAGAGAGGGAGATGTGTGAGGTGGCACTGTGGATGGGGGAGGGGAGGGCATTCCACAGTTTAGGGCAGCGGAAAGAGAAAGCAGACTGGCCAGTGGTGGTAGAACAGTGGGGAATTACAAAGCATCGAAGGTCAGTATTGCGGTGGGAGTATGCACGTTGAGAGGAAGCATAGATGGAGGAAGAAAGATAGGGGAGCTTTCCAGACCAGAATTTGGCCATGAATGTGGCAGTATGAGACAGCTGTTTGGACTCCAGGGATGGGATGGACAAGGCTTTGTAAAGGTCACAGTGGTGAGCACAAGGGGGGCAAGAGAGCATAAAACGACAGAAGGAGTTGAAGAGGGTGTCCAGTCTAGCTGAGGTAGTTTAGGGAGCAGCACTGGAGAATATATCTCATAGTCGAAGGTGGGAAGGATCATTTTCTGCACAATTGCATGCTGAGCAGTTTGAGGAATGCAATCTTTGTTTCTGTATAAAGCACCAAGCTTGGGGTGTAATGTTGTTTAGATTAGCTCACATATGCCAAAAAGTCTAAATGGTGATCTAACCAGACCCTAAGGTATCTGAAGGTGGTGACATTTTCCATAGGGTGCCATCCAGGGTGTGGAAGGTGTGGGGGGGATTTAAGTTTAGTCTCTGTCTAGTGCCGAAGGACACAAAGACTTTCTTTTGGTGTTAAGGAACAGTTGGTTGGACTGAAACCATTGCTGGACCTTATTAAAGTCGTGTTGGAGTCTAGCCTCAGTATCAGAGGGTGTGGTACTAGATGTGTATAGGACTGTGTCGCCCGCATATATGTGGATTTGGGAAATGGAGCAGGCAGAAGGGAGATCATTGAGAAAGATGGAGAATAGTATTGGGCCAAGTACTGAGCTCTGTGGGATGCCAGTAGTGATGGGGAGGGGAAGGGAGAGGAGAGGGAGGATGCAATCTTGCCCAATTGAGATCTGCCTGACAGGTAGGACTGAAAACATGCTGTAGCTGAGAAATCTAATTCAGCAGCAGTAAGTTTTTGGAGAAGGAGGGAGTGGGATACTGTGTTAAAGGCTTTCGTCAAATCGACAAATATGGCAAAGGTAATGTGTCCCTGATTCATATTCGTAAGTATGGAGTCAGTGAGCCATAAAGGGAGGTGGTGGTGGAGTAGGACTATAGAAGCCAGGATGGAAAGGGGGTGAAAAACAAGGTGGAGTCAAGGAAAGGGTGAGCTGAGGCGGGACAATGTGTTCTTGGAGCTTAGCAAGAATAGGAAGTAAGAGATTGGATGATAGTTCCCGGGCAGTAGGATCACCACCTTTAGGGACAAGGATGACAGTAGAGTGTTTCCGTTGAGGAACTGAGAACAGAGTAAAGGATAGGTTAAGAGGCCAGGAGGAAGCTATAGCAGGAGCAGAGAGAAAGAGCAGAACTGGGTCTAGGTCATCTGAGTTCTTACCCTTGGAGGGTTCAAGGCTGAAAGTGCCTCAAACACTTCATTTGGTGAAATGAAAGAGAAGGAGAAAAGTGGGGAGCTGGAAGGCGAAACAGTAGGTGGGGACTGGGGAGGAGTAGGCGATAAGTGGGAGGGAGGAGAGGAGAGGAGAGGAGGGAGGAAGCACAGGTTGTAAAGGAAGCATTGAAAGTAGCTGTGGCAGATGGAGGGTCAGAAAGTGTGTTGTTGCCATGGAGGAAGGTTAGGATGGGGAGACAGAGGAGAGAATAGGAATTTGACAATTCTCCAGAACTTAGAGGGGTGCCTTAAATTGTTGTTGAGTGTTAAAGGAAGTAGAGAAATATAGACATATTCAGATTTAGCTCATCTGATGGCCTTGGTGCAAGTATTTCTAAGATGTGTATAGTGGAGAAGGAGAGTGTGGGAACTGGTTTTCAAGTAGGCCTTTTAGGCCTGATCCCTGTAAGCAGCGATGCAGGTCGGCAGTTCCACACTGATAAAGGGAAGGTGTGAGCCTTTGACTCTAGTTAGTTTAGAGGAGCATGCAGATCCCAAATTTCCAGGACTTTCATCTGGAAGTAGCTGAGGAAGGTATTGATAGAGGAAGCTTTAAGATGGAGGACCAGTCGTGTGGTATAAATCACTTAGTGGAGATCTAATTTAGTGAGCAAAAAGATCACAGAGGAATCAACTGGGGGCTTTATCTGACAGACTTTACGGATGCAAAAATCATAAGGTGATTGCTAAGGGAATCTGGGAGAATACTGGAGTCAATTACACGGTGGAGGTGGGAGGTGAGGGTCCAGTCTATCAGGTGTGCTTGAGAGATTTGTAGTTAGTCTGAGTTCGGGAAGTGAACAGTTGTGTTAGCTTAGGGAGTGTACTTTGGAGCAGAATTCAGAACTGGTAGGAAAGAGCCAGTCCACATTTAAGTCTCCTAGTAAGTAGAGCTCACCGGAGGTAGTGTGCGAGGTAATAGTGGTGTTAAGATCGGATATTGATGATGCTGGGAGACCAGGGTGACAGTAAGCGCTGGCTATAAATATAGGTAGTGTAAAAGGGTGCAATACCTTGATAAGGAGGAGTTCGTATTGGGATGGGGATGAGACAGAGAGTATTGGAGGTTGCGGGATAGATATATTGTGATACCTCCACCCATACTGTGTCTGTCTTGTCTGATAATGGTGTAGCCTGGAATAGAGAGGCTGATGTCATGTATCTTATGAGACAGCCAGATTTTGGAGAGTACCAGGCCATCTGGATGTAAATCCAGCATGGCTGGTTGGAGGAGGGAGAGCTTAGGGAGTAGTCTTCTTATGTTGAGGTGGACTATTTTTAATCCTTTTCGGAGGTACATATGGGGATGAAGGGGTAGGTCCAGGGTTGGATTCAATGTCTCCTGCTGAAATGACTAGGAGGGTGATTAGCAATTTGGAGAATGAGTAGGCCCATTTGGTAGTTTTAGTTGTAGAGGCGCATGGATGGGTGGGGGACTGAAGAGTGGGGATGGGGAGTTTGAGAAGTTTAGGAAAGCTAAGAGAGATGTAGAGGGAGTATGGAAGCATGGGGGGGGCAGGAGTAATTGATTAGAGTAGCGTGAGCGGGGAGTGTAGAGTGTGTTTTTATTTATTTATTTATTTATTTATTTATTTAGCTTTTGTTGACCGGGTAAGTGCACTAGACAAATCCTGCCTATTTTCAGGCACGACCCGGGGGAGGGGGATACAGATGAATGCCAACTGACCTTGAACCAGATTAAGCTGTTATGGAGTAGGCTGGATGGAATGTGGGGGGACAAGGGATAGAATTAAGAATAGAGGGTAAATGCCTCTTTATCAGATTGTGTCATGTATTGTGTTCATTTAAACATTTATTTTATTTATTCATTTTCAGAATGCTGTTGTTTTAGGATTCCTGTTACTTTCTAATTGCTGTTTTAGGGTGTGTTAAAAGGAATTTTTGTTTTAAATAGTGCCTACTACTACTATGTTTTGCACCTACATTGTCTCAAATAAAAGATGGCAGGGATCTTCCTGATCCTCTGAATGAGGCCATGGTTCATCCCTTCTTAAAAAGTCCTCCTTGGACCCAGACTGTCTGGCTAACTACAGGTCTGTCTCTAACCTGCCTTTGTGCGTAAGTTATTGAGAAGGTGGTTGCATTGCAGCTGGATGATCATTTGACCAGCCACAATGTCTATAATTCTCTCCAGTCTGGATTTAGGAAGAGATATAGCACCGAGACAGCCCTTGTCCGGGTACTAAATGACCTCCTAATAGCGTGAGATCAAAGGACCCGTTCCATCTTGGTCCTTCAAACAACATGAAGTCTTGCTATATTATGACATATGCAGTATAACCCCAGGTTAGAACTGCTCCGGAAGTGAAAGGGTTAACTTTCCATGCAAGGCATGGAACCTTGAGCGCGAGCTCGGTTGAACACTCTGTCTGTTGATGCTCAAACTCAAACTGTCAGATTCTTTACTCCACCTCACTGAACAGTCGCTCCGGAGATTTCACCTTCTGCTTGGTTCGTTTGTTAGTTAAAAGTTTTATTTTTTCGGTTTCTTAACCGAAATTAAACCGTAAACGGTCGGTTCAAGCTCTGTCTGTGGTATCGTAAGTATAGATAGGCTTACATTTATTTTCTTCTGTGTGGAACTTGTAACGGTTTTCGTTCAGTTTGAACCGATCAGGTTGTTTTTTATAGACTTTCTAGTCCTTAGAGTGCGGTTTCCGGTTCTTATCGGTTCTAAAAAAAACGGATTTCATTACTTTTTTCCACAGCCCGTGACACGGCTGGGAACCGATAAGGGAGTCTTGCTTGGCGGATTGCCATTAACGGGCAAGTATGGTTAGGCTGGCACTATGTCTGAGAAACCCAAAAGAAAAACTGGGCCCACTGGGTTTCAACACTGTGGTCTCTGTGGGGAAGCCTTTGCTAAGGCTGACCCACACACCACTTGTGTATATTGTCTGGGGTTTGACCAACTCAATGCAGACTGACAGATTTGTAAGAATTTTCCTGCTGCCACCATGAAAAGAGAGTTGGTAGGCTCAGGAAAGGAAGCAAAAGTCCGCTGACCCGGATGGCCAGCCCGGTTCGGGTTCAACCGAACCGGAGGGAGTGCCCTCCGACCAGGGCGATGCTTCCTCGGGCAAACGAAGAGCCAGCTCTGAGGAGCCGGTTCCAACTAAAAGGGCTAGAAAGTCAGCTAGTTTGGAGCCAAAAGTTCTTTCTCCAACCGTTGAAGAAATAACTAAAGCAATTCAAATTGTCCAGGCACTTTCCCCGGTTCCGTCCAAACCGGCACCATCAGGAAAGCGGTCGGTTCCACCGGTTCAAGATTTTGATTTTGAGGATTTTATGAACCGGAGGAAGGGGAGGAGGAATATGGGGAGAGTGAATGTGATTTTGAAGGTCTGGATGTGTCCATTGAACCGGACATCTCTCCAGACAGGCCGTCTGGGGTCTCCCCCCCCAGGCTATCTGAGTCCGCTTCTCATTTTATGTTCTATAAGAAAGTTGCTGAAACTCTCCAACTCCCTGTCAAGGAAGCTGTTGATGACCAGGAGGAGCCTGATTATGTAGAAATGATGGATATTCCAGAGTCTAGGAGACTGTCTATTCCCTTGCATAAATCTTTTAGGAAACAGACAGTAAAAATTCTAAAAACTCCTCACTCCATCCTCCCTGTTGATAAAAGGATGGACAAGAGGTATACTTTATCAGGCTCTGATACCGAGTTCTCTCTCTCAGCAGTGCAGCCATGTGAGGGTAGTGCAGGCTGCAGCTTTGACAAAGCAAATATTCCCTAGCCTCGCACCCTCCTGAAAAGGACTCTAGGAAGATGGATGCCATGGCAAAGAAACAATACATGGCAGCATCTTTAGGACTCAGACAGGCAAATTATATGGCTTATGCTGCTAGGTACCAGAAGTCCAGATGGGATACTGTGCTGGCCCTAGCGAAACAAGTCCCTGACCAGCTTGCCAGGGAGCTGGAGCAGGTGGCTGCGGATGGTATTGAGGCATCCAAGGTGCAATTTCATGCTGCAGTAGACTCTAATGATGTGTCATCAAGGGTCATGGCTACATCTGTGGCACTTCGCAGAATGGCTTGGCTCAGATGTACTACCCTGTCACAGGATACCCAGTCTAAGGCTATGGATTTTCCTGTTGTGGGTAATTCTCTGTTTGGGGAGCAGACAGAGAATTATATAAAGAAAATGGATGAATATAGGACCACCTATAGGAGTGCACAGGCCAAAGAAAGGCAAGCCGCTCCTCAAAGGCAGCATCTCAGGGGCAGGGGCAGGCCCTTTCATAGGCCTTTTTACCAAGCCCAGGCCTCCTCTTCTGCTTATGTCCAGAGGGGATTCTTCAGAGGGAGAGGCAGACGGGCTACAAGTAAGCCCACTTCTACCCCTCAGCCCAAAGCCCCTGCCAAGCAGGCTCCCTGATGGGGTGGCCAGGCCGACTCTCTCACCGGTGAGGGCAGGCTGACTTACTTTGTCCAGGACTGGAGGTCTTTAACAGCAGACAAGTGGGTCCTGGAAGTAGTAAGCCAGGGACTGGTTCTCAGCTTCAAAAGTTTCCAAAGATGAGAATCAGATCCTTTCCACCTGCAAATCCATCAGAGGCTCTTGCCCTAGAAACAGAAGTTTCTACCCTCCTGGCTCTCAGAGCTGTGGAGAGGGTTCCACCCCTACACCAGGGCAAAGGGTTGTACTCCAGGTACTTCCTTACCCAAAACAGACAGGAGAATGGCGGTCCATCCTAGATCTCAGATACTTAAACAAGCACCTTTTAAAACCAAAGTTCAAAATGGTGACTCGGGGAATTATTTTACCCTCTCTAAGGCCAGGGGATTGGCTAGCCTCCCTGGACCTCAAGGATGCCTACTTCCATGTTCTCATCAGACGCTCCCATCGAAAGTACCTCAGATTCAAACTGCCCTCAGGCCATTACCAGTTCAGAGCAATGCCCTTCGGCCTCACCTCGGCCCCGAGGGTATTCACAAAATGCCTGGCAGTAGCAGTTGCCCACTTAAGAAGGCAAAGGATTGCCATCTTTCCTTATCTGGATGACTGGCTCATAGTAGGCCAGTCTCCAGATCAGGTCAGACTACACCTTCAGGTAACTCAGCAACTGCTCACATCTCTAGGTTTCCTTCTCAATCTCCCAAAGTCAGTCCTAGAGCCTGTCCAGCTTCTCACCTTCATAGGTGCAGAACTGAACACAAGAGGCCAGAGCCTTCCTTCCTCTGGAAGAGCAAGGACCCTGATCTCCTGGCCTCTTCTTTCACCCTTCAGGTCTCTCGACCAGCAAGGCACTTTCTTCAGCTCCTAGGGCACATGGCTGCCTCTGCAGCAGTAGTGCAGGGAGCAAGGTTTCAGATGAGGGATGTCCAGTTCCATTTGAGAGCCTTTGGTCTCAAAAGAGGGACCCTCTAACCAAATTGATCCCAGTGACGGACTTGATCCAGGCCTTCAGTGGTGGCAGGACCACAGCAATCCGAACAGGGGTCCCTTTCACCCCCAGTCTCACTCCTTAGTCCTTACGACAGATGCATCCCTCTTGGGGTGGGAGCTCATGGGCGACCTCACTCACCCAGGGATTGTGGTCCCCAGGAATCTCTGCCCACATCAATCTGTTGGAACTCGGAGCTGTTTTCTAGCACTTCAAGTTTTTTCCACATCTGCCCAGAACAAAGTGGTTCAGGTCAGAACAGACAACACCACTACAATGTGGTACATCAACAAGCAAGGGGCACTCGGTCTACAGCCTTGTGAACCGAAGCGATGAAGTTGTGGTCTCTGGCTTATTCCTGAACACCTCCCTTACGGCAGTTCACCTACCAGGCAAGAACAATGTCCTGGCAGATGCTCTCAGCAGGATTTCCCAGGGCCATCACGAATGGGCCCTGGATCCCCTAGTACTGGAGGTAGTATTTGCCAGATGGGGCACCCCGCAGATAGATCTTTTTGCAGGCCCAGACAATTACCAACTTCCCCTTTTTTGTTGCAGGCCCCCAGTGTTGGGCTCAGTCCCTCTGGATGCCTTCCTTCTCAGTTGGGAAGGGAAGTTTCTCTATGCTTTCCCCCCTTCCCTCTACTGTTCAAGGTGCTAGTCAAAATCAGATCTCAACCCTGCAAGGTGAGCCTGATTGCCCCAGATTGGGCCAGGCAGCCCTGGTATTCTCTCCTTTTGTCCTTAGCAGTCCACCTTCCCCTGTGCCTTCCCAGGAATCACAACTTGTTATCCTGTGCCCAGGGGAGGGTTTGGTATCCGAACCTCAAATCTCTCAATCTCAAGGCTTGGCTCTTGAGGAGTTAGAGTTTGCTGACCTACACCTTTCCCAAGGTGTATTGGATATTTTGAAGACCTCTAGAAAGCCTTCCACCAGGGCCACTTATAATTCCAAATGGAAGAGGTTTTCCATATGGTGCTCTGGCAAGCACATTTCCCAGAATCTGCTGACTTGCCCACAATCTTAGATTATTTGGTGCACTTGAATTCTGCTGGGGCTTAGACCAGCTACCCTAAAAGTGCACCTGGCAGCCGTGGTCTGCTTTCCTATCAGCAGGTAAACCCTCTTCCTTTCAGCTCATCCTGTATTCACCAAGTTTTTCAAGGGGTTGCTGCACACCAATCCCTATTCAGGACCCTGCCCTGCTTGGGATCTTAATATTTGCATTGCCCAGCTTATGCAACCCCTTTTGAGCCATTGTCTTCCAGCAGAGCTTAAGTACTTGACTTGGAAAACTGTGTTTTTGTAGCCATCACTTCTGCCAGGCGATAAGTGAATTGCAAGCATTGTCAGTGGAGCCTGATTTTATCTCCTTTCACAGAGATAAGGTGGTCCTCAGGACTAACAGAAAGTTTTGCCTAAGGTGGTTTCAGACTTCCACCTTAATCAATCCATGTCTCTTCCTGTGTACTTCATTGACCATTCCTCCTCTGGCGAGAGGAGATTGCACAGTTTAGATGTCAAAAGAGCCCTTAGTTACTATATAGAACGTACCAAGGGTCACAGGTTTGACTCCCTCCAATTGTTCCTCACTTATGGTGAGGTTGGTAAAGGAAAACCTGCCACTAAAAGATCCATTGCCAGGTGGATTGTCTCTTGTATCCAATTTTGTTATGAAAAACTGGGTAAGGTTCCCCCTCAGGCCTGAGGGCTCACTCTACCAGAGGTACAACCATGTCTCTGGCTGCTGCCAGGGACATCCCTATCCTAGAGATATGTCAAGCAGCTACCTGGAAAACAGTTCACACTTTTACTAAGCATTACTCCCTGGACATCCAGGCTAGGAGTGATGCTCGATTTGGCACAGCTGTGCTTCAGAGCCTATTTCCTAAGTAGGTTCTGTCCCTCCTCCATGGAGGTACTGCTGTGTAATCTGCATATGTCATAATATAGCAAGACTTCATGTTGTTTGAAGAAAAAATTACTCACCTTAGTAATGTTGTTTCTTCTAATGGAGTCTTGCTATATTATGACCTCCCCAGCCTGCCCCTCTCAGAACCTTTACTTTTGGGATGTGGGTGGGCAGGGCAATGTTGGCATTTCATAGATGCCCACTTTATTTTCACCCTTCTTAGGGTGCTTAGGTGTCTATATATTTTTCTTCTTGAATCCCCTGACTTGAGTCTTTGTTTTGGGATCAAGAACAAAAATGTGTTTTTGTAGTTAAGTAGCCAGTGGGCTAGTGTAGGTTTACGGCTTCCACATAGAATCTTAGTGAGTTTTGCTCGTAAAGATCTGACAGTTTGAGTTTGAGCATCAATAGCCAGAGTGTTCAACCGAGTTCGCGCTCAAGGTTCCATGCCTTGCATGGAAAGTTAACTCTTTCACCTCCGGAGCAGTTCTAACCTGGGGTTATACTGCATATGTCATAATATAGCAAGACTCCATTAGAAGAAACAACATTACTAAGGTGAGTAATTTTTTCTTCTTGATCTCTCTTGCATTTGATACCGTAGACCATGGTGTGCTATTGGAGCACCTGCGGTTCATCTGTGGACTGTCTGATGCAGTCCTCAGATGGTTTCAATCATTCCTTGAGGGTAGGACTCAGAGGGTGGTGCCTGGGATTTTTTCCTTGGCATCACTCCCCCTATCCTGTGGGGTGCCGCAGGGTTCCATTTTAGCACCCATGTTGTTTGCGGTGTACATGCTGCCATTGAAAGCGATTATTAGGCAGTATGGTTTGAGTTTTCACTGCTATGCAGATGACACTCAGCTGTACATGTCCTTTGTGCCTGGCCAGGATGCTGCGGTTTCGGTTTTTAGTAACTGTCTCGCCAAAATCCAGGACTGGATGAACGTGAGCTAGTTGCGGTTAAACCCAGAAAAAATGAAGGTGTTGGTTGTGGACCCAGGTCGCCTGGAGGCGGGTTTGTTGGTGGGATCACCTTCAGGTCTATGGCTTGGGGGTGTTCCGCTAACTACCTCAGATCGGGTGCGGAACCTGGGCATTATGTTTGATGACTGTTTAACACTTAAATCTCAGGTGTCGGCAGTTGTCAAAACCTCCTTCTACCATCTGAGGAATATCACCCAGGTGAAGCAAATGGTTCCTTCCGACGATCTTCCAACTTTGGTCCACGCTTTCGTTACCTCCCACCTTGACTACTGCCACGCCCATTACCTTGGGTTACCGGGGGTTGACATCCGCCGCCTGCAGCTTGTGCAGAATGCGGCAGCCAGGCTATTGACTGGTTCGTCTAGAACCAGTCACATAACGCCTGTGCTCCGCGGACTGCACTGGCTGCCAGTACAGTGGCGGATCACCTTCAAGGTAAGTTTGCTGACCTATAAGGCCCTACACGACCAGGGACCTGGTTACCTGCAAGATCTCGTTCATCCCTACTGTCCCTCCCACTCGCTCCGATCCACTGACAAGGGATTGCTAGAGATTCCCATGGGTTCATTTAAAGACATCTGGGGCCAGGTCTTTTAGTTTTATGGTCCCAACCCTGTGGAATTCTCTACTCATCAGGTGTGAGATTGCCCAACCATCCAAAGTTTTAAAGTAGCTTTGAAGACATTTCTTTTTAGCCTTACGTATATTGATGTTTAATGCCGCTGTCATGAGTTTTAAACTGTTCTATTTAAGCTTTAATTAATTGTTTTATTTATTGATTTATTTTAATGAATTTGTACAAGCGCTTTGGTTTTGGAAAGGCGCTTTTTTATAAATAAAGTTTTGATTTGATTTTTATTTTATTTTCTCTAATTCACTCCCATTTAAACTCCTTATCCATGCTACTAGATCACCCATGTAAATGGGCTTCATACCCAGTTGGCCCTACCTGTTACTAAAGAATAATAATTTAACAAAAAAAACAAAAAAATTAAAAAGAGCATAGAAGAATTTGTAACCTTTATACAGAAATGCCATAAGTGCCTGTATTGGGATACAAACCTAGGGCTGTGGGTTCTCACCTGGTTACCAAAGAGCAAATAAAATTAAAAAAAATGGCCAAAAAAAAATTAATTGCTTGATAGTACACCCAGCCACACTATAAGTGTCCGTAGTGTGATTCAAACCTAGGCACCTAGATTTTCACCTTTGTGTAGCAAGCATTAGTCAAAACATTTAGTGTTGAGGCTGGCCCACTGGCGCAGCGGTAGAGTTACAGCTTGCAACACCGGTGATCAAGGTTCAGAAATGAGCCTCAGTCACTGGAGGAACAGCAGGGGGGAGAAGAACTGAGCACCCTAAGAGCTGCTCTCCTCCTCCGGGAAGGGAGAGTTGCCGCACATGCTGTACTACTGCCATCTGGTGACCATGGATGGCAGTGCAGTTAGGGGTGCCATAGAAGGAAGGGGAGGATGTCGGCTGGAGTCCAGAGCAGCAGCATGTCTCAGCATGCACTAGTCTCCTTGGGCTCCTGTGCCTGCCAATGTCCTTGGGAGAGAGTGCAACAGGGTAAAAGATAAAATAATCCCCAGTGCGTTAGGGCCTCTGGACTGTTGGTGCCCCCCCCCCGACTTCTGGGCAACCACCACGGGCATGCCGTAGCGTTGGAACAGTCCCTTGAGATGGGTCCCACCGCGGGGCCCGGAGGGTTGACAGTCCACGGCTGAGGGCTGGGGCAGCTCAGGGTGCCGGAGTGGAGATAAAAAGAACATTTAGTGCTTTTAACTGCACTATCCCAAAGTGCAGTACAATCCAGGAGAGGGAGGGAGAGAGAGATATATCTACCACTAAGGCATACCTTTCATTTTGTATACTCCTTCCCAGTGCTCCAGGGTCACCCCTGTAAAACTGGTTTGTGTGATGGGCCTTACCTGATTACCAAAGAATAATAATAAAAAAAAAAATAACATACAAAATAAGTTAAAAGTGACACTGCAGGTGTCCAGCGTGGGACACAAACCTAGAGGCCTAGTTACTCACCTGGTTGCCAAAGAATAGATAAAATAAAAAAAAAAGCAGAAAAAAATGTGTCGGCTAGTATACAACAGTTACGCCCTACTACACTGTGAGTAAGTGTCTGCAATGAGACTCAAACCTAAGCCTCTAGGTTCTCACCTGTGTGCTTCAAACGCTGGTAGAACATTTAGTGCCCTTTAACTGCACAACTCCAAAGCAATTACAATCCAGGAGAGGAGAGGCAGAGAATATTTCTGGCACAGAGATAATACTGCTTGCTAATTATGTCACGGAAACACACAGCAGAGGAGATTGTAAAAGATATCATCAGCTCTGAGTCAGAGTTGGCTGATTTTATGGATCCAAGGTCTGGGAGTGAGTACTGCCAAGCAATACCCCCTCTGATAGCACAATATCAAGTGAGGCTGAGGAGGATGGTCCAGTGCAGTACAGCCTTTAGGCCAAGTCTAAGTCCCCATATGGATGTAATGCACATGTGTGCCCAGCGCTGAGAGTGCCAGTCCAAGCCTAACAAGAACAAGCAGAAACACAGGCATCGGCATGATTCATAGCACAAGCAAGCATTCAAACATAACGAGCATTTGTCAATGCTGAATGTTCACCACTTGTACTGCTGTTGTACCGGGTCTTGCTTGTACACATTTTTACTATATATTTACCCAGGATAGAGCAGATAAGATGCAATATCTACTTTTAAGTGGGCACCCACTTTTCGACCCCAAATGTCCAAAGTCTCCTTATGACCTGACGTTATGATCAACACAGGTGGAATGTTTAAAATCCCATCCAGAAGGTGATTTTGCTGGGCGACTGTGGAAACGAGTTTCGGAGGGGATTTGAAAAATGACACCTGCCATGTTCAGGAGGTGGGGCAACACAAGGGATATGCTGAACATTAGGGGGCAAAATCTGCAAAAAATAAAGATATGAGTAAATGATGGAACAATTTGTTTCCTTATACCATAGTTGTTTTTTCACATTTTTACCCGTAAATTTTCAATGTAATCGTGTTATGACCACTCCTTCTGAGCATGTCATTTATCAAACAATGGCTAAACTGTAATTTTGCACCACAAGTATTAAAACACATTTTTGGTGGGTTTGAGAAATGACAGCAGTCACATTCATGAGGTGGTGTGAAAATGGTTGTTAAACGTTGGGGTCAAAATATTGAAAATTACCACACTTATGAGCTGCACTGAAAAAATGCAACGTAGACTCAGAACTTTGTTGTTTTCTCATATTTTACCCCAAATTTTCAACAAAGTCTTCTTATGACCCCACATAGCCTTCTTAGGAGCCCACCTCATGAAAAGGGGCAGAGAATATTTTCAAATCCTGCCCAAAAGGTGATTTTGCACAACAGCAAAAACACATTTTGGCCAGGATTTGAATTCATATTCACGAGGTGCTGTGAAGAAAGGCTATGTTGAAAATTTGGGGTCAAAATGTTGAAGATTTCCAAAGTTATGAGCCTGTATTCATAAATTTCAATTCAGGATCATAACTTTGTTGTTTTTTAATATTTTTACCCCAAATTTTCAACACAGCCTTCTTATGATCCCACCTCATGAACAAGGGCAGAGAACATTTTTAACTCCTACCTGAGAGGTGATTTCACACAGCAACTGCGAAATCACCTTTCGGGCGTGAAAACAGATTTTGGCCAGGATTTGAAAAATGACAGCTGTCATATTCATGAGGTGCTATTTTGAAAATTTGGAATCAAAATATTGAAAATTATCAAAGTTATGAGCCTGCATTCGCAAATTTCAATGTAGGCTCATAACTTTGTTTTTTAATATTTGTTCATCAGATTTTCAACATAGCCTTTTTATGATCCCCACCTCATGAACAAGGAGGAAAAAATGTTCAACTCCTGCCCGAAAGGTGATTTTGCATAGTGACTGCTAAATCACCTTTTGGGATCAAATTCCTAATTTCACTGCCGTTGTTCATGAGGAAGAGGTCCCAAAAAGGCATGTTGAAAATTTGGGGTAAAATACTCAAGTTATGCCACTAAATTCAAAACCCCATTGAAATACACTGAACTGCATATCTGATTTCCTCAGTTCGTGGTCCGGCTTTGAAGAGTGAAAACATGTCTGTGATTCAAAGAGGATTATGGCATGGGTAAGTAAGGGCTTTGGGGGGTTGCTTAGTGGAAGGTCGGGTTGGAGGAGAGGGCTAATGGCACAACAGACATCGATGGATGAATGGTTTTCTTTTCTACAGGATTTAAAAAAAAAAAAAGGGACGGTTTTCTTTATTTCAAGTGGCGACACTAGGAGATTGGCCACCCCCAGTGTCTGTGTTCTGTTTGTGAGTGAGGGGGTGGGTGCCGAGTTGGAGGGTCGGGGACAGTTACGGGGCTGCCAGCAACAGATATCAATGGATGGTATACAGATAGATAGATAGATTCATTGCAAAAAAAAAAAACTATGTTAATCCATCAGTTAGGGTTGACATTAAAGTGTCAAAAGCTGTGAAAACTGATGTTAGGGTTTCCAACCCTAACTCTCCACCGTCACTCCCCAAGCATCAAAAGGACAAGACGACACAAGCAACCACAGACAGCCATCATCAGGTAAGACAAACAATATACAGCTGTTTCCAGATGACACAAATGCAGTAGCACTGATGTGCAACCTTTGTGGATTTGTATCTATGGCATGCAAGCTGCAAAATATGCACACTCACTTGTCACTACCTCTGTAACTACCACCTGTGCGGCCCAGAGTCGTGCCTGAAAATGGTCCTCTGGATCAGTGCACACCAGTTACCAAAGACTTACATAAAAAGAAACTACATTTCTGTTCCTGTTTTTTCTGTTTGTTTCATTCTGGTGTTCATGAACTAAGGAGAATGCTCCATGTCTGACGGTCTCGCGTTGAAGCACTCCAATAATTCCGTGGCTGGTTTCGCACTGTGTTCAGTTACGCCATTATTCTCTCGAGGCAAGTCCTGCATCCAAGAGTATTTGAACAGCAGTACTCTAATGCAGAGGTTATTTATTTATTTACTGAAGAATTTAACCAGAAAACACAGTGAACAACAAGTTGCTCATCTCACGGTGCGTCCTGGGGTGGAGGAAGAAGGAACATAGGCAATACAGTACAGATAAATCAAATGTACATTTTCAATTACAGTTTGGTATGGCAATACATAGCAAACCAATGCAGATAAAGGAATGCACACATACAAAAGTGGTTGGATAAGACATATACAAAGGTAGAATCGAATCAAATACATTTACAAGGTTATACATATAGTGCAACAAAGCAAAATAACCTTGAAGTGCAATAAACATTGGGAAATCCAGCAGAATCTTTATTGACAAGTGCAGTTTGAGGAGTAAAAGTTTTGTAGGGCCTGGGAGATGGAAGAGGAGGATGAAGAGTGTCGGGTGACCATAGGTAGTGAGTTCCAGAGTATAGGGAAGTGATAAGAGAAATCACCCTGTCTGCTTGTAGTAGTACATCGTGGAATAACCAGAGTGTGAGAGTCAGTGGATCTGACAGAATGGAGTAAGGGAGGTGGAATGGAAAGAGAGGAAGATAGGTAAGATGGGAGAGAACCAAAACCAGAATTTAGAGATAAATTTCACGCAGTGCAAGAGTCGTCTGCACTCCAGGGAGGGGAAAGCAAGGGAGTGGTACAGAGAGCAGTGGTGGGTGGGGGGAAGAGTCAAGAGCAAAGCGATAAAAGGTATTGAAAAAGGGAATCCGATTTGGCTAGGGAAGACTTAAGAGCAGCACAATAGACTATGTCGAATAGTCGAAAACAGAGAGAATCATTTTCTGAACAAGATCGCGCTTAGCCGACAAGAGGTAAGCAACTGCAGTTCCTGTAGAGGGCAATTAAGCCAGTACAGTTTCTTCAGGATGGCGTTGACAAGTTCAAAAAGCTTAGGTGTCGGTCAAGCCAAACACCTAAATATTTAAAAGAGGTGGTATCCTCAAGTGTGGTCCCATCCAGGGTGTGGAAGGTGGATGGGGAGGGAAGCCAAGAGAGTTTCTGCCTCGTGCCAAAGGTCAAGGAGACTGTTTTCTTGGTATTCAGGAAAAGCTGATGTGACTTAAACCAGTGCTAAACATTATTAAAGTCGAGCTGGAGGCTGGCGGATACAGCAGAGGGAGAGTGGCCAGAGGTGAACAAGACCATGTCGTCAGCATACATATGGATAGAGGAGGAGGAACATACAGATGGAAGGTCATTAAGGAAAATAGAGAATAAAAGTGGACCAAGTACAGAGCCTTGAGGCACACCAGCTGAGATGGGCAATAGCGTGGGACGTGGAATCAGCCATTTTAACTGACTGAGTTCTTCCTACCAGGTAGGCTTTAAACCAGTTACAGGCCAACTAGGATGTGCCAGCAGAGGGGAGGGTCTCAAGAAGGAGGGTGTGGGAAACATTGTCAAATGCCTTGGCAAGGTCAACAAAGATGGCAGATGTGATATAACCCCTATCCACGGCAGAATGGATAGAGTCAGTAAGCCTAAGTAGGGAGGAGGTGGTGGTGGAACGGTTCTTCCGAAATCCAGATGGGAATGGAGTGAAAAAAGAGAAGTCATCCAGGAAAGAGGATAGCTGAGAGAGAACCAGGTGTTTCTGAAGTTTAACCAGGGTAGGTAGAAGTGAGATGGTGTGATAGTTCCCTGGAGTAGTGGGGTCACCACCTTTAGGTAGAGGAAGAACAGCAAGCTTCCAGGCTTCAGGGATAGTTGCACTGAGGAAAGATAAGTTGAGTAAACAGTTAGGGGATGGAATTAGGAGGGGTAGATAGGTAGAGTAGCTTGGGGTCCAGGCCGTCAGGCGAGTTGCCTTTGTATGCTTTAGAGAGAGAGGTACATGTAGGGTGTCATGAGGAGAGACGGGAGTAAAGGAGAGAAACCAAGTCTGGCAGTTGCGGGGGTAGGGTAGGGATAGCCAGGGATATACAGGGCGAGGATAGGGAGGTTAGCAGAGCTGAGGCACACATTGAAAAATAGGAATTAAATTCTGCCACTACAGCAGGGTGTTCGACTATGAGCTGGTTGTTCATTTTGATGACAGGAGGTGGTGGTGTACTTTGGGGGGAGAAGAGGGAGTGGATAACCTTCCAGAACTTAGTGGGATTATTTATATTTGAGTTGAAAGTGGACTTGAAATATTCTGCTTTGGCAAGCCATATAGCCTTAGTACAGGAGTTTGAGTGAATGGTAGATAGACAGAGCTCAAGGAAGTTTGGTGGTTTGTGGGTCTTCCAGGCTTGGTCTCGAGCACACCGGCAGATCAGTAGCTCAGGGTAATCCAGGGAAGTGAGAACCCTGTACTCTCACTTGCCTTAATGGAGCATGTTTGTTCCAAATACCGAGGAGGGAGTCTTTGAAATATGCTAAAGCATGATCTATGGACTGGGCAGAATGCTACTGGAACCCAGTTAACATGAGAGGTTGTGGTGGAACTGAGCAAGGTCCAGGCAGCTGTAGGAGCAGATAGTAAGGAGTATGTAGGGGGGCCTTAGGTTTATGGACTTTTCTAACTAGGTATATCATGTGATGATCACCGAGTGTGTCTGGTAATAAGCCTGACTGGACAGTCCTGTGGGGGTGGGAGGTGAGGGCCCAGTCTAAGAGAGTGTGGTTTAGAGTTTTGTGATTTAAACGGGTGGGTTCAGTAATTCATTGGGACAAGTAATGAGGGCAGTAATGTCAGCACGTGGTTTACCTAGGGAGGGCGACAACCAGTTCAGGCTGAGGTCGCCTAACAAATAAAGCTCGCCAGAAGCAGAGAGGGAACTTATTGTGGTAACTAGGTCAGTTGCTGTGGAGTGGTGTAAACCTGGCCGGCAATAAACACTGGCACAGAAAAGGGGAGGGGATAGTTGAAGGACCAGTGCTTCATAGGCACCTAGGACTGAAGTGGACAGGACCGTTGATATTTGGAGTCGGGAGGAGGGTTAAAGAGCTATACCCCTCCCTGCACTAACCGATCTTGTTGGGTAATAAGAGTACCCAAGAATTGTTAAGATGCGCCAGAGACTTTGTTTGTTAGCCAGGTCTCTGATAAAATAAGGATGTCAGGAGTGAGGGAACCAACATGAGGGAGTAGGAGGTTGAATTTGGGATTTAGGAATTTAGGTTTGTATACCTGCATGACAAGTGGGCAGCCTCAGACAGCTTAAGCATTACAGTATACTGCCTAAGTAATTGGTTGCAGAGTATACCAGTGCTTATCTTCGGAGTGAACGACGCGTTTTGGATGTAAGTATAGAGTGGGGGCACCTGGGGGACACAGAGTCAGATACTCTTTATACAACTGGACAGGACACAGTGGGTTTCCGCTATCAGAAAACCCTCCTAGACTGTTAATTAGGCTCCTGTGGTTTGGCGTGGTTTCTGTGTGTGAGGGTTAAACATGAGAGATAGATATTCTATCCCACTGGCTGGTATTGCTGAGAAAGGAGTCCTGCTTCAATTCCCTCACTCCCTCTCTTCCATGCCGAGCTAGGCTAAGTTGCAGCTAAAACCATACATGCCTCACCAGTCCAGCAGGTGTGTTCAAGTTTAGAGCTTCGGAGGATCTTAATTTTAGGAGATCGGATTGGCTGATAGGTGGGTGGTGGGATGCACAATCCTGTCCTTTTCTGAGCTGTTTAAGGATCGATACAAAAACATTGTTTGCAGGCTTGAACACTGCATCCGTCGTTATGTTTACTTGTCTGTTATTCTGTATGTTGTTCAGGTGATTGTTGCTATACGCCCATAGACATATTAAAGAGCTGTGTATTTTTTTTTTTCCAATTGTTTAACCAGGTGAGACATACTAAGCTGAAAGCTTGTTTACAGGTGCAACCTGGGAGCACAGGGAAGTTAAGTGACTTGCTCACGTCACACAGTATGTAAGTGGGGGCTGCGGGATTCAAACCCAGGTCTCCAGATTTGCAGCTCAGAGCCTTAAACCACTGCGCTTATACTGCCTCGAATGTATGCTCTCCCTCCGTTGTTTTACACTTATATAAAACTCTCTCAGGAGACAGCAGAGCTCAGAAATTGGGATAGTGCTGAAATTAATGCTGATATTTCTGCTGGTGAGCCAGTTACTCAAAACATTCATGGCCCAGATAGTACTTTTCTGGATATTAACCTTGTCTTTCGCCTTTTCCAAGGCATCAATATCTGTGGCAGAGAGATTAACATGGCGGTTGTTGTTTTTTATTGGGGACGTCATTCTTTTTCTGCACGTTATCTGTATAGCTGTGTCTGTGTGTGCCTTTTGCTGTAAATTTGCCATTTTGGAGTATTACTGCTGTGTCACATGCATTAGGCGCCTGCAGATTGCTGTTTGGCTGCTGTCTATATTAGGAGACTGCACATTGTTCTCATCTGTCTGGGATACTTTGAGGCACTGTACTGATAGCTCCCTTCTACATACTGGCTCTTATCACTGGCTAATGGTGCAGAATAATGATTGGTCTGTGGCCGGAGATCTGTATGGGAGACATTTGGAGACTGGAGATATTGATAGGTCCCTTGCAGATCCTGTCTCTCACTGTTGCCTAAAGTGCTGCCTAATGGAGCAGAATGGTAACTTTTATGGAATACATGCTTGTTTGTTATGCTGGTGACTGCTTTGAATAACTCACTTGTGGTCTTGCCTTTTTTTTTTCTCCATCCTCCGTGCTCGCTGTTCCCCCACTCCTTCGGGCTCCACAGGCTCCCTCCAGCCCCACTGTCCTTACCCAGCCCTCCTCTGGTCCCCATATGGCAGCTGATCCCCAGGATATCCCAGCGTACCCCTTTGCCAGGCGGGTCCCCCTCCTCCGAGGGGGAAGGCACCGGGGGAGAGAGGATGACCAGGCACTAACTACTAGGGCCCGGGATGCTGCTGAGGAGCAGGAGGCCCTAGGAAGACCTGGAGCCACTTAGGGAACGGAGAACCGTCATCCGGCAGCCAGCGAGCAATTTTTTCCTTTTTCTGTTGGGGGCAGAGTAGTGACGTCACGGCATACACCTATGTCTGCTCCTCCCCCAGTTGGCATTTGGGCCATGTGTCCTGTGATACTCCCAGCCTCCGCTAGGAGCTAACAGGTCCCGGACCAGTCCCCTACTCTCCCCCCCCCCTCGGAGAAGGAGAGCTGTCCATAGGGCAGCTCAATCCTTCTCCCATCAGTCAGCCCAGCGACCCGTGCTCGCTCCCAAACCCAGGTCGCTAGGCCGCAAGCGGAAATCCAACCGCTGCAATTGGTGGGCCGGCTATTGTGGTCTTGCTTTGACAGCTCTGCCTACTATCACATTTCTGATGTTGATCGCGATCAGCTTGCGGTTTGTTAATTTCAGCTTGCAAGTGCAACCGTGCGGCTGTAGGTTTTGTAACAGAGCTTCTCTATTAGGAATTTCTTCTCCAGCCACTGTCGCATGCTGAGATGGCCAAAGATTTTAAAAGCATGCCATCTCCGGTGGTGAGTTGTGCAATTCAAGTGGTGATCGCTGGGATGGGTGGGTGGGTGGGAAAGAATGTGTTACTCCGTCATTGGTCTGCAGCCCTCGTGAAGCTGTCTATGTCTAGATAGGAAGATAGAAACACAAGTGCCAATGAGAGAAAGAAGTCACAGCCAGAGATGAGTAGGAATTCAGCACAAAACCTACTCGCTCTGTGCATGTAAGCTGGATTACTGCATCCCCACCTGATGTGTGATAGCCAATCAATAGATTAGTTAGCTAAGACCCATGTTATAATGGCAAATATAAAGTGTAAACCATAGCCTTAAATGGGAAAGGGAATTCAATAATGCATTGTAACTCGCTTTTATCCAAAACAACATCAACAGAAAAACATTTTCTATCAAACTGTGTGTCACTTATTCTTTTTAGCTTCTATTTTGTCTAATCATGACAATGTGTACTGTTATGAGAACCAGCACTACAAACCTGCAGGAGGGGAGACTAAACAAAAGTAGTGAAGTTTGATTGCCTTTGCGATCGCGCATTCCATCAGTTGTTGTACAAAGCTGAATCACAGAAAAAGTGAAATCAACTCAATCGTTTAGTTATTAGTGTAAACATAACTCATCCCAGTAAATGTTTCAGTGCTCCTGTGTATTTGATGGTGTTAACTGAGAAACAAAATTCAAAACTTACAGAATTTAACATCTGAGCTGTGATATTTGTGTGAGTTTCAGGATAATATCAAGCTTGTTACACTTCACAACTACTGCCTTCATACTGCGGATGGGTATTTTTTCAGTGCCTTTAGTAGTAAATGTTATGTTACTATGTCTGACAGATGCACTCCGTATTATCTGGAGTATGATGAATATAGTATTTAATTCAGACACTATGTTTTGTATGTAATCTGAATAAGATTTCAGTACAAAGGCTTGCCATGCTTATATTGAGAGTTTATTTTTAGCATGGTGTTTGCAATAATATACAACTCTCAAACCCACTAAACTATACCCTTGATATAAGCACAACAAACACATACAAAACACAGTGGACTCGATTCTCAAAGAGGGCTTTGATCGGCACAAGCTGCAGCAAACAGCAGCTTGGCCAAAAGCGCAGTGCGCCAGGGACCCTGCAACAGATTCTGGTACTGGAGGGGTCCTGGCACTTAAGTCCCCACACCTGCGGCAACCTCTCCCATGTGACAAACACACGACACACGGGAGGGGTTTGGTGCAGTCTCCCTGCTGTTGAGTCAAGTGATCCCCCATCCCAGATGTCATTATTATGTAAAAAAGAATCCTACCTAGTGGTCCCCGATCCTGCCATATATTAATACATCTACAGTATAGTCCCCACATCCCTAGTGGTCTAGGGGCCCCACTCCCCGATCTTGCCATTTATTAAATATAACTACAGCATATTCCCCACATCCTTAGTGGTCTAGCGGCCCCCTCCCCCCAACCCGGAAGCCGCCCGGTAATGTAAATAATAATAAATACCACACATTCCTGGTGGTCTAGTGGCTCCCCGCCCCAACCCGTCAGGTAGTGCCACCACCACACCAAGCTTACACCCGCGGCAACTGGCACAGCCCTCCTCTCACTACCACAACTGGCTGCCGACTGACCTGTCAGTAGGGCATACTATATAATACCATACATGCTAACTGAAGAACAGCCTTATTCAATGCGGGCATATGGTATTACACGATACGCCTCACTGACGAAGATCATCATCTAATGGTGGCAAGAAGAGGAAGCTGTGCGGTCGCTCTCGGGAGTCAGGCTGCAGAGGTGGTGGTAGTGTACAACTGATGAAGTGAAGTGGCTGGAAAGTAATTGAACCACCAGAATGACTGAAACCATTAATTCCACACAGTACCGGGTGGCCTAATCAACTGAAACCACAGGAGATGTGGGTATTTATTACAGTACCGGTGGCTTCACAGGTTTGGGGAGGGGCCACTAGAACAATAGGGACATGGGGAATAGTCTGTAGTTATATTTAATAAATGGCAAGATGGGGGGGGGCCACTAGACCATTAGGGATGTTGGGAATATACTGTAGATATATGTAATAAATGGCAAGATCACGGGATCGAGGAGGGGGCCACCAGACCACTAGGGATGTGGGGAATATACTGTAGATATATTTAATAACTGGCAAGATCGGGAGGAGGGCCACTAGTCCTCCAGGTAGTACTATATATTAACGTAATGGTGACATCGGGGATCGAGGTGTAAGGTGACATATACGAGGGGAATCATGGGCTGCCGCTCATTGGCACACTGTGCTAAACTCACCCTGAGAGATATTTCTAAGCATCCTTAGACCAGTCAAGGGTACTTGAAGTCCCTCTCTAGAGCCAGCCCGTTGGCACTGCGGTTGGATTTCTGCTTGCGATGCTGACGACCCAGGTTCAGGAACAGACCCAAGAGTCAGAGGGCTGGCCGGGAGAGAAGGATCGAGCATCCTAGGGACTGCTCTCCTTCTCCGGGGGGGAGGGACGGTAAGAGTGTCCAGCACATCACGGACTCCTAGTGGAGGCCGGGGGTATCATCACAATTAGTGCCAGTATGTTCAAGGGGCGTGGCACACGCTGGGCAACATTGCACATCCCCGCCCCCAAGGGATCCAGCATTGCAAAAAAGCCAGCCCTCTCGGCATGATGACTTGCCCGCTCCACCGCTCTCTGCCTCAGATATCCACCGGGGACCCAGGTAAGCTGGGGCTTCACTCACATGTCCGTTGGGAGGGGGAGCCTCCCCACAGCCCCACTCAAGGGGGCAAGCCTGGGCATGGTGGTGGCCGGCGGAGGGTCCGAGCTCAAGGGGGAGCCGGAACCAAAAATAATAAATAAAAAAAAGAAAAAAAAGAAATTCTCCCTTTGGGTGAGTTTGAAGAATCTGGCATTTGGGGATGTGGCAGCGTACATCTGCCATATGCACCCTTGCTCATGCTGCAGCCCATTTTGGGGCACAAGGGCGGTGCAAGTACCGTTTGGAGCAGCCAGTTTGTGATGGACGCAGGCTGCCTTTGAGAATGGCTCCCGGCAAATTGTTTAGCGCATGAGGCACTTTGTGCCTTTCACTGTGATGCAAGCCCCTTGTGCTGCGCCGGGAGCTTTGAGAATCAAGCCCAGTCTCTGAATCAAATATTAGATTAATCACACACAAGATAATATGGAGTGCATCCGTCAGACATAGTAACGTAACATTTACTACTGAAAACACTGAAAAACCACTCATCTACAATATGAAGGAAGTATCTGTGAAGTGTAACATCATTCCATAGCAGAATAATAAATTCAACTAACCAGTCAGATATAAATATAAATTTAAAACTTTTCGATCGACTGATTAATAAACACCGTTTACTTGCTCTAGTGGCAAAAAGCTTCATAAAACTGACCACAAGCACTGATTCAAACCACAACTTACAAAAGAGATTTTTCCTTTCAAATCAGCTGTATCATCAAAAACACTCACTTACGCTAAGTAAACTAATGTTGCAAAGGCAGAACAATGAGCGCATAGTGAATGCTGCATGAGTTTCACATAGGGTCAGAGCCAGGACTACAGTGGCAGTGGGAGAGGGCGCGGCGGTACTGAGGCTCGGGGGCAGGCGGCTCACCAGGGAATGGAGAAGGGAATCTGCTGGCATGGTGGTGCTGCTGGGCTTTGAAAGCCCATGTAATTTAATACAAGGGTGGGGAAAAGAGAGGGGGAGTACCAGCCTAAACTGGGGAGGCACATGCCCCCATTTTTCAGGCTAAGGACGCCCCTGGGCTATGACAGTTCGAACTGTCATGGGCCTCTACTGTTTGAAGTCTTTACAGTTCGAACAGTAAAGTTCAAACTGTAAAGAACTTCAAACAGTTATTTTCCGATCGAACGGTTTTCATTTACCTGCCTGTCTTGCAGCTATCAAAAACATTGTTATAATTCAAAAATGGTAAAACATTTTTCACCAAACCATCAAAAGACACCACTTGGCACAGACCCCCATCATCTCTGAAAATGTCAGAGAAGACAAAATTACTCACCTTAGTAATGTTGTTTCTTCTAATGGAGTCTTGCTGTATTCTGACATATGCAGTGATATCCAACCTTTGAACTGCCCTAGAGAGAAAAATTAACTTTCCATGCAAGGCATGGGCAGCTGAGCTCAACTCGGTTGAGACTCTGTCTGTTGTTGTTTGAACCCAAACCAGCCAGATCTTTATGAGCTATACTCACTGGGCGTCCTGTGTGGAAACTGTAAACTCACACTAGCCAACTGGCAACTGAATTTAATAAAAAGGTTTTTTGGTTCCAAGGCAAAGACTCAAGTCAGGAAACCCAAAAAACAAAACACAACACACACACAAAAATAAGAGGGTGAGAAAAAAAGGGGGCAAACTCTAGGAACACTGTTCCTGCCCACCCACATCCCAAAACCCAGGTTCTGAGAGGGAGGCGGGGAAGTCAGATACAACAAGACTCCCATTAGAAGAAACAACATTACTAAGGTGAGTAATTTTTCTTTCAACCAACATGAAGTCTCGCTTGTATTCTGACATATGCAGACTACCAAGCAGTACCTCCATGGAGGAGAGACAGAATCTACTTTGGAAACAGGCTCTGAAGCACTGCTGTGCCAAACCGAGCATCACTCCTAACTTGGATATCCAGAGAGTAATGCTTGGTGAAAGTATGTACTGTTTTCCAGGTGGCTGCTTGACAAATCTTCAAGATAGGAATATCCCTGGCAGCAGCCAGGGAAGCAGCTGTACCTCTAGTAGAGTGAGCCCTCAGGCCTGAGGGTGGGATCCTACCTAATTTTTCATAGCAGAATTGTATACAAGAGACAATCCACCTGGCAATAGATCTCTTAGTGGCAGGTTTTCCCTTGCCTACCTCACCATAAGTGAGGAACAATTGGAGGGAGTCAAACCTGTGACCCTTAGTGTGCTCTATGTAGTAGCTAAGGGCCCTTTTCACATCCAGGCTGTGCAGCCTCCTCTCCCCAGAGGAGGAATGGTCAGTGAAGAAAACAGGAAGAGACATAGACTGATTAAGGTGGAAATCTGAAACCACCTTAGGCAAAAACTTCCTATTAGTCCTGAGGACCACCTTATCTCTATGGAAAGAGATAAAATCAGGCTCCACTGACAAGGCCTGTAACTCACTTATGCATCTGGCAGAAGTAATGGCTACCAAGAACACAATTTTCCAAGTCAAGTACTTAAGCTCTGCTGAGGACAAAGGCTCAAAAGGGCGTTGCATAAGCTGAGCAATGCAAACATTAAGGTCCCAAGCAGGGGCAGGGTCCCTGAAGGGAGGATTAGTATGCAGCAATCCCTTGAAAAATGTACAGAATACAGGATGAGCTGAAAGGGAAGAGTGCTTGCCTGCTGACAAGAAGGCAGAGACAGCTGCCAGATGCACTCTAAGTGTAGCTGGTCTGAGTCCAAGCTATTGAGATGAACCATATAGTCCAGGACTGTAGGCAACCCAGCAGACTCTGGAGAAATATGCTTCCCAGAGCACCAAATAGTAAACCTTTTCCATTTGGAGTTGTGAGTCTTTCTGGTGGAAGGCTTTCGAGAAGCCTTTAGAATATACAGAACACCTTGAGAGAGATGCAAATCAGCAAACTCTAACTCTTCAAGAGCCAGGCCTTGAGATTGAGAGATTTGAGATTCGGATACCAAACCCTCCCCTGAGAACATGTTAACAGGTTGTAATTCCTGGGAAGAGACAGGGAAGGTGGACTACTAAGGACAGCAAGAGAGGGTACCAGGGCTGTCTGGCCCAGTCTGGAGCAATCAGAATCACTTTGCAGGGTTGAGACCTGATTTTGACTAGTACCTTGAACAGGAGAGGGAAGGGTGGGAAGCATACAGGAACTTCCCTTCCCAATTCAGAACTAGAGCATCCAGGGGGACTGAGCCCAACACTGGGGGTCTGCAGCAAAAAAGAGGAAGTTGGTGATTGTCCAGGGCTGCAAAAAGATCTATCTGTGGAGTGCCCCATCTGGAGAAGATCACCTTCAAAATCAGGGGATCTAGGGACCATTCGTGATGGCCCTGAGATATCCTGCTGAGAGCATCTGCCAGGACATTGTCCTTCCCTGGGAGGTGCACTGCTATCAGAGAAGTATTCAGGGAATAGGCCAGAGACCACAACTTCATTGCTTCCGTGCACAAGGCCGTAGACCGAGTGCCCCCTTGCTTGTTGATGTACCACATTGTGGTGGTATTGTCTGTCCTGATCTGAACTACTTTGTTCTGACCAGACTTGGAAAAAACTTGAAGTGCTAGAAACACTGCTCTGAGTTCTAAGAGACTGATGTGAAGCAGAGATTCTTGAGGTGACCACAACCCTTGGGTGGTCAGATCCCCCAAGTGGGCTCCCCAGCCCAAGAGGGAGGCATCTGTGGTAAGGATAAGAGAATGAGATTGAGTGACAAAGGGGACCCCTTGCCTTAGGTTGTCCTGATCCTGCCACCATTGCAAAGCCTGGATTAGGGTTGAGTCACTAGGATTAGCTTGGTCAGAGAATCCTTTCTCTGGGACCAGAAGGCTCTTAAGTGGGACTGAATGTCCCTCATCTGAAATCTTGCCCCTTGGACCACTGCTGTAGAGGCAGCCATGTGGCCCAGGAGCTGCAGAAAATGCCTTGCTGGTCGAGACACCTGAAGGGTGAATGAAGAGGCCAGTGTAACAAGGGTCCTTGCCCTGTCCAGGGGAAGGAAGGCTCTTGCCCTTATTGTATCCAGCTCCGCCCCTATGAAGGTGAGGAGCTGCACTGGCTCTAGAACTGACTTTGAAAGATTCAGGAGGAATCCTAGAAGTGAGCAGTTGCTGGAGTTATCTGTAGGTGTGATTTGACTTGGTCTGGAGACTGACCCACTATGAAGCCATCGTCCAGGTATGGAAAGATGGAGATCTTTTTCTACTCCTTGGAAAGCAACCACTACTGCCAGGCATTTTGTGAACACACCCTTGGAGCTGATGTTAGGCCAGGGCATTGCTCTGAATTGATAGTAGCCTAAAGCAAACCTTTCGAACCTGAGGTAACTTTCTGTGGAGCATCTAATGAGAATGTGGAAATAGGCATCCTTGAGGTCCAGGGAGACTAGCCAATGCCCTGACCTTAGAGAGGGTAGAATTATTCCCAGAGTCACCATTTTGAACTTTGGCTTTAAAAGGTGCTTATTTAAATATCTGAGATCCAGGATGGGCCGCCATTCTCCTGTCTTTTGGGGGGTTAGGAAGTACCTGGAGTACAATCCTTTTCCCTTGTGTAGGGGTGGAACCCTTTCTATGGCTCTCAGAGCCAAGAGGGAAGAGACCTCTGCCTCTAGGGCAAGGGCCTCTGAAGGATTTGCAGGTGGAAAGGATCTGGTTCTCATCTTGGGAAATTGTTTTACACGAGAAAGGGTCCTGAAGGAACTGGAAGTAATAAGAGTTGATAAAGCAATGGGGCCAGATGGGGTGCACCCCAGGGTCCTTAAAGAACTAAGAGAGGTGGTGGCTGAACCTCTTGCTATCCTGTTTAGCCGATCATTAGAAACAGGAGGTACCCAAAGACTGGAGGATAGCAGATGTAGTCCCCTTATACAAAATAGGGAACAAAGAGGAAGCAGGGAACTACAGACCAGTCAGCCTCACCTCAGTAGTGGGGAAGATCATGGAAGCACTACTGAAGGAGAGATTGGTGGAACATCTGGTTGTCAATGGACTACAGGACCCAAGGCAGCATGGTTTCACCAGGGAAGGTCATGTCAGACCAACCTCATTGAATTTTTTGACTGGGTGACTAGGGAGGTGGATCAGGGGAGGGCAGTGGACATGGCCTATCTGGACTTCAGCAAGGCCTTTGACACTGTGCCACATAGAAGACTACTGCACAAACTGGGGAATATGGGTGTGGGCAGGACAGTGAGTGCGGTGGGTAGGTAACTGGCTGGGCAGCAGGACACAGAGGGTGGTGGTAAATGGCTGTCACTCCACAGAGGGAAGAGTGACCAGTGGGGTACCACAGGGATCAGTGCTGGGACGGTACTATTCCAATATCTTCATCCAGTGACATTGCATGGACCTAGAAGGCAGGAATTTCACTGTTACGCTGATGACATAAAAGCTCTGTAACAGAGTAGACACACACAGAGGTGCTTAGACAGAATGAGAAGGACCTGCAGAAACTTGAAAGAATGGTCAGGGTTTGGCAGTTGAAATTCAATGCAAGGAAGTGCAAGATAATGCATATAGGGCACAAAACCCTGGCACAATATATCAGTTGGGGGGTGAGGATATAGCATGCACCAAGCAGGAAAGAGATCTTGGAGTTATCATCTCTGATGACCTCAAGGCAGGAAACAGTGTGACAAGGCAGCAGGTAAAGCAGATGGGATGCTGGGATGCATAGGTAGGGGCATCACCAGCAGGAAAAGGGAGGTCATAATTCCACTATACAAGACACTAGTGAGGCCACACCTGGGTACACTGTGCAGTTCTGGAGACCTTACCTACGTAAGGACATAGACAGGGTAGAGAAGGTTCAGAGGAGGGCAACAAAGATGGTGCATGGATTGCATCACCAAGTCCTATGAGGGACAGGTTGAAGGCACTGAACATGTACTCCCTGGAGAGAGGAGGAGAAAGGGATATGATAGAGACATACAAGTATCTTACAGGGAGGAACAGGGTGCAGGAATGCACTATTTTAAGCGAAAAAGATGTTCCAGGACTAGAGGGCATGGGATGAAGTTGGAGGGAGGGCGATTCAGAGAAGCGTGAGGAAGAATTTCTTCACAAGCAGGTGGTGGACAAGTGGAACACCCTGCCAGAGGAAGTGGTGGGGGCTGAAACAATCACGGGATTTAAGAATGCATGGGATAGACATAAAGGAATTCTGGAGGTCAGGGGTAAGGGGCAACAGACTTCCTGGAAAACATAAACTGAACTTACAAACTTAAATGGGCAGACTGGGTGGGCCATGAGGCCCTTATCTGCTGACACTGTCTATGTATCTATGTTTGAAGCTGAGAACCAGTCCCTGGCTTACTACTTCCAGGACCCACGTGTCTGATGTTAAAGACCTTCAGTCCTGGACAAAGTAAGCCAGCTTGCCCCCTACTGGTAGTGGAGAATCGGCCCGGGCAAACCCATCAGGGTGCCTGTCTGGCAGGGGCTTTAGGCTGAGGGGTGGTAGCAGGCCTGCTTATACCCTGTCTGCCTCTCCCTCTGAAGAACCCCCTCTGGGCAAAGGCGGAAGAGGAGGCCTGGGCTTGGTAGAAAGGCCTATGAAATGGCCTGCCCCTGCCCCTGGAATGCTGCCTCTGTGGAGTGGCTTGTCTTTCCTTGGCCTGAGCACTCCTATAGGTGGTCCTGTACTCATCCATTTTCTTCATGTAGTTCTCTGTCTGCTGCCCAAACAGAGAATTACCAACAACAGGAAAATCCATGGCCTTAGTCTGGGTATCCTGTGACAGCTAGGTAATCTGAGCCAAGCCATCTCTGAGGGCCACAGATGTAGCCATGACTCTAGATGAAATATCATTGGAGTCCACTGCAGCATGAAATTGCACCTTGGATGCCTCGATACCATCTGCAGCCACCTGCTCCAGCTCCTTAGCAAGATGGCCAGGGACCTGTTTAGCTAGAACCATCACAGCGTCCCATCTAGACTTCTGATATCTAGCTGTAGAGCCATATAATTAGCCTGCCTGAGTCCCAAGGATGCTGCCATGTACTGTTTCTTTGCCATGGCATCAATCCTCCTAGAGTCCTTATCTGAGGGGTGTGAAGCCAAGGGTATATTTGCCTTATCACGGGCAGCAGCCTGCACTACCCCAACATGGCTGCATTGCTGGGAAAGGAACTCCGTATCTGAGCCTGAAAGAGTATACCTCTTGTCCATTCTTCTGTCCACAGGAGGTATAGAATTAGGAGTCTTTAAAATTTTAAATGTCTGTTTCCCAAAAGACTTATGGAGGGAACAGACAGCCTCCTAGACTCTAGGATGTCCATCATCTCAGCACATAATAGGCTCCTCTGATCCTCTACTGCTTCCTCCACAGGAAGCTGGAGAGTTCAGCCACTTTTGTAAAACATAAAATGGGAAGGGACTCAGAAAGCCTAGGAGGAGAAACACCTGAAGGTCTGTCTAGGGAGATATCCGGGTCAATAGGTACATCAGACTTTCATAATCACCATCACTATCCTCATACTCTCCCTCCTCCTCCTCCTCCAGTTCACAAAAAATCCTCTAAATTATAATCCGAACCGGGTGAACCGACCGAACCGAGCCCTAACCGATGGTGCGGTTCGTTGAGTTCAGAGATGCACGACTGAACAATCCTTATCGCTTTGGCTATTTCATCAGCGGTCGGAGAAAAGAACTTGTAGATCGAACAGCTGACTTATCCTTCTTTTCTTTGCTTGGGAACCAACTCCTCAGAGTTGGTTCTCCTTCTCCAAAGAGATTTCGCCCTGGTCAGAGGGCACTCCTTCTGGATTCGGTTTGATACCGAACCGGGCTATCATCAAGGTCAGCGGACTTTTTAGCCTCCCTTTCCCTCAGCCTACCTACTCTCTTTCTAGGGTAGCTGTGGGAAAACTTTACAAATCTGGCAGTCTGAATCGAGATGGTCAAACCCCAGACAATAAGCTTACAGAGTGGTGTGAGGTCAGCCTTAGCAAAGCTTCCCCAACACACTACAGTGTTGAAACCCAGTGGGCGGTTTTTCTTTTGGGTTTTCAGACATGGCCAATCAACCAAACTTACCCTTTTTGGCAATCCAGCCAGGCAAGACAGCTCATCGGTTCCTTTTTGTGTTACGATGCGTGGAAAAAACCCGTAATGAAATCCGTTTTTAGAACTGATAAGGACCGGTTACCACACTCTAAAAAGCAGAACAAACTTTTTACAAACCTGATCGGTTCAAACCGAACCGATCCGGCGTCTAAGTTCCACACAGAAGCTAATAATAATAAACCTATCTAGTACTCACGGTACCACAGACAGAGACTGAACTGACAGGTTAGAAGGAAGAAATTGGTTGAAACCGAGGAAAAACGACACTTTAACCGACTAAATTGAACGGTGAAGGAGAAATCTCCGGAGCAACTATTGTTAATGTATAAAAAGATTTCAAAAGGCCTCCCCTATGCCCCATGTGTAAACATCCTTAATTGACTCTCTCCTTCTAAGCACTTATGTTTTGAAGGGCAAGGACCTACCCCACTAGGTATCACTGCTCATTCGATTGCCCTGGCCTGTTGTAAAAATACCTGTTGGTGGAAAGCACCTCCCTCCTATATTCATGTAAAGCTAAAAATAAGAAAGCAGTCCCTCTATGTCTTTTTTTTTTTTTTTTAACAACCTGTAAAAAAACATCCACTGCTGATCAAACCCACACCACCCACCCGAGCATCCAGCTCCCCAAAACCCCCCTTGACACCCCCACATGCTCTCACTCACCTGAACTGGCAACTGACTGAAGATCCACTCTCTGATCGAAGATCTGTCTTGCTGCTGGAACTGGTGACTGCTCTCTGACAAATAAGGTAACTGCAGATTTCAATTCAGCTGCAGTGCCTTACTTATCGAAAACATTAGCTATTTCAACTGCAAAACCGCGTCTTCGTCGGAAATGAATCTCAACCAATGTAATTCAAGCAAAGTAACGCTCATCAAAAAATGAAAATACACAATGGTAGTAAGGTAAATGTGATAAACAGTAGACTTTTCTTTTTAACAAATTTATAATAAACATACACTCAAAGGCAATTTTCTTATTACAAATTTATAAACATAAAGAAAAGTAAGAAATTCCACTAACCACCAACAGTCGAAATTTTTGAAAACACATACAGGTATATCCGGAGAGTAGAAATTGCCACTAGACACAAGAATAATTCCCTTTTCTCTAGCCAATTTCCCTTTTCACTATGACAAAAATTAGAGAAAAAGCAGAAAGCCAAAAATTTAAATCATTAAAACAAAAACATACAGAAGTCATAAAACTATAAAAAAAATACTACACGACTCATCAGAAATCAGAATCACTTTGCAGGATTGAGATCTGATTTTGACTAACACTTTGAACAGGAGAGGAGGGAAAAGCATAGAGAAACTTCCCTTCCCAATTGAGAACTAAGGCATCCAGAGGACTGGGCCCAACACTGGGGCCTGCAGCAAAAAAAAGTGGAAGTTGGTGATTGTCTGGGGCTGCAAAAGATCTATCTCCAGGGTGCCCCACCTGGCAAATGAAACCCTCCAGGACCAGGATCAAGTGACCATTATGATGGCCCTGGAAATCCTGCTGAGCATCTGCCAGGACATTGTCCTTGCCTGGAAGTGAACTGCCATAAGGGAGGTGTTCAGGGAGTAAGCCAGAGACCACAACTTCATTGCTTTAGTGCACAAGGCTGTGGACCGAGTGCCTCCTTGCTTGTTGATGTACCACCTTGTAGTGGTGTTGTCTGTTCTGACCTGTACAACTTTGTTCTGAACAGATTTGGAAAAAAGAACTTGAAGTGCTAGAAAAACTGCTCTGAGCTCCAACAGGTTGATGTGGAGCAGAGATTCCTGAGGGACCACAGTCCCTGGGTGGTAAGTCGCCATGTGAGCTCCCCACCCCAAAGAGGGATGCATCTGTAGTAAGGATTAAAGAGTGAGACTGAGTGACAAAGGAACCCCTTGTCTCAGATTGCTCTGATCCTGCCACCACTGAAGAGGCTTGGATCGAGGTTTGAGTCACTGGGATCAATTTGGTTAGAGGTCCTTTCTTTGAGACAAAGGCTCTCAAATGGAACTGGATATCCCTCATCTGAAATCTGCCTGAATTGCTTTTCTGCTGTAAGCAGCCATGTGCCCTAGGAGCTGTGAAAATGCCTTGCTGGTTGAAAGACCTGCAGGGTGAATGAGGAGAGCCAGAGAGAGACCAGGGTCCTTGCCTGTCCAAGGAAGGAAGGCTCTGGCTTCCTCTGTGTTCAGTTCTGCGCCTATGAAGGTGAGGCTGAACAGGCTCTAGAACTGACTTTGAAGATTCAGAAGGAAACCTAGAGAGGTGAGCAGTTGCTGAGTTATCTAAGATGTAACTTGACTTGGTCTGGAGACTGGCCTACTATGAGCCAGTGCTAGGTAAGGAAGATAACAATTTTGCCTTCTTAGGTAGGCAACTACTGCGCAGGCATTTGTGAATACCCTTGGAGCAGAGGTGAGGCCAAAGGCATTGCTCTGAACTGGTAATGGCCTGAGGCAATCGAGACCTGAGGTACTTTCGATGGGAGCTTCTGATGAGAATATGAAAGTAGGCATCCTTGAGGTCCAGGACCCTGCCAGTCCCTGGCCTTAAGAGAGGTAGAATAATTCCCAAGTCACCATTTGAATTTTGGTTTAAAAAGGTGCTTGTTTAAGTATCTGAGATCCAGGATGGGCCACCATTCTCCTGTCTTTTTAGTGGGTAAGGAAGTACCTGAGGCAATCCTTTGCCCTGGTGTAGTGGTGGAACCCTTCCACGGCTCTGAGAGCCAGGAGGTAGAGAGACTTCTGCCTCTAGGGCAAGTGCCTCTGATGGATTTGCAGGTGAGAAAGGATCTGGTTCTCATCTTTGGAAACCTTTTGAAGCTGAGAACCAGTCCTGGCTTACTGCTTCAGGACCCACTTGTGTCTGATCCAGAGATGTCCAGTCCTGGACAAAGTAAAGCCAGCCTACCCCTACAGGTAGTGGAGAATCGACCCTAGCCACCCCATCAGGGTGCCTGCTTGGCAGGGCTTTAGGCACAGAGGTGGAAGCAGGCATAGCAGCCACCCTGTCTGGCCCACCTCCCCTTCTAAGAACCCCTCTGGGCATAAGCTGAAGAGGAGGCCTGGGCTTGAAGTAAAAGGCCTATGGAAAGCCTGCCCCTACCCCGAAAAGGCTACCTTTGACGAGTGGCCTGCCTTTCCTCGGCCTAGTGCACTCCTATAGGTGGTCCTATACTCATCCATTTTCTTCAAGTAATTCTCTGTCTGCTCCCCAAACAGAAAGTACCCACAACAGAAAAATCCATGGCCTTAGTCTGGGTATCCTGTGACAAGCTAGTACATATAGGCAAGCCATTCTGCGAAGTACTACAGATAACCCACTCTGATGACACATCATTAGAGTCCACTGCAACATGGAAGTGCACCTTAGATGCCTCAATACCATCAACAACCCACCTGCTCCAACTCACTTAGCAAGCTGGCCAGGGCCTATTTACTAGAAACCATATAATATCCCATCTAGATTTCTGGTATCTAGCAACATAAAGCCATATAATTGCCTGTCTGAGTCCCAGGATGCTGCCATGTACTGTTTCTTTGCCATGGCATCAATCCTCCTGGAGTCCTTGTCAAGGGGTGTGTGAGGCCAAAGGAATATTTGCTTGTCACAGGCCACAGCCTGCACTACCCCAACATGGCTGCATTGTTATGTAAGGAACTCCATATCAGAGCCTGACAATGTGTACCTCTGTCCATTCTCTGCATCAACAGGAGGTATAGTGTGAGGAATTTTTAAATTTTTACTGTCTGTTTCCCAAAGATTTATGCAAAGAATAGACAGTCTCTGGACTCTGGGATATCCATCATTTCCACATAGTCAGGTTCCTCTTGATCATCCACAGCTTCACCACTTAGGGAGCTGGAGGGTTCAACCACTTTTTATAAAACATAAAATAGAAAGCAGGACTCAGAAAGCCTAGGAGGAGACACTCCTGAAGGTCTGTATGGGAGATATCCAGTTCAATGGGCATCCAGACTTTCAAATCCGTTCACTCTCCTCATACTCCTCTTCCCCTCCTCCGGTTCATAAAATTCCTCTAAATCATACTCTTGAACCCGAACCGGGCTGAACCATACAGCTTACCTGATGGTGCCCGTTCGGTCGGAACCGAGAAGCGACTGAACAATTTAATCGCTTTGGCTATTTCTTCAGCGGTTGGAGAGGAAAGTTTGGCTCCACCAGCTGATTTCCTTATCCTTTGCTGGAACCGACTCCTCGAGTCGGCTCTCCTTGCCGAAAGTCTAGCCCCCTGGTCAGAGCACTCCAACGGTTCGGTTAGAACCCGAACCGGCTGGCCATCCAGGTCAAAGCGGACTTCTTGGCCTCCCTTCCCTGGAGCCTAAACAACTCTTATCCAGGGTAGCTGCAGGAAAACTTTGCAAATCTGGCAGTCTGCATTGAGGTGGTCAAACCCCAGACCAATAAACACAGGTGGTGTGGGGTCAGCCTTGGCAAGGCTTCCCCACGACACTGCAGTGTTAAACCAAGTAGGCCGTTTTTCCTTTAGGGTTTCTCAGACACAGTGCCAGTCCTAACCAAACTTGCCCGTTTATGGCAATCCATAAACAAGACCCTCTTATCGGTTCCCAACAAGTGTCACAGGTCATGGAAAAAACTGTAATAAAATCTTTTTAGAGCCGATAGAACGGTAACCACCTCTAAAGACAGATTAATATATTTCAAAACAACGAGTTGGTTCAAACCAGAACGATAAACCGTTTACAAGTTCCACACAGAAGAATTAAATGTAAAAGCTATCTAGTACTTACAATACCACAGACAGAGCTTGAATCGACCGATTGTGGTTTAAATTGCAATCAAAAAAAAAATAATACTTTAACCGACAAAATAGACGAGCAGAAGGAGAAAATCTCGGAGGCGACTGTTCAACTGGTGAGTAAAGAAATCTGACAGTTTGAGTTTGAAGAACAACAGACAGAACTTTCAACCCGAGCTCGAGCTCAGCGTTCCATGCCTGGCATGGAAAGTTAACTCTTTCACCTCTGGAGCAATTCGAAGGTTGGGATTCACTGCATATGTAATATAGCAAAACTTCATGTTGTTGAAACACAGCAGAACAGACATTGGCAGCCCCATACCCCAAGCACATCACAACCAGGGAAGGCTGGAATAACCACTAGGTCCATGAAGTCAAAACAACCAACCACAGCCTGGCCATGGTGCCTATCACCTACCGACAAGCTGTGACTGGCACTAGGAGGCGGACCACCTGGCCACACCATCCCCAGTACAACACACCCTGCACTGACCCCAGACAACCCTCCATGAGCAGTGACCAGTACTGCAGGAATCCCCATGCATGCCACCACACTCCACAGTGGCAATGCAACCATGTGCCTACAGAACCATGCAAGCCAGCCCCACCAAGGCACCATCAGCAGCAGTTTGCAGCACACGGCAATGCAACAACGGCAGACAAAGTGCCACCACGCAATCCCCGATGTACTGCTGAGAGCCCGACCATGCATTGGCAAGTGACCCCGTTGGATGGTCATGTAAGGGGACACCTCCCCAGTGGTACAGTGCACCGCACAGTATCCAATAACACACCCGGCCCACCACTGTACAACATGCACAAACACCAAAGTGGTGCATGAAGCATGCACCACACCAATTTTATAGGCAACCCAGCAAAGTAGACCAGGTACAGTGTCCGCCCTGCAAGAATACTACCACCGACATGCCAGCAGATCATTCAGGTCACGAAACAGGCATGTATGTCAACTGCACAGGCCATGGATGGGCCGATGGGTGCACCATGGACACAGATCGCGCCATGGACCTGCACCAGTCATCCAGTGCACGAGAACAACACACATCACAGACACTGACTGATATCTACCCCCACACCATAGTCACCTCCACACGGACACACACACATATACCATGACTGCACCACTCATGATGCCATGCCGCCACTGCAACCGACACCTATACCCACCAAATCAAGAGACCACCAGTATTCATATAAAATTCAAATGTATTGTAAAAATATAGAAAACTCAACTATGTACAATAACAATAACTATTTACAAACAGGGTGAGGGGACACAAACAAGGTGAGGGGTGGGCAGAGGGAAGGGTGGACTAATGGGATGGGATAGGTGGGGTCAGCGAGGAGTGGGTCGGAGGGAGTCAGGGACCAAGGGACTTTCGGTCGTCTGCTGTTCCTGGCTCTGGGTCCACCTTGCCCTGTCACGCAAGCCTCCCAATGTGTCAACCTCCGAGTATATATACAGACTCCAGGACAGATTGAGAGCTCCCTCATGATGTCCCTCATCTCCCTGAGATGTCTCAGACCTAGGACAAGGAGCACAGTCACGGTGTGAATGCACAACCTCAGACAGCCGCCCACTGTGCAGAACATGGCCATAGGACATACCACTGTGATAATTGTGTGACCAGCCCCCAGTGATCATGTCCACAGGACCTGCCACCCAGGTGCATACAGCCATGCGGCATGCACACACCCACCAGCCAAGTCATGCACAGCACCACGTGGCCGTCTAGTTACATGTCGCTATGGTACAAAGGCAGTGGCACAGCCATGCACCTGATGCATGCCATGCACCACTAGTGGCGCACACCCAGACATGCATTGCCACTGGACAGTGTTGACTGTAACCAGTGATTGCATAGCAGTGATGTCAATGAATGGTGGTCATGCCCACTGCCACTGCCCACACAGCATGCAACATTAAGAATGGATGTCTGTCACTCACCTCATCGGAGACCGGTGAGGTGGCGTTGGGACTCGCCTGCCTGGCTCTGTCTTCTACTCGCTCCGCACTCCGCGCTCACAGGGCGTAACTCTTCCAGGCCTGGGGGACAAAAAGCAGAGAGAACATCAGTGCAGTCCCAAGCAAAGTCCTCCTGCCCCAAGAGTGTGCCCCCACCCAGCCAGACCCACCTCCACACCCTGTAAACACCGCCACGGACTAACCCATACAGTCCCTCCCCATGTGCTGGACACAAACAACAATGTGACACATATGGACGACAACAGTGTGTTGACAGAACCCCTACCTGGTTGTGGTACCATGCCCCTCCTGGCACATGACTGTAGTCTGGCCAGTAACTCAAGACTCCCTCCTCATCAGGTCCGAATATACCGGTGCTGCTGCACTACTCCACCGTCCTGCCCCTGCCAGTCACCGCCTCTAGGGCTGTGCCACCTCACTCCACACCTGGGACCTAGGCCTATCCAGGGGAGGCCTCCCAAGAGATGCCCATGATCGTGGCTCCACTGCTAGCCACCAGGTTTGCCAGCTCTATTGCAGACCAAGAGCAGCCCTTCTCCGTGCCATTGCCAATGCGATAGTAGGCATATGGCACTATCATGCGCCGCTACCCACGTGCAGATGCTGCGCGGTACAGACGCTGCCATTCCCTATCATGCTGTTACCGAACAGCGTGATAGAATGCACCGATACCTGATCGCCATGGCACCAAGGGCAAGGTCAGAACACAGGGTCAAGGGTCCCTGGCGCAAGGCCATGCACAGCGCCATCGGGGCGACAATGCATGTGAGGCGTTGGCTGCCTGTGCCAGCGCCACAGTGCACTATCAACGCCCGGTTAATGCCCATTGCAACCTATGAAGGCCCCTGTACAGCGCCATGTACTGACCTTCACTATAGCACCACTGGCACAATGGTGGCCATTGCCTACAGCGCACAGCATGTCATCAGCGTGGCATACGACTGCATAAGCAATGTGGGCATGTGCAGTGCAGTGTATTACGCATGCCACGGAACTGTGCCATTGGCTCAGCACGTTCAACACAATTGCGCAAAGCACAAGAGCGCGATATTCAGCTGTCATATGCTAATCATCCGATCAGCCATTCAATGGCGCAGCAACACGATTTGCATCTCATTTAAGTTGCTCCTCACCTAATTTGCATGCATTACGCTATAAAACTGTGACAATGTTCTGCAGTGGCCATATTCAGGTTACTGCTCTTTATTGATGAGTTGCATGATGTGTGGGAGTCTGGACTGTGGAATCAGGGACATGCTTTTGTACATAGTCACAGGTAACCACTGTCATCACTACGAACTGAATAATGACCAAGACAGGTCTGGGTGAGGAGGACAATGATAGTGGGCGGAAGGAGGCCCAACTTCACAAAGACCGAGACTGAGGCACTCTTCGAGGCCTACCTGGATCAGGAGCCACTGCCCAGTGGACAGCGGGGCACCCCTCAGGCCCGTGCTGCTGCATGGGAGGAGGTGGCACGTGCCATCAACCTGCACGGCAGCCACCAGCGCTCCATGCAGGAGTGTTAGAAGAAGATGGGTGCTGACAGGAGGAGGGTGAAGGAGAAGGTGGCTGCCATCAGGGCGGCACATGCTGCAACAGGCGGGGGACAGCCGGAGGTGGTGCAGCTCACACCAGCAGAGGACAGGCTTGCTGCAAGCATGCACCGCAGTGCCATAGAGGGTGTTCCGGGAGGTGGCTTCCAGGCCGGGTGGTGGCTCATCACTGCATGCGTAAGCCATGGTCCATCTATGGGGGCAGAGGTAGGTCACACGCAGTAGCAACGACTCTGCTTTCCCTTACAGATCCTGGAGTGTCTGCCTGGGTCACGCGGTGGTGGGCCTGTCGACTAGGACAGTCAGCTGGAGTTGAGAAGGGACCATCACTCCATAGGTATCGTGGAGCATTGCAACAGTGGGTCTACCTGGATGTCCCACACTGATGATGTTGAGAGACAGGTGTGGGGAAGCCTTCCTGTGTCTCAGCATTCTGGTGTCCAGGGACACCAGCATGCTGTGGCTGTGGCTGGGGCAGAGACCTGCACCACTGATGAAGACACAACCATAATGGGCAGTGACATGTGTGTGCCAAGGAATGGACACACAGCAGGTCGGCCCGCGCCCATGGCTGTGGCTGGTGGTGCTGTGTGTGCCAGTGTGTCAGCACAGTCCCAGGCTGTGCCTGTCAGCACCAGTGGGGCAGCACCGGTAGCTGGTCAGGACAGTGGGAGTGTTGCGGACACAGCGGCAGCACAACTGATCCCTTGGGCACAGCAGGTGGAGAACAGCAGCAGCAGTCAGACACTGGGACTGGGGGTTCAGGGTTCAGCGGTGGCATCTGTGCACCACCTGTAGACGCCCTACCTGGTCCTGGTGTGCAGCACCCACCCACAAGGGTGCTGCGGACCCCAGGCACTTCACACCCTGAGGGGCCAGGATGCCGAGGGGCAGATGACCTCTTTGGCGAGCACACCTGCCTACTGCAGGCACGGTCCACAGCAGATGCAGCTTGCACCGTCCGTGGAGGCACTGTGTGTGGCCCTGGAGTGGGCCGGGAGAGTGCAGCAGGGACACCCGATAGGATCGTGTCTCGGATTGACCATTTGTGGGAGGATGTGACCGCTGCCATTGACAGAGCTTGCACAGCCGTTAATTGCTGTCATGGCCACAATGGGCACACAGTCAGGTGCCCATGCATCGCTCACACCACGCAGTGCACTATCCACTCCCCATTCCACGTCAGTGCGACACCACCCTGTCGACGCGGGTTCAGCTGTCAGGCATCCCGAGCACTCCTGGTGCAGGACTGTTCAGTGCTGCAGACCCTATGCGGGCACAGTCAGCGTTCGTAAATGGAACCCCTGGTAGACCATCAGTGCCACCCCATGAGGGCCCGTGGTCAGCCTGCCAGTGCTGGTGGGTCTCGGGGCCACCCACGCATCTGAGGTGGATGTGGCACTGCTACAGACTGACCTGTCTCCAGCACTGGCCTCTGTCTGATGCTGCCCTGTGTGCATTGTGTGTTTCAGTGGGTGAGTGCGGGTGAGGCCCGGCCCTGCATGCGGACACACCGGTCCACCTACACACCCTCCCGGCTGCTGTCCACAAATACGTGTGCATGATGATGCCTGCAGTGCGCTGTACACCAAAGTGCGTGGTGCCCAGCATCTGACTACCGCACATGGACAGTCAGTGGATGTGGTGGCCTGTGGACATGTGTTGCTGTAGTGTTAAAATTCCCGCTCAGTTTTGCACCTGACCCCTGTGCATGTTTTGTGCCTATTGTGTGTGCATGTGTGTGTGTCCATCCATGTGGCTTGTTACTGTTCACTCCTCCCTGGTTGTGTGTGTTCGGGATGCTGAAGGCACATTTCCATTGCCTGGACACCTCTGGCAGTGCCCTACAGTACAGCCCCTCAAAGGCCTGCAGGCTATTCCTGGCCTGTTGCATCCTGCACAACATGGCCAACGAATGTGGGATAGCCATATAGGTTGAAGAGGGGGACAGCGATGGGGACGCCGGTGACGATGGTGATGGGCAGCCCCCCCTTGGCCGATGGGACACCCGACTGCTCCGGCTGGCACAGGTTGCATTGGGACACACCATCACGGAGGAGCACTTCAATACCGGAGTAGTCATGGGCCATGCGCAACCACCAGTGGCCAAGGCACAACCCACAAAACAGCATGGACACACGAGGGGTGCATGCGTCAAGGACATGGCAGGGCACAGAGGCACACACACACAACCAGGGATGGGTGAGGATTAACATGACACTCTGGAAGGTCACACACACACAATGCAACAAATGTGCACAGAGAGCAAGGCACTGACCCAGAGCGTAAACCCTAACCAACACACATGTCACAGGCCACCCCCCACTGCTGTCCATGTCGTGTGTCAGATCACTGAGCACTATTGCACATTGGTGTACAGCGCAATTCAGGCATCATCATGCACGCAACTGTGGACAGCAGCGGGATGGTGTGCGGGTGGACTGTGTGTGTCCACGTCTAAGGGGCGGGTACCCACCCATGCACTGCCCACTGCACATACAATGCACACAGGCAGCACCAGACAGTAGCCATGCTGGAAGACAGATCAGATCACGCGACACAGTGCCCAGGTCACCACAGATGTGGTGGGCGGCCCGCCGAGACCTGCCAGCACTGGCAGGCTGACCACTGGCCTCATGGGGTGGTACCGATGGTCCCCAGAGGTTCCACTGCGTGAAACAGCGACCATGCTTGTGCGGGGTCTGCAGCACACTGAACATGCCTGCACCAGGAGTGCTCAGGATGCCCACAGCTGAACCGGTGTCGACAGGGTGGGAGTCGCACGATGCGGGGCAGGGGTGGATAGTGAACTACGTGGTGTCCGCGAATGCATGGGCACCTGACTGTGTGCCCATTGTGGCCATGACAGCAATGAATGCCTGTGCATGCCTGTCAATGGCAGCTGTCACATCCTCCCACAAATGGTCCATCCCTGCCAGGATCAGTGCGGTGTCCCTGCTGCGACGCTCCTCTGCCTGCTCCAGAGCCACACGCAGTGCATCCACGGACGTCACAAGCTGCATCTGCTGCTGGACAGATGCTCGCAGTAGGCGGGTGTGCTCGTCCAAGAGGTCATCAGCCTCCTCAGCATCCTGTCCCTCAGGGTGTGCAAGGCCCTGATGTTCAGCACCCCTTGAGGGTGGGTGCTGCGCACCAGGACCAGGTCTGGGCATGTCCACAGGCGGTGCACAGATGCCGCTGCTGAACCCTGTTCCACCAAGCCCAGTGGGTGACTGCTGATGCTTCCCCTCTGGCTGCCGCACCCCAGGGCTCAGTGGTGCCACCACAGTGGCCGCAACAGTCCCACTGTCCTGAACAGACACCAGTGCTGCCTCACTGGTGCTGACAGGCACAGCCTGGGACTGTGCTGACTGCGCTGAGCCTCACTGGCGGCACCATCCACAGCCATGGCTGAGAGTGCCCTGCTGTGTGTCCTTCCTATGGCACACCGTGTCACTGCCCATAGCGTTCGTGTCATCATCACTGGTGCTGGACTCTGCCCGGCCACAGCCTCGCGTGCTGGCATCCGTGGATGCCAGCAGCGCCTGGGACACGAAGCAGGGCTTCCTCCACACCTGTCACCACGACATCAGTGTGGACAGCCAGGCGGCCCCACTGTCGCAATGATCCACATATACTTGTGGAGGTGGATGGTCCCACCTCCGACTCCATCCGACTGTCCACAGTGGACAGGCCCACCACCGCTGACCCATGCAGATGCTCAGGATCTGTAAGGGAAAGCAAAGTCGCGTTACTGCATGTGACCAACCCTGCCCCCCCATAGACAGACCATGACTTACCATGCAGTGATGGGCCACCACCCGTTTGGAAGCCACCACCCCGGAACACCCTCAATGGCACTGGCTGCATGCTTGCAACAAAGCCTGTCCTCCGCTGGGGTCAGCTGTGCCACCTCATTGTTCCCACCAGTTGCAGCATGCTGCCCTGATGGCAACCACCTTCTCCTTCCCTCCTCCCTGTCTGTGCCCATCTTCTTGTTACACTCCTGCATGGAGCATTGGTGGCTGCCATGCAGGTTCACGGCACGTGCCACCTCCTCCCATGCAGCAGCATGGGCCTAAGGGGTTCCCCGCTGTCCACTGAGCAGTGGCTCGTGATCCAGGTAGGCCTCAAAAAGGGCCTCAGTTTCAGCCTTTGTAAAGTTCGGCCTCCTCCCACGACTGTTTTTCTCCTCTCCAACAACGTGCTTGGTCATTATGTAGCCTGTAAGAATGGTAGTTGTTACCTGTGACTGTGCAGTCCCATGCATGTCCCTGAATCCACAGTCCACACTCCCAAACAGCATGCAACTCACCAATAAACTGCAGTAACGACTAGGGCACCGCAGCACATTGTTGCTCACTTTTATAGCGCAATCCATGCAAATGAGGCGAGGCACAACTTTAAGTAGATCGAAATTGCAGTGTTCGCCATTGAATGGCTGATTAGATGATTTGCATATGACGTAGAATGTTGCGCTGTTAAAAACTGCGCAATGTGTTGAGCGTGCTGAGCCAATGGCGCGGTTCTGTGACATGCGTAATACCTCACTGCGCATGCCGGGGTCACTGCACAGGCGTCTGCCAGCGTGATGACATGCTGTACGCGGTAGGCAATGCAGAGCACAGCCACCATTAGTGCCAGTAGTGCTATATTGATGAATCACTACATGGTGCTGTGGCACTGGGCCATCATCAGGTGCAATGGCCCAACTGCTCGGTGATCCGCTATGGTGCTGGCACACAGGCAGCTAATCGCTTTTCTACGCATTGTCATCCGATGGCGCTGTGTGTGGCCTTGCAAGAGACCCCGACCCGTGCCTTACCTTTGCCCCTTGGCGCCATCGTCAGAGCATAGGGTGCACCCTCTATCATGCTGTTCGGTAACGGCGTAGGGAATGGCGGCGTATACCGTGCAGCATCTCTGCACATGGAGCCGTGCTGCCAGAGGCCATATTGCCTACCATAGCTGCTGGGATGCGCATGAGGCCGGCAGCACAGTGGACAGAAATTGAGCTGGCCAATCTGGTAGGCCTTGTGGAGCCACTATGGGCCTCTCTTTGGGAAGCTCCCTGGACAGAAGCCAGGACACAGGTGTGGCAGGAGGTGGCCACTGCACCGGCACACCTTGGGGCAGGAGGACTTTAGCAGGGAATGTACTGATGTTCTTCTCTCTTTTTTTCCCCACAGGCCCGGGAGAACTCCACAGATTGCGGGCAGAGCGGCGGAGGGGGGAGGACAATGCAGCCAGGTGGGGCGAGGGCCATCACCGCCCACCTGACTGGCCCGATGAGGGTGAGTGCCATACATCCATGATTAGTATTGCATGCTGTGTGACAAGGTGGGCAGCGGGGCATGGCCATCATTCATCGACACCACTGCCATGCACGCAACTTGTTACAGTCAACACTGTCCAGTGGCAATGCATGTCTGGGTGTGTGTCACTGGTGGTTCATGCGTGCACCAGGTGCATGGCTGTGCCACTGCCTTTGCACCACATAGCTATGTCGTTACAAGGCCACGGTGGTGCTGTGCATGACTTGGCTGGTGGGTGTGTGCAGCGTTCCGCATGACTGTATGCACCTGGGTGGGCAGGTCCTGTGGACGTGATCACTGCGGGTGGTCACACACCATCACAGTGGTATGTCCCATGGCCGTATGCCATGCACAGTGGGCGGGCTGTATGGGGTTGTGCATTCACACCTATTGACTGTGCTCCCTTGTCCTCGGTACCCGCCATCTCAGGGACATTTGGGATGCCTTGAGGGAGGTCCTACAGCTGGCCCGCGAGTCCCTCGACATTCTAAGGAGGCTGGACATGACGACTGTGCTGCGGAGGCACAGAGGCGGAGGTCCCAGAGTCCGGAATGGTGGTCCTAATAAGGAGTCCTTCAATCCCTCACTTCCCCCTGGACCCCACCCTCACACACACCCCTCCTATCCATCCCATTTGTCCACCTTCCTACCCACCCACCTTGCTTGTGTAGCCCCCCAAGCTTGTATATAGTTTTATTCTTGTACATAGTTCACTTTTATATTTTCAATACATTCGATTTTGATATGAGTACTGTGGTGGTCTCTGATTTGCAGTGGGCTATAGGTGCTCAGCTGCAGTGTGTGCATGGCATCAGGGTGGGTGCAGTCATGGGTATGTGTGTGTGTCCGTGTGGAGGTGACTATGGTGTGGGGTAGCTATCAGTCAGATGTCTGTGTTGTGTGTGTTGTTCCTGTGCACTGGATGACTGTGTGCAGTGGTCCATGGCGCGTGTTCTGTGTCCATGGCGCACCCATCGGCCCATCCATGGCCTGTGCAGCTGACACACATGCCTGTCTGTGACCTGCACGGTCCGCTGGCATGTCAGTGGTGGAAGTCCCTGCAGGGCGGACACTGTACCCATCACTTTGCTGGGTTGCCCCTGTCACTGGTGTGGTGCATACCTGGCTTGGGTGGCACTGTGGGCACCACAGTCATTGTCCCACCTCCATGCTGTGCCTTGTGTGTGTTGCAGGGGAATTGCCCCACTGTCTGTGGCTTGTGCTCCGGGTTACTACTGGTGGTGTACGGGTCCACAGTGCCTGTGCAGGGTGGCTGGCACTCCAGTGCCATGGCGGACTGCGGGTTGTGTGTACACGGCTTACATGGGCCCACAATGGGGGCTTGGTTGCCCCACCACTGCATCCCTGTGTTGGTGTGCCCTTGGGTATGGGTGGGTGTTTGTCCATACCCTGTGTGGCATCCAGTGTGGTGCATGCTTCCACGCACCACTGTGGATGTCTGTGCTGGCTGTTGTGGCCAGTGGTGGGTCGGGGTGTGTCACTGGAATACTGTGCAGGGTGCTGTACCACCGGTGGTGGTGTCAAGGGCATGCTCTGTCCCATGTGGGGTACCTCTTGTGCTGGCCTTATGGTCAGTCTCTCAGCAGTACCTCGGGGGTACTGTGCGTGAGTAACACTGTGTCTGCTGTTGTTGCATTGCCGGTGCTGCAACCCCACTGATAGGTAACTCATGGTGGGGCTGGCGCATGGTTCTGTGGTGCACAGGGTTGCATTGACACACAGTGGGGTGGTGGCATGCATGGGTTTCCTGCAGTGGTGGTCACTGCTCATGAGAGGGGTGCCTAGGGTCACGGTGCAGGGTGTGCTGTGCACTGGGGGATGGTGTGGCACAGGATGGTCTGCCCTCCTTGTGTGCCAGTCACGGCTTTGCGGTGGTGGATGGGGCACCATGGCCAGGCTGTGGGTTGGTTGCTTGTCTCCATGGGCCAGTGGTTATTCCAGCCCTCCCCGGTTGTGCTGTGCTTGGGGTGTGGGGGGACGATGTCTGTTCTGCTGTGTGTTCCTGTGCCCATCTGTGGCATGGGTGGTGGCCCCTACCTCTCTGATTGTGCAGTTACATTGCTCTGCAGCTGGGGGGCTCCCTGGTTGTGCTATGGCACCTCTGGACTGCTCAGCTGAACATCCCTTGTTGCGCTATGGTGCATCTGATCTGCTCAGCTTCCCCTCCCTAGTTGCGCTTTGGTGCAGGTGGTGCGATATTCAGTCATCAGCTGTAGGCGCAATTTGACCTGCTCTGTTTTTGAATATCGCGTCTCTTGCGCATGGGCGCAATAGACTTGCGCTTGCTCCTGCTATTGCGCACTTTTTGGGCACAGGAAGCAAAATGTTGTGGTGTCACCGGAAGAGGGTGGGTGGAAGGTAGGGGCGGTACATGGAACAAGAGTGCTGTTTTATGCCCCAAATATCTCTCCATCTATGTTCTGAGTTGTGGCAATTGAGGGTTCTTGTAAACAAGTCCCTGCATAGTAATGTTGTGGTGAGGGAACCCTGTATATAGGGACCAGACAGGGGGAGGGGTGCTGAATATCCACACATTATGAAGGACCCTGGGAGTTATCATTTAGGCAGATCAGAATGCCTTGATGCACACCATAAAGACATCAAGAACTTCCAGTGACATTCGTCACCGTCAAAATGCACCAGGGAGTGATCATTCGGGATGGACTGAAGGCCTTCATGCATAGCATAAAGGCAGCATAAACTTCGATTGCCATGCTGGTGTGCATTGGCATAGGTAACACAGTAACATAAAGCAGTGGCAAGAAACCACTGTGGGAGATTTTAAACATGTCTGTGACATTCATAAAATAACCTTGAGGTGTGAGGGAGTGACAAGGACAGTCTTCAGAAGCATCACGGTGTTATACAATTATTGGTGTTACAGGAATACTGGATGTCTGTGTCCCTCCTGATGTGATAACATCTTGTTATGGTCCAGCTTTTTGTTATGCAGCTCTTGTTCATAATGGGCCTGATATCGAGCTGAGCCGGCAATGGCGCGGTGTTGTTATGGGCGCCACTCAGGGATATATTCAAGGAGATGAGAAGGCACTTCACTCTGAAGATAACAGATAATGCGCACTGTGCAACCACTATACACTGTCGCATCCCCCAGCCAGGGCCAATACCAGGAATTGAAACTGCCTGTTATTCAGCAGTCAGTATGCAAATGTAACCACAATGTATGCAATGTGCAAATATGTGCCATTTGCATATCATTATAGCCTAATTTGCATATGTGTTGTGCAGGGCAGGCCACTGACTTGCATCTGGCACCCTGCACAGCATGCAGTGCCCCCAGGGGAAGACATAAGAACCCTCCCCATAGCAGCAATCACCATAATGTAACAGTGTAATCCTTGGTAGTCCACTGGTACCCCTTCCCTCCCTCCCCATGTCCCGCACCCCTTATAAGACGTATAAATTCACGGTCTCATGAATGACTTCTACAGTATGCACTGCAAGCCCATTGGTCCATGGTGTGGACCAATATGCTCATGTTTGCTACTGTAAGCTGTCATTCTGTGTGCAGCTGGGCGCTATGCGGGTGCGTCTGTGCTGCCTGCGGATGACGGTGGGGGAGTGTGGTGGGCAGGGTTTCCTGTGTGGGTGGGGGTTGCCACTAGAACACCAGGGGGGGATATACAGTTATGTTGTCAATTGCAGTTACGGGCAGGGTGGGGTGGTCCCACTAGACTACCAGGGATGAATAGATCATTTTGGTGATTGCAGCTATGGGGATGGAGGGGTGGCACTAGACTACCAAGGACATCAGTGGTTGCTTCTGCATCTCTGAAAACACTGATGTTATTGTACATACAGAGCGATATATCGGCTGTGAATATCCAAAAACAGCAGCAGTCGCATCACTGATCCCTGTCGTACCGCGATTATCACTGCAAACCGGGATGACCATTCCCCCACACCACCACTCTTTTGTGGCTTCAATTCAGCCACTTGTTGACAAATGTTACAATTTGTGTGCCCCCAATTACTGCAGCTTCCCCCCTCCACCCGAAAGTCTCATGCACCTTTTAATCAACTGTTTTGCAGAGTGCAAACACAGGAGATGAACCACAGGGGTCATAAATGAAGGTGTGACTACAATGGAAGTAACTATGTATTCATTATTAGTTGCCAAACTCTGGAGGATACTGGTGGCATTACAAAATCATATCATATCGAAATCTCTGTCTAGCCATTCATGTAGTGCATGACAACCTTGCATACACTATGCTGTTTGTAATTGCCATACTGAGTGTTTATTTGTGATAATTTCACAAATTGATTGTGAATGCAAACATTAAACACATTCTGACTAATACTACATTACTGAACCAGATTTTGTGAGACACGCCAATCAATGTGTGTGACCAGTGAAATAAGTGAGATGGATATTTCACCTGTGTCAGAACCTTCAGAATCACAGTCTACGTCTTATCAGGTGTGTTTACTTTTCCATTGCTGTTGTATACCAATAAATTCACAGTTTTTGTTCTGATTGCAAAGGAACATTACCAATGCTGTACTGTGAAGAACAACTGTTTTCACTGTAGAAAAGGTAATGGCAATAGACTGTTTCATGGCACAGAAAGTGATGCTTGTTAAACTGTCAGCGATGCCACCTTCTGTGCTTATAGGGTACATGCTTACCATGGTGCCATGCTCAAGTGTGTGAAGAAGTGCAAAACAATTTTTCATTGCTTTCAAGATTGTTATTCTAAGGTTGATGCTTGCTGGAGGACCAATGGTGGTTGCTCACCCATTTCTCCTAACTTTCTTTCCTCCTGTATACTGCTGTTGTGTCTTCTCATTGTAGCTGTGAATAAAGCGTGTGTGACGAAGCCCACATCCTTCATTTCACCATGCAGTGCTGTTGTGTTCTGAACTGTGGTGACTGGCAACCACATGGCTAGACACAACAGGTGTACACACCACAGAAGCATGCAGTAGTTGTCCAAAACTTACCACTAAAATATCACATACTGGTTTCGCAAAGCAACTATAGGGTGATGTATGTTATCTAGAAAGACAGTCTCCGGATACTTTGAATTAGGCCACCCTCCCCGGAGTTTGTAATCCGAATGAGGGGTGGCATGTGTGAGTAAGCCACTGGGTGTCAAAAAAACAGTAGCAAAGGAAGTGGGTAAAGTACTACTATTTTGACTTTCCGTTTCTGTTTGCTGGAGTTGTGCTTCAGGATGTTAGGCAAGCAGGTGTTTGGGATCTGATACTATTTTTGTGCAAAACCCAGGATAAAGCAACAGAAATTTGAGTGGACATTGGTGTCAAACTGATATTTCAACAGTAATGGAATGTTTTGTGGAAAACATCCTCAGATGCAAGTGCAGGCAATGACATACTGCACGTGTAACAGCGAAGTACTCTTACTCACCCAGGACAGGGCAGTGTCGAGGATGGGAAAATCAGAGAGGAGTGAGGAGGGAGCACTCTGGGTAGGCCAGCTATGATAATGGAAATATTGGAGCGGGTGGGTGCAGGGAGCACTAGGTCACAAGGGTATGTTACTGCAGAACCGGGAGGGTGAGGGAGGTGAGAAGGAAGGAGTAACAGGAGGCCTGAGTGGAGGAGCCAATGGCAACAGTTCACCCAGGAAGAGTTAAGGGGGTGACTAATGATATTGGAGGCTGTGAGGGGTGCAAGGAGAAAGTTGGGAGAGGGAGACAGAGGAGGGAGCCTTGATGGGCACAAACAAACTAGCGACGCCCAGGCTGTGTGATGGTCTAGGAACAAGCAGGGGGCTGTAGTCAGAAGAAGGAGTCTGGAAGGGCACACATATACTTGTGACCCCAACATTGCAGTGGGTGACAGAAGCAAGCTGGGGGACGTAGGCTGAAGTGGTAGCCTGTAAGGGCACGCACAAAATGGAGACACCATGCTGGGGGGGGGGCGAGAAGCAAGCTGGGTCATGTAGACAGTAGAAGGAGCATGGAAGGGCACACATGGGCTAATCACTTGGTGGGAGAGGTGAAGGTGTTTCTGCTGGGTGACTCCATGATTAGGCAAATACAGTTGGAGGTGGTTGGGGAGTGAAAATGCATCCCAATCAATGATAAATGTATCCTAAGCCTATCAGTACAGAATGCCAAATTCCTGCTGTACTCAATGGCAAGGGAATGCGGGGGTTCCCCAGACTTTGTAGTTCACATGGCAACAAATGCTTTAGCAGGAAAAAGTGAAGTTGAGATATAGGCAACATTCAGGTCATTGGCTCTGGTTTGCACTCTATAAGATGCTCAGTCTCCTTCTCTGAGATACTGCCAGTACCAAGTGCGGCGAGGAACATCTTAGAGGTGGTGAACCAGTGGGTCAGGAGTAGTGCAAGTCACAAGGTTATAGGGTTGATGGGGACTGGGGTGATACATGTGGAGACAAGTGGCTATATAACAGGGATAAGCTACAACTCAACATGGAGGAGGAGATCCTGAAACTTAAACTGTTGTGATCAATAGGTGATAGGTGTGGTTTAAACATGTAAAGGGTGGAGGATACAAAACAGCAGCCCTAGGGGAAAGACTTGGGAGTTCCATACTACATCATGCAAAGGGTGCTGCAGCCAACATTAATAGACAAGGAGGAACTGAGTGTGTAAGACAGATGGGTGTATGCGCTGGGCTGAGAAGACTGGTGAGGGGAGGTGAAGTGTGGAGGATTGTCCTGATCAATGCCAGGAGCATGGGCAATAAAATGCCACAGCTCCAGGCAATGCTACTTACGAAAACCACATTAAAGATATGTGCATCCGAAAACTGCCATGTCAACATTGCTCCACAACCCTGTTTGGTGCTCTGGTATGACATTGGCACTGTACCCCTCATCCAGGTGCACCACCTTGAAGTAATGCTGTGTTAATATTCTGCATCATGTCTGCATGTTGCCTGAAACGTGTCCTGTTCAAATGCTGGCACTAATCTGCATTCAATGATGATATATTGAAAAAGAACAGTTACTGTTATGGTAGTAATGTATTACTGGTCAGTGTCATAGGATGACCGACCTATCTGTTTTGAAGCTCAGACCCCTTGCAAAATAATATGACCCGTAGTACCATCTACTCAACCATTTAACACTGTCACACACTGCACATGTAAGAATGGTATACTTTTCCTGTAACAATGCTGTACCCCACAATGCTGTTCCTCTGACAGTAAGTGATATTTGTACATTTGATACTGCATGTATCCATGTTTTGCTCATATTATGTGAATATTCCTCCTGTATCTTAGAAGTCAGCTGAGGAAAATCCTACTTTTGCTGACAATACAGATGACTGTGGAGAGAGAGAAAACGAAGATACTGAACAGCCACTTGTGGATAATCAGGTATTCATTGAGCGCTAACGCAACTGTATTACACAGTACATCTCACATCGATATTAGGTCACTGTGGCGATGCCACGGTTATGGAGTGCTGGTGCCATCTGTTTAGTACTACTTGTTGTGAAATCAGATTTCTTTCCTAGTAATGTTATACTAAAATTTCTAAGCATTTCAGTGTTTGTATTGAGATAAAGACAGTGTCAGTAATTATATCGTTTTCAATCGCCATCAAATTGATATCGTGATACCCTGATGTTCACAGCATGGCCTTGAACTCACCACTGGGGTACAGTACTGCAGTACTGCTCAAAAATGACTTACAATACTGCAATTACTCAGTTGCACAGATTAGTCCACCAATGTGGAAGGATCACACACAATTCAAGAAATACAACAGCACAAGCGTACTAACAATACCACATATCATGTGTATTTGTAGTCTTGAGTACTGTAGAGAAATCCTACACTTCCCCAGTCTGTAGGTATCTATCCCTCGATTATGTATTACAGTGTACTATGGTACAGTATTTTGACATACGCATCAGAAAGGAATGTCACAGTAACCATCCATCTTTCAGTGGTCTCCTGGATTTCATTTGCAACCACCAACTACATAGCTACCACTTACTTGAGATAACTGACAATAGCAGTTCCTCATCAGTTTATGTGCAATGTATCCTAATGAAATAGTTTTTCCATCTTTGTGGCAACTGGCATTGTGCAGCATGGCACAGATGATGTCTACACCACAGAGGTGTTACCATTATGTCATACCCAAGGATACGTCAGAGATTTATGCCTAGTCTTAGTTCATCCGCTGCCACATTCAGGTCACTGAAGCCACTGATTTTATAACTGACCACAAGTGGATGCAATGGCATTCCTGCCACTTTTCCAAAGGCAAACAAATGCGGTCACCCGGTGGCACCGGCCAGTGCATACACACACAGATGGTGTACATTCACCATTACCCTCCTGCCACAGCAGTTAGGCCACAAAAATAGTGTCATGCAGATGCATAAGACCTCTTCTGATCCTTTCATTTGGCTTCCATGTGATAAGCTGAATGATCCGTCAATAAGTTAGGTTTCTGTACTACTACTGCAGGAAAGTACATTGATCACAGTCACTGCTGAACTATCTATTAAACAATTATGTCTATGTCAGTACCATTCCCAGTACTTCTTCTCCTCCATTCTCTTTTTATATGCAGGATACTGGTCTGTTGATGCAAGAAATGTTTACTGGCCTGCATCAGCAAAGTGGAATGCCATGTGCTGCAACTGAAGATAGTCTAACTGTATTGACAGTTATAGATGCTAAAGACTACTCATGCCTCTTATGTCAGTCTAGGACAAATCCAGAAGCCACAAATGATGTGTCAATTAACAATCACATATCACTACCTCCTAAGCTAAAACGGTCTGTCAGAACACAAACTTCATCAAAGATGTTTATGAGAAATAAGGGTGATTTGATTGTTCTACTCTTACTGTTTCACAACTGCAGTTTGATAGATTGTGGATTTCTGTGACAGCATTGACATAATTCTTGTTTCCTTTAGGCACCATCACCAGAAGTCCCGATGTCAGATCAATAGGAGTTCAGTGCACACTATTAGATGATGCACCTATTTCTTGTTCAACTCCCATACAAAGTCTGGATGTCACACTGGATGATGACACAGCATTTGATGCAAAGGACCCTGACTATGTACCATCTAATGTGTCCTTGTTGGAGTTTGATCCAGACATTGGCACCACCAGTGCTGTGCGATGTATTTTAAATGGACATATCTATTACTGTGCATGCACCTCTGTACACATACATACATATATTTGCATAAATGTGTGTTTGTATATATATATATCTATATATATACTGTGTGTGTATATATATATATATATATATATATATATATTATGGTAGCCAGTAGTGCTACCATAGATAAGGAATTGAGAGCCATTTCTATGTTAAACCCCAAAACTTTGCACCTTAATAACTTTGCAACTATTTGATGGATTTGGCTGAAATTTGGAATACATGATCAAGAACCATAGGCCTTGGCATCTGCCAAGTTTCATACTGGTCAGATACACGACTGCGGAGTTATTAAGCATGATTTGCGCATGCGTTACGCTTTTCTTGAATTCTCGGTCGTGTGTACAGGTCGCTACGGTTTTGCGTGACTGGTCTGAAATCTTCGAGAGAACGTGCGACTGGGGTCCCTGATGTGTCTTTTGAAGATTTGGTGAAAAATATTAAAGCGGTTCAAAGTTATTCAAAAAACAATTTCCCATTATAAGTCAATGGGAAAAGTTAACAAAAAGTTTGACAGTGTCGCAAATGCATTTTTACTTTCACAAATGGGCCTGTTACTTTCGCAAATCAGCCATTTTGTTTTCAGTTGGTGATCAGAAAAATGGTTGGCATTTAAATTTGGGACCCTCTAGCAACCTAATTCTTTTGTATTCACCTAGTCGGACCCTGAGGGATGCTTGCCATGTCTTTATTTTGTGGTAAAACACCCAGAAATATGTTTTCAAATTCCTGGAAAAATACTTTTCACAAATTACTTTCGTGCTCATGAAAGTGTCGAACTTTACTGACTTTTGGCAAATTCGACAGTAGTTTTCTACCTGTGGGAAAGTGACAGCGATTCTTTGGCACTGCGCTGCAAAAGAACAGTTGGGAGTTTTGGGCTGAAATTTGGAGGAACGCAGCTGACATCTCACAGATATGCCTTTCAGTGTTGTATTGAAAAAATATTACATGGCGGCAAAGTTACAGTACTCCAAAGTTGACATTTTTCCCATAGGATAACATTCTGGCCTCGACCTGATTACAAGAATCCTTTGGCTCCTGCTGCAAAATAATGGTTCGGTCTTTTTCCTGAAATTTGGAGGAAGACAGCCAACAGCCCACAGATGTGCCTTTTGGTAGTTTGGTGAAAAAATATTACAGGGAGGCAAGTTATGCGCTCGAACCTCTTTTTTCCATAGGATAACATTACGGCGTTCGCCGCGCCTTTCAGGGCCCGTATCTCGGAAACGGTGCGAGATACGGACTTTTCGTTGGAAAAATGCCCTAATGGGGGCTAAGTACAAAATTAGCTAGGACAGTTGTAAATAATATGAGTTTTAAATTTTTTTTCTATGTCGTACAGTTCCTGAGATATAACCTATTTAGTATTCCAAGTCCTCATTTTCTGCTCTGATATCCATTATTATGCATATATTCTTTGTACTCACTGTCTTTCTCTATGCAGCTTTTGGGGAAAACCAGCCTGTGCGCTTACATTACTGTTACTGTTGCCCTTTCTGCTTGCGGTCCCGTACCCATTTCACTTACTGTTGATGTCTGCGCCACCATGTGCGTTATCCTTGGCGTTTTCATTTTCGGTTACGTTTCTGTTATTTTTTGCCATTTGTGTCTACAGTACTGTTTCTATTTCTGTTTTAGTTTGCGTCACCATGCCCATTGAAATTTCCATTTGCAGGCACCATGTTACTATGTGACAACACATCACGTGGCAGACCGTCCCGTCGCCACGGTAATCGTCCTGCCTTTTGTTCTCATTCGCTTGCATTACCATGTGCACCACTGTTAGCGCTTCTGTTTGCATTGCTATTCCTGTTACTATGCCTCAAGACATCACGTGGCGAGAAGGGCCCGCGCTCCGCCGCCACATTACACTATTCTCGTTATCATTCTCAAAAGAAGGAAATTAGGGGCAAAAACTCCGTTTAATGCATTAGTTAGGGTTGTTCCACAGTGACAAAAGTGAGGGAAATTCGCTGTTAGGGTTGAAAACCCCTTGGACCCCTGCCCACCCCCAACCAGCATTGGGGTGTGCATTGGGGTCGTCAGTCTAACTCTCACCCCATTCTCCTATGCTTCTGCTGTTTGCACATGTGATGAGGTGAGGTTAGGGGCTGGCGACAATACGCAATGCTAGTGTGAAAAGTGGAGGATTTCAACCCTAACAGCAATTCCTCACTGTCAGTGTGGAACAACCCTAACTAATGCATTAAACAGAGTATTTTGCCTCTAATTATATATATATATACACAGATATATACATATACATACACATACAGACAGACACACACACACACGTACGTACATACGACTGAGCCAGCAGAAACAAACCTCCTGGTCTATCAATGTATGCCAGGTCACGCAGCTACATCTCTAGGTAGCAGCTGCCCCACCACTATCCACCATGATCATCCTTTGGTGTCATCCACCACTCCACATCCTTACTTGCCCACAGTCTATGTCCCTTGCCCTCTTGAAAGTATCCACAGTCATCCTTGGTATTACTCTTTCTGGTACAGTTTCCCATCTTGACACCACCCCTTCTGTCAAGTAATTCATCCTTGTCTCCCTCTGAATCTTCCCCCCTCTATTCGGATTCCATGTCCTCCGGTGTCTCTAACCTTCCTTACCTTAAACACCACATCCTGTTCTCCCTTGTTGATTACCTTCAGGTACTTGAAGGTCTGTATCATGTCACCCATATGCATCCTGTCATTGAAGGTGCACATGTTCAGTGCTCCCTGCCTGTCCCTTCCCCCCTGAAAAGTTACATCCCCTGCCAGGTAAGGACTCCAAAATAGCACACAGTACTCCAACTCCGGCATGACCATTGACCTGTAGAGGGCAAAGATCATCTCCCTACACCTGGCTGTGAAACCTCTCATTATACATCATAGAATCTTGTTCACCTCTGCTGCCGCTTTCCTGCATTGGGTTGTGTTGTTCATGCTCCATATAACAATTACCCTTATGTCCTTTTCATCCTCAGTGATACCCAGCTTCACCGTGCTTAAACAGTACTCCCTCCTTCAGTTTCTTGGCCCAAAGTGCATAACCTTGCAGTTCTTCACATTGAACCCTGGCTGACACCTGTACTATCACTCATCTATGCTTTCTTAGGTTTCTCGATGCAGCAGACCTTCAAGAAAATAGATATAGTTCTACACATGTGTACTAAAATTTTTTAATATACACATATCTATGTATATGGCGTGTGTTTCTCATGCATGCTGAGTACATATGGCCATATATACGACACAACATGTATGGATATATATTTCATATACATGCTCATACTTGAGTAACTGCATATAGTCGCACAGATATATGCATGGATGCAAAGCCTAGACATATGTACATATTTTCATATTTTTAAAACCATGACTCACATCGTGTTTAATACTTATTGACTTTATTTTTTATTTTACAGAACTCAACAAGTGTAACCCCCTGCAAATGGGGGTTCCCAAAAGACTTCCAGGAGCTTGCTTGAATGCTCCAAGCCTGAATGGTGTTTGGCGTTTAAGCCATTTATCAGTGGTGTTTTTAGAGCCTCTGGTACTGTCTCTTTAAGAGCTGTCTGCTTGCAGACATAATTAGATTGTATGGGGGACTGTGTTTTCTCTGCTTGAGTACCACTTGAGCTGCTGCAATTCACTCCATATTTGCAGTCACTAGGAGTGCAAAGGGAACCTATCTGAAAGATGTAACTGTTTGCCAGAAATCATTTAGAGTAATAATGAAATTACAGTTTGTCTAACCTGCTTTCTTTTGCAGTCAGAACTGTGTTTGCCTAGTTCCCCATTCTAGTTTTGAACTGCTGAACTGGACCAATTAGTGTGGGTTAAGGTAGCTCTAAAATGGTGCCTTGGACGAATCAGAACTTGGACTCATAATCTGAGCCAGCCACAAGAGGATTGTATGGGCAGTGACTCTGGGAGATGTAGTTTAGACTTCGGTGCCTTTTTGGACCAACAGGGGCAGTCTATTGTGAGTGACAGCCAATCCAGCCAAGAACTGGGAGGGACTCAAAGGAAGTGCCGGTTTTGTCTGCTGGAGTTTCAGTTGAGCTCTGGCAGTGAAGAGGGAAGGAGCCCTGTGCTTTTTCGGTGTGCAGTTTTAGTCGGGAAACGTGTGTAAGGCCCAGAGTTCCGGTCTGCAGCTTGTGTAACTGCTTGTTAGGACTGAATCCGTCCTGTGAAGAGAATCAAAGGATATCTGAAGAGTAGAAACCAGGTTCACCCTGTAGAAGACTGGAGAAATTGCTGAATTGCACTCGGTCTGTCAGGAACTGAATCTGCTGTGTGTTCTCCTGGGTATTGTGCAGTAATTGCGATCGGGATAGAGAAGCAGCCTGCCTGGTATAGTACCTTATTTTTACCATATAAATGTGTGAGGAGGCTTGTGTAGCTCAAGTGAATCCTGCTGCCATTAAAGGACTTTTGCCTGTGACTGTTTACCATATAAATGTGTGAGGAGGCTTGTGTAGCTCGAGTGAATCCTGCTGCCATTAAAGGACTTTTGCCTGTTACTGTTCACCATATAAATGTGTGAGGAGGCTTGTGTAGCTCAAGTGAATCCTGCTGCTATTAAGGACTTTTGCCTGTTGCAGTTTGCCATATAAATGTGTGAGGAGTCTCGTGGAGCTCAAGAGTAGCCCTGCTGACATTGAAGGACCCTATCTTGTTTGGAGGTCTGAGTACTAATTCAGGGTCACTCCTGTTGAATTGCCACATTGAATCCAAATGGAATTACTGTACTGCTGACTGTTTAACTAATTTTTCTTTTCTCTGTGTGAAAGGGCCCCTACCAGCTGCCACGGTTTGGACTAGCCACTGGGGCTTGGGTACCCAGGGACAGTAACTGGTAGGGATAGGCCTGTGCACAGAGCCATAAATAGATGAGTAAAGTGATAAGCTAATTAACCTGATTCCCCTGTCCTTGTTATATCCCCAAATAAATCAGAGCTGCTTGTTTCAGCAAAGTTATACTGCCTGAGGTATTTGTCTATGTTAAAGTATTGTACTGTGATTGTTGCACTGTATCTTATTTTACAGGAGGTCCCAGTGCCTGAACCAGTCCTGGGGTAAGTGTATACTGTGAAGGTAATTCTGATATATTCTGTGGGCCACTAGTGGGAAGAAAGGGGGGTTGCAGTGTCCCAGAGGGCTGTGACCAAGTTAGTTTAACTATTGCAAACCCTGACCTCTGGGTGGAGGCACCCTCCATCGGATCCAGGCCCCTCAACCTGTTAGTGGCAAATCAGGCAGGGGTAGTAGCTCCTGGGATAGCGCCATCTAGGGGTTACATCTTGGAGGCTCACCGCTGAGATTGTGTGTCCTCTAGTGGCCATATTTACGAACCACTGTTAAGAAAAAAAAATGGGTACCCCGACAGAAGTGGCTGTGCACCAGCTGGTGGAGTGGTGTACTGGGGAGGAGATTGACCTCCAAAATGCTATGCTTATCCTGGACATCCCCCTGGGCATCAATACGGACACTGTACAGGGAGTACTTTCCAAGGTGGAAGGTTTACAAAACCCTGAGGTGGTGGGTCGGCATGCTAATCTGCTCATCCACACTTTCCTGGCCCTAGTAGAGTTTAAGGATCCCATAGATAGCTCCAAAGTGCCACAGACCATTACCCCAGAGGGAGCCCTCACTGCCTGGAGAGTGATAACTAAGTACAGTAAAGACCGGGGAATGAGCCCCCACCACTGTCTGAAACTTTTGAGGAGAAATTTGTTAAATGGTTGCTGGGGGAAGGGAAAACTGTGGAGGACTTGAAGAAACTATTCTTGCTACCTGGGGGTGTTCCTCCCCCAACACCGTCTCCCGCTCCAGGACCCATAATGGTGGCTGAACCAATGCAGACTCCTATTTCTGCACCTGCCATTAGTCACGACTCTTACCGAAGGTTGAGGATCTTCTCTGGCACCCTCCCCACCCCCCAAGGGGAGGATGACTGGGAGACGTGGATAGACTATGTTGCCCCCCAAGTGCTAGAATGGCAATGCTCGGAAGCTGAAAGCGAAAGAGGTTAGTGAGAGCCTCGAGGTCCTGCCCTGGCTACCATCCATGCTAAATGGGCCAGTAACCCTGAAGTGACTGCAAAGGCCTATCTTGAGGCCTTGGAGAATGCGTATGGGAGCCCAGATTCTGATGAGGATCTATGGTGGAGAGTAAGAAATGCACAACAGTACCAAGGGGAGTTGTTGTCTGTGTATGTATCTCGGCTGGAAAAATTGTTGCAAGAATGCCTCAGAAAGGGTAGTTTGCCAGCGATTGAACTGGACCGAACCAGGCTGGACAGGATCCTTAAGTCTGCCCCTTCTCAGAACTGCTGTTGCTTCAGTTATGCTTGGCAAATTGACTGGAATCCCACCCTCCTATGATGAGTTAATGAGAGAAATTGAGGAGTTGAGAAAGGCGACCTCGGGAGGATCTGCACCAATAGCTGCGGCTACGACCCAGTGACTGAGGTGGCCCATCAAGTGAAGTTCAGGGCAGAGGTTGGCAGTCAATGAGTGCTCTGACAAGGAAAAAGATATGCCACAATGGGGCGAACTGTTGAGAGAGATCCAGAATTCAAAACAGTCCCTTTTGAAAGCCACGCCTGCAAGTACGGGCCCGACCTATATCTGACTGCATCCGCTATGGAAGTACCCACCCATGTATCTCCTGCTGATAACAGCTCCAAACTCAATTCCTTGACCATGGAAGTGGAGAAACTCACGAGATGTCTCCAAATGCTTATCATGCCGCAGACAGAGATGGCACCAAGGTTTCCAATTAGTAGTACCCCCGCCCTGGCTCCCAGTGTGGCACCTCGGCCAGCTCAAACTCCAGAAAGTATGTTTTGCTATAATTGCGGGAAGGATGGGCACATGAAGAGGGAATGCCAGTCCCCAAAAGACACTGACAAAGTTGCATATAGGCTAAAAGGAGAGCTTCGGAGAACAAATCAGTGGTTAAGAGGTGCACAAAATGATCCCAGTGAGGGCACCAAAAATGCTAACTCATGTCTTTTTGTGCCAAGGTCAGTTGCCCAGGCCCCCACTACCGCCTCTCCAGACTGGTCCAGAATAGTAGGTCCCTCCATGGAGACCACTGTAAAGGTGATTGGAGTGTATACAAGAGCTGTATTAGACAGTGGCTCCCAAGTGACAATTATGTTCCAGGATTGGTATCAGAAGCATTTGTCAGACGTACCCTTACAACCATTAGAAGGACTGCATGTATGGGGTTAAGTGAGAAGGCCTACCCTATTCCGGTATATCCGAATTTGGCTGTCTTTCCCCACCTCCGTGGCTGGAGTGGCGAACAAGTAGAGACCCTAGCCTTAGTGTGTCCCCACTGGACTGTATGATGGTGTCCCTTTGTTGATTGGAACAAATGCTCATATGTTCGGAAGGCTGGCACAGTTGTGTTATGAAAAACAGGGGTCAAAGACTAGTAGATCTTTAAGAGTTCCGGGTTTAATTAAGAAGGCCTATGAGGCACAGAGAGATGCTGAAAAAATAGAACCAGAGGAACCAGTCGGAATTGTATGGAAGAAGGATCCTGAGTCTCTGATCCTGGCACCAAATGCCAAGTGTACCTTACAGGGAGAGGTCCGTAACAAAAAGGATGTTAAGAATAAAATATTAATGTTGGTTGCACCAGGCGATGGAAAATTGCCAGAGGGACTGCTGGTCAAGCCTAGTATTTTGCCCGCAGGAGCCCATGCTATGCCAAGAAGGGTAATAGTCCAAGTTCATAATGTGTCTGAAAGAGACATTTGAGTAAATAGAGGTTGCATCCTGGCTAATGTGCATTGTGCAGACACTGCAGTGCTACCCAGCAGCAAGAGTTTGAGGAAGAATGACAGAGTAACGCCTGACTTGTTTGATTTCGTGACTCCCATTGCCAGCTGAATGGAAAGTGAGGATCAGTGAGAAGCTTGCCCAGAGAGACCAGGTGTTTCTTTAAAGGAATGGGGCGTAGGATGCGTGCAAGGAGCTGAGCATAATATCCGGCTGCATGACGAAAGACCATTTCGTGAGAGGTCTCGGCATACAGCACCTGCTGATATAGATGATGTGAGCGGCATCTGCAAGAGATGTTAGCTGCTGGTGTAATACAAGAATCCAGAAGCCCTTATGCTTCCCATTGTGGTAGTGAGGAAAAAGAATGGGACAGTAAGGATGTCGTGGATTATCGCACCTTAAACCAGCGGACTATCCCTGATCATTACACAATGCCCGCATTCAGGATGCTTTGGACTGCCTAAGCGGGGAGCAAGTGGTCTCTCTGTGCTGGATCTCCGCGGTGGGTACTACAGATCCGATGGCCCCAGAGGACCGTGAGAAGACAGCCTTTATCTGTCTGCTTGGCTTCTATGAATTCATGAGGATGCCTCAAGGGATTTAAAGTGCCCTAGCCACTTTTTCAACGATTGATGGAGCTGCAGTGGGGACATGAACTTACTAGAGTGCCTGGTATACCTAGATGATGTTATTGTGTTTGGCAGCTCACTGGAGGAACATGAGAGCAGATTATTTAAGGTATTGGACCGACTGGAGGACTTTAGCCTAAACTGTCCATTGATAAGTGTCAATTCTTTCAAACATCAATAAAGTATGTGGGACACATAGTATCCACCGAGGGAATAGAGACCACAAGTAAAGCTGAGGCCTTGACCACCTGGCCACAGCCCAAAATCTAAAAGAACTGCAAAGATTCCTGGGATTCTGTGGTTATTATCGGCATTTCATCAAGGACTATTCAAGAGTGATCACGCCTTTACTTAACCTTACTCAAGGGTATCCCCAACCCACAAAAAATACCAAAGTCAGCGTCCCTCAAGACTGAAAGAGTGTATTTTCATCCAGTGAAGTATTTGGGGCCAGCTGGACTCTGATTGGTAGACTGCTTTTCATGAGGATCTATATCAACTTACCCATGCTCCAGTGCTGGCCTATGCCGATCCAAGAAAACCTTCGTCCTGCACACTGATGCTAGCTTGCAAGGGTTGGGTAGGCTGTGTTGTACCAAGAGCACGAGAATGGCTCTGAGACCAGTGGCCTTTGCCAGTAGAAGCCTGACCCCATCCGAAAAGAACTATCCTGTACATAAGTTAGAGTTCTAGCTTTGAAGTGGCTATTGTTGACCAATTCCAAGAGTACTTGTATGGGGCTAAAATACTAGTAAAACTGACAATAATCCTTTGACCTATGTGCAGACCTCAGCTAAGTTGGATGCCACTGGCCATAGAGGCTTTCTGCATTATCTACATATGACTATGCTCTCGAATACAGGCAGGTCTGAACCACATAGATGCTGATGCTCTCTCCCGGAGGCCTGTTCCCAGAATGATTAGTCCGATTGGCAGAGCCTGACATTCGGGCACTCTGCCGGAAGTTTGACAAGGAGGAACAAATGTCCACGGACGAGATGGACTGCATGGTGGATTGCTTGGGACCCTCTGAGAATTGCATACCTGCTGCTTATTGCCACTTTTCTGCAATAGACATTGGTGCACTGCCTCAGCTGGACAATGACAGTATTCGGTGGGCTCAATCCCGCGATCCCATGATCAAAGCAGCTTTAGAAGCCCTCTATGCAGGAAAAGATGTGTCCAAATTACTCTCCACTGATTTGAGAACTGCACTGTTATACAAAGAAGGTCCTAAGTTGAAACTGATCAATAAACTGTTATACAGAGAAACAGTAGACAGAGGGGACAAGTAGACAAACAACAACTAGTGCTGCCCACTGCCTTTGAGACTCAGTACTGATGTCCTTGCACAACCACATGGGGCACCTCGGTGTAGACAGAACACTTGACTTGGTGAGATCCAGATTCTATTGGCTCAAGATGGGGCTGATGTGGAGCAACACATTCGAACTTGTAGTCGCTGCTTACAGAGGAAAGCTTTGCCCAGAGGGCTGCCCCCTTGTTAACATCACCACCAGTGCACCCATGGAGCTGGTCTGTATTGATTTTCTGAGTTTGGAGTCAGATCAAAGAAATATCAGTAATGTGCTGGTGGTCACTGACCATTTCACGAGATATGCCCAAGTTTCCCACCAAAGACCAGAAAGCATCCACTGTGGCCAAAGTACTTGTAGAAAACTTTTTGTTCACTATGGGGCTCCACAAAGAATCCATTCTGATCAAGGAGAGACTTTGAGAGTCGTCTGATCAAAGAGATGCTTTCTCTGTGAGAGTGCGAAGTCCAGAACCACTCCTTACCACTCCCCAGGGGACCCACAGCCTGAATGTTTCAACCGACTTTAGATATGCTAGGCACCCTGCACCCAAAGGACAAGCCTAGATGGAGCCAACAAATTAGCACCCCTGGTACATGCTTATAACTGCACCAAAAGTGATGCCACTGGGTTCTCCCCACCGCCTGATGTTTGGAAGAAAGCTCAACTACGGTAGATGTGTGTTTGGGGTCTCTCCTGATGGGTTCAAGCTGAAAACTATTGCACATGTAAAGTTAAAGCCCCAGCTAACTCATGCATACCAACTGGCTCAAACCATGGCTGCCAAAAAGAAATCTGGCCAACAAAAGAAAGGTATGATAAAGGTGAAGCACAGGAACTCCAGGAGGGAGATCGGTATTGCTAAGAAATCTGGGACTGCATAGCAAACACAAGATTGCTGACAGATGGCACCATCTCCCTCACATTGTAGTGGGCAAGCTAGATGATCTGCCAGTGTACAAGTAAGGCCTGAGAATAATTCAAAAGATGTAAAACAATGCATAGAAATCATTTACTGCCCATTGGACAAATCTTGATTGAGTCTGAGCCCCAGAAGATGCCCCCTCTGGACCAGTGACTAGAGCTGCTGCTAAGAAAAGATCAAGAAAGTCTGCACCACAGAAGCAGAGTTAAAGTGTTCCCTCCACAAGTCCCAGTTGAGCATGACTGTCAGTCCACATATCAGAAGAAAGTGATAGTGACTTTGGAATACTATCCTTCCTCACGAACTGAGTCAATTGTTTGGGGCAATCCCCAGTCAATACTGGAGACAAAGCTGGGCCTTCTGGACTGTCTAAGCCCCAGCTTCGTCCCTGGAGCCAATGCTCCAGAAAGTGAAGTGCAAAGCATCAGATCAGATGAAATGGAATCATTGTGCATGGTTGAACTGTTTGAGCTTTCAGGGGAGGAAAATGATGGATTGGGGCAGACTGCTGATACACCAGAACAAGAAGAGTATTTTGAGTGCCCTGACAGTCCACTGCCAGTGTCTGAAAGCTCTCTATGTGAGCCAAATGTTGTGGAGTCAGAAACTGTAACTCTTGGAGCTGAAAGTGCCCCAAGTTCTAGCCTCTCTACCCCCATGGAGACTCCCCTGACAAGTGAGGACAATGCTGAAACTGAGGCTCAGAGTGCAGAGACTGTAACAGTTCCCCCTAGAAAGACTGGTCGAGCTGTAAAGCCTGTGGTGCACCTCAGTTATGATTCCCTTGGGAGGCCTGTGGACTTGCTCTCAATGTTGTCCATAAAGGAGGTATGTGTCCCTGAGCTCATTGCCCAAACTGGAGCGTCAGTGCTAACTCAAGTTACTTGTGTTGCCCTCTAAGTATGGTGCCCTTGCCCTTCCAGCCCAAGGTAACTGATAGGAAGGGCCCCTCTCTTCAGGTTTCATGTACAAGAGGTAATAACTTGAGTTATGGTACATGTAGTGTGTAATACTGTGTAAAGAGTGACGTACTGCAATGTTTCAGAAATGTGTTCTTGGTAAAATGACGATTGACTGATGAGATTACATGTGAGCCTAATGCAAATGTATATGGTTGCAGTTGAAACTTTATGGGGGTACTTGCTTGACGCGGACGTTGCTTTCTTGCCCAGGCCAGGAAGTGTAACCCCCTGCAAATGGGGGTTCCCAAAAGACTTCCAGGAGCTTGCTTGAATGCTCCAAGCCTGAATGGTGTTTGGCGATTAAGCCATTTATCAGTGAGTGTTTTTAGAGCCTCTGGTACTGTCTCTTTAAGAGCTGTCTGCTTGCAGACATAATTAGATTGTATGGGGGGACTGTGTGCTTCTCTGCTTGAGTACCGCTCAGGCTGCTGCCAATTCACTCCATTTTTGCAGTCACTAGGAGTGCAAAGGGAACCTATCTGAAAGATGTAACTGTTTGCCAGAAATCAATTAGAGTAATAATGAAATTACAGTTTGTCTAACCTGCTTTCTTTGCAGTCAGAATTGTGTTTGCCTAGTTCCCCATTCTAGTTTTGAACTGCTGAACTGGATCAATCAGTGTGGGTTAAGGTAGCTCTAAAATGGTGCCTTGGACTAATCAGAACTTGACTCATAATCTGAGCCAGCCACAAGAGGATTGTATGGGCAGTGACTCTGGGAGATGTAGAATTAGACTTCGTGCATTTTGGACCAACAGGGGCAGTCTATTGTGAGTGACAGCCAATCCAGCCAAGAACTGGGAGGGACTCAAGGAAGTGCCCGGTTTTGTCTGCTGGAGTTTCAGTTGAGCTCTGGCAGTGAAGAGGGAAGGAGCCCTGTGCTTTTTTCGTGTGCAGTTTTAGTCGGAAACGGTGTAAGGCCCAGAGTTCGGTCTGCAGCTTGTGTAACTGCTTGTTAGACTGAATCCGTCTGTGAAGAGAGAATCAAAGGATATCTGAAGAGTAGAAACCAGGTTCACCCTGTAGAAGACTGGAGAAATTGCTGAATTGCACTCGGTCTGTCAGGAACTGAATCTGCTGTGTGTTCTCCGGATATTGTGCAGTAATTGCATCGGGATAGAGAAGCAGCCTGCCTGGTATAGTACTTTCTTTTTACCATATAAATGTGTGAGGAGGCTTGTGTAGCTCAAGTGAATCCTGCTGCCATTAAGGGACTTTTTGCTTGTGACTGTTTACCATATAAATGTGAGGGAGACGTTGTGTAGCTCAGAGTGAATCCTGCTGCCATTAAAGGACTTTTGCCTGTTACTGTTCACCATATAAATGTGTGAGGAGACTTGTGTAGCTCAAGTGAATCCTGCTGCTATTAAAGGACTTTTGCCTGTTGCAGTTTGCCATATAAATATGTGAGGAGTCTCGTGGAGCTCAAGAGTAGCCCTGCTGACATTGAAGGACCCTTATCTTGTTTGGAGGTCGTGAGTACTAATTCGAGGTCGCGCCTGTTGAATTGCCACATTGAATCCAAATGGAATTACTGTACTGCTGACTGTTTAACTAATTTTTCTTTTCTCAGTGAAAGGGCCCTACCAGCTGCCACAGTTTGGACTAGCCACTAGGGCTTGGGTACCCAGGGACAGTAACTGGTAGGGATAGGCCTGCACAGAGCCACAGGTAGATGAGCAAAGTGATAAGCTAATTAACCCTGATTCCCCTGTCCTTGTTATATCCCCCTAAATAAATCAGAGCTGCTTGTTTCAGCAAAGTTATACTGCCTGAGGTATTTGTCTCATGTTAAAGTATTGTACTGTGATTGTTGCACTGTATCTTATTTTACAGGAGGTCCCAGTGCCTGAACCAGTCCTGGGGGTAAGTGTATACTTTGAAGGTAATTCTGATATATTCTGTGGGCCACTAGTGGGAAGAAAGGGGGGGGTTGCAGTGTCCCAGAAGGCTGTGACCAAGTTAGTTTAACTATTGCAAACCCTGACCTCTGGGTGGAGGCACCCGCCATCGGATCCAGGCCCTTCAACCTGTTAGTGGCAAATCAGGCAGGGGTAGTAGCCCCTGGGATAGCGCCATCTAGGGGTTACAAAAGAATCTTTAAAGCCTCCTCATGAAGAGGACAAATTTCATAGTTTTCAGGTTAAGCTTAGAAGAGCTGTTTACCACATGTGACATGTGCTATGGTTTCAATAGGGTCACTTTTTCAACTGATGATCTGAATAAAAGACAGGGTACTTTTCTGATGATCACTGCATGGTGTCATGACTGTGCCTGTAAGAAGCAGTGGTCAAATCAGCATTCAAAGTACCACTATGCCCTTGCAAAGATAATGTTGTCCTGTGCAATACTTGTCTCCGGATGCCCAATTACCAAGGCACTATGTATATATGAATATATGCGTATCCCATGCATGTCCAAGTGGACTGTCAACAACCACATCAAGGACAACATCTCTCCAGTCATTAAACGAACATGGGAACATGCACAACAGGAGATGTTCCAAGCTCTGAGCAGCATGGGTGGTGGCCTAATACTTGGTGGCGATGGTAGGGCTGACAGCTCTGGTTACTGCATCAAGTATGATTCTTATACTATGTTGGAGCACCGAATTAATAAGGTTGTGGATGTCTGCCTTGTTCAGGTACATAGTTTATGACTTCATTCTGTGAAATGCTATTTATATGATGTAATAAACAACATCCATACGGTACTGTGATGGTTATGACTGGTGGTGACATTTTTTTTAACAGAGCAATGAGGTCAAAAACTCCTCTTGGATAGAGTTGGAAGGCTTGAAAAAATCGTTAACATTCCTGGTGGAGGAGCAGGACATGAAAATTGACTGTATGATAACAGACAGACATCGACAAATCAATGCCTGGCTTGCAACATCACCACTTATGGAGGATGCCAAGGACTATTACGATATCTGGCACGTTGCAAAGGTTCGCAAACATAGTAATTCCATGTATTGATGCATGCTCAGGATACTGTTGTAATTTTTAATTGCCCTGCATAAACAGTTAACCTGAAACAACAATCCAACATTGATAACTTTAAAACATGGACCATGGCCGCTGATATAATTCCTGGTATTTAGCTGTGCAGTAATGAGCTGCAGTACCATGTCATCCATTTCTGCCTTGTACTGTCCCTGCAGCACTGCAGGTACTACTGTAGGCCATCATGTGGTCGCAACATGGACCCAACATGTCTTAAAAGACGTGTTTTGTTTCTGTGGCGTGGTCATTTCAAATTCAGTTGTATTTAAGAAAGTAGTGAGTGACAGTATGCTCCCGTAACACTTAAACTGTCACCTCAGTACTGTCCTTCTTATCCTTCAATACAATATGGCCTCAAATGACCGCTGCTGTGAAATTCACAAACAAGATACTTGGTGATGTACTGATTATGTAACATACATTGCTTGATTACCAGTACATGTCCCTGCAGTCTTGTTACAAATTTAGGCAACGTCCTTACCAATGTTATAGGCAATCATCACAGCACTGTAAGGTGTAATTGAGGAAATAACTGGTATTCAATAGTAATCAAAAAATTACACCATGAAGTGAACAACTGTCCTGTGTCATCCTCCTGAGTGTAATGCATCAGCAACCACATCAGACTGGTGATTGGCCATACCTCAAAAATATGTGGTGCTCGACTGATGTTGCTATGTAACCATAGTGTCCTTTTCTGAGGTTCGATGTAATTTGTGGAACACACTGTTGCTCTCTTGGTGCACTAATCAATGTCCTGTCTGTGGTTTGTGTCATAGGACTGTGTAAAAAATAGAAGCCTCGGAAAGCAAAGAGGCATGGAGGATTAACCCATGGAAAGAACAATTATAATCATGTATATCGGGTCACGATGACAACACCTGACAGCAATCCAGCAGTCATGGAGGGGAAGTGGAACTGCATGACACGTCACATGCAGAATCTACATGATGGATACGGTGATGCATACCCTCAGTGCGCTCATGGTCCACTGCACGGTAGAGAACTGAAGAAGAAATGGTTGAGACCTAGTGAGTCATTCTGGATGCTCTATGCGGCAGTACCAGCAACTTCACTAACAATGTTTGCAAATGGTCATGGCTTCACAGATGTATGCATGTCTGCATCAAAGTTTAACTGTATACCAGCAGGACACACAATTGTCTCATGTGTGACACACACCTGGCATCACAACATATCACCCGGTGGGCTTGTAATCTGCATTGTGACACTGGGATGAATTCTATATAGCACCTGCTATGGGCATCTGCACATACCTGAACGTCTCTTCCTCTGTCGTGGCACATGAACCATGCATACCACCATAACAGCTGTGATGTTACTCTGATGTGTGAACAACCTGCTACAAACAGGAACAGCCACAATTGAAACCACCAGCATGTAAATGTGATGTGAAGCCATGACAATAGAAATTGTAATCTTCATAATGTAATGTTTATATGCAATGCCAAAAACTGGTAACAAACAATTTTCTTACATATGTACCTACATCACTGTGCAGCAGTAAAAGGTGATGAGCTGCTGGACAATAACCGATAAGTGATAAATGTATAGTGAAGCCTGCCATGATGAATCATGGTGTCACCTGTTTACTGCATTACCAAAGGTATGAACAAGCATTGGAACTGAACTGATTTCTGCAGTATCTGTTCTTCATAATTCTGTGCTGCAACGCCGCATAATGGTATGCTTCACTGACACTCATCCTTACTTCACTTTGGTGGAAATATGTTTCTGTGTTTGTAGGGCCTATCATAGTGCAGAAGTCATTCACCATGAGTTAGAAAAGTATTCAGTGCGTCATGTGTCTCTGTGCCACCTTGTCATTCCATTGATGTCAACATGTACCGCAGGACACAAACCGTTACTTGATCTGCCATAGCACTGTGTAGCGTATCCTAACTGTTGACTACTTTTGTTGATGCCGATTGGCCATAATGCATAGGTGCAACGTCATATAAGTTGTCATCTATGGCACCATGATGTCAGTACTAACCTTTTTCTGTGTTTCTTTTAACACTCAGGTGAGGCTGCAACAGAGTCATTGCTTTCTGTGCTTGAAAACGGGCAACTGGTAAAAGACATTGGACGCCTGTCACCTCATCAGCAGACAGCCTCAGTAGAGGCGTTTCACAGTACCATTATACAGTTCGCACCAAAGCAGACAGCGTTCAGCGTTGATGGAATGCACATTAGGTAAGAAAACACAGAATGTAAATGGTCTACTGTTCTGCCCTTGCATTTACATCATGGAACTGAATCTCCCTTTGTTGAGCAGCATCTCAACATGTCCCTGTGAGTGGCATAGAAACAGGTTGTTATTGTTAGAGGTGGGACAGCCACAGCTAGGATGGAGCTTGGCTGTAAGTCAAGTTCTTGGCTGTACCTCATTAAGGAACTAGGAGCCAAGGTCACGGCAAGCAATGAGTACTTCAAGTAAGCACTGTCAGCCTCACTACTTACTGTGATGTCAGAAACATGCAAATCCTATGTAGAGAACAACCAACAGTGGCTAGTGCATGGCTCATGTTATTTCTCTCGCAGAGTCAAGTTGGACTACGGGCCAGGATATGGCTTTGGTATCACTGAGAAATTCTTGTAATGCAGACCTATAGTTGTTGTCCTTTAGCATAGTTTGATAGATGCTGGATAGAGACAAATGAGCATTTGCACGCACAGTTCTGCAATCAAAAAATGCTTTGTTGGCCGGACAGTTTACAATGACGGTTGAGGTGCTGGATGCCACACCTCGCTCCACGCTGGCGACACAGGCTCGGTGACAGACTGTGGCCACCTGGAGTTAGCAGGGGTGGGGGGTGACAGGTACTGACCAACCAGTGGCGGCTCTCCATCGCTGGTGAGGGTTGTGTGCCTCTCATTCTGCTACATCATCTCCCCTTGTGAACCTGAAATTGGTGGTGAAAGTTGTGACACACAATAGGAGGGTCAGCATTACCCGAGAGCAGTTGGAGGAGTCCCGTCTCGATGCATGCCTCCCGATTGGCTCTCCTCCAGTGCCAATGACTGTGGGGTGTGAGTTCACTACAACAAGGAAAATGAAACCCATCACTCATAGGTGATGACCCCTCAAGGGCCGACACATGTCAGCAGCCAAAAGTCTGAAGTTGATGTCGTTACGGGAATATGCTGAAATTGTAGTAGTGACACAGTCTGTCTGACATCTCAGCCAAGGCATATATGCATGTGTAACCCCTACCCGGTATGCCGTTTGTATCTGACAGCAATACCATGTGGGCTGGGTTCGGGGAGGAATAGGTCACTCGGCACATAGGCTAGGTTTGACTACTCTGCACAGGGGCACCCAAGTAACTCCGAACACAGGAAGCAATAACTGTAATGTCCAAAAACAGAAGTGGGATTCTCAAGTGTGGCTTTTATTCACATCCAAACAGAAAAAACAAAGGATAGATGGACCCCACGGGGCTACACTCCTGGTAATGCAGATTAAAGGAGACCAGAACATATCCTCTTCACTTTAGCCCTCAGACTCTACAACACACTGGGCACACAGCCCGAACTTGTACATGACTCTGGGTTTTCCCTGGCTCGGCTCCCTTGACAGCCACTTGGACACTTTCCATATTTCATGGAAACATTTGCTGGTGGCTCCCCATACCACCTAAAAGCACCTCAGCTCCTTAAGGGAATCTTCCTACTAAATCCCATGTCTGGGTACTTTCCTCAGGCGCTGGCCAAGTACCTGAGGGAAAGCAACAGGTGTCTCAGAGCAGATCCGTAGAGGTGAATTTGGTTACTAATAATGGGGGGTCTCCCACCTCTCACTCCCACAATTCATACCTGGCCATTTCTCTGGACTGTAAACACCTCACCCTTTAACACTTTGCTGTGTAGATTCTTGCTAAATGTATTACACATTCAATCTACTTGTCTTGCTTCCCATTTGTGCTGGACTTGAACATACTTAAGATAAGTGGCTTTGTCCATTACTCTAGACCCCACACAGGTTAAGCAGTCCAATTCCCACATCTTTCTTTCCATTTGTGCTGGACTTGAAGATACTTACAAGTGGCTTTGTCCATTACTCTAGCCCTCCCCACAGAGTTAAGCAGTCCAATCCCCACATCTTCCAACTGTACTTGGCTGTCTTCTCCTGACCCCCACAGTAACAGTCCCTTTAGTTTCCTTCTGTTTCAGCTGAAAACACTTGGCCCTTTTTCAGAGTGAACTCACCCTTTGGTTACAGGTGCCCCACAGGCGTTTCCTCCTCAGAAATCTTCCTTTCAGAGCTTCTGGTGCCTCAGCACAACTCAAACAGGCAGCTTCTTTTCCTTAGCCGGACCCGGGGGGGGGGGTGTTGTCCCTGGAAAATAGTCTGACACCTTTCTCCCCCATTCCTGCAGGGATGGGTCTCTGAACCATTGAGAGCAGTCTCCACCACTTCAATTATCAGTTCCTGTGTTCCTCTTCAGGTGGAAACGTACACCAAAAACAAAAGTAGCTGTGTAACAGAGCTTTAAGCTGTGAGGGCCTGCACTCAGCAGAGCACCTCTACTGAGCTACAGACTCTCTCTCAGACTGACTTCAAATTCCCCAATGTTCTACTCTAACCTCCAACTGCAACATTCCAATGTGGCTTATGCAGCTGTGACAGTTCTAAAATGATGTCATCCCTCAGTCTCAGCTGAGACTGAGAGCAGAGTGAGACAGTGTGAAATCCATCTAACTGGAGTTTCACAAGCTGCTTTCCCTGCCTACCACTAGGTCGTACTGGGATTCTAGTAACCCCGGGTAACAGGGGGGTTACACATGCATGTTATGTTGCATATTTTGTAATTTGCAGGAACAGTGTATGAATTCATCACAATGTAAGATTGGTGTCATATGTGTACAGTAACTGCTTGTCTTGTTCCATGTCTACAGGTTACTTCTTGCAGCTTTACATTATAATGAGAATAGCTGCAGACCCCTCAAAACAGATGAACACGGAAACAGAAAAACAGAGGTGTACTTCTCAAAACCTAAAAAAGGTGAGCCATCAGTCTGGACGGTGAAGTCACATGCAATGTATGGTGAGTTAGTAATTGAAACATTATGTAAATTTTTCAGACTGGCATTACTACGTTGGTGGCTCAACATAAGGTTATGTACTGCGAACAGTGCAATGGACATGCTGTCAACACACAGCATGTGATTTTCATAAATTGACAGTGATCACTGCAGGCAGAAATGAACCTGGAATGCAAGTGATATGTCCTGTGCTGCTGAGACCATGCACAACTACAGAGCTGAGTGCAATAATAAGCAGCACAGCTGTAGTCTGTTGAAACAACCATGTACAACCATGTCACTTATGTCATGACAGATACATGACTTTTGCATTATGCTGCGGGAAACACAGTATCATTGTCACAGCAGCACGAGGGTGCTGACAAAATGATGATGGTCACCTTCAGTTAACAGTAGAAAAGCTATGTTGATGGCCATTAATGTGGTTCACTATCACAAGTCACAGAAAACAAAGTTGCCCAGCTATTGAGACTGCACCTGGGCGCAGCACAACTGGTGTGCGCCGGGGCTTGGACCAGGCCATATTCAACGGTGATGTGCCATGGTGCAGCACCATTGAATATGGCAAGGGAGGTGCACATAGTGTGTATGGCAAGCCACAGAGGGGATGTGCCAGTGCGAGTGACATTGCGCTGTCCGCATCACTCACAATATTCAGCCGGGGACATGCAAATGATGCCATAATCTATGCAAGGCGCAAATGGGGCCATTTGCATGTCATTATGGACACAATTGCATGTGTTGCACAGGGCGTGCAGGAGAAATGCACCTGCCACCCTGTCAGGCAGCTGTTGGCAGGGGTTGGGTCCCTGGTGGGCTATTGCAGCCCCCACCCCTCCCCTATGCCTGATCTCGGGCTGTTATAATAATAAAGCCCAACCTGATGGTACAGTGGACCACACCCCATATGCCTGATTGTGGGCTGCAGTAATAATAGATACCAACCTGGTCATCCAGTGGTAGCACCCTCCCACCCACAGAGGACCCCCAGGCCACCCCGCCCCCCCACCCCCATCATCAGTGGGTGGCAGCATCACACCCTGCACACCGCATGACAGCATAATGTGTGATCTGTATGCCTATTGGGCCATAGTGTGGACCAGTGGGCTTGCAGACCATGCTGTGCAACACAGGACTGGATATGTCAATGAACGTGTCCACACTGTGGCCCACTAGACGACAGATCATACTGTATGTTGTCATGTGGCGGCCTCCAGGCGTGTCGGCGGTGGGTGCTGCCGCCATCCACTGATGGGAGGGCAGGGTGGCCGGATCCTCTGTGGGTGGGTGGTGGGAGGGGGGTACCACTGGAGCGCCAGGTTGAGATCTATTATTACAACAGCCCACGATTAGGCATACGAGGTGGGGTCCATTACATCACCAGGTCACTCTTTATTATTACAACAGCCCGCAATCAGGCATATGGGGAGGGAGGGTGGTCCAGTAGACTACCAGGGTGGGTCCTTGTGCTTGTGGATGGTGTTTTTGCTGGGCGGGTGGCCACCAATGGCTGGTGGATGTTGTGTTGCGCATTGCAATACAACCACCCGCCTGTGGGCGGCCAGCATTTGAGCCTATTATTTCCTGCTGAACTATCACCACCTGTGTTCAGCGCATGTAGGTGCTGCACCAACACGTGTGCCTGACATCCCGTGCTGAATATCGGGATGTGCAGCACATGCATGGGCACACCCCATGTATCTGCGCCGCATACATTCCCACTGCACCCCGGCACATCGGGAGTTGCGCCTCACAACAGGCACATTTGAATATCACGCCAGGGCGCATTGGGGGGTTGCACCATGCGCAACCACTTTGAATATGTGGGACAGTATGTGTAACAAATAACACACAAAGGGTCCTTCAATATCCAATGTCATACACTGAATGATGTCATAACAGTATGTGACACCATGTTGACATAACATTTTTCTGTCTTGTGCCAAACAGCATATGCACACAAGCTGCTGGAGTCTCTCATACAGTCCATATCAACAGATGAAGGAAGAAAGGAGCTGAAGACGATTGCAAAGAATGTCGTGCTTCATCCACCACTGGCTGCAGCATTCTCCAGTGTCGAACGGGAAGCTGCAAAGGTGAAGTTTGTGAGTCGGTTCAATCAATTCTGACAACACACAGTGGATTTCTTGTTCCCATTTGTCTTCCTCTTATTTATTTATTTATTACATTTTGGTAACTGGGTAAGCCCGATGGGCACCGTAGGTCCCTTTTTCAGGGGCGACCTGGGGATTACATGGAATAATACATGGGATTGCGTACAGCACAAGTACATTACATAAAACACATAAACATAGTATGGGGTAATACATAGTAGCATTTCAAACAGGTTACATTTCCTGAGTAGGCTATACAGATGGGTGTAGATATTGTAGGTATTTCCCTGGGAGGGGGAGGGGTAGGCTTACGCTTAGGAGCCTCTATCTTTAGCAGTTGCATTTGGAGGTGACCATCATATGAGCCTTCAGCCTTATGCAGAAGATGTTGGTAGAGGTAGCATCCTGGACACCAGGGGGGCAGGGAGTTCCATAGGATGGGAGCTGTGATGGCAAACGACTTGCCCCCCACCTCAGTTCTAACCCTGGGCACTGCGAGGAGGGTTCTGTCCATTGTTCGGAGGAGCCTAGGGTTTCTCTTTAGGGCAATGAGTCCAGTGAGGCTGGGAGGGGGGGATGGGCTGAGCAATTTATGAGTATGGCAGAGTAGGGGGTATTGGAGCCGGGTGTCCCAGGAGGGCCAGTTTAGTTGGGACAAAGTGTCACAGTGGTGGGTCCTGGGGCTGGATAGGGTGGCGAAGTGAGCCACCTTGTGATAGAGAACTTGTAGTCTGTTCATCTCTTATCTGGCTGCTCCCTGTACCACTGGGGCCATATAGGAGAGGGTCGGGAGCAGGACGCTGGTGGCGATGGAGGCCCTAGCCGCAGGTATCAGTTGGTCTTTCAGCCTGTACAAGGTCCCGAGTTTGACGTGAATATTTTTGGTTACCTGGTCAACGTGATCCTTGAGGGCGAAGCACTGATCCAGGGTGCAGCCAAGGTATTTTATAGATTCAACCACCTCAAGTCCTTTGCCTGACGCGGTTGTCAGTCGGAGGTGTTGGCTTCTGTCCTGGCCGAGGGTTCTTGGGCCAAACAGCATGGCCTTGGTCTTGTTAGGATTAATGATCATTCTGTTGGTGACAAGCTATTTCTCTAGGGATCCCAGGTCATCCTGCAGCCCGGAGCTGAGATCTCCCAGATTAGAGGAGGGCAGTGATGACTGCATCATCGCGACTTGTACCACTGAGCTACCCCACAGTGTTTACTGAGATCATAGCAGAAAGAGAGAAGAGAAGGGGCCAAGGATAGACCCTTGGGGCACCCCATCAGTTAGAGGGAGAGGCTCTGACAGGGAGTCTTTCCATTTTACCCTCTGTGACCTCCCGGTGAGGTAGCTGTTGAACCAAGATATGGAGTGGCTGTCTAGCCCAACCTGGCTCAGTTTGGAAAGCAGTAGGTTGTGGTTAACAAGGTTGAATGCCTTGGATAGATCAATGAAGACTGCCCCAGTGGGGGTCCCCTTGTCCAGTTCTCTGAGAACATCTGTGGAGAACTTGATAAGCGTGGTGTCAGTCCCATGATTGGTTTTGAATCTGTGCTGGGAAGGGGCAAGTAATTGATGGAGCTCTAGGTAGTCATGGAGTTGTCCATAAATTAATCTCTCTTGGATCTTACCAAGGCTACAAAGTAGGGAGTTGGGCCTGTAGTTGTTGGTAGTCTCCCTTGAACCTCCCTTGTGGTCAGGGACTACATGGGCCAATTTCCACTGTTCAGGGATGGCACCTTCGATAAGGGATCGATTGAGGAGCCAGGTAAGGGGTCTGGCGAGTGTGAGGGCCCCTTTCCTTAGTATTCAGGGGGCGGGGATGCCATCAGGTCCCACAGTTCCCGATATTTTGAGGGACTTTAGCAAAGGGAGGACTTCGTTAAGTTTTACTAGCCTGATGTGGAAGGTTGGGCAGTCCAGCCCATGAGGAAGGGAGTCAATCGAGACTGGGAGGAAGGGTGGCAGGTCCGCTTTGATCAGGTCCAGGTTTGTGAACTGGCAGTTGACAGCCATAGCGATGCTAGAGTCATCGTTAGTTAGTTGACCGTTGATCTCTATGGGGAAGTGAGCGATCTTCCTGCTCCCCTTTATTAACTCATTTTATATGTGCCCAAAAGAGTCTAGGGTTGCCTAGGTTCTTTTTCTGTAGATGTGTGAGACAGTCTCGTTTGGCCACTTTAATGGCCAGTTTGCACTTATTTCTAAGTGACTTATAGCAGGCTAGGTCAGCCGATAGGGAGGAGAGCTTGCATTTTTTCCAAGCAGTGTCCGTGGTTTCCATAAGTGATTTCACATGAGGGGTGATCCACTTGTAGCAGCTCCCCTTGGTGCGGAATTTCTTCATAGGGGCCAGGCAATCGGCCAACATAGTGATGGCTCCCTTGACGAAGGCAGCAGCCTCATCCAGTGTGGGGAGTAGTTTGATTGGACTCCAATCAATGCTGTTTAGGCAGCCAATCAGGTGTTCAGGTTGAAAGTTTGAGTAATCCCTTGCCGCCAGGATTCACGGGCGGACTCTGGGGACCCTGTTTTTCCAGGTACAGAAGATTGGGGAGTGGTCGCTCAGGGCATCCGCTAAGGTGCCTGCCACTTTATATTGGAGTGTTTGCTAGTAAGCACCCAATCAAACATGGAATGGTTTCCTGTTTTATAGTTCATTCGGGAGGGCCCTGTGATGACCTGTACAAGGTTAGATTCCTGAACCAGCCCTATTAGGGAGTGGTTGTCTTGAAGGGCCCAGTTTAGGTTGAAGTCCCCCAGAATGATTAGCTCAGAGGTGACCTTTTCAGAGATGTCCCTTACGACTGCCTCAATTTAGCCAGGTGTTAGCAGTCATGAAATGCCACAATGACATATACTTCATTAGTCACATGCAGGAAGTGACTGTTGCTTTATAATTGTTCACAATGATTAGGTTGTTGTTAAAGTGTCACCCGCCACATTGCAGAACTATATGCGGAGATTTATGAATTCTTACTTGCTCAGTGGCAGGAAGTGTTTTTTCCTGATATACTGTATGTCCAGAAATGTATCTGGGTGACTGTGATAGGTTTATCCAACAGTACTGTTTCTTTGAGGAAGGCTACATATGCCTGTTTGTATTACAGAAGCATATAGTAGAGAAATTTTGCACAGTGGAAAATCTGTAACGGTATAGGGTCACAAGATAGGTTGTATGGTGGTCGTAAGGCAATGAATTCCACCTCGGCTGTTTGTCCTGCCATGAAAGATTCATCATCCAACTGTGCTTATGTGAATGATTCACAGTGTGGCAAGTCATGGTCATCTTCATGTGGGTTATACTTACTGGCAGCATTAATGTGGTGAATGGCTACACAGAAAACACAAGTTACTTTTTAACCTCAACTCAGGTGGAAGATGTAGACCAGATGTGAATGGTTCACATGTGTTCACAGAAAGACAGCATTTTTGTAATGCATCAACCTAGCAACACCCAGACCTTAGTTGTGTAGTGCCGCCTCTTGCAGGAATTGGTGGCCTGCAACATGCCATTCATCAGGAGCTCCTATCTGTGTTCCGTGTACATACTATGCTGCATCCTTGACAGGTACCAACTCACTACCTCCCCCCATCTTTGAAAATATATTCACGCTGGGAATCCAGCATGTTCCAGTTGGATGACAACCTTGTTGCTAATAATCAACTTTTACAATTGGTTCGTCCACCTTGATAACCCAGTAAAACGCCACATTTGTGAACACTACGTCCAGAGTGTGCAACACCTGTGTTGGTATCCTGACCACCTGTGTTACGAAGCTTTTCTGAAAGGCATCCAGCAGTCCACTCTCCCTGTTATTGCTGGTGGCTCTGGTTCAGAAATCTATTCCCAGCAGGTTAAAGTTGCCAACAACCAGCATACTACCCTTCCTCAGTGTCCTTATCATCTTCCTTGCAAGTTCCCTGTCCATCTTCTTTGTCTGTGTGGGTCACCTGAACAACAGTCCCATGCAGAGAGAGAAATCAGACTCTATTTGTGTAATCCTGAATTACCACCCATAAGGATGTGGTCTTCCATCACGTGTGATGCCACTGTCCCCCTTTCTCGTTTTCCTGAATCCATGCGTGATATTGTGTCCTGTTACATGACCATGTGCCAGTCTTGGTATTGGGTGGCCCCTGTTTCTGTGATGGCTGCCATTCCCACCACCCTGTCCACTATACCAGCATGTAAGTCACTCATTGCAACCCCCAGTGTCAGACCATTGATGGTGAGCAGCTTCCATCCATTTGCCTTACCCACAGCCATCCTTCTGACCTCCACTTGCAGCATTCCCTCTATTGCTTTGGTGTAGTTCATCAATATTGTAATCAACCTGCACTGAAGGTTGCTGTCCATATGTCCATGTTTGCACAATGAAATAAATAGTAATCACCTTTTGGGTGTGATGCAATACATGTCACATGTCAGGCAGGATACATGTGTACTTAGCTGTGTAATGCTGCCCAACCAGAATACAATTACAGAGAGCGACGTACTTATGGGGAAGGAGCTTATGTACCATTGAATGAAGTACATCATTAACTGCTGTAAAAGTATGACTGCTGGTTGGACATGGTGCCTGTGAGCCATGCCACAACCAAGTAAGGTTAATGGATATTGAGTTATGACTTCCTTTACAAAAGCAACTGTTGAAATATGATGGCATTGTTTGGTTCGTAATGTGTGCCTGCACATGACAGACAACTGATCTTCAGTAAGTGATCCATGCCTGCCCTGGGGCATTACTGAAAGAAACATATGCATGCATGAAGTAAAGACTAACCATTGACTTTGTTTTTAGCTCACATGAAGTTAGCTTTATTTAAACAGTATCATTGTGTAAAGTTGACTAACTGTTACAAACATGAGTCGAAGTATGTACTCTGGAATGGCTGCACATTACTGGTGCCTTACTCAGTGACATGACAGCATAAATGTCAGGGCACCATGACACATTATTACAATGATGATTCAAGGTGGCATGATTCTTTCTGGTTTGAAATGTGTGCATGCCACACCAGGCTCGTTGGGGTAACGGTCCCGTATCTTCTGCACTGCACAGGCAGGTAAGGCTACACGGACATCCTTGCCCAAGTAACTCCACACCCAATGCACTAGTTGTTGATATGTGGTGTATCGCTATTTCCTGTGTAGAAAACAGAAAAACACCTTGTTACTGTTTGTCATGCACAGCAATAGCTCATTTACATATTGTGCTTTACTGTCAGTATGACTGCGAGTGTCAGCACTGTGATACAACAAGTGACTGTGCGTACATGGCTTGTAAACTGTATGTGGGGAAGAACAGAGATGGTGGTGCTGTGCTGACACCACCCTAATGCCACAGAGGTAAAGAGTATGATGTTCCGCATGCAATGAGGCTGGTCAGTGGGAAACTAAGGGGAGAAGTAGTAGATGATATTTCAGTGACAGGGTGGTGGAACACTGGAATGCACTAAGTATGTGGATGCTACAACTGTGGATGGGTTCAAGAGAGGCTGGGACAGGTATAGCAGCAGGGTTCATCCCAGAGCCTTGCCAGGGGTGGTGCATTAACACTGTCAGGTTTACCAGTGCAGTGTGTCATATTTTTGACAACATATCTGCAATCAAGTTATCAACCTTACTTCACAGTATCACACTGCACATCTCATTCTGTGCCGACTATGTGAAACTCTGGGATTCATTTTATTACATCTACTTACTGCAAATGCACTGCTCCACAAATCAACTTGCCAGTTGAAAAAGTGAAACACATCATTCACATTTATAACACTTCACAAGAGCACGGAGAAGCTGTAATTGCCGGTGGCCACATGGGTGGTGAGAGCAGCTGCAGCAGCCAGTGAGTAGAGAATGCATTGGCAGCATTGAGCGGTTGGACTGCTGGCAGCATTAGCGGCAAGGAGGAGAAGCCAATGGCCACATTGGTAGGGGGAGCAGCTGCAGGAGCCGTGGAGCGAGGTGACACTGCAACAGAGAGACAGAGTGAGGAGGCACACTCAGCGTGCAGGGATCCAAAATTTGAAATCATAGCAAGGCTATAAAAGGGCAAGCCCAGCAGCCTTGACTATAATAATATCGCGAAGGAGCTGTAATTGTTTCCTAGGACCCGACCACGTCCACAACCGTGAACTCAATGACATTGTCGGCAAGGGAGGAATCACGGTACAGGAGTGGGTTGGAGTTGTGTTTTGGGCTTGTGGCTTGGACATTGGAAAAGTAAAGTTCTGACTGGCATGTTGCATGCTGGGTTGGGGGGTGTCTATGTCTAACACCTTGTAGCTCTGGATGTTGGGGAACCCAGTTTTATCTCTGTTCTTGCTCAGTGGGTGGTGGTTGGTTTCTGTAACGTCTCCAGTAGAACCCAGATATAACTGAGGATGAGTTTTTCCCATTGCATTGTGGGCTTTCTATCATAAACAGTTGATATGATGGTGACGGGGCCACATATCACAAGAGTGGGAATCGTTTGGCAGGTGGCCGGGTGCACAGGGTGTGGGTAGGCCATGGTACTTCACTGTGCTTGGAAGTTTGGGGGATGCATAGTGTGCTACCAGCTACCACAGCTTAGTAAGGAAGTTGAGGGGGTTAGGAGGAAGGTGGAGGAAATAGGAGTGAGATATGTAGGGGTTGGAGAAGGAAGGGTCAGACAGTCACCTATGTAGCTAAATTAGGTGCTAACATCTGTGGCATAGTGAGAAGAGCAAAGGTGGGCACCCAGGGGGAACATGGGGTCTCAGTTACAGGTGGCCCAAAAGGCATGAACTTCAGAATAAGCAGGTAGATGTTTGGGTTTGTCCAGAGGGAACTGAGGTGGGTGGACTGGCATTAGGCTTAGCAACCATTGTGACCCAGCACGTGTGGTGCAAGAAGAGGGGAGAATGGGTGGAGGATGCAGCCAGAACATGTGAGGATAAGGAGGACAATACAGAAGGACGCAAAAGGAGGGGACATGAAATTGGAGGAGCAGGGGGGTGGCATGGAGTGATAGTATGCGAAGGTGCTTAGTGGGTGATCTGGACAGACTGAGGGGATGGTGGTATGGGTAGCATGGCATGGAGGAGGATCAGGTGAATAAGTTGGTGGCTGCAACAATTGGTGGTGCTGAATGTTTGGCATAGGGGGCCATGGCAGACAGGGAGGTGCAAAATGTGGAGTGGACGGAAGGGATTAGGAGACAGGCTACTACAGCAGACAGGCACACAGGGTACAGTAAGGGGGGGTTGTTTAGGGGGATAGGGATGCAAGAAAGGATACTCATATGTGGGTACAGGGTTTGAAGGGGTGTCCATGGAGAAAAAGGAAAGGGCATCATCCACCACCAGATTACGGGGGGCGGGGGGGACAGGAACAAGAGGGAGTGGGCTGCATATCACCCCCAGAGTGTGTGGTGTGCAAGGATCTGGCTGGGGGGTGATGCCCCCGAAAAAAGGACAAGGATGAGCATGACAAGATTGGTAATTTGTTGAGCCCGGAGGCAGGGGAGGTAAAGTGCTCTAACGGGAATTCCACAAGCAGGGGTATACAGTGGAAGTGGCAGGGAGAGGGTCAAAACCCTCCGGTTACGACCAAATGTTACCACTGCCTGACGGTGCACAAAGTCAAATTCATGGCATACTCAGAGTCAAAGCAATGTCAAGGTTAGACAGACATCCTGGTACACCTGTGCATAAATGACATAGAGAGACATAATGAATTAGAGATAACGGCAAGGTTTCAGCAGCTAACCAGAGTTTGCCATTACATCGGATGCTCAGTCTCCTTCACAGAAATCCTGCCACTGCCGAGGAATACTGTGGAGAACAAGCAAACAATTACAGTGTGGAACCAGTGGCTCAGGGAGTGGTGTGAGGCTATGGGGTATGGGCTCGTGAGGGACTGGAGTGCAACAAGGGAAGATAAGGGGTTGTACGCTATGGAAACACTGCACCTCAATTTGGAAGTGATGGAAATTGTAAAGCTGAAAGTAGCTGGATTTGTCCTTGAAAGGAAGGGTTTGAACTTTTGTGGGGAGGGGGGATGTAGGGAAGGATGGGCTGTTCTAAGAAGGCAGAACAAAGTACTTGGTTGCCGCACCTCTAAGGGGATGGAGGGAAACAGTGAAAGGATAACGGCCAGGGCCGGGGGACGGGAGGCCACACAGGACCGCGAGGTTGGAGATGGTAAAAGGAAAGGGCTGGAGGGTGGTCCTCATCAATGCCAGGAGCTCAGACAATCAGATGACTGAGCTGTAGGCAATGCTAGTGAAAGGGGCAGTGGATGTGGCAGCTGTCACTGAGACTTGAGCCACCAAAGTGCCGAACTTGTCCTAAACATAGTACAAGCTTTGTACATCCAGCAAAATCAGACCTGAGTTTGATTCTCACAACCTCCACTTGCATACTGTGTGACTCTGAGCAAGTCACTTAACCGCCCAGTGCTCCCAGGTCACCCTTGAAAACAGGCACTTGTGCCTAGTGGGCCTTATCCGGTTACCAACGACTAAAATAAATAAAATAAATACATAAAACATGGAAGGTTACACAATGTTCAGGAAAGATGGGGGGGTGGGTACCACTGGGAAGCTAAAGCAAATTGGTTACCTGGACGATAAATAGCATTGCTTCATCCCTGTAAGATAATGTCAGTCAAACCTTCTGTAGTGGGGGGGGGCAGCAAAATGTGCGCCCACTATGGGTGATGACTATCGAGCATAAACTAAAGACCATAAGGCTTATTCTTGTGGTATCTTAGTATGTCTGGGAATGCATACTTGCATCCTGTGTTGCATAGTAGACTGAATAAGCTACACTGTCATTTCCAGTCACTGTTATTACTAAAGTATACACTGCATTGCAATCAGACATTTGGGGCCATAGTTACTAATGAGCTGTCTGATCCCCTTTTTGTACGTGGAGGGTTACCACAATAGCCCATCTACAGTAATCCTCTACTTGCAAGGTTTATGCATACCAGCATAATTGTCCTGCTACTATTGTTGCCAGAAGCCACCCTAAAGTCATTAAATCTTCAAGTGTGTATTCGTTCACATACCATGACCATATTAACCTTTAGCATGAAAGGTAATTGTAGTTCTGTACAACTTCAATGCATTCTTGAACGCCTATCTTCACATCCTACTTAGTAGCAGTGGATCCTAACTTTCCTCTTCCTGCGTGAAAACTAATGCATATTGTGCATTAATACATTAGCATGTTCCTTTTCTACTACCTTTGACAGTACAGGTACTTACTTATATATCCCTGGTGGGGCATTGCCACCATTGTAACACTGGTGATAACTATAGTATGCGGTTTGGAGCACATGCGGATCAAGTACCACATTTTCAAATCCTGGATGAAGTTTGATACAGTGCACCTCCGCATCCTCTCTTCGATAGGTCATTCGATCAACCTCCATGCAGAACAGACATTCTAGCTTGTCCTCCATGACGTGACAGTTTCCACATGTGCACCTGTTAAGAAGGAATACAAATTGTTAAGACACATAGTGAGCCCACAGAGTGGTACATGCAAACCACAGGTAGCATTACCTTTTCTTTTCTAAATTTCTGTTCACTACTCCCAACCAGCAACCTTCACCCAGCCCACTCAGCAACATCACCCCGGCGTCCACAGGACTGACCTGAGGGCCTGTAGAGAGGTGGCAGCTTTCCTGGGGTGGCACCTCTGAGGGGCCAGGCATCATCACACCTGGCATTACTTTATCCTCAGTTTATTCCCATCCCCAGATGCCACTGGACAAGCCTTGCACTATTACTAACATACTAAAATGACAGCAGAATAGGCCTAACGGTCTCTTGTCTGCTGGTTTGGTCAGCCCCCACCCTGGGAGCTGACCTTGCTGCACCCCCTCCCTCTCAGGCTTCTCCCTTCACAGTCCATGGTATTGTTGCTACATTGCACTTATCTTCCAGAACCCTTCCCATGCACCTGTCCCAGAGCCTCTTGAACCCTTCCATGGTGTCTACCTCCACCAGCAACCCATACCCTCTCAGTGAAGTAGGACCTCCTTCTTTCTCCCCTGAACCTCCCCCCCTCCAGCTTCCACCAATGCCCTCTAATTGCTCCCTGCTCCTTCCTTCAGAGCACCCTGACTGTGCCTTGCCTATTTACCCCATTCCGGTAGCTGAAAACCTCTATCATGTCCCCCCGGTCCCTTCTCTCTTCCAATGTGTACAAATTTACCTGTGCAAGCCTGACCCCATAGGTCCTTTTCAAAACTGTACGCAGTATTCCAGGTGTGGCCTTAACATACAGTTATACAGAGGTAGTGTCACTTCCCTCCTTCCTTATGTCAGAGACATAGGCGTTGAACAGGAGGAGCCTAAGGATTGATCCCTGAGGGACCACACTAATAACCCTCCTTGGAGATGAGAGTATCCCACCAACCACGACCCTCTGGGTCCAGTCCTGGAGCCAGTTCCCTATCCATCTGATCATCTGGTTCCCCACCCTCATTTCCCCCACATTATCCAACAGGCCCCCATGAGGAACAGAGTCAAACGCCTTGCTGAAGTCAACAAAGAGGATGTCCACCGGCCTACCCAGGTTCAAGGCACTCGTCACCCAATCATAGAATTCCAAAAGGTTTGTCTGACATGATTTCCCCAGGACAAAGCCATGCTATCTGTCATCCAGGTACCTCTAGTTTTCCTGTTCCCCCCAGCCATCCTTGACAATACCCTCCATCACCTTGCCCACTACCGATGTCAGACTGACTGGCTTGTAGTTCCCTGCCACCTCCCTTGATCCACCCTTGTGGTTATGCACTGTGTGCACCACCTTTCAATCCTGGGACATGCACCCTTTCCTCAAAGAGATGCTAAAAAGCTCCACCAGGGGTTTTGCCAGGACATTCTCCAGTTCCTTCAGCACTCTGGGGGTTAGTTTATCTGGCACAAGTGCTTTCTCCATCTTACAGGACCAGATGGCTTTCCTCACTCTCTCTGCTGTGATTTCCACTTCTGCTTTCTCTTCCCTTTGTTTTGCCTTCCCCCTTCTACCAGTGATGGCCCCCTCTCTACCTAGACCTGCCAATCGGTACGGGTCTCCCCTCCTCCTCAGTTTCACCATCTCCTCCCATGTATGATGCAGCCGCCCCATTTTCCTTGGTAAAAGGTGAGGCAAAGTACTCATTCAGTACCTCTGCCTGCTCCCCTGGGTCATGCGCCCATCCCTTCCTTGTTTTAATCCTGCTAATGTGCCCCTTCACCCTTCTTTGTCCCCCAGTGTATGTAAAAAAACCTTGTTCCCTTATCTAATTTCCCTGTCCAGGTTCTGATGCTTCCTTGCCTTAGCCGCCCTCACCACCCTCCTGGCCCTTCTTGCCATCAGCTCATACTCCCCTCGATCACTTTCACTCCTTGAGCACTTGAAATGCCCATAGGCCGCCTTCTTTTCCCTCACTACCTCCTGTACCTCCTGGGTTCACCAGCAGGGTTTTTGGGACCTACTGCATTTGGGTCTCATTCTTGCACAGGTGCTGGTAGCAACCTGCACCCCTATCCCGATGATTTGCAACCTGCTGTCAGCGTCCATGTCCGGCCCTATCCCACCCAAATGCTCCTTGAGGATCCTTCCCATTTCCCTTGAAATCTGCCCCCCACCACTGGGACAGCTAGGTGACATAATTGCAGGCACATGTAACATACTTGCCACATATATACAGTTCTTTACCACTTCAACTCACCCACCACACATGGTATGAAGGACAGCGACAGATGATCTTCAAAATGACCAAAAACTACACAGCACTAAATTATTTCTGGGATGTGTTAGTGAAAAGCAGTGTCGCCACGGCAAAGCCCTTCCCATTCGACACTGGAAAAATATAGAAAGGTTAGTACTCAGAAGTATAATGTCATGCGACAACATGAAAGCATATAGACAGTAGCAGACATAAGGAGAAACACAGTAAAACGAAGTCAGACTGTAATATAAATAAAAAAACATTACAATCACAACAACATGAAATGATGGTAGGTCATCCTTGGCAGCACAGGTGTGATAATAAGACGTATTCCAGTGACTCCTAGCAATAAGCAACAGAAATGATGAAGTTTGCGTGCCATGAGGATACACTGGTAGGGCAGCATGTATTACCGTGAAGCTATAGCCACTCACAAAACAGGTGACATACAAACTGTTGACAATGTCACTGTCAAAAATATGTTACCACATTTCACACAATATCATTCTGCAGGACATTTGTTTATTGAAACAGTAACTGTGCCCTGCAAGATGGCATTCAGTAACGTGGATAACTGAAAACACTGTCAACTCAGGTTCACACACAGAGCACAGGCACCAGGAGCAGAGACATTTAGGGAGTAGCTCTGCCATCATTCACTTAATGATTCCCTCCCAGGTGGTGTGCATGGTCCGGTTGATAACCACTGGGCAGAGTCAATGCGTGGTTGGAGGACATTATGCATCGCCATGCTTACCACATATCCACGCAAAAAATAACATAAATAAATGAGATGAAAATAAAGTGACCCACACAAGTATAGCATACTATGTTAGTCTGTTAGTATCACACAGTGGTGATATCAAGTATCCATGATGAGTTTCGGTTCCTATGACCCACCACACAGCAGACCACATTGAGGAACACTACTGACATTGATGTAGACATGCACCACACACAACATACTGTGTCAGGTGCTAGCCAACATCTGACTTACAATGTTCAGTACCAGTTGTGTCACAGCACCATTGTAGCTCTGACACAACTGTTATTGAACACAAGACAAATGTTGGAATGACTGTCAGCTTCTGCAGATCGCAGCTATAGAACCCACAAAAAGCAGTACAACACACAAAGTGATAACAACAGCATAAATCAGACTCAGCAGGAACCAGTACAGTACCCACCATGTTCAGTATGTACCTGACACAATAAAGCACACTTTATGAAGCAGATAATCAGAATACCCCAAACAGACAGTAAATGTTTGCCACACATTCATGGTCCTCATGGTAAGCACACCACACCAAAACAATTCCATATCCACAAATACAAATCCTGTTTACCAGTGTGACACAAAAGGTGACATAAGCCCCATTCACTTGCAACCTCAGTGAATATGAGTGAGTCAAACCTTGAGCGACAAAAACGATCAACAGTCTGTACTGTCACTGATACCACATCACAAAGAAGCCTCAACAGTAAAGAAACAAATAGATGGACGCACACTTGTGGTCACTGGTGTGGACAGAAGTCCTGTGCCCTGTATGGCACATGTGCTGCTAATGCTGGCAAAAAACATGACTGCTACTAACAACACACTGCATGCTGATGGGGAGGTATTGGGGGGGGCACCATGCATGTGTATTAAATCACAGACATCAAACCTGTTATTACATGACAGACTGAAGATCTGGTGTAATACGTACTACAGCAACACTGGTATTTGCAGACCATGCTACAAAACAGTTGTGGAGCTGTATGCTTATTACAATTCCAGGGGACACACTAGTATCACAATACACATGCATTGCTTTTGAAACAGTAGCACACTCATCATAGAAGGTGTGTGTGTGGGGGGGGGCAGGGTATAGCATGCCAACATCAGCACATGGAAAAGTGGCACCAGGCAATCACTGTAGTGATCACAGTGCTCACTGGATACTCCCTGTGATCCCCACTGACTTACACTACAACTTCATTTACAATTATATCCGACCATAACAACACAGAATGCACAATTGAATTGCAGAACAGCTTCCCAGAAATGCATTCACCGTCATCACAGTTACTATTGAGCCACTAAAAAAAACATGACACTGATAGGCTAACATGCTCATTTCAGGCATTTAAACACTTAGCTTGAATGCTGTGGTTTTAAATCATGATTCAAGGTGAGGAATCATAGGGCAGTAATAATGAATGACACTGTATCAGTTGTTGTGCTGCAGCTGTCCATCTCCACCATATGCCTCTGGTTCCACTTCTGAATCAACGTTTGAGTTACTGTCTGATTCATCGCCTGAGGAACCATCAGATTCATAGGGATCGTCACAATATGGATCCAGAACTGCAAGATGATGCTCCTTTTCACTGTACTCGGTTTCCGAGTCACTGGAGAATGAACTATCGTCCGACATTGTACCGCGCTGCATGCTCTCTGAGTTTACTTCGGCCATGCTGCTGACAGAGATCCCTGGCGAGACGTCACACTCAAACTCTCGCGACAACGTCCACGATGTTCTGCCTCTTAGAAGCCTGTAATAGGAGATACATCACACTTCCGGGATTTCGGGGTATATAACAATGAATTTCTGCATTTCACATCAATATACTGCTAAAAGGTATGCCAGCTATGTATATTTCTAACATGCTTGTTCCAATAGTGAAATGCAGGTGGGAATCTTACAATTTTACTTTAAGTATGTTTTCAATACATTTTCTACTAGGAACATGGCATGTGATAAGCTTCAAGTACCACTTTGTTAAACAAATCTGGGACAAAGGTCTTTCCCAATGACAGCAGCTAAGATCTGAAATTTACTTCTGTCTGGGGTCTGCTGTTTGAGCACTTCAAATGTTTTAAAATGAAAGCATTACAGTTGTTCGTGAAAGAGACTGCGTTTGATTGTAAATTATTGTTTTTATTCTTGTTTGTATGTTTGTACCTGATGTGGACACCTTTGAAATAGGCTATTTCAGCTCAAAGGTTTTCTGAAATAAAGAAATGAAATGAAGGTCGAATCATTATTTTTATATGATTCAGACACTGACAGATTAAGTGTCTGAATTTTGATGTCTTGTGTCCCTGTTTTACATTTGAGTTGTCGCCATTCTGGGTTTGATACAATTTCTTTGTGGGAGTGCATAAGAAGGGGTCCCTAATAGTCAGCAGTCAGCTTTTTGAGAGTGGGAGGTTGGTGTGGATAGGTGTTTGGCCTGGGATGCCACCCTAGGCTGTAGGTAATCCATTCAAAAGGTCCAGTGGGTGGGTGGCCAGGGAGATAGGCTTGGGCATATGGAATAGCCATCTAGGAATATTAGTGTCCCTTGGTTTTTATAGTTTCCACCTTCATTGGTGAGCAACCTAAAGCTCTCTTGAGGCTTGGGGGGAGGTGTACATACCCAGCTTGCTGGGCCCCTGGGAGGGTGGCTTATGGTGCTGCCAAGCTCACTGAGGATGGCTAGCGTTTAGGTAGGGAAGTGTTGTAACCCCCCCCCAAGGGGTTATAGGTGTCTTATGTGTGCATTTGGATGTGCACCTTTGGGATTTGGGGGAGGGACATCTTGTCCCTGTAAAGGGTTAATAGTTTTGCTTTCCCAGGGAGCTGCTGGTGTCAGAGCACCCTGACGGCAGTGCAGATATAAATTGGGAGTGTGGGAGAAAGGAGAGAGAGGGGAATGAGTGGGACTGGGATTGAGGGGGGCAGCTGCCTGCTTGAGCGGCGGGATAGTTTTCTTTCAAGGAAAGAAGAATGCATAGCAACTTTGGGACATGGTGAGAGCTGCTCTGAAAGGAATCCCCCATCTCAGGGAAGTCAGAGTAGAGTAACCCCCCGGCAAGAAGGTGGTGGGAAGAGCTGAGGCTCAAGGGAGAGTGAAGAGGTCAATGAGCAATATGTTTTGGGTCCCTGCAAAGTTCTGTGGGGCCATTGCCTGAGGATAGTGGTGAGCTTGGGAATGAGTGTGCAGTGGCCTGTGTAGGAAGGAGGCCCCAACTCAAAGCATGGACAAGTGGTGGGAGGGAGTGAGCAGTAGCCCTGAGGTGAGAGGTTGGCTGAATCACGCCAGTGATTGATTTGGACCAGTGGGACCATAAAGCATTGGCCCTAAAGTAAGAAACCAGGCTGAGTGGAGGAGATGGGGACAAGGCATTTTGGAACTGTGGGGAGGACCACTCTACAGTACCATGTGTTTTTTCTCAGCTATAAGATGAACTGAGCTGCCTGAGTTTTGGGGTCTTCCAGATCAAATCCCATGCATGGACTTATTTTGAAGGGACTGAATCAACTGTGTGACCGCCACAGTCAAGAATAATGTGCTGCCCCCTTTGATACCTCATGAACTGCTCCATGGAGTGGCTATACTTTTACTGAATTACGTTTATTAAATTTGGATTCCATTGTTCCTAAGCCAGAGAGAGTTGCCTCATTCTTTCCAAGTTGCTTATGTTGTGTAACCACTGTTTTCTTCTCAGCCCAGCACTGGTGGGGGTGAGGTGGCAGTTCTACTCTTTTTCTGCCATGGATTTGGGTAAAGGCAGCCATCTTGGAAATTGTTCTGCCACTGGGGCCGCCCCTTCCCATGGACATGCAACATCATACCCCTAGACGCAGGGGAAGGGGTGGGCTTACATTTATTTGGAAGCTGGTGATCAGAAAAGGTATACTGAGCCTAAGCCCATTTCCTGGTGTGACCTGTTTTTTGGGGGGGGGAGCAATGGTGGTGGGGGGTACAGTAAAAGAAAAACTTCAACATAAAAAAAAAGATATATAAGGAACAGTAGAATTCCAGTAAGTAATGCACTTCAAATTAAAGCACATGAATAAAATATTTAACTATTATTTAGCACTGTTGTTCTAGGAGTCCCCCCACCCCCTCACCAGTTATTGAGCTATTCTTCGCTTCTGCTGAAGTGCAATTGGATCTACTTTAGGCACTTTGTTTGTACAATATTACCAAGCACTGAAAAATTGTTTCGCACACCTGTTAATGAATTTTACTGTTGCACCCTATTTTGTTTGTACTGTTTTACTTGGCCTACATATTGTGGCAGCTTAACTGCTAATGTTTTTTTACTCTTGCACCTTATTGCATTCTTTTATCTCCCCCCCCAATGTATCTGGAAATGAGCTGTTGCCAACTTAGTATTTCCAAATAATCAAGGTAAAAGGTGCAAAATGTTGTAGGTTATGGCAAATACAGTAGTTCTCAGGATAGTAGCAAACCATTGCCAGAGGTTGGGTTAGTCTAAAAAATAAATAGGGTGTCCAATATAGGCACAAGGGGGTGAGTGAAGTCTCAACAGATCAGGGGGTGAGGAAAAATGTTTACACTAAGGGGGAACAGAGTGAGCAATGGCAGACACTATATGGGCAGAGACGCAGGAAAGCAGCAGTAGGGGAATAAGAAGGAAGGAGGTGGGGCACTGGAAGTAGAAAACTGGGCTGGGCAAGGGGAAGGTTAGCTGCAGGAACAGTTATGAGTGGATTAGGGGGAGTCCAGAGAGAAAGAGGGAGGCTGTTTCAGGGGAGTGGGAGGGGGAAGGGAAAGCAGATTGATCAGCATTGGTTTTTGATTGGAGGAGGGGACAGCAAAGGAACAGGAGTCAGCAGAACTTTGGGAATGGAAGGAGAGGAGGGAAAGGGATGAGAGAAAGCAGAGGGATTCAAACCTTGGTCTTATAGTTCTGCTTTCTAACTATTAGGCATCACTGCGTCCCCATTTTCTTTAATGGTACCCTTGTCCCCACTACCTCCTCCTTCAAACACTTCAGAGTCACACTGGACCCAACACTTGTCTACTCATCCCATGTAATGAGTGTAAGCAAGTCCATGAACTCCATGCTGGTTGCAGCATACAAAGCGGCATGGGACCTGTCACCACAAGCCCACCTGGCCATCACCGGAGAATGCTCCTCCCTAAGCTACTCATCATGCCCCAGTGTACGTGTCAGCCTGTAAAGTTACTCTTCTTAAGTGGGATGTCACCTACAATAGTATTTGCCATTTTGCATCAGCATCTCCTAGACTCACCATTCCTCCCTTCATGATAAGCTGGGTTGGTGTCCTCCATCCTCCCTATGTGATTATAGTTGTTGAGTTATGATATACAGCATAATGCAAAATTGTCAGCTTCCACACCTTGCTAATATCTCCCCAGCTGGTAAGAAATGGCTGTCGGTTGAGGCTGGGTGAAAGTGCCCTGCTAATCGTCCCTAAGGTTAGAACATGGGTTGGTGAGGCATCTTTTGTTCGCTGAGCACCAAAACCTTGGCACTCCATCCCACCAGACATCCAGCATTGCCCATATGTACACACTTTCCTTCACAGGTGCCACAAACATCTCATTGGCCTGGACCACTGATCCTGTAATGGTACCTAAATAATTTCACTACTTGGCACTCATATCACTTTGGTCAATGTTGATGTTGTTATCTGTGTCCTAGTACGCCCTATTGATGTAATGCCTAACTGATAAACCACTGATTTTCCCATATGTTTTCCCTATCTATGATGAGTATTTTTTCATGTACTTCCTAGTGTCATCCTATACTGCCGGCTATGTATGCTTTTTTCTACAGGTATTGTTTCTCTCCACTATATTGTAACTTATTGTATTCCTACTATATGTATATTTGGTTGTAATCTTCCAAGTCACACCTGAAAATAGGCATCCAGCTGCCTTAGTGTGCTCACCTGGTTAACAAAAACAAACTAACTAACTAGTAATTAGATGCAGTGCTAATTAGCACTGTGGCATAATTTCAGGAATGAACAGACTGAAATGTGTTATATATCTTGGCAAAGGTATTTCCTGTTATATCGATAATAATTTAGATAGCTGTTTGATGTTTTTGGTGCAGTATTAGCTACATTTCTGCAATTTAATCACAATTGTGACCTACTAGGATCTGAATCCAGGACCCAGGAATACTGTCCTGGTGCTCTTCACAGTAGGTCATATTATTTCTTACTCACTAAAGTTTGTGATTTAATTGCTAGGCAGTGACAAATACAGTAATACTGCACTAAAAACATCTAATAGTCAATTTGATTGTTTCAAGTTGCAGGATTTTCAATACCAGAGAAAGGAAGTGTGTCCAGGAACCCCAGGTCCAATCATATGAGCCTATAGCTCAGTGGTTAGAGTGCTGGGGCAGTATTCTGGGGGTCTGAGTTCAGTTCCCATATTATTTCTGACTACAATTTGTGATAATAATTTAGCAAAATTTATGTTAATGAAAACATATTTTACTATTAACCGCAGTTATTCAAACTATTTCTGTATGCAAGCAATTCACTTTAACTGTGTTATTGTCACCAGCTGCCATAGAGTGAGTACAGATTATTTTTTTCCGACTTCAGAGTTTGTGGCTGTTAATGGAACTTGTATTGTGTCAGTGTCATGCTAAAAAAAGCACTGAAGAATGTATTTGGAAACCAGCAAGCTCTGAGTGTATTTATGCCTTGCCAACACGTGTTATGTTATAACCTGTATTCATGCGTGAACATGCCCATTCTCCCTGTGACTTTCTCATCTTACCAGCTTCTGTGAATATGTAGCACTGCAGCTGCTGGGCGATAGACTGACTTTTACTATTAGTGTTGCTGAATGCCATGCTCAATCACCAGGAAAAGGGTAATGTATAGAAACTGTAGTCAGGTTCTGTTTAAAGAGTGCAAACATTGTCGGTTCCTAACTTGACCTCAGGCTAACTGAACCATTATAAATAATGCTTAAACTACAGAAGGAAAAAATCTTACTTTTAAGGAAAATATTAATATGTAACCTTGCTCAATATCCATCAATAAATATTTCACAAGCTTGTAAGGGTCATATATTTGATATTTTTATATATCAGCGGTGCATATTTTGTATAATTAATAAAGGTTGGGATATTTGCAACACAAAATGCTTGATGAGATTTAACCATCATGTTTTTATTACTGTATGTTCATGTGACTCAGTGGTTGCACATATACAATACCTGTTGGTCAGGATGGGGACTTGGGCTCCTACCCAGTGTTCACACATCTGTACAGTGCTAGAGTGGTGCAGTCCTATTGGAAGGGCCATCATTTAGATCATCAGTTAAATTGGGATTTCTTCAGCTCAATTCTGACTGCTGCTCAGGCAGAAGTCGATTAACAAGGCCCTTTTAATAAAGAGCAGGGGATGACTCTGATGCCCATTCCTTCAGTAAAGCAATATCTTAGGGGCAGCCCACCAGCACAGTGGTAGCACTAGCACTAGCAACGCCAGAGACCTGGATTAGGGAATGAGCCTGGGTTGCTGTAGGGCTGGCTGGGGGAGGATGGTTGCGTGTTCAATAGATGTTCATCTCAGGGGTAGGAGGGCTTCTGGACTTTGTTGCACTACTGCCCCTGGGTGACCACAGGTGGCAGTGCAGCCTGGAGACAGTATCAGGGAGGGGGGGCATCATTGCTTTGATGCTGTGATGGCAGACACATTTCCCCCATGAGGGAAGGGAAAAACAGTGAAAATCCCCTGACCATGTTGGATGCCATCCTGCTGCCCTGCTGCAGGCCCCATACAGCCAGCCATGGCTCTCACTCCCCAACTGAAACTCAACTCTGTTCTGGGGTAAGGGGTTGGCCCTGGGCATCCGTTCCCACAGTGGAGTCCCTGTGGTGGACCAAGGAGTGAGGTAAGTCCCCGAGAAGGTGGGTGACAGAGCTTGAACAGGGCAGCAGGCTGATGGGGGACCGGTCAGAAGCTCAGGGGACAAATAATACAATGATAAAAAAAAAAGTAAAGCAATATCTTATTGTGTTTGTCCATAACTTTGTGTGGGATGTTACATTCTGTATAGCTTCTTATGGTAGATTGGCTGCTATTTTTATCCAAGTTGATTGTAATAACTTGGTACCTATTTACAGCGATATTTGGTTTTATACTTATTTTCTGCTGTGGCTGTACATTATCACATTATAATAACTGGGTTCTGTTTTTTCCCATAGGGAAAGTGTGGCGTAATTTGCCGTTATAAAGGAGTGTTTATAACGGCAAACACGCGCCACTTTCCCATTACAGAAGCGCAAGGCAGCATAACCCTTGAGACAAACACCTGGCAGTTTCTCGCACTCAAACCACTTTCCCCTCGAGCACTTACCTCAGAAACAGCACCGCACACACTACGAAGTCTTCGGTAGTCTAAAAAAAAAAATTTAAAAAATGACAGCTCGTTTCTCAATCCACTGTACTGCTGACAGAACATCCTTCATAACTGAACAACAAAATAAAAACACGGCTCGGAAGACAGAAAGTGATGTTCATCTATTCAAACTGTTCCTCACAGAGGTAGGAGAAACTACAGAATTCCAAACGTTTGACCCTCAAAAGCTAGACATAAAGATAGCAGACTTCCTGTACCTCTTAAAGAGACAAGACGGTACTGACTATGAGCCGGGTACAATAAGGGACATAGTAGCCAGCATAGACAGACAACTAGCACAGCAAAAGTACCCCTTTTCAATATTCAAGGTTCCAGACACCACATTCATAGAGACCAAGAAAACGCTAGCAGCCAAACAGAGACAGCTAAAAAAGGCAGGCAAGAGCAACCGAACAAACAAAGCCCAACTCCTTTCCGATGAAGACGTTGAGCAATTATATTCATCTGGGACACTATCCATGTCCAATCCAACCGGACTATTAAATTTCCTATTCTTTAATTTTGGCATTCAATACACCTTGCGAAAGAAAGAACAGTATGACCTTCAATGGGCAGACATTAAAAAAGGAGTGGACACCAATGGAAACAGCTACCTTCAATATTGTGAAAGGCAGACCAAAACACGAACAGGGGAAAATCCCCGTGATGTCCGCCCTATAAACCCACGTATTTATGCCAACACAAAAAATCCTGAAAGAGATACTGTCAGAGCATACGATTTGTACAAAACACAAAGACCCCCAGAAATGTTACGACCAGATTCACCCTTCTACATTGCCCCAAACACCAACAGAAAGGAATCCTCATTTTGGTATTGCAACATGAACATAGGAATAAATAAAATGAGAAAAATGATGCTTCAAATGAAGCTTGAATCAGGCTTGCCAGATACTAAAAGGATTACAGATCACAGCACTTGCAAAACAAGCATCCAGCGCCTCATTGACAATGACATTCCCCCCGGAGAAGTGCAGCAAATCTCAGGACACAAAAACATTCAGTCCATTAACAATTACTCTGTCCTGTCAGAAAAAAAGCAGCAGCACATCAGCCACCTTCTCACATACTCCCATGAGCAGCAAATGGTATCCAACTCAACTAAACCCACTCCAGCCATGGCCACAACGAGCAGCAATGAACTTGCAGAACCTGGGAACAGCAACACACTCACCTCCATATTCAGAAGCGGCTGCATTTTTCGGGACACAGTCAACATAAACATCTACCACTCTGCACCTCCACAAAAGCGGCGACGAATTCAAGTCATCGAAGACTCCGACAGTTCAGATTAAGGTACCGTAACTGCAAAATAAAAATGCTCCTTGCAATTTGGTATATTTTCCACACACTCACAACCATTTTCTCTCCCGCCCTCTACAGGTCACATGTGCCAGTATCCACAGCAACGAAGTGCCGGTAACCACAGCAACCCAAAGGTCTCAGCCATACCGCAGCACCTACCGACAGAACACCATTCAAACGAACTGTCTACTGCAACATTTAAATTAATTTACTAAGCATTTTAAACTAACATTAAACTGATAACTAAATGTGCAGCTTCCTACTAATATGTTCCAGTTCCTGCATAATCTAATTGTTTTGTTCCCTTAACGTTTTTGTGCTTTGTGTAATGTAATGCTACATCTAAAATTAATTAAAGATCTGTAACCAGATAAAAACCTTTCTTGTTTCCAAATAAAAACTTCAATCTATGCAACAAGCAAAGCGTACTTCTGAATTTCATACTAATTTACATTTACTTAATTTACAGTTACAACAAAGCTCACCAACTACTTCATATTTATACTACTGCTCAGGCAAAAAAACAGAACCCTGTAATTATATAAAATAAAATATGGGGTGGTAAGTGTGTAATTTGAAGTTTACACACACACCCTTGGGGTTAGATGCTTCCACAAACCCTTCAAGCTTCGCTCTCGGGGTTTATGTAGCATCTAACCCCTCGGGTGTGTGTAAACTTCTCATAACACACACCACCCCATACATTATTCTATATATACTCATATCCATCTGCTGTTTGTAAATGCCATGCCATTTTATGTATTGTTTTTCAAGTAATACTGTGATTCTTTTGTACTGCCACTGTCCGAACCAGGGCCTCCTTGCAAATGAGCATCACTCAATGGAGCTTTTTCCTGGTAAAACAAACAAATAAATAAATATTGCAGAGCACGTAAAGGCTGCTCCTTTTGATTGTTTAGTCAGCATACTACTAACTAATTGCTTTGAGTGAATTGAGATGCCTTGTGCATAAAAAGATCCACTATTAACCTGCATTTTATTCTGTTCTATTGCATTTAAAATGACATCATTTTCAATAAGTAAATAACCCACAGTACAGGTTGGACAAGGTGAGGTGAAGTGAAATGAATATCTGAGGTTACTTGTTCCCAATGAAGCGAGAGAAAGACCAATTCATAACATTTCAGATGTTTGCTTTTTTAGAGCTATGGTCATGCAGAAGCTTCTTTTGCAACAGTACATAACACCGAGTTCATGTCCCATAATGCGGCCCAATCCCATGCTTGTCTTGTTGAGCTGATTTCTCTTTATGGGCCCCACATTACCAACTCACTCTGCTAGTAGTAACCTTTTATTTCCATTGAAAATCTTTTAACTGTTGATGGTTAAGCTGTCACTCATGCTACACTGACCATATGGAATAGTCCTCCGGGAGAACATATTGAGTTTTCCCAAGTTGCTGGCAAGCTACATGAGCTGTAGCAGCCAATCAGCATTGTGTCACCTTTTATTCCATTACAAATCTGGTAACAGTTGATGGTCAAGCTGTCACTCATGCTGTACTGGCCATATGGAATAGCCCTCTTCAGAAATTGTCTTCCAAGTCCCTTACTCAGTTCATGTCCTTGCTAAGGTTGAGTCAATGCTGAATTTGTGTTTAGTGATCATGCTGACATTCGACATATTAGACACCGGCAAAGAAGGTTCGAAGGAACTCAGTTTCCCATCAGCACTTCCTTGTCATGATCCAGCACTTTTTACATGGAGAACTCATTAAGCATGTCCAAGTTGCTGGCAACCCAAATCACCTGCACTAGGATCTGGCTACTGAAGGAGCTCTTTTGGAGCTTAATTGGGAGAAAAAGAGTGACTTTTGATCAGAAAACATTCAAAATCATCTGACCATTGTATGTTATTCAGATAGCTAATTCTCACTACATTTAACTGAGGTTATTTTTATGCAGGCAGGCAGAAAGCAATGTCTTGCAAGATGCTCTGTTCAAGTGAAACAACTACAGATGGAGACTGCTTGCACCAAAACAAAAAACATGTTCCCATGCCAAATAGGACACCCCTCTTACTTTCATAGCAGAGTTTAATCACCTCGCAGGTAAAATTAGAAATATATGTCACAGATTGTCAAGCCACTAAGTACTAAGCATGCCAGATTCTGGGCGCCTAAACTGGTTACCACCCAAACCAAATTTTCTTTTTAAATGTAACTTGTGTTCTGTTTGCAAATTGCTTTACCAGGAAGAAATCTTGAAAAAGAAGACATGATAGTGAATTTATTTCCTGTGCAATGAATGTTGTAATCTATGTGTTATGCTATTTGTGTAAGATTTATTATGTGGGCCATACAATGAGAAAAAGTAAGTACCGCATACCAGAACATACCAGAGATATTTTGAATAAAACAAGAAAGAGTGCATGCCATTTTTAAGAGCAACATAATGGTGAGTGCTCAAAATTCCACTTTCTGGGAATTGAGTCTGTCCCCCCTTCCCACTGTGGAAGTGACAGGATTAATATTCTCTTGCAAAAAGAGACTAAATGGATGTAAAACTGGAAGTGGGGCATCCAACAGGGTTTAATGACTACTGTATATAGATTTTGTCCCCCTGTTACGGTAATACTCATTTTGAATTACAACATGTACTGCATAGAAACTGTTTCATTAGATCTATGTCCCACACGGAATCATGTTTGTGGATGCAGTAGATGACCAGTGCCTTTTCTGAAATGTGTTTTCTGTATTTTTGCTCTGCCTGTTTTGGATGCTCATGACTTATATAATTGATCTACAGTACAAGCATTGGGGTGTGCCCTGGGGTTGTCAGCCCTAACGCTCACCCCACTCCATAAGTAAATAAGCTAACATGGGTACAGTATTAGAGAATGGGTGAGCATTAGGGCTGACAACCCCAAGGCACACCCCCAATGCCTGTTTGGTGTGTGCACAGTTGGGATGGAGTGTTATGGTTGGAAACCCTGACATCGTATTTCTCTCCTTTTTACAGTTTGATATCAACTCTAACTGATGCATAAATGTCATTTTTGTCAAATAATTTCCTTAATTTTTGAAATAGTGGCCCTGCACTCCCAACCATCTACAGTTTTTTGAGATGCAGTAATTGTATCCTTATTTGCCTGTGGGAGCACAGTGCCCTTTTGGCCCTGTCCGCCCATCCCTCCTTGGATGCGTATATGTATGTCACTGTGGAAGGACCCTGCACTTCCATTTATAGGACAACAGTGACCAAATTGGCAGCATAGCCATCTTATTACTCCACCTCATTTACCTGGTACAGAAAATGTTCAAATCCCCAGCAAAATGTAATTCTGCACAACTACAATGCCATTCCATGCCACAGGTGAGAAATTTTGGCCAGGATTTGAAAAATGATAGCTGTGGCATACATGAGAGTCTATGCTGAAAATCTGGGGTCAAATTGTTTAAAATTTCCAAAGTTACAAGCGTGCATAGAGAAATTGCAATGAATGGTCATAACTTTGCCATTGTTAAATATTTTGACCCCAAATTTTTAACATAGCCTTCTTATGACTCCACCTCATGAACAATATGAATGACTTTATGCAAATCCTGCCCAAAAGGTGAAATCATGAAGTGATCATGGGGTGGGAGTTGCGTAATGACAGTTATATTGTTTATGACTTATGAAGTGGGTACCCAAAAGGCTATGTTGAAAATTTGGGGTCAAAATGTCAAAAAGTGGCTGAGTCATGTATAAAAGTTGAAACCCCCATTGAAATACATTGTACTGCATTTACCTTAGTTTCTCATATTGCAGTTACCGGTTCCAGCAGCAAGATGTGTCTTCGATCGGAGAGTGGATCTTGAACCTGGGACCTGTTCTGATGAGTGAAAGTGAATGGGGGGGGTGTAGAGAGGTGGGGGGAGGTGGCTGCTGAGTGGGAGGTTGGGGTGGGGGGTCGGTTTATGAGGGACCATTTTCTTTTTTGCAGGTTTTTAAGAAAAAAAATATATAGAGGGATCATTTTCATTATTTCAGCTGTGTGCTTCTGATTTAGAAGTGATCACTCTTCTTGAGAAAGGATATAACAGTAGCAAATGGGGGGGTATTGGGATATAACAGTGCTCTGGTGCAATCACAGCATCTTTATTAAATTCCAGAGGTCCCAACAATGCTACTTAGGTCCAGTATACTTTCTGGATTCCAAGGAAAAAAAGTAGGCCACAAGTGATCAGATCCACTGTATAGCAGGACCGCTACACAGAGAAAAATCAATTCAGTTTGCTTTTGTTTTACTACAAAAAAGGTGAAAAGTAGGAGCAGTTAAGTTACCAGCAAACTGAGGAGCTAACTGACTGCCCTGCAGCCACTAAGGGAAAAAGGAAACGTGATTAAAACAGACCGCAAGACAAAGGGCTACAGGAAAAATATAATTAAAATAAAAGTATTTCAGGGATGCGGCACAGAGACCAATGATTTAGAAACTATCACTGTTCTTGAGAATGGATATAATAGTAGCAAATGGAGGGTGGTGGTGGTGGTGGTGGTGGGGGGGGGGGGCTGGAAAAAACAGTGCTCCAGTGCAATCACACCATCTTTATTAAATTCCAGAGGTGCTTCAAGAGTACTCACAGTCAAACAAAAAAAAAGGATAAAAAAGTGCTAAATATTCGGCATAATTCTTTCCACTCTAAGGATACACAAAGTGCAGACATTCAGTTTACTCCAGAAAATGCCAAGATGGTGGCAGTTGTAAACCATAACAGACTTTTAGCACTGTTTTACACTTTTTCTTGCATGCCTATGAGTAATTTTAAGGCACAAATGGAATTTAATAAAGAAGCTGTGATTGCACCTGAGTGCTGTTATAGCCTATCAGATCCCCCCTTTTGCCTCTATTACAGCCTTTTTCAAAAATAGCCATCGCTCCTAAATTATTATTGCCTCCTCATAACTATCAGTGAAAGAAATCACTAGTTATGTACGATGATAATAATAATAATCACTGCTTATGTATATGATGAACCCTGTACCTGATTTTCATTTATTCTCAATAAAAAGAAAAAAGTTCATCATTCTGAAGGGATACATAGGCACAGAGTCATGGGATAGACCATGATGTTCTCTTCCGATTTACACCTGCTTACAGATTGAGCTGCACATAATAACTGACACATTTTTTTAGGATCTTTCCAGATTTCAATCAGGGTACCACAAAGGACATAACAACCACCACCAGCTGTTAGGGAAAATCAGTACCTTGACACTACCCACTGGACAGCCCATGCTCACCAGATAAAATCTGGGAATGGAATGGAGGGGCCATTGGAGGTGGGGGTGGTGGTGAAGACTAAATATAATAAATACACTGCAATCATTATTTAGGAAGAATTCTCTAGGATCCTTTATCGTGACTAGTGATACAAAAAAGGATTATTTTTTCATATCACACGGTCATGAAAAAGGTTTCTTAACAGTAAAAAAAAAATTTCAATTGCATATCTCAAACATTGAAGTGCAGATTGCGCCTAACGGGGTCCTGATCAGCCAGCAATGTGTGGTAGAAAAACTGAAACAAGATGGCGGCAAATGAAAATGGAATTTTCCCATATGAAACAGGATTCCTTTTTCGTTCCATACAGCTATTTTATTAGTGCTTATTGACCATGCTCAGAAATGATTTTTTCAAATTTTTAAAATGCAATAACTTAAAAACAGTTAATTATTTTTTTTTACCAGACTAGCAAAATGCACATCTGTGGGCTAGTCCCTTTCTGCCCTGAAAAGTTCAAACCGAAATTCCAAACTGTCCGGGCTGTAGCCAAGTTCAGAGAAATATCCCATGGAAGTCAATGAGCGACAAAATGCTTTTTTCGCCTCTCTGGAACTCTGAAACCACACATCTGACCAGAATGTAACTTGCCACATCCTGAGATCTACCCCGAGTGATGCTGCATGCCAATGTGCATGCAAATCCATTGAACGGTTGCAAAGTTATTAAAGAGAAAAAGTTTGAGTTTAACATTGAAGTGCCTACTCAACCCTAATTATAGGGGTGCAGCCATGCCCCTGTAGCTGTTTTCTAAGATATGCAAACTGGGCCATTTGAACTTTAGAAAATTTGGTGCACTTTTTTTGTGGTAATATCTTTTATTAGACTAACTGATTAATTTTTACACAAGCTTTCAAGACCGCTCAGGTCCCTTCATCAGGTGCAAAGAAAGCTAGCCAGCATTTCAAAATATATACAAGCATTCATGGATCCTAGATTGCTTAACAAGGGGAGGATATAAAGGAAGCAATTTAATACAGTGACTATCAGGAAATAGGCCTCATGTCATTAAAAGGTGAGAGATTATACATGTAAATGGTGAGCTACTTTTAAATGATACCATAACAAAAGGGTCAATGGCTGAAGAAAGGTTCCATTAAAGAGACCCACCAAGGTAAATTGGACAGGCCCTGCACCTGATAGATTTGTGCCTTACCCCATTGGATTGTTTCTCATGTGGACAGTCCCCAAATAATCCATTAGCTAAAAAGTGTTTACACTCGTAAAAGTAGAAAAAACGGGTTCCAAGGACTTCCTGGTATTAAGTGCTGCCCACACTCTTCCAAGTTATGATGTGATGCTAGGGAGAGCACGGGGATGTGTTCCATTATAGTCTAGGGGTGGCACCTTTACGATCTTTTTTTTATATTATAATGGCCATTTGGTAATGAAATGTGGGCACTGGTCAACTAATGAGGGCCTAATTTTTTTGACATATTCTGTGATCCCTACAATGATGTGGCCATATGGCTTGGGGACCACACAAACTTAAGATGAAATATAAATTGAATAAATGTGCATTGGAGGACTCCCCTTTCTAAGGCCCCTCCCCCACCACTAAAAAGGAACTGTTTTTACTTTTGGAGGATTGTAGGCTACTTTACCTTTTTATGAACATTCAAATTCAGAGCCATCATTGCCAGTATATAACATTTACTATATAATAAATGGTGACCCCATTATCACCAGTATATAACATTTACTATATAATAACTGGTGACCCCATTATCACCAGTATATAACATTTACTGTTTAATAACTGGTGACCCCCATTATCACCAGTGTATATAACATTTACTGTTTAATAACTGGTGACCCCCCATTATCACCAGTATATAACATTTACTATTTAATAACTGGTGACCCCCATTATCACCAGTATATAACATTTACTGTTTAATAACTGGTGACCCCATTATCACCAGTATATAACATTTACTGTTTAATACATGCAGTCTAGCACTCCTGGTGGTATTTACAGTTCATGTTGCCAGCTTTATTAATCCCCAACTCAAGTCAAATTTAACAAATCTATTTTCTACTTTAACAAATCCCCTGCTTGAATCAACTACAGTGAATCAATAGAAACTCTTATTGACAGGATCCTAGCATCGCATCTAGAAAGGCTCTCATGTATGGGGATACTCCCAGATCTATTACTGACCAGTTTCTGATCTACTGCTCCTGGTCTGTCAGAAGGTAGAGACTCACCAAAAGTCATCTATACTTGCTTCCTAAAGGAAGAGAGACTCATTGAAGTTAGAAATTACCTCCATCTAACCAACTGGCAATATCTGGATGGCATTCCCGACATCAACCTTGCCTTCAGTTTCATCTCACAGGCCTTCCAAACTACATGTGACCATTATACTCCTCTAAAAGTAAAAGGAAACTCAGAGGAGACACTAGTCACTGGTTCATCTTGATTCTCCTCACACTCCTCAAAGAACAGGACAAACAGCAGGCATTATACAAAGAATCCGGCTCCCAAGGTCCTAATGAAGTATAACGAGTTGAGAAACTGGTGTAAATATGCAATTAAGAAATCTGAAAGCCAATTCTGCAAATCAAAGCTTCAACAATCCTGTAGCAGTCCCAGGAGACTATGAGAAAGTGGCAAAGAACAAAAGTCGGAAGCTGATTCACCCCATCATCCAAACTGCCAACAGATCAAACACCACTGACCTACAAATCATCGTTAAGTCCTTTACTTCCTTCTTCATGAATGTAGGCAAAGATCTGCCTACAGGTACCCTGCCTGTGCTTCTGTCCCCCAGGGACTCCCTGTCCCCTCCAGCACCCTGAGACCAAATTCCACGTTAAACAGGTAAGCACGAAACAGTTAAAAAAATACTTGCTAAGCTCTGTTTTCAAAATCAGAGTTGGATCTGATGCACTGGATATGAAGCTGCTTAAAATAACTATAGATAAAATTGCCCTACCTATCAAAAACTATTCAACTTCTCCCTCCAGTTTGGCTCTGTACCTAACACATGGAAACAAGCCAATGTGTCCTAGTTTTTAACTCCAGGGAGAACATAGTGGTCTTTAACTACAGGTGCCTCTCTATTGTCTCTTCTCTTTCTAAGGCATTTAGGAAAATTGTAAGCAATCAACTGCTGACCTCCATCTTGACTCATGATCTCCTAGATGTTATTTATTTATTTTAAAGGTTTTACCAGAAAAGATATATTGGGCTGGTAACAGCTCATCTCCAGATATGTCTGTGGGGAGATAATAGATACAATAATACAGAATATAAATGATAAAATACATAGAATGGAATAAGTGTAGCAAAAACAAACATGACAGGTATGTCTAAGGATAAACTGATTAAAAGTTACCAGGCAATAAATTGTGGAACTTCACAAAACAACAATTAAATAGTTATCAACTTAACAAAATAAAACTGAGAGCATGACTGGTACAAGGAAAGAGGGGAAGTGCTGAGGGACAGAGAATTAGGAAAGTTGCAGGTAAGAAGCAAACCCAATATCAGAAGCAACTGCAGGAGTGAGTAGACAAATCACAGAGGAGAACTTTAAGGGTAGGAAAGGATGGGGCATTGTGAATAGAAGGAGAAAGGGAACCCCAATGTTTAAGGAATGAATTGAGGGGGTAGCTTGCCCAGCAGAAGATTTCACTTAAGGGAAGGTGAAAGAGTGAGAGCAAGCATTTCAAAGAGAGAAGGAGGATGAGGGGGGGAGGAAGAGGAGAGGTTAGATATGAGGGGAGAGAGTCAAACCAAAATTTGGAGATAAAGAAGACACAGTGGGTGAAATGCCTGACATCAAGAGAGGAGAGGGAGTGTGAAGAATACAAGGTGCAGTGATGAGTACACATGGGTTTATCGAGGGCAAAGTGAGAGAAGATTTGAAAGAGAGGATCCATTCTAGTTAAAGTAGACTATGGAGCAGCACTATAAACAATGTCTCCATAGTCAAAAATGGGGAAAATTATCTTAGTGAGGATTTCTCTATCAGCAGGAAGTGGAATGCTTCTCTTATTTCTATAAAGCACCTTGTGCTTCTTGTGAATAACATCCACATCAATAGAGAAATCTAGAGGATGATCTAACCATACCCCAAGGTACTTGAAGGAGGAAACATCTTCATTAATTGCACCTTCAAGGGTACGAAAGGAAGGAAGGAAATGGTAGTACTCTAGCAAGTCACTGCCTGGTGTCAAAAGTCACAGAGACTGTTTTCTTGGCATTGAGAGAAAAAATTAACTCAGAACCAATGCTGGATGGTGTTGAAGTCCAGTTGGAGCTGGTTTGTAAGATTAGGGGCAGAGAAGCCAGAGGAAAAAAGAACCTTATCATCTGCATACATATGTATTGACACAGAGAAGCAGGTCTTGGGGAAGTCATTTCGAAAAATACAGAAAAGAACTGAGCCAAAGACAAACCCTTGGGGGATGCCTGAGCTGATAGAGAGTGTGTGTATAGGGTGTTTCCAATATGGACAGCTTGCAACCTGCCCTAAAGGTAGGAGTAGAACCCCCAGCTAAAGAAACTGAGAGTCCAACTGCCTTAAAGGAGATAGGAAATTATTAGTACATATCTAACTGTCCTTTCACCTTCTTTACCATGCCAGTTATGTATTCTGATATGCTTTGACCAATTTTCGATAATTAAATAATCAAGCTTTGGGGTGCCCTTAAAGCTACATAAAGTTCTGCATTCCTCAACAGTTACTGCTCTTTCTTTTTATATTTCTAAGACATTCCATGACATCAATAACACCATTACATGCTATTCACATACATGTGATATGTCCAACTTGCTTAAGAGAGAGAGTGGGGTCAAATAAGTGGGAAGATTGGCCTGCTAGTAGGGAGATGCCATAACATCATGAGTTTGTCCTTAAATGACATAAAAAAATAAGGCAAAAAGCATTTAAAAACATTTAATATATTTCATTTTGTCAAGAGTAAGAACTAAAAAGAATCAACAACTAGCTGTACAAAGTTATCACTTACATTGTTCATCACTAATTTACTTTTTATGTGTCTTTATCTGCTAAAAAAACATGAATGGATATTTTGGACAGAATTTTACTTAAGCAGGAGATTTTGTTTCCCGGAAGGGAGGGAGTTCGGTCAAAAAAACAGGAGTCTTCTGCAAAAGGAAGGAGATATCACATGTATGGCTATTCGTCTAAATGGCCTGGAATGCTGTTATTGATGTCATAGAATGTTGAGGCAGTATGAAAAGAGAGAGCGGCAACTGCTGAGGACAGAGAGATTCAGAATAGTTAAAAGGCAACTAAATCAGATTATTAGTTTAACAAAAAGATCAAAAACATGTCCAAATATTGGATAGACACTAAAGGGACAACAGGAGGGCATCTGGAGGTGAAAAAACTGTTTCTATTACCTTTAAGCTTATCCACAAGAAAAGGATGGGCTACAGCATCAGAAGCTTTGCCTAAATTGACAACAATAGCTGAGGAGGCAAGGTCTTGATCCATACTGGAGAGGATAGCATCAGTAAGCCAAAGGAGAGAGGTGGTAGTGGAATGAAACTTCCAAACGCCAGACTGGAAAGGAGTAAAAAGGAGGCTAAGTCAAGAAAATTGGAGAGTTGGGGAAGAACAAGATGTTCCTGGAGCTTAGCTAAAGTGGGGAGGAAAGAGATAGTTTGGAAGTTACTAAGGGAAGAGAGAACACTCCCTTTGGGAAGGGAAATGACAGTAGCCAGCTTCCAAGAGTATGGGACACAGGATAAGGAGAAAGAGAGGTTAAGGAGATAGGAAATAGGAAGAGGAATGGCATGAGTAGAGAGAAATAGCAGTATGGGTCAAGATCATCAGGACTCCAACCTTTGTGAGGACTAAGAGCCAAAAGGGCATTAAGAACAACAGCAGGGCTAATAGGAAAAAAGAAAAAAAGGGGGGGTGGGGGACTGAGGGTAGTGTGAGAGGGAAGAGAAAAAGAGAGCCCAAAAGCTGTGCAGCTGGAACCCTAATTGAAAATTGGGTGCCCACCGTGGCTTGTAGGAAGTCCTGAACATTCCTTAGCATTCCAGCATGGGATTTATGTTCTACACTGTCTGAGTCAATCAATAATCCATTCTTCATTGTTTAACCCTGTGACAACAACTCTCAAAAATATCTCCTGTCAAATGCCTACTCTGGGTACCATAAGTCTGTACAAATGATGGGAATTTCACCCTGTCATATTGAAAGGACTTCATATGATCTTTAACAGACTGAATCTGGGCCTGAAGGGACAACCCCTTCTCTGCCTGAAGTGAGATCAATTTGTAAAGAGTGTATCACAAATAAAGATACGCATGATAAGCTGCCAACTGATCTAGAACATCTTCTAGCAAGGTCACCAATGGCAATCTTAGTATGATCCCACCAAAGGGACACATCAGGGTAGAGATCATGGACAGATGCACAAGCCCATAAAAGGGATCTAAGTGCACTATGAAAAGAAGAGTCCAGCAGGATGGTGTTGTTCAGCTTCCAGTTAGATGTCTCATTCAGAAGGACTGAAGCGACCAAAACTGAGCAGCACAATAAAAAGTGATCAGTGGTTTCCACTGGATAGGTAGAAGCTGCCAAAATGGAGCACATGAGTGAAACAAAGAAATAATCAATATGGGTAGCAAAATGCACCTGATCTTATGTATAGCCACCCAAGGGATGGAGGGAATGAAATGCATCAACCAGGTGAAACTCCTTAAAAATATCTTGCAAACATAATGAGTCACAAAACTATTTCAACATCTTAGCCCCTTTATCTCCGAGCTGAAGAGGGCAATTAAAATTCCCCCAAAATATGATTATTCTGGAAGTGCATAAATAAGGCTGAATCAACTTAAATAGAGAAACCCTCTCAAATTTCAATTGGGGAGCACAAATAACGAATAAACCATATGCAGTCATGTCAATGCTACAAGCAAACAATAAAGCCTGTCCTTGTTGTTCATCAAGTACCCTAGATACTGTAGGAGAAAGATGGTTAAACAGTATGGCAACCCCAAAGCATGCCTCTGTACCAAGGGAAAAACATGAAATACCAGAGGTCCAGAGCCTTTGAGTAGTAGCAATATCAGACAATGTACGTAATCTGGAGTCCTGCAAAAAAATCAAGTTAGTACAGGAATCTCGTAGGATCTGTAAAGTAACTTTCCTATGAAATAGGTTGTTTATGCTATTGATGTTTAGCCTAGCAACCCTCATGCATAACTGAAAGAGTGGGAAAAGTCCATATCAAAAGGCAGCTCAGTTCATGGGTTTAAGGTGGCTGGGTATGTTTCTTCTTAAATTTAACTTTTGTACCAGGAGTAGGACTGTCTTTCCATTTCTGAGGTTTCACCAATTTTAAAAACATCTTCTTTGGTGTCCGAAGAACCGACAGGTCCAATTAGCATTGGTATTGCCCCAATTCTTCATGGAAGCAATAGGGAAAAATCTAATTTTGAGAGAGAGGAATCCAGTGGAAGCAGGATGGGGAAGATCATGGGGGGGGATATGTTCTGTAGAGAACATCTATGAGGCATCTTAGTAAAAGAAGGAGGAGGAGGAGTCATAGAGGAAGCATCAGAAAGGTCTGAAGACACCTTCAGATCATGAATCCCTGAGGTTGGAGCTAAAGGTGTGTATAACAGATCAGTGTCACCCTCTGCGACCATTGGAGGAGATAGGATTGGAACAGGAGAAGAAGTGCTCAGCAAGAACTTCTCTGAGGGAGGCAGTAGAGAGATCAAGGCATCCAAAGACACCTGAGGTAGAACCCCCATAACCAGACTGTCACCAGGATGTCACGCTGCACATAACAGATCATCCTGTTGGGGTTCATCTGATTTGTTATGAGCCATTCAGGGACAAGTGTGGAAGGAATGACCCTCCATGTGACACAGATTACATTTCACTTGATTAGGGCATTGAGCTGCAATGTGGCCATGTTCCAGGCAGGGGCTACAAAGCCTCTGGTCACACACGCTACTTCAATGGGAAAGGCAGCCACACTTGAAACAAGCCTTCACCTGTCCTAGGTAAAAACAAACCCATCTACCATGGCCGAGGAAGAAACTGTTGGGGAGATGAGTGAGACTGGATTCTGTAGCTCTGAGCTGTACTTTATATTTCCAACCGCCAGTCCAAATCCCATATTTATCCAAAATCAGATCCGGGCGGCCAAGTACCTCACAACACTGTTTCAGCCAATAAGTCAAATTATTGACATCAACATCTTCATTACAAGACATCACAGTCACTATTCAGATAGTAGGTCTATTAAGGGAAATCGTCTGGAAAGGCAGACAGAGTTCTGAGTATTTCAACAAATTATATTTCTTCCAAAATTGGTCCAAAGAAGAATGGAATTAAAAGCTCACATCATATAAGACAGACCCAGAAAAATAAATGATGGCAAAGATATCAGCTGGCACAATGCCAAAAGACTCCATCAAAGCTTCTCAACCAAAAAGGAACAGTAAGGAGGAAGGTCTTCTGTTCCAATATATTTAAGACAAACAGCATTGTGCCATAGTGCAGGAGCAGGCTGAGCAGCAAACAGGTCAGAAAGTTTGAAAGGATTTTCCATTGGAATTTATTTATTTTTTAATTTAGTGTTTGTTGACCGGGTTAGTGCACTAGACAAATTCTGCCTATATTCCCAGGGGAAGGGGATGCAGATGAATGCCAACTGACCTTGAACCAGATTAAGCTGTTGGTGGTATTTTTAGTGAATGGGGGGAAATTTGGCCAGGGCACTGGGGAAATTCCCCTATTTTTTTCTCATCAGCAGGGGGTGCAGCGATGTTTCTGTTTCAAGCAGTTCGCTTGAAGATGGCATCCCAGGTGGAGGAGAATGCTTCCCTTCCCACCCGGCCTGAGAAAGAAGCATGTTTGGAGCAGAAAACTAAATAAATGCTGCTGGCAGGGACACACGGTTTGGGAAATGTTCTGAGCATCTCGCTGGAGGAAGTTGACCCTTATGTGGTGAGCTTTGTAGCTAGAAGAGCATAACTTCGGGCATTGTTAGAAGAGGAAGAATGCCTTATAACCACTGCTTCCAAGGGCGGTCCAGTAGCAATTTCCGGAGAGAACGTAATTAGCCCACAAAGTGCTGAGGTCGAAAAATTACCAAGGAACGGTGTGACTGCAATAGCGGTGGACAATATTGAGAAAGAAACTGAAGGTGATGCTAAGAAATGGACCATAATTACCACAGTGGGAGAAATGAATGGTCTTACAGCTGCAGGAGAAGAGAAAGGAGACGTATCTATCCAGGGAAGTAAAATTATTTCCTATGAAACAAATATTATTGCTAAGACTGTTTTTGAAACTAAGGCCATGGTGGCAAGTAACTTGAGGGGCAGACTGAGGGGTTAGAATCAATACAAATTAATGAAGGTGATATGGAGACTGACCAAAGAGGAATTCAAATAAAGGAAACACAGCGAGGTCAAATAGGAACTCAGGTGGAATTAAATATAGAACATAGTACAACAGAATATCAACAAAACATGCCAAATTATGACAAGACTATTTTGATTTCTGGTCTTACGGTTGAGGAAGCCTTGTGGAATGCAGGATGGGTGCATCACTCTAATCACAACCTTGGGTTTCCCTGGATAGAAGTCACATAAGTCTTGAAGACCCCTTTACCTTATGTCCCCCTTGTTGGAACTCATAAATTCACCAAGACTGTCTTTTCCCTTAAATAATGACATAATGGAGGAGAGGGATCAACAGGAAAGGCCCATAATGAATGAAGGAGAAAGAATGCATGAAGGGGTTAATAATATCATGACAGTCACAGCCATGCCTAATACTCCTTTTGTGCCCCCTCCCCTGGCAATACAAACCAAGGAGGCCCGAGAGCTCAGAGTAATAGAGCAAGTAACTCTAACACCATCAGGACAGACACAGGAGGAACAAACAGAAATAGAACATATGCTGGTTTATTCCATACCCCAAGAACCCGCAAAATGGTGCAATGCTGTTCGAATAAAATACAGAGGTGGATTGGATTCCTATCCAGACAGGACACATGTTGGGAAAACACTTTTAACGGAGAGGATGAGTTTCTCAGCACACAACATTTATGCTCTTATACATACTTCAAGGGATTCTATGTACGATGTGAGTTTCAGAACATCAACAGGACTAGAATTATTCTGGCAGCGATATCAGAGTGTGAAGCAAACATAAAAATGGTCCACTTTTGTAGCAGTCCCTTTCACCAGGCCAGCTTTTCGCACAATCACTATATTGTTTAAGAATGAAGGGTTGGAGACTCAAGACATATTGTATTGGTTAAATTCAAAATGCACAGTTCTAGGCCTTCCAGATCTGGTTATAGACTCAGAGGAGATATGGACTTGGAGGATGGCGTATCAGATTGAGACTTCCTCAGACAAATGGCAGTATCCAACATCTGCCAAGTTGTTTTTATCTTGGAAGGGACCGCAGGTTCATCTTTTAATCTGGTCAACTGAGATCTTGTTTTTGCTGTGGTGCATATATGCATGCATCTAAGCAGTGTTTGTGATAAAAATGAAATATTCATTATGTGGGGGAAGAGGGCACGCTGCTATTAACTGCCCCAATCCTATAGTTTGCAATCTGTGTGAAGATACCACACACAACTTTAAGAACTGTCCATGGGCATTGTATAACAACTCAGAAAATATAAGTACTGAGGAAGAACAGGAGGCATTCTTTGAAAGGGGCAGACAAGCGGTGGTAGATTTAAGCACCAGACAAAAGCAGGACAGATGTCAAACATCTAACAAGAGGGGGGGCATGAGACATGGCCCTTCTGATACAGTATAAATTGAAACACAGTTAATCCATATGGAACCTGAAATGGGCAGCCTGGCCACCTCAGAGGGAGATACTGTGGTGGAAAATAAGGAATCCCAGGCAGAAAAGAGGAAAGAGAGTGTGCCAGAACAAAATAGGCCAGCAGACCTAGAAAGTCCTTTGACATCTACTTGGGGTTCCACAAACATGTCCCCCCCCCACTTATAGAAAAATGGGAGCACCAAAAACCAAGACAATGGACACATAGCTGCTCACAGAGAGAGAGAGAGAGAGGGCAGAGTAGTGCATAAGTTGAATGAACCAGATTTTCATATAAAAAACAGGTACACTTCTCTATCCAAGAGAAAGCAGTGGGATGAAGAGGAGGAGGACTCTGATGTGTCATCCATTGCATCATCTCAGCCAGAAATGATGACCAACAGAATATACATCATCAGATTCCAGATAAAAAAATAAGGAAAAAAAATCACCAATAAAGCTAGGCTCTGAAGGCATGCTGGGAGAGCAGGAGGGCTCTGTCATTTGAATATGAATTTAAACTTGACATTTGGATCCCTGAACACTAACAGCATAAAGAACACAATGAGAAGATACACCTCATTTTCTATCCCAAGGGATTTAAAATAGGGAATATATTTTCTCCAAAACATGAGACTACACAATGTCAGTGAACAACAGAAGGCAAAGAATGATTGGTTGGGAGGTCCATCTTTCTGGTCTTTAGGAGAAGAAGCTTGTTCTGGTCTGAGTATCCTGCTTAATACTACAGGACTTACAGTAACATGACTGATCAATTTGGTCCCTGGGAGAGGGTTCATTTTGGACATTAAATATAATGCTCATGATTTAAGGCTGGTTAACATTTATAATTATTAAATGAAATACTAAAAAATAGATCTGATGAAGAAGATACAGCCTTTTTTATACACCACAAAGTCAGTAATTTTTGGAGGGGATTTTAATTGTATTCTGTCATTAACGGATAAAACGGTTATTACACAAAATTTCTATACAGATACTAACTTTTTAAATAGGACATACAAGAATTCACATTTGAATGACAGTGCAGCAGTGCACAGCCCTCAGATGGAACACATATTTGTAAAAGGGGGGTTATCTACTTGTACTGATTTTTTCTTTGTATCTCATTGGATTCCTATAACAGATTTTAGGGTGATACCAATTGAGACTTCAGATCATAAATGAATTACAGTGAGGTGTGGAACTCCTACAAATAAACCAAGACCAAGCTTAACAAGGAGTCTAACTGTTTCTACATTAGAAAACCAGGATATACTGTATGGGGGGAAATACAGGCTGAGCTAGAATCAAGATTGTCAGTGTTTGACTTACATGAGAATTCATTGTTTTGGTGGCAAGATATCAAAAAGGATATTGGAACAGTTTGTAGTCAAAGAGCAAAAATGGCCTCAAATAAAACATATTTGAATTATTTAAAACGTAGAAACAGATTACAAAGTCTTCAGTCAGTAATGGTTGAAACAGGGATGGTTCGATCTGCTCAGATTCAAGAGGTAAAAATGGAGATGTATACATACCAGAATGACAAGGCCCAATCTTTATATGTAGAACAAACATTTGGAACACAAGGAAAGGCACAGCACATCAATCCATATGATAGCTACAACTAGAGAATTGAATCTAAATCCATGGGTGAACTCGGATCTGAGACAGGAGATCTGGTTAGGGACTCACAGGGAATGAAACAAGTAGTGGTCCAGCAGGTAAAGGGTTTATTTGGCCATACTGTAATCATTCCAGATACTTTCGTAAGATTTTTGCAAAACTTGGATATTCCAGGGATTCCGGAGGAAGAGAAATCTCAATTGGTAACACCAATCACTAGAGCAGAGCTGCAGATAGCAATTGCTGCTTTAACAAGCATTTGTCAATTCTGAATGTTGCTTGCTTCTATGTGCTGTTTAGGTATTTGGAAGTCATTGGAGTGCAAATATTGAAAATTTGCGAACTTACGAGCGTGCATAGGAACTCCGCAATGCACGCCTGCGAAACAGTCATTGTTAGGAAATTTTCATGAAATTTTCAACATAGCCATTTTAAGACCTCTGCTCATGAACAGTGTCACTGTGATTTTGTTAATGTGTCCCATACACTGAGTTTGCACACTGACTGCGCCATTGTGCGCTACATGGGCCGAAACACGTTTTGGGCAGGATGTGAAAAATGGCAGCTGTACTGCTCATGAGGAGGTATGGTAAAATGGCAATGTTGAAAATCTGGAGTGAAAATATTGAAAATTTAGAACTTACGAGCCTGCGAGAAACCGCGCAACGACGCCAGAAACAGTCATTTTAGGAATTTTTCACTAAATTTTCAACATAGCCATTTTAAGACCTCTGCTCATGAACAGTGTCACTGTGGTTTTCTTAATTTGTCCCGTACATTGATTTTGCACACCGACTGTGCCATTCTACGCACAAGGGCAGAAACACATTTTGGGTGAGATGTGAAAATGACAGCTATACTACTCATAAGAAGGTATGGTAAAATGGCAATGTTGAAAATCTGGATGAAAATATTGAAATTTACAACCTACGAGCCTGGCGTAGGAACTGCACAAATGCACCATAAAACAAAGGTCATTTTTTGGAATTTTGGACCAAATTTTCAACATGGAGTTTTGGGACCCCTTCTCATAACTGATGGTCACTGTCATGGCAGTATTCAGGCTGAAGCATGATTTACGCGATAACAAAGTCGCATCGAAATCACCCTTGGCCAGAATAACGCCATGACAGTGACTTCATTCATGAGAAGGGGTCCTAAAACCTATGTTGAAAATTTGCGCAAAATCTCAAAAATGTTTGAGATATGCACAAAGTTGGAACCCCTATCTAGCCCATTATACAGCTTACCGGCATTTCCTGAGCTCCACGGCCGGCTGAAGAGTGCAGACGGTTCTCAGTCCATCAAGATGGTCGCGACGGAGTCCGGAGGTAAGTATGGGGTGAGGGGAGGTGTGGGGAGGCTGGGTGCACAGTGGGTGGGTGCGGGTTGTGGGAGAATTGGGGAATGTGCTGGGGACCGTTTTTGTTTTATAGGTTTAAAAAAAAAAAGGCGTCGTGGGACATTTGCCAAGCTAGGGTTGGCTCCCAGCGTGGCACTGGGGCGAGGGCCATTCAGCCGATGGGGATTGGGCACCCCGTTGTAAAAGGACTGATTGCCATGCTGGGTGGGCTCCCAGCGTGGCACCAACTACTGGGACGACGAGCTCAGCCGATGGGGATTGGGCACCCTGTCGGCTACATAGTACATAAAGGGGGCAGCACGCCTGCGTGTGGGGGAGCTACCCTTCTTATCGCTGCTCACTGAAGCGGAGCTCCCCCTTTCAACTGTATGCCACTGCATTTTGGAGCGTGTCATAGACAGCTCCAAAATGCATTGGCTTACAGGGGCCGCGCCTGCCAGCTCACTGACTGAATTGGAGGAGGAGGTGACACACCTCCGAAATCCCCGATGATGGCACTATGTTTCTTGCACATGCGTGCAAGCAACATAAAAATGAAATATCCCCTGGCCCTGATGGGTTATCAGGGGAAATCTATAAAAAGTGATCGATGAACTTTTAGATAGCCTTGTACATATTTTCAATGACATATTAGCAGGGGAGGTGACTTTCCCAGCATCACTGGTAGACAGTCTTTTAGTGTTCATATATAAAATGGGAGACAGATTGGCTTTAGAAAATTGGAGCCTGATTAGTTTGATAAACATCTGTGGAAAATTCTGTGCATGATATTATGCATTAGATTATCAAGAATAGCTCAGTATATTTTATCTCTGGCTCAGGCATGTGCCATTCCACAGAGGTCAATGACAGTTAATTTGTAATGCATACGGGAAGCTTTCGATAGCCCAGACACTTCTGGCTATTTAATAGCAAATGACCAGTCAAAGGCATATGATGTGGTTCCACATGATTGCCTATTTGAAGTTTTAAAAAAGTATGGAATTCCAGAGATATTTATATACTGGGTACAAATCTTGTATAAAAATACTTTTACTAGCCCTGTAATGAATGGGAGAGAGTGAAAATATATAAAAATACAGATAGGGATAAGACAGGGATGCCTCCTGAGCCACATTCTTTATGTTTTTGCAATAGACCCTCTACTAAAGATGAAATTCAGAGGGTTCTATTCTACATATTAGGGGAACTGTGCAGTTAGAGTATCCTGTGGCACTGGCTTATGCTGATGATATCACTATAATGGTGTCAGATATTCCATCAGAGGAGAAAGCAGTAGAAATTGTGTTAGTGTTTTTAGGAATATCTGGATCAAAAATTAATAAACAGAAAAGCTGGGGTTTAAGTATACATAAAGCAGAAATTGTAAGATTAAATATCTCTGGTATTTCAGTAAAAGGGCCTCCATCAAGAAGTTTAGGAACCCAGTTTGGGGTTCAGGATCCAGCCACACTGAACTGGGAAGAAGTTATTGAGAAAGCAGAAGAGAAAGTGAAAAGGTGGAAGTCCTTCCCTATGACAAAGAAAAAAGGGTGTACATGTTTAAACCTGTATTCTTCCTTTATTTTTTTTAATTGAGTTATATCTTTCCCCTTCCAGAAAAGTTGGAAACTAAAGTGTACAGCATTGCATTCCATCTAATATGGGGAAGTAGACTAAATCCAGTGCAAAGAGGGACAACATACTGGCCTATAAAAGGGGGATGAATATGTATAATCCTGTCCTTTTTCTTTTTAAGAATTTTGTTTATTCAAATATAATGCCAGTTTTGCTGGGAAAGCAATTACCTTGGGTCCCTATTTTTAGGGAATGGTGCTTGCCTTTTTGGCAGAAATGGGCAACATTGTAGTGGGGTATCTTTGGAGGCATCCTGCAGGGCTGACTGCATATTTAATAGAAATCTTTAGGAAATTCAAAAGATGGAAAGTAATGCAGGCTGAGATTAGACACATGTCTAGGAAAGAAATGTATAACAGAGTGTTACAGACCATATTTCTGGGCACGTCATGTCTTAGACTTCCAGATGGGATACAGACCAATGAGGTGACAGCACAATTGGTTGAGGCTAGGGTCCAACCCAAAATGTGGGATACCCTATGGCTGTGCTGCCATGACCATTTAAATGTCAGAGGAAATCATCATCATAAAGAGATGATAGAAAGATCATGTGTTAGACCAGGACGTGTGGACATATTGGAGTCAATGGGTCACCTGTATTTTGACTGCCCTTATATGGATGGTTTTTGGGGATGGTTGGCAGAAGTCTGGGGAGTACCCCAGTTTAGATTGTTAGCATATGAAATGTTAATATTTGGGCAGTATGGAAAGGTTTGGAAAGGATTCCACAAAGGCACGCTTTGCGTGATTTTTACAATTGTTAAATGGGTTATGTGGGAAAATAGATGCCAATTTGTGATGCAACAAAAAAGGATGACACAACAAGGGGCATACCTCTCAACTGTCACACATTATGAGGTACATCACTCATTTTACCTCTCAGAAACTCTCTGTCTCACATTGCACAGGTGGTGGTCCACACTGGCCACTGAAACTTCAATGCAGAAATTGATAATAATGTATGATACTCAGTTATCAGCAAACATGAATAACATAAGTGCACAGATTTAGACAGTGTTCTAAGCTTGCAATGTCATTTTTGAAAATGTGTCACACATTTTGCCCATTTGTCACATGTACCGTCACACATTTGAGTGATGAAAGGTTGAGAGGTATGACAAGGGGTTTTATAGTGGTGCACAAAGGAGATTAAAATGGTATGAAGGAAAGAATAATTATCCCTTCCACGGCAAGTTTTAAAGGTATGGTGGAGGCATTGGGATAATATAGTAATGTGGCTGTAAATTAATTTATGGAGTAAAGGAAACGGCACTGTAGTGTGGGCAAAGGAAATAAATATGGGACAGTTCTACTGGGTATAAAGGGAAGGGTAGAGGGGTAGTGGGGTTTAAAGGGTATTAAAGAAGTTAAAATAAGCATCTAGCCTTTCTGAGGAAAAGGGGAAGAACAAACCCAAGATACTGTAAGGGCATTTGAAGTAATGGAAATTTGAGAATTAGAGTGGATATGATGGCTCAAAGAATGAGTAATTAGGAAAAATATGGTAAAGATAGTATTGGATAATCTACATTGAGTAAATTAGTAAAGTACAGTGTCTGTAAGTTGAATCAATTTAACCTGTTTTATACAGTAGTTTTTCAGATGTATGTACTGTATTAATACTGACTAACATGCAATATGGAGTGTTTTATTAAGAATTGCATAGCTCTGTTTAATAAAAAATTCCTCTACTCTTTTCGAGAAGTGTCATGGGATCTTTAACATTCGCCTGAACTACCACCAGATGGGACCTCGGTTTAACGTCTCATCCGAAAGATGGCACCTCAGGAGTGCAGCACCTCCTCATGCTGTACTACAGTGTCAGTATTGGAATTTAACCCCAGTGTCTGGTGCAGGGACAGAACCCATAACCTTCTGATCTCCTGCCCTCAGAGGTGAGCGTGCTACCTGCTGAGCCACTGACACTGACATCTGGAATCTCAGAGGGTCTTGGAGAAGCAGGGCCAACATCCTGAGAAGCAGGAGCGGAACCCCTAGGTGTCCCTGTGGAGTTAAAACCAGAGGCAAAAGCAGACTCAGCTGGTGAAGCAACAGACACTGTATCAGAAAATAAGTGCAGCTGTCATGAGGCTTGTGAAAGGGACTCAGATCCTTTCAGAATATTGGCTAAGGACTTGTCACAAGAATCAATCTTATAGTCAGGCAATAAAGCCTGATCCAGACTTTAAGAGTATTATTCAGGGTCAATAATCCAACTTGCCTTCTGAAGGGCACTAATTGGGCTCTAACCAGGCATAGAAGTGTCAGGATGGAAAGCCGCCAGCTGAGGAATGGGAGAAGTAGGCACCCCAGCAGGAATTATTGTAAGAGGAGATGCACACAAAGGACAAGTCACAGAGCTTGTATCCGCAGAGGAATGTTATGGGGCAACCCCGGGAGAAATGGTCCATCACCAGTCTGAGGAGGAAGTGGTGTAGCAGTGGTTATTGGAGGCAAAGCAGATTGATTAAAGATGGAAATCACTACAGTGAGTGGTACAGGAGGCATTTGACCATGTGAAGCTGGAGCAGGTGTAACTGAGGCAAAAAGCAATGAGACCTCCTGAAAGTTTATAGGAACCAGAGCAGTGGAGACAGACTGCATTGTCAATATAGGAGGCAAGGCAAGTTGATCAAAAGGAGCAGGCAGAATCTCAGTGATGGAAAACTGCAAAGCCAGCATGGACACAGAGGGAGGAAGAACTGGACCAGGCAAAAAATTGAAAGGGATCCTGTCCAGGCTGCAGAGTGAAAAGTACAGGCTGGTTGCTTGGGGATGAAACAGGCATCAGGAATAATCTAGCAGTGGGGTCTGTACAAGGGCCGATACCCTGACAGGGAGCAACAGTATAAAGTTCAGGCACCAAGGCAATTGTCTTAGCAGCAGAAGGTGCAGCCACATCCACTGGTTCAGTGAGATGCCATGCCTGTTGTAGCACCAGAGTCAGAAACAACTGAGTCATCCTGTCAGCCACAGGAGCAGGTTCATCTGCAGCAGGAGAGGGAGTAAACCACGAAAGGTGCAGCGAGAAAGATGAACAGGGGTGGGGGTGGGGGGTAAAATCCTCTGGAGACACAGTACTGTGTTAAATTGAAAGTCTGTTGAGCCGGTGGTGAGTTGCAGTCTTCCGAGTCCATGAGAGCAAGCAGGTGTGACCACTGTTCAGATATCCATTGCTGCAAGAAAGGGTCTGCGGATACAAATGCAGCAGCTGTACTAAGTCATGTAGATGGTTGCAGAGTTGACCAGAGGTAAGCCCATACCAACCGAAGGACAAGCAGGGTGAGCACACACAGGGACCATTCCAGGCATTAAGCTGGACTCAGAGACAGGCAAAGACAAATCCATGGTAGCAGTCATTGAAGTTGATGGGAAAGGCACATTCAATTCCATAGCAGAGACAGCAAGTAAAGCAGTCCCTCCGTCCACACCAACACTCAGGTTGGCCATCTTGGCTGATGGCCAGCAGTTCCCTCTACTGGTAACAGTAGGGAAATTTCCATGGTGTCCTGGCTAAATTTTTCCCATTCACTAAAATTCCACTAACAACTTAATCTGGTTCATTTGTCAGCTGGTTTCCATCTGTATCCCTCTCCCCTGGAACAAGGCTGAAAACAGGCAGAATTGCTTAGTCCTCCTTTCCTGGTCAACAAAAATTGAATAAACAAATAAATCAATGAAATAAAGTGTGGCCAGTCATGCAGCAGAAAGCAACACCACACTGTGTAAAATGTATGTGGTTTTTGTCTGTTTTCAAGAGGCTTTGCAATCAAGTGATTAGAGCACTGAACTGTTAAACATACGGCCAGTTGATCTTCCTGTGCTTCAGTCATACTGTAATTCCACGCAGATGTAAAACAGCAGAAACAGGGCCTCACTATAAAAGATGTACTGCATCTCAGTTGGGTGATTCTGGGCAAATACAGTTAAGCTGAAAAACAGGACACTTATTCAGACTGTTTTGTCTAATGATGAGAGAGTGACCAGCAAGGTGACACAAGGCTCAGTACTGTGACTGCTCCTCTTCAGTGTCCTCATAAGTGACATTGCAGAAGAACTGAAATGAAAGCTATCCTTTTTTGCAGATGATACCAAGACCTGCAGTAGGGTGAACACTCAGGAGGCAATGGAGAAAATGAGTAGGGATCTTGGGGAAACTCAAGGAGTGGTTAAGATCATAGCAGTTGGAGTTCAGTGGCAAAGAATGCCAAATCATGCACCTAGGGTACAGAAACCTAGCATCAGAGAATACAATTGAAGGGGATGTATTGTCAGTCACTAAGCAGAAAAAGGACCTTGGGGTTATCATAACTGACAACCACAAAATGTCAGGTATTGATGATCACTAAACAGCAAAGAGATCTTGGAGTTATATCTGACGTCCTCAATGTGGTGGGGCAATGCAACAAAGCAGTGGTAGGGCTAGTGAGATGCTGGGGTGCACAGAGAGGGCTATAGCCAGCTGGAGGAATGAGGTGGTGTTGCCACTGAATCAATCACTGGTGAGACCCCATCTGAAGCACTGTGCCCAGTTTTGAAGGATACACCTTAGAAAGGTCTATCATGTCCCTCCTCTCCCTTTTCTCATCAGGTGGTATATGTTGAAATCCTTCAGTCTCTCCTCAGAGGGCTTGTGCTGCAGCCCATGCACCATTTAAGTTGCCCTGCTCTGGAAAGCCTCCACCCTGCCTATTTCTTTCCTGAGTTGTGATCTCCAGAACTGGACACAGTACTCCATGTGGGATCACACCAACGATCGATACAGTGGTAATGCCACCTTTCTACTTCCACTGGTGACTCCCCTCTGTATGCACCCCCAGCATCCTGCTGGCCCTGCCTACTGCCTTGTCATGCTGCCCCACCACATTGAGGTAATCAGATATGATAAATCTAAGATCCATTTCCTGTTTAGTGACTGTCAATACCTCTTCCCAATTTTATTCACTGCCCCTGGGTTTCTGTGCTCTAGGTACATGATTTTTCACTTTCTTTGCACTGAAACCCAGCTACAATAATCTCAACCACTCTTTGAATTTTCTCAGGTCTCTGTTCATTCTCTCCACCAACTCCAGAGTATCTGCCCTATTGCAAATTTTTGTATCTTCTGCAAAGAGGCATATCTTCCCTTCTAGCTCTTCTGCAGTGTCAGTTATGAAGACACTGAAGAGGACTGGTGCCAGTACAGTTACCCCACTGGTAACTCTCCCCTTATTAGAGTGAATGCCATTTACTAGGTGGGTCAAATGGTCCTTATCTGCCAACAAATTCTATGTTTCTGTGCTTGTACCACCACCCCTATCACCTATCCATCACTATAGTTCCATATAAATTTACCACTTTGTGTCTCACTCCCCAGACTGCCCAGTTTCCTTATAAGCCTCCTATGTGGTATGGTATCGAAGGCCTTACTGATATCTAAGTAGGCCACATCCACCACCCCACCCTGATCTATTTCTCTGGTCACCCAGTTGAAGAAATCAATCAGGTTATTCTGACATGGCACCCCCACCCATGAATCCATGACTGCACAAGCGTTTCACTTAGTGTCTCCATTAACTTCCACACCACTGATGTCAGTCTGACTGGCCTGTAGTTGCCAACTTCCTCCCTTCTGCTGCTTTTGTGAAGCAGAACTACATCTGCCCTTCTCCAGTCCTCTGGAACTACTACTGTTTCCAGTGAGTTGTTGAATAGAGCTGTCAGAGGTGCATCCAGTACTTCCCTGAGCTCCCGTAGCACCCTAGGACCCTAGGGTATACTTCGTCCTGCCCCATAACCTTATCTACTTTCAGATTCACAAGTTCTCTTAGGACTCTTTCCTCTGTCAATAGACTTGTATCCACCTCTCTCTTCACAGTGTCTCTGCTGCATCTATGGGGTCCATCCCCCCCTCCCTAAACTGTGAAGACTGAGCAGAAGTAACTTTTCAGGATATCTACTTTTTCCTGATTCTCCTCTGAACAGTCTCCCCCTGCTTTCTTAACCTCACAGCCTGGACAGATGATATAGCCACATAGGGATTTGAGTTACTACTTCTTGAACCCTCACTGTGGTCATTTTGGGTACTCCTCGACCGCTGATTCATTCTCTGAAGCTCGCCTTGAAGCCTATATACAACTTTATCTAGGTCTTTTGTGAACTGGCATTCTCTCTTCATGTGCCCATCCTTCCCACAATTATGGCAAAATATGTTTTCTGGGATTTGGGGTGGCTGAGGCATCACACTGGGAGCTGGGGCGGTGGTACTACCAACTGAAAACCTTGGTGCCATCTCTGTCTGCTGTGTGGTGAGCATTTGGAGACATCTCGTCAATTCTCTTACTTCCATAGTCAAGACATCGAGTTTCGAGCTGCTGCCAGCAGGAGATGCCTGGGTGGACATCCCCAACCCCATAGCAGATGCAGTTGGATAAGGGTCGGTGCCTGTACTTGCAAAAGTGGCCTTCATAAAGAGACTGTTTTTTGTTTCCCTGAACTCCCTCAGAAGTTCATCCCATGATGGCACACCCTCATTGGTCCCCACTTCAGAAGGGCCTTCTGATGCTGTGATCACTTGAGCTGTGCTCACCCTAGAATTACAATCCCCCTTTTCATATTCAACCTCCCAGAGTTCTTTTATCAAGTCACAATAGTCCAGTGGGTTACCCCTTTTATCCGGGAGCCTTAATTGAAGGAGCTGCAATTTAGAATGCTTTACAAGTTGTAGTACGTGCCCCAACCTCACATGGTTTAAGTCACTGGCGGCTACCCCACCTTTTTGGTAAGCCTTCTGCAGTGCTCTTTTCAGATGAGTAACATATCCAGACAAACTTTCCCCTGGCCATTATTTTGTACCCCGAAATTTCCACATCAAGTTCTCCCCTGACTCAATGCTCCCAAAATTTCCTTTGAGTGTAGATAGGTACTTCTGGGCAGATGCATCAGGGTTTGTGGACCTCAGAAATTTAATGGCCTCTAGGGCAGGACCCCTCAAACTTTCTAGGATCCTTTACTGTTTCTCAGCCTCCGCACACTGCCATTCAGGTACCAAAGGGGCAACACAATCTATCCAGGTCTCCCAATTATCCTCCCCTTGGGGGGTGGGGAGGGTGCTGGAGAAGATTCTCAACCTTCAGTTGTGACTAATGGCAGATACAGACATAGGAGCCAGCATTGGCATGGGCACAGAAGGAGGGGCAATAACGGGTGCTGGAGTGGGAGGGGGTGTTGGAGAGGAACACCCCCAGGTGGCAGGAATAGTTTCTTTAAGTCCTCCACAGTTTTCCCTTCTTCCAGCAACAACTTAGTAAATTTCTTCTCAAAAGTCTCAGATAGTGTGTGTGGGGGGGGGGGCTCAGTCTCCCAGGGGTCTTTACTGTCTTTAGTTATCACTAATGAGGCAGTGAGGGCTCCTTCGGGGTGATAGTCCGTGGCATTTTGGAACTGTCTACTGGGTCCTTACACTCTACTAACGCCATGAAACTTTGGGCGAGCAGATTAGCCTGTCGACCCACCACCACAGGGTTTTGTAAACATTCAACCTTGGAAAGTACTCCCTCTACAGTGTCCTTATTGGTACCCAGGAGAATAGCCAGGATAAGTATAGCATTTTGGGGGTCAGTCTCCTGCCCGGTACACCACCCCACCAACTGGTATACAGCCACTTTTGTTGGGGTAGCCATTTATTTTTAACAGCAATTCACAAATTTTGCCACTAGGGGGATGCTAATCCCAGCGGTGAGCCTCCAAGATGTAACCCCTAGGTGGTGCAATCCCAAGGGCTACTACCCCTGCCTGCTTGGCTAGTAGCAGGTTAAGGTGCCTGAGTTCTGAAACGGGTGCCTCCACCCAGAGGTCAGGGTTGGTAATGGTCAAGCTAACCTGGGCACAGCCCTCCAGGACACTGTAACCCTCCTCTTTCCCCCTATAGTGGCCTGAACACTGCACAATAATCACTTTTACAATACCCCTGGTACACCACACAAGTGCCCACATTGTTTGCACTTACCACCAGGGTTGGTTCCTCTGGCTTGACCCTGGGGAACCCCTGTAAAACAAGGTTATGCACAGCAAATAACAACAGTACAGTACTTTGAGCACAAACTGGAACCACAGTCAGATTACATGCAGAAAAAGTTAGATCTGATTTATTCAGGGACTTGAACAAGGGAGGGCAAAATCAGATTAATTAGCTTAAAGGTTATATTAATCAAGCAGTTATGCATGCGCTTTGAGTCCCCCCACACAGTCCACCTCTGGGTACCCAGGTGGAGAAGAGATGGGCTAGCCAGGACCATTGCCCGGGGTTGCAGCTGATTGGGGCCTTGTGATGGAAAACACAACATGCACAGTACACAATATTTGTAATCCAGAGCCAGAGGGCTCAGTTCGTAAAGAAATCGAAACAACAAGATAATCAGATGACACGCTCAGATTAAGCTGTTGTTTCAGGGAGCTACCCTGGTATTTACTCACGATACCGAAGACTGGACACAGGCTGGATGAAAATCGAGACTGCAGGTGGTTGATCTGGAATGCCAGGAGAAGCAGAGACATCGTTCCTGTTCAAGCATGGAGCAGAGGGCTGGTCCCCAGGCAGGTCTCTCGTCAATGGCTTCTCTGTGCAATGGGTAGTCTGGTTGGGCCAGTCTGGCAAGGCCCAGACCACATGGAGACAAATTCGGGTGCAGTCCGTTTTGGGCAGGATACAGCTTCCAGCAAGCAGAACACAGTTCACACAATGGAGAACTAACTCACAACCCACTAGCAGCTCATAGCACATTTACATGTACGGGAATTCTACTGTACCAGGCAAAGCGCTTCCCGGTCACAATTGCAAAGTCTCTGCACACACCGGGAGCTTAGGGGTAGCTGGAACTCCTGACAGGCCGATCGCATTCAGCAGAATCTTCGGTCTTCTTCAGGTTGAGCCTGGCCCACTTCAGTAGCTTACTTTAGTCACACAAACTTGGATCTAGACCAAAATAATTCTCTTCTCTCCCTCTCAGAAGCAGCAGGCAGACATACAGGCCAAACACTCAGCCTTTTCCCAGTTCTCCGATGCAAATCCATTCAGGATTGCTGCTCAGAATTACTTCAGCTCCTTCGTCTTGAGCTTCCAGCTCAGAACTAACTGAAAACTGCAAGCAGCCCTGGACTTCCCCATGATCCAAATGATTTGGCTGTCAGTCAAAGCAAGAGTTCCCCCTTCAGTTGCAAAAAAGGCACAAAAAGTTCAAACTACAGTTCCTACAGATTTTGAATTCAGACAGCTCCTGTAGTCCGGCTGCATTTTAGGTCCCACCAGTACTGATTGGTCCAATTTGCAGTCCAGGACCAAGATAGTGGAGACAAACAAAACAGTCCTTGCTACAAAGAAAGCAGGTTAGACAAACTACATTATCATTATCACTCTAAATGATTTTCAGTAAATAGTTACATCTTTTCAACAGAGTTCCCTCTCAGATTACTTAAGCTGCAATCATGCAGCTCTTAAAGAGACAGTACAAAGAGGCTATACAGGCTCTGGTAATCACATTTAAACTGCTAAAACGCAGGACACCAGCCTGGCAGTGAGCATTTAGGCAAGCTCAAGGAAGACTTTTTGGGAACCCACATTTGTGGGGGGGGGGGATTACACTTGTCTTCTTCTACTTTTCACTAATGAATATAAAAAAGGTATTTTCCCTTTTAGCTACCCCTATGGTTATCCTCTTCTGTTTGCATTTTTATGCTCTTCACTATCTTCCCTTCTTCCCTCTGCTTTTCACTGGTATGCTACTCTGTCCCATGCCTTCTGTGTCTCTTTATACCTCCTGAATGCCACCCCTTTAGCCTTTACCTTCACAGCCACTTCCTTCGAGAACCATAATGCTCTCTTTCCCCCCCATTTTTGCTCACTTCTGTCATGCAGAGGTTTGTTGCCTTCACTATGCCTTTCCTTAATTTGGCCCACTGTTCCTCCACTCCACCCAGGCAATACTCTCTCTGCCTCTGAAGCAATCATTTATTTTTGTAAATGGATCTTGAAGTCCAGGACCCTAATTCTATGTGTGGTTTGTCTCTGTTACCATCCGTATGTTAAACCACACTGTACGGTGATCACTGGTCTCCAGGTGACATCCCACCTTGATGTCTGCAATACTGTCCCTGTTTGTGAGCATTAGATCCAGTATTGCCTCATCTCAAGTGGGCTGTCTGACTAGTTGTCTGAGAAATGCCACCTGCAGGGAGTCTAGAATAACTCTTCTCCTAGTTAAGGCCATGGTTGGGAAGCTTCAGTCTACATCTGGTAGATTACAGTTCCCCACCAACAGCATCTCTCCCTGTTTTGCCATCATGCTGATGCTTCCCCACTGCCTTATCAATCCCTGATGATGCTTTAGCAGTGAAACTGGTTGGAAGTGCTAGTGTTCTCTGTTCTCCTGTGAGAGGTGTGCTGTGCACTACTGGTAAATAAATCTTGTACTTTGTTATTTACTGCCTTGGACTGTTTTTTCTGTGCAGAGGTGTTGCTGGAAACTGTCTGCTTTTTATCCAATTCTACCTTCTGTTTTGGAGGTCTGTGTATCACCCCATGTGAAAAGTAGCTCTAGCTCCCGTCTCTGGGGGGACAGAAAGTACCTCCAACCTATCCTTTACCCTTAGGTTCCCTTGTATTTCTGTTTTCTGATATCCTCCCTCACATACAATGCAACCTCTCCATCCTTCCTCCCCGTCTGTCCTTACTGAATAGAGTGAAGCCTGGTATGGCCATGTCCAAGTCATATCTCCCTGTGCAACCTGTCCTTGTGCCAGCTAGTAGCTGGCACCAGCGGCTGCCCAACACCTCTCCCACTATGTAGGTTTCGGCCTCAGCCACTTCTCCTCTACAGCACTTATTGCTCTCGTGGCCACCCCACACCTCACCCACAAGCTGTTCCTGGCCCCTGCCTCCCCCAAGGACAGCATTTCCCTCTCTCCGCTATCAGGCATCCCCTACCCTTCTAGCTCCCTCCCATGGGGCACCCGAAGTCCCCTCGCTATCTCCTGACCTGCCCACTGGGGTCTGCTACTGGATTGGACAGTACTCCCCTTGCAGTTCATGCCTGCCTCCGCCGTGGTGGTCCCCCCAGGTTGGGTTCCTCACCCACTAGCTCTATGCTGTCCACTGCAACATTCGCTCTACCCCTTGCCTGTTTTCCCGACAGCCACCTGGGTCGCTCGCAGATTCAGCCCCCCCCCACTTAGCTTCCTGTACCTGTTGTTCTCCTTACCCCTTGCTACAATGTGGGCTTATCGTATTGAGTTTGTAGTCATACTCATGTTTGTTAGTTCTGACTCTGTACTATGTCTATATGCTGTACTCTGGCCCCACCTGTGTGTGGGTGAGAGTGTTCTCTGTCTGTGCACTATGTTTCAATGTACTGTATTCTCTCTGGCCCACCTGTATTGAAGGGCTTTATGCTACCCTGAATATGTACCATATTTTTTCTGTATTGTAACCTCCCGGGTCGCACCTGAAAATAGGAACTTGTTGTCTAATGTGCTTACCTGGTTAACAAAAACAAACAAACAAATAAATACATAAATAATAGCTACTAGAGCCAGGTCTGCCTCTGCCATGATGGCCTCCAGGTCTGGAATTTTTTTTCCAAGAATCTTTGCATTGGTACACTTGGCTCTCCACACCTTGCACCCACTCTGCCTGCAACTCTGCCTGCATCCTCCCTTCCTGTCTTTGTTGCCACTTCAAACTTCCCTTTCTCTCCCCCTTCCCCTTGTCACAAACCCTCTAAGCAGGTCAGCCCTCTACTCCCAAAGTGCCAACCTCCAAGAGCAGTCTTGTGAACAGTTAACAGAAACAGGGTAACCCTTCTGTCTGTTTTGTGGGTTTGAATCAACCTTTGGTCTCAGTTCTGGAGGGATTCAAACTGTGAACCTCTTGCTAGTGTACCCAATGTACAGGCTCAAATAAGTCTGTCTTCGGGGGGGGGGCAGATATCTTTGCCTACAGGCACCTAACCAGGAGCACAGAAATGAACCCTTAAAAACTCTAATAAAGACTTCAGATTAATCTTACCTTTCCCAGTTTGGTATCACCATTCAAACTTATGCACAGTGTCTGCTTTTAACCATATACTGTATATTTCACTTGTTAAAGGAAGAAATTCAAAGACAGACCAAGTAGGCTCTAAAAATAGAGTTTTACTAAAATAGATAAAAAATATGTAAAACACAAAATACAGAACCATATATTGCAAAACATACAGATCTTTTAAAAGAACAAGGTTTTAACAGTGCAATTCCTACTACAGTACTTAGATTTTGCTCTCTCTACATGTATACTTGCTTGAAATGCTCAAAGATGTTTCTTTGTCAGAGTGTAAATAAAAGTCTCTGAAGGAAAACAGAATTCTGTTTAAAAGCTGGCTTTGCCCACCTCTTTGCATGAGGTCACCTAGCTCCTCCTCTGTTTATGAAAAATCATATACCCAGGATATTTTATCATATTAGAAGGTAAGATAATTAAGGTTACATCAGCAGAAACTCCTTTGCCCATGTGACTTCCCCAACCAAGTCTGTAAATTTCCTTTCATCTATAAGCAGTATCCTCTCTCACACAGACATCAAAGCATTTATGACTTCGCACCAGCGTCACATAATCCTGCACTCTTCCCCTAAACACCATAAAAGTTTATGATTTCCCTCTTAGCAACTACAGCTATAATTAACTTAGATAAATAGGAGATCCTTGATTAAGGCCTGTTCTACTCTGTAATTAGCTTCTGGCCTTCCAGGTAACACCTTGTATCTAAAACCTGTGTGTGTGTGTGTGTGTGTGTCATGCTCACATGCTGTTTCAGCATTTCTCATGAGAGACAGTCCATAACACATTTTTATATTATAAAAAATGATACAGTGATCAGAACCAGCTGTCCAAGTGTCACAATTCTCACTACTCTCTTCATGTCCTGCCTCCTTAAAAATTCCATTTCCACCTCTTCTGTTCTTGTCTGCCTTGCTACTACTGTGCTTCTGCTTCCTAAAACTTGTACCCAGGGGGAGTTTCCTCCATGCTGGCCCTCTCTTGCTGTTGCTTCAGTGTGTGGGGGCAATTTATGCCTCCCTTTGTGTATTTACCTCCCACTCAGCTAGTTTAAATGTTCATCAAAGTAACATCAATGCCTTCCATAGAAGACTGCGGTACCCTTTCTGAGATGGATGCAGGCCATCCTTCAAGGTCAACCCTCAGTCCCCAATGAAGCCCTGACCCTCTTCCCTGCACTATCCTTTCAACCAAGTGTTGATGCTCCTGGTGTGGCATACCCTATCTTTCCCATGGCCGCAGGCAGGTAGCACCTCAATGAATACCACAGTTTGTGCTACTTGCCTCAGGCCTCTCTCCAGTTCCTTGAAATCTCCTTGTACTACCCCAGCCTCTTTCCTTGCTAGGTCATTTGTTCCCAGGTAGACAATGCCATCCAACTCCCCACCCTGTCCTGGGCCCTAGCTATCTTTAGGATCTGCCTTCCATCCCTCTGAGCCGGGGCACCAGGTGGGGTCCTGACCTCCCTCTCACCACCCCTTCCTGCTCTCAATTCTATCCCCCTGACAAGGCAGCACCCTCTTGCTCTGCACTGTATTTTCAGCACTTGGTCAGATCCTAGATCTCCAGTGTGGTACTTAACATAATAACATAATAGTTTATTTTTTGCAGTTAGTTTCTTTTACTCCTTCCAAGGCAGCATGCCATATAGCCTCTTCCCCCCAGCCCCTGCTCCAGCATGCCACTTACCTTCTGCTTCCTCCATGGCTTGCCCCCAGTGGTGGGGCAGCGGGGATCCCTCAACTCACTGGAATGGATCTGGTGTAGAGGTTACTGCCAATTGTGGGAGCTGTGCCTGCAGGAAAATGGCTCTCATCCTGCTGTGCCTAGGATATTTTTCTCCTCCGTTTTCTTCCCATAGGAGAGGAGGTGTGCAATGACACCCTATGAAGAGAGCACACACGCATCTGCATGCGCTCCTCCAAGTGTCTGCCTCCTCTCCTCCCCCTTTCTGAAGCATCGGTGTGCTGTCCCCCCAGCCACTGCTAGGGGCCAGTGAAACACTGACTGCTGATGACCCCACTCCCTGGAGAAGGAGAGCAGTCCTTCGGATGATCAATCCTTATCCTCCCCTGCTGACCCCCAATGGCCCATGCTCATTTCTGAACACCTCAGCATGGGTCACCGGCATAGCATGAGGTAAGGTGTCCAGCACCTCAGCCCTCAGTGCCACTGGGCCGGCTAATAACACAGTAGTTTAAAGTTGTCCGTGACTCTAGGTATATCATGTCTGCCCCCTACCCTTGTTTAATAAGCAGGAATTAAATATGTACCATATGCTGTGCAAACACATGCCAATGTATAGGATTTCCTAGCCACTTTACTACCTAGGGTACTCGGTGAGGGTTCTATGTGATAACAGCGACTGCCGAAAGGCGATCCCTATTATCACAACCTGGTTTTCAGTGATATGCAGTAAATGGCAACCGGGAAACTGTGCATGTGGGGGAGGGTGTGCCCCCCACACCCTCCCCACAGAGGGCTTTGCCCCCTGCACCCACCTAACTAAACATTCTCAACTACAGGGGGGTGCATGTCGGGGAGGGGGGCATAGCCTGGTTAAAAAAAAAATTACGTCCCGCAGCTGCAGGACACAGCAAAATTGTACCCACCCCCAGTCCTGAACCCAGGACCTGCTTTGTCAGAGCCAGCCACCCTACCCACCACACCACACAGTTGGCTTGGCAGAAGCAGGCACACTACAGGGTTACAACCTTGTTCCCCATCCCTCCATGTCCTGTCACCCACCCACCCTTTCTGTTGCTCACCCTACCCTTGCGGTATGCAACATTCGCATCCCCTACCATCATCCACGATGATAGCAGCGTCATATGGTGGCCGTTTTGACAGTAGCCCATATGCGGTCGCTATCATCATGGTATACCTTGGTGAGTCCTTTGGTAAGCATAAATGTGTCCAGGATTGCCTTTAAGGCCTGTTCTGTTTTATGCCCACTGTATCTGCTGAAAGGCTACTCCAAAGGCTCACTGCCGTCTTGGAATAAAAGTGTCTCCAAATGTTACCTTTGAATTTATGTTCCCAGATATTCAGGGCAGGTGCATGTATCCTACTGGAGAACACTGGGTAAACATCTCTAACTGTTCTATCTTTTTGATACCCTTGAGTATACAAAAGGGAAAGGGGGAAATTGTTTAACCAGGAAAGGCACTCTAAGCTGAAGCTTGTTTCCAGGTGTGACCTGGGAGCACAAGAAAGTTAAGTGACTTGCTCAGGGTCACACAATATGCAAGTGGGGACTGTGGGATTCAAATCCAGGTCTCCAGTATTGTAGCTCAGTGTCCTAACCCACAGCACTATATTGTCTCCTGTTCCTTCATGTTCCTTCAATATGTGTTCCTTCTCAGCCTCCTTTTCTCAAGGGTGAACATGTTATGGTCCTGCAGCCTCTCCTTATAACTTCTGTCCCATATTCCACTGATTATTTTGCTGGCTCTGCATTGCACTCCCTTGACTGCCTCAATGCACTTTTTCTGTTGAGGGGACCATAACTGCATGCAATACTCCAGTATGAATGGTTCAGAGGTGGGACCAAATGAGACATGCTGAAACATTTTTTTGGAGTGAATCTTTGCAACCAACAAATACGGCTATTTTCAAACTTTTGAGCACATTTCTCCCAGCTGTAGGGTGCTCAAAAAATCTTTGGAGTTTAGTATGTGTGTAGCCGACCCCCAGCTGTGGGTTCTAGGGTGCCCTCCACTATGGTGGGATAGGTAGTGTTCTTTCAGCGTTTCTGGTGGGATCACAGGGCAACTGATTGGAGGTGGCATCTAAAACACTTACAACAGTAACTCAACAAATTTATTGTCCACTCAGTTATCTTCAGTCAAGCAGTAGGGGTTTATTTTGGTACAATCTGGAATCCCTGGCTGCTCTCTGGCATATGAGCAGACAGAATTGAGCCAGCTTACAACGTGAGTGCTACAGGACCCCAGAACGGGGCCCTCAGGTAATTCACAACAATTTCATTGGCTATCACACACTACCAGCAGTGACTCTCTTGCAGAGGGATGCTTAATCAAGCTTGCTGATTGCCATTATATGACTTTATGAAATGGATTGGTAAAATCGTTGGTGTGGATTGGCTGAGGCAAGCTGGCACTCATGCCCTAATCTCCCCTGAAAGAAGTACCAGTTCCAGCCTGCTCCATTACCAAATAAATCACTGTGACAACCTCAGAATCATCATTTCGAAAGTAGCAGACATTTATTTTCACAACCTGAAGTGAAAAAACAGTCAAGAACTATATTAAACATACCAGCAGTTTTATAAATTCTAACACAGCTACAGTGTATAAATTCAGCCTGGTTCATATTAACACATCTTTTTTATTTCTCTTCATCCTCTGACCTCCCACTTGATCACCTGTCAGTTACTCGCTTGCTCACTCATTCCCCTTTCCCTACTGTTCTGCAAATTCAAACTACCAGAGAAACCAGCACCAAGACATGAGTAAACAACGTCCATAGCAAGATGCCTATTACTACACTGCAGATCCCTGCATTCCAGTGTGAACACAGGGAGATCGTAACAGTGCACTAGGGGGCCCTATTTTCAGAGCTGGCCAGCTGCATATGCAAACAGGTGTGCCGCATGAAAAAATAGGGCTGTCCGGCTCAGGTGCCATATTCAAAGTGATAGCATGATCCAAACTGACTGCTCTATCTGTTTGAATATCGGACCCTGGTAATACGGTGCACGGCAAGCAGTCACCATGTTTAGTGCAGCACTATCAGAGGGTGAGGCTGAAGACTGCCCATAGGGGTAAAGAGCGGCACACACTGGTTAGGGCCATGGCTCCCATGGGTGATATTCAGGCCAAACATGCAAATGAGTCCATTGAGCTTGCATGGCACTAAGGAGCCATTTGTACACCCATTATGGGCTTATCTGCATGTGAGTGCCATCCGAGTGCACCGGGCCAGGTCCACCCCAAGCCCTGATCCCTGGAAGTATATCACTAGCTGTTCAGTGTCCCTTCCTTGCCATAATTCCCATCTCCATATGTATAAACATAAAAACATTGGTGGTCCAGTAGTCCCTCCCCTGTCCTGATCCCATCCCTATAGATACACACAAAAACATTGGTGGTTCAGTGTCCATCTCCTGTCACAATCCCCATCCCCATATGTATAAACATAAAAACACTGATGGTCCAGCGGTCCTTGCCCTGCCCCTATCTCTGTTCATATAGATACACACAAAAACATTGGTGGTTCAGCGTCCCTCCCCAGTCCTGATCCCTGTCCCCATATAGTAAAATAGTATCATTGTTGGTCCAGAGGTCCTTTCCCCTCCCCCATTCCCTGATCGCTATCCTTGTTTCATAAAACGAAATCCCCAGTGGTCCAGTGGTCCCTCCGCCCATTCCAGATCACCATCCCAGTGACATCCGCACTACCCTGGTAGTCTAGTGTCCTTCACCCTTGCAGGTAGTGACCCATCACCCCGCTCCCCCCCAACCTGACCCATGCTGGTGACTCACCCAGTCCTCCTCACACCACCATGGCCAACTGCCTACTGAACTATCAGTGAGTGTGTGCAGTAGACAGTATATGCTCATTGGTTGACCGGTCAGCCAATGAGCACTTACTGTCTATTGTACATGCTCATTAACAGTTCAGTCAGTGGCTGGCCTTGGTGGTTTGTGAGGAGTTCAAGTTCAAGTTCAAGTTTATTGCAGAAAAACTCCACTGAGCAAGCTCAGTCACAAGGAGGTCCTGAGACATATACAAACAAGTAAACATTACAAGGTTCAGCAAACAAAATTTACAAAATGTAAAGCATGCACACATAATTAATGAACGGCAATACACTCAGAAAAGCAAAGACTTAGGATGTATAGAAACTGAACAGTAGGTTAATAGTACACCAACCCCTACAAGGTAGGGTATATAAGCTTAATATTGATAGTTGCATTAAATAAACAACAGGTACATGTCATTGGCAGGAGAGCGGGTTATGGGGGTGGGTAGGGTTGGGAGGGATAAAGATATTAGCCTAGGTAACAAGCAGTTGGTGTGTAGAATAGTGGTCCCTGGGGGGAAAGAGAAGGAGCAGGTGAAGAAAACAATGGTAGACACGGACTCCGATATGCAGGTTCAAAGTTTGGGTAGAGAAAGGACTGGTGTCAGGGAAGGTAAAAGGTATGTATCTAATGACGTATAGCTTAAAAGCAGTTACAAGTATCTTTTATTTTATTTGTACTTAGCGCTTTAAAGAAATTAACTGAAATAATGCTAGTTAGTTTGAGAGTGGATTGGAGGTGGTTCCATATAGTAGGCAGAGTGTATGAGATAGCTCTTTTACCAAAGGAAGTACGAGTTCTGGGAACATTAAGCAGGATGAAATCTGATTTCCTGAGAGAATACATGCTACAGGAACAACAGATAATCAATGCAAGGTAACTCAGTAGTTTATGCAAAAGCAATTTGAGAGTCCATACTCCGGCGTGAAGCAGGCATCTGGTGTTGAGGGAAGTCCAGCCAACGGCTGTATACAAATCACAATGATGCGTATGGTAGGGTGAGTTGGTAATAAATCGCAATGCACGGTGGTAGAGGGTGTCCAGCTTGCTTAGGCTTGATGCTGTTGCAGAGAAGTAGATTAAATCACTGTAGTCAAGTAAGGGAAGGAATGTGGCCTGGACTAGTCTGGTTCACATCTCCAGGGGAAAAGAGACCTGTTTCTAAAGAAGAAACCTAATCTGATTTTGAGCCTCTTGGCTAGGTCCTCAATGTGATCATGAAAAGAGAGTTTGTTATCTATCCATATCTCCAGGTATTTGAATTTAGGAACCACTTCCAAAGGCTCGTGTAGGTAGGTAACAATAAAGTCTTTAGGAGGGTCCAAGGGGGTACGAGAAAAAATCATTGCTTTGGCTTTCTTCGCATTAAGGAGAAGCTTAGCTTTTATTAGATTGATTTCAAGCTGAGCAAAATCTGCTTGGAGCGCATACCTGACTTCAGGTAGAGTTGAGCCGGAAGAATACATTACAGTGTCACTGGTGAAAAAGTGCAGATTGGAGTTAGTTATATTAAAGTCCAGGTCATTAATATAAAGAGAGAACAGGATTGGTCCTAGAATGGAGCCTTGGGGGACTCCTCGGACAATTGGCAGGGAGGCAGAGAACAGACCATCCGGCTTGACTTTCTGGGTCCTCCCTGTAAGATAGCTAGTGAACCACTGAGTAGTGGAGGAAGTGGCACCTAAGTTAGTAAGGCAAGCGACTAGTAGGTTATGATCAACAGTGTCAAACGCTTTACTGAGATCCGAGAAAACTGCACCAGTAATTTTCTTGGCGTCCACAGCAGAGATCCACTCGTTAGTTACTTTTGCCACTGCAGAGATGGTACTGTGGTTTGCCCAGAAGCTGGATTGTGATGGGCTGAGGAGAAAATAGGCTTCAGTATGCATTTTTAATTGGTTGTAGATCAGTTTATTGAGAACTTTAGAGAGGATAGGCAAGATGGAGATGGGCCTGTAGTTATTCAAGACACATGGGTCCCCTGACTTGAATAGGGGGAGAATGTGGGCTGATTTCCAGCAGGAAGGTACTATGGTGGAAGTGATGGTGAGATTAAAGATATGGAGGATGGGGCAGTGAGATAGGCATGGCCTAGTTTTAGGAAGAAAGGTTCAAGGCCATCGTCACCTGCACTTTTGCTGGTATCCAGGTTAAGACGTGAGTCTTCAACTCTTTATAGCTGAGTGTACTCAATTGGAAGGGACAAGATGCAGTGGTAGTTGGTGGTGGGGAACTAAGTTGGTTCTTAAGATGGCTAGCATACGGTGAAGAGTCAAAAGCTAGGCCAGCAGTGACAAAGTGGGAGTTTAGTTCTTAAAGGATTAGAGGATTACTTATCACCACCCTGCCATTGGTAATTATCTTCGAGGGAATGGTGGGGGCTGTAGGCCATCCTTCAATAGATTTAAGCATTTTCCATATTTTGTGTGGGTTTCCATTTGCCTGTTCAAGGGTAGAGGCGTGCAGGCAAGGAGGGCTGTGCCAGTTGTTGGCATGGGTTGGGTTGGGGGGAGCGGGATGGTGGGTCACTACCTGCTGGGGTGAGGGCCACTAGACTACAAGGGTAGTGTGGATGTCATTGGGACAGCAATCGGGGAATGGGGGAGGGATCACTGGACCACCAATGATACTATTTTACTATATGGGGACAGAGATCTGGAGGGACACTGAACCACCAATGTTCATGTTTTTATATATGGTGAAGTGCATACAGAGAAAGGAACCAGGACACCTCCCCAAAGAAAAGGTGCCCCCTGAGTCGACTGATCTAAGTTACCAGAGGCAGTCTCCCTGTCCTGTAGTCTGCCCTGCTTTCCACTTTCCAGAGACTCCTACCCTCCCCCCAGGTCTCCCCTCAGTGCCTCTCCCCAGAATGTGCCTTTGGGCAGCAACCATCCAGTGTCTAAGTTGGGTGGGTTGGTTAGGTAGGAGTCCTCTATGTTAAACAAGCAGGCGACCTAAGAACCAAGAGCGCCGTGCCGGCCAAGTGTTGGAGCAGACTGCTTTTCCTTCTTTGTTCACTGTCCTGCCCCCAGCAGTGTCAGCATTCCTACAGATAATGCATGCATGTGTACAGCTGTCAGCTGGTGTGCATGGTGCCAAGCTAAATGTCATCTACTCATCATCACAATGCCATCCCTAGCTGACTTGCACAACCTGCTTGCCCCCAGGCCCAGACTGTGCTTCTGCAGAGAGGAAGTGAACCACCCCCCCTGTGCCACTTACTTCAGCAATTCTGTTGAAAAGTCCTAGTTCCACAGTTTCCCCTAATCCAGTGTCCAGCAGTGAATGGTCAAAAAACCCATAGTGCAGCCCTGCATTGCTTGCGGCGAGGATTAAAGATGCATCGCAGCCTCAGGTTGCACTTGCACACAGATGCGGTACTCGTAGCTTGGGTCAGCCCATTGGTCAGGTCTTGCTGGTCAGATTGGAACCAGTCCAGAAGTGTTTTCTATTCTCTCCTGCCACATAATTTGCCCTGCACAATTTAGAGCTCCACAAATCTTGCAGTTCGATTGGAAGTTGGCGATGTTGGCACTGTCCTCGAACAGGGGTGGACTAGTTGGACGACGGACGCAGCAGCTGGCATGCACACTCATAAAGGCAGCAGACTTCCCATTCTCTCTCTGCTGATGTCCCTGTCTCCCTGGCCTAAGCTGACTCCAATCACATATGCACTGTGGTTGTGGCCAACTCCAGCCGCTGGGAGCACTTGTGCACTGAGTTTTATAGCAGGGCACTGAGTAGTTTTATAGCAGGCACTGAGTTTTGCCAGCCAACCCAAACATACGGGATAACAGGCATCCCGTATGGATTTCATATGGGACAGGAAATTTTAACCCAAAATATGGGATGTTCCATGAAATACGGGACTGTTGGCAACCCTAGACTAACTCCTGCTCCTATAGGGCTTTCTTAATATTACCACTAGCAGCGATGGCTTCCTGCCACAGAAGACCATTATCAATATTACCACCAACTGCAGTAAGCCCCCTGTATGACAGTTACCAAAACCGCCCCCCCCCACAAAAAAAATAGATGGGCCAGTCCTGTGATAGAACATTTTCCTAGTTGTAAAACACCACCATTAGAAAGTTATAGTGGCAGCTTTCACACTGAAGAAACAGGGTGTAAGCAGCATGGTAAAAAGCTGAGAGTAAAAAGATGTTCCTCTCAGGGACTCCTAGGTGTGTGCCAAACATGTGTGCTAGTGCTCTGCTGTGCAATTATATAGGAAAGAGTTGTAACCAGTACTATGGTCCACTGACTGCGCAACTACACAGACCACATAACTGATGCACAGCTGATTCATACAAAGGGTAACATTAATATTGAACAAATTAACATAAAAGCACCTTAGTAACTGATAGGCCCTAAATCAAGTGATTTGTGTTATATAAATTAAATATTTCTGAGTTCCTTTGTCTAGTGTTATCCCCCTCACACCGACCTCCATTTTGAAAACAAATCACCCTGTCAGCCCATTGGTACACCTCCTCCTGTCCCGATCTGTTTTGCAAAATAGATTACATACCCCCTTCTCTGGCCTGGTCCACCCATTCAGCACCCACTACCCTCCACCCACTGACCAGTACCTGACTCACCCTTAAAAGCCTGTGGATGTGGCAGGCAGAATTGTGGATCACTGGCACAGACCTTCCTCTCACCATCTTGGCTTGACATCAGACACCTCCTGCATGCTGGCATTTGGACCCTCAAATTACTACTACACAAACTGCCTGTCTATTTAACGTCTCTCATACACATCTCGCATAGCACCTACTCCCTAAGGAAATTCAACCTTATCCTACTAGATGTTCCCAGAAAATGTACCACAGCTGGCCAAAGAGCTGTCTCATATGCCCTCCTGAACATTTGGAACCAACTACAAGCCATGCTGAAGCTAACCAACATCGTATCAATTAACTCCTACAAAACACTAGCTATCTCTAAATTAAAAGACATATGTAGGTGCTACTAGGCCCCCAACGCCACGTCAACTTCCTAGGTACCAACTGGCCCTCTACTTATTAAGCTGAAATGTGTTGCATAATTTAGGGCAAGGTTAAAGCTGGAATGTACTGCATATATAGCATGAGGACTTCTATTGTGTATACCTCTTGTATTATATATATTTTTTTCTTTGCTGTTCTACATTTTATATCTCCTGTCTATGTAATTGTGAACTGTATGTGTATATGCCTCAGGACATCCTTGTGAATGAGCTTGCTCAACGGAGTCTTTCCTGCAATAAACTTGAACTTGGCTGGCTGCCATCTGAATAACAGGGACCGAGCACGTGCGTATTGTGTTTCAACTGAAGAACCAGTCTGGATTTGATGCACTGGGGTTAGTTTCTGATGTAGTTTTCTCTTGTTTCACTTGCCGTAATAAAAGTTTATTATTTGTGATCGAGCTTGGTTTGGCTTTTTAAGTGCACCACAGTTTGGGGTATTTGCGGCCCTGCCCTACAGTATCAGAAATATATTGAGCATCTTTTTTAAAAGATATTACAAAATCATGTTAAAAAAATAGATATCAGATTATCACAAATAAACATTCAAACAGTTATAATAGAAGCTATCATCCGTAGTTTTACATTAGACATCAGGGAATCAGGTACAAGTTTTCATTATTCTCAGTTTAGTAGCCTCCTAAAAAAAATATGGCTAGCTTTAAACAAACCCAGGACTACACCAGTGAGCAGGGATAAGTTAAAGATACAAGTAGGGCAAGGAAGGAAGCACCTCATTAAAAATGTTTTGGCTCTGTTTTGTCAAAGTTAGCACTAGTGTAGCAGAGAGACTGCCCAGGAGACTAGCCGTCTGTCAACTGTGGGAGGCAAGGGGGAGGGACATACAGTAGGTGGGACCTGTGCAGCAGGGCTTGAGAATAGGGAGGTGATAGATGGCAGGTCAGAGAACTGCCTGTTGCACACATTTGCAGTTGTTAAGGGATTGCTGCAATTGATCCCCCGTGGAGGTTATCTTTTCATTTTCCTTAATGATCTCTCTTCTGCCTGCTCCTCTGCATCTGTTCATATCTTTGCTGATGATTCAGTCCTCTTTGCATCTGGCTCCTTTTCCAGTGACCTTACTGTACAGATACAGCTAGATTTTGACAATATTCAACATTGGTTCCAGTATAATCGATTGTTTCTTGGTGCAGAAAAACAGTTTCCATGAACAGTTGGCACCCAACAGAGACCTAACAGACTCACCTCCCTCAAATCATTCCATACCTTTGATGGTGCTGCAACTGAGGATGTATTCTCCCTTAAGTATCTCGGGGTCTGGCTGGATTGTTATCTTGATTTCTCAGTGCACACTGATACCATACACCATAAGCTCCACCCCAAACTTGGTGCACTCTGTAGGAACAAAGCGAGTATCCCACTTTCTGCCTGCCGTGAGACTGTTTTAAGGATGACTCCCCCTTTTTTAACTATGGTGACATAGTCTGCAGTGGAGCTCCCAAATCCTCCCTGGCCAGATTGGACACCATTTTACTTCTTTTGTTGTTTTGCCACAGGTTGTCCTTCTTGTACCCATCACTGCTCCCTTTACTTTGCCTTCTCCCTCTCCCTCTCCTCTTTCAATGCCAGGTGCCTTTTCCACTGTGCCTCCTTTATCTCCAAATTCTGATTGGTTTCCTTTCTATCCTATCTTGCCTCCCTCCTAACCTCTCCCCCGCCTTCCTCTTACCCTCTCCGCAGTAATATTTCCCATTCCCTCTTTATTTCTTCTAGGAAATCTATTGTTGGTCAAGATGCCTTCTCTTGTCACTTTCCTAAACTCTGGTCTACCCTTCACCTGTCGATCTGCTCTGACTCATCTCACTTTTGTCTTAAAGGGAATCTGTACATTTCCTCATGAAAGTATAGCGAAGGTTACTATGAGGATCCAGTATGTAAATTGCTGGGTTATATTTCAAAAATGTTTTCAGTAAGACAGAAAAATGCTTTATAAATAGGGATGTGGAGGCATCCATTTTGTGGACATGAAAGGTGTTGTGATGATGTCACTGCCTCACCAGTGTTAACAGTGTACAGTGCAGCAGGTGAGAACAGTTCAACTGTGCTGTCAGGGATCCTATTATATTCTGAGGAACACTCAGGGTTTTGTGTTTGGCAGAGTGCAAGATAAGAATCCAGTGCTTCTCTTCATAATAGAACAGAATCCCTGTCTGTAAGAGCAGTTTGTTTTAACCTGCTTAATTTCATACTGTTAGAGCTAGTGAGGCAGTGACATCATCACAGCACCATTCCTGTCCACAAAATGGATGCCTCCACATCACAATTTTAAATGTATTTTTCTGTCTTACTGAAAACATTTTTGAAATATAACCTAGCAATTTACATATTGGATCCTCATAGTAACCTTCGCTATACTTTCATAAGGAAATGTACAGATTCCCTTTAAGTGTCTTCTTCATGACTTTTCTACTCCCACCTGCAACAGTCCATGGCCTTTTACCTTAATGGATGTCCTTCTCCCCCCTCACTCTTTTTCCCATGGCCATATTGCTCTTCCCACCTTATTTATTAGCTTTTGGTAACCGGGTAAGTGCGCTAGGCAACAGACCTGCCTATTTTCAGGCACGACCCGGGAGAGCACAGGACATAGGTTACAATATGCAGAAATGCACAGACATAATATAGGTGTACAGGAGCAAAACAAGATATACATTGGGTAGCACAGTAATAGTTACATAAGGGTACATTTTAGGCATAGATCATAATAAGGATGTAAAATAAAGCAATTAGGGTAACCATAAGACAGCTGAGGACAGTAAAGACATCAAGGTTCATAGCCACCTAGACAAGCATATTGCATGGGAGAACATTAGTGTAGTACTCAGGGTCAGACCCAACAGCCTGCAGTGGGACAAAGCAAATTAAGAGCATTTGCATTGGCCAGAGGCTAGAAGGTGGGTGAACAGCGAGTTTTTGAATTCTCGATGGGAGGCTGAAGTTTTCACCATAAGGGGGAGTGAGTTCCAGAATTTGGGAGCAAAATGGGCAAATGCCTGTTCACCCATTTTTGTCATGCAAGGTCTAGTGGAGAGCATGGGGACAGAGGAAGACCTGAGGGTACGGGTGTGTGAGGCAGGAGTCAGGAGGTTGGCAAGATAGACAGGGCAGGGAGGTCTAGACAGGGGAGTCGATAAAGCAGCCCAGGGGAGTAGCTCGAATATCCTTAGGTGACAGCCAATTTAAGCCAGCGTAAAGGAGACAATGATGGGTAAGACGTGGGGCAGTTAAGGCGAATCTACAGATGTTGTTGTAGACAGTGTCCCATTTGTGGAGTGTAGCAGAGTTTGCAGCAAAGAGGAGGGGCAGAGCATATTGGAGCTGGGGTAAGAGAATACCTCTCGCAACAGAAAGTCTAGTGGAAGGAGTGAGGGAGTGGCGCACGCGATAAGCTCTGCCAATTTTAGCATTGACGGCACGGCACACCATATTGACATGTTGAGACAGGTCAAGTGTGGGATTCAAACCTTGAAGGACTCAGTGTTTAAGATGAGGGAGCCATCAAGGCATTGAACCCGGAGCCTGTTTGCAGGGGCAGACAGTTTCTTAGAGGATCCGAATAGCATAGCACAGGTTTTTTCTAGGTTCAGGACTTGGTGGTTGCTAGAGAGCCATGCCTTGCTATGCCTGGTGGAGTAGCTTTCTTTTGCCTGTCCAAACTCAGTTTTTACCTGCTGCATGCACCTTCTTGCACTGTTTTGCCTTACAATGTTTAAAAATTATGCTCCAGTTGACTGTACAGTATTGCCTTTAGGAAAGTGTTATTTTCATAATGCTATTGATTACTATTTTTTTCCTCCTCCTGTGATATCTTCCATACCCTTTCCCCCGGGGTGAATCTGGACATAAGATGTTATCAGCTCTGTATGTCTTTCCTGTTAAAACTTTTGAAATTAATCAATCACTCAATCAATCAGTCATGAATTTGTATGCTGAGTTACTGAACCACCACCAACATTTTTAATGTAATGCCAGAAATTTCGGGGTCCCTAACAGAGCCAAGGAAAGTGGACCTGCAAAATTCACTCTTTCCTATACATATGGCCTTTTTGTAGACATCCATGAGTCACCTGTACTCAAGAATGTCAGCCATGGCATGATTGGACTTAAATCTAGTCCAGCACTTATCCTTCGTGTCACTGGCTACCATTTTATAAACACATCTAAACATTCCAAAGTATTGTAGGACATTTTGGGATGTTTGGTAACATTCTCAACATTCAGGGATGCAGGGCACTTTTGCTATAACTTCCAGCACCTCTGAAACCTCTTTTCCTACTTTTTTTTGCTCCCCCACCCCCTGGCCCAACCTCTCCTTTGTGCCACCTAGGACCCACGGCCACCCACCTCCTCTGGTCACCATATGCTGCCCCCCACATCTGTCAATGGATCCTCTAGGGTGACCCGATGTAACTCTTCATTGGGTAGGTCTCCCCCCTCCAGGGGAGAAGTGCCCCTTAGGCACAACCAATTAGCCCATGGGATCGATGGTGGGGGGGGTCAGCACAGGGCTATCCCAGGCTACCATGGTGTGCTGGGGACCAGTGGTCATCATCCAGTCAGACCAGGGGCATTTTCCTTCTTTTTTTTTCTGGGGAGCGTGACATGCCACATGACGTCAAGGCATCTGCAGACATCCGCCACGCTCCCACCCACAGTGTGGCCTGATGTGTTGCTCCCAGCCTCCACCAGGGGTAGCAACAGCAGAGTCATGAACCTCCTTCCCTCCCAGGAGAAGGTGAGCAGTCATTGGACACCCAAACCATCTCCCCACGGCTGGCCCTCCTACCCCCGAGTCTGTTCCTGAACCTGGATGATCGGTGTCACAGGCAGAAATCCAACTGCTGCACCGGCGGGCCAGCTACCTCTTTTCCTAATACACCTCTTCATAGGCAGTAGCTGCATTCACCCATCTCCTATGGAGCATCTTTTCTGTGGCACTTACAGAACTCGGTACTTCCCTCTCTCCTGGTTTCACTATTTACTCACCCCAGGGTGTATGGCACCTAAATTTAATAGGTCTCTACCCAATGTTTCTTAATTACAGGCCAACCTACTCATGGGACAGGTTCTCTCAGTGATATCGAGACCCAGGTCCTAGACATTGCAATCTCAGCACCGATCATTTACAACCAGAAACCCAGTCTCCTGGGCTAGGGGAAAGTCTTATGCATTGAATTACAGCAGACTGTTTCTGACTGGTTGAAGCTTCGGACTTTCCAGTGTTGAGGTATTCAAGATTGGGATTAATGCTGTAGCCATACGTACAACCCTTCTGATGGAGACTGCCCCCATAGGTCCATTACATTACCCTTGGATGTTCTCTCCCCCCCATTGCAGGATTGCTGGTAGCTGGAGACCAGACCCAACAGGTGACCAGTGCAACATCCTATACTCAGGACCCATGATGCCAACACTGAGCCTGGCAGGTCATCCCAGGTCAGTCACAACCAGTGCCATGAAAGCAGGTGTCTGCTTACTCTGCTGTGAGCTCTAAGCCCCCCAAATCCTCAGTTCCCCATCTTCTACTAACTTTTCCAAACTTTCATATTTGAACCCCCTTCTGGCCACAGCAACCCGGACTTGGTACTTAGTTACCAATGTCCTGTTGGAAACCTAATAACATACTTTAGGACTTTTTTTACATTACATAGGAAATCCTATACCTAACAGCTCCTTCATAGAAGTTGCTGCTGTTTTTCTGCAGAACCGTTAAACCCTACATTGCTGAAAGGGTTACATATTAACTTCCTAGTCTATCGATTTTTGATGGTTTCAACAACTAGTTTCTTATCTGCCTCCCATTGCAGTACTCAGCACATGAGCATGCGAGGAATTATTCTTTTTATGTTTGCTTGTGCCCATGTGCAAGAAACATTAAGTGGCAGCTTGGAGAGAAGTGGGTTGTGGAGGTGCAGCACTGTGGTGGCCAATGCCGGCACTGCATTGTTGGGCTTGGCAGTGCTCAACCAATGCAGGCCCAGTGTTCTGATGACACTGGTTCTGCAGAGTGCCACCAACTTGTAACAATTTTGCTGCTGCAATCACGGGCCGCCTCATCATTGCAGCATCAGCCATTCCACTGCAATGAGGGAGCAACCCGTCATTGCAGGGTGGTACCTACCTTGCCTGGTGTAACATTTCATCAATGGGGCAGTGGCTATGCCACCTCAGAGCCCCATGAAAGCTGACAGGGGTGCCCAATCCCCCTGTCGACATGCCCCTGACCCAGTTCATTTGCAGATGGGGGAGCCCACTCCCCGTCAGCATAATACCCCCCAATTTTTGGGTGCCAAGGGCGTGCCTAGTCCCCCTCAGCACCATACCACCCCAAACAATCTTTCTTTGCCGACAGGGGGCCCAATCCCAGTCGGCTTCAGTCCCCCCTCTCCCAAAACACAGGTGGCACACCGGGAGCCCACCACAGTGTGCAAAAAACAATCCTCAAAAACCAAAACCTTCCCGCAATGTCTTTTTTTTTTCTCCCTGAAACCAAGAAAACAGTCCCTTGCGGTGTCTCGTGCCCCCTCTCCCAACCCACGGCCACCCTCTGCACACCCTGCCTCCTCACCCCCCCATGCCATACTTACCTCTGGAGCCCAGCGCGATGATCTTTGGTGGACCAGAAACACGTCTGCACTCTTCAAAGCCGACTGCGAACTGAAGAAATGCAGGTAAGCTGTTTAATTGCATAAATAGGGTTTTTTCAACTTTGGTGCATATCTTGGGCATTTTGGGGAATTTTGGCACCAAATTTTCAATATGGGGTTATTGGGACCCCTTCTCATGAATTCAGTCACTTTTATGGCGTTATTCAGTCCTGAAAGGTGATTTCGCAGTCACTGCATGGAATCATCTTTCAGGACTGAGTACCAAAATGACAGTACCACTGTTCATGAGGTGGGCTCTCAAAAAGCCTATGTTGTAAATTTGGTGAAACAAATAAAAAAAATGACTGTTTTACGAGCATGCGTTGCGCAGTTTCCACGCACACTCGTAACTTTGCAAATTTGTAATATTTTCACTCCAGATTTTCAACACTGTCATTTTTACACACCTCCTTATGAACAGTACAGCTATCATTTTACACATCCTGGCTGAAATGTGTTGTCGCACTTCTGGCACAGAATACCGCGGTCGCTGTGGGAAATCAGTTTTTGGGACAGATTAAGAAAATGACAGTGACACTGTTCATGAGCAGAGGTCCTAAAATGCCTATGTTGAAAATTTGGTGATGAAAGTCCATAAAATGACTGTTACAAGCGTGTGTTGCACAGTTTCCATGCACCCTTGTAACTTCCCAATTTGTAATAATTTCATGCCAGATTTTCAACACTGGCATTTTTTCACACCTCCTTATGAACAGTACAGCTATCATTTTTCACATAGTGGCTGAAATGTGTTTTCACACTTCCAGCGCAGAATAACGCGGTTGCTGTGGGAAATCAGTGTTTGGGATCGATTAAGAACAAGCGAGTGGGGGGGGGAGAGTGAGTGAGCTCAACTGAGCTCTGTCGGGACTGCTGTGGATTTCTTTGTGGGCAGAAAAAGGTGCCAATGCAGGCAGGAGCCCAGCAAAAGAGGGCTGCCTGCAGCGCCTGAAGAAATGGAACGAGTGAGAGAGGGGGAGTGAGCGAGCTCAATGGAGCTCTGTTGGGACTGCTGCGGATTTCTTTGTAGGCAGAAAAAGGCGCCAATGCAGGCAGGAGCCCAATACAAAAAGGCAACCTACCACGCCGGGAGAAATAGAATGAGCAAGTGAGAGAGGGGGAGTGAGTGAGCTCAACGGAGCTCTGTCGGGACTTTAGAGTTGCTCATCCTCCCGCCCAGGGTCCTGTGTGGTCTTATATTACAGCAGGGTCTCTGAGGTGGAGAAAAAGCAATGACTGGATACTTTTAGGATTGCTGTAGTAATACAGATTTGGTTGTTCTGTTTATTTCTGTAACTGAGCTAAGTACTGAGCTATACTGTTAGGATTGCTGTAATAATACATATTTATTTGTTCTGTTTATTTCTCTAACTGAGCTGAGTAATACTTGGAGCGCGACAGGATTTCTAACTGGGCTAAGTGAAACTATATGAGGGCTGAGAACAAAAGAATGGTAGCTGAGGGGTGAAAAATGGACAAGGAGGTGTTAGGATTGCTACAGTAATACAGTATCTAACGGATGAGATTTGAGACTGAATTAACCCAGTCGGCAAGGGGGCAGTAGGGGGGCTAGTGTGGGGGAGGGAGCAGGAATTTGAGTAAACAGGGGCCTAACAGTTGTAGTAGGGTACAGAAACCGGGAGTAAGAGCCTGTAACATAAGATGGGGGCCAAAATGGAGCAGGTGCCGCATGTCTATAAGGCAGGCATCTTCAGAAAGGTGGTGGGGTGTACAGGGTGTGGGTCTGCCATGATCCTGGACTGGGCTTGGAGGATGGGAGGGGGGTGTATGGTCTGTAGACAACTGGCTAGTTTGAGGGAGGAACTGTGGAGGTTAGGGAGGATTCTAAGTGGCAGGGCAGATGAGTATGGTAGGCATCCTGGCTGGGGGAGGGAACAGAGGATGGCAAGGGGGGGACATGGGAAGAAAAACTCGGGACTGAAACTGACCCCAGTATCAGAGGCACTAGCAGAAAAGAAAGGAGAAGGGAGGGGGTGCCCAAGGTGAGGGGGGCGTTCTGATGGTGGAGGAAGAGGCCATGAGGAGTACCAGGGGAGACAGCAGATGGCTGCGGGTTGGGAGAGACCAGGGTTTGGACCGAGGGGGCATGGAGGGGAACAAGTAGGAGGGGAGAACTGGTAGGGGGAAGAGATGTAGGAGGGGTATCAACTAGGAATAGATTCGAGCCTCTGCTATGGGAGAGAGTGGGGGAGCAGGAACATACTGAAGGGGGGAGGACAAGTTGGGCATGATAGGGATGGCAACAGGTAGGGGAAGAGATAGTGAGGATGAAAGGGTACAAGCGGGGGCTAGTAAGGAAGGAGGGGGTGACTGGAGGAGAGAAGGCTACGGGAAGGGGGACGAATGGGAGGGGCATCACTATTGAGGTCAAAGGAAATGGGGGCTGTAAATCGACAACAATGGGGATAGGAGAGGGGTTGGAAATCAGCAGGGGTGGAGGGGAGGTCGACATGGAAAGCCCAGTAGGAAGTAGTCAGGCTGGGAAGGGGTTCAAAGGGGATGGGAGGAATAAGGCAGAGAAAAGGAGTGAGGTGGAAGTAGGGGCTGCAGATGCAGAAGTCACAGAGGGTGCAGCTGGTGGGGGTAAGGGGTAGGGAAGAACGAATACTGGGGTAGTTGAAGGGGCATTAGAAGGGAAAGGGGGTAAGGGACAGGGGGGTACTCGTCCTGGGTGATTCTATACTGAAAGGGGTGAGATAGGGTGGAAGGGGGAAAGGCACAGCCATATTTGGGTTGAAGCTATCCCCAAGTTGACTGCAGGAGGGGCAGGGTAGGCACTGCTCATGTGTGCAGCGAGGGGGAGGAAGAAACTTCATTTAGTGTTGCATGTGGGTACAAATGACTTGAAGGAGGAGACTGTGAAAGTAGTGAGGAGGAGGATGGAGGAGTTGGGCAGGCAGTGTGAGGGGGTTGGGGGAGTCGGTGGCATTCTCGGAGGTACTCCCGGTACCATGTGCAGGCATGGGGAGGAAAGGTTAGGATTGAGGAGTTCAATGAGTGGCTGAGGGATTGGTGCCACACCAAAAATTATGGGTTAGTGACTAACTGGGGTAGGGTCTGGGGGAATAGTGACTTGTACGTGGGGGACAGGCTACACTTGAGCAGGGAGGGGGGTATTAAGGGTGGGATTAGAGGGGTATATCTCAACTAAAGTGGATTTAGACCCGGTAGCGCTGAAGGTTGAGATGCTGGACGCCACACCTCATGCCACACCGGTGACCCGGGTTCGGGAACAGACTCAGGCTGCCGGGGGCTGGCTGGGGAGAGGAAGAATTGAGCATCCCATGACTGCTCTCCTTCCTCTGGGGTGGGTGGGTGTATGGCATCGCGCTGCAGCGGTAACTGGCAGAGGCCGGCTGCACTGCAGTTGCATGCTCGAGAGGGGGAGTGCGGCGGGTGGTGGCATTATGTGCCTTTGATGCCATTGCATGTCTGGGTCCTGGGGAGAAAATGGAGACAGAAAATAGTGGGATGACCTTGCTGGCTGATGGCCATGCCCTGCACCTCCAGACCACAGGCGGCAAACTCCCAGGGAAGTGCAATGAGCCCTGGGCAAGGCGAGTTTCTCTGTGGCACAACCTGTAGTCCGGGAGTCACGGGAACCAGCGCTCGGAGGTTACTAGAGCCTGCTCCGCTACAGGAGAAATAGGGACATGATAAAAAACTAAGGTGGATTTAAACTAATGGGGGCAAAAGACTGAGGTTGTTAGTAAGGTCCGGACAGGGGACCCTAATGAGCTCATCCTCTAGATACAGGTAAAGGCGGAGGCATAGTAACCCCGGGTGGGGGCAGGCAGAGTGGTCTAAGTGTAATACAGAAGGCACCACCACCCGGTAAGAATAAGGAGGAGAAAGGGTGCAGACTACTGGGAAGAGGGACACAGGCCAAAGAGAAGAGTGAGCAGAAGGAGGGGTACAGGTGGGACGTGGTCTCTCTCAATGCAAGAAGCATGGGGAACAAAATTGCAGAGCTTCAGGCTCTCTTTCAGAGGGGAAGGTGGACATTGCTGCAGTGACAGAGACTTGAGCCACAGAGTACCATGTTTGAGACTTGGCAATCCCGGGATACAAGATATACAGGAGGGACCAGGGGATTGGAAGAGGGGGAAGGTTGCACTCTATGTGAGGGAAGGGATCAAATGCATAAGGGATGAAGGAAAAGAGGAGAGGACATAGGCACTTTGGGTGCAGCTCCTGAACTCCAAGGGCAGAAAGCTGAGGCTGGGAGTGGTGTACAGACCACTAGCCCAATCCAGGGAACTAGATGGGGAGTTGGCAGAGCAGATAAGAAGGGTGTGTAGAAGGGGGAGTGTGGTGATAGTGGGTGATTTTAACCTACCAGGGGTTGACTGGAGCACCCCGGCCACTAGCCGTACCAGGGAGCAGGTGCTCCTTGATGTATTCCAGGATGGCATTCTGATGCAATTGGTAAGTGGGCCTTCAAGGCCTACAAGGCTCTGGACCTAGTACTGGCAAATGGGGAGGCAGTGAGGGAGATAAGGGTGGACAACCCAATAGCGAGTAGCGACCACCAACCAGTGTGGCTCGTTCTCACGCTGGGCAGGGAGACAGGAGGCACGGGCACTAAGGTGATGGACTTTAGTAGGATGGACTTTGGGAGGATGGGAGCAATACTGCAAGGGAGACTCCAGGATATAAGGCTGAGGATGAATGCAGAACAAAAGAGGGGAGTCATAAAGACTTGGCTAACAGAGGCCACAGTAGCCTGCACCAGGGCCAGGAGTAAAAAGAGCAGAGCCAAGAAACCATTCTGGCTGAACAAAGAATTGCTGCAAGGGGTGAGGGCAAAGAGGGCTGCATACCGGAAGTACAGGAGAACAGGGAAGGGAGAGAATAAGGAGGCTTATGAGAGTTGGTCAAGGGAGGTGGCCAGGAGGGTGACAAGAGCTAAAGCCTCTAGGGAATTAAGGTTAGCACAGGGCATAAAGGGAAGGGAAAAGGACTTTTTTAGGTATGTCAGGGAAAAGGGGAAGTGCAAGGAACATATTGTGAGGATAAAGCGGGGAGGGGATTGGGTGGAAAAGGGGGAGGAGCAAGTGGAAATTCTAAATGAGTACTTCTGCTCCATTTTCACTAAGGAGAGGGATGGTCCACTACCAGTATGGGCTGGGGGGTGGGGAAAGGGGGGAGGAGGTGACGGACAAAGTGATTGTAAGGAGTAGGGTGCTAGAGGAGCAGAGGGCAGTAAGGGTGGACAAGGCACCAGGTACCGATGGCATCCACCCCAGGGTGCTGCGGGAGATGGCGGAGCTGTTGGCTGATCCACTGGCAGATCTGTTCAACACCTTCCTGGAAATGGAGTGTGTGCCCCAGGACTGGAGGGTGGCCCATGTGGTGCCCATACACAAGAGTGGGCCTAGGGAGGAGCCAGGAAATTATCAGCTGGTCAGTCTCACGTCCATAGTGGGTAAACTTATGGAGGCGATACTGAAGGAGAGGCTGGTGGCATTCCTAGAGAGTAATGGCCTCCAAGATGGGTGGCAACATGGGTTCATCTCAGGGAGGTCTTGTCAAACAGCCTAATAGAGTATTATGATTGGGTGACAAGGGAGTTGGACAGGGGCCATGTGGTACATGTCCTGTACTTGGACTTCAGTAAGACCTTTGATGCAGTGCCTCATGGGAGACTGGGAGGGAAGCTGATGGCAGTGGGGGTGGGAAAAAAGTTGACTAAATGGATAGAGAACTGGTTACAGGGGAGGGTTCAGAGGGTGGTGGTGGTGGGGAGCTCTCGGCACCCAGAGCAGTGACAAGCGGGGTACCACAGGGTCACTGCTGGGCCCGGTGCTATTTGGGCTCTTTATCTCTGATATAGCACATCGACTGGGGAGCAGGGTTAGTCTGTTTGAAGATGATACCAAATTGGGGGCAGTGGTGGATGAAGAGGGTGGATGGGAAAAACTGCAGGGGGACCTAACCAAACTAGAGACATGGTCGGTGGAGTGGCAGCTAGGATTCAACGCAAAGAAGTGTAAGGTGATGCACATCAGGGTTAAGAACCAGAATAGGAACTATTGGTTGAGGGGGTGAGGTTGGGGATCACAGAGGAGGAGAAGGACCTAGGGGTGTTGGTAACTGGGAGCATGAACAACTTGGCCCAGTGCAGGAGAGCAGCAGCGAAGGCAAACAGGATGCTGGGCTGCATCACAAGGGGGTTCTCATCCAGACACAGGGATGTGATCCTACCTCTCGACAGATCATTGCTCAGACCGCACCTGGAGTACTGTGTGCAATGCTAGAGGCCATAACTGAGGAGAGCTATAAAGTTGCTAGAGGGGGGTGCAAAGGAGGGCAACAAAAATGTTAAAGGGGATGGAAGGAAAGGAATATGAAGTTAGGCTGAGAGAGCTGAACATGTACACACTGGAGGAGAGGAGGGATGGGGGATATGATTGAAGCATTTATATACCTTAGGGGTAAATAAACCCAGCACCGAGGGGGTGTTTAAACTGAGGAGTGGAAGAGAGATGAGGGGGCATGGACTAAGGCTGGAAGGGGAACATTTCAAGAGGGAAATGAGGAGGCACTACTTCACCGCGAGGGTGGTGTCTAGTTGGAATGTGCTGCCAGAGGGGGTGGTAACATGTAGGACAGTCAATAGCTTTAAGAAGGGGTGGGATATCGTGAGTCAGGGGGTATGGGCTGAGACAAGCGGAGGAGGAACTGAGGGGGAGGAGGCTGGAGCAGCTGCAATCTAGGGTGCTAGCTGCATACTTGGGCAGACTTAGATAGACCGATTGATCTGTTCTGCTGGCAGATTTGTATGTTCGTATGTAAAATCACAGTGACTGTGTTCATGAGCAGAGGTCCTAAAATGCCTATGTTGAAAATTTGGTGACAAACATCCATAAAATGACTGTGTTACAAGCGTGTGTTGTGCAGTTTCCACACACCCTCATAACTTCACAAATTTGTAGTATTTCCACTCCAGATTTTCAACATTAGCATTTTTTCGCACCCCCTTATGAACAGTACAGCTGTCATTTTTCACATCATGCTCAAAATATGCATTTACACATATGGCACAGAATAGTGCAGTTGCTGTGGGAAATCAATGTTCGGGACAGATTAAGAAAATCATAGTGACAGTGTTCACGAGCAGAGGTCACAAAATGCCTATGTTGAAAATTTGGTGAAATAATTGCATTAAATGACTGTGTTACGCGTATGCATTGTGCAGTTTCCATGTACGCACGGAAGTTCGGGCATTTTTAATATTTTCACTACAGATTTTCAACATGGATATCTCTTTACACCGCCTTATGAATGGTACAGTTGTCATTCTTCACATCCTGCTGGATCTGTGATTTCATACATCTGGCGCACAATGGCACGGTCACTGTGGGAACTCAAAGTTCGGGACCCATTGACAAAATCACAGTGCCGCTGTTCATGAGCAGAGGTCCCAAATGCTTTCATGAGGTGGGGGTGACAAAAAGGCCATGTTGAAAATTTGTAGTGCAAATACCAATGAACGCCCGGGGTGTTAGGGTTTCTAACCATAATGTCCCACCCTGTACAGACTGACAGGCACCAGGGTGTGCCTTTGGATTGCTGACTGTAATGCTCATGCCATTCCACCCCACCCTGCAGCCAGTGACAGGCATTGGTGTGCCTTGGACTCTTCAGCCCCAGGGTTTACCCCATTCTCCTATATTGCACCCATTTCAGCATATGTCCTTATGGAGTAGGGTGACTAAAGCCGAACACCCGCAGGCACACCTCAACACTTGTCAGTGTCTGCAGGATAGGGTAAGGTGAAATGGCATGAATGTTATGAGCGACAACCCAAACGCATACCCCAATATCTGTCTCTCTCTGCGGGGTGGAGGTGGGGTTGGCGTGAAGTTCAATGCTTCACTGCCATTCCTACTCTGCATCTGTATACCTCCTGCATTTCCAGTGCTAATACCAGCAAACAAACATTCGGCATTGACAAATGCTTTTTTATAACATGTAACCTGTCTCAGCGTACCAACTAATATATAATTAAAACAATTTCAAAATGAAGAATTAATAATATTTACGTGAAGATGCCAAGGCTTATAGGAATAGATTGCGGCTGCACAAGTTCAGATGTTTTTTTTTTTCTCACAGCTAACCAGATCTATTTTAAAGCAGCAGTACATGCTATGTTACAAAATGACAGCAGGAAGGTTTGAAAAGGAGGTCAGGAGACACTTCTTTACAGAATGGGTGGTGGCAGGGTAGAATGAACTACCATCTGAGGTAGTCAATCAGAAGTCAGTTGGAGCGGGGGGTTCAAGAAAGGGTGAGACAGGGGAAGGAGAGAGTAAAAGTTGGCAGAAACAGGGCAAAGCCTGCTCTAAGTCCAAGAGCATGAGCTCTGCAACACAGCAGACTTGATAGACCAAAAGGCCTTCTTCTGCTAGTGAATTCATACGTTCGTATGTTCACATGGTGAAAATATTGACCCATACAGTACCTTTTTATTCTGTTTTAGAGTGCATTTGGTCTCCTATCTTGTAAGATGCCCCATTTCCAAGTATTGAGTCTGCTTTAATAATTTTATTTTGAACAATAACTTTGCTTTTAATGTGGCTATGCCTAGATTTTTATTATTATCCCTTTTTGAACACTCATTATACTACAACGTTAGTGAGCAGTGTATGTTGCATTCAAGTTCATCTTACACTTGGGCAGACTGGGTGGGCCAAGCAGTCCTTTTCTGCTGACAAATACTATGTTTCTATAGGGTGTGAGTGGCTCAACAGGTTGCACACTCATTTCTAAAGCAGGAAGATCAGAAGGTTGTGGGTTCAACCCCACACCAGGAACTTGGTGTTATTACCACTACTGACACTGTAGGGCAGCAAGGGGAGAATTGCACTCCTGAGGTGCCATCTTACAGATGAGATGTTAAACTGAAGTCCTGTCTGTCTGTTCTGGTGGATGTTAAAGATCCTATAGCACTTCTCAAAAAGTGTAGGGGAATTTGTATTATAATAACATTAAAACAAATAATTATAAACAGTTAAATCACACAAAACCAAAGGTGAAAGAAATCCGAATTAATACAAAACAGTGTTAATTCACACAGAAATATATACAAATCTTAAAATCAGAAAAATATTATCTTCATACTATTCTAACCAACTTTCTTATAATCATTTAGTAACCTTAATTAAATCAAAGTACTCAAATGGGAAGAACCCTCCCCCATTAAGAGTAGGGGAATTTTTCTTAATACTCCATCCTAACCTATCAAATCCAACTGTGTTACATCACACAATTCATAGTACTCTTAATTGTCCCAACCAAACCCAAAAAACAAGATCATTAACCAAACATCATACATATATTAAACAATCCCTCTTAACCTCTTACAGCCTCCACCCCATCACCATACACACACTAAACCCTTCACATCTCTCACCCTGTAACCCGCCCAATATTGCTGCTGCATAATTTTAATTCATCCTCCACTACTTTATCTATCCCCATAGTTCTTATCAATTCCCTTATGCAACTCCTCTTTTATACTATCTGACTCATGATATATCTACTATACAGTATAGGCTTCTATTAATATATAAGGCTGTACGCCTTTCACACGCTTTTTCCTTTAAGGTTTAATTCCCTTATTTGAACTTAATGAAATAGGTTAACCCATTCCACCACTTTCTTATCATGTCATCCGGATAGTGTAATATATCATTTTAGTACACTTTACCCATTGCCATTTCAACTAACATATGCAAAGTCTGGTATGACATCCATTTTTGCTGCAAAGACCATTGACTTCACCCCTGCCATAGATAATATTTCATGCAACAGAAAAAAAACATTAGAGTACTAGAATGAAACTTGGTCTTAAGTTGGGGGCAATTTCCCAGCACCAGTGACTCATAAGATACTAGTGTCAACCATGCTAAATTCCAGTTTGTGGCTGAAAAAGGCCATAACGGTTTTGAATATGAACAGTCAAAAAGAAAATGTTCCATTGTTTCAACCACATTTTGGCACCCCAGATAAGGACAATTTCTTTCTGCTAAGGCTTTATGTTTTGCATTCCTTCTTAGATTTAGCTGCCCGTACATTGACAACCAAAGCACCTTGCACATATGCTGGGGTATCCTTCTGTTATTTAACTGTCAGAACACCTGCCTTCAGATTATCAGGACAATTTTTAAACTCAGCCTCTAATGGATACATTTTTCCCATGACCTCTATATACAACTGACAGGCCATAGTCTGTTAACTGTTCTTTTGTCAGCCCCCATTTAAATATTATTAATCTCCCTTCCCGTCATCCTCCTCCTGGTTCCCCCCTCCCACCAGCCGTTTATCTCCCCTAGGCCACAGGCTATCTCACCCTTAATTCCCACCAACTTAGTTCCTACTCACCCTACGATGTCCATGCACACTGACCAACAACTCCCAGCTCCTTGCCTCTTCCCCCCCTCCCTCCCTCCCTTTCTCGGACAGCTCACTATCCTTGCCCTCCCCACTGTTAATTCCTTCCTTCCCTGCTCCTCTTGATCCCCCCCCCAACTCCCCCCTAGCCCGTGGGCTTAATCTCTCGCCCGTGCCTGTGGCCCAGAACTGTTGTCCTCCTACTACTCTTATCTGGCAATATCCACCCTAACCCGGACCCACCAGGACCACCTCAGCAGGAGGATGTCCCGGGCTGCTGATTGCCTCCATGAACATATGCAGCGTCCTGAAAAAATTCGACACCCTCCAATGTTGGGTCTCACAGCACAACCCTGACATCATTGCGCTGGTGGAAACGTGGCTATCTAATTCCACCCCCCGACTCCCTTGTTACCCTCCCTGGCTACACCCTATAGTGAGGATCGGGTAACCAAGCGTGGGGAGGCTGGCGCTATCTACACCAGGAGCATCCTCACTGGTATCGCTCTCCTGCACGGTCCCTGTAAATGGGGCCCAAGCCCTCACCATTAAGCTTACTCCAGACCCCACCAGATCCCCTTTTACCTCACCACTGCCTACATACCGCCCAAGCTCAAAAACCCAGGCTATTATCCCTCACTGACTACCTTGCCACCTTCCCCACAATGCTGACAAAATCATAGTTGGGGACCCAATGTGAACTGGCTTTGTCCTCATCCTCCCCGCTCGACTCCTTCACAGCTCTGGATCTAACCCAACTAGTCTCCCAACCCACACGTGTGAACCCCAAGAGAGGTACAGCACCTCCTTGATGTCATCATCACAAACCCCCCCCTAAAATCCTGGACATCCAAGTCCTCCCGGACTCACTCAGTGACCACTCCCCTGTGCTCTTCCGCTGGTTGGCCACCCTACCCGACCTACTGCTCAGCCAGCGTTCTCCGCTGGCGTTTCGAACCTTATGGCTAAAAACCTAAAACAATACCTTGAACTGCAAGACTGGTCCCGATTCTCCATGCACCGATATAGATGCGCTCTTGTCTTCTTTACCTCCACCTTTAATAAAGCCTGCGATCTCTTTGCTCCCTCTCTGCCGTCCGCTCCAAAAGACCTAACCTGCCTGGATTACCCCTGCACTCTCTATGCTGCTCAAGCACAGGGACAACCTTTGGTACGTACCCACGAAACTAGGCACCCAGCTGACAGACTGGCCTACAATGCTCGCGGAATAAGTGTACTTGGGCAATCAGGAAAGCCAAAGCCGACCACTATCAGGCCTCCCTCACTGCCTCCTGGGAGCGCCCGTACCTTCTGGGATAAGGTCAAACAACTGAATGGAATGCCGCTCCCTCCCCATCCCAGATTACCACCAACAACACCACCATTACAGACCCCTGACATTGCAAACCTCCTCAACACCGCCTTTACAGACCTTAGTCCCATCCTCCCCAGTAACTTCTTTGATCAGCCACCCACCCATCCTACCCCTGCCCTCCATCGCCCTGCTTCCACCTTCGTAGGGTTACTACCCAGGAAGCCAGACTGCACCTGACCCATGCACTAAAAGGCAACAGTTCCAGTGACATCTCCCTGGATCACAAAATTCTCCGGTTAGTCCTGGATCAAGTCCTCACCCCACTCACCTGCCTTCTTAACAAATCACTCTGCCTGGGACAATTCCCCTCCTCGTGGAAAACTGCAATGGTCACGCCAATCCATAAAGGGGGTGATAGGTCCTTAGCTGGGAACTATCGACTGATCTCCATTCTCCTCCTTTCCAAGGCCCTGGAAAAACTAGTTGCCTTCAAATATCTGAATACCTGACCAAATACAACATCCTCTGCCCGGTTATACGGCTTCCGCGCAGGACACAGTACTAGCACTGCTCTTATTGAATTCGCCTCCTTCCTTCACTCCTCATTGGATACCGGCTCCCTGGCGGAGGCTGTGTTCCTTGACCTATCAAAGGCCTTTGACATGGTCTCCTACCCCCTACTTCTGGGAGCCCTCTGTCACGATGGGTTTGCCTCTGGACCACTAGCTTGGTGCTCCAGCTACCTGTCCGCCCGCTCCCAACGAGTCAAAATTGGTGGGACTCTTTCTAACCCATGCTCGATCCACTCAGGGGTTCCACAGGGCTCCATCCTGGGGCCCCTCCTCTTCTCGCTTTACCTTAACACCCTGCCCAGTGCATGCCCTGGGAATATTCTGCTGTACGCAGACGATACCGTCCTCTTTGCCACTGACCGTAACCCCACTTCCCTCCAGGTTTCCCTACAAAGGGCCTATGACGGCGCTGAAGCTTGGCTTAAAGAGCATAGATTAGTCATAAATCTTAAAAGTCTAAAACCATGCTCTTCACCCAACCTCAAAATAAATCATCCAACACCCCTCTCCGTATCCTTTTCTGGCTCTAAACTACAACTGGAACAAGTCCAATCCTATAAGTACTTAGGGATCCTATTTGACTCAGCCCTCTCCTACCATACCCACATCGATGCACTCGCTTCTGTTACCAATATCCGACTTGGTATCCTGTACCGCCACAAAAACTGTCTCCCCCCTGACGCACTCCGGCTGGCGGTTACTTCCTCCATACTCTCCCTGGTGGACTAAGGGCTACCTATCTATGGGGCTGCCAACATGGCGACCCTCAACAAAATCCACCTCCTCCTAAATAAGGCTTGCAGGCTAATCACTGGGGCCCCTAAGCTCACTCATACCTGCCAACTCTATGACCTTGCAGGAATGCTTGACCTCGACGAACGCCTGTTATACCAAACGTGCCTCATCTCAAAAAAACCTTATTAGGACTTTCTCCCCCCGGGCTGACTTCCGCCCTCCTCCCAGCACAGCCCCTTGTCAGCACCCGGACCTCCTGCAAAGCCACCTTCCTGGTTCCTCGTGCTAGGACCTCACTTGGACAGAGATCTTTCTGCCACAGAGCCCCCGCTTGGTACAACACTCTTCCTCGGGCCATCACTGATACCCCCACCATCTCCACTTTCAAAAATGCCCTCAAAAGCGAGCTATTCATCAAGCGCTGCTGCTCCTGTGCCTAACAGATGCTCAAACCACCCTGTACTGCGACTGCCTCAATCCATACGTTCCCTGTAATCTGGCACAGTAGACCTGCTTGTCTGTAATCACACCTGTATGAAAATACCGTTATGCTGCTAAACCCTTTTATTCTACTGTTGTCAATTATACCATTTTTGCTCTGTATCACACTACCAATGTTGCTGTTACCATGTGCCTTAATGCGTGTCTGTTTATACTCATGCACTGCTCTGTATGTACCCCTCTTTTCTATATTACCTGTATTATCTGTTTTATTTGTATTATTCCGAATTCTCTACCATTGTTGACGAGGTACCTTTGGAAATGAGCCCTTGGCTCAAAGGTTGTAAACTGATTGCTTTATAAATAAATAAATAAAATAACTTCCCAAGGGCTACCTTAAGGAATCCAGGGACTTGCATTCTCGAGGCCACCCTTGGGGATGCTGAAATTACCCCACTCCTTCATAAATCCTTCTTAATTCCTCTTCAACCAATCCTGTTGAAAACTCTAAACCTATTGTTTTAGAACTATTTTAAAATTTTGAGATAAGAATAAAGTTGCCACAAAGGTGATGGGATCCACCATTCCCAAACCCCCTTGACCCCAGGGAAGATACAGAAAACATCTCTTTATTGGATTCAAATGATTTCCCCATACCATTTGAAAAAACTTGAATACAGTCTAGATTCCAGATTGCAGGGTAAATGAAAAATCATTGCTACATATAGAATTAACAGAATTATAAATTGTTTCAGGGCCTCGATTCTTTTTAACTTGGACAACTTCCATGACTTTCATCTATCGACTTTAGATTACACAGTAGTCAAAGTTATTTCCCAGTTTTTACATGGCAAATTCTTAGAGGCAAAATAAATCCCTAAAATTTTTCTTGGGTCATTTGAAATGAAAATGTAGTTTCTACATGCTGGCTCCCTTATATTAGTACTCAGAAACAGCCCTGAGCTTTTCCTTAAATTTAGCCTGGCATTTGAAACCAATGAATATTCTTGACATATCCCAATCACTAGAAGGATTTGTTCCAAATTTGCCACAAATACACAAATATCGTCCGCATATGCCAGGACCTTTGTCTGTTCTTGCCCAACCAGACTCTCTAGACCTTGCCATACCCTGGAAGCGTGTAATCTCCTGATCAAAGGGTCCAAAGAAAAATTATACATTACTGGACTTAACGGGCATCCTTGTCTTAGCCCTGTTTCCATAATGATGCCTTGTGTAATCGTCCTGTCTGTTACTGGAAAAACTCTTGCTTGGGAATATAGTAGTTTGATTTTCTCTCTGAAATCCTCTGGGATTCCATAATGTCTCAGTACCTGAAACAGAAAGCGATGACCCACTCTGTCAACTGCCTTGCTCTGATCCAGTGATAAAATACACCCTGTCCCATTCTTTCCTTCATGAAAGGCCGCTACCTGTCTTATTAAGGTTAAGGCCTGCTGAATCCTCCTCTCAGGTAACCCACAACATTCAGCTGGATGAATTAATTTTTCTGTGGCCTGTCCTAACCTAACCTGTAGTGCCCGGGACAAAATCTTAAAATCAGAATTCAATAATGCTATTGGTCTCCAATTATTAATATCCAACCTGTCTCCTGCTTTAAACAAAAATACTAACAATGCCAAGGTGAACCCTTCAGGCACCCTCCCTATTCTAAACATTTCCTTAAACCTCCTGAAGACACACCTCAAATTCTTTGGGAAACATTTTATACATTTCAAAAGATAACCCATCGGGGCCAGGGGACATACCTAATTTCAGTTGTGAAATAACAACTTAAATTTCTTCAGCCAAAATAGGACCTCCCAAATCAGCTACCACCCCCTCTTGTGATTCTATCTGAAAAGTAATCAAAAACTCAGAGATATCCTTCTCTGAAGATTCAGGAATTGTTCTGAATGAAAAAAAAATGCTGCTGAATTAACCCCTGAAGTTTCCCTTTATCCGTTATTATTTGACCTCTTTCATCTCTTATTTTTTGGAACTCCATGCTATGTTTTCTAACTTTAAAAGCATCAAATGGATCCTCCAAAGGAGTTTACTGAGTCCCATACTCCAATTCTGCTTTTAGAGTTGCTGCTCTATTATACTGAAACCTCTGCATTTCAGATTTCACTTGTTCTATTTGGAAATCGTAATTCACTCTTGATGTTGAGTGTAACCTATACCAATACTGGAGCTGTGCCCTTAATTTCAAATATTGAAAAAATTTACTTTTTTCCTTTGATTTCCAGTACATCTTCAACCACTGGGCAATTTCTTTTTTAGAGTCCTCCCACCATAGACTTAGATTAGAGAGTGCCTGTCCGTGGAATCATTTAAGAGTTCTCTGAAAAGCCACTTATTCGCACTGGCATTCAGATAGACTATTTTATGGTCATTTTATTGTTTTATGTCATTATTTATTATAGATGATGTTTTTTTCTTGTTATGTACTAGCACTTTGATTTATTGAAAAGTGCTTTACAAATAAAATTTTGATTGATAGATTGATTTGATATCTTCATATAGCTCGCTCACAGAAGTCCTAGCCCACAGGAAGGTCCTTAAACCATCCTTTACCTTTTCTTCCAATAACATGGCAGTGTTCACCCTCTATCTTTTTTGTTTCAAATTCTTTGCAGCAGGGCTATTAAAGGATATTTTAAGAAAAAGGTGATCCAAAAATTCTGTAGGGCATATCGACAAATTTGGGGTTGGGAGATTTTTAGAAAGAAAAAAATTTTCAATGGTGGAAGTCAATTTCCCTTTTCTGAATGTAAACTTGGGCCCTTGGGATAAATAATGAGCACATACCACCAACTCTGCTTGTGAAACACATTTCTGTAATGTGTTCGCATCGCAATAACTCTTCTTGTTACTATCCAACCTACCGTCTTGTCATAGCCCACAGTTAAAATCCCCCCCAACACCATGAAAACCGAGGTATACAGAAAGGGCTGAAGTTGCTTTATCAGGTCCACTCTCTCTGCCTTGGATTGAGGCCCATACACATTAATGATTCTGTAAGGAATATGTTTCCATTGCCCATCCACAATCAGGCATCTTCCAGGGATGAGGTCTATCAATCTTGTTAATTTAAAATCTAAGTACCAAAAAAAATAGCCACCCCATCTGCCCTATAGCCCCCAAATGCCCAATATGACGGCCCCCAGTGCCACTCTACCTTGAAATTCCTAATCTGTTTGGGGGAAAATATCCAGGTTTCCTGGATTAAACAAACCTCCAGGCCTTGTTGCACCACATAATGAAAAAAGCCTCTCTTTTTTGGTAGTTCAAGAGACTTTGGCAATTACAAGATCCAATCTGCATCATAGTCACATGTATTCAAGTTCCTAGGGTCCTTTGTTCCTTTTTTTCTTTTTTCCTTTGTATTCCATGAAATCCTGACCTCTCTTCTCCCCAATCTGAGCAGGTAAAACCCCTGATGCATCCATATCTGACTCTTCCTCCCCCAGTACTAAGGGATTAAAGGGGTTGGAAACCTCTATTTCTTTCTGCTTGACTTGGGGAGGGCATGAGTTTAGTGTTCCATGTAACTCTTCTAGGTGGTAAGGGGGCCATTTCCCTTTGTTTTGTTTTAGAGACCTCTCCTCCTCCCTTGGTCTCCATATAGCAAACTGGTGTCAAGATAGTCCATGGTACCTCCTTAGTAATCAAACTTCCCTCCGATTCCATTTTAACTGGGATCCCCTTCTCAACCTGTTGTATCCACTCCTGATCTGGGGGGTCTATCTGTATCAATGCATCAGCCTTTTCCTCTTCCGATGTGTTGGGAGGGGGGTTGATTATTGCATCTTGTACCTTCTTGATTAAAAAGTCTGGGCTTATTACAGAGGCCTTATTCTTAGCTGCCCAAGTGTACTCAGAAAAGGAGTGAGCTGATTCTTCACATAAGTCACATTTCGTCATATTCCGACATTGGATCCTATTATGTCCCACCTCCCTGCAATTGTCACATCTAGGGGTATCACAAGTGTTAGATAGATGAATACGTGACCCACACCTGTAAGAGGCCCTCAGCTGACCCAAATAGAAGCATACGCCTCTATCCCTGCCCAACAGAAAGGAGTTAGGAACATGCTCAATACTATTTTCCACCTGTCACAGTTTCTCCTTGTACTTCCAGCCTGCCATCCAAAATTGCTCAGAATCTAATAAAGCTTCTGGTGAACTTAGCACGTCACATTTCTGTGACAGCCAATATGTAATGTCTTTGACAGGAACTCCTTCATTCTGGAACATAATTATACCAAACTTGATCAGCGGTTTTGTCAGGGGAATAACAATCAATGGGGACCATAGGGGAGAAAATTTCAACTGATTGTAATGTTGCCAAAATAAATCCAACAAATAAGATGATCTAAAACTGATGTCAGAATTATCCTCTCCAGATATGTTTATGAAGGCAAATACTTCCTACGGAGAGCAATTAAGGGATTCTTTGAGTAATATTTTTCCCACATATTTTCTATCAGGCCTTATCTCTAGGCAACCCTTATAATGAATTCGGACTTCATTGCATCTCGGAGCAGTTTCTTTTTTAGATTTGCAAATAGTTCCGATAACAGAGGCCGCTGGGGAAGGGGAGAAACCTCCTCCGGTTTCTCTTTCTTGTGCACAGGCTCACTGTGATTGTCTATCCCTCTCTTTGACCCTCCAACATTTGGTTTAGGATCCTCTTCCTTCCTTATGTCCTTTTCTAATTGTGCATCCACTTTCTCTACTTTAGTCCCCCCCCTGATCCTTCATTCAGAATTTTTTCAATATTTTCTTCCAACTCTGTTTTTAGAATTACTTTTTGATCAATTGGAAGCCACTCAGGGCTCTTTGGAGGAAAAGGATCCTTCTACTCTGGATCTGGTAACCATTGCGCACTCATAGTTTTTTTCCACCTGGCCTCCTTTAATGCCTTCTCAGGTGACCATTCAAGAAAGGGGACTGTATATATATATATATGGGCTGTACTGCAAAGGCTCATATAATCGCTGCAGAAGTTGATAGGGGTTGGTGAATTACAACTTTCTGTGGCATCCCCCCTAATTTCTCTGGAAGTGACCCTGAATTAACACTGGAATCCAAGTTCCTATTTGCCAGCTCCAAAAGTATTCTTAACCCCTGCTCCTGTAACTCGCTCTTCTGTTTTGCTTTCTTCCCCATTTATTTCCCTTCCAATCACATCTCCTTCAATAATACAGTCGATATTTTCTTCATCCCCCACTATTCGTTCCACACACCCAGACGGCTTTTGGCATTCGCTTTTTGCAATAGACCTGCCAGCCGTACTGATTCATTCAGTGCCCAATCTTATAACATCAGTAAAAGCTACCTGGTGGGGGACCTTCAGTTTCAAAGCTGAAAGCTCAATTCCTGCTGCTGTGTCATACTCTACACTGTCAGTGTGGTCCCGCCCAATGTCAACCTGGGCTGCCTCTTGCAATTTAGCAATTTCTGCCAAGAGTACCGCTTTGCACTCTGCATGTCGCTGTTCTTCTTTCTGGAGCTCCTACAGTCCACTCCTCTGTAAATCCAGTTGGATGTCTTGCTTCTCCTGTAGTTTTGTACTTTCCTCCATATCCAGTGATCTTAGATCTTCTGTAGACAAAAATACTTTGTCTCCCATATCTCCTTCAAACACCCCCAAATCCCTGGGTTTTAAGTTGCCAGCCTCTTGGTTTACAAGGTCAGGGGAAGAGGCTGATTCCCCTGCCTCCACGACGTCCATTCCTTCCACCGTTACACCTGAACTGTCTAATGCAGTGATGAACAAGGGTTCCCCCTAGAGCTCAGTAGGGAAATTTCCATGATGTCCTGGCAAAATGTCCCCATTCACTAAAAATACCACCAACAGCTTAACCTGATTCAATATATCTGTTTACATCTGTATTCCCTTCCCCCATCTGTATCTCCCTCCTCCCCTGGGACAAGGCTGGAAATAGGCAGCGTTATCTAGCACTCCTTTACCTGTCAACAAAAAATTAAAATAAAAACATGTTTAGTAGTAAGACAAGTGATGTTAAACAATGGGTGTTCAAAAACAGTGGAGAAATATGATGAAAAAATGTGGGAGAGCCATACTAAAAGAATTGCTCCATTTAACTATTTACAATGCAAAAAAAAATAAAAAATAAAATGCTAAGCAGATTCCGAATGGGAACAAACATTCGTCAATGTTGAATGCTCGCTGTCTCCAGTCCAGAAGAGCTTTTTCACAAATTAAGTGTGATGGGCTAGCTCGGTTCTTCGCAGATAAGGTTGCCAACTTCAGGTCTGGAATTGGCGCGGCTCTCTCTATGAGGGGTTTCGGAGATCGATGGGAGGTAGTGAGCACTCGGTCTGTCTGGACGGATTTCAGCCAACCAGAATTCATTGACATTGTGAAGATTGTCCAGACTTTGCACCTAACCTGTTGTAGTTTGGATCTGTACTCTACCTCCCTTTTAGTGGGATGTGTAGATGCTATTTGCCCAGTCCTAGCTGAAATTGTATGGAGATCCTTGGAGAGGGGAGTCTTTCCAGATCCCCTAAAGGAGGCAGTCATTTGACCACTCCTTAAAAAGCCCTCCTTGGATCCCGATGATCCAACTAACTACCGACCTGTCTCTAACCTTCCCCTTGTGGGGAAGGTTATTGAGAAGGTGGTTGTGTTGCAATTGGACAATCATCTTGTAACTCACAATATCTATGAAGCTCTCCAGTCTGGCTTTAGGAAGAGGCATAGCATGGAGACTGCCCTTGTTCGGGTATTAAATTACCTCTTAATAGCAAGAGATCGAAAGGCTCATACCATCTTGGTCCTTCTTGATCTCTCAGCAGCTTTTGACACTGTGGATCATGAGGTGCTTTTGGAGACCCTGCAGTTCCTTTGTGGACTGTCGGGTACAGTCCTTGAATGGTTTTGATCTCTCCTCATAGGCAGGTCTCAGAGGATGGTCACCAGAATTTATTCCTCTGATGTCCTCCCCCTGTCCTGCGGGGTGCTGCAGGGCTCCATATTGGTGCCCAAGTTGTTTGCAGTGTATATGTTGCCATTGGGAGATATCATTAGGCGATTCGGCTTGAGTTTTCACTGCTATGCAGATGATACTCAGCTGTATATGTCCTTTGAGCCCGGACAGGTTGATGCAATCTCTATGCTAAATAGTTGCCTCTCTGAGATTAAAGACTGGATTAGCTTGAGTTGGTTGAGACTGAACCCGGATAAGACTGAGGTGTTGGTTGGGGATCCGGGCCACCAGGGGGTGGGTTTTCGGGCTGGGCTCATGTCTGACCTATGGCTTGATGGTGTCCAGCTCACTACCTCAGATTGGGTACATAACCTGGGCATTATTTTTGATGATGGCTTGACCCTGAAGTCTCAGGTGTCAGCTGTGGTTAAATCCTCATTTTACCATCTGAGAAATATCGCCCGGATGAAACACCTGATTCCACCGGGCGACCTTCCAACATTGGTCCACGCCTTCATCACCACCCGTCTTGACTACTGCAATGCCTTCTACCTAGGGCTGTCTGGGGTTGATATCCGCCACTTGAAGCTGGTGCAGAACACTGCAGACAGGCTGTTGACTGGTACCTCTAGGACCAGTCACATTATGCCTGTGCTGCACGTACTGCACTGGCTGCCGGTTCACTGGTGGATCACCTATAAGGTAAGCTTGCTTACCTTTAAAGCCCTACAAACAGGGACCTGACTACCTGAAAGATCTTCTGACTCCCTACTACCCCAATCACCCTCTCCGATCTGCCAATGAGGGATTGCTAGAGATTCCTAGGGTTCATCTTAAAACATCTGGAGCGCGTGCTTTTTCATTTGCAGCACTAAACCTGTAGAATTCTCTACCTCATCGGTTAAGAGAATGCCTGACCGTCAGCATTTTTAAATCTATGTTGAAAACATATTTATTTTCTTTGGCCTTCCCTGATTAACTGATTAATTAATTGACTGTTTTAAATAATTTATAATATTTGTTTTTATTGTGATTTTATATTATGTAAAGCACCTTGATTTTGAAAGGCGCTATATAAATAAAGTTTGCTTGCTTGCTTGCATTGCTGTTGTACTGGGTCCTGCTTGTACACATGAAACTATGCTGTGCAATTCCTTCTTGCTGGATACCCACAAGATTGAAACAAGCATTTGTCAATGCAGGATGTTTGCTAGTGTGTGTATGTGTGTGTGTTTGTGTATGTATGGGGAGGGTGGTCCTGGCTGTCCACTCCTGTACTGTCAACTATGAGACCACATGTGGATGTTAATGGACAGGGTTGAAAGTGGCACCAGTCCACTAGCCAAATGCTGTTAGATTTTCTTTTTGGGATAGTCAAAAGTCTTTTTAAGTGGACAGGAGGGCTTGTACTGGAAAAGGTAATATTTCAATAAGTAGATCAGCTGGGCCAGTAGAAAAGTCTGTGGGGCTTGCGGATTTTGCAAGTCACTACCCTGCTGGCTAGTAGCGACAAACCTTAATCTGACCCCTGCATGGAGCAACCTCAGATAGGACTTTTTTTATTCTATTTATTCTCCCCTAGCGGGCTATTGGTAAGCATCCAGTCTAAAAGGGAATGATTGCCAGATGTTATATTGAGCTTGGTGGGTTCAGTTATTAATTGAGATAGGTGGGCTTCAGATATAGAGGTGTGAGTGGTACCAGCTCCTGATCCCTACCAGTCTGATATTAAAATCCCTGCATAACACCAGATGGGGGAGGCTATACAAAGAGGAAATAAAGGAGGGGGATATAGATGAATGGGAGATTAGGGCGGAGTTAGACGCAGCCTATGGTAAGTTTCTTTACTTGGCCCATGGTGATTTGTATGTAAACAAACATGTGAGGAGAGGCTGAAGTAACTGAACATGAACACCCTGAAAAACAGAAGGGAGAGGGGGATATGATCAAAACTTTCAAGTACCTTAAGGGCATAAACAGGGTTGGTATGGAGGGCATCTTTGAACTAAGAAAGGAGGGTATAACAAGGGGCCATAACCTTAAATTTGGAGGGGGTGGATTTAATAATGAAATGAGGAACCTTTTCATTGAAAGGGTGGTGAAGCAATGGAATTATCTATGGGAGGAGGTGGTGACAGCAAAGACAGTGGCCAGTTTCAGGAGGGGGTGGGATAGGGTGATGAAGAAGATTAGGACTGAAGAGGGGCTTTCTGGGAAGGGGTTAGGAGAGCAGAATGGGAAGGTGAGAGATAACTGCAGGTGGGGGTTGAGGAGGGGGGCAGCTCCAAGGAAGTAACTGAGCTGCTCACTCAAACAGACTCAATAGACCATTACAACCTTTTTCTGCTTGCAGTTTTCTTATGTTCGTGTGCAGATTTGGAAAATATAGCATTCACCACATGGCAGCATAAACATTCTAGTGCTGTGTCCATGATAGCATAATGATTACAGGAGCCCAAAAATAAACAAAAAAAAGGTAATGGAAATGAAGTAAACATGCTGTTAAAGTACACACAGAAGCAAAACCAACAACCACAAAAAGTACATATAACATGTGATGCAACAAAAGTGATGTGCATGTGTCATGTCCTTATGAAATTGCCATTTTCACAATTTTGTTTTACTACATTCTCACCCTAATTCCACAAGCTTCTGTTTAGTCATCCCTGATGGGAGTTGCGGAAACATGACTGCCATGAATGAGGTCTGGAACCTTGGTGAGCACTGGCTGGCAGGTAGGTGCCATTGTATGTCAGGGCTGTCTGGTAAGGGACAATTCATAAAACTAACCAGAACAAAAAGACAAACAAACAACAAACACACAACATCATTGTGCATACCTGTTGGGCCCTGTCGGGATTTGGAGTACACTGTTCTCTGTATACATATGTATATTCTCTCTCTACGACCTGTCATGATCCCCATAAAGGGGTCCACTGTACAGGTTACAGAGGTCGCTCATCAAGTGGTGTGGAGGGCTGATGTATCTGGGGACAAGGTAGCAGAGAACTGCCAGCTAGGGGAGAATAAATAGAATAAAAAAGAGAAATCCCATCTCAGGCTGATCCATGTAAGGGCTGAAATTAAAGAACTAGTGTACTGCCTAAAACTAATATTAGATTTTAAAAGCAACTAGCCATTACCTTTTATATCTGAGGCACTTTTCCTTTTCCCTTTATTTAACTAGAAGATTGTTTAGCTGATGTTAGTAGGTGTGATATGTGAAACAGCTCTTAGCCTGGCAGCTGACAAATCTAGCTCTACTCTCCCCCACTACATCACCAGCAGACAGCATAGTTACCTCACTGACTGAGACATCGCTGTTGCTTAAGAAAAGCCATTCAATGACTGACAGATCATTCATTTATGACGTCGCTTTCTGTGAGATCACCATGCTAATGGTGCAGTGGGGGTGATACAGATAGATATGTCAGTTGACAGGCTAAGAGCTGTTTCACACATACAGCACAATTTATCACATAGAAGACTTTCTAATGAGCAAAAGAAAAAAAGGAAAACATGCATCAGAAATAAAAACTTACAACTGATTGCTTCTTAAAATTTGTATCACTTTCCTGTCTGTCTGCTTTGGCTCCACTAGCCGTTTAAGTTTTGCAGCCAATAACCAGCAAGGCTAGTGACTTGGAAAATCCATTAGCCCCACAGACATTTCTGCTGGCCTAGCTGATGTACTTACTGAAATATTACCTTTCCTAGTACAAGCCCTCATGGCTACTTAAATAGATGTTTGACTATCCCAAAAGAAAATCTAACAGCATGATATGTTTTAAATGAACAGCCCACTTCAGACCTCCATTGTAAAAAAAAACAAAAAAATGACTTCTACAGCTTGAAGTGCATAAATGCTGTTACAAATATAAAATATATAGCATGGATGTTACTGAGGCATGTAAAATCAGAAAGGCTGCAGGGATAATCATCTTTACCAGGTGAGTAAATACCATTTGCCAAAAGAGAAAGAGAGAAAGAAAGACACACATACACATGTTTAACAGCTGGTGTCTGAAGCAACACAGGGCTCTGCTGGATGTTTTGAGTTCTTAAGATTGGCTAATAACAAGAGGTCAGCATACTGTGCAGCTACATCAAAGGAACAACAAACCCATGATTGAATCGGCTTTTTTGTTTTGAAGTCCATGCGCTTTCCACCCACCAAGCTAAAACTCTGTCATAATCAGACTGGCTGATCATTGGTCTGCTATAGACTTGACGATTAAACACTGCTCTGCATTGGAGGGACAGTATTATGCCCCTCAAAAGCCATTATCATAGGAAGATGTTTGCTTGCTGTGCGCAAGTGCGCATGGCAAACATAAAAATAGTACATTGTACTGCTGACTTTACCGTACTTTCTCAGTGTGGACAGTTGCTTTTTAAGGAGGGATGGATGAGGGACAGAGCAATTATCAGGGGGTAAAATGAGGGATGTCTCTCTTAATAAGGAACAGTTGCGACTCAAGGTACGGATGTGGGGGTTCAACTAAACAGAAACAGAGATGCACTGCTGACTTTACAGTACTTTCTCAGTGATGGTTAAATATGTTGGCAGCTTACAAGTTAACGCTTTAACGCCATAAATTGATTTAAATTTTAACACTAATAGCCACTCTTAATTGTCACTCGGCTGACTGACATAGAAGAGAAAGCAGTGTCTCAAGCATGCATACTTGACAGGACCAGGTTTTGAATGAGATTGTGCAACATGACTCTATCTTGCTGGGCACCTGCTAGACTGAACAAGCATTTGTCAATGATGAATGTTTGCTTGCATGCTGTTGTACTGGGTCCTGCTTGTACATATTTTTACTATATATCTACCAAGCTAGACCAGATGAAATGTAATATCTCATTTGCAATGGGGTCCTGATTTTAAACAATTTTATGCTGCATTTACCCAGGATAGTAGAGGTGGGATGCATTATCTTGTGAGTGGTGTTCAGCTTTGAAAATACATTTTTCCAGAACAGCTCATCTTAGATGTGTAGCATCTCCTTTTCAGTGGGTTTCTGCTGTAGGGTTCTGTTTTTACACAGTTTTGCAATATATTTACCTAGGATAACACAGCTGAGCTGCTGTATATAGGCAGCCTTTCACTTCACTTACACTGGTTCAAACCAGGCCCAGATCAGAAGCAACCAAAGCCTTTTTTTTGTGACATTTGGTGGCCTATGTGAAATGAATGCAAAGGTCTTATGCTAATTACATGTGGACTTACGTTCATGTCACAGATACCACCCCTCACTATTCTGGCACTCTTTTTGGCAGTCTCACATGAAAGGCTAAGTACTGAATAGGCATGGAGTCTGAAGTGCCATCTTACACACTAGAGTCAGTCCCCACCAAAGACAAATGGGGCTAAGGCTCATTGGAAAGATAATGCAGAAAAGCTTCTGCGGCAACTGTCAATAGGATGCCTCTCATGTGGATTAGAGGATTTCAGTCTCCAGTGCTGTTAATAAGGCACCTTCCGTGAGCACATGCACATATCACTAACTCTTAAAAACAACTGCAGACAGGTCTCGCAGCTGTTAACAAAGCCTCTTGACTCAAGTAACCGAATAACACCTACACAATCAGTATTGCTCTAAGCAGATATATTTATCAGACTTTTCATAGAAATACAGAGCTTTCATGTACTTACTGTACTGCTCCTTGACTACTGGAAACCGTAAATAGTAGAAATCTACCAGCATTTGGCCAGGGCCAGTTTCCACCCAAGGGAGCACTACTGGACTTCCAGAATTTCATTCAGGACCTCCATGATTTTATTTTAGGAGCACTGGACCCCTAAGAGGTAAAAGCAACCAAGAACCCTGCTACTGCAAGAGTAATAAAAGCAGTAAATAAGGCAGGAACTGTGTAAATGAAAAAATGCAGTTGGAATTCTTTGCTCCTGAAGTCACTTAGGCTTCAGATGAAATTGGAACCATACATGGGGAGCAGGGACCACCATAGAGGGAATGCGAATATCCTTAGGAGTTGGTGCTGGGTCTGTTGCTCTTTTTTTTCATTTATATTTTTTCCCCTGCTGTGTTGTTGCAGGTGGCTGCACAGCCCTGTCCCTGCCTCCTCCATCCTGGCACCTGTCTTCCTAGTCTCCCAAACACCAGATCCCCCACGGAGTGCCCCCTGTGGTGGGACTGGGAAAGGGAGGGCCATTCTCCCCCCACCTGGTGAGTTCCATCCAGATTGTGGGCTGGTGAACCAGTGACAGCGTGGGGTGAGGGCAGGCAGGCAGGCAAGGCTTCATATAGCCTGTGACAACCTTTTTTTTAGTTTTCTCCTGCCATCCCCTGCTGCAGTGGCACCTAAGTGTGTGTGTATGTGAAGGTGTACACACTCTACGAGTCCATGGCCCCTCCCTTCTTGCCACTTGAACTTCCAGTGCTACCTCTGGACCTCCACCTGGGGACAGCTAAGGGCCGAGTCAGCAAGCCTTCCTCCCCTGGGAGAGTAGAGCTGTCCAATGGACACTCAATCCTCTGCCCCCTGGCCAACCCCTAGTGACTTGAGCTGGTTCCCGAAGCCAGAATGCTGGTGTAGTGAGAAGTAAGGCACACAGTGTCTCAACCCTATGCGCCACTGGGTCAGCTCATCTGTTGCTCTTTTCAACATATTTATTAATGACCTGGAAATGTGTGGGGGGTTCAGCAACAGGCTGCTGAAGATTGCTGATGACACTAAACTGGCAGGAAGTGTGGACATTGCAGTGGAAGGGGATACACTGAAGACGGGCTGCACACATAAGGGTTGTGGGCTAAGAAACAGGGTCTTAGATTTAATACTGGAACTACAAGATACAATACCTGGGGCAAGAAATCTGTCACATATCCACCTCATGTGGTGCAACAATGGACAGCATAACCAAGGAAAATGATTGTGGGGTAACTCTAGACAATCAACTGAAGCTAGGCAGGCAGTAGGCTGCCACAGTCAAGAAAGCAAATGCAGTACGGGAATGTGCTAGGAGTGAAAGGACCTCTGTTTCCAATAAGTAAATGGCAGTGTTACATGCACTGCGGGGCTTACTTCAAGTGGGTAAGGAAAATCCTGCTTCTAGGATAAGGTACTTGGCACTGACAGGGGGCAAGGGAGGCTAGAAGAAGAGGAGGTTGCTGGGGACACAGGGTCTAATGCAGGGGGTCCAGGAGGCTGCCACTGGTGGGGTGGGTCAAGGTGCGAGGACTAAGAAGAATGAGTCAATTGCTAGAAAGGAGGTTCCAGGAACTGTGAAAGCATGTTGCAAGAGAGGGGAGGATGCAGGGGAGCAGGCAGGGAGTGGTCCCATTGTAGGCAAGGTGGAGGATAAGGTCATGATCGTTGGGGACTCCATGGTTAGGGATATCAGTTGGGGAGGGAAGGGCGGTAGGGATAGCAAGATTTGGGTTAGCTGCTTGCCAGGAATGACAGCTATGGAGGTCATTCATTACATCCCTTCCTGGGGAAGTAACAGGATATGAGAACCCACATGGTATTCCATTTGGGAACAAATGACCTTGCTGGACATAGTCTGAAGGAAGTACAAATGAGGTTTGAGGCCCTATTGCGATTCTGTAATAACCTGTGAATTGTTCAGTGGCGTTCTCAGAGGTGCTTCCAGTCCCAAGTGCTAGCACGGATAGGAAACAGAGGATAGTGGAGTTCAACAGCTGGCTCTCTAAATGATGTGCTCAGAAGGGTTATGGGTTGGTGGGCCATTGGTGGACCATCTGGCAAGATGACAGCCTCTTTGCCCCAGATAGGCTACACCTAAATAGAGATGGTAAGAAGGTGCTTAAGTGGAAACTGGAGGAGTTCTTTAATACACACTTTAATTTAAACTGAACGGGTGGGGAGGAAGCTGCTAGTGACACCAAACAGTGTACGCAACAAGGGGGACAGTTGTCCCCCCCACAGAAAACAAACTAGCCAGTTGGGGCTGGAAATGATACAACATGTAAGACGGGGATCATCAAGACAGGGGTGGGGGTCAGGGAAACCGCTTACTGGAAGGCCATGTACACAGACGCCAGGAGCCTGGGTAACAAGGTCCTAGACCTGGCAGCAGTCATGGAAGAGGAGGATTTAGACTTAATGGAAATTATGGAGTTTTGGTTTCTTGATGGACGGGACTGGGACATGAACATTTCAGGGTATACGCTATACAGGAAGGACAGGGTTGACAGGAGAGGGGGCAGTGTAGCACTATACGTGAGAGAGGAGATCCCAGCATTGGAAATGCATGGTAGGTGGGGGGACACAGAGGCACTGTGGGTCTTGTTGACCACAGAGAAGGGTGAGGTAGTGCACACTGTAGTGGTATACAGGCCACCAGGGCAATCAGAAGGGGTGGACAACCAGATGATCGAGGAGATGCTAAGAGTGAGGTGCTGCTGGTGGGAGATCTCAACCTGCCAGATGTGGAGTGGGAATCAATGACTGCAGCTTCATCCAGAAGCAGAGCAATTATAGACTCTCTCCAGATTGCCCATTTTAGGCAGCTGGTCAAAGAACCAACCAGGGAAGGAGCGGTGTTAGATCTGGTGCTTACAAATACCGACAGGGTGGGGGAGGTATCGGTGGCGGATAACCTAGGCACTAGTGACCATGGCACTGTGTCGCTCATGGTACATACATCAGCCTTGCGCTACTGGACCACGGTGAAGGTTCTTGATTTCAGACGTGCAAATTTCGACAAGATAAGGGATTATGCTCACCAGGCAATTAAAGGGATGGGGGAGCTTAGAGGGGTGGAAAATATATGGGCCACAATAAAGGGAGCCATCATGGGGGCCACTGACCACTGCACAAAGAGGGGAAGCAAAAATAGGAAGAAAAGGAGGTCACTGTAGTTCACTAAGGAAGTAGGGGCCAGTATCAGAGCCAAGAGGTGAGTCTTCAGACTATATAAAACAACACAGAGTGAACTAGACTGGGTGGGATACCAGGAAAAACAAAGGGAGGCAGGGAGGGTGGTCTGAAGGGCAAAAGCAAGGATGGAGGATAATATTGCCAAGGCAGTCAAGAAGGGGGATAATACCTTCTTTAGGTATATTAGTGAGTGGAGAAAAGGGGAAAATTGGATACCTAGTCTGTTAGTAGTGACAGGGGAGAGGGTGGAGGGGAACCGGGAGAAGGCTGAAATGCTGAACAATTACTTCAGTGCAGTATTCACGAGGGAAGAGGTATGGGAGGGAGGCAACACCAGGCCATCTGATATGGAGGGGGCAGGGGTGGATTTGAGTCCCTTCTGGGAAGAGGAGATCTTGAGAGAACTCAAGGGCCTGAAGGTGGACAAGGCCATGGGGCCAGATTGGGTACACCCAAGAGTGTTGAGGGAGCTGCGGGAGGTGTTAGCAGCCCCCTTGACCACTCGGTTCAATAAGTCCTTACACTCGGGGAAATTCCGAAGGACTGGAAGAGAGCGGATGTACTGCCCCTGCACAAGGGAGGGGGGAGGAAAGACACAAGCAATTACAGGCCAATAAGTCTGACTTCTGTGGTCAGCAAGCTCATGGAAAAACTGCTTAAGGACAGAATCACCAGCTACCTGAAGGCAAATGGCCTGCTTGACCCAAGGCAGCATGACTTTTCCATAGGCAGATCTTGTCAGACAAATTTGGTTGTTTTTTTTTGACTGGGTCACTAGGGTAGTGGACCAGGGTGGGGACAGTGGATACAGCTTACCTGGATTTCAGGAAGGCTTTTGATACGTTAGCACACAGAAGGCTATTGTACAAAATGGAGTGCCTGGGGCTGGGGGGTTACAAGGTGGGTGCGAAACTGGTTGGAGGGCAGAATACAGAGTGTGTTAGTCAATGGGGTTCCCTCAGGGGTGTCAGAGGTCACTAACGGTGTTCCCCAGGGGTCAGTGCTGGGACCCCTGCTGGTCAACATCTTTGTAAGAGACATAGCAGAGGAGTTGGAGGATAGAGTGAGCCTGTTTGTGGATGATGTAAAGATCTGCAATAGAGTGGACATGCAGGGTGGAGCCGGAAGGATGCAGAGGAACCTAGGGAAATTAGAGGAATGGGCCAGGAATTGGAAGTTATCTCTCAACACGGCAAAATGAAAAATCATGCACCTGGGCAGAAAAAATGGGAGAGTGGAATTCAGATTGGGGGACAAGCCGATGGCAGTGACCAAGGAGGAGAGGGACCTGGGATCATCATCTCACAGGACTTGAAGGTGGCTGGGCAGGGGTATACCATTACTGCAGCAACTCCCAGAACATGAAGACCACCACAACGACAGGAATCGGGCAAAATCCGGCTGTTGCTGTGGTGGTCTGTATGGCTATCGGGACTGCCTCGCTGGGTGTTTTTCCCCCACCGGTCCAACTCCGACTCGGAATTAGAATCCTAGAGACTGGGTGGTGTGGGGGGTGGAGCCCCCCGATGAATACACGTAGGTATCCTTGACACTGCAATGCCAACAGTCGGCACAGCGGCTGTCACTGTCGGGGATGTCTCCATTAGGTCTGTCGCTGCGGCATGGGTAAACCCTGGGCAGGGCGGGAGAGCAGTGGCAAAAGCCAGCAGTTTGTTGTGTTGTATTGGGAGGGGGATCACCAGCAGGAGGAAAGAGGTCCTGATATCCTTGTACACCCAGCTGGTCAGGCCTTATTTGGAATATGGGGTCCAGTTCTGGAGTCTTTACCAAAAAAAGGATGTGGAGATGGTGGAGCGGGTACAAAGGAGGGCAAACAAGATTGTGAAGGGGCTCAACCACTTGCAGTATGAGGAGAGACTGGGAGCCCTTGACATGTATTCCCTGGAACAGAACAGGGAGAGAGGGGACATGATAGAGATTTTCAAGTACCTAAAAGGGATCAACAAAGTGCCTAAAGAGAACCTATTCCAATTGAAGGGGTGCCCCAGGAAAAGGGGTCATGATCTCTAAGTGGAGGGGGGGTAAGTTTAGGGGTAACATCTGGAAATACTTCTTTACTGAGAGGGTGATGGACACCTGGAACAGGCTGCCTAAAGAAGTGGTGAGCAAGAATACAGTGGGGGTGTTCAAAAGGGCTAGGCACAGATATAGAGGGCTGTTGAAGGGAGGGGGAGGGAAACCACAGCAAGCCTAGAGAATGCTAGGCAAATGGGCAAACTGGGTGGAACTGGCTGTCCTTTTCTGACATCACTTTCCTATGTTCCTGACTGGTAGAGAATGCTTGAAAGCAGTGTGGTTCCAGTTGGAATAGTAATCACACTGCTAAACTTTTTTTATTTGTTTAACAGAAGAACCATTTGATAAATGTAGTGTGCTGCTGCCTGATTTCTTTGACACACCTAACGCTAGCACTCACCCTGTTGACACTTCCATAGACAGCAGCACCCCACAGTTCCATTTCAAAGAGACTCCAATTCACCTGGCAAGAACCTACATTCGCAAAGCCATCCATAAACCTTGTACCAGCAGTGACTCTCTTGATCTAAAACAAATCTCACTCGTCCTTGAAGAAATCCTTTTGCCTATCATAAGGATCTTTAACCTCTCACTTAGATCAGCACAGTTCCCTTCTCTCTGGAAACAGGCGCTTGTCACACCTGTGCATAAGAGTGGTGACAGGGGGCTTCACACCAACTACAGGCCCATTTCCATTCTCCCTCCACTTTCCAAAGCACTTGAATGCATAGTCTTGGACCAGCTAGTTGAATATCTGGAGAAATATTAAATCCAATGCCCTCAACAGCATGGATTTAGAAAAGGGCACAGTACCACCACTGCCCTTTTGGAGTTTACGGGTTTCGTCCACAACACACTTGATCAGGGAAACTGCCGGTGCAGTGTTCATTGACCTAACAAAAACTTTCGACACTGTCAACCACCCACTTCTTCCCAGACAGCTTTCCTCCATTGGCCTCTCCAATGAAGCGCAACAGTGGTTCAAGAGTCAGGATTGCCAATACCACCTCAAATTGGAAGCCAGTCCTCTCAGGGGTCCCCCAGGGCTCTATCCTGGGACTGTTACTGTTTAGTCTGTTCATGAATAATCTCCCTAGTGCCTGTCACCAGAGAATGTCACTATATGCAGACGATACTGTCATCTTTACCAGCTACCAGGACCCGAATTTCATTGAATGTCATCTACAGATTGACTTTGTGAGGGTAGAAGAATGGTTCAGTGCCCACAAATTGATCCTGAACCTCAGCAAAATCAAGGTTATGCTTTTCAGCAGTGTGCATAGCAAATATAAAGTCCATTCCTTCAACATCCGGAACGGCTCTGGTGCCCAGCTCGAACAGGTCAAGCATTTCAAATATCTTGGGATCACATTGGATAACTTCTTCTCTTATGCACAACACATCGAGAATGTTGCCAAGGGCATAAACATTCAAATCAGAATGCTACATAGGCACAAGCATTGTATGACTACAGATGCTCTGCGTCTGGCAATCCACAGCTCAGTCACCTCCATCATTGACTATGGTCAAGCCATCTATGGCTCTGCCTAACCTACTGCCCTCCATAGGGTAACGGTGGCACTAAACAAAGCCTGTAGACTACTGCTTGGTGCTGCCTGCCTTACTCACACCTGTGAGCTATATGCCCAATCTGAATGGCTCCCACTCCTTTGTAGGATCCAGTATCAGACCTGCCTGTTAGCAAAAAAAGGTACTCCTAGGCCTCATGCCACCAGGCATCAAAAAGCTCCTAAACACGCACTGTGCCACTCAGCATACCCGTAACGCCAGCAATCAAACCTATCAGGTTCCCAGATGTCAGACCTCTATGGGACAGAGATAATTTGCCTACAGGGCTCCACACTGGTATAATGCTCTCAACTTGGATGACCTGACTGCTCCTAAAATTGGCCCCTTCAAACGGCTGCTCTGGGGACACCTCACCTCTTCTAGTAGCTGCGACTGTTTCACCTAGAGCTCCTACCTCCCCTATCACTTCAGACTTTCCTGCTCCTCACCAATAAATTCCTGCTACCTGGTCCACCTCTTTATTTCCCCTCTGCTACCCACTGCTACCCCCACCCCAACCCCGCCAACACCAGCACTTTTAGCTCCCTTGTACCCTACCCCTATCCAACTAGCACTTCCACTCTCTCCTCCCTCTTTACAATGGTCTTCTAGCCTCCCTCTCCTCTGGGACTACCCTTCCTACTGTTCTTCCCCAGTTTCCTCCACATCTAGCCTATCTATGCACTGCTTAGCTCTCAGTCTGAGCCAGTCTCTCCACATCCATTCAATGGTCTTAACTCTACTCCTACCCAACATGTGTTGTCTCGAATTATGAATAATGATGTGCAATCTGTATGCTCTGTTCCATCTGTGCTACCTCTGTATAATTTTTGTAATGATATTTACCCTGTTTGTCTACAGACCCTCTGACGTGGAACCTTTGTAAATGAGCTGTTCTTGCTGAAAGTGTTAATCCTAGAGTTAATAAAATAAAAAAAAAATAAAAATGCAACAAGGCACTTCATGGTCTAGGTTTCTGTTCCTGAACTGCACTTCTAAGTGGCTGAAGTCACCTGGGTATGCGGTTCAAGAATAGTAATCTACACCCTGTTGTGTCTTATTGCTTATGTACGAGGAGCCAAGCATCTGCAGCCCCATAGTGCCCCCACACACACTGTAACCCTGTCAAGCTATGTCACAGCCTACTGCACTTCACACAGGTTACCACCTGGAAAAAAGCAGGTAGCGATGGGGGGATGGTGCAGTATTGCAATCTATCAAAACAACAGCTGGATTGAAGGTGACCACTTCACCATCCAGTATGGGGAGTAAGAAGATGGTGAAAGTGGTACACTGGCTCACCTGGGGACCGGCCAATGTGGTCAATTGTTTTGCTGTTTGGTGTGGGGGCTGGTGTACAATCACTGACACACTAGGATCCATACAACCAATGCAAGGAGGATACTAGTGGGCAAAATGTTCATGCATTACTGTGGAACCTGGCTGCTATGACCAGGCACAATTCAGCAAACATTTTCATTACTAGTTGTAGTCTAAAGGGCTCCCACAGGTTACCAACTGGAAAAGGCAGGCAGTAATGGAGGTGTAGTGTTGCAGTCAGTCACAATAAGTTAGAAACCCAACAAAACAACTGGATTGTGGGCAACCATTACACCACTAGGTACAGGGCCACTGGATGTATGTATATATGTTACCTATACCTTATGGGGGAGCAGGTTGATGGGGTTCACTGGCTGAACAGGGGACTGGCCACCATGCTAATTTGTGTGTTTGTGGGGGAGGGTTGAATCTGTGACCTACCATATCTCTGGTGCTTGAAGAAAACATAGCAGTAAATGCCCCTGCATTGCACAGTAGAACCTGCCCACAACCATGGAGAGACACCATTATCCTGCCTGCTTTCACCCAAGAGCTGTTTTTTTTTTTTTATTCAAATTTACATTGTAGTGATACAAGGCAGGAGGATATCTTTCACCAGACATTCCACCCTGCTACCGGTAACAATATCAGCCTCACTTCTGCACCCCCTCCTCCCACTGTAACCAGTCAGAGTGCGTGCAAACCAATCTCTGCCATGGTGAGTCCAGACACCAATCAGCATACAGTCATCTCACATTTGTGCTTGTTCTAAACTTATGGACAGCTGAATTGTGAGGCATACATACTGCTCTTATGGATCCAAATCAGAGCAAGCCATGCGTGGATCTCCAATATGCTAACGAAGCTGGCACAACCATGTTTCATGATAGGTGGGTTATTATTTAGTTAAACCACAGTCGGCCCTCCAATGCTGATTCTCAGTCACTCACTGCTCTTGATCTAATTGCCAGCACACTGTTCTGTTTAGAGTCAGTCATTTTGCTATGGGGCTCAAGCAATAACACAATACTGAGTAGGGAGTAAGGAAAGGCATCTGGTCTGAATGGTTACAGAGCTAAAATTACAGTCAGGAACATACCAAATTAATAACTTGAAGACATGGGTAGCAGAGTAGCCGCCTATTGTGCCTGGAATGTAAATTCAATTCAGTGCTCCCTAAAACCCCACATAACAAAAATTAAAACTCACAGAAAGGTGGTATGTGAGTGGTGACCTTAAAGTGCACAAGTAAGAGGGAAGGAAGCAGCTGAGAATGGGTAGTGTAAGTGAACCAGGTGGGTGGGAGGCAACTCATGTGGAACTGAGCAGCTGCTTAATGTGGGTGTAGGGAAGCACATGGAGTAGAGCATCTGCTTAATGTGCCGGCAGAGTAGCAGGGAGCAGAGAGGACAACTTTAACAGTACTTTGTGTGGGCAGTAGCTTTCTGATGAGGGATGGATGAAGAACAGAGCAATTATAAGGGGTAAAATGAAGGCTATCTCTCTTAATAAGGGACAGTTGTGACTCAAAGTATGGCTGGGGTGGGGAGTTCAATTAGACAAAAACAGTAGCTCTCTCCCGTGATCTGCAGAAATGCTTCTTAGCTGGTCGGTGGATGGTGTCATGCAGATGAAGGAAGGTAGCCATTGTCTGATAGGTGCAGCTACCTCTTTTCAACTATACAAAGTTTCCATCCATCAACCAGCAGAGCAGCATCATGATCAGCCTTGCTGATCATTGGACTGTCACGGCTGAGCCCATTGCAGCCTGAGCTGCATGGGACCTGACAGTGACATACCTTTGAAATCCAGTTATCACAACAATATGTTTGCTTTGTGCAAGCGCAAGAGCAAACATAAAAAAGAGCATCTTGCAAATAGTGGCAGATCCAGCATTACTAAAGATTCTGCAGCAGCAGGACACTTCTTTTGCATTTAAATTACATGCTGTTTAGGCAATCCAGCAAACATACAGTAATTTATTTCTAACACAAAAGATTCACTTCATAATAGCCTACTACCCATAGTTGTAATGTTAAATACAAGATAATACACATAGAAGGATTTCTGCCTAATTGCTGTCATCCAAACATCTTTAACACTGCCCACTTTCATTACTGAAGCAGGACCCTTTTTTAAAGTCCTGAGTCCGACACTGTTTGCGAGACAGGAAAAGCAAGGGCACTTTAAAATAGAATTATAAGGTATTGGTCAAAATGTTTCACTGCAACATGCACTGCTACTTTAACTGCATAAATATACAAGATTCATTGCACTGTGCCTTTAAAATTAGGGATGAGCAAGCCAGCTGTGACATGGGTTGAATTCTGGCATGGCTGTCTAAGAGTTTGATGTAAACAAGTCCAGCCAGTTCGAGGGGTACTTTATGTGTGTGTTTGTGTGTGTGTGTGTGCGTGGGGGGGGGTCATGTCCAAATCTAAAAAAGAGGCTTGTCAAATGTTAACTTACAGACAACCACTAACCCCTTTGCTGCCTTGCTTAAATCTGAGCCAAGATTTCTGGGAATTTAACCTGGAAGATTCAAGTTAATCTGAGGCAGATGTGTGTGTATGTGTACTTACTTGATCTGCATTTGAGAGGGTTCAGCCATCCCTATATTCAAAAGTACACTGTGTAGACATTTATTGCCAGCTTCGCCTGACAGTAGGTTGTTACAACATTACTTATAAGGTTTCTGTAAAAAAAAATTGATTACGCTATTCAACTGTGAAATACTGAATGACAACTAAGCTGTGGCAGAATTCAAGCAAAACTCCAGGACATGGCTCAGTGCTTATCTAACTCCATTGTTACCCGGCACTAAGGCCTTACAGTAACATCAGACCTTGTATAGTGCAATACATCAAATACCATTTGACACTAAGCACACTTATAAGATAAAAAGCTAAGGGGCAAAATCTTTTTCATGTTAGCAGCTTCTTGACAAGACAAGTGTGTTGGCAGTATGTAGTAATTCAATAATTAATTGCCTAGGAAACATTGTACTGAATAATTAATGATGCTGATGGATGAGTTTGCAGTTGCCGGGCTTGCGCTCAGTGTCATCCTTGAATATGTAAGACAGAAACCAAAGAAATAAACTAAGAATGTTTGGGGGTATGATGCATAATTTCCTTTATCTTATGAAACATCAAACTGAACATTAATTTCTGCAAACAGTTCCCACTGCATGTGAAGTGACTATTTTCAACTATGTCTGCCAAAAAAAAAAAAAAAAAATATATTGGGAGTTGTCTGAAGAAGGCAGAAAGTTCAGGGCTAGAAATGATCTTCTCTGGAGTATTGATCCAGCTGAATATTTAAGAACACTGGGCAGTCTTAATGAAGCTGTTTAGGAGCCATGCATTTGGTTTTTAGAAGCATGGCTTAGGACAGGATAGTGTTATAATACGGGCGATTATAATGGCCCTTAACATAACCATGAGCATACAGGGAACCGTACGTAGCCTTATACCAGAAGAAGGGCTGTAAGAGAAAGACTTACATTGAGGGTTCTGTGTGTATCATCCCAGCCTGGCTGAAGTCAAAGAGATGAGACTGCTGTTTTGGCTCATTTGGCAGGGTTTTAAATTTCAAACCACAAGACTACAGATTTAAATCTTCAATTCTTTTGTGTTTTCCGTAATGGTAGAGTACAGGACAGTGCACAGTATGTGGATCCCAGTTTAAGAGTAACATAACAGTCCCGAATAACAACTGGATTTAAGTACTTGGCTGAGGCCAAGACTAGGAGAGCTTACTCCTGTAACATATTTGTTAAGAGCCACAAGACTATATGCTCAAAATATAGTTCCCATGTTTATGATTTTGCAGCCTGCAATTGTGCTCATTGATAAAAGCAAAATATGCATTCATAAAAGAATGTTTATTATAAAATAGATAATAGTAGAATTAATATAAAAGTATGGTCACATATCGTATAATATTCTAACACCACAGCACAGATTAGAGCCATGTTATTCTCTGAATCGAATTACTCAGGTTAAATATTGAAGATCAAGGTATCCATTTCCATTTTGACCTCAACCATATCAGCAGCCCATGGTGGTGACCACAATTAGGTAATTTTCTTCATGGTGATAGGGTAGACTAGTTGGGCCTCATCCACTAGAACACAGAAGTTCAGAAAGGCAGAGTTTGCCAAGATGAGGGCTATGGTAGCCAAGGGCCCGGAGAAGCTGCACGAGGTTGGTAATGTACAGCACATGTGGGATTTGTTGAAGAAAGTGTCTGAAGTGGCCGCAGAGGTCTGCATCACTGTAAGCAAAGGAAAAGGGAAAATGAGGAGATCACCTGACTCAACAGGGACCAAAGGCAATTGATCCTTTACAAAAAGAGGGCTTATTACTGCTGGGATAAGACTGGTTGCCTCCAGACAAGAGAAGAGTACAGAGCAGCACTAAGAGACTGCAAAAATATAATTAAGGAAGCCACAACCAACCTTATCACATACTACCGTACCACTGCTGAGTCCCTGATCCACTCATTTTGTTATTGTAGACCCCTCACAGTCACAAATAAAAACAGTAGGAAAAAAGAGCACATGGTACAAATCAAGTAAAACAATCAAAGGAATATAAAAAAAAAAAACACTAATAGTAAAACAGCGAGTCTGGTTGCGGGCAGGTAACCATGACAACCAGCTACAACTCCGAAGGCCCCAGTAGGACCAAAGTTCTTATGTGTAAAATAAAGCACAGCATTCATACAGCGGCAGAAGAACTATTATATTTACAAAAAAAAAAAAAAAAATTGAGGGTTTTAACACTTTCACATAATTTCATTTTTCTCAAACATAAAATACATGGGGTCATTTTCTAAGCACAATAATATTCTCCAGGGTGGGTGGTATTGGGCAATACCAGACCTTCCCGGGGCTATAAGGCCCACCGCCTGTGGTGTCGGGCCTCATTACACCCCTGGACAGTCTGGTATTGTCCCATACTGCCCACCCTGTTGGGTATTATTGCTTATGTGGAAGCCATTGGCAAGATGGACTGCATCTGACTAAGGAGGGAGTCAGTGCATTGAGGCAAAAGTTTGATGTCTTTGCAGAATATTCAAACTAGCAAATGGGGAGAGGGGTGCAGCACCCGATACATCAAACGGGAAAAGCATCCTTCCCCCTCAGCTAGTGGTCAAACAGGAGTTCAGCATGTTTGTAGTTCATTTACATCACTAGGTAAGAAAAAAGGCTCCACAACTAACGCACCAAAATCTGGCCAAAGGAAAATTATATATACAAATGCCCACAGTCTGGGAAATAAAAATTCCAGACCTGGAGGCAACAATGACAGAGGCTAAACTGGACATAGTAGTCATTAGCGAGACAAGGTTCACCAGTAACCACACTTGGGAAACTTCAGTACCCGGCTATGTACTGTTCAGAAGAGACCAAGGTGAAAAAGCAGGGGCGGGGTGGAGGAGGGGGAGTGGCCCTTTATGTCAATGAAAATATCAAAGCTACAGAAATTCAGAATACACGTATGGAGCCAGAAGAACTGTGGGTCATCCTGGAAATAGTAAATGGGACAGCCATATGAACTGGGGTTGTCTACGGGCCTCCAGACCGGGGGAGGACATAGACACATTACTTTTAGAAGATATACAAAACATGAGAGCTAAAGGAGAGGTTTTGATAATGGGAAACTTCAACATGTCAGATACAGATTGGTCAATACCAGCAGGAACATCCACCAGAACTAGGCACATAGTGGATTCTCTGCAGGGAGAGGGCCTCAAACAATTGGTACAACAACCCACAAGAGACAGGGCTATCCTGGATCTAGTACTGACTAATGGGGAAAGGATTACAGATCTACAGGTAGAAGGTCATCTGGGGACCAGTGACCATCACATGATATGGTTCAAATTGGCCACTAGAACTAAATCATCCCATTCCAAGGTAAAAATATGGGATGTCAGAGGAGCTGACCCTGGCAAGAAGAAATACAAGTGAGGGGGCACAGGCAAAGTGGGCAAGCATCAAGGATGTAATACTTGAAGCAACATCCCATTGTGTTAGGGAGAAAAGTAAGAGCAAAAGAAGGAGGAAACTTTTTTTGTTCTCAAAAATAGTAGCAGAAAAGGTCAGAGCCAAAAGGTTGGCCTTCAGGAAATATAAGGAAACGCAGCGGGACGAAGATAAGGAGGTATACCAAACTTCCCTAAGGGAAGCAGGGAAGGCAGTAAGGCAGGCAAAGGCCCAAATCGAGAAAACACTAACATGGACAGTAAAAGAAGGTGACAAGACTTTCTATAGATACATTAGTGAAAGGAGAAAGTCCAGAGGGGGTATTGCTAAGATCAAAGGGGATAAGGGGGAGTGTCTGGAGGAGGACCAAGGAAAAGCAACTATCCTAAATAGATACTTCTGCTCAGTATTTACTGAGGAGAAGATAGATCAGCGAACACAGCTCAGCACCATGGACACAGGGGGGAGAGAGGTGTGCAGAAGTCCCTTCACAAAAGAAAGGATCCTACAAGAGCTTGATAAGCTCAGGGTGGACAAGGCAATGGGACTTGATAGCATACATCCCAGGGAATTAAAGGAGCTAAGGGTGGAACTAGCAGAGCCATTATCAGAACTGTCTCTGAGCATAGGAGAGGTCCCAGAAGACTGGAGAAGGGCCCATGTGATCCCGCTCCACAAGAGTGGCAGCAGGTAGGAGGCAGGGAACTACAGATGAGACAGTCTTACCTCAGTAGTGGGCAAGATTATGGAGGCATTCCTTAAGGAAAGGATAGTGCAACACCTGGAATCCATAGGAGCACAAGATCCAAGACAGCATGGGTTTACAACGGGAAGGTCCTGTCAATCTAATCTCATAGATTTCTTTGACTGGGTAACCAGCATGGTGGACCAAGGGGTTGCAGTTAATGTCTCCTACCTTGACTTCAGCAAAGCTTTCAATACTATTCCACACAGAAGATTGATTAATAAGCTGGTTAGGCTCAGGGTGGGTGAGAAGTTGGTCAACTGGGTGGTAAACTGGTTGGCAAGCAGAAAACAGAGAGTGGTGGTAAACGGTATACAGTCAGAAGAGATGCAAGTCACAAGTGGGGTACCTCAGGGATCAGTCCTGGGGCCAGTCCTCTTCAATATCTTCATTAGTGACATTGCAGATTGACTGGAGGGTAAGGTTTGCCTGTTTGCAGATGACACCAAGATCTGCAACAGAGTAGATGATCCAGATGGTGTGGGCAGAATGAGAAGAGATTTGGAAAAACTGGCAAAATGGTCTGAAGAGTGGCAACTGGGGTTTAACACAAAGAAGTGCAACATAGAAACATAGAAACATAGACTTTGACGGCAGACAAGGACCACTTGGCCCATCCAGTCTGTCCATTTTCCTATCTATTGGATAAGCTGCAGATCCTGGTTAACCAACAGCCTACTTCTTCCTACCCCCCACCAGAATTGCCTTATGTCTGTCCCATGCATTTTTGAATTCCCCCACTGTTTTTGACCCCACGACCTCCTCAGAAAGGCCCTTCTAAGCGTCCACCACCCTCTGTGTGAAAAAATACGTCCTCACATTGTCCTTGAGCCATCCTACCTCTCACTTCAAATTGTGCCCCTTTATTCTTGCACATCTCTTTTTCTGAAAGCTGCTATTCTCCTGGACTTTGTTGATTCCTTTGAGGTACTTGAAAGTTTCTATCATGTCCCCCCTCTCCCCCCTTTCCTTGAGGCTACATTTATTAAGCTCCTTTAGTCTCTCTTCATATGGCTTCTGGTGCAGAACCTGCACCTTTTTAGTTGCCCTTCTCTGGGCTGCCTCCATCCTGTCTATGTCCTTGCGGAGATGGGGTCTCCAGAACTGCATGCAGTACTCCAGATGGGGTCTCACCGACTGTCTGTACAGAGGGATAACAACTTCCTGTTTTCTACTGGTGATGCCTCTTCCTATACATCTCAGTATCCCCCCAGCCCTCCTTACTGCCTTCTCACATTGCTTGTTTACCTTTAGGTCATCTGATATGACTACCCCCAGGTCCCTTTCCATTTTTGTTGTTGTTAGTACTCCCCCCCCATTGTATACTCTTCCTGTGGGTTTTTGTTTCCCAGGTGCATTACTTTGCACTTCTTTGCATTGAATCTAAGCTGCCATACTTTTGACCATTCCTCCAACCTTGCTAAGTCCTTTCTCATCCTTTTCATCCCCCCCGTGTATCAACCCTGTTGCAGATCATTGTGTCATCTACAAAGAGGCATGCTTTTCCTTCCAGTCTCTCTGCAATGTCACTTATAAAGACATTAAAAAGGACCAGACCCAGTACTGCACCCTGCGGTACCACACTAGTAATCCCTCTTTCTTTGAAGTGGACTCCATTTACTATTACCCTCTGTGTCCTGTTGTTCAGCTAATTCTTTTCCCAGGCTACCACCCTGGAACCCACTCAAAGGCTGGCTAATTTGTTTATTAATCTTTTGTGTGGGACTGTGTGAAATGCCTTGCTAAAGTCTAGATAGGCCATGTCCACAGCCCCTCCTTGATCTACTACTTTGGTCCCTGAGTCAAAGAAATCTTTTAGATTCATCTGACATTAACTTCCCACTGTGAATCCATGCTGCCTTGGGTCCTGTGCCCCGCTGGCCTCCAGGTACTCAACAATTCTTTTTTTCAGAAGTGATTCCATCATTTTCCCTACCACTGACATCAGACTAACAGGTCTGTAGTTTCCTGCTTCTGCTTTGCTCCCACTTTTGTGAAGGGGAATCACATCTGCCCTCCTCCAGTCCTTAGGTACCATACCATCCTCCAATGATTTGCTAAAACGGGTAGTCAGTGGTGTCACTAGTTCTCCCCTTAGTTCTTTTAGAATTCTGGGGTGAATCCCATCAGGGCCCATTGCTTTGTCCACCTTCAGTTTTAAGAGTTCTTTCAGAACCCTTTTTTCTGTGAATGGACTGGTATCTACCCCCCCATCCAGAGTGCTTCTATTGATTGAATTAGGTACCCCCCCTCCACTTCTTTGTGAATATTGAGCAGAAGTATTCATTCAGTATCCCTGCTTTTTCTCTGTCATCCTCTGCCCACCCTCCCTCCCTTTTATTAAGTCTCACTATCCATCCCTTGGTCTTTCTTTGCTCCTTAATGTACTTATAAAAGGTTTTATCCCCCTTCTTAACCAAGTTGGTTATCTTTTCCTTGGTTTGGGCCTTTGGTATTCTGAATGCCTTCCCCACTTCCTTCTACTTTAACTGGTACAGTTCTCTGTCCTGCCCCTTCTGTGTTTCCTTATACAGTATGCACCAAATTAACCGGACCCGCTTGTAGCGGACGTCTGCTTCTAACGGACAAATCTCAATTACTTGTACTTCCTGAATGCTATATTTTTCTCCCTAAATTTGCCTGCCACCTCTTTTGAGAACCATAGTGTTTTTTTCCTTCATTTTTTTTTTTATTTTGCTTCACATAAAGGCTTGTTGCCTCTGTGATGGCAGTTTTTATGTTTCCCCATTATTCCTCCACACCACCTTCTTGCCAGTTTGCTAGTACTTTTCTGAGACACTCCCATTTTGACAAAGTCAACCCTCCTAAAGTCCAGTACCCTCACTTTTGTATGGCTTGACTCTATGGCTGTGTTTATCATGAACCACACTGTTTGATGGTCACTTGTTTCCAGATTGCTACCCACTTCTAAATTTGAGATCCTCTCTCTGTTCACATTTGAGAGTACCAGGTCTAAGATTGCTCCCTCCAAAGTGGGTTCCAACACTAGCTGTCTGAGGCATGCCCCTTGTAGGGCATCAAGAATGATCCTGATCTTGGATGTGGCTGCAGCAAAGGTGCTGCAGTTAACATCTTTCATATTCAGGTCCCCCATCAACAATATCTCCCCTTTTTTTGCCATCCTAAGGATGCCTTCTATCATTTCCTTGTCCATTTCCTTCCCCTGAGATGGGGGGGGGTCTGTATGCAACACCAGTGCGGATTGTGGTACCATTTTCTGTCTCCAGGGTGACCCACAGTGCCTCCTCTTCTCTCCTCCCTGTTTACCCTTTAGTTCCATTGCTTTGATCCCTTCTCGTATGTAGAGAGCTACTCCTCCTCCTCTTCTACCCTCCCTATCCCTCATGTAGACTGTGTAACCTAGTATGTTGACATCCCAGCTATGGTTCTCTGTGTACCATGTTTCTGTGACTGCCACGATATCCAGACATCCCTCTTCCATCTAGGTCACTAGTTCAGAGAGCTTGTTAACCAGACTTTGGGTACTGGTACTCATTGCCCTCCATTTTTTGATGGCCTTGCTCCTTTTTGCCCCATCCCTGTCCTTACCACCTTTGCTTATTTTTCCATTTACCCCTGCCCTTCTCCCTATCGACTTCTCTGTCTTGGTGTTTACCTCACTAACTACCCTGTTTTTTTTTGGGGGTGGGGCTGTGATTTCCCTGCTCCTTTTCAGTGCCTCCCACCTTGGCTAGTTTAAATGCTTGCCAATAAAGGATTTAAACCTATCACCTAGGATCCTGATTTCCCTCCTGGACAGATGCAGAGCATTGTGCCAGTATAGGCCTGTATCCCTCCAGGTGGACCCCCAGTTCCCAGTGCAGCAAAAATTCTGAGCTCTGCACCAGTTTTTCAACCATTGATTGAATCTCATGGTGCGAAGCACCCTAGCCTCACCCATGCCATAGACCGGCAGCACCTCCGAGAAGGTTACTGTGCATTCTACTCGTCTAAGGCCCCTCCCCAACTCCACAAATTCCTTCTGCACTGCTCTGATCCCATTCCTAGCCAGGTCATTTGTACCTAGGTGGACAATGACATCCAACTCTCAGAAGAAGCCAGAAGGGGAAGGAAGGAAACATATTCAATTCAGTGCTTTAGAGTAACTGGTAATTGCTATTTTTCTTTTAAACTTAGATTGAGGGCTTTTAGTGACACTATAATTTCTTTGTTGTCTTTACTTATAATTGTTTTTGGGCTGTTGAAAATTTAAAACATAGTGGTGGTGTAATTCTGTGCTGTCTTTAATTGCTGCAATTGCCCCCCCTTCCCTTCCACCAACTCTTAATTATATGCCCTGTTAAATCTGATTGACAGGAGCTAAACACAGGGTATAGTAAGGGGTGTGAAGTAGGAGGGGCATAAGGGGGAAGAAGCCCAGCCTCAGCATGACAAGTGTTTTGATTCATTTATTTATTTATTGTTTTCTTTTTCTTAAAAAAAAATTATCTGAGGATCAGTGGCAGGATTTTTAGAACAGTAATTAATAAAAGGGAACTAGGAGAGCTTCAGTAGCAGACAAGTAGTGGAACTGCAGTATAATGTGGGAGTGGTGCAATGCAGTGGCTGTGGGGCAGCTATATTCAGGCAGACCTTCTGACACTGAGGTGCTGCGCTATCTGCATGCATCTCTGGACTGTGGGAGGAGGTAGCCAGACTCAGAGTGGAAGTAAACTGGGTCAGGAGTACCATCACCCCATCCAGGGACCACCCAGTCCAATGCAACTGCCTCAAAGGATGCCGAGAACGAGGAGCACTTGGATGACAGTGGGCTCAGGAGGGCTAAAGGTCAGGCAGAGGCACATCCCAGATCCTATTCCACTCAAGAACTCATATGCCACACTGGCGAATGAGACAACCAAATAGAGGTACCCAGAGAAGTGGAAGGAAAGGATGTGGAGGTTAGCCAGGAGGTGACCTCAGTGGGAAATCAGTGGACCCCAAAGGAGGAGGAAGTGAATCCTGGTGGGGACTCCATCATAAGAGGATCCAGCTAGGGACACAGGAGGGGAGGACAGGGAGTGAGGTGCTCCCAGGTGCCACGGCATGGAGGGATGGAGGAAGATCCTGGGGATCACTGGGAAGGCAAGCGGAAGGGTGAGTTGGATGTCATTATCCACCCTGAGTACTAATGACCTGGCAAATGGGAGCCAAAGGAAGTTCAGGAAGAGTTTAGGAAACTGGGAGGGTCTCAAAAGTAGCTACTTCTGTCACTTTCTCAGAAGTACTACTTGTGAGAGGCAAGGGAGAGCATAGGAGTGCATGCACCAGGAACTTTAACTCATGGTTGAAGAACTGATGCCGTGAGGAAGGGTTTGGATTCATTGGTGACTGGGGACCCACCTGGAGGGATGGAGGTTTGTTCAAGCCTGACGGCCTGCATCCATCCTGGAGGGGAATCCAAGCACTCAATGATAAGTTTAAATGCTACATTGACAAGCATTTAAACTAGCAAAGGGGGGTGGCAGGCCAGCAAGGAGGGTACCTACTTGCTCACCCCCCACAGCTAGCAGTGGAACCAATGAACCAGAGGAGTGGCTATCTCTGCAAAGCAGTGTGCAAAAGATGGAGATTAGTGCCCAAGAGGTGGATAAGCAGAAAAGGCAAAATTCAGCAGAAGGGCAGACAGCAAGGAGAACCAGGGATAAATGACAACCAAGGAAGGGCTAGAGTAAAACTGTGAAACAGTCTAGGAGGTCAAATCATGGAAGCCTGTGTGCAAATGCCAGGAGCCTTAGCAACAAGATGGAAGATCTGGAGGCTGTCATGGTGCAGTCAGACCTGGACATTGTGGCCATCACTGAAACCTGGTGTAATGATAACCACGACTGGGAGATGGCCATACCTGGCTACAACATATTCAGAAGAGACAGAGCAGGCAGGAAGGGAGGAGGAGTGGCACTGTATGTGAAAAATGACATAAGGGCCACAGAGATCCAGGAGGAACAAAATGGGGGAGAGATACTGTGGGTTAAGCTGGAAAGGAAAATGGGGACAGCCATCCTTGACGGGTGTGGTCTATAGACCACCAGCACAGGAGGAAGAAACAGATAGGGAGTTGATGCTAGCCATCCAAAGGATGGCAGACAAGGTGAGGTAGTACTGGTTGGAGACTTCAGTATTCCAGACGTGGACTGGAGCATCCCAGCAGCAGCATCAACTAGGAGCAGATTTATCCTGGACTCCTTCAGGGTGCCTTCCTCAAGCAACTGGTCATGGAACCAACTCGGCAGAAGGCAATACTGGACCTTGTGCTCATAAACAGGGACAGTGTGATGGGGGTAACAGTGGGGGAGCACCTGGGAAACAGTGACCACCAGTCATTGTGATTTGAAATCACAGAAAGAGCAGAACCAAACCACACAAAAACACGTATCCTGGATTTTAGGGGGGCAGACTTTGGGAAAATGGGGAGATACTTGAAAGAGGCATTAAGGGAAATGGGGCAGGAATCAGGGGTTGAGGAACAGTGGGCAGTATTTAAAATGGGGATTACAAGAACAACAGAATTATGCATTAAGCAGGTTAGCAAGAGGAAAAGGAAGAGGAGAACATTATGGTTTTCCAAAGAGGTAGCAAAGAAAGTGAAAGTCAAAAAGATTGCATTCAGGCAATACAAAAAGACACAGGCAGAAGGGGATAGGGAGAAGTACCAGGAGAAGCAAAGGAGGCAGGGAGGTCAGTAAGGAAGCCAAAGCTCAGACAGAAGAGCACATTGCAAAATCAGTGGTAGAGGGACAAAACCTTTTACAGGTACATAAGTGAAAAAAAGAAAGACAAAGGAGGGATAGTGAGACTGAAGGGGAGGATGGGGCCACGTGGAGGATGACAACAGTAAAGCTGACATATTGAACAGGTATTTCTGCTCAGTCTTTACTGAGGAAGAGGAGGGTAATGGGTCTGAAGGGAGTACAAGGGTGAGAATGGTGCAGAAATGGACACAAGTCTCTTTACACGAGAAAGGGTCCTGAAGGAACTGGAAGTAATAAGAGTTGATAAAGCAATGGGGCCAGATGGAAAACTCCAGGGTCCTTAAAGAACTAAGAGAGGGTGGCTGAACCTCTGGCTATCCTGTTTAGCCGATCACTGGAAACAGGGAGGTGACCAAAGACTGGAGGACAGCAGATGTAGTCCTTTACACAAAAGTGGGAACAAAGAGGAAGCAGGAACTACAGACCAGTCAGCCTCACCTCGGTAGTGGGGAAGATCATGGAAGCACTACTGAAGGAGAGATTGGTAGAACATATGGTTGTCAATGGACTACAGGACCCAAGGCAGCATGGTTTCACCAGGGGGAGGTCATGTCAGACCAGCCTCATTGAATTTTGTGACTGGGTGACTAGGGAGGTGGATCAGGGGAGGGCGGTGGACATGGCCTATCTGGACTTCAGCAAGGCCTTTGACACTGTGCCACATAGAAGACTATTACACAAACTGGGGAATATGGATGTGGGCAGGACAGTAGTGTGGTGGGTAGGTAACTGGCTGGGTGGCAGGACACAGAGAGGGTGATGGTAAATGGCTGTCACCCACAGAGGGAAGAGTGACCAGTGGGGTACCACAGGGATCAGTGCTGGGACCGGTCCTATTCAACATCTTCATCAGTGACATTGCACAGGACCTAGAAGGCAGAATTTCACTGTTCGCTGATGACACAAGGCTCTGTAACAGAGTAGACACACCAGAGGGTGTAGACAGAATGAGAAGGGACCTGCAGAAACTTGAAGAATGGTCAGGGGTTTGGCAGTTGAAATTCAATGCAAAGAAGTGCAAGATAATGCATATGGGGCACAAAAACCCTGGCACAATATATCAGTTGGGGGGTGAGGATATAGCATGCACCAAGCAGGAAAGGGATCTTGGGGTTATCATCTCTGATGACCTCAAGGCAGGGAAGCAGTGACAAGGCAGCAGGTAAAGCAAATAGGATGCTGGGATGTATAGGCAGGGGCATCACCAGCAGGAAAAGGAGGTCATAATTCCGCTATACAAGACACTAGTGAGGCCCCACCTGGAGTACAGTGTACAGTTCTGAGACCATACCTATGTAAGGACATAGACAGGGTAGAGAAGGTTCAGAGGAGGGCAACAAAGATGGTGCATGGATTGCATCACAAGTCCTATGAAGACAGGTTGAAGGAACTGAACATGTACTCCCTGGAGGAGAGGAGGGAGAGAGGGGATATGATAGAGACATACAAGTATCTTACAGGGAGGAACAGGGTGCAGGAAAACACTATTTTTAAGCGAAAAAGATGTTCCAGGACTAGAGGGCATGGGATGAAGTTGGAAGGAGGACGACTCAGAGGAAACATGAGAAAGAATTTCTTCACAGAACGGGTGGTGGACAAGTGGAACACCCTGCCAGAGGAAGTGGTGGGGGCTGAAACAATCACGGGATTTAAGAATGCATGGGATAGACATAAAGGAATTCTAGAGGTCAGGGGTTAGGGGCAACAGACTTCTAGGAAAACAAACTGAACTTACAAGCTCAAATGGGCAGACTGGGTGGGCCATAGGCCCTTATCTGCTGACACTGTCTATGTATCTATGTAACTCCCTCCCCTGTGCGGCTGCTCCCACGATCCTGAGGATTCACTCTCGGTCCCTCCAAGCCATGGGGCTGGGCAGGCACCTTACCTCCCTCTCCCCTCCCTTCCCCAGTTCTACCCCCCAACAATTGAGTCCTCCACCAGAAGTTGTTTCCTTCCCCTGTGGGGTCCCGTGCCACCCTCTTGTGGGTCTCCTTTGTAGATGTTCCCAGCATCCTCCTTGGTTTTCACTGCGGGTGCCTCCATAGAGGAACCACGCTCTGCCAGAATGGTGTACAAATTGTGCAGAGGTACAACTGGTGGGATGTACTCTGTTCCTCCACCCTCATCCTCCCTGAGCCCACCATGCTCCAACAGCTCCTCTTTCTTGGCAACCTCTGAGGCAGTGGCATTGGCTCTGGTGGTCCCTGGGTGGGAGATGAGGTCCCCCAAGTCCTGGTCAACTCAGCCTGGAGACGAACAACCTCCTCCCTCTGCCCAGAGAGGTGCCTGAAGATGGGACAACTCCGCAATCCTCCAGAATGTCTCCCGAAAGACTGACGCTCCACAGCCACTGCACTGCACCACTCCCATCATGCCTTATTTGTGAACCCTCAACTGTTGTTTTGTATGCTTACTCTTTCCACTCTCCATTTACTTTTTTTCCTCCCTACATTCCTACTGCCTTCATGCCTTTACAGCTCCTACCGTTCCTGTTCTCGGACAGGACGTTCCTATATTGCTCAGTAGTCTCCTTCTTACTTGCTCAGAGACAGACCTCCAGCAGCTAGGGGGTGAGGGAGAGTTATTCTTTTCCTTCTAGGATGGTGAGCCTTTTGTGCCTCTGTGATCACTCCCTTCCTTCTCCCAAATAGGAAGTTCCTGTTGTCAGTCAAATACTGTGCCTATAAAAGTGGAACTGGCTAAGAGTGGGGGGGAAGGAGAGCTATATTGTCCCAGTAGAGGAGTTCTAGCAGCTGCCTCCTTCCTCTTGCTGCTGTCTGTCAAAAGCTAACTAGGGAAGTTTTAAATACAGACACGTGGCTTTCTGTTGCCTGTGCCATACCCCCCTAATTTACAGCTCTTCTCTTCACCTAGCTAACAGCACAGATAACAGTTCCCTTCTTCCAACTCAGACAAGCACACTAACTCTTGTTTTTTTTGTTTGTTTGTTTTTTACCCTATTCGAAGGTCCCAGTAGTAGAGTTCTAGTTCTTTAGTCCCAGTAGAGGAGTTCTAGCAGCTGCCTCCTTCCTTCTGCTGCTCTCTGTCAAAAGCAGAGATCATGCACATAGGGAAGAGAAACCCTGAAGCTAAGGCGAAGCAACAATACCCTCGGCTCACCCAAATCCTAGAGGAATGCTGGGGTGTATTAGTAGGGGTATCACAAGTCGTAAGAGGGAGATAATTAATCCCTCATTACAAGACAATGGTTAGGCCCCATCTGGAGTACTGCATGCAGTACTGGAGGCTGCACCTGCACAAGGACATTAACAAAATGGGGGTAGTCCAGAGAAGGGCAACCAAAATGGTGCAGGGACTGCATCAGAAAACATATGAGGACAGATTAACTGAGTTCAATACGTACACCCTAGAGCAAAGGCGGGAGAGAGGTGATATGATTGAAAATTCAAATATCTTAAAGGCATTAACAAGGTGAAAGAGCCTAACATGTTTCAATATAATAAAAATAGCAGGACAAGAGGACACAGCATGAAATTAAAGGGAGGCCGATTAAGGGGTAATGTGAGGAAGTTCTTTTTCACAGAAAGGGTGGTGGATGCATGACACAGCCTACCTCAGGAAGTGGTGGATATGAATACAGTGCAGGGCTTCAAACAGGCATGGGATAGGCATAAGCGAACAATACAGATGAGTGTGAATAAATAGGCTATTGACAGAGTAAAGACCTATGGCATATTCACAAGGTAGAAATAATGGGCCGACTAGATGGGTCTTGTGGTCCTTTTCTGTGTCAATTTCTATGTTTCTATGTAAAGGAGAAGGTGCTGCTGGTGGGGGACTTCAACTTTCCAGTTGTAGATTGGAGTCTCCCAGCAGCAGCTTCAGCTAGAAGCAGGGACATCTTGGACTCTGCAGGGGACGTTCCTCAGGCAACTAGTCAGTGAACCCATTTATGATGAGAGAATACTGAACCTGGTACTCACTTACAGGGACAGTGTTGCAGATGTCAAGGTGGGAGGCCACTTAGGGACCAGTGATCACTGTACAATGTGGTTCAATATAAGAACAACTGTGGAATTGAACCACACAAGGGTGAGGGTCCTGGACTTCAAGAGGGCAGATTTTAAAAAGATGGGTGAATGCCTCAGGGATGACCTAGCGGAGGGACAACCTGGGTGGGGTGGAGGAATAGTGGGCAAAGATAAACAGGAGCATAGTCAAGGCAACAAATCTCTGCATCAAACAAGTGAGCAAAAGCATGAGGAAAAATAGATCACTATGGTTCTCGAAAGAGGTGGCTGAAAAGGTAACCGCTAAAAGTACAGCATTTAGAAGGTATAAGGAGAAGCAGAGGGAGGAGAACAGGGGGGTGTATTGGGGGAAACAGAGGGAAGCAGGGAAAGCAGTAAACAGAGCAAAGGAACAAACTGAATAGAGAATAGCCCAGGAGGTAATGAGAGGGGACAAGACTTTTTTTAGATACAGTATGTACAGTAAGTAAGAAGAGGAAGACCAGAGCTTGGACTGTAAGGTTAAAAAGGGAAGGGATGGGGACTGTGCAGAGAGGGACCAGGAAAAGGTAGACATCCTGAACAAATACTTTTTTTTAGAGTCCACAGAGGAATGAGAAGGGGAAGGGCCATAACAAAAGTATTGATGGGAGGGAGGTAGATACTAGTCCTTTTCTGGAGGTGAGAGTCTTGAGGGACTTGCTAATCTGAAGGTAAACAAAGCAATGGAGCCAGTTGTGTTCATCCAGGGGTATTGCACCTCTGACAGTCCTGTTTAAAAGCTGTCTGGAAACAGGAATGGTTCCAGGGGACTGGAGGAGGACAGATGTGGTCCCAGTACACAAAAGTGGTAGCAGGGAGGAGGCTGGCAATTACAGGCCTTTTAGCCTAACATCAGTGATGGGAAAGTTAATAGAATCACTGCTGAAGAAAAGGACTGTGGAATATCTTGAATCCAGTGGGTTACAAGACCTGAGCCAGCATGGTTTCATGGGGGAAGTTATGCAAATGAATCTGATAAATTTCTTTGATTGAGTGACCAAGGAAAGAACAAGGAGTGACCAAAGAAGTAGGTTAAAGTGAAGCGGTGGACATTTTATTTTTTATTTAGTTGTTTTAACCAGGTATAGCACACTAAGCTGAAAGCTTTTTTACAGGAATGACCTGGGAGCACAAGGAGGTTAAGTGACTTGCTCAGGGTCACACAGTATGCAAGTGGAAGCTGTGGGATTCAAACCCAGGTCTGGTCTGCTGGATGTCACCAGATTTGCAGTTCAGAGCCTTAGACCACTGTGCTATACTACATCCTAACATGACCTACCTAAATTTCAGTAAGGTGTTCAACACCATTCGACATAGGAAACTAGTAAGCAAACTTGGTAGCTTAGGAGTGGGTCCAAAGTGGTAAACTGGATAAGAAATTGGTTAGGGAATAGGCAACAGAGGTGGTGGTAAATGGAGTTCACACCAAGGAAGGGAGGGTGACCAGCGAGGTGCCTCAGGGAGCAGTGCTGGGATTGGTCCTCTTTAATGTCATAAGTGACATTGCAGAGGAGCTGGAAGTGAAGGTCTGCCTCTTTGCAGATGACACCAAAATCTGCAATAGGGTGGACACTCCACGGGGGTGGGGGGGGGATGAGCAGAGACCTGAGAAAACTAGAGGAGTTGTCAAGGGTATGGCAGCTGGGTTCTAATGTGAAAAAGTGCAAAATAATGTACTTAGGGCACAGAAACCTGGGGCAGTGTATTATTGATGACTAACAAGCAGGAAAGGGATCTGGGGCTAATCATATTAGATGAAACTAAAGGTGGTCAGATAGTGTGACAAGGCATCAGGGAGAGTGAGTGGAATGCTGGGGTGCACAGGGAGGAGTATTACTAGCAGAAAGAGGGAGGTGGTGTTGCCTCTGTATAGATCACTGGTAATACCCCACCTAGAGTACTGTGCCCAGTTCTGGAGACTACATCTCTGGAAGAACCTAGGCAGAGTGGAGGCTGTCCAGAGGAGGTCAACTAAAATGGTGCAGCGTCTGCATCACAAGCCCTATGAGGAGAGACTAAAGGACCTTAATATGTACTCCCTGGAACAAAGGAGGAAGAGGGGTGATATGATAGAGGCCTTTAAATACCTCACGGGGTAAATAAGGTACAGAAGGGAAGTATTTTTCAGAAGAAAAGGTGCTCAAGAACAGGAGGACATGCTATGAACTGGGGGGGGTAGATTCAGAAGAGATGTAAGGAAGTACTCTTTCATAAAGGTGGTGGATTCCTGGAACAGCCTTCCAGCAGAGGTAGTGGGAGCGAAAACAGTGGTGGGGTTCAAGAATGCTTGGAGTAAGCACAAGGAAATCATAGTGGAAAGGAAAGGGGGAGGGAGAAAGAGCAGTAGATTGGGCATGGTCTGCAGTAATAGTAATACCCCAGCCCCCATAGTATGCCCCTTTTCTGCACTGCCTCTCTATCCCCTGATCACTACTTCTTTCAGCCTCCTCTCCCTAGTCCTGTCTATATTCATGTATGTTTCTGCTGGCTTTCTCTTACCTTGCTAGTTTTCCGGGTCTGTACCTGACTGGAAAATTACAGTTTCTACTGTATAGATTTCAATTGCCTTTCAGATGTGATCCTCTACATCAACTCAACCACTGTATATAAATGTATAGCTTGGTGTTACTTCTCAGCCTTTATTCCATATTATATTTGTAAAAACTGTTGCTCCGTATAGCTATAACTATGTATTGTCCAACCAGCCTACTTCTCTGTAACCAGTTGTTCCAATGTACCTGTATTTACTGCTTGGATATGCACTATGCATTACCACTGTATTTTCCATCTTTTGTTGCCTTCCTGTTGGCCCAGGACATGGCTGAAATCAGTCCGTTTGGATCAATCCACCTACCCGGTTATCAAAGACATAAATAAATAAATAAATAAATACAGTATTGATAGTGAGAAATGGGCAGGCTGGATGGGCCGCAATGCATACAGGTCAGCACAATCAAGGTTATGGTATATATGTGTGTATATATGTGTGTGTGTGTGTGTGTGTGTGTGTATATATATATATATATATATTCATTGCAAAAAACTCTGTTAACGCATCAGTTAGGGTTAATAGCACAGCGACAAAAGTTTGGAAATGCGATGTTAGGGTTACACCCCTACCACCCCACCCCCAATCCCCCACTATCCACACAACAACAGGCATCAGGGTGTGCACTAGGGTCATCGGCTCAACTCTCACCTCATTCCATGTGTAAGCAAACTGAGGTGGCACAGTATAGGAGAATGGGGTGAGAGTTTCCCTTCCTTTTAAGAAAGCGTACTATAACTGGTAACTGGTATGTGTGAGTGGGAGCGCGGGCCCTTCGTGCCCTGCGCTCCCTTCACATTGCCCATTTTTTGCATAATGGCATGCATATGTGGGAGCATGGGCCCTCTGGGCCCTGCGTTCCCACTTACACTTAACTACGGAGCCATACAGCAGCCCTATAGGGCAAAGAACCCTTGTAACAGTAATTTGCCAATATCTCAGTAACTGTAGTAGCTATGAAAAAAATTCCAGTGCCATTGTAATCATGACAGCGAGACCTCCACATGAGATAATGTGGACAAAATCCATATCTCACATCGTTTACAAGATATGGGCACTGAAAAGGCACCCTTGGAACCCGTTTGTGCCAATATCTCCATAACCGTAGCAAGTAGGAAAAAAATTCCATAGTTGGTATAATCTATGATTTCCAAACTTGTTTCTGCAGGTTAGATCACCTAAAAGTGGTCTTAGCTGCGGGTAGCGACAAAATCCTTATCTTGCTTCGTTTTTGAGATATGGGCACTGAAAAGGCATTACGGGCACTGCAATGTTATCCTGTGGGAAATTGCTCAAATTTGGAATGCTGTAACTTTCGGCCCATTGAATGGTTTGGTATCAAACCACCAAAAGGCACATCTGTGGGACCAGGGCTTGCCACCCTGAAAATTTCAGTCCAAAAGCCCCAACTGTTTTGTTGCAGGGGGGTGGCAAAGATTGGCAGTTTTTGGGCAAAGTACTTTCTCAAATTGCGAAAGGTTCGCAAAAACAGCACAACATTTTCGTGATTTGAAAAAGTGTCGCTGCCATTTTTTTCACAATTTGTGAATGTACAGAGGGGTTGAGCTAGAAAAACGCGTTTCTGGGGAGGGGGGTTCCTTCCCAAAAAGATAGGGCAGTGATCCTTAGGACCCGACTAGGTAAACACAACAGTCAGTGATTACCTAGAGGGGGTCCCAAATTTAAACGCCAGGCACTTTTCTCTTTTACTAACTGAAAACAAGATGGTGGCAGCATGAAAGTAAAAAGGCCATTTGTGACAGTAAATTGTACTGGTGGCAGCTATCGTGAGACACATATATTTTTTTCCCATTGATTATAATGGGAAACTTGTTTTTTGAATAACTTTTGAACGGTTTAATATTTTTTCACCAAATCTTTGAAAGGCACACATATGAACTGTAACTGAAAATAATGGAGCTGAGTTCAACTTTATGTAAAAAATGTTGAATATGCTTTAGTTAGATGTTTGTTCATGCTATTGAAATATACTTATAAAATGGCAGGGTAAAATTGTGTAATCTGATTGGCTCTTATTTATGTGTAAAATACGGTTTACACATGGATAAAAAAAGGACTGCTCAGCAGCGAAGAGTCTGCAACACAGATCAATGGGCATTTGGAACACGGGCATTTCAGTTAGCCCTCTACTGCCAGAGCTGATCTTCCACCACAAACATGGCTGCTACCTTTACACTGTAAAAAAACTTCAACTGGGCCCTAAAAATAAAACTACCTTAAATAAAAAATAAAACAAATGAATTAAATGCTGTTCCCTGATTATCACACTCTCCTTACATACATAAACAAATTAGAAACAATATGTATTGTTTATGGTTTTCACTACAACTGTTTCTTTGCTGACAGTCAAAAATCCCCCTTATAACTTTAACTGCTTATCAGGGAACTCTCTTCTTCTTGCCCTGACAGTGAGATATCTGAGTCTCTGGCTGTAACAAAGGCCTTTGTTGTCTCTGTGTATAGTGTGTTGAGAGAGAAACATTTTGCCAGTGGAACTAAGCAGAATTTTGAATCCATATAGTCCGTGGTAAACATTCCATATCTTGAATGTGGGGAACAACAGAGAAAAAAAAAAAACAGGAAGAAGAAGAAAGTAGGCAATAATACAATGACATCATCAATGACATCACTTGCAGTGGGCGGAAGGATTATTTTATCACAAATGCACAAAGTAAATCTATTTTTCTACATATAAACATGCTTTTCCCAACAGTCAAAATAAAAAAAAAAAGGAGCCAATTTTATAAGAGCAATAAGGCACTCAGGGGTGTGTGTAAACCATATTTTACAGCACGGCCAGCAGCTGAAGTTATTCGGCAGTTGGCATCATGCCTTACAATTCCCCTGGCCATGCTGTAACATATGGTTTACATACACCCATTTGTGCCTTACTTAATGTTCAGTGTCTTTATTTACAAATTCAGTAATGAATATTTGTTTCGTGGTTTTGGCAGCTAATATTTTGCAGCTAGTGTTTCCATCAACTTTTCAAAGCTATACAACCATGCAAAGTCAGCTGTTTCCTGATTCTGTCAACAGAATGCTGAAATTACCACATCATTTTATAAACCTTTGTGGTTGACAGCAGTGTTATTGCCTAGTCATCTTCTTCTTCTGTGGTGTTGACAGCCCCCAAACCCACCAAGCAAATTTACCAATCTGCTAATGCTCCAGATGTCGGTTTAGCTGCGTGTATCACAGTGTATGTTATGAATTTGTCCTGACCCATTCTTGCTGGTGGTTCAATCAAAGAGGTGCTTTGAGAATTTCATGTCCTGTTTCTGTGCCATCAGTTGTTTCCTTATTCTTTCAGCATAATGCTGCATTCACTACATCATATCCCAAACCAACATGATTGACAGCAATGTTATTTCTCAATAATTTCTTCTTCTTCTGTGTCATCCTGACCCATTGCAGCTGGTGACTCAATGGGGGTGGGTGGGTGCTTTGACAATTTCATGGCCTGTTTCTGTACTAATCCCCCACTTTCTGAAAACAAAAAAAAATGTCACAGTTACTTCCATGGCTCCAGTATTCCTGTGGTGATTTCTTTTACCCACCACAAAAAAAGATTGGCCCCAAACAAAAAAGGATTCCTTTTTCATTTCATACAGCTTGAAGTGAGTCACAAAAAAAGGATATGAAATTTAACAAAAAACACATTGGGGGTCATTTTCCAAGCCCTTACTGTAAGCACAGAATCCACCTAACAGAGTCCCAAAGAGAAAGATAGATGTGTTGGTCTCTCTCCAGGATGTCAGTTTTGTGGATTTTCAATTTTTTTTTTTTTAAAAACTGGAGACAAGATGGCGGCAAATGAAAAAGGATTATTCTTTTTTGTTTTATACAGCTAAGTAGAAGTGCTTACTGAGCATGTTCAGAACCCGACATTTAAAAAATAAATAACTTTGGAACGGATTTATACTTTTTCACCAAACCAGCAACACACACATCTGTGAGCCAGACCCTTTCTGCCCTGAAAATTGCAGACAAAAATTTCAAACCACTTGGGCTGTAGCCCTCTTCAAAGAAAACAGCAAAAAAAAAAAAACCTTGAAAAATGCAGTTTTTTGCACTGTCTGGATCTCAGAATCTGCACATCTGGCCAAAATGAAACTTAGCACACCTAGAGATCTACTGCATGATGTCAGAAACCCACTTCTGGGGTCAAGCCCTCTGCTACAACAGTGCCTAACCTTTAAGTGCCTAATCTTTAAGTTTGATTCATAAACAGGGGACAAACAGGGACACCCTCCTGTTTGTTTTGGGTCCAAGCAACTACCAGTCTCGAGTTCTGGGGTCAATTATGAACCCTTTTAAGCTAGCACACCCAGGTAACAGGTCCAAATATTGCATTCTCTTCAGGGAAAGCAGTGCAATATACTTGACCCAGTGGGCATACAACCAGCCTGGTTCACAATCCCCTTCTGACTCAATTGAGATGCTGGTAATTTTCTTACCTTGCTGGATCTTTACACAGATCCTTGTTAGCGTGGCTGCATAAGGTGACACAATAAGTATTTAACAGCTGTGTTAGAATATTAAGACTGTTCCACCATTCACACTCAAATGAGCAAATGTCTCAGGCGGGTTTAAAGAAAACCAAATTTACTAAAACTAAAAATAGTAAATAAATACAGTACATCAAATGGGACATTTATACATAATGATTACAGTCAGAAAAGAAATGAACAATTGCAAAATAAAGCACGTTGTAACCGAATTAATTAGTTCTAACTCAGTTTCAGTTGGTAAAGGTTCACACTGGAATTACTGGTCTTGGCAGAAGTGTCTCTTAGGAGTCCTTTCAGCCAGCTTGATAATATCAAAGGCCAAAATGTCCCTCCCATCCTGTGATGTCACAGCTCTGGCTGTTGGCATGAGGTCACTCTTAGTCCTGTAATTAATTGATCAGTCACATGCCCCTGCACACTGCTAAACACCCTAATTAAAAAATATATATATATATATATATATATATATATATACACTTCCTAGTTAGTGAGCCACAGAGCATGCTTTATGACAGGTCAGACTTGCCCCTTTGATCATTAAGAGAAACATCCTGGAAACACTTCTCATAGCTGGGTGAATTTTCACAGGTATCTATCAGAAACTGCTTCCCTCCTGATACGCCGTAAAAGGCAATATTTCACAAGAAGCTGCCTGGGTTCAAAGCAGTGGATTGTTTTATAACCTGGTTTTACTATAGTCCCAGGAAGTCAGCTTTTTTTTTCAAACCATCTGTTCCAGCAAACAAGGGCAGAACATTTTTTTTCTTTTAAAAATCCAAGGCCCCATGATGCCTTGTGCTGACTGCCAAAATAAGATACACATAACTGGCAGACAGTGATTCCCATTATACTCCTCCCTTCTAGACTGAATTTGGGTGGATCCATTCCTAGGCATGGGATGAGTTCTCTAAATTCAGTTCACTACTCTAATTGTCAGGATAATCCATCTGCATTCACATTTGCTGACCCTGCTCTGTGGGTGATAGTCATGTTGTAGCCCTATAAGGCAAGACTCCATCTTAGAAGCTTGTCATTCGTTTTTCCCATTTGTGACAACCAAACCAGGGGGTTATGATCCATCTGTACCTCAAAGTGCCTCACGTACAAGTATGGCTCCAATTTCTTCAGTGCTCACACCAGTGCAAGGCACTCCTCCACTGTAGAGACCCAGCTGATGGGAGATCTACCTCAACATTGGTAGCTGGGTGAATTCACATCAGGGCACTGAGGTGAATACTAAGAGACCCCCACTCCTTTTGAAACCATAACAGTAAGTTGCCAATTTAGGTTGAAAGTGTGTGTTTGTTGTTACATTTTTTTTTGGGAGTCAGGGTGTGCTTTGACTTGTTGTTTTTCGTCCACTGTAGAATAAGCCTGTTCCCTGGGAAGTAATTTCTTACTGAGGTACACTATTGCCATTGTATATCTCCTATCTATGTAATTGTGTATTGTATGTGCATATGACTCAGGACCTCCTTGTGAATGAGCTTGCTCAATGGAGTCTTTCCTGCAATAAACTTGAATATTTCAGTATTGGGTGATCCTTCCCTTGGTTAGAAGTCTGGCTAAGTACTGCCCCAATACCCATGTCTGGACTACAAATGGGTTACTGTAGTCTGGACTGGCTAACACAGCAGCACCGCACAGTGCGTCCTTTAGCCGTGTAAAGGCTCGTTCACAAGCTGGTCCCAGTTCATCCTTTTAGGCATTCTTTTCTTTAGCGGGCCAGATAGGGGAGCTGTCAGGGCACTGTAGTTTGATACAAATTTTCTATAGTACCCTGCAGTCCCTAGATTACTCTGGACCTGCTTCTGTGTTTCAGGTCTAGGCCACACCTCTATTGCCTCAATCTTTGCTTGATTAGGACAGAGCTGTCCCCAGCCTACTACATGCCCTAGGTATGCCACCTCAGCCATGGCCACCTGGCACTTTTCAGCTTTCACAGTGAGCCTGGCTCTCTGTATCCTGTCCAACACTTCCTTAAGGTGTGACAGATGTTCCTTCCAGCTGGCACTGAAGATGACAATATCATCCAGGCACGCCACAGCATACTCTTCAGTACCATGCAACACCTGGTTCACCAACCTTTGGAAGGTGGCAGGGATGTTCTTCATTCCGAAAGGCATTACCTTAAACTCAAATAACCCTATCAGAGTGATGAAGGCCGACCTCTCCCTAGCTCTAGCAGTTAACCCCACCTGCCAATACCCTTTTGTCAGGTCAATGGTGGTAAGGTATGTTGCCCCTCCCAATTTGTCCAGTAGTTCTTCCTTCCATGGCATTGGGTGAGTGTCAGACTTCGTGACTGCATTGAGTCCATGATATCCACACAAAAATGAGTAGAGTCATCCAGCTTGAGAACAAGGACTATGGGTGAGGCCCAGGGGCTGTGGGATTTCTGGATTACCCCTAAATCCAGCATTTTTTCTACCTCCCTCCTAAGTCCTTTAGGACAGCCTCTGACACCAGGTATGCTGTCCACATTGTAGGTGCTTTTCGTCCTGGTGCTTCACATCATGTGTCGCTAAGTGGGTTAATCCAGGCTTGGCATTGAACAATGGGTCAAAGTCTGCTAAAACCTCCCTTACGTCTCGGATCTGTTCTGGGGTCAACTGGGGTGACAGTTTAATTGCCTCCACAGAGGACTTCCACTTGCTTTCTTCCAGCAAGTCCAGAAGGGGGACTGCTTTGTTTGTCCCCTCCGCAGGCCCACACACTGCAAAGATCATGTCAGCCCTATTTGCGTATGGCTTCATCATGTTGACATGGTACATCCTTTGGGTATGTCTCTTGTCAGGCAGTTCCACAATGTAATTTACATCATTCACCTGTTTGACTACTTTGTATTATCCTGCCCACTCGGCCTGCAGCTTGTCCCACTGGACTGGGGTTAGGCCCATGACCTCTTGACCCATCATGTACAAGCGCGCTCTGGCTCTGCGGTCATACCATACCTTTTGTTTCTGCTGGGTGGCTGCCAGGTTGCTCTGGACTATTCCCATAAGCTCCTTCAGCTTTTCCCTAAACTTAAGGACATAATCCACTATGCGAATTCCCTAGGTGGCATGCTTGCCTTCCCAGTCCTCCCAGAGCAAGTCTAGTGGCCCACGCACCCTGCGTCCATATAAGAGCTCGAAGGGGGAAAACTCTGTCAACTCTTGGGGCACCTCCCTGTATGCAAACAACAGGTGGGGAAGGTATTTCTCCCAGTCCCTCCCATGCTGTTCAGCAAGTGCTTGGAGCATCAGTTTTAGGGTACCATTAAACCTTTCCACAATGGGTGATAGGGTGTCGTGCATCTCTGCACCACCCCACACTTCTCCCACAAACACTTCATCGGGTCTGACATGAAGGAACACCCTTGATTAGTGATAAGCTCCTGTGGGAGCCCAACATGGGAGAAAATCCCTAGCAGGGCATCTACCACTTTGTCTGTCTTCAGTGAGGATAGGGTGACTGCCTCTGAGTACTGGGTGACATAATCCACCACTGTTATGATAAACCTCTTCCTGGAGGAGCTGGGGGTATGCAAAGGCCCCACAATATCCATTCCTACCTTCTGGAATAGCTCCTTCACTATGGGCAAGGGAATTAGGGCAGCTTGGGTTTTACTACCCGGCTTCCCTATTTCTTGACACCAGTGACAAGACCTGCAATATTCCTTCACCTGCTGGGTGAAGTTGGGTCAATAGAAATTCTGGGCCAATCGCTGCATAGTGCATGCAATTCCCAGATGTCCAGATATGGGGATATCATGAGCAATCTTGAGCAACCGCTCATAGTACCCCATGGGAACGACAAGCTGCCTGCCCATCACCCCTCCATCTGTCCTTACGTCCTGCGTATACGGCAGTCCATTGTCCCAGTATACTCTATGTCTCTCGTCATCTGCCTGTGTCCCATCAGATTCTGCACAAGCCCTCAGCCTCTCTAAACTATGGTAATTTTTCTGAGCAGCTGCAAAATGTTTACATATTCCCAAGACACAGGACAGGTCCCCTTCAGTTTCTAAACTTGGGTCCCTAGCTCTAGAGTCAGGGCATTCAGGGTCACTGTCATCTCTAACTCTCTGACCACTGGTTACCCCTTCCTCCTCAGAATAACCTTCAGTAGCTGTTTTAACTGCTACCTGGGGAATTTCTACCTCCCTTTCACTACTCTCCATGTCAGGAGACACAAGCTGGGGAACCAGCCACCCAGTGTTTTCCACAGGGCTTCTATTGGGTCCAGGGAACCACAATTGGCTTTTGCCATCTAACTGTGGATAACCACACACATCACCCCCTTTTGGAGATTGTTCCCTATAATCACATCCAGGGCAAGATTTTCTGCCACTGCAATGTTTTGCAGTCTCTCCTGTCTCACCCTAGTCCAGGAGAACACTAGCAAGTGGCAGAGTTTTCTCCTCCCAAGTGAATCCCCATACTGTAACCAACTGATGAGGTACAGTATAAGCTGTTCAGACTCAACCACATCCCCTTTTACCAAAGTAAGGGATGCCCCCGTGTCCCTCAACCCATGGGTTTGCACCTCATTTACAGTAACTGTGTGAATGTACTCCCTCATGTTTATAGGCATGCTTTCAGGGATTCACAATGCACCCACCTCTGTTCAAGCACCACTTTGGGCACTCTATGCCTTTTTAGGACACTGTCTTCTTGCAAGATGCCCAGGTTGTTTGCAAAACCAACAATTATAATTTCTTTTATCAGGCAAATCCTTTCTTTGTAACCTGGTGTTGCTTGCTTTCTGAGGAGGCAGTGAGGGTTTTAGCTGCCCTGAAGGTGCGCTTTTCCCTTTCTGCACTGCCACACTCACGCCACTCCCTTTCAGAGCAGGCCTGCTCCTGGCATAGCGGTCAGAGAGCTCGGCAGCTTCCTGCACTATTTTTGGATCTCTGTCCTCTAGTCAGGTTTTCAGCTCTGCTGGGCAAGCCCAAAAGAATTGCTCCAAAAGTACCACATCCTCAATTTTCTATGTAGTGTCTGCTTTGACCCCCTCCCACCAATGCTTCAAAAACTGATGTTGCTTTGTGGCTAGTTCCTTGTAGCTCATGTCAGAGCTTCTCCTGAGCTTACAGAACTTAACTCTATATGCTTCAGGTGTCAATTTGTACTTTTTAAGAAATGCAGCTTTAAGTTTGTCATAATCATTACTGTCCTGATTGTCCACGTGACCCAAGGTGTCACGAGCTCTACCGGTAAGCAGCGGGGATAACTGGAAACTCCAGGACTCTTGGGGAATTTTTGCCTGAATGCATACCTTTTCAAATGAATTTAAAAATGCATCCATATCCTCCCCCTCTTTAAATTCAGCTATAAGTTTAGAATTTAACTTGTAACCCGGTCCTGGAGTTCCAGGGTCACCTATGCCACTTATCTGCTCTGGCACCGGTCATTGGAGTTGTAGCTTCTCCAGTTCAAATATCTTCTGTCTCTCTCTCTCCCCTGTCATTCGGCCTCTTTCTGAAGCTGTTTTTCTCTTTCCTTGGCCTCTCTTCATTGCTGGTTTTCCTTTTCCTAGGTCTCTCTCCAACACTGGTTTTCTTTTTCCTACAACTCCAGCTCAAACCTCCTCTGCCCGAACTCCCTCTGCTGCTGGGCTTCAAACCTTTTCTGCTTGAATTCCAGCTCCATTCTCCTCAACTCTAGCTGCAGCCTGACTCCTTCTGGCTCCAGCATTATAGTGACCCTCCCCTGGTGCTGTGGCTCTCGGGTTTCACTGGTCTCGATGCCCTCCTCACTGGGACTGGACTCTGTGATAGACTCTGGCACCACCACATCCAAGGACTGGTGCCTTTCAGTCACTGACTGTGACCCGAGGTCCTGGTCAGTTGCTTGTAGATCGGCAGCCACAAGAGCCTCTATGATGTGCTATTTGTTTTGCCCCTTGCTCTGGACTCCTCTTTCTTGGCACAACTATCTCAGGTATTCTGCATTGTACTCACTGTAGGTGGAAGCCGTCTTCTTCCCTAATCTATGGCTTCATTAGCTTACACCTGAAAAAAAAAAATAAAACAGGTAGGGAACTTAGACTGTAACCAAAATTACATATTTCTTTAAAAAATCTCTGCCTTGTTTGTGTGTGAATTGTTACAGTTTATCAATCTGACACACTGGACTGTTAATGCTTGTGTCACCAAATAATTGCACAGTATACAAGCAAGTCTTTTAGATCCCACCTCTGCCACCAAATCTGTCACAGACCCACTCCTGGGTTCAGGCCCTCTGCTACAACAGTGCCTAACCTTTAAGTGCGATTCGTGAATGGGGGACAAACAGGGACACCCTCTTGTTTGTTTTGGGTCCGAGCAACTACCAATCTCAAGTCCTGGGGTCAATTATGAACCCTTTTTAGCTAGCACACCCAGGTAACAGGTCCAAATATCACACTCTCTTCAGGGAAAGCAGCGCAATATACTTGACCCAGCAGGCATACAACCAACCTGGTTCACAATCCCCTTCCAACTCAATTGAGATGCTGGTATTTTTCTTACCTTGCTGGATCTTTACACAGATCCTTGTTAGCGTGGCTGCATGAGGTGACACAATAAGCATTTAACAGCTGTGTTAGAATATTAAGACTGTTCCACCATTCACACTCAAAATGAGCAAATGTCTCAGGTGGGTTTAAAGAAAACCAAATTTACTAAAACTAAAAACAGTAAATAAATACAGTACATCAAACAGAACATATATGCATAATGATTACAGTCAGAAAAGAAATGGACAATTACAAAACAAAGTGCCTTGTAACCAAATTAATTAGTTCTCACTCAGTTTCAGTTGGAAAAGGTTTACACTGGAATTACTGGTCTTGGCAGAAGTGTCTCTTAGGAGTCCAGAAAAAAAGTGCCTGTCCTTTCAGCCAGCTTGATAATGTCAGAGGCCAAAATGCTCCTTCATCCTGTGATGTCACAGCTGTGGCTGTTGGCATGAGGTCACTCTTAGTCATGTAATTAATTGATCAGTCACATGCCCCTGCACATTGCTAAACATCCCAATTAAAATATATATATGTAATAGATAACCCACTCTGAGGTGTGCGGTCACACTCTGATATACACACGCCTTGGTGTGCGTTGTTATGCATGAGGCAGCAGGCCCAGTGTGTGTCAACCACCCAAGGTGTGCGTATATCAGAGTGCAACCACATACCTCAGAGTGGGTTATCCATTTTTAACTCAGTTTAATGCATCAGTTAGGGTTGTTCCACAATGACAAAAGCAACAAAATCTGGTGTTAGGGTTGAAAACCCTAACTGCGCATCCACCCCCCCACCCCCACCACCACCACACACACACATACATACAAGTAGGGGAAGGACCAAGGCAACACAACCAATCACACACATCCAGCAGGAGATGTATACCTATGTTACTGTAGGAAGTGGAGAAATCCAACTTGAGATATCATAGATTATTTACAAAGTTTTTCTTCGAGATTAGTTCACATATAGGTGAACCAAGCTGGGAGTAGTGAAAACAGTGTACCTCACTTTGTTTTCAACACATGGCTTGCGAAAGGCATCATGGGTGCTGCAATGTTAGTGTATGGCAAATTGTTCAATTTTAGAACAGTGTCACTTTGTAATCCTTAAGTATTTTAAGCACAATAGCAGGAAAAAGCACATCTGTGGGACCAGGTCTTGCCATCCTGCAAATTAGATGCCAAAGGACCCAACGGTTTACTTGCAGGATGATGGCAAAGATGTGCAGTCATTAGAAGCATACTTTCACAAACACAAAAGTGTCAAAGCACGACACTTTCGCATTTGTGAAAGTAATTTTTGAAAGTATTTCAGGGATTGTGCAAAATCCTGTTTTGTATCTTGCGAACCCCAAAATACCATATGGGTAGTGTGTATTATGTGTTGGTGGCAGCGTGTGGCTGAAGATGTCCAGTTGTCTATAGTGATATGTGTTTAGTGGTGCGTGGAATGTCTGGGATGAGAGTTAGTAGTGATCACCCAATGCGACAGCCCGATGGGAGCATGGGTGTGTGGTTTCGTGGTTTACATAGTTGTATGTTATTCCTGTTACCTGCTGATGGCTGTGTGTGATTGGTTGTGTTGCCTTGGTCCTTCCCCTACTTGCATGTATGTGTGTGTGTGATGGTGGTGGGGGTGGGGGGAATACGCAGTTAGGGTTTTCAACCCTAACACCAAATTTCCTCACTTTTGTCACTGTGGAACAACCCTAACTGATGCATTAAACAGATTTTTTCGCCATGAATTTCCCTCCTTTTTGAGAATGTGCACTATAAATAGTGAATGGAATGTGGTTGTGGGAGCGTGGGGCCCACCATGTGATTTTTTTGTCACTTCACTGTGCAAAAACTGTATGACCAAGTGAAATGAAAATTGGGTATGCAAACAGAAATGCAAATGATAATGGCAACGGCAATGCAGAAGAAAACAGTAACACAAGCGACAACAGAAACACTACCGAAAATGCAAATGCTAAGTCTAACAGAAATGAAAACGGTGACGAACACGCAAACAGTAATGGTATCGCAATTGGAAATGGTTATGGTAACCCCAACGATGATGGCAGAGGGAACAGAAACAGAAACGGAAGCACAAACTCAAGCGCATACACAAACGCAAATCGTAACATGCATGGTCACGGTAACACAATTGGAAATGCTAATGCTTATGGTAACACCAACGATGATGCCAAAGGAAACAGAAACGGAAACACAAACGGAAGCGTGTACACAAATGCAAATGGTAATGCACATGGTGATGCAAAAAGAAACGCAAATAAAAACAGTAATGGAAATGCAAATGGTAACAGTAACGCAAATGCAAACGCAAACGGTAATGCACACGGTGACGTAAACGGAAACGCTAAAGCAAACGGTAACGAAAATGCAAGCTGAAATGCTGACTGTAACAGGAAGTGAAATGCACACCCTGTTTTTCCCCAAAAGCTGCATTCAGAAGCACAGTGAATACAAAGAATGTATGCATAATAATGGGACCTCAGAGCAGAAAATGAACACTTGGAATACTAAATTGCTTATATCTCAGGAACCGTACGACGTAGATAAAAAATTAAAATGTCATATTATTTATGACTTTCCTGACTAGTTTTGCACTTAGTCCCCCTAGCAGGGGGTTAATCATTTTTCTGACGAAAAGTCTGTATCTTGAAGCGTTTTCGAGATATGGGCCCTGAAAGGCACGGCACACGCCGTAATGTTAGCCTATGGGAAAAATTGTCAACTTTGGAGGGACGTAACTTTGCAGCCCTCTAATATTTTGTCACCAAACCATGAAAAGACACATCTGTGCGATCTTGGCTTTCTTTCCTCCAAATTTCAGACCGAAAGACCAAACCGTTCTTTTGCAGCAGGGTAGTAAAGATTTCCTATTCTTTTGGGCGTAATGTCGCAAAGTAGTGTCGTGATTTACAACACTTTCTCAAAAAAAAAAATCACAAAAGTGTTGAATGTGTGACACTACTTTGCAACAATACTGTTTTCAAAAAATTTCAAAAACATATTTCTGGGGTGTTTAACCCCCCAAAAAAGACATGGCTAGTATCCTCAGGACTCAACTAGGTGAACGCAGCAAGAATTGTGTCCCTAGAGGGTCCCAAATTTAAATGCCAAGCATTTCTGTGAACACCAACTGAAAACAAGATGGTGGATTTGCAACACTGCTGGGGTGATTTGTGACACTAAAAACTGCATTTGTGATACTGTTGAACTTTTTGTTAACTTTTTCCATTGACTATAATGGGAAACTTGTTTTTTAAATAACTTTTGAACCGTTTAATATTTTTTCACAAAATCTTTGAAAGGCACATTGGGGACCCTGGCTGCATGTTCCCTGAAGGTTTCTGACTGGTTGCATAGACCATGAGACCAGAAGGTGAGAGCAAAGAATGCGCAAAAATGCGTAATTACCACATTCTCTGGCGCTAAGTAGCTCTGCAACTGTATATCCTACCATTACGAAACTTGGCAGATCCACAGACCTATTGTACCACTCCATGCATGCCAAATTTCAGGCAAATCCAACATATGTTGGCAAAGTTATTAAGCTGCCAAATTTCAGAGTTTAACCTTAAATGGGGTACTCAACACTAACTATAGTGGCACTCCTGTGCCATTATATATATATATATATATATATATATATATATATATATATATATACACACACACACACACACACACAGAGTTCCTAATTAGTGAGCCATAGAGCATGCTTTATGACAGGTCAGACTTGCCCCTTAGATCTTTCAGAGAAGTACCCTGGAAACACTTCTCATAGCTGGGTGAATTTTCACAGGTATCTATCAGAAACTGCTTCCCTCCTGATACTCTGTAAAAGGCAATATTTCACGACAAGCTGCCTGGGTTCAAAGCAGTGGATTGTTTTATAACTTGGTTTTACTATAGTCCCAGGAAGTCAGCTTTTTTTTTCAAACCATCTGTTCCAGCAATCTAGGGCAGAACATTTTTTCTTTTAACAATCCAAGGCCCCATGATGCCTTGTGCTGATGGTTATGTTTCACAAGCAGAACTCTAAAACATAGATTTATATTAAAATAATATACATATAACTGGCAGATGGTGATTCCTGTTACACATGAGAATAGAAATTCTCGGCCAATCGCTGCATGGTGCATGCAATTCCCAGATGTCCAGATATGGGGATATCATGAGCAATCTTGAGCAACTGCTCATGGTACCCCATGGGAACGACAAGCTGCCTGCCCATCACCCCTCCCTCTGTCCTTACGTCCTGCGTATACGGCAGTCCATTGTCCCAATATACTCTATGTCTCTCGTCATCTGCCTGTGTCCCATCAGATTCTGCACAAGCTCTCAGCCTCTCTAAACTATGGTAATTTTTCTGAGCAGCTGCAAAATGTTTACATATTCCCAAGACACGGGACAGGTCCCCTTCAGTTTCTAAACTTGGGTCCCTAGCTCTAGAGTCAGGGCATTCAGGGTCACTGTCATCTCTAACCCTCTGACCACTGGTTACCCCTTCCTCCTCAGAATAACCTTCAGTAGCTGTTTTAACTGCTACCTGGGGAATTTCTACCTCCCTTTCACTACTCTCCATGTCAGGAGACACAAGCTGGGGAACCAGCCACCCAGTGTTTTCCACAGGGGCTTCTATTGGGTCCAGGGAACCACAATTGGCTTTTGCCATCTAACTGTGGATAACCACACACATCACCCCCTTTTGGAGATTGTTCCCTATAATCACATCCAGGGCAAGATTTTCTGCCACTGCAATGTTTTGCAGTCTCTCCTGTCTCACCCCAGTCCAGGAGAACACTAGCAAGTGGCAGAGTTTTCTCCTCCCAAGTGAATCCCCATACTGTAACCAACTGATGAGGTACAGTATAAGCTGTTCAGACTCAACCACATCCCCTTTTACCAAAGTAAGGGATGCCCCGTGTCCCTCAACCCATGGGTTTGCATCTCATTTACAGTAACTGTGTGAATGTACTCCCTCATGTTTATAGGCATGCTTTCAGGGATTCACAATGCACCCACCTCTGTTCAAGCACCACTTTGGGCACTCTATGCCTTTTTACGACACTGTCTTCTTGCAAGATGCCCAGGTTGTTTGCAAAACCAACAATTATAATTTCTTTTATCAGGCAAATCCTTTCTTTGTAACCTGGGGTTGCTTGCTTTCTGAGGAGGCAGTGAGGGTTTTAGCTGCCCTGAAGGTGCGCTTTTCCCTTTCTGCACTGCCACACTCACACCACTCCCTTTCAGAGCAGGCCTGCTCCTGGCATAGCGGTCAGAGAGCTCGGCAGCTTCCTGCACTATTTTTGGATCTCTGTCCTCTAGTCAGGTTTTCAGCTGTGCTGGGCAAGCCCAAAAGAATTGCTCCAAAAGTACCACATCCTCAATTTTCTATGTAGTGTCTGCTTTGACCCCCTCCCACCAATGCTTCAAAAACTGATGTTGCTTTGTGGCTAGTTCCTTGTAGCTCATGTCAGAGCTTCTCCTGAGCTTACGGAACTTAACTCTATATGCTTCAGGTGTCAATTTGTACTTTTTAAGAAATGCAGCTTTAAGTTTGTCATAATCATTACTGTCCTGATTGTCCACGTGACCCAAGGTGTCACGAGCTCTACACTAAGCAGGGGATAACTGGAAGCTCCAGGACTCTTGGGGAATTTTTGCCTGAATGCATACCTTTTCAAATGAATTTAAAATGCATCCATATCCTCCCCTCTTTAAATTCAGCTATAAGTTTGGAATTTAACATGACTTGATCCTGAGTTCCAGGGTCACCTATACCACTTATCTGCTCTGGCACCGGTCATTGGAGTTGTAGCTTCTCCAGTTCAAATATCTTCTGTCTCTCTCTCCCCTGTCATTCGGCCTCTTTCTGAAGCTGTTTTTCTCTTTCCTTGGCCTCTCTTCATTGCTAGTTTTCCTTTTCCTAGGTCTCTCTCAACACTGGTTTTCTTTTCCTACAACTCCAGCTCAAACCTCCTCTGCCCGAACTCCTCTGCTGCTGGGCTTCAAACCTTTCTGCTTGAATTCCAGCTCCATTCTCTCAACTCTAGCTGCAGCCTGACTCCTTCTGGCTCCAGCATTATAGTGACCTCCCTGGTGCTGTGGCTCCGGGTTTCACTGGTCTCGATGCCCTCCTCACTGGGACTGGACTCTGTGATAGACTCTGGCACCACCACATCCAAGGACTGGTGCCTTTCAGTCACTGACTGTGACCTGAAGTCCTGGTCAGTTGCTTGTAGATCGGCAGCCACAAGAGCCTCTATGATGTGCTATTTGTTTTGCCCCTTGCTCTGGACTTCTCTTTCTTGGCACAACTACCTCAGGTATTCTGCATTGTACTCACTGTAGGTGGAAGCCATCTTCTTCCCTAATCTATGGCTTCATTAGCTTACACCTGAAAAAAAAAAATAAAACACCGGATTTTGTTGCTTTTGTCATTGTGGAACAACCCTAACTGATGCACATGAGACAGCACATGGAAAATGCTGTGCAAATCCACTGAATGGTTGAAAATTTATTAAAGTGCAAAACTTGGGGTTTACTATTAAATTGCCTACTGAACCCTAACTATAGTGGTGCAGCTGCACAATATATATATATATGTATATATATACACACATATATATATAGATATATGTATATATAATGTTTTTACTGTTAGATAAAGTAAATGAATATAGAAATAAGACAGTCTGAACTGCAAGTAATGCGCAGGCTAGTAAAACAGTAACAAAAGTTTATAACTACATCCACCTTTGGGTAGCTTATTATAAAGCTGAAATTGTTTTAAAAACACAGACAATGACGAATTACCAAAAGTAAGCACTGTATACTATTATTTTTGGGGGAAGTGGTACCAGACTGCAAAATTATTTTGATAAAATTAGTGTAGTAAAAATGGCATAAGACATACTATCTTCCCTCTGGGCAGACAGTTATGAAAATAATATGAAACTTAGTATGTTTATATTTTCATATGACAGGCAGATCGTGTACCTCCCTGATGAAGCCCTTTTAAGGGTGGAATGTCAGGTATGTTGTTACATGGTTCTTTTTGAGGTGAACACATGAAAATAAAGCACTGAAGAGTGAAAAAGAACTATTCAGAGTTTGGCTGATTTGTTGTAGCTATTTCACTTGGATAAAGAATGCATTAATCATCCCCCGAAGTGAACCAAGGAGGACCAGTGAACCCATCAGAGGGTGCCCACTGTCACAAACACACTCAGCCAGTCAGGCCCTCTGCTTCCATAGTGCCAACCTCCGAGCGCAAGAGTGTGAACAGGTAACAGACTGGGTAACCCTCCTGTCTGCTTGTGGGTCCAAATCACCTTTGGTCTCAAGTTCTGGGGGGATTCAAACTGTGAATCTTATGCTAGCGTACACAAATGTACAGGCTTGGATAATATTCACTTTGGAGGGATGCAATATATCTTTCGCCTAAGGGCACCTAACCAGGTATCCAAAATGAAACCTTAAAACTCTATAAAAGACCTTAGGTACATTCTTACCTTTTCACAGTCTAGTAACACCATCAAGCTCTCCAGAACAGCTGTCAAACTTAAACCACTTATACATCACATGCAAAAAGAACTTCCAAGACACACCCAGGCAGTCTTTCAAATAATATATTTACTAAAAATGGATAAAAATATGAAAAATGTAAACACAGAACAATATATTAAAGAGCATATAGTCACTTGAAAGAATAAGGGCAAAATACAAAACAAAACTCCTACCACAATGCAGTTAGACTTTTTCTATCTAATGTATTACCTCTATAAGTGCCTTTAAAGTTAGAGCAGGGAGCTGTGTCTTTCTACAGTCCCAAGATGATATGTCAAAAAGATCAGACACCAGTATTAGTTTAAACTGTGTCTCTCCACACCCCTTCTGTGAGTCATCTAGCTCCTCCTTTTAGAATATAAAAAAATTACAAACAGGATGTCCTATCAGGAGGTATATTAAATAAGGTGACATCAGCAAAAACTAATTTCCCAAATATGACTCCTTAATTAAACATTTTCTCTTTGATCTTGAGCAGTTCCTGTGTTCCCAAGGAACATCAAAGGTTTTTACAACTCTGCAGTTTGTCACCTAGATGCGAGTAGCCATGTCCTCTCCTGTAATAAAAGGTATATTTTAGCTTCCCAACTTCAGAGGGAGGAGGTCATAAAAAGGCCATAAAATGCAACTTCTCACGAAAGTTAATTACATTACAGAGATCTCCTGGTTTAATATTCAATTCAATTCAATTCAATTCAATCTTTATTTATATAAGGCGCCTTTCTGAAACCAAGGCGCCTGTACAATACATGATAAAACAATAAATAGTTAAAACAATATTAAATTAAACTAAACAACAATATTCAGAAATCATTATAAGCTTTGCTAAAGAGATAGGTTTTTAAAGCTCCTTTAATATATATCCTGTCATTTCACTGAAACCTGGGGGGGGGGGCACCCATGGAGCACAGACTCACATACTTTATTTTTATATTACAAATATCATACAGCAATCATAACCAGCTGGACAAGCATCACACCCATAAAGTAACTTTCTGTTGTGTGGATTCCTGGAACAGCCTTCCAGCAGAGGTGGTGAGGGTGAAAACAGTGGTGGGATTCAAGAATGCATGGGATAAGTATAACAGAATTAGGGTTGAAAGGAAGTGGGGGAGGGAAAAAGTGCTATAGATTGGGCACGGTCTGTGGTAATAGTGTTAGTAGAGATAAATGGACGGACTTGATGGGTGAAGCAGTCTTTATCTGCCATCACATTCTATGTATGTTTCTATGTTTCCCTTCAACATAAATCAGATTTTCTCAGCACAAAATAATAAATGAAGAGTAATAGTTTATAAAAAGTAATAAAAGGTATCATATTGCTATCATTATATTATTTTCATATTGCTATTTATTATACTGTCACGAACACATACCTCATCCTCTGATGAATTTAGTTTATTACACATAATGTGAAAGTAAGAATGAGCTGTGTCAACCTCTGGGTTGTACTGCTGTTCCACTTCAGCGTTCACCTCATGGTGTCAATGCTAAGTGTGAGCAAGAAGATATTGATGACTTGGATACTTATGATCCTTGGACAGCCAAGGACATAGGAGAACTGAGAACCTTTGGACTGACAAATCAAAGCAAGACAGTTTTATTTTAGCACCCTATCCCAAGTGCTCAAGGTGCTGTACATAGTGAAACAAAATAAAACAGGAAAATAAAACACAATAAATACAAAAAAAGCACAGAATAGCTTGAAAGAATGAAAGAAAGAAGAAAGAAATAAATCAAACTATTAAGTGACAAATGCTAGAGCAAACTGTCAAATTTCATGCCATTTTAAAATGTCTCTATAGAGAGGGAACTCATAAGATGCGGAGGATTGGAGTTTCAAATAGCTGGGGCCACCACTGAGAAAGCCCTGTCTCTGGACTGCTTTAACTGGAATCTTAATGTGGCTAACAGCAGCCCCTTGGTGGAGCAGAGCAAGCAACCAGGAGTGTACCATACCAAGAAATTTTTTAAATAGCTGGGACCCAAACCATAGAGAGGCATATATGTTAACAACAGAATCTTAAAAACTGTTCATGCCCTGATTGGTAGCCAGTGCAACTGTTGATGCACAGTCATGATATGCTATGTGAAAGGTGTTCTGCTAATTAGCCTGGACTCAACATTTTACTCCAGCAGTGGGCAACATGACAATCCTCCAGACAGTTCTAGGTAAGTATCATTACAGTAATCAAGTCTCGAGGGCACAAAGGCATGAACCAGAGTTCTCAAGCCCTCTTGCACTAGATAGGGCTCAATCCAAGAGATATTCAGGGGATGGAAAAACACACTGCAGGTCATGATTGACACAAGATGGTCAAGTGTCAGTTGAGAATCCATAATGACTCCCTGATTTTTCTCCATATCCACAGCAAACAATTTAAGAAGGGTAACCCTATTGCATAGCTCTGACCCACCAACCCACGAGAACCTGGTTCTGCCAGTAACAACTCAGTTTTGGCAGGGTTGAGTTTCAGCTAGTTGGAGGACATCCATTCAATGAGTTCCTGAAGACATTGCTCCAGCATAGTGACTACTTGTTGCCCATTAGGTGTAAAAGACTGGTTCAAAACAGCATTGTCTGGGTAGCAGTGAACTCATGCCATACCATCTAATGACCTGCCCCAGGGGCAACACGTACACTGTGAAAAGCATTGTAAGACAAAGTTGACCCCGAGGAACTCCGCAGCGAACAGCAGCAGATTGTGATGAGAAAGTTCCCATCACAATCTGATGTGTTGTCACACAGGTATGACTTTTACCATTTTAAGGCTGTTCCAGTAAGTCTCCTATATTCCTTAAAGAGCAGCTGACACCTTTGGGAAAACTTTGTAAAACATAATATTCAGACATAATTCAGCTTGCTCAGCTTGTATTTCATATAACTTCTATAGATTTCTCCTTGCAGTTATTTATTACTGAAGAAATTCCCGAAAAAACAAAGATCTTTATCCCTTAGAGTTTACCTGCCAGTATAGATTATTTTCTCTATTAAATCATACTGCTCTGTTGTGACTTCACCGTCTGTTGCTATGGGAATAACCATGATGTCACAAGCAGAGTATTATGACATCAGATTGGGAAGAAACAATATGAGCGGATAAACCCCCAATGAACAACTATCCTGTTTTCATACATATGACCTCAGTAATAAATAATGGGGATAAGAAATACAGAGATAATGAGAAAAATAAGTTGATCTGTGTCCACATTTTGTTTTTCAATGTTCTTTTCAAAGTGTTGGTGGCTCTTTAAATAGCTGCCTCAAAACCACATGTTCAAACAACATGAAGTCTTGCTGTATTCTGACAAATATAGTTAGCCCCAGCTTTTAAACTGCACCGGAGAACAAAGGATTAACTTTCTATGCAGAGCATAGAATGCTGAGCTCAAGCTCGGTTGATATCTCTGTCTGGAGCCCTTTGAAATCCAACCATCAGATTCTTTACTGTGCCTCACTGAACAGTTGCTCCAGAGATTTCTCCTACAGCTTGGTTCGAAAGTCAGTTAAAGTGTCGGTTAAGTGTCGGTTTTTAACCAAAATTTATTTCCGCATAGTCGGTTCAGTCTGTCTCTGTGGTGCCGTGAGTACTAGACAGGTTTGTGCTGATTTTCTGTGTGTAACTTGTAAAAGTGTAGATCGGTATGGCTGAACCGATCGTTTGTAGTGAATACTTGCATCTTTCTTTAGTGTGTGGTTACCGGTCCTTATCAGTTCTTAAAAAAATGTGTTTTTGTATGTTTTTTTCCAATATCCGTGACACGGTTAGGAACCGATAAGGAAGTCTTGCCTGGCGGTTGCCATAAAAAGGGTAGGTTTGTTAGGCTGGCCATGTCTGAGAAACCCAAGAAAAAAAACGGGCCCACTGGGTTTCAACACTGCAGTGAGTGTGGGGAGCTCTTTGCTAAGGCCAATCCCCACAACACCTGTGTTTATTGTCTGTAGTTTGAACACCTCGATACAGACTGCCAAATATGTAAACATTTTCCCAAATCTACCCTTGAAAAGAGATTAGGTAGACTGAGGAAAAGGAGGCTGAAAGTCCGCTGACCCGGATGGCCAGCCCGGTTCGATTCCGACCGAACCAGAAGGAGTGCTCTCTGACCAGGGCAATACTTCTTTGGGCAAAAGGAGAGCCAATCCCGAGGGTTCGGTTCCGAGAAAAAGAAAACACAAAGAGAAATCATCCAGTTCGGATCCAGAAGTTCATGTTCCGACTGCCGAGGAAATAGCCAGAGTGATTCGGATTGTGGAATCACTTCGGCTGGTTCCGACCGATCCGGCACCTTTTGGCAGGGGTTCAGTTCAGTCGGTTCCCCCGGTTCACGATTATACCCCTGAAGATTTTTATGAACCGGAGCTTGAGGAGTAGGGGGAGTTTGAAGATGAATGATGGTGATGGTGAAAGTCTGGATGTGCCTGTCTCCCCAGACAGACCTTTGGGTGTATCCCCTCCTACGCTTTCTGAGTCCCCTTCCCACTTTATGTTTTACAGAAAGGTGGCTGAAACCCTCCAGCTTCCTATGGAGGAAGCAATGGAGGATCAAGAGGAGCCTGATTATGTGGAAATGATGGACATCCCAGAGACCAGGAGACTGTCTACTCCCCTTCACAAATCTTTTGGGAAGAAGGCACAAAAAATCCTAAAGTCTCCCAATTCTGTACCTCCTGTTGATAGAAGAATGGACAAGAGGTATACACTATCAGGCTCAGATATGGAGTTTTTATACCAGCAATGCAGCCATGTTGGGGTTGTGCAGGCTGCTGCCTGTGATAAGGCAAACATTCCATTGGCTTCACCCCCAGACAAAAACTCCAGGAAGATTGATGCCGTGGCAAAAAAACAGTATATGGCATCTTCCTTGGGACTCAGGCAGGCGAATTATATGGCCTATACAGCCAGGTACCAGAAGTCCAGGTGGGACACTACTGGCACTGGCTAAACAGGCCTCCCCCCAGCTAGCCAAGGAGCTGGAGGAGGTGGCTTCAGATGGGGTTGAGGCATCAAAAATACAGTTTCATGCCACTGTGGACTCCAATGATGTGTCATCAAGAGTCATGGCTACATCTGTGGCTCTTCGGGGAATGGCTTGGCTCAGATGTACTAGCCTCTCGCAGGATACACAGGCTAAGGCCATGGATTTTCCTGTAGTGGGTAATTCTCTGTTTGGGGTGCAGACAGAGAATTACATGAAGAAAATGGACGAGTACAGGACCACTTACAGGAGTGCTCAGGCCAAGGAGAGGCAGGCAACTCCTCAAAGGCAGCAGTCTAGGGGCAGGGGCAGGCCTTTTCATAGGCCTTTTTACCAAGCACAGGCCTCTTCTCTCTTTTCACAGAGGGGGTTCTTCAGAGTGAGAGGCAGAAGGGGGATGAGCAGGGCTGCATCCACTCCTCAGCCTAAGGCCCCTGCCAAGCAGACACCCTGATGGGCCTGCCCGGGTCGACTCTCCTATTCCAGTAGGGGGCAGGCTGGCTTACTTCATCCAGGACTGGATGTCTATTACCTCAGACAAGTGGGTCCTGGAAGTAGTAAGCCAGGGACTGGTTCTCAGCTTCAAAAAATTTCCAAAGATGAGAGCCAGATCTTTTCCACCTGCAGGTCTCTCAGAAACCCTTGCCCTAGAGGCAGAGGTTTCGTCTCTTCTGGCTTTAAGAGCCATACAGAGTGTGCCTATCCTACACTGGGTCAAAGGTCTGTACTCCAGGTACTTCTTTACCCCAAAAAAGAGAGGGGAGTGGTGACCCATTCTAGACCTAAGATACCTAAACAAACATCTTTTAAAACCAAGGCTCAAGATGGTAACTCTGGAAATAATTCTTCCCTCTCTAAGGGCAGGGGACTGGCTAGCCTCCCTGGACCTCAAAGATGCCTATTTTCACATTCCCATCAGGTGCTCCCACAGAAAGTACCTCAAGTTCGAGTTGCCCTCAGGCCACTGTCAGTTCAGAGCAATGCCCTTTGGTCTAACATCAGCCCCAAGGGTTTTCACAAAGTGCCTGGCAGTAGCAGTTGCCTTTCTAAGGAGGCAAAAAATTTCAATTTTTCCATATCTGGACCATTGGCTAATAGTGGGCCAGTCTCCAGACTAAGTCAAGTCAGACCTCCAAGTGACCCAGCAAGTGCTCACTTCTCTAGGATTTCTTCTCAGCCTTCCCAAGTCAGCACTCGAGCCAGTCCAGCTTCTTACCTTTATAGGGGCAGAGCTGGATACGGTCAAAGCAAGAGCCTTTCTTCCCTTGGAAAGGGCAAGAACTCTTATAGAACTAGCTTCTTCCTTCAGCCTTCAGGTGTCTCGACCAGCAAGGCATTTCCTCCAGCTCTTGGGCCACATAGCAGCTTCTACAGCAGTGGTCCAAGGGGCAAGATTCCAGATGAGGGACATTCAGTTCCATCTGAGGGCCTTTTGGTCCCAGAAGAAGGACTCCCTTACCAAACTGATTCCAGTGACTCAGACCTTGATACAAGCCCTTCAATGGTGGCAGGATCAGGACAATTTAAGGCAAGGGGTCCCATTTGCCACTCAGTCTCATTCACTGGTCCTTACCATAGATGCTTCCCTTCTGGGCTGGGGAGCCCATCTGGGGGGCCCTCACTGCCCAGGGACTGTGGTCCCCTTAGGAGTCCCTTCTCCATATCAATCTCCTAGAGCTCAGGGTAGTTTTTCTGGCCCCGCAAGCTTTCTCTCAGTCAGTACAGAACAAGGTGGTTCAAGTCAGAACAGACAACACCACCACCATGTGGTACATCAACATGCAGGGAGGCACTCGGTCTCTGGCCTTGTGCACAGAAGCCATGAAGCTGTGGTCCCTGGCTTATTCCCTGCAAACCTCTCTGATAACAGTTCACCTTCCAGGGAAGGACAATGTGCTAGCAAATGCACTGAGCAGGATCTCACAGGGCCATCACAAATGGTCCCTGGACCCTCTGGTATTGAAGGTGATTTTTTCAAGGTAGGGCACTCCAGAGATAGATCTTTTTGCAGCTCCAGACAATCATAAACTTCCTCTCTTTTGTTGCAGACCCCAAGTCTTGGGCTCAGTCCCCCTGGATGCTCTGATTCTGAACTGGGAAGGGACATTTCTGTACGCCTTCCCTCCCTTCCTTCTTCTGTTCAAAGTTTTAGTCAAGATAAGGTCACAACCTTGCAAAGTGATTCTGATTGCTCCAGACTGGGCCAGACAGCCTCGGTACCCCCTGTTGCTGTCCCTAGCTGTCCGTCTTCCCCTGTCTCTTCCTAGAAATTACAACCTGTTAACCTCCTCTCAGGGTGGGATTTGGTACCCCAATCATCAGTCTCTCAATCTCAAGGCATGGCTCTTGAAGAGTTAGAGTTTGCAGATTTGTATCTGTCTCATGGGGTTCTGGATATTCTCAAAGCTTCTCGAAAGCCCTCCACCAGAAAGGCTTATAACTTCAAATGGAAGAGATTCAGCATTTGGTGTTCTAAGAAGCATATTTCCCCAGATACTGCTGAATTGCCTACAGTTCTGGATTATATGGTCCATCTTAATGGCCTAGGCCTCAGACCAGCTACTCTCAAGGTTCACTTGTCAGCTGTTTTTGCTTTTCTGTCAGTGGGGAAGTCTTCCTCACTATCTTCTCATCCCGTTTTCTGTAAATTGTTTAAAGGATTGCTTCATACCAAGCCTCCCTTTAGAGACCCTGACCCTGCCTGGGATTTAAATGTTTGCATTGCTCAACTTATGCAACCTCCCTTTGAACCTATGTCCTCAGCAGAGCTTAAGTACTTGACTTGGAAAACTGCGTTTTTAGTGGCCATTACCTCTGCCAGACATATCAGTGAATTGCAAGCCTGTCAGTGGAACCTGATTTTGTCTCCTTTCACAGGGATAAAGTGGTCCTTAGAACCAATAGAAGGTTGTTGCCCAAAGTGGTTTCAGATTTTCATTTGAATCAGTCTATATCTCTCCCTGTTTTCTTCACTGATCATTCTTCCTCAGGGGAAAGGAGGCTACACAGTTTAGATGTTAAAAGAGCCCTTAGCTATTACATAGAGCATACCAAGGGTCACAGATTTGATTCCCTTCAGTTGTTCCTCACTTTTGGGGAAGTGGGAAAAGGCAAACCTGCCACCAAGAGAACTATTGCCAGGTGGATTGTGTCTTGTATACAATTCTGCTATGAGAAACTGGGAAAGATTCCACCCTCAGGCCTGAGGGTTCACTCTACAAGAGGTACAGCTGCTTCCCTGGCTGCTGCCAGGGACATCCCTCTCTTGGAAATTTGTTAAGCAGCCACCTGGAAAATAGTCCATACCTTTGCCAAGCATTACTCCCTGGATATCCAGGCTATGAGTGATGCTCGGTTTGGCACAGCAGTACTTCAGAGCCTATTCCCAAAGTAGGTTCTGTCCCTCCTCCATGGAGGTACTGCTTGGTAGTCTGCATTTTTCAGAATACAGCAAGACTTCATGTTGTTTGAAGAAAAAATTACTCACCTTAGCAATTATTTTCTTCTATTGGAGTCTTGCTGGATTCTGACCTCCCTCCCTTCCTCCCCTCTCAGAACCTGGTTTTGGGAAGTGGGTGGGCAGGCGCAGTGTTGCACCTCAGGGGTGCTCCTTTTACACCCTCTTCTTTTGTTTGGGTGTTGTTTTATTATTATTCTTATTTGGATTGGTTTTGGGGTTTTGGGTTTCCTGACTTGAATCTTAATTTGGGAGTCCAAAACTTTTGTTGCCAGTTGGCTAGTAACATTTTACAATTTCCACATAGGATAGTTAGTGAGTTTTTGCTCATAAGAATCTGACGGTTGGATTTCAAAGGGCTTCAGACAGAGACATCAATCGAGCTCGAGCTCAGTATTCTATGCTCTGCATAGAAAGTTAACCCTTTGTTCTCCGGGGCAGTTTAAAGGCTGGGGCTAACTGCATTTGTCAGAATACAGCAAGACTCTAATAGAAGAAACATAATGACTAAGGTGAGTAATTTTTTCATCCACATTGTCAAATAAACATAGAAACATAGACTTTGACAGCAGATAAGGACCGCTTGGCCCACCTAGTCTACCCATTTCCCTACCTACAGGATAGGCCACAGATCCTAGTTAACCAACAACCTATTTCTTCCTACACCTCCACAAGAACTGCCTTATGTCTGTCCCATGCATTCTTGAATTCTCCCACAGTTTTAGACCCCACAACCTCCTCAGGAAGGCTGTTCCATGCATCCACTACTCTGTCTGTGAAAAAATACTTCCTCACATTGCCCCGGAACTGCCCCCTCTATCTTTGAATTGTGTCCCCTTGTTCTTGCACGTCTCTTTTTCTGAAAGATGCTACCCTCTTGGACTTTGTTGATTCCACTGAGGTACTTAAAAGTTTCTATCATGTCCCCCCTCTCCCTTCTTTCCTCAAGGGTATACATATTAAGCTCCTTTAGTCTCTCCTCGTATGGCTTCTCTTGCAGACCCTGCACCATTTTAGCTGACCTCCTCTGGACTGCCTCTATCCTATCTATGTCCTTGCGGAGATGGGGTCTCCAGAACTGGATGCAGTACTCCAGATGGGGTCTCCCAACTGTCTGTACAGAGGGATAACAACTTCCTGTTTTCTGCTGGTGATGCCTCTCCCTATGCATCCCAATATCCCCAGCCCTCCCTACTGCCTTCTCACATTGCTTGCTAACCTTAAGGTCATCTGATATGATTACCCCCAGATCCCTTTCCTTTTTGTTGTTGTTACTACCTCCCCCCCATTGTGTAATCTTCTCCTGGGTTCTTGTTTCCCAGGTGCATTATTTTGCACTTCTTTGCATTGAATCCTAGCTGCCATACTTCTGACCATTCCTCCAACCTTGCCAAGTCCCTTCTCATCCTTTCCACGCCTCCTTGTGTATCAACCTTGCTGTAGATCTTTGTGTCATCTGCAAAGAGCCATACTTTTCCTTCAAGGCCCTCTGCAATGTCACTTATAAAGACATTAAAAAGGACTGGATCCAGTACTGAACCCTGCAGTACCCCACTAGCAACCCCTCTTTCTTCAGAGTGGACTCCGTTTACAATTACCTTCTGTGTCCTGTTGTCCAGCCAATGTTTTACCCAGGCTACCACCCTCGGATCCAGTCCCAGGCTGGTTAATTTGACTATTAATCTTTTGTGTGGGACTGTGTCAAATGTCTTGCTAAAGTCTAGGTAGGCCATGTCCACAGCCCTCTCTGGTCTACTACTTTGGTCACCAGTCAAAGAAATCTATTAGATTTGTCTGACATGACCTTCCGCTGTGAACCCATGCTGCCTTGGGTCCTGTGCCCCACTGGCCTCAAGGTACTCAACAATTCTTTCCTTCAGAGTGACTCCATCACTTTCCCTACCACAGAGGTCAAACTGACAGGTCTGTAGTTTCCTGCCTCTGTCTTGGTCCCACTTTGTGAAGGGATCACATCCACCTTCCTCCAGTCCTCAGGTACCACACCATCCTCCCATGATTTATTAAAAGAGTAGTCAGTGTTTTCACTAGTTCCCCTTAATTCTTTTTAGAATTCTGGGGTGAATTCCATCAGGCCCCATTGCTTTGTCCAACTTCAGTTTTAGGAGTTCTTGCAGAACTCTTTCTTCTGTGAAAGGGCTGGGATTGACACCCCTATCAAGAGTGCTTCTGTTAATTGGATTAGGCACTTCCCCCTCCTCTTTTGTGAATACTGAGCAGAAATATTAGTTCAGTATCCCTGCTTTTTCACTGTCCCCTCTGCCCACCCACCATTCATTCTATTCAGCCTCACTATCCCACCCTTTGTCTTTCTATGCTCTCTGATGTACCTATAAAGGTTTTAGCCCCTTCTTAACCGAGTTGGCTATCTTTTCCTCAGTTTGGGCCTTGCTATTCTGACTTCCCTCCCTGCTTCCTTCTGCCTTAACTGGTACAGCTCTCTGTCCTGCTTCTTCTGTGTTTCCTTATACTTCCTGAATTCTATCTTTTTCTCCCTGACTTTCCCAGCCACCTCTTTTGAGAACCATAGTGGCTTTTTCTTTCATTTTGACTTGTTTATTTGCTTCACACAAAAGCTTGTTGCCTCTGTGATGGCAGTTTTGATGACTCCTCATTGTTGCTCTACCCTTCCTTTTAGCCTGTTTGCTAGTGCTTTTCTGAGGCACTCTCCCATCTTGCCAAAGTCAGCCCTCCTGAAGTCCAGTACCCTCACTTTTGTATGGCTTGACTCTGTAGCTGAGTTTAACATGAACCACACTGTTTGATGGTCACTTGTTCCCAGATGGCAACCCACTTCTAGATCTGAGATCCCCTCACTGCCCCCATTTGAGAGTATGAGATCTAAGATTGCTCCCTCATGAGTGGGTTCTGAAACTAGCTGTCTGAGGCCTGCCACCTGTAGGGCATCGAGAATGACCCTGCTCTTGGATGTGGCTGCAGCAAATGTGCTCCAGTTAACATCTGGCATATCCAGGTCTCCCATCAACAGTATCTCCCTTTTCTCTGCCATCCTAAGAATGCCTTCTATCATATCCTTGTCCATTCATGGGGGTCTGTACACAACCCCTGTGTGGACTGTGGTGCCCTTTCCAGTCTCCAAGGTGACCCACAGTGCCTCCTCTCCTCCCTGTTTACTCTTTTGTTCAGTTGCTTTTATCCCTTCCTTTACATAGAGAGCTACCCCCCCTTCTCTCCTGCCTGTCTCTCCTGTAGGATATGTACCCTGGTATGTTAACATCCCAGTCATGGTTCTCTGTGTACCATGTTTCTGTGACTGCTATGATATCCAGGCATCCCTCTTCCATCAAGGCCACCAGCTCAGAGAGCTTGTTGCCCAGACTATGGGCATTGATACTCATTACCCTCCATTTCCTGATGGCCTTACCCCTTTTTGCCCCATCCCTGTCCTTCTTGCCTTTGTCACTTTCCCCATTTACTCCTGCCCTTCTCCCTATCACCCCCTCTATGTTGGTGTTTGCTGTACTTACCACCATGATTTTTTGGGGGCTAGGATTTCCCTGCTCCTTTCCAGTGCCTCCCCACTTGGCTAGTTTAAATGCTTGCCAATGAAGCATTTAAACCTATCACTTAGGATCCTGGTTCACCTCCTGGACAGATGCAGCCCATCATGCCAGTATAGGTTTGCATCACTCGAGGTAGACCCCCAGTCCCCAATGAAGCCATATCCCTGAGCTCTGCACAAGTTTTTCAACCACTGATTGAATCCCATGGTGCAGAACACCCTAGCCTCTCCTACGCCATAGATGGGGAGCATCTCCGAGAAGGTTACCGTGCCTGCTACTTGTCTAAGGCCCCTCCCCAATTCCACAAACTCTTCCTGCACTGCTCTAATCCCTTTCTTTGCCAGGTCATTTGTGCCTAGGTGGACAATGACATCCAGCTCCCTCCCCTGTGCAGCTGCTCCGGCAATCCTGAGGATTCGCTCCCTGTCCCTCCAAGCCATGGTGCCAGGCAGGCACCTTACCTCCCTCTCCCCTTCCTCCCCCAGTTCTACCATCCTAACAATGGAGTCCCACACCAGGAGTTGTTTCCTTCCCCTGTGGGGTCCCATGCCACCCCTGTGGGTCTCCTCTGTGGAGGTTCCCAGCATCCTCCTTGGTCTCCACTGCAGGTGCCTCCATAGAGGAACCACACTTTGCCAGAATGGCATAGGATTGTGGAGAGGTACAACTGGAGGATGCACCTCTGTTCCACCACCCTCACCCTCCCTGAGCCCACTGTGGTCCAACCACTCCTCTTTCTTGGCAACCTCTGAGGCAACAGCAGTGGCCCTGGTGGTCCCTGGATGGAGGAGGAGGTCCCAAAAATCCTGGCCAACTCAGCCTGGAGATGAGCAACCTCCTCCCTCAGCCCAGAGAGATGCCTGCAGATGGGACAACACCGCATCCTCCAGAATGTCTCCCGGAAGACTGGTGCTCCACAGCCACTGCACTGCACTCACCACTCCCATCATGTCTTATTTCTGGCCCCTTAACTGTTGTTTGGAATCCTTCCTCTTTCCCCTGTTTTTTTTCTTTCTCTTCTCTCTCTACTTACTTTCTGCCTCTGTGCCCTTTAAGCTCCTGATTGTCCATTTCTGTGACAAGAATATCCTATATTTCTCAGTAGACCCCTTACTTGCTCAGAGGCAGGCCTCCAGCAGCTAGAGGGGGGAAAAGAGCTACTCTTGCCCTTCTTGGATACTGGGTCTTTGGTGGCTTTGTGATCACTCACTTCCTGCTCCCAAACAGGAAGTTCCTGTTGTCAGTCAAATCCTGTGCCTATAAAAGTAGAACTAGCTTTGGGTGGGAGCATGGGCAATATAGTCCAGTCACACAGCACTCCTTCCTCCTGGTGTCTTCTGCCAAGCTACTAACAGAATCTTTCTAAGGCAGTCTTTAAATTTAGCTTCTTTCTAGCTAAGCAACTCCCCCTACTTACTAGATCTTTCTACAAGTAATTTAAACTGCACTACTATCAAGCCCTTTCAATCACCTGAGATTTACACTTAGATAACTATTCAGATAATCATTCAGTTCAGTTAACACAGACAAACACACTGTATTTTTTTTTGTTTTGTTTGTTAGTTTGTTTTTTTACCCTAAATTAAAGTTCCCAGTACAAGAGTTCTACTTCTTTAGTCCCAGTAGAGAAGTCCAGTCATGCAGCACTCCTTCCTCCTGGTGTCTTCTGCCAAGCTACTAACAGAATCTTTCTAAATGTTGCCTTTACCGATGAGAAATAAAGGAGAAAAACTATAGAACACTTCCCCTATCTCTCACAAGGTGGACACTGAAACCTTGACTAGAGCAGTCTCTTAACTGTGGTGAGACCGGAAACCTAACTGGAAGGGTTCACAGATGTTACTGATTAGCACTATGTATGGGCACTAAAGACTCACTACAGTGAGCATCAGTGGGAAATCAACCTGAAAAAGACAGAGTTCCTGTCAGGGGTGATTGCTGAGGGGAAGAACTGACTGGCCTAACTTTTTTCAGACTGTGGATAGGTTTATCGTGCGCCACAGTCCAAAAAGTTGTTTTTCCTACTGAGAAATGCAATAAACTTAATTGGTTCTTTCTCTCCACCGTATCCTCTATTCCAGATGGAATCTCCTCAAGCAGTCTGTCATGGGACAGCAGTGCCAGTCCTGAGATGAACGAAGGCAATCAGCTGTCTTGGGCGGAGTTTTTACCAGTTTTGGATAGTGAAGTGTTCTAGCTGATCTCGAGAGTGTATCCCACTTACTGTCTGTTGAAACCTGAGCCCACTCAGCTGCTCACTGGCTGTGAGGGCATTGTCTGGGTTTGATTATTTCAGTGATTGCGAGGTCATTTCTGAGATAGGAGATTTTTCCCTGCCATTGTAAAAATAGTGATGACAAGGCCCCTCCTAAAGAAACCATTCTTGGATCCTGACATTCTTCTGAATTACAGGCCTATGTCAAACCTTCCCTTTCTGAGGAAGTTGATTGAGAAGGTGGCAGCAATGCAGTTGGAGGCTCCCTTGGAAAAGTATGACATCTATGCGCCTCTCCAGTTGGGATTTGTCCCTTGTTACAACACTGAGATACAGAGACAGCACTCATAAAAGTGTTCAGTGATCTGTTCATGGCAAGAGATAGAGGGCATCATTCCATTCTTGTCATTCTCGAGCTCTCATTGTTATTTGACATGGTTGACCACGGGGTGCTTGTGGAATGCTTTAGGCAATATGTGGATCTAACCAGCACTGATTTGTTCTGCTTTGAGTTTTATCTATCTGCAAGAATGCAGCAGGTAGTCTTGGGTAATTCCATTTCTGTGACAGCTGTAATGGACTATGATGTGCCTCAAGGCTTGATCCTGGTCCATGTGTTGTTTGCAATGTACATGTTGCCTTTGGGTTAGGTCATCAGATGGTATAGTCTGGAGTTTCAATACTATGCAGATTATACTCAGTGATACCTGTCCTATGGGGTGAAAGTTGGCTCACTGCTGTGCCATGGTTTCAAAGAGAACAATGATTGGATGGTCTTCAGCTGGTTAAGTCTCAACCCAGGCATGTCTTAGGTGATGGTTATCAGATCAGATCACTGAAGGTTGACAGTGTCAGGTAGTGACACCTGGTTGCCATCTTTAAATGGTGCCACCATTGGAGCTGTGCATACACATAGAAATCTGGGGGTCACTATGGACTCCAGGCTGACCTTGGAGTACCAGATGTCTGCAATAGTCTGTATTTGCTTTTTCCATTTTCAAAACATCTTCACTTTCTTAATATAAGAGTGTTGTTCTACTTGCATGCATTTACTATCTGCTAGTAATAATAATAGTGGTTATATTTCTGGTATTACTATTTTACTATGCTATTGTATTTGACTTCTTATTTTTGTAGTTTTAGTGTTTAGCTATCTCCCTCTCCCCTATCCCCCCATGGTGCATCTGGAAACAAGTTGTTATCAGCTCAGAATGTGTTTCCTGGTTAAACTTTTAAATAAATAAATAAATATAACAATGTCTGGATTAAACCATTTTGAGCACCAGGTCACTTGGTGACAATAGTACATGTCTTTGTCACATCCAGGTTGGACTACTGTAATGCTCTTTCCCTAAGATTCTGGGAGTTTGATATACTGTCTGCAGCTGGTCCAGAACATGGCGGCATGTTTAATCTTTGAGACTTTCTGGAGAATCATATTACGCCAGTGCTGTGTGAACTGCACTGGCTGCCTCTTTGGTGTCACATTAACACAAATGTAACTACAGTGTAATTAGCCCTGTTGCATGTAATTAATGATTACATACCCCACAGTTACAATGAAACTGACAATTAAAATAAAGTGTGACTGCTTCAAGATATGCTTGTTTATATACAAGGCCCTACATGGTTTGGGTCCTGCCTATCTAAATCTCCTGACTCCACTTACCTCTGTATGCCCTCTGCCCTCCACTGGTGCTGACCTACTGTCCATCTCATGATCCAGATTAAATGCAAAAAAAATATTGCTGACCACCTCTGAAATGATTTAATAAAGGAAAGGTACTTGTTGTGTCATGAGGATAGGTAATAATGTTCTATTTATAGAATGAGAATATACAAGGGGGGGGGGTTGTTTTCTCTTTTAATAGTTTTCTGTTGAGAAAGTTCATTAGAGAGGGAACTAATGCTCCATGCAGTTTGAAAAGTGCATTATGTTGTTGAAGAGCTCATCTGCCATCTGATTAATTATACAAAGAAGGCTCGACTTTGACAAAGTAGGTGATTTGATACCTTTTATTGGACCAACAAGTAATTTTCAGTACACAAGCATTCAACCATACACAGTGTCCTTCTACAGGTGATGGCAGTTTTGGGAGGCTTGAATTGTGACACAGCAGGCTTTCACAGTTACACAAGACAGCAGGCAGGCTCTGAACCTTGCAAACCGATAAACCTGATCCGTGCAGGTTGGCAATATCTTTTAAGAGGGCTACTCTGTATTAATGAGCCTTTACTGGCAAACAACTGTCAATCCAAACAGATGTCTTGCTTTTTTATGATTGAGATAGGTAGATAGACAGATCAGTAATGCTGACATTTTAATGAAATAAACTTACCTTTAAAACAGGTCTCTTTTTTTCTGTGCCTTTGATTGAAGTTATGATAACCAGGTCTAGTGTCCATAGCATTTAGAAATACCTTTTGGGACTCTGTTCATAAAATTACACAATATCTGGCACAATGTGTCGGGGCCTAAACTCTTGCTAAACAGTCTTACAGTATTTATTTCCAGTGCATACAGATGTTTGTTTTGGCATTTTCATGGTGAGTGCATTTGCCCACATTTAACCTAGGTGTATGTACTGTAGATAGGGTCATGATTCTCAAGTTAAAATGGCCTTTGAGAACTTGGTGGGGGGGGGGGCAGACCTTACTTTAGTCGGGAACAAGGGCCAAAGTTACGCACCCTATGGAAAATTGTTCTGTTTTTTTTTTGTTTCTTGTATTCGCTAAAATAATGTCTGACACCAAAAGATTTTTTTTGGTCACTGAGTGACAAAATAGACCAGTAACTACTGTATTTCAAGGGTGTTTCAAGCACTATTTGTTGTGTGTTTTTCAAGTTTCCTCAAAAGTGACAAAGTCAGTTTAACAATGTAATTTTAATTCCCTTCTATAGTCATGGCACACTTGAACAGGGTTGGTTTAAGTGATCAGTAATACACAAAAGGATATGGGTTGTCATGTGAAAAAACACACACTCAGGTGTGTTGTAAGGTGAGGCATGTATGCCAAGTGCCTTCAGCATCAGGTAGTACAGTTACTACACGATACACTTGTAACCTCGGTTTATGTAAACCGTTGATCTAATAAATAAATAAATAAAAATAAATAAATAAACCCCCCTATAAATGGGGGTTCCTGAAAAGTCTTCCCAGAGCTTGCCCAGTTGCTCGCAGTCTGGGTGGTATTCGGCGTTAAAGTCAATTTAAATGGTGTCGCAGTGAGTGCTTTTAAAGCCTCCATGTACTGTCTCTTTAAGGGCTGCCAGCCTGCAGTCATAATTAGTTTGAATAGCGGGACTGCGTGTTTCTATGCCCGAGTCCCACCCAGACTGCTGACTAATTGCTCCTTTTCTGCCATCGCTTAATGTACATAGTGAGCCCTGCTGAAAGATGTAACTGATTGCTGGTAGATCATTAAAATAGTAGTAAAAATGTAGTTTGTTCTAACCTGCTTTTCTTGCAGGAAGGACTGTTCACTGTAGCTCCACCAATTTCATCCCGGACATGCCGAATGGGACCAATCAGTACTTGGGACTCGCACATGGAGCCTGCAGAAATGGGGCTGTGTGGAGTGAGACTCTGGGAATTGTAGTTTTTGGACTATTGGCATCTTTTTGCACCTATAGAGGGAGCCTGTTGTGACTGACACCTGAACCGACCAACTGAATCTTTTGAATCTAAGTGAAAGCCCCTTGGCTGTCTGCTGGCAAGCCAGATCTGTGTGGGAAACTGAGAGAGAAGCAGCTCATAGAGCTCGGGCAGCTGTTTTGCGCCGTAGTTCATGTGGGAGAATCGTGGAAGGCCTGACTTCTGGCCTGCTTGCAGTCTTTTGCCCTGACAGTAGAAAAGTGCTAGGTTTATTGGACTAAATCTGGTGTGCAAAACCGAATTGAGCCACTGATTTAGAAACCAGGCTCAACCTGTAGAAGACCGAAGATTTTGCTAAATGCGATCGGCCTGTCAGGCACTTCAGCTACCTCTGTGCTCCCGGGTGTTAGCAGTGACTTTGCGATCAGGATCGAGGAGTAGCCTGCCTGGTACAGTAATACTCTTTACATATAAATGTGTAGTGTATTTAACGGGGGTCGTGATCTGTTTTTTCCCCACCCTGAATTGTGAGCTGCTGGCTTTTACATATAAATGTGTTCTGAACTGGAAGGGGGGTTTTGATCTGTTTTTCCCCCAGCCTGAACTGTGAGCAGCTGGCTTTTACATATAAATGTGTTGTGAACTGGAGGGGGGGGGCGTGATCTGGTTTTCCCCTAGATTGAGTTGTGTGTTGAGGGCTGGAAGTCATACCCAGCTCCCTTCGGACTGAATCCATTTCTGGCTAATGCATTTAGACCCTTCCACGAGGGTCTTATCCTCCTGCCCTGCTGTACAGAAAAGATTCATCGGTGAGGGCCCTGCTTCTTCTGGCAATCCTGAACACCCATCCACCGCTGCAACCATCTTCCAACCTGTGGTCAGCTTTGGATACAGTGAGAAACTATCAGGGTAGCTCCCTGCAACCGTCCTTTAAATCAAAAGTGTGTCATCTAATTGTTTGTTGTTTCTTTTCTTCATGAACTGAGCCCTCCAGCTCCAGATTACAAATACTTTGTTGTGCAAGCGTTTTCTTTTTCCAGCACAGGGCCCCTACCAGCTGCGACACCGGCCTACCCCGGGCAATGGTCCTGGCTAGCCCACCCTCTATTCACCTGGGTACCCAGCAAGGTGACAGTGCTAGGGAATCTTATTTCTTGCATAACTGTATGATTATTAGAGAGAGTAAGCTAATTAACCTGATTGCCCTATCCTTGTTAAAACCCCCTGAATAAATCAGATCTTCTTTTCTTTGAAAGTTACCTTGGCTGTGTGTCAGTATATGCTAAAGGTATTGCATTGCAGTTGTGTGTCTTGCTTAACCTTATTTTACAGGTGGTCCCCAGAGCCAATGGAAGGAAGCATTCCTTGCGGTAAGTGCCAAATACAAGTGTATGTACACAGCATATCTGGGGTGTTGGGAAGGTGAATATTGTGTATTGTGTGGGACACTAGTGGGAAAAGAGGGGGTCACAGTGTCCCAGAGGGCTGTGTCCTGGTTAGCCTGACAGAAACCAACCCTGATCTTTGGGTGGAGGCACCCGTCACAGAACCTAGGCCCCTTAACCTGCTACTAACCAAGCAGGCAGCGGTAGTAGCCCTTGGGGTAGCGCCACCTAGGGGTTACACACATACTGAAGTATCTTAGTGCACTCACAAAATGGATAAACTGAGAAAACTGAAAACAAAATGGCATTTCCTTCATTAAAAATAGGTAGTTTCTTTTGTTACAAGAAACTAATAAAAAGTAATCCCTCCCCACCTGCCAGTCATCTGTCTTTCTGCACATTCAATTGATGGATTTATTTATTTTTTATCATGAAATACAGAAATTCTAACGTCTGCAGAATTATACTGAAAAATTTTCACCCCTCCCCAACACAAACACATACAACAGAAGGCCTCAGCAAAGCCAGGGATTCAGTTTTATCTGTGGCAGAGTAAGTAGCAGCATTTCCTTGTAGGCAGGTAAGGGTGGGGGTGGGGTGGGAGGGCAGAGATTGTTCATGGCCAGAAAAGAAGCTCCAGAAAAAAAATTTTTTAAAACACTAAAAGGTGTGGGTTGTTATGTGATAAATGTACACACAGGTGCATTATAAGGTGAGACATTTATGCCAAGTGCCTTCAGCACCTGGAAGTGCAGATATCACACAGCACGCATACTGAAGCATCTTATTACGCTTATAAAATGTGTAAACTGAGTAAATAAAAAAAATGCTAACTTTTTTCATCGAACATGTATTTTCTTTTATTACAAGTAACTAGAAAAATAGTCACTTCTTGCCTGCCAATTATCTGTCTTTCTACACATTCAATAGATGGAATTGTTATTATCGTGGAATACAGGAATTCAAACTTCTGCAAAATTATACTGTAATAGACCTGCTCAGGTAAGCCCATCCCTACACAATGAAACCTCATAGGGGAAGGGACTCTGGGAGGCTTCTGGGGAAGGGGAAGCATCAGGTTCTAGTGTCTTTTCTATTTTCAGTGGGCTGTTCAGTTTCTAGAGTGACAGCTACAGGCACAAACCGAGACAGACTGTGACCAGGGAATACAAAGGTGGGACTGTGCTGCAGGTGAGGTGGGAAGATCTGGTACAGCTCTCATGCTGGAAAGGTCTATAGTACTGGGACTGGGTGCAAGCTGCACCATTCCAGGCCTCAGAAGCAGGCAGCAAACTGAAGAGAGTTGGTAAACTCTGGAGAGGAAGAGAATGGCAGCTGCATGCAAGCCAGCACATGGGTGACTCTGAATAGATAGCATGCACTGAAGATATAGCGTGGAGAAAAAGACTAAAGACTGCTGATCAAGGTCCCATAGCAAGCACCACAGCATGGTGCCAGGCTATCTCTGACCTAGGGATTTGGAAGCTAGGATGTGTGAGGGTCAGACTGGGGCCTCAGCAGTTCAGAACAAGTGGAAAGAGGTTGGAACCACCCTAAGCCAGTGCCCAAGGTAGCTGGCTCAGACTGAAGCAGAGGAAGGAAGCTTACCTGCATCATAGATGCGCAGGGAGAAGAAATCCAGTGGTCTGCTGCATCAGGAGGAGCTGTTAAGGTTCAGGAAGTTTAAGCACACTGCAGTGCGGCATTGTTTCAAGGGACAGCACCTGTTTCACCATGTTCTACAGTTTGGATTACAAATACCCCCTGTTGAGTGGTTTTCTGCCATTTAAGCAATGACATGGCCTGGCCTGTGGGGTTTGGGAATTGAGTACGTTGCTCTGTTTAAAGTGTACCAACTCCAGCCAACCCATGGCAATGTCTACAGGCCTGCAGAAATTCTACATCTGTGGTACACAGGGACTGAGTAAGCTCCCATTTGGGTCTGTTTAAAACCTGGTACCAAGTGGAAAAAGGTAGATCTGGCCTGCCAAAGAATGTACCTAAGAAAGCCGTGTTTAAAGTTGACAATTGCACAAACTTTCCTTCTTGCAGGTGGTCAGTTGTTAATAAAGCTGTGTTATTCCACTAAACGTGGGCTGGCTATTTTTGACTCACAACATAGTATATAAATTAGAGATTTCCTTTTCCAAGCCCGCCAAGATCCAAAGCCCTTGTGATTCAATTGATTGCTTTGTCTCTAGCAGTCATCCTTGACCTGTAATTTACCAGACCACACTGGTGTGACAGAATCATATGTATGTCCCAGGCATGCCTTGCCACAGTCTATCACAGACTGGTGGTAGTTGTGGGATTCACTGCAAACAAGGCATGCCTGATTTGTTGGTCCCAGAAAACTGTAGGTGTTAACCCTAGAGCTCCTATGGTCTCGTCTCAAACTAGTCAGCCCTTAGGCAGGTGAGCATTGGATATGGTATGCCCCTTGCCACTGACCCCAAGGAAAAACTGGTATATCTTAGTAGTAGTGAACTATTTCACAAAGTAAGTTCAAGCCTACCCACTCCTTGATCAGGAGGCTCAAACAGTTACTAGGGTTTTTGCAGAACAATTTATTTACAAATATGAGCCCCCCCAGATCCATCTATAAGGACCAGGGACAGAATTTTGAGTCACGGTTGTACACAAAACCAGGACCACACAATACCACCTGCAGTCAGATGGACTTGTTGAATGGTTAAACCACACTTTCCTAGCCATGATGTCCTCCTTCGTGAGGTATAATCATACTGAATGGGATAGTCTGCTACCATACATCATGCTGGCTAAAGGAGTAGTGTATAATCCACTATGAGGTACACCACATTTATGGTACCGTTCTTCATTAAGTCACACTCCTGGTGGAGCTGGTCAATGGGGCTGATGTTCAGGGGAAGTACACTGGTCCTGCTGAATATGTGACTTAAGTGTCGGGGCACCTCAGTATAGTAGCTGCAGTGGTTAAAGGCACCAAGAGAAGGCCATGGGTAAGCAGAAAGAGCAGGATAACCATAAGGTAACTGGCCAAGTTTATGCAGAGGATGACTGGGCGTGGGTTAAAAATTAGAGTTACATCTGTCAGAACAAGGCCCCATTGGTAGTGAGGTCCCTCAGGGGTCAGTTCTGGGACCTGTGTTGTTCAATGTCTTTATATCTGACATGAACAAAACACTTATAAATAAATGTGTAAAATTTGCATATGACTCTAAACTATGTGCTGAAGTGGGGAATGTTCATAAGGTAGGTACACTCCAGCATGATCTGACACAACTCCAGCTTTGGGCAGGTCAGAATGGAATGCAATTCAACACCGACAAGTGCGTAGTTTTACACCTAGGGGGTAGGAATGAACAAATAAAATACTCCCTAAATAACAAAACTTTAAAAACAGTTACTGCAGAAAGAGACTTGGGAATCTTAATAAGCAATGACTTGTCTTTTTCTGGACATTGTAAGGAATTAGTTAAAACAAATAGAATCATTAGTACTATTTGAAGAACATTTGTAACAAGGCAGAGATCTTGCATTATGCCACTGTACAAGGCATTGGTCAGACCACATTTTGACTATTGTAGTCCTTTGTGGAGTCCCTAACTTGAGGAAGGATGTGAATGCCCTTGAGAGAGTCCAGTGGAGAACAACTAAGTTGATTAGAGGAATAAGTAGTGACGCATATGAGACTAGATTACACAAACTTATATTATATCCACTGGAAGTGAGATGCTTAAGGGGCGAGCTATTACAAATGTTCAAAATCTCAAGGGATAATGATCTAATGAAGAATCTGGGCATTTGTTACTCAGTCAGAAATTTAAGCTCAGGAGCCACAATAAGCAAATTAAACTGACATATCCATATAAAAACAAGAGAAGATATTTCTTTACTGAAAGAATTATTAATACACGGAATTCACTTCCACCAGAGGGTATGAATTCAGATAGCATCACTGTATTTAAAAGTAAACTTGACACTTGTCTGCTCGCAGGATAAGGGCATTAAGACCCCTTGTTTAAGGGGAGTCAGACATAACAGGCTTGATATTCTGTCAGTCTTTTAAACCGAGTATAGTACCGAGTATAGAGTGATAAAAAGGATGTTTGCCCCAAGCTGTAGCCATGGTTCAAGGGCCCATATCAAGTGATTAAGAAGGTCTCTGATGTGTTGTAGGAACTGCTACCTGTAAATGATTGCCAGACTGTGATCACGCATTGCAACTGACAAAAGCCTTATCACAGGGCCAGGCCTACTGAGGGGACAACTGCTGAACCACAACTTCCACCTTAACTTCTCTGTTGGCAATGCCATTGCAGCTGCCAAAAACCTGGAGGCCACAAGGGCATTGCCAACAGAGACAGAAACCGGTACAGGAACCAAAGTATACCAACACTGGCCAACCCATGGCAACATCTGCTGGTCTGCACTGATTTTACACCTATGGCATCCAGGGACTGAGTTAAGGGAGCTCCCATTAGAGTCTGTTTAAAACCTGGCACCAGGTGGAAAGGGATAGACCTGGCCTCCCTAGGAGGGCATTTAAGAGGGCTATGTTTAAAACTGATACTTGCACTAACCCTCCTTTTGTAGGTAGTCCATTGTTAATAAAGCTGTGTTATTCCTTTACACATGAGCTAGTTATTACTGACTCTCCATGTGGTAGAAAAATTAGTTGTGTCCTTACCGAGAGCACCAAGAGCCAAAGACTTTGTAGCTCCATTGATTGGAAAGTCTCCAGCACTCATCTCTGAACCACAATTTACTGAATCACACTGGTTTACGAAAGGTGGTGGCAGTGCCACGTGTACAGCCCAGAAACACCTTGTCATGGAGTCTGTCATAATACTGCAAAATGTTCAACTCACTCAACACATTCAAACATGCAACAGAAGGCATCAATAAAGTCAAGGATTCAGTTTTATCAATGACAGGATGAGTAGCAAGATTTCCCTTGTAGGCAGATAAGAATGGGGGTAGAGGGATTTTCCATGGTCGGAAAAGAAGCTCCAGAAAGAATAACTTGGGAATAGTACTTCATTTTTTTAATGTGTGCATGTGTGTAAGGAAGAAACTATAAAAAGAAAGAACATTTGATCTTTTTTTTTTTTTTTTTTATTTTGATGGAGTTTTGTTTTAGGAGCCTGGCAGACTTTTTTTTTTCATGAGTAAAGTAACTGCTGGAAATCAGGAATTTGTTTTTTTAAAGGCATTGATATGATAGTGTCCTGTGTCCTGATTGCCAGCACTTTTTTTAAACATTGGTACAATAGTTGTCTCACAATGCATGGCTGCTGACCAATCTGGTTGCAATGATTTCCCTAGGCATTTTATAATTATGCATTTATTTATCAAATTTTGACAACCAGGTAGGCCCACTGAGCCAAAAATGGACCTTTTCCCCTGATGAAGACTCACACTGTAGAAGCGAAGGGCCGGGGTTAGTGCTACTGCTTCAACTATTGTGAGACAATTTTTAAAATAAACTTTTTGCCACACACAACTTTCTATACCTTGAAAGGTTCCCTTTTTGTGTGTTTTAATGTCCCTTTTTCAGGGGCAACTCAGAGTTAATTACAAAAAGAAGCAAACATTTGACAATTTGGTATGCATACATAAGCAGAGACAATGTGTGCTAAATATATATGTATATATATATGTGTATATATATATATATATATATATACATGTATACACACAGGTTAGCAAAATCCAACAGTTAGTTACTTAGAGACATTGCATTGTTACAGTATAATTTACAGTTACACTATGATCTGTTGGTTGGATCATAGCAGGATGTAGAACCTGAGAGACTATGATGCATAATGAACAGATCAGAAGCAACAATAAAATGTTTTTTAATGTTCTTAAAATTGTACCCCTAACATTAAAATGTGTTTTTTTAAATAAAACAATAAATGTCTGTTTCACTGATGTACTATGTTTTTGTCAGTGCCTCCTCTTCCCTGAGTTCTCAGAGTTCCCCCATTCAATGGGGAGGCAACATTTTAGTCAAAAGACCCCCACCAAAAGTGACATATGTCACCACTCTATATAAATCAGAATTATTCTGCCATCATCAGTTGTTATCCTTACATTATTATATTTTAAATAACTGCTTCATAAAAAACCTGAATTGGAAACCAACAACTCATATGACATCATCCATATGTTGTGGGTCTGAACAACCAAGAAAGGGACAGAATTAGAGAGAGGGAGGTGGAACAAAAACACAACAGCGTGGGAAGTGTAAACTTCTTTTTATTTAATGCATCTTTTGATCAGTAGTATAAGTAAAAATAAAAGTTCATTTAAAAAGGCAACTGTCTCTAACCTGCAAGCCTGTGTTTCTGTAGAAGCCATGTTTCTCGTGGGGGTTCACTTTCTGCTGTTGTTTCATCTTTATTGGCCTTTTAGAAAATGATGTAGTCGATTGAGATTTATACACAAGTAGTCTAGAAGATTTAAATCTGGTTATTTAGTTATGCTATTAAAAGTTATACATGTTGGTCATTTCAAATAAATGCTCTTACCACTTAAGACATGGTAACATTTCAAAAAGCACTTAAGGTAAAATCAAACTGAGTACCACCATTACCTGGATTTCACTTCTAGTTTATAAAACCTGCTTCTGTACTGATAAACCACTGGGAAAAGAAATAACAAAAACATCTTTGCCTATCATTTTACAGTGTAATTTTAATCTGTATCTACTGTCCTTGGAAGGTTGACACCTCTCCCACTGTACCTCTCTCATCTGTAAATTCTGGTTCAGTTCCCTACATTGCTACCTAACTTCCCTCCTCTCTCCTATTTACCTCTCCTCTTACTCCTCCCCCTTGCAAACCTCGGCTGGGCAGGGTGTTTTCTGTTCTTAATCCCCCATCCCCCCACCTAAAGAATAACCTCTCCTCTCCATTTTTCTGCTTCTCATCTCTCTCTGAAAGTCCAGTTCTGCAAGATCACTTTGCACTCCAGCTCCTGTAGCTAGTCCATACCTTCTCTGTGTGCTCCTCCTTCCTCCCCCTTGAGCACCAGATTGTCATTTGTGCCAGTGCTGCTCCTGCACTCCCTTTCACTGTACTGGGCTGCTCTCTAGCAGTTCCTTTCTGAACTGAATCTGTACACCACACTGTTTGTAGCTATCATAACCTTTTATGATTCAGGCTAACAAACAAGCTGGAACATACAGGAGTAGGATAAAAGACAGTTAATTGAATTAGCAACTGGTTAAATGATAGGACCCAGAGAGTGCTAGTAAATGGATCTCTGTCGAGGGAAGGTAGTGTAACAAGTGGCATCCCACAGGGGTCAGTACTGGGACCTATCCTCTTTAACATCTTTATAGAAGACTTTACAAATTATTTGAATGGGAAAGTTTGCTGTTCACTGGTGATACTATGCTCTGCAACAGACAGGACTCAGAGGAAGGGGCAGACAACATGAAAGCTGACCTTAGAAAATTGGAGGAATAGTCCAGGGCTTGGCAGTTAAAATTTTATGCCAAAAAATGTAAGGTAATGCACTTGGGTAGGAGGAACCCAAGAAATAAGTACACACTGGGAAGACATCAACTCAAAGAAACACAGACTGAGCGAGATCTCAGCATAGTGATCACTGATGACTTAAAGGTAGGAAAACAGTGTGAGAAGGCAGCACAGAAAGCAAACGTCATCATCCTTGGCTGTATTAGTAGGAGCATTACTAATAGGAAGTGAGAGATGATCATGCCTCTCTACAGGTCCTAGATAAGATCACACTTGGAATACTGTGGTCAGTTCTGGAGGCCTCACCTCAAAAAGGACATTGACCATTTGGAGACAGTGCAAAGAAGAGCTACTAAAATGGTAAAGGGTCTACACCATGAGATGTACGAGGTATGGCTCAGGGAGTTAAATTTATGCTCCCTCGAGCAAAGAAGAAACAGAGGTGAAATGATCGAAACTTTTACATATGTGAAGAGGCTAAACGCAACTCCGGCAGGTAATCAATTTCAGCACAACACAACAGCATGTACAAGGGGCCATAATTTGAGGTTGGTGGGAGATAGGTTCAAAAGCAATCTCAGGAAATACTTCTTCACAGAGAGTGGTGGAACCAAGGAACAGCCTGCCCCAGGAGATGGTAGCATCAAAGACGATTAGAGATTTCAAACTTGCATGGGATAGGCATTGCAGACAGGTTAGGTTGCAGGCAGCATGGGGGAAGTAGTCTTTTTGGGCAGACTAGATGAATCATGCAGTCCCCATCTGCCGACATTTTTCTTATGTTCCTATGTTCATGTCTGTAAATTGTCTATAATAATGTCCTGCCTTATGGCCTGGGTTGTGCATGAAAATGGGCTAACTCTTGGCCCTATGTGCCTTCCCAGTTACCAAATACACACATACTGTACATACATACTTAAATAAATAAATACATACATACATAAATGAATGAATAATTAACTAAGTAAACAAATATGTGCATACATAAATAATATGTAAATAAACAAATAAATGAATGTATTTTGATACATTGACCACTCTTGTTCCATTAACTATGCACAACCATGCTAGAATTTATGGAATCCTGATTATTTTTCTTATTATATTTTTTTCCTTTTGCATTTAATGATTTAATACCTCCTGCCTTTATTCAAATGTACTCACTCCTCCCCCTTGTCACACCTGGTAACAAGCATTTGGAGTCTGAGTGAATGCTATCCAGACCCAAGCAATGCAGATGGGGACTGGAACAGACTGTTGTTAATCACGCTGATGTGAGCAACATAAGGTGCACAAGTTCCGAGGAGATAAGGAGGTCATTTAGAGAACTAGGGAAGTTCCTAAAGGGAAACGTATCTATGCTGATCTTTTTTAAGATCATCCTAGTCCTTGTGGCTGGTCAGGAGCAGCAGCAGACCAGTAGGTAGGCTACCACTTGGCTAAGGGTCTAGTGCAGGAGAGAGGGTTTTGTTTTTCTGGTCAACTGGAAGACCTTTAATGATAAGGGATGCCTTTAGGCCCAGGATAGACTGCACCTATGCTGGGTGGAGGTACTGGCCAGGACACTGGAGAGTGCAGTTGGGGGGAGATATACAAGAGGAGAGGGGAAGGGGCTGGTGCACGAGCTCAGTATGGGCAGAAGGCAGACAAAGGGTCATAAAGGGAGAACAGTGAATCAGCTGTGCACAAGGAAGATAGACCTGTGGGGATCAAAGAAACATGACAGGGCAACAATCCTCACTTGCATGAGGGCCAGCATGGAGGCACATCCAGCAAAATGGGTAATCTCAAGGGCCTAAGGCACTTCAAAGGCTGGGACTTAGTGTTCCTCATGGAGACATAGTTGGGGGGGGGAGAAATGACTGAGACACTAGGATAGAGGGATACAGGCTATTCCATGGAAATAGGACTGACAGGAAGGGGGTGGGGTGTCTCGCTTCATAAAAGAAGGAGTAACTGTGGAGGACAAGGAGGATATCTGGCAGCAAACAGTGTCACATAGTTCACCTAGGTCAATCTTGAGGAAAAGAGTCATTCTGGGGGTGTGCTATAGGCCCCCAAACAGCTCAGTGGATCATGATGTCCACCTGGTTGGGGTAATTATGATCGCAGCCAAATCAGATGCAGTGGTGATCCTGGGGGACTTTAATCTCCTGGGCATACACTGATGTCTTGAAAAGGCTAACAGCAGTGCTGAGACAGAATTCCTGTCCACCTTCATTGACTGCTTCCTAGAAGAGCATGTCCAACAAGGTACAAGATTTGAGGCTAACCCTGATCTTTTTTTCAGCAGTGGAGATGGGGTCATTGCCTGGGTAAAAATAAAGGAATTGGTGGGAGAGAGTGACAACGTCTAGGTCACCTTTTCCTTGGTGACAGGAAAAACTAGATGGACCTCAGCCACCAGGATCAGAAACTTTAGAAAGACAGATTTAGCCATGATGAAGAACCTGATATTCAAAGGTGTGGAGTAGATGCATTATCCTGGTAACTCAGAGAACAGGTGTTTTTTTTTAAGAAGGTGCTTAAAGCAGGTGTACAGGTCTGCATTCCTATAAGTAATAAGGAAAAATGGGCCATAAAGTGCCCCTTCCAGCTCAACAGGGACATACAGTAGGTCAATGGAGTCTGAAGTAAAAGAAGGTCTTTGACTGCTGGAAAGAGATGAGCTGCTTCCAGTCCAGAGAGGAGTACAGAGCAGCACTAAGAAACTGCAGAACTAGAATTAAGACAGCAAAGGCAGGTCTGGAAGTCAAAAAAATACAGACACGAAAGCCTTCTTTAAGGACATACATGGAAAGGAGAAGGTGAAAAAGGGGACTGCTTCCATGAAAATAGGGGTAGGTGAGAAGAGCCTGTTAAAGAGCAAAAGGTGGTGGTTGAGATGCTTAAAGAATATTCTCCCTACTCAAATAACCAGCAATAGGTGTGGTATGGCATGTCATAGCCTCAGTGCCACCCTTCTTGAAGACCTGGAAACCACTAACTCACTGTTTATTTATCAGGTTCCACCCTGTGCAAAATATCATCTTTCCATTCAGATCTTGGAAAATGTTGTGCTTTTTGCTCATTAGTATACCGTTAGGTGGGCAACACAATTAGGGCACTTCAATTAGGCTGACAGGAAAAGGTCGTGAGTGACAGAGGCCTGCTGGATTTCCCAGTGCCCTGCACTCACAACATTTTCACCATCGACACTGTTCTCCTCCGATCCACTCATGCCTGGACCAGGAGGAGATTATGTTTAGTGATGGGGGTACGTGGGGTGTTAGTGTTGTGGTCAGTGGCACCTATGGGACAGGTGCCAGGGCTATATCCTCCTAAGACCGGCTGCCAGTCCCTTTCTGCCAGCCCCCTGTACCTGGTCTGATCAGCTGTATGTACCAGCAAAGGGCACCCCCACAGGATGCCACCTTATCCTTTGCACATTCCTGCCATGCCGCCATTACCGCCTAGGGCACCCCCATGCTTCTTTTGCCAGTGATCCCCCTCTTGGCAGGTGTATTCCCCTCCACTTTCATGGCACCCTCAAGTGCTGCGCTGGGTGGGGAGGGGTTTGACAGATCCTTCTTTCAAACCCCTCAGGTGCACCACTTACTTGTGTAACCCTGCAGATATGGCAAATCTCGGGTCTTGGGCACAAGGACCATGATTGTTTTAAAATTCAGTGCAGGGTCTCTGATGCACACTGAGATTGCCACCACCCTAGATTGATGCAACTTGCAGCAATCTAAGGGCTTTTTGAAAATCAGCCCAGGGTCACTCAGCAGTCCACCAGCAGCCAGGTTGGGTCTGGCTCCAGAATACAGTGGGTAGGTCACAGAGAAACATCACTCATAGTATCTTCTGATCTCAAACTGAAGTAAACTCTGTTGAAATTGTTTAAGTGACTTCCTGCAAAGGACCTTCCCTACTGTTGGGGGTCATCCCTACCTGGGAGATCAGTGTCCTGATGGAGAACACCCTGTTGAGGAAAAAAGCACCAAACTCCTCACACCGAGCTGTGGAAATAACCCCCTGAAATGCAGAAAGGCAGGAGTAAAAAGTCTGTTGACAGTGCAGAAGAGCTGGAATGGTCTACTCCTTCCCATCACAATCAACCTGAGAGGATCTCCATCTTCTTCTGGGTGATTACCCTCTGGTATATCCCATAGTGGGTTTTCAGAGCCAGCCTGTCCTCCATCGAAACATGATCTAAATCAGGCAGCTCCAATCTCAACTCTAATGTCTTCAGCCTCCTCAGCTCATCATTATACCATGATGGACTTCAGTGGGAGACTAATGGGCAGACATGAAGAGGTGCCAAGAGTGTCAACAGCATGCAGAAGAGGCATATTATAGCCTTACATGGCAATATCAGTGCCCTCTATGCAGGCAAAGAAGATGCCTGAGATGTCAAGCACTTCTAGGAGCATATCTGGAGTCAAGACATACGGCTTGGTGGCAAGAAGCAAAGGATGGTCAACATACACTACTCCAAGTGGAGAGAAGTACCCAGTACCATCTCTCAGAGATTTGGTGATGAGGCTGTTTCACATCTTCATCAATGATCTGGAAGCTGGTGTATCCATCATGCTGCTTATGTTTACTGGTGACATTAAGCTAGCCAGGGTGATGGACTCTTTCATGAGGATAGGGACAAACTTCAAGAGGAACTGAGCAAGCTGGGTTATTGGTCTGACTCCCTGAGCCTCAGATTCATTGTAGCCAAATGCAAGGTGTTACAGTTGGGGAGGAAAACAGAGGTAGGACATACACACTGTGTAGTGCTCCTCTTGCTGTAGTCAAGGAGGAGAAGGACCTCTGGATATAAGGGACAAGGGACTGAAGAAGGACAAGCAGTGCATGGGTGCTGTTAGGAAGGTCAGCAGAATCCTGAGCTCCATCAAAAAGGGGATGATCAAGTGAGCAAGAGAAGTAATCCTGCTACTTTTCAAGGCCCTGGTTAGACCACACATGGAGTACTATGTGCAGCTTTGGTCTCCTCAATGCAAAAAGGACATGGAGGCAGTCAGGAAGGTGCAACGCAGGGCCACCTATAGGATCAGTCACATGGGGGACAAAAGCTATGAGGAGAGGCTGGAGGTCCTTAACATGTTCACCCTAGAGAAAAGGAGGCTGAGTGGGGATATGATCTCAGTACTTCACATTCTCAAGGGTAACAACAAGATCAAGTAGTCTGATCTGGTGTCCTGCAGCAGGAGGCAGGGGACACACTCTGTATCTCATGGGTGATAAATTAAGGAGTAACATTAAGACAACAAGCACAAACAGACTGGCACCAGAGAAACAGCAAATCCACATGAAAGCTTAGTGTGCAAAAAATGCTTTATTGGAGTAAATTACCTAACAAGGACAATCGCTCCACAGTCTACAATCCACAATGTTTTGCACCTATCAAGGTGACACCTTTGGATAGCCTTCAGTCCCCACAAGTGCATAGCAATTCGCCAGTGGCTGTGGATTTTGTCATATATGGCTGAATCTTGGGACATAGAGGATACACACCAGACAGAGAGAGAACCTGTACCAAATCACACTCACTGGTATACAAAATGTGCATAACAACAGGAACCTACTGGGTCAGAAACAAATCAAAAGTAAAAGTTTTCCCTGCATGATAGCCATGCATTTTCAGATGTGTTTTTTTCCATTTCTCTTTTCCTTCCTTCTGATATTATTAAAATGACAGGTGATTCACTCTGGATCCACTGGCAGAGGGAGAAGTGATCATTTCTGGGGCGGTTGCAGCTTTTGCCCTCCCTTCTGTCCCAGATATCTGATACACAGGATTTGTGCATATCCAGACCATCTTTGTGGATCAGGCAAAAAGTCCCCAAAATGTGTGCTCTGTGAATAGCACATTAGACACATGTAAATGATTTGTATGTCTAGAAACTACAGCAGATACAGCATGGACTAGTGACTAGAGTACAGGTTTAGGAACCAAGAGACCCAGTTTCAAATCCCACCGGAACCACTTACTCACTATGTGGCCCTGAGTAAGTCATGTTACCCATCAGCGATTCAGTCTACCCAGCTGTAACAATAGGTAAAACACAGGACCTCTCTGGAAATGAGATATTGCATCTCAAATATCCCAGCAGTGTCATTGGCTCAGTCAGTGGCTCAGTGGCAGTGTCAGTGGCTCAGTGGATATTTGAGATATTGCATCTCAAATATCCCAGCAGTGTCAGTGGCTCAGTAGGTAGCACACTCGCCTTTGAGGCCAGGAGATCAGAGGGCTGTGGGTTCAGTTCCCACATCTGGCACTTGGGTTAATATCCCAATACTGACGCTGTAGTGCAGCATGAGAGGGGTGCTGCACTTCTGATGTGCCGTCTTTCGGATGAGACGTTAAACCGAGGTCCCATCTGCCTGGATTGGTGGTAGTTCAGGTGGATGTTAAAGATCCCATGGCACTTATCGAAAAGAGTAGGGGAATTTCCCCGGTGTCCTGGACAAATTTCCCTCATTCACTAAAAATCACCAACAGCTTAATCTGGTTCAAGGTCAGTTGGCATTCATCTGTATCCCCCTACCCCCGGGTCGTGCCTGAAAATAGGCAGGATTTGTCTAGTGCACTTACCCGGTCAACAAAAACTAACTAAATAAATAAAAACAAATGGTGTTATCCTGGATAAATAAATTGTAAAAAAAAAATAATTTAAATTTTTTATTTATTTATTGATAACCGGTAACGCTGACTGAGACTTAGATCCATTTTAGCTACAACCCAGGAAATTACACCCTGGGTATTGCCTGACCAACTTTATCAAAGGATAATATTAGAAGTCTTTATGTACGGAATAAGACTTGATAGAGCATGTATTGTGCTACATTAATATAACAACTGGTGGGTTGAGCTTCAGGCACAACCTCCAACACCAGGAGGTATGTTGAGGTATGTTAGCAAAGCATATTAATATTGGTCCGGGTGAGTGTGCTATATGGGTAATAAGATCACTGTTTCATGCTATTATTAAACAAGAAAAAAGCTGCGAGAAACCACTAGTTCAGTCAGACATTTTGCTATCATTAAAGCACTGGAATTTATTATCTATAGCAGTCAAATATTTGATGTTATAAAATGGGTAGGGAACTAATACATTCTGAACAGGACTCGTGCATGGTGGCAGTACTGCCACCAGTTAAAAAAAATCCTGGCAATTAGTATGCAGCTCAGCAAATAAATCCTTGTGCCCCTTTTAGAATTTTAAAATTTTTATCTGGCAGCAATTTTTTATAGCCTGCCAGTTACAAAAATTATACAAACTGTACTTTGACAACCCGCCACAACCCTCTCTGCCCCACACACCTGAAAGACATCATTAATAATGATACTGTACACCTAAAAAACAGCAGTTCCATCCAAAATGTTTATTTGGTGTGCTTCTCCATTTCAGAAATATGCTGCCTGATGGTATACCCATCCAGTCCCTCACTCCATCTGCTTCCAAAAGGCTACACACCCAGAGCCTCAAAGTAATACAGCTCAAGTCACCTGTTGTTAACATATTGCCAGGTTTTTTGGTTTGTGTGAGATAAAGCTCTGCCTAAACCCACCTATCAGCAGCCCGACCCACCCATCTAACCTGGTCATCTAATGGCCAGCTCCCTATCACTTGCAGGCTACACTGGGGCCTGGGGACTTAACTGAGAGGATAGGGCCTATACAGTGGTGATGGTCTGCATCCATCTGGGAGGGAGAAACTGCAGTCCTCAGTGGGCAGTTTAAATGTTATGTTGATGAACATTTAAACTAGCTGAGAGGGTGGCAGAAAGAAATCAGGGGGCAGAAACTATCCCCCCACAGGCTGAAGTAGTGAGTAGGGAAACCGCAAGAGGGGGAGGAATCCCCCAGGATGCAAATTAAGAAAGGAAGCAGGGTGGTAGAGATGAAAGGAAGGGAAACTGGAGCATTAAAAAGAGAGGGGAGGCAACAAGCCAAGTGGAAACATAATCTGGAAGGCCATATGTGCGAATGCTAGAAGTTTAGGAAGTAAGATTCCAGGCCTAGAGGCCATCATGGCAGAGGTAGACCTGGATATTGTAGCTATTACTGAGTCTTGGTACACTGAAAACCATGACTGGGACATGGCCATGCCAGGCTATACTGTGTTCAGGAAGGACAGGGTGGAAAGGAGGGTGTATGGTGCTTTATGTGAGGAAAAGCATAAAAGTGATGGAGACATAGGTACTACAGTGTGAGGCAGCAGAACTGTGGGTCTCCCTGGAGATGGGGAACAGAGCCACTGTTTGCACTGGAGGGATCTACAGACCTCCAGCAAAGGGGGATAAATTAGATACAGTACTGGCAGAAGTCATTAGCAAGATGGCAGAAAAAGGGGAGGTGCTTTTGGTCAGGGACTTCAACTACCGGAAGTAAATTGGAGTCTCCCAGGAGGGGCTTCAGCCAGAAGCAGGGACATTTAGGACTCTTTGCAGGGCATACCCACTCATGATGGGGCAGTACTGGACCTGGTTCTCACTAACAGGGACAGTGTTGCAGACGTCAAAATGGGAGGCCACCTAGGGACCAGTGATCACTGTACAATGTGGTTCAATATAAAAATTACTGCAGAATCAAACCACATAAGGGCAAGGGCAAGGGTCCTGGACTTCAGGACAGCAGATTTTATAAAGATGGGTGAATGCTCAGGGATGACCTGGGAAGGAACAGAGGGTGAAGGTAAAAGGGAGCATAGTAAAGGCAACAAGCGTCTGTGTCAAACAAGTGAGCAAAAGCAAGAGGAAACAGAGATCACTATGGTTCTTGAAAGGGGTGGCTGAAAAGATAAAGGCTAAAAGGTTGGTATTCAGACGGCATGAGGCGACACAGAGGGAGGAGGATACAGAGGTGTATCAAGGGAAACAGAGGGTAGCTGGAAAAGCAGTAAGGAGCACAAAGGTGCAAACTGAAGAGAAAATAGCCCAGGAGGTAATGAAAGGGGACAAGACATTTTTTACATATGTAAGTAAAAAGAGACAAACATTTGTCAATGCTGAATGGTCACTTGCAGGTATTTGCAGTGGTGTTTGGTACTGTTACTGGCTTTAGAGGAGCGAGGCGGCAGCAGTGAGAGTGGCAGGTGGTGCATGGTGGAAGCTGCACCTTAAATGCAGCATGAATCTGTTAGTCAGAGAAGCAGCTCCTGCTGGCCTAAGTGGACTCGGAAGAGAGAGTGTGCCAGGTGGCAGGAGCAGCCAATAAATAGAGCCACATCGTGGCTATTGTAGAAGCCTGGGGGGTTCAGAGGAGCGAGGACTGTGGAGATAGAGTGTGGTAGGTGGCAGGAGCTGCCAATAAGTAAGCTGCACCACGGCTAATGTAGTAGTAGCCTGGTCAGAGGAGTGAGGACCAGGGGAGAGAGAGAGAGAGTGGAGTGGGCGGCAGGAGCCTAAGGTTGCCACCTCCAAAGTACAAGCTATAGGGTTTTAGATGCTCTGTGGTGAGTTTTGGGGCTTTTATTTAACCATTAGTTTAGTACTCTGCAGTTTATACAGCATAATTCTTATGTCATTCAGGTATGAGAAGAGCAGAAACTGGGTGCCCTTTTAATTTGGGCAGAATGAGTCAAATCTGTCTAAAATAAAAGGGCACCCACACCATCTCTGCTCTGCGAATACCTGGGATCCATCAGTTACTTGCACAAGTTACACTGGTTCCCAGTTGTGGGTACAAGCCCCTGCTGCATCGGGAAGGTGTTGCTGGCACATGCATATGGAGGGGGGTGCAGACCCCTACATGGGGGGGGCAGGGGAGTCAAAGGCCCTTCATAAGTAGGGGTTGTTATAGAAATTTCTTTTGTTCCACCCTCAATAACAATAAACATAGAAACATGGAATTTGATGTCAGATGAGGACTGACTGGCTTTGGCCCACCCAGTCTGCACATTATTTCCCCTGTCCTGTGCATGCATGAAGCTCTGCTTCCCTCCTGAGTGCCACAACCTCCACGGGAATACTGTTCCAGGCAAACACCACTAGCCTGTCAGTGAAGAAGGAGACAATGCCCCCCCCTGAAGAAGAATCCATTCCATAACCCATCCTATCCTTCTTTCCTCCTCAGCCTCATGCCCTCCCACCCCCCATTTATTCATTCATTCAAAAAAAAAAAAAAAAGAATTCATCAGAAACTTTCATTTAAACTTGCCTAAAAGGTGATCACCCAAGCACTGACTGAGGAGGAGGACTCAGAGACAGGAAAGCCTTCATCTGACTGCACTGCAGTTGCCTCTGATGTCTCTGCTGCACTCTTCACAGACTGCAACGAGAAGAGGATTGGAAGTGAGTGAGTGTTGAGTGGCAGGCTGCAGCAGGTCATGGTCCAGTGGAGAGCAGGCCAGACTGAGGAGAGAGAGGATGGAGAACTCATCGGCACCACTGGCATAGGCCAGGGAAGGAGAGATGTTATATCTCAGGGCTGAGTTCAGGGCAGGCACTGGGCAGGAAAGCCAAGGGAGAAAATTTGAACCACCACTCCTAAAATGTCTGCTGTCTCCAATCTAGGATGCTGCAGAAACTGTCAGCTGCAGTCACTGACAGCTCAGCACTAGGAAGAGGAGTCTCTGGAGGTCAGAGGGAGGAGAAGTCAGGTCAGTCACACCGCGGCTAATGTAGAAGCACCAGCAAAACCTGGACCGATGGCAACCCTACAGAGCCGCCAATAAGTAAAGCCACTCCGCAACTGCAGAAGCCTGGGGGGGGGCCAGAGGAGTGAGGACCAGGGACAGAGAGAGAGAGTGTGATGGGTGGCAGGAGCCACCAATAAGTAAAGCTGCACCAGGGCTTTTGTAGAAGCCTGGGAGGAAGGGGTCAGAGGAGCAAGGACTGGGGAGAGAGAATGTGTGTGTGTGTGTGTGTGGGGGGGGCAGTAGGATGCGCATGCCCACAGTTGGCTACAGAAAGAAATGAAGCGCTCTCTCATTGAAGCCCTTCATTTCTTTCAACTACAGAACATGCCATGTCAGCAAGCAGAACTACTGTCATGACCAGAATGCCTGGTCATTGGTGTACACTGCTAAGCCTGTTGTAGTTTCAGTTGTAATAGGCTTAGCAGTGACACACCTCTAAAATGCTGTTAGTAGCAAGACATTCCTTGCGCACGTGCAAGTGAATGCAAAGAAACAGGTAGGATTGTAAGATTAAAAAAGGAAGGGGGAACTGTGCAGAAGGCAGGCATCCTGAACAAGTCATTTTGTCAGTGGTCACAGAGGTAGGAGAACGGGAGTGGCCACAAAAAAGTAACAGGACTGTTGGAGGGAGGGAGGGAGGTGGACACTAGTCATTTTTTGTATGAGAGAGTCCTGAAGGGACTAGTTAATATGAAGGCAGACAAAGCAATGGGGCCAGATGGGTTGCATCCAAGGCTATTGAGGGAGCTCAGGGAGGTACTGAATGCACCTCTGACAGTCCCATTTAATAACTTACTGGAAACAGGAGTGGTTCCAGAGGACCATTAGGGCAGAGGAGTTCCACTTCACAAAAGTGATAACAGGGAGGTAGCTGACAATTATAGGCCAGTCAGCCTCACATCAGTGGTAAGAAAGTTAATGGAATCACCGTTGAAGGAAAGGATTTGTAATATCTTGAATTCAATGGGTTATAAGAACCGAGGCAGCATGGGTTCATGGGTGGTGGGGGGGTCATGTCAAATGAATCTGATAGATTTCTTTGACTGAGTGACAAAGGAATTTGATCTGGGTGGAGTGGTGGACATGGCCTACCCAGATTTAAATAAGGCTTTTAACACCGTTCCTCATAGGAGACTAGTTAGCAAGCTGGGTAACTTAGGAGTGGGTCCAGAGGTGGTAAACTGGATAAGAAATAGGTTAGAGGATAAACGACAGATGGTGGTGAGAAAAGGAGTTCACTCTGAGGAAGGGAGGGTGACCAGTGGGGTACCTCAGGATCAGTGCTGCGACTGGTCCTCTTTAATCTCTTTATATGTGACATTGCAGAGGAGCTGGATGGGAAGGTCTGCCTCTTTGTGGATGACACCAAAATCTGCAGTAGGGTGGACACTCCGGTGGGGGGAGTGTAGAAAGGATGAGCAGAGATCTAAGAAAACTAGCGGCATGGTCCAGGGTATGTCAGGTGGGTTTCAATGTAAAGAAGTGCAAAATAATGTACTCATCACCTTTTTGGTTTCCAGAGTCTGTCTTTATCTTGCCATGTATCACTTCTCCCAGAGCACCCTTTTTTTTTTCTTTCTCCACATATGTATTCTTCTTTTACCTCTCCTCTACACTAACTTTGCTTTTTCTCTTTTAGATACAGTATTTCCTGAAGAAGACCTATGGTCAAAATGTTGATTTTTAACTCCATTTTCTATTTTTAGCATGCATTTAATATAACCATTTTATTCTGTAGTATTTCAAGTTCTTTCTCTAAAGATTTAATTGTACTCTCGTAGGCTTAGTCTGTTCCTCCAGATTTGACACCTTTTTTCCATCTCCTTAGTTGATGTTGCCAAGGTATCAAATTTATTAGTCAAATCAAAAATTTAGAGTTCATTTTGTTTTTTTCAAATGAGGTGTCAATGTTAACAAATCCTTGCCTCATTTCTTTAAAAATCATTTCTTGTTGCGCTTCCAGTGTTGCTTCCATTTTAGCTTCCTTTTTTTGTTTTTCCCACTATCTCTATTACTAAACATTTCCAATAACACTCCTCTCCCACTTTCCATGGAGCCAAATCATACAGCTCTGTTTGTAGTGATTTACTCATTAATCCAAAAAGAACTTCAATTCCCCCTACCTTCTTCTTTTGTGGTATCTGTCACCTTTTTATTCATATTGTTAATTTCTGGCTCTGTCAGTTTTTCTATTGTTGAGATGAGTTAACCCTTACTGTGCCACAGACTGATATATCAGTCCAGAATTCCTATATGTTCTAATTCTGTTGGCAGTCTAAGGGTTAAAGGTGGTGAGTCAAATTGAACATCTCTCAGAGTCATTTGTTTCTGCTTACCATAGTTCTACTGTTACAATAAAAAAGTGTCTCCCTCAGTTCCTTTACTATTTTAATTTTTTTTTTACATGAGATTAGAGTATAAACATCTCTATTAGCCCAGAAGAAAAAGTGTGCAGCAAGTAGAACGTAAAGAAATAACTTCTGAAGAGATTGGGATATCAAGCCCACATTTACATGCAGTCAGCTTGAGCAGATTGCTGGGTACTATATGCAAAAATATGTTACTATATGTAAAGGCATAATAATAACAGCACAAACATGAGCACTTATCCTGAAGGTTCCATTTTCTTAACTTCAAGACAGACTTCAGACTTCAGGTTTTAAAATTCTTCAGGGTTAAAAACATTTCAAGCAGCCCATAAGCTTCTCAAACCCATCTTTCTACATGTCTCATTCCTTCACAAGCCAGTGCATACAAGGGGAATTTTCAAGAGAGGCTATAGCACAGAGAACAAGAAACAGAGAGAATAATTTGAAATAAATAGGGAAAATCATAGAATCATAGAATCACAGACGGTGACAGCAGAAAAGGACCTCCCAGCCCATCCAGTCTGCCCCTTACCCACCTTGTCCAACCTACCGTATCTTGAGACCCCCTGTTCCCCTTAGCCCCATTGTGTCTGTCCCAAGTGGTCTTGAATCGCTCTACAGTCTCTGAATTCACCACCTCCTCCGGAAGCCCATTCCAGTTCTCCACCACCCTTTCCATGAAAAATTGACCTCTCATATTGCTCTTGAAGTGCCCCTCCTGGAGTCTCTGTCCATGCCCCCTTGTTATGTTTCCTTCCTTCTTGTGGAGTAACTTCCTGGGGCCTCCCTTGTTCATCCCTTTGATATATTTAAAGGTATCAATCTTGTCTCCCTCCTGGTCTCCACTGTATATAGCTCCAACTCCTTGCATCTCTGTTCATATGGTTTGTCATTCATCCCCTGCACCATCTTGATTGACCATCGCTGAACCCTTTCGATCAAGTCTATATCCTTGTGCAGGTATGGCCTCCAAAACTGGACATTGTACTTGAGGTGCGGCCTCACCAGGGCTTGATACAGGAGCACCGGGACCTCCCTATGCCTGCTGGTGATCCCCCTGCTGATACTTGCCAGCATCCCATATGCCCTTCCCACCGCCCTTGAGCATTGCTTCCCTACCTTGAGGTTGCTGGAGACTGTTAACCCCAAATCCCTCTCATCCTCTGTAACCCCGACTCACTCCTCTCCCAGCATGTACTCAGCCCTTTGGTTCCTGTGTCCCAGATGCATAACAGCACACTTCTTGATGTTGAAATAATTCCTTAAATTACAGACATAATAGTTCCCTTACAGTTTTAATATGTTACTCCGTGTTTCAAATGTGGACCTGGTACACCACTGAGTACCTCTGCTTCTCCTCTGGTTTAGTAATTAGCATCATTACTGCCATTATCACTCAGGCAAGTCTCATAATTCAGTTTTTTGCTGACGGTTCACTTTCATTCAGAGCACACTGAAGCACTAAAGTACCGTACCAAAGAACTATCACCTCACTATTACCAAAAGGTTGACCGTTAGACTACAGGGGAGCAGCCCTGATTACCACAGTATGCTCCATTTCCTCATGGAGCATGGCTTACAATGTGACATCTCATACCATTTCTCCCCTTATACCAAATTTCTCTGTGTGATTCAGATGCTGAGTTTCGCATGTGGATGCAACCTCTCCGCAAACAAAGACAATCCAACACCCCTGGACTCAAAGAAAAATGGGAAAAAATAAGATTAATAAGTAAATCTACTATCAATACGTAGGTATATAAAAAAGGCAGAAATAGAGCCCTAGAGACCTTAATTGTGCTTCCACAGAGCAAAGGTTAGAGTGCTCCTACTCCATAGTTTCATCTGTTGCCATCTTGGATCCTCAGCTCTCTCATGCATGTTTCCAAAATGGATTGTGTCTAATTCTTACATTTTTTACATTTTTTGAATGGTGCCAGGGTCTCTTTAAAGTGCAACTGACAACTCTGAAAAAAAACCCCACTATTTAAGCACATATCAGCTTATATTTTAGAAATTTTCCATAGTTCTCTTACGTCATTCTTTGCTTATTTATTTGTTAATATTATTAAAACACAGTAACTCCTTGGGCATACAAGTTATGCATTTTGAGGAGACCTTGTGGCAATGGGATTTCACATACAAATTACTGTAACATATAATAGTGATACCATTACGGAAAACATTTAGCATAAAAAAAGATGTACTGTTTGTCAGAAGAACATTTAACATGTATACAAAGTACGGGCAATATCTGCATATTATAAACAGATACCATTGTGTAACACTACTGTAAAGGGCTATTAACAGAGCTCTGTTTAAGGTGTGGCTTGATTTTAGTCTTGTTTACAGTATGTGGAGACTGCTGGCATGTTTGATTTCTGAGTTTCATCAGCCACTTAGTTCCAGTACCTACTATCTCAGTAGAGCTGAGATTTTTCAAATGAATTTCTGTATTATTGACATTTGGGATTTGTAAGTTACTTCTGTTAATGTATCCAGTAGCACAGCTCTGGACACTGCAGATGTTGTTAAATTTGTTACTGTAAGAGGAAAAGAAGAAGAGAATGATTACATTTGTGTATGAGATTACAGATCATAGAACTTTGTTGACAACTGTTTCTAAAGCACATGAATAAACTTTTTCACAAAAGCATCTTCAAGTGCTTCTGTATAAAAGTTCCTGGTATCTCCTAGCAATGCCAGAAACATAGAAACATAGACTTTGATGGCAGATAAGGACCGCTTGGCCCATCTAGTCTGCCCATTTCCCTACCTACAGGACAGGCCGCAGATCCTAGTTAACCAACAGCCTGTTTCTTCTTATCCCCCACAAGAATTGCCTTATGTCTGTCCCATGCATTCTTGAATTCTCCCACAGTTTTTGACCCCACAACCTCCTCAGGAAGGCTGTTCCATGCATCCACTACCCTCTCTGTGAAATAATACTTCCTCACTAATGCCCGGAACCGCCCCCTCTATCTTTAAATTGTGTCCCCTTGTTCTTGCACATCTCTTTTCTGAAAGATGCTACCCTCTTGGACTTTGTTGATTCCACTGGAGGTACTTAAAGTTTCTATCATGTCCCCTCTCCTTCTTTCCTCAAGGGTATACATATTAAGCTCCTTTAGTCTCTCCTCATACTGCTTCTCTTGCAGACCCTGCACCATTTTAGTTGCCCTCCTCTGGACTGCCTCTATCCTTTCTATGTCCTTGCGGAGATGGGGTCTCCAGAACTGGACACAGTACTCCAGATGGGGTCTCACCAACTGTCTGTACAGAGGGATAACAACTTCCTGTTTTCTGCAGGTGATGCCTCTCCCTATGCATCCCAGTATACACCCAGCCCTCCCTACTGCCTTCTCACATTGCTTGCTAACCTTAAGGTCATCTGATATAATTACCCCAGATCCCTTTCCTTTTTTGTTGTTGTTACTACCTCCCTTCCCATTGTGTATTCTTCCCCTGGGTTCTTGTTTCCCAGGTGCAATTATTTTGCACTTCTTTGCATTGAATCCTAGCTGCCATACTTCTGACCATTCCTCCAACCTTGCCAAGTCCCTTCTCATCCTTTCCACGCCTCCTTGTGTATCAACCCTGTTGCAGATCTTTGTGTCATCTGCAAAGAGGCATACTTTTCCTTCCAGTTCCTCTGCAATGTCACTTATGAAGACATTAAAAAGGACTGGACCCAATACTGAACCATGCAGTACCCCACTAGTAACCCCTCTTTCTTCAGAGTGGACTCCATTTACAATTACCTTCTGTGTTCTGTTGTCCAGCCAATGTTTTACGCAGGCTACCACCCTGAGACCAACTCCCAGGCTGGTTAATTTGACTATTAATCTTTTGTGTGGGACTGTGTCAAATGCCTTGCTAAAGTCTAGGTAGGCCATGTCCACAGCCCGTCTCTGGTCTACTACTTTGGTCACCCAGTCAAAGAAATCTATTAGATTCGTCTGACATGACCGTCCCGCTGTAAACTCATGCTGCCTTGGGTCCTGTGCCCCACTGGCCTCTAGGTACTCAACTATTCTTTCTTTCAGAAGTCACTCCATCACTTTCCCTACCACAGAGGTCAGACTGACAGGTCTGTAGTTTCCTGCCTCTGTCTTGGTCCCACTTTTGTGAAGGGGAATCACATCCGCCTTCCTCCAGTTCTCGGGTACCACACCATCCTCTCATGATTTATTAAAAAGAGTAGCCAGCGGTTTCACTAGTTCCCTCCTTAATTCTTTTAGAATTCTGGGGTGAATTCCATCAGGCCCCATTGCTTTGTCCACCCTCAGTTTTAGGAGTTCTTGCAGAACCCTTTCTTCTGTGAAAGGACTGGGATTGACCCCCCTATCAAGAGTGCTTCTGTTAATTGGATTAGGCACTTCCCCCTCCTCTTTTGTGAATACTTAGCAGAAATATTCATTCAGTATCCCTGCTTTTTCACTGTCCCCATCTGCCCACCCACCATTCATTCTATTCAGCCTCACTATCCCTCCCTTTGTCTTTCTACCCTCGCTGATGTACCTATAAAAGGTTTTATCCCCCTTCTTAACCGAGTTGGCTACCTTTTCCTCAGTTTGGACCTTTGCTATTCTGACTTCCCTCCCTGCATTACTATATAAGATTTATGCAGTAATGTACCAGATTTCAAATGGTGCTGGACTGCTTGCTGGTAGTTTTTACCAGTTTGTCTGTGTGGTGCAGAGCCGGAATCATATGGATTTCAGGATGCTCTATAAAATGTTTATAGACACATTTAGTGTATCTCGTACGGGTATCAGAGTTTCAGCTCTTGCGCTCTTAGAAAAACAGACCCTTCATCTTTGCTTTACAGTTTTTATGTTCGAAAGGCATACAAGGCCATAGTCTCAAGTGAAGAGATACACTAAATCTATCTATAAACATAAAAGAAAGGTGACTCTGTTGCCTATATTCTAATGGTCGCTGAAGCAGCTGAGTTCCCTAATCATTAAATTAAATACTGATAACCTTTTATTAGAAATGAATGGAACTGATTTGTCCTATTTTGCCTCCATTTGCTGTATTGATTTTACCTTTGATTCCTTCATTACTGAGTTATAGCACTTACAGTTCAGAATAATTTATTTCCCTTTCTCACAAGACAGGTAAGAGGTACAATTAATAAAGGGCTATACTGGACTCTATAAAACTCTATGATAAGTATTGGAGTGGCTTCAAATGATCCTTGTCAAATGAATACTGGCATAAATATAGGGAACTTTTGAAATTTTTGTAAACATGAAATTTATCCCGTTTGCAAAGAGGTTCAGGTTGCCTTTTCTCTTCTAAGGATTACATCTTTAAATCTTGGGTCATCCAAAATCAATATTTCCAATATGGCAAACAGGAAAGGAAGATGAACCTCTTAAAAGGTAAAACACTTTGCTCCACTGGTATGCTCACTTTACCACCAGCTAGCTCCCTCTACACTGTGGTAGCTGTCTGGTGGCAACATGAGTTTCCTGAAGTTAGAAAGTTTAGAGGGTTATGTAAATACCACAAAAGACTAATATAGAGTGATGGAGCCTACCAATGGAGCACAGTAGTTTTACATTTTAAGGAATCCAGGAAGAGCTAGATTTGGAAGGAAAAGAGAATGTATGACTTATAAAGTACCTAAGAAACATAGTGGGCCTGAGGAAGTGGCCTGGCCATGAAACATTGCCTGATTATTGTGTGAAGTTAAAAATAAAGATTGGAAGACTTTGAGAATACATGTGGTATTCATCCTCCTTTTCTGTTTGCCAAACATGAAATTTGTGCCTCTAAAATTAATTATTTAAAGTCCCAGAAAATTCTAAATTATGGTACGCTGAAAACAATTCTGGGAAACAATAAATTCTATTATAAATCCTGGGCAGGGAAAAAATGGTTAACCTTTAATTTGTGCATGACTTTGTAACTGATAACCTACTTATTGCAGACTCTTTCAATAAAAGATTTCCCAATCTTTTCTAGTTAAGATGGTAAACTACCCCTTAAAGCTGAGGATTTCAGTTATGATTTGGTCAATTGTTCCTTTTCTTGTGGTATTAATTGTCCTTTTTATTTTAAATATGTCTTGCCTACTGAGGCTCACAAATTGTTACCCACCCTTCCTTTAAGTAATAATTCAGGTAAGGATGATCTGGACCTGAGGTTTCTTAAATTGGTGGCTAGCATGATAGTCCATCCCCGTTCCAAAATATTTAACCACTCATTAACAACTAATATTTATTCCTGTTGTTTGAAAGTCTGCTAGGATTGTGCCAATCTTTAAAAGTGGGAATGCTGAATCCATTGATAATTTTTCACTGATACCTACTTACATCCATAAAATTACATTATCTGAGAAAATAATATTCTCCTAACTTAATGAATATGTTAAAAAGGATAATTGTTTTCATTCCTGAGATAAAACCAGAGGCTGTTTAAATATCAGAACATTACCTGCCAAAAAAATTACTGTTAACCATGGGCTGCTGAATTACCAGAGTACTACTCCCTTCAAAATAATAATCCGTGACTACAAGCCTGTGACTACTCAAATTCATTTATTTATTCAAACATTTCAAATAGTAGAGCACTACCCCCCACTCAAAAGGGCTACAGCCTGGGGCTGCTTGAATACTGAGTTGCTGAATATCAAAGCACTGCCCCGCCCCCCCAAATAAAAACAATGGGTACAAGTCAGAGTCTACTCAAATACTGATATCAACATCATCAAAAATGTTTTCTTTTAATTAAGGTTTCCTAAAAAATATACTTTGTTTTGCCACTTGTTTGTTTTAAAAGACATCACTTTTTAGGTAGTTTTCCCCGAGTGCCTTTTTATTCATTCATACTCCCCCAATTAACTGTTGGTGGATGCTTAATGCAACTAATCCAATCATGCCTGGTCAGCATGGCTGAAGCCCCACACATTGCATAGATTAGAAATGAGCCTGCATCTGCCTGCATGTTTTTCCCTATGCCCTATTACCCTTTCCTCCACAAGGTCAGCAGTCAGGTGTAGCTTCTTTTTTCGTTTGTTTTACTAACTAGCTTGAAATGTTCTGCTTTTCTGCCACCCCACCACCCTCCACTGAGTGCCACTGAGCTACCAACTGCTGGTCCTAACCAGATCTATTGTGCTGTGCAGGATCAATTGAAGAGAGTGGCTGCACATCACAAAGTTTTATAAAATGGCTAGAGAAAATCTAGAAATTTCATTTGCTGAGAGACATCACCTGATTGTGCATTAAATCCCTATAAATACACGATCAGGTGCCAAATCTCACTTTCCCTCCCAAAAATCCTATTTACTTACATTTTATAAGTGTAATAAGCTCCAATCGGGTGTGCATTATAGGATTTTAATACACTTCCCAAGGGAGTAAGGACACTCACCTTTGGCCTCATGCCTTACTACACCCGGGGCGTGCATTAAAATCCTATAATGCACACCCTGTCATGGCTTATTACTTACATAATATATGGTATAGACTTAATATGTATGGAAAGTGACCACTTTCCAAAAGGTCTTGTGAATGGTTTAAAAGTTGTTGTGTATGTTCTAAAAGTTGTTCTGCACATTCTAATAGTTGTTATGCATGTTCAATAATTATCCGATTCAGCTGTGTTCTCCCTCGCGCTGTTTCCTGCTGGTTTTGATTGTTCAACATGGCCTCACTATCAACACAGCTCTACACAGTCTTTCACTTTCTTACTATGGCTCCTCCTCAGTAAAAACACAGTTGAAACAAACAAAAAAAAAATAATGTCACTAGGGACAGACAGAAGTGTTACTTCTGGGTTGGCCGTGTTGTTCGTGGGGGTGGATGATGGACAGAATGAGCCCTGCAGCTCACAGAACATGCTCTGTCTCACTTGCTCACTCTCTCTCTTCCTTCTGTCACTGAAGTGACATGCAATGCAGCCGTGGGCACACTCGGCAACAAGTTGCTGCTGTACTGTGGAGGAAGGGACAACTATGTTGTTGGCTCCTGCCAGGCGAGGAGTGTACCCCTTCAGCTGCTGCTATACTTCATTGGAGAGAGTGAATGTGAGGCCACAAGTAAAGGAGCTGCTGGTTCTGCTAGGGAAAGCCTAATTAGCCTTAAATTTTTAAAAACCATGTACTATAATAAATAAAATATGTGTGACTAGACACAGCTTGCCCTGTGTTTCCACCTCATGGTTGAGAGAGCAGCATTTACCTGTCGAGCTTTGCTGTCGAGGTCCATATGCTGGTATCTCAACTCCTCAGTGGAAACACAGGCTCAATGTGTATAGCTGCTCATACATTATTCCTTATATGTAACTTGATTACATGATTAAGGAGGTGGAGTGGAGCAACATGCCATCACACTGGGTAAGCAGCAAGTGCTCGTGTGGGGTGGTGTGAATATTTAAACAAACAAAAAAAACTAAACCAAAATTCCAGCTGAACCTCCAAAGTTCAACTCAATTCTAGCAAAACTGAACCTCCCAAATTCTGGTAAGTTCTTTTTGCCAGTAAAGTTCTGCACACCTCTATTTAGAAATAATATGGGAGTTTAACAGTGCCCTTGCGATTACATCTAGTATGCTGCTACGAGGATTAGCAGATAATCAAGTTAAGAGAGAAAGCAAAACAAAGAGAGAGAAAATGGATCATGGGTTAAGAAAAGAAAATTTAATTTTCTCATAAGAGGGACAAAATGTTTATCAGGATAAAGAAGAGGGTACATGTTGAGGAACTCAAGCTGAATGGGAGGCTTCAGTGATAGTATAGCAAAAATTAGAATAGCCATGCCAGTGATAGTCAAAGAACCTCAGCATGTTTACTTTTATGCCCTAAGTGTATGTGAGTGAGGTAGCAATAACATTATAGCTTATGCCCTCACAAAGGCTGTCAGCATGTCTTTTACTGTTCCTGCCTCTGTATATGTTGTCTCCCTAGAGAGCAGCCTCAGCCCTCTAGTTTGAATTGAAGTATTAATAAATGTACCCTGCTTGACTACAAACCACTGGTGTGGATAATCATTTTATTTTACAAGTAGTGATAAGGTAGCACAGCCGTCTAGAAACATAGAAACATAGACAATGATGACAAAGACCAATGGCCCATCCAGTCTGCCCAAGTTCTCTATCCAACCCTGGGATCTACTGTCCATCCAGGGTCCTAGCCCTGCCCCTCCTCCCCCCAATCTTCTTCCTGATTTTGCTTCCCTGAGTGAGTACTATATCCTTCATTCTGTACTAACTGTGCTTGAAACCTTCAACTGTTTTAGAGCCCATTACTTCAGCTAGTAGACTGTTTCACAGCTCCACCACCCTTTTTATGAAATAGTACTTCCTCATGTCCTTCCTGAACTGCCCTCCTGTCAGTGTCCACTCGTGCCACTGTGACCATGAACTAGCATTCAAGCTAAATGGCTCCTTGCAGCTCACCTTGTTGATTCCTTTTAGGATCTTCAAGGTATCTGTCATATCTCACCTCTCCCTTCTGGCTACTTAAGGACTCTTGGAGAAAACATTGGAGAAAACACCCCAGTGCTTGGACACATTCTAGAACCCCGGTCTATTCTCCTCCCACGTGCAGGGCCCATAGTACCAGTTGAAGAACTTTTTTTTAAAATATCTTATGAATGTAACTCTGTCTGAAGTAAAGCCCAACAGAAAACTGATAGAGCTGATTCCCCTGCCCCTCTATGAATGATATGATTAATCTCAAATGCATTCAGGTATGGAACTTTAGTTGTTCCTCTGGTTGAAAAAATTATCCTGTCAGAATAATTCTAATTTATGGAGCTATTTAGCTCACAAAAGTTTCCACCCCAGTATACACAGACAATGTATAGTAAAAACATGATCATTATACAGTAGGTCACTACAAAACAAAGATAAGGCAACATAACTCACTTCAGTGTATGAAGATCTGTATTTACAGTTAAGTGCTAATCGACATGCTTATATATCACTGTTTAGGCAATTCCTTCATGCCTCAATACTAATTATGGCAACATTCTGAACATGTGGGAAACATTTTTCTAGGTGGCATAGCTGCAGAAAACTGTGTTTCTTCTGTCAGCACAGCCTGTAAATTTCTTTATTGCTTTATTACATATGAGCACTTTGCTTTGCTTTGGTTCCTCATTTTCTAACTCCCAGTTTCTGACAAAGAGATACCTCTTTCAAGGCTACTGAAACCAAGTAAACACTAGTATAACCAATAAATATAGTACTACTGGTCATTAACGTGGGATCGTAGCTGATTAAATATAGAAACTGCTGAAAATGACTGCAGCTTATCAGCTGACCAATGATGTTACACTTTAAATGCCACTAGTTGTTTATGATTGAATTGATTTATTTAGAAATGCTGGCCAGAAGAAGCACATGGAACTGAGGCTCAGTTTCAGATGCAGCCTGGGGGAAGGGGCAGGGGTGAGGTACAAAATACAGGAACGGTTAGTTTTTCATCGATTATGTATCAGGTTGTCATTGATGACGGTAAAGAACCCCTGTCTTATGGGTTTAGATAAGGTTCAGCAGCCTGGGTCAGATCATTAGATGCTACAGCTTGGCATTTCATTGCTATGTCAATGACACCCAGTTATATGTGTCCTGTGACCCTGATGATAGTGCAATGTCCTTGAACTGAACGAGTGCCTCAGAGAAAGTCAAGATTGGATGGTGGCTAGGTGGCTTAGGCTTAATCCATCTAAAATGGAGGTATTATTAGTGGACCCATGCTGGTTAGACTCAGCAGCAGCAAATGGTAACGCAGCCCTTCCTCTGTTGGATGGCACGGCCCTTCATGCTGCAGATAGCATGAAGAATCTGGGGGTCATTGTGGACACCAAACTGACTCTGGAGTTCCAGGTGTCAGCTGTTGTCTGCAGTGGCTTTTACCATCTCTGTAATGTCACCCAGATAAAGCACTACTTTAAACTGACTGAGCTGGCAACACTTATGCGCCTTAGTCACGTCTAGGTTGGATTACTGTAATGCTTTCTATCTTGGGTTATCCAGAAGGCTGATGCATCACCTGCAGTTAGTTCAGAATGCAGCCGCATCGCTGGTTGTTGGGATCTCCTGATCAGAGCATATCACACTGGTTCTCCATGCTCTCCACTGACTGCCAGTCTAGTGGCACATTAGTTTCAAGGTTTGCTTGTTGACATATACGGCCTTGCATGGTCTGAGTCTGGGCTACCTGCAAGACCTCCTGGTGCCATACACTCCTGTTCCTGCCCTCCAGTCAGTGGGGGCAGACCTCCTGTCTGTACCTATATCTTGGTTCAAATCCTCAGATGTTAGGGTGTTCAGTGTAGCAGCCCCGATTCCTTGGAATGCTCTTCTCTGGGAAGTGAGACATACCCCTTCACTGGCTACTTTTAAAAGATCCTTAAAAACCCACTTTTTTAACTTACGTTTTGGCCTGGATTCTTGATTTTAGATGATTTATATTATTTAATTATTGTTTTATTTTATTTGTTTTATTTATTGTAAGGCACACAGATCCTCAGGGATTGGGTGCCATATAAATAAAATCGCCATTGCCATTAATTTCTGATGGTGTTCATGATCCATGTTCAGTATTTAAATTGTTCAATGTCTCCAATCAGGGACAAGTAAGGGGGCTGGATGAGAGACTAGTATTGTCCCCTGGGAAATGATACCCACCCACTATAACCATCAAAGGTACAGCCAATCAACTTCCCACATAGTGCAATCAACAGTTTCTTTAAAATACTGTAACTTTTAACTCCACAAATATTATGCCCATGAAAAAGAAATGCAAGTAAAACAACAAAGGGGGTTTTATTGGGGCATCTGAATCAAGGCTTTGTGGAAGGGAAAGGGGTAAGGCCAAAGAATAATAACAGCAGTTAGGCTAGCATAGAAACAGAAACAGCATTTGTTGGTAGATAAGGACTGCTTGACCAACATACAGTAGTCTGCCCTTTTTCTCCATGCTTATACTGTCACCGCAGACCCTTCCTGATCTCTAGCTACTCTACCCATTGCCTACCAAGATTACTTTGTGCTTATCTCATGAATACTTGAAGCCCACCACTGTTTTTGTCCCTATCACCTCCACTGAGAGACTGTTTCAGATGTTCACCACTCTTTCAGTGAAGAAGTACTTTCCCACATTCCCCCGTTCCAGCTTCATTGCTTGTCCTCATACACCTTTTCTCCCAAAAAATAATCCCCTCCTGTACCTTATTCACCTCTGTCTGGTACTTAAGCAATATACCACAACAATGTGTGGGTGATGCTGGGATTTACCCACACCTGTTGTGTGGTTCAGTCACAAGGCCGCAGGCCGAGTGGGTAAACCACGTAAGACCACAGAATGCGTGAGTGTAAATGCCAGCATCTTCCACCCTAGATGGTATATTGTGATATCTGATGTCCTTTTTTGTGACAAAAAATAAAAAAACAAAAATAGTTTTTTTGTATTTTAAATTATTTTTATTAATTTTACTGCTCTGTCAGAAAAATGGTTCCTTGTTGCTAGGGAGATCCTGTCTGGCAGTCAAAGTCATCTCCCATACCCTATCCAATCCCATACATGTACCATATACACACATTCTCTCCCCACACACACACACACACACACACACACACACACACACACACACACACCACACACACACCCTTTCTGGAGACCTGGGGATAGTTGAAAGCCATTATATCCTGTCTAACTTCTGAGTGGGTGGCAATGTATCAGCATTGTGGGAATCTTGATGGAAACTGAAGGTCTGGTGACAGCATGTTGCGACTGGTGCCAGGTGCCATACTTAACAGTCTGCTTGTAGGTTTAGTTTGCATGTTGAGTGTTCATTTTCATTTTGAATGTCTTCCTAAAATTGAGTGTTCTTTTTTATGGGGGTGATCGGTCCATTTATTTCTTGTGAATGATTGCGCACTGTGGAGTTGCCATCTGTGATGGTCTCAGGAACAGAACATTGCAAGTGAGCCCAGGAGACAGTGAAAAATACTTGAGAGGTGAGCAAGCTTCAAGTGGTTACAGCATTTTTTTTTTTATGTGTTGATTCCTACTGTGATGTTCGACACCAGTAATGGAGTGGAAAATAGCACATAGCCATATTTTTTTAATCTCCCTCATTAATGTTTTTTTAGCAGATAGCAAGATGGTGGCTAATTGTTTTGAAGTGATGGGGTTGGATTGATATAGTAAGGTTTGGCATGTGATGAGGCTGACTTACACCTTATTCCATTGATAATGCCAGGATTTACAACGGGGAAGAAGGTTCCAGTCAGCAAATTAGAATACAGTATTTGTTTAGCCATTGTATAATGACAGGTTTTTAAGTAAGCTATCAGTCCTCTTTAAACGCACTTGGTACTGCCCCTCCCAAACCCCCCACCACACACACCATACTCGATAAAGCCCTCTGGAGCTGCTCCCCCTCATCACAGCCCCCCCATTTCACTATCCCCCCACCTCTCGCTCTCTGCAGTTGGTTTCAAACCCAATCCACCTTGTTTCACTGTCACCCAGCCTCTTGCCATCTGGGATAGTGTTAAACCCTATGCAGTTAATCTGCCATAGTCTATCAATGGATTTGGAGGTTTCCAGGGGTGTGCTACATAGGGCAACGGCAACTGATTAGAAATAGTTTAGTATTCAATTACAACTACTCAGTTTTTTTCTCCTATTTGTCTAATTGTCATGTAATCACTCTTTAATGCCTAATGATTCAGGCCTCTGTAACCAGTGAATATGTATATTGTCTTATTGTCCACCCTGACATGGAACCTTTGTAAAAGGGCTCACACTCAAAGGTCTTTCTGAAATACTAATTAAACAATTATCATGTTCCACCTCTTCCTCCTCTATTCCAGGGTGTACATATTGAGATTCTTCAGCTCTCCTCACGTGGCTTTTGATGCAGCCCCTGCACTATGTTAGTTCCCCTTCCCTGGACAGCCTCTGCTCTGTCTATGTCCTTCCTGAGATGTGGTCTCCAGAAATGGACACAGTTCTCTTGGTGGGGTCTCACAAAGGATTGATACAGTGGTAACACAACCTCTCTCTTTCTGCTGGTGATTCCTCTCCCTATGCACCCCAGCATCCCACTGGCCCTGCCTGCTGTCTTTTTGCATTGCCTTGACACCTTGAGATCATCATATATGATAACCCCAAGTCCCTTTCTTGTTTAGTTACCATCAGTACCTCTTCCCCATTTTATACACTGCTTACTTGCACTTTATTTGCACTGAAACCCAGCTGACATACCCGTGACCACTCCTTGAGTTTTCTCAGGTCTCTACTCATTCGCTCTACACTAGCTGGAGTATCTACCCTATTGCAGATTTTGGTGTCATTTGCAAAGAGGCATACCTTCCCTTCCAATTGTTCTGCAGTGTTGCTTATAAAGACATTGAAAAGGACTGGTCCCAGTACTGATCACTGAAATACCCCACTGGGCACTCTCCCCTCACCAGAGTGAGTGCCATTTACAACCACCTTCTGCTGCATATCTATCAGCTAATACTATACCCAGTTTACTATCTTGAATCCCACCCCAAAGTGTCCAGTCTCTTTTAGAGCCTCTTATGTGGTAGAGTGTCAAATGCCATACTGAAGTCAAAGTAGGCCACATCCAACACTCAACCTTGATCTAGTTCCCTTGTCACCCTGTTAAAGAAATCAGGTTTGTCTGACATGACTCCTCTGTGAATCTACGTTGCCTCGTCTTGTAACTCTCAAGCACTACCTCACTCTCTACTAGTACCAGCTGTTACTCTCTTATGCTGCCCTAGGGAGATCCAGGTGGTTGCTGGGTACCCTGTTGTTGGATCCTGGCAGGCCCATAGACAGTTGATGTAGCATGTGCTGAGGTGTTGGTACATTTAAATAACAACAAACAGATTTGCACTCCTTGCCAGATGGCCTGGTTTATAAACAAATCTAACTGCCCAACTGTGGCTCTAACTATGTAACTATCAAAGGAGGTGTCAAAGGACCCATGGGCCCTAATAGGTTACTCATGGTTCCTTGCTGACAAACCTTCACCCAATCACTACAGTCTTGCCTAAAATTATAAGCAGAGTTTTGTGCCAGCCACCAGTGCAATTTTTAACTTAATGTAGCATTTGCACGTTCATAAAATTCTTGTTTGCACTTCAAAATGTCGAGTCAGTGCAATCTGTTTGGTGGCAGGAGTGCTGTTTCTTCACTGAATTTTCAAGCTCCATTCTGCACTCTGGTCCACCTTCAGTTCTCATCTGTTTGTCCCTATTTGGCACCTTCACATACCAGCTGGGATTTTCATTGGTCTGTCAGGGTGCTTGAGTGAATCCCGGGCTAGCAAGCTCACCTCCCAGCAGTTCAACTCCAAGGCAATTCCCTCACTCACAGGCAGTCTCCTTGCTGTGTTGCTGTGTGGGGCCTTCCAGGACCCTGTGGCTCTATGTCTGTCACAGACACTTCAGTCCTGTGCTACATCTCTCTCCTTCCATGGCATGCAGAATGACTCCGTCCTTATGTCTTGATGGAGGTGGGCATGACCCAGGGTAGCTCCCATGCTTAGGGGTATAGGGATGTTACAGCTCATCAGGTACCCCCTTGAAAACAGTTCTGCACTGGCTGACACTATTTCTACTTTGTTGGACTGAAATAAGACTTTGGTAACAGGATAAAAGTCACACAATGCCCAGAATTCAATGTATCTGTTTATTTTTCTGTGTCTGTGTCTGGTGACACTGGAAAAGTTCATTCAGTTACGCATCTAATCTTCACACAATGAGTCACAGACACTGTATTTACCTGCTGAATGCACAAGTAATTATGATACTCTATGAGGCCCACATTCGGCATCCACCACAGGGTCCCTGCAGCATGGTGGTCTTGAGCCACTCATGGTAATTACAGACTTTTTCATCCATGTTTCAATTGTGGCTTGCAATTTAGGCTATGTGTTTTCCCTTACCCCCTTAGTTCACTGAAATAATAATTACAGCTTGGTCCAGAAGTGAGAATCACTTGTAGCAGCATTCCTGTCCCTCAACTGTCCTCATAGGGCTAATCCCATACACACCGGTGCATCCTGGTGCCCTGTCCCTTGGGGGAGCTGGAACATCCCAGATGCCTGAGGCAGCACTACTTACCATTTGGAATCTCATGCTACCTTTCAGACACCGAGGATGGCATGGCACCCAAACCTAGGTGAGATAGTCACAAAGGGGAGCTGTGATTCCCTGGCCTGTGTCCTGTAGCTGGTTACGTGGCAGAACATCTCATGTGCTTACCCCTCCAGTCCACCAACACTCCTGACATCCGGCATTTAAGTTTCTGATGCCTGTGGGGAAATCCTGGACCCATACCCCAACCAGATCATTGAACTGACCCATCACCCATTCCTGTGGCACGAGATCAAGACTTCCTGAAGTGGGCTGTCTGCAGGCTCCCTTGATAGCAGGGCACTTAAACTACCTGCCCATGACTCTATAAAGGTGAAAGAGAACTGCTAAGAGCTAATCCAACTCCTGACTGGGCCACAAAGGCCTCTAATATAAGCTGTATCCTAAGATACTCCCCCTTCCACTAAGGGCAGAGTGTTGGTGCCAGAGAGGAAACCCAGTACTATAATGGACACTGCTAGTAACAACTGTGTCCGCTAGTATAGGAACAGAGTTGTTACACTCTCCTCAAAGGGGCTGATCAAACTGCCCTTAGTCAAATATTGAGCATGGGCATTTGTAGTGCAGCTTCTCTACCTGGGACATAATCCCATCAAAACAAACAGAAACCCCAAGCAACTCAGCTACTCTGCACTACCAAGAGGACACAACCCCTACTGGTGATCTGCCCCAGTCTTGCTACAGGGTCACAGCACTACGGTTTTCAGTTTCACTATCACTCAGTCAGACGCAGACTGTCACACTGGAGGCTGCAGTTCTCCCTTCTAGCTCTGTCAGCCAGGTACTGACATTGGCCAAACTGAGTTAGCACCTGGACCACCTCCAGTCATCATAGCATCTGACCAAAACCATGCTTTACATCTCAAGAGGTAGATCAGCATTTCCCAATCTTCCCAAACCAGGGCCAAAGCCTTTTCAGCTGATAGGCACCCTGGCGTCCTGGACATCCCACTAACCAGAGGACCCCAGGAAAAAGATAGTCACAAAAAATTTGAAAATAAAAGATATCATTATTGCTGAAATGAGATTGTGCATTTCTTGGCAGGCATTGATACAGAGCTACTAAACTGGCATTTGGAGCCACAACATTTGGCACTGATTACTTCACATACATGCATCATCTATTACAACTGTACTACAGCTAGCTCCTCTCCCTTTACCATCCATAATAGGGCTATGCTTTGGAGATTTCCGGCACAAGCCTATTACATCATAGGCCAGCTCGAGCTGATACAGCAATTACTTCTTGCTGAAGCCACACCTCCTACTGCCTTAAGAGGGAAATGCAGTTATCAGGCCTGTAACATAACATTTAAGTCCATAAAGTTCAAAAACTTTCTGTGCTTTTTTTCCTGTCAGAGTTCTACAGAGATTTCTATTTTAACTAATGCCCTGCACTGCACATTATTTTAGTAGCAACAGGTCACAATGAGCACCAGCTGGACAAACAGATTATAAATGGTTTTGGGTTCTTCAACCTGCTGTCCCCATAGGCCCAGCACTGAAGAGCAGTAATGACCAGCAGAAATGCCCTTTTATGACCAATTGTAATTAGAGCTCTGGTACTGAGTCAGGAGAGGCTTCACCAGCAGGGCACAGCCCCTCCAGATTTCCAGCTGTCTTTGGGACCTGTGTCTGGCCAGGGTCACTGACACCAAGCATTGCATGTGGATGCTCTCTGCTGCATCCCACTGGCTCAGCATCTCCAATATCTTGGCTTCTTTGTGCTACTCAGACATTAAAGTCACATGCCAAATATGATCTTCAGCCTCTTCCTGCAACCATGACTCCTGATGGGCCTTTACAATGTGCCACAGTGACACTGGGTAGTATGGGAATCAGTATGCCTACCATCCATACACTTGGGTAGCTATAATTTTGTCAGCCTAATTCAGCCCCATCAGGTCTGCCTGACCCTGCCAAGTTTCAACCACATTTCTAATTCTTTCATGGTGCTAGGAGGGATGGCCACAGGATGATTATTCTCCAGGAAGCTCCCAAGATGGGCAAGAGGCTTACTGGGTGAACACACAGGTGGAGAACACCCTGGCTTGGAGACAGTGATTCTTCTTCCCATCATAGAAGAATGATTGGGCTTAAACAATCTTCCCACTCCATACCCTCCAAGTCAGATTCTGATGGTGTACTGAATTCTTCCAACACTCTGGGTGGCAAGCTAATGGGTGCTGCTGATTTGAATGGCAAGACAGTGGACACCAAGCGAGTAGTTTGCAGGCAAGCCACAGCTATAGTCTTGTGACCCTTCTCCTGCTTTAAGTTTATTGAATCATACTGCTGCTCCACAAGCCTCACCCCAGTCCTGGCTGAGTAGTCAGTGCTGTGCTGGTTTCCATACCAGCCACACCACAGGACACCGGATCAGCATCTGGCAGACCTTTCAACTGTTCTTTAGGCTCTACCTGAGGCCTGAGGCACTTTTCTTTTGTGTTTTTTTTTTGTTAACTTTTATCATTTTTAGCAGGGTGGGTTGGGGTTTATGCTGGTGAATGGTTAGGGGGTGAGGGTTTTGGGATGTGTGTAGTAAGGTTTTATGTTTGTAGTGCAATTTTATTTCAAGTGAATACGCTGTTTGTGAATGTGTGTAGGTTTAGTGTGAGTGCGATTAGTGGGTGGTTCTTAACTTTTGCTGGGAATTGTGTTATTTATTGAATGCCTGAGCCTTTAGGCAGGATCACTTACTCCTCATTCCAGCTGTATGTTTTGTGCCCCTTCTGGATTGTTCACCTATCTGCAGAAGTTTATAATCTATTCAGTGGGCTGGGAATCTCCAGGAGACGTCGCAGGAGGATTAAGCCTGTTGAGAAGAGGTGGGTTGAGGGGGAGGCTATTGGGATAGTACAGTCCGGGAGATGGCCTGGGGTGAGATGGGTACCTGAAAGGGGTGGTTGATATTTGGTTCCTGTTCCCTTGGTGTCCACTGGCCCGAGTGGACAGGTAGCAAAGGGACCAGCTGCCTGTACTTGCCCCCTTTGTGTAGTGCTCTGCAACACCAGGTCGATGGGGAATAATACTCTGATTATAGCAGAATCTTTTTCTTGTTCCTCAGTTGACCTGGTGTACTAAATGGTGACTTGGCTTGGCAATGATGCTGGCCCAGTTTTGGAGGTGGTGGTGCTAGCTGTTTTCTCTGTAGTGCACCTCCCAAGGAAGGATCATGGGGGGGGGGTGGAGGGGTTGCTATCCTGTTTAGATCTGAGCTGGGACTAGTGGTGCACCCTGTGGGGGATACCTCGACTTCTGAGTGCATGTCTGGCTGTGGTGATCCAGGTGCTGGGGGCAGAGTCCTCTTCATCTACTGTCCACCTGGAAGTGAGGAGAACTTTCTGCAGGAGACTGGAGTTCATTGCTGACTGGCTGTTTGAGCTGCTGAGGTGGATCATCCTCGACAATTTCAGTGCATGGACTGATGTGAACTACTTCATTTTGGACAGGAGTTTCTCCAGAGCACGCTTGCTCATGCCCTGGCACAAGCAGTTGCTGCTGGTACCCACCAGCATGGACATGCGCTGGATCTGGTGTTCCATGCAGAGCTTGAGGTCAAGAACCTCAGGACTGACCTGATCAGTTGGTCGGATCATTGCATCATCAGCTTCGAGTTCTGGGCATCGCTCTGTGGCCCTCCGCCTGTGAAGGTTTTCAGATACTGCCCTTTGAGAGGGTAAATCCTGAGGGTCTTTTGGCAGTGCTTGATGCCTTGGGTTTATTGCTGGCTTGTGCTGTGGGTAAGGGGGAAGTGGTGGTGGCCTGTGATAGGGCAGTCACTGTGGTGTTTGACTTGTTAACTCCAGTCCATGTGCATCCCCTGCATTCACATTTTAACTCGTCATGGTTTGATGGTGAGCTAAGATTGATGAAGCCTATGGGACAGAGGTTAGAAAGGTGTTGGAGGAGGTCCAGGGCTCAGGAGGACAAACTAGCTTTGCTTGCTTACTACAGTGAATATCAAAGGGCAGTCTCTCATAAGAAGGCAGAATTCTTGTCCAGAGAGATTGTGGCTGGGAAAAATTGACCAGCTCAACTTTTTCAGGCTGTAGCAGGCATCAGGCGTGTCTGGAGCTCGTAAAAAGTGCATCTTTTTCACAATGTGAGGAGTTTGCTCCTTTTTTTCTCTGATAGGGTGTCCTCCATTAGAACTGGGAGCACCTTTTCTGGACAGTCTTTGTTTGACAGTGGGGAGACAGGATGTCACACTGGCAGTCAGTGGTTGTGGAGTGAGTTTTGACCAGTTACGATGGAGGAGGTTATTGAGGTAATCTCAGAGCTGTGACCTACCTGCTGTGAACTGGACTCAGGTCCAACACGGCTCTTAATGGGCTACGGGGAATAACTGGGTCAAGTATTCACTGGGATTGTTGGATGTTCCTTGTCAGAGGAGCCTTCCCAGCCAATATAAAAAGTGTGCTGGTAAGACCTGCTTTGAAAAAAATGACCTTGGACCCAGATGTCCTAGTGAATTACAGACCTGTCTCTAACCTACTGTTATTAGGTAAGGTCATTGAGAAACTGGTTGCACTGCAGTTTGAGGCTCACCTTGAGACCTTCAATATCTATGAGACTCTCCAGTCGGGGTTTTGACCAAGATTCAGCACTGAAACCACCCTGGTCCAGGTACAAATTGATCTGCTCCAGGCAAGAGATAGAGGAGAGAGATCAATTCTAGTACTGCTAGATCTCTGCTCTGCATTTAACATCATTGACCATGGGCTGCTTTTGGACCATCTCAAGGAATATGTGGGACTCGCTGGTACAGTTTTGAGCTGGTTTGAGTCCTTCCTTCAGAGCAGGTCTCAAAGGGTGGTGTTGGGTAATTTCTCATTGCACCCAAGGGAATTGCATTGTGGGGCTCCCTTGGGATCGGTCCTTTCACCCATGTTGTTTTCAGTATATATGCTACCCTTGGGCAAGACCATTAGGCTGTATGGAGTTGGGTTTCACTGCACTGTCTAGGTTTTTTGTGCCTCAGGGCTGGGGGGTGGTGGATGTGCTGAACAAATGTTTGGTGGAAATCTAGGCCTGGATGTCCTCGAGCTGGCTGAGTCTTAATCCCCAAAAAACTGAAGTACTGGTGTTTAAGCCAGGTAAGAGAGAGGGACAGACAGCATCTGAGAGGTTACCAAACCTTTGTCTTGGTGCCTCTCGTCTTTACACTGTCCATCAGGTGAAGAATCTTGGCTTCATTCTGGATGAAGGGCTTACACTGGATGCTCAGGTGTTGGTGGTCATCCAGAGGTGTTTCTATCATCTCAGAAACATCATCTGGATTCATTCCCTTGTTCCTCCTCAGGACCTGTCTTCACTAGTACATGTCTTTATGATGTTTCTGCCTTGAGTACTGCAACACCCTCTTCCTCGTGATCAGCAGAGGTGTGCTATGATGCCTGCAGCTGGTGCAGAACACAGCTGTGAGGTCTTTCTAGATCAAGTCATATCATCCCTGCGCTGTGGGATTTGCACTGCCTGCCAGTAAAGTGGACACCTCTTATAAGACTGGGTTATTAACCTATAAGACCTGCACGGCCTGGGTCCTGGTTATTTGCGTGGTCTGTTGCACCCATACTGCCCTGCTCACTTCCTCCGTTCTTCTGATGAGAGCCTCCTGATAATACCCCAAACTCTGTTAAAAACATCTGGGGACAGAGCTTTCGGGGTGGTGTGCCCAACATTCTGGAACTCTTTATCGAGGGCCCTGAGGGAGGATCCATCGGTTAAAATATTTAAAATAAAATTGTAAAACCTACCTCTTTGCCCAAGCTTTCAGCTATAACATGGGCTTTTGATTTTAGTTAATTTTTATTGAACTTACAAACACCTATAAATTTTAGGTTTGTTGTCCATATTTGATTTTATTATATATCTGAATTGATGCTAGTTAGCTGACTGTGGTGTGAATTTTATTCTATTTATGTAGCAGGTGAGTTTGATGTATGTTATTTTTTTGTAATGGTGCCCTGGGTCTCTGGGGAAGGACACCAGAAATAAATAAAGCTACTACTATTACTACTACTACTACTACTACCACCTCCTCAGTCTGTGTGACCACTTCAGGTGGGAGTCGATGACCTAAGAGTCATCACTGGCTGGAGAATACACCTGGTCCTCCTGCTCTACTGGTTCCAGACAGCTCTGGTGTCATCCCCATTTCTTCCACTATCTCAGTTCAAGGTATTGGTATTGGTGGATAGGCACAGGGCCACCCTGAACTCCAATCAGCACTTCATCTTGGCACTTGCTGCTCAGTTACACAGTCTTAATGTCTCTACCACTGTAATCACAATGGTGACAGTTGGCGCCCACATATGCCCATCACACTCTTGGCCTCTGTGCAAATCTCTGGCTCAAGCAATGGCTGGCTCCACTACTCACTGTATCAGCACCATCTATTCTGACAGACTGGACACAATCTATGTTTCAGATGACATCTTGCTGTGCCAGTTGATACCCACTTAGTGATACTCTACCCACCATACAGAATGAGAATCTGACCACAGCACTATTGCCACTTCTGCCCTTTGATGTCATCAGGGCAAGAGATGTACCTCCTCAGTGTGACTGACAGCAGATGGTTACAGACACAGCTTCCCACGCAACAGGGTTTAAGCACCATCTCTGGGTATCGAGTGATCAGATTCTGTGCTATTGGCCTATACAGTGAAACCTTGCACCTTCACCTACATGTGCCAGGTTGCTCCTTCATCAATTAATAGGAGTTTTGGCTTACTCTGGACACTTCTTATTGGTATGTTGGTACACAAATGTCCAGCGCATGTGGTTGCCACCTTTGTCTCTGGACAGAACACAGTCTTCACTTGTTCCAGCTAAGCTTCTGGGCTGCATAATTCCTGTGCCAAACTAGTCTTCAGGCCCTGGATGCCTCCTTGCTCTCACTTTACACAGCCCCATCAACATTCACGTCAACTTGTTAAAAGACATGCATATCCTGGCACTCTGTCCTGTCTCAGTGCTGTAAAGACTATCAGTGATTTTGTCTCAAGTCTGTTCCACACTGTCAGATCCTGTGCTCTTTTAAATCTTTTCAACATTTGCAAATTCCAGATGATACCCCACTTTACTACCCTCCCTTGGTTCAAGGACTGACTCCATCTTTATCCCCATGGCATGGACCAGGGTAGTTTCTGTGTCTAGGGGTATAGGGATGTTTCAACTCACCGGGCACCCCTTGCAAACAGATCTGCACTGGTTGCCACTATTTCTCCTTTGTTGAATTGAGACTGGAGTCTGTATAGTAACTTGAAAAAAAAAACACTCATCGCTTAGAATTGTAGGTCTTCTGTTTATCGTTACTGAGGTAACACTATGTAAGTTCATTCATATACACTTCTATTGTGCACACAAGTCACAGAGATGCTATATTTCATCATCAAATACATCATTCATTATGGTAATTTATGAGACCCCTTCCTAGGGTCCCTGCTGCACTTACAGTAACTATGGACTCATCCATCCCTGTTTTGATCGTGGCTTCCATCTTAGTCAATGGAACATTTCCTTACCTCTAAGTATACTGAAATCATTCTAACTATGACTTGGGTGCGAGCCTGGAAACACTTGTAGCACACTGCGGCTAAATGACACACCAAAGAGGTGCCCTAATGTGCAGAGTCTTCTATATTTCTTAAACTATCATGCTGTCTAGTTGTTGCCATGCCTGAGCACTTTAAAGTTCCATATAGCCCCTGCCCTCATCTCATGGGACAGCATCAGCTGAATCATCTAGAGTGGGGCACTGGACTCTGCAGCCTGCTCCTGGGTCTCTTACCTGGAAGAGGGCTGCAGCTGGCCTGGCCCCGTATGCCAGGAACTCACACACTTCCCTGAATCACATTCTGTATCTGCAACAGGAGCCTCATGGGTTGTGTCACCACCATCCTTTTATTTACCATTGGATGGTGATGATCTCCTGGATCACATCCACAGAAAAACTGTATCCTATCCTTGGGAATCTTTTGAGGCCTGAATGCCATCAGTGAGCACTCCTAGAGGGAGTGCACACCCAGGATTCCCACACCTACCCTGCAGTCCCAAGACACTTTGTGTGCCTGCTTCTCCGGTGCACCAGCACTCCAGAGATCCACAAATTAAATTAAGCTAGTAATGTCCAATTTAAAATCCTGACCCATATCTGAATTTGAAGCACTGAGCCAACCCTTCCCCCTTTACCTTTATACAGACATAGGTTGGTAGACTGGGTGCCCCGTTGCCAAGTGGGTCCAGGGATGTCCCACTTCAGGGAACCTTGATCCCATGCCACAGGCATTGGTGAAAGAAAGCAGAAGACCTTTGGACAGGGGTATGGACCTGTTGCTTGCTTTGTGGAGGGCCCTATGCAACGCAGAAGTCACACAGGGAATAGTGCTGGATCCGTAGCATGAATCGCACAGGGCACAGGAAGCAAAACATCTGTCAGACAGGACTGAATGTTGCCTCCTTCCCTAAAAGTTTGGCTTAAAATGTTGAAAAAATGCTAACGTTAAAGGTGAAAGAAAAAAAATCTTAAAAAAAAAGTCTCATCAGATATGTAGGTCATGTTTTTTAGGGCTTAATTTATTTTCTCGGGGTTCGGTCACTCATAACTGTAATTTTCTAACACTTTTTTCCCAATTTGAGAGGTAGGGTGCTTAACCCCCCCCCCCCAACAGTCACAATTTTGAGGTTTGATTTTTGCCCCAAAATATGTATGGGGATATCAAATTCAATCCTTTTCTTTTGCTACCCCCCAAGTCACTATTCATGTACAGCAGGTACTTTTAAATTTACTGTAGTTTTTTTTTATTTTGCTCTCCAAGTTCAAATATTCTTTATTGCTAAAATGATATGAGCAGAACCCCTCACATTCACCCTCTCCTGTCCAATGTTCAAGCCACCCTTGCTCTTTGTCAAGGACTGGAACCACCTAGTGTTACACAGAATATATAGGACAGGATTGGGTGAATGTGAAGGGTTCATAATTGTCTTGAGCAACAAAGGACATTTTAGCTTTGAGAGCAGCAACTGAGCCTTATTTATCTGGTTGCAACTTGAGGACTAGCTTTCTTTGAGTATTTGCATTTGGCAAGCAAACATAAAAAGGGTCACATGCATGAACCTGAACATTTAACCAGTTCTTTAGAGGTTGTTCCATATTTTACATCTGGCTGCGTGAATTCCCAAGAAATAATGCTTAACATTTTGATACTGTCTTTGAACAAAATGTACAATGTCAAAGGGCTGGCTCTTCAAGCAAACATATAGGAATATAGTAATTTAAGGTTGGATGGGAACTTAGGTCTTGCATGCATATTTTTAAACAGTATACCAAAATCACATGGAGGGAAATATTTGTGGGTTGAAAATTACCATGAATATTCCCCTCTGACTAGTGCTTGCAGGCCTTTGGGGGCAGGCTGGAAATGTGGCTTCTAAAGCCTCTGAGATCCAGAGCCAGACTGTCTGATGCTGTGCTTGCAACCGTATATGGAAGCATGCATGACAACACAAGTTTACTGAATGGGGAGGGAGGGTACTGTGGAGGTTCACAGGGGCTAACACTAGGACCTTTTACTGAGTGGAGCCCTCACTTTTTTATAGTTTCACATTTCACATTTAACTGGAACCACGTTTCAGATCTTGGAGGAGACACTGGTATTTGCACAAAAAGAGATAATGACTGTTTATGTTCAGTGTTTCAAAAGCATTTGGATGGTGACTCCCCTTCCCGCCATAGTTACCACACTATTTAAAGAGTATCACGCTTTTATGAACTATTTTTAACACTGGGTGAATGAGATTGCATTAAAGTAGGACAAGAGGAAATTGCATTATATTTCACTGTAGCAAGCCTACATACAGTACAGAATACAGTGTCAAACAAAGAGAGGTGTGCAGATCCTCTGTGTGGAAAACCAAGCCACACAGAACTTAGATGTCTTGATTTTATCTGGACCTCAGCCAAATGTTTCTGGTTTGGCTTGGATTAGACAGCTATAACAATCATTTTTTAATAAAACTAAGAACAACAGAAATGGCCTCAGCACTTGGTTTAGTGGTGCCACTACTCCAAAAAGAACAGGCACAAACAAAAAGGTGTCATGCAGCTACAAACAAGAAAATTACATTGTCAAACATTATCGTACAGACAGGGAGTGCAAACAACATATGAAGGCAGAGCTCACTACAGCAGCACTTTGCTGTCGACCCCAAGACACCGGTTGTTCCCTGTCATGCTGAGTTGTGCCTTCCTGTGTTATTTGCACACCCTTTGAGCGCAATAAATTTTGGCAATATAGTTTTCTTGTGTGCATTGTTCGATTTTTGTTTGTGTCTGTTTGATTTGTTGTGCTATTGTCTGTGCCCACCCATGCACACTCCCATTTGCTTATCATGTGATATCAGCCTGATGAGAGGAGACCACGTGACAGGCAGCTCCTCCATAGATCGTACAACTGGCAGTTGAGTAGCCCAGAGCAGGAAGTCTCATGAGCTAGTTAAGTGCAAGCAAGCAGGATTATTGTTTTCTTTCATTGCCCAATAAATATGAATTTTATCAGACTTGGTATAGGCCTGCATCACTTACGAAGATCATCATTTTGGGTGGGGGTTGGGGTGAGGTTATCCCTCTGGCAGTTGTGTCGTTCATAGGTTGTAGTCTCACTGAACATTTGTTACCTGCCCTTAACTTGCACCTTTGTCCAGTATATTTTCCATGGGGTGATTGGAGGTTCCTTGGGATTTCATGAAAGGTACAGTGGCTAGTTTATCAGCATTATTCAACAGTAAATAAGTAAAGGCAGCCTATGAGAATATACCAAGATACAAGTGAGTGGTCTAGTGAAATAAGCTTCTAGCAGTCATGAAAAATAAACAGTAATTTAAGTAAGAAGAAAGCAATTCAGAGGAATAATAAACACTGTCACAACATTTAAATGCTTCTTCTATTGCAGAGGGTGACTCCTCATTCCCTGTTGTGTTACAGTATATGGCAAGGTTCAAAGGTTCTTTTTTAAAGTACGTATAGAAAAGAAAATCATGACATACAATACATCACTAAAATTATAAATTACATCACATCACGTCACAATACAGTTTAAAAAGTTCCATTTCATTCAGCCTCTAGTTATTTAAGTTATAAAGTGCAAACTTAACAAAATTAGCTATTGCATACAGTGAGCAGGCTTATTAGAAGAAAGTATACATTCTAGCACATTTCTGGGCTTATTATTTTATAGATGACCCCAAATTGGTTTCAGCCATTGCTCTCTGATTTTTGTAAGTCGTGAACAATCAGAAAATCAAATGATTAATGTTTATAGTGCTAATAGAATCACAAGGACATATCTTATTGCTGGAGCAAAACATATTTTTTCTTCTAGAATCTACTTTAAATAGTTCCAGTCTAAATTTACATAAAGCATTTCTTTGGGCAGTATTCTCGCAGAAAGTTAAATAGTGTTCACATTCTATGTTTTGCTTATAGCTTATATAACTTTCAAAGTAAGGGATCTCTCTTATTTTACTGAATTCCATTTGAAAATGAATATCTCTCATCCTCTGCTTAACTGTACTTATATATTGATCAATATTCATAGTCAAGACATCCCAGATTGGGGGCATACCCGATGTAATTATTCGGGTATTACGGTCTTGAAACCATCCCCCCAGTATAATCTTACTTTTACTTTTTGCTTCTAGCCAGCATTTAGATAATAATGTATTTGGTAGTGCCAAGATCATTTTTTTCCACCAGCCAAGGGCCCTAAATTGTGCTCATATATATATTGGGATAATATGAGATTCCGTTTTTAGTGTGGCTGTAGGTGTTTTATAGGGTAAATCAAAAATTATCTTATAAAACATATTTTGTACCATTTCTAATATTAGTGCATTCTTCGAAAAGGCCCAAATTTCTAAGCCATGTAATAATATACACCCATGGATTTAGACTCAAAAGCTCTTTTAAGAGCTGTATAGGAATGGCCTGCAAAGTTTTGAGTAAATCTATAAATAGCTCAAGAAGAACTTATTGCTTACTTCTTACGCTAACCAAGATGCGAATTCCATAACCCTTTTATATCAAAAATGACCCCTAGATAGGCGTATTCATTTCTTATTTCAAAGCTTAGATTACTTATAACCCAACTCCTTTGATGCATTTTCTTTTTATTTCCAAAAATCAGAATTGCTGATTTTTCACTATTTACAGTCAACTCCAAGCCTCTAAGTATGTGAATGCACCTTTCCAGGGACTGAATTATTTCAGTTCTAGTTAAGGAACATAGCACAATATCATCCGCATATACCAAAATGTTTACTTTATCTCCATATATGTGAGGTGCTGCACAATTTATAACTTGTATTTCCCTTATTAATTTCTCCATATATAAGTTAAATAATAACGGTGCCAGTAGACAGCCCTGTTTAACCCCTTTTCCCAGGGGGATTGGCTGAGAGGTATGACCATTTCTTGATATCCTAATCAAGGCATAAGTCTTATCATGTAAACACCTCAATACATTCAGTAATTCTGCTTGAATATCTAACTGTTGTAATGAAGCCCATAGTATCCCTCTATTCAAGTTGTCAAAGGCTGACTTCAGGTCTAGAAAAACAGTGTATAAGGCTCCCTTTTGTTGTATACAATAATTATCTATAAGAAATTTAAGAATAAATATATTATTCATAGTCCCCTTTTCTTTCCTAAAACCTGTCTGCTCCTCAGAGATCAAACTATTCTCCATTACCCAATTCTCCAGTCTCTGTAGAATAATTCTGGTAAGAATTTTCTCTGCAATACATAATAAACTTATGGGTCTATAATTTCCTGGGTTATTAATGTCTCCTTTCTTATAAATTGGAACAATCAAACTAATCAGCCACTCATCTGGAAGGACTCCTTTTTCTAATATATAATTAAAAAGTTTAGTCAGTTTATTGGCCCACCAGTCAGGAAGGGTCTGGAAAAATTATGCTCCCAGCAAATCAATACCTGCGGCCTTATTTTTCCTTTGTGCTATAATGGCCTGCTTCACCTCTACCACAATTATTATAAGATCAGAAGGCAATTGTTGAGGGTATTCCAATTTAGGGAGAAAAAATAAAGGTACGTTTTTGGGTACTTCATACTTCTTGATAAAAAAACTCTTCTCATATACTAACAGGAATAACTGAATGTGTATTTATATCAATATAAGCAGTTCCTAATGCTACCATTTCCCAGAATGATTTACTGTCCTTGTTTATTATTGTTTCTTGTAATCTGTACCATAATCCCTTCCTATATTGATTTTTCTTTTTATTAATAAGGTCCTTATATTCTTTTTTAAGCCATTTCATGGATATTCTAGGGTACCAGTCAGTAGTCTTCTTTGAATACCTTTCTACTTTATTCATCACATTTCTATGATTTTCACATTCCCTATCAAACCAGGGCACATTCATTCTAGTCCCTCATCTTCTGGTATTAATATTATTTGCCTTCTTTTTATAAATATGACTTTTTAAATAGGATATTAACTTATTATATTCCTGTACTGGATTAATATCCTCTCCTAACTTCTCAGTGTCCCAATTCTCTAAAAGGGGTTTAATAAATGGGGTTAATTGTGGAGTCCATCTTATTAACTTTTTATTATATATCATAAGGTTTTCATCTGCTTTTTGTGGATCCACTAGACAGACCTGGTTAACCTCATTCCAATTTTTATAATGAACTATTAAGAAATAATGACCACTTTCCCATGTAGGGGAAATAATTAATTTATTCTAGAAAAAGAGAAAACTTCTATTAAAGCTAAATCAAGGACACTACCACCTCTTATTGTTGGAAAAGTAATTCCCCCTTGTTCATCTCCTTGTACTCTACCATTTAGGATTCTCAAATTTAATTATGCCACTAGGTTCATTAATTTTTTACCTTTGCCATTTACCATATTATCTCTGGAATCTCTCATAGATATTTTGAATACATCATCCTGGTGCCAAACTGGGTTATTTATTTCTTGCAATTTTCCTATTCTTACATTAAAATCACCCATAATCAATATAGTTGCCACTGGGTAGGTTGTCTGTATGAGTATAATTGCTTCTTGAAATGAGACCACGGACTTTGTTATTTCCATAGATGTCAAAGGGGGAATATAAATATTTAGAATTATAAGCATATCTTGATTGGACAATTCAAATTTCACTATTAGTATCAAGGAGTTATCAAATTCTAGTTGTATACACTCTCTAATTTTGCTAGTTGAGGCCAATATAAGTAGCCCTCCTTTTGGCCTACCAAATTTATGTGTTTTTATTGCCCTCTTAGTCCAGCTCCTATACCCTAGTACACAAAAGTCTTCTCTTAACATCCAGGTTTCTTAGAGAAGAACTATATCATGATCTGTTAATTTTTTTAGAAAGCCAGAGTATGTGAATTTCCCTGGAAGACCTGCTATATTCCAACTGATAATTAGTAGTTCTTTCTGCTGTCAGTTGGAACTAATTGAGATGGTAGACCTAGTACTAACAGAGTCAATATAAGACTCTTCATTTAAGGTATAAGAGTTGTCTAAACAAAAAGAGACTTCTAGTATTTTTACCGAATTAATTCTTTGTCCTATAGTTTTCCTACCTCTAAAACAGTTGTTCTGTGGGGATTCTTTCTCCCCTCTCAGGACATGTGTAAATTCTATTGGCTTAACAAATTCAGTAATTCTAGTTTATAGTGTTACAGAGATAGCTGTTTGTTTATTCCCATTACTTAATTCTAAGTTGCTCCCCTTTGCAACTGTTTTCCTGATGTTGTAAGTATTATCCTTTCTACGTTTCTCATTTTCCCCTAACATCAGTGTTGTATCATCCAAATTCGCACCCAAATCTCTGAACTCCTGTTTTTTAGTCAGTAAAAGTCTTCTTAAATTATCTGATTTCAAGACCAAGCAAATCATACCTTTATCTGGTCCTGTCTGGTATCTATATGTGCAGCTAATATCATTCCATGTAAACTTGGCTCCCAGCACTCCATTACATAAAATGAATACCAGTAATTTCAGCGTAACTGTATTCTATCTTTTATTTTTGGGGATACCATCAAGAAAGATCGTAGGCAACCTTATACCCTGGGAAATTTCTTTATCCTTGACATCTGCAAAATTAGACTCATGTAATCTTATGGGAAACCCATCATTAGTCTTAACTGAAAGCTCATCCTCTAACAATATTCTACTAGTCTGAGCGCTTGTATTCACTTTATTACTATTTTTAGTTATCTCCACTTCTATCCCTTTATTATTCTGTAAATCAGAAGTAGATGCAATTTGAGTCTTTCTTGTCATAGTACTGCATTTCTTCTTTTCCTTTTCCTTTCCCTTATTCCCCTTTTTATATAGCTGAATTTCTTCAACCAGACTCTGTGTTGCCAGTTTTTCTTTCTCCGCTATCAGAGCAGTTGTCTCCTTAATTCTCTCCTTGTTTTGTTTTAAAATTCCTTTTTGTTTTCCAAGTCTCTTATGTTCTATGCCTTCCCCCCCACTCTTTTACTCATTTTCCTAGAATTGTTAAAAATACCCAACCCCTCCTTCTGAGAACTGTTACTATTTAGTTGTGTACAAGTCTGAAAATCCTTATCCATCAAATCATATGTTCCATGTCCCTCTTTCTTTTTAGCTGAAATCCTCATTTCTCCATCACTAGCTTTTAATGTTTCAAATATCTGATTTAAAATATCTGTTTATTTAACCACTGCATTCTTAATCACTGAGATCTCACCCAAAACCCAATTCAGATAGTCTGCCTCAATGGGAGTGGGTTCACAATCTTTATTGTTTAGAATATTTTTTCCAGTTTTCATTCCCTTATTATTCAAAGTGACTGAGTTATTTGTATTCCCTTTCTTGATATAATTCTCCCACAAATGTGGAATATCCAAGGGGTATAAAGTGGGTGGATCAAGTTTCATTGAATCTATATGGGCGAAATAAAATTCTCAAAGTCAGTAAAAAAAGTTCTTCTAGCAGTTGATCCATTAAAAGTATTATGGGAATCCATATCTATAGCTAAATTTAGACTGGCATGTCTTTGATCCCCCTTTATTGTTTCTATGCAGAGGTCCTTATCCTGGGAAAGAGGTTTATTAATCAAATCTTTATGTAAGTCCACACTGTCATACGTAGTTAAAATAGCTCCCTCCTCCATATTCTCTAGATTATGGATTTCTCTCATTAAAGGGTGCTCAAAAGTGAGAGGCAAGGAATGCGACCATCTAATAGGGGATGATTTCTTATTCGGTATTAGAGAGCCCTTAACCTGAACTATGCTTTCTGAACCAATTAACTCTAACTGGGAACCTGGTGTAATCAAATAGTTAGCAATTTTTTTTTGTACCACAAGGCATATGTTTGGGCATTAAACCTGTTTTCCCCTTCTTTTTTTGGCCCTTTGGACTGGGTTTCTTCTTATTTGCCATACTGTGAATTAAGATCTATTACAAATACACACTTCTTATTCTAAAATAAAATCTAAAATTTATATGTTTAAATACTAATTACAAAAATCATCAAATAATCACAATATTCCAATTCAGTTAATTATTAGCAGAGGGTATTAACCATTAGCAGCAGTTTAATTGTTACAGTTTCCAATTTTAAAATTTCAGCTTACATCAAGTCCAAGATAGACAGAATAGAGTACTCCAAGTTCCTTTCTTTTGTTCGTTCTTCATTTCCTTTTATCAATTATTCGCAGGTCACAACTTTCAGGACCCGGTATAATCTGGGAAAATGTCTTTAGACCCCCTTGATAGAACTGTTCATAGCTGCTAGGGTCCAAGATCCAAGTTCCAAGATCAATGGTTCTTTTTAACTGTCTCACAGAAGCCTCTTACAGAAGTGATACCGTCACAAGAAATCGGAAGTGCTTCCAAAATCACACTGCATCAGGCAGGTCCATAATATCTTTCCAGCTTTTAGTCATCCATCAGCATTATTATTGCTATGATTTGCTATGACTATGTGCTCAAGTGTCGGCCGTCATTAAAGTTTCCTTTTACCATCTTAGGAACATCGCTAGGATCAAGCACCTTGTTCCGTCTGGGGACCTACCTACGCTGATCCACACCTTTATGACCGCGTGTCTGGACTACTGCAATTCCCTCTACTTTGGGCTTCCTGGGGTTGATATCCGCCGCTTGCAGCTGGTGTAAAACTCTGCAGCCCGGTTGTTAACTGGGACCTCTCGTTCTTCCCATGTTACACCGGTGCTGCAGAGACTGCACTGGCTGCCAGTTCAGTGGTGGATCACATTTAAAGTCAGTCTGCTGACCTACAAAGCCCTGCACAGTTTGGGCCCTGACTACTTGAAAGAGCTCCTGGTTCCCTATCTCCCGGAGTGACCGCTCCGCTCGGCTAGCGAGGGGTTGCTAGAGATTCTGAGGGTTGTTTTGAAATCATCAGGTGCCTGGGCTTTTGCGTTTGTGGTTCCGACCCTCTGGAATTCTCTACCACGTTGGATTAGAGAGTGTGCAACAGTGGGGGGTTTTAAACAAGCATTAAAATCCTTCTTATGGACTAAGGCTTATGGGGAATAGGTTGATCTGGTTTGATTTTATTATTTTATCTTGCTGTCTGATGTGATGTATTATTGATTTGTATTGTAATGTTTTATTATGGTGTGATTTTATAATCTGTTCTGCACCTTGATTTTTGAAAGGCGCATTAAAAATAAAGAATATTATTATTATATTATTATTATTTAAAAAAGACAAATAAAAGAGATCTTAATACTCAATCACAACACTTAATTGCTAAGCAAATATAAAACAGAAATGTAAATATATAAAAAATATATCAATATCAGCACACAATAAAATAGGAAAAAAATCCTAATTAATAAAAAAAGAGAATCCAGTTATTACTCATCATATAACAAAAAGAAAAAATAATATAATTTACCTATGTTGTTTCAATTCGCAAAGCAAAATAAAACAAGTAAAATACATCCAAGATCGTCACACGGCTGCCATAAAACGGGATTAACTAGCAGCATTTTGCCGCCTAGGAACAGTGCCTAGTGTCCTTTCCTCCAGAGAGGAGAGTAGAATGCTGCAGTAAGGTGTACTTAGGCAACTGTTGAAGAACAAGCTGCAGTTTAAGCAGCCTAGCTGCACACAATTAATAGTAATAATTAATATAGATCGTGTAATCCGTGCAACCCTTCCAGCTCAATCAATTCCATTCAAGTTAGCCTAATCAGGTCTAATCACAGGCTCGGCATAGGGCATCATATCATTATATGCAATAGTACAGCTAATCCCATTTTGTTTTAGATCAACCCCCGAAATTGAATTTAATAATTACTAAATATATAGAATAATACAAAATACAAGATCTACTTATCAGTGCACTTAAGAAGGAAAAAAAACATAATACGGTGATGCAAGAAAAAGGTGGAAGGATATGAAGCGAGGAAGAGCAAAAGGCTCTCAGAGAGGGCAGGAAATCAATAGTAATATCAGAGAGTGTCAGAAAGTCTTTATACAAGCACAAGCACTAGCATCTAGCATCATCATTAGAATTACTAAAAAAAAAAAAAAAAAAAAAAGGAGAGAATTTACTTCCCTGATACACGCTGTGGTTGTAGATATATGCTCTTTGTGCAGTCTTTAACCAGCACTGCTGAAGCTTCTAATTTAAACACTTCTAGTGTTCTCTCACGTTCTCAGTTTCCTTTTCTGTTAGATATTTGTTCTCCTCACCCTTGAATTCTAAATCTTGCTTCTTTTCTGCAAATGTTCAGTCACTTAATTTCCACATTTTACACTTCTCTCCGCTCCTTTCCACCTTTCCACATTTCCTCGGTCTCTGTCGGTCACTCACCCCCCAAGGGGTTACCGTCACCGTCCCTCAGTTACAACAGGATCCTCCACCGACTGGACTCCTCTTGCTCTGGGGGGAGAAACGAGACCAAAAAACAAAGAACAGAGGAAACCTTGCAGCACAAGAAAGTCCGGAAAGGAGAATGCTAGCAAGAAAATCAAAGGTAGGGCAATGGCGGCATACCTTACCAAAGTCTTGCACAAAGCACACAAACTCCCTGCTACAGCTGACTCTCAGCTTAGCGTGCAGCTGCCATCTTGCCATCTGTGCCATCACCATCTGCGTCAGGGCTGCTATCACTCAGTCAGGGCTTATTCTGTATGGAATTCAGTCACTCTAAAAGCTGTTGTGCAACAATTCAAAGGTAATGGAAAGTTGTTGCACTGTTGTTGCGATGTTGCAACAGTACAACAACAATTTTTTGTGACCTTTGAACTGCCCCTGTTCCTCATCAGAGTTAGGGAGATTGTTCTGAGGTGCACAAGTTATGATAATAGTACCTCCCTCTACCAGCTCATGCCTGTTAATGCCCAAAGCAGTAGTTAAACATTGCATTTGGTTTTTGTTTTTGTTAGTAGTGCAAATGTGTCTCAGTGGACCAGGCTGGCAATAGTTAATTTGTGACAGTACAGAGATCCTCTGGGGGAAGGGTGCTAATTGTTTGGCCTCTGACCTCAGCTACTTGATAACTGGAGGTGGGGCTAAGTCAGATTTTAGGTAGTAAGTTGATTTTTGGTTTCTCAGAAGAGGCCAGAAGGGGAAGGATCCAGATTCATTTCAGTGCAGTGCAGTAACTGCTCATTGATGTTTTTGTTTTAAACCTAGATTTGTGGGCTTTTAGTGGTACTGTTATTTCTTTGCTGTCTTTACTTGCTATAGATTTTGCCTCCTCCTCCCCTATCCCCACTGTTAATTATATGCCCTGTTAAATCTGATTGACAGGAACCAAGCACAGGAAATAGCAGGAGTTGTAGAGTAGGGGGGCATCAGGGGGAAGAATCCCACCCATGACACAAGTGTTTTGACTCTTTTTTTTTTTTTTGTTTGTTTTCCTTCTTTAAAAAAAAAGTATCTGAGGTTATACGAGGTATATCAGCTGGCAAAGGATTATGGGGGTTCCCCGGACATACTGGTCCACCTAGGTTCAAATGACATTGAGGGAAATAGCGCGCTAGAGACACAGACAAGGTTCAGGGAGCTTGCCAGGGTCTGTCATGACATAGGATGCACAGTTTCCTTCTCAGAAATCCTGCCGGTGCCAAGGGCTAGTGGGGAACACAAAAGGAAGGTTAGAGAGATAAACCAGTGGCTCAGGGAGTGGTGTGAGGCCAGAGGGTATGGGTTGATGGGGGACTGGGGGGAGACCTGGAAGGATAAGGAGCTGTATGCTAGAGATAGGCTCCATCTCAATTTGGAGGGGAAGGGAATCCTTAAGTTGAAAATAGAGGGGTTCATTGGTGAAAAGTGGGGTTTAAACTTGTGAAGGGGTAGGGATGGGAGAAAAGGCTGTTTAGGGGGGCCGATAAATGAGGGACTCTGTCTCCACCCCCCTGGGGAGCTGGAGGAATGCGGGAAAAGGCCGACTGGTAAAGTGCAGACCAGGGGAAAACAGAATCCCCATGGGAACATGAGCAAGGGAAATGGAAGTATAGGGAAAGGGTGGAAGGTAGTCCTGCTAAATGCCAGGAGCTTGGGCAATAAAATGCCTGAGCTCCAGGTGATGCTAACTGAGGGACTGAGGGAGCGGTGGATGTGGCAGTGGTCACTGAGACCTGGGCCACCACAGGACATGACTGGGACCTGAACCTGGAGGGTTACACTATGTTCAGGAAGGACAGGGGGGAGAGAAAGGGAGAAGGGGTAGCAATGATAGTCAAAACCTGCATTGGCATAGGGGGAGTAGAGGAGGCAGAGGGAACCATAGAGGCAATTTGGGTTACCTTGATAACAAGGGTGGGCAAGAGAGTAAAAATAGGAGTGGTGTATAGACCCTCTGCACTGGCAGAGGAGCTGGAGGACAGTTTGGTGGCAGATGTTGGGAGACACTGCAGACTGGGCAGGGGAAGGGTGGTGGTGTTGGGGTACTTAAACATGCCAGGAACAGACTGGAAGACTATGACATCCTCGATGGCCAGGGAACAGAGGCTGTTGGATGTCTTTCAAGATGCGTTCCTAACTCAGCAGGTGGGGGAACTGACCAGGGAGGCGCGGGTACTGCATGTGACCAGATTGGGAGCCTGGAGGTAAGGGACCCGTTGGCGGGGAGTGACCATGCCACGGTCTGGTTCTGCTTGGATCTAGGAGGGGTAGAAGGCTGCACAAAGACGGAGGTAACTGACTTCAGGGGGGCGGATTTGAAGGAAATGGGAAGGATCCTTAAGGAGCATTTGGATGGGATTGGGTCAGACATGGACGCTGATAGTAGGTGGGAAATCATCAGGAAAGGGGTGCAGGATGCTACCAGCAGCTGTGCAAGAATAAGACGAAAATGCGGTAGGGCCCGAAAACCCTGCTGGTGGACCAGGGAGGTCCAGGAGGTGGTGCGGGGAAAGAAGGCAGCCTATAGGCAATTCAAGTGCTCAAGGAGTGAAAGGGATCAAGGGGAGTACGAGCTGATGGCTAGAAGGGCCACTAGGGTGGTGAGGGTGGCTAAGGCAAGGAAAGAGTATAACCTGGCCAGGGAAATTAGAAGAGGGAACAAGGGGTTCATTAGATACATTGGGGGAAAAACAAAGGGTGAAGGGGCAGATTAGCAGGATTAAAACAGGGGAGAGATGGGCACAAGACCTGGGGGAGCAGGCTGAGGTACTAAATGAGTACTTCACCTCAGTTTTCACCAAGGAAAATGGGGGTGCTGCATCATACATGGGAGGAAACAGTGATACTGAGGAGGGGGGACCCGTACCGATCAGCGGGTCTGGGGAGAGGGGGAGGCATCACTGGCAGGAGGGGGGAAGGCTAAGCAGGGAGAAGAGGTAGCAGAAGTGGAAATGACAGCAGAGAGAGTGAGGGAAGCCCTCAGGTTCCTTAAGACAGAGAAAGCACCGGGGCCGGATAAATTACATCCCAGAGTGCTGACGGAACTTGCGGATGTCCTGGTGAAACCCCTGGTGGAGCTTTTCACCATTTCTCTGAGGACAGGGTGGGTGCCCCAGGACTGGAAGGTGGCGCATATAGTGCCTATCCACAAGTGGGGATCAAGGGAGGTGGCAGGAAACTACAGGCCTGTCAGCCTGACATCGGTGGTGTGCAAGGTGATGGAAGACATTGTCAAGGAGAGGCTTGGGGGACCTGAAAAAGTCAGGGTGCCTGGACGATAGACAGAATGGATTCATCCTGGGGAAATCATGTCAGACAAACCTTGTGGAGTTCTATGACTGGGTGACGAGTGCCTTGGACCTGGGTAGACCAGTAGACATCCTCTTTCTAGACCTCAGCAAGGCATTTGACTCTGTTCCTCACGTTGGCCTGTTGGATAAGCTGGGAGAAATGGGGTTGGGGAACCAGATAATCAGATGGATAGGCAATTGGCTCCAGGACCCACCCAGAGGGTCAGGTTGGTGGATAGTCTCATCCCAAGGAGGGTATTAGTGGGGTCCCACAGGATCAGTCCTGGGCCCTCCTGTTCAACGCCTATGTCTCTGACATAAGGACAGGTATCAGGAATGAGATGAGTCTCTCTATGCAATGACTCAAAACTGGGGCGGTGGTGGATGGGGAGGAGGAAGGGTGGCCTTCACAGGGGAACCTGAGGCCTGGAAAAATGGTCTAGAAAGTGGAAGCTGAGGTTCAATGCAGGGAAATGCAAGGTACTGCACCTGGGGGCCAGAAACCCGGGCCAAGTGTACACCCTGGGGGGGGGGGAATGCAACAAGTCTTGATGGCTGAGAAGGACCTGGGGGTGGTGGTGGATGTCAAGATGAACAACTCAGAGATGTGTAGAAGGGCAGCAGCCAAGGCCAACAGGATTCTGGGATGCATCGCTAGGGGGATCACCTCCAGAAAGAGGGAAGTGATACTCCCTCTGTATAACTGCTTGGTAAGGCCACACCTCGAGTACTGCATGCAGTTTTCGAGGCCACACTTAAAGAGGGACATTAAACTCCTGGAGAAGGTCCAGAGGAGGGCAACCAAAATGATTTGGGGCTTGGGGGACACGACCTAGCAGGAGAGGCTCAAGAGCTAAATATGTACACATTGGAAGAGAGAAAGGACCTGGGGACATGATAGAGGTCTTCAGGTACATGAAGGGGTAAATAGGAGGAACAGTCAGGGTGCTTGAAAGAAGGAGGGGTAGCCACTAGAGGGCATAGGTGGAAGCTGGAGGGGTGGAAGATTCAGGGGAGAAAAGAGGAGGTGCTACTTCACTGAGAGTGTGGTGGAGCCATGGAATGCGCTGCCTAGGGGGCTGGTGGAGGCAGAGATGGTGGAGGGGTTCAAGAGGGGGTGGGTCAGGTACAGGGGAAGGGTTCTGGAAGCAAAATCCAATGCAGCGAGAATGCCCGGAACTGGGAAGGGAGAAGCCAGAGAAGGCGAGGGGGGCAGCAAGGTCAGCTCCCAGGGTGGGGGCTGACCAAACGAGCAGACGCGAAAGACCGTTAGGCCTATTCTGCTGGCATTTTAGTATTTTAGTATGAGGATCGGTGGCAGGAATTTCAGGACAGTAAATTAATAAAGAGGGAACTACAAGGAGAGCATCAGTAACAGACAAGTACTGGAATAGCAGTATAAGAGCAGTATAATCTGGGGAGTGGTGCAATGCAGTGGATTCAGGGCAGCCGTATTCAGGCAGACCTTCTGGATGCTGAGGTGCTGCCTTATCTACAGGCATCTCTCTGGACAGTGGGATGAGGTAGCCAAACTCAGAGCGGAAGTAAACTGGGTCAGGAGTAACTTCACCCCTATCCAGAGATCACCCAGTCCAACGCCACTGCCTCAAAGGATGCCAAGAACAAGGAGCACTTGGATGACAGTGGGCTCGGGGAGGGTTAGGGGGGGTCAGGCAGAGGCACATCCCAAGTCCTATTCCAGTCCAGAACTCATGCTGCACTGGCAAATGGGGACAACCAAACAGAGGTACCCAGAGAAGTGGAAGGGAAGGATGTGGAGGTCAACCAAGGAGGTGACCTCAGTGGGGAGAGCAGCGGACCCCAGAGGAGGAGGAAGTGAATCCTGGTGGGGGACTCTATTGTAAGAGAGATACAGCTAGGAACACAGGAGGGGGAAGACAGGGAGATGAGTTGCCTACCAGGTGCCATGGCATGAAGTGATGGAAGGAAGATCCTGGGGATCACCGGGAAGGCAAGACAGGAGAGTGAGCTGGATGTCATTATCCACCTAGGTTCTATTGACCTGGCAAATGGGGAACCTAAGGAAGTTCAGGAAGAGTTTAGGTAATTGGGGGGGTCTCGATAGGCAGAAAGGGGGCAACATTCAATAGAAGGGCAGACAGCAGGGTGAACCAGGGATAAAGGACAACCAGGGAGGGGGCTAGGATAGAACAGCTAAACAGTCCAGGGAACTCACATCATGCCTTAGCAACAAGATGGAGGATCTGGAAGCTGCCATGGTGCAGTCGGACCTGGACATTATGGCCATCACAGAGGCCTGGTATAATGATAACCATGACTGGGATATGGCCATACCTGGCTACAACATATTCAGAAGAGACAGGGCAGGCAGGAAGAGAAGAGGAGTGGCACTTTATGTGAAAGATGGCATAAAGGCCACAGAGATCCAGGAAGAACAAAATGGGGGATAGATACTGTGGGTTTAGCTGGAAAGGAAAATGGGGTCAGCTATCCGCACTGGGGTGGTCTACAGACCACCAGCCCAGGAGGAAGAAACAGATAGGGAGCTGATGCTAGCCATTCAAATGATGGCAGACAAGGGTGAGGTGGTGCTGGTTGGAGAATTCAATATTCCAGGTGAGGACTGGAGCCTCCCACCAGCAGCAGCATCAACCACGAGCAGATTTATCCTGGACTCCCTTCAAGATGCCTTCCTCAAGCAACTGGTCATGGAACCAACTTGGCAGAAGGCAATACTGGACCTCATGCTAACAAACAGGGACAGTGTGATAGGGGTAACAGTTGGGGAGCACTAGGGGAACAGTGAATACCAGTCACTGTGGTTTGAAATCACAGAAGGAGCAGAACCAAACTGCACAAAAACACGTATCCTGGATTTTAGGGGGGCAGACTTTGGGAAAATGGGGACATGCTTGAAAGCGGCATTAATGGGAATGGGGAGGGAATCAGTGGTTGAGAAACAGTGGGCAATATTTAAAACAGGGATTACAAGAGCAACAGAATTATGCATTAAGCAGGTTAGCAAGGGGAAAAGGAAGAAGTGGCCATGATGGTTTTCCAAGGAGGTAGAGGAGAAAGTGAAAGCCAAAGAGATTACATTCAGGCAATACAAAAAAACACAGGCAGAAGGGGATGGAGCGAAGTACAAGGAGAAGCAAAGAGAGGTAGGGAGGTCAGTATGGGAAGCCAAAGCTCAGACAGACGAGTGCATCGCAAAATTAGTGGGTAGAGGGGAAAAAACCTTTTACAGGTACAGTACATAAGTGAAAAAAGAAGGGCAAAGGGAGGGATGGTGAGACTGAAGGGGGAGGATGGGAGCCGCGTGGAGGATGACAACAGTAAAGCTGACATACTGAACAGATATTCAGATATTTCTGCTCAGTCTTTACTGAAGAAGAGGAGGGCAATGGGCCTGAAGGGTGTACAAGGGGTGGGAACGGTGCAGAAATGGACACAAGTCCCTTTACACGGGAAAAAGTCCTAAAGGAACTGGAAGGAATAAGAGTAGATAAAGCAATGGGACCAGATGTGGTGCACCCCAGGGCCCTAAAAGAACTAAGAGAGGTTGTGACTGAACCTCTGGCAATCCTGTTTAGCCAGTCACTGGAAACAGGGAAGGTACTCAAAGACTGGAGGACAGCAGATGTAGTTCCCTTATATAAAAGTGGGAACAAAGAGGAAACCGGGAACTACAGACCAGTCAGCCTGACCTCGGTAGTGGGGAACATTATGGAAGCACTACTGAAGGAGAGATTTTTGGAACATCTGGTTGCCAACAGACTACAGGACCCAAGGCAGCATGGTTTCACTGGGGGGATGTCATGTCAGACCAACTTCATTGAAGTTTTCGACTGGGTGACACGGGAGGTGGATCAGGGGAGGGCAGTGGACGTGACCTATCTGGACTTCAGCAAGGCCTTTGACACTGTGCCATGCCACATAGAAGGCTATTAAACAAACTGGGGAATATAGGAGTGGGCAGGACAGTAGTGCGGTGGGTAGGTAATTGGCTAGGCAGCAGGACACAGTGGGTGGTGGTAAATGGCTGTCACTCCACAGAGGGAAGAGTGACCAGTGGGGTACCACAGGGATCAGTGCAGGGACAGGTCCTATTCAATGTCTTCATCAGTGACATTATGCAGGACCAAGAAGGCAGAATTTCCCTGTTTGCTGATGACATGAAGCTCTGTAACAGAGTAGACATACCAGAGGGTGTAGACAGAATGAGGAGGGATCTGCAGAAGCTTGAAGTATGGTCAAGGGTTTGGCAGTTGAAATTCAATGCAAAGAAGTGCAAGATAATGTAATGGGTCCTGATGGAAATCACCCCAGAATTCTAAAAGAATTAAGGGAGGAACTAGTGAAACCACTGGCTACTCTTTTTAATAAATCATGGGAGGATGGTGTGGTACCTGAGGACTGGAGGAAGGCGGATGTGATTCCCCTTCACAAAAGTGGGTCCAAGACAGAGGCAGGAAACTACAGACCTGTCAGTCTGACCTCTGTGATAGGGAAGTGATGGAGTCACTTCTGAAGGAAAAGAATAGTCGAGTACCTAGAGGCCAGTGGAGCACAGGACCCAAGGCAGCATGGGTTCACAGCAGGAAGGTCATGTCAGACAGTCTAATAGATTTCTTTGACTGGGTGACCAAAGTAGTAGACCAGGGAGGGACTGTGGACATGGCCTACCTAGACTTTAGCAAGGCATTTGACACAGTCCCCACAAAAGATTAATAGTCAAATTAACCAGCCTGGGAGTGGGACCCAGGGTGGTAGCCTGGGTAAAACACTGGCTGGACAACAGGACACAGAAGGTAATTGTAAATGGAGTCCACTCTGAAGAAAGGGGGTTACTAGTGGGTACCTTAGAGGTTTCAGTATTGGGTCCAGTCCTTTTTAATGTCTTCATCAGTGACATTGCAGAGGGACTGGAAGGAAAAGTATGCCTTTTTGCAGATGACACAAAGATCTACAACAGGGTTGATACACAAGGAGACGTGGAAAGGATGAAAAGGGACTTGGCAAGGTTGGAGGAATGGTCAGAAGTATGGCAGCTAGGATTCAATGCAAAGAAGTGCAAAATAATGCACCTGGGAAACAAGAACCCAGGGGAAGAATACACAGTGGGTGGGGAGGTAGTAACAACAACAAAAAAGGAAAGGGACCTGGGGGTAATCATATCAGATGACCTTAAGGTTAGCAAGCAATGTGAGAAGGCAGTGGGGAGTGCTGGGGATATACTGGGATGTATAGGGAGAGGCATCATCAACAGAAAACAGGAAGTTGTTATCCCTCTGTACAGACAGTTGGTGAGACCCCATCTGGAGTACTGTGTCCAGTTCTGGAGACCCCATCTCCGCAAGGACATAGACAGGATAGAGGCAGTCCAGAGGAGGGCAACTAAAATGGTGCAGGGTCTGCAAGAGAAGCCGTATGAGGAGAGACTAAAGGAGCTTAATATGTATACCCTTGAGGAAAGAAGGAGAGGGGGGACATGATAGAAACTTTTAAGTACCTCAGTGGAACCAACAAAGTCCAAGAGGGTAGCATCTTTCAGAAAAAGAGACTTGCAAGAACAAGGGGACACAATTTAAAGATAGAAGGAGGGCGGTTCAGGGGCAATTGAGGAAGTATTATTTCACAGAGGGGTAGTGGATGCATGGAACAGCCTTCCTGAGGAAGTTGTGGTCTAAAACTGTGGGAGAATTCAAGAATGCATGGGACAGACATAAGACAATTCTTGTTGGGGGTAGGAAGAAATAGGCTGTTGGTTAACTAGGATCTGCGGCCTATCCTGTAGGTAGGGAAATGGACAGACTAGATGGGCCTAGCGGTACTTATCTGCCGTCAAAGTCTATGTTTCTATGTTTCTATAATGCATATGGGGCACAAAAACCCTGGAACAACACATCAGTTAGGGGATGAGGCTATAGCATGCACCAAGCAGGAAAGGGACTTTGGGGTTATCATCTCTGATGACCTCAAGGTAGGGAAACAGTGCAACAAGGCAGCAGGTAAAGCAAATAGTATGCTGGGATGCATAGGTAGGGGCATCACCAGCAGGAAAAGGGAGGTCATAAATCCACTATACAAGATACTAGTGAGGCCCCACCTGGAGTACAGTGTTCAGTTCTGGAGACCTTACCTATGTAAGGACCTAGACAGGGTAGAGAAGAGTCATATGAGGGCAACAAAAATGGGACAGGGATTGCATCACAAGTCCTATGAGGACAGGCTGAAAGACAATGAATATGTACCCCTTGGAGGAGAGGAGGGAGAAAGAGGATATGATAGAGACATACAAGTACCCTGTGAGGGAGGAACAGGGTGCAGGAATACACTATTTTCCAGTGAAAAAGATGTTTCTGGACTAGAGGGCATGGGATGAAGATGGAGAGAGGGCGATTCAGAGGAAATGTGAGGAAGAACTTCACAAAAAGGGTGGTGGACAAGTGGAACACCCTGCCAGAGGATGTGGTGGGGGCTGAAACAATCACGGGATTTAAGAATGCATGGGATAGACATAAGGGAATTCTGCAGGTCAGAGGTAAGGGGCAACAGATTCTAGAAAACATAAAGTGAACTTACAAGCTTAAATGGGCAGACTGGTGGGTCATAGGCCCTTATCTGCTGACAGTGTCTATGTATCTATGTATCCTGATGAAAGCTGCACCATGGCTCTCTAAAAACAAACACCCTTCAATTTGGGTAGGAAACAAGTTTAAAAAATGTATTCCAGTAACCGGCAGGATGACAAGTGAGTGAACAAGTGGGCGGGGGGAGATGAATGAGTGAGCGAACAGGCAGGTGGGGGGGACAGGCTGGCAACTGGTCGTGTCTACTGTTTGGAACCATATACTGTATAAAATAGTATATGGTCAACCATACATAAACAAAGCTGTGTTTCTATCTTGAGGTTGAGATGACATTGGGACCTCTTGAGCTTCGCTCCTGAGGTCCCTATGATCTCATCTCAGCCACTTCATGGAAACACAGCCTCATTGTGTATGGTTTCTCATACACTATTCTATATATAGTGTTTGGTGGAATGTTGTTCTACATGAAAACCCATGAACAGAATAAGGTTATAATGTATGGGAGAGGCTTATTATGCATTGAAATCGGACAATTTATAGTGTTGTTATGTGATGTCACAATGTTGTTTTGCAATTGTGAGTATGTCACATCAATGGTATAACAACATTGACTGTACTTGCACGTGCATGTCCTGCATACTGTACGGTGTTTGAGCATCCATGATCAGTGGATGCAAATCCAAAATGGCCCGCAGTGGTAATATAGAAGTACCTAGGAGAGGGGCAATGATATCGTGAGTGCAATTTTCTGAAAGTATGACTGGAAAAGGGGGCCATGCACTATAAAATATAATGTATGGTTCCTCTGTCGGCAACCGGCTTGTGTAACCATCTTGAGGTCACCATGGTGACTTAAACCTCTCGAGCTTCACTCTCAAGGTTTAAACGGTTGCCATAGCAGCCTCTCAATGGTTGACAAGCAGGTTACCGATAGATGACCATACATCATCCTCTACGTTTGTGCTGCAGAAGTGACATCAATATGTTGTTGTGCTGCAGTAGTGATGTCACTACTGTAGCACAACAGCTAAGAAAACTGCTGCACAGCTATGTTCTTCTAGCCAGTCAACCTTGAAGCTGTTTTTTTAAACTTGAACTTTCAGAAATAGCAGTAGTTGTGAGCTGCACAATGAATCAGTAATTTGAGCCTGCCACCCACCCTCAAGTGTCCCCACCCTACTGCCAGTTCACTGAAAGGCAACAGAGTGCCTGAAATGGTCATGGATGCCCATGCACTGTAAAATATAATGTATGAGAATCCATACACTGACAAGCCTGTGCCGTCATCTCAAGCTTTCTAAGGCAATCAGGGAACCTCTTGAACTTTACTCTCAAGATACTGGTTGGCATAGAAACCTTTCGATGTAGACACCTGCTTGTTGTGTGTGACTGCCATTACATTATCTTTTATGTTTCATCCTCTGAGTCTTCATTTCAAAATATTCCATCTTGTATGTTTGCTGTAGTAGGTGATGTCACAAATGCACTCAGCTGGTCAGACCTTCTGCTCCCACAGTGCCAACCTCTAAGCAGAATAGTGTGAACAGGTAGCAGACAGGGTAACCCTCCTGTCTGCTTTTGGGTCCGAATCACCTTTAGTCTCAAGTTCTGGGGGGATTCAAACTGTGAACCTTATGCTAGCATACCCAATGTACAGGCTCAGATACGTACCCTTTTCGAGGATTGTGGTACAATCTTTCACCAGGGACACCAAGCCAGGCTTCCAAAATGAACAATTACAACTCTATAAGAGACCTTAGGCATATTCTTACCTTTTCCAGTTTAGTAACACCATCAAGCCCTTCAGAACAGTTGTCAAACTTAACCATGTATACATCACATGCAAAAAGAACTTGGAAGACACACCCAGGCAATATCTTGAAAAAAAAAGATTTTACTAAAAGATGATAAAAAATATAAGCATAGAACCATATATTAAAGAGCTCACAATCACATAAAAGAATAAGGGCAAAGTGCAAAACAAAAACTCCTACCACAATACAGTTAGACCTTTGCTGTCTAAGGTATTACCTCTTGAGTGCTTATAGTTAGATCAGAGAGCTGTGTCTCTCTAAAGTCAGATTCCCCAGCAACAAGGATACATTGCAATCCCATCTCACCACCCTCTTGGTGAATCATCTGGCTCCTCCCTTTTTGAACAGAAAAAAATACAAACATGATGTCCTATCAGGAAGTATATTAAATAAGGTGACATCAGCAAAAACTCATTTCCCAAATTACAAGTCTTTGATCCACTAGTTCCCTTGAGGTTTATAATCCTGCAATCCCTCACCTAGGTGTGAGATAGCAATGTCCTGTCCTGTAATAAAATGTGTATTTTAGTTTCCCAACTTCAAAGCATGAGGTCATAAAAAGGCCATACAATGCCATTTCTCAAGGAAGTTAATTACATTATAGATATCTCCTGGTCAGTTAATATATCCTATAGCTTCACTGAAACCTGGGGGGGGCACCCATTGAAGCACAGGCTGTCTTATGTGAGACAATCACATACTATATTTTTATATTATAAATATACTCTAATCATAACCAGCTGGCCAAGTGTCACAATCCTCCCCACCTAGACTGAATTTGGGGGCTCTATCCCCTGCATGGGATGAGCTCCCTAAGTTAGTTCACTCCTCATATAGATGCGACAGGCCATCTGTGTTCTGATTGGTCACTCTAGCCCTATGCAAGATCGTCATGTCATACCCTTGCAAGGGAAGACTCCATCTTAATAGTCTGCCATTCATTTTTCACATTTGTGTCAGCCAAACCAGGGGGTTGTGGTAAGTTTATACCTCAAAATGCTGCCTGTATAAGTATGGCTCTAACTTCTTTAGGGCCCACACGATGGCAAGACACTCTTTTTCCACAACAGAGTAAGCCTGCTCCCTGGGAAGCAACTTTTTACTCAGGTACTTTACAGGGTAATCTTTCCCTTTGTAGGATGTCTGACTCAGTACTGCCCCATTATCCACATCTGAGGCATCAGTCTGGACTATAAAGGGTCTGCTGTAGTCAGGACTTGTCAATACAGGAGCACTGCACAATGCCACCTTCAGTCTGGTAAAGGCTTTTTCACAGGCTGGTTCCCAGATAATTTTCTTAGGCATCTTTTTCTTTACCAGGTCAGATAGGGGAGCAGCCAGGGCACTGTAATTGGGTACAAATTTCCTATAGTACCCTGCTATCCCTAGAAAACTCCTGATCTGCTTCTGCATCTCTGGTCTGGGCCATGCATTAATCACCTCTATTTTTACTTGGTTAGGATGGAGCTGTCCTCGGCCTACAACATACCTAAGGTATGCCACTTCAGCTATGGCCACCTGGCACTTCTCAGCTTTGACAGTGAGCCCGGCCCTCTGTTTCCTGCCCAGCACTTCCCTAAGGTGGGACAGGTGTTCCTCCCAGCTGGCACTAAAGATGGCAATGTCATCCAGGCATGCCATGGCGTGCTCCTAAGCACCATTTAACACCTGGTTCACCAACCTTTTGAAAGTGGCCAGGGCGTTCTTTATTTTGAAAGGCATTTCTTTAAATTCAAATAAGCCTATCAGAGTGATGAAGGCCGACCTCTCTATAGCTTTGTCAGTTAACTCTACCTGCCAATACCCCTTTGTCAGGTCAAGAGTCGTAAGGTATGTCACCCCTCCCAACCAGTCCAGGAGTTTGTCTGTCTGGGGCATTGGGTGGGCGTCTGACTTCGTGACTGTATTCAGTCCACAATAGTCCACACAGAAACAAGCAGAGCCATCTGGCTTGGGCACAAGTACAACGGGTGAGGCCCAGCGGCTGTGGGATCTCTGGATTACTCCTAAATCCAGCATTTCTTCCACCTCCCTCTGAATGTCCTTTTGGACAGCCTCTGATACCCAATATGCTGTCTGCCATATGGGCACTTGTGTCCCTGACTCTACATCAAGTGTCGCTAAGGGGGTTAGTCCAGGCTTGGTGCTCAACAGTGGGGTAAAGTCTGCTAAAACCTCCCTTACTTCCTGGATCTTGTCTGAGGCCAGCTGGGGTGACAGTTTAACTGCCTCCACAGAGGACTCCCACTTGCTTTCTTCCAGCAAGTCCAGAAGGGGGTCTCCTTCGTCTGTCCCCTTCCCAGGACTACATACAGCAAACACCATGTCAGTCCTATTAGCATATGGCTTCATCATGTTGAAATGGTACATTCTTTCTGTATGTCTTCTGTCAGATAATTCAGATACAGTTCACATTATTTACCTTTCTAACTACTTTGTACGGTCTTGCCCACTCAGCCTGCAGCTTGTCTTTCTGGACTGGAAAAAGGACCATGACTTCCTGACCCACCATGTATGAGCTAGCTCTGGCTCTATGGTTGTACCACACTTTTTGTTTCTGTTGGGCAGCTGCCAGGTTGTTCTGGGCTGTCCCCACAAGCTCCTTCAACCTTTAATTAAACCTAAGGATGTAATCCACTATGGGAGTGCCCTGGGTGGCGTGCTTGCCTTCCTAGTCCTCCAAGATCAAATCTAGGGGCCCATGTATCTGGCGTCTATATAAAAGCTTGAAGGGAGAAAATCCTGCTGCCTCTTGGGGCACCTCCCTGTATGCAAACAAAAGGTGGAGAAGGTATTTCTCCCAGTCCCTCCCATGCTGTTCAGCAAACACTTGAAGAATTGACTTCAGGGTACCGTTAAATCTTTCCACAAGCCCATTGGCTTGCTGGAGATAAGGAGTCATGTGCCTCTGCCCCACCCCACACTTCTCCCAAAAACATTTCATCAGGTCTGACATGGAGGAATCCCCTTGATCGGTGATAATCTCCTGCGGAAACCCAACATGGGAGAAGATCCCAAGTAAGGTATCTGCCACTTTGTCTGTCCTCAGTGAGGACAGGGTGACTGCCTCTGGATACTGGGTGGCATAATCCACCACAGTCAGGATGAACCTCTTCCTGGAGGAGCTGGGGGTATTTAAAGGCCCACCCACTGGAATGGATTCTCCACTATGGGCAATGGAATTAGGGCGGCTTGGGTTTTCTTACCTGCCGTCCCTATTTCTTGACACCGGTGACAAGACCTGCAATACTGCTTCACCTGCTGGGTGAAGTTGGGCCAATAGAAATTCTGGGCTGATTGCTGCATAGTGCGTGTTATTCCCAGGTGACCAGACATGGGAATATTGTTTGCAATCTTGAGCAACTGCTCACGGTATCCCTGGGGAATGACAAGCTGTCTGCCTATCACTTCTCCCTCTGTCTTTACAGCCTGAAAATACATCAGTCCATTTTCCCAATAAACCTTATGTTTACCGTCACCTCCCTATGTTCTGTCACAGTCTGCCCAGACCCTCAGCTTCTGTAGACTAGGGTCACTTTTCTGAGCAACTGCAAACTCCTTACACATTGTCAAGGCATGAGACAAGTCCCATTCAGTCTCTAAACCAGGTTCCCTAGCACTAGCATGAGGGTACTCAGGATCACTGCCATCCCTAACCCTTGGACAATGGGTCACCCCTCCTTCTTCAGAGTAACCCTCTTTAGCTGTGTGGTTAACTGCTACTGGGGAAATTTCTACCCCCTTTTCATCAGTCTCCATATCAGGAAAGACAGGCTTGGGAACCAGCCTCCCTGTGGTATTCATAGTGGCTTCTATGGGGTCCAGAGAACTACAATTTCCCCTTCCCGCTTGGCTACAGGTAACTGCACACACCATCCCCTGTTTGAGATTGCTGCCAAGGATGACATCAACTGCCAAAGTTTGGGCTACAGCCACCTGTTGCACAGTTCCCCCTGTTTCACCCCAGTCTAGGAGAACACTAGTGAGTGGCAATGTGGTCTACTCACCATTGAACCCATGTACAGTTACACATTTATTGGATATAAGCTGACCAGGCTCTACCAGATCCCCTTTTACCAATGTCAGGGATGCCCCTGTGTCCCTTAACCCTTGTGTCTGTACACCATTCACCGTGACTGGGTGCAGGTGTTCCCTCATGTTCACAGGCATTCTTCCAGGGATACACAAACAACCCACTTCTTTCCTAGCCTCATTCTGCGTATTGCTTATCCTTTTGGGGCACTGTCTGACAATATGCTCAGTTTCTTTACAAACCCAACATTCATTTCTTTTCTCACAGTAATCTTTTCTTTGAAACCTGGAGCAAACTGGTTCTGGTGGAGGGAGTGAGGGTTTTAGCTGCCCTGAAGGTATGCTTTTCCCTTTCTGCACTGCCACGCCCACCCCATTTGCCCTCAGAGCAGATCTGCTCTTGGCATAGTGGTCCGAGAGTTCAGCAGCCTGTTGCACTGTTTTGGGATCTCGGTCCTCCAGCCAAGTTTTTAGATCTGAGGGGCATGCCCAAAAAAACTGTTCTAACAAAATAGCATTTTCAATTTTATCTACAGAGTTTGCTTGAATTCCCTCCCACCAATATTTTAAACATTGACATTGTTTATCTCCTCGTAGCTCATGTCAGGGCTTCTCCTGAGCCTACGGAATTTAGCTCTGTGTGCTTCTGCAGTTAAATCAAACTTTTTTAAAAGTGAAGCTTTAAGTTTGCTGTAATCATTACTTTCCTCATTGTCCATTTGACCCAATGCATCCTGAGCTTTTCCGGTAAGTAGCAGGGATAGCTGGAAGCTCCAGGACCCTCTAGGAATCTTTGCCCGAATATAAACTTTTTCAAAGGAATTTAAAAAGGCATCCATATCCTCCCCCTCTTTAAATTCAGCTATCAATTTGGAATTTAGCTTGTAACCCAGTCCTGTAGTTCCAGTTAAACCCAAGCCACTTACCTGCTCTGGTGCTTGTGGTTGGAGTCGTAGCTTCTCGAGTTCATGTCACCTCTGGTGCTCATGCTCTTCAGATTCCACCTTTTGCTGTGCATGTTCAGCTTCTCACTATTCTGGCTCCCTCTTCTCCTCTGTGGCTCACTGGTTCTCATGCTGTTCACTGTCAGTGTCTCGCTGTTCTTGCTCCCTCTTCTCCTCTGCGGTTCTCTTCTCATGCTCAGCCTCTCTCTGGAACTCCAGCTCCATTCTGCACAAGTAAATCTGTAGCCTGATTACTTCTGGCTCCAGAATGCTGGTGACCTTCCCCTGCTGCTGTGGCCTTTCGCTAGCACTGGCCCTGCTGTTCTCCTCACCTGATGTGGACACAGCACTGACGGCTGGCCCCTACATGCCCAAGGTTTGGTCCTTTACTGTCACAGTCTGTGATTTGACACTCTGGTCATCAGTGGCCATCAGAGCAGCCATGAGTTTCTGCTTGGTGGCTCTCCCCTCATGCAGGACTCCTCTGTCCCGGCACAACTGCCTCAAGTAGTCTGCAGTGTGCCCGCTGTAGTTGGACGCCATCTTCTTCCCTAACTATGACTTCTGTAACTTGCACTTTAGGAAAAAAAAATAAAACAGGTAGGAATTTGACTGTAAGCAAAATGATATAGTTCTGTTTTCTTTTCTTTTTTTTTAATAAATCATTGCCTTATTTTGCCAGTGAACTGTACAGTATTAAGCTGACACACTGAACAGTTAAAGCTTGTGTTACCAAATTCTTTCACACTGCTGCTAACCAAATCTGTCACAAATGCACTCAGCAGGTCAGGCCCTCTGCTCCCACAGTGTCAACCTCCGAGTGCAATAGTGTGAACAGGTAACAGACAGGGTAACCCCCTGTCTGCTTTTGGATGTGAATCACCTTCAGTCTCAAGTTCTGGGGGAATTCAAACTGTGAAACGTATGCTAGTGTACTCAATGTATAGGCTCAGATACGTACCCTCTTCGGGGATTGCGGTACAATCTTTCACCAGGGGCACCCGCCAGCCTTCCAAAATGAACCCATAAAACTCTGTAAGAGATCTTAGGTATATTCTTACCTTTTCCTAGTTTAATAACACCATCAAGCCCTTCAGAACAGCTGTCAAACTTAACCACGTATATATCACATGCAAACAGAACTTGAAAGACACACCCGGGCAGTATCTTGAAAAAAAAGATTTTACTAAAAGATGATAAGAAATATAAACACAGAACCATGTATCAAAGAGCTCACAATCACATAAAAGAACAAGTGCAAAGTGCAAAACATAAACTCCTACTACAATACAGTTTAGACCGTTGCTGTCTAAGGTATTACCTCTGGAGTGCTTATAGTTAGATCAGAGAGCTGTGTCTCTCTAGAGTCCCAAAATAATATGTCATATTCCACAGTTACAAGGATACATTTCAACCCCATCTCACCACCCCTTGGGGAGTCATCTAGCTCCTCCCTTTTTGAATAGAAAAAAAAATACAAACATGATGTCCTATCAAGAAGTATATTAAATAAGGTGACATCAGCAAAAACTCATTTCCCAAATTATGAGTCTTTGCTCCACCAGTTCCCTTGAGGTTTACAACCCTGCAATCCCTCACCTAGGTGTGAGATAGCCATGTCCTGTCCTGTAATAAAATGTATATTTTAGTTTCCCAACTTCAAAGCATGAGGTCATAAAAAGGCCATAAAATGCTATTTCTCAAGGAAGTTAATTACATTACAGAGATCTCGTGGTCAGATTACTATATCCTATAGCTTCACTGAAACCTCGGGGTGGGGGGAGTGCACCCATTGAAGCACAGGCTGTCTAAAGTGAGAAAATCACAAACTATATTTTTATATTACAAATATCATACAATAATCATAACCAGCTGGCAAAGCATCACTGGTGATACCAAATCATATTCTTTTATTTATTTATTTGAAAAAGTTTCAACAGGAAAGACATAGTGAGCTTGTTTCCAGATGCATTTTGAGGGAAGGGGAGAGGAGGATACATTTAACTAAGAAATCAAAGTACGTATACATAGAGCAAAGCTTGGACATGCAACCTAATACATTTAACAACTATCCAGATATGTTGTGGTATAGGTAGGCAACACTTGTCATCCAGAATAAAGACTAAGTACATATTTGCAATTTACATACGCACACACATATAAATAAAATAACATATATAAATATACATTACCATACAACATACTCATAGACATAAATCATATACATACACACAAACACATTACTGCTGATACAATTTGCTGGATTAGCTCTTGAGTAGTACTGTAAGTGTAGGCATTGTCAGACTGGAGGGATAGGGGAGAGGGAGATTGTGGGAGTAAGGTACACCTTCTCCTCTTCACCCCTCTGGGATGCACACCCCATAAGGGGATTTGACAGAAAACAGGGGAGGTACATTAGGGGGGTAGATGGAGGACAGAAAAGCTGGCACTAGCTCCTAAAATAAAAGGGAGGTAGACCATAACACACCAGAGTGGAAAACCTCACGATGACACAACTACACGATGCAGATGAAGTTGGGAAAATTGAGCAGGAGAGAGGAGGTGGGGGGGGTGAGTGGTAGGCAAGTCATTACCCTCAGGAGCAGATTCCACACTGCTTGAGATACTGAAATACCAGCCAGTGCTATAGGGCTAAGGCATGCCAAGGAAGGGGCAGAAGGGGGGTGAAGCTGATAAAATAGAACAGTAGTTGGGGAAAACAGAAGGGTCAGGAGAGTCAGGAGCCAAAGAGTGGGGGGGGGGCAGAGGCAAGCCATTGCCCTTAGGATCAGAATCCACATTGCTCGATGTAAACCCAGCCAGTGCTATGGGCTGATTCTAACAAATCAGATATCAGCAAGATAAGCTTGTTTGATGAGCTAGCAGTTAAAAAAGGAGGGTTAGCATATGTACTGTTCTAAAAAATCAGAAACAAAGGTAAGTGGAGTCACTACTCTTAGCTGAATGGAATGAATATGCATATATGCATATAATGTACCACTTTCTCAGTATTCTTCTGTTTTTCATTCCTGTACTAACTCTTCAGATCATGAGGCTAACAATGTCAGTAAGAACATTTCAGCAAAAGTGGCAGAACATAATGATGACTCTGAAGATGGGGACTCAATGGAACCTGTTGTAGCGGGCGGGCAGACTAACAAACCTGGAAAAAGTTCATTAGAGGAAAACAAAGGTCATTAGGAGACAGAAAAAAGCACTAAAGAAGGCCTATCTCCTCTGTTGAAGGAAGCTTGTCCACACTCAGCCATCAACTAAGAATGAAGAGGAAGGTCTAGATATGAACAAATACGTGCCAGAAGATATGGAAGTTCAGATGTTTTGGTGCAAAAATAAATAAGACATCCTCTGCTATTTGGATTTTTTCCACCTTTACCCAAGGAACAGACTCAAGGAAATGGGTTGGAGAAGGAACCCAAGGAGGAGGGCCCTGGAAGATTGCTCCTCCAAGGGAGACACCCTGATAGTCTTTGAGCCCAAGGTAGGGTCCTAGAAGAGTTTTACAAACCAGGTACAAGTGGTAGTGACAAGGTCAAACCAGAGTTACAGGAAGGACAAGGTAGAAGAGAGAGTGGAGTCATGATCTGCCTTTGTTAGAGCGGGGGTTATGCGGTACCATGGGCCTTATAGGTCTTAATGACTGGGACCCCAGTGGTGGCATCTGTTGTTAGAGGGCATTATGGGGTGAACTATTAACTGTCAGCATAAACTGCTTTTGGTCTGGTGTGGGGCATTGTTAGTTGCAGGAGGCAGAGGTATGGAAGCTGCACTGATTGTTGTGAACCCATGAATTATAACCCTGCTACATGCACTCAGTTAAGATCAATTTACACCTATGTCTCAAGTCTTTCCTTGGTAAAGAGAGATGTGAAGAGTGTGGAGACTAGGCAGTAGCTGTTTAAGCAAGATAAGTCCTGTGGGCACCCTAGATGCCCTACATGAGAATATAGCTCAGCCCCTTACATCTGGTGTAGCTATCCCTAATGGCTCCTAACTTACAAATGGAGCCACTGCTGGAATTGGGGAAGGGTCCAGGGCTAATATAGCTCATGCCTAAATTTGCATCACAAAGTTGTTTTCCCATTTGGAACTGAGAAAGGAAAAAAATATCCACCTTTGCCATTTAAAATATGTGACCTCACATTTCCAGTATAGTGCCAGTACATGAGTTTGAGGGAGCATGTGCCCATGTATGGCATAAAGAGCATGCACATATAAACCCTCCCTGTTCTAGTAGAGTTTTTTCTGGTATATGGTTACTTAGAAACTGTCTTGTTTTGTGCTCAGTAAATTTTCTGTTCCCAATCATATCAGAAAGTTTTGTACCCTTTTTGCTTCCTTTAAACAAATTCATTTCCTGGGGTATACTGTAAAAACTGATGTAATCTTGAGATCTGGGTCATTCTATAACTCTACCTCTTCAGGGATTGGCTGGAAAAGTGTAGTCACAGAGTGGAGAGTTGCCTGCTCCCTTCTGTAAGTCCACAGTTTTTGTGGATGGCTTGAGGTGACTCATCAGACATCAAGATTTAATCCTTGTTTGGGTTACTAACTAAGAAATAGAGCCTGAACTTCAAAGGAAAAAGAAATCAGGAAGTGCAGCGCTCAACTGGCTCGAGGCAGGGTACAGGTCAAGGGTGACTACTACCCCACTGCAAGTTTCCACTGAACAATCCCAAACAGAAACCTACACTCCATGGTGGACTGGTATTATATTCCACATAAGGAAAACAGTCGGAGCCAAAAGATGTAACCTCCACAAAATTTATTAAAGTCCAAATACCAGGTAATGCACACCAACATAGATATTACAAAGCAACCAAACACTGTGACACCAGGTACACCTGTGCTTCACTCCTATGAGCTTCTTCAGGGGGGGGCAGCTACTTGGCCATAATGATCACCTTACATACCCCACACCATGATGTCACATACATGTGATGTGTTTAAAAATATATCAGAAGTAATGAAAACATTTGTCTCATTGCCTGATCTAAGCATATCATTTCAAAGCACAGTATTGTCTGCAAATAATACCTTAATGTCATTTATCATTTGATAATTATGCATTTGCTAAATATACATTCATACATATGTAGCATTATTCACTTAGATGCTTTCTAATAGCAATGGCAAAATCAAATGAACTCCTGAGCAAAAATGAAAATGAAGTCACAACCATCAAAAGGTCTCAGAGTCCCTAAACATTCATACAAGTCCAAAAAGGAAGAAAGAAATCAGCTCAGAGCCAGGAGCTTAACCCACAGATGTGTCCTTATAGACACCAATCCAAGTAACTGTGGCTGTAAAACAGGAATTTCATGCACTCTCCTTATAACTCTGTTTGTAAGAGAGAGAAAATAAGAGAATGTTTTCAGACCTTGTTGGTAGCCAAACTTCAAAAAAACACAACAGATACTCTGATTATTTAATTAAGTAGTAATAAACTACTTAGAAGTGCAGAAAACATGTCCTCCCAAAGAGGGATGGGGGGGCAGAAAGAATGGCTAACAAAAAACAAGCAGACCATAGTGTTTCATTTAATAAATACATTTATGCAATAGGCATGGGCAGATAAACAGTGGAATAAATTCATTTATTCTCACTGCCGTGGGATAAATGGTGGTTCTAATATTTATCCCACACCCTGCCATCAATCAACCACCATTTATCCCACACTCTGCCGTCAATCAACCATTTATCCTACACCTTGCCGTCAATCATCACCCCATCCTGCCGGCACTACTTACCATTACTTTTATTTTCTTTCTTACCCATCCCCCCGCCCCACCCCACACTCATCCCCTCAGCAACTACCTCTACAGCTATTTACATATTGCCAGCTTAAAAAATCCATCCCTACAAACCAGTACACTTAATTCAGGAAGTTTTTCCCCTTTTAAAATAGAAACATTTTGTCCCTTTCCTCCTCGCTGCACTCGATTGTACACCCCACCACCTTCACTGTTTTATTTCTAGCATTAGTGCCAGCATGACATCCCACCCAACCGTGCACACAAGCCAGAATAAAAAAAAGAAAAAAAGAAAACACTCCCCATTCCAGAATTATATTTCTCATCTTCAAAATAATAATTTAAAAACAAATGACAATTCTCTGAAGCTCAGGTACTAAATCATTCCAGAACTGCAATTACCCCGGCACCAACCCTATCCTTGTCCTGCTCTAAAGCACTCACATTCACCGGATCCTTGACACCAACATGATGCTTTCATACTACTCCTGCACACAGTAAAATGCCAGATATAAAAAACATTGTCAGTTTTAAATAACACTTGCAAAACTACTATTAGAACCTACAGGCAGCCACTGACCTCTCAAAAATGTAAATGCTTTCCGCTCCATCACTGCTCTGCTTTTCTCACAGTTGCTCCTCCGGTCTCCCGGTAAGCTCATGTCGCCTCTCCCAAATCACTGAAGGCAGGTTCAACCAGATAAATCATCACATTACAACTAAATAAATAAAAAATTCTATAAATAAATAAATACAGCCAGGCAAAAACATGGACACAATGGCTCTCTGTGACTCTCACTAAGCGACAAACAGACCCGCCATCTTTTTCAAACTATTCATCCCACCCACTACAAATTTACAGCCAATCAACACTTAGGATGTTTATAAACAGTGCGCATACAGAAGACACCAGAAAATAATTCTATTTTATTTAAAACAACAATAAAAAATACTAAACAAAAAAGAAATAAAAAGAAAAAAAAACACACAAAAATAAATTAAGGGCCTACAGCATAAATCGCACATGTGATGGGCTTCGGTGGGATACATGATTTATTTGAACTCGGAGTCTGTGACCTCGGTACCTCACTCGTTTCAACCGAGGTCACACACTGCTCATTTAAATAAATCATGTATCCCACTGAAGCCCATCACATATCCCCTATTTCCAAATCCCAGGTTAGTTCTGAGCTCACATATTAGAACACCTGTAACAGGAGCCCCACAAGTTATAATTGTATAGATATGGTTTCAGAACCCAGCTGGTAAGTAAACCCTTCGGGCTGTAATGCCTGTAACATAAAAATCCAACAACTTTCTCTTTGTAGAAGTTTTCTCAACTGATCGCCTCCGCTGCTCTCCACTTTCACTTGCTACAGACCAAGGAATTTCGAAGTATGGAATCACTGCTATGATAAAGCAGAAAATGCTCTGCAATTGGACTCTCCAAATTAATGTTCTTAATGTCCCTTAAATGCTCTTGGATCCTCACTTTTAATTGCTTCACAGTTCTGCCCATATATAACTTGTCACAGTTACACCAGATCACATAGACAATAAATGTGGTAACACACAAAATAAATTGGTGAATCTGCACTATTCTGTTATTCACATGTGACTGGAATGTGGTTCCCTACTGACATAAATTATAAACTATACAGTTACCACATTTATACACACCAGGGGTCTAATCTGCAACCATGCTGGAGACTGGGGGTTGGTTCTTGAGAAATGGTTCCAAACTATTTTATTCCTCAGATTCTGCCCTCTACTTAGTGTGACCCTGGGTTTAGCTCCAATATGCAGTGCTAATGTGGAATTGCTCCTGAGAATTGGCCAGTACTTAGTTACTATATTTCCCATTTTCCCAGCTATATGATTGAATTCTGTGACAAAACATATCACATTTTGCCCTGACAGCCCCTTAATGTTTGGTTTAAGTAACTCATTTTGATCAGAATCGTTTGCTTTCTTAAACGCCTCATCTAAAATATTCAGACTATAGCCCCTTTCCAGAAACCTATTCCTCAGCTTCTCAGATTGTTCAACAAAGATATTATTAGCTGGCAGGATTCTAGACCTGTTGGCAAAAAAAAAACAAAAACAAACAAGCCCAGATATCACACAGAAAAGTTTATTCCAAAACATGCAGAAAAACAATTTAATATATGGATTGTGAAAATAATATGCTTGAAAAGCATACAAAAAAATCTTTGTAGTACCATCGCTCCTGGAGCGATAATACTACTGTTCGTAAATGATAATACTATCGTTCGGGTACCATAATAGTATCGTTTGGCACCCGATCGATAGGATTATCAAGAAAGCTGAAGAGCGCATACGCAAGTGTATCCCCGACGTTTTACAAAGCATGCCCTCTGATTGGCCGCTTTTGCTCTGTGGGCAGGCACAACCAGTAGGAAAACATGGCGGCTTGCTCGCTCGCTTAGCGAGTGAACAGTCAACAGCCGCTACAACTGTTTTTCTTCACTTTTAAAAAAAATTTTTGAGCTCCTCTGCTCCCCCGATACCGCTGCTGACAAACAGTTTAAAAAAAAAAGCAGCGGTAAATGAAGCTCACAGCACCGGTCATCCACGCTGCACTGGGGAACCCTGCCAGCACTCACATGGATCCGCTGACTCCACTGTTTAAACGGAGGTGAGTCAATTCACCTCATATCCATATATTAAAAAAAATAACAAATAGGTTCTGGCATAACAAGGTAGTAATTCCATCTCAAGGTTCTGGAGACACATGAAACCTCTCGAGCTTCGCTCTCGAGGTTCTCTGTGTCCCCAGAACCTCTTGATGGAATTACTACCTTGTAATATACCAGAACCTATCTATTATTCTATTTGTATCTGCTGGGAGTTCAGAAACCTCCTAACACCACACACAGGACATGGAAGGAGGAGGATAGGGAGAGTTACCTGGAGAAACAAAGAGTGGCATGGAGAGCAGTTGGGAGTGTAACGTGCAAACGGAGGAGAATATTGCTCTCTCAGTAATAAAAGGGGATAAAACATTCTTTAGATATGTAAGGAAGAAGAGAAAGACTAAAGGAGAGATAGTAAGGCTAAAAGGGGAAAGGGGGAGGGGGAAGGGGAGGGTTTGGGAGAAAAAGGACAAAAACAAAAAGCGGACATACTGAACAATTCCTTTTGCTCAGTATTTACGGAGGGAGGAGTAGGTGATGGGCCAAAGATAATGGACACGGGCATTATTAAAGGAAGGAAGATGGACACTAGTACTTTTACAGAGGAGAGAGTCCTCAAGGAACTAGTGCACTTAAAAGTAGAGAAAGCAATAGGACCAGATTGGTGCACCCTAGGATACTGAGGGAGCTCAAGGATGCTCTGGCTGCAATTCTGACAGCTCTGTTCAGCCTTTCACTGGAAACAGGGGAGGTTCTGGGGGAATGGAGGAGGGCAGATGTGGTCCCACTACACCAAAGTGGAAAAAGGGAGGAGGTAGAAAATTACAGACCTACCAGCCTGACTTCAGTAGTAGATGAAGTAATGGATCACCTTGCAACCAATGGATTACAGGATCTGAAGCAACATGGGTTCACAGGGGGAGTTCTTGCCAGACAAACCTGCTTGAGTTCTTTGACTGGGTGACCAGGGAAGTGGATCAGGCAGAGTGGTAGATGTGGCCTATCTGAATTTCAGTGAGAACTTCAACACGGTTCCACATAGAAAACTGGTGAGCAATCTGGGCAACCTAGGAGTAGCTCCAAAAGTAAAATGGGTGAGAAGTTGGCTAAGCAATAGGAGTCAGAGGATGGGGATAAATAGGGTCCACTTTGGAGAAGGCAAGGTGACAAATGCGGTGCCACAGGGGTCAGTACCAGGTCCGGTCTTCATCAATGTCTTTATTAGTGACATTGCAGAAGGGCTGGAGGGAAAAGTATGCCTGTTTGCTGATGACACAAAAATCTGCAGAGTGGACACACCGAGGGTGTGTGGAAAGAGTGAGGGATGATCTGGAAAAGCTGGAAGATTTGTCAAGAGAATGGCAGTTGGGTTTCAATGCAAAAAAGTGCAAAATCATGCACTTGGGGCACAGAAACCCAGAGGCAACACACCAATTGAGCGGGGAGCTATTACCAACCACAAAACAGGAAAGGGACCTGGGGTAATCATTTCTGATGACCTAAAAGTAGCCAAGCAGTGTGATAAGGCAGTGGGGAAGGCTAGCAGGATGCTCAGGTGCATAGGGAGGGGGCATCACTAGCAAAAGGAGGGAGGTAGTATTATCCCTGTATAAATCACTGGTAAGACTCCACCTTGAGTACTGTGTCCAGTTCTCGAGGCCCCACCTCTGGAAGGACATAGGCAGAATGGAGACAGTACAAAAGAGGGCTACCAAAATGGTTCAGGACCTGCATAAAAAACCCTCAGAAGAAAGACTCAAGGAACTAAATACAGTACATACTCTAGAGGAAAGGAGGGGAAAGGGGGGAACTTGTAGAAACTTTCAAATACCTCAAAGATATTAATAAGGTACAGGAAGATAGCATTTTCCATGGAAAAAGATACCCCAGGACAAGAGGTCATGGTATGAAGCTGGGAGAGGGTCTCAGAGGAGATCTGAGGAAATACTTCTTCACTGAGAGGATGAAGGATGCCTGGAACAACCTCCCAGCAGAGGTGGTGGGTACTAAAACAGTAACAGGATTCAAGCATGCATGGGATAGACAGAAGGGAACCTTAGTAGTAAGGCAAGGGGGGGGGCACTGGAGATCAAGTAGGGTCTGTGGTGGCACAGTATGTAGGGAATATAGGACAGACTAGGTGGTGGCACAGTATGTAGGGAATATAGGACAGACTAGGTGTGCCAAGAGGTCCTTATCTGCCAACAACTTTTATGTTTCTATGACATGAAATTCAAGAGAGGGTTGTACCTTAGTTTTATATAGTTCTCAGTATTTGACAGCAATTCAACTACATTTTGTTTGTAAAACTCCCTGTCCATTAAGACAATGTTAACCCACCCCGTCTACAGGCTTCAATGCTACTTCACTTAATGTCTGCAGTTCCTTAAGCACTTTTACTTCGTCCAGAGACATTTTATTATAGTACTTTGTTTTCCCCCTACCAACAACTTTTGTACCTCACATAATACAGTTTTCTTATATGAATTTATGGCTGTACTGGTAGTAGTGGGATAAAGTTAGACTTAGGGGTAAAAAGCAATGTTCTCATATTACACAAATCCATTCTATTTATATTGTACAAGTTAACACTGAAGTTACCAAGTCTTTGTTGTTCCCTTTCACAATATAGAGATTCCAATAGGGAAAGGTTTTGCCAATCCCTAGAGTCCTAAATTTCCCCAAAGTCTTGTACCGAACCAGAAAATCCAGAAGTGATAAATTCTCATCCCATGTAGGGCCAGTCATGGGGCATCCCATGATATTGGTGCTGGGGAAAGGTGCCTACAATAATGGTGACCCCTTCCCCAGTGCATTACAGGGATGGCCACAGGATGGTAGGGTGGCCGGATAGGGGGTGGGCAAGTATAGTAACAGGATGTCACTATACATGAGTGGGGGGTGGGAGAGGGCACTTACAGAGAGGGGCAGGAGGAGATGTGAGGGGTGGTGCTGTGGTGGGTTGCAAAGCTGAAGCCTCCCATGGGGGTGGGTGCAGGGGGCACAGCCCCACACAGAAAACATTAAAAAAATAAGTCCCTGGCACCATTTGCTGTCGCCAGGGGTGTCAAGTCTTGAAAAACTTTTGGCACTTTGACTTTACAATGATGGCGATTGTCTTTAGGCTTTCCCCGTTATCACATAGAACCAGTCATGGTATCCTGGAGGTCACTGAAAAGAAAGCCCATTGTCTCACTCTGGGTAGGATTCTTCAAAAAGCAATCTTTTAATTGAATCTTGCTGAAAAATTTCTCCAGGTCCACAAAGATTTTAAATTTGTTTGGTTTGTGGCAGGGTACAAAAGATAAGCCTTTAGCAAGGACAGCTGGTTGGTGTTTAGTTAATATATGTTTTGATAAATTTATTATTTGCCACTTCTTTTTGGCTTTGTTACATTTTCTGCCCCCTCTTATTCCCCTCCGGTTTTTCTTTTTCCCATTTTTTGGGATGTTGAGCTCCTGTATTCTGAGGAGGTGTATTCACTGATTGTTCCTGTGAAAAAGAAACACTATTGGGTGTTCCAGAGGTTGAGGTAGAGCTCCCTGTATTTTCTGAATTATCTGTAGCTTTTTTATTTGTATTCTTTCTAAATTAGGATTGATGCCTGTAACGTGATTGTGATCTACCTCTCAATACAGATCTGTTAGTTTCGAACTGTGACCAGAAAAAATTCTTCCCTCCTGATAGTCCAAATTGTTATGTTATAATTTGTTTTGTATCCATTTTATCAGTTCAGTTTCATGTTCTTCTAATTTCAATTATAATTCTTTATCAAGTTTTCCAAATTCAAAACTGACTGAAAAAGCCGCACAGAGTTCTGGTGGAGCTAGCGCAATAAAGTGCTTTCCAATATAAAAACAAAAAAAGAAGAGTGCCACTCACCAGCGTCACACACTCTAAAAGAAAAACTGGATGATATCTTTGTATTTCAAAGTCAAATCTTTTATTTCCACACACTTAGCATTTAAAATTCCAGGTACTCAGGCATGTACACATGGTCCCAATGTTTCGAGCACATGCACTTTCAAAAGAGGTTTTGCTGCAGCACTGCCCAAGTTCCATATTTGAAGTATTCAATTCATAGAAACATAGAATTTGACAGCAGATAAGGACCGTTTGGCCCACCCAGTCTGCCCATTTCCCTACCTGATGGATAAGCTGCAGATTCTAGTTAATCAACAGCTTACTTCCTCCTACCCCCCCACTAGAATTGCCTTATGTCTGTCCCATGCATTCTTGAATTCTCCCACTGTTCCTGACTCGACAACCTCCTCAGGAAGGCTGTTCCACGCATCCACAACCCTCTCAGTAAAAAAATACTTTCTAACATTACCTCTGAGCCGTCCCCCCCATCTTCAAATTGTGCCCCCTTGTTCTTGCATATCTCTTCTTTGAAAGATACTACCCTCTTGTACTTTGTTAATGCCCTTGAGATACTTGAAAGTTTCTATTATGTCCCCCCCTTTCCTCAAGGGTATACATATTAAGCTGCTTTAGTCTCTCCTTATATATCTTCTGGTGCAGACCTTGCACCATTTTGGTTGCCCTCCTCTGAACAGCCTCCACTCTGTCTATGTCTTTGCGGAGATGGGGTCTCCAGAATTGCATGCAGTACTCCAGATGGGGTCTCATTAACTACCTGTACAAAGGGATAACAACTTCCTGTTTTCTACTGTTGATGCCTCTCTCTATGCATCCCAGTATCCCGTACCCCTCCTTACTGCCTTCTCACATTGTTTGCCCACCTTTAGGTCATCTGATATAATTACTCCTAGGTCTCTTTTGATTTTTGTTGTTGTTATTAACTCACCCCACTGTGTACTCTTTCCCCTGGGTTTTTGTTTCCCAGATGCATTACCTAGCACTTACCTTGCAAAAAAACATTATGTTACCTATCTCTACTACCAACTACCCTTAAAAAGCACCACTTGTATTAGAGAAATCTTTTTTTATTTTTGTAACACAATTCAATCAAAGTGATGGGTGCCTTGGTAACCCCGGTTTGTGAACAGACCCAGCATTGAACACTACAAGCAAATATAGCGTGACACAGAGAGAACTGGTGGTGCAAGCTACAAGTTGTTAACTTAAAAAAAACAGAATGAAAAAACAACAAACCGCATTCCCCAAGTGACAAACATCACAGGCTATAAAAGTCAAATTAACCACAGAGAATAGCTTTATTTGTGCAAAGGAGGACACTAAACCCCAATGGTTTCAACCATACATGGTCTTCATCAGGGGACATAGACTGTGTCCCGTAACATACAATTTAATTCAAATCCTTAAAGTGACAGATTACAAAAAAGACAATAGAAATGGGAAGGAACATTGTGGAGAACTATCACAACTCATTTCATATAAATAGCTAATAATATCACCACTATTAAGGCATTTCATTTCATGTGTAATTAATAATCATTCAAGCTTAATAAGAACAAATCAATTTAAACATTAAACATAGTCCTTATGTGCAACAGCCACCATGTGTATCCTATCACTGCAAGTTCAATAATACAATAAAAGGAGAGTCATCCTTTCTGCAAAGTAATATGTGAGTAAAGAATTTAATTAAAATCTGTAGCGCAAAACAATTGCAAAAAATAGAGGGACAATTTAAGCGGAAATTAATCTGGCTTTAAGAGGGGCTGAAATCAATCTCCTCATTTGAACCACTAGGTTGAACACTGTTGAAAGTAACTATTCACCTAGTTTCTCTTTCTAGTAAATGGTTCAAATTGTCACTCCCTTGTATTAGCTAAAACATGTTCCAAGGCCACATGTAATAAACAGGAGGAGTCTGAGTTTTGAGTATTTAAAAAGTGTGCACCTGTAGCATTTCTCTCATTTCCAGTGACTATTGCCCTAGTAAGTTCCTGAATGCATAATTTTAAAGGTCTTACTGTATGTCCAATATCAAATAAATTACAAGGGCACCATGCCACGTATATCACAAAATGCACGACACAACTGATAAGTGGTTTTCTTATCTTATCTCAAGCTTGCATCCCAATATAGGATGTTCAAAATATCTCCCTTCTTTGACATATTTACATATACTAAAATTCCCACATGTATGAAAACTCTTAGGTTTTACAGCCAGCAAATCAAGATATGTATTTTCAGCCTTTGTAGCCACAAAGTGGCTTGCAACTAACAAATCCCCCAAATTATGGCCTTTCCTAAAAGTGATCCTTGGTGCATCATCAATGTCTCTTCCCAAAACACTGTCTGTTTTCAGTAAAGGCCAATATTTGCACACCAAATTGCCTTTCTTTCTCACTATTTCACGACAGTTTGTTGAAAATGTAATTCTTGTACTATCCTGATTTTTTCATGTTAGTAAAGTGTGCCTTTCAATATTTCTAACTTTTTGAAATGCATCAGTCAAAACAGTCTCTTTATACCCCCTAACTTTGAAAAACTCAATCATTTCCATAGCTTGAGTTTCAAAATCAGATTCATCAGAACACTTTCTCCTGACTCTTAACAACTGGCTATAGGGGATAGAATTCATCATTTTTTTAGGATGTGAACTTGTAGCATGGAGAATTGTATTAGCTGCAGTCTCTTTTCTGAAACCAGCAGATGTAATATTCTGACCCAGAGAGGCATTGAGGGCAATGCCCAAAAAACAACAAGTTTTTCAGTCAGATTCATATGTAAATTTCAAGCTTTCCTAAGTCATATTAATGCACCAAATGAATTAATGTATTTGGTTCCCAGTGCCTCTCCAGACGCAGATTATATAATCAATAAAGCTATACCAGGATACAGTATAGTTGGCAAACTTATTATGACCTTTGGTGTAAACATACCTGATCTCCCATAGGCCCATAAAAAGATTTGCATATGATGGCGCCACTGAGGCACCCATTGCAGTACCATATTTTTGTTTAAAAAATTTCCCATTAATACAAAATTGTTAAGCTTATAAGACTTCTGCAGCCATCCTTCTAGTTAGGGAACTTTAACGTACACCTTGATGTAATCCAAGTACTTACAACTCATGCAAATCATATTGGGTGGGTTTTTGATTTTCACGTATGTATCTTGTGTTTTGAAAATACAATAAAATTCTGAACTTTAAAAATATTCCCCAGTGAAAGTAAAATAACTGTTATACAATATACACTCCAAAGCCTGTAATATAAATGTTGTAGGAAAATTATCCCCAGAATGTGGCTGTTGCAAAAAGTATTCAGTTGCCTCAAGTCCCTCCTGATGCTTACTACTTGTATACTGGCTCATCACATATATTGTCAGACAATAACAATTCTCATCAAATAGTACATTCTCTAATTCATTTTGCACATCTGTTGTATCTCTAATGTATGATTTTAAAGATTTCACATAAGGCTGCAAAAAGAAATATATAAACACTGAGATGTTCTGTGTTAAACAGCCCACTCCTGATATAATAGGTCTACCAGAAGGATCTAGTGGATTTGTATGTATGCTGGGTAAAATACACATAGTAGGTATAGTCAGAAAATTGACTTGCAAAAAATTAGCCTCATCAAAAGTTATCCACCCCCTGGTTATGGCATTATCAATCAATTCCAAGAATAGGGCCCTATAGCTGTTTGTGGGGTCTCCTGGTAATCTTTCATAGTCAGTAATTACATTTGGCAGATCATATACTTTTCACGTGTAATCTGATTCTTTTATAATAACTATGTTTCCAGCCTTATCTGAGGGTCTAATGACAACATTCTTAAGATTAATGAATTGCTCTAAAGCTTTCCTCTCAGGCAAGGGTAAATTGGAACATTTATGTCCATGATACCATTGGGGAAGTATTAGCACATTCTGACAATAATGTTGTGAATTCAGTTGATGTAATAAATTACATTGGGAACTGGGAAGTGATCATGATCGGGTGCCTGTTAATGAAGGCTTGTTTACTCTGAACTTTATTGATAGATATGACCTGAATGACTTATTAACAAATGTTGACATTGTAGGTGGAGATGGGGAACAAGTTTGAATCCAAGGCAGAGCTGATAAATTTAAGAAGCAATCTAAATTTACACAACAGATTAAAAAATGCAGCTATTAATACTTTTGAATGCATACTCATTTCTGAAGTTGAGAAATTATTCAGTGGTTATCATGAATATAAATATCCCAATTTACCCTTGTCTGAGAGGGAAGCTTTAGAGCAATTAATTAGGTAGATAGTTGCTTTGAACACTTTTCAACCTATTCATTTATTAAGCAATCAGAATTACAACCCTTTGAGTCAAGGACTCTTTTGCAAAGGCTCCACGTCAGGAATAAAAGAGTACAAAACAGTGCAGGAATATAAACAGTGGCAAATCTTAGAAGTTACATGCAGTTTAGGGCCAGTGACCCAGCGTCAGCTAACAAAAAAAACTGAGGTTAGTGTAAGAAATAATTACACAGATTTAGTCTTCATTCAAACCTAGTGGTTTGAGCGAGGAGATTGATTTCAGCCCCTATTTAAAGCCAGGCTAATTTCAGCTTAAATTGTTCCTCTATTTTTTGCAATTGTTTTGTGCTACAGGTTTAATTAAATTTCATACTCACATATTACTTTGTAGAAAGGATTACTCTCCTATTTTTTTTTTCCATTCAGACCCCCTCCCCCCGAGCCCTGGCAGGGGCTTCAGCCCTCTGAATGAGGGCTCTCTCGTGGGTTCTGCCGCTCCTGCACTCACTGATACTGATGATTCCCCCATGGCTTGCCCCCTGTGGTGGGGCCAGGGAGGTGGCACCCCCTCCTCGGAGCCCCAATCCAGAAGTTGGGGTCATCCTTTGGGTGTGGTGGACCATCATGGAGTGCTGCCAGGCTCCTTTTCCTTTTCTCCTGTCCCCTCTCCCTACTGACATGACCACATCAGAGGATGCCTCCCAACCCGCATTGCCCTCCAGCCACCACTAGAGGGTGGGACTACATAGCACCCTGCCCCCAAGAGAGGAGAGGAGTCCTCTGGATGCTCAATCCTCTCTCTCCCTGCCAACCCTCGGCAGCCCAAGCTTCTTCCAGAACCCGGGTCACCGGTAACCTCCAGCACCAGCGGTAACCTCCAGCACCACTGGGCCAGCTCTGGATTACTCTCCTATTATAGCATTATTGAACTTGCAGTGATATTATCCACATGATGGTTCTTGCATAAGGGCTAGTTTTAATATTTAAATTGACTTGTTCTTATTAAGGTTGAATGATTATTAATAAAGTGTGAAATGAGATGCCTTAATACTGGTGATATTATTAGCTACTTATATGAAATGAGTTGTGACAGATCTCTGCAATGTTCATTCCCATTTGTATTATTGTCTTTTTTGTAACGTGTCACTTTTAAGGATTTTATTTAAATTGTATGGTTATGGAAGACCACGTATGGTTGAAGCCACTGGGATTTGGTGTCCTCTTTTGCACAATAAAGCTTTTCTCTGTGGCTAACTTGACTATTATAATCTGTAATTTTTACCACTTATGGAGTGCAGTTTGTTGATTTTTCCAGGTAGCATTGAAGAATACATTGGGCAAAACCCTATCTGATGAATCCTGGCAATGATGCTGGCAATGCAATCTAGGCTGATCTAAAATCAAGTCTTGCACAGGTGGCATAGGACCCCTTAAATCCTGCAGTCCCTTGGTGTCTTGGATGCTGTCACATGCTGCTGATGCTGGAACACCAGAAGGATATTACTGCATGTACTGTGGTCCTGCCCTAGATTGTTTATGTTTTTTGATTGGTAATAAAGCCATTGAGCTGAAGCTCATTTCCAGTGATGTCCCTTTTGACAAGCGTAATTATGGCATGTTACATTTCATAACATTTCAATATATATATACAAACAGTAACAGCATATTAGATTCATCATACAAATGTGCAAATACTGAGAAAAGAACTAAGAAATATCATTTAACAATATGCTCACTACTGGACCATGTGACTCTGTGGTAGTTCTACCGCCGACTATGCTAGCGACCTGGGATCAGGAGGGGTCTCAAGTTGCTGTGGGTTAGTTGGGGGGACTGAGCATCTGCTGGACTGCTCGCCTCTCCAGGGGAGGGAGGAGGGAGGTTGTTGGCTCCCTGTCCACTGCTACCAGTTAGAGGCCTTTGTGTAGGACACGATAGGAGCAGCATAGTAGGGAGGGAGCTGCAGCACTTCTGTGGTGTGTACATGCTCCATGTGCAGGCGCTGACATGCACACTTCAGCTACTGTATGGGTAGGGACAAGAAAAAAGAAAAGTGGCTGGGGTGGACTTCTTGAAACCATGTCCACTCTCTTCCAAACCACATTGTTACCTAAATACCAGAATCTAGATATGTCTGCATGGGAGGGAATGGCCCTACCCCTCTTGGCTCTGCCGGGGGGGCAATCTTCAGGGAACTCACTGGTGGTCAGGGAGACGAGTAATGGTTGGTGCAGCAGGGACATGGCTGATAGCATCCCACTTGCAGACCAGGGAGAAAAACCTTTATGACAAAAAAAAGACAAAAAAAAACACCTCCATACACTGTTTATCTTTTACATAATTTAGCAGACTGAGTGTATTCTGGGGTAATGACCAATCAATATGGCAACACATTCTGACCACTCACATGCCACTGGATGGTGCCATTTACATCCTTATACACACAAGTATGTAGGCCTCTCATGCATTTTAGGCCTGAGGCTTTGTAGGCCTCCTGCTTTCACAAACAGGTAGTTAGGCAAAAAGCTAAGTGCCTATGAAGTGCCACTTTCAAGTAGCCTTTCAATTTCTTTCATTGCTACACACTTTAAACAGTTTTAACATCTCTCTTTTACATTTCAGAAAAACTCTTACAAGTTCCATAAGAAATAGAAACACTGAGAATATTTAAAGGGACAGGCATCACTTATAATAGAAATTAATGATACCCTACTATTTTCACACTTAGGTCGAATTTATAGTTGCAAACGATACCAGAAAGCACTGTAGGTGGCCAGCCTAACAGTTAGGAGAGAAAAATAGTACAGTAACACAAAAAGAAAAGAAAAGAGAAGTACTGTTGCAACAATTTTTGATAGAAAAAGTAAAGATTATTGAAAGAATAACACACACACACAAAAACATAGAAGAGACAAGGGGGCTAATAGAAATAAGGTCCTAATACTGGAATAGGGATCACCCTATGACACCACCATGACATCCCAAGAAGGTGGAGGCCATCGATACCAACTACAAAATGCTCACTGCCTTCGCTGGAATCTGGGGGAACAAAGCTGTCCAGGGTCATACTCATAACCCACAAGATTAAGGCTCTGGTAACAAAAAAGGAGGCGGTGAGGCATACAGGATTTGCACTGCTGAAAGTGGTAAAGCTCTTACTGCATGCACATCCGTCAGCTTGATATGCAAATCTGTTAGGACCAAGGACCCTATACCAAGAACAGTGGTGGAGTAGACAGAATTAGGAACCATTTTATGCACCAAAGTATGAGTTCCCCACTTTTGAATATTTTCTTCCAAAAAAGTGAAAGATAGAATTTTAGGTCTCGGCAGATAGTTTCTTTGATCTGTACCTGCCCATTACTATTCAATAATTTTATCACAGTGAATAAGAATCAGAAAAAACACTTTGGAGTGGAGAAGGACGTGGACAGGATAGGACTGACATCCTCTGTCTCCATGAATTGCACCTCCATGAGCTGTAATGACCTACATGCCTCAGCTATTAGGTAGGACAAAGAATGGCATCAAACAGGAGAGGGAAAGGAATCCCCCTCTTTGGCTCTGTTCACTCCCCTTTCTTCTCCTCCTCAAAGGATTCATCCTTCTCATAATCAAGTAGCTATCCCATGGTCAGGATTTCCTCCAAGATCCCCTATATCCTCATCCTGGCCCTATATATGATCAGGGTCAGGGTCTGCCAGCAAATCTGAAGTAGCAGCCCTACTCTGCTGCTTCACACCTGGACATGTCTGTGTTGGCCCCCCTAACCTGAGGGGGTTAGGGGTCAGGTGTGTCTAATGGAATGTCCTGCAGAACACAGGGGCCCAAGCTCTCCTAACAGCAGTAACAACTATTCGGTGAACCAACTCATTGGAGGGGGGGCATACTGGAGCTGGTACAAGAACTGGGCCTGGGACAAACCACATGAAAATGAGGATCCTGGACTTCAGGAGGGCACGTTTCAAGAAAATTGGAGAGCTCCTCGGGGAAGCACTAACAGAGATAGGGAAATATGGAGGGTGTAGAGGAGAAGCAGGCAGAAATAAGGAAAGCCATCAATAAGGCAACAGACCTCTGTGTCAGGCAGATTACACATAACAAGAGGAAGAAGAGACCACTATGATTCTCCAAACAAGTAGCAGGGAAAGTAATGGCAAAGAGGTTAGCATTCAAAGGGTATAAGAAAACATAGAAAGAGGAGGACAGAGAGGGTTTTCAGGAGAAATTAAGGGAGCCAGCAAAAGCCATTAGGAGTGCTAAGGCATAAATGGGTGAGAACATAGCCAAGTCAGTAAAAAAGGGGGATAAAACATTCTTTCATTATATATGCTATAAGAGGAAGAACAAGGCGGGGATAGTAAGACTAAAATGTGAAGGGGAGAATGTGTGGAAGAGGACCAGAAAGAAGGCAAACATATTGAACAAGTACTTTTGTTCAGTATTTACAAAAGAGTGGGTGGGTGACGGGTCACAGATAGCGGGAAAAGGGCATTAAAGGAAGGGGGGTAGACACTAGCCTGTTCACAGAAGAGAGAGTCCTCAAGGAACTAGAGAACCTAAAGGTGGATAAGGCAATGGGGCCGGAGGGGGTGCGCCCAAGGATACTGAGAGAACTTAGGAAGGAGCTCACAGCACCTCTGACAGCCCTGTTCAACCTATCACTGGTTACAAGGTGGTACTGAGGGACTGGAGGAGGGTGAATGTGGTTCCGTTTCACAAGACTGGGAATAAGTAGGAGGTGGGGAACTACTGTATAGACCGGTAAGCCTGACATCAGTGGTGGGAAAACTTATGGATACACTTCTAAAGGAAAGGATTGTGGAATATCTTGTGGTCAATGGGCTGCAGGATCCAAGTCAGCATGGTTTCACGGGGGGTTGGGGGATCCTGCCAGATGAGCCCAATTGATTTCTTCGACTGGGTCACCAGGGAAGTAGATCAGGGAGGGGTGGTGGATGTGGCCTACCTGGATTTCAGCTAGGTCTTTGACACTGTTCTACACAGAAGACTGGCAAACAGGTTGGGCAGCCTGGGAGTGTGTCCAAAGGTAGCAAAATGTGTACAAAATAGGCTGAGTAACAGAGACCAGAGGATGGTGATAAATGGGATACACTTGGATGAAGGAGAGGTAACCAGTGGGGTGCCACAGGGATCAGTTCTGGGACCCATCCTCTTCAATGTCTTCATTAGCAACATTGCAGAAGGGCTGGAAGGGAAGGATGCCTGTTCGCAGACAGCACAAAAATCTCCAACTGAGTGGACACACCTGAAGGGGTAGATAAAATGAGGAATGACCAGAAAAAAATGGAGGAATGGTCAAGGGTGTGGCAGTTTGCTTCAGTGCTAAAAAGTGCAAAATTATGCACGTAAGGCACAGGAATCCAGAAATGATGTACCAATGCACCAATTTGGGGGGGAGGATGGAGGAGGTGACAGAAACAAAACAGGATAAGGACCTGGAGGTCATCATATCTGATGAACTGAAGGTGGCAAGGCAGTGTGATAAGGCAGTAGGAAAGGCTAGTAGAATGCTGGGGTGCATAGGGTGGGGTATCACAAGCAGCAAGAAGGAGGCGGTGTTGCCGCTGTATAGATCGATGGTGAGGCCACACCTGGAGTACTGTGTCCAGTCCTGGAGGCCCCATCTCAAGAAGGACATAGATTGGGGAGAGGAGGTACAGAGGAGGGTAACCAAAATGGTGCACGGCCTGCATCAGAAGCACTATGAAGAAAGACTCATGGAATTAAATATGTACTCTCTAGAAGACAGAAGGGAAAGGGAGACATGATAGAAACTTTCAAATACCTCAAGAGTATCAATAAGGTGCAGGAGGTTGGCATTTTACAGAGAAGGAGATGATCAAGGACAAGGGGGCAAGATATGAAGCTGGAAGGGGGAGGCTCAGAGGAGATGTGAGGAAGTACTTCTTCAGGGAAAGGGTTGTGGATGCCTGGAACAGACTCCCAGCAGAGGTGGTAGGAACCAAAATGGTAACAAGATTGAAGCATGCATGGGATAGACACAGACACAGACATCTCAGTAACAGGGCTGGGGGTGGGGTGAGGGTGAGGGTAAGGCCGTAGATACAGTAGGGTCTGCAGTGACACAATAGGTAGGATATTTTTAGGGCATACTAGATGGACCAGGGGGTCCTTTTCTGCCGACAACTTCTGTTTCTATGTAACAAAGATTTACACAATTCTGCTTAACTCTGCCAAATAGTACACCAGGTGCACCTCTCCCAGCTCAGATGTGTGGCTGGAGGGAACAAGAAGAGACATATTATCTTGAGAAACACAATGGGGGTAAAAGGAACCCCATGGAAAGGGTCACATTACCCCTTTGCAGGTCTTACATCTTAAAAAGGTAGAGATCTCCGATAAGCCATGGTTCCTGCAGATGCCTAGTTTAATGAGAAGAATAAAAGTTTCCCCTTTTTTAATTTTTTAAAAGGCTAGAGAATTACTGCTAAAGGAGTAATCCATCCTGAGGGGGGAACGAATCTGCGGCTCTTAGCTCCTGTAGCCCCAGTGGCATGCACACAATCCACTGAGGCAGAGGCACACCTTTGAGATTCTACTTCTGACTGTGGGAAAAACACAGAAAAGCAGGAAGATGTATGCTCCTCCACTGAGACAGCTGAAGGATTGAAGAAGAGCAGGCAATGAAGAGAAGCTCAGAGAAGAATGGAGCCACATGTCTCACTCTTAGAAGTGCAAGGGAGCGTGCTTGCTCTCAATATACTTGTGTGCAATGTCATGACACTGTGCATGATGTCATGGCGCTAGAGGGAGGGTGCACACACATCACAGGCCTGTGAATGGTGCACTGAGGCAGAAGAGTCTCCGAAAGAAAACCAGGTGTACCCAATGATCAAAAGGAATATGAGAATGGCAATAAAATGCACGGCTTAAAAAAGCCGAGAAAATTCCGCTGGATGAAATAAAAAGGCGAAAAAAAGTACTGTCAAAAGACCCTGCTCCCTCTTAGATGCCCAATACGCTCCCCAGCAGCTTCCTCTCTCTGGATTTTTTTTTTGGAAAAGCTGCTGAGAAAATTAAAGGGAAAATGCCCCACAAGAAAAACAAGTGATGTAAATTAAAGGGGAAATGCCACCTCAACAAATATCTACAAAGTAGAAAACAATGGAAAAACAATAGACCCTAGCAAAAAGGTTGGGATGGGGACTGGGGACCGACACTAAAAGATGGAAGGAACCCTCCCCCCCAGAACTCCCTGGACTAAACACCTAAATAAGAAAAACAGGTACTTATTGGAGGCACCTCTTCTTTTTTTTTTTTTTTTTAAGAAACCAGAGACTTGATTATGGAAAACAAACACCCAAATTAAGTGGCAGATGTGGCCCCCAGTCCAAGCACAGGCAATGGAAATGAGGAGAACAGGTTAGCTAGTTTGAAAGCCGCAGCTTAACAGGCACTATTTTAATTTAGGAGTGCTCCCTGTTACCAGGTAGCCCCAACCTGCTAGGCACAATTGCAGCCCCAAGGCCTAAAAGATTCAATATTCTTCAGAGAAGCTTGATAGATGTTTCCCCTTCGATGGCACAGTTAAGATTAGAGAGTTGCTGCTGTCCAGAATCCTCACGTGCCCAACATTCCAAGGCTGATTCAGCCTTTGGGTTGTGCCATTTCCCCTAGCTGGGGTGCACAATACCCATCTGTAATTACTACCCATTGACAATGTGGAGCATTACAGAAACTCATTTAACCCTTATGAATTAAATACAGTGCAGCTAGAGTCCCTAAAGATGGAAGAGGCTTGCTAGCAAGAGAAAGAAACAGGTTAACAGTTTAAGTCCTTACTACATTAGGAGGGCTGTCAATTAAGTTATTACTTCATCTAGTAATAGAAATACGACTATTTGTCACTCAAACTGAGTTCTCCAAAGGCAAAACTGACATTTAAAATATTAGACAAAATTTTAAAGCAAATACCTAAATTTCTAAAACCCTCCCCCTTGATGGATCAATAATCCTTTCTCAATCCTATCTTACTATATCCAACAAACAATTTCTCAGTATAATTAAACACTAAGTTTTCAAAGCATTTCGTATGCCATTCTGTATCATGAAGTATTCGAAAGCATGTTGTATATAGTTTGTTGTTGATTTCTGAAAACTGATAACATGTTCAACAACAGAGGACAAGGATCCTGGTTGCTTTCATCCAGAATGGTATGTGTGTTTGAGCCATGTAGATATGAAGCTTTTACAGTAGACCCAAGGTGATTTGGATTTATCCTTCCCTCTGTTTCCTATCTGGCAGGCACAGTTCAGTTCATAGTCTTCACTGGCTTGTTTCCCAAGTAAAGGTTTGGGGCTCCATATTCAATACGTTAGCGTGAAACTAACTGAGATAGTGCACACCCTAACCTGGATTTGTGCCGGCACACTGGGTGGAGCTATATTCAGAGGCCACTGGAGCACTGCCCATACCCGGCAGTGCGATCACATTTTAAACATACCAATGCACCTATGCAAATGAGAGAGTTCCTCATGCATAACAGTGCAGCAGTATATTCAAAAGGTTTCAGTGGCACTAAACAGTCCCCAAGCTGTACTGTTTTTTGCTGTCAATCAACCCATCTTAATGCAGTACTAGGGTTGTGCACCCCCCCTCTCCTGAAAGCCCGCCCCTGTGTCCAGTTGGCAGGAAGTAGGCTGTTGGTTAACTAGAATCTGCAGCTTATCCAGTAGGTAGGGAAATGGGCAGACTGGGTGGGTCAAGTGGTCCTTATCTGCCGTCAAAGTCTATGTTTCTATGTTTCCTCCCCTGACTGCCCCTGTCATAATATAGATCCACTTCCCTGGTGCCTAGTGAACTCTCCCACCCCAATCACCTGCTCTACGTTCATATTTGTTCATGATTTCCATCTGACATTCATAAAAAAATACAAACAGCACTGTGGCTGCCATTTTGACGGTCTTGGATGATGTCAACAAAGCTATGGACTCCGGGCAAATTACCGGAGCCATTTTTGTTGACTTCTCAAAGGCCTTCAACATGGTAGACCACTATATCTTGTTGTACAGATTGCCTCAACTGGGTACAGACGAGGTTGCAGTCAAGTGGTTTAAGGCATACTTAACCTCTTAAAGGCTGATAATTGTAGTTAATGGGATGGAACTGGGCCTCTTGCAATTGTAAGGGGAGTCCCCAGAGTTCTGGACTGGGACCATTTTTATTTTTGATTTATTTGAGGGGTTTGACCGACAGTGCCAGTGAAGAGAAATATCTTCTGTTTGTGGATGACACTTTTGTCTATTCAGCCAGCAAATTTTCTGTTTTGATCCAGAATAATTTACAGAGGAGTTGTAATGAACTCCAGGCATTTTTTAGAGAATCAAAACTATGTTCAAATTTCACCAAAACAAAGTTAATGATCTTTGGACACCAAACCAAATTTAAACATTTCCCAGAAATTTTGATTTATGCAGAAAATGGGCCCTAGCTACAGACCGTAGAGGAATAAGTATATCTTAGCCTCTGGCTGGACACTTCTGGATCTGGAAATATGCATTTGGATTATATGACAGGTAAAACAGGAACATGGGTGGGTCTTCTTTACAGAAATAGGGGTAGCTTTGATTCTGAGATTACACAGAAGCTTATTCAATTGCAGGTATTCCTGTTATTTGACTTTGAAGACATCCTTTAGCTATGGCAGATAGATTTCACAAATAGGAAGTTTTATACCATCGACTGGCCAGATTGGTTTTGAATTGCCCTAGGGAGACCCATCACTGCCTCCTTTATCAGAGGTTGGGATGAATATCTCTGGCAGACAGATGGAGGCTCTGCAAACTGATTTTTTTCTTATAAATGTGTCTTGGGGCATATCCCAGACTATTTACTGTATCAGAATGCATTATAGCTCAAAAAAGTAACTCATCCTTGTGTAATGCTCCCATTTGTTACCTGGAGGAGGAGAAAGCCATGAGGCCTCCTCCCCATCAGGACAAGAAGAGGAAGGGGCAGATGGGATGCAAAATATGAAAGGTAAGAGGGTGGGACAAGGTATGGGGTAGTTAGACAGTCTAAGGGCAGAGTGGGACTCAAGTCACGGTGGATGGTGGTGTCTCTGAGCTGCATTCACTGATGGTAGAGGGGCAGGTAGACATGGGTACTATCCCATAGACATGTGCTATGTTGAACCATGACTGGGCTGTCTCCATCCCAGGGTACAACCTGTGTCGGAGGGGAGAAGTGGCTCTGTATATGGGGGAAGGGAACACCTGTACTAGGGAGGAGGAGACAGCTGGAAGGACAGAGCTGCTATGGCTATGAGTTCAGTCACTGAAAGGTAAAAAGCTAAAGGAAGGTGTAGTGTAGAGGCCATTAAATCAGCAGGAGGATTTGGACAGGGAGCTGGGGTCTAAAGTTGTGGAGGAGGCCGGAAAAGGGAAGGTAGCGATCATGGGGGACTTCAGTCTACCTGGGATTGACTGGAAGATCCCTGCTACCACCTGTACCAGGATTCTGGTGCTGCTGGAGGCATTCCAGAGTGGGTTTCTGACACAGTGTGTCCTAGAACTCACCCAGGAGAGGGCTGTACTGGACCTGATTCTAACTAATATGCACATGTCCAGGAGGTGAGGGTGGAAGCACAACTGGTAGGAAGTGACCATCACACTTTGTGGTTTCATCTGGACATGGGCAAGGAGAAGACTGGAACAAAGACTAGGGTGTTAGACTTAGGGAGGGCAGACTACAGAAAGTTGGAGGGAATTCTGGAAGAGCACCTTTAGGATCAGGAAGGAAATGAGGGTAGACTAGAAATGGACTGTTGTCAAGGAACATAGATGTTGACGGCAGATAAGGACCGCAAGGCCCATCCAGCCTGCCCATTTTTTCTACCTTATGAATGTGCCTTAGGCCTTTACTCTGCCACTGGCCTATTTATTCATACCCATCTGTATTGCTCCCTTATGCCAATCCCATGCCTGTTTGAAGCCCTGCACTGTATTTATATCCACCACTTCCTGAGGTAGGCCATTCCATGCATCCATTACCCTTTCTGTGAAAAAGAACTTCCTCACATTACCCCTTAATCGGCCTCCCTCTAATCTCATGCTGTGTCCTCTTGTCCTGCTATATTTCTTATATTGAAACATGTTAGACTCTTTCACCTTGTTAATGCCCTTAAGGTGTTTGAATGTTTCGATCATATCACCTCTCTCCCTCCTTTGCTCTAGTGTATACATATTGAGCTCCATTACTCTGTCCTCATATGTTTTCTGATACAGTCCCTGCATCATTTTGGTTGTCTTTCTCTGGACTGCCTCCATTTTGTTAATGTCCATGTGTAGGTGTGGCCTCTAGTACTGCATGCAGTACTCCAGATGGGGCCTAACCAGTGTCTTGTAAAGAGAGATTATTACCTCCCTCTTACAACTCGTGATACCCCTACTAATACATGCCAACATCCCTCTAGCCTTACCTATTGCTTTAGTGGTATCCTTGATGATTTCAGGTCATCTGTGATGATGATGCCCAAGTCTCTTTCTTACTAACATACTATTTGCCAGCAGATTAGGCCTTACGGTCTATCTAGTCTGCTCGAACCTCAGATCCCTAGTTGGGTGCTGAGGCCCTCCCCTCCCTTGTGTTCCAGAAACCCCTATCATCCATCCCCACCCCCCTGGGACAGGCCATCATCTGATACATCCACCTTCTGTGTCTGTCCCACCCTCTCTTGAAGCCCTCCACTGTGGATCTCTGAACCAGCTCGCCAGGCAGTGCATTCCAAGGGTCCACCACCCTCTCCGTGAAAAACCTCCTCCTCTTTTCCCCCCTCACCCTTCCACCTTCCAACTTCAAACCATGCCCTCTGGTGATACCTCCCTGCTTTAGTCTAAAGATCCCCTCCATGTTTACCCTATTTATTCCCTTGAGGTACTTGAAGACCTCAATCATGTCCCCCCTGTCTCTCCTCTCCTCCAATGAAAACAGGCAGAGCTCCTCAAGTCTGTCCTCATACGTCAAATCGCCTAGCCCTCGTATCATCTTAGTTGCCCTCCTCTGTACCCTCTCCAGGAGCTGTATGTCCCTCTTCAAGTGTGGTCTCCAGTACTGTACACAGTACTCAAGATGTGGTCTAACCAGTCCATTGTACAGTGGCAGAATCACTTCCTTGCTCCTAGAAGTGATCCCCCTTACGATGCATCCCAACATCCTGTTTGCCTTGCTAGCCGCTCTCCTGCACTGCTCAGAGTTATTCATACATGCATCCACCATGACTCCTAGGTCCTTCTTCCCTTGTGATTTCCAGCAGCTCCCCTCTCAACCTATAGGTAGCTTCAGGTTTTCTCTTCCCTATGTGCATGATCTTGCACTTCTTTGCATTAAACCCCAGTTGCCTCGCTTCAGAACATTTTGCCTGTTTTTCCAGATCTCTTCTCATTTTACCCACCCCATCTGGATCATCTACTCTGTTGCAGATCTTGGTGTCATCTGCAAACAGACAAACCTTACCCTCCAGTCCATCTGTAATGTCACTGATGAAGATATTGAAGAGGACTGGCCCCAGGACTGATCCCTGAGGTACCCCACTTGTGACTTGCATCTCTTCTGACTGCATACCATTTACTACCACTCTCTGTTTTCTGTCCGCCAACCAGTTTGCCACCCAGTTGACCAACCTCTGACCCACCCTGATCCTACCTAGCTTATTAATCAATCTTCTATGTGGAACAGTATAGAAAGCTTTGCTGAAGTTAAGGTAGGTGACATCAACTGCACCCCCTTGGTCCGCCACTTTGGTTACCCAGTGAAATAAATCTATGAGATTTGTTTGGCAGGACCTTCCTGTTGTAAACCCATGCTGTCTTGGATCCTGTGCGCCTATGGATTCCATGTGTTGCACTATCCTGTCCTTAAGGAGAGCCTCCATAATCTTGTCCACTACTGAGGTAAGACTGACTGGTCTGTAGTTCCTTGCCTCCTTACTGCTGCCACTCTTGAGCACGGGATCACATGAGCCCTTCTCCAGTCTTCTGATACCTCTCCTGTGCTCAGAGACTTACTAAACAGTTCTGCTAATGGCTCTGCTAGTTCCATCCTTAGCTCCTTTAGTACCCTGGGATGTATGCCATCAGATCCCATTGCCTTGTCCACCCCGAGCTTAGCGAGCTCCAGTAGGACCCTTTCTTTTGTGAAGGGACTTGTACACACCTCCCTCCCCCATGTCTATAGTGCTGAGCTGTGGGGCCCTGCCATACCTTCTCCTCAGTAAATACTGAGCAGATGTATCTATTTAGGATAGATGCTTTTCCTTGGTCCTCCTCCACACACTCCCCCTTATCCCCTTTGATCTTAGCAATACTCCCTCTGGTCTTTCTCCTTTGACTAATGTATCTATAGAAAGTCTTGTCACCTTCTTTTACTGTTTGTGCTAGTGTTTCCTCAGTTTGGGCTTTTGCCTGCTTTACTGCCTTCCCTGCTTCCCTTAGGGAAGTTTGGTATGCCTCCCTGTCTTCATCCTGCTGCGTTCCCTTATATTTCCTGAAGGCCACCTTTTGGCTCTGACCTTTTCTGCTACTGTTTTTGAGAATCAAAGTGGTTTCCTCCTTCTTTTGCACTTGCTTTTCTCCCTAACACAATGGGATGTTGCTTCAAGTATTGCATCCTTAATGCTTGCCCTCTTTGCCTGTAGCCCCTCACCTGTATTTCTTCTTGCCAGGGCTAGCTTAACTCTGTTGGCCATCTTATCAAAGTCAGCTCCTCCGAAGTCCCATATTTTTGCCTTGGAATGGGATGATTTAGTTCTAGTGGCCAAATTGAACCATACCATGTGATGGTCAATGGCCCCTAGGTGATCTTCTACCTGGAGATCTGTGTTCCTTTCCCCGTTAGTCAGTACTAGATCCAGGATAGCCCTGTCTCTTGTGGGTTGTAGTACCAATTGTTTGAGGACCTTCCCCTGCAAGGAAACGACAATGTACCAAGTTCTGGAAGATGTTCTAGCTGGTATTGATCAATCTGTATCTGGCATGTTGAAATTTCCCATTAGCAGAACCTCCCCTTTAGCTGTCATGCTTTGACTGTCTTCTAACAGTAATATGTCTATGTCCTCCCCCTGGACTGGAGGCCTGTAGACATCCCCAGTTCATATGGCTGTCTCATTTCCTGTTTCCAGGATGAGCCACACTTCTTCTGTCTCCTTATGTGTATTCTGAATTTCTGTAGATATGATATTTTCATTGACATAAAGGACCACTCCACCCCCCCTTTTTTTCACCTCGATCTCTTCTGAACAGTACATAGCTGGGTACAGTACTCTCCCAAGTGTGGTTACTGGTGAACCGTGTCTTGCTAATGGCTACTATGTCTAGTTTAGCCTCTGTCATTGTTGCCTCCTGTTCTGGGATCTTGTTTGCCAGACTGCAGGCATTTGTGTACATGATTTTCCATTGGCCAGATTTCGGTGTGTTAGTTGTGGGGTGAGGTCCGGCTTTTGCCCTGCGCATAGTATGGGAAACTGGACCTTTTTCCTCACCTGGTGATGCAAATGAACTACAAACAGGCTAATCTCCTGTTTGATCACTAGCTTAATGGGGAGGGGTGCTCTTCCTGTTCAATGTATCTGGTGCTGCACCCTTCTCCCCATATGCTAGTTTAAATATTCTACAAAGACATCAAACTTCTGCCCCATTGCACTGACTCCCTCCTTAGTCAGATGCAGTCCATCGAATATAATGAATTTTTGCACGCAAAACTGTTGCCAGTTACCTACAAATTTGTGTCCCTTTTCCTGGCACCAGCCTTTGAGCCACATGTTTAGCTCCCCTATCTCCCCTTCTCTGACCTTCCGCCTTTCTGCCCCCCTCTCCCCGACTCAGCAGGACCTCAGAGAAGGAGATGCCAGATGAAATGGATGACAGTTTGTCTCTCAGCCTGGTCAGGTGTTCTTTGGTCTCCATAACTGACTAGCTGAAGGGCTGTTGACACCAACTAATCGATGTGCCAAGATGAAAAGCAAAACATCCAGAGTCAAGAAGCCCAGCTGATTTGACAGGGAGGTAGCCCAGGCAATAAGGAACAAAAAGGCAGCCTTCATAAAGTATAAGTGCACCCAGAGGGATTAGGACAGGGAGGAGTACAGCAATAAAGCAAGGGAAGAGAGTAAAGCAGTACGACTGGCCAAGATGGAAATACAGCTGGCAGAGGGGGTGAAAACGAGAGAGAAGGTATTCCTCCAGTACATCTGAGTGAAGAAGGATATCAAGGATGGGATAGTCAGGCTGAAACAAGGAAGAAGGATGGACAGAGGGTAGTGTGAAAAAGGCAGAGGTACTTAACCAGTACTTCTTTTTTTTTTTTGCTCCCCTTTGAACTGACTCCCATTGGCCCTACACCCGTGCCTAGCCCTGTCATCCGATGCCCCCGGGAGTTAACTTCCCTGGTGTTCCTTCCAGGCTTACCCCCCAGGGTGAAGCCTTTGGGATGGACTGCTTCCTCCCTGTGGATGTCTGAAGTTGGTGTCTGGGGGTGCCATGGATCAGCTTTGCGGGGCCTGTGGCGAGAGGTGGGTGGCATCCTATATGGCTGAGTTTTTTACACTTTTTTGTCCCTGGGAGGTGGGGTGTGCAATGATGTTAGGGGTGCACATGCTGACATCTGTCCTACCTCCTGACGATGCCAGCTCCATTGTTGGACCCCTGGTTTGCACTAGGAGTCAGGCAAGTGCCAGGCGCTTTCTCCACCCTCCCCTGATGGAGGAGAGCAGTCTGTAGGATGCTCAATCCTCCTCCACCTGGCCAGCCTCTGACACCCAGATGTGCTTCCCAACCCGGGTTGTCGGTGTTGTGGGCAGCAGCACTACCTCTGCACTGGCAGACTTGCTTAACAAGTACTTCTGTTCGATCTTCATGAAGGAGAAGGACAGCCCAGTACACAGGGGAGGAAAGGGGGGAGATAATGGGGGGTGGAGAAGTCACAGAAAGGAAGGTTGAAATTGATAGGATGAGGAAAGGATTAAAAACCCTGAAGGTGGATAAGTCCCCCATGCATGCACCTGAGGGTTCTGAAGGAGTTAGTACGTGTGCTAGCAGGTCCCTTGGTGGACATGTTTAACAGCTCTCTAGAGACAGGAGTGGTAACAATGGACTGGAGGACAGTATATGTAGTGTCACTACACAAGAGTGGGCCGAAGGATGATCCTGGTAATTATTGGCCAGTAAGTCTGACCTTGATAATGGGGAAGTTCATGGAAACCATACTGAAGGACGGACTGGTTAACTTTCTGGATTAAAATGGACTCCTATGTGAAAGGCAGCATTGGTGCATGTCATGGCGATCCTGCTGAACCAACCTACTATAACTGATTTATTTGATTTGGTAACCAGTACAGTGGACATACTGTAGCTAGATTTTGACAAGGCCTTTGACTCTGTTCCCCACAGGAGCTTAATTAGAAAGCTGGAGGACTTGGGGGGAAGGGCAAAACTGTCTAGGTGGGTAAAATACAGGCTGCGAGATTGGACCAGAAAATAGTGGTTGGGGGGGGAAGGGGAATAATTCATAAGTAGACCAGTCACTAGTGGGGTTCCACAGGGCTTGGTGCTCAGCGGATGTTATTCAGCATCTTCATCAGTGACATAGAAGATGGGGTAAAAAGCAAAAATATGCCTCTTTGTGGATAGAGATGTTGCGAAATTAAATTTCGCCGGTGAAACTGACCCGAAATCGGCAGTTTCGCTGTGTGAAATATTTTGTGAAATTTCACCTGAAAATGGGCAGACAAAATATATAAATTAGTGAAAAAAGAGTCAGGAAGCTCTTTTCCACTAATTTATGTATTATGGCTGCTAATAGCACATACAGGTGCACAAATTAGGTCTGGTTAAAATTATATTCATCCTCTTGTCTAGTGGTCCCACCGGCCGATCACCAGCACAATTCCCAATCCCAAATTGAAGAATCCCCCCCCCCCTGAGATTTACATCAATTTTCCCATCATGGTATAATAATTAAAAAAAAAATTCCCAATCCCGACTCCCTGGTGTCCACAGGTCCCACCTCTCCCTGCTGATCACCAGCCCAACTCCCAATCCCAAATTTAATGTAGAATCCACACACACCCCTGCCGCCAAGATTTACATAAATTTGTAATTTGTAAATGTTATAGGCTCCACTGTGATTCATACTCTCTCCCTCCCCTGTGTTAACTGCTATTTTTAATCCCTTTCCATCAAGGTACTGACCCGCCACCCCCCCATCTGTTTCCTCACGCTATTGATGCCTTTCCCTGCTCATCTAAATTACCTCCTGCTCCAGTCCCCTGCTGCTTCCACTGTCTCCTACACAGACTGTTCCCCACCCACTATTCCTTGCTGAGCTATCCTTAGTTTAAATTCTCATTACTTTCTTTCTCGCCCTCTCTCCATTTTAGGCTCTCTCTGTGTGCGTGCCCCAGTACAGGCGCTGCCCTCACCTGTGGCTCTTGCCAAGCCTACAGCCAGTGTCCCCCCCCCCTCTGGATCTGAAACTGCGGCTCCTGTCCTCCCTTAGGCTGGGCACCCCCTCCTACACTCACAGGTACACCTGCTTGCATGGGCCAACTCCAATAGACCCCTCGGTTGTGGAGCCTTCCTTCAACTCAATGGAGCTCCTGTAGACTTAAGCAAATTGGCCAGTACCTTGCTGCCCTGTGCTCCGATTGGCCAGTTCCTCCTCCCAGATCAGACTGTTGCTTGCCGCTAGTTTGTAAAACTTCACTGAGAACTTTTTACTTTTACTGTGTTTGCTTGCTATGAATTTTCTCATGCCTGCCCACCCCCAACCCTGGCACTCTTTAAATGGGCTTTCAGCCCAAACAGCTCCCCCCCACCTACTCACCTGACCAACTGCATAATTAGCAAGTGTTTCCCTTAAAGTGCCTTACAGTGTATAGTGGAACGTCGTTGTTCACTGAAATCTAGCACTCTCAAAATGTTGTTTTGTTGCACTAGTGATGTCCGCAGTGCAGCAGAACCAAAATAATGTCCACAGGACAGCAGAATGACTTTTCATTCTGCTGCAGTGTGGATGTCACACATTGTGTCCTCTAGCAGCAATCTGACAGTTATGGCATACTGACAGGGCACATACATGAACTAGCGATGTCTGCGGCAGTACTGTCAATGCCACTATCTGGGTGGGAGGATTCTAATTTAAAAATGTCATGAAATGTGATCCTAACCACCCACCCCTTTTCTCTTCCCTTCCCCGCAGATCGTGAATTGCTGCTGCTGCTGTCTGTGAGTTTTTAACCACTGCAAATGTAAAACGCTTAAAGCAACTGTAGTTGTTGGATAATTTATCTTTCACTGCCTCAGTAAGAATTATTTTAAAAAGAAAGATGTGTTAATGTTTTTTTTCAAGGGGGACTTTCAGTATACACTATACAGAACAGTGCATGCGTAACATTTAACGGCAGGGCTGTTCTTTCACCTCTTTGGTACTATGACGACCGATTATCTCTCAAGCTGCGCTCTCGGATTAATCCGTCATCATAGTACCAACTCAGTGAAAGAATAGTGCCGTGGTTAACTGTTACTCATGCACTATCCTATATGCTGTATAATTCTGGCTTGACCTTCACATCTCTGCAGCAATATCTCTTTATTCTTTCTCTACACTTATAAACTAATCATTCTATTCTAGATGTATACCTGCAATGCTCTAACCTGTTCCTTCCATTCTTCCACTGCCTAGTTTCTAGTCTCCTGTCACTCTGTTATTAATATTATCACTACTTAACATTTAGTGGTCCCTCTCTGCTTTGCTTGATCCCCTTTATTTATTAGCTTTTGGTGACCGGGTAAGTGTGTTAGGCAGTTGGACCCCCTATTTCCAAGCATGACCTGGGAGAGTACAGAGATACGAAATAAACAGTAGAAAATGGTACAGTATGACAGAGCAGGACCTCACACAGGAAGGTCAAAATACAAATCATCATTTATCACATAGGTCACCCATGTAGGAGTGAGACAAACGAAAACAAAATCAAATTGACCTGTACTGGACCCCACTTCACAGGAAGGTCTGGCAATGTGGATTACATTCAGACAATTGGACACCCAGCGATAGTAGAGAGAGAAGCAAAACTTAACACAGTATAGGGGAGTTAACACAGAGCTAATATCGAACATGACAAGCAACAAAAAAGAAGGTTAAGAGCATTTGCAGACACCATATTTCCTTAGGTAAGAGAAGAGTGCTTTCTTGAATGAGTCATGAGATGTGGAGACCCTAATATGTGGAGGTAGGGAGTTCCAGAATTTGGGGGCAAAGTGGGAGAAAGCTTGTTCACCCATTCTTGATGAGCAAGGGGGAACAGAAAGTAGAGGGGAGGCAGAGGGCCTCAGGGAGTGAGCATAAGTCACAGGGTTTAACATAGCTCCAAGAGAGTCGGGTCTGGGGATATGGGTAAGACAGTCAATAAAGCATCCAAGAGTGTAGGAGCGCAAGTCATTGGTAGCCAGCCAGTTTAAGGAGGAGTAGAGGAGACAGTGTTGGATGAGTCTAGGAGCAGACAGGGCAAATCTACAGACATTATTGTATGTGACTTCCCACTTTTGGAGAGCACTAACATTAGCCTGGGACAGGACAGGTAGAGCATATTCAAGCCTGGGAAGGAGGATATCCTGGGCTATGGAAATCCTGCCCAAGGGGGTCAGTGAATGGCGAACTTTGTAGGTGACTCCAATCTTCATATTTATATGCTTACAGACCTCATTTACATGAGAGGCAAAATTTAGAGACGGGTCAAGTGTCACCCCCAGGTATTTAAAGGAGTCAGTTTTGGATATTGCAGATCCAACAAGACAACAGACCTGCAGACAGGGGGTTGCTGTCTGGACTTTTCTGGTGGACCTGAACACCATGGCATACGTTTTGGGTAGGTTAAGAATGAGCTGATTCAAGGACAGCCAGGATTAGATGCTTTGGAAGGAGGAAGACAGTTGATCACTAATGTCAGTGACTGAATTAGAGGCAGTGAAGAGGACCAGGTCATCAGCATACATTATGGCCTGGCAGTGAGTAGGAAAGGAAGGAATATCAGTAATGAAGAGAGAAAAGAACAGGGGGCCAAGAATGCAACCCTAGGGGACACCACAGGGGAGGACCTCTGAGGAAGAGAGGACTTTATTGAATGCAACACCTTGTCTTCAATCATTCAACTCTGCCCACATTATCTGCCCAAATTGCAGTTTATTCTTTCATCCCATCTCACCATGTTGCTAACTTTATCTTGCAGTCTTCTGCTATCCATTTCTTTTGTTATCTCTCCTCCCTCCTCACACCCTTCCCCCATGTCACACCCTCCATTCCATTGTAAGCTTATTGGCCCTCTTCTCACCTATTTTTCAACCTCCAATCCTTACTATTTTTCCTGGTTACATTTTCTATTCTTACCTTGCTCCCCTCTCCTCGTGTTGCTGAGCTCCAGTGCCATAATTCATTTGCTTAAAATTCCTTATTCCTCGCCTAGCTCTCATCCTTCATACTCACGTTCCACATCAGTATGCCCTTGGTAAAGAACATTAAGTTTCACTACCTCATTATCACTCTTTTACTTCTAACAGTTGGTGATATAAATCCCAACCCAGGTCTCCCTAACTCAAACCTCAGCCTTTCTGCCCTACCCCGTGGACTTAAAATCTGCCATCTAAATGTTAGCAGTCTCCTCCCAAAAACTGACTTGCTCCGCCCACTCATGGCATCTCTTACCCCTGATGTTCTAATATTTACTGAGTCCTGGCTCAACGCAAAAATTCCTGACTCCTCTATTGCTATTCCTGGTTTCGCCTTTTCCCGACAAGATCGTACTGGTAGAGGGGGAGGAGTGGTAATGTACATCTCCCCTGCTATCCAATTCACCACTATTCTATCAACATCTCTCCCTTCAGTGTATGAGATGCTTATTGTCTGACTCTCTCTCTCTCTCTCCCCTTCTTGGTACCTATCTTTGTGGTGGGGGTGTATTGCCGCCCTGGCCTCAGCTCTGCTAATGCCATGGACCTTCTTAAAATTATAGCCTCGCTTACCTCAGCAGGTGAACTCTTTGTTATGGGTGACTTTAATCTCAATTGGTTGTCTTCCTCCCTAAATAAAACCCGAAATGATTTAGCTGCACTGACCCTATCTCAGCTGATTCATGAGCCTACCTGGCTAAATCATAAAACCCTTAACTACTTTCTCATTGACTGGGCCCTCACTACACACCCCCACAGTGTCTTTCAATCTGGCCTTCTATCAGATGCTCTAAGCGATCATCACATGATCTACTTATTCCATAAAATACACAGACTGAAGGCTCCACATAAAATACAACATACTTGATCCTTTAAATCTCTAAATCTCTCACCCCTCCTTTACGACCTTGTGCACACTGACTGGTCTCCCATCTCTTCAGCCAATATGGTGGACGATGCCCTCTCATGCTTCAACAGTAATTTCCTTCATGTTTGGAATAATCATGCCCCCATCAGGCGTTCCAGGGTATAAGGTAATCGCCTTCTCTGGGTCACTCCTGAACTGCTGGCCTGCCAGCATGCTCGTGACAAGGCCTGGAAGACACATAAAGTTTCTCATTTTCCAAGTGATTTACAACATTATTGTACACTTCATAATTCCTGCACCAAGGTCATTAGATTGGCTAAAGCTGAGTACTTTCACTCTACTTTCCAGGCAATATAAACAAGCTCACGAAATTCTGGAAACTAGTCCATTCCCTGTTCTCCCCCCCCGTCCACTCCTCCTGTCACACTCCTTAATGTAAATGGCTTTCTAATTTTAGACCCCTATCCTTTAGCCACTGAATTTAATACCTACTTCACCTCCTGCACTTCTTCACTCCTATCTACCCTCCCCCCTCCTCTTCCCTCTCCTCCTCATCCCCAATCCTCCATTTCTCCCCCCTCTAGCAACTACCCTAAATGCAACGCCTTCTCCTTCTCCCTAATTTCACCTGCAGAAACCTTAGCAGCTCTCCTTGAGATCAACCCTGCTAATGGTAGCTTACCAGATGGTCTTGATCCTAAACTTCTATTCTTATCTGCCCCAGCGATCTCCTCTCCACTTGTAGACTTATTAAAATCTATCCTTCTCAACAGCTACTGTACCAACAGCCTGGAAGAATGCAATCGTCCTCCCACTACCTAGGGGTGGCAATCCCACTTCTCCTGGCAATTATCACCCAGTCTCTCTCCTCCCTGTTCTTGCTAAGTTGCAGGAGCACTTTGTCCTCTCTCAACTCACCGCATTTCTCTCTGAATCCTCCTTCCTCACACCTTTCCAATCTGGGTTCCAGAAGGATCCCTCTACTGCCACCTCCCTGCTAAGGCTCACTGATTCCATCTTCTCTGGGATGGACTGTTGCCTAATCACTTCTGCTATCTTTGTCGACCTTGCTAAGGCTTTTGACACTATCTCTCACTCCTCTCCTACTAAATAACTTCTCTACTGCAGGTCTGTCAGACTCTGCCATAAACTGGTTCAGTGCTTACTTAGCTGGTAGGTCCCAGTCAGTTAAAACTGCAGACTCTATTCCACCCCCCCACTCGTTATAAATACTGGTGTGCCTCAAGGATCAGTGTTAGGCCCTTTACTTTTCTCTGTCTTCCTAAATGACCTTCCTAAGCTATGCATCTCTTCCTCTATCCATATGTACGCTGACGACACTGTCCTATTTGCTTCTGGTCAGTCCACCATTGATATAACTACCAGACTTCAAGCTGACTTTGACAAAGGTCAGCACTGGCTTAGAGCACATCAACTCTTTGTTAATGCAAAAAGACTGTCTCCTTGACCTTTGGCACTAGGCAGAGACTCTCAAGGCTCCCCTCTCTACCTCGTTTCCACACCCTTGATGGGACTACACTAGAGGATACTACCTCTTTTTGCTACCTTGGTGTTTAGCTTGACCAGCGCCTTAACTTTTATTTTCATGTGGACGCTATCCTGAAAAAAATGCGCCCTAAGGTAGGTGCCTTGTACAGGAACTGTAGCTGTCTATCACTACCGGTAAGGTGTGAACTTGTACAGAAAATGATTCTCCCTATTTTGACTACTGTGATGTAGTCTACAGTGCTGCTCCCAAGTCCTCTCTGATCAGATTGGACACCCTTTTTAACTCCTTCTGTCATTTTGTTCTGGATTCTCCTCTTCACACTCGCTACTGTACTTTATACCATGCTCTAGCTTTTCCATCTCTTGAAAATTGGTGCCTCTTTCACAGTGCTAAATTAATTTCTAAATACTGGTTTGGCTCTCTCCCACTCTATCTTGTATTGTCTATTAGCACACCTCCCCCACCCACTCCCTCAGATCACAGGACACTAGTGCCCTGTTCATCCCATACCATGCAATGTCAGCAGGCCAATCTGCATTTTTGTACTGATTCCCAAAATTCTGGAACCAACTGCCTCCTCAAATTAGACACTCCTCCAGCCCTCATTCCCTCTCCTCCTTGCTCCACAACTTCCTCTCTCTCAACTGTTTCTGCTTCTAGCTCTGGCACCCCTCTCACCCGTCACCTAATTAGACTGTGCCCCCTGCTTTACTCCCCCCCTCTCACTACTGTAAATACTCCCTGCACTGGTCGACCCCTCTCCCATCCTTCACCTACCATTGTCTGTGCTTTGATAACTGTTCTAGCTCTTTATTTTTATTAGAACTTTATTCTTGTATATCACTTCTGTATTTTGATCAAACAATGTCATTATAGTCCTTGCATTTATTGTTGTTCAGATGCATAATCTATATGTTTGTTTTGCTCTATTATGTACTGCTACTGTATGTTGCTTTTTCACGTGTTACCCTCCCCCCCAGGATGCACTGGGAAATTAGCAATTGCCTTTACTCAGTGTGCCTTTCCTGGTGAAACTTTTCAATAAATAAATTCGTTTCCCCATCTCGGTACAATAATAAAAAAATATCCAATCCCGACTCCCTGGTGTCTAGTGGACCCACTCACCCTGTCATCAGATAGTGCCATCCCGCTCCCCCCCAGTACCCAGAGCGGGCCACTGGCCCAACCCTGCATTTACCTCCATGGCCGGCATCCCGACTGAGCACTTCAACTAATGAGTGCATGTTTGCACAAGCTGCACTCATTCGCTGGAAGTGCTCAGATGGGCCGCCGGCCATAGAGCTGAGTGGAGGCCAGCCGGTGGCCCGCTGGGGTACTGTGGAGGGGACAGGCTGATGACAGGGGTGGGGTGGGGTGGGGTCCAATAGACACCAGGGAGTCGGAGGATTGAGAATATTTTTATTATTATACCGTGATGGGGAAATTGATGTAAATCTTATGTGGGAGGGGGATTCTTCAATTTGGGAATTAACACATCAGCCGGGGGGACCGCTAGACACCAGGAGTTGGGATTGGGAGTTTTTATTATTATACCGTGATGGGGAAATTTATATAAATCTCAGTGGGGGGGCAGGGGGTGCTCTAATTTGGGAAATGGGCCAGTGATTGGCTGGGAGGGGGTGGAACCACCAGACACCAGGAAGTCAGGATTGGGAATTTTTTTTTATTATTAGACTATGATGGGGAAATTTATGTAAATCTGGGGTGGGGAGGATTCTTCAATTTGGGAATTGGGCTGGTAATCAGCTGGGGGGAACCACTAGACACCAGGGATGATATTTTTTCTCTTACTTTAATGTGGTCATTAGGAGGGGGGAAAGCCTGAAAAGGCTTTATTTTTTCTAACTAAAAAGGTATACCAAAAATGGTGAAATGTTACTTGTGAGAGGTGAATTTCAGCATTTCGAAGGTGAAATTTTGTGCTCCATGGGCAAAATTTCACATTTGGCACACACTAAATATTTTGCGAAATTCGTGAATTTCGCAAACTATTTTGCGTAATAAAATGTGTTAATTTCGCATAACACCATTTGTGGGTGACACAAAGCTCTGTGAGAGAGTGGACACAGAAGAGGGGAGACAGGACGTTAAGTAGGACCTGACTAAACTAGAGAGATGGTCAGGTGTTTGGCAGCTGAGATTCAATGTCGAAAAGTGTAAAGTAATGCACTTGGATGCAAAGAACCCGGAGACCACATACTGGCTGGGAGGTGTGCAAATCACCAAGTCAGAGGAGGAGAAAGACTTGAATGTGATCATTATTTATTTATTTGCTTTTGGTAACTGGGTAAGCACACTAGACAATTAGTGCCTATTTTCAGGTGCGACCCGGGAGAATTACAAGGTATACATGAGAGAAATACATTGTCGACATTACAAACCTGGAGCAGCATGCTCCAACAGTGGGATAAAACAGCAAGGGTTTTTAAGGCAGTAGAACATAGCAAAGGAATTACATATCAGCAACCACAGTGGGTCAGATATCATACATACAGGCCCAGGGGCGACGTGGTGGTATAGGACATCCCCTAGGTTGAATAAGAAACAATATATAACATAACCACTAGTAAAGTGCATCACCAAGGTGGCGAGGGGGACAGAGCCTAGCTGGGGTACCACTGAGGGTTGGTGGGCTGTAGGGCTGGGCGTTAGGTGGCACACAGGCAGGTCACAGCAGATTTCAGGAAGCTCCAGAGGGAGGTTTTGAAGGTGGAATGGGAGGGGGAAGCACAAACTTGTAAAGGAAGGGAGTTCCACAGTTTGGGTGCGTGGGTGGTAAATGCCTGATCACCTGTGAGGGTGCGGGTCCTGGGGACCAGGTGGGTCTGGGACGCACAAGACCTGAGGTGGTAGACGGGGGAGGCATGTTTCAGGGGGAAGGCAAGCGAGGCAGGAGTGGCCGTATGAATTATGTTGTCAATGAAGTTTTCCACGATGTAGATCCGGTGTTTTTCAGGGGGCAGCCATTCCAGCCAAGAGTAGAGTGTGCATCGGTGTGTGAGACGGGGGGCCGTGAGTGCAAAGCAGCAGATGTTGTTGTACGTGGTGTCCTACTTTGCAAGGCTTGAGGAAGGGACAGAGGCAAGGGCAACAAGACCATAGGAGAGGGTAGAAAGTAATATCCCCCCTGGCTATGGCCAGCCGGGCAGCCGGAGTAAGGCAGTCTTTAGCCCTATATGCTAGGCCAAGTTTGCCATTAGTAGCGTTACATATGCTTCTGAAGTGTCCGGTGAGGTCAAGGTGAGGGTCGAGGGTGACTCCCAGGTACTTAGCAGAGTCAATTGTCAGCAGGAGGGAGTTGCAGGACCTATGAATTTTAAGGGGTGTTGTGCAAGAGGAGATTTTGGCCTCAATGCCAAAGAGCATGGCCTGTGTTTTCTTTAGGTTGACTGTGAGTTTGTGCCCATCAAGCCACGTTCTGATATGAGAGAAGTCCGAGTTGAGTTGGGTATTGATGCTGGCAGCATCAGTGGGGCTGGCTAATAAGACCAGGTCATCTTCATACATGGTTAGGTGCCCTTTTGTGGCAACAGAGGGTAAATCATTGATGAACAGGGAGAACAGGATAGGTCCAAGGACAGATCCTTGCGGTACCCCACTGTTCACGGGTAAGAGGGGTGAGAGGGTACAATTGAAGCAGGTGAGTTGCTGCCTGCCCCCAAGGTAGTTGGTGAACCAGTCGAGGGCAAGGAGGGAGAAGCCAAGGGTCTGTAGTGTGGAGAGAAGGAGGGGATGATCCACACAGTCAAAGGCTTTGGATAGGTCCACAAATATAGCCCCCATCAATTTGTCCTGGTCGGTTGCAGTCCTGATTCTGGTGGTGACCTCAGCAAGAGCTGTTGAGGTGCTGTGGCCTTTACGGAAGCCATGCTGACATGAGGAAAGGACATTGTATCCCTGCAGGTAGTGGGCTAGTTGCGACGCTACAGCTTTTTCCAGGCGCTTGCAGGCAGCCGATAGTATGGCGATGGGGTGATAATTGTTGATGTCCTTAGGGTCACCACTTTTCAGGATGGGGACAACCCTGGCAACTTTCCATATGTCAGGGATGACCCCTGAGATGAGCGAGGCGTTGAATATGTGGGCTAGTGGTCGGGCGATGTAAGGGGCTCCCAGGCTGAGTAGTCTAGGTTCCAGGCTGTCCTGACCCACTCCCGTGTGGTGAGAGAGACCGGCAAGGAGAGCCTGGGTCTCACTCACAGTGATCTTTTTGAGGTAGAAAGGCGGATGGAGGGGTGGGGACCTGCAAGCGTGAGCTGGGGTAGAGGACTGTGGGTGGATGGCGGCCGGCAGGTCCATGAGGAGGCGGTTAAAAGAGGAGGCAATGGTTAGGGAGTTATTGCAGTTGGCCTCATCAGTTGTCATGTCAGTGACTTGTACCTTGGTTGAACCACCGACTAGATTTTTTATGTTCTTCCAGAAACGTCGTGGGTCACTTGTGGTGGCAATCAGTGCTGCACTGTAGTACTCACTTTTCGCGGTACGTATTGCCCGCTTGCAGGAGTTCCTAAGCTGTTGGTACTTCTGGAGGTCTTTTTGGTTGCATGATGCCCTGTATTTTGCCCAGGACCTGTCTTGCCACTTCATAAGAGAGAGGAGCTCACTGTGAAGCCATTTCGTGACCGAGCCTCTGACTCACCTCTTAGATAGGGGAGCATGCCTATTTTGAAGTGGGGCAAATGCCGCAATGAAGAGGCTGAGGGCTACGACGGGGTCATGGGTAGCCGTGACGTGGGTCCAGTCGGCACCCTGTAGGTCCTTGAGGTAGTACGGAACTGTAAGTTTAGAGTAGTCCCTCATTATTATCACTCTGCAGGGAACTTTGGGAGGGTTAGAGCCCCATATGCAGTAGACCAGTGAGTGGTCAGAGATGGAGTCAGGAAGGAGCCCCGAGTTAACAATTTTGTCAAGTTGGTTGCTCAAGACCCAGTCGATGAGCGTCCCCTTGTCACCACGATAGGAGAGCCTGGTGGGTTCCGCGATGACCTGACTGAGAGAGAGGCCTGAGAGTATTGGTTCACACAACTTGGCATTGGGCCCCAGCCAGTTAAGATTTGGGTCACCAAGTATGAGGAGCTCACTGGAGCCTACCTTCTCCTGGAGTAGCTCTAGGAGTGTCGAGAGTCCAGGCAAACCCCTCTTTGGAGGGTTGTATGTGCACACTATGTGCACCTTCTTGGTGTTACCAAGTAGGAGAAGTGTGTGGAGAAAATCGCAGGATGAGGGTCCCTGGGTTTGGTGCGACACAATGGAGACGTTTAGGTGGACCTTATGGTAAATAAGTACTCCCCCACCTCTTTTATTGCTGACCCTGTCAAGTCAGGCCATGTCGTAGCCCGAGAGGGAGCAAGCAGAGTCAGGGGTGCGAGGTTTGAGCCACGTTTCTGTAACGCACAGGACGTCAGACTTGTAGTAGGCAGCCCAGGCAGTAAGCTCCACATGATTTTGCAGGAGGCTGCAGATGTTCAAGTGGGCTATCTTTAACCCCTTAGCTGCCCCCCAGGTAGGGGGAGGACTGAAGGAGACTGGGTACACCAGGGGACCCTGGCTGTTGGCTGAGGGACCAGCCTGAGCAAGGGGGGCCATGTCTCAGAAGGCATGCAGCCCTGACGCAGCACACTTCTCAGGGACAGCGGGCCCAAATAGAGCATCAGGTAAGGTGTGGAGGGAGGGATTGGGGAGAAGGTGAGCAGGAATGAGACCGGGAGGTTGTCTCGTGTTAGGTAGCTAGAGACCATGGGTGAAGCGCGGTGGGAGTGAGCAGGCAGCACAGAGAATTTGGAAGGTGGAGGAAGCCTCTAGAGGAACAGCAGGAGCTTGCAGTTTTGAGATCTGCTGGGATTTTGGGAGAGACTAACGCAAGTTGTGGAGAAATGCCCCTTGTGGCTGAATGTTATAGCCTGCTTATGGAGAAGTGGGCTGATAGGTTTTTCAGCACCATGTGACCATCACTATATTGGTGGCGGGGGCGGTGGGGCAGCCAGTGCAGCCGGCGGAGCTAGTGCTCTATGCTGCAGAAGCACCAGGAATGCAGGTGGAGAGGAAAGGACTCGGCGCACTGGCGATCACTATCCCAGGTAGGAGACACCACATACATTCCCTCTACTGCAGCGTTCAAGCCTCTACTGCAGCGATTGAGTCAGAAAGTCCAGGGTAGAAAAGCGAGTTAGAGTCCAGGTAAAACAGTGAGTTAGTCCAGGCAGGACAGTGACTACGGTGAGTCACTGTATCAGCACTCCCTCTCCAGCTCTGGGGTTGTGAAATTACCTTCTTTTCATCGGGATCCTCGGATGTGTTCTCGGGGGGTGGGGGTGGTGGAGGGCCAATTCGGCAGCCCTCTCGCACCACAGGGCCGTCGGAAGCTCCATGCACCCTGTTGGGATAAGGAGAGAGCATGAGCTTATAAATGCGTTGGGGGTAGGGGGGAGGGTAGGCAAAAGTGGAACAGTTGGGGTGGGGTTCATGGAGAGAAGCAAGGGAACACTCAGCTAGGCTGTCTGGCAATTAGCTGCTTGTTTTGTGAACAGGCTATCAAGTGAGACACAAGCTATCCTAACAAGACAACATGTTAAACATATGTAGCAGTAAAGCAGAGCAACAATTTAGGGCGTAGTATAGGTACCAGCATGGGCCAGGTATACAGAGACAATTATTTAAACAATACCAGCAGTCACAGTAGACCATTAATTAAACAATACCAGCAGTCGCAGTAGGTATGTGGAGACACTTATTTAAGCGGTAACAGCAGTCGCAGCATTACAAATTGGACCAGGAATATGCCCTATTGGAGTCTAGGCATTAGTACAGGGTCAACTACTGCTGGGCTCAGAGATCTAACAGAAGTGGCAGTATTCACAAATTGGACCAGGAATATGCCCTATTGGAGTCTAAGCGTTAGTACAGGGTCAGCTACTGCTGGGGCTCAGAGATCTAGCAAAAGCGGCAGTATTCACATAAGCCCAGGAGTTAGTACAACAACAGTGACTGAGTGACATGAAGCACTCAGCACACTACAAAAGAGCAGTGGCCAAAGCATATTTGATGCTGGGATATATAGCCAGGGGTATTACCAGTAGGAAAGTGGAGGTCATCCTGCTACTGTACAGGTCACTGGTTCGGTCAGATTTGGAGTACAGAGTGCAGCACTGGAGCCCTTAACTAAAGAAGGACATTAACTTACTAGCAATGAGACAGATGTGGGCAACCAAGATGATCCAGGGACAAGAAGACAGGCCATATGAGGAGGGACTTAGACCTCAACAGATACTCCCTGGAGAATAGAAGTTAAAGGGGTGACATGATTCAAATACCTTAAAGGTTTCAACAAAGTGAACCTTGAGAATCTTTTCAACCTAAGTGGGGACAACAACACATAGAAACATAGAAACATAGAAGTTGACAGCAGATAAGGACCACAAGGCCCATCCAGTCTGCCCATTTCTTTTTCTACCTTATAAATGTGCCATCGGCCTTTGCTCTGTCAGTGGCCTATCTATTCATACTCATCTGGATTGCTCCCTTATGCCTATCCCATGCCTGTTTGAAGCCCTGCACTGTATTCAAATCCACCACTTCCTGAGGTAGACAGTTCCATCCATCCATCACCCTTTCTGTGAAAAATAACTTCCTCACATTACCCCTTAATCAGCCCGTCTCTAATCTCATGCTGTGTCCTCTTGTCCTACTATTTTTCTTATATTGAAATATGTTTCACCTTGTCAATGCCCTTAAGATGTTTGAATGTTCTGATCATATCACCTCTCTCCCTCTTTTGCTTTAGGGTATACATAGTGAGCTCTGTTAATCTCTCCTCATATGTTTTCTGATGCAGTCCCTACACCATTTTGTTTGCCCTTCTCTGGACTTCCTCAATTTTGTTGATGTCCTTGTGGAGGTGTGGCCTCCAGTACTGCACGCAGTACTCCAGATGGGGCCTAACCAGTGTCTTGTAAAGAGGGATTATTACCTTCTTCTTAAGACTTGTTATACCCCTACTAATACACCCCAACATCCCTCTAGCCTTACCTACTGCTTTAGTGGTCTGCTTGGATGATTTCAGGTTATCTGTGATGATGATGATGATGATGATGATGCCCAAGTCTCTTTCTTCCCTTGTGATTGCCAGCAACTCCCCTCCCAACCTAGAAGTGGCTTCAGGTTTCTCTTCCCTATATGCATGATCTTGCACTTCTTTGCGTTAAACCCCAGTTGCCACTCTTCTGACCATTTTGCCAGTTTATCCAGATCTCTTCTCATTCTACCCACCCCATCTGGATCATCTACTGTGTTGCAGATCTTGATGTCATCTGAAAACAGACAAACCTTATACTCTAGTCCATCTGCAATGTCATTGATGAAGATATTAAAGAGAACTGGCCCCAGGACTGATCCCTGAGGTACTCCATGGTGACTTGCATCTCTTCTGAATGTATACCATTTACCACCACTCTCTGTTTTCTGCCTGCCAACCAGTTTGCCACCCAGTTGACCAACTTCTGACCCATTCCGAGCCTACCTAGCTTATTAATCAATCTTCTATGTGGAACAGTATCAAAAGCTTGCTGAAGTCCAGGTAGGCGACATCAACTGCACCCCCTTGGTCCACCGCTCTGATTACCCAGTCAAAGAAATCTATGAGATTAGTTTGACAGGACCTTCCTGTTATAACCCCATGCTGTCTTGGATCCTGTGCTCCTATGGATTCCAGGTGCTGCACTATCCTTTCCTTGAGTGCCTCCATAATCATGCCCACTACTGAGGTAAGACTGACTGGTCTGTAGTTCCCTGCCTCCTACCTGCTGCCACTCTTGTGGAGCGGGATCACATGGGCCCTTATCCAGTCTTCTGGGACCTCTCCTATGCTCAGAGACTCACTAAACAGTTCTGATAATGGCTCTGCTACTTCCACCCTTATCTCCTTTAGTACCCTGGGATGTATGCTATCTGGTTCCATTGCCTTGTCCACCCTGAGCTTATCGAGTTCTTGCAGGACCCTTTCTTTTGTAAAGGGACTAATGCATACCTCCCTCCCCCCTTTCCCATGGTGCTGAGCTGTGGGCCCTGCCCTACCTTCTCCTCAGTAAATACTGAGCAGAAGTATCTATTTAGGATAGATGCTTTTCCTTGTTCCTCCCCCAAACTCCCCTTATCCCCTTTGAACTTAGCAATACCCCCTCTAGACTTTCTCCTTTCACTAATATAGCTATAGAAAGTCTTGTCCCCTTCTTTTACTGTTCGTGCTAGTGTTTCCTTGGTTTGAGCCTTTGCCTGCCTTACTGCCTTCCCTGCTTCCCTTAGGGAAGTTTGATACGCCTTCCTGTCTTCGTCCTGCTGCGTTCAATTTTATTTCCTGAAGGCCAACATTTTGGCTCTGACCTTTTCTGCTACTGTTTTTGAGAACCAAAATGGTTTCCTCCTTCTTTTGCTCTTGCTTTTCTCTCTAACACAATGGAATGTTGCTTTAAGTGTTGCATCCTTAATGCTTGCCCACTTTGCCTGTACCCTCTCATCTGTATTTCTTCTTGCCAGGGCTAGCTTAACTCTGTTGGCCATCTTATCAAAGTCAGCTCCTCTGAAGTCCCATATTTGTGCCTTGGAGTGGGATGATTTAGTTCTAGTTGCCAAATTGAACCATACCATGTGATGGTCAGTGGCCCCCAGGTGACCTTCTACCTGGAGATCTGTGATCCTTTCCCCGTTAGTCAGTACTAGATCTAGGATAACCCTGTCTCTTGTGGGTTGTTGTATCAGTTGTTTGAGGCCCTCCCCCTGCAGGGAATCCACTGTGTCTAGTTCTGGCGGATGTTCCTGCTGGTATTGATCAATCAGTATCTGGCATGTTGAAGTCTCCCATTATCAGAAGCTTCCCTTTTGCTGTCATGTTTTGTATATCTTCTAACAGTAATGTGCCTATGTCCTCGCCATGGTCTGGAGGCCTGTAAACAACCCCAGTTCATATGGCTGTCCTATTTCCTGTTTACAGGGTGACCCACAGTTCTTCTGGCTCCTTATTTGTATTCTGAATTTCTGTAGCTTTGATAGTTTAATTGATATAAAGGGCCAATCCTCCCCCTTTGCACCTCGGTCTCTTCTAGAACAGTACATAGCCAGGTACTAAGTCTCCCAAGGTGATTACTGGTGAACCATGTCTCGCTAACGGCTACTATGTCCAGTTTTGCCTCTGTCATTGTTGCCTGCAGGTCTGGGATTTTGTTTCCCAGACTGTGGGCATTTGTGTACATGAGTTTCCATTGGCCAGATTTCAGTGTGTTAGTTGTTGGGTGAGGTCCAGTGTTTCCCCTTCATGTCGTATGGGGAGCCGGACCTTTTTCCTTACCTGGTGATGCAAATGAACTACAAACATGCTGAACTCCTGTTTGATCACTAGCTGAGGGGGGAGGGATCTTCTTACCGTTTGATGTATTGGGTACTGCACCCCTCTCCCCATTTGCTAGTTTAAATATTCTGCAAAGACGTCAAACTTCTGCCCCAATACACTGACTCCCTCCTTAGTCAGATGCAGTCCATTGAATTTAAAGAACTTTCACTTCCAAAACTGTTGCCAGTTACCTACAAATTTGTGTCCTTTTTCCTGGCACCAGCCCTTGAGCCACATGTTTAGCTCCCCTATCTCCTCTTCTCTGACCTTCAATCCATTTGCCCCCCTCTTCCAGACTGGCAGGATCTCAGAGAAGGAGATGCCAGATGAAATGAATGACAGTTTGTCTCCCAGCTTGGTCAGGTGTTCCTTGGTCTCCACAACTGACCAGCTGGCGAGATCATTAGTCTCTACGTATACCAGGACATCGATGATTTCTCCTGCTTCCTGCATGATTTTAGCAATGCGGTCAGTGTCTCCCCACGCTGATGTACCTGAGAGTTATCTGACCATTACCCCCGGCTGGAGGACAGTATCAACTCCCCGAATCATGGAGTTTCCTATGATCAGAAGTGGTTTGGATTTCCTTTTTGCTTTTTTTTGTTTTGGTCCCTGTTTTGGGCGAGATTTGCTGCGGTAGCCTCCTGTGCTGCAGTGTCCTGCTCTGCAGTGTCCTCTGCCCCTTTGTTTGATTTCGGAGATAGAGGCGGATACCTGTTTGTAGTTTTTATATGGTTTGTGGAGGTAATACGTTGGAGAGCATTGAGTGATGGGGCACTTGATTTGCCCCCTCCTAACCACCTGCCAACCTCCCGGACCAACTGCCCTCTGTGGTTGAGGTGCTTGATTTGGATGTTGGGGAAATGGTGGGCGGTTCTTACAATATATTTCCTCCTAAATATGCAATTTGAGGTGCACAATCTCTGCCCATGCTGCCTGGAGCTGAGCCCTTAGATCTCCTGTAGTCCAACATATAGGACAGTGTCCTAAATCCTGTATAACTGCCCTTTTGAAAAGTGTGCTGCAGGACCTGCAGTTAATAATATCCATTCCAGATGAGTTGCTGGGTTTATAACCTGGTCAGAGTAATTAGGATGAAAATGAAAGCAAAAGTTTGAGTTTTTGTTTTGTTTGTTTGTTTGTTTTTGTATAACTTGTTATAACAAGTTAAAATACTTCTGCCCCTGTAAGTGAAGTCACTGTGTGGATACCCCCCTGATTCTCCACTTCCTGCTTTGCTACAGGAAATGTCATGACTGTGCTACCCTATAAAAGGAGTGTAGCATAGGGTGGTTGGGGATGGGCGTGGGTGGCTGGGCCCTTCCTCTGCTGAAAATGAAGAACCATGTTCGAAAGAAACAAGAAGGTTAGAGCAGAAACAATCAACCAACAACAAATGCAGTAGCCCTGAAAGCTTAGCCTAATGATAGATAAAACTCTAGAACCTGTAAAGCCCCACCTGTAATAATTTCACAGAAGATACACACTGCTAAAAAAACACTTTGCTACAGAGAAAAATAAAGCAGTAATAGACGATATACCTTGCAAAAACAATTTGAAACAGAAAAGATTACAGCAGTAATCTGTAAGCACAAAATAATAACAAACCTGTAGGCGCACCCTGTAATAATGTAGCAGAAAGTATACTCTGCAACAGCAATTTGAATCAGACAGCAATAAAGCAGTAAAATGTTAGCAAAAAACAGTAACAAACCCTGTGAGTACAAAAGAAAATAGTAACACACAGTAAATCTACCTAGCTAAAAGAAGCCTTGATCTTTTTCCTTGCTCTGATAATGTTCCTTACTCTGTCCTTACAAGCAAACCTAGAAGAAAAGTGCACAGGTGAAGCTAGGTGCCTTTGCCAGCAAACCTAGTCTTCCACTAGGGGGCACTGCCTCAAATGCTCAGTCCTCCTCCTCCTCACTAGCCCTCCAAGTTATGACCTGTCTGCTGTTGCTACTGGTTCTTCTCTTGCTCATTCTTTTTACTGTTGTAACAGTGTACTATGTTCAGCAATGGCACATGGCAGTTCTGTATTTGTTTGGTTTAGTCATGTGCAATACATTCCTTCTATGAGAGAGTCAGAACAGTAAACTACTGTATGTTCACACAACGTTACCCTTGGGACAGGCTGTGGTGTTAAAACTATATCAGTAAGTTTATTTTATTATATAATAATAGTAGATTGTAAACGCAGAAACCATTTGCTGCCTGTGCTATTGTGGTTAGTTGGCTGTTTACTTCAATTTGTGTGACTTTTATTTGATGTTGGTGGTGGGCTGTGGATCAGCATAAAACTTGCATAGCATAGAGGTATGCTACACTAGTTATGCTACTTAAGATTAAAGTGTTTTATCAATTTATTTCACTTGGGGTGCTCTGATGCCCCCACCTTGCGTGGTTTTTCGATTAAACTCAGACCATGTTGGGGGGGGGCAGGGATGAAGCCTCTTACCCCAAATAAATTGATAAATACATCATAACCATACCAGCTAACCCTTAGTGGCAAAACTAGTGTACTATAATGGTTATGCTACTTGTGTTGGTCTGTAGAAATCATTTGTAGTTATTCGCTAAAAATAACACATAGATACATAGACAGTGTCAGCAGATAAGGGCCAATGGCCCACCCAGTCTGCCCATTTGAGCTTGTAAGTTCAGTTTGTTTTCCTAGAAGTCTGTTGCACCTTACTCCTGACCTCCAGAATTCCTTTATGTCTATCCCATGCATTCTTAAATCCCGTGATTGTTTCAGCCCCCACCACTTCCTCTGGCAGGGTGTTCCACTTGTCAACCACCCGTTCTGTGAAGAAATTCTTTCTCATGTTTCCTCTGAATCGTCCTCCCTCCAACTTCATCCCATGCCCTCTAGTCCTGGAACATGTTTTTCGCTTAAAAATAGTGTTTTCCTGCACTCTGTTCCTCCCCGTAAGATACTTGTATGTCTCTATCATATCCCCTCTCTCCCTCCTCTCCAGCACCAACAGCTTAATCTGGTTCAAGGTCAGTTGGCATTCATCTGTATCCCTTTCCCCTGGGTAGTTCCTGAAAATAGGCAAAATTTGTCTAGTGCACTTACCTGGTCAACACAAACTAAATAAAATAAATAAATAAATTTACATTAAAGACACTGCACTGTACATCAGGTAAAAAATGGTGTCCCTGATTTTGAGTGTTTATCCCTGATTTCAAAGGGCAGCATCCCTCATTTGGGGCCTGTCAGGTTGAGAGGTATGCTTCCTGTGCCTTTACAAACCGATAAAAATTGCCTGAACTTTGAAATAAGTGGAAGACACATAACACAAACTGAAAGACAAGTGTTCTGCAGTACTCACATCACATGCTTCACCAGCGAGTAAAATAAACATGCCCGCAGCTTTGCATTCTTTTGTAATTCATCTCTGGATTTGTGCACTACAGGCGTTAATCAGCTCATTTTGAATCTTATGACTCACATATTGTTGGTTGCATTTTTTTGTAGCTTGTTTTAAATTCTCTTGCAGAGCTGCATTGACTTCTATTCTATATGCAGAGCACCACATTTTATGTGTTCCTCAGTACTACCTTGCAGAGACAAATTCTGCCTTACACAAAGAAGAATTCTTTTTGCTAGTGCTTCTAATGTTTGGAATTCCATTCTACTAAGTCTTTATATGCTTTGGAGAGCCATTGCTTCATACTGAGTTTGTACTCGGAGTACAGTACAATGTGCATTGAACTGCTGTTTCAATGAGTTGCTTTAGCATTTCTGAATGAGTTACGTAAGTGTTACCGGCTCCTGTGCAAAGCCCTGCACAAACTTTCTTAAAAGAAAGGCCACACTGGAATTCTGTGTCTGCTGCCCGGAATTTTCAACAGAATTTGCAGCATGCAGCAAACCACATAGTGCCATAGAATACCTTGCTCTTGGTTAATGTTTACTAAAATATACATTTTTTCCATAGTGCCCTGCTCCCTTCCCCATCTTGCTTATCCTGAAGCCTCTCCTCTGTGTTCAGCATGTGATGTCCTCAATGACATCACATCATATTATAGCCAATGGCAGACCTGCATTTGGCCACAAAAATGAATAAATCATGGCACAGAAATCAGAAAATGGTGCCTTGCCACAGAACCTATGATAAAGTTCCCTGAGCAATAGGAGCCCTGCTTAAGAGTTACAACTCAGTTTTGCTGTGCATTGTGACTGGACTGCAGATGCATTCCAATTGAGTTGTAAAAACATTTTACAAACATTGCTCTTGAGCTGGTTAAGCTTTGAAAAATAATGCAATATGAGTTGCCAATGCATTGTCAACTGTAAAAAGCAAAACAAAACTCATTGGCAGCACACTTTAATGCAACTTGTATTATACAAGCAGTAACTTGTCCCTTGAAATTACACTGTCTTAACTACCTTCTGAACACCGCCTCAGTCTGGTAGTGGTCTGGGTACTAAACTTACATCATGAGTGCTGAACAAAAAATACACAGCACTATAGTCCATCCCAACTGAAACTGTAATGCAACCTGGGATATGAATCCACCTTAAAGAACTCATCTGGCAAACGATGTGTGATCTTCCCACCAAACATATTAGGGATTTCCACCAAATGGGAGGGGCTGAAATCTGGTGGTAGTATCTTTTCCTTTACATTTAAATCTAGTTGATTACGGTTCAGGTTGCCTATATCCTAAGCTGTTAGCAACTGTTGCACTGTAATTGGGAGCCAAGGCTCTGTGCCTTGGACATTTAATACTTTTGTGACCTAATTTGCCTTCACTAGCTGCTAGGACTAAGTAATCCTTTCTGTACCCTTTGCCCAATACTTCCAACTGGGAGACTGACCAGGGTGTGGGTGGGGTCTTCATTTAGCTTTTATTTGGTCTGATGCTAGCTGTCCTCTGCTGTGGTCCCTAGCCAAAGGGCCATAGCGTAAAGTCATCACACTGGGGGTGTCAGTGTGATGCAGCAGCTGGCAGGGGAGGCTGCACCCCTAGTGTGACACTCTGTGTCTAATGCTTCTTATCTCCTACCTTAAAATATCTAAGAGTATGTGGCTCACTAGTTATTTAATATGTTTTCCTTACTCTCAATGTAAATGCATTCTCCAGTTTCTACGTGCAGTTGGTGTTTGTTCTAGGGCCTAAATGTAAGTACCTGAGGCTGTTCTTTTATTAATTATTTGTGACTGGTATATATAGTAAGTAATGCTTTTCCTGTTCTGAATTGGAGTACCATCTTCTTTTTAGGTTATTGATTTAACTACAGGCATGTGTGATGCTGTGTACTGTTTTTAGTTAAGCGTGCCTTCCCACTTGCTGTTGATGCTGTTTGACTGCCTTACTACATTTAGGCTTGCGCCCCCCCCCACCTCCACCTCCACCTCCACCTGATATTACCCATTTGTGGCTGTCACTGTGGGATAGTCTACACCCCTTTGTATTTTACCTATTTCTTGGTGATGTATACATAGTTACTTCTACCCAATTGCCCCACTCTTCATTTTTAAATAATCCCTCCTCCTGCTATTACCTATGTTACTAATTTTTTTTAGTTGTTTAACTAGGAGTAGCACACTAAGCTGAAAACTTTTTTACAGGAGCGACCTGGGAGCACAGGGAAGTTAAGTGACTTGCTCAGGGTCACACAGTATGCAAGTGGAAGCTATGGGATTCAAATCCAGCCGCATACTGTGTGTAATACAACCTTTTAATAACATTTCTAACTGCTGCCCTAGCAGTGTGAGGTCTAGCCCCTAATTTCTCTAAATTCACTGGGCCTGATTCCCAAAGGGGTCTTAGATCGATGTAAGCTGCATCAGACAGCAGTTTGCACCAAAGTTCCTTGCACCAGGGACCCTGCACCAGATTCTGGTACAGGAGGGGTCCCAGCTCCTAAGTCCCCACACTTGTGGCAACCCCTCTTGTGTGGCAAACACATGGCTCATGGGAAGGGTCTGCTGCAAGTTCCCTGTCAATAATGCAAGTGCTCTCCCCCCAAGCCCCGATCGCCAGTGTTATTAATACATAACTTCCAGTCTAGTGTCCCCCCAAGCCCTGATCACCTGTTGTACTAATAAACAACATCCTGGTAGTCTAGTGCCCCCCTCAAGCCCTGATCACCCATTGTATTAATAAAGACACCCTGGTAGTCTACGCCCCCCAGACCTGATTGCTTGCCGCCTGACCCTGATGGTCTAGTGGACTGCTCCAGCCCTAATCGCTCATTAGGTGCCACCCGACATACCCAGTGGTCTAGTGAACCCCCCCACCCTGCAGTGCCCTACCACTCTGTTCCTCCATCCTATATCTGATCCAGTGGATGGCACAACCCACCTCTCACCACCATGGGCAGCTGTTGAATGAGCACTGAAGAGGTGTGTACTATATTTAGTATGTGCTTGGTGAATGACAGCAGCTGTCATTCACTGAGCACATACTATAAACAGTACATGTTCCTTCAGTTTTCATTTGGCAGCTGGCTGTGGTGGTGAGCGGTGGGTTGTGCCAGTCACTGGATCAGATATGGGATGGGGGAGCAGGGTGGTAGGGCGCTGCAGGGTGGGGGTCCACTAGACCACTGGGTATGTTGGCAGCACCTAATGGTGGATTAGGGCTGGAGCAGTCCACTAGACCACCAGGGTTTGTATATTATGGGTGATCAGGGCTTTGGGGACACTAGACTACTGGGGTGTTCTTTATTAATATAATGGGTGAACAAGGCTTGAGGAGGGGGGCGCTAGACTGGGAGTCACGTATACTTAACATTGGTAATAGTGGTTTGGGGGGTTACTAGACTGCCGGGGATGTATGAAATACAATAAGTGGTGAACGGGGCTGGGACAGGGGACAGTGGCACATTGCCACAAAAGTGTTCAACACACCCAGAGGGAAGGTTTCTAGGGGTACTTAGAAATTCGTCCTCTGTGAATTCTGATGGTAAAGCTTTGGCAGCCTGTGTCTGCTGCATGCCCCCAGTGCCATGCCACAGTCCATTTTGTGGAAAATGGGTGGCGCAAGCCCGGTTTGGAACAGGCAGCCTGCGGGTGATGCAGGCTGCCTTTGTGAATCACTCCTGGTGCATCTTTTGGCACAAGGGGCACCTTGCGCCATTCTCTGTGGCACACACCCCTTGCACCCAGCCGGGAGCTTTGAGAATCAGGTCCACTGTCTGCTTCCCTGCTCAGATGTGATAGGCCTATCGTCTTATATTATTTTATTCAGCTTTTACTTCTGATATGTCTTATTTTTTTCTGTACTGTTTTACTGATCCAATCTTTCTTGTTTTCTCACTTGAACTCTTCCCCCCCTCCTAATATCCCTTTCTCCCAATTTATACTGCCTCTGTATTATCTTCTTCTGAGTGTTATCCTAATCCCATCCCCATCTCTTAGCTTTTGGCCCCTCTCAATAATCCTTCCTATTCCTTACTCCTGCTGTATCCTTTGTCTAGTAGACTACTAGTTTGACCTGTTCCCTACATTCGCATTACCATACACTCTACTGTATTTGCCCCACCTTTTTCTGGTAACTCTCCAACTTCTCAGCCCTTTTGTGTTCTTCACCATTCACCTTTTCCCACCATCTCTCCTTTCAGTTTCTTCCCCATCTCCCTCCCCACCTTTGAATCTCTTTTAAGTCACTCTAGGCTCATATCATCTTCCTGTCTTCACCTTTAAGCATTAATTCATCACTTTCATCATCCCTTCACTACTTTCTCACTCCACAGGCATCATAGACCTTTTATTTTGATTCTTTTGTTCACGCTCCTAATCCTTCTAGCTGGAGATGTTGAGCTAAATCCTGGCCCATCTCCTTGATTCCCCATTTTCTCCCTAAAGGCCTATGGATCTGTCATCAAATCACCTGTGGCCTTCTGCATAAACTTGACCAGATCCTCTTGGAGCTAACCCTGGGTTCCAGTAAGAAACTCTACTTAGGCTACTGCTACAACCCTCCCACTGCTGGACCTCTGGGCCTTGAACAGCTTCCTCCTGGGCCTGAGCTGTCTATCCCATCAGAGAGACTCCATTCTCCTCAGCTATTTCAATTTAAACTGGCTGAGCAATCACCAGTCGGACTACGCCTCCCAACTAAAACAACACAACCTGGTCCAGACTGTCACACTTCCCACCAGACTTAACCCATGAACTGCCACTCAGACCCTCCTGGACTGGATTCTCACAAGCAAAGATGATTATGCACTGCATGCTGGCACCATGGCAGACTCCATTAGCGACCACTCCCCGACATATCTCCTCTGGTTATCCAAACTCAAACGTCCCCCTCCCAAATACCCATCCTTCCAAAACTTCCACAACCCCAACTCCCCCAACTTCCTTGAGGGGGCCTAGTTTTTGGACTGGTCTGCTATCTACTCACTTTCTGATGTGACTCCAGCAGCAACCCTTTTCACGAGACCCTAACGACTCTGCAGGACTGGCATTTCCCTGTTACTACAAGACGAGTTAGAGGTAGCTGCTCATGCTTGGTCATGAAGAATCTCCTTACCCTCATGAAGAATCGGGATCATGCTTGGTCCACCTACAAAGCATCTCTGCTCTTGCCCTCTGGGATGCCTACAGGTGCAGGAGAAATATATGTAAGCATCTTGCTAAATCCCTGAAGCAGATGCATTTTCCCAATTTGCAAAAGGTTAACCTTGGAGACCCCAGGAAATTCTGAAGTTTAATTGGATCCCTTCTAAACCCCCACTCCAACAAGGCAGCCCTGCACCTGGACTCCCCTGATGGCCTGGTTACCGACTCACTAGAAGTGGATGGGGTACTCAACGACAAATTCACCCGACCTGTCCATGTACCTGAATAAACTCCCATATGGCAAGCCAAACAGCTCGGCCCCCTTTCAAAACCCCCTGCTGACCTCCACCAGCTGCCACCCATACCCCAACTCCCTCTTTCTGCTTCAGAGCTCTCTCTTGTGCTGACACTGCTAAGCTCCTCAAAAGCCTCCCCAATCCTGGCTTCCCCAGAGTGGATGTCCTATCCTTACTCTTCCTAAGGTTCATCTTGCCAGCCATCATCAAACCTCACCTTTATCTTTAACCACACCCTTTCCACCTCATCCATGTCTGACCCCTGGAAGACCACAAAAGTGATACCAATTTTCAAAACCGGCGACCCCCAAAACACCGACAACTATCATCCAATCTCCATCCTCCTCCACCTTAGTAAATTACTTGAGAAAGCAATCCATAATCAACTTGCTGAGCACATAGGCAAATACAACCTTCTGTGTAGTTAACAGCATGGTTTCTGCACAAAACCATTCCACTGCACTGCCCTTGCACTGATGATTGACCACATCCTCATGAATATGGATATGGGTAAGGCCACCATCGCAGTCTTCGTTGACCTCTCCAAGGCCTTCAATATGGTCAACCGTGCCCTCCTTCTCTCCAAACTAAGTAGTATTGGCTGTTCTGTGGTGGTAACAAACTGGTTCAGGAGCTACCTCACTGACCACTCTCAATTTGTGTGTATTGGCCTTGCCTGTTCCCCTACCCTGCCTGTCTCTACAGGGGTCCTCCAGGGCTCCATTCTGGGCCCCTCCTATTCTCCCTAATCATTAACTCCCTTCCCTCTGGCAGTCTCAGCTATCACTGCCTTCTCTATGCCAATGACCTCATACTCTTCTACAGCAATAAATCCACTGCCAGCATTCCTTCAGTTCTCACTCTAAACTATGCTGTGACCCACAACTGGTTTGCAGCTAATCTCCTCTTGGTAAATGCCCAAAAAAAATAAATCCATGTTGTTTGGATCCAAGCCCTTCTTTGCAAAATAGAAGACTCACCCCCCCCCCCACTTAACATTATCTCCCCTGATGGCAAGCCCTAGAGGACGTAAATACTTTCAAATACTTTGGTGTCTTACTTGACCCCTCCCTCTTCTTCTCTGAACACATCAACTCTTTAGTCAGTAGGTTTCACCAAAAATTAGGTACAGCCTATATAATCCAGCAATACCTCACCCCTGAGGCCAGACTTGCCATCGTCCAGGGTAATCTTCTCCCTATACTGGACTACTGCTCCCCTATCTATGCTAGGAAATCCATGACCCTAATGGCTAAGCTCTTCTCTGCCTACAACAGTGCCTGTCATTTTGCCTTGCTTGTCCTTTTCTCTACCCACCACTGTGCTTTTTTACAATTCTCTTGGATGGCTCCTACTGCAAGGCCGTTTTGACTTTACCCTCTGCTGCATGCTTGACTCCATTAACACTGGCCAGGAATCTCCCCTTGCAGCCCTCCTCAAGGTCCAACTTCTGCAATGCTGCCTCCGCTCAAACAGCACCCCTTCTCTGACTGTTACCAGGGTATCCACCAAGATGGGCAGTAGAGCCTTGTCAGTGGCAACACCCACACTGTGGAATAAACTGACTGCTGAGCTCTGCTCTATCGACACACACTGCCTATTCAAATCCCACCTCAGAGACTGGCTCATGGAAAATTCCTCCTGCCACTGCTTCCCTGGATAGTCCTCCTTTGCTCGACTGCCCAGTGCTCACCTGAGTCTCATGCCTTATGCCCCCTTCCCCTTTTGTTGACCCTCAATTTCCCCATCTCTCCCACCTTCCTCCCTACCTGCCTTATCCGTTTCCATCCAAGTTACACAAATATACACTTGCTGGTTTCCTATACAACTTGCTGTACATTGAACATAGGTATTATGTATGTCTACTATGTATATGAATGTTGAACTTACATATTCTGCAACCAGATCCTGTGGATCAGTTGTATCATTGTAGCCACTGTATAATAGGGTTCCATTGTAACCTTTTTTCTGTTGTTACTTTTATCATTGTTAAACTGCTTGCCTTCTATGTAATGTTGCTTATTTTAACTCTGTGCCATTGTAAGTGGCCAAGGTCATACCTGAAAATGGTCCCTGAGATCAGTGCACCTACCCTCTTGCCAAAGTCATAAATAAAGATCCGGATTTGGGTCCTCCAGCATCAACTCAATATACTGGTCATTAGCGAGTCCTGGCTCTCCTCTGGGTTCTGAGACTACATGGTTGGCATTCCAGATTATTCATTTCACAGACAAGACCATGGCAAGCATGATGGTAGTGTTGCCATTTACTGTATGCTCAGTCTCACTTGTGATGTGATTACTAAGTCTGTTGTCCCCTGCTCCCATGAGGTACCCTTCTGTTGGTTCTCTCTTCCAGTCTTGTTACCTAATCTCAAGATTGATCAGGTCATTTGGTCTGATCATTACACCATGGCATTCACGTTTGGGGCCCCCATGAAAGTCCATCCCCTGTAGAGATGGTCAGCTATCACCCTTTGAGGGGCTTGCACCCAGCAAGACTGTTGGCGGTTGCTGATTTATCTAGGGTTGATGCAGCATGTGCGATTGGCACTGGAGAAGCAATTGCCACCTTTAACAGGGTGGTTTCTGAGGCTCTGGATGCCATCGCACCAGTTCGTTTATGACCCAGGTCTTCTCATGTGAGATCCCCATGGTTTGATGGGGATCACAGAGTGATGAAGATCAGGGGTCAGAAGTTGGAGCATCCCTGGCAGAGGACCTGGTCGGAGTCTGACAAGCTGGTCCTGTGTTCCCACTACAGTGAGTATCGGGGGCAATCTCCCATAAGAAGGCAGAATTCCTGTCCAGGGAGATTGCAGTGGTGAGGAACAGACCTTCTCAGCTGTTTCGAACTGTAGACAGGCTTTTACATCCTGCCTGTCTACAGCCGAAAACAGCCTTTTCATCCATTTTATGTGAAGAGTTTGCTCTGTTCTTCTCCGACAGAGTGTCAGCTATCAGGTTGGGGATTCCAGCAGTTGGGCTTTTGCCTAGCAGTGGTTGGGTTGGGGGGAATAGAGGCACTCTGCCCATCTGGGAAGAGTTTAGGCCAGTTGAGTTGTCTGATGTGACTAAGGCGATCATAGAGCTGAAGCACACATTTTGTGAACTGGATCCAGCCCCAACATGGTTCTTAATGGGATATGTCGAGGCTGTTGGCTTGGTGTTCACCAGGATTGTCAGGTGCTCAATGGTGGAGGGCGTTCTCCTAGCTGCCTTGAAAGAGGTGCTGGTGAGGCTGCTCCTTAAGAAATCTTCCCTTGGCCCAAATGTTCTGGCGAATTACCGTCCTATCTCCAACCTGCCTTTTTTGAGCAAGGTTGTTGAGAAACTGGTGGCACAGCAGCTCGAGGATCACCTGGTGTCCTTGGACATTTATGAGCCATTTCGGTCAGGTTTTTGAGCTAGACACAGCAATGAAACAGCTCTAGTGAGGGTGCATCATGATCTGCTCAGAGCTAGAGATAGAGGAGACAGGTCAGTTCTTGTGCTCCTCGATCTCTCCTCAGCTTTTGAAACTGTGGATCATGTTGTGTTAGTGAATCAGCTATGTGAGTTTTGTGGATTTGCCGGTACTGTCATCAGGTGGTTTGAGTCCTATCTCTTGGACAGGGTGCAGCGGGTGGTGGTGATGGGGAATTTCTCCTCCTCCCCAATGCCTCTGTCTTGTGGAGTTCCACAGGGCTCAGTCCTGTCACCGATGTTGTTTGCAGTGTATATGCTGCCCCTGGGTGAGATCATTCAACAATACAGTGTGGAGTTTCACTGCTATGCAGATGATACCCAACTGTATTTGTCTTTTGCTGCAGGAACATCAGGAGCTGTGGATGTGCTTAACATCTGTCTAGCTAAAATCAATGACTGGATGGCTTCCAGCAGGCTGAGACTCAATCCGGCTGAGATGGAGGTGTTGGTGATTGAGCCTGGTCGCGGGCGTGATGGGTCGCTGTCCAGGGTGGATTCTGGTCTTGTTCTGGGTCCTACTTCGTTGACGGCTTTCCCAAGGGTGTGAAATCTGGGCATGATGCTTGACAGCAGGCTGACTTTTAAAGATCAGGTGTTGTCTGTTGTCAACAATGGCTTTTACCATCTATGGAACATTGCCTGGATTAAGCCCCTCATTCCACCCGAGGACCTGCTGACACTAGTGCATGCCTTTGTTTCCTCCAGACTCAACTACTGTAATGCTCTTTACTTCATGGTTATGGGAGGAACCCTCCACAGTCTGCAGGTAGTGCAGAATGCAGAAGCTCAGCTTCTGACTGGCCTTTCTAGGTTTAGCCATATGACCCCTGTTCTGCATGATCTGCACTGGCTGCCGGTCAGGTGGAGGGTCCTTTTCAAGGTGGGACTTCTCACCTACAAGGCCCTAAATGGACTGGGTCCTGGCTATGTGTTAGAGCTTCTGACACTGGTGACCCCTGCCCGCTCCCTCCGTGTCTCTTCAAGGGGCCTCCTGGTCATTCCTAGGGTATGGCTCAAGACTTCTGGAGATCGTGCTTTTAGCATTTCTGGGCCATTCCTGTGGAATGCATTGCTATCTGCAGTCTGGGAGGCCCCCTCAGTAGAGGTTTTTAAGCAGAGGTTGAAGGCACACCTCTTCGGCCTGGCTTTTAATGAATGCTGAATTACAACATTTTGCCAAGTCCCTATGTTTGATATTTTATCAGTATTTAAGAGTTTTATATTCTAGTTTTAAATTGCATGATGTTATTTTATTCTCTGTAGTATCTGTTTATTGTTATTTTTCTGTGAGACGCCCAGAGCCTCCGGGAATGGGCACCATACAAATAAAATATGCCTTGCCTTGCCTAGGTGGCATGTTCACTTGTCCTGAATCAAAACCTGACTCTACTTTATCCTCTGTTCTCTCCCTTTCCTCCCTTACCTCTTCTGTTGAGCTATTGTTACTTGGTGACATACATCTGGGCTGGCTCTTGCCTTTCCGCTGTTCTACAGTTCTTTAAATTGAGGCTGTAAATCTCAGCTTAACTCTGAACCCACCTGCCTCAATTATTGGACATCCAATCGCTGGTTGTTAGACTGGATTCTCTTCTCCAATCACTATCTCTATGTTTCTACTGGCATTCTATCATATTCCTTCAGCGATCACTAGATGACCTACTGTGTCTAGAAAATCCACTGCCCAAAAGTTCCTCCAAAGTTCATTTGGGCTAGGGAAACCAGATCTTGTAACCTAGCTGCCCTTCTTGTTGACCTTGGCAGTTTTGAGTGGTCTTCAATCTCTGTTCATGGACATAGATGAGGCTGATTCTTATTTTCATTCCAGATTTACTGCAGTCTGGGATAAGTATGCTCCATTTTGTCACTCTTCAGTTATGGGTGTTCACTCACCCTGGATCTCAGCTGAAAACTTTGATCTATGTAAGGCTCATAACTCTTCTTAGGTCTAGCATAAATCAGCTGGCTCCTCCTCTGAGTTGAGTCATTAATACTTGTTTCATAATACTTGCACTAAATCTTTTAGAGGAGATAAATCTTTATATTTTTTTATGAACCTCCAGACTAATCTTAACTCCCTGAGTAAGTTTGCACCCCGTCTTTGATACCCCTTCTCAATCTTCCATGCCTTGCCTAATCTCTGGTGTTTCATATATGTCTAATCCCAGGGCTGTTGCCTTTATGTTTAAATAGTTTTTCACTTCTCGTGTTGCTTCCATCCCACCCCCTTCTCTTCTTCTCCTCTCTGATCTGCCTCTCCTTCTGTCTTGTCTGACATCCCTCTCATGGTTTCTCCCTCTCCCCAGTTACTGTTGCTGAAACTCTTTCTGCCTTATTGAATTTAAACTCTTTCAGAGGTTATAGTCCTAAAATAGGTTTGTTCCCAAACTGCTCACTCTCACTGCACCTGCCACTGCAGTTTCTATGTCTGCTTTTCTTAATCTTTCTGTAGCCCAAGTGCCGTGTGCCAGTGAGTTACTACCCCTACCTGTTGAGTACCACACAGGTTAAGGGGCCTGGGTCCTGCTACAGTGGTGATCGGGGATTCTGTCCCAAAGTAGTAAAATAGTGTGGTGCCTCCACCCAGAGTTGGTTGATAGTGGCCCAGGTGTCTGCCTGGTACAACCACCTGGGATGCTATACCTACCCACCTCCCCTTCCAACCACCCCACACACTGGATACCAAGTTGTCCCCCAATACTATACACCATATATATACTTGACAGTTAGTTTCCACAAAATACCCTCCACACAGCAATTACATCAAAAAAACACAGCTTTATTTTTGGGGAGGGCTAGGGGAGGGGTGACTGGAATAGGAAATCTGTGAAGAGAGAAAGGAGTTATAATGTTTAACAATAATAGTGCCAGTAGGCCAAGACACTCCCAAAGCCCACCCCCCACTGGTACCAGTGAAACCCAGTTTAGTCTAAAAGGGTACCATGTGATGGTGCATGCCTGGTCGGTGCCGTGGGTTGGCCAGCGTTGGGGCACTTGAAGAATATTTTAAAGAATGAAACTCTAGAAGTTAAGTTTTAAACCTTTGTTTGCTAGCACACTTTCCCCAATTCCCTCTGTTCAGGGCAGGCTCTGAGTTACTCATGGTTCCAGAGTTCTAGACAGTCTCTGGATTGGAGGGCTTCCAGCAATTCCAAGATCTGCAGACTCAGTCCAAAGAGGGCATCAACCACTGGGCAACAGTGTCTGATGAGAGGGCTTGAGCTTGCATGAATGTCTGGATGCTTGTCACCTTGATTGGAGGTCTCGCTACTTGTCCCCTTCAGCCTATTCAGGCCCATTGCAGAGCTCTAATGCAGAACCCACCAGACCACAGAGGACCCAGATCCAGGAGTGGCTCCACAGCCCGGCTCCCTCACAGGTCAAGAGTGCCCTAGCACTCCATCATGCACCAGTGACCTTCAGCAGCCAGTAGACCCCACTCGGTAGGGGTTAGCAAGTTCCCTACTTGACTGTGAGTGGCAACTTTAAAATCCCTGGTTCCACCTTTCTCACAGATGGGAATGTAGCTCCAGTGTGCAGCCAGACAGTTTCTCAACTTGTCCACTTTCCAGTGCCTCTGGGAAACAGATTTCAAACTCCAGACTAACAGTTCCTTTCCACGGCTGGAATTCAGCAGCAGCAACAGGTTCCTGAAACGTAGGACACCTGCTCACCTTTTTCCTCTCTCAGTTTCTCTGATTCAAAGCAGCATCCACCTTTAACTCTGTCTTACACACAGTTCCAAGAGATTGTTTCTTTCACAGCTCAGGGTTTCCTCTCAGTACCACATGATACAGGATTGTGGCAGCAAAGGAGTTTCCTCAAAAACCCAGCAATTTCCACCAGATGCCGGGAATGCTTAGTAAATATGCACAGTTCCTTTAAACCACAAGAATCCTTCACCTTCATTCCTCAGCAGTACTTTGATTAAGTCCTGTGAAAGGCCTTTAGACTTTTTTCACACAGCAAAGGGCCCTTCTTGACTCGATCAGAGCCCAGATCAGACTTCCTCTTCTGCCCAAAATCTCTGGGAGTTTTCCCAGAAATCCTGCCCTCTGATTGGCTGATTTCAGTTAGTCACAAATATCAATAATCATTAGCCCTCTTTGAACATTAATTAGCAAAGGTCTCTTGGCACCAAAAATTAGTTCACATCTCCCCCCATGAGCCCTCACAAACAGTTTGGGCACCTGGATCACTGACTGGTTGTTCATCAGGGGTCAAAGGATCATAACGTGGCTGCTATCATTCAGTCCCACAGCAGTCCACATATTGTTCCAACTTTAGAATGTTATTGCACCCAAGCAAAACAGTTTATATACATATATGCCCCCTTATCTGTTAGCTGACTCCGCCCTTGGTCATACAACCCCATATTCATATTTATCAATCCCCCTGCACCTGGTCGCTAGCTCTGAAACACAGTCCCCCTAGGAGCAGAGATCTAGCTCATGTTTATTAAAGGTACCTCATTAATATTCATGAGGGCTTCCTTTAGAGTAACACTTGTTGGCGCTTTTAAACTAACTTTCAGCGTCAATTCTCAGATGCTACCTTCAGGTGTCTGACCCCTGCTTAACTGAACACGGGGGGTCAGAATCACTGGGGAGGGTTCGGGGTAACTGCTATGGCAGTTGGAAGCAAAAGGCATTGCTGCACAAGCGCAGGGCCATCTGAACTGCAACAGAGTGCAAAACAGGTCGGTGGCTCCGCAGTCCAACTTCTCAAGCCCAGTAAAGGAAAAAATACCACCAGGAGCTGAATGGGACTCTGAGGGAATGGAAAATGGGAGGCACAGGATGGCACTCCCCAGGAGCAACAAGCAGGTAAGCTCCCATGGGGGGGGGGGATTACATTTCCTTTTCTCTAGTGCAGTTTTGCAGCTTTGGAAGGAGTCCAAAGTCCTCCCTTTACACAAGGGTGGTAAGCCAGCCTCCCCAGGTAACTATCACCCCATCTCCCTTCTTCCAACTCTTGCCAATGTACAGTAATACTTTGTCTTTTCCCAGCTCTCTTTCTTCTATGATTCTTCTGGTTTCCTCTTTCTGTACCAATCTGGCTTCCAGAAACACCACTCTACTGTTTCTTCTCTTCTCAGAGTCACTAACTCCATCTACACAGGAATGGATCAGAGCCTTTTAAACCTCAGCCATCTTTATTGACCTTGCAAAGGCTTTTGAATCCATTGAACACACTCTTCTGTTGTACAAATTGTTGCTTTCAGGCCTCTCAGCTCATTCAGTGAATAGGTTCTGTTTCTGTCTTTCTGATCATTACCAGTCATTTCAGGTTGGTGACTCTGTGGCCTCTTGTCCCTCCTTTTCCTCATCCAAACTGGTGTTCCACATGGTTCTGTTATTGGTCCCATCACTCTTTCTAAATGACTTCCCATCTGTCTGTGTCAATGCCAACATACACATGTACGTTGATGATACAGTCCTCTATACTATAGGTTACTTCATGTCTGAGCATAAACCTTTGCTTCAGCATGACTTTGGTTATGTTCAACATTGGTTCTCTTCAAACTGTCTAATTCTTAATGCTAAAAAGACAGTCCATATAGTTTGATACTAGGTAAAAACTTACCAGACTTCCCAGCTACCCCCTTTCACCCTTTTTGTTGGCTTTCCTTTAGATGATGTCCTCTCCTTTAAGGAAATGCGGGGACAGCTTAAAAGTGCCCTAGCAGCAGAAGGTACAGGGGGAGATGTGGAGGAATGGTGGTCTAGACTCAAAAGAGTCATAACAGAAGTAACCAGGCACTGTGTTAGCATGCATAGTAAGAGTAAAAGAAAGAAACAGCCACTATGGTTCTCAAAGGTAGTGGCCAAGAAAGTAAGGGAAAAAAGAAAGGCCTTTAGCAAATACAAGTAGGCTCAAAAATATGAGAACAGGGATAAGTATCTGGAGAAACAGAAAGAATCTGGAAAGTAGTCAGAAGGGCTAAGGAACAGACAGAGGAAGGTATAGCACAGGCTATTAAGAAAGGAGGCAAGACCTTCTTGAGATATATTAGTGAGAGGAAAAAGACCAGAAATGGTATTGTTAGGCTAAAGAAGGAAGGAGGAGGGTGGGTGGAGGATGACCTAGAAAAGGTTGAGATACTGAACAAATACTTTTGCTCAGTGTTCACCAGGGAAGGGGAGATTGAGGGACCAAAACTCATTAGGAGGGGTAGTCAGAGGAGGGGGGTTGACACCAGGCCATTCACTGTGGAAAGAGTCCTAGAGGAACTCGGGAAAATAAAAACAGACAAAGTAATGGAGCCAGATGGAATTCATCCCAGAGCTGTATATTTGTTTGTTTATTGTAAGGTTAAGACCATAGAGCAACATTCGTTTACAATGGTGACCTTTGCGTACTCGAAATATACAACACAAAAGATAAAATACACAATAAATACAAAAATACAAACATTGTACAATAGTATAACACATTAGAACACATACATATACAAACAAATCTTTTTAAAAGTAGTTACAGGGCCCGGAAAGAGAGGACAAATATCTTTTCAGAACACACACAGAGGGTGCCATTTTATGTTTGCATCTAAATTTGTCTCGAAGATTGTTCCAGTATTTTGGAATTATTTGACTAAAAAATGTGTCTGATCATTTTGTTTTTGTATTTGGAACCGACATCTCCATAAAATTACTTTTTCTCAAAGTCGGATCCAAGTCTCTAAATTTCAATCTATCCCTTAAATTCCCAGGGACCTTACCCAGTTCACATTTATAGGAGAAAATTCTCAAATGAGTTTCTCTCCTATCATTTAAAGAAAGCCATCCCAACCTCTGATATAGTTCACAATGGTGAACTTGTTTAGGGCAATTTAATATTAGCCTAGCCAATTGATTATATAAGCTATCCTGTCTGTGTAACCTATCATAAGTAGAACTGCCATACAAAACATTTCCATAATCAATAAGGGGGAAAATTTGCATCTGGGCAATCAATTTTAAAGTATTTGCATCCATACTATGTTTGTGTTGGTAAAGAAAACCCACCCTCTTACAAACCTGAGTAATAAGATAATCCAAATGTTTATTACCCGGCCCTGTTTGCTCTAACCAATAGCCCAGGTGTCTATAAGTATTCACATTCTACAGAGCATCCCCAACACCTTTCAGAATTAATACATGTTTATCTGTCACACCATAAGAGGTGGCTCCAAAAAGTCATACATTTAGTTTTGGTTGTGTTCAATTTAAGTTTCATTTTGGTAAACTATAGCTGGAGACTGTTGAAGCTATTCTGGAGAACAGTTTGAGCATCAAGAGTGGGATTTGATACATAAATTATAGAAACATGGAAATATAGAAATTGTTGGCAGATAAGGACTTCCAGGCCCATCCAGTCTGCCTGTAAGCCCTACACTAGTTTGTGGCCTCTAATCCTACCTGGTCAATGGCTTCTCACCCCTCCATCCCATCTCTAAAGTTCCCTTATGTCTGTCCTAGGCATGTTTAAATCCCTCCATAGCACTCGCTTCCGCCATCTCCTGTGGCAGACTAGTCCATGTGTCCACCACCCTCTCCGTGAAGAAAAACATCCTTACATTTCTCCTGAGCCTGCCACCCTCTAATCTCATATCATGCCCCCCTCATTCTTGTACACCTCCTATATTGGAAGATGTCTCCCCCTGCACCTTGTTTATGCCCTTAAGGTACTTGAATGTTTCTATCATGTCCCCCTGATCCCTCCTCTCCTCCAGCGAGTACATATTGAGGTCCCTTAATCTCTCCTCATATGTCTTATGGTGCAAGCCTTGTATCATCTTAGTCACCCTTCTCTGGACTGCCTCCACCCTATCAATGTCCTTACAAAGGTGGGGCCTCCAGAATTAACACACAGTACTCTAGGTGAGGCCTCACCAGTGTTTTACACAATGGCATCACTATCTCCCACCTTCTGCTAGTGATACCCTTTTCTATGCACCCCAGCATGCCACTGGCTCTCCCTGCAGCCTTTGTACTCTGCTTAGACACCTTTAGGTCATCTGAAATGATAACCCCCCCAGATCTCTTTCTTCCTTGGCGAGCATCAGCAACTCCCCCCCCCATCCTGTAGCTCTCTCCAGGGTACCCTTATAGTATCATCTGCATAAAGATGATAAAGAGAATTTCCTACATGTTTCCCCAGATCTTTTAAGATATATTAGGAAGAGCACAGGTCCCAGGAAAGAGCCCTGGGGAATGCCTCGCTCCACCAACAAAGGGGAAGATACAATTCCATTTATTGTAGATATCTGATGTTTTTCCAATAAATAGGATTGAAACCAGTCCAAGGATAAGTCATCCATTCCCACCTCAGAAAGCTGAGACAATAAAAGTTGATGGTCTACTGTGTCGAAGGCCTTGGAGAGATCGATCAGAATGGCACCAGTATAATTCTCAGACTCCATTGCTGATCCGATGTCATCCAAGACCTTTGACACAGCAGCTACTGTCCCATGTTGCTTTCGAAATCCAGACTGGTAATGGTATTGGTCCAGCAAGTTTTGACCCTCTAAAAAGGCAGTAAGTTGCTGGACCAATAATTTCTCAAAGATTTTACTAACTAAGGGTAACAAAGAGATGGGTCGATAATTATTTAAATATTCAGAATCCCCACCCTAGCCAATTTCCAACTATTAGGAAAATAACCCAAAGAAATAGATCTATTGAACAGATAAGTTAAAGGACCAGCAATGTGTGTAGCAGAGTACTTTAACATTGTCGAATTAAGTCCATCAGGTCCACAACTACCACTTACTTTTACAGCAAAAAGTAAGTCTAATACCAGATGCTGTTCTATTTCCTGAAAATGGAAAGGACAGGTGTTCTCATTGATATTAGTATGAGGCATGTTAAAAGGAGTTGATGGAGAATCAAAAAATTTACTAGACTCAATAAAAAAACCTATTAAATTTATCGGGTAATGGACAGTCTTTTAGGTATGTTTCCTGTTTAGAAAGTTGAATAGTTGAACTCATTTTTGATTGTCCATTCAAATCCCCAACAAGCTTCCAAACTTTTTTTTGAATCACCTAATAATTCGGACAACTTAGTTTTAAAAAGTTATTTTTAGTGTCCCAAACTCTCTTAACATATACATTTCTTACTGTTTGATATGTTTGCCAGTCTTCAGGCTTACCAGTCCATCTTGCCTTCTCTCGAGCTTTTTCTTTTCCCTGCTTCTGTTTCTTTAACCGTGAATTATACCATAAAGCTGAATAAAGTTTTACCTTTCTTGATTTAAGTGGCATATGTTTGCTGCAAACCTGGAGTAGCTCTCCCAGAAATAATTCCCAGGCCAAATCCAAGTCTGGGATAAGTTCTAAATGGTCCCATCTGACCCTCTCCAGGTCAGCAACAAATTCAAAATAATCAGAATGTTTAAAGGATCTATAACTTATTGTTCTAGAAGGTTACCTATTCCTTGACTGTCCCTTAATACAAAAGATCATATTATGGTCACTAAATAAATTTGAAGCAACTCCAGCTGAATGAAACTGATGGGGACTATTTGTAAAAATCAGATCAATTAAGGTAGAGTCATCATGATTTTTATATTAATAAGTGAAAGTTCAGCCAATAATTGAGTCAACCCCAAATCAAGAACAAAAGTTTTTAACTTTTTAGATTTTACAGGATTTAATCAATCTAAATTTAGGTCACAACTAATAATAAATCATGAGAGTGAGACTATGGTAATAGAACATCATGTAATGCATCCAGAACATTTAGAGATGATTGAGGGGGCTTATGCAACCCTACCAGCAATAAAGATTTACCTGAATAAAGTTTAAAATCAAGTGCCAGACATTCACAAGATGGTGTATCTAAGTTTAAGAAAATCCTAGTAGGACAGAATTTCTCTAGAAAATAAATCTTTACCCCACCCCCTCTTTTATTCCAATCCTTGCCATGTCTCAGATAAGACCACACAATCAGGTTCATTTTCAACCATAAACTCATTTAACAACTCCATTTTAGGGATAATACTTCTAACATTTGCATGACAAAATAGTAAGCCCTTATGATTTACTGATTTTATGGATGGAGAGCCAGGATTTTGGCAAATGTTACCACTCTGTAACAATAACAATGTGATGCATAATCGAGTTAGTAACACCCTCACACAGAGATACTAACATACTAAAATGCCAGCAGAATAGGCCTAACGGTCTTTCGTGTCTGCTCGTTTGGTCAGCCCCCACCCTGGGTGCTGACCTTGCTGTCCCCCTCGCCTTCTCTGGCTTCTCCCTTCCCAGTTCCAGATATTCTTGCTGCATTGGATTTTGCTTCCAGAACCCTTCCCTGTACCTGTCCCACCCCTCTTGAACCCCTCCACTGTCTCTGCCTCCACCAGTCCCCTAGGTAGTGCATTCCATGGCTCCACCACCCTCTCAGTGAAGTAGCACCTCCTCCTTTCTCCTGAATATTCCCCCTCCAGCTTCCACCATGCCCTCTAGTGGCCCCTTCCTCCTTTCTTGAAGCACCCTGACTGTTCCTCCCCATTTACCCTCTTCATGTACCTGAAGACCTCTATCATGTCCCCCCGGTCCCTTCTCTCTTCCAGTGTGTACATATTTAGCTCTTCGAGCCTCTCCTCATAGGTCCTGTCCTCCAAGCCCCAAATAATTTTGGTTGCCCTCCTCTGGATCCTCTCCAGGAGGTTAATGTCCCTCTTTAAGTGTGGCCTCCAAAACTGCAGGTACTCCAGGTGCGGCCTCATCAAGCAGTTATACAGAGGGAGTATCACTTCCTCCTTCTGGAGGTGATCCCCTAGCGATGTCATCCCAGCATCCTGTTGGCCTTGGCTGCTGCCCTCCTACAAGTCTCAGAGTTGTTCATCTTGACATCCACCACCACCCCCAGGTCCCTCTCAGCCATTGAGACTTGTAGCATTTCCCCCAGGGTGTACACTTGGCCTGGGTTTCTGGCCCCTAGGTGGAGTACCTTGCATTTCCCTGCATTGAACCTCAGCTTCCACTTTCTAGACCATCTTTCCAGAGCCTCAGGTCCCCTGCAGAGCCACCCTCCCTCCTCCCCATCACACCGCCCCAGTTTGAGTCATCTGCAAAGAGACTCATTTCACCTGATTCCTGTCCTTATGTCAGATAGGTAGGCATTGAACAGAAGGGCCCAAGGACTGATCCCTGTGGGACCCCACTAATGACCCTCCTTGGGGATGAGACTATCCCACCAACTATGACCCTCTGGGTCCGGTCCTGGAGCCAATTGCCTATCCATCTGATCATCTGGTTTCCACCCCATTTCTCTAAGCATCCAACAGGCCACGTGAGGAACAGAGTCAAATGCCTTGCTGAAGTCTGAAAGAGACATCCACTGGTCTACCCAGGTCCAAGGCACTTGTCACCCAGTCATAGAACTCCACCAGGTTTGTCTGACACAATTTCCCCGGGATGAATCCATGCTGTCAATCGTCCAGGCACCCTAACTTAGCCAGGTCCCCCCTAGCCTCTCCTTGACAATGCCCTCCATCACCTTGCCCACCACCGATGTCAGGCTGACAGGCCTGTAGTTCCCTTCCACCTCTTACACCCTGCCACCAGATATCTTACAAACTTTTCCAAAATGGCACTTTCCAATATCATAACCCACAATTTCCATGACCCCAGTACCTGATAAACAATTACTAATAACATTTATTATTTAGAGAGTATTAAAGGAACTCAGGGATGTACTGGCAGGTCCACTGACTGATGTTTTCAGCTCATCTCCAGAGACAGGGGAGGTACCTGAAGACTGGAGGAGGGCAGAGGTGATACCTCTCCAAAAAAGTGGCAGTAGGGAGGAGACAGGCAATTACAGACCTGTAAGCCTCACCTCAGTAGTGGGGAAGCTAATGGAGTCCCTACTTAAGGAGAGGATTGTGAAACCTCTGGAGACTAGTGGGGCATAGGATTTAAGGCAGCATGGATTCTCAGTGGGAAGGTCCTGTCAGACAAATCTAATTGATTTCTTTGACTGGGTAACCAGGTTAGTAGATCAGGGAGGGGTGTTGGATGTGGCCTACCTGGATTTCAGCAATGTCTTCGACACTGTCCCACATAGGAGATTGCTAAATAAATTGAGAAACCTGGGAGTGGGCCCTATGGTAGTAAAATGGGTTGAGAACTGGCTAAGGGACAAGACTCAGAGGGTGGTAGTAAATGTCATGAACTCAGAAGAGAGGGAGGTGACCAGCGGGGTGCCACAGGGATCAGTGCTGTTCAATGTCTTTATTAGTGAATTTGCAGAGCATCTGGATGGAAAGGTATGCCTGTTCACAGACAAGACCAAGATCTGCAACAGAGTCGACACAATGGAAGGGGTGGAAAGAATAAGAAAGGATCTAAGCTTATTGGAAGAATAGTCAGGTGTATGGCAGTTGAGTTTCAATGCTAAAAAGTGCAACATAATGCACCTGAGTTACAGGAATCCAAGAGAGGAGTATAGTATGGGGGGGGGGGTTCTGGAACCCAAAAAACAAGACAGAGAACTGAGGATCATCATATCAGATGACCTAAAGGTGACCAAGCAATTTAAAAAAGTGGTGGGAAAGGCAAACAGAATGCTGGGATGCACAGGTAGGGGTATAACCAAAAGGAAGAAAGAGGTGGTGATGCCACTGTACAGATCACTGGTAAGGCCTCACCTGGAGTAGTGCATCCAGTTCTGGAGAACACATCTCAGGAAGGACATAGACAGGATGGAGGCAGTTCAGAAAAGGGTGATGAAAATTGTACATGGGCTGCTCCAGAAGTCGTATGAGGAAAGACTCGGGACGTTATTATCTATTCATTGGAGGAGAGAGAGAGGGGGATACGATATAGACATTCAAGTACCTTAGGGGTATAAACAGGGTACAGGAGGGAAGCATATTTCAGAGGAAGCATTGCACAAGGGCAAGAGGATATGATATGAGGCAGGAGGGAAGAAGGCTCGGGGGAATGTCAGGAAGTACATTTTCATAGAAAGAGTGGTGGATCCCTGGAATAGCATTCCAGTGGAGGTGGTGGGGGCTAAAACAATATGGGGGTTAAAGAATGCATGGGATAGACATAAGGGTACCCTAGAGATGGGCAGAGAAGGAGTGCCACAGATCAAATAGGATCTGGGCTGTCAACACTGTGTAGGGAAATGGGCAGTCTAGCTGGGCCGTATGGTCCATATCTGCCATCAGATTCTATGTTTCTGTGTTTCTGTATTAAGTAGTGTACTATATGGCTTGATCATAAGCTTGACTTTTCTATACATATTAATGCCATTTTTTTTTACAGTTACATTTTTTATTCTTTTTCAGTTTCATACATTATGTCATGAAAGGAAATAAGTAGGCTAGTGGTCATGGGTTACATATACAACCATTCCAACCTTGCAATTGTGCAGTTAACAATACATCTAAGGTGTAACAGAACCGTTTTTTTAATTATATTAGCAATGTTTCAGGGATTCGGTATATCTACTAGCTACCCTCCATGCCCCAAGGTCTGTCTGGGATTTGTCATCCTTCTGCCTATTCTCTTGTGTGGAGACCTTGCTAGTTGCCATACCCTTCCCACAGCCAGAGGTGCCTTAGTTACATTTTAGCACTGGTTGATAGTTACAGAGTCAACCCACCTGCTATCTACTGTCTGTATGAACAGGCTTAATCACCTGGGGTATGATCTGGTCTCTGCTTGCTTGGACTGGAGAGTCAACGCTTCTATGCTCCAACTAGGCCCAGCAGGTCCTTAAGGGACTGGAGGTACTTCACGGCATCCATCTTCCTATGCAAATTAACCACCAAGAGCCACTATTCTGTAACAGCCCCCTCATTTGAAGGCTTACCTTAAAAGTGCATCCTGGTGCTCTCCCACTGTCTCCCGGCATCCGCCCATTCTCCGTGGCACTTTGCCATTCCCCCAGGTGTCCCTCTGTTTAATTGAGCCCTGTGGGGCTCGCAAAATCCATCTGCGAGTGGGCAGCATGTTCGCAGAGCCGTCAGACGTCTGAGTATGCTCATGATCTGACTGCTTGTTGAAGTCAAAAGCAATTGTGTGTTTCCTCTGTGGTTCCCGGTGTCAGGCTAAGTTAAAAAGGACATCAGGGACACTTGCCAGACAAGGGAGAAAAGCTATTTTAAATTAATAAATAGGCAGACACCTAAAGCGCTGCCTCCAGGTGCCCTAATTAATATTCATAAGCTCTACAGTGTGTTTCTAGGGGCAGTGTGTTACGGGAGCAGCAACTCCCTAATGAAACTGTTTATTTTATCAAAAGTGGTCTCCTTCAAGACAAAATTGTTGGGGCTACAAAACAGTGAAGAATGTAAATTAAAATAATGTTGCTCCTGGCTGCACCAGAACTTTATGTGTGGGGACTATAAAACGGACTGCTTTAGAAACTGCCTGCAGCCACTATTTTAGCAGGCAGTATCCAATCGGAAGCCAGGATTTAACAAAAGGACTCTTGGGACAATGCCAGAGACTTATAAGGGATTAACTGGGACTATTTCTGGGCACCAAAAAAGGGAACTAATTAACATATGGTGACTGTTTAAGACAGATTTGGCAGCCAATGGGATTTCTGGAACTCAGCCCCGTGTAAAAGCGTGTAATTGCTCAGTTCAGGCAGATTTGAGAGATTCGTCCAGGAGTTCAGTGTGAGTCTCTGGGGAGCATGCCAACTCTCAAAGGTTAGGCTTGCCAGACCTAGACTTTTCAGACATCAATCTGCAAGTCTAAGTGTACAGTTGGCCCACGTTTGGGGTCACAGCAGCAGGGGATTCGAGCAGCATCCAAGCTGAAATCAGGATTAGCCTGCAAACTAGCTGGCAGGACCAGAAGATGACAGAGTCTTACATATAAATGTGCTTAGTTCACAAGGTGTTTGCGTGGCCGAATAGTTCGAGACATTCGATTTGCATGTTCTTGTCCAGTGTTAAATTGCTCCTGTATCCTGAAGACCAGCATTTCGATGAGGACCATGAGGGAATTCTCCTCCTGCTTCATCAAGCCATCTGCAACAGGTCTCATTTCATCGGATCATCACTGGGTCTGGGTAGTGTGAGTACAAACAGGGTAGCTCCCTGCAACAAAGCTGCAATCATTGTGTGTCATCTGATTATTTGTTTGGGTTTATCACAATGAACTGAGCCATCCAGCTCCGGATTACAAATTCTGGGTTTGAGTGCATGCTAATTGTTTTCTTTCCCATATGCCCCAACAACAGCTGCAACACCGGCCTACCCCGGGCAATGCTTCAAGCTAGCCTGTCTTCCAAACTGGGTCCCCAGAGTTGTGTGACTGTGTCAGATGGACTCACTGTGCATGCATTTTCAGCCTGAAATAATCAGATCAATAAATCATCTGCTAAATTCATGCCCCATCCTTGTTCATAACCCCTAAATAAATCATATTGTTGTTTTACAGTTTAAATCTGGCTAGTGTGTACCTTCTTGGTGGGGATACAGTACTGTTATTGCATTGTTGCATCATTGGTCTTATTTTACAGGGGGTCTCCAGGGCAGCTGCAGAGGATCCAGCCCTGGTTGTAAGTGCAAGGGATGTGAGCAAGTCATTACTGACATATGGTACAAGTGAATGTTTTGTTGCTGTACTGTTTAGGCTACTAGAGGGGTTGTTGGGGTTTATAGCATCCCGGAAGGCTATACCAACAGCAGTTACGCTACCCCAGAACCATTCCTCTGGGTGGAGGCACCCGTTCAAAGAGCTCAGGCCCCTCAATCTGTACCTAGTCATACAGGCAGGGGTAGTAGCCCATAGGATAGCACCACCTAGGGGTTACAATTCTATATACAACTATTTCGTAATTATATACAAACAGGGACAGTTCATTTATCAGTTATTCTAAACACACGCACTGTCATTGACCTATTCTTTGGGGGCACAATTCTTGTCTAATGGTTATGTCTTTAATGGCCCCTGTCTTAGGGGTTGCATATCTTAGGAAGGGGGCCCAGCATTCATTGTATTTCACCATTGTATCACTTGGCAAGTGGGAAAGTCTGTCCATAAAGGCTATTGTGATCAGGGAGGCTGTGATCTCCTGTACAGTTGGGACGTCAGTGGTTCTCCACTTACACAGGAGGAGATGTTTGACCTGCATTGCCAGAAAGGCCAGCCATCTGTACTCTGGTTTTCTGATGTGGGGTGCCTCTGATTCCAGGCCCAGAGGAAGTAGTCTGGCTGATTTGGGTATTTTCCTGTGAAGGACTTTGGAGCCAATGCTGCACACATGGTTCCAGAGCCCTTGTATCTTTGGGCACACCCACAGAATGTGGAGGAGATTTCCCAGCTGTTCTTGGCAACTCCAACACCTGTCTGAGTCCAGGGTCCCTGCTTTCACTAATATTTCTTGGGCTCGATGTCAAGAGTGCAATATTTTGTTTTGGATCAGCATACTCTTTACACCTATGTATCCAGCATTCTCTCTATTGTTCCTCTGTGATAGACCCCTGGAGGGCCTTTTCCCACTTACCTATTGAGAGTTCTGATTGATTGGACATAGCGTCCCTAAATGCCGCTTATATTGTGCTAGCCCCCCCTTTGGCTTCGGCCAGCATTGCGGGGAGTAAGGTGGCATGATATATTTTGGGGACCTTTTTCACCCACGCCTGTATGAAACTTCTGATTTGCAGGTATTTCCAAAAGTCCGCTCTCGGGATCCCCCATCTACTTTGCAAGTATTCAAAGGTATCTATCTACTCCTGTGGCTACTGGGTCCATGATGTCCCCTATTGTCCCAGCTAACAGAACATCTACGAAACACAACCTTCTCTGCCAGGAACAGCATGGTTTCCAGACTGGCCACAGTACCATCACAGCACTTTCTGAACTCACCTCGTTTGTCCATGAGGCCCTAGACCAAGGCTCAATAGCAGGTGCGATCTATGTGGATCTGACCAAGGCATTTGACATGGTCGGTCACGAGCTACTGCTTTGTGTCCTTCCACAACTAAATGTGGTCCCAGAGGCAACTGCCTGGTTCAAGGATTACCTGTCAGGCCGGTCACAACAAGTCAGGATAAACACCACCATCTCCTCCTGCAAAACAGTTTGCTCTGGGGTCCCACAGGGGTCTATACTTGGCCTGCTTCTATTCACCCTCTTTTTAAACTCTCTCCCCAAGGCATGCAGCAGTCACCTACTACTCTACGCTGATGAAGCAGTACTGTTTTGGAAACACCCACAACCGAGCTCCCTCCAACTAGCCCTACAGGGTTTCTTCTGGGAGCTAGAGACCTGGTTCACTTAACACCGCCTGATCATCAACTGTAAAAAAACTAAGTCCATGATCTTTGCACACCATCAAAGCCCACACAGTCAGTCGGCACTCCTAATCAAAAACACACAAGGTGCCGCACTTGAACATGTTACAAATTTTAAATACCTGGGTATCACATTAGACACCTTCCTCTCCTACCATAGTCACATACAACTTCTCTCCTCCGCTGTCAGTGCTGGAGTGGGTATCCTCTACAGACTTAAACACTGCTTAGCCACACAGGCCATGCATCTTGCAGTCTCCTCCTCAATCCTATCCCTAGTCGACTACGGGATAGTGATATATGGCTCAGCAGAATCCACCACACTACGTAACATAAACACTGCCTTGAATAAAGCCTGCCGCCTCGTCACTGGCGGTGATAGACTAACTCATACCTGTGAGCTCTATGCTTTGGCTGGTTGGCTAAACTTCCAACAAAGACTAAAGTATCACACCTGCATCCTCGCAAAAAAGATACATCTCCAGCTAGCCCCCGTCGGCCTTCTCTCCATAATCAGTGCAGCCCCCTCAGGAGTAATACAAGGCTAGCAGCAAACTCCTCATTTCTGGTCCCCCATTGTAGAACATCCCTTGGGCAAAGATCCTTCCGCTACCGTGCCCCTCTTTGGCTCAATACGTTACCACCTCCTCTCTCTCAGACCCATAGCATCTCCCTATTCAAAACAGGCCTCAAAGTTCAACTACTTGAGTCAGCTAAATGTGACTGTGGCTAACACTGCCCACCGCTTGTGTTCCCAAACCCTCCAAATACCTGACACAGGGTGTCTCTAGATCCCATGAATCAGCATCCTGCACATCTCTGTCAAGGGATATCCAGAATGCTGCCTACTACTGTCACCGGTTAACCAAGTTAAAGCCTGGACTGCACTACCAGTACTGTTATGTGAATACTGCTTGTTTATGTATGTTTCTTCTGTATTTGTTTACCTTCCACCCCCTGTAACTGACGTGGAGCCACTGCAAAAGAGTCTGTGACTCAAAGAATTGTAATTCCGGTTATATTCAATAAATCAATAAATAAATAAATATTTCCCTCAGGCCTCTCCCCTCAAAGTTCTTCCAGTATATCATATGCCAATCCACCTGAATATACTTATTCCCCCACAATGGGGTCAGTTTTACGGGGGTAAGGGTGGTCTCCCATCTCTTCTCTATCTTGGCCCAGCATTGTATGGAAGGACTAATGGTGGGATGGGTTTTCATCTGTGGCCTAGGTGGGTTATATAGTAGACAGGGAAGGCATTGTTTCTGACTGGCCTCTCTTTCTATGACCGCCCATTGGAGGGGGAGGAGCTCCACCTGTTGTTCTGAACCACTGCAGGGTCTGAGACATCTGAAAGGCCCACTTATATTCCTCAAACCAAGGGATGTTCCAGCCTCCCTTCCTCCAGTGTGCTCTAATTTTGTCATGGCTGTATCTTGGGGGTTTGCCTTACTATAGAAAACTTTTTCTATTTTTTGTCCCCAACTGGGAGGGAGAGCCAAAGGTATGTGAGCTAGTTTGTAAAAAATCTTGGGGGCGACAATCATTTTTACAGCAGCGATCGTCCCAGCCAGCATAAGGTGGAGCTTACTCCATCTCATCAGGTCATCTATTAATTCTGCTAGCAGTGGCTGGAGGATTTTGTCCCATATTTTGGGGAGGTCCACTGTGAAACTGATTCCCAGATATGTTATCCCCTCTCCAGCCTATCTTAGGCTGGTGCTGCCCAGCATCTGAGTCCTGCAGTGTGGGTTAAGGGGGAGTAACTCCATTTTGGTCTGATTCAACCGGAGGCCTGATAGCTTATAAAAAACTTGCAGTGTCTCTAGTATTGGTGGGAGCACCCTGGGTAGGTCGGTGATCATGATCAGCAGGTCATCTGCATACATAAGTGTGGTATATGCCATTTAACTTACCTTATTCCCTGAAATTTCCAGATGCTGTCTGAGTGCTGCAGCCAGGGGCTCCATGGCTGTCACAAACAGAAGGTGTGATGGGGGCAGCCCTGCCTGGTGCCTCTACCTAGGTGAAAGAGAGGTGACAAGGTGGAGTTAGTGAGTAATCTAGCTGTTGGAGAGTTCTACAAGGCACCTATCTAAGTTCTAAACCTAGGCCCTATCCTGAGGTGTTCCAGGACAGCGTGGAGGTAATCCCACTCCAGCGAATCCAGGCTTTTTCAAAGTCAATGGCCACAGCAGCCACTGGGGAGGGCATACCTTTGGCTTCATGAGCCAGGTTGATCAGCGTTCTGATGTGGTCAGTGCTGTATTTGCTGGGTACAAAGCCTATCTTGGAGGGGTGGATAATTTGGGGTAGTAGAGGGCTTAACCTATGGGCAATTGCTTTTGTGAAGACCTTGCTGTCTGCATTGATCAAAGAGATAGGGCAGTAGCTCCCTGGGGCAGTGGGGTCTTTCCCCTTCTTGGGGAGCACTGTGATCACCGCCTCCCACAGTGTTGAGGGAAATGTGCCCTCTACCTCCGCCTCGCTGTATATCTTTTGTAGGACAGGGGATACTATGTCCACAAATGCCTGCCAGAACTCAACAGGATAGCCATCCTCCCTGGCACCTTCTCAAGTTTAAGTGACAGCAGTGCTTTTTTTACCTCCTCCGTGGTGAACTGGGAGTCCAGTTCCTCTGCCTGGCTAGCTGAGATGGTAGGGAGGGATAGCATTTCTAAGAACGCCTGTGACCTTTGAGGGGCAGCCACTCTCAAGGTGATGTAGAAGGTAGTGTAGAAGGACTCTATTACTTAGTTCAGTTCTTTCTCTGAAGTTTGGACCTTGCCCCCCCATCCCTGAGACCTGCAATGTGCCTCTCCATTTGCTGCTTGTGGAGTCTGTAAACTAGTACCTTCCCCCCTTCTCACACCCTCCCAGTATTTCTGTTTCAGGCAAAGTATCGATACCTCTGCCTTTCTGGATAAGAGGACATTTATTTCCATTCAGAGGCCTAGGGCTTTCCTCCCCAGTGGGCAGTGCAAGTTCAGACGTATTTTTTTTTTATGTTCTCCTAATTTCTTCAATTCTCCTTCTAGTTCCTTCAGCTGTGTCTCGTGTTGCCTTATTCTGGCCACCACCTATCATATGATCCCACCCCTCATGGTGGCCTTTAACGACTCCCATGTATTTCCTGCTGTGGTATCCTGAGATGGGTTCTCCTGAAAGAATTGTCCTGCTTCTTTTCTAAAAACTCTTGATCTCTCATTAATAGCAGGTCCAGACTCCAAGAGATGGATGTTGGTGGTGGGGGTCCCCATAGGAGGTTCAGTACTGCTGGGGCGTGGTGCAAGATTATTATGGAGTGAATTTCGGCCACTATTGCTGCCTGTGTGACCTAAGGGGAGGTAAGCCAAAGGTCTAGCCTACTATACATCCCATGAACCTGGGAATAGAAGGATTAATCCCACATTCTGGGATAAAGCACCCTCCAGATGTCTGCAAGCCCCTGGTCCCTCATTTAGCTGTGTAAAGCTGTGCACTCTTTCACAAGAAAGTCCCCTGTCCCAGTACTCCTGTCCATCATTGGTTCCAGGACTAGGTGTAAATCCCCCCTCCCAAATAGTAGGGGTACCCACCTTCACCATGTTGAGTAAGGTTTGAGCTACTTGGTAGCTTGGCAGAAGACACCAGGAGGAAGGACTGCTGTGTGACTAGACTTCTCTACTGGGACTAAAGAAGTAGAACTCTTGTACTTGGACCTTTAATTTAGGGTAAAAAAAACAAACTAACAAACAAAACAAAAAAAAAGTGTGTGCTTGGCTGAGTTAACTGAACTGAATGGTTATCTGAACAGTTATCTAAGTGTAAATCTCAGGTGATTGAAAGGACTTGATAGCTGTGCAGTTTAAATTACTTGTAGAAAGATCTAGTAAGCAGAGGGAGTGGCTTAGCTAGAAGGAAGCTACATTTAAAGACTGCCTTAGAAAGATTCTGCTAGTAGCTTGGCAGAAGACACCAGGAGGAAGGACTACTGTGTGACTGGACTTCTCTACTGGGACTAAAGAAGTAGAACTCTTGTACTTGGACCTTTAATTTAGGGTAAAAAAACAAACTAACAGAAATAAGACATGATGGGAGTGGTGCAGTGCAGTGGCTGTGGAGCGGCAGTCTTCCGGGAGACGTTCTGGAGGATGCGGTGTTGTCCCATCTGCAAGCACCTCTCTGGGCTGAGGAAGGAGGTTGCTCATCTCCAGGCTGAGTTGGCCAGGATCTGTGGGACCTCCTCTTCCATCCAGGGATCACCAGTGCCACTGCCGTTGCCTCAGAGGTTGCCAAGAAAGAGGAGTGGTTGAACCACAGTGGGCTCAGGGAGAGTGAGGGTGGTGGAACAGAGGCGCATCCCTCCAGTTGTACCTCTCCACAATTCCTATGCTGTTCTGGTAAAGTGTGGTTCCTGTATGGAGGCACCCACAGTGGAGACCAAGGAGGATGCTGGGAACCTTCACAAAGGAGACCCACAGGAGGGTGGCAGGGGTCACCCACAGGGGAAGGAAAAAGGAAACAACTCCTGGTGGGGGACTCTGTTGTTAGGAAGGTAGAACTGGGGGAGGAAGGGGAGAGGGAGGTAAGGTGCCTGCCTGGCGCCATGGCTTGGAGGGACAGGGAGTGAATCCTCAGGATTGCTGGATCAGCTGCACATGGGAGGGAGCTGGATGTCATTGTCCACCTAGGGACAAATGACCTGGCTAAGAAAGGGATTAGAGAAGTGCAGGAAGAGTTTGTGGAATTGGGAGGGGCCTTAGACAAGTAACATGCACGGTAACCTTCTCAGAGGTGCTGCCCATCTATGGCGTAGGAGAGGCTAGGGTGTTCCACACCATGGGATTCAATCAGTGGTTGAAAAACTGGTGTGGAGCTCAGGGAATTGGCTTCACTGGGGACTGGGGGTCCACCTGGAGTGATGCAAGCCTATACTGGCATGATGGGCTGCATCTGTCCAGGAGGGGAACCAGGATCCTAGATGATAGGTTTAAATGCTTCATTGGCAAGGATTTAAACTAGCCAAGGGAGGCACTGGAAAGAGCAGGAAATCCTAGCCCCCAAAAATCACAGGTAGTAAGTGCGGTAAACACCAACATAGAGGTGTCGATAGGAAAAGGGCAGGGGTAAATGGGAAAGTGACAAAGGCAAGAAGGACAGGGATGGGGCAAAAAGGAGTAAGGCCATCAGGAAATGGAGAGTAATGAGTACCAATGCCCGTAGTCTGGGCAACAAGCTCCCTGAGCTGGTGGCCTTAATGGAAGAGGGATGCCTGGATACCATAGCAGTCACAGAAACATGGTACACAGAGAACCATGACTGGGATGTTAACATACCAGGGTACATAACTTATAGGAGAGACAGGCAGGGAAGAAGAGGGGGAGGAGTAGCTCTCTATGTAAAGGAAGGGATAAAAGCAACTGAACAAAAGAGTAAACAGGGAGGAGAGGAGGCACTGTTGGTCACCTTGGAGACTGGAAAGGGCACCACAATCCACACAGGGGTTGTGTATAGACCCCCATGTCAGGGGGAAGGAATGGACAAGGATATGATGGAAGGCATTCTTAGGATGGCAGAGAAAGGGGAGATACTGTCGATGGGGGACCTGAATATGCCAGATGTTAACTGGAGTACATTTTCTGCAACCACATCCAAGAGCAGGGCCATTCTCGATGCCCTACAGGTGGCAGGCCTCAGACAGCTAGTTTCAGAACCCACTCGTGAGGGAGCAATTTTAGACCGCGTACTCTCAAATGGGGGCAGTGAGAGGATCTCAGATCTAGAAGTGGGTTGCCATCTGGGAACAAGTGACCATCAAACAGTGTGGTTCAATTTAAACTCAGCTACAGAGTCAAGCCATACAAAAGTGAGAGTAATGGACTTCAGGAGAGCTGACTTTGTCAAGATGGGAGAGTGCCTCAGAAAAGCACTAGCAAGCAGGCTAGAAGGAGGAGTGGAGCAACAATGGGGAATCATCAAAACTGCCATCACAGATGCAACAAGCTTTTGTGTGAAGCAAATAAACAAATCAAAATGAAAGCAAAAGCCACTATGGTTCTCAAAAGAGGTGGCTGGGAAAGTCAGGGAGAAAAAGATAGCATTCCGGGAGTATAAGAAAACACAGAAGGAGCAGGACAGAGAGCTGTACCAGTTAAGGCAGAAGGAATCAGGGAGAGAAGTCAGAATAGCAAAGACCCAAACTGGGAAAAAGATAGCCAACTCGGTTAAGAAGGGGGATAAAAACTTTTATAGGTACATCAGCGAGTGTAGAAAGACAAAGGGAGGGATAGTGAGGCTGAATAGAATGAACGGTGGGTGGGCAGAGGGGGACAGTGAAAAAGCAGGGATACTGAATGAATATTTCTGCTCAGTATTCACAAAAGAGGAGGGGGAAGTGCCTAATCCAATTAACAGAAGCACTCTTGATAGGGGGTCAATCCCAGTCCTTTCACAGAAGAAAGGGTTCTGCAAGAACTCCTAAAACTGAAGGTGGACAAAGCAATGGGGCCTGATGGAATTCACCCCAGAATTCTAAAAGAATTAAGGAGGTAACTAGTGAAACCACTGGCTACTCTTTTTAATAAATCGTGGGAGGATGGTGTGGTACCCGAGGACTGGAGGAAGGTGGATGTGATTCCCCTTCACAAAAGTGGGACCAAGACAGAGGCAGGAAACTACAGACCTGTCAGTTTGACCTCCGTGGTAGGGAAAGTGATGGAGTCATTTCTGAAGGAAAGAATTGTTGAGTACCTACAGGCCAGTGGGGCACAGGACCCAAGGCAGCATGGGTTCATAGCGGGAAGGTCATGTCAGAGGAATCTGGTAGATTTCTTTGACTGGGTGACCAAAGTAGTAGACCAGGGAAGGGCTGTGGACATGGCCTACCTGGACTTTAGCAAGGCATTTGACACAGTCCCACACAAAAGACTAATAGTCAAATTAACCAGTGGGTCCCAGGGTGGTAGCCTGGGTAAAACATTGGCTGGACAACAGGACACAGAAGGTAATTGTCAATGGAGTCCACTCTGAAGAAAGAGGGGTTACTAGTGGGGTACCACAGGGTTCAGTGCTGGGTCCAGTCCTTTTTAATGTCTTTATAAGTGACATTGCAGAGGGACTGGAAGGAAAAGTATGCCTCTTTGCAGATGACACAAAGATCTGTAACAGGGTTGATACACAAGGAGGCGTGAAAAGGATGAGAAGGGACTTGGCAAGGTTGGAGGAATGGTCAGAAGTATGGCAGCTAGGATTCAATGCAAAGAAGTGCAAACTAATGCACCTGGGAAACAAGAACCCAGGGGAAGAATACACAATGGGGGAGGTAACAACAACAAAAAAGGAAAGGGACCTGGGGGTAATCATATCAGATGACCTTAAGGTTAGCAAGCAATGTGAGAAGGCAGTAGGGAGGGCTGGGGGTATACTGAGATGCATAGGGAGAGGCATCACCAGCAGAAAACAGGAAGTTGTTATCCCTCTGTACAGACAGTTGGTGAGACCCAATCTGGAGTACTGCGTCCAGTTCTGGAGACCCCATCTCCGCGAGGACATAGACAGGATAGAGGCAGTCCAGAGGAGGGCAACTAAAATGGTGCAGGGTCTGCAAGAGAAGCCGTATGAGGAGAGACTAAAGGAGCTTAATATGTATACCCTTGAGGAAAGAAGGGAAAGGGGGGACATGTTAGAAACTTTTAAGTACCTCAGTGGAATCAACAAAGTCCAAGAGGGTTGCATCTTTCAGAAAAAGAGATATGCAAGAACAAGGGGACACAATTTAAAGATGGGGGAGTGGTTCAGGGGCAATGTGAGGAAGTATTTTTTCACAGAGAGAGTAGAGGATGCATGGAACAGCCTTCCTGAGGAGGTGGTGGGGTCTAAAACTGTGGGAGAATTCAAGAATGCATGGGACAGACATAAGGCAGTTCTTGTGGGGGGTAGGAAGAAATAGGCTGTTGGTTAACTAGGATCTGTGGCCTATCCTGTAGGTAGGGAAATGGGCAGACTAGATGGGCCAAGCGGTCCTTATCTGCCGTCAAAGTCTATGTTTCTATGTTTCTTGGTGGAGAAACCAGGGGTAATCCTCACTGGGGGCATACAATTTACCTATCAGAATGGGTTCTGTGGGGGGTTGATAATTCACAAAAACCCATCTGCCCTGGGGATCTGCTTTAACCTTAATGAGAGACCAGTGTAGCTGTTTGCTAAGCAGTATGGCCACCCGTCTTTTCTTTTTAGGGCAGAGGCATGTACCACCTGTCATATCCAGTCCCTGCGGAGAAGCTTGTGGTCCATTTGGTCAGGTTTAATATCTTGCAGCATGGCCACATGTGCTTGTTGCTTTTTTAGTTATGCCAACACCTTCTTCCTCTTAATTGGGGTATTCAGCCCTTTCACATTCCAGGATACACAATTGAAATTAACCATATTGAGAGTTAGAAGGGTCTGTAGTGTATGGATATATAATACTGTTGAGTAGGAGGAAGAGAGTGCCGGACAGTGTCAGCTTGGGTGGGCATATAGCTCTCTGGGGGGCCTGGGTCAGATAGCCTTGTTTGGTCCAGCTGGGGACCAGTTTGATCTCTATAAACCCTCTGACATTTCCTTGTCCCCTTCCCTGTGTCCCCACTTTGTCCTGGATGTCTTTGTGTATCAAAACCTGTGTGGTGCATCTGCTAGGCATATGAAAGCCTTGTACTGCTAATCAACCATGTTGTTTGACATTAACATTATCCCTGTGAACCTATATACTGTATGGTCTGCACATTCATGCTATCTTGAAGACATCTTCTGTTTATGGTCAGCTGTCCACCTCCACAGTCCAAAACCCACCATGTACCTCCTGGAGGGATGGTACAATCAGCATGATCTGAACCCATGTCGATATTCTCTTCTTACCTTACTAAGAGGACAGCACTCTGTCCTCTATATCCTACATGGCTGTCATCAAAGGTGGTGCATATGGAGACTAGGGGGATTCCTCCAATTATATCCCCTTTCGCTTTGGAAGGTACCATATTTGCACTTTCAGTGATAGGAGGAGTTAACGCTGCCTCCAGGTTAGTCTGCTAGGTATCGTGATGCTGGTGTGTGTGTGTGGGGGGGTGTTACTCTACCACCTGCAGCTCTTGTCACTATTATTGGGGATATGGGTCTGTCCGCTGTGGGAGCCTGTGATTTTTATGTGGGGGGAGTGGTACATAACCACCCTTGGCAGTGAAGTAAATATCTCCGTGCTCCCCTAGCATCTAACCACCTGCCTTGTGCCATGTGTTGACTGCGTTCTCACCCCCACCCCACCCTATTTTGCTGCCCAGGTCTTGTGCTCCTCTAACCATGGATGAGGTTTCTGGCATGCACTAGATGCATGCACCCTCCTCCCCTCACTTACCTTCAGTTATGAGTTGGGCCCATATACTTTCCTTTCCTTTTCCCTCATTCACCTGCCTCAGAGGGGCACTATATTATTCAGCAGGGCATCCTAAGAACTATGAAGACTGGACTGGCATGTATATTTGGTCTCATTTGGGATGACCTTTCCTTTTTTTTCCCATATATATTTTACACCTCCTTTGGAGCTGGCAGGCAGCTCCGGCCCCTTCCTTGGAGGGGACTTGTCTCTCTGATGAGGCTTTCCCCACACCTGACCCAACTGGCCATCCCCCATGGGTTACTCCCCATGATAAGGCTGGTTACAAGGGATGCCAGCCTCCCCCCACCCCTTGAAGCCAACATCTAGATTGCCAGGGGGAGGTGCTGGCACAGCCTGCCATCATTGAGCCTGCCAGCTCAGATGCTTTTTTCTGTTTTCTCCCCAGACACATGCATGTGCAATGGTCCGGGTGACTGTCTCCACTTCCGCGAAGGCAGTCTTATGCTCTGTGCGTGTGTCCATCCTTTCTAGCATTGCACCTGTGCTGACCCCCAGCTTCCACCGGGTGTCAGTCTACAGCACGATGCTGAGTCCCCCCAACCCCCCGAGGAAGGAGAGCTATTGGCAGATGCTCAATCTTTTCTCGCACCGGCCAACTCCCAAGCAACCCGAGTCTATTCCCAAACCTGGGTCACCAGCATAGCGCAAGGTAAGGCATCCAGTTCCTCATCCCTCTGCACCACCGGGCTGGCTAACCCTTCCTTTTTTTATGTATCTTTTAACATGTTTTGCAGAATGGGCCCAGATCGCAATAATACTAGCTAAAGACTGGAATCTATTGCAAAATGCAGCATTAGATAGTCTAGCATTCTAGAAGGGGCTCCTCCCCAACACAATAGGCACTTACTGATTTACAGGACTCTAAGTCTAGTGCATCTCTGGAGGTTGTTGCACCCGACCTCTCAGGACTACACATTTCATTCTATTCTCAACAACTCAAATTCTGGAAATTAGTATTTTTTTGGTTAGTCTCCAGTATCTGCACAGCACCCAGGAATGCAAGCCTCTGAGTTGTCATCTCTCACTTATACATGGAGGACGCTGATACTTAAGCACAGCACAGGTGCAGGTGTGACTGCCGAATACGGACGTCTTTCCTTTGGATTCTCTGATTTTGTTATTTTGGCATGCTTCTCTTTTATGGATGTGTACAACAGTACTTTTGACTAGCAGCAGATTACATGGAGAGGTGTCCTGAGTATGGAGTTCTGAAAGACATAGCCAAATCTATGGTCAGACTGGTGAGCCTGTATCTCACTGTTTATGCTGCTTTTTGGCATTCACATTGCTAACAATTGCTTACTTGCACACAGGTCCTGATTTTATATGATGCAACATTTTTTAGAATGGCAAGTGTTTAATAAAAGTGGTCTTGAGGTTAAACCGCTTGAGTGGTTTCCTTCTGCATGCCACAATTATTGTGTAGCAGACAGCATATTCTGAAAAACAGGGATAGACCATATGTGGATCCCCTTATGGGTCTACTTGGGTTCTGACCCTACCCTGCTTTTGCAGAGGTATGTTTTGCAATCCATGGGGATGACTTTGATTGGACCCAGAAACGAAAGAACAAGCTGAATTGCAAATTCAGTATAAAGTGTAGAATCAGAGTGGTATGCCTACTAGTGTGCCATAAGAAGGGAGCTTTCAGCTAGCCTCTAAAAAAAGCAGCTGTTTGAAGAAGCAGATGCACATCACTGTTGGCTGCTATTAGATCCTTAGAGAGGCAAATTCTGCAACATCCAGTGAAAGTGACTGGGTTAAACTCAATTCCCTAAAGGCAAATACACCGAACTGAACAGGGAGCAGGTGGAACATGCTATTTTTAAGCCCAAAGTCAATTATCTGGAACAGGGCGCTTAAGCTGGAAAGTTAATTGCACTTAAGCTTATGAAAATAGAAACAGCCAAAACTATTAAAGATATCAAACGCATAGGGAATGTCTCTTAATAATAAAACTAAGAGAAATTGCCCTGGCTTGTAAGGACTACTTTGAGTTCCTCTATCATTCATGAGGACAAGGAGACAATTTCAGTTGAAGAAACAGATGTGTTCAGGGTTCTGGCCAGCAGTTGACAGAATAAGGAGTGTTTTGGTGAAGTTCCTGATCTCAACCAAATAATTATGTTTTTAGTTTAGAAGTAATTTAATAAAATGATCAGAAAGTGCATTTGAAACTGTACCTGCCATGTCAAATTCAGAACAATTTGATATGGGGAAACTGTGTCAGTTCCAGCATTAGGAGACAAGGAAGGGGAAGCACTTGAAGTTACCATGGAACATACAGAAGAGTGGCCTAGGAGCAGGGGTGTGGCCAGGGATTTCAGATCTGCACACCAAGTGGACTTACTGCTACCCCATCCCCCTTGTTAGGGTGATCTACCCCCTCGGGGTGTAGCCAGACAATATAGAATGTACACCAGGACCATGTTTGTTGCCTTATTTAGCACAATAAATACAACTTTTGTATCTCATGACAATGGTTGTTGCCATGCATGGATAAATACAAATGCTATGCATTGTTCCCTAAGACACCCAAATATCAGCCCAGAGCCTGTAAAGTTGTATTGTCCTTGGGATGCAAAGAGAGTATTAGTGACCAGCCCTTCTAGTTTCGACTCTTGTGAATAAAATTACAGAAAGGTTCAGTATTTTCTTTGTTAGTTTTCATGGAAAAAGGAAGCAGTTCAGAGCCTATCTGCTACTCCCCTTAAAAAAAGTTGCACACCATGGAGTGCTTGGAGTATGCCTGCCTACACCCATGCCTAGGAGGCAAGACATCAGGGAAGAGGAGACCTCACTTGTAGAGGTCTTGAAAGCAGTGAAAGTCCTTGAATGCTGTGTCCAAGACATTGGCCAAAAATGGCACTCCTTGGATAAAAACATTTGAGCCTTTCAATGATGGAGTGACTGTAGTAGAAACCAGAATCGACAAGCTCTCTTCTGAGGTAAAGCAGGTATCTGTGACCACTAGCAATTGATGGGGTTATTAAAGAAAACTAAAATCTTGTGTCTCAGATTACAGCATCTAAGAGATCTGTCCAGATCATCAAATATATAATTACTGGGGGTACTGGAGGAGGCAGATAGGCAGTATTCAGTTGGTTTTGTTATAATGATCTTTAACAAGATGTTGGGCTTAAATATGGAGGGCTGGGATTACCACCTGTCCTGATTTTTGCAGGACAGTCCTGATTTGGGCAGCTGTGTCCTACAAAAAAAACATGAAAATGTCCTGACATTATAGTAGGAAAAAATGTCTTCTGACGTTTACTCTAAATGTTGCAGAAAACTATAATACCTTAACTAAAATACCTAAAAATGATAAGAAACATTAGAAGCAACTGAAAAACTACAACACTTAGTCTTAATTCTGATTATTTGGAGAAAACAAATCTGTTACATTGGTCGAGGTTACGTATTGTCCTGTGAAAAATCATGTTCAGTAAGAAATGTCCCACTTCAGTCTTCTTAAAAAGTAATAACCCTATGCAGGGCCATATTCACAAAGTGGATAGAATAACCCCACGCAAATGTATGCAAAATCCAAACATCCCATGGGCTCTGTTAGTTGTTACAGGGGGTCTGTATTTCAAGTCCAAATAAAGGCTAAGGCTAAGAAAAAAGGGTTTCTGCAACTGAAGAAGATAAGAGGCCTTTTTATTTTCCCAACTAAAGTTATGCCACGCAGCATTGCAGGAAGGCATTCAACTCAGTCACAGAAGGCATTCCAGGAGTTGGGAATTTTGAATAATGTATGTGAGGAAAACATTTATTTTCAATGACCCTGAAAATAAAAATGGGCTTTATGGGCCAGGCCCCTTTGCCAGATTCAGATGATGAGGTTTGAGGGGAGCCCCCTTGAACTACTGTTTTTGTCTGGGCTAGTATTGTGAATGCCTCTGTTCATTTCTGAATGTGATTTTTCACATCACTGCAGTCATATAATCTTGTTTATTTATTTATTTAAGCGTTTAACCAGGAAGGCATGCTGAGCAGGCTACTGCTCGATTCCAGATGCGTCCTGGGGGAGGGGGAACATAGACAAAGTTGAAGACAACATGATACGAGTGGATACATAATGGAAAAATCACTATCATATGGTCTTGGTAGCTATACAAAGTAGGATAGACAACAGTTAAGACAGCATAATACAAGTAGTTACATGGTGGGGAACTGTAACAATTGGTCCTGGAAAAGACAAAGAGAAGCGAGGGAACAATAGTTACAGGCACATATTAAATGCAGTACGAAGTGCGGCCAAATTCAGTAATTTCACTCGGTGATCTGAGACACTGTCTGCACACATGTGCAGGCAGGGGCGAAATAAGCTTGGAACAAGGATTTAAGGTGTGTGGGGGAGGAGAAGTGATGAATGTTTTCTGGGAGGGAATTCCACAATGTTGGTATGCGGTAGCTGAATGCTAATTGACCGGCAGTAGTGGACCTATGTGGGGCAGCTAGGGACCGAGTCTCCAAGTTTCTGAGGGAGTATGATAGAGTGTTGGGGTTGAATAGGGCATCGGTGAGGTAGGAGGGGAGTTGCTGGGACCAAAACTTAGGTGGGATTTTGGCGCAGTGGAACTGTCTACAATCATCTAGAGAGGGGTGGTTCATAGATTGGTATAAGTCACAGTGGTGTGTGGAGTAAGGACAGTTCAGGACAAAGCGACAGAAAGAATGGAAAAGAGGGTCCAGTCTGGCAAAGGTGGACTTAAGGGCAGCACTGTAGACTACGTCCCCGTAGTCGAAGATAGGGAGGATAATTTTCTGCACAATATCCCTCTGGACAGGTACAGGGATGCTGTCACGATTCTGGTAAAGTGCACCAAGCCTGGGGTGCAGCTTTCTGAGTAAGGAGTCAATGTGTGCAGAAAAGTTGAAGTGCTGGTCAAGCCAGACACCGAGGTATCCGAAGGAGGTACAGGTCTCCAGGGGTGTACCTTCCAGGGTGTAGAATGTGATCAGGGAGGGTAGCCTAGAAAGTCTCTGCCTTGTCCCAAAGGTTACTGAGACAGTTTTCGTGGCATTGAGGAGGAGGTGATTTGAATGAAGCCAGTGCTGGACTGTGATGAAGTCCTGCTGCAGTCTAGTCGAGACCTCTGAGGTCAAGGGGCCAGATGCATACAGCATGGTGTCATCCACGTACATGTGGATTGAGGTATGCTGGCAGGCAGAGGGCATGTCATTCAGAAAGATCGAGAACAGGAGAGGACCTAGGATGGAACCTTGTGGTACTCCTGTGGTGACAGGGAGAGGTGCCGAGGTGTAAGAACTGATCCAGATGGATTGGGACCTGCCGGCAAGGCACGAGTGGAACCAGGATGATATCCAGTTGGATAGACCAGCGTTGGCGAGTTTGGCCAGGAGTAGACAGTGGGATACTGTGTCAAATGCCTTGGCCAGGTCGATGAAAATGGCAGCCGTAATGTGGCCAGCATCCATCCCAGTGCGGATGGAATCTGTAATCCTGAGGAAGGAAGTAGTGGTGGAGTGGGATTTCCTAAAGCCAGACTGGAAAGGGGAGAAAAAGGAGATGGAATCCAGAAAGGGTGATAGGTGAGAGAGTACCAAGCGCTCCTGTATTTATGCCAGGATCGGTAGGAGGGAGATGGGCCGGTAGTTGTTTGGGTTTGAGGCATCTCCGTGGTAATTCTGATAACTCTCAGCACTATGTTTGTGGACTCAGGTAGCATTGATATCGGAGGGGATAGAAACTATAAATTTTATTATTGTATTTTTTTTAAAGTGATTGTCTTAGTCTCTTCATTTTTTTTTTGATGAAGTCATTAGTGTTACAACGTGATGGCTGCAGCCACACACTGTGAAGAGCTGAGTGTGCTATAGGCCCCGAGCTCTATGCCTCCTAATTAGAGCATACAATATTAAGAGTGAGACAGAGGTCTATGCCTGTTTTCTTATCATAATGCATGTACTGTACTGCAAATTTTTTTTATTATGGGTTGAATATATTAATCGGGGGCCAGAGTTGGACTGGCCAACGTGGACACCTGGAAATTTTCAGGTGGGGTTCCCTGTGGTGGTTACCTGGCCACCTTCTAAACTCTGAAAATCTTTGCATTTAGCATCCATTTTCTAACTAAATAGGGTATTGTGGGCACTGTAAGTAAATGCAGGATGTAAACACTGAGCAAGTGTATCAGATTTAGGTGGAATACTGATATGAGTGTGCCACTCTGGGTCCTCCCATATTGACTTTCCAGATGTGCCTCTGTATCCACTTTCCAGCTGGGCTCCCTCTACCCCAGTCGGACCCTGTCAAGAGCATAATCTTCTTTTGATTTCTCAGCAGATGTCAGAAGGGGAAGTTTGGTGTATATTTCTATACAACAGCAGTTGCCACATGGTTTTTGACCATTTAACAAACCAAACAGTTGCTGAATGTACAAATTAGAATGTTCTGATTATTGTTTTTGTACTTATCTGGTTGGATCTTGTTTGTTCTGTTAATACTTGCATTACATTTGCGGATTTTATTACCCAACATTTCAGTGTTTATGGACTAAAAAGCCATTGGATGACCACTAAGGGATTTTTCACTTGCAGATTTCATTATGCATACATTACCATTTTATGTCCATGGTCTTGTCACAAAAGGTCCTTTTTTGGATTACATTCTTTTTTAACCTATTTTGGGTATTGTAGGTTCTCCCACTATGGGGTAACTAAGGACGACAAGTATAGACTCCCAAGGTAACATTTCTATATAGTATTATTATTATGCCTTACATTCTAGATGAAATTCTGTCTACATTGTTTTGTGGAAATGGACCAAGAATAGATAAAAAAAGAAATAGATGAATTTTTGAATCAGTTGGACCTTCTACACCTCTCCCCAGAGTCTCAGGCTCAACTAAGTACTTCAATAAAAGAAAGGGAAGTCCATGAAGCCATCACTTACCTATTGCTTGACAAGACCCCTGGGCCTGATGGCTTCTTCCCAAATTTTTATAGGACATAACACTGAGTTGAGATCATGAATAGCTATGATACACAATCAGGCATTCAAATTAAAAATGGCTGAGGTGCACACTGCAGGAGGTTACTATCGCCTTAGTTCCCACATCCGACAAGGATCACATGCTAGTTACTAGTTACAGGCCCATCTCCCTCCTAAATGTAGACATCATGCTATTTGCAAAAATGCTGGCAACCTGGTTGAAGACAGTGTGGATTTTCCTAATAGCGTGGCAAAGCACACACAAAATGTCACAAGCAGGGGGGTCTTGCTGACCTCTCACTACTGAACTCGGCAGGATCAAGTGAACTTGTGGAAAATGGAAAAGGGTGGGGTTAAGGGGACATTTTGTAAAATAGTATGTGTCAAAGCTAGGAGTTTGGGCAACAAAATGTTGGAACTTCAGACATTGGTCATGGGGGGGAGGGTGTAACCTTGTGGCGGTAACAGAGATTTGGGCAACTGTGAACCATGACTGGGATATAACTAATACCAAGCTACACCCTATTTAGAAAGGACAGGGCAAAGAGTATGAGGGTAGTGCTGTATGTTAAGGACAGGATTGAAGCAATAGAAAAAGGTAATCTGGGGATTCAGGTACATTGGAAACCCTATGGATACAAGCAGGAAGAGAGAAGGGTAAACAAATCCAGGTAAGGGTAATGTACAGGCCACTGGGCCAGCATCAAGGGACAGACAGGGCACTGGGAAAGACACTTATGAGGACAGTAAGTCTAGGGGGAAAAAATGGTAGATAGAGATTTCAACATGCTAGTCTTGGATTGGAAAGTTCTAATCACAGCTAGTACTAGGAATCAGATTTGGTGGATTCCTGCCAAGAGGCATTTCTACAGCAGTTATTTAAGGGCCCAAAAAGGGAGGAGACCCTGCTGGATCTGGTGCTCACCAACTGTTAAAGGGTTCAGTATGTAGCAGTTCTGAAACCACTTGGTTCCAGTGACCACAAGACAGTAGCATTGAAGATCCAGGTGGGGATAGGCAAAGAAGCAAAAAGAATATGAGTATGGGACATTAAAAAAGTAGACTCCAGCAAAATGAGGGAAAAAAATGGAGAACAACATGAAGGACATACAGAAAGTATGGGGTACAGGAGAAATGTGGGCACCATTTGAAAAGGCATTAATAGAAGCAGCAGATAGCTCCATTCCAAAAATATGCAAGATTAAAAGGGCTTAGGGGCAAATGTGACTCACAGCTGATGTAAAGGCAGCAGTAAGAACCAAAAGGAGGACAGTTTTGAAGTACTGCATAGGGTAGTCAAAGGGAACAAGACAGGGTGAAGTATCTGTAAGCAGCAAGAGAAACCAGCTGGCAGGTGAGGGAGGCCAAAGCAGAGATAGCACTCCAATCAGCAATGGGGGTATAAAATGGGGGAAAGACATTCTTCCTGTACATCTGGGAGAAGTGCAAGGTCAAAGGGGGCATAGTGAGGCTTAACAGCAATAAAGGGTGGGAGGATGGGACAAGGGGAAGGCAGAGATACTGAACAATTATTTTTGTTCGGTATTTACTAAGAAAAAGGATGGACCACTGTTACACTGTGGTGTTAGGAGTGGAGGAAGCAAAGATGCTGGGGCAACGGTCCAGACGACAGAGAAAAGGGTGTTGCAAAAGCTAGCAGGGTTGAAAATACATAAATCTATGGGATCTGATGGCTTACATCTGAAAATGATATGCGAGATCACAGGGGCTACTGCAGAACCACTACCAGACATTTCAATAGCTCATTAGCCATGGGGGTGGTCCTTAGAGACTGGAGGACAGCAGACTTGGTTCTGCTACACAACATTGGAAGAGGGGTAAGCCAGAGAACTGTAAGACAGTCCGCTTGACATCTATAGTGGTAAAGTTCATGGAGTCTCTACTGAGGGATGACCTGGTTGGCCTCCTAGAAGGGACTGGGCCAGGCTACAGGACCTTAGACAGCATGGGTTTACATGGAGATGGTCTTGCCAGACGAATGGTCAAGTTCTTCAACTGGGTTACCATAGCAGCCGACAAGGGGCAGACAACCGATACAGTATACTTTGACTTCAGCAAGGCCTTTAACTCAGTTTCCCACATAAGTCTAGTCAAAAAGATTAGAGACTTTGGGGTAGAAGAAAAGATGGCAAATTGGGTGGAGAGCTGACCGGGGTGGGTGGGAACACAGAGGGTGGTAGTTAATAGGGAGTTTTCAGAAGTGCTAAAACTGACTAGTGAAGTGCCTCAGGCATCGTTACTTGGACCGGTCCTCTTCAATATTGTAACATGTGACACAGGTGAAACTATCAAGGGTAAGAGCTGCCTCTTTGCTGATGACCCAAAGATCTGCTCAAGGGAAGACACCAAGGAAGGGAAAAAGGGAACTAAGGGAGAATCTGGGCAGGTTGTAGAGCTGGTCCAATATCTGGCAGCTAAACTTGAACTCTAAAAAAATGTAAAGCAATGCACATTGGGAAAAGGAACCCAAGGGTGCAATACAAAATGTGAGGGATGGTGCTGGACAGTGCTCTGGAAGAAAATAATTTAGGGGTAATGGTATCACAGACCCTAAAACATCTACTCACTGTAATAGGGCAATGGATAAAGCAAACAGAATGCTGAAATACAAAAGTAGGGGGTTGAGCAGAAGAAAGCAGAAGGTAATCCTTCCTATGTACAGGTTACTGGTGCAGCCTCATCTGGAATACTACGCAAGGTACTGGAGCTCACACCAGAGGAAAGACTGCAACAAAGTGGAGGCAGTACAGCACAGGGAAACCAAGATGGTGCATGACCTTGGACATCTAACATACAAGGAGAGGCTGGAGGACTTAAACATGTACACCCTGAAGAAAAGGAGGGAAAGGTGTGACATAATTGAGACTAACAAGTACCTGCTTGGGATAAATTGAGTAGATGCCAAGGAACTATTGTCTCTGAGTTCAAACAAAGGGATGAGAGGGAATCCACTAAGGCAGGGAGATTCAAAAAGGATGTCTAGAGGTACTCCTTAACAGAAAGGGTGGTGTTTAAGTGGCACAACATAGCGGAAGAAGTGGTACAGACCAGCTCAACCAGTAGCTTCCAGCAGGGACTGGACAGGCAGGTGGGTTTAGTTAGAAAAAGGGGGACAGTAAAAAAGGGGAGGATTGCCACTAGGGCAAGGCAGAATAGTTAGGTAGGGTGGGCAGACTGGATGTTCCAAGAGTCTTTTTCTGCTGTTAATGCCTTTATGTCATGAAATGTATCTATCTGATTGGATCAGCCCAGGTTGGATTTGTAAAAGGCTGACTTCTCAGACCACATGAGAAAACTGTTTTAGATCATCTCTGTATCCATTGATGCAAGGGTCTCTGTGCCTCTTGTATCCCTGAATGTAGAGAAGGCCTTCAATAGAGTCACTTGGAGCTGCCTATTTAGGGCATTGCAGCATTTTGGAATGCCAGAGTAATTTATTAATTGTGTCAAATTGTTGTATTCTCACCCCATGGCATGTGTAACCTGAAACAGAGAGCTCTCCCCTTCCAAAAAAGCAACCAACAAGTGTGCCCCCTGTCCCTCTACTTTATAACCTGTATTTAAAGCCCCTAACGTACAAAGTTATGCAAAATGCTCAAATTGCATGGATCAGGCTCTGAGTGCAACAATATAAAATCTCGACTTACGCAGATGACATGCTCCTGTATTTGGAAAACCCAGTGACCTCTGCCAGAGGCTCTTAAAATAAATCCTATCTTGGTCTACAAGTTGAACCTGAATAAGACAGCTAGTATGCCTCTTAATTATACAGTAATAAAAAAAGAGCTGGAGGGACTTTGGTTGACATGAGTCACACCCTCTATTAAATACTTAGGGCATTCAACTGTCTAGGAGTGCCAGACTTATGAAACAAAAAACCTTAGGACAACTACGACAAATATGTGAGCAAGATTTGGCAGTCTACTAACTTCCCACTATCTCTCTGAGGCTGTATATATGTAATAAAAAAAAATGTGCTCCCAAGACTGATGTACCCCATAGGGTGTTTGTAGTCATGCCTCCCTATGTGGTATCAGACTTCACAACCTCCAAATTCAAATGGGCAGGTAGGGCCTCACATCATTCGTATGTAAAACTTACTGCCCCCAGAAACAAGAGTGGCTTACAGCTACCAAACATACCATATTATATTATCACACAATACAGAGTACCAAATACTCTCAGTGGGGAACAGAAATAGTGGGGGCACCACATGTTGAGTACTGCCCTCTTTGGCAAGCACTAGAATCTCAAATGTGTCATGAGATGCATGTATCCCCTAGAGCTTTGCTCCATACATCTCAAAACACTTACTCCCAGGTCATAGACACATGGCAGTCATCACTTACCTAGGAATTTATAAACAGCTCTGTGGCATTTTACAACTCTGAACTCAATTTGCCTTACATCAGCCCCTGTGGCACAAACCTAGCTTTATGATAAGAGAAAATCCATAATTAATAGGACCTGGTTAGAAAAAGGAATAAAAAGGAAACACAAATCTGTCATTTAATCCTCCACAATATGATGCAGTCTTTTGGCACCCTATAAAGCAGACACAACCTCACAACTAAAGAAATGTTTCTTTTCCTTCAGTCCCTACATGTCATCAGCCATACCCTGGGCAGCCTTCCCTGGCTAGACAAACTGGATAGCAACCTTCATGACCTACGGTAATTCTATAAGCAGGAACACCTCACACAACCTTCCAGTTTATATAAGAATCTGCTATAGTTCAGAAAGCACTAAGCTGATACTCCTAGTGTCTGCTGGGCCAAAGAGTTCCATGTAAGCCCAGAAAAAAATTCGGAGTGTTAATATGGTAAGACATGCACACACATATACTAGGTGTGATACATACAGGATGAAGCAGTTTAAAATCATTCACAACATGTATTACACCTCTGCCAAACTTAATGGAATTGTAAAGATACCTAGCCCCCAATGCTCAAGGTGTTAGATAGAGGAGGGCACCTGTCCCTCAAGCACATGTTATGGGACTGCATTAAAGCAAACCCTTTCTGGGATGTTGTTAGATCTTGATTAGACACACACATAGACTTAGAAGAGTATTGTATGCCAAAAATCTGTTTAATAGGGAGGGAGCACCATGATTTAGTGGGGACCCAGGGATATCATGTCACTGGCAGCCATGATGGTTAAGAAAGTGATATTGCAGCACTGGCTACATGAAACTACAGCTGTTAGCAGCCCTGCATTACAGTCCTACAGTGTGGGGTTTTCTTTATTCTTCTCCCTAGAAGTGGTGCTCAAATAAAGCCCCTAGTGATTGGAGCGCCCTTTGATGGATAGCGCCACTATCCGTATTCTGGACTGGCATGGGGTCATGTCATCTAAAACAAAAAACACACGGCAGTCAATGCCATAAGCAAAAGGGCATGTGCTGAATTAAGGTCAATAACAACACTGACCACAACACAAAGAGCTCACGCCATAGCAAACAATGTGATTCCTTGCCCCCTGCACCCACCAATGTGGGGAGCTTTGCCCCCGACACACCCCGGAATTTAAATAACAATTTCTGGGGTGGGGAGAGGGTGGAAGTCAGGGTGAGGGAGAAACTTGGGAGGGGGGAAACTTCATTTTTAAATAAAAAAAAAAAACAAAATGCAAAAAGTAGTAGCACTCAGAGAGCTGGGGGGAACTGAACCACAGTCCTTGGTCTCCAATCCCACCGTGTGCTGGTGCCTTAGCCAATCCACCATGGGAGTGGCTTGACTAGGCATCCAGCACATGGCAACTTGCTCCCTCCATAGAAAAAGCATACAGCAACAGGGGTAGTGTTAATTCCCTAACAAAGTTATATCTCTTGTCGCTGTAAATCCAGGCGCACTCTGCAAAGCGTGGTTAATGCTGCGCTATCTTTCTTGCATGGTATTGACCTGGTACCTTCTGGATCCAACTTCCATCTGACCAAGCCAGTATTTTGGATCCCCAGTGCAGTTTTGGGGATCTGAAGTCAGACGGGTCCGATATCTGAATCCGGAGTCAGATTTTTGGTTCTGACCTTCAGACAACTGTGATCCATTGGGGTATGACAGTCAGATCCCTCAGATCCAACCAGATCATATGGTTCTGATATGATCTCTTCATGAGATCTGATGAGATCAGATTCATGGTTGGATGCCATCAATATCTGATGACATCTGACATCCATACGGAATGGCAGTATCCACTGGTATATAACCTTGGCAGATACTGTCTAAGCAGCATTGCTCCCTACTTCTTTCTGGCTGTTTAGTTATTTTTTTAAACTTTTGCACTTCTCTTTCAATTGCTAGTGGTTATGTAGTTGACCACTGTTTTTTTTAGCTTGAGGAAGAACTTTTGGTGAGTTATGATAGAGAGGCAGCTTTTATTGTTTTAGATGTGTTAGTCTTGCTGCAGTTAAGTCGGTCTTTGTGTACAGTGCCCCGATGTATTATTTCTTACATATCACATTGTAGTTCGGAGTTTATTTACCTATGTTGCTTCAGACCTCCTGGGTGATCCTGTTTTCCAGTGAGCTGCTGGAGATATTTTCCCTTATGTGTGCTAATTTCTTAATCCTTCCCTATTGACTCAAGGTGTAGCCAATAATTTCATTGAAGACTGAGGGAACCCTATTGTGAAGCAGCAGCTCTGAAAAGGACTTTGGGCACTTTAGATGTTGGCATTCAGCTGTTAATCTTCTGTCTACTTGCAGGGTGCAGTCTCAAATCCCTGCTGGGGTGTGATCATGGGGAGAGAAGGATTTCACTGGTGGATTGTGTTTCTTTGTGGAATGATTTGGCCTCTGCCATCCATAGCTGGCTACTACATTTTATGATGGGTGAATGACCTGTCACTGAAGTATTTTTCATTCTTATCCATTCTACTGACCCTAGTAAGAGCAGGCCAGTGGAGGTGGAGATAGGCTAAAATTGGTCTCCTTCCTGAAGCTACTTAATACAGAGATTTTCCTTTGATTTTTGTAGAGCTATGAAGTATTCTGTCTTTTTATTTCATGCTCAGTGGGAGTGAAGACTGTGAATCATTCTGTGGGTTATGTAGAATTATTCAAGAAGTACTCCTTTTACTTTGTTAAACACCTCCACTTGACTTTGCACTTTTCTCTGTTTCCCATCTGTCAATGCTGATGCTTGCATTATTTTACTGATAAAATCTGGACATTTGCTGATGACGCTCATCTTTAGCTGAGATGATAGGACAGTTTTGTAAACAGTAACACATGACAGGGTTTGCACTGAGCTATATCGACATATGCCCCAGGTATGTTGTGAGGCATGAGGCCACAGGCTGAGTACCTTCAGCCAAACTAAAAGTGTATCAATATAGCCTGATGCACACTCTGGAATGAGTTATTTCACTTATTATATGACTTTTTAAAAATATGTATGCTAATTATAATAATATTAATGATTTAAATATGTAAAAATTCATAGGTTTATAAGTAATGCTGCTCAAGTAGTCCCACAACCTGCTGCAACTACATTAAATGTATGCCTTTGCTTGAGAATGTTAGTCTGACTGAGGCTGCCATAGTTGTAGTTCCTGTAGTTTTGCTGTAGTGCTACACAGTCTGTCCTCTATACATCCTTAATACAGACAGGGAGAGAAAAAGTCTGAAGATGGAAATACGTTATATTTGACATTAGAGTTTATTTTTAATATTATTTGGTTACACAGGGTTATTTTCATAACTGTGTTAGTCAGAGAGGAGCAGATTGAAGATCATAATGGTAGTGAAAATGAAAGTGATGCGAAGATGCCATGAACTGTAAGAACACAGGAGGCGGATCACTTATCAAACAGGTGAAGTTTTATTGTGCTTTTCCAAATGTCAGATACTACAAATGCAAGGTATTATGCTTCATAATTGATATACAATGTGGCATACATGGAAAAAGAAAAGGATGTACTAACCCTGTGTAACCAAATAATATTATAAAAAAGATAAGTTAAAAAAAAGAAAATGAGAGTGACAGGTGATCATAATCATGCTCAGATCTTTCAAATGTAACCACCAAGTACCCCGGGGTTACTAGAATCCTATCAGTATTACTGTTAGGAAGGTAGCAGGCAGCTGGTAGGGAGCTCATTAGGAGCTTCTTACATAATGACATCACTGTTTACTCAACTTGCCTGAGGGAAGAATTATTAGGTCATCCAGAACTCTCGCAGCAGCATAAGCCACACTGTGTGGACAGCTGCTCTGGGGAACTTAGAATGTTCATCCTGTATTAGTCAGTTGTTCAGTGAGGAGGTGAGAGTGGCATAAGGACTGCCAGTTGGGCTCTGAGGTGAGGGCCCAGCATTTCTCACCCTAGTGGAGTGTCATTCCAGCTTCCAGAGAAGTGGTAGAGACCAGTGCTACAGCAGGATTTCTGGATTTCTACTCCCTGTGAAGTGGAAGGAACTGCTTGTTCTCAGTGGACTCAAGGGGCAATCCCCTGAAGGTTCTGTGTGTGTTTCAGCTGCCTTGGAAAAGAACTTTGAGAGACTGTTTGATCTGCTACCCAGGAGAATGCCTTTTTCTTTTGTTGTTCCATGCCCAGTGGATGGGGAAACCTGTTGTGAGTACTGTTCTAGGAGACATGATCTCCACATACTTTAAGGGAATCATAGTCTGGGGTGTGTGTACTGGTAGATAAGGCTGGATTGCACCTGTCAGTGTCCCTAGTTCACCCAAGAGAGTAAATGTTCTGTTAAACCGTTCACCCAAGTGAGTGCAGTTTGTTCTTTGGTCTCCCCAGTGAGTGACAAATTTAAAGTGTAGGACCTCTAGCATTTCTGTGGGAATAGGGGTTTCAGTGGTGTAACCCTGACGAACGGTAAAGACTGTCAGTTGGGGCCAAGGGTGGGAGGAACACCATCTAAGTGCTTATAAGGCAGAGCTTCCTGGTTTGTAAAGGGCTCCAGTTATACCTGAGCAAGGGCCAGTGCTGCAGGTTTAGGTGTGTGGCTGAGTTTCACTTAATTGCACCTATGTTCGAAGAAGAGTTCTGAGTGTGTAGCTAAGATTCACTAAATGGAACTCATGGGAGGAAAATGTTCGGGTGCGTGGCCAGGTGTCCACTAAATGCGCCATTGGGAAAATGGGAAGATGATGTTCTTTTGTGTGTTCATGAACTGTACTGCATGCAAGGAGAGTTTGTGAAATGTACCTGTCCTGCCTAGACCGACTCATGGGGGTCCACTTCTGCTTTAAATTTCCATCAGTTGAATAAAGCCATACTGCACAATCCCAGTTACTGTTCTGGACATTCTGATTATTGCTTCTGGTTGTGTGGATTTACTGGGGCACTCTCAGCAGGTTAAATCTAACATATGCCTAGCTGCCTCCACCCAGGACCTGGGTTATAATGTTTACATAAGGTTCATGTTGTTTTGTTTCTGTACCCCCACCCCTCTCTTCCTCTAGAAAATGAGCCAAGTATACATCCTAAAGCCAAGGGTGGTACCAAACCTTTTGTAAAGTAAAATGGTATGTCAGTATGTGGGTACCAGTGTTCCAGATTTTAATGAGGGTGTACTAACTTGTTAAAAAGTGGCCTGGGGATTACACAAACATAAATAAGAACATTTTAGGCAACTACAACATAGCAGAATTCTGTCATTATTAATTTTAGACAGCATTTTGCAAGGTATTTAGTGATTAACAGTGTGGCTGGCTGAACGGGTTGATGGGAATTGTTAGTGGGAGAAAAAAAAATTACTGCCAAACACTTTTTTGAAAGGGCTGTGCTGTTGAATGGATTTGTGATCAGACCAAATGCCAGGATGATTATATATTAAACAAAATCAACACATGGTCATGTGACCTGTTTTAGCCAATTGTGTTTATAGATTTCATGCAGTCATTTTATAAATTATATGACATAGAGAATAATACATTGATGGGTGGGTGTAACCAGAATTTTACTTATGCTCGAGGTGTGGAATGCTACATAAACTCAAGAGTGAAGCTGTACATTTCATACTGGATTTCATACTGGAAGTTTAAGGAAATCGAGAAGGCAATGCCCATATAGACTTCCCCTACAATTCAATGGCAGTAACACATGTTATCAACGTCTATAAGATATTTATCCAATCTATCTTTAAAAGTCCCCAAACTATCAGCATCCACCACCTCCAGTGGTAGTTTGTTCCACATCCTAACCGCTCTACACTTATAACTATTTCTTCTCAATTCAGTCCCCACTGTCTCCTCCCTTAATTGTTTATTATGTACTCTCAAAAGATGCGGCTTTACTACCAATTCCAAACCCAACTCTAATTTAAGATCTTCATTTCCCAAGGCTTTGTATAGTAGCAATAAGTCACCTCTCGCCCTTCTATTCATCAATGGCCACAGGCCTAAATTCTCGAACCTTTTACTCATATGAGTTACTTTGGCCCCCAGCAATTAATTTGGTAAAGGTTCTCTGTGGCCTCTCCATTACCCTAATGTCCCACTTCAAAAATGGACAGAAGACAGTGGAACAATAATCCAATATTGGCCTCATCATTGACCTAAACAGTGGCAACAAAACCTCCTTACTCCTAGATTGAAATCCCCATCTCATGCAATTTACCAACTGCATAGCTCTATTTGATGCATATTTACTATGGGCTCCACTTTTAAGATCATTTTGTACTAACACACCCAAATCCTTTTCACACTTTGACACCGTTATTTGAAGACCCTACATATAATAAATCTGCTGTACATTATGCTTTCCAAAATGCATAATAATACATTTCTCCCTATTAAAGGTCGTCCCATTTTCATTAGCCCATTCCATTATATAAATCAAATCCCGCCCAAATATTAATCTGTCATCAAAAGTATCCACTACTCCCCCCATTTTAACATCATCAGCAAATTTTATTAACTTATTTTTACTCATTATCTTTAAATCACTACTAAAGATGCTGAACAGCAATGGTCCAAGCACTGAACCCTGGGGAACACCACTCACCACCCTTTGTGAATCAGACACATGTCCATGCAGTCTCACTTTCTGCATTCTATTTGACAGCCACTGCTCAACCCATCTTACTATAGCTGAATCTATCCCCAACTTAGTGAGCTTTTTAATAATTTTAAAATGTGGAACCGTGTCAAATGCTCTACTAAAGTTGAACACTACCATATCCACACTTTTTCCCTCATCAATAAACTTCCCAACATACTCATAGAAGATGATCAAATTTGTTTCGCATGCTCTATTTACCATAAATCCATGCTGGTTTTTATCCACTAAAAGATTTCCCCTCATATAATCACTAATTGTTTCACACAATATACCCTCTATGATCTTTCCTATGATAGAGGTCAAGCTCACAGCTCACATGTACTCATGTTTTGCTTTTTATAATCACTGTTGAGCATTATTAATGAATGTGGTGTTCTCCCCTCTCCTACCGCTCACTCTGTCCACTCGTCTCACCTCCTCTCACTACTCTCACCTCTGCTCCTTTCCCCTAAAATAGATGCTAGTATCTTATTTTAAGAGGCATATGAGAAAACAAACACAAATGGCAACTCATTGACACCAGCTCCTTGACACACAGAGCTGATGCAAGTGGTATGCCCCACTATCAATGACATTTCGACAGCGCAGTCCCCTACAGCGATAACAGCTCCATGTCACTGTAGGGAACCAGCTGGAACCCGGCACTGTCATCGGGGGTCCTGCACCCCCCCCGAATCAGCTGCAACTCGGAGTTGAGAGTCCTAAGTGGGGGTGTGTGTGGAGGGTGAAGACCCCCGAAGAAAACAGTTGTTTTCCTACGAAACCAGCAGCTGACTGCAAAATGTGGTTGAACTGCCAGTTTCGCTGTCTGGTCGTTTGACAAAAAATTTGTCGATGATCAGTCATGGATCCAGTGCAAGCTATTGTGTGATGCCATCTGTTCCCTAAAGCCCACACCATCTGACTTACTCCACTAATCAGTGGGGATGCTGTGAACAGTGTGCATGTGACTGACATGGAGCAGTTACAACCATACAGTGGTAACATATAATTACAACTGCATGGTTGTAATGCTTTTTTAGCAACCTGTAATCAGAGCATTAAAATGCTCACCAGTAATTAAGCCAGCAGTTATATTGGGAATAATGCATGCGATGGAGTGTATTGCGATAATTTAATACACAACCGAGGTGTGTATTAAACTCGAGATTCACTCCATGCCATGAATTGCTGTAGTTTTTATAATTTCTGGTGAGCATTTTTTTCCAACCAGAAAATATAGAAACAACACTGAGAAAGCATGGTTTTAACAGGCTGCAATATGGGAATTTAAGAATTAACAACAGAAGTAAAGATAAGAAGATGAATATGTGTTCTCAAATTAATTCATTTAATTACCTGTACATAAAACTTGCTTGAGAGCAGGTTTTTAAGCAGAAATTAGTAAAACCACAAAACTAAGCAAATGGCAGGCTAAGAAATGGACAAAAAATTGTTTGTAAAACGTGTTTTTTAACTTAGAACTAGGCACTGATTGTGCCTCACTGTGTAAAAATTTTGATTTTTGTGGAATACTGCAATAAGCAGTTCACAACATGGAAAATTGTGAAAGAAAGGGCTTTGTTTTAGATCTGCTCTAGGACTGATGGCATACCCCACAGGTGTGACCAGGTCATTTGAAAGCATGGCAGTGAAAGGTGGGCCTTGTAGAGGTTGCAAGATCATTCTCATATACTAACCCTCAGGACAAAGAAATTAATTCTTGCAGGAACTTCAGGTCTTAATGGCTGGCCTGGGGGTGCGCTTGCCAGATTGCTTGTACTGGGTAATTTGAACTCCTGGGTCAAAGATGAAGACATTGTTTTTGGAATGCATTTTCTCCATATGATGACCTTACCAGGTGTTTAACAGGTGGCTGCTTCTGCTATCCACCAGCAAGGCCATACCTTGGACCTGGGTCTTGACATTTGCAGTGTCAAGGTTGATCTGGTTGTCTGGTTGCATCATCATGCCATGCAATTACTTTTTCAGGGCTCCCTGGTTAAACACCTTCCCTGTGGAGATGATCGGATACTGCCCAGTTTGTAACTTGGAGCCAAAGAGTCTCCTGGCAATGCTGAACATCTCGTGCATAGTGACAACATGTGCTAAGGAAGCTGAGATAGCTGTAGAGAGCTATGACCTAGTTCTTACAGCTCTTTTTCACTCCCTGGCACATATCTATGTTCATCCCATGATTTCCCACTGCTGGATACCACAGTATAATGATAAGCAAAAGCGGCTGAAGACAAAAGGATGGAGGATAGAGCATTCTTGGCAAAGGTCCCGGTCAGACAAGGATAGATTGGTGCTGAGAACTCACCACAGTGAGCATCAGCAGGCAATCACCATGAAAATTTCAGTATTCCACACACTGATGATTGTCACCAGAAAGAACTGACCAACTCAACTCTTCCATGCTGTGGACGGACCGTTAAACTCCATCAGTCTTGCAGACTTTTCAGCAGATAAGTGCAAGGAGTATAATCGGTTCTTTCAGGACAAGGTATCCTCTATTTAGGCCGGGATCTTCTCAAGTGGCCTGTCATGGGTCTGTAGTATCCTCTTTGTGTTAGGCATATGCACTCCTTATCTGTGGGAGGAGTTTGAGTCAGTTCTGATGGAAACGGGGTTTCTGGTAGTCTCATGGCTGCACCCTGCCTGCTGTATTTGGGATGCAAGGCCTATCCTGCTTCTTTTAGATTGAATTTCACTGATAGTATTCACATCATTGAAGGAGTTCTTTTTTTTTTCTTTTGAACTGAAGAAGGTGGTGGTAATGACCCTTACAACCCCCATCTTTCAACCCTGATGCTCTCATGAATTACAGGCATATTTTGAACATTCCAATTTTAGGGAAGGTAATAAAAATGGTGGTGGTTGTGCAGCTTAAGCACCACCTGTAATAGTATAACACCCAAGAACGTCCACAATCTGGTTTCCAGCTTTGCTACAGTACTGAAACAGCCATTGTCTGGGTGTTCTATGATATTCACCAGGGTGAGAGATGGCAGACTGTTCTGTTCTGGCCTTGCTCAACCTTTCCTTGGCTTTTGAAATAAGTGACCATAGGTTGTCGTTGGTATGGCTGAGGCAGTATAGAGGGCTCTCAGGGTTAGTGTTACTTAGGTTTGAGTCCTACTTGTCTGGGAAGGTGTAGCAGTTGGTGCTGGCTCTTACATATCAGGTCCGAGCATAGCACACCAGTGTTCTGTTGTTTGGCTGTCTATTCAATGGTGCATGAACTTCAAGGTATGCTTACTGGCTTACATGGCCCTGCATGATCTGGACCCTGGCCAGCAAAAAGACCATCAAAGGAGCAGAGGGCAGCACTCATTAAAAATGGAAGTAAAAAATACTCACAAGGACTTGAGATAAAGTAGCCAAAACCAAAAGTTTATTCTGACATGAGACCACGACACTAAGCCCCAGCACTTTGCATCACAGGCATGATGCTTCCTTAGGGATGTGACCTGATAAAGCATCATGCCTATGACACAAAGTGTTGGGGCTTAGTGCCATGGTTTCATGTTGTGTTAAACTTTTAGTTTTGGCTACCTTATCTATAATCCTTGTGAGTATTTTATGATGTGCATTTTTATTGCGTGCTGCCTTGCTCCTTTGACTGTGCTTGTTGTTTGGGCTCTAGAATCCCTTTGGGTGCATGTGTGCATGTTTTTGTTGTATTACCTATTTAAAAGACCTCCTGATTCCTTACACCCCTGGCCACCTTCTTCACTCCTCCAAGACAGGTCAGCTCTACATCCATAGATCTCGCATCAAGTTCTTAGGGGACCATGTGTTCTGGGTTAGGGCATTATTGGTATTATGAAACACATTACCCTGATCTAAGAGGAGCCCCATCAATTAATACTTTCAAAATTCATCTGAAACAACATGTTTTAAGTTCATCATGCACACATGCGCAGACAAACTTGTTGATATGAGAGTTGCTAGAGAGGGGTGTGAGGGGTGCCAGCCCAATGGCCACTGGTGCTGCAGGGGCCAGTCTGTGGCCCGCAAATCAGCAGGCAGTGTCCTGATGACACTGTTTTGCTGAGGGGGCTGGTCTTGGCAAACATTTTAAAGGACAGAGCCAATGCTGCATGAGGCTGTGTGCTTTGAAATATGAGCCCTTCAGCTACAGCTCAGTGTGTCTTTCCTGGTTAAACAATTTCCCCAGTCCCTGCAGCCCCTTAGTGTGTGTGTTCCCTGGTTAAACAATTTCCCTGGTCCCTGCAGCCGCTTAGTGTGTCTTTCCTGGTTAAACAATTTTCTCCATTCCTGCAGCCCCTTAGTGTGTCTTTCCTTGTTAAACAATGCCCCCTTTCCTTTTCTGACACTGGGCTGCCCATTCCCGGTGTCAGATGTACCCCCCCACCCATCTATATCCCTAGCCGACATCGGGGTGCCCAGTCCCTGTATTGGCATCCCCCCTCCCCATCACTATTGTGGTACACTGGGAGCCCACCCAGTGTGCCTAATTGCATAATAATTCTGTTTTCCCTGTAAATGAAGAAAACTTTCCTGCACCGTCTTTTTCCTTTTTTTTCACCTGTAAAAACAAAAACTGTCCCTCGTTGTCTCCCTATCCCCGTCCCCTCTCCCATCCCGACCCTCTGTCTGTGCACCCACCATCCTGCACCCCCCTTACACCATACTTACCCTCTGAGGTCAGCGGACGCGCGATCTTCTGTGGAGCGGGACACGTCTGCACTCTTCAAAGCCGACTGGCAAACTGAAAGAATGAAAAGTAAGCCGTACAATGGGAATCATGGAGGTTTTGACTTATGTTGCTATATCAACCATTTTTAGGAATTTTGGCTCCAGATTTTCAACATGGGATTCTTGGGACCCCACCGTGAACATGTTAGTCATTTCATTCCTCAGTCCCGAAAGGTGATTTCGCAGTCACTGCACAGAATCACCTTTTGGGACAGAGTAACAAAATGACAGTGCCACTGTTCATGAGTTGGGGTCCCAGAAGGACCATGTTGGAAATTTGGTGAAAAAATTCCAAAAAATGACTGCGTTACCAGCATGCATTGCGCAGTTTCTACGCACGCTTGTAACTTCACCAATTTTTAATATTTTCACTCCAGATTCTCAACATTGCCATTTTTTCACACCTCCTTATGAACAGTACAACTGTCATTTTTCATTTTCTGCCTGAATTGTGTTTTCGCACAAGTTGTGCAGAATGGTGTGGTTGTTGAGTGAAATCAATTTTTGGGACGGAGTAACAAAATCACAGTGCCACTGTTCATGAGTGGAGGTCCCAAAATGCCTATGTTGAAAATTTGGTGAAAAAAATTCCAAAAAATTAGCGCATCATGGGCGTGTGTTGCACAGTTTCTATGCATGCTGGTAACTGCCAATTTCTCATATTTTCACTCCAGATTTTCAAAATTGCCATTTTGTCACACCTCCTTATGAACAGTACAACTGTCATTTTCCACATCCTACCAAAATGTGTTTTAGGACCTGTGGCACCGAATAGCTCAGTCACTACCTGAAATCACCTTTTGGGACTGAGTAACGAAATAATAGTGCCACTATTCATGAGGTGGTGTCCCAAAATGCCCATGTTGAAAATTTGGAGTGAAAATACCAACAAACATCTGGGGCATTAGAGTTTCCAACTGTAACGCCCCACCCCCCCTACCTGGTAGAAACTGACAGGTATCGGGTGTGTGCCTTGTGGTTGTCGGCCATAATGCTCACACCATTCCACCCCCCACCCTGCAGCCAGTGACAGGCATTGGGTGTGCCTTGGAGTCTTTGTCCCAAAAGTTCACCCTGTTTTCCTATACTGCACCCATCTCAGCTTATTTCATTATGGAATGGGGTAAGCGTTAGGGCTGAAGATCTCAAGGCACACCACGATGCCTCTCAGTGTGTCTGCAAGGCGGGGGTGGAATGGCATGAGCTTTATGGCCGATGACCCAAAGGGACACCCCAATGCCTGTCAGTCTCTGCAGGGTGGGGTTGCAGTGTTAGGGTTGGAAACCCTAATGCCTCATTAAGGAAGTAAATCAGGGAGGGACGTTTGATGTCACCTACCTTGATTTCAGCAAAACCTTCAACAACATCCAACATAGAAAGCTGATTAGCAATATGAGTAGTCTAACAAAGGGGCATCAGCTGATAAACCGGGTTAGAAACTGGCTGCTGGACGGAAGGCAGAGGGTGGTGGTAATGGGATCCAATCCGGGGAGAGGGGAAGACCAACGGAGTACCTAAGGGATAAGTCCTGGGACTAGTGCTGTTCAATGTCTTCATTACAGACATTGCAGAAGGGATAGAAGCAAATGTTTGTCTGCCTGTTTGCAGATGACACCAACCTCTGTAACAGAGTGAATACTCCAGAAGTGGTGGAGAAAATGAGCAGGGACATGGAGAGGCTTAAAAAATGGTCTGAGAAGTGGCAACTGAGGTTCAATGCAAAGAAGCCTAAATAATGCACCTGAGAAGAGGGAAACCTATGGAGAGTTACAGGATTGGGTGGAGGTGCTGATGATCACCAAGGAAGAAAGGGACCTAGGAGCTATCAGTTCTGATGACCAAAAGGTGTCAAAGCAGAACACACATGTTTCAAGGACAGCCAGTGGCATGCTGGAATGCATAGGCAGAGGTATCACTAGCAGAAGGCAATAGGTGGTGATTCCATTGTATAATGCACTAGTGAGGCCTTACCTACAGTACTGTGTGCAAATCTGGAGGCTGCAAATGCACAAGGACATTGACAGGGTGGAGGCAGCCCTCAGAAGGGCAACCAAAATGGTACATGGCTTGCAACACAGCACATATCAGAAGAGATTAAAAGGACCTTAATATGTACTTATTGGAGGAAAGAAGGGATTGGGGGAACATGATAGATCCATTCAAGCACCTCAAGGGCATACACAAGGTGCAGAGGTGGACATATTTCAATACATTAAATGTTCGGCATTGACAAATGCTTGTTTTTTATCCTAAAAAAAAGAAAATCGTCCATCATTGTCTGCTGTGTAACCCCCCTCACCTAAACAGTATACAGACACTGGGAGTGCCCAATCCACCAGTGTTCTCATCTGTCTGTCCATTGTTGTGCACTGGGTAACCCCCCTCCCAAAACAGTATGCAGAGATGAGGGTGCCCAATCTCCCAGTGTCATCTGCCTGTCTATTGTTGTCCGCTGTGTAACCCCCCCAAACAGTATACAGACACTTGGGGTGCCCAATCTCCCAGTGTCCTCATCTGTTCAGCAAACTCGCTGAAAAAAGAAAACTGTCGCTTGTCATTTTCTTTCTCCATAAAAAAGAAAACCATCCATCGTTGTCCATTCTGCCGTTACCCAACCCCCCTATCCTCCCACTCAGGATCCACCACCCCACACACCCCCGTACCCCGTACTTACCCACCGGAGGCCTGTCGCCATAATCTGCCTTGGACTACAGGCACATCTTCACTCTTCAAAGCCCAACCGCAAACTGAGGTAAGTGCTTCAATGTATTGCAATGGGGTTTTCAGCGTCAATGTATTTCAACAGGGTTTTCAACTTAGTGGCATAACTTGCCCATTTTTAAATATTTTTGCCACAAATGTTCAACATATGTTTTTTGTGACCCCACCTCACAAGCAACTTAACTAAAGCAACTATCAAATGTCCCCCCCCCCCAAACCACCAGTGCAAACAATGAACTTTCAGCATTGACAAATGCTTGTTTAGTTCAGTCAAGGGCCCGGTGACATCTTCTAGAACTTTATTTCATAATGTGCTGTATTCATTGTATATCTTAAACTGTCTTTTTGACATTTATATGGTGCCCAACGTCTCCCGGATTGTGCACCCTAAAAATAAAATTGCTTTCCCTTGCCTTGCCTAATAGCCAAGAATGGGATATTTATCTTTTATTTTTAGTGCCTGGACTGACAACATACAACTTGGCATAGTCTGTACAGTACTTGCAAATTTCTCTGATCCCTGGACTTCCTTTTGAATTTACATCAGGGCAGCAACCACATGTAATGGTGCTGTTCTTGTCTTGTTAAAGGATTCACTGATCTCCTTTTTATATTGGTTTGCATGCACATGCAAGCAACATAGTGGCACCATATGACTTTTAGAGGTGTGCCAACCACTCTGCCAATGACCCACTCCATTTTGCAGGCGGGACCGCACCACACCAACAAATGGCTGAGCTGTCTATGATAGCACTTCAGATGCAGTGGTGTGCAGTTGAAAGAAAACTACCGCTGCAATTAGTGGTGGTAACATGTAGCAATTTACATATGTGTCAGCAAGCAGCAGCTATCATCAGCAATTTACATATTGTTGGTGTCAGCAAGCAGTGGCAGACTCCCGATATTGTAAATTCTGAAGCTCCGTATATCATAGTATCCCCAAACAGTAATGCTGGCAGCCGGATTCAAGTTTTAAAGATAAATTACATGTTGATCCGACAACTTTTTTACTTAAAGGGTTTAACTCATTGTGCTGTTTCAGATGGACAGCTTTGATTTGGTCTCAGTGGTGTCAGAGGGCAGGGAGCTACAGAACGGGTGCTCCAGAGGACAGCCTTCATGTGTAGTGGCACAAGCAGAAAGCACTATAAGCATATACTTTATCTTTTTAAAAGCTACAGGATCTAACTCAGTTTGTAGACTAGGATGTATTTAGTATGCTCCTGAGGTGCAGAAGGGGAAACCAACTGGCGGGTGGGTGATAAGAGTCATCGGAGGCTAACGTGAAACTTTGCATGCTCTAGAGTTTATGCTGGAAAATGCAGATTTATTCTTAATTGCAGTGTGCAAGGACTGCGGCAGACTGCAGTAAAATCTAAACTGCATTTGGGTAGGGATCGGAGAACAGAGAATAAATAAGCAGGAGGTGACTAGAAATACATGTTTCCCCATAGCAGTTCAGATAAACAGGCTAACAGGGTGCCCAAATCCCATCGCCTCTACCCCCAATTCCAAGATGGCCACCAGGCTGGGCTTGCTACTGCTGCTCCTCTTTGGGAGTGTTAATTTTATTTAGTTTTATGTGGTTATTTTATTTATTTTATTTCAGTTTGAGTTGTTTTTCTTTTCCGTTTATTCATCGGACCCCACCACACGTCTTGTTTTTGTTCTCCGCATACTACAAGCGTTTTGCGTGCGCTGATTATGCTGACAGTGCTGACTGGGCATTTTGCGTGTGCTGACTGTGCTAATAGTACCGAATGGGCTTCTTTTCTGTTCAGCTTGTGAGAAGTTGTCCATGCCATTGCGTTACTTGTGAGGAGTGGCACGGGCATGTGAAGGTTGAGGTTGCGGAGAATTTTTGCCTGATCCTGGCTGGTCCTTGAGGAGTGCTCAGTCGAGTCATGCTTGCATAGAGTTAGCAGGAAGGACCTCAGAGTGTTGGATTCATGCTCTCCCTGCCTGTGAGGAGCTGCACAGGTGTGCGGAAGGCGAGGACTGTGGAAGAACTGAGAGTTTTTTGGGATCTGTGCTCGATTGGGTGACTTTTCTGCACTTTCTTTGTCCACACCTTGAATTTTGGGTGGTGAGTGTCTATGACTGGAGAAGTACTGCTTCTTCAACTCGTCTCCCTGTCCTTTGGTCTTTTGTTGAGTGTTTTCTCTGCCGAGATTTGCCGCCCCACGGGGAGCTTAGTGTTGTTACCCAGTTGGGGATCCGGCTGGGGTATCTCGCTCCCTTGGACCCTTGGAAACGGCTGCAATTGTGGACTTTCTTAGTGTCTTTTGGTGTGGGCTGCTTTATTTCTCTTGAGAGCACCCGGCATTAAGTAAAGGGGCTTGTTTGGGAAGAAGTTTCTTCTAGCAAAACTGTTTTGTCGACTCAGCCTTTGGATTTGTTTTTTCCTTTGAACTAATTGGGTTTTGGTGGCTCCTGGCTTTGGCTTCATTTAATTCTGGGCCTGTATTGAAGAGACTGCTGACTCCCTCCTGACTTTTTCCTGTGGATTATTTCATTTTCTGTTGCCTGGATGATCGGGTGGTGAGAGGACCCTGCGTCCAATTTATTTTTGCTTTGTTGGATTTTACAGTTTTTTCTTTCCTGGCAGCGAGAAAGACCATAACTATCCCTCTCCCCGGTTGTGAGAGGACTGGGGGTTATAATTTCATTTTTCATTTTGTGGACTGGAATAATTTTTGTTCTGTTTTCTATTTATTTGTTGTTGTTTGTTATAATTGTTGGTTTACCGTCTCTCCCCAGTGGTGAGAGGACTGGGGGGGGGGGTTATTTATTGTATTTTGTTGTATTATGTGTTGGGTTTGGGGGGTGAGAGTCCCTAAGCTTTGTTTTATTATTTATTTGTTTTGTAGGTTATTTTGTGTTTGAGGGGGGTATCAGGGTCTCAAAATTCAGGCTCTGACTTGATGTTAGCTAACCTGGGAGTTGGGTGGGGCCTTTCAATTGTATTCTTTTAGGGGGGTAGTATTAGTTTGGTATTCATTTAGCACAGCAAATATGTGTTGGGAAGGTATAATGACAGTCGGGTATTATTCCACCTCCAGGCTCAGGGACCTCCGTCCTTTTTCTGTCCTCCCCTATCACCAGAGGTGTACAGATGGTGTAGGGCCCTGGGGAGTGTTAGAAACAAGGGGAGGATGAGGGTTGGTCCTGGAGAGGGATTGGAAAGGAGTAGGCAGATGGGGATAGTGCGGATGAGGAGATGCCCTCGGGCGAAATGGGTCCAGGAAAGGGGTTCTCCCAGTCTGGTTCCCATACCCAAGGGTCCAGCTGGTAGTCAGCAGGTAGCACGGTCATCCTCGGATGCTCATTCTACTCGGGTGGTGTTATGCAATACCTGGTCTATTAAAAAACAAGACCACTATTATAGCGGATTTTGTCGGAACATCTGACCTAGCGTGCATCACTGAGACCTGGCTGGATGAGAATTCTGGTCCAGTTTTGGCATCAGCAGTTCCAGCTGGGTACTCGGTGATACACCGCTCTAGGATGGATCGTAGGGGCCGGGGTGTCGCTATCTGTTTTAGGTCGGAACTGTGCCTAGTAGAAGTACCAGTGGGAACTACCAACTCCTTTGAATGTATCATGGATGAGGGTGTGTGGTGCAGGATTCTTCTCGTTTACCATCCACCAGGTGATGGGAATGTTTTCCTGTGGGAAGTCGCAGACTTCATTGTCAACCTGATGTTGGGATCCCCCAGATGGTTGGTTCTGGGGGATTTCCATGCCTGGGTTGACGATGAACTCTCGCAGTTTGGTCAAGACTTCCGCCAGTTAATGATTTCACTGGGCTTCACACAGGTTATTTCCTCCTCGACCCATATTGGTGGTCATTCATTGGACTTGGTGTTCCTACTGGAGATGGAGATATCTGATTTGGTGGTGGAACCAGTTGGGTGGTCTGACCATCACTCCATTGGGTTCAGTTTTGAGGCCACCCGTAATAGACCAGCCCCTATGGAGATGGTCCGGTACCACCCTTTGAGGTGTGTTTCCCCAGATGGTCTGATGGTGGTGCTGGACCTATTGGGTTTACCGAGTGATTGCATGGACCCAAGGGGACTTGGTACTTGCCTATAATAAGGCAGTAGCAGGGGCCCTGGATTCCATTGCTCCGGTTCGTGTTCGTCCCCTCAATCTTCGTCCTAGGTCTCTTTGGTTTTATGAGACTCTAAGGGAGTTGAGGAGAGTTGGATGAAGATTAGAGAGGCGCTGGCAAAATTCGGGCCTGGATTGTAACAAATGTAGTTTGATGGACCATTATGTGGTCTATCAATCAGCAGTCTCTCGTAAGAAGGCATAATTCCTGTCCAGAGAGATTGCTGCTGCACAGAATAGACCAGCTCAGCTTTTCAGGACTGTGGACAGATTGTGCAATCCAATCTGTCTTCAGCCCAGAAGAGCCTTTTCTCAAGTATGGTGTGAGGAGTTTGCTCAATTCTTTTCAGATAAGGTTGCCACAATCAGGTTGGATATCTGCTCAACCCTCGCTAGTGGGAGTTGTGATGGTCGGCAGGAGATGTTGGACACCTGGTTTATGTGGTCTGACTTCAGCCTTCCCACAATCAATGACATTGTGATGGTCATTCAGTTATGGCGTCCGACCAACTGTGGTTTGGACCCATGCCCTACACGTCTCCTAGTGGGCTGTGTAGATAAAATCAGTCCGGTCCTTGCTGAGATAGTCTGGAGGTCTTTGGAGAGGGGGATTTTTCCAAATCCTCTGAAGGAAGCTGTGGTTCAGCCCCTTCTTAAGAAGCCCTCCTTGGACCCGGACTGTCTGGCTAACTACAGGCCTGTCTCTAACCTGCCCTTTGTGGGAAAGGCTATTGAGAAGGTGGTTGCATTGCAGCTGGATGATCATTTGACCAGCCACAATGTCTATGATTCTCTCCAGTCTGGATTTAGGAAGAGACATAGTACCGAGATAGCTCTTGCCCGAGTACTAAATGACCTCCTAATAGCGAGATATCGAAGGACCTGTTCCCTCTTGATCCTTCTTGATCTCTCTGCAGCATTTGACACCGTGGACCATGGTGTGCTATTGGAGTGCCTGCGGTTTATCTGTGGGCTGTCCGGTACAGTCCTCAGTTGGTTTCGATCTTTCCTCGAGGGTAGGACTCAGAGGGTAGTGTCTGGGATTTTTTCCTCGGCATCATTCCCCCTATCCTGTGGGGTGCCGCAGGGCTCCATTTTGGTGCCCATGTTGTTTGTGGTGTACATGCTGCCGTTGGGAGTGATTATTAGACGGTACAGTTTGAGCTTTCACTGCTATGCAGATGACACTCAACTGTACACGTCCTTTGTGCCCGGCCAAGATGCTGCCTTTTCAGTCTTTAACAACTGTCTGGCCGAAATCCAGGACTGGATGAATGTGAGTTGACTGCGGTTGAATCCAGAAAAAACTGAGGTGTTGGTTGTGGACCCAGGTCACCGGGAGGCAGGTTTGTTGGCAGGATCTCCCTCGGGTTTATGGCTTGGGGGTGTTCAGCTAACTACCTCAGACCAGGTGCGGAACCTGGGCGTTGAGTTTGATGACTGTTTGACACTTAAATCTCAGGTGTTGGCAGTTGTCAAAGCCTCTTTTTACCACCTGAGGAACATCGCCCGGGTGAAGCACCTGGTTTCTCCTGATGATCTTCCTACTCTGGTCCACGCCTTCATTATCTCCCGTCTTGACTACTGCAATGCCCTTTATCTTGGGCTACTGGGGGTTGATATTCGCTGCTTGCAGTTAGTGCAGAATGTGGCAGCCAGGCTACTGACTGGTTCCTCTAGGTCCAGTCATATAATGCCTGTGCTCCATGGACTGCATTGGCTGCCAATATGTTGGCGAATTACCATCAAGGTCAGTTTGCTGACTTATAAGGCCCTACACGATCAGGGACCTGGCTATCTGAAAGATCTCCTTCATCCCTACTGTCCCTCCTGCTCTTTCCGATCCACTGATGAGGGATTGCTAGAGATTCCCAGGGTTCATTTGAAGACCTCTGGGGCAGATCTTTTAGTTTTATAGCCCCGACCCTGTGGAGTTCTCTACCTTGTCAGGTACGAGATTGCCCAACTGTCCAAACCTTTAAGAGGGCATTAAAAACGTATCTTTTTAACCTTGCATATAATGATTTTTAATTGTTGTAGGACTGGATTAATTTTAATGTTTTTTAGTTATATTGTTTTTATTATGTCATGTACAGGCACCTTGGTTTTGGAAAGGTGCCTTTTATAAATAAAGTTTGACTTGACTTGACTGCGGGAAATCACTGTTTGGGACAGATTAAAAAACTCACAGTGCCACTGTTCATGAGGAGAGGTTCAAAAATACCCATGTTGAAAATTTGGTGGAAAAAATCTAAAAAAATTATTGCATTACAGGTGTATGTTGTGCAGTTTCTACGCACGGTCATAACTTTGCCAATTTTTCATATTTTTACTCCAGATTTTCAACATTGCCATTTTTTCACACCACCGCATAAACAGTACAGCTGTCATTTTTCACATCCTGCCAGAAATGTGTTTTCACACCTATGGCACCAAATGGCACAGTCACTGTGTAAAATCACCTTTCTGGATTGAGTAACAAAATGCTAGTGCCACTGTTCATGATGTGGGGTCACAAAAATCCCATTTTGCACATTTGGAGTGAAAATACCAAAAAAACATCTGGGCGTTAGGGTTTCCAACCATAATGTCCTACTCAGTACAGACTGACAAACATTGGGATTGTGACTTGGGATCGTTGCCTGTAATACACATTCCACCCCCACCCTGCAATCACTGACAGGCATCAAGGTGTGCTTTGGGGTCTTCAGCCCCAGCATTCACCCCATTCTCCTATACCGCACCCATTTCAGCATATTTCCTTATGGAATGGGATGAGTGTAAGGGCCGAAGACCCCAAAGCACACCGCAACATCTGGTCTTCGGCCCCAGCGTTCACCCCATTCTCCTGTACCACACCCATTTCAGCATATTTCCTTATGGAATGGGATGAGTGCAAAGCCAGAAGACCCCAAAGCATGCTGCGACACCTGTCAGTGTCTGCAGGATAGTGTGAGATGAAATGGTGTGAACGTTATGCCCGATGATCCAAAGGCACACCCCCAATGCCTGTCACTCTCTGCAGGGTGGGGGTGGGGTTGGCATTAGTTCAATACTTCACTGCCGTTCCTATTATCTCTACCTCCTGCACTACCAGTGCCAATGGCAAAAAGCCGACATTCGGCATTGACAAATGCTTGTTATAAATGCCTATATGTATTTGTCTGTTTTAAAAAAGGAATAAAATATATCAATTTTAGAAAAGGGTAGAAGATCAGCAATGTGGCTTCTGATGAATGCAGGGCATCAAAGTAGCTGAGCAGAGTACACAAAGGGAAGAAGAGCTGGAGCATAACACAGAGTGCCTGTGAAGAGTAGGAAGCAGCTGAAATGAGTGGACTAAATTACATTTGTTATATTTGCTTGCACGCATGTGCAAGAAACATAGTGCCATCATCCGAGATTTCGGAGGTGTGTCACCCCCTCTTCCAGTTCAGTCAGTGTGTTGGCAGGCGTGGCCCCTGTAAGCCAATGCATGCTGGAGCTGTCTATGACAAGCTCCAAAATGCAGTGGCATACAGTTGAAAGGGAGCTATGCTTCAGTGAGCAGTGATAAGATATCGCCTGCCCGCGCAGCTCTCCCACACACACACACACACACACCACACACACACACAAACACCCGCATACTGCGTGCTGCCCCCCACTACGTATAGCTGACGAGGTGCCCAATCTCCCGAATGGCTTGTGCTGGGCTTCTCCCGAAGCCTTCCATGCCAAGCTGGGTGCCCACCCAGCATGGCAACTCTTAGAATAGCCGACGGGTGCCCAACCGTCGGCTCCACTGTCCTCACCCCCGAAGGTGCCACGCTGGGAGCCCACCCCAGCGTGGCAATGATCATGGCTGACGGGAAGCCCAATCCCCGCCGGCTCCACGGCCCCCAGCCATTCTGTGCCACGCTGGAGCCCACCCCAGCGTGGCAAACGCCTCACGCCATCTTTTTTACCTGCAAAATAAAACGTCCCATGGCGCTTCTCCCAGCGCCTCCCACAACCTGCACCCATCCACTGCGCACTCTGCCTAGTCACCCTCCCAACCCTATACTTACCTCCGGAGCTCGGCGCGATGATCTTCGTGGACCGAAACACGCCTGACTCTTCAAAGCTGACCGCAAACTGAGGAAATGCCGGTAAGCTGTATAATGGGCTAGATAGGGGTTTTCAACTTTATTGCATATCTCAGACATTTTTTGGAATTTTGCACCAAATTTTCAACATGGGATTCTTCATGAATGATGTCACTGCTTATGCTATTTGGGCCCGAAGGGTGATTTCGCAGTCACTGCACAAAATCAACCTTCTGGCCTGAATACCACCATGACAGTGACATCATTCATGAGAAGGGGTCCCAAAAATCCCATGTTGAAAATTTGGTGCAAAAATTCCAAAAATTGACTGTTTTACAAGCGTGCATTGCGCAGTTCTTACGCAGGCTTGTAAGTTTGCAAATTTTCAATATTTTCACTCCAGATTTTCAACATTGCCATCTTACCACACCTTCTTATGAGTAGTAGAGCTGTCATTTTTCACATCTCACCAAAAATGTGTTTCCATCCATGTAGCGCACAATGGCGCAGTTGGTGTGCTAGATCAATGTACGGGACAAATTAAGAAAATGACAGTGACACTGTTCATGAGCAAAGGTCTTAAAATGGCTATGTTGAAAATTTGGTGAAAAAATTCCAAAAAATGACTGTTTTACGAGTGTGCGTTGTACAGTTCCTACGCACACTCGTAAATTCGTGAATTTTCAATATTTTCACTCCAGATTTTCAACATTGACATTTTACCATACCTTCTTATGAGCAGTAGAGCTGTCATTTTTCACATCTCACCCAAAACGTGTTCCGCCCATGTAGCGCATAATGGCGCTGTTGGTGTGCGAAAGCAATGTTTAGGACAGATTAAGAAAATCACAGTTACACTGTTCATGAGCAGAGGTCTTAAAATGGCTATGTTGAAAATTTGGTGACAAAAGTCCATAAAATGACTGTGTTACGAGTGAGCATTGCGCAGTTTCCACGCACCTTGTAAGTTCATGACTTTGTAATATTTTCAGTCCAGATTTTCACCAGTGGCATTTTCCACACTTCCTTATGAACAGTACAGATGTCATTTTCACAACATGGCTGAAGTGTGTTTTCACACTTTCAGCGCAGAGATGCGTGGTCGCTGTGGAAATCATTGTTCGGCACAGATAAAGAAAATCACAGTGACACTGTTCATGATCAGAGGCACCAAAATGCCTGAGTTGACAATCTGCTGTAAAAATCCTCAACCTAATTATATTACGGTGCTACACAGTTTCTTTGTACGCCTGACTTCACCATTTTTTAAATATTTTACTGCAGATTTGCAACATTGTCATTTTTACACCTCCCCATGAACAGTACAGCTGTCATTTTTTACATCCTGTTCAGAATGTTTTTGCACCTGTGTGCTAAATGCCGTAGTCACTGTGCATAAGCAGTTTTTGGCTAACAAATTGATATTCCCCCTGTTCATGAGGTGGGGTCACAAAAAACATGTTGAAAATTTGGAGTGAAAATACCAACGATGCCTGAGGTATTAGGGTTTCCAACCATAACGCCTAACCCTGTAGAGAATGACAGGCATCAGGGTGTGACTTGGGATTCTTGCCTGTAATTCTCATACCATTCCACACCCTGCAGCCAGTGAGAGGCATCGAGGTATTCCTTGGACTCTTCGGCCCCTAAGTTCACCCCTTTCTCCTATATTGCACCCATCTCACCGTGTTTCCTAATAAAATGGGGTGCGCATAAGGGCCAAAGACCCCAAGGAACACCGTGACACTTGTCAGTGTCTGCAGGGTGGGGTGTGGTGAAATGGCGTGGCCATTATGCCTGATGACCCAAACGCACACCCCAATGCCTGTCATTCTCTGCAGGGTGGTGGTGGGGTTGGCTTCAGTTCAATACTTCACTGCCATTCCTATTACGCAGCTCTGTAACTTCTACACTACCACTGCCAATGCCAGCAAGCAAACATTCGGCATTGACAAATGCTTGTTTTTAATTGCAGTAAGATAAACAGGAATCGGAGCAAATGAGAAACAACAGGAGCAAGATACAGAGAGCAGCAGATTAGCACTGGAGGTGTAGGGTGAGAGCAAAACAACAAAGATTAAAATTGCCTGATCAAATTCCCAAACAGAAAAGCCCTGCAGGACCTCAAAGCTGCAGTGTGAGTAGTGGCTGGGGGTGTAGTGGTCTGATCAGCTGCCCACCAGCTAGCAGAAAGCTTGGAATTGAATTTTGATTCTTGCTCTCCTGCAAAACAAAGAGGTTTGTCAGAGCATAGCTGAATGGATTGATTTGTGTGGATGTAAAGTTCCTTTAAAGAGCTAGAAGAACCAAAATAGACAGGAAAATGATACAAATTTTAAGAAGTAATCAGTAGTAACTTTTTGTTTCTGAAGTATTTTTTCCTTTTGCTCATTAGAAAGTGTTCTATGTGATAACATTGTGCTTGATGTGTGGAAGAGCTCTCAGTTTGGCAGCTGACATATCTATCTCTGCCCCCCCCCCGCTATATCATCAGCATTATGATCTCACTGACAGTGACATCACAGGAAATTGACCTGGCAGCTATTAAGTGGTTGTTCCTAAGCAGTGGTGATGTCAGAGGCAGTGAGGTCACAATGCTGAATAAGTAATGGGGGAACAGCGCTAGATATGACAGCTGCCAGACAAAGTGCTGTTCCACACATCACACCTACTAAGATCAGATAAACAATCTTCTGATTAACCAAAGGGAAAAGAAAAAGTACCTTAGATATAAAAGATATTGTTTGACAGCTTTTAAAAACTAATAATAGTTTTAGGCAGTACACTAGCTCCTTAAGCAAATGTACTTCATGGTGCAGTGGAACCGCGTGAGCAGCATTATGGGTATCAAAACTTAATATCAACTTTCTATTATAATGGTTTGGAAAGTAATCTTAGTTGAGTTTTACCAGTATGGGAAGTAATCTTAGTTGAGTTTTACCAAAAAAAAGGAAGCATTTATTATTCTGTTTGCAAAAGTACTGTAGGCATTGTTTGACTATGGTGTCCTTCATATTTGGAAAATCTGACATCAAACCATGGTTTAATAAGTAACCAGAGACTGGAAGATTACAGGTATATATTCTGCAATCTTTGTCAGTGTGGCACCGAGTAGTCAGAGTCTAAGTGCTGTTATCTGCTAAAAGAATTGCTTTAGTGCCACCTAACTAAAGATAGAGATATGACATAAACTTGGAACAACTGCATACCAGAGATAGCATTGCTGTTTTTGACAAGTACTGTACTGTAAGATGACTTGGATTCCAGTACATAAAGCGCTAGGAGGAGACACTTTATTTGTTTACACGGTGCCTGTTTGTTGTCATCCTATAAAGGTCTTTATGTTGATTAGTGCCCAAGTTGTTTTCTCCATTGAGGTTTATATACCTGCTCTTGCCTCAAGCTCTTACTAAAGTAAACAATAATATAATCATTTAGAAGTCAGATTAGGAGAATTTTAATGGACAGCTTTTGTGGGCGATACAAAGAAAGGAATCTGCTTTTATATACAGCAATGCCTTTATCCACACTGTATCCCAAAATGCTTTATGGTACATGAACAACTGGCAGCAGCCATTAGAGCCACACAAAGATGCTCAGTGAGACTGAGTGCCGACAAAGAAATATAGAATAATGTATGGACAACCACAACCATGCACAGCATGGCTGGGTTTCCAGGAATGGGGTCTGATGACATTACAGACCTCAGCAGCTAAGCTGAAGATGTCTCTGGTGTCATCAGAACCCAAAGATAAAATCAGTTGCCTTGTTGTGCAAGGTTATTTTTAGATTAGTTTTTATAGTATGTATTGTTTGTGAGTGTTCCCTGTCTACCACACTGTCAGTAGTTCATTATGTTGCTTGCACGCATGTGCAAGAAACATAGTGCCATCATCCGAGTTTTTATGTTGCTTGCACGCATGTGCAAGAAACATAGTGCCATCATCCGATTTTTCTGAGGTGTGGCACCCCATCTTCCAATTCAGTCAGTGAGTTTGCAGGCATGGCCGCAGTTCTCCAATGACTGCTGCAGCTGTCTATGACAGCAGTCGAAAATGCAGTGGCATACAGTTGAAAGGGAGAGCTCTGCTTCAGTGAGCAGAGCTCCCCCCCACACAGACACACGCACACACGCAAGCACGCATATTGCGTGCTGATGCGCTCCCTCCCCCCCAAGCACACACTGTATGGCCGATGGGGGTGCCCAATCCCCGTCAGCTCCATGCCCCCACCCCCAACAAAAGCTGTCCAGGTGCCACGCTGGGAGCCAACCCCAGCATGGCAAAAAATGTTATAGCCAGTGGGGGTGCCCAATCCCCCATTGGCTCCATGGCTGCACGCCCCCCCAAAACCTTTCCAGGTGCAATGCTGGGAGCCCAACCCAGTGTGGCTAATCTTGTTATAGCTGACGGGGGTGCCCAATCCCCCGTCAGCTCCAGCCTCCCCAAACAGCCTTTCCAGCTGCAATGCTGGGAGCCCACACCAGTGTGGCAAATGTCCCACGTCATCTTAATTTAAAAAAAAAACTGTAAATAAAATAACGGTCCCTCGCAGTCTCACTGCCCCCACCTGCACCCACCCACTGTGCACCCTGCCTCCCCACCCCCCACCCCATACTTACCTTCGAGCTCGGTGCTGATCATCAGTGGACCGGAACACTTCTGCACTCTTCAAAGCCGACCGCGAACTGAGGAAATGCCGGTAAGCTGTATAATAGAATAAAAAGGGGTTTTTCAACTTTGTTGCATTTTTCAGGCATTTTTGGGAATTTTGGGCCCAAATTTTCAACATGGGGTTTTTGGGACCCTCCTCATGAATTCTTGCACTGTCATGGCGTTAATCGGGCCCGAAGGGTGATTTCACTGTCGCTGCGCGAAATAACCTTTTGGGGCCGATTAATGAAACAATACTGCCAGTGTCAATAAGGTGGACTCTCAAAAAGCCTATGTTGAAAATTTGGTGAACAAATTCCTAAAAATGACTGTTTTATGAGCACGCGTTTTGCAGTTCCTACGCATGCTCGTAAGTTCGCAAATTTTCAATATTTTCACTCCAGATTTTCAAATGGCGCAGTCAGTGTGCGAAATCAATGTATGGGACACATTAGGAAAATCACAGTGACACTGTTCATGAGCAGAGGCCTTAAAATGTCTATGTTGAAAATTTGGTGAAAAAATTCCTAAAAATTACTGTTTTACGAGCGTGCGTTGCGCAGTTCCTGTGCACGCTCGTAAGTTCGCAAATTTTCAGTATTTGCACTCCAATGACTTCCAAATACCTAAACAGCACATACAAGCAAGCAACATTCAGCACTGACAAATGCTTGTTTTTATATACCCATCGTGCACCCAGCTGATCAGTGCCCACTCAGTTGCCACCTGTACTCAAAAGTCTTACAGTTAAGCAATAAGGCACAACAGAGTGTGGGTTATTGGGCATTTACCCACACCTTGTGTGGTGTGTCATGAAGCACAACCGAATGACTTAACCACACAAGAAGTGGGTAAATCACCAAATAACCCACACCCTGGAGTGCCTTATTGTGATTATACAATGGACCCATGTGTAAAATACATTTAAAATGTGCTTAATTATGTTTTTTATAAATGCTATTCCTCAGCTGTGGGCTATGCAAGATTTACCCACAGTCATGTGACATGTTTTGACCAATCAGGTTATAGGATTTTCACACACCATTGTATAATTGTATTTGTTTTGCTGTATGTGGAAAAGAACTACAGTATATTTTGTTAAAATGTAAAATATATCTAACTATATCTCAATTTATTTTCAGATATGCTCACTGTATCTTCCAGATATGTAGTATATATTTGTAAAATTCAATGAGATATTTTGGATACCAAGTCAAGGTATTTTAAATATATGTTTTTGTTATGGTAGCAATACCTCTAAATGTTTTTTTTTTTTTACTTTTTAATGTTCTTAAAGGGGAACAGTCAGCATGGAAAGCTCCATATCCAAGTGTGGAGCTGTTCCCAATTAATACTTTGTGTGCAAAGACATTTTTACTTAGTGTTTACTGTAGTAGATAGTACCAGGCTAATTTTTCTTACTTCCAGACTGACATTTTATGTAACTACAGATCCCAGAATCCCCTGCAGCTGACATTAGGGCAGGGCTCCAGCAGTGGGAGATTCAATGGCCTGCAGTGCATGTGACAGTTTATATAAGGTCCGGGGCTAGTTTTACCAAAAATTGCAAAGCACAGCACAAATGTTTGCACTGTGCATCGTGACTGTGCAGGTGTCTAAGTTTGCTATTCACAATCAGATTACATGCCATGCTATCTGACAGTGAGTAGAGCTAGGGTGAGGCAGCAGGAACCCCATTACTGCTAGTGCTAACTCCAGTAGTGCCACCTCGATATGCAGCGAAGAGTATGGCCCCATAATGAATAGTGCAGGTGAGCTATTGCCAATTCACAAAAGCAGCCATGCAAATGAGTCCATTGGGCATACAAGGCACTAGGTGGCCATTTGCATGCCCATTTATTTATTTATTTAGTTTTTGTTGACAGGGTGGGTGTGCTAGCCATGAAATGACTATTTTCAGACATGACCCAGAATTTTGGACCCATTATGGGTCCATTTGTATAAGCTGATTGAAGTGTAGCATGTCCCCCCTGCCCAATAGGCAGCCACAATCCCTGGTGGATAGTGGACCCTCCACTCTGCTGATCATTATCCCGAGTACAGAAAAAAGTTTCTCCTGGTGGCTACTGGTCTCCCCTTCACCAATCACCATCCCAAGTATGAAAAAATAATTTTCCTGGTGGATTGTGGATCCCCCACTGATCACAATCCCAAGTATTGAAAAATCATTTCTTTGATGGCTAGTGGTCTCTCCCCACCACCAATCACTGCTCTCCATCCCGAGTATAGAAAATGGCTTTCTTGGTGACTAGTTGTCCCTCCTCTGGCTGATCACCAGCCACAATGCAAATAAATGTTACCCAGTGCCTTACCACCCTGCTCCCCCATCCCATCCCCAAGCCAGCAACTGGCACAGCCCTCTGCTCTCCACCATGGCTGGCCGCTTACTGAGCTGTCAGTGAGCGCATACTGTATACATTATGTGCTCATTGATTAATGCCTGTGGTGCAGAATGGTGGGCTGTGCTGGTCGTTGGCTAGGGGATGGGATGAGGGGCAGTGGGGTGGTGCGGCACTGCCTGCCAGACTGGTTGGGGTCCACTAGACCACCAGGGACAGGTTTCAATTCACTACACAGGGATATCAGGGATAGGGAGGGGGGTCAGCTATGTGTGATGGAAATGTTTAACTTTACTATACAGGGGATCAAAATGGGGGGGGGTTACACTGGACTCCAGGGACTATGATGTCAATGTTGGGTGTGGGGGGAGGGACCACAGGACTCCAGGGTAACATGTATTTGCAATGGGGCCATTGATCAGTGGGGGTAGGGACCACTAGCCACCTGAGAAACTATTTCCATACTGGGGACGGCGATCGGTGGGTGGAGGGACTGCTAGCCACCAGGGAAACTATTTTTCCATATTCAGGATGGCAATCAGTGTGGGGGGGGGCCGGTGCCGCTGTACCTCCACCAACCACTAGGGTTGTGAGGGATTAAAGCAAGATCTTGGTCAACCATATTTGCTCCATGCAAGGGAACCGCACAAAAGGCCCTTGCACGGAGCAAATGCTTTGTGTATCGGACTGTGCCAATATGCAGGTCCCCTACCACTCATTTGAATTGTAGTCCCCTCCACACTTTGCCCTGGCACAAATCCAGTTTCAGCATGCAAATCGGGCTTTTGTTAATCCAAACTTGGTGCAAAACCTGGTTTGCTTGCACAAAGCCAGGTTTGCGCCAGGGCAAAGTTTTGTGAATCCTGCCCCTGATCTTTTGTTTGCAGGTCCCCTTGTCATCTAGGGCTAAGCATAGTCACAGAGGACTGTACATAGCTTCAGGAGAACAGCAGGACTGGAAAATATCTATGCTGTCTATGTATGTGTCTATGTTTCTATGATCATAGCTTATAAAAGCTCTAACACGTGTCGCAGGCTACTGACTCTTCTGCTGCAGCCCTACTCTAGTGTCAGCTGCAGAGGATTCTAAGTTGTAGTTACAGAAAATGTCAGACTGGAAGTAAGCAAAACTGTAGGTAAAAAATTTTTTTGCACATGAAGTGCAAATTGGGAGCAACCCCATACTTGTGTGTAGGGCTCTTGGTACTGATTGCTTCCCTTTAAGAACTGTAGGAAGAAAAAATCTTATCCGTATAAGTAAGTGTAATTTTACATTATAATGTTCTACATTAAGTGTATGAACAGAACATACATTATATTTCCAGTATACTGTAACAGCTATATGCTTGTTACATTAGATATATACTGTATTTAAATATAGCTAAAACATGGTTGGCTTGACATGCATCTGAAAAATACATGATATGCATGTGTTCCATAACTGTATTATATATTGATAATATGGCTGAGCTATTCAAAGGGGTTGTGCCTCGCACAACTGAGTTGCACCAGCGCAACCCCAGAAATGCACCCCCTATGCAACATTCAAAAGGGGTAATTACGTAATGCAATTCCCAATGCACCACGGTGCAAAGATAATTTATGCGGCACATCTCCAGGGGACGTGCCCATACATATGCAGCACATCCTGATATTCAGCCCGGGATGTGCGGCAAATCCCAGAGATGTGGTGCATACCTGAGCACAAAGATGAGCCCTTAAAAAATGGCTCAACTGCTAGCCACCCACAGGTGTGCTGCTGTATTGCAATCTGCGACACAGCAGCCACCAGCCGTGGGTGGCTACCTGCCCCAGAATACTGTTCACAAGCTCCCACAGATTTCCCTGGTAGTCTAGTGGTACTCCCCTCCCCTCCCATACCTCCAATCACCATAGAAATGGCAATGTCCAGTCCCTGGTGGTTCAGTGGTACCCCCACCCCCCTACCCACACAGGACCCCCATCTCACCCTGCTCTCCCCCCTTCATCAGTGGGCAGCAAACCCACCTGCATATCACTGCAGCTGCCCACCGAGTGACAGCTTACAGTATCAGTGGCAAGCCCATTGGTCCACAGTGTGGACCAATGGACTTGCATCTGATACTGTAAGCTGTCATTCGGCAGGGAGCTGCTGTGGTATGTGGGTGGGTTTGCTGCCCGCTGATGATGGGGGGGAGAGCTGGGTGGGATGGGTGTCCTGTGTGAGTGGAGGGGTGCCACTGGACCACCAGGGACTGGACATTGCCGTTTCTAGACTACTAGAGACTGTATTGAGCCATATTTATGGCGATCATTGGTACGGGATGGGGGTACTGCTGTGGTCCCTGGTACAGGGACCGCATGCTGTGCAGGGCACCAGGCACATGTTGTTGGCCAACCCTGTACAACACATGCATATAGGGCCATAATGACATGCAAATGGCCCAATTTGTGCCTTGCATGCATTATAGCCCCATTTGCATACTCGTGTCTGAATAGCAGGAATTTGCGCACAGTGTATCTCTGATGTGCTGGCACATTTCCCACTCCTGGTATTCAGACCTGTCTGGGGGAATGCGCCTGGTGCATTGTATTTGTGCCATGTGCATTATTTTTTATATTCAGAAGAGATGCGCTATGGCACATCTCTTTTAAATATATCCCTTTGTTGCTCAGTTGTGCTGCACCACCACTTGAACCATTGCTAGCTGCAGTTCTGAATATCAGGTCTTATATGTGCAATAAATGTTTCATTTAGCAAATTGATATATTTTTATATTTGACATTTTCTGTATATTTTATATATAATTAAACTATGAGTAGAATACATTCTGTAACTATACTGAAGGAATACTTTCCATTTCTATAACACCAATGGTGATAAAATTTCCCATTTATAACTTTTTAAATTACATTTTTAAAGATTTTTCTGTTATTCTGTGATTTGAACAGCTGGCTTCAGTACTGGAGTACTGGATAGGTCTATTGTGATGTCATCAGCATTGTGATAGCTGCTCTCTGATTGGTTCTGTTTTGTGCAAAAGTCAAGAAAAGTGATTGTGGAATATCGATAATTATGAACCGGCGATCGTAATTCGAGCAATCTGATTGGCCGACAGCTCTCTAAAGCCATGATGATATCGGACTACATCATCACGGCTTTTAAAAAGCTCCGGCAACCAGCCTCCTCGCTGAAAAAATTCCTGCTGTTGCCAGCATTCTCCACATCCCTCACGACCCTCGCAAAACTCTCCCGACACAGAAGCTGTCCTACAATGGCATACAACAAGCCACATATTTAAAACAAAAAAAAATAAATCCGTTACTAAATGGAGTCGAGCGGCAGCTGCACAGAAGTACTGATCGGTAACTTCTGACTTGGTTTTGAAAGCAGCACCGCATCACTCACAGTAACGGGTGATTTTCTTGTACCGTAAATAAAACAATCGCCTGCCATTAACACAACAGCTGCAACTACTCCATTTACTTACTCACCAATGTGCAGTATTTCAAGCTGACTCCTGACTCGACAGAAACCTCTTCAAAATACCCACAAATCACATCCGCAGCAACGAGAGATGAGTTCACAGAGACACAACAGTCCCACCACTGTCAACTACCAGTATTATAGCGCCACCTACTGTCTCAAGAACTATTTTACCAAATGTCACCCTACACCACCCAAAACTCGCTTTAAACCTGTTTATTTTACTTTTTATTTTTAAACATTAAAGCTAGTTCATAATAGCAATAAGGCATTTCAGAGTGTGATCAGGATATCGTTACCGGAGTCGTTGACGCACTCGGCCTGTGGCCTCGTGCCCAACCACCCGAGGCGTGACGATATCCCACGATATATCACACCCTGTTGTGCCTTATTGCTTAATTATACAATGGCAAGAAAGAATCCTGGCTTCTGATTGGTCAGTTGGCTGTCACAGCAGGGATGTTATCCTGGCATAACATCCCTGCTGACTGTTTGTAGGATATGGAGCATGCTGATGTGCTTTTTTTTTTTCTCTTGAGAAACAAAAATATTTTTACTCACTAACAAAAACATTCTTTAAAATTATTTTTTTAACTATGAAACAATAAGCCATTGTATAATAGGAATAATGCCCTCCAGGGTGGGTGTTATGCTGGGATAACATTCCGCCTCAGGTGTTGGATGCCCTCGGCCGTTGGCCTCGGGCCCAACCACCTGAGGTGGGATGTTATCCCAGCATAACACCCACCCTGTTGGGCATTATTCCTTTAATGTTTATCTAGAGGTTAGACAGCATGAAAAACAAATAATCATGGAACATTTATCACCACTGGTGTTGTATAAATGTATTGTTTAACATCCAGATAAACAGTGACAGGTTAGATATGTCGCATTATACAATGGCAAGTAAAAATGTAAGAAGCTGATTGGCTGCTGACCCCTTGAGACAGTGATGCTATTACATAATAACATCACTGTAACATTGGATTTGTTGGAGCAGCATGATTGTTTGCATCTTCTGTTAAGAAACAAAAATATGTTCCCACACTAACAGAAACATTCTTTAAAATTAATCTTTTATTCTGTATATAGCAACAAGCCATTGTATAATTGCAATAAGGCACTCCAGGGTGTGTGTTATTCTGTAATAACATCACTCCTGGGGTAGTGGAAGCACTCGGCTTCACCTTGTGCTTCAACCTACCCCAGGAGTGACATTATTACATGATAACACACCCTGTCGAGCCTTATTGCTTAAATTACCACCTTTACTCTAAGAACCAGTCAGAAGGCAGCTTTATTAATACAAGTGATATTACAACAGCCTTGTTCTTCTCTGAAGCCTACTACTGAACTCAAAGAAAAAGTTAAATCTACACACAGATGATTTAAAATGTTATAACTATAAAGTGTTATTGTATAAATCAAATACAATGACTTAACTTAAAATATACAATTTACCATCCCTTGTTAGACAGCAGGACTTTCAATAACTCATTATTGGCTCTGTCATTTGTGAGTTATGGCCCTGGCCCCTCACTTATGATGATAAATTGCTTATTTTGAGTCAAGCCATTGTGTATTTCATAAATTTCTTCTTAGTATAAAATATGTAACATTTTATACACATAATAGAGAAAGTATAGAATGTACAGTATGTAGAATATATTATAGGAATGTGGTCGTGCCCCTATAGTTGGGGTTCAAGCTTCAATTCTATGTTAAACTTGAACTTTTGCACTTTAATAACTTCACAACCATTCAAGCGATTCACATGAACTTTTACATGCTCCACAAGGGGCAGAAGATCTCTTGATGTGGCAAGTTTCGTTCCAGTTGGATAACTGGGTGCAGAGACACAGAGTGCCAAAAAATGTGAAAATTACAGTTTTTGGTAAAATGCTTTGTTATGCCACTGCACATAAATGGTGTGGAATTCTGGTCTGCAATGTATAGGATTCAAAGATCTTGGGTGACAAATGTGCCTTTTGAAGATTCGGTGAAAAAATATTAACGTGTTACAAGGTTATTAAATTTCAAAGTTTCCCATTATTTCCTATGGGACCAGTTTGATGTCCCACTCGAAAAAGCATTCTTTATTGCAAATGTGGAATCCTTTTTCACAAATACGGGATCTTTTGCTGCAATACAGAATCTTTTTCTGTGCTTCTGCCATCTTGTTTTCATTTAGCGGGGACAACAAACTTAAATAACTTAAAAAATACAGAGGTTTAGTATACAACAACAGTTGTGTTTACCTAACTTGGACCCCTACAATCCGATTCTAGAATTACTTTTTATATAGGTTACTTGTAAATGTGTTTCTTTAACATGCCAAAAGCCTTTTCCACAAATTGTGAAAAAAGAATTGCAAAACAGGATCCTTTTTCACAATTTACAAAAAAGAATTTTTCTTTTTCCCCAAATTGTGAAAAAGGAACCATGGAAAAGGAATTTTTTTCACAATTTGCAAAAAAGAAATGTTATAATAACTGTTTCTTTGTCACTCTACAGTTACCAAATGAGTTACGATTTTGATCTGAAATGTTCAGGGTGCAAAGGGTTTATCCCACAGATGTGCCTTTTGCTGGTTTGGTGAAAAGATATTACTTTTCTTTGGAGTTCTGTGGGTTAAAATTTTGCTTAGTTTCTCATAGGATAACATTGTACTGTGAGGTGTACACAGTAGTTTCTTTATCACTCCATTGTGAAGAAACAGTTTGCAATTTTACTCTGAAATTTTTAAGGTACAAAGGACTTGCCCCACAGATATGCCTTTTGCTGGTTTTGTGAAAATATATTAATTTGGTGTAAAGTTACACAGGTTTCACATTTTGCTTTGTTTTCCACAGGATAACATTGCAAAGTGCGGTGTTTCTTTGGCGCTGCACACTACGGGATGGGAGCGCAGGGCACAGAAGGCCCTGCGGTCCCACAGGTTAATACTACTAAGGTTCATACTAAGGTTGGTTCAAGAGCGATAAGACATGAGCCCATATTGCTCTTATTCTAAGCCAAAAGATAATAGGAGAGATCATATCCCGTGCCTATCAATTTATCCAGTTGAGACTTAAAAATACTTTTGGTCTCACTTATAACAACATGGAGTGGTAGTCTATTCCATGGATCAATAACTCTGAGAGTAAAAAAGTGTTTCCGGCTGATGTAGATAAATGGTTTCCTTACTAACTGTAAGGGGTGTCCCCTAATGTCATATGCATAGTTTTAAAGTCCAAACCCAATTCACACATGAGGTAGGGTCCTGAACAATATCATACAAAAGCATGAGGTCACCTCTAAGATGACGAATAGAAAGGGGCATACGTTTTAAAGAATCAAGTCTATTTTCATGTGGCACTGTTTCAAGCCCTGAAATTTTTTGGTGAATTTTCTTTGTACTTTTTCTAGAAAATGTCTTTCTGTTTTTCTATAAAGGCACCACAAATCAGAAGCATATTCCAAGTGTGGTCTGACATATACTCTAAACAGGGGTAACAGTGCCTCATGGTTCCTTGATCTTATGTTATGGAGGATAGACCATATTACTCTATTGGATTTATTAATAATGTCATGCACATGTTTGTTATGTGTCAAGTCATCTGGAAATTGTGATGCCTAGGTCCTTTTCATTGGGATGTTTTGACAAGCAAAGAACCGGCCAAAGAGTATGGATATTGTACGTTTTTTGCTCCAAGATGCATCACTTTACATTTAGAGATATTCAATAACATGCCCCATTTTTTCACCCATTTGGAAATGTGGTCTAAATCATTCTGAATTGTTATTGCTTGTAAAACAGTTGCACATACCCCCCCCCCCCAATTTTTATGTCATCGGCATATTTAGTTGTAATAGATAAGCAATCTTTCTTTAAGTCTGCTATAAATGCCTGGGAAAGGCAGGGGCCCAAAACAGATCCTTGGGGTACACCACTCAACACGGGACCCTTTACTGATTTTGACCCACTGTTGGGTTCGATCTTGTAATCAGTTGTTTATCCAATTGATAAGAAAGCTGTAAATATTCATTTTATAAAGTTTACTGGTCAAGTCCCAGTGTGGCATAATGTCAAAAGCCTTGCTGAAATCAATAAATATGACATCACAAGGTAAACTCCTGTCCAGAAATGAACTGATGCATTCGTAAAAACGTTAGGTTAGTGATACAACTTCTGCCACTTTTGAAACCATGTTGTTCAGGATCATTAAAATTTAGAGTGGGTGATTTTATGTCTTTAATAAGACTCTCTAAGAGTTTACATACTGAGGATGTCAAGCTTATGGGCTGATAATTTTCCCAATTATTTTTTGAACCTTTTTTGTGTATTGGAATCACATTTGCCTCCTTCCAATCATAAGGAACATCATTTTTGGCAAGAAAACATTCAAACATTATTTTTAAGGGGTGGACAATAATATCTGCCAATAGAAATAGTAGATGTCCCATTATATTGTCTGGTCTTGGACAGTATTTGCCTTTTAAAGTCAACAGTTTCTTATGGATAGTATCCTTAGTGAAATAAATGGGTGGGTCATTATCTGTAATAACTTGTTTAACATTAGATATATTTTGTAGTTTGTTTGTAAAGTTTTGCAGAATTCCTTGTTAAATAAATCAGCCATTGCTTTAGAGTCATGAATAAGAACATTATCTTCAAGTAGTGGACCCACTTGACATATTGGTTTCTTCAACTAATTAATATATGAATAGAAATGTTTACCATTTTTTTTTTTGCATTAATAGCCAGATTGTATTCTCACCTTGTTTTTGCTTTTTTAATCCTATTTTTTACAATTCTTTTGGATTAAGATATATGAATCCCAACTTGATGTATATTTATTTTTAAGGTAAATATTATATTTTTTTACGTTTAAGCCTCATAATTCTTTTAATGGAATTATTCATCCATTTTGGAGCCCTTTTTTGATTAATATTTTTTTTTGTTTGGATGGAATGAATAAGTCTCTTAAATGGTAAATGATGTCCTTGAAAGTTTCCCAGCAGTGTTCGGGGTTGAAATTAGATAGAACTGTCCCCCAGTTAATTTCACTAGTAACCTGTTTTATAGTTGTTAAATCTGCTTTATCATATAAATATATGATAGTTGGATCTGGGTTATATGCATAAATCTTTTAGATCTTAAAGGAAATGGTGTTGTGATCACTGTTCCCGATAGGTTCGCTATTATTGATATTATTATTCATTAGTTCATCATCACTAAACACAAGATCTAAAATATTTTCTCCTCTAGTAGGAGTCAATATATTCTGCTTAAGACCTAACTGGAAACATGTGTTTAATAATTTATTGTCCATACTACTATTGTCTCTAAAATTTAGCCAATCTATATCACCCAGGTTGAAATCACCAGTAATGACAGTATTGCCTAATGCCTTAACTTGTTCTGTTTTGTACAGTATGGCATCTAATATATCCATAGGGGAGTTTGGTGAACAGTTGCAAGAACCAAAAATAAGAACATCAGACTTAGAAAGAAGCAACTTGACCCAAATGGTTTATGTTAATTTGTCATGAGTTTTGATGCAATTAGTAATATCTACTGAATTTTTTTTGCGATTAACTAATAAAGCAACCCCATCCCCTTTCCTGTTTGTCCTATTAAATTTGTGAATGGTGAAGCATGGTATGTTAATTTTCCATAGAGACCTATCATCTCTCCATGTTTCACAGATTGATGTAACATCAAAACTGTCATGAAAGCCACATGTTTTGAGGCCAGTGGGGCACAGGACCCAAGGCAGCATGGTTTCACAGCAGGAAGGTCATGTCAGGTGAACCTAATAGATTTATTTGACTGGGTGATCAAAGTAGTAGACCAGGAAGGGGCTGTGGATATGGCCTACCTAGATTTTAGCAAGGCATTTGACACAGTCTCACGCAAAAGATCAATCTACAAGTTAGCCAGCCTTGGAGTGGGTCTCAAGGTGGTAGCCTGGATAAAAAAATGGCTGGACAACAGGATTGAAAGGGTTATACTAAACAGAGTTCACAGTGAAGAAAGGAGGGTAACTAGCGGGCTACCGCAGGGTTCAGTACTAGAACCAGTCCTCTTTACTGTCTTTATAGGTGACATTGGAGAGCACCTGGAAGGAAAAGTATGTCTCTTTGCAGATGACACAAAGATCTGCAACAGGGTTGATACACAGTGTGGGGTGGAAAGGATGAAAAGGGACTTGGCAGGGTTGGAGGAATGGTCAAAAATATGGCAGCTCAGATTCAATGCAAAGAAGTGCAAGGTAATGCATTTGGGAAACAAAAACCCAGGGGAAGAGTACACAATGTGTGGGGGGAGGGGGTAAAACATAGAAACATAGAATTTGATGGCAGATAAGGACCAGTTGGCCAACCTAGTCTGGGTGAGATAATAACAACAACAAAAATTGAAAAAGACCCAAGAGTAATTATATCAGATGGCCTAAAGGTGGGCAAGCAATGTGAGAAGGCAGTAAGGAGGGCTGGGGGACACTGGGATGCATAGGGAGAGGCATCAACAGTAAAAAGCAAGAAGTTGTTATCTCTCTGTACAGACAGTTGGTGAGACCCCATCTAGAGTACTGCATGCAATTCTGGAGACCCCATCTCTGCAAAGACATAGACAGAGTGGAGGCTGTTCAGAGGAGGGCAACCAAAATGGTGCAGGGTCTGCACCAGAAGACATATGAGGAGAGGCTAAGGCACTTAATATGTATACCCTTTTGGAAAGGAGGGAGAGGGGGTACATGATTGAAACTTCCAAGTATCTTTCAGAAAAAGAGATGTGCAAGAACAAGGGGTCACAACTTGAAGATAGAGTGGAGCGGCTCAGAGGTAATGTTAGAAAGTATTTTTTCACAGAGAGTGTTGAGGATGTATGGAACAGCCTTCCTGAGGAGGTTATGGAGTCAGGAACAGTGGGAGAATTCAAGAATGCATGGGACAGACATAAGGCAATTCTAGTGGGAGGTAGGAAGAAGTAAGCTGTTGATTAACTAGAATCTGAAGCTTATCCATCAGGTAGGGAAATGGGCAGACTGGGTGGGCCAAGCGGTCCTTATCTGTCATCAAATTCTATGTTTCTATGTTTCTATGTTGATGGATTCTACACTTTAATTCGTCTGTTTTATGATTCAGGCTCCTTGCATTAAAGCTTAAACAATATAATTGATGATTTTTGATTTTGCCAATGCTAACAGTATTAAGAGACGATGATGAGTCAAATGTCTCCCCCCCCTCCAAGTTTAGTTTAAATGACTGTTAATAACAGTAAGAAATTGTTTCCCCAAAATAGCATTTCCGGATCTGCTTAGATGTAGACCATCAAAGCAGTATAACTCATTGTGGTTTTCAAACTCTTCCCAATGGGTTATGCAAGTAATGTTTTGTTGCAAACATAATTTTCGAAGCCATTCATTTATAATTTTGATTTTTTTATTAAGGGATGGTGAAACACGTGGGATGGTAGAATTTCAGATAAGCAAATGTCACACTCGAATTCAACCAGCTTATTAGTCATAGCAATGAAGTTTTTTTTGATTTATAGCACAGAGTCTTTAAAGATATTGTTAGCACCCACATGTATGACTGCAATAGGGTTAGTAACACAATCCTTCATGATATTAGTCATTATTTTTGTCAGATTTGATATCTTAGTGACACTATAACTGGAATTGGTCTTATTTGGTTTGTCAGGATTGCAAATTGATCTATCTAAATGTTTACTGATCGAATCACCCAATACATAAATCTGTTGTTTACAAGTATCATTGGATGAAAAGGGATCTCTGGATGGGGCTTGATTTAAGTTAGTGGAAAAATCAATAAGTGGTGCCTCACCTGTTTCTGAATTGCTAGGTAAAGAGATAGTGAGAATAGTGCCTAAAGAAGTTAAACCGTTTGGGTCACTAGAATCCACAACCATAATAGGGTTGTCAGCATTAATATCTGTGATATCTGTTGAGAGAGTATTAAGGGGATCAAACCTAGCCTGTGTGCTAAATTGTTGAGCTCTTCTAACCTTCTTACTAGCACTTCAACATTGTACTATATACAATTTGTCATTATGACGATTATTCTCTAAGCTACAATCATCTTCCCAAGCTCTTTGTATTGATTTATCAGAAGAAATTGGGACTGATGTCTGATATAATGTACCTGTTGTGACGCTTGGACAGCTGGTTCTGATTGTGGTGCTTGGGCAGCTGGTTCCGATTACTGTATGAGTTTTTGTAAAATAAAAATACAGTGTGATTGTCATGAGAAAGGCTGTGCTCCTGGATGACCCCCCAGGTTTCACTTCAAAGGGCAGGATATGTTAACAGCAAATCTCTGTAAGGTGATTAACTTGCAAAAACTCACATTTTATAGCCTTATTTAGGATCTGGGTTGTTAAAGCTAAAAACTAGGAAGTGGAATATCCATTTTATGACATCCTCAGGAAAACCTAGTTAATTGACTGGTGTCACAAAGCATATGACACCTCAGTGAGATCTGGCAGAGAGTCATAAAAAGTCCTTTGATGTCCTAGAGACAGCAAGACACTCTAGATCAAAAGGACATGGGGAAATTAGTTTTTGCTGATGTCACCTTCTGAAGGATGAGACATCGTGTTTTGTATAATTTTTATATTCTGACAGGGAGGAGCTAGGTGACCTCATGCAATGAGGTTGGCAAAGCCAGTTTTAAACTGTAGTCTGTATTCCATTTAGAGATACACATGTTTGAACTCTGAAGCTACAACATCTTTCAGTACTTTAAGAAGATAAGAATACATTAGGTAGACAGGTCTAAGTGTATTATTGGTAGGAATTTGCACTTTTAACCTTATTCTTTTAAAAAAAGATTGTATGTTTTATGATATATGGTTCTGTATTTACGTTTTACATTTTATCTATTTCTAAGTAAGCATCTCATTTTAGAGACTACTTGGTGTGCCTTTGAAATTCTTTCTTTGACAAGTGAAGCATATATGGTTACAGTGACACTGTGCATAGCTTAATGGTAATACCAAACTAGGAAAGGTAAGAGTTTACACCTGGTTAGTTGCCTGTAGGTGAAAGATATCTGGCCCTCCCCAAAGAGCAGAATTATCTGAGCCTGTACATTGGGTACACTAGCAAGAGGTTCACAGTTTGAATCCCTCCAGAGTTTGAGACCAAAGGTTGATTTGAACCCACAAAACAGACAGGAGGGTTACTCTGTTCTATTAACTGTTCACAATACTGCACTCGGAGGTTGGCACTGTGGGAGCAGAGGGCCTGACCTGCTGAGTGGGGTTGTGACACCTGTATCCTCCAAAGGGTTATCATCTAAATTATGAGGAGTAATGGATATTATAGCAGTGTCAGGAATCAATGACTGATTTATACCATTTGATGATATTGAATTTGAAGTATTGAAGCATTTGTGCATTTCAGATTGGCTGCTTTCAAGCACTACTAAATGTGTGTTGAAGCATTCAATTACATGCCATAATTCCTTAACTTCCAAACATTTACTGTATGTATAGGGGTGTGCAGGAAGATCACCTGATGTTAATAAAAACATTTTGCACACAGTGCATTGTAGACCAGTAATCCCAGTGGATGTAAAGATAGTTGAATGGGTAATTGCTGCTATCCTATTTTATTGGGGTCTATTTACTACTTCAGAATCAGTCAAAGCGTCCTAGCCTACCAACATTACACTAACGTAAGGCTTACTTATGAATTTGTGAAGAGAGGCCAGTGTACAAGTTGATGTGTATATATTGCCACCCTCTGTCCCTCTGGACACTCTAGACATGCACAGACACATGTGTCTCGTTGTGCGATTCCCCACGTGGTGTTGCGTGCTTGCCCACTCGCAGAAGGGTAAGATATTTGTATCATGTGACCCGGAAGTGTTGCACCGGGTCACGATTCCCCAAGACAGAAAAACACTGTAAACAGTTAAAACTTAATACACAATGCACTCCCAAGTGCTTAATATTGCACCCGAGTGCCCCAGGTTTAAGTAGCAGTTAAAACTGCTTCGCTAGAGCAATAATGTAATTTTCCCTTCTATGTGCAAGAACTACAAGCCCTGCCAAATACTTCCTGGTAATGCTGCTACAGACTTTATAGTGGAAATAATAAATGAGTGCTTCTCTTTGGCCAATACCGCTGGCTCCGGTACTGTCTCATACCCACTAGGAGTATGTCACAGCATAAGGTGACAGAAATAAGTGTTTAGCTGACAGGCTAATAAGGATACCACTACATCATCTCAAAAATTGTGAATGGATGCCATTAGGGACTGATGGGAGCATGGGGCCCAAAGGGCCCCTCATTCCCACAGGGAAATAGGCATACAATTACAATATCTCAAAAATTATGGATGGATGGCACTGTGTGCTCCCACATGCAAATATGAATACCATTATGGAGTGATGAGAGCACAGGCCTTATAGATGGATGGCAGCACAGGACCTGGATGGCACTGCACTCCCACATGCAAATATCCATAGTATTATGCAGTGATGGCAGGGCCTTCTGGGCCTTGTGCTCCCTCAGGCAAATAAGGGTACAATTACAATATCTCAAATATTATGGGTGGATGGGAGCTCTGGGCCTAGAGGGCACTGCACTCCTACAGGCAAATACAGTTACAATTATACTCTCCGAAAAAGTAAGGAAATTCTTTGCAAAATACTTTGTTAATGCATTAGTTAGAGTTCCAGCAACAAAAGTTGGGAAATGTGGTGTTAGGGTTTTCAACCCTAACATCACCACCACCACCACCCTGAACTCAGCAACAGGTGTGGCGGGTGCACCTTGGGGTTGTCTGCCCTAATGCTCACCCCATTCTTCTACACTGTACCCATCTCAGCTTATTCATTCATGGAATGGGGTGAGCATTAGGGATGACAATCCCAAGGCACACACCCCCATGCCTGTTGCTACGTACAGGGTGGGGGTGGGGTGCTATGGTTGGAAACCCTAACATCACATTTCCCAACTTTTGTCATTGGAACACTAACTGATGATTCAACAAACTTTTTTGCAAAGAAAATGTATTATATATATATTATAGGGCCACAGTAGTGCTCTTATAGTTAGGGTTCAATGGCCACTTCTGTGTTAAACTCAAAATTTTGCACTTTAATAGCTTTGAATTAAATTTTACATGCCCCAACAGGGACCTAAGTTCTCCTGATGTGGTGAGTTTTGTTCCGGTCTAATCCGTGGGTGTGGAGATATGGAGCATCAAAAAATGTAAAAATTACCATTTTTTTCTGAAATTCTTTGTCACGCCGATGTGCAAAAATGCTGTAGAATTTTGTTCTGACATTTTTGGGGTACAAAGGTCTTTGGTGCACAGATGTGCTTTTTGAAGATTTGGTGAAAAAATATTAATTTGTTCAAAAGTTATTAACTTTCAAAGTTTCCCATTATTTCCTATGGAACCAGTTGGATGTGAGCCTCAAAAAAGGATTCTTTATCACAACTGTGGAATGCTTTTTTTGCAAATGCCGGATCTTTTTCCACAAATGCAGAATCTTTTTCCATGTTGCTGCCATTTTATTTTCAGTTAGCAGTGAGAACAAAATTAAATAACTAAAAAAAATGCAGGGATTTAGCATGCAACATCAGTTGTATTTATCTTATTGAGACCTCTACAATCTGATTTTGAGGCTACTTTTTCAATAGCTTACTTATAAATGTGTTTTCTAACATGCAAAAATCCATTTTTTGCAAATTGCAGAAAAAGAATAATGAAACAGGATCCTTTTCTTGCAATTTGTGAAAAAGGAATTTTAAGACAGCTTTTTCTTTGGCACTCCACAATTACCAAACGGTTTGAGATTTTAGTCTGAAATTGTCTGGGTTCAAAGGGCTTGCACCACAGATATGCCATTTGCTACTTTGGTGAAGAGATATTACTTTGCTGTGGAGTTCTTCAGGTTTTAATTTTGTTTCATTTCCCATAGGATAACATTGTAATGTGAGGTGTGCACAGTTGTTTCTTTGTCATTCCGCTTTGAAGAAGCAGTTTGCAATTTTGCTCTGAAATTTCCATGGTACAAAGGACTTACCCCATTGATGTGCCTTTTGCTGATTTCATCAAAATATATTAATTTGGTGTCAAGTTGCACAGGTTTCAAATTTTGATATGTTTTCTATAGGATAACATTACAATATGAAGTGTTTTTTTGGCACTGCACACTACAGGATGGGAGTGCAGTGCCCAGAGGGCCCTGAGGTCCCACAGGCAAATAAGGATACCGCTACACTATCTCAAACATTATGCATGGATGCCATTATTGAGTAATAGGAGTGCAGGTCCCTCTGAAAAAGGAAATAGGGATATGATTACAATATCTCAGAAATGATGGAGGGATGGCACTGTGTGCTGTCATACACAAATACAAAAACCATTATGGAGTGATGGGAGCGCGGGCCTTATGGATGGATGACAGCACAGGGCCTGGAGGGCACTGTGCTCCTACATGCAAATATCCATAGCATTATGGAGTGATGGGAGCTACTGTAAGAACACAATTACAATCTCTCAAAAATGTGGATGGATGGGAGTGAAGGGCCCCTTGAGGACCCTGTGCTCCCACAAGCTAATAAGGCTATGATTATGCTATCTCAAAAAGTAAGGAAATTCTTTGCAAAAAACTTTGTTAATGCATCTTTTAGGCTTCCAGTGACAAATGTTGGGAAATGTGGTGTTAGTGTTTCCAACCGCAACACCCTACCCACCCTGCATGCAGCAACAGGTATGGGGAGGGATGCCTTGGGGTTGTGAAGCCTAATGCTCACCCCATTCTCCTATAATTGTACCCATCTCAGCTATTTACTCATGGAATGGGGTAAGCATTAGGGTTGTCAACCCCAAAGCACCCCCCCATGTCTGTTGCTGTGTGCAGGGTGGGGTAGGGTTTAGGGTTGGAAACCCTAACACCACATTTCCCAACTTTTGTCACTGGAACACTAACTGATTCATTAAGGAAGTTTTTTGCAAAGAATATATCTATATATATATAGTGTGTGTGTGTGTGTGTGTGTGTGTGTGTGTGTGTGTGTGTGTGCGTAGAATTATGTATGGGGTGTTGTTTATTATAAGTGCTTCAAAGAGTATATATAAATGTGTGTGTGCATAGAATTATGTATGGGGTATTGTATATTATGAGTGCTTTTGCACACTCAAGGTGTGTGATATCACACAAGTCAGTAATGTGAATCATTAGTGGAGTGTGAAAATATCACACACTGAGGGTATGTAAAAAATGAGCAATTACAACACCCCATATAGTTTTGATTACAGTTGCTGGTTTTAAGTACTCCCTGCTATATGCCTTCCACTGCCACCTTCCATATTGTGGTCTCACTTGAGGAGCTTGCTTACATTCTCTCCAATCTGGTCTTCTGCATCTCCTGCCCCCTGCTGTGTCAGTGTTGAGGCTCCCATCACCTTTTCTGGATATGTCACCCTCTGTTCCAGTTCAGGGTTCTCTGTGTGTCAGTGGACCTTACCCTGGGTTTTACTTCTCCTGGGTGCTGCTTCTGCTGCATGTCTGTCATTGTCTTCCTGCTCTTGACCTGCTTTGTTTCCTCATTGCTTGCCATGCTGCATGGGGCCCTGAGAAGTGCACATGAATGAAACAGCAGTTTCATTTGCTTGAGTAGAGAATGAGGACATGTTCTAATGACTGATATGGTTTAACAGTTCAATGATAGATTTGATCACTGATTTTTGCACTTCACAGCCCTGTATTTTGGGAAAACTGTATATTACGATTTTTGAAACTGAAGGGAGGCAAGTTAATAAACATGGTCACTAGTAATTACAGATTCATTATACTTGTTAAAAACTCACCCACTCCTATAGCACATATATGTGTTCTATGTTTAACCTCATTTAAATGCATTTTAATACATGATTACTTTGGTACTGCATACACATTTGCATAATTAATTTGCATATCTGAAAAGCAATGTTTATCAAACAAAATCCTGGTAATTTTTTTTAAAAATAATTTGGAACTGACAGTAGTTGTATATATTCTATAAGGCAATTAATAGAATACAGACATGTACATGAAGGAACTCACCCTAACCTAAAAGGAAAGTGAAATGGTGAGGTAGAAATGCCAATTTGAGCCTTTAAAAACATGAGCTAATAAATATAAGTAAATATAAATGTTCAAAACAAAACCATTCCAATACAGCCATGACCTAAAAAAAAATCAGAATAGACAACATATTAGTATATGTTCTTCATGAGAGGCTGGAGACCAGTATATGCTTACACAAATATAACAAGAAAAAATATACTGTACTTTTAGCCCACTCATCCTAGTCACACTCCAAAAGCTTATAAGACTTTTTATCAAAAATATTTTTATTGTGTAACTTCCAGTGAAAAATTTCTACATTTCTGGTAAACCCCTTCTTCAGGACACTGGTTACCTTTAAAAAAAAACATAAAATTTCTTTCACCTTCATAAATTAAAATGTTATATAGGACAAGAAGGAAAGAGAAATAAAATATTTTTGATAAAAAGTCTTATAAGTTTTTTGAGTGTGACTAGGGTGAGTGGGCTAAAAATCCAGTATATTTTTTCTTGTTATAAATATAAATGTGTAAACTGTGTATTTGATATACAGCTACATAATAAATTATAATTCTAATATAACTGACTAATAATTGTTGATAGATAAATTCAAAATGTACCGATAAAGATACATTACACACTGGTGCCCAAGTCTGGTCCCACATTGCAGTCCTCAGTTTCCCATATTGCAGATCCTCAGTGCCCCTCAACATGATTCTTTAATGTCCTTCAACATGCCCCTCTAACTGCAGGGAAGTCAACAACAAAAAATGATTTAAAAAAATTTCAGTTATGAAACCATGATTTACTTTTTTTGATGGAAAAAAGGGGTGTCCAAAACTGAACACAGGGACAATTTAGAAAACATCCAATTGGGTATTCAAGAGTAGTGCTGGAAGGAACATAGACTTCAAAATTTGGTTAATATAAATAAAAAAATTAAAAAGGTGTGAGTCTTAGAAAAAAATCAAGACAACCCTAAAAATAAATTGAAGTCTTATGAAATGTGCTCTGTGCATGCTCAAAGACATTTTTTCTAACCTTTTCATGATTTTTTTAATCACTTTTTGAACTTTTAATGTTTTAATATTTTTTTGTCACCCAGTTTGAGGGAAAGGGAATTTAGTCTCCTTCCTCATGAGCACCCAAGTGGCACATTTCATGTCTGCTGCTGTTGCCAGACCCTGTGTGAGGCAAACTACAGAAACAGGTCTCTGCCTGAGGAGCATACTGGTTTGTGACAGGTCTGTTTCCAACACATGATGGGACTGCTGCTTCACCTACAGCCTGCAAGGCCACTCACAAATCAAGTTACAGGTCTAGAGTGGTGCACATCATCATGCAGCTGCTTTGTGAGTAGCCTACTGGTTCATGGATTCAGCAAGCGTCAGGTGTGGTGCATTGAGAGTCACTATGAAGATGCTTTTAGATATATTTTTCAAAATGTAAGAAAATTAATTCCATCAACCACATGAATGGTTCTATTAAGGTTATAGTGTAAAAAGACAAGAAATTGAAAAATGAGGGGTTGAAGTCACTGGAACCTTGACAAGTCAGTGCAGTAGTGTTCTTTGGCGTTTGAATAATCATGCAACATAGGTTGAGCATCACCCTAATTTTGGCAGTGCCAAAGTAAATGACACACCAGTGGTTGCAAAGAAAGTGCTGATCTTGCGTAGCCTGCTATTCCTCCTCTACACCCCCAATACTGCAACAGCATGGAACACAGGCTTCAACAGAGTGCATCATGCAGCAGTTTTCGTGAACACATCAAAAGAAAGAACTATATCTTTACTTTTGGCAATTTAAACCTTTCAGCAGATGCATGCTTTTCTAAACTACTTTTCAACATTTCCTCTTTTGAGTGATTGTGGCAAGTAGGCTGAAACCTGAGCAATGAAGTGGACAAGTAGGAGAGCATGCAGGGCAGACCAGAACTGAAATGATTAAATGTGGCAGGAATAGCATATATTACAGTAAAAATGCTTTCTGGGCTTCTACTCTACATAAAATACAACGTAGATTGTATCCATCCAATAAATTCTACCTTAATAAAGATCACTGTCATTGTAAGAAATATAGGATCCTCTAAAGAGCTCCTTTCTTAGTATAAAACAACAAACAGAAAGCTCCTTTGCCTGTATGGGAGTTCCTTCAGGCTAGTTCTGAATCTTTTAATAATATCCTCTTAGGAAGAGTAAGGGTCATAATTTGCCCATGAGGGGATAGCTATGTGATCTTTTCCACTTCCCTATTAGCCTTCTCTGCCCCACAATGAGATGTTTAGTGAAGTCAGTATAGGGATAATATGGGGGCACACTCCATTCAACTCTATCAAGTGTCTTTTTTTAATGCGTTTTATCACTAACCTTAAATGCATGTTTGGTAAGAATCAAAGTCAGGGTTCGACTAACAAGACCCCACAGTGTGGCTCACCACTACCAGCAGCAGAGCAAGGACTACTATGATGCACATCACCAGCAAAAATCCTTCTCCACCTGATCACACAACATAGATTTTCACATAGTCATCCCCAACAAGCTCAATATGATCATATGATGTCACTCATACATATTAGTCAACTATGAACCAGGCATCGACCCAGCACACCGGTTCCATGTCATAATGGCGATCGCGGAAAGGTAATTGCTGTTACTGCGAGAGTATATCGCTGAACATCAATTTTGGTGATGTACACTCACAGCGTAGACAAAAACAGCACCTGAGACCTACAGGTTTCTTATTAATGTGGGGGGCTCTGCCTCCACACTCCCTACTGATGGATTCTCAAATCTGGGGTGTCGGAGGGGTAAAACACAAAAAAAACAAATACATGCTGGCTGCCAGCAAAAAAAAAAAAAAACACACCGCACCGGACCTGAGCCCTGTACCCTGTGCCTCCCAGCTGACCACCCTCCCCACGATGCCAGCAGTCCAGCTCGGCAGCTGCCCGCCACAAAGGTGTAGACAGGCATACTCACTGTACACATTTGTGTACAGTTTTGTTGCGTGCCTGTCACGAGCCACTCTGTTAATATTATCATTCTAATCTGTAGTATTTGGGTTAGTGTAGACCACTGAGGAGTGTCCAATACATGTATAACCTCTTTAGAGAGTAGAGAAGTCATCTGACAACAATCTGACTTGTTTGGAAGGGGGTGCCATTTGGAAAGGATGTGTACATTTTTTAATTGGTGGGGGTGTAACTGGTGGAGACTGTGTACAAAATGGAAATTTATGGCTACACTCCATGCATACCATCCCTCCCTCACCTCTCCCCCCCAAGGGTGTGCGTGCTTGTATATCCCTTACTTCCCATCTCGGTTTTTCACCCAACCCAGTATCCGGTCCCCTCCCCCCGATAACCTTGAACACAGGCACTGTAATTGAGTCAATATTTTTGTAGGCACCCAATTTCGGTCACCTTGTTCACTGGATACCCAGCACAGCCACGGTGAATGGAGCAGTGATGGAATGAATGATTGGCTGATTGCCTATTTTCCTGTCTGGCTCCAACTCCATGTATTTGATTGACTACAACTTTTACTGTCAGCTGGCAGTGGCTATGTTTAAAGTTCAGTGACTATAAAAATGTAAAACATTGAAACATAACATAGAAACATAGAATTTGTCAGCAGATAAGGACCACTTGGCCCACCCAGTCTGCCCATATTTTCCTTCCTGCTGTATCACCACAGACCCAACTTGTTCTCATTCTCCCTTCCCCTTCACACGAAGATTTCCTCATGCCTTTCCCACACATTCTTGAACCCCACCACTGTTTCTGTCCCCAGCACCTCTGTTGGTTGGCTGATCCAGGAATCCACCACTCTTTTTGTGAAGAAGTACTTCCCCACTTTCCTGAACCAACTCCCTCCAGCTTCATAGAATGTCTCCTTGTTGCTAAGCACCTTTTTATCTGAAAAATACTTTCCTCCTGTACCTTGTTTATACCCCATGAGGTATTTAAAGGTCCCTGTCATATTCCCCCTCATGTCTTTGTTCCGGGATGTACATATTGAGTTCCTTTAGTCTCTCCCAATAGGGCTTTTTATGCAGACCCTGCACCATTTTAGTTGCCCTCCTCTGGACCACCAAAATTTAAAATACAACTTAAAAGATAGAAAAGAAAACTATAATTGAAAGAAAAAAGGCTCCATCCATGGAAGGACTCACTGAGTATAGTTTATTTTATTTATTTAAAATATTTGGCCAGGAGGGCACACTGCACTCAGAATGCATCACTCGCACATACAGATACAGAGCATCGTGGGGCATATATGAAAATCAGCATAATAAATTTAGACTGGTTATGTGAAGCAGGAATGGTGCCAAATAACCTCTCACAGTCTCTTTAAAGGCTGAGAACAGAAGATGCAGACATGTGTTCCATACTGTAGTTCACACAGAGATTTATAGATGTGTGTGGTTTAGAGAGAGAGATAGTGACATACAGAAAATGAATAATTTGGATATTTGTTTTCTTCTCATGTATTTTGTGGATCCTACACATTGCTCTTCTTGCACACTGCTTTCCCAGTATCCTACATCTGAGTGTATTAAGTGCCCAGTTTCCTCTTGGCTAGGGTAGCAACTACACTGCATTGAGGTGTCCCAATAGGACCAAATGTGCCATAGTGTATTGTTTTTATTGTAAATTGGAACCAATGTAAAAAAATTAATGTTTTCTGATTTGCCATAATTTCATTTTTCTGCCAGTTCCAAAGTTGCTGCTGGGCATTTACTGTTAGATTACACATAGTCACCTCCTAGGAACCAACACAATCCAAACTTGTGACACCATCATATAATCCTGGTTTCTACTCATTCTGAGGCACATGGCTTTGTATCCTCAGTAGTATATCTTTCAGAGCCATATTGCACTTAACACCAAGGTTAGCTGATGTATTTCTTAAAAGATAATATGAAATCACAACTAGAGATATTGCAAAGTTTTAATTTGTATCCCCCCCCAAAAAAGTGACAGCAAGGCAAGGCAAGGCAAAATTTATTTATAAAGTGCCCAATCCCAGAAAAGCTCTGAGTGCTGTACAGGGTTAAACATAAAATCAAACAGTAAAATATAATACGCTTTAAAATGTGGAGGCAGAAACAATCAATAATCACTGAATGCGTGTTGGAATAGGTAAGTTTTCAAAGAGGTTTTAAAGGCCTCCACCGTGTTGGCCATATGGATATTCATAGAGAGTGAGTTTCATAGCAGTGATGCAGCCACTGTAAATGCTCTGTCCCCAAATAGTTTTTACCTGAATGGAGAGACAACAAGCAGGCCCGCATTGGTGGAGGGGAGAGGGCGAATTGGGTGGTAGGGAATGATGAGCTCTTTAATCAGGACCCAGACTGCATAGGGCCTTCTAAGTTAACAAGCAGATCTTGAAGATTATGCTACGCCGCATAGGCAGCCAGCACAGCGCACGTAGAACTAGCATGATATGCTCACTCCCCAAGGAACCCACAGTCATCCAGGCTGCAGCATTCTGGACCAGCTGCAGGCTTCACATCAAAACTCTAGATAACTCTAAGCAAAGAGAATTTCAGTAGTCTAACCTTGAGGTGATGAAAGCATGAATGATCATTGCTAGGTCATCCTAAGCAAGATACAGCTAGATCATGGTGATATTTTTAAGATGTTAAAAGCCAGATCAGACCACAGATGACACATGCTGTTCTAGCATCAATCTGAAATTCCAAAATGACTCCCAGGTTCATTACCACATTGGTTACCATGAGAGGTCAGCTACCCAATAATGGGAGAGCCAGACCATCCCCAGCACTTATGCCCCAGTGACTGGCTGATCACCATGACCTTTGTCTTACCCAGGTTGAGATATGGCCAATTCAAGGTCATCCAGTCATTGATCTCAGCCAAATGCTAATTCAGCACTGAGGCCGAAACGTCATCATCTGGGGAACAAGACAGGTACAGCTAAGTGTCATCTGCATAGCAGGGAAACCCAACTCTGTACTGTCTAATTATCTCCCCCAGCAGCAGCATGTATACAGAAAACAAAATGGGGGCAAGGATTGAGCCATCTGGAACTCCACTGGACAGCACATAGGCCCCCGAGGTAAAATTTCCCAGTGTGATTTGTTGCGTTCTCCTGGTTATGTAAGACTAAGACCAGCTCAGAACTGTGTTGGTGACACCCATATAGTCCCTCAGGTGACCCAGAAGCACCCCATGATCCACTGTGTCAAAAGCTGACAATAGCGCTCACCCTCCAGTGTCATGATAGATAAAAAAAAAAATTCTGATGCCCTAAAGTAAATTAATAAAGCAGTCATTTATTCATCAGCAGCTGGGAGGTCACGTTGATGCAAGCAAGCTAGATGCAGCACTGATTTCGAGCTCCCGCTCCTCCACCCTCTTTAAGGCTATTTTATGCTAGTTTAAACCAACTTTATCGTAGAACACACTGTCCGGTACTAAGAACCTGCTTTCAACATAGATTTGGCAGATCTTGATGCATCGATATCATGGCATCCATCCCACAATGGAGGCGACATTGAAGCAGGTCCAGTTAAGACATACCCCACCCGCTTCGCACGAAAAGCAGCACCCAAAAAAAATCCAGAGCGCATGGGGAAAAGAGCAACCCTCTTCCAAATCAACCGATTCCACTCATGGAGGACAGGTTCCTGCAAGAATTGGAACCTTTTAAGGAGATCTTGAAGGATATAGCCACAGATCTTAAATCCATGCGAAGTGATATGTCCAACCCAACGAGGCCGGTGGGCGATGCAGAGGCCCAAATTCACTCGGTGGAAATATGGAAAGACAAACAGTACCCTGAGCTGATCTCACGGAGACAACAAGTACAAAAACTACAGCTGAAGATGGAGGAGTTTGAGGGATGTAGTAGAAGAAGTAATATCTTAATCATCGGCCTACCAGAAAAAGAAGAAGGCAATAATATAATTTTGTTTATTCAGAAGTTCTTAGAGAAGGTGGCAGGCCCATCTCCGCTACACTCAGTTTACCAAATTGAGAGATCTCCCTCCGACCTCAACCTCAACCAGGAGAGCCATCCAGGCCTATCATATTAAAGTTCTTAAGTTACATCAAACAACAGCACATCCTGTCCAAGTCCAGGGAGCTGAAAGTAGTAATGTGGGAAGGGTCCAAGCTTCGCATGGCACAGGATTTGTCATACGAGGTTTGGCAGAAACGTGCAGCATTCCATCCTGTAGTAACCAAACTGGTGGCAGCCAGCATCCCTTTTAGAATGTAATATCCAGCAAAACTACAAGTATCTCTGTCAGGCAGCTGGATCGCATATGACTCATCATTACAAGTCAACACAGTCCTTTAGAGCAAATTACCCAAACTCTTTAAACCAGGATGAGTGTTCTAGTAAAAATAGCTGGGCTTAACTGTTAGCAACATGTTAGTTTGTTAACCATTTCTTGTTGTTTGCTTTTCATAGAAGTAGCATGTTCTAAGGCTACTAATTAACCATATCTGTAATTTCAATTTCTTACCGAGTTGATGGGGGTCCTGTGGTGGTATAGGAGAGGAGAGGGGAACTACAGACCAGTCAGCCTCACCTCGGTAGTGGGAAAGATCATGGAAGCACTACTGAAGGAGAGATTGGTGGAACATCTGGTTGTCAATGGACTACAGGACCCAAGGCAGCATGGTTTCACCAGGGGGAGGTCATGTCAGACCAACCTCATTGAATTTTTGACTGGGTGACTAGGAGGTGGATCAGGGGAGGGCAGTGGACATGGCCTATCTGGACTTCAGCAAGGCCTTTGACACTGTGCCACATAGAAGACTATTACACAAACTGGGGAATATGGGGTGGGCAGGACAGTAGTGTGGTGGGTAGGTAACTGGCTGGGTGGCAGGACACAGAGGGTGGTGGTAAATGGCTGTCACTCCACAGAGGGAAGAGTGACCAGTGGGGTACCACAGGGATCAGTGCTGGGACCGGTCCTATTCAACATCTTCATCAGTGACATTGCACAGAATATAGAAGGCAGAATTTCACTGTTCGCTGATGACACAAAGCTCTGTAAAGAGTTGACACACCAGAGGGTGTAGACAGAATGAGAAGGACCTGCAGAAACTTGAAGAATGGTCAAGGGTTTGGCAGTTGAAATTCAATGCAAAGAAGTGCAAGATAATGCATATGGGGCACAAAACCCTGGCACAATATATCAGTTGGGGGTGAGGATATAGCATGCACCAAGCAGGAAAGGATCTTGGGGTTGTCATCTCTGATGACCTCAAGGTAGGAAACAGTGTGACAAGGCATCAGGTAAAGCAAATAGGATGCTGGGATGTATAGCAGAGGCATCACCAGCAGGAAAAAGGGAGGTCATAATTCCGCTATACAAGACACTAGTGAGGCCCCACCTGAGTACAGTGTACAGTTCTGGAGACCATACCTACGTAAGGACATAGACAGGGTAGAGAAGGTTCAGAGGAGGGCAACAAAGATGGTGCATGGGTTGCATCACAAATCCTATGAAGACAGGTTGAAGGAACTGAACATGTACTCCCTGGAGGAGAGGAGGGAGAGAGGGATATGATAGAGACATACAAGTATCTTACAGGGAGGAACAGGGTGCAGGAAAACACTATTTTAAGCGAAAAGATGTTTCAGGACTAGAGGGCATGGGATGAAGTTGGAGGAGGACGATTCAGAGGAAACATGAGAAAGAATTTCTTCACAGAACGGGTGGTGGACAACTGGAACACCCTGCCAGAGGAAGTGGTGGGGGCTGAAACAATCACGGGATTTAAGAATGCATGGGATAGACATAAAGGAATTCTAGAGGTCAGGGGTAAGGGGAAATAGACTTCTAGGAAAACAAACTGAACTTACAAGCTCAAATGGGCAGACTAGGTGGGCCATAGGCCCTTATCTGCCGACACTGTCTATGTATCTATGTATCTATGTATCTATGAGAGTTTACTCAATTAACGTGGTATCATTTTTACTTTCTCTAGTATGCCGACACTAAGGGTAGCAATAGCCTGGTATCCAAACTAAATCTACTCAATAGGAATGACAGTTCTCATGTGTTTTATTTGGGGTCATTATTAATGCAGGACTGTCAGAGCGCACTATTCTTTTAGCTCCCCCTTGTGTACTTCCTATACTAGAATTTATTCTCCTTACTTGGTAATTTCACCATCTATAGTATCACAAAGAGCTCTCATTGAGGGGATCCCTTTGGATTAAATGATCTCCAGGTAGAAGGTCACCTGGGGGCCAGTGACCATCACATGGTATGGTTCAATTTGGCTACTACATCTAAATCATCCCATTCCAAGGCAAAAATATGGGACTTCAGAGGAGCTGACTTTGATAAGATGGCCAACAGAGTTAAGCTAGCCCTGGCAAAAGAAACACAGGTGAGGGGGTACAGGCAAAGTGGGCAAGCATTAAGGATGCAATACTTGAAGCAACATCCCATTGTGTTAGACAGAAAAGAAAGTGCAAAAGAAGATGGAAACCACTTTGGTTCTCAAATACAGTAGAAGAAAAGGTCAGAGCCAAAAGGCTGGCCTTCAGGAAATATAAGGGAACACAGCGGGATGAAGATAGGGAGGCATACCAAACTGCCCTAAGGGAAGCAGGTAAGGCAGTAAGGCAGGCAAAGTCCCAAACTGAAGAAACACTAGCACGAACAGTAAAAGAAGGTGACAAGACTTTCTATAGATACATTAGTGAAAGGAGAAAATTCAGAGGGGGTATTGCTAAGCTTAATGGAGAAAAGGGAGCATGTGAGGAGGAGGACCCTGTAAAGGCATCTATCCTAAATAGATACTTTTGCTCAGTATTTACTGAAGAGAAGGTAGGGCAGGGCCCACAGCTCAGCATCATGGACACAGGGGGGAGGGAGGTGAGCACTACTCCCTTCACAAAAGAAAGGGTCCTACAAGAGCTTGCTAAGCTCAGGGTGGATAAGGCAATGGGACCTGATGGCATACATCCCAGGGTACTTAAGGAGCTAAAGGAGAAACTAGCAGAGCCATTAGCAGAATTGTTTAGTGAGTCTCTGAGCACAGGAGAGGTCCCAGAAGACTGGAGAAGGGCTCATGTGATCCCGCTCCACAAGAGTGGTAGCAGTGAGGAGGCGGGAACTACAGACCGTCAGTCTTACCTCAGTAGTGGGCAAGATTATGGAGGCACTCCTTAAGGAAAGGATAGTGCAACACCTGGAATCCATAGGGGCACAGGATCCAAGACAGCATGGGTTTACAAAGGAAGGTCCTGTCAAACTAATCTCATAGATTTCTTTGACTGGGTAACCAGAAGTGTGGACCAAGGGGAGCAGTTGATGTCGCCTACCTTGACTTCAGCAAAGCTTTGACACTGTTCCACATAGAAGATTGATAAATAAGCTGGGTAGGCTCGGGTGGGTCAGAAGTTGGTCAACTGGGTGGCAAACTGGTTGACGGGCAGAAAAACAGAGAGTGGTGGTAAATGGTATACAGTCAGAAGAGATGCAAGTCACAAGTGGGGTACCTCAGGGATCAGTCCTGGGGCCAGTCCTCTTCAACATCTTCATTAGTGACCTTGCAGATGGACTAGAGGGTAAGGCTTGTCTGTTTGCAGATGACATCAAGATCTGCAACAGAGTAGATGATCCAGATGGGGTGGGCAGAATGAGAAGAGATCTGGATAAACTAGCAGAATGGTCAGAAGAGTGGCAACTGGGATTTAATGCAAAGAAGTGCAAAATCATGCATATAGGGAAGAGAAACCCTGAAGCCACCTATAGGCTGGGAGGGGAGTTGCTAGCAGTCACAAAGGAAGAAAGAGACTTGGGCATCATCATCACGATGACCTAAAATCATCAAGCAGACCTCTAAAGCAGTAGGTAAGGCTAGGGGTGTTAGGGTGTAGTAGTAGGGGTATCACAAGTCGTAAGAGGGAGGTAATAATCCTCTGTACAAGACACTGGTTAGGCCCCATCTGGAGTACTCGTGCAGTATTGGAGGCCACACCTTCACAAGGACATTAACCAAATTGAGGCAGTCCAGAGAAGGGCAACCAAAATGGTGCAGGGACTGCTCAGAAGACATATGAGGACAGATTAACGGAGCTCAATATGTATACCCTTGAGCAAAGGAGGGAGAGAGGTGATATGATCGAGGCATTCAAACACCTTAAGGGCATTAACAAGGTGAAAGAGTCTAACATGTTTAAATATAAGAAAAATAGCAGGACAAGAGGACACAACATGAGATTAGAGGGAGGCCGATTAAGGGGAATGAGGGAAATTCTTTTTCACAGAAAGGGTGATGGATGCATGGAATGGCTTACCACAAGAGGTGGTGGCTATGAATACAGTGCAGGGCTTCAAACAGGCATGGGATATGCATAAGGGAGCAATACAAATGACTATGAATAGATAGGCCACTGACAGAGCAAAGGCCGATGGCACATTTATAAGGTAGAAAAAGAAATGGGCAGACTGGATGGGCCTTGCGGTCCTTATCTGCCGTCAACTTCTATGTTTCTATGTTTCTATGTTTCTATGTTTGGTAGGTAATCTAAATGTGTCATAAATGTTTTATACTCCGTTGTTTTTTCCACTTGGTTTGCGGTCAAAAAGGTCATGGTGCGGTTACTTTAAAGGCAATGCGCATATTCAGCTCTGCCATTACCGATTATCCCTTGTGTAATGTTGGAGAAGCGATATAATTTGTTACGGAATTTCTATTCTTTTTCCTTTTCTGTCCATTGCTATTAGCTTGATGCGCAGTTTGGGGCATAAGGACTTCTCGATGGTAATCTAGCGCTTGATTGATTATTTTTTCAAGTCAGAATGGGCCAGTGGGTTGCTTGACTCAGTGTAGGCTCAGGACGAGCTGCACAGCAGGCTAATTGTTTTGGGGTTCAACCCATCATACTCCTAACGTTGTTTTTCTTTTATCTGCTGGAATAAAGCTATTTATTTTTACTATTTAAGAAGACAGCCAGTTTGTAATTCCCATGGTTGGTCTTTAAGTATACAGGGAGTATTTTCAGGGGTCGTAAGGGGTTGGTCTCATAGATTAGCAATGACTGTAGCTTGTTTATGCTTTTGGATTTCTTCTGAGACTGTTGTACATAGTTATATTTTTCAGGGGGTAGATGGGCGTATCTTGTGAATTCATCAGATTCTGGTTATATGGCTTCCGATTAGTGTGATATGGGGGTTGGATTCTCATCAATACTGTTCACCTGGTATCATTATTTTGGAGTACAGTTTGCAATGTTTGAATTACAATCATATTTTCTATGCTACTCTTAAATTTGTTTTTTTGGGGGTACGGTGAGGTTATTAATCTCAAGTCAACCTAGTGTATGTTCAGTGTACTAAGCAATGAAAATGGTTAGTAACTTAACAAAATTGGTGTCTTGGAATGTCAGGGGAGCTTGCAAAAACACCAAGAGATACAAAATACTTAAGCACCTATCATTATTGCACTCCAATATCTCTTTTATTCAAAAGACTCATCTCTTGCCTAGTGAAGCCACCACTCTAAGGAGGCAAAATATTGGGCAACTTTATGCCTCAGGAAACTCGACAGCCAGTGGGGGAGTGGCCATCCTGATTAATTGAGCCATACCTTTTCAAGCAGATCAAATTATGGCAGATCCACAGGGGAGATATATACTGGTAGTTGGCACATTGAGGCACACCAGAGTACTCCTGAGTAGTGTTTATGGTCCAGTGGGAGGGAACCCCGCCTTCTTTACAAGTCTCACAAGTATGATAGCCCCTTTAATGCCGATACCAATACTACTAGGAGGTGACTGGAACCTCCCTCATACTCAGGATTTAGATCACTCCAACATTCCTATGCGGCCAACATCTGCAGCACAGAGAGCCCTATGTTAATTTCTTGATTTTCTAAGTTTGTGCGATCCTTGGAGGTCACTGTACCCCAATTCCTGTACCTATATCTTTTAGTCTACAGTTCATCACTCCTCTTCGAGGTAAGATTATATAATAATGAGTTGTTCACTTTTATCCGGTCTACTTAATGCAGGAATAGAATCTATTGTATTATCCGATCACGCTCCGACTTGGATTTCCGTAATTTTAGATTTTAATTACGAAAAAGACCCTTCTTGGAGATTAAATACCCAGCTTCTTAAAGACGAACACATAGTCTCCAGAATTTCTTCTCTTATTCAGTCTTTTCTAGAGCAAAACTGGAATTCAGTTCCATGGATAGACCATGTATGGTGTGCTCTAAAATGCTTCTTAAGAGAAGAATTCATTAGGATTGCATCTACCCGCAAGCATAAAAGAGAAGCATAAGCGTTTTCTCTTCTGGCCCAGATTCAGACTATAGAACAATCCATATCCATCTCATCTCCCCCATCCCAAGTAAAAGCCCTTTTAGTTTTAAGGAATCAGTATGCCTCTATTCTACAGGAAAAAGCTGAATTGGCCATTATATGGACTTAGGCGAAATATATTGAACATGGCGAAAAAGCGGGGCATTTGTTAGCATTATGCCTTTGAAAACACGAGGCCTCCAGAAATATACCTGCAATCCAAGACATCGCTGGGGCAGTTAAAACCCACCCAAGGGATATTGTCACTATTTTTGAGCAGTTCTTCTCCTCCCTATACAGTAAGAGACTTACACCTCCATCTACGGAAGATCTTATAACATACATTACATCCACAGTTCTCCCCTCCCTAACACAAGACCATCAAGATTTCTTGACATCCGATTTATCTCCACAAGAATTAGAAATAGCAATTGCCTCTGTGTCCCTAGACAAAGCTCCAGGACCGGATGGTCTTCTTTCTAATTTTTACAAAATTTTTCTCAAGGAATTAGTCCTAATTCTCCTTCGTTTCTACAACTATCTCCTGTCTGGTGCTACTCTAGACCCGTCATTGTTGGAAGTGACTATCATCCTTCTACTCAAACTGGATAAACCTCCCACTAACCCTGCTAGCTACCGGCCCATATCATTGTTAAATTGTGATATAAAGATACTAGCAAAAATTCTGGCTAATAGAATTGAGAAAGTATGGACCTGTCTCGTCAGCCCAGAACAAGTTGGTTTTGTATTGGGCAGATCATCATCGGATCATATCCGGAAACTTGCACATCTCTTTCAAATAGCAGATTCCCAACTCTCACCAATGGCACTAATATCATTAGATGCAGAAAAAGCATTCGATCGAGTAGACTGGATGTTCCTTTGAGAAACATTACAAAGAATGGGGGTTCCATACTCAGTTTGTTCAGTGGGTTAAAGCATTGTATGCCTCTCCGTCAGCTAGAATTTGGTGTAATGGGCTACTATCCTCCTCTTTTCCTCTTCATACAGGCACACACCAGGGTTGCCCCCTTTCTCCTTTCCTTTTTAATTTATATTTAGAACCACTTCTCAGGCAACTAAAACATCTCATCTCATAGAGGGTATCCAAATTGGTGAATTGAACCCCAAAATATCAGTCTATGCAGATGACATTCTACTTCACCTCTCTAACCCAGTTTCTTCTTTCAAGGCAGCTCTAGAAATAATCCACACTTTTGGACAATTCTCAAACTATAAACTAAATCTTAATAAGACAGAAATTTACCCATTAAATTGTGTCACACTCAGACATACCTTTACTTCTTTTGGAGTGAAGTGGGCTCCCCGCTATATCAAATACCTGGGAATTTACCTCACTACAGATCCAGCTGTCCTGAGGAAACTTAATCTCATTGATCTCTGGGCTACTATACTACAGGATCTCTCACACTGGAGAACTCTCCCAGTTTCCCTGTGGAGCAGGATCAATATTATTAAAATGAATGTCCTCCCCCCAGTGTTCTACCCCCTTAATATGTTAAACATTTGGCTTCCCTTAACCTTTTTTAAACGGATACATACTGATATTTCTTCTTTTATTTGGCTTGATAAAACTGCGTGGAGAGCATATCACAAATTATGCCTGCCCAAGGAGCTTGGGGGACTTCGCCTTCCTAATTTCCTGTTATATTACTGGACGAGCCATTTTTATAAATGCGGTAAATGGCTGTCCTTATCAATGGGACAACAACTGTCTGATTACATGCCAATTTGGTTGCAAGTTGAGTCTATTCTACTTACTTATAACAGATTGGACCCTATGAATATAGTCTATGCCCCAGCAAAGGTTCTCCCATTGACCCTATACAAATCTCCAATTGGAACATCGCTCAGAGTTCTTTCCCAACTAGGCAGCCATAACAAACTAAACCCCCCTAAGGATTTCTCTCAGTCTATTTTCTTTAATCCAAACATCAAGATAGGGGGAGCACCCATCCCAACAACCAGGTTAAAGATACCGAAAAGTTCTCAAATTTCAGATTTCTATTCCAATACCTCTATGCTTACCTCCCAAGAGATACTTCATAAATTTAGTCTTTCCTCAATGTCACATTTTAAGGTATATAAACTATGACACTTGTTAACTAAGTTATTTGGTCAAGAACTAAAACCCTCCAGGTTTGGTGAACTTCTACACCAAATTTCAGGCCCATCCCATCAATCCCATGGAATCTCCACAATATATAAAATCTTGCTCACCTTTCCGGAACTTCCTTCCCCAAAAGATTCCATAGTGTGGGACAGTCTCATACCCGACATAGACCTTAACTGGCCACTCCTCTGGAAAAATCTCTATACATATATTTCTCAGGACAGGTAAAGGCTAATCCAATACAAAATCCTAAACAATATGAATTACACACTAGTGAAACTAGCAAGGATGGGCTGTCTCAACACCCCATTATGTACCAGATGTAATTTGGAAGTGGGTTCTTTAATACATGTCTTTTGGACATGTGTGAAAGTAGCCCCTCTGTGGACACAAATCGAGAACAATCTGGATCCACTCTTAGGTTTACAAGGTCTATTCACCCTGGAAATCTGTGTCATTGGGGATTTTATGAAAATCCAGGTCAGAGAAAGAAGGTATTATATGACTTCAATATCATTAGTGGTTAAGAAATTGGTTCTAAGGCATTGGATGGACCAAGCAGCCATCACCTATTCAGAGTTGCTACATGAGCTGTCCTTTTCTCTTAGAGCAGAACAGTTAATTGCCAGTGTTAAACATCATGTTCCTGCTTATCACAAAAAATTGGGGAAATGACAAGCTTTAATTATGGGATAGCTGAATCCTTGTTTTTTTCCGTGTGCCTCCTGACAAATCCTTATAGTTGTTTTACTCCTGATCATAATTGTGATCAATTTATTATTAAACAGGGTTGCAGATGATGTATTTAATGTACAAATATGTCTCGCTGGGGGAGGGACAAGGGCTGGGTGGGCTGGTCTTGGGAAGGATGTTTAGGAGTAATAATTTTTGATTTATCTCATTATTACATTATTGTAAACAACCACAGGAATGCTTTTTCTTTTTATCTTTGTTATGTGTGTACCTTTATAAAATGAATAAAATATATTTGATTAAAAAAAAATGTATTCATCAGCAATGGGCAATACTGTACCTACACAAAGTGCAAAGATAATAGTAGTTGTCAGCATTATTCACACCTTTTCACTCTGTGTCTGCACAATACAATTGTCCATTACTGATGAATAAAGGACTGCTTTGTTATACTACTATGGGGCATCAGAACATTTTTATCTACCGTGGCTTTGGAGAGTGAATGCTGTTGCCTTTTTGTTGAGATACTATTGTGTCAGCATTAAGCACCCCTGGTTTAACTTGGAGTGGAAGTTTTCATTTGCCGATGAAGTGAGGATGAATTCGCCAACTTTACTTTTGTGGCTGTATTCATGAATGTTTGCTATTTAGTATAAAAGTTGCCTATAACTTCACTTGGCAACTTCATCTGTAACTTTCCCTTGGGGTACATTTGGGTGAAGTTTGGTCAAAATGAGACTACTGGTAAACAACAGTCTCAAGGTCACATGGAAGAGCTTCTGTACATCACATGGTACATCTCTATACAGTAAGACTACTTTACTTTTGGTTTTGCAGTGTTAGTCAGGAGAGGCGATAGGAGTCTGACAATCTTAGGGTGGGTACAATTGTTGATAAAAAACACTAATTTTCACTACTTTAACAGCTTTTTTATTCTTTTTTCATTCTTATTGAATTGTCTACTTAGTAGTAATTTAGTTTTCATTTCTTGTATACTTTGCCAACTTTTTTAGTTGTTAGAGAGCTCTATTTTTCCCTTTTTTCATTTTTTCTCTGTCTGCCTATATCTCTTCTTTGACAGGAATGTACAATATCTTGTCTGTTCTGCTGCTGCAACTTTGATAGTTTCAGGGGTGTCTGCAAAGTTCAGATGTGCCCAGGAGGCATGGAAACCAGCTGCTGCTACCCCTTTCTCTTGTCCTAGTGCACCTCCTACAGACCATGGGGTCTAGGCTGATGACTTGTGCAGTGGCATTCGGTAGCTGGCAGGTGGCAACAGCTTTCTGGTGGGTGCAAGGTAAGCCCTCACTATGGGGGTAGGGATATCACCCCACACTTAAAAATTTGGCATGCTCATCAAACCTACAAGAACAACCATATAGTACCAAGCACACTACTCAGTAACACTTGATTCATATCAAAACATCCAACACAGCTGTCTGGTGTCAATTACCAGCAGTCTAGGAGAAGCACATTATTTACAAACTATTTACAGATCCCAATGGAAAGGGATAGCATAAAGAGGGTAAGAAGGAGAGAAGGGTCCCAAGAGGTGGCCAGATTGATATAATTGTTAGAAATAGATTAGTTTCTGACAGGATCCTGGGGAAAAAAGCTGAAATATTAGGTAATCTGCACATGCAGTTGGAAATGTAATATGTTCAGTATCCTGGGAGGGTTTGCTGGTTATATTGGTCACTACAAAATATCATGTAGAAGTGTATAGAAAATTAAATGATGTGCAATAATATGAGAAGTTATGTGAAGATCCTACTATGAAATATAAAGAATGCACAGGTAGATAACTGATGTTGGCAAAATGAATTAATTGGTCCCCCTCTCAGGTTGTAGATTTTCTGACTGTCAAAAACCCTGTGAAAGCATCTTTTTAGTGCATGCCAAAGGTACACATGTTTGGTAAATCCCCCAGTGAGACCTATGATCTCCAGTAATGATTCCCTTACAGAACCCATAGGTAAATTTGTGGATCATTACATCAATGATATTGTACATCAGCTACCCTCCCATATTAAAGATACAGGGGACATTCTTAAGGTATTAAATGATTTCACAATTGATGACAACAGCCTTTTTGTTACCTTAGATGCTGAAGCTCTCTACTCCAGTATCTCCCACCCCAAGAAGGTTTGGAAGGTATGTTGTATTTTTTGGACAAAAGAGAAATACTTGATCCATCTACTGAGGCATTAGTGCAGTTGTCAGAATGTATGCTTGAACACAGTACATTTTTTAATCAAGACAGTTTTTATTTGCAAAAAAAGGGGACTGCTATGGGGCCATGTTTCTCCCCAATTATGCACATTTTGGGGGGGGCAAGTGGGAGAAGGAGGTATTGAGAAATGCAGAGGCTATGTGGAGACACTTCATTCATGAACTGACACAAACTTCTCTGTGGACCCAGTGGGAGTTACTTCATTGTTTGAATGTGTGGCCGTTCGAGGGGTGGGTCCAGGTTCAGGCTGCAGAATCTTTCTGGTGTACCGGCCTCTGGGGCATGAGAGGGAATTTTTGCAGGCAGTCACAGACTTTGTCACCGAGAGGTGGTTGGAGTCACTCTGATGGTTGATTCTGGGTGACTTCAATGCCTGGAATGACAACAAACTATCACAGTTTGGACAACACATCCTCCAGACTATGAATTTTCTGAGCCTTACACAAGCTTTTGCTTCCATGACTTGTTTTCATGGACATGCCTTGGATCTAGTTTTCTCATTGGGGCTTGAGATCACTGATCTTAAGACTTATCCAGGCATTTGGCTGGATCACTGCACAGTGAGGTTCTCATTTGGGGCCCCTTGGTGGTCCCTCCCTTGTGGAGATGGTCAATTTTAGCCCTTTAAGGGGCTGTCCCAAGAGGGACTGTCAGCGATAATAGACCTCTCAGAGATGAGTACTGCTTATGCAGTGGGTGCAAGTGAGATGGCGGCAGCCTATAACAGGGCTGTGACCTCGGTGCTTGACTCTGTTGTAATACTGGTCTGTATACAACCCAGGTCCTCTCGCTTGAAACCTTCATAGTTTGATGAAACTCTCAAGGTGATGAAGACCAAGGGTCGGAGGATGGAGCATCATTGCCAGAAGTCTGGAGCAGAGGAAGATAGACTGGCTTTGAAAGCTCACAATAGTGAGTATCAAAGGGCTATCTACTATAAGAAGGCAGTATTTCTGTCCAGGGAGACAGCTGCAGGGAGGAATAGACCAGCTCAACACTTTAGGACTGTTGATAGACTGCTTTATCCAGTCTGTCTACAGCCTACAGTTCCAGTTTCAGCAACTAAATGCAAAGAGTTTGTTCTGTTCTCTTCCAATAGAGTGTCCTCCATTAGGTCTAGTATCTGTCCAATGGGTCATATGTTGTCCCGTAGGGGGCAGTCGGATGTTGCAAAGTGCAACCTGATTGTCTAGAGTGAGTTTAATGGTTGCAGTGATTTCATGTATGAAGTGCTGTTTTGGTGCTCCCAGAATGCTTTATTTTCTTTGAGACTCCTGGGCAATTAACCTGTGTTTTCCTGTTGATTACACCATTTCCTATGGAAGATGAATTGCTGTATTGTCCAGTATAACCAATGCATGTCTATGGGACTGCATTCCCTGTAGATGGCTCTATTTCCCTGTAGAATACCAGTATCGCTGTAGCTTTGGGTGCCCTGTGGTTTGCCATAACCAGTACGGTGTGTGATACCACATAGACAAGTGATTGCTGTATGCTACTAGGTGCTGTGTCAGGTTGGACATATATGTCCTGTACCTCGATGTGTACTTCTAGCCAGGGTGTACAGTGTCCCAAACAGCATGTTGCTGTAGCCCATGTCTGTCATGTATACTGACTGTGGTAAGTAGCGTGGGTGTACGAATGCATATACCACATAATCCATGGCTTATAATTGTACAGCGTGGGTGTGACAAAATAGGACCTGACCACTGAGTATGGTTACTCTTTCTGTCTAATATCCACCCATACTGGTGTTATGGTATGGTATGATTACTGTCCCTGTACCAGGTGTTTGGGTAACAAGTATGGGTATGTCTGGTTGGAGTTATGTCAACATCCCTTCTGCCCTGTTTGAGTACTGTGTCATGGCATGTGCACTGTGTAGTGGCCTGTCCCCTGTGTCACAGTCTCAGTACACTAGGGCAGTGCCACTACTGCTCACTGCCCCAGGTGGTACGTCTGTCATTGGTTGTCAGGTCTGTCATGCCACATGATCTGGCCTAGGTATGCATACCTGTCTGGTGGTGGTAGTCACTGGCCAGTGTTGTACTGATACACTCCTGTGACATGCCATTTGCAGTACACAGTATGCACAGGAACATATAATCTTATGGCAGATAATGAACACTTGGCCCACACAGTCTGCCCATTTCTCCCTACCTATTCTATTCAATCCTGTCACTGCAGACACTACTTGATCTCCGGCTCAAGCATGTGTGGTCCACGGCAACCTGCTTGCATAAGTGCCAACTACAGGGCCATCTTCATCGTGTGCCACACTATTGCATCTCACCACAGCCAGCCTTATGTGTTGTGGGGTCCCCAGCAGAGGTACTTATTGAGGGTCCTTGAATGTACCTTAGCACGTACTGGTTTGGCATTAGGATGCATAGTTGGAGTGGGCTACCCATCCCAGTGATGTCCAGTGTGTGATCATTCCACAGTACACAAGGAATGAAATGCATACATTACACAACACATGGCTGTTGAAAGACTGATGACCTGCACAGCCTCTGTTTGGGGGGGGGGGGCCGGTATCAGTAGGGAATCTCTGGCAGCTACTGAGAGGGTGCTTACAGGTAGCTCTGCATCTCACACCAATGTTATGGTGACTGCAGTACAGTGTGCATGGCACATGCACAGGTGATTGCAGTGCCCTCATATTCCTACTACACTGCTGCATTTACATGCTGCCCTGCCTGCTGCTCCTGATGCTGCATGACAGTCACATCTGGGAGAATAGAAAGAGTAAGGGTCATTAGGATCAAGAATGGCAGTGGTTGGGTGAAAAAGGGGCAGGGGTTATGTAGAAAAGGGGGTAGAGAAGGCAGAAGTAGTCAACAAGTACTTCTGTTCGGTATTCACCAGGGAGAGGCATGGACCCATATTGAAGGGGAAGGGCAAGGTGGGAGTGGGGGGGGAGGAGATCATGGACGGGGAAATCAGAGATGGAATGGTGTTGGAGAGCCTTAAGTCCCTGAGGGTAGAGAAGGCACCTGGGCCAGACAGAGTTCATCCTAGAGTCCTGAAAGAGTTGGCAGATGACCTGTCGGGGCCATTGGTGGACCTATTCAACACATCTCTGGAAATGGGAAGCATGCCCAAGGACTGGAGGGTGGTGCATGTAGTGCCTCTCCATAAGATTGGGCCCAAGGACAAACCAGGGAACTATAGACCAGTAAGGCTAACTGCAATTGTAGGAAAGCTAATGAAGACAGTCCTCAAGGAAAGGCTGGTACAATTTCTGGAGGATAATGATCTCCAGGTCGGCAGACAAATCTGGTTGACTTTTTTGATTGAGAGATGCAGGCACTGGACAAGGGTCAAGCAATGGATGGCCTTGACCTGGACTTCAGCAAGGCCTTTGATTCTGTGCCTCATGGTAGGATGACCAGCAAATTGAGCAACCTGGGAGCGGGGAGGAAACTGGTTAGATGGGTCAGGAGCTGGTTACAGGATAGTCAGCAGAAGGTAGTAGTGGGGAGGTGAAGTATCAGATCCCAGGGCGGTAACAGGTGGGGTCCCACAGGACTCGAAGCTGGGACCAGTGCTGTTTAACCTTTTCATTGCCGACACTGCAGATGGGATAAAGAGTAAGATCAGTCTCTTCGCTGATGACACCAAGATCTGTGCAGAGGTGGATGGGGCAGAAGGTGGTAAAGCACTCCTGGAGGATTTGGCAAGACTGAAGGAATGGTCTAGCACATGGCAACTTTGGTTCAACGACAAGAAGTGCAAAGTAATGCACTTTGGAGTCAGGAACCCTGGAAATACTTACTGGTTGGGAGGGGTGCAGTTATCCACATCAATGGAGGAGAAGGATCTGGGTGTACTGGTAACAGGGGAAATGAACTACTCAGCCTAGTGCAGGAAGGCAGTGGTAAAGGCCAACAGAATGCTGGGGTGCATCACAAGGGGAATTACTTCTAGGAGAGGGGAAGTCATCCTGCCCTGTACAGGTTGCTGGTGAGGCCACAGTTGGAGTACTGTGTGCAGTACTTGTGCCCCTACTTGAAAAAAGGACATCAAGCTACTGGAAGGGTTCAATGCAGGTCAACAAAAATGATCCTGGGATTGAGGGATAAACCTTATTAGGAGAGACTGAGAGAGAGAACTCAATATGTATTCCCTGGAGAATAGAAGGGAGGGAAGGGATATGCTTGAAAACTTCAAGTACCTGAAGGGTATGAACAGAGTAAGCATTGGGTGTATTTTCAAATTAAAAGGTGGAAGGGAAATCAGGGGACACAGTCTGAAATTGGAAGGAGGCAGATTCGGTAGGGATATGAGGAGGCACTGTTTCACCGAAATTATGGTTGCAGGGCAGAATGCACTGCCGGAGGAAGTGGTATCACTGCAGACAATGGGCAGCTTTAAGAGAGGGTGTAACAGGATCAAAGGGAGGGTTCACACCATGAGGAGGCAGGGGGTGGGTGTGAAGAAAAAACATGGGCAAAAACAGTGGGGGGGGAGTCAAGGTGGGGCAACTGCAGTCTAATAGGCTGAAGTGCTACACACTCGAGCAGACTAGATAGACCACAAGGCCTGTATCTGCTGGCAATTTAGTATGCGCATATGTATCTGTATACAGCTGTGCTCTATGTGTCTACCACTGGTGTGTGCACCTGAGTCCCACTCCTGCCGTTGCTGGTCCCAGTGGCTCCTATATGTCCGGTGTCCTTTACATGCACACCTGTGTGGGCCCGCATGCTGGATACCTGGTATGCAGGGTGCTAGAAATGTGGCTGCTATACATAGCCACTGGAGCAGATACACTGCTTATTGTACTCTGCTTTGCGGCTGCTGCGGCATGTGATGCATTTTCACATCTGGCCTACCTGGCAGTGTCCTGTGTCCCTTCCATGACTGTGTCTGGCTCTGTTGTAGCATGGTACACTCATTCTATCTAGTAGTAGTAAATATTGTTATTTTGTGGCAGGATTAGTAAGCATTAAGCCACTATGAAGGAAGCATTTAATGGGGAACTAATGCATCCAGCCATGCATTAATTCCCCATTAGATACCTCTTTCGGAGTGGCTTAATGATCTTGTAACATGGCAACTCTTGATTTTATGTCATGTTGCTGTTCAATGTTGAATTAGTTAACATAGACGTAAAGAATGGCTGAATTTCTTGAAATATTGTACTGTATTTCAGTGAGGCAGGTCACTACTGAAATCATATTTATATATATATATACTGATGTTGAAAATACAACAGCACATTTTTTTAACGATCAATACTACTACAACATATTTTGATTACTTTGAGGAAATTATGCACGGCATGTTTCTTTTAGACAGATTAGGAGGACCACAGATGGTCTTTCTGCAGCTACCACATTCTGTTCTGATGTTTCTGTCTATGGCATTTTGCATATGTTGCTATTTGGTGTCCAGCTAGCTACCTCACACCGAGTACGGAACCTGGGTGTCATGTTTGATAACTGCCTGACTTTGAAATCACAGGTGTCAGCAGTTGTTAAAACCTCTTTCTGCCACCTGAGAAATATCACCCGGGTGAAATATCTGGTTCCTCCCGATGGTCTTCCAATGTTGGTTCACGTCTTCATTACCTCCCGCCTTGACTACTGCAATACCCTTTACCTAGGGCTGGCGGGGGTTGATATCCGCCGCTTGCAGCTGGTGCAGAACATGGCTGCCAGGCTGTTGACTGGTGCTTCAAGAGCTAGTCATATTATGCCTGTGCTCCGCGGTCTGCACTGGCTCCCAATTAAGTGGCAGATCACCTTTAAGGTTGCTTTGTTAACCTATAATGCCCTACACGACCAGGGGCTGAGCTACCTGAAAGATCTCCTTTGCCCGTGCTGTCCCTCCCATCCTCTCCAATCCACCGATGAGGGATTGCTAGAGGTTCCCAGGGTACGTTTGCAGACATTGGGAGCAAGGGCATTCAGCTTTGCTGCTCCATCCCTGTGGAACTCTCTACCTCATCGGGTATGAGATTGCCTGACCATCCAGAGTTTTAAAACTGCATTAAAAACTTATCTTTTTGATCTGGCTTTTGGTAACTGAAGTGTTTTTATGTGGTTTCATATTTATTGTAATTTATGTAATTATTGTAATTTTATTTTATTTGTTTTATTTTATTGTACAGGCACCTTGGTTTTGGAAAGGCGCCTTTTTATAAATAAAAAATTGATTGATTGATTGAATCTCTGTTCTTTATTATTCAGTGGGCAGATCACATAAACAACAAAACCACACATGTCTGATGCACCCTTCATGAGTGCAGAAGAGGTAACATGCAAATGTACACTGATACATTTCTACTTTATTTTCTCATTCAGGCTTCTGTTTCTCTCTGTAGTACTTACAGTTTCTTTCTTTTTGCTGCATTTTGTTCACGGCACTAACACTGCTACTGTCTTTCTCAGATATCATGTACTGTGATAGAGTACTATTTTCTTGGAGATAGTCATGGGCTTCTGGGTAGGTGGGTGGGAAAGACAAATTGCGGTTTTCTAAACTAAGTGCTGCAATATTTGTGTACTGCTTATTAGTACTATGGGGCTCACATTGGTACTTCAGTTTGGATTGGGCATTATTGCAGAATTAATGCCATCTCCAAACTTTACCACGTGATGCATTTTCACCTATGGTATGTATTGATTTTGGTTTCTGTATCTTTGCCATGTTACAAGTCTGGATAAGACTGTCAGGGCCACTGTGGTCCTATTTTCAAAGTTTCTGTATGCTGAGGTATAGTGCATAAGTTACAGTAGTGACAGTTTCAATACATTGAAATATAGACGCTGTCGGCAGAAAAGGACCTCTGGCCCACCTAGTCTGCCATAAGGTACGTAACTGTTGTGCTGCTGCAAACTCTAACTGATCTCCGGCCTTCCCCCAGCCCTGTTACTAATGTCCCCCTGTGTCTATCTCATGCATGTTTGAAACCTGTCACCATTTTGGTACCCACCACCTCTGTTGGGAGTCTGTTCCAGATGTCCACTACCCTTTCCATAAAGAAGTATTTCCTCATATTCCTTCTAAGTCTCCCCTTCCAGCCTCATAACATGCCCCTTGTCCTTAAGCATCTCTTTCTTACAAAATGTCACCCTCCTGCAGGTACTTGAATGTTTCTATCATGTCTCCCCTTTACCTCCTTTATAATGTGGTATTATATAAACAGGAAAGATGTGTTACATGGGTTACAGCAGTTACATTACGAGTATAAGTACACAATGTACATTGGTTAAAGCAGTTTACAATGGCAATATAAACCATATTTACATTTGTTTTTTCAGACAAATACCACCATTGCTGTCAATCTGGAGGGTTTTTGCCAATTAGAGGAGACTGCATGGTCAGATAAGTACCAGTCACAGAACTCTGTGAGTTCTGTCTGTATAGCAGTTTTAAATTCAGCCACTGATTTACTCCTTCTGGATTTTGGGGACAGGGAATTTCAGGTCTTGGGAATGAGGTACTCTAGAATCATTTTCCCATAGTTGGTTTGGACCCTAGTTACACAGAGGTCTCTGATTTTGATGTCTCACATGTTGTATGCTTTATTTGTGCAGTCCTCAACTGTTTGGGTGAACAGTGATGTCTCTGGTATGCCCTACATATGCCATCACAGCTGTATTACTCTGTCCACCTGTGTGTGGCATGTCACTCCATGTGTAGTCTGGTTGTACATCCGTTACGCACACAATACCATGCATGTATCCCTCATCCTGTGTGCACAGTTTGCTGAGTTCAGTCTCTTTCCTTCTGTAAGTGGCTGGAGTGCCACAGGTTGATACAGAGATGTAATGGAGACAGAGGGCAGGCCAGTTTGCCACCTGCAGATGGTGGTGTGGAGGCTGTAGGGCAACACTGCAGCAATCAGAGAACTGGTGGTGGCCATTCAGCCAGATGGGCAGCAAAAGCAGCCACCTTCTGGTCCATAGAGGTTGCATTAGCCATGGTAATGGACAGAATGTTGCCCATATTATTGTTTTCCCTGGCTATTTGCCATTTATTTCTGTTTATGGGAGTTACACTAGTGTTTTTGTTTGTTTACAGTCTGTTGCCATTTTTATGTTGATGCTGTTGGTTTTGTTGTTGTTTTTTGAGGTCCACTGCCCATATGTTATTTAGTAAACATTTTTGATAACTTTGATACCTTTACTGTTGTGTCATGTGTCTTTCATTGGTGTCTGCCTCTCCTCCCTCACACCACCCCCATGCCCCTTGCACTGTTCTCTGTGCTACTTACCCAACACCTGTGTCCAGCATATTTAGTTATATATTTGTAACCCCTAGATGGCGCTATCCCAGGGGCTACTACCCCTGCCTGATTTGCCACTAACAGGTTGAGGGGCCTGGATCCAATGGCGGGTGCCTCCACCCAAAGGTCAGGGTTTGCAATAGTTAAACTAAATTGGTCACAGCCCTCTGGGACACTGCAACCCCCCTTTCTTCCCACTAGTGGCCCACACAATATATCAGAATTACCTTCACAGTATACACTTACCCCCAGGTCTGGTTCCGGCACTGGGACCTCCTGTGAAATGAGATACAGTGCAACAATCACAGTACAGTACTTTAACATAGACAAATACCTCAGGCAGTATAACTTTGCTGAAACAAGCAGCTCTGATTTATTTAGGGGATATAAACAAGGACAGGAAATCAGGTTAATTAGCTTATCACTCTAATAATCTACTATGGTTCTGTGTACAGGCCTATCCCTATCAGTTACTGTCCCTGGGTACCCAAGCCCTAGTGGCTAGTCCAAACCATGGCAGCTGGTAGGGGCCCTTTCACACAGAGAAAAGGAAAATTAAACAGTCAGCAGTACAGTAATTCCATTTGGATTTAATGTGGCAATTCAACAGGGAGCGACCCTGAATTAGTACTCACGACCTCCAAATAAGATAGGGTCCTTCAATGTCAGCAGGGCTCACTTGAGGTACACAAACCTCTTCACACATCCATATAAAGAAAGCACTATACCAGGCAGGCTACATCTGTATCCCGATCGCAATTACTGCACAATACCCGAGAACACACAGCAGATTCAGTTCCTGACAGACAGAGTGCAATTTTCAGCAATTCCTCCAGCCTTCTACAGGGTGAGCCTGGTTTCCACTCTTCAGAGATCCTTTGATTCTTTTCACAGGACGGATTCAGTCCTAACAAGCTGTTACACAAGCTGCAGACCGGAACTCTGGGCCTTACACACGTTTTTGACTAAAACTGCACACTGAAAAAGCACAGGGCTCCTTCCTTCTACTGCCAAAGCTCAACTGAAACTCCAACCGACAAAACCGGCACTTCCTTTGAGTTCCTCCCAGTTCTTGACTGGATTGGCTGTCACTCACAATAGACTGCTGCTGTTGGTCCAAAAGGCACTGAAGTCTAAACTACATCTCCCAGAGTCACTGCCCATACAATCCTCTTGTGGCTGGCTCAGATTATGAGTCCAAGTTCTGATTCGTCTCAAGGCACCATTTTAGAGCTAGCTTACCCCACACTGATTGGTCCAGTTCAGCAGTTCAAAACCAGAATGGGAACTAGCAGACACAGTTCTGACTGCAAAGAAAGCAGGTTAGACAAACTGTAATTTCATTATTACTCTAAATAATTTCTGGCAAACAGTTACATCTTTCAGATAGGTTCCTTTGCACTCCTAGTGACTGCAAAATGGAGTGAATTGGCAGCAGCTTGAGTGGTACTCAAACAGAGAAACACACAGTCCCCATACAACTAATTATGTCTGCAAGCAGACAGCTCTTAAAGAGACAGTACCAGAGGCTCTAAAAACACTCGCTGATAAATGGCTTAAATGCCAAACACCATTCAGGCTTGGAGCATTCAAGCAAGCTCCTGGAAGTCTTTTGGGAACCCCCATTTGCAGGGGGGTTACACCCTTCCTGGCCTGGGAAAGCTTGGCGTGCGCGACAAGCGATGCCATAAGTTTCAACTGCAACCATATACATTTGCATTAGGCTCTGTATATGTAATCATCAGTCAATATATCATTTTACCAAGAACACATTTCTGAAACATTGCAGTACGCACTCTTTACACAGTATTACATACACATTGTACCATAACTCAAGCATTACCTCTTGTACATGAAACCTGAAGAGAGGGGCCCTTCCTATCAGTTACCTTGGGGCTGGATGGGGCAAGGGCACCATACTTAGAGGGCAACACAAGTAACTTGGAGTTAGCACTGATGCTCAGTTTGGGCAATGAGCTCGGGGACACATACAGTCCTTTATGGACAACATTGAGAGGCAAGTCCACAGGCCTCCCAAGTGAATCATAACTGAGGTGCACCACAGGCTTTACAGCTCGACCAGTCTTTCTAGGGGAACTGTTATAGTCTCTGCACTCTGAGCCTCATTTTCAGCATTGTCCTCACTTGTCAGGGAGTCTCCATGGGGTAGAGAGGCTAGAACTTGGGGCACTTTCAGCTCCAGGAGTTACAGTTTCTGAGTCCACAACATTTGGCTCGCATGGAGAGCTTTTGGACACTGGCAGTGGACTGTCAGGGCACTCAAAATACTCTTCTTGTTCGGTGTATCACCAGTCTGCCCTAATCTATCATTTTCTCCCTGAAAGCTCAAACAGTTCAACCATGCACAATGATTCCATTTCATCTGATCTGATGCTTTGCACTTCACTTTCTGGGAGCATTGGCTCCAGGGATGAAGCTGGGGCTTAGACAGTCCAGAAGGCCCAGCTTCATCTCCAGTATTGACTAGGGGATTGCTCCAAACAATTGACTCAGTTCGTAAGAAGGATAGTATTCAAAGTCACTCTCACTTTCTTCCGATATGGACTGACAGTCATGCTCAACTGGGACTTGTGGAGGCAACACTTTAACTTTGCTTCTGTAGGTGCAGACTTTCTTGATCTTTTCTTAGCAGCAGCTCTAGTCACTGGTCCAGAGGGGCATCTTCTAGGGCTCAGACTCAATTAAGATTTGTCCAATGGGCAGTAAATGATTTCTATGCATTGTTTTACATCTTTTGAATTATTCTCAGGCCTTACTTTGTACACTGGCAGATCATCTAGTTTGCCCACTACAATGTGAGGAGATGGTGCCATCTATCAGCAATCTTGTGCTTGCCATGCAGTCCCAGATTTCTTAGCAATACCCGATCTCCCTCCTGGAGTTCCTGTGCTTTCACCTTTTATCATACCTTTCTTTGTTGGCCAGATTTCTTTTGGCAGCCATGGTTTGAGCCAGTTGTACGCATGAGTTAGCTGGGCCTTTAACTTTGCACATACTGTAAATAGTTGTCAGCTTGAACCCCATCAGGAGAGACCCCAAAACACACATCTACTGGTAGTCGAGCTTCTTCCAAACATCAGGTGGTAGGGGAGAATCTAGTGGCATCACTTTTGGTGCAGTTATAAGCATGTACCAGGGTGCTAATTTGTTGGCTCCATCTAGGCTTGTCCTTTGGGTGCAGGGTGCCTAGCATATCTAGCAAAGTGCGGTTGAAACGTTCAGGCTGTGGGTCCCCCTGGGGTGGTAAGGAGTGGTTCTGGACTTTCGCACTCCCCACAGAGAAAGCATCTCTTTGATCAGACGACTCTCAAAGTCTCTCCCTTGATCAGAATGGATTCTTTGTGGAGCCCTATAGTGAACAAAAAGTTTTCTACAAGTACTTTGGCCACAGTGGATGCTTTCTGGTCTTTGGTGGGAAAGCTTGGGCATATCTCGTGAAATGGTCAGTGACCACCAACACATTACTGATATTTCTTTGATCTGACTCCAAACTCAGAAAATCAATACAGACCAGCTCCATGGGTGCACTGGTGGTGATGTTAATAAGGGGCAGCCTCTGGGGCAAAGCTTTCTCTGTAAGCAGCGACTACAAGTTCGAATGTGTTGCTCCACATCAGCCCCCATCTTAGGCCAATAGAATCTGGATCTCACCAAGTCAAGTGTCTCTCTATACCAAGGTGCCCCATGTGGTTGTGCAAGGACCTCAGTACTGAGTCTCGAAGGCAGGGCAGCACTAGTTGTTGTTTGTCTACTTGTCCCCTCTGTCTACTGTTTCTCTGTATAACAGTTTATTGATCAGTTTCAACTTAGGACCTTCTTTGTATAACAGTGCAGTTCTCAAATCAGTGGAGCGTAATTTGGACACATCTTTTCCTGCATAGAGGGCTTCTAAAGCTGCTTTGATCATGGGATCGCGGGATTGAGCCCGTGAATACTGTCATTGTCCAGCTGAGGCAGTGCACCAATGTCTATTGCAGAAAAGTGGCAATAAGCAGCAGGTATGTACCTCAGAGGGTCCCAAGCAATCCACCATGCAGTCCACTGCATCCGTGGACATTTGTTCCTCCCTGTCAAACTTCCGCAGAGTGCCCGAATGTCAGGTTCTGCCAATCGGACCCAATCATTCTGGGGAACAGGCCTCCGGGAGAGAGCATCAGCATCTATGTGGTTCAGACCTGCTCGGTATTCGAGAGCATAGTCATATGTAGATAATGCAGAAAGCCACCTATGGCCAGTGGCATCCAACTTAGCTGAGGTCTGCACATAGGTCAAAGGATTATTGTCAGTTTTTACTAGTATTTTAGCCCCATATAAGTACTCATGGAATTGGTCAACAATAGCCCACTTCAAAGCTAGGAACTCTAACTTATGTACAGGATAGTTCTTTTCGGATGGGGTCAGGCTTCTACTGGCAAAGGCCACTGGTCTCAGGCCATTCTCGTGCTCTTGGTACAACACAGCCCCAACCCTTGCAAGCTAGCATCAGTGTGCAGGACGTAAGGTTTTCTTGGATCGGCATAGGCCAGCACTGGAGCATGGGTAAGTTGATATATGATCTCATGAAAAGCAGTCTCACTAATCAGGAGTCCAGCGGCCCCAAATACTTCACCGGATGAAAATACACTCTTTCAGTCTTGAGGGACGCTGACTTTGGTATTTTTGTGGGTTGGGGATACCTTGAGTAAGGTTAAGTAAAGGGCGGATCACTCTTGAATAGTCCTTGATGAAGCGACGATAATAACCACAGAATCCCAGGAATCTTTGCAGTTCTTTTAGATTTTTGGGCTGTGCCAGGTGGTCAAGGCCTCAACTTTACTTGGTCGGTCTCTATTCCTCGGTGGATACTATGTGTCCCCCATACTTTACTGGATGTTTGAAAGAATTCACACTTATCAATGGACAGTTTAAGGCCAAAAGTCCTTCAGTCGGTCCAATACCTTAAATAATCTGCTCTCATGTTCCTCCAGTGAGCTGCCAAACACAATAACATCATCTAGGTATACCAGGCACTCTAGTAAGTTCATGTCCCCACTGCACGCTCCATCAATCGTTGAAAAGTGGCTGGGGCACCTGAAATCCTTGAGGCATCCTCATGAATTCACAGAAGCCAAGCGGACAGATAAAGGCCGTCTTCTCACGGTCCTCTGGGGCCATCGGGATCTGGTAGTACCCACCGCGGAGATCCAGCACAGAGACCCACTTGCTCCCGCTTAGGCAGTCCAAAGCATCCTGAATGCGGGCATTGTGTACTGATCAGGGATAGTCCGCGGTTTAAGGTGCGATAATCCACACACATCCTTACTGTTCCATTCTTTTCCTCACTACCACAATGGGGAAGCATAAGGGCTTCTGGATTCTTGTATTACACCAGCAGCTAGCATCTCTGCAGATGCCGTCTCACATCATCTATGTCAGCAGGTGCCAGGCGTCGAGACCTCTCACGAAATGGTCTTTCGTCATGCAGCCGGATATTGTGCTCAGCTCCTTGCACGCATCCTACATCCCATTCCTTTAAAGAAAACACCTGGTCTCTCTGGGCAAGCTTCTCACTGATCCTCACTTTCCATTCAGCTGGCAGCGGGAGTCGCCAAATCAAACAAGTCAGGCGCTACTCTGTCATTCTTCCTTGAACTCTTGCTGCTGGGTAGCACTGCAGTGTCTGCACAATGCACATTAGCCAGGATGCAACCTCTGTTTACCTGAATGTCTCTTTCAGACACATTATGAACTTGGACCATTACCCTTCTGGCATAAGCATGGGCTCTAGCGGCAAAATACTAGGCTTGACCAGCAGTCCTCTGGCAATTTTCCATCGCCTGTGCATCCAACATTAATATTTTATTCTTAACATCCTTTCTGATACGGACCTCTCCCTGTAAGGTGACACTGGGCATTTGGCGCCAGGATCAGAGACTCAGGATCCTTCTTCCATACAATTCCGACCGGTTCCTCTGGTTCTGTTTTTTCAGCATCTCTCTGTGCCTCATAGGCCTTCTTAATTAAAGCTGGAACCTTAAAGCTCTACTAGTCTTTGACCCTGTTTTCATAACACAACTGTGCCAGCCTTCCGAACATATGAGCATTTGTTCCAATCAACAAAGGGACACCATCATACAGTCCAGTGGGGGACACACTAAGGCTAGGGTCTCTCACTTGTTCGCCACTCCAGCCACAGAGGTGGGGAAAGACAGCCAAATCGGATATACCCGGAATAGGGGTAGGCCTCTCACTTAACCCCATACATGCAGTCCTTCTAATGGTTGTAAGGGTACGCCTGACAAATGCTTCTGATACCAATCCTGGAACATAATTGTCACTTGGGAGCCACTGTCTAATACAGCTCTTGTAGACACTCCATTCACCTTTACAGTGGTCTCCATGGAGGACCCACTATTCTGGACCAGTCTGAGAGGCGGTAGTGGGGCCTGGGCAACTGACCTTGCCACAAAAGGACATGAATTAGCATTTTTGGTGCCCTCACTGGGATCATGTCGCACCTCTTAACCACTGATTTCTTCCGAAGCTCTCCTTGTAGCCTATATGCAACTTTGTCAGTGTCTTTGGGGACTGGCATTCCCTTTTCATGTGCCCATCTTTCCCACAATTATAGCAAAACATACTTTCTGGAGTTTGAGCTGGCGGCGCCACACTGGGAGCCAGGGCGGGGTATTACTAACTGGAAACCTGGGTGCCATCTCTGTCTCATGGCGTGATAAGCATTTGGAGACATCTCGTCAGTTTCTCCACTTCCATGGTCAAGGAATTGAGTTTGGAGCTGTTATCAGTAGGAGATACATGGGTGGGTACCCCACCCCATAGCAGATGCAGTCGGATATAGGTCAGGGCCTCGTACTTGCAGGCGTGGCCTTCATAAAGGGACTGTTTTTGAATTCCGGATCTCTCTCAACAGTTCGCCCATTGTGGCATATCTTTTTCCTTGTCAGAGCACTCATTGACTGTCAACCTCTGCCCCTGAACTCACTTGATGGGTCACCCTCAGTCACTGGTCGTAGCCACAGCTGTTGGTGCAGGTACTCCCGAGGTCGCCTTTTTCTCAACTCCTCGAATTTCTCTCATTAACTCATCATAGGAGGGTGGGGATTCCAGTCGATTTGCCAGGCGTAACTGAAGCAACAGCAGTTCTGAGAAGGGGCAGACTTAAGGATTCTGTCCAGTCTGGTTCGTCCAGTTCAATCGCTGGCAAACTACCCTTTCTGAGGCATTCTTGCAACAATTTTCCAGCCGAGAGACATACACAGACAACAACTCCCTTGGTACTGTTGTGCATTTCTTACTCTCCACCATAGGTCCTCATCAGAATCTGGGCTCCCATACACATTCTCCAAGGCCTCAAGATAGGCCTGTGCAGTCGCCTAGGGTTACTAGCCCGCTTCAGCACGGATGGTAGCCAGGGCAGGACCTTGAGGCTCTCACTAACCCTCTTCGCCGCCCGAGCACTGCCATTCTAGCACTTGGGGGCAACATAGTCTATCCAGGTCTCCCAGTCATCCTCCCTTGGGGGTGGGAGGGTGCCAGAGAAGATCCTCAACCTTCGGTAAGAGTCGTGACTAATGGCAGGTGCAGAAATAGGAGTCTGCATTGGTTCAGCCACCATTATGGCACTGGAGCAGGAGAGGGTGTTGGGGGAGGAACACCCCCAGGTGGCAAGAATAGTTTCTTCAAGTCCTCCACAGTTTTCCCCTCTCCCAGCAACCATTCAGCAAATTTCTCCTCAAAAGTTTCAGATAGTGGTGGGGGCTGATTCCCCCCCGGGTCTTTACTGTCCTTAGTTATCACTCTCCAAGCAGTGAGGGCTCCCTCTGGGGTAATGGTCTGTGGCACTTTGGAGCTATCTATGGGATCCTTAAACTCTACTAGGGCCAGGAAAGTGTGGGTGAGCAGATTAGCATGCCGACCCACCACCACAGGGTTTTGTAAACCTTCCACCTTGGAAAGTACTCCCTGCACAGTGTCCGTATTGATACCCAGGGGATGTCCAGGATAAGCATAGCATTTGGGGTCGATCTCTCCCCAGTACACCACTCCACCAGCCGTGCACAGCCACTTCTGTCGGGGTACCCATTTTTTCTTAACAGTGGTTCTAGAATATGGCCACTAGAGGACACACAATCCCAGCGGTGCCTCCAAGATGTAACCCCTAGATGGCGCTATCCCAGGGGCTACTACCCCTGCCTGATTTGCCACTAACAGGTTGAGGGCCTGGATCCAATGGCGGTGCCTCCACCCCGAGGTCAGGGTTTGCAATAGTTAAACTAAATTGGTCACAGCCCTCTGGGACACTGCAACCCCTTTCTTCCCACTAGTGGCCCACACAATATATCAGAATTACCTTCACAGTATACACTTACCCCCAGGTCTGGTTCCGGCACTGGGACCTCCTGTGAAATGAGATACAGTGCAACAATCACAGTACAGTACTTTAACATAGCAAATACCTCAGGCAGTATAACTTTGCTGAAACAAGCAGCTCTGATTTATTTAGGGGATATAACAAGGACAGGGGAAATCAGGTTAATTAGCTTATCACTCTAATAATCTATTTATGGCTCTGTGCACAGGCCTATCCCTATCAGTTACTGTCCCTGGGTACCCAAGCCCTAGTGGCTAGTCCAAACCATGGCAGCTGGTAGGGCCCTTTCACACAGAGAAAAGAAAATTAAACAGTCAGCAGTACAGTAATTCCATTTGGATTTAATGTGGCAATTCAACAGGAGCGACCCTGAATTAGTACTCACGACCTCCAAATAAGATAGGGTCCTTCAATGTCAGCAGGGCTCACTTGAGGTACACAAACCTCTACACATCCATATAAAGAAAGCACTATACCAGGCAGGCTGCATCTGTATCCCGATCGCAATTACTGCACAATACCCGGAGAACACACAGCAGATTCAGTTCCTGACAGACAGAGTGCAATTTTCAGCAATTCCTCCAGTCTTCTACAGGGTGAGCCTGGTTTCTACTCTTCAGAGATCCTTTGATTCTTTTCACAGGACGGATTCAGTCCTAACAAGCTGTTACACAAGCTGCAGACCAGAACTCTGGGCCTTACACACATTTTTGACTAAAACTGCACACTGAAAAAGCACAGGGCTCCTTCCTTCTTCACTGCCAAAGCTCAACTGAAACTCCAACCGACAAAACCGGGCACTTCCTTTGAGTTCCTCCCAGTTCTTGACTGGATTGGCTGTCACTCACAATAGACTGCTGCTGTTGGTCCAAAAAGGCACTGAAGTCTAAACTACATCTCCCAGAGTCACTGCCCATACAATCCTCTTGTGGCTGGCTCAGATTATGAGTACAAGTTCTGATTCGTCCAAGGCACCATTTTAGAGCTAGCTTACCCCACACTGATTGGTCCAGTTCAGCAGTTCAAAACCAGAATGGGGAACTAGCAGACACAGTTCTGACTGCAAAGAAAGCAGGTTAGACAAACTGTAATTTCATTATTACTCTAAATAATTTCTGGCAAACAGTTACATCTTTCAGATAGGTTCCCTTTGCACTCCTAGTGACTGCAAAATGGAGTGAATTGCAGCAGCTTGAGTGGTACTCAAACAGAGAAACACACAGTCCCCCATACAACTAATTATGTCTGCAAGCAGACAGCTCTTAAAGAGACAGTACCAGAGGCTCTAAAAACACTCGCTGATAAATGGCTTAAATGCCAAACACCATTCAGGCTTGGAGCATTCAAGCAAGCTCCTGGAAGTCTTTTGGGAACCCCCATTTGCAGGGGGGTTACATATTCACTGCTCTATTCAGTGCTGTGCTTGTGCCCTGTACAGTGCTGTAGCACTGTGCTGTAGTGCTGGGTGTGTGCACTGTGCTGTTGCCCAATATTCAGCCATATTATCTTGGGTGCGCTAGGTCTGAATATATGTGTGGCCATGGTCCTGCACTGGTGCTAGTACTGCTGCAGTGCAATAATAACAGGCTGGATATGAGGCCTCCTATGTAACACACAGTGATGAGGAATACACATTGTTGGTAGAATAGATCCCAACCACTTATCTCTAATTTCCCTCTATCATTTACAACACATCACTACACGCAGTAGTATTTCTGGACAGGTTAGCCCACACCAACAATCAGATGTTATATTGGTTGTGTCCTTCAAACATCTTTTGTTAAGAACATTGCTCAGAAAAGCCTAAAATCTAATCCTTGTAAGGACCAAATGTGAATTAAGAGTCTTAGCTAAATCCTAATATTGCTTTAAACTATGTGCCATTGTATTTTTGAGAGCCCTGCTGAGACCTTTAACTTTTCTGTATCCCAGAGATAATTTTGTCTGGATATATCCAGTACATTTTTTTCAGAAAAATATTTACCATTCAGTGAACTAAGTTTAATTCCCAGATCTAAGTAGTTTAGCACATAATACAAATCGTAATTGAAGATTAATTTGTTTTGTTTATTTTTGGCCAGGAAATACACTCTAAGCCAAAACTTGCTTCCAGTTGTATCCTGGGAACACAGGGAAGTTAAGTGACTTGCTCATGGTCACACAATATACACTATACTGTCTCCAATTAAATTAAATAACCTTGTTTAGCCAACATGATTTCCTAGCCACTTTTAGGAACTCTTACTTTTTCCTTTAACGTTACATTTCTATAGTATGGTGAAATTTTTAATAAGCAGATGCTGTTTGCAAGGGATGGATTGCACCTAAATAGACAAGGTAAATGCATCCTTGTGCAAAAATTATGTCAGGCTATCGACACGGGTTTAAACTGCAGGCGGGGGGACAGGAGGACTCCCAGACCAACCCACAATAGCAACAAGAATGCTACACCATTAACATGGAATTGTTTGGTTATAAATGCTAGGAGTTTGAATAACAAAACAGATGAACTCCTCTATATGGTACATAAGTCCAATACTCATAATTGTGCCATCACAGCAACCTGGTGGAAGGAGGAGGACCCCTGGGATAAGAACATACCTGGATATACCTTGTACCATAAGGACAGGAAATAGACAAAAAGGGTGGGGTAGCTCTCTATATTATGGATAGTATAATCTCAGAATCTGTTATTACCTCCCAGTGGGACAGGACAGAGACCCTATGGCTTAAAATTGTTCTACCACAGTCCACCAGTATCAATTTGAGGTTGGTTTACAGACCCTCATCTATTTCACAACAAGATGGAGCACAGTTGCTGGAGTTTATAAACAGTATTACTACAACTGAAAACTGCATATTAGTTGGGGACGTTAACTACCCTGGGATTAACTGGGATACCCTCCAAGCAGGTAGTGTAGAGGAGTCACAATTTCTAGAAACTACTCTATTGGCAGGCTTGATGCAGTATGTTACTACAAACACCAGGGGACATCATATTTTGGACTTAGTCTTAAGCAATCTTATAGATAATATCAATGACTGTAGTGTTATGCCCCCTTTAGTTTCTAGTGACCATGATATGGCCAGTTTTAGATATAAGGGAAGGTTGGGAAACTGCCAGGGGAGTACACAAGTTTACAGATACTATAAGGCAGATTTTGCCAGCATGAGATCTGACTTGGCCTTATGGAATTGGGAGAAAGACTTTGAAAATCTAACACTGTAACACATGTCAGAACTTATAACTCACAAAATAAGTTCACTGACACAAGCATATATACCAGTAGTACATAAATATGCAGGTGTTATCAAAATATGGCCACAATGGTTACACCCAGTGTGAGGAAATCAATAAAAAAGAAAAACAAAGCTTTTTGTAAAGCAAAAAAAGTGGAAGTAAGATACACTGGGACAATTATAAAAAGTTCTTAAAAAAGTATAACACTAACATCAAAAGGGTAAAAGGAAACCATGAGATCAGGCTTGCCAACATGGTACAGAATAATTATAAATCTTTTTACACCAACATTAGCAACGGGGGGGGGTGCAAGTAAAACCATTGGACCTTTAAAATGTACATCTGGAAATATGATTATTGATAATAAGTAGATGAAAGAACATTATAACAACTTCTTTGTTTCTGTTTTTAATAATAAGACATCCCCAAGGTTAAATCATTATGATCATCCTGCTTCTGTAGGGCCTCTTATTACAAGTGATGATGTGCTCAAAAGACTCTTGAGCATTGATCCAAAGGGTCCGGATGGACTGCATCCCAGAGTTATTAAAGAACTGACAGAATTACTGGGCGACCCTATTCTAGCTATTTATTTAAAATCACTACAGGAGGGTATGGTCATAAAGGCCTGGAGACAGGCTACAATGGTGCCAATTCATAAAAAGGGTACCAAACACAAGGTTGAAAAAGACAGACCCATTAGCCTGACTGCAATCCTTGGTAAGATCTTGGAGGGAATCATTAAAGACCACATTATAAATCATCTTAGGTTATTAGGTGTAATTGATAGTACCCAGCATGGATTTACACAGGGCAGGTCGTGTCAGACCAACCTGTTGGAGTTTTACAGCAGGGTCAGCAAAGCCTTGGATTGCAAGCATTCTGTAGATGTCATCTTTTTGGACTTCTCCAAGACATTTGATAAAGTCCCACATGGGGAACTAATTGATGCCCTCATAGCACACGGAATCACTGGTGAGATAACCTGATAGATTGAAGCATGGCTTTCAGGCTGAAAGCAAAGAGTTGGTATTAGGGGGCATATTCAGAATGGGCTGAGGTAACCAGAGGGGTGCCACAGGGTTCCATACTTGGTCCCTGTCTATTTAATATCTATATTTCATCCATGAGTACTATCCTAGATGTATGGATATCTAAGTTTGTAGACGATATTAGGATTGGGTACACAGTGGACACCAGTGAGGATGTAGACTCCTTACAGCAGGCATTAATAGAACTGGAGACTTGGGCAGGGGATAAGAAACTAACCTTTAATGCTGATAAGTGCAGCGTAATGCACTTCAGTAAGAACGATATACAGGCAAACTATATTTTATGTGGACAGGTTTTAAATATAGTCGATGATGAGAAAGACCTGGATATTAGAATCAGTAATGATCTCAGCTTTAAGTCCCAATGTAATCAGATTATTAATAAAGCTAGCAGAATATCATACTGTATAAATAAACACACATCAAGAGCAGAAAGAAAGATGTTCTTCTTCCTCTCTACACATCCTGGTTAGGCCACATGTTGAGTACTGTGCTCAGTTCTGGTCTCCTGGTGGCAAAAGGGAGATTCATGCTGTTAAGAGGATACAGCGTAGGGTGATTCATAGGATCATGTAGGTACGGGGTCTAGATTATACCCTAGGTCTGTATTCTTTGGAATACAGGTGATTAAGAGGCGATATGTGTTTGGTATACAAAGCAACAACAGATGTGCATTTAAGGGGAGATGCTGGGTTTAGAATTCAGACATAACATTTTTAGTACTAGATCACACCCTCTACAAATTGAAACTGGAAGGTGCAACACCATTAGAAGGAAGCATTGGTTTTCTGTTAGAGTGGTAACAATTTGGAATGAGCTCCCATTAGAAGTAGTAACCAGCAGCAGTATGTACAGTTTTAAGAATATGGGTGTGGGCAGGACAGTAGTGTGGTGAGTAGGTAACTGGCTGGGTGGCAGGACACAGAGGGTGGTGGTAAATGGCTGTCACTCCACAGAGGGAAGAGTGACCAGTGGGGTACCACAGGGATCAGTGCTGGGACCGGTCCTATTCAACATCTTCATCAGTGACATTGCGCAGGACCTAGAAGGCAGAATTTCACTGTTCGCTGATGACACAAAGCTGTGTAACAGAGTAGACACACCAGAGGGTGTAGACAGAATGAGAAGGGACCTGCAGAAACTTGAAGAATGGTCAGGGGTTTGGCAGTTGAAATTCAATGCAAAGAAGTGCAAGATAATGCATATGGGGCACAAAAACCCTGGCACAATATATCAGTTGGGGGCTGAGGATATAGCATGCACCAAGCAGGAAAGGGATCTTGGGGTTATCATCTCTGATGATCTCAAGGTAGGGAAACAGTGTGACAAGGCAGCAGGTAAAGCAAATAGGATGCTGGGATGCATAGGTAGGGGAATCAGCAGCAGGAAAAGGGAGGTCACGATTCCACTATACAAGACACTAGTGAGGCCCCACCTGGAGTACAGTGTACAGTTCAGGAGACCTTACCTACGTAAGGACATAGACAGGGTAGAGAAGGTTCAGAGGAGGGCAACAAAGATGGTACATGGATTGCATCACAAGTCCTATGAGGACAAGTTGAAGGAATTGAAAATGTACTCTCTGGAAGAGAGGAGGGAGAGCGGGGACATGATTGAGACATGCAAGTATCTTACAGGGAGGAACAGAGTGCAAGAATACACTATTTTTAAGCAAAAAAGATGTTCCAGGACTAGAGGGCATGGGATGAAGTTGGAGGGAGGACGATTCAGAGGAAACATGAGGAAGAATTTCTTCACAGAACGGGTGGTGGACAACTGGAACACCCTGCCTGAGGAAGTGGTGGGGGCTGAAACAATCATGGGATTTAAGAATGCATGGGACAGACATAAAGGAATTCTGGAGGTCAGGGGTAAGGAGCAACAGAGTTCTAGGAAAAGATAACCTGAAGTTACAAACTCAAATGGGCAGACTAGGTGGTCCATAGGCCCTTATCTGCCAACACTGTCTATGTATCTATGTATAAGATCCACCTGGTTGCGCATTTGGCATCGAAAAATATCCTGGGTTACAGTAGATAAGTTGATGAGCTATAATGCATTTCAGTCTAAATAACGTTCTGCGAAAACCTATGAATCCTATGAAATCTAGAATATTGTTATAGTCTTCATTTTGCAGTTTCACCCAGAGGTTTATTTATTTATTTTATTAAGCGGATCCTGTACCTTAATCATGCCAAGTTCTGCCCTTACCAGTGCATTTAGAGAACAGCTAGGTAATCTAACCACATCTTTTTAGAGCTTTAACAAAACCTTTTCTATGGATGATTGATATGCAGACACCTATATCTCTGCTGCATACAGGCCTTGTGAAAACATTTGGCCTTAACACAGTACAATTTGCATTAAACTGTCTCACCAACTAGTTGCTTTAACCTTTCACAATAAGTTGCTAAAAAGTGTTATTGGTTCTAGCATAAAGTCTTCTAAAACTGTTGCCCAAGAGTTGCAACTCCATTTTCATTGCAACATGACAGAACTGCAGGTGCATTCCAGCTGAGTTGTAAAAAAAAAGCATTTTATGAGAGGTTTTTTTGAGCTAGATAGATAAATAAGATAGTTAGATATTTTATTTATAAAGTGCCCAATTCTTGGGGCTCTGAGCACTGTACAATAAAAACAAACAATACAGCAGTCCCAATATTAAAATCATACAAAAGAACACTCGTATATAATATAATAAATCATAATAAATACAGGTCATCATTCTATGTATACTTCATGATGGCTGATCAGTCAATAAACGCCTGTTGGAACAGATATGTTTTTAATCCCTTTTTAAAGGCTTCTGCTGAGGGAGCCCTTCTCAAATACTCTGGTAAGGAGTTCCACAGGGTAGGCATGGCCACTATAAATGCCCCATCCCCAGAGTGTCACAACCTAACCCTGGAAACCCCAAGGACACCTCCCTTAGCAGAATGGAGTACCCGAGCTGGACAGTAAGGAACAAGGAGATCTTGCAGATAGACAGGCCCCCTTACATGCAGGGTCTTATAGGTAAGGAGCCCTATCTTGAAGACAGTCCTACACCTGACTGGCAGACAGTGCAGCTCATGGATGTCTCGGGTAATATGCTTGCATCTCCTTGCCGCAGTCAAAAACCTTGCCGCTGCATTCAGCCAGCTGCAGACTGCAGAGGTTGCATCCTGATAACCCAAGGTACAGGACATTACAGTAGTCCTACAAGTGTTGAACACTTGCTCCAGTATGGTCAGGTCCTCAGGAGAGATCAGGGATCAGACTTGGGCAATGTTCCTAAGATGGTAAAATACACTTTTGACCACGACCAATACTTGAGCATCAAGCATCAGACTGTCATCTAGGATCATGCCCAAATCTTTCACCTGTCTAGAAGGAACAAAGGAACACCTGCAACACTAGGTTGGGAAGCAACCCTCCACCCCCCCTCCTCCACGATGACCCGGGTCCACCACCAGTACCTTAGTCTTGCCTGGGTTAAGTTTAAGCTAGTTGTGAGTCATCCATGACTGGATTTCCTTGAGGCAGCTGTTAAATACAGAATCCGACACCTGAGTATTGGGTGCACAGGACAAGTACAGCTGGGTATCATCTGTATAGCAGTGAAAACCCAGCCCGTATCACCCGTTATAAAATGTGCTTTTTATTTAGAGGCATCTGATTGGCTGGTAGCCCTTCCAGAGGGGTACATTAACTTTCAATAGATGCCCACCAAATAAAAAGTCCCAGCCTAAACCTGCCTCATGCCCAGCCAAGCATCCTTGTGCGCAGCCTGCTTCGTCATTGGCTGAAGCACTAGGCACACAATTTCAAACTGCTGCCATTGTTTTTCATCACTTAGCAAGAGAGTGAGACCCCCCGCACACACACACACACTCACACATTAGACAATATAGCAGCCAGTACCAAAACAAATGTGTGCCTCTATTTTTAAAACAGTCTCTTTTTCTATTTTTGTCTTGGAAGGAAACCTCCTGCTGCCGCCGCTCCCTCAGTCTTGCCTGTTGGTGAACACGGAACCAGCCTCACACTCATATCCCATAAATGGGACACATTTGAATTGCCTACAAAATTAAATTACCTTTTTCCCCTCTTGAAGTTCCTCTCCCGACTCTAGTCTTCCTGTCCAATCTCACTGACAATTTCCCTCATCCCACACTATCCCTAGTACCATCAGCACCCCTCACACTGCCTAAAGCACCGTATGACATATGTTTTTTTTTCTTGTGAAGGACATACTCCAGGAACTGTGGCAGATGTTACAAGAACCCCCCCACTCAGCTGTGCTCCGCTCTGGTGCAATTTTCATCCCTCCCTACCCATGACAGACAGATCACACCCACAACAACTTCCATATTTTCACTACAAAATCAGAGCAGTACCTTCTTTTTTTTTTTTGCCAACTTCTTTTTTTTTGCTGACTTCTGTGTCCTTGCCGGCTGCAAGTTTCACTGTGTGCAACTTCCCGACACACACATGTGACATACTGTATATGCCGGCTCCGCTCCCAGTGGCACACTCAAAATGTTTTCTCTGCTTGGGGGTGCACAATGCAATCCTGCAAAGACCTGCTGAGTTTAAATAATGAGTAGCCACACATTAAAAAAAAAAACATGGATGAAAAAAGAAAAATGAAGCCGTCATTCAGATCAGCTTCACCTAACTGGCGGTGGGCAGCGCGCATCTCTCCATGGCAACTACACTCAGAAGTACTGTTGCCCATGCTGCTTGTCATACACTGGCAATCTTCAACAAAGAAACACAACAGAAAGTCATCATCTCTTCATAACTTACTGCCATTGGAGACTGGGTGCTGCAGACACAGAAAGCAGGAGAGTTTCTGTCATACATACTGTATAGAAGCAATACCAGAGATTTCTTCTTGTAAATTAAAATAAGCTATGTCTTCTAATGTGAAAAATAAAACACTATTTTCTGCTGCTCCCAAAAGCCATATGCGTGTGTGTGTATGTGTGTGTTGGGGGGGAAGTACTAGGATGAAAAGCCACAACTACAGAGGCTCTAGAAGAACAAAAGCCCCTAGATGAAAAAAAAATCCACATATTATAATACAGGCAGAGGGACTATTTTATTTCAAAACCTATTTTAAACTTATTTTTAGTAACATGTTTTTATTAAACTTATTTTCTTTTACAGCGCCCATTTTCTTAGAGCAATAATACCCTCCAGGGTGGGTGGTATGGGCTATACTGGACCTTCCAGGGGCTATAAGGCCCTCTGCCTGCAGCGTCAGGCCTCATTACGCCCCTGGGCAGTCTGGTATAGCCCAATACTGCCCAACCTATCGGGTATTATTGCTTACATAATGCCCCCCAATGGCAGTATATACACAGTGAACAACAAGGGCAACAAGACCAAACCCTGTGGAACCCCACAGCTCAGATGCTTCAGGTTAGATGAGAAAATTCCTATTGTCACCCTTTGCACTCTGCCTGTCAGGTATGACCTAAACCAGTTGATGACATTACCGGATAGGCCACACCAGAACTGTAGGTGGTTAATCAGCACCACATGATCCACGGTGTGAAACACCGCAGAGAGGTCCAGAAGAACCGAGATGGTATGGGGTCTCCTGTCCCTCACCATCAGGAAATCATTTAGCACCCTTACCAGGGCAGTCTCCATGCTACGCCCCACCTGAATCCCAGACTGAAAAGGCTCATAGGTAGAGGAAGAGGTGAGATGTCTCTCAAGCTGCATGGCCACCATCTTTTCTACGACCTTCCCTAAAAATGGAAGGTTCAAGACTGTCCTGTAGTTGCTGAGGTGGTCTGGGTCCAAAGAGGGTTTCTTCAAAAGGGGTCTAACCAAAGCCTCTTTCGGGGACAATGGGATGACCCGACTCCTCAAGGAACTCCAGACAATCTCAGCAACCACAGATCCAGTCAAGTCCAAACACCCAACCAAAAGGTGGGTCGGACCTGGGTCCAGATACCACTGTGCAGGCCATAGCTTTGAGATGATCCCCACCATCTCCTCCACCCCAACCAGCTCAAACTCATCCTAGACAGGAGGAGTGTTTCAGCACAATTCAGGCCAAGCACTGCATCCCTTTCGAGAGATGCTAGAAGAGACTTCGGCCCTGACAGAGGACACCTTGGCAGCGAAGAATAGAACCAGGTCCTCACACCTAGTGCTAGAACCTACTCCCCTGTTACGGAGACAGGCAGGATGTAGAAGCCTGTTTACCATGCAGAAGAGCTGAGCTGGTCTACTCCTCACCACAGTAATCTCCCTTGACAGAAATTCCACCTTCTTTTGGGAGATTGCCGCCTGATAGTGAACATAATGTGACTTAAGGACCAATCTGTCCTCCACCAAGCCAGATCTCCTCCAACACCTCTCTAACCTTTGACCCTTAATATTTAAACTCCAGAGACACTCATCAAACCAAGGAGGTCTCTGACGAGTAAACAAAGGGGTGACATGAGTGTGTGCAATTGAGTCGAAGGCCACAACAACAGCCCCATTATAGGCTGCCACTGCTTCCTCCAGCCCAATTGCACAAGCTGACCAACATTCGATAGGTCCAGCACTGCTGACAGTCCCATAGAGGAAACTCCTCTTAACAAGCGGTACCAGACCATCTCCACAGGGCAGGACCATCTGGTGGGGGACTCTAAACGTGAACCCCATGGTGCTGTGATCTAACCAAACACTGGATCAACATTGAGGTCAGTAATATTAAAGCCTGCAGAAAAAAACAAGTCCAGTATGTGGCCACCCGAGTGCATTACTGATGCTACATTTTGTGTCAGGCCCAGGGCCTCCATGCTCCTAAGGAGATCGTTCCTGAATTTCGAGAGCCCATCATTGGCCAAAACATTGAAATCCCCCAGAATCAACTACCTGGAGGATTCCAACATCAGGCCAGCAGAAAGCTCTTTGATCTCCCTCAAAAAGTCCCCATCCATTCCTGGAGGATGGTAGAACAGGAGAACCCTAAAGCCCACACCAACACCTCCTCAGGCAGCCACACACTCAAAGGACCATGTAGGACCTACAGGTAGTGCAGTGAGGTTCAGACTACATTTAAAACAAATGGCCACCCCCCAACCCTGCGGTCCCCCCCTCAGGGTGTGTATCACAGAGTACCTGTCCGGCACTGCCACCTCCAAAACAGGAGTGTCATTCTGATCCAGTCAGGTCTGTGTGATGCAAGCCAGGTTGACCGAGGAAATCAAGTCCGCCATTATGGCAGTTTTTTTACTCATCGACCTGCCATTGCATAACACAACCCAAGTAGGATGACGTTAGGCAGCTGGCCCAGTCATCTGTCCACACTCTAAGGTGGAGCCCTTGGGTATGGGAATAAAGCATGGCAACTCCCTCTCAAATTCCCATTTTGCCCCAGGGTGTCTCCTTGACTTCATCACCCGAATCTCAGACACCTTGGCAGCCACTCGGGTATAGCCTCTTCCAGACCCCCTCCCTTGAGCTATCCCCAAGGCCCTACATCTCCTATAGGCCTCTGCTGAAAGTACTGGAAGCTCAAAGGGGCATAGTTCCCAGAGGTATTCCCCCAAGTAGCTACACCTTAAGGGTTTCGGCCCAAACACATTTTCTAAAAGTCCCACACTAAAGTAACCAAGACCTCAACTAAGCCCACTTCCACCCAACAAACCCAAAATAATCCCCTTAGCTGAAATACAGCCCTCACAATCACCACCCTCAATCTCCTTTCCACAACAAAATCCCACAAGCCATGCACCAATTATACACATTTTCCCACCCTCAATCACTCATCAAACACACCGATTTAAATTAACAGCTAATAATACAAAACTAGCAACAGTTAAATGGTTCTATTAGATCGTTTCTACTGATAATAATTCCAGAAAATGTAAGTCCAAGAACTGGAAAATTTAAGCAGTCTTCAAGAAACATGACAAAAGCTCCACCACGAGCTGATTAAGTGTTGAAAACACAATGTTTTATTTTGTTATTTATTATTAGATCATCGGTTTACAGATCTTTGAGTGATAGACTCATTTACAAAGGCACCTTGTCAAGAGAGCAATACATCACAGCAAACAAGCAGTACAGTACATAACGCTTAGATTAAAAAAGCAACCAGTGTTACATGCATTCACTTGTGGTACATGCTTGGTAATAGGTAGATCACAGTAGTCATAATATAGGTACACGAGTACCACGTCAGGTAGAAACCAGAGATATTTTATTTCATTAGTCAGCAGATGTTGCATGATACCCCAGGTATATACAGCAAAAGTAGACAGGGCAGACCTGGCTTAGGGGTGAAGGTAAGGGGCAGGTGGGGGATTATGTGCAGTTCCAGCTGCGAGTGCTTGTCAGATGGCTTCTGAGGGAGACGTTGAAAGGATCAAGCTTAGTGGAGTCAGCTATATTGGCTGGGAGGGAATTGAACCAGGAGGGAGCCTGATAGCAAAAGGATCTCTGGGACATAGAGGTCCTTACCCTGGGGACAATAAGGGAGGTTACTGCAGGGAGGTGGCGACCCCAGGGGGGGAGAGCCCTAGCAAGGTCTTTTTTATAAGAAGGCAGGTTTGGAAGCAGAGTCTTTCTTCAAGGTTGAGTAAGTTAGTGGTGGAGTACATCAGGCACTAATGGGTACACCTAGGGGCTCCCAGCATTAGCCTGCAGGCCTGGTTTATAGAGAGCTGGATTCTTGCAAGTGCAGTGTTGTTGGCTGCAGCATTGATGGGCAGCCCATAGTCGATTAGCGACAGGACAGAGGAGGTGATTGCCAATCTAAGGGCCTCTTGTGGTAGGCAGTCCCTATGGCGGTATAACAGTTCAATCCTGACATTGGTGGCAGCAGAAAGGGCACTTATATGGGAATGGAAGGAGAGTGCCGAGTCAAAGGTAATGCCCAGATACTTGTAAGAGGAAACCTGCTCAATGGGGTTTAGTGTGCTAGGCAGTATCACGAGAGGGGCACCACTGGCTTGCTTTAGCAATGCGAGTGCAGTGTCAGTGGCTCAGTAGGTAGCAGACTCACCTCTGAGGCTGGGAGATCAGAGGGCTGTGGGTTCAGTTCCCACATCTGGCACTTGGGTTAATATCCCAGTACTGACACTGCAGTGCAGCATGAGAGGGGTGCTGCACTTCTGAGGTGCCATCTTTTGGATGAGACATTAAACTGAGGTCCCATCTGCCTGGACTAGTGGTAGTTCAGGTGGATGTTAAAGATCCCATGGCACTTATCAAAAGAGTAGAAATTTCCCGGTGTTCTGGCCAAATTTCCTTCATTCACTAAAAATACCACCAACAGCTTAATCTGGTTCAAGGTCAGTTGGCATTCATCTGTATCCCCCTCCCCCGGGTCATGCCTGAAAATAGGCAGAATTTGTCTATTGCACTTACCCAGTCAACAAAAACTAAATAAAAATAAATAAAAAGAGCATAGCTTTGGTCTTTTTTAGGTTCAGGACTAGCCTTCATGATGTGAACCAATGCTCAGCTTTATCAAAAGCTTGTTGGAGGATGGCCTGGAGTGTGTTGGGTTGGGGTCAGCGGCGAAGAGCACAGCATCATCCGCGTAGAGGAGGATCTTACTTGAGCAGGCCAAGGGGAGGGAGTTGAGGTAGAGACTGAAGAGGAGAGGGCCTAAAATGGAGCCCTGGGGAACCCCAGAGTGGACAGGTTGTGTGTCAGATAGGGTGCTGTTGATTTTTACACACTGAGTTCTGGCAGAAAGGTACCTGGTGAACCATGCAAGGGGGCTGGGGGAGAAACCAAGGCATCTGAGGGAGTCAAGCAGGAGAGGATGGCAAACCATGTCAAAGGCCTTGGAGAGGTCAATGAACACGGCACCGGCAGGACTTCTGGCATCAAGAGCATCAATGTGAGTAGCCAGTGCTTACAAAATGGTTAGGTCAAATTCTTATTTCTGATTGGCTAATGACACCAAGTAGCTGGTCCGGTATCAGGCAACAGGGACCATGAAATAAGTCCGAGTCTCTGGCTGCTTGATTACCTTCTGTTATCACTGTGCCCATAGAATGTTCAATTTGAAAATGCTGCAATTTTTTTTCTCTCGCTTACCGAGATACAGTCCCCCTTCCTGAAATGATCAGTTCAGAAATAATCAAATCCTTTTAGTAGGGCAGCGCTGATGAGCAGCTAACAAACAAAACGTCTTTCCCAACGCTCCATCTCCACATGGTCATTATAAGTTTTAAAAAGTGGCATTTTGGTACTACAAGCCCCAACAAAACAAATCTGAAGGGATTTGAAAGTGCAATGGATGAATATTTGACCTCAGCTATGGGGAATCCATCTTGTTCAGCAATGAAAACAACTGAAAAAGCTGGTACTCTGATTGCTGGAGAAGGCCTGGGGATGGTTACATAGTCAGCACAGGAAATGGAAGTGCTGGGCCACAAAGTTACGGATCAGGTCCTGGCCGTGCTAAACCCAAAGTTGGATGCCTTGATAGGCAAGCTCGCTGAGCTCTCTGCACAAGTGTTGAGCCAGGTGATGCCTGATTTCAGCTGCTGAACAATGGATTTCAGCTGTAGAGGATATTGTTACTTCGCTACTGGAGACTGTTGCCCAGCTTAAAAAATGATGCTGAAGATTTGAAGGAGCAACACGACTACCAAGAAAATTATCAGTGCAGAAGTACCCTGGGCATCTGAGGCCAGCTGGAGGGAAAAGAAGGAAAGAGTGAGGAGGACTTTTGTGCTATAACCCTATGGCAGTTACTGGAACTGCAACCAAAGGGTGTCTGTTTTAAAACTGAAAGAGCCCACTGAGCACTGGCTCCCAGACCACCACCTGTAAGGCCTCCAAGTCAGATTATATTCCTCCTACACAATTTTGGAGATAGGCAAGCCATATGGAACACATACAGAAAGAAGGAGCTGCTTTATGACGGCTCCTGGCTTTACATACATCAGGACTTTTCTCAATGCCTATAATGCAAAAGGAACCTGTTTAAGCCAGTGCTGGATGCACTGAGGGAACAACAGGTAGACTTCCAAATTGTGTAACTTGTGGTGGTGCAGATTCGCAGACAGGGAAAGACTTACACATACTATGAAGTGGCAAGCTCAAGCAATATGTGGGAGAGCCAGATAGAAAAAAAGCTGCTTCACGAGGGGATGTTCCTACTTTGAACTCATTATTTTCTACTGACTGGCATAGTAAGATCAAGGCCACCTATGTTCCTGACCACCCTGTTGTGCACAATGCTGTCTGCCCTAAGAATTGAAGGCATGTGATGTGCTGGACTGTGTAGCTCTGACACCACAGAGTTTGGGACTGTCACTACAGATTTGAGCTCTGACTTTTCTCTGCTTACAAGCTGTTTTTAATAGTGCCATAAAGAATTCACATGGAACAAGTAGCCTTTTGACTGGGTATTTTATTCCATAAAAATGTTCCCATAAAAGTCATGAGAGTGGTGTCGAACACCAGAGAGGGTAGGTAATATTTGTACAGGACAGACTGGGAGGGGTGCAGGTTATGTATGCGACTATTTATGCACCATCTACATTTGGTGCTGAGTTTTTATTAAACTTTGTTAGATGTGTTGGTTCTGGAGCAATTTAACAGTCTGTTTATTCACAGTGATTTTAACTGTGTGATGGAGCCCAGCCTGGACCACTTGGGAGGGGTGGGCCGACATGCAGGAAGTATTAAACAATGGAAGAAGGGTGTTTTGGATTGAGATTTGATGGATGTTTGGAGGGCAGCAAACATGGGGGCCAAAGAATTTACTTTTTTTTCTAACCCTGATGGTACTTGGTCCAGGCTGGACTACATATATATATATACCATGGAGTAAATATGATTGGGTCCGCAATGTATCCCGTAGCCCCATTTATGTTTCTGACCATGCCATGGTTATTCTGAAAATGTTTACAGAGGGGGAGAGATATCCTAATTCTCGGTAGAGATTTCCCACTTATCTTTTGACTACTAAAAAGTTCAGGGAGTATTTGAAGAAGCAATGGGGCATTTACAGTACAAAGACTGCTGCTTTGGCTCCTTCAATAATGATTTTTTGGGAGGTGGGTAAAGCCTTTATGAGAGGCATGATAATGAGTTATGTGGCCAGTTATAGGAAAAAGAGGCAAGATAGGCAGCAAGCTCTTGAATCACAACTGAAAGACCTTGAAAAGAGGGTATTTGTTACTCTTACAGAGCAACGTCAGAGAAATGTTAGCCCTTCGGGGGACATAAAACCTGTTATTGGCAGGGGAGGCTAGTACATCTTTAATTTATGGTTGCCAAAAGATGTATGAATGGGGTAATAAACTGGGAGCCATATTAGCAAGGCTGGTTTGGGGTAGGAAGGGGTCCTGTGCTATAACTGCAGTGAAGGGACCACTTGGAAAGGTGGAAACCACTGAGGAACAAATAAGGACCTCCTTTAGATCCTTTTATAAAAAGCTATATCAGGCCGAGTGCATAGCTTCTACTGGATGAGCTATAGAATTTCTTGATGGTCTCCCCATTCTGAGCCTTACAGAAGATCAATGGGAAATATTGTGGGCCAAGGTTACACAGGGGGAGTTGGCGAAAGCTACTGCCTCTCTGAGAAGGGGTAAAGTTGAAGGTCCAAATGGCTTTGTTGTGGAATATTATAAGGAACTTAGGGAATACTTAGTTGGTCCATTGGCAGAAATGTTGGAGGAGGTGGTGGGAAGGAGTGCCTCCATGCCTCATGCTTACAAGTCCTAATCTGCATGTTGTCTAAACCAGGTAAGGATCCCATGGATTGTGCATTCTACTGACCCGTATCTCTCCTAAATTGTGACCTTAAGCTCTATGCAAAGGTTTTAGCTATGAGATTAGAGGCACTTTTTCCCCTGCTGTTTCATCCTGACCAGACTGGTTTTGTCCAGCGATGGTTATCGTACCATAATATGAGAAGGATCCTTAATGTGATCCATTGGGGAGCTCGGTATCCTGGGCAAGTGGTGATGCTGTCCATTGATGCCGAGAAGGCCATTGATCACATAGAATGGCCATACTTATTTGGGGCCTTGGAGAGATTTGAACTGGGGGACCCTTTCATGGATATGGCCAAATTACTGTATCAGGGACCTAGTGCACAGGTTTTGGTGAATGGAGTATGATCAGATATCTTTTAGCTTGGCAGCGGGATGTGGCAGTGATGCCCTCTCTCCCCGCCTCTCTTTGTGTTAGCTATTGAGCCTCTAGCTATTCGGATCATAGAGGAACACAGGATTAAGGGGTGGTCAGTTAGTCAGGTCATACCCATAAGATCACACTTTATGCAGACAATTTGCTGTTGTTTGTTACAGAACCTGGGACTACCATACTGGCACTGCTGTAGGGGTGGTGGGGGACTTTGCCGCTTTCTCAGGATACAGTTTAAGTGTTTCTAAATAAGAAATGCTTACAATTTTTGCCTGGGGTTGGGCTGTAGTAAGTAACACTTGGGGATTCAAGGGTGTAAAGTACTGTTTGACGTATCTGGATATTAAAGTAGGGCAGGATCTGGATGGGCTTTATAAGTTGAACTACAGCCTTCTGTTAAGGGAGGTACTGGCGGATCTGGAAAGGTGGTGTGCTCTACCCATATCTTGGATGGGCCGTACCAACCTTCTTAAAATAAATATACTGTACTACCATGTATTCTTTATATTATGCAAATGCTCCGTATGAGGTTAACAAAAGGGGACATTAAAGAAATTGAAACTGGTATTCATCAAATTCATATGGCAGAATAAACACCCTCGGATAAGCTTAAAGAGACTAAAGGGGAGTACAGCTAAGGAGGATTAACTTTTCCTGATATCAAGGGATGTTTTTTGTCTGTTCAACATACAGTAGATACAGTATGTACAGGATTGGGTCAATGGAGGGTGGAGGCTTGCTGGGTGGATCTGGAGGGGGGAGGAGGCTCCTGCCCATCTGGCAGCTTATTTAGACCCAGGTGTCAAGCAGTCATATTTATTTTATTTATTTAGTGTTTGTTGACTGGGTGGGTGCTCTAGACAGCAGAGCTGCCTATTTTCAGGCATGACTCAGGCGGTTACATACAATAGGGTAAAAAGCAGCAGCAAAATACATGGATAAGACAGGTGAACAACAGCCGTACATTTACCTAACAAAGCACTGATATACAATGTACACATCACAGTGGCAGAAGACATATGGAATTGGCAGAACAGCGGCATCATGCATAACAACAAATACAATAGTACAACAAAGAGTATTAAGTACCGGGGTAACTTGATTCAAGAAAAGCTCGGGGAGAGCCTTACTGAGTGATAGAAACAAGTGCCAGGGCAGATCTAAGAGTGGCAGGCAAGGAAGTGTCAGCTCCCCCCACAGGAGCAGTGGTCTGAGTTATCAAGTAACTTGCAGAGTTCCAATTTAAAAATCTGGTAAGTGTGGGAGTACCTGAGCTCCAGTGGTAGGGCATTCCATAATTTTGGATTGAAAACAGAGAAGGCGTTTTCTCCCATTTTGGTGTTACCTTTGGTTTGGCAATGTGTGACATCACAGCCGATCTCAGGCAGAGGGGGACAATTTTAGCAGGACAGCCAGCTTGTCAGGTTTCTGGCCATTGATGATGTTATTAACAAAGCAACAAGTGGTGAATTGATGGAACACTGTGGGGGAGAGCCAGCCAAGGTTGGAGTAGAGGGAGCAGTGGTGAGTGAGCTTGCGTACAGACAGGGCAAAGTGGCAGATGCTATTATAGCAGATGTCCAACTTATGAAGACCTTTAGGGGATACAGGAAGGGCAATCATACCGTGGGCAAGTTTAGGTCTCAGGACGCCCTGAGCGATTGCCAGCCTAGCTGGCCCTGTCAGATTGTGCCTAACTTTGTACGCCAATCTCAGCTTTATGTTGACAGCTTTAACTGTGGTAGAGAGATGCAGGTCAAGGTCCAGGGTCGGGTCCAGGGTGTCTCCTAGGTATTTAAATGAGGAGACGGTATCGAGCGGGGAGTCATCAGATCTTTTGATGTTGAGGGCTAGGGGCATTTCCTGATTTTGGGCCTGGATCCAAAGAACATAGAAACTGTCTTTTTGTTGTTGAGGATGAGTTTGTTTTCCTTCAGCCACAAATGGATGGTTTTGAAGTTGAGGCTCAGGTTCAAGTTGATATCAGATAGGTCGGAGGAGCTGGAGTATAGGACCATGTCATCTGCATAGAGAAGGGTGGAACTTGAGCCCGACATTGGGGGGAGATCACTGACGAAAATTAAAAAGAGTAGTGGACCCAAAATGGATCCTTGAGAAACACTGATCCAGGTGTGGGAGAGAGAGGACTTGTCAATGTTGATCTGCACAAATTGCTGACGAACTAAGAGTTAACTGGGAAATCAAGTGGTTACCATGGGAGACAAATCAAGGGTGGACAGTTTGGAAAGGAGCAGAGGGTGGTCTACCAGATCAAAGGCCTTTGTGATATCCATGAAAATATCCCCTGTGACAATGCCTATGTCCATAGCCAACTGGATGTGGGTGGTGAGCTAGATGAGAGCAGTGGGAGTACTGTGCCCCTGCCAGAAACTGTGCTGATCTGAGGAGAGAAGATTGTGGAGGTGCAGGTGGTATGAGACATGGACAGCTACAATTTTCTCAAGAATTCTGGACAGAGTCAATAAGATGGCAATAGGACGGTAGTTGTCTATATTCGTGGTGTCATCTTTTTTGTGGATGGGAACTATGCAGGCAGTCTTCCATGGTGAAGGAACCAGACCATTAGCCAGAGAAAGGTTAAACAGATGTGTAGCTGGGGTAGCAATGTGGGGGGGGGGCAGTAGTTCTCAAGAATTTAGGTAGCAGTCCATCAGCTCCAGTTGATCCATAGAGAGGAATGGAGCATAGGAGATGCAGGACTTCTGAAACAGTGACAGGATGGAGGTTAAAAAGAGGGTTGGTTGGATCCTTGGTGACCTGAGGTGGCCCCAACATTGGTCCAGGTGGAGTTGCATACCTGGAGAGGTCACTGAAATGAGAGTTGAAAGCCTCAGCGATGGTGAGAGAGTTGTTACAGCTTTTCCCATCCAGAACCATTTCAATAATGGGTTCATTGTTGTCCCTCCCCAAAATGGAGTTTATAAGAATCCAGAAAACTCAGGAGTCACTTACAAAGGATTTGAGCAGTTGACGGTAGTAAGTGCTCTTGCAGGGCTGAAGGATGCTTTATATAAGTTCCTGAGCCTTTTGTACTCATCCAGTCCACAGGGGACTTAGTCTGTTTCACTTGGCACTAGGTTTTGTCTCTCAGTTTGATAGTGGCCAGCAGCTTACTACTTAGCCATCGAGTTGTAGTTCCTTGCATTCTGCACTTTTTGATTGGAACATGCTTGTCCTGCAGAACCCGTAGTGTGGAGAGGAAATGCTGTGCAGCAAGCTCAGCATCTGATGTCTGGTACATGGGTGCTCTATCAGCTCTGTGAAGATTGAGATAAGAGTCCTCTTATCCAGATTTGCAAAGTTACAAAACTGTATTTCTCATGGTGAGGGCTTAGGGGCACTGGCCTTCTAGACACAGTAGATTTGAGAATGGTCACTGATGGAGTCAGGCAAGATGCCCACGGCAATGATCCTATCAGGTTTATTGGAGATAATCCAGTCTAGAAGAGACTGGTGTCCACCTCCAAGGGTCAGTCTAGTTGGGGAGGAAACCAACTGGGTCAGAGGGAGTCTTCCCAGCTCAGTAGCTTATGTGCTGGAGCATTTGCCTAGCCAGCCAAGGTTTAGGTCCCGCATGAGAACCAGTTCATGTTTACTTTTTAACGCAGAGAGGTAGTTGAGAACATTTGTTAGACCAGATATACCATTTTAGGAGGGTTATAAATGCACAATACATTCAACTTTTTAGTGTGGCGCAGGGTTATGACTATATGCATAGATTCACAAAGACAGCTCGTGCTAACATGCTGAATTTAGATGTCAAGGTTCTCTCTAGTGTAGAACTAGACCCCCCCCACCCCTCTTTGCATTGGGACGGTCACACTGGAAAAGCTTATAGCCCTTGATTGCACAACTAGAGTCAGGTGTGAGGTGTTTCAGGCAGATTCTGACAGACCTTGTATGTCAGGGGAGTAATGTGACATCCAGGCTTCCAGTTGTACAAAGTTGGTGGTAAGGCTTCTGATATTCATGTGGGCAAGCCTTAGGCCCTTGCTAGAGAATCAAAGGGAGGGGATGGTTGGAACTGCCCCAGCTAGGGGCCAGGGTTTAGTTCAATGTCACCAGAGAGAGTAAGCAGGTGTGGAAATACCCAGGTTTCAGAGAAGAGGGAAAGTAGACAGCTCTTCAGTGGCCAATGAAAGGAAGAGTACGTTATGTAATGAGCTATTGTTAGGGGGAAGTCAATTGGTTTACTTAGCTTCCATTTGTTGATCCTTTATCACAAATAGGATTTAATCAGTCCCCTGCTTCAGTACAATGGTAACATCAACAGTAACCCCTATGCTATTGCTCTTCAAGACCTAACAGTTTGTTAGCAAAAATAGGACTTAATTACTCTCCTGCATTTGCACCATGGTAACATCAGCAGTGACCCTTTTGGTACATCTCTCCAAGACCTATCAGTTTAACTTTCCTAGGACCAACTAAGACACATCAGTTCAAACTTGAGAGCCCCAGCAACTGTAACTTTCAAAGATCTACCAGAATGACGGAGGGAGATTTGGGACACTGACTACAGACGAAAACTGGGCCACTATAATTAGAACCCATATGGGACTCTTGATTTGTAATAAATACAAAGAATCGCAATTCAAATTTTTGCATAGGTTGTACTGTTCTCTGATTATAGAACATAATTTCCACCCAGCAGTGTTTCCTGTATGTGGCCATTGCAATACTGCCCCAGGTACATAGAGTCATTACTTTTGGGAATGCACAGACCTCCTCGCGTTAACCTCAGCTGTCCTTATATTCATATATTTGTAGATAAAGAGTTGACCCCTTTCCTCAGGCCTGATTCTTATATGTCATATTGCTATTACAATGAATACAGTGAAATAATTACACTTATTTACAGGCGAGTAGGTCCTTATTCTATTTTGTACCCATAAATTTTTTCTACCATCTATTAATCATCAGGAAATGTTTTGATAAGTGTGTATTTAGCATTTTAGATGAAGTGATGTCCCCCTGGCTACTAAATTTCTTGCACATTGGTTAAACATCCTAAATGCTGAATGCCAACCCCTTTCCCATGACAGCAAACAGTGCTGAAGGTCTTCACTACATTTTAATTGACATAGGAACAATTGTTAAAATATTTATGGCTGTATAATAAAGATCACAAGAGGTTTAAATGGAGTGAAATAAGTGTTCGTCTTAGTTGCCACTAGTATTTTTTTTCTATAAAGCTTTTTACTGGTTGGAGGTCAGGTGAGCAGGCTCTCAGTCTCTTTACTGCTCCTCCTGGTGGTTGTACACCTCTCTGGTCTTCACAGCTAACCATCCCCCATGGATTGCTTCCTTATGGTGTGGCCAAGGGGGAGGCCCAGCCTCCACCCAGTACATGATCCAGATATACCTGGTGGACCACACAGCAGCATAAGCTGAGAGGGAATGGGTGGGGCTTCATGAAGCCCACCTGACTCCCCTTTTTCCATTTTTATGCCATTGTGACCCTGCTATCGTACATGCTGGATTGTGTGTGGAGGCACACACACTGCATGTCATGATGGCCACCTTCCTTCTTGCTGCTCACAGTTGTACTCCTGCTTGGCATACACTTGGTGGCAGCCTAAGGCTGGGCTGACAAACCACCCCTCCCCAGGAGAGGAGAGCAGTGCATCAGATGCTCAATCTTCTTCCAGCCTGGCCAACCCCTGGCAACCTGAGCTCATTCTCAAACTCAGGTCACTAGCATGGCAGGAGACAAGGTGCAGAGCACCTCAGCCCCCATGCCACTCGTCCACCTGCCATAGCATTTTTCAGCAGTCATTTTCCAACTGTCTGCTAAATTTCTTATAACATGGGTAAACGTCCAAAGTTTTGGGTGCAAACCCTAGTCTCCATTATGGCAGCAAATAGTACTAATGGTGCACTGTATTTTAATTCTACATTTTCAGTGGGAAAATACACATCTATTTAAATATGTAATAATGCTTATTAATGATTAATAGAATTTTCTTTAGCAAAAAAAAACTGTATCTGTCTGCCTGTCTATCCATCTAAAATGTACACTAAGCTGTCAGTTTCATCTATCAGAAAATCTTACTGCTTACTAAACCCTAATTAATAACTTATTACATGGCACTAGCTTGTTTACTACAGTATACTGTATGTTATTAAATATTATTTGGGCCACTTAATTTAATGTTATACTAGTGTGGGCAATCTATTTGTACTTTTTGGTATCTTGTTTCCAATGCACAAAATGTCAGTCATACTGATGAACTATATGAGATTGTATTTAATAAGTGTAAGCCTTCTGTAGACCGCAAATGTATAGGTCAATCTACATCACATACCTATCCACCAGTTTTGTTATAGACATTTGAGTTATTGCATTGTGTGCAGCTTGACAGTTCTGTAAAACATCTGCAACAAATAACTTCCAAGCTTCCCCTTCAAGGCCAGCTGTGAATACGCTAAGCTATACTACTAAGTAAAAGTATTCTGTTTCCTTATCATGCTGAGGAACATTAAAGGTGGAATGAAGATGAACAATTGCTTTATCATGGGCAGGGTTCAAAGTCCACATGTGTTGTTGAAGTTGTCTAAGAATGAATTCTGATGATAAAGACTTTAGTGTTGTTGAAGTCACATGGGAAATAAAGGTTACCTCCAGTTACTTGCAAAAATAACCAAAGTAAAAGCCTAACAGTTGTCCACTGGGTTATTCCTATGTTAATAGCATGTTTTCTTTAAGCATGATCAAGGAAAAGCACAATTTGTAATGGTGGTACTCGTGTCATTGCTGTTTTCTCATGGACTGACAAATAATGCAGAATGCTATGACAGTTTCCAGCTGCAGTTTACTTCTTTTTTTTTAAACCTGAAGTTTATATATGGCATTTTTTCACTTTACATATAATGAATGACAACAACAAACAGTGCACTTCTTTATATAGAGAATAATGGATAGGTAAGAGTGTGTTATGGATTTTTTTCACACACCCGAGGTTTGTGAAAAAAATCCATATCACACACTTATGTATATTTTATTTTGTATAATTGCTGGTGCAGGGAGTCAAGACTGCATTTTCAGTCAGCACGTGGAAAAAATGCTATTTTTAGCAGAGTGCATTTTTTTTAAACAAATTTCTCCATAGAAGAACTGTAGTATCAATGACTACAAGAAAATAATGCAGTTGAAACAGGTTCAGAAAACACTGATGTGCAACAGTTTGAACTATGACATTTGTAACTTAAATACCTGATTTTATTGTGATAGTCTAGCCGGTGTTTCATTTCTCTGCATCAATTTTAAACTTTTAAAAATAACAGTAAATGGATAAAAAAACTGGTTTAATAGTCAAGTTCCATTTAGAGAGGGTTGTTCTGTCGCATCGGCATGGAGGACACTTCACACAGAGTTATGAGGTGTGAGTATCTCAGGTGTCACAACAAACAACCGTGAGTACCCACTCCAAGTGTCTTGAGCTGGGAGTGCTGTGCAACCAGCCGAGGATGGATTGCCAGTTTGGGAAACAGCATAATAACTGGATTTCAGATTATTATGGCTTTTGATAGCAACATAGAAACATAGAATTTGACGGCAGATAAGGACCGCTTGGCCCACCCAGTCTGCCCATTTCCCTACCTACTGGATAAGCTGCAGCCAAAAGAGGGAAGACTAGGTGGGCCAGGAGGTTCTTATCTACTGACAACTACTATGTTTCTTGAAATGCATGCTCAGCATACATGCTACCTGACTTTGTTATTCCTTTCTCCCCCTCCATCCATGACTGCTGAAATGGCTGTCCGTTTAGTGTTTTAGTAAGTTACAGTTATGTGAATCTGAGGTACTCTTCTTTTGGCCCTGCTCCACCACAATAATAACCATGCATAATAACCAGAAAACCATTTATTATGTTTGCCCATGACAGTAATCCAGTTGATATATAGGGTCACCATTAATTATACATAAATCATTATGTTTTGTCCCTTACTGTTTCTTTTATTCCTAAAAAAAGGTTAGCTAGCTATCAGTCCTTTAAATAGGTCGTTGTCCCATGCTGATTTGTTATCCTGTTACCTTATGGAGAGGAGTACATATATTGCCTTACTGCCATTATTAACAGATCCTTGAATGAAAGAGAGAAGTCATAAGGACAAGAGTCATGATATGAAGCTGGAGGGAAGAAGTACTACTTCCCTGAAATGGTTGAAATGCATGGAATAGCCTCTCAGTGGAGACTGTGGGGATTAAACCAGTTACAGGATTCAAGAATGCATGGGATAGACACAAGGGGATACTAGAAGGAAATGGACAGGGGTAAAACCCAGAGACCAAATAGGGTCTGCGATGGCACAGTAGGTAGGGAAAAGAGGGAAGACTAGGTGGGCCAGGAGGTTCTTATCTACTGACAACTACTATGTTTCTTGAAATGCATGCTCAGTATACATGCTACCTGACTTTGTTATTCCTTTCTCCCCCTCCATCCATGACTGCTGAAATGGCTGTCCGTTTAGTGTTTTAGTAAGTTACAGTTATGTGAATCTGAGGTACTCTTCTTTTGGCCCTGCTCCACCACAATTGTGTTCCTCTTGCCTTCTCCCACCATTATCCATTTTGACTGGAATACAAACTAAATTTCCACACACTTGAATAGTTCATGCATCTACAGTATTACATATGTAATGCAAAAACTGAGAACATCTTGTGACAGGTATAAAACTTTACTTGGTGTTGTGAGGGTCATGGACTTATCTAGGTTGGTACTTAACCTTCCCTTTTGCTTCTCTGAATACTTGACCTGCCATTGTGGAACATGGAGATTAATTAAGAAATTAAAAGCTCCCAAACATGTCAGTTTTCATGCAACATACTGTGTATGATATCTGAGTAGGCTATACGTAGTATTGTCCTGCGGGCTTTCTTTTTTACTTTATATCATTATCTTATTTCTGTACTGCTGTCCTGTGACCCATTCCTCTGATTTTGCTTTACTGTAGTTTAACTTTTTATTATAATTTAGATGTAAGAGAGAAGTTTTCAATAGGTTCATCTTCTAATTTAACTCTTACTCTTCTTGGCATGAGAAGGATAACCATCTAGAATTATATTGTGTCACAGTCATAATTCATGGCTATGCATTTCATGTCTCTGATTCTTTTATATTGGCTCAGCCACAATGACATGGTCAGACATCTATTACTCACCTAACAGCATGTGATGGCTTTTGTCACAGCTGTTGTAAGCATTCTAAAGAGGTATTTACCTCTGAAGTTCCTTATTTCAGGTACATAACATTCTAGGAGCAAATGTGTTGCATCTAGGATTTTCTTGACGTCTCTATCTATTGCTTCCCAGTATGGCTCTAATATGAAGCAGCTCCATACCACATGGCAATGATCTGCCTGCTGGGTGCAGGGGCACCAACATTTATCATTAAATGAAGCTTTGAAATGCTGCGTGATCACTGATGCACCAAAGTAAATGAAACATAGAAACAGAATTTGACAGCAGATAAGGACCACTAGGCCCATCGATTCTGCTCACTTCTTCCAATGTAGACTGTTACCGCAGACTGTACCCAATCTACTGCTCTTTCTCCCATCTACTGCTCTTTCTCCCTTCAGCCTTGCTTTCAGCTATGATTTCCTTGTGCTTATCCCCCCCTCTTTCCTACCAAGATTCCCTTGTGCCTATCCCATGCATACTTGAACCCCACCACTGTTTTTGCCCCCACCACCTCCACTGGAAGGCTGTTCAAAGAAATCAGTTAGATTGTTTGGCATGACCATCCAACTGTGCATTCATGCTGTCTTGGATCCTGTGCTCTGCTTGATTCAAGATGTTCCACAATCCTTTCTTTAAGTACTGATTCCATAATTTCCACACTCTTGAGGTGAGGCCGACTGGTCTATAGATTCCAACCTCCTTTCTACTCCCACTTTGAGAAGAGGGACTACATTTGCCCTGCTCCAGTCAACTGGAACCACTCCCATATCAACTGATTCATTGAACAGGGCTGTCAGCACCTCCCATAGTTCCCTTAAAGGGACACTAAACATTGCAGGGGTCACTCATATTGTGAAAGCCCATAACAAAATCTTTCAAATTAGGTATTGGGTTTGCCTGTAGGGTACAGAAGTCTTGAGATATGAATAGCTAAGTAATATGTAAATCAACTCATAGCAACAGCCATTTCATGCAATCTTAAAAACAGGAAGTGATGTCATTGAGGGGCTAGCTCTATGTAGTTAATTACAGCTTGCCCTTCAGTGACATCACTTTCTGTTGTAAGACTGCATGAAATGGCTGCTGCCTTGTTTTGATTTTCAGATGATTTAAATATTCATATTTCAGGACATTTTACACCTACAAGGAAGTCAAATATCTTGTTCAGCATAACTTTTCATGGGCTTTCATGGTTCGAGCAATCCCTACAATGTTTACTGTCCCTTTAATATTCTAGGATGTATAACATTCGGTCCCATTGCCTTGTCCACTTTCAGTTTTGTGAGTTCTTTTAGGATTTTCTCTCTTCCATAAATGGACTTGTGTCCACCTCCCTCCCATATTTGCTCATGTTGCCTAACTGTGGTTTCTCACCTTCTCTTTCCTCTGTGAATATAGAACAAAAATATTTGCTCAGTATTGATGCTTTTTACAGGTCTCCTTTCACACACACCCCTTCTCCCCTTTAAGCCTTACAATCCCACCCCTGTTTTTCTCCTTTGACTAATGTACCTATAAAAAGTATTGTCCCCTTTTTACTGGCTGTGCTGTTTTATCCTCTGTTTGTGCCTTTGTGCTCCTGACTGCTTTTCCTGCCTCCCTCTGTTTTTCCAGGTACATTACCCTGTCCTCCTCCTGTATTTCCTTGTATTTTCTGAAGGCTATGTTTTTCACCCTTACCTTGCCAGCAACTTCCATAGTTAGAGCAATGAACTGTGAATGAGCATGGCACATCTGCAGACCTGGTTTTGCTTCCCACAGCCTTCACTTGCATACTGTGTGACCCTAAGAAAGTCACTTAACCTCCCTTGCTTCTGATTCACCCCTGTAAGTGGGCCTTCTGCCCAGTGGGCCTTACCTGGTTACCAAAAAATTAAAATGGAAACTAACAATGACTGACTGACTGCCTATCTAAAAACTAACAGTACAAAAATGATTTCCTGTCACTTTTAAAATATTCTCTACCATTATAAATGGCTTTGGAGAAGCAACATACTCATCAATCATAATAAAGGGGCAGAGTTTGGGTGTGGTTTAGTAACCAGTTATCAACTCAACCAAAGGTAGAAAGCCTATAAACAATGAACTCAGATGAATGCAATACCTTTTTCCTTAAACTAAAAGATTTTTTTGTGAGAACTACAGCACTACAGTACAGCCATCCAAGCACAAGACAAACAGGGCCAGGCTGAGAGAGAGAGAGAGGGATGTGAGGGAGAGAGACTGAGAGACAAAGTAACCCTTTGTTTATCATTTTCTCTATTTGTGTGATGCTGTCTGTATTTAATTTGATTTTTGTCTTATTTTTTTGTGGTACTGTTTAGTTTATATTTTGCATTCTCGTTGTGTAGTTAGTTGTTAGTGTGCCTATGCAATACATAATTCCCTTTTTCTGCATATAAACATTTTTATTGATGTCACCTTTTTTTCTGCATATAAAAATGTGTGTTTACCTCAAAAACTATAATTTATATAGGAATGAAGGGAGGACATTTAAGATACAAAATACACATTAGATAATTTTACGTATGGTCACAAGTGTAACAAGCATTTGTCAATGCAGAATGTTGCTTGCTTGTATGTGCTGTGTAGGTATTTGGAAGTCAGTGGAGTGCAAATATTGAAAATTTGCAAACTTACGAGCGTGCATAGGAACTGCGCAACACATGTTCGTAAAACAGTAATTTTTAGGAAGTTTGTCACCAAATTTTCAACACAGCCATTTTAAGACCTCTGCTCATGAACAGTTTCAGTGTAATTTTCGTAATGTGTCCCATACAGTGATTTCGCACACCAACTGCGCCATTGTGCGCTACATGGGCGGAAACACGTTTTGGGTGAGATGTGAAAAATGACAGCTGTACTGCTCATAAGGAGGTGTGGTAAAATGACAATGTTGAAAATCTGGAGTGAAAATATTGAACATTCGCAAACTTACGAGCGTGCGTAGAAACTGCGCAATGCAGGCTTGTAAAACAGTTATTTTTGCATTTTTTCCAACAAATTTTCAACATAGGCTTTTAGAGAGCCCACCTTATGAACACTGGCAGTGTCATTTCATTACTCGGTGCCAAAAGGTGATTTTGCGCTGTGACTACGAAATCACACTTCGGGCCTGGTTAACACCATGACAGTGACAGCATTCAAGAGAAGGGGTCCCAAAAACCCCATGTTGAAAATTTGGTGCAAAAATTCCAAAAAAATGCCTGAGATATGCAGCAAAGTTGAAAAAACCCTATTTATTACATTATACAGCTTACCGGCATTTCCTCAGTTTGCGATCGGCTTTGAAGAGTGCAGACGTGTTCCCGGTCCACCGAAGATCGCCGCACCGGAGTCTGGAGGTAAGTGTAAGGGTGTGTGGGGAGGCAGGGTGCGCAGTGGATGGGCAATGGTGGGGCAGAGACAGCGAGGGACAGTTTTGTGTTTCAGGTTTTTTTTTTAAAAGGACAACGACGTGATGTTTGCCACGCTGGGGTGGGCCTCAGCATGGCACAAGGATGGCTGTTTGGGGGTGTGGAGCCGATGGAGGATTGTGCACCCCCATCGGTGATAGCATCTGTTGCCACACTGGCGCGGGCTCCCATCGTGGCACCCAATACTCTCGGTGGGGGGAACAGTGGAGCCGACAGGGGATTGGGCACCCCCGTCAGCTATACGACGTGTAACCATGCTGGGGTGGGCACCCAGCGTGGCATGTGGAACTCTGTTTGGGGGGGTGGAGCACAGCCGATGGGGGATTGCGAACCCCTGTCAGCTATACAGTGTGTGCATGGGTGGGCGAGCACGCAGTAAGCGTGAGTGTGTGTGTGTGTGTACAGGGGAAGCGCGCATGAGCAGGCGAAATCTTATCGCTGCTCACTGAAGCGTAGCTCCCCCTTTCAACTATACTCCACTGCATTTTTGACTGCTGTCATAGACAGCTAAAGCAGCCATTGGAGAACTGCGGCCATGCCTGCAAACACACTAACTGAATTGGAAGAGGGCTGCCACACCTCCGAAAACTCGGATGATGATGGCACTATGTTTCTTGCGCATGCGTTCAAGCAACATAAACATTAGAATCTGCTGTTAAATGCATTTGTTATAATGAATAAAAGGTATACAGTTTCTGGAAGATGACCACTGGGCTATAGCTAAGTGTTAACAGTTTAAGCGTTCCTTATGAAAACGAAATATGGCATTAGCGGATTAGACTGCACTGTGCACATTTCTCTAGCATCCACCTCAGGTGTGCTCGAAGAATCAACATCTTTGAAGGAGGTGGAGGATTGTTTGAGAACAATGTGCATGCATCTGTTTTGAATATTCAGAGGATCCTACTGGGTCTGCTCTCGGCGACAGGTTCCCAGATTGTTCTACAGTAGCATATGGAACCACGTACACATATTATAAAAAATATTTATAATTTCTAGAGAAACATGACTCCTTTACCCGCTGGGTCTGCAACAACACATGCCCTTGTCTATACAATTATGCTGCTCTGGTATCAATTGTCATGTTCCCTTCCATTTCAGTATGATCGCTCCGACACTTTCCTCATTCTCTACAAGATCGCAATGACACACAAGTTCTCAAGCTCAAATCTGAACCTTAACCCGTTTTATTGTGAATACATGAACACCTTACAACAAAAAAAACAAAAAACACATACCTACTGTACACGCTGATGTCACGCCCTCAAAACCTTTCCCTGTCCAAAAGCCGGCAAAAAGGAAAAAAACACAGAAAGGGTAAACAGTCACTTTTTCTTTTACGCCTGCACCATACTTAAACATTCAAGGCATTTATGAAAATGAAGAAAATGCCTGCGACAAAACACAACCAACTCAGAGTATAAAAAATCCAACATTTCATTTAAGAAAATGTGCAACACTGGAAATAATCTAGTGTGAATAATGACTGCTGTCAGGAAGACTTACTTATGTTGTCTATTATAGTTTGTTTGCCGTGGTGTTATTATTTATCCTACCATGCCGGCAGCAGCGGGGCCCCCCCCTCCTGCGAGTGCGCGAAGTTTAAATACCCCGTTCCTTTCTTCACTTGTTGTCACCAGTGCCCAGTCTCGATAACAACAACGAGAAAAGAGACAGGGTGAGCGAGAAAGGTTTGGGGGCGATCGCTGCGGACAGGGGAAGGGGATACCACCGTCGATTGAACCAGAAGGTCTTGATTTCAATGGATCACTTACATGCATGTTTGTCTTGGCAGCAGTTTAATATAAAATGCCAATGCTGTTTGTTAAAATAGCAAGCAGGAAGAACTTACTATTATGGATTTAAGAGAGCGCGTTGATCTGTTACTGATTATCGGCTGTCATGCCCTGCAGTGACGGCTGCTGCAGCCATAGCTACATTTCAAATAGAGTGCTTATTTTTGTGTGCTAGTAGTCTCACACCATTTAATCATCTATTAGAAATGGCAGCAGTTACATCCATGTATAAAACAGCTTCAGTTATATCACACATTTGTGCTGTGCTCGTTTTACCTTCCCACTGGTACCCTGTGTATGACATACATTCAAGCTAAGCTTGCACTGGAGCAGCCTGCATTCCCACTGTCCAAAGCACAATCTTGTGGTGGGTAACAATACCACTAGCGACAGCTCACTAAGAGATTGAGCGCCCTCCACATCGGGAGCCCCCCAATCAGGTATGGCACCACAGAACTCGAGTTCTGTGTATGGGACAGTGTGAGGCACGGGAACACGGTCCTAGAAGCTATGTAGAGGTTTATTACATTGAGTGAGGGATCTTATTTTGTGGAGATCAGATGTGTAATCAATAGTGAAAAAAAAACTATTTGTAAACTTTAATTTACTGTGCGGTAACGGAATGCCTGTGGTATATGCAGCTAATACCATCTCCTTATGTTGTGTGTTTCTGTTCCTGCCAGGACCTGCTTGTCCCGAATATTTACAGTGGCAGTATGCGTGTGTGTGTGGGGGGGGGGGAGAGCGCATAAGCAGGTGATATCTTATCACTGCTCACTGAAGCGTAACTCCCCCTTTCAACTGTACTCCACTGCATTTTCGACTGCTGTCATAGACAGCTCTAGCAGCCATTGGAGAACTGTGGCCGCACCTGCAAACACACTGACTGAATTGGAAGAGGGCTGCCACACCTCTGAAAACTCGGATGATGTCACCATTTTTCTTGCACATGCATGCAAGCAACATAAAAAGGAAGCAATGTAAACTTTTAGTTATAAAGTAATCTTATTGTAATATATTGCAATTAATATCAATAATACGTGGTATATCAATTAATACTACTGTTATGGTATAGTAGTAAAAAGCTGTCTATCCCAACATTCAATTGATGTATTATACACATTCCAGAAATAATGCTGGCAATGTCAACATTCAAATTAGAGACTACCCCATTTTTTCAACTGATGGGGGGGATATGACGTCTTGTTTAGTATTTTAAACTGAATAGTTTTGTCTCTGGATAATTTATGATCATTAATAGAGGCTAATGCCAAATTCCACTGATTATTTATGTCAATGTTTAGTTCTTAATAAAGGTTTTCATAAGTGCTATGGAGTTTTTTTACTATCCATGCAAAAATTCCTTTAAATTTATGTTTTATTAATATAACAGTCCCTACCTCTATATCTAAAGCATTCATTGCTCTTTCCCACCTTGAAAAATCTTTTTTGTAAACATATTTATCTGAAAAAAAGTAATCTAAATGTTCAAATCCAAATCTGTTTTTAATTTTATACCATTCCATCACCTTATCTTCCTGTATATCTTTTCATCTTAAAATTCCTTTTTTAATCCATTTTTTGTTATATAGAGACTCCCCTGCTAATTTAAATTTAGGATTTCTCCATATAAAATGTCTTGGTGATATACTGTAGTAATCGTCCATTTAATCATTATCTAGAAGTTCTTTGCCTCCCTACTTATATTTCTAATGGCTACACAGTTGCTTTTTATAAAGGTGTTAGCAGCAACCCAAACATTCCTGATATCTTGATGTTCTCCTTGTGGAATATCTTGACTCTGATGAGTCACAGGATCTGGGGCAGCATTTATTCACATGGAAAAGGTCATGCCAGACAAATCTGATAGATTTATTTGTTTGGGTGACCACAGTGTTAGAACAGGGAGCAGAGGTGAGCACGGCCTACTTGGATTTCAGCAAGGCATTATGCCATTCCACACAGGAGACTGGTAAACAAGTTGGGAAGCTTGGGAGTGGACAATAAGGGGTGGTAACCTAGATAAAAAAACTGGTTAGAGGATAGGAGACAGAGGGTGGTGGTAAACAGAGTTTGCTCCAAGGAAAGGAGGGTGACCAGCAGTGTACCTCAGGCATCAGTGCTGGGACTGGTCCTCGTTAATGTCTTTATAAGTGACATAGCAGAAGAGCTGGAAAGGAAGGTCTGCCTCTTTGTGGATGACACCAAGATCTGCAACAGAATGGACACTCTGGGATATGGAAAGGATGAGTAGGGATCTGAAAAACTGAAGGAGTGGTCAAGGGTATGGCAGCTGGGTTTTAATGTAAAAAATGTTAAATAATGCACTTGGGCCATATAAACCCAGGGGTGGAGTACAAAGTGGATGGGAGTGATACTGGCAATGACCAAGCAGGAAAGAGACCTGCAGGTAATCATATCAGATGACCTAAAGGTAGTCAGGCAGTGTGACAAGGTAGTTAGGAGGCCTAGTGGGCTGCTAGGGTAGATAGGTAGGGGTATCACCAACAGAAAGAGGGAGGTGGGATTTCCCCAACAGGAAGAGGGAGGTGGGATTTCCCCAATACAGATCACTGGTAAGACCCCACCTTGAGTACTGTGTCCAGTTCTGAGGACCACATCTTAGGAAAGACATATACAGGGTGGAGGCAGTCCAGAAAAGTGTTAACAAAATGGTGCAGCATCTGCATCAAAAGCCCTATGAGGAGAGGCTAAAGAAGCTCAATATGTAAACCCTGGAGGAGAGGAAGGAGAGGGAATATGATAGAGACTTTTAAATGTCTCACAGAGGTTAATAAGGTACAGGTGGGGAGTATTTTCAGAGAAAAAGGTGCTCTAGAACAAAGTGACATGCTATGAAGCTAGAGGGAGGTAGATTCAGGAGAGATGTGAGAAAGTAGTGTACTTCTTCATAGAAAGAGTGGTGAATTCCTGGAACAGCCTTCCAGTGGAGGTAGTGGGGGTTAAAACAGTGGTGGGGTTCAGAAATGCCTAGGGAAAGGGGAAAAGAGACTGTACCATTTAGCAAGTAGGGTCTGCAGCAAAAATGAAGGTAATAAAAACTGGCAGATTGGATGGGCCCAGTGGCGCATTACTGACATCAGTTTCTGTGCTTCTATGTTTGTATTGCTTGTTAAATAATATTTTCAGTCAAGAAGTTGTTATTGTCAGTGTAAGCCCAAATCATCACTTTTTAAACTATATACGTGGTGTAATAACAATTTGCATCAGGAAAGGCTAATCCTCTGACATCTTTGGGTAGTCATTGTCTTGTTCAGGAGATCCTTAGATGTGTATAATTCCAAATTTAAGCCCTTACAATATTGTTTACCTTTTTGAACCAGGCATTTGGAACTTCTGCTATAACAGCTAGAAAAATGTAAGATATATATGGAATGATGAACATTTTCAAAATCTGGATCTTTTGCTGTAATGACAATTGAATTTTTGCCTAGCTTTTTAATTTATCTTGTAATAATGCTGTCTCTTTCCACAAAATGTAGGTATGCTGATGTTCATAAAGATGAACAATCACCACATTCCGCCAGGTAGACAAGCCTCTATTTGCACTAGAACCCCTACAGAGGAGTGCCTGGACCAATCACAATCGACAGTTATGTGATGATGTTACTTAATCTGAATTTCCAATGGGGGACAATTCTGTTCTAGCAGATGGAGTGGAAGGAGTCAATGTGGATCAGTAGGTTTGAAGTTAATAAGAAGTAGACAGAATATTGTATAGACAGTATTACTGCATTAAGCTTAGGTATAAAACCTTCCTTTCATGTACTTTTGTCCTTTATTTTTAATACAGTTTGTTTATGTTAGGATTCATTGAAGTATCCCAGACTTCTCCCCCCTCCTTAGTGCTCACATTGTTCCATATCCCACCCCCAGAAATCAAGTGGCCTCCTCCCCTCTAGTAGTCAATACCTTGTAGTTCACTTGCCCCATCTCCAATTTGCTCCCATTGATGAGCTGTATGCATTGTTTCTACTTTTCTTAGCTCAGGACACTTCATAATACTTTTTCTTACTCTCTGTCCTACTTCTGTATTAGTTTTGAAGCCATTTTTCTATTTGTGTCTATATTTTTATTACTGTACTATTCCACCGTATTTTTGGGTCTTGTAACCATGACCCTTTGTTCACAAATGTTTTATGTCTATATATCCCTATGTAACCCTGTCCCCAGGTCACACATGGAAGTGAGCCTCGGCTCAACGGTGCATTTCCCAGTTATAAACTTAAAAATAAATAAATAAATAAATAAATAAATATGTCTTCTTAAACTTCTCTGCTGTAGGTGGCATAGGTTTTGTGTGTGTAAACTAAATTCATTTTGTTCAAGATTGCATTTTCTCAAACATCTGTCATTACAGCAGTCTCTTTATGGTATCATTTTATTAATGGCATGACAAGTTGATTTTACAATTCACATGTAAATTGTTATTCTTCCTTCCAACCGGTGTGAGGCGAATCAGGAAAAAGCAGATATCCTGAACAGATACTTCTGTTCAGTCTTTACAGTAGATGAGTAGGGGGATGGACCACAAAAAAATTCAACACTGGGGGGAAGGAGGGGGCACAAATTTTTTCACTGAAAAAAAGAGCCCTGAAAAGACTTATGAGTCTGAAAGTGGATAAAGCTACGGGGTAGGATGGGGTACACCTAAAGGTGCTGAGGGAGCTCAGGGAGGTACTCGCTGTACCTCAGACAGTCTTATTCAACAACTCACTGGAAAAAGCAGTGGTTCCAGAGGACAGGAGGAGAGCAGATGTAGTCCTTCTTCATAAGAGTGGCAGCAGGGAGGAGGCTGGTAACTATAGGCCAGTCAGTCTGATGTCAGTGGTGGAGAAGTTAATGAAGATACTTTTAAAGAAAGTCTAGCAGAGTATCTTGACTCCAGTATTTTACAGGATCCAATGCAGCATGGATTCACAGAGGAGGAGGGAGGTCATTTCATATGAACCTGATCGATTTCTTTGACAGGGTGACCAAGGAAATAGATCAGGATGGGGCAGTGGACATGGTCAACTTAGACATCAGCTATGTGCCTGACACTGCACCACTTAGGAAGGAAAGCTAAGCAGTTTAGGGGTGGGTCCCAATGTGGTAAACTAGACATGAAAATTGGTTACTGGATGGGAGATAGAGGGTGGTGGTAAACAGCATTCAGTCTGGAGAGGGCAGAGTGAGCAGCAGGTTACCTCAAGGATTAGTACTGGGACTAGTTCTGTTTAATGTCGGTATAAGTGACACTGCAGAAAACCTGGAAGAGATGGTATGGCTCTCTGCAGATGACACCAAACCCTGCAATAGGGTTAAAACTCCAGAGGGGTGGAGAGAATGTGTAGAGACAGGAGATAATTCAAGGAGTGGTCAGGGATATGACAGCTGGGTTTCAATGTGAAAAAGTGCAAAATTATGCATCCTAGTCACAGAAACCCAGGGGCAGTGTATCAAATGGGGAAAGAGGTATTGACAGTCACTGTACAGGAAAGGAACCTTCGGGCAATCATACGAATGACCTTAAGGTAGTGAGGAAATGTGACAAGGCTGTTGGTTGGACCAGTGGGATGCTGGGGTGTGGAGGGAGGGGTATTATTAGTAAAAGGAGAGTGTTACCACTGTATAGATCATTGGTTAGCCCCCACCTAGAGTACTGTGTCCAGTTCTGGAGAACACATCTCAGGAAGTTCATAGATAGGATAGGAAAGAGGCTATCCAGAGGAGAGCAACTAAAATGGTGCAGGGGTTGCACCAAAATCCCTATGTGAAGAGTTTGAGGGATTTTAATATGTACACCTTAAAAGATATGAGGGAAAGGTGGGACATGATAGTGAGCTATAAATATTTCACAGGGTAAAAAAGGTATAGGAGGGAATATTTTTCAGAGAAGTTGTATGAGAACAAGTGGGCATGCAATGAGGCTGTAAGGGGAAAATTTAGGAGGGATGTGTGCTAGTTTTTCTGCATTGAAAGAGTGGTGAATGCCTGGAAAAGTCTTCCAGCATAGGTGGTGGGGTGAAAACATTGGAGGGCTTCAAGCATACATGGGACAGGCACAAAGGAATCTTGGTAGGAGAGTGGGGGGGGGGTAGATGGAGATCAGGTAGGGTTTATGGTGACAGTATGGGGAAAAATGGGCAGACTGGGTAGGCCAAGTGATCATCATCTGCTGACAATTTCTATGTATTTGTGTTTCTATGCTACTGTACAGTACGTCCTCCTCGGGAATCATGCCATCTTGCACTCTTTCCTATTGATAGTATCAGAAAAATAAGTGCTGTGTGTTGTCTTAGTGAACTGGATACTATTCAGTACTGCTCCATGGAACCTGTCATACTCCTCTGTTCTTCACGCTTCTTCTCATTACCAGCAACAAAAATTAGTGTTGTTTGTTGCTTGTCTTATTGAACTGGATACTGTTCAGTGCTTACTGTTCAGTGCTGCTCAGTGGAAACTGTCTTTCTCTTCCTCCTGATTCCTCTCTTTTCATTTTTATGTTGCTTGCACGCATGTGCAAGAAACATAGTGCCATCATCCGAGTTTTCGGAGACGTGGCAGCCCTCTTCCAATTCAGTCAGTGTGTTTGCAGGTGCGGCCGCAGTTCTCCAATGGCTGCTGGAGCTGTCTATGACAGCAGTTGAAAATACAGTGGAGTACAGTTGAAAGGGGGAGCTACGCTTCAGTGAGCAGCGATAAGATATCACTTGCTCATGCGCGCTCCCCCTATACACACACACACGCATGCATACTGCATGCTTGCCCCCCACACACTGCATAGCCAATGGGGTGCCCCATCCCCGTCAGCTGTGCTGCGCCCCTAAACAGAGTTCCACGTGTCATGCTGGGTGCCCACCCCAGCATGGCTAAACATCGTATAGTCGACAGGGGTGCCCAATCCCTCATCGGCCACACTGTTCCCCCCCCAAAGAGTACAGGGCTCCCAGTGTGGCAACAGATGCTATCACTGATGGGGGTGCCCAATCCCCCTTTGGCTCCACACCCCCCAAACAGCCGTCCTTGTGCCACGCTGGCAGCCCACCACTGCGTGACAAATGTCCTGTGTCGTTGTCCTTTTTTTAAAAAAAAAAAACCCTGAAACACAAAAACGGTTCCTCGCTGTCTTTGCCCCCACCTGTGCCCACCCACTGCACATCCTGCCTCCCCACACCCTCACCCCATACTTACTCTCCAGACTTCATGCGACGATCTTCGTGGACTGGAACACGCTCTGCACTTCTTCAAAGCTGACCGCGAACTGAGGAAATGTCGGTAGTAAGCTGTATAATGTAATAAATAGGGTTTTTTTCAACTTTGCTGCATATCTCAGGCATTTTTTGGAATTTATGCACAAAATTTTCAACATGGGGTTTTTGGTTCCCCTTCTCATGAATGCTCTCACTGTCATGGTGTTAATTGGGCCCGAAGGGTGATCTCACAGTCACTGCATGAAATCACCTTTTGGCACTGATTAATGAAATGACACTGCCAGTGTTCATAAGGTGGGCTCTCAAAAAGCCTATGTTGAAAATTTGATGGAAAAATTCCTAAAAATGACTGTTTTACGAGCATGCGTTCTGCAGTTCCTACACATGCTCATAAGTTCGTGAATTTTCAATATTTTCACTCCAGATTTTCAACATTGTCATTTTACCATACCTCCTTATGAGCAGTACAGCTGTCGTTTTTCACATCTTGCCCAAAACGTGTTTCCGACCATGTAGCGTACAATGGCACAGTCGGTGTGAAAAATGACTGTATGGGACACATTAAGAAAATCACAGTGACACTGTTCATGAGCAGAGGTCTTAAAATGGCTATGTTGAAAATTTGGTGACAAACTTCCTAAAAAATACTGTTTTACAAGTGTGCATTGCACAGTTCCTACGCACGCTAGTAAGTTTGCAAATGTTCAATATTTGCACTCCACTGACTTCCAAATACCTATATAGCACATACAAGCAAGCAACAATTGGCATTGACAAATGCTTGTTTTTAATTCTTAGGTAACTAGGTAAGGCCCACTAGGCACAAGTGCCTGTTTTCAGGGGTGACCCAGGAGCACTGAGGAGGTTAAGTGACTTGCTCAAAGTCTCACATTATGCAAGTGGAGGTTGTGGGAATCAAAGCCAGGTTTGTTGGATGTACCAAGCTCATTCACAGCTTGTTGCTCTAACATCTAGGCTATGCTGCCTTGGTGTAGACCATTGAAAGCACAAAAAATAAATGCCATTTACTGGTTGTCTTAGTGAACTGCATAGTGTTCAGTACTGCTCCATGGATTCTGTCCTACTACTCCTCCTCCTCCTGAGTCCTACTCATGCAGAGATATGGTGAAGTTTTAGATTTTCATCGAAGTTGTTGTTGAAAAAAATTATTGTTTGGCACAAACCATTACAAATAACAAGCATATGCACAAAGACATCAAAATGTTACAAACATTTTTTTACCAAATGTTTATTACATAGGCAATAAATATGCTCCGCACTGAGAATGCATATGGGGGAAGATATGATCAAATACAGTTTTACAATATGAAAATTTTACATCAATATAGCAGCATCAAAATATACAACGCATCTCAGATATCGAAGCAATATGTACAATGTAAATATGAATCATATGCAATAGCTATGCAATAAGATGCTCCATGAAGAGCATGTAAACCAGAGAAAGCAACTCCAGTAATCACAAACCCTAATGAATAGGGACACAAAATGGCCATGGCTCTTGGTGGCATCATACCATGCGAAAGATGGTACAGTATGCACCACTTAAGATCCATGCTTATGCTGGATCGTCGCTTAAGTCAACCAATTTCCTAAAACCAAATGCCAAAACCTATTTAATTAGTAGTAAAAATAGAGTTAAAACGAACTATGGCCACCACCGATACCACCGCCATTTAGCCAAAATAGCCTCTAATAAGTGCACAATTGACACCTAACTACTCGCTACTCAGCTCACATGTTGTTAATCGTTTTCAGTTAGCAGGTATTTTCAAGTGGTGGAGCTATTTGCAGCACTTCAGTGCAGGTGTCTGGTTAGGTAATTTTGCATTCTGTGTGTGTTGCTGTGCAGATGGCTGAAATAACAAGCATTTGTCAATGCCGAATGTTTACTTGTTGGCATTGGCAGTGGTAATGTAGAAGTTACAGAGCTGCATAATAGGAATGGCAGTGAAGTATTGAACTGAAGCCCACACCACCACCACCCTGAAGAGAGTGACAGGCATTGGGGTGTGCCTTTGGGTCGTCAGGCATAACGGCCATGCCATTTCACCACACCCCACCCTGCAGACACCGACAAGTGTCACGGTGTTCCTTGGGGTCTTTGGCCCTTATGCGCACCCAAGTCCATTAGGAAATACGGTGAGATGGGTGTGATATAGGAGAATGGGGTGAACTTTGGGGCTGAAGAGTCCAAGGCATACCTTGATGCCTCTCATTGGCTGCAGGGTGTGGAATGGTATGAGCATTACAGGCAAGAATCCCAAGTCACACCCCTGATGCCTGTCATTCTCTACAGGGTTGGGCGTTATGGTTGGAAACCATAATACCTCAGGCATTCATTGGTATTTTCACTCCAAATGTTCAACATGGTTTCTTTGTGACTCCACCTCATGAACAGGGGGAATATCAGTTTGTTAGCTGAAAGCTGTTTATGTACCGCGACTACAGCATTTAGCACCACAGGTGCAAAAACTTTCCGAACAGGATGTAAAAAATGACAGCTGTACTGTTCATGGGGAGGTGTAAAACATGGCAATGTTGCAAATCTGCAGTAAAAATATTTAAAAAAATGGTGAAGTCACGAGCATACATAGAAACTGTGCAACGCACACCCGTAATATAATTAGGCTGGGGATTTTTTTACAGCAGATTGTCAACTCAGGCATTTTGATGCCTCCAATCATGAACAGTGTCACTGTGATTTTCTTTATCTGTCCCGAATGATGATTTCCCACAGCGACCACACATTTCTGCTCTGAAAGTGTGAAAACACACTTCAGCCATGTTGTGAAAAATGACAGCTGTATTGTAAATAAGGAAGTGTGGAAAAATGCCACTGGTGAAAATCTGGACTTAAAATATTACAAAGTCATGAACTTACAAGGGTGCATGGAAACTGCGAATGCTCACTCATAACACAGTCATTTTATGGACTTTTGTCACCAAATTTTCAACATAGCCATTTTAAGACCACTGCTCATGAACAGTGTAACTGTGATTTTCTTAATCTGTCCCAAACATTGCTTTCACACACCAACAGCACCATTGTGCGCTACATGTGTGAAAACACATTTTGGGGCATATGAAAAATGGCAGCTGTACTGTTCATAAGGAAGTGTAATAAAATGGCAATGTTGAAAATCTGGAGTGAAAATTTTAATTCGCAAACTTATGAGCATGCATAGGAACTGCGCAACGCACACTCATAAAACAGTCATTTTTAGCAATTTTTTCATCAAATTTTCAACATAGCCATTTTAAGACCTCTGCTCATGAACAGTGTCACTGTGATTTTCTTAGTTTGTCCCGTACATTGATTTTGCACACCGACTGTGCCATTGTGCGCTACATGGGCGGAAACACATTTTGGGTGAGATGTGAAAAATGACAGCTATACTACTCATAAGAAGGTGTGGTAAAATAGCAATGTTGAAAATCTGGAATGAAAATATTGAAAATTCGCGAACTTACGAGCGTGCGTAGGAACTGTACAATGCACGCTCATAAAACAGTCATTATTTGGAATTTTTTCACCAAATTTTCAACATAGCCATTTTAAGACCTCTGCTCATGAACAGTGTTGCTGTGATTTTCTTAATTTGTCCCTTACATTGATTTCGCATACCAGCTGCGCCATTGTGTGCTACATGGGCAGAAACACGTTTTGGGTGAGATGTGAAAAATGACAGCTGTACTACTCATAAGAAGGTGTGGTAAAATGGCAATGTTGAAAATCTGGAGTGAAAATATTGAAAATTTGTGAACTTACGAGCGTGCGTAGGAACTGCGCAACGCACGCTCTTAAAACAGTAATTTTTAGGAATTTTTTCACCAGATTTTCAACATAGCCATTTTAAGACCTCTGCTCATGAACAGTGTCACTGTGGTTTTCTTAATTTGTCCCGTACATTGGTTTTGCACACCGACTGTGCCATTGTGCGCTACATGGGCAGAAACACATTTTGGGTGAGATGTGAAAAATGACAGCTGTACTACTCATAACAAGGTGTGGTAAAATGGCAATGTTGAAAATCTGGAGTGAAAATATTGAAAATTTGTGAACTTACGAGCGTGCGTAGGAACTGCGCAAAACGCACGCTCTTAAAACAGTAATTTTTAGGAATTTTTTCACCAGATTTTCAACATAGCCATTTTAAGACCTCTGCTCATGAACAGTGTCACTGTGGTTTTCTTAATTTGTCCCATACATTGGTTTTGCACACCGACTGTGCCATTGTGCGCTACATGGGCAGAAACACATTTTGGGTGAGATGTGAAAAATGACAGCTGTACTACTCATAAGAAGGTGTGGTAAAATGGCAATGTTGAAAATCTGGAGTGAAAATATTGAAAATTCATGAACTTACTGACGGCTGTGAGAACTGCGCACGCCGTCAGAAATGGTTTTGAATTTTTCACCAAATTTTCAAAATACACTTTTGAGAGCCCACCTTATGAACACTGGCAGTGTCATTTCATTAATCAGTCCGGAAAGGTGATTTTGCGCAGTGACTGCGAAATCACCCTTTGGCCCCAAATAACGCCATGACAGTGACAGCATTCATGAGAAGGGGTCCCAAAAACCCCATGTTTAAAATTTGGTGCAAAAATTCCAAAAAATGCCTGAGATATGCAGCAAAGTTGAAAAAACCCTATCTATCCCATTATACAGCTTACCGGCATTTCCTCAGTTTGCGGTCAGCTTTGAAGAGTGCAGACGTGTTCCCTGTCCACGAAGATTGTTGCGCCGAGCTCCGGAGGGTAGTATGGGGTGAGGAGGGTGTGCGGAGGCAAGGGTGCACAGTGGTGGAGTGCGGGTTGTGGGGAGGGCAGGAAGACTCGATGGGACCGTTTTTCTTTACAGGTATTTAAAAAAAGACAATGCGGATGTTTGCCATGCTGGGGTGGGCTCCCAGCATAGCAGAAGATGGCTGAGGGCGTGGAGCCGACAGGAGTTGGGCACCCCGTCGCCATGGCATTTGTTGCCACGCTGGGGTGGGCTCCCAGCGTGGCACCCTGTACCGGGGAAGACAGTGAAGCCAACGGGTATTGGGCACCTACCGGCTATACTATTGAGGCTGCCACGCTGGGATGGGCACCCAGCGTGGCATTTGAAGGCTTTTGGGGAGTTAGCACAGCCGACGGGGATTGGGCACCCCTGGCTATAGAGTGTGTGGGGGAGCAAACAGTATGCGTGGCTGTGTGTGTGTGTGTGTAGGTGTGTAGGGGAGCTGACATTAGCAGGCGATATCTTATCGCTGCTCACTGAAGCATAGCTCCCCCTTTCAACTGTATGCCACTGCATTTTGGAGCTTGTCATAGACAGCTCCAGCATGCATTAGTGGACAGGGGCCGTGCCTGCCAACACACTGACTGAATTGGAAGAGGGGGTGACACACCTCAGAAAACTTGGATGATGGCACTATGTTTCTTGCACATGCGTGCAAGCAAACATAAAAAGGAAGGGGCTCACCTTAACCAGGAAAGTCGAGATCCTGGACATGAGGGCACAGATGCTGAGCATCCTGGACACTGACCAAGACCTGACTGCTGCAAAGTGTGTATAAAAATTTATCTTTTAGATGCAGTCTACTTGATGTTAGAATTGTGGCAGTGTGTCATTTCTGAGACAATAGTAAACTGCTTTCAAAAAGCTGGATTTTACCCCTGCAGTGATTCAGATGCCCAGGACAATGTCCCACAAGAATCTGGCCCGGAAGACTACACTCCGCCTCCAGGTCTCACAGTGGAAGAATTTGAGGCAATCTGCAGTATGAGAGGAAAGGATTCACAACAACCTGATGATGACATTGTGGATGTTGTCCAAGGATTTCAACAAGCAGATGTTGCGGAGATTGAGGACGTCAGCAAGGAGTTTGAAGAGTAGCCTGAAGTCCTTGTTTCAACAAGAGATTTTCAGAGTGCCCTCCTAACCCCACAAAAAGCCATGGAACAGCAGGAGGACCTTCAGCCAGATTAGGAAGTCATGGTGTGGACAATGAAGCACTGGTGACAGTATGATGAGAAGCCAAGAGAACAAACAAAAATAACAGAGTTCTTCAATTGACCGGAACCTGAATCATAACCCTTAATAGAGTAATCAGATGGAGTAATTAGACACAGTCAGCATGCACGTCACAAAAATTCCTTGCTTTAAACATTATTTTAAAACAATCTAATAGAAGTCCAATTTTAACCACTTTCTGGATGCTGCAAAGCACTGCAAACAACTTCAGAAAAGAACTGTAAATCACACTGATGTGTGCATCATAAATGTTTCCTTTTAAAACTAACTTTTTAAATTTCAGGTCACTGTGCTTTATTTTTGATTAAATAGACAGTGGTTATAACAGATGAAATGTGAATTCACATTTCAGTCTGTTATAAGTGGCATATGCTGTACCACCTAGAGACAGATCATTAGCAAATGCAGAAAAAAATTAATTTAATGTGGACAAGTCAGAACTCCCCAACATAAACAAAGTTCTAATTTGACTCAATATAGACATAATGCAAACCGTGAACAGTGGTAACTGATCAAGTCTCCAAAGACCTGCCATAAAAAAATGAGGACAGATAGGGGCCATAGGTAGTTAATCTGTCAGTGTACAAAAAAGTTTACTTTTCCTGATGCCTTTAATAATATAAAAGTATTCAGCCAGTTGATTAAGTATATAGTCATCATATACTGTGAGTAGAAAGGTTACATGGTTTTATGAAAGCTAAGAAAGCCTGACAGAATTTGACTAATCTAAGTCAATCTCATTTTGTTGTACCATAGACAAACCAAAAGAACATGAGTCAGCCAGATTTTCTGCACCTACAGTCCAACAAGAGCAGGAGTCAATTGGGCATCAGACATTTTTGCAAGTCTTGCTGAAGACTGTTACTCAGGAGAGTCTCACATTTACAGCACATAAAAGCATGCATTTTACTGTACATAGGTCTCTAATTCAGTTCAAATAATAACTGTAACCAAACCATGTATCACTGGAAATACACCACAGAGAAAATTGGGATCTGGAGATCATTTCCAGATCAATATGCTGGTTATGCAAATAAATCTTATTCTTTGTGTATTTCTTATATTTGAAGCTAACAAGGACTCTCTGCTTAACATAATCATTCAACTATGAAAGCTCATATTCTTTCATGAAAGCCATAACATATGAGCTCCATTGGGACTTAATTTCATGAAGCTGTAAAATGTTTCCTTTTACAAAAGTCCTCTCCTCAATAAATTATCTTTGGAAAGTCTACTAATTTTACTTTATTATCCAACTACTAATGAGTTTTCAAGAGTTTTAAAGCTATCTAAACCTCTCTCCACCCTAACACGTGACACATGTATATATTTAATTAGATGAAGAGAAGACTTCATTAACTGAATAAAGAGTTTCTCTAACTGCAATACCCTGTAGGGTGCCCAAATGTCAATACCATGTAGGGCCTGTGCATTGAATTTTTAAGTAAGAACCTGAATCATTGGTGAAATACTGTTTCCACCATTTTTAAAATTGAATCGTTTCAGACCAAGATTTTTTTTTTAACCTTAGCTGCAGTATATATGAAATGTGCATTCAAGAAACCATTGGATGCAAAGTGCATACCCAAGTAAGGATATTTGAAAACAGAAAAAATAAGCTGTTTACCTTCCCACCACTTAGAAGAAGATCTTGTACCACCAAAAACAATCTCCAGGCATTTGTAAACATTAATAGACTGAGCTGATTTATCAGATTGTACTATGAAACAGTAAAATTTGTTTTGCAGACCTGACTGAAAAAGTGAAACAGAACTAATTTATCAGCATATGCAAGGGCATGAATCTCTGTTAAGCCTATTTAGGTGAAACTAAAATAAGTTCAGTAAGTGTCCTTAGAATGTAGTCAATATAAATATAAAAAAAAAGTAGGGGCTAAAATACAGCCTTTATGTACTCCTTTGTTAATCTTGAATTCTTGTGACACACCGACACCTAAACTCAACAAAGCTCAAGTATGATTGTAAAACCTTTGGAATAATAGAAATAAGAGCTTGCATCCCCATCAGCTGCCATGATTCTCTTCTTAATATTGGCTTCATGCAGAACTATCTATAAATGCTACATTCAATTTTTGTCTACTAATCAATACACATTTCTCCCAAAAATGTCTGAGAGTGAAACAGTTGTCTAATGTGGAACAATGTTCTCAAAACCCAAACTGCAGCCAAATAAGTCCACCAATGCTATAATTTTCTTGCCTAGCCTTTGTAATATTATTTTACAGAATATTTTAGAGGAAATATCCAAAAGACTAATTGGATGATAAATACAGGTGTTCAATGTGTCCCCTTTTAAAAAAATGGCACAATCTCTGCCTCTTGCCATGGAGGTGGGGGTGGGGAAGAGTCATCACCAATGGATTTGTTGAAAAATAACACAAAAAGTCAGACCGCAATAATGGTGACTTCAAATATACTAGAGCAGGTATTAAATCAGGTCCCCGTGCATTATTGAGATCCAAAGAGTTAAGTGCATCATCTACTTCAGTGATGGTAAAAGGCCTAATACTATCCATAGGTTAAGAAATTGAAGAATTATTTTGCAGTGCAGAATCATAAGAGAGAGACACAATGAGTTATCCAAACCCCAGGAGAAATATATGAATCAATACTGCCTGAAAAATTAGAGGTACTTCTAGCAACAAGTTGCCAGAAAGCTCTAATATCCTTTCTAGAAACCACAGCAAGCACAGTTTTCCATTGTCTGTGATAATATTCTAGTTTTTTACTTAGTAATAAAGTTTCATAAGTATATCTGCATTAAGTAATCTACAGTTTTCTGTAATAGGATTTCCCCTAGTTTTCCTGACTTTACTGAGGAGTTCAGACTTTCTGTCTTCATTGTCAGTAAAACTAGGCATTTTTTTCACTTGCCATTTTGATGCAAAGAACTATATAAGATAGAACAAATCTGAACATACAGAGAATCTACAGAATTATACATTTCCACCACAAACTAAGAGGAAAAGTGCTGTTGAAACAGAAATTCTAAATACTATGCAGATATCTGATCTAACCTAAGTGAGAGATCCTCACTCCACTGTGCTCTCTTCCTTGTCCTTATCTCAACATCCATAGAAGAGGGCACCACTGTGTTAATCCTTTAAGGTGAATTATGTCTAGTATCCAAGTGGGGCCCTGTAATGTGATAAACCCTCTAATCGTGTTATTGTATAATATTTGTATTATAAACAAATGTGAATGTCTGCTTAGGCACAATAACAGGCTGACTGCTGCAGTACATGACCTTTGACCTCAAAAAGGTCAGTGTTACTGAAAGCTGCAGGATGTTATAACAGACCAGAGAAATCTAATTAAATCCTGTACTGTCTTTAATTAAAGTCTTCTGGCCATCTGCCAGGAGATAGAACCTCCATAAAATGTTATGATTCCTGCAGGAAAAAGATCCTTTGGTCACAGAACCTTGTTAAGTCATAAACCTAAGATCGCTAGCACAACAGGAAATCAACAGTGACACATCAAAGGGGATGTTTTGATCAAAGACTGTCATATTTAGGAAATGGCTAGTGATGATTTTTTCACAATAATAACATACATCCTTGTGGATAATTATATGAGAAATTAAATCTAAGGGAGAATCTAACGGTGACCTCACCAAAAGGGGTGGGGAGATGGAGTTTGAAATGAACATACATCTGGGGAAAACAGAGCATATTATTTTGGACTCAAGAGAGACAAAGTTATCTGAACTTTTGAAAGCACTTAATGGTAACATCTAGATAGGCAAGAACTTAAATATTTGTGGTAGGAGTTTGTGTTCTGTAACTTCCCAATTATTTTATGTGACTGTAAGTTAATGATATAATTAGTTCTGTGTTTGATTTTACCTGTTTTACAATTTTTTAGTAAACAATATTTTCTTTATCTCAGTTCTTTTACATGTGATGCTGAGCCTGTGTTTAAGTCTGACAGCTGTTAAGTGCTTGAATGTGTTACTAAGCTTACTTAAAGGAAAGAATATACCTAGGTCTCATATAGAGTTGTAAGGGTACATTTTGGAGAACCTGGCTGTGTGCCCCTGGGTGAAGGACTGTACTGCACCCCCTGAAGAGGGTACTTATCTGAGCCTGTTAATTAGGTATGGTAGTATAAGATTCACATTTTGAATCTCCAGAACTCGAGGCTAGCAGCTGATTCAGACTCAAGACAGACAGGAGGGTTATCCTGTTTGTCACCTTTTCACACTATTGCACTTAAAGGTTGGCACTGTGGGAGGAGAGGGCCTGACAGATTTGGCTGGCAGTGGTGTGATTTAAAAGTATTTAGTAACACAGGCTTTAAAAGTTCAGAGTGTCAGACTAATACTGTACAGCTCACACGCAAAATAAGGCAGTGATTTAAAAAAAAAGTAAACAGAACTATATCATTTTGCTTACAGTCTAAATTCCTACCTGTTTTATTTATTGTGCCAGAAGAGAGGAGTCCAGCATGAGGGCAGAACCAAAAAGCACCTCATAGGGGCTCTGGTGACAGCTGATGCCCAGAGCCTCGAGTCACAGTCCGTGACTGAAAAGGACTGAACCTTGGGTGTGGAGGGGCCAGGGTCCAGTGCAGTGTCCAGATTGGGTGAGGAGGACAGCAGGGTCAGTGCAAGCCAAGGGTGGCAGCAGCAGGGGAAGGTCACTAAAATTCTGGAGCCAGAAGTGATCAGGCTGCAGATGGAGTTGCGGAGAATGGAGCAGGAGTTTGAACAAAAAAGGTTCAAAGCCTAGCAGCAAAGGGAGTTGGAATTTGAGCAGAAGAAGTTCCAACTGCAGATGGAGGCAGAGAAAAGAGAGTGACTGCTTCTGCAAGAGGCAGAGGAAAGAGAATGACAACTTCAGCAAGAAGCTGAGTGTTAAAAGTGTGAGCACCAGAGGCCACATGAACTGGAAAAGCTATGACTACAAACACCAGCACCAGAGCAAGTAAGTGGCCTGGGTTTAACTGGAACTCCAGGACTGGGTCACAAACTAAATTCTAAACTGAAAGCTGAATTTAAAGAGAGGGAAGATTTGGATGCCTTTTTAAATTCCTTTGAAAAAGTATGCATTTAGGCAAATATTCCTAGAGTCCTGGATCTTTCAGCTATCCCTGCTACTTACCTGGAAAGCTTGGGATGCATTGGGTCAAATGAACAATGAGGGCAGTAATGATTATAGTAAATTGAAAACTGTACTTTTAAAAAAATATGAGCTAACAGCAGAGGCATACAGAGTTAAATTCCATAAGATCAGGAGAAGTCCTGACATGAGCTATGAGGACGTAGCCACTAAACAGCATCAGTTTTTATAACATTGATGGGAAGGAATTGAAGTAGACTCTGTAGAAAAAATTGAAAATGTTGTACTGTTAGAGCAGTTTTTTGGGGCATGCCCAGTAGATCTGAAAACCTGGCTGGAGGACCATGCAAGAGACTGTCGAACTCTCCGACTGCTATGCCAGGAGCAGATATCTGAGCCTATTAATTGGGTATGCTAGCATAAGGTTCACATTTTGACTCCCTCCAGAACTCGAGGCTAGTAGGAGATTCTGACCCAAAACAGACAGGAAGGTTACCCTGTTTGTCACTTGTTCACACTATTGCACTCAAAGGTTGGCTCTGTGTGGTGGGCATGGCAGTGCAGAAAGGGAAAAGCAAAAGTGTGCCTTCAGGGAAGCTAAAACCCTCCCTGCCTTCACCAAAACAAGATAGCCCCAGGTTACAAAGAAAAGATTTACCGTAGGAAATAAATGAATATTGGGTTTGCAAAGAAACTGGACATATTGCAAGACAGTGTCCCAAAAGGACAAACAGTGCACAGAGTGGTTTTAGAAAAGAAGTGGGTTGTTTGTTTGTCCCTGAAAGCATGCCAGTAAACATGAGAGAACACATTCACCCAGTCACTGTTAATGGTGTACAGACACAAGGGTTAAGAGACACGGGGTCATCCCTGACTTTGGTAAAAGGAGATCTGGTAGAGCCTGGTCAGCTTATAACCAATCAATCTATGACTGTACGAGGGTTCACTGGGGAGGAGAAAACCTTGCCACTTGCCAGTGTCCTCCTAGACTGGGGTGAGACAGGGGAGACTGTACAAAAGGTTGCTGCATCCAAAACTTTAGCTGTTGATGTAATCATTGGCAACAATCTCAGACAGGGGATGGTGTGTGCAGTTACCCTCAGCCAAGTGGCAAATGAAAATTGTGGTTCCCTGGACCCCATAGAAGCCCCTGTGGAAACCACTGAGAGGCTGGTTCCCTAGCCTGTGTCTCTTGATATGGAGAATAATGAAAGGGGGGTAGAAATTCCCCAGGTAACAGTTAACCAAACCGCATGGAGGGTTACTGTGAGGAAGGAGGGGTGACCCATTGTCAGAGGGTTAGGGATGGCCATGATCCTGAGTGCCCTGACACTAGAGCTAGGGACCCTAGTTTAGACACTGAAGAGGACCTGTCCCATGCCTTGGGAATGTGTAAGAAGTTTGCAGCTGCTCAGAAAAGTGACCCTAGTCTAGAGAAGCTGAGGGTTTGGGCAGACTCTGATGGATCACAGGGAGGTGATGGGAAACATAAACTTTATTGGGGCAATGGACTGCTATATACACAGGATGCTAAGACAGAGGGAGGGGTGATAGGAAGGCAGATGGTCATTCCCCAGGGGTACCGTGAGCAGTTGCTCAAGATTGCACATGATATTCCCATGTCTGGTCATCTGGGAATCATGCACACTATGCAGCGGTCGGCACAGAATTTCTATTGGCCCAACTTCACCCAGCAGGTGAAAGAGTATTGCTGGTCTTGTCATCAGTGCCAAAAAATAAGGAAGGCAGGTAAGAAAACCCAAGCTGCCCTAAATTCCTTTATCCTTAGTGGAGGAGCCATTCCAGAGAGTTGGAATGACTATTGTGGGGCCTTTAAATACCCCCAGCTCCTCCAGGAAGAGGTTCATCCTGACTGTGGTGGATTATGCCACCCAGTACCCAGAGACAGTCACCCTATCCTCACTGAGGACAGACAAAGTGACAGATGCCTTACTAGAGATTTTCTCCCATGTTGGGTTTCCGCAGGAGTTTATCACCAATTGAGGGGGTTCCTTCATGTCAGACCTGATGAAATGTTTGTGGGAGAAGTGTGGGGTGATGCGGAGATGCACAACACCTTATTACCCACAAGCCAATGGGCTTGTGGAAAGATTTAGTGGTACCCTTAAGTCAATGCTCCAAGTGTTTGCTGAACAGCATGGGAGGGACTGGGAGAAATACCTTCCCCACCTGTTGTTTGCATACAGGGAGATGCCCCAAGAGTCAACAGGGTTTTCCCCCTTCAAGCTGTTATACAGATGCAGGGTACGTGGGCCCCTAGACTTGATCTGGGAGGACTGGGAAGGCAAGCACACCACCCAAGGAACTCCCATAGTGGATTATATCCTTAGGTTTAGGGAAAGGCTGAAGGAGCTTATGAGGACAGCCCAGAGCAAACTGGCAGCTGCCCAACAAAGACAAAAGGTGTAGTAGGACTGCAGAGCCATAGCTCACTCGTACACTGTGGGCCAGGAAGTCAGGTTCCTAATCCTAGTCCAGGAAGACAAGCTGCATGCTGAGTGGACAGGACCATACAAAGTAGTCAGATGGGTAAATGATGTGAATTATATTATAGAGTTACCTGACAGAAGACATACACAAAGAATGTACCATGTCAACATGATGAAGCCATATGCTAATAGGGCTGACATGGTGCTTGCAGTGTGTAGTCCTGGGGAAGGGATAGATGAAGGAGACCTCCTTCTGGACTTGCTGGAAGAAATCAATCGGGAGTCCTCTGTGGAGGCAATTAAATGCCACCCCAGTTGACCCCGGACCAAATCCAGGAAGTAAGGGAGGTTTTAGCAGACTTTGCCCAACTGTTTAGCACCAAGCCTGGACTAACACTCTTAGCGACGCATGATGTGGAGACAGGGATGCAGGCACCCATACTGTGAACAGCATATCGGAAATCAGAGGTTGTCCAAAAGGACATTAGGTGGGAGGTGGAGGAAATGCTTGATTTATGGGTAATCCAGAAATCTCACAGCCCCTGGGCCTCACCTGTGGTTCTTGTTCCCAAGCCAGATGGCTCTACTCATTTTTGTGTAGACTATCGTGGACTGAATGCAGTCACGAAGTCAGATGCCCACCCAATGCCAAGGACGGATGAACTCCTGGACAAGTTGGGAGGGGTGACATACCTTACAACTTTTGACCTGACAAATGAGTATTGGCAGGTAGAGTTAACTGCCAGAGTTAGGGAGAAATTAGCCTTCATCACTTCCATAAGAATATTTGAATTTAAAGTAATGCCTTTCCGAATGAAGAATGCCCCTGCCACTTTCCAAAGGTTTGTGAACCAGGTATTAAATGGTGCTGAGGAGTACACTGTGGCATATCTGGATGACACTGCCATCTTTAGTGACAGCTGGAAGGAACACCTGTCCCACCTTAGGGAAGCGCTGGGCAAGATACAGAGGGCCAGGCTCACTGTCAAAGCTGAGAAGAGCCAGGTGGCCATGGCTGAAGTGGCATACCTCGGGCATATTGTAGGCCGGGGGACAGCTCCATCCTAACCAAGTGAAAATAGAAGCAATCAAGGCATGGTCCAGACCAGAAATGCAGAAAGAGGTCAGGAGTTTTCTGGGGACAGCACGGTACTCATATAGAGTTGTAAGGGTACATTTTGGAGAACCTGACTGGGTGCCCCTGGGTGAAGGATTGTACTGCATCCCCTAAAGAGGGTACATATCTGAGCCAATTAATTAGGTATGCTAGCATAAGGTTCACATTTTGACTCCCTCCAGAACTCGAGGCTAGTAGGAGATTCAGACCCAAAACAGACAGGAGGGTTACGTTGTTTGTCACCTTTTCACACTATTGCACTCGAAGGTTGGCTCTGTAGGAGCAGAGGGCCTGACTTGCGGAGTGCGTTTGTGACAGGCCCATTTAATTGCAGTAGGAAGGCAGTCACTCTCTGCTGTATCAATTACAGAGAATTCACATCACATGACAACTGGACCATCCTATAATGTAAAATCAATAATGGATGCTCCAAGAGAAAAAACAAAAGTAAAGTCAAAATTTTCATCTCTCAGAAGCCTGCAGTTAATGAACAGAAGTGATAATTTTGCATAAGCTCAATAAAACCAAGACCAGCTTTATTTGTTTTGCCATCATAAGAACCCCTCACAGGAAGAGCAGAGTTTTTGTAAAGACCCCGACTGTTGTATTATCCAGAAGCCCATCAGAATGACCTATTCTAGCATTAAAATCTCCTATGATAAGAATCGGAGAGACCGGTAATTTTTCATAGAGATGTTCAGTCAGCTCTCCCAGCAATATCCAAGAATAATTTACCCAAAATGTCAAAAATACTTGGGGGACATAGTTTTTTTATTAAAATAAAGATCTCTATTGAGGGTAGCATGTCAATTGAATGGTGCAATATAATACATTTGAGCGATTGAGAAAGGAGCAACTGCCACATTACACCAACCACACAGATACGATGACAGTTACTATCAGTGTGCGGCCTGGTGTAGAAATCCTAGAAATAAGGGGGGGTGGAGGGTACAGGGGGAAAAGCCCACCCTGCATAAACACAGACGTGCACCTTTGATGGAATGTACCTGTTGCCATTAGTTAGCGCAACAGGTGCATGTGGATGTAGAAGTACGCAGAACCCAGACAGAAATGCACAAATGGAGTGGCGGCTCCTAGAGGAGTACAACCCCAACAGGTCAAAAGAGGAGAACAGGACAAACAAACCTGTAAAAGGAGATAGAGTCAGGAAAAGAACAATGGGCAGGAGATAGAAGGGAACTGGGGTGGGTGTCAGCTACAGGTGTAATTTAAATAGTTGCTGAAAGGTGCCTAGCCATAGTTTGCGGTTGCCAAACTGATGGTTCACTCAAATAAATTTGCTCAAATCACATGGAACCCTATTGAGAGGACAAGACAAAACTCTGTAGACTTAATAAATTTTGAGACAATGTCATTGTCAATCTTGACAAAAGATGTTAATCCTCTGGAAGGCTTACCCAGTTTATTGTCTTTTTTAGTTGGTACTTCAAATAGAATAAAATTATTAGTACTAATATCTTGGCCCTTAAATTGGCAGATTTCTTGAAAACGCAAAATATCAAAGAGGGACAAAAATTCATTGCACCTTTGTCTTTCCATTTGGATTTAAGCCCAGCAATATTCTATGAGATCAAATAATCAGAAAAATCCTCTTTAGTTTTTTTGTGTGTGTTTGTTTATGGACAACAGAATTAACCAAGGCAGCTTTTGTCTCATTTGGTAGTCATTGATAACCTGCTAATAGATGGAACCTATTTGTAGTAGGGACGTTATTTATGGCAAATCCATGCGCAGGGAGTGAGATTGCATGCATCAGAATGTTGGACTAACAACTATTCAGTACCATATAGATTCCCATCCTGTCCAAAAGACCACTTTTAGCTAACACTGTCTCTGCAACATCTGGAGAGTTAAATGAAACATCTACCTGGACTCTGTCAAAATCTTCCCATCTTTTGGCACTGACCACCCTTTTATTACCCAATGGAGTATGAAGGTAACTTGAGAAAAGAGAATAAATTGTCCTTGTTTGCACCTTATTTATTCCATAAATTACTTCGGACGTTTACCACTTTGTCACTTTGCAATACATTTTCCTTGGAAAGTGGCACTTTTTAAGGGAAAGTTTCACCAGCAAATTTGCACAACTTTTCTTGGAAAAGTACCACTATGCCAAAAACTCCTTGAAGTTGGCACTTTGCAAATTTAGCAAACTTCGCCAATTAGGTCACAAAGCGAAGATTACGAAGTCAGCACATCTCTATACCTATTCTCGTGGCCTGTACCCTTAAAACCACCAAAATAAGTGCTGTTTGTTGGCTGCCTTAGTGAACTTGATATTGTTCAGTACTGCCCCATGGAGCCTATCCTGTTCTTCTTCCTTACTGGATGGGAAGGTATGCCTATTCACAGATGACACAAACATCTGCGACAGATTAGACACACCGAGGGGAGGTGAAAGAATGAAGGAGAATCTAAAGAAGTTAGAAGAATGGTCAAGGTTAGCTGCTCAGATTCAAGACAAAAAAGTGCAAAATCATGCACTTAGGGCTCAAAAACCTATAGACAACATACTAACTCAGGGGAAGGGAGTATTAGCAGTCACAAAACAGGGGGTTATCATTTCTGATGACCTGAAGGTAGCTAAACAGTGTGACAAGGCAGTGGAAAAGGCTAGCAGAATGCTTGAATACATAAGGATGGGTATCACCAGCAGAAAGAGGGAGGTAACAGTACCCCTGTATAGATCACTGGTGAGACCCCACATTGAGTACTGTGTACAGTTCTGGAGGCCCCATCTTTGAAAGGACGTAGATAGGGTGGAGGTGGTGTAAAGCAGGGCAACCAAAATGATGCAGGGCTGCATCAGAAGCCCTATGAAGAAAGGTTTAAGCATTTAACTATGTACTCCCTAGAAGACAGGAGGGAACAGGGGGATATGATAAAGACATTCAAGTACTTCACAGGAATAACCATGGTACAGAAAGGGAGCATTTTCCAAAGGAAAAGATGTTCATGGACAAGGGGTCACAATATGAAGCTGGAAGGAGGGATGCTTGGAGGAAATGTGAGGAAGTACTTCTTCACAGAGAGGGTGGGGGATGCTTGCAACAGTCTCCCAGAGGAAGTGGTGGGACCCAGAACAGTCACAAGATTTAAGAATGCTTGGGATAGATACAAGGGAATCTTAGAAGCAAGTGGGGAAGGGGAGTAAGCTAGAGTTCAGATATGGTCTCCAGTGGCACTATAGGTAGGGAATTTAGGGCAGACTAGGTGGGCCAAGTAGTACTTATCTGCTTATAATTTCTATGTTTCTTACTCCTCTCTTCTTGGCCTGGACCATTAATAACACAAAATAAAAGTTCCACTTGTAGTTTGTTTCAGCAAACTGAATACTGTTCGGTTCTACGCCATGGACCTTGTGCTAATCCTTCTCCTGATTCTGTCTCTTCATGACCCAGATTGGTAACTGTACCAAAATGAAGTGTCATTTGTTGGTTATCTTAGTGAACTGGATTCCTCCTCCTTACTAATCTCATCAGGGCCCGGACTGTTAACAGTGGCAAAAATAAGTGCTGTTTGTTGGTTGTCTTAGTGAATCTGACACTGTTTCAGTACTGCTTTATGGTCCCTGTCCTCTTCCTCCTGACTTCTCTCCCTATGGTCCAGACTGTTAACATCACCAAAATCTAGTGCTGTTTTTTTGCTGCCTTAGGGAACGGGGTGCTGTTCAGTATTATTCCATGCGTTTTGCACTACTCTTGATTCTTCATGGCCCAGACCATTTTTAGCATCCAAAAATAAATGCTGTTTGTTGGTTGTCTTAGCGAACTGGATACTGTTTAATACTACTGCATAGACTCTGTCCTATTCTTTCTCCTTTCTCCTCACCTCACTGCCATGACTGTTAATAGCACTATAAAGATAAGTGCTGCTTTTAGTTTTCTTAGTGAACTGGATACTGTTCAGTAATGCCCCATGGACCCTGTCCTACTCCTCCTCCTGACTCCTCTATTCATGGCCTGGACTGTTAACAGCACTAAAAGGAAGTGCTGTTTTTGGTTGCCTTAGTGAACCAGATACTTTTCAATACTGCTCCATGAACCCTTTCCTATGCCTTCTGACTCCTCTCCTTATGACCTGGACTGTTAATAACACTATGAATGAGTCTTGTTTGTTGGCTGTCTTACTGATCTGTGAACTGTTCAGTACTGTTGAATAGACTCTGTCCGACTTCTCCTGAATCCTCCTGTCCCAGACCTTTCATCATAATAGCACTGAACCAAAATTTCACTTGTAAGAATGTAACTGATTTGCCAGCCACTTGCATAATGGTAGTGCTATTGCTTGCAATGCTGATGACCCATGTTTGGAAGTGAACTTGGGCACTGGAGGGCCAGCTGGGGGGAGGAAAATGTGAGTCTAATGGACTGCTCTCCTCTTCCAGGGAGGGAGGGTCTTGGAGCCCAGCAAGATATTAACACCTGGTGGTGACCAGGGGTGGGTGAGCCAGGGACAGAAGCAGATACTGAGACTGATGGAAGTGGTGAACATTGGTTTGTTAGGCATGGGAACATGTCACACATGACAGGACATCACAGCATGTCCATTCTACCAGGAAAGGAACAAGCAAGCCAAACATCTCTCAAGACAGTGCAGCATGAAGCTCCCTGGGCTAGTTCCTAATTCTACACTGAAAAGATGCCAGCCTAAGACTCAGATGGGACTCTATGGTTGATCTCAGCCTCCCCCCTCAGGGGGGAAGGGCCTGCAGTGAGGGGTAAGCCACAGGCGACCTATTCAGGCAGCAAGGTACATTTCTTGTGGGGAATGCGGGGTGTCTGTGTTTGGGGAGTGATATGTAGAATATCTCCACCAGGCATCAGAGTCATAAACAGATTTGAAATGAAAAAGAAAGTCACTGATGAAGTAACTATTGTTCTCAACATTTTTCATGGACTCATTGGAGTCATAACATAATGAGATAAGAGAAGAAGCACAGTACTTGACTGCCAGCTGTTCTTTGCAGTTAATCTACGGATGAATACTACTACTCTAAACCATTCATTTATGTTGCTGCATCAGTAGCCACATTCCTCCTGCCATGTTCCATCATGCTGCAGTGTTGTTTGGGCTTTCTGCAGAGCAGGATGACCATCACTAAAGTGATGGTGAGTGGTATGATATTGTTTTTTTTAAACTCAGCCTTATTGACATGCTCCAAGGAAATACATTACATTCAAAAACGTGGTATCTGATATTAGTGACAAAACCATTAAATTAAAGTCCATGTTGCTGCCTCCTGATAATCCATTAAAAATTATGTCTGAGCCTGCCCAGTGGTGCAGAGGGCAGAGATACAGGATGCATTACCTTGAGCCACGCCGGAGACCCAGGTTCAGGAATGGACTCGGGGCGCCGGGGGCTGGCAGGGGAGGGAGAGGATTGAGCATCCGGAGGACTGCTCTCCTCTCCTGGGGTGGGTTGGGTGGATAGCCTCACTCTGTAGTGGCCCCCAGTGGAGACTGGGAGTACTACAAGGGCAGTGCAGTATGGGTACCAGGAAAAAGCATGCCTCCATGCTGCATTTCTGAGTGCCACATAAAGATGTAAAGGAGTGCCTACTTGAACTCTGGTCCCCCCTCCCGATGCCCCCTGGCAGGTAAGGGCCCCCCCCCCAGTGAAAGGATATGTCCGGGACAATTGAACTTTGGAGCAGTTGGATGTCAGACCGGTGGGAGGTAACGGCAGGACTGGCCACTCAAAGGAGAGGATGATAGCTGTTGCTAGCCTTGCTTGTAGAGCAGAAAGCAGCTAACTAAAAGAAGCTACATTTTCTTATTAATTTAAACTTATATCTCAGCAGGAGTCAGTGTCTGTTAAGATTAAGTAGACAGATAACTTTATTAGAAGTAGAAGTGGTCTTATTTAGGGTTAAAAAAGAAAGAAAAGAAAGAAAGTCAGTGTGTGTTCTGTGCAGGGAAGGGTACTGTATCAGCTGACTTTGCTAAACCAGTAGGAGGAAAGAGAGCTTACCTGGGGGTGTGGTTTAGACACTATAAAAGCCGGTGAGTCAAATTACAACTTCCTGTTGCTAGCCTTTTTTTCTTATTAAATGCCCTCCATCCCACCCCTCCACCCACCTACCCAAAGCCAGTTCTACTTTTATAGCCACTGGATTTGACTGTCAACAGGAACTTCCTGTTTGGCAGTAGGAAGGAAAGGATCATAGAGAAACACTGGTTTTGTCAACCCTAAAGGGAAAAAAGTAGTTCACTCTCCCCCCCTAGCTGCTGGTAGTCTGATATTGAGCAAGGAAGAAGAAGGCTACTGAAGAAGATAGGAAGTTGCTGTCCCAGAACAGGAAGGGTGAGAGTTGTAGGGAGAGGAGAGAATAAGCATCCAGAGAAACAGTAGAGAGGACACAAAATAAGACATGATAGGAGTGGTGCAGTGCAATGGCTGTGGGGCAGCAGTGTTCTGGGAGACATTCTGGAGGCTGCAATGCTGCCCTATTTGCAGGCACCTCTCTGGTCTGAGAGAGGAGGTTGCCTGTCTCCAGGCTGACCTGGCTAGGATTCGTGAAACCTCCTCCCCCACCCAGGGACCACCAGGGCCAATGCCACTACCTCAGAGGTTGCCAAGAAAGAGGAGAGGCTGGCCCAGGGTGGGCTCAAGGAGGAAGAGGTTTGTGGAACAGAGTTGCATCCCTCCAGCTGTACCTCTCCACAATTCATTTGCTCTTCTGGTGGATAGTGGTTCCTCTATGGAGGCACCTGCAGTGGAGACCAAGGAGGATGCTGGGAACCTTCACAAAGGAGACCCACAGGAGGGTGGCATGGGACCCCACAGGGGAAGAAAACAACTCCTGGTGGGGGACTCAATCATTAGGCGGGTAGAAATGGGGGAGAAAGGGGAGAGGGAAGTAAGGTGCCTTCCTGGTGCCACGGCTTGGAGGGACAGGAAACGAATCCTCAGGATCGTGGGAGGAGCTGCACGAGGGAGGGAGCTGGATGTCATTGTCCACCTCGAGACAAATGACCTGGCTAGGAATGGGATCAGAGCAGTGCAAGAGGAGTTTGTAGAGTTGGGAAGGGGCCTTAGACAAGTAGCGCATACGGTAACCTTCTCAGAGGTGCTGCCTGTATATGGCAAGGGAGATGCTAGGGCACTTCTCACCAGGGAATTCAATGAGTGGTTGAAAAACTGGTGTGGAGGTCAGGGTTTTGGCATCATTGGGGACTGGGTAGCTACTTGGAGGGATGCAGACCTATACTGGTACGATGGTCTGCATCTGTCCAGGGGGGGACCAGGATCCTAGGTGAGAGGTTTAAATGCTTCATTGGCAAGCATTTAAACTAGCCAAGGGGGGAGGCACTGAAAAGTAGCATGGAAATCCAAGCCTCCCCCCACAAAACATGGTGATTAGTGAGGTGAACACCAAGGTACAGAAGTTATTAGGAAGCAGAACAGATTTAAATGTAAAAAAAGGCAAAGGCAGTAAGGACAGAAATGGGGCTAAAAGGGGTAAGGCTATCAAAAAGTGGAGGGTGATGAGTACCAATGCCTGTAGTCTGTGTAACAAGCTCCTGAACTAGTGGCCTTGATGGAAGAGGGTTGTCTGGATATTGTGGCAGTCACAGAAACATGGTACCCAGAGAACCATGACTGGACATCAACATACCAGGATACACAATCTACAGGAGGGACAGGAGGGTAAAGAGGAGGAGGAGTAGCTCTCTATGTAAAGGAAGGATCAAAGCAACAGAACTAAAGTGTAAACAGGGAGCAGATGAGGCACTTTGGGTCACCCTGGAGACAGAAAATGGCACCACAATCCACATGGGGTTGTATACAGACCCCCATCTCAGGGGGAGGAAATGGACAAGGAAATGATAGAAGGCTTTCTTAGAATGGCAGAAAAAGGGGAGATATTGTTGATGGGGGACCTGAATATGCCAGATGTTAATTGCAGCACCTTTGTTGCAGGCACATCCAAGAACAGGGTCATTCTTGATGCCCTACAAGGGGCATGCCTCAGACAGCTAGTATTGGAACCCACTCGGGAAGGAGCAATCTTAGACCTGGTACTCTCAAATGGGGATGGAGAAAGAATCTCAGATTTAGAAGTGGGTAGCCATCTGGGAACAAGCGACCACCAAACAGTGTGGTTCACAATAAACACAGCCATACAATCAAGCCATACAAAAGCAAGAGTACTGGACTTTAGAGGCTGACTTTGGGAAAATGAGAGAGTGCCTCAGAAAAGCACTAGCAAACAGGCAAGAAGGAGGGGTGGAGGAACAATGGGGAGTGATCAAAACAGCCATCACAGAGGCAACAAGCCTTTATGTAAAGCAAATCAATAAAACACAACGAAGGAAAAAAATGTTATGGTTCTCAAAAGAGGTGGCAGGGAAGGTTAAGGAGAAAAGGACGGCATTCAGTAAATATAAGGAAACACAGAAGGAGCAGGACAGAGAACTTTATCAGTTAAAGCAGAAAGAGGCTGGGAAGGCAGTCAGAATAGCAAAGGCCCAAACCGAGGAAAGGATAGCCAATTCTGTTAAGAAGGGGGATAAGACCTTTTATAGGTACATTAGGGAGCGAAGAAAGACCAAAGGAGGGATACTGAAGCTTAATAAAGGGGAGGGAATGTGGGTAGAGGGTGACAATGAAAAAGCAGGGATACTGAACGAATATTTCTGCTCAGTATTCACAAAGGAAGAGGAGGGGGAGTTACTTAAACCAAACAAGAGAAACACTCTGAAGATAGGGTCGATACCAGTCCATTTACAGAAGAAAGGGTTCTGAAAGAACTAATAAAATTGAAGGTGGACAAAGCAATGGGGCCTGATGGATTCACCCAAGAATTCTAAAAGAACTAAGGGTAGAACTAGTGACACCGCTGACTACTTCTTTAACAAATCATGGGAGGATGGGGTGGTACCCGAGGACTGGAGGAAGGCAGATGTGATTCCCTCACAAAAGTGGGAGCAGGACAGAGGCAGGAAACTACAGACCAGTTAGTTTGACCTTAGTGGTAGGGAAAATGATGGAATCACTTCTGAAAGAATGAATTGTTGAGTACCTAGAGGCCAGTGGGGTACAGGACCCAAAGCAGCATGGATTCAGGATGGGAAGGTCGTGTCAGATGAATCTAATAGATTTCTTTGACTGGGTGACCAAAGTAGTAGACCAGGGAGGGGCTGTGGACATGGCCTACCTAGATTTTAGCAAGGCATTTGATACAGTCCTACACAAAAGATTAATACACAAGATAGCCAGCCTTGGAGTTGAGTGGGTCCCAAGGTGCTAGCCTGGATAAAAAATTGACTAGACAACGGGATGCAAAGGGTAGTAGTAAATGGAGTACACAGTGAAGAAAGGAGGGTTACTAGCGGAGTACTGCAGGGTTCAGTACTTGGACCGGTCCTTTTTAATGTCCTTATAAGTGACATTGCAGAGGAACTGGAAGGAAAAGTATGTCTCTTTGCAGATGACACAAAGATCTGCAACAGGGTTGATACACAAGATAGAGTGGAAAGGATGAGAAGGGATTTGGCAAGGTTGGAGGAATGGTCAAATGTATGGCAGCTCAGATTCAATGCAAAGAAGTGCAAGGTAATGCACATGGGAAACAAAAACCCAGGGGAAGCATACACAAAGGGGGGTGAGGTACTGACAACAGTAAAAATAGAAAGGGACCTGGGGGTAATTATATCTGATGACCTAAAGGTGGGCAAGCACTGTGAGAAGGCAGTAAGGAAGGCTGGGGGATGCTGGGATGCATAGGAAGAGGCATCAATAGTAGAAAACAGGAAGTTGTTATCCCTCTGTACAGACAGTTGGTGAGACCCCATCTGGAGTACTGTGTGCAGTTCTGGAGACCCCATCTCCACAAAGACATAGACAGAGTGGAGGCTGTCCAGAGGAGGGCAACTAAAATGGTGCAGGGTCTGCACCAGAAGACATACGAAGAAAGACTAAAGGAGCTTAATATGTATACCCTTGAGGAAAGAAGGGAGAGAGGGGACATGATATAATCTTTCAAGTACCTCAAGGGAATTAACAAAGTCCAAGAGGGTAGCATCTTCCAGAAAAAGAGATGTGCAAGAACAAGGAGGCACAATTTGAAGATTGAGGGGGGGCGGCTCAGAGGTAATGTGAGGAAGTATTTTTTCACTGAGAGGGTTGTGGATGCATGGAACAGCCTCCATGAGGAGGTCGTGGAGTCAAGAACAGTGGGGGACTTCAAGAATGCATGGGAAAGGCATAAGACAGTCCTAGTGGGGGGTAGGAGGAAGTAAGCTGTTGGTTAACTAGGATCTGCAGCTTATCTGTTAGGTAGGAAAATGGGCAGACTAGGTGGGCCAAGCGGTCCTTATCTGCCATCAAATTCTATGTTTCTATGATTGTTTCTATGTTTCTATGACCATGTGCATAGGACAAGGTTAAAAAAAAAATCATTATCTGTTGGTGCAGTGATTGGATTTCCGCTTGCGATGCCAATGACCTGGGTTCGGGAATGGACCCTGGTGTTGGAGGGGCAGCCGGGGGAGAAGGCTTGAGCATTCCAAGATGGCTTGCCATCTCCCGGGGAGAGAGGGGGATCCACAGCCTGGTGTCTGCTGCCCCCTTGTGGAGGTTGGAGGGGGCACATCGTTGGGTCAGGCTGCTTCAGGATCGTGGCAGATATCAGCTGTTGCATTAACATCCTGGATGTTATGCTCCCCCAAGAAGAAATCAGAAAAAATAGCTCCCTAGCTGGCTGAATGACGGTTGCCAGCCCCCACCGCCACTAAGTCCCAGATAGCCCTGCCCACCTCAGCAGCACCCAGGCCAAAATGTAAGTAGTGCACTGTCTGGCCCCCACTAGAGCCTTCCTCCTCAGATGGTGGGTGACCCATCCAGGGTAGGACCCACCCAGTGAAGGGTTACGCCGGGTTAACTGAGGGGCTGCAATATGGGGTGGTGGTTGATGGCAGGGACAGAGTGCCGGCAGGGTCCCAGGTGACCGGAAGGAGTGGCTAGTCAGGGAAAATGGGAGGAGCAAAAAAAAAATTGTGTCCTTTTCAAATCCATGAAGAAGTTGGTGTCAAGCTGCTATTAAGGAATCATAAGGTGAGTGGGGGGATGTTAACCCTCCAAGCCCTGCCATAGCTGGGACTCTCTCCCATCTTCAGCTTGATCCTAAGCTCCTGGCAAGCTGTGTGGAAGTAACAGAGCCCACCTTACCTCAGGAAGTCTACTTACATGCTGGTGGAGTTCAGTGATCACCAAGTAAAGGTGGAATCCCACTGCCCCCTTCTACTGGAAGCATTGCTTCACCCATTAACAAGTCACAGGCATCCCAGGTACGCCACAGCTCTATATGATTTTCCTGAATTAGTTGCAACGTCACCATGATGTGCTCCATTGCTTAAAGCTCTCTTACCTTTGGTTTCCAGACCTCTACCAATGCTGTAGTGTTTGTCTGACAGTTTTAATTGCCACCAAACAGAGGGCCATAAAAAACATCTGTTGTGGTCAGTGGCCAACTTGTGGAGCTTTCTTCCCTAGGAATAAGCATACACACATAAAGGGGATGTCTAAGCCTCATATGCCTTCAAGCGCTTCATGGATCTGAGACCAATAAGGCTGTATAGTGGGGCAGCACCAGAAATTATGGTAGTGCATGCCCACACCCCCACCAACAGAGTTCTGAGGCTTCTTCTACAAAGTGCTTTGTTATGAAATTTGAATTCCTATTTCTGTTTTACAGGTAATTTCAATCCATTAGGGAGGATGGTTTGTGGCAGAACAGACTGCGCTTTCAGATTTATGTCTTAATTTTTTTCAGCACTGTCTTCACAGGCTCTAATGCTGCCTGATGTCTCCTCCTCTTCCTTCTCCTGCCATGTGCCATCAAGCTGGGGTGCAGGTTCCTTTTCCTCTTGAGCACTGTCACGCTTTCTTCAGGGCATGACCATCACTAAAGGGATATCATTTTTTAACTCCTTTTTTTTTGTTTTTACAGGTGATTTCAATCTACTAGACTGGATAATTGGGACAAAACAGGCAGGCTCATAACACTGTGTCTTAATGTTTTCAATATTATCTTCAGCGGTTCTGATGTTGCCTGATGCCTCTTCCTTCTCCTGCCGTATGCTATTATGTTGAGGTACAGATCCCTCCTGTTCCTCTGTGTGCCTTGTTGTGTGTTTTCTTAAGGGTATGGCCATATAACTAGATTCCCACTGCTTCCTCCAGCCAAGTGTCATATTGCTTATGTGTTCCCACTGGGCATTGCCAGGATTTGGGGAAATGGGCAGACTAGATGGGCCTAGCGGTCCTTATCTGCCGTCAAAGTCTATGTTTCTATGTTTCTATATTTCTTTAGGGAATGGCCATCATTAGACAGGTGCTGCTGCCTTCTCTACCTCCTCCATCTGAATGCCATGCTGCCTGTATAGTTCCACTGGGCCTTGTTGGGCTTTCTTCAGGGAATGGCCATCATTTGTTGGACACTGCTGCATCCTCCTCCTCCTCCTCTTCCTCCCCCACATACCATACTGCCTGCTTTATTAAGGATGTGACCATCACCAGGTGGATGCCACCACCTCCTCCTTCTCCTCCTCCTCCTCCAGTCTAGTGTTATGCTGCCTACATGTTGCCATTAGGCACTATTTTGTTTTCATCATGATACAGCCATCACAAAACAGGTACAGTTGCTTCCTTCTTCTCTGTGTGCCATGCTACATGCTTTCTTCAAGGGATATACATCACTAGATGGATGCTGCTGCCTCATTTTTGTGTGTACCTTTTTTCTCCTTCTCCTCCTCCTGCAGTGTGCCATGTTGCAGGTTTCTCCTGGACACTGTCATGCCTTATTCAGGGCATATACATAATTATAACTTCTATTGGCACCCCTTGCAAACTGTGTGAGAGGCCTTTTGGCACCATGCATTTCTGCCTAAAGTTGAAACAGCATAATATTCTGTGGTGATTTGCATATGCATCCCATGATGCTTTACGCTGTGGGGGCATGTGTGATTTTGCATTTCTTTGAAACTTGGCTTCCCAGACAAATCCCTTTGGGGTAACCAATGCCTCAGTGCTTGTACACAGAGGTTCTTTATCTTTTACATAATTTTAAGCCCTCTCCTTCACCAGACCTCCTTCTAAATTGTTTGTGAAGTTTGCAGGAATTTCAGCAGTGACTCCACTTTGCAAAGTTCTTCAGGAAGACCTCTTCATGCAGTTGACTTGCCAGCAAGAAGAAACTTCTGTGAAGCTTTGCAAACTGCAAAATGAAAAATGTCACCAGGACTTAGACAGCAACATTTAAATTTGCTGCATCTCTACTTGTAAAGTCCTGTAGAATATTTTTTTTCTTTTCCTAAATCTGATCCTCTCCTGGCAATGGTGGGAGATAGGAGGGGAAGGCTTGTGCCGCACATCCACCACTTCTCACTTGCAGCGACAACCTTGAGTGGCATCCTCAAGGCCTGGCTCGTATGGTAACAATGGTGGGATATGGACACTTCCCAGTGGTTTGGGGAAAGATAGTGTAAAAAAGAGTAAAACATGTAGGACGGCCCCTGAGATTAGGGAGTGCAGAGTCACAGGAAGTGATTCAACTGGAAGAAGTGCTGAACACATACCTAGAGATGAAGTCAGAAGGTACTCGACTGTAGTTGGGGTGGGAAAACTGACTGAGGAATTTAGGCAAGAAGGACACCTTGATCTGGCAAGGGTATCAGGGCATCTACCTCTGTCTATTCTGCTTCCTGACATTGAAATATGTGTTTAGCCTGAGACAGCTTTTGATAAGAAGGGGGACCACCTGAAGGAATTCAGATTTTTTTTTTTTTGCATATTTCTTCCCTACATGTTGTAAGAGCACCCTTGTGGGGTGAGATGCTTGTCTTGTTCTGTCAAAACTGCTTACACTTTAGATCTGACATGTTTTCTTTAGGAGGCTGTGCATACCATAAATAAGATGATTAAAATGGCATCCCTTTTGAAGGAAGAGAAGACAAAGCAGATCTCAAAGACCATGACCAAGAAAGAGGAAGAGTTGAAGTTGGAATCCAGTCTTCAGAGTCAACTGTTTTGACCACAAGAATACCAGGTGTAACCCCTCCTCCCCAAGGTGGGGCTTAACTTTGAAGCCCCCGGATGCTCGAGGTGCATTCAATGACAATGCCTACATTCTCTGGCTGGAACTGGCACTGGAGGCCAGGAGAAGAGGAACTGTTATTTGCCCTTTTGTTCTTTTATTGTATGCCACCAATGAAAGGGGTGCCCCTGCAACTGAAGAATAACCAGGGGGACTGCTGACATCATCATGGTAACCCAGACTGTGATCCAAGTTGAACTGAATGTTTTGCAAGTTTAATGCAGTAGCCAGCAGCAATATAAATGTTTGACACAGCATCCAGGCCTGGAATTGAGTGTAAATAGAGGGGTGCTGCCATCTTGCTGACCCTTGACCCCCAACCATTGACCAACCAGAATGAAAAGTGATCCTGTTAAGGACACCAGCACATGAGACGAACAGCAACAGAGTGCCTGGCACCCTTTTGAAACCACTGAGGGAGCCAGAGTAACAGTAACAAGCCTGGAAATATATAAGAAACTGAGATGAGAGTCTGCTGAGCTGAATTCTTCCCCCCAGCCTAGGAAGAGTTCATGGCAGTCTTTCCCATGTGATTGGAGAGGTGATAGGTGCTGAAGAGGAGAGCTGAATGCTTAGCCAGGTCTCATACCTAGGGAGCCTGGTGTGAGCTGAATCAGTTTGCTTGAAGTTCTGTCTGAGCAGAGAAGAATTGTAATAAGTCCTGAAAAGCTGTGAAAGACTGAATCTGCTGAAGCCATCTGCAGACTGCTGTAGTTAGAGGTGAGAACAAGCCATTCTACCCTGTCTGGTGTGCTGAGGGAGGAGGTGTCAAGAGTTTGTCTCCAGGGTACTATATCTTTGATCAAGTGAGTGCCCACTGGGGTGAGGGGGAACAGCTAATCAGTCTTGGCCCTTCTGAATTTGCAATACTGCCACCTGCTGATAGAGAGAAAATAGAGTAGAGATTGGGACTAGCCTGGGCCTGCAAACCTTTTCTGATTGGTTCTACGACATCACCTATCCAAAAGTGTCTAAAGCTATCCTTCATTGTATAGGAAACATTTGTACTGGCTTGCCAGCCAGAAACTGCTGCTACTGCTGAATCTTCCTGTGTTTGTATTACAGTTCTGTGGTAACCTCCCTGCAGAATAATTTTGTTTCCAATCAATAAAAATATGCTAGCTAAAAGTCCGGTGGCATAATGTAAGGTTGCATAGTTATAAGTGTAACCTCTAGGTGGTGCTACTCCAAGGGCTACTACTCCTGCCTGCGTGGCTAGTTGCAGGTTAAGTGGCCTGAGTTCTGAAATGGGTGCCTCCACCCAAAGATCAGGGTTGTTAGTAGTCAAGCTAACCTGGGCACAGCCCTCCAGGACACTGTAACCCCCTCTTTCCCTGCTAGTGGCCTGAACAATATACAGCAATCATTTTCACAATACTCCTTGTCCACTCTACAAGTACCCGCACTGTTTGCACTTACCACCAGGGCTGGTTCCTCTGGCTCGATCCTGGGGACCCCCTGTAAAACAAGGTTATGCACAGCAAATAGCAACAGTACAGTACTCTGAGCACAAATTGGAACCACAGTCAGATTAAATGCAGAAAAATTTAGATTTGATTTATTCAGGGGACTTGAACAAGAGAGGGGCAAAATCAGGATAATTGGCTTAAAGGCTCTACCAATCAAACGGTTATGCATGTGCTTTAAGTCCCCACACAGTCACATCTCTGGGTACCCAGGTAGAAAGCGATGGGCTAGCCAGGACCGTTGCCATGGGTAGGACAGGGTCGCAGCTGGTTAGGGCCCTGTGATGGAAGAAAACAACATGCACAACACACTCTAATTGTAGTCCGTAGCTAGAGGGCTCAGTTTGTGAAAGAAAAGACAACAAGACAATCAGATGACACACTTTTAGATTAACCTGTTGTTGCAGGGAGCTACCCTGATGTTTACTCATGAAACCCAATACTGGACACAGGCAGGATGAAAACTGAGACTTCAGGTGGTTGATCTGGAGTGCCAGGAGAAGCAGGGCCCACACGAATCACCGAGGCGTCGTTCCTGTTCAAGCATGGAGCAGGGGTCTGATCCCCAGGCAGGTTTCTCTTTGATGGCTTTCTCTGTGCAGCAGGTAGTCTGGCTGGGCCAGCATGGCAAGGCCTAGGCCAATCGGGATGAATATGGATTTCAGTCCGTGGAGCTGGATGCAGCCTCCAGCAAGCAAACACAGTTCGACATGCAGTGGGGAACCAAGTCACGACCCACAATCAGCACACAGCACATTTACAGTAAGGAAAATTCCACTGTATAGCATATTACTCTCTGGTCACAATCACAGAGTCTCTGCACAAACTAGGAGTTCAGAGGTGGCTAGAAGTCCTGACTGGCCAATCGCATTCAGCAAATCTTCGGTCCCCTTCAGGTTGAGCCTGGTCACAATTCAGTGGCTTGCTTCATTCTCACAAACTCGGCTTCAGTCTGAAATAATTCTATTCTCCCTCTCTTGGGGCAGCAGGCATACAGGCAGGCCAAAACTCAGGCCTTTCCACAGTTCTCCCACGTGAAACTACGCAGACGGCTGAGCGACTGTTTCGAGCTATTGCTCCTTCACTTCCCAACTTAGATCTGACTTAAACAGCATGCAGTCTGGGACTTTCCCCAGAATCCAAAAGGTTCAGTTGGCTGATCTGTCTGTCAGTCACAACAAGGGCTCCCCCTCCAGGTTCGATTAGGCACCAAAAGCCCAAAACTACAATTCCTACAAGTTTTGCCCCTCAGCAAGCCCCTGTAGGCAGGCTCCATTTTAGACTCCCCAAAGTACTGATTGGTCCAATTCGGCAGTCCAGGACCAAAATGATGGTGATGAACAGAACAGTCCATGCTGCAAAGAAGGCAGGTTAGACAAACTACAATTTCTTTACCACTCTAATATAAATAACCAGCAAACAGTTATATGTTCTAACAGGGCTCCCTCTGTGCAATTAGCGATGGCAGAAACAGAGCAATTATCAGGCAGCCTGGGTGGGACTCGAGCATGGAAACACTCAGCCCCCTCCCAGATCAATTATTACTGCAATCTAGGCAGTCCTTAAAGAAACAGTACACAGAGGCCATACAGACACTCTCCAGCAATAACATTTAACTGCTAAAACACAGAACTCCAACCTGGCAGTGAGCATTTAGACAAGCTCAAGGAAGACTTTTCGGGAACCCCTATTTGTAGGGGGTTTACACCCTTCCCTGCTTGGAAAAAACTTGGTGTCAGTATCAAGTCTGTACCATCATAATATTAAAAATGTAATATAAACGAGATATATATAACATTAACATGCTACACAAGTACTATCTGATTCATCAATTAACACAACCTGTCACATTACTATACATTTCAATGTACCTCACCATACTATATCCATTCTGATAACACATTGTGCATATTTCACACAGGTAATTTGAACATTACTATACTGAATCATGTAATAACTTCTTGTACATTAAACAATGTAAGAGGGGGCCCTTCCCTATCAACTAACTTGGGGCTGGATGGGGCAGGGGCACCATACTGAGAAGGGAGAACAATCAATCTGGAATTGGCACTTAAACTCAGATTGGGTAGTGAGCTCTGAGAAACATAAACACCTTAGTGGACTACATTGATAGGCAAATCTACTGGCCTCCAAGGAGAATCATAACTAAAATGCAATACTGGCTTGACAGCTCGGCCAGTCCTTCTGGGGGGAACAACCACAGTCTCTGTACCTTCAGCGCTAGTCTTGGGACTTTCATCACTTGTGAGAGGTGCTTCTGTATGGATGGGGATGTTCAAACTTGGGGCACTGTCAGCCCCTTGCTCTGTAGGCTCTAGTTCCACAACACTTGGCTCATTTTGTGAAGGTTCAGGCACAATCAAATTTTGAGGCACTGAAAGGGGGTTGTCAACACTCTCAATTTGTTCTTCAGGGTCTGATATGTCACCAGAGAGACTCGAACCATCAGCATCTTCTTCGGGCAATTCACACAGTTCCACAAAATACAAGGAGTCCGCATCCTCAGACATGATACTTTTCACTTCACTTTCAGGGGGCATTGGCTCCAAGGATGAAACTGGGGATTAGGCTGTCCAGAAGGCCCAGCTTCATTCCCATGATTCATCATAGGATTTCCATTAAACAACTGACTCAATTCATAGGAGTGGTAATAGGCACTGCCACACTCACTATCATCTGAGAGGGACTGACAGTCACTATCATTCTGGGCCTGCTGTGGGGGAAACTTTAAATCTGTGACCACTGGGGTAGGTTGACTCTGTCTCTTTCTTGCAGAAACACGAGTCACTGGCCCAGGGGCATCAATTTCTGAGCGTTCAGCCTCAATTATGACTTGGCCAATAGGTAACAAGTGGTTACAATGCATGGTCTTGACAGCTTTAGAGTTATTCACTGGGCACACCTTATACACGGGTAAATCATCCAACTTTCCAACTACTACATGGGGAAGATGGTGCCACCGGTCAGCAATTTTGTGTTTGCCATGCAGTCCTAAATTACATAACAACACATGGTCCCCAGGTTGAAGCTCTTGAGCCTTTACTTTTTTATCATGCCCCTGTTTGTTAGCTAGATTTCTCTTGGCGGCCATTGTCTGGGCCAGTTGATACGCATGGTTCAATTGAGCTTTCAGTTTCTGTACATATTGCATATAGTTTTCGGCTCGGACCCCATCTGGAGAGACCCCAAAGCAGACATCAACTGCTAGTCAGGCCTCCCTCTCAAACATGAGGCAGTAGTTGGAGAACCCAGTAGTATCATTTTTTGTGCAATTGTATGCATGTACCAGGGTGCTAATTTGCCGGCTCCATTTATGCTTGTCTTTTGGGCAGAGGGTACCCAGCGTGTCTAGAAGGGTGCAGTTAAAATGTTCTGGGTGAGGGTCCCCTTGTGGGTGGTAAGGGTGGTTCTTGACTTCCGCACCACCGACAGAGACAGCATTTATTTGATTAGTTGACTCTCAAAGTCTCTGCCCTGGTCAGAGTGGATCTGCTGGGGGGCACCATACTGGAGAAAGAAATTTTCCACTAACACCTTGGCCACGGTAGAAGCCTTTTGATCTTTGGTGGCGAAAGCTTGTGTGTACCATGTGAAATGATCTGTAACCACTAACACATTGCCAATATTTCACTGATCAGGTTCTAAACACAAGAAGTCTATGCAGACTAGTTCCATGGGGGTGCTGGTAGTAATATTAACAAGGGGGACAGCGCTCTGAGGCAGGGCTTTTCTTTGGGTTGGCTTTACATGGTGCTTAACATTGGCCCTCATTTTGGGCCAGTAGAAGTGAGATTGTACCAGGTAAAGGGTTCTGTCAATGCCGAGGTGTCCCATGTGATTGTGGAGGGACCTCATTCTTTAAAGGCAGTGGGAAGGACCAATTGTTGCTTGTCAACTTGGCCACTATGATCTACTGTCTCTCTATACAAGAATTGATTGAGCAACTTCAACCTGGGGCCTTCTTCAAACAGTAGAGCAGTTCGCAAGTCAGGGGAACGCAACTTGGACACATCTTTCCCTGCACTCACGGCATGAAGTGCTGGCTGAATCATAGGATCTTGGGATTGAACCCACTGAATGCTATCATTGTTAAATTGAGGTAGTGCACTAATATCTAGAGCAGAGAAGTGTCAATAAGCAGCCAGTATGCAAGGATCAGGAGGGCCCAAACAATCTACTAAACAGTCCACTGTGTCCGCAGATATCTGTTCATCTCTATCAAACTTTTGGCACAAGGCTTGGATATCAGTTTCAGATAGCCTGACCCAATCACTCTTGGAAACTGGCCTTCATGACAAGGCATCAGCATCAATATGGTTCAATCCTGGCCTGTATTCAACAGCATAGTTATAGGTTGATAAGGCGGAAAGCCACCAGTGCCCAGTGGCATCTAACTTAGCTGACATCTGTACATAGGTCAATGGGTTATTGTCGATCTTTACCAATATCTTTGCCCCATAGAGGTATTCATGAAATTGGTCCACGGTGGCCCATTTTATCACAAGAAACTCCAACTTGTGCACGGGGTAGTTCCACTCTGATGGGGTCAAGCTCCTACTGGTGAAAGTTACTGGTCTCAAACCATCCTCATGGTCTTGATACAGCACAGCTTCTAGCTTCTGCAGACTGGCATCAGTATGCAGCACATAGGGTTTGGTGGGATCAGCATAGGCGAAGATGGGGGCGTGGGTGAGCTGGTATATGACTTTGTGGAAGGCTGCTTTACAGTCAGGCATCCAGTGTGGTCTGAAGAGTTCACCTGCATGGAAATATACTTTCTCTGGTTCTTTGACAGCTTCTTTTTTGTATTTACAATTTGTAGGAGGGTAACCCTGGGTAAGATTCAAGAGCGGGCGAATCACCTTGGAATTTGTCTTTTATGAACCTGCGGTAGTAGCCACAGAACCCCAGGAAACATTGTAGTTCTTTCAAATTATGGGGCTGGGGCCAAGTAGTCAATGATTCAACCTTATTGGGATCTGTCTCTATCCCTCTTGTAGATAATATGTGCCCCACATACTTACGGAGGTTTGGAAAAACTGGCACTTATCTATGAACAACTTGAGTCCGAAGTCTTCCAGTCGATCTAGCACTTTAAACAATCGGGTCTCGTGCACCTCTAATATGCTCCCAAACACAATGACATCATCCAAGTACACCAGGCATTCCAGCAAGTTCATATCTCCCACCGCACGCTACCCCAGTCGCTGAAAAGTGGCAAGAGCACCCGATATCCCCTGTGGCATTCTTAGAAATTCGTAGAACCCCAAAGGATAGATGAAGGCTGTTTTCTTGTGGTCCTCCGGGGCCATCAGAATCTGGTAATATCCGCTGTGAAGATCCAATACCAAGAACCATTTGCTCCCATTCAAACAATCCAGAGCATCTTGTATATGGGGCATGGTGTATTGGTCTTGGATGGTCCTCCGGTTCAAGGTTTGATAGTCTAAACACATCCTGACCAACCCATTCTTCTTATGCACAACCACAATGGGAGAGGCATATGGCTAACTTTTGGGACTTACTGGGCTTGGTTAAAAGGGCTCAAATATATGACACTAGAGCACATTGTTACCAACTGGTAAAAGATAGATATAATGCAAATAGAAAGAAATACTGGTTAAGTAATAGGGTAACAGAAATTTGGAATATGCTACCAGGGGAGGTTGTGGAAAGCAGTACAATGCAGGAATTTAAAACAACGCTAGATAAATTCTTAGAAAGGAAGAATATAAAAGGATATAATTAAGTGTTACTTGCAAGCTCATGGACAAATGTCTTTATGCTCAGTATTGTCTATGTAATCTATGTAATATGGGCTCCTCGATTATTGTATCACACCAGCAGCGAGCATTTCCTGCAGGTGTCTCCTCACATCATCTATGTCCACAGGTGCGAGGCATCGGAATCTCTCCCGAAATGGTCAGTCATCATGCAGGTATATGTGATGCTTTGCACCCTGGACACACCCCATGTCCCATTCTTTTAATGAAAACACTTGGTCTCTCTGGGCGAGTTTCTTGCTAATTCTAGCCTTCCATTTAGCTGGCAATGGGGAGTCACCAAAATCAAACAAGTCTGAGGTCACTCTCTCCTCACTAGAGCGCTTTTTGCTAGGCAATACTGCAGTGTCTGTGGAGTGTACTGTAGCTAGGGTGCACCCTCTGTTCACCTTAATCTCCCGATCTGACACATTATGAATCTGGACCATCACTCATTGTGCATAGGTGTAGGCATGAGCAGGCAAAATGCTGGGTTTGACCAATAATCCTTCTGGCAATTTTGCATCGCCTGGCACATCCAACATCAGTATTTTGTTCTTGACATCTTTCCGGAGGCGGATTTCTCCATGAATAGTACACTGAGCATTAGGGGCCAGTACCATTGAGTTGGGATCCTTCTTCCACACTATCCCCACCAGTTCATCCAGGTCTACTTCCTCAGACTTTTGTTGCAAATCATAGGCCTTCTTGATCAGAGCCAGAATTCTTTGGACCCATCCAGTCCGTCACCCGTGTTTCTCATGACAGAGTTGCACCAGTCTCCCAAACATATGGGTGTTTGTCCAAATTAACAGTGGAACCCCATCATACAGTCCAGTAGGGAGGCACACTAAGGCCAGTATCTCGACTTGTTCATCCACTCCAGCCACTGATGTAGGGAAAGACAGCCAGAGCTGAATATACCCTCAATACGGATAAGACTTCTCGTTCAACCCCCACACATGCAAGCCTTCCAAGGGTTGTAGGGGCACATCAGGCAGGTGCTTTCGATACCAGTCTTGGATCACTATAGTCACTTGAGACCCACTGTCAAGCACAGCTCGGGTGGACACACCGTTCACCTTCACTGTAGTTTCCATTGAAGGGCCCACCACCTTGGACCATTCAGGTGATGCAGACTTGGATGTCAACTTGGCAGCAGCTTTGGATGAATAACTCTTTCGAGTGGCTCCACCCCGTGGCCAGTTATTGCTCCATTGCAGCCAGGCTAGTAGCCTAATAGTGATCTTTCTCAAGTTTTCTGGTGAGCGACAAGTGAACTGGGTGTGTCTGTCTTCCCCACAGTGGTAGCAAAAGTTGGGTTCTCTAGAGTCTCGGAGGGGTTGCGGGCCGTCTCCCTGCTTGGGTACATCAGGAGCACTTTGCAGCTCTTCTTTGACTTGTGGCTTGTGTTCCGGAGCCTCTGGACTTATATCCATTTTGGGGGTTTGAGTGACTTGTAAAAAGTCCCCCACCAGGGTTCTCAACTCTTGTACTGCTTCTCCCAGTAGGTTACTCACAATCCGGGTTTCAGAGGCGACAACATGCACCCCACCCCACTTGGCAGGGCCATGCAGTTTACCTCTGGAGGTGCCTGATAGAGGTCAAGATCTCTAGCCTCCTCAGCGGCTTAAGGCTGACCCTCATCTCTGTCAGTTCTTTAATCAGCTCTCTCATCTGCTGCACCTCATCTTCGTCACTTCTGTCAGGGATTTGGCAGGTACGAACAACCCCAGCATAGGGCTTCCAGCCCTCTTCATCATTCTCTGCCTCACAAATCTCTTTCATGAGGTGACAATACTCAGGAGGATTAGTCTTCCTGTCTTGCAACTTAAGTTTAAGCATCATCGCACTGGAGTACCTGGCTGACTTGAGAATATGGTCCAATCTGACCAGATTCAGTTCCTTAGCAGGCACCCCTCCTTTTCTTTGAGCCCTCTGCAGAGCCCTCTCAACTCTGGTCACAAACATAGACAACTTCTCATTCTTCCATTGCTTTGCAGATTTGAACTTCCACAGTAAATCATTCCCTGACTCAGTGCTTCCAAAAACTCCCTTCAATGCAGAAAGGTATTCAGCCGCAGTAGCCTCCAGGCTAGTGGCTCGTAGGAAGCAAATGGCTTCCAGTGCTATGCCCCTCAAACTTTCCATGCATCTCTTTCTTTTCTCTTCCTCAGCGCACTGCCACTCCTGGACCAGAGGGGCAGCATAGTCCATCCATGTTTCAAGGTCATCCTCCCCTGTAGGCACTAGAACTTTGCCTGAGAAAAGTCTAAGTCTATGGTAAGAGTCCAGGTGCACAGTGGGAATTACAGTGGGAATTATTATGAGGGAGGTGACCATGGGGGAACCTTTAAGGGAGGCAGGATATGCTATCAGGGACTGCAATTGTGTGGGTTCCCCAGAAAGGTCTAACACCTTCACTAACTCTTGGGCGATTCACCCCTCAGAAGTTAACAGCTTAAGCTGCTTGTCCTTGAACCCATCTATATAGGGGGACCCACCTGGGGTAGTCAGATCACGGTGTAAGTGGATGACCCTCTACCCCTTCTGGGCCCCTTTGGACAGAATAACAGGGAGTACCTTCTCCGGATCTATGGGAAAGCTGCAGGAGAGTAAGACTACCATGGTCTGGTCAAACAGGTCTGACTCCCTTCCCTTTATTTCAACTTTGCCCAAACATTTCACATGTTCTACAGCTTCTACAATAACAGAATTTGTGGTCCCTAATGGGACATCCATTAAAAGGAGGGCCTGTTGGGGATCCAACCCCTCAGCCTCACTTCACTCCATCATTTGGTGTATTAACAGCTTACGGGGGTGATTTTGAGCTTAGGCGTAGCAAACGCTTCCATTTTTTCACCAATTCTGAACATAATAGCGTAATTCCCTCCTTTCGCCACTAGAGGACGCTAATCCCAGGGGTGCCTCCAATGATGTAACTCCTAGGTTGAACTATCCCAAGGGCTACTACCCCTGCCTGCATGGCTAGTTGCAGGTTAAGGAGCCTGAGTTCTGAAATGGGGGCCTCCAAATGGAGATCAGGGATGTTAGTGATCAAGCTAACCTGGGCACAGCCCTCTGGGACACTGTAACCCCCATCTCTCCCTGCTAGGGGCCTGAGAAATATACAGCAATCACTTTCACAATACCCCTCGTCCACCCTACAAGTACCCGCACTGTTTGCACTTACCACCAGGGCTGGTTCCCCTGGCTCAACCCTGGGGACCCCCTGTAAAACAAGTTTATGCACAGCAAATAGCTACAGTACAGTACTCTGAGCACAAACTGGAACCACAGTCAGATTAAATGCAGAAAAATTTAGATCTGACTTATTCAGGGGACTTGAACAAGGGAGGGGTGAAATCAGGTTAATTGACTTAAGGGCTATACCAATCAAACAGTTATGCATGCACTTCAAGTCCCCACACAGTCACACCTCTGGGTACCCAGGTAGAAAGCGATGGGCTAGCCAGGACTGTTGCCTGGGGTAGGCCAGTGTCGCAGCTGGTTGGGGCCCTTTGATGGAAGAAAACAACATGCATAACACACTCTAATTGCAGTCCGTAGCCAGAGGGCACTGTTTGTGAAAGAAAAGGCAACAAGACAATCAGATGACACACTTTTTAGATTAAGCTGTTGTTGCAGGGAGCTACCCTGATGTTTACTCACAATACCCAATACTGGACACAGGCAGGATGAAAACTAAGACTTCAGGTGGTTGATCTGGAGTGCCAGGAGAATCAGGGCCCACACGAATCACCAAGGTATCCTTCCTGTTCAAGCGTGGAGCAGGGGGCTGATTCCCAGGCGGGTCTCTCATTGATGGCTTTCTCTGTGCGCAGCAGGTAGTCTGGCTGGGCCAGCATGGCAAGGCTCAGGCCAGTCGGGGATGAATACAGATTTCAGTCCGTGGAGCTGGATGCAGCCTGCAGCAAGCAAACACAGTTCAACATGCAGTGGGGAACCAAGTCATGACCCACTATCAGCACACAGCACATTTACATGTAAGGAAAATTCCACTGTACCAGCAGATTACTCTCCTGTCACAATCACAGAGTCTCTGCACAAGCCAGGAGTTCAGAGGTGGCTAGGAGTCCTGACAGGCTGATCGCATTCAGCAAATCTTCGGTCCTGTTCAGGTTGAGCCTGGTCACAATTCAGTTGCTTGCTTCATTCTCACAAACTTGGCTTCAATCCAAAATAATTCTCTTCTCCCTCTCTTGGGGCAGCAGGCATACAGGAAGGCCAAAACTCGGGCCTTTCCACAGTTCTCCCGTGCTAAACTACGCAGATGGCTGCTTGACTGTCTCGAGCTGTTACTCCTTCACTTCCCAACTTAGATCTGACTCACACAGCATGCAGTCTGGGACTTTCCCCAGAATCCAAAAGGTTCAGTTGGCTGATCTGTCTGTCAGTCACAACAAGGGCTCCCCTTCCAGGTTCGATTAGGTGCCAAGAGCCCAAAACTACAATTCCTACAAGTTTTGTCCCTCAGCAAGCACCTGTAGGTAGGCTCTATTTTAGACTCCCCAAAGTACTGATTGGTCCAATTCGGCAGTCCAGGACCAAAATGGTGGTGATGAACAGAACAGTCCATGCTGCAAAGAAGGCAAGTTAGACAAACTACAATTTCTTTACCACTCCAATAAATAACCAGCAAACAGTTACATCTTCTAACAGGGCTCCCTCTGCGCAATTAGCGATGGCAGAAATGGAGCGATTATCAGGCAGCCCGGGCAGGACTCGAGCACGGAAACACTCAGCCCCCCTCCCAGATCAATTATTACTGCAATCTAGGCAGCACTTAAAGAAACAGTACACAGAGGCCATACAGGCACTCTCTAACAATAACATTTAACTGCTAAAACGCAGAGCTCCAACCTTGCAGTGAGCATTTAGGCAAGCTCAAGGAAGACTTTTCGGGAACTCCCATTTGTAGGGGTGTTATATAAGTGCACTGACACAAGATCTTGGGCATAGAGACATCAGGCCTGCAACAACATTTAATTTACCTGGGTACCCAGTAGCTAGGCCTATGCTGCAGTTTGAAAAGTGATTCCTTTGAAAGTTAAACACTGGAGATCTGCTACTGTGGGTAATGGAAGGACCCACATTACAGTAGGCCTTGCTGGAAATCTTGTGTGTATTTGGAGTAGTAATACTGTTCCGGTTGCCTTAAAGGAGAAGACTCCTGTATATGTATGATTTGGATATGTCTGATGTATTTATTATACATTACATCAAGTGCTGTACATATGTCAATAAGAGAGCAGACATTTCTTCTGTTGCAACACATATGTAGAGTTTGAGGCTCTGACACAAGGTAGTAAAATGTCAAGCAAGCCTCCATTTACATGCAAATGAGTCACTTGTAATACATCCCCTCCCATTCCTTGATGTCACTACAGCAACAGTGCAGAACAAAACATAAGGGTATCAATGCTGTCTAGCCTGATTTTAGTTTAAGTTTGCAATGTCTTAAGGTAGTTCTGTCATGCAACTCACAAAGGGAGTAGTACCTGTAGCCTTAATACTGTATGTGTAGAGCAAATAATACATCTAATAGTATTATATTCACATGAAACAAAAGCTGTTTCTTTGCACTGCTCATTTCACTCTGTGAGACAGTTGTAAAATGTTGTGGAAATCAGTAGACTGAATCAGTCAATCAACCAATCAACCAACCAATCAATCAATCGAGTAGTCAATCAGTCACTCTGAATTGAACCAGGTGAACACCCTTGAGAAGATTCATTACAAGGTGATCCTGGGCAGTTTACCAAAGGATCACACAATACTTACTTATACACATCCCCTTTCAGCAGCCTGAAAGTGGAGAGTTAGATAATTTACTTTATAAAGTGTATTGTTTTACATTTCAAATGCCCCTTAAATCTGAGTTTCTGATTGGAAATACCAAGACACAGAATGCATATGACATGGAAGCAGTGAGCTAAGCAAATACAGAGTACTACAAACACTGAGACTGATTAGTTGCTTTACCTTCAATAGGTGAGGTGTAGCATCTGATTTGTGAGGGACATCCTGCTTCAAATGCTGGCATCACAAAGTGGAGGGGGCTGCCACAGCTTATCCTTAGTACGTTGAAAGTGAAGTGCTGTAGCTCTCATGTCACTGCTAATGATTTATAATGGGAACTGGGGTACTTTTAAAGTCAAGGACCTGAGGGGCCATCACAGTTTCCAAGGAGGTTAAGGGAACTTCTTAAGGGTTAGAGAGTAAGGGACTCTAGTAGGATTTGAACCAGAGCCCCCAGTGCTTATGCCTGTGCTTTAACCACTAGATTACTCTTCTTCCATATGCTGAAGCTGATGCTTTCCTGGTAACCTATTCCTTGTTATAGCTGAATTCTTTATTGCCTTACAGCTGCCATCCAATCACTGACTGTCTAGTTACAAAGGGAAAGGGGCCTATTTGCAAGATTGTTTCTCACTGCTGGTGTCAATCAAAACAGAGAATGGTAACACACACACACACAACATAATACAACAGCTGTATAATACCACTTAAAACTCTTGTTGTACCCAGAGTCATTTATTGGGTAAACTGTTTTTGCTAACAGAAACAGTAACACAACACATATAGGCACTTCCTTATATGAATACTGTATGTATCTCAAATCAGTGCTGCATCACACTCACATGGTCCTAGACCCTATTAGACTGGCTCTTCAGGATGTGCACAACACTTAAAGGGTTCCACCATTACTCAAGTGGGGAACCAAACATTGTGGGTTTGGTTTACTGGTGGAACTGCATTTAGTGCAGCACCATTATCTGTTGCTCTAATGACATCATTCTCCAGCAACATTGATGGTAAAATGGAGGACAAACACATTGAAAACTTTTGAGGGCTGTGTATTTTTTATTTATAATCTAGATTTGGACAGCAATAGGACTGCTGGCAACTGGAGGAGGCACACAACAGTTACACATAAGGAGTTGGAAAAATATTGGCGTGGAACTATGGGAGACTTCTCCTTTAAATCATTGCTAAAACAGTTTTGCATAACCCTCATTTTCATGCAGGGCCTGTGTTTGTGACTAATAAAATACTGTTGTTAGTTCCTAAAATCCTGTTGTGTGACCATATTATTAGTGATCTACCCTAACTAGTACAAAGGTGTTTGAAACTGCAATTAAAATGTGGGTACTGGTATAGATTGGTTTTCAGGTGATGTCCAACAGCTATTGGGGAGGTGGGTTGGTACTGCATCCCAAAAGACAGTATTCTACTAGTTATCAAGCCCACTGCTACTTTCTCTGGTGCAGGCATTGTGATATTCCCCTGTGTCTTTATGAACAACCCCGCCCCCACCGTGAGGAGTTTAATCACCCCAGGCCCCTCAACTTTGCTTGGCCCTGAAGAGTACAAGCCAGGGTTAGTAACAAAAATGTAAGAACTGTAATGTCTGCCAGGTGACCCAGTTAAATGGGCAGAGGGGGACCAGGGGTTAGGGTTCCTTGCCTCTGATTCTCCAGGCTTCAAGCCTGGGAAAGAAGTAATTTGTAGTAAAAAGGATTTGATACCTTTTAATGGACCAACATAGATGTAACAACAATAACAAATTACATCTATGTTGGTCCATTAAAAGGTATCAAATCATTTGCTTCTGGATCTATTCTTGCAAGGACCAATACGGCAACTACTAAATTTAGATAATAAAAAGGAATAATTTGTGGTAAAATGGAAGGATGTGTATTGGATTTAATGCCCTGGATACTATTGGCAGGAAGTACTGGAAACGAGCAACCTTAGCTGGTTCCCTGTTGAGTGGTGGATACAGTATGTGACAGGGTGGTTCACTGATACTGTTATGGTTTGGGGGGATCTTGTGGAATTTAAACACATTAAGCCATGGTTTGGCTGGATAGTTCCTTTAAAAAAACCCTTAAAAATATGGTTACTTTTTGTTGAGCTTTTAGGTATAGGGTGACAAAAGCCCTGGTTATTACCTCCAATGAAAAAAATATGCATTTGTTTACACCTTTCTGGATCAGTGTGTTATTGTTTCACTTGCTAAGAATAAAAATAATGTGCAGGCCATGAGCTTTAGGAGGAACTGTGTGGAAATATATCAATATGATTTTGGGGTTCAACTAAGTGATTAGAGAGCAGCATCTTAATAAGTTGTTCTTCCACAGGATTGAACAGCAGTTATTTGGTCAGTAATTCAAAGACCTTGTTTAGTCCGAAGAAATGCTAATTATATTTGGTCTCTTCTCCCAGAACACACATGACTTCCTGGGAGGGGACACAGGGGACTGTCAATTACCTAATTAGATTCTGTATAAAATGGAGTTGCTGTGTCCCTGATCAGGGTCCTAGAAGCAGGGAAGAAGCATTTAGAGGGTCTGTGAGAACTGTCGCCCTCTGAGAAAAGAGGACTATAGTGAATCTCATCCCCTTCCAGATAAAACAGACAGGGGAGTTGGTACTTGTCTCTGAGTGAAAATATAAGCCTCATAAGAGGGAACAGGGAAAGAGGTAGGGAATTTGGTCCCTGGTCTCTGTTTCTTGGTTTTGCTTGACAGCCTCAAAAGACAGAAGCCACAGGATTCCAGAGGGAGTGGGAAACACAGAAACATAGAAACATGGAAGTTGACGGCAGATAAGGACCGCAAGGCCCATCCAGTCTACCCATTTTTCTACCTTATGAATGTGCCATAGGCCTGTACTCTGTCAATGGCCAATCTATTCATACTCATCTTTATTGCTCCCTTATGCCTGTCCCATGCCTGTTTGAACCCCAGCACTGAATTCATATCCATCACTTCCTGAAATAGGGCGTCCCATGCACCCACCACCCATTCTGTGAAAAAGAACTTCCTCACGTTCCCCCTTAATTGGCCTAGCTCTAATCTCATGCTGTGTCCTCTTATCCTGCCAGTTTTCTTATATTGAAATGTTAGGCTCTTTCTCCTTGTTAATGCCCTTAAGATGTTTGAATGTTTCAATCATATCACCTCTCTCCCTCCTTTGCTGTAAGGTTTACATATTGAGCTCTGTTAATCTGTCCTCATATGTTTTCTGATGCAGTCCCTGCACCATTTTGGTCGCCCTTCTCTGGACTGCCTCCATTTTGTTAATGATTCAAGAATGCATGGGACAGGCATAAGGCAATTCTAGTGGGGGGTAGGAGGAAGTAAGATGTTGATTAACTAGAATCTGCAGCTTATCCATCAGGTAGAGAAATGGGCAGACTAGGTGGGCCAAGCGGTTCTTATGTGCCATCAAACTCTATGTTTCTATGTAATGTCCTTGTGCAGGTGCGGCCTCCAGTACTGCACGCAGTACTCCAGATGGGGCCTAAGCAGTGTCTTGTAAAGAGGGATTATTATCTCCCTCTTATGACTTCCGATACCTCTACTAATACACTTTTCATCCTCCTCAGGAAGTTGTTAGCCTGATGTACATTATTCCCTCTCTGTGAAAAAATACTTTCTATCAGGGCAGAGGTAATGTTAGAAAGTACTTTTTCACAGAGAAGGTTGTGGATGCATTGAACAGCCTTCCTGAGGAGGTTGTGGAGTCAGGAACAGTGGGAGAATTCAAGAATGCATGGGACAGGCATAAGGCAATTCTAGTGGGGGGTAGGAGGAAGTAAGCTGTTGATTAACTAGAATCTGCAGCTTATCCATTAGGTAGCGAAATGGGCAGACTAGGGGGGCTAAGCAGTCCTTATCTGCCATCAAATTCTATGTTTCTATGTAATGTCCTTGTGCAGGTGCAGCCTCCATTACCGCATGCAATACTCCAGATGGGGCCTAACCAGTGTCATGTAAAGAGGGATTATTACCTCCCTCTTATGACTTGCGATACCCCTACTAATACACCCCAACATCCCTCTAGCTTACCTACTACTTTAGTGGTCTGCTTGGATGATTTCAGGTAATCTGTGATAATGATGTCCAAGTCTCTTTCTTCCCTTGTGATTGCCAGCAACTCCTCTCCCAACCTATAGGTGGCTTCAGGGTTTCTCTTCCCTATGTGCATGATCTTGCACTTCTTTGCATTAAACCCCATTTGCCACTCTTCCAACCTTTTTGCCAGTTTATCCAGATCTCTTCTCATTCTACCCTCCCCATCTGGATCATCTATTTTGTTGCAGATCTTGGTGTCATCTGCAAACAGACAAACCTTGCCCTCCAGTCCATCTGCGATGTCACTGATGAAGATATTGAAGAGGATGGCCTCAGGACTGATCCCTGAGGTACCCCACTTGTGACTTCTATCTCTTCTGACTGTATACCATTTACCACCACTCTCTGTTTTCTGCCCACCAACCAGTTTGCCACCCTGTTGACCAACTTCTGACCCACCCCAAGCCTACCCAGCTTATTAATCAATCTTCTGTGGAACAGTATCGAAAGCTTTGCTGAAGTCAAGGTAGGCGACATCTACTGCTCCCCTTTGGTACACCACTCTGGTTACCCAGTCAAAGAAATCTATGAGATTAGTTTGACAGGACGTTTCTGTTGTAAACCCATGCTGTCTTGGATCCTGTGCACCTATAGATTTCAGGTGTTGCACTATCCTTTCCTTAAGGAGTGCCTCCATAATCTTGCCCACTACTGAGGTAAGACTAACTGGTTTGTAGTTCCCTGCCTCCTCCCTGCTACCACTCTTGTGCAGCAGGATCGCGTAAGCCCTTCTCCAGTCTTCTGGGACCTCTCCTGTGCTCAGAGACTCGCTAAACAGTTCAAATAATGGCTCTGCTAGTTCCACCCTTAGCTCCTATATTACCTTGGGATGTATGCCATCAGGTCCCATTGCCTTCTCCACCCTGAGCTTAGTGAGCTCTTGTAGGACCCTTTCCTTTGTGAAGGGACTAGTGCACACCTCCCTCCCCCCTGAGTCCATGGTGCTGAGCTGTGGGCCCTGCCCTACCTTCTCCTCAGTAAATACTGATCAGAAGTATCTATTTAGGATAGATGCTTTTCTTTGGTCCTCCTCCTCACTCTTCCCCCTTATCCCCTTTGATCTTAGCAATACCCACTCTGGACTTTCTCCTTTCACTAATGTATCTATAGAAGGTCGTGTCCCCTTCTTTTACTGTTTGTGCTAGTGTTTCCTCAGTTTGGGACTTTGTCTGCCTTACTGCCTTATCTGCTTCCCTTAGGGACGTTTGGTATGCCTCCGTATCTTCGTCCCACTGTGTTCCTTTATATTTCCTGAAGGCCAGCCTTTTGGCTTTGACCTTTTCTGCTACTGTTTTTGAGAACCAAAGTGGTTTCCTTCTTCTTTTGCTCTTGCTTTTCTCTCTAACACAATGAGACGTTGCTTCAAGTATTGCATCCCTAATGCTTGCCTACTTTGCCTGTACCCCCTCACCTGTATTTCTTCTTGTCAAGGCTAACTTAACTCTGTTGGCCATCTTATCAAAGTCAGCTCCTCTGAAGTCCCATATTTTTGCCTTGGAATGGGATGATTCAGTTCTAGTGGCCAAATTGAACCATACCATGTGATGGTCACTGGCCCCCAGCTGACCTTCTGCCCGGAGATCTGTGATCCTTTCCCCGTTAGTCAGTACTATATCTAGGATAGCCCTGTCTCTTGTGGGTTGTTCTACCAGTTGTTTGAGGCCCTCCACCTGCAGGGAATCCACCATGTGTCTAGTTCTGGTGGATGTTCCTGCTGGTTTTGACCAATTTATATCTAGCATGTTGAAGTCTCCCATTATCAGAACATCCCCTTTAACTGTCATGTTTTGTGTATCTTCTAACAGTAATGTGTCTATGTCCTCCCCCTGATCTGGAGGCCTGTAGACAACCGCAGTTCATATGGCTGTCCCATTTCCTGTTTCCAGGGTGACCCACAGTTCTTCTGGTTCCTTATATGTATTCTGAATTTCTGTAGTTTTGATATTTTCATAGACATGAAGGACCACTCACCCCCCCTTTTGCACTTTGGTCTCTTCTGAACAGTACATAGCCAGGTACTAAAGTCTCCCAAGTATGGTTACTGGGGAACCATGTCTCGCTAATGGCTACTATGTCCAGTTTAGCCTCAGTCATTGTTGCCTGCAGGTCTGGGATCTTATTTCCCAGACTGCGAGCATTTGTGTACTTGATTTTCCATTGGCCAGATTTCAGTGTGTTAGTTGTTGGGCGAGGTCTGGCATTTCCCCTGTGTGTCGTATGGGAAGCTGGACCTTTTTCCTTACCTGGTGTTGGAAATGAACTACAAGCATGCTGAACTCCTGTTTGATCACTAGCTGGGGGGGTTCTTACCATTCATCATATCTGGTGCCTAGAATGGTCTGGAAACTATAGCCTGACAAAGGCTGAGCAACCCAGAGGAGTTGGGTTAACAGTAAAAGGTCAGATCTGGGAGAGACTGGGCTTGCAGCTCAAGTTCAGGTTGCATTTAAAAGGTAGACTCCAGGAGAGACTTGAAGAAAGAGTTTGAAGTGTACTGAAAAGGTTTAGCTGCACACCATATGGTGGTATTAAACATTTTAGTTGTAAATATTTATCTTGAAATACTGTCAGTAAAGATATATTTCACACCCTATTCAGTTGTGTCTACATCTCTTCAGCACTTCCCAGTGACCAACACTCAACCTCTTTACAATAAACATATAAAAGGCATTGCAAACTAACCTGGGCATTCTGGAAGACATGAGGAAATATGGGCAAAAAGCATCTTTAGTTTCAGTATTTCATATGTCAGTGTAAGGAAGCCCACTTAAACAAACAAGTCAGCTCTGAAACTTCTGTAATATGGTTGCTCACTGCAGTCTCTAGTAAGAATTTTCTCTTTCTAGCTACTTCCAGATTTAATGCAGAAGTCATTTAATCTATTTCCACAGCACCATCTAGTGGCTTTATCAGTTATTCCACCCAATTCCTTATAGTATGGTGGTAAAAAATACATCTAGTTATAGACTGACTATACCCTAAGAATGTTTTATGCTACTTGGCATTCTATAGAATATCTGGTTGATGGAGGTGGGTTGTAAACCACATATGCCCCAATATGTCCTTGGACTGAATCCCGTCCTGACCATTCTCAACAATAAAGACACTCCCCTAGAACAGGTACACTCATTCAAGTACCTTCGGGTCACTATAGATGATACACTTTCATTCTCACAACACATGGACCTAGTAGTGAAAGTGGTCAGCAGTAGTCTGGGTGTTCTATATAGGCACAAACAATATCTTACCCCTTCTGCTCTCTGACTATCAATCTCCAGCTCCATCCTGACTCTCACTGACTACGGCCTGATTCTCGATGGAGCAGCATTAGAAACTGCTCTTTAAATGTGTCACGACTGCTCTTAATAAAGCATGTAAGCTGACTCTCAGAGCAGATAAACTAGCTCACACGTGCTCTCTTTCTGAGCAAACTAATTGGTTGAATCTGAATTGTAGAATAAAGTTCCAGACGTGCTTACTGGGAAAAAAGTCACTTCGGGGTAAGGCTCTTCCCAGTATTGTGGAGATCATGCAAGCAAATCAGTCCAGATATCAGACAAGAGGCATGAATCTAGCCCCTTTGGCCATTCCTTTCAAGAGAACTTCCCTTGACCAAAGGTCTTTTGCCTACAGAGACCCACTTTGGCAGAATGAGATGCCCACTCATATACTTAACATTGAGAGCCTCCCGTCTTTCAAAAAAGGAACTTTAGTTCCATCTCTGTGACAGTAGCAGGAGTGTATGTAGGGCAACCACATGACCCTTTCCACCTCATCTCTTGCCCATCTACACACCCTCAACAAAGCTGGCAATGGATGATTGTAGCCTGCAGGTCCTAGCCTCTCCCTTCCCTGTCTCATACATGCTCCTATATCTTGGGTCAATTTTACCCACCCCATTCCCTCACCTGACCCTACACATACTCCCCCATCTCAGCCCCCTCACTCAGACCTTCTTCTTATCCAATTCCACTCATACCACACACCACTCCTCTCCCTTCCCTTTATAGGTGCTATTCACCCACTTGGTTGCCCAATCCACTCTTAGTGCTCCACCCCTCTTTTTTGGCCACCTTAACCTGCCATCCATCTTCCATACTCCATTCTGCCTTTGCTACCCAACAATGCTGACTCTCATGGCTACAGCCTTACTACCTTTGCCACTTGGCAAACCCTACTCTCATGGCTGCAGCCTCACTGCCTTTGCTACCTGAAAAAGCCTACCCTCATGGCTGCAGCCTCTCTGTATAAAGCTAGGTCTACTTCTCTCTACATCTCGCATCCTTTTCTATTTATTAGCCCTACTTTTCTCACAATGTTTCAACCTTCCTGTAACCATTGTAATTCTTTGAAAATGCAATGTACGCTGAGTCTTCCACCTCCTCACTATGTATTGCTATGCAAACAATGTTATGTTATTGTCTATTGAGTGTTGTGTTCGTTGAATGTATTGTCACCCACTTGGCCACTTATGCTGACGTAGAACTTTTGAAAAAGAACACCTTGCTCAAAGGGTATTTCTGAATAATTAAAATAAATAAAAGACTCTGAACTTCAGGCACTTAACATAGAAAACATAGAATTTGCTAGCGTATAAAGACCGCTTAGCCCACTTAGTCTGCCCCTTTTTCCCTGCCTATAGTATCACTGCAGATCCTACTTGATTTCCAGCCCATTCACCCATCCTCCTTCCATTTCCCTAAGATTACATTATGCTATCCCATGCATTCATGAACTCCACCACTGTTTTTGACCCCATCACTTCCACTGGAAGACTGTTCCAGCAATCCATCACTCTTTTTGTGAAGAAGCATTTCATCACATCTCACCTGAACCAACCCCTCTCCAGCTTCTTATCATGCCCTCTCATGCTTGAGCACCTTTTTTTTCTGAAAAATACTTCCATCTTGTACCTTATTTACCCTTGTGAGGTATTTAAAGGTCTCTATCATATCTTCCCCTCCCTCCTCTCATCCAGTGTGTATGTATTTAGGTCTTTAAGTCTCTCCTCATAGGACTTCTGATGGAAAACCAGCACCATTTTAGTTGCCCTCCTCTGGACCACCTCCACTCTCTTGATGTCCTTTTGTAGATGTGGTCTCCAGAACTGGACACAGTAATTTAGTTGGGGTCTTACAAGCGATCTATACAGAGGCAATACCACCTCCCTCTTTCTGCTGGTGATGCCCCTCCCTGCACAACCCAGTATCCCTCTAGCCCTCCCAACTGGCTTGTCACACTGCCTGACCACCTTTAGGTCATCCGATATGGTTACCCCCGATCTCTTTCCTGCCTTGTGGTTGTCAGTACAACTCCTCCCATTTTGTACTCTGCTCCTGGATTTGAGTGGCCCAAGTGCATTACTTTGCACTTTTTCACATTGGAACCCAGCTGCCATACCCTTGACCACTCATTGAATTTTCTCAGGTCTCTGCTCATCCTTTCCACCTCCCACACAATGTCCACCCTATTGAAGATTTTGGTGTCATCCACAAAGAGGCAGACCTTCCCATCCAGCTCCTCAGCAATGTCACTTATAAAGACATTAAAGAGGACCGGTTCCAGCACTGATCACTGAGGCACCACCCCGCTGATCACCCTCCCTTCTTTGAGGTGAACTTGGTTTACCACCACCCCCCTCTGTCCCCTATCCCCTAACCAGTTTTTTATCCAGTTTGCCACCTTTGGACCCACTCCTAAGCTACTCAGATTGTTTACTAGCTTCCTGTGTGGAACAGTGTTGAAAGTTCTTAGAGTTCTTGAAATACTTAATTTTTGTTGCATTTTTTTAATTGTCAATCAGGATGGTCCTAGAATGCTCCCTTACCCCTTTCAGGGCAACATTAGAGTAGGTGGGGGAGCAGTCAATATTATTAATTCAATGTGTAGAAAGAGAGATTGACTATTTCACTCCAAATTTGATTTCAACAAATGCCTCTTAACCTGTTTGTGCACAATGGCAGACAGCACCTATAGCCCCTGCGCTACTTGCAACAAGTACACTGTGGTACATCTTCCTGTAGATTGTACTCAGTATAGGGACTCACATGGTGGTCTGGAGGGCCATTAATGGTGTGCTCTGTGATGACTGTCACAGAGCAACAGTGTGGCAAATGTGTTGCCACCCCCAGGCTGCACAAATGAGACCCACTGAATGGTGGACCAATTCGAGGCCACAGTGTCTGGCTCATCCAGCCCCGTGGCTTTCTTTGGCTCTTATGGGAACTTCACCATCTCATAAACATCTGTTGGCAGATAAGGACTGCCTGGCCCACCTAGTTTGCCCATTTTCCCCTACATACAGTATCACTGTAGACCCTACTAGGTCTCTGTCTCGTTCTCCCTCCCCCCATTCTTTTCTGTTAAGATTCCCTTATGCCGATCTCATGCATTCTTGAGCCCCACCACTGTTTTCACCCCCACCACCTCAGTTGGTAGGCTGTTCCTTGAATCCACCACAATTTCAGGGAAAAACTACTTCCTCATATCTCTCCTGGTACTCCTCCCTCCAGCTTCATAGAATGTCCCCTCATTCTGGTGCACCTTTTTCTCTGGAAAATACTTCTCTCCTGTACCTTATTCACCCCAGTGAGGTATTTAAAGGTCTCTATCATATCCCACTTCTCCCCCTCTCTTCCAGGATGTACATACTGAATTCCTTTAATCTTTTCTTGCACAGTTTTTGATGCAGACCCTGCCCAGACCATTTTAGTTGCCTTCCTCTGGCCTGCCTCCACTCTGCCTATGTCCTTCCAGAGATATGGTCACCAGAACTGTGCACATGGGTGGCCATTTTGTTTCAGGTAAACAATGGATAGTTCAGAATTCATATGAAGCTATTGGAAGTAATGAGTTAAGTGAGGTCTTACTAGTGATCTATACAAGGGCAGCACTAATTCCCTCTTTCTGCTTCTGATACCTCTCCCTATGCGCCCTAGCATCCCACTAACCCTCCCAATTGCTTTTTTGCACTGCCTGCCTCAGTGTCTGAAAAGAGGACCACGGTCCTCTCCTCCCCCTGCTGATCCTCCCAACCACTGTCATGAGTGGTACTGAGGCCACAGTCCAATCCAAGGACTCTTAGCTGTTGCTGTCTTCCTCCGCAGCACACTGTGATGTATGACAGCACAGCTATACAGTGTATGGACATATGGACTGGCATCGCTGTACAGTGTTGGCTGTCACTGTTGCTTACTTTCATTTCTGCTTGGTGAACTAGGGACAATGGAGCCTCTTATCGTTGCCATGAGATACGGATGCTATCCTGTAAGAGATAGGTACAATGTCATTGGAACAGTACACAGGAACAGTGATAGTGTGTGTCAGTGACACAGTGTAGATGTGCATGTTATTACTTAACCTGTCCACATAGTCCTACAACCTGCAATACACTGTCCTCAGTGTGGATTGTGACTCTGGGGGGGAGGTTCCCTTTTATAATGAGCTTGTAATGAGTGCATAATGACTTGTAAATTACAATTTGCTCCTTATCTGTGCTAGCAGGCTTATTTGCATGTTAGCTACCAACAGAGGCCTGGTTGTGATGATCACAAACATAGTTGTGAAAGCTATTGCTATTTGTGAGTTGCATTGTGTAATCACATGGCAGTTGGGGTCACACCTGATGATGATGACATGGTTAGTGGCGATGATGTTGGATGGTCCTAAATGCAAATGGACCACGTGGCAGGGGCACACAGATGTTAGCAGATGGAAGAGGAATGACTATACAGAACATGTGGTCATGTTGTGCATGTGTGCACATCGATGTATGTGGGCTTATGTCCCCAGTGCAACACTGTGCATGGATGCAGCACCATCTGTGGATGCCTCACCTGCAAATAGACACTGGCTGTGTGAGTGGTGGGGTTCACACAGTACAGCATCAGAATGGCAGCAAGAGGTGGAAGGGTTTTGGATGAGGAGATGATGAGGGATAGGAGGTTCACCGCAGACGAGGTTGATGTCCTCATTAGGGAGGTCATGAAGAAAGTGGGTTCCTTAGTTGGGGACACAGCTAGGGATATGCCATGCTGGCTATGCCCCATGTGTGTGCATAATGTTCATGCATGGGATGCGTGATGTCACATGTTACAGTACACTGCTCTGCATGGTTCCCCTATGCACATCCTGCATATTCCTCATCAGCACATTACACAGGTATACACCACAACTATGGCATATGTGTAACCAGTCCTACCCATCATACAATGTATGGTACACTCATGCTCTACGCACATCTCATGGCATGCAAATTTACCAGCATCCATCTCCTATGACATGCATCAGTGTAGCCACTTCAACTACTGCCTGTAATGGTGTACAATACGCAGTGTCTGTGCCATTGTACTGGACCACTATGCCACTGTACGTGTAGGGCTCCAAAAGTGGCAACCCACATGTATCGGTCTATGTTATGGACAGACACATGCAATGAGGCATTCACTGTCACTATTTGGCCCTGTGCTGCTCACATGTGTCCATACAGGCCATAAGCAAAGCACTGCGATAGACAGGGTGGAGCCCTTGACTCATGGCTGCACACTGTATGTGGACCTCCTCACATGTCCTTGCCATGCAGCCTGTGGCTGTGTTGGTGGTATCAGGCACCATAGAGCTGTCTGCATTGTGAGTCACCAGTAGGGCCATCTGTACACACATCATCACCCATTACACAGCAGTGGGTGGTGCTAGTCATGGATGCACTGCTACTGTTCACTGTTGCATGGCACCATACAGTGTGTCCACTGCCACACAGCCACTGCATGTCCATACACAGCTGCTTGAGGCTCTGTGTACAGTTTTGCCATCGTACATGCCCTAAAACAGCAACATAACTTCAGGGTACTATGTGTACCTTGCACATGGAATCTGCTCTTGCATGCCAGGGTGGTACATGCTTGTGCAGATATGCATGTGGGCATCATGGTATGAGTACCTGCTGTATTCTGATGTATGTAGATGGTACCCACCTGACAGTATGAGCACTGCCCTGTCAGCATGATTAGTAAAGTATGCCTATGTTCCATGTCTTAGCATGTATGACAGAGAATGGTGATGCCAGGAAATGCACCCAAGATGAGAATGAGCCGGGGCCTATCTGCCAAGCAGTCAAGGCTGGAGGAATCAGAGCCCAGGGGGCAGGGGCATCCCACAGGGTGGGCAAGGGACATCAAGGGGCAAGTGGCAAGTGTGAATCTGGCACCACCACCACTGTGAGTGGCACAGGCAGGTACGTGTCTGGTAGTGTGCATATGGCATTGTCTTGCATTGCCTACACCACCTATATCACAGAGTCATGATCACGGTTGCTGGTCATGCTGCCACATGGACTACACATGTATGACTTTATGGTGCAACAGTGTGAAGTACTTGCTCTGGGTATATACAGGGGTGGAATGCGGGGTGGTCTGTGCTATATGGTTAATCTAGCCATATTGTAGCATCCAATATGTCCAGGTGCTCTGTAGGGGTCTGCTGCACCTACGCATTACAGATTCTATGGTGTGAGGGAGCAGGCTCTTATCTCATAGGTGGCAGGGTCATAAGTGTGGTACACCAGGCCTACACCCTCACACATGCTGTGTACCATCCTCTGTTGCCATGGTATTATGCAATATATGAAGTAAAGTCAACATTGATGTACTGTGTATAGCAGTTAGTCCAGCCTATCTGTTTGACATTGTCACTGCTTTTCTGTTGTATGACCGGCTGCTGACTTTAATGCACTGGGAGGTTGTATTGCCACCTGCATTGCGTGTGATCTGTGTTGCAGTGCCTGCTCATGTTAGTGTGACTGGGGGTGCGTCTGCCACCTCCTGTCCCCCCATGTGTCCCCCATTTGTGGTACTGGTATGCATGTACCATGTATGGGACAGCATGCAGGTTGCTTGGTGGGCTGTTCTCTGGCCCTTTGACATTTCTATTGGATAGGCACATTGTCTGGTACCTAACCTGAGTGGAGTTTTCATACGTAAGTTGGGATCTGTTGGGTTGTACCTCTGTTGGACATGGATTGCTCCATGACACTGCATGTCTTCCACCTTATATGTATTTCCCAATGTACCATGCAGAGTATCTTTGGAGTCTGATTTAGCAGTATTGCCATGTCTACGCAGGGGAAGGGGCCCTGGGTCGCTCCAATGCACATGCGAGCTGTGGCATACAGATCATGTCATTTTATGTACATCACTGTTTCTGTGTGTGCAGTACATGAACCAAATCACCCCTATTATGTGTGGCCCTGCGTTTGCTTGTCAGCAGATGTGTCATGGGCATCCTGCCATATGGTGGGGCATCCATGTGTGCACAGCTAGCACCATACAGTTCACTGTTGTACCTGTACATGTCATGGGGCTTGCATAGTGATGGTCACAGTACACAATGAACACCACATGATGGGTAGCTCCTGCCTCCCCCTCCAGCCTCCTGCCATGCCAGTACTGTGTGTCCCGCAGGTGTTGCACTGCTGTGTATTGTACATATGCATATACACTACTGCAAAAATACACCACTGCTTATGGGTGCACCTGTCTGTGCCCTTTATGCCCTACACATGGGGCAGCAGCCTATGCAGTACATAGAGCAGTAACTTCCACATCACAGCCATAGCGCAAGTCCTTTTGGGGGGCATACACATTCCCTTACCATACATGTCCTGGGCCTGTATGATGCATATATTGCTGTGGCCAAATGTGTCTGTGTCACTATGCATGGCACAGGTGCATAGTGTTTGCACACATGCAGAGCTGTCTATCCTGATGTAGGTCATTGCCCTTCCACACCAATCAGATATCACCCATCTGTCATCCCAGTATCTGTAGTATGTGGTTCACACATGCTTTTCTGCTTTTGTTGTTGTTTCAGGAGAACCTCGTCCAAGGACACAGCAGCAGGTCTTGGAGGAGATGCTGGGTGTCCTCAAGCACACACAACATCAGATAAGTGTGTTGACCAGCAAGATGGGGGAGGCACTGCTGCTGCTGAGTAGGATGTCAGCTGGTGGGGATAGCTCAGGACTCAGCATGAGGAAAGGACTGCCAAAGGACAAAGTCCTAGTTGGATGATGGCCAGCAGCCAAAGGATGCAGGGTCCCAGGAGGCTACTGGGAAACAGCCACAGGTTGAAGGGTCCCAAGAGGGTACTGGGAAGCAGCCACCGAATGCACAACCCCAAGAGGGTACTGGGAAGCAGCCACAGGATGCAAAGCTCCATGGAGGATACTGGGATGCAGCCACAGGATGCAATGCTCCATGGAGTGTATTGGGATGCAGCCACAGGATGCAGGGCCCCAGGAGGGTACTGGGAAGCAGCCACAGAATATACAGCCCTAGGGGAACAATGGGCAGCAGTCATGGTATACAGGGCCCAGGATGGCACTGAGCAGCAGCCACAGTAAGACCCTACTGACATTTGAAGTTGTGGTGGCCCTATGCAGCAGTTGACTGTATAAACTACTAGATTGCCTAGTTTTTACTTTACTTCTGGCAGTGACCCATGGACTTTCTTTTGTTCTCCACATTTTTTTGTTGGCGTGACAATGTGCCCTTTTATTTTCTTTACTGTGTTACTGTTGGGCATGGATCATTAATGTTCTGCAGGTATTCCATTAAAGGGTTTTTGCATTACACATTTGTATCTGTGTTCTGTCATGGGTGTCTGTGCTTGCCATGGGGATTGCTTAGGGATGGTGTGCCACTGTCGTTGTCTACCATTCAGCTGCACACTGGTATATTGGTTTGTATTAGCAGTCACAATCAATGGCTTGAGGTGTGCATTGCAGGCCATTTGGTGCTTGGCACCATTTAGTGCTGTATTGGTATGCCTTTAGCGACTTCCTGTCTAGCTTGTGAGCATTCAAATATATCCTTGGTTAGGGTGTGGCACTATTTTGTGCTTGCTAATCATGGTTTGTGCCACAAATAGTGACAGCTTTGAATATCTTATCAATTATGCAGTACGATACTGTGCTCTTAAACTAGGAAAATATATAAAAAATAATTTTTGTTACCTGGTCCTATAGGAGCACCACATTAATTTGCAAACCATTGCTGGATCTCAAAGGAGCCAAAGATGACCTCAGAAAGTGACAGTTCCTCTTTGAAAAACATAAATGTTCATATTTATCAAACAAGACTAAACTAACAGATTGTGGTGAAGTACCAGATCCCCATCTGTGTTGAAACAGTTGGATTCTACTTTATAAGAGATGCATTTCAATTTATTCCTTACATTATCTAGTCTTTTCTCCAGCGCTAGTCTAGTAATTATTTTGTTTGTTTCCATATGTAAGGCAGCAAAGAGTACACAACATCAGTATAGTGAAATCTTTGAGAATAAATTATGGTAATTTTGTACAGTTCTTTCTTACAAAAGAAAAAAAGTATCTGTAGCGGTGAATGGAGAATTGACTATACTGTAAAACAATGTAAACAAAGTTGTTCTTTTCAGTAAAAAAAAATGGTTGAGCTACTGAAATTAAAGGGTCCCTTAGTGGTATGTTTTAGCTCAAGTGTTCTTTATCTGTTTTATGCTCAATTTTACACACTTGCAATGAACAGCTTTAACATGAACCTAGTCAAAGTGAATCGTTTATGCAGTTATTTAAAGGCTATTTAACTCTCTCTTTGGTTACTGATTAGCATATCTGCAGATAAAATACTGTATATTGGCTGGGTGAGGAGCATCTTTGCTGAGTGGCAGATTTTGACAATGAGCAATCATCCCAACTGAGCTCTAGGATTCAGGTGCTAAGTACAGTATATTAGCCTTCTATGTCTTCTGCTAAGAGATTTATAGTGTGCAGCAATACTTAACATCCATTTAGCACAAATCACTGGCTCTTACTGTATATCACATTTAGTCACCCATTCAACCCCAGGTTTAAATGTATGTGTTACCTTGAGACTCCCATCCTAATCTAGTCATATTACTGAAAGATTTATAAACAATCTGAAATGGAAACAGCAAAATGATGCTTTGGGGTATATACATATATGTGTTTATTTGAAGGTAGTAGGAAAATATATTACAAATATTAAATAACCCTCCTGTATATTCCAATCAATTATATTCACTATTTTGACATTTTAGACTGCTTCTTGATTCAGAAAATTATTTGCATTACTTCGTAATCAGTGCACCCAGATACCTACATTAGTATATCGGAGTAGCTAAAAATATAGCTAGTGTATCCATTAAGGTAACAATTCATTGATTATGATGGTGAACAATTGCCAAAATGTTATTATTTTCCTTGTAGGAGCCCTCAGTTCTTAATGAAAAGGCAGACTTGACAGTATGCCTAAGCTTTTATAAGGTATAATTATCATCAGAAATAATTCGTCTCCATGGAAGCCATAAAACAATGCAGTACATTGGATGATAAAAGCATTAGCAGGTACGTATTATATTCCCCAGGCAGAGGTAAGGAAAGCTACTTAGAACATTTATTAGAAATATATGGAAAAAAGGCAAATACTGATAGTGGAGAACTTTAACCAATTTGAAATATGCTGAGGGAAAAAATGAAGCCATTGGAGAGAAAGCAAAGCAGCTGCTGGATACATCAAGTGAATGCAGTTTGCATCAATTAGTGAAAACATGAGCAAGGGAAAACAACATTCTTGACCTCAAAATAATTAATATAGCCAATAATATAAAACCCAAAGTAAAGGAAGCACTGTGCACTAGCAATCACACTATGACTTAAGTATCTGTTGAGGGAAACTTGCTGTATAATAAAGGCAGGACAATAGTGTACAATTATCATAAAGCAAACTACATGGATATAAAATATAGCTTAATAAACTGGAACTGGGAACTAGATATAGAGTGTAAAAATGTACACAAATGCTGGGAGATTCTCCGTGAGAAACTACCAGAGTTGAGAGACAAATATATACCACATATAAAGGATTATAATAATAATGGTTAAATATTACCATGGTTCTCCAAAAAGTTAAAAGGGATGATGAATAGTTAAAAAAAAGGCTGCACAGACTTAACACAAAATATTCATGTCCAGGGAATTTAAATAAATGAAAAAATACAATGAAGGCCAGTAAAACAGAAATTAGAAAAGGAAAGTGGAACTGAAATAAAACTGGTAAATGACAAAACACAAAAACATTCTATAGTTATATAAATTCTGAAAAGGGAAACAACAGCATAGGTCCACTTAAAATTAATGACAAGCTCATTAAAAAAGATACCAAAATAGCTGAGGAGCTAAATATTTACCTTTGCTCAGTGTTCCGGCATGACTATTTATTTATTTATTGTATAATCAGATTTACAGCCTTTGAGCCAGAGGCTCGATTACAAAGGTACTTCGTCACAGAAAGGGCATACAGAGTCAACTTACAGAATACAATCATACAGAATAGCATAGTTTTGCATAATTGCTTGAACACAAAGAGTAATTAAAAAACATTTCAGAGTTGACAGGTTTAGTACCAGCAGGTACTGGCAGTGGAAAAGGAGGCCATGGGGCAGTGGGGGGTGGGGTGAGTGGAGTTCAGCCCAGAGGGCTACGTCAGTAGTGTTTTGAGAGCAGCAGAGCATCTGTTAGTGACAGGTGCAGCAGTGGGTGTTGAACAATATGTTCTGTAGGGCAGTTTTGAAGGGGGCAATTTTGGTGGTGTTGGAAATGGCTGCGGGGAGTGAGTTGAACCAGGATGAGGCTCTGTAGCTGAATGATCTCTGTGCCCAAGTGGTCCTGGTTCTAGGTACTAGTAGGGTGACCTTGTCAGCGGTTTGGGTAGTGACTGTGGAAGATGTAAGTTGGATGGAGGCAGAACCCCAGGGTGGGAGAGCCAGAGAATCTTCTTAGTTAGTAGGCAAGTTTGGTAGCAGAGACGTTCATCGAGGCTAAGGAGTTTGGCCATGTCATAAAGCTGACAAGTGTGGGTGAGCCTAGGGGAACTGGTCACTAGTCTGCAAGCCTTGTTTAGGGTGAGTCAAATCTTGTTGAGGGCTGTGGAGTCAGAAGCACTATAGACTGGAAAGCAGTAATCCACAAGGGACATTACTGAGGACGTAATGGCAAGCCTGAGGGCATCAGGTGGGAGGCAGTCCTTGTGACGGTAGAGGATGCCAAGATGAGTGTTAGCAGTGGATGTGAGGGCTGTAATGTGGGCATGAAAGGTGAGGGCTGAGTCAAAGGTGATCCCAAGGTATTTGTAAGAGTAAACTTGTTCATGTGGTTGATGAGTGCTGGGGAAAATTTGGAGGGGATTGTTGCTGGCTTTGTTCTGGTGGTGGGCAAAGAGTATTGCCTTGGTTTTTTTTAGGTTAATGACTAGTCTGCTCTCCTTAAAACAGTTCTCTGCATCATTGAAGGAGCGTTGGAGGGAGTCTTGGAAGGAGGTGAGATTTCTGTGGGTGGCATAAATAACGGTGTCATCGGTGTACAGGAGAATATTGCCAGAACAGGCACTGGGCAGGGTGTTTAGGTAGAGACTAAAGAGTAGTGGGCCCAAGATAGAGCCCTGGGGAACCCCTGAGCAGATGGGATGGGTTTCCAAGAGTATCCCATTGTTTTTGACACGCTGGGAGCGGGCTGATAGGTAACTCGAGCACCAGGCAAGGGGGCCAGTAGAGAAACCTGTATGGTAGAGGAACTTTAGTAGGAGGAGGTGGGAGACAGTGCCAAAGGCCTTAGAGAGGTCAATGAACACTGCTCCAGCTAGGGAACCAGAGTTCAGGAAGGAGTTCAGAAAGTTGGAGAACTCCATTAATGCTGTACTTATTTTATTTTTATTTTATTTTATTTTATTTAAACAGCAGTTTGGAAAACCTTTGAGCCATAGGCTCATTTACAAAGGTACCTTGTCACAGTAAGACAAGCAAAAATACACAGTATAACAGTACAACACATAAGTATAACAGTAAATTAAGACATAGATACAAACAAGCTGATACAGGTAGGATGGATGCAAACAATACCAGAGTTATGTTGTCCTTAGCAGCTTAGTAATAAGCTTTGTCATAAGTATTGAGTACGGCTTTGACTAGTGGCAATTACAGCATCGGGTGTTAATAAGGTGGTTACGTAAGGAAGTTTTGAAGCACGATATAGTTGGAGCTTCGGAGATGGAGGGGGGTAGTGTGTTGAACCAGGAGGGGGCCCTAAAGCTGAAGGCTCTTTGGCAGTGAGAGGTCCTAGCTCTAGGGATAACAAGAGAGGTTTTCCCAGAGGTCTGAGTATGAACTAGTGGGACAGAGCGGCGTATGGTGGTGGTCAATCCTGGTGAGGATAGCCCAAGGAGGGTCTTTTTTGTAAGGGCACAGGTCAGATATTTGAGGCGCCACAAGATCAAGTACCAGCGCTTTAGCTGCAGCTAGTCAGATGATGTGTGTCAGCCTAGGTGCTCCAGTAATTAACCTGCAGGCCTTATTCAGAGTAGCAAATTTTATGGAGTGCGGTCTGATCAGCAGCACCATACACCAGCAGTCCATAGTCCACTAGGGATAGGATAGAGGAGGTGATCATGAAGTCAAGAGCCTCCTGGGGAGGCAGTGTTTATACCGGTGTAAGATGCCAAATCGGATATTAGTGGCAGTGGCTAGGGCAGCGATGTGTCCATGGAAGGAGAGGGAGGGGTCAAATGGATCCCTAGGTATTTATAGGAGCAAACTTGTTCGGTGGGAAAGAGGACCCAGAGTGAATGAGGAGTTTGAAGTTGCAGGACTTGTTTTGGGATGAGTGAAGAACATGGTTTTGTTTTTTAAGATTTATCACCAATCTATGTTCCTTGAACCAGCCCTCGGCTTCAGTGAAGGACTTCTGCAGCGAGTCCTGGAGGGCAATAGGGTTATGACTTGAGGCAAAGATGACTGCATCATCAGTGTACAATAGAATGTTCCCTGAGCAAGAGCGTGGAAGGGTGTTAAGGTAAAGGGAGAATAGTAGGGTCCCAGAATGGAGCCCTGGGAACCCAGAAAGATGGGACAGATGTCTGAATAGGTCCCATTAATTTTACACACTGTGAGCGGTCAGACAGATAACTGGTGCACCAGAGATAGGCCCAGCAGCAAAACCAGAGAGACTAAGGGCATCAAGAAGGAGGGGTGGGAGACAGTGTCAAAGCTTTCGAGAGGTCAATGAAGACAGCACCAGCCAGAGAACCAGTGTCTAAGGAGGAGTGGAGAAAGTTGGAGAACTCTTGGGAGGGCTGTGGTTGGTACTGTGGCCCGCCTCGAAGCCATGCTGCTCAGGACAAAGGACATTGTAGGTGGAGAGGTAGTCAGAGATTTGAGAGGCCACCACTTTTTCCAAGGCCTTGGAGAGAGGAGAGAGAATGGAGATCGGTCGATAGTTTCCAGCCACAGTCCTATCACCACCTTTAAAGATAGGGGTGACATTGGCAACTTTCCAGGCAGTTGAAACCTTCCACAGGCAAAGAGAGTGGTTGATGAGGCATGTGATCGGGGTAAGGACTGTGTCTAAGACCAGCCGTAGAATACACGGATCCAGGGTGTCACTGTCTGTACTATTACTCTTGAGGGCAGTGACAAGGTGCGGCCTAAGTTCTTGGGCAGAAACATGGTGGAGGAGAAAATAAGGGCAAGAAAGATTTACGGCAGGTGCTGGGGGAGAGGGTCAAAAAAATTTGTAGGGAGGATAGGGCTAAGGTCAGTGAATGAGGTGTTGAGGTGGTAGACAATGAGGGCTGGGTCTGAGGAGATCACACCATTAATGTTGATCTGGTGGGTGGGGGAGTGTGCACTCCCATTTAACTGTTTAATGTTATCCAGAAGGTTCTGGGGTTCCCCATGAGGCAGTGAGTGAGGACCAATAGTGCTCAGACTTGGCCTTCTGATGGCCCGATGCACTTGTTTGGGCGGCAGCATATAACCTCTCATTGGGCCAGCCAGTCTCAATGGCACGGTGCCATAGGTTGTCCCTATGTTTGAGCTGGTGGATCAAAGCTGGGGTTACCCAGGGGGCATTCCTCCTTTTAGAATGGCGGGTCAACATTGGGGCAAAGATATCACAGGCATTATCAAAAGTTTGGGTAAAGAAGGAGAGAGCTGTGTCGATGTCAGGAGTTACCTGTATAGGAGACCAGTCAATTTGGGACAGAAGTTCCTTAAGTTTTATTAGTCCACCAGGTATTAGACGCTGACGGCATGTGGACTGTGCTATGGGTTTGGGGACTGAGGATGACCAGTGGAATAGAATGGGGGAGTGATCGCTGAGAGAGTCTGGGAGGACTTGTACATTGGGGATCCGATTAGGGCGGTTGGTGAGTACCACATCAAGCAGGGTACTGGAGCCTCTCTTGGGGTTAGTCCTGGTAGGGTGGGTAACTAGTTGCGTTAGGTCTATTGCTGAAAAGGAGTCTCGGGTAGAGGAGGAGGAAGAGGGGCTGAGCCGGTTGATATTTAAGTCACCCACCAGAATTTGATCAGCGGAAGGAGGTAGAGAGGTAAGGTATTCTGTAAGTGAGGCAATGGCCTGCGTTTGGTCCCTGGGGGGCACGTATGCAGTAGTCAGATAAAGGGGTCCCTTTAAAGGGTCAGGGGTTAGTTTCGAAGCGTAGCGCCTGGGCCCTGGAGTCAAGGATGGGAGTGGGCAGGGCTAGTACGGGAGAGATTCCTTGACATAAATAGCTGCGAGCCACCGCCCATGCCCCAACACGGTCGGACCGAAAAGGGTGAAACCAGGAAGGAGACTAGGGAGTCAGGGAGGATTTCACAGCCAAGTCTCAACCAGGGTGATGACATCAGGGTTAATTGACGTGACCAGGCATTGTAGTGAGTCAAACTTTTTAGGAGGCTACAGATATTCATGGAGACCATGCATAGGCCTGTGGTGCGAGTTGGGAGCTCCTGGGAACCGGGCCAGGGTTTGATGAATGTTCCCACAGGAGTAGTAGCATGACTAACACCCTGGCTGGGAGATGGTGAGAGGTTTTCCTACGATTGACATGAGGGGGGGGAAGGGAGGCTAAGGGAGCAGGGGGTTTGCAGGGAGGTACAGGAGGGGAAAGCAAGAATAAGAAGACACCCAGATGTGCCTGAGGTGAAGAGAAAGCTAGGGGGAGGGCAGGGAGGACAGGGACACACAGAGGTTCCAAGGGACAGGAGAGCAGGTTCAGGAGCAAAGGGAGGGAGGGGTGCCAGGGCACAGTGTGGACTAGCAGATGGGTAAGTGGGTAAGTGCACTGCTAGTGGGGATAGGCACAGGCAGAGCGTGAGGCAAGGCCAATACATTGTGGTGAGCAAGATCCCAGGGAAGTAGTGCTGTACAGGTAGGAGTAGGAAGTAGTGAGGGAGCATAGGTCCCTCTAGTGGCCAGCAGGTATAACCTGCAAATGGGAAAGTGGGGAGATAGGTTCTGGGCAACAGGACGTGATGTCACCGGATGTGATGTCACGGGGTGGATCCTTAAATTGACAGCCGCCCCTGGGTGGGAGGGTGGTTGGGGCGGGCCGGGCAGATGGCATGAAGCACTGTCGGGCTAGCACCCCTCTGCAGGTGTCCAGACGAAGAGAAGAGGCTCTCTTTACCTCAAAAGTTATCAGGTTGGAGATTCGGCTTCCTCAGCTACTCAGGTGAGCTGCTTGTTTTGCTTCAGTTGCTTGATTGTCCCGAGTGCCTAGCTTGGGGAGCTGCCTATGCAGTGGAGAAAACACAGCCTCTCATTACTATGCAGCGGGAGAATATGTTGTGACTTACACAAAGGAGCTCCACTCTAAGCAAACAGGGCTATTCCAAAATGAGGTCACACTAGGACCCAGCTAACCTAATGCCTTCAGTTACAAACACAATTAGCTCTATATACCAATATTAAACAAGTCTGCTCTATATTAGCTGCTTGGTATATCTGGCTTTTAAGGTGTAATCAGCAATTAGCTCCAATACCACCATATTAAACAAGTCTGCTCTATATTAGCTGCTTGTATATCTGGCTTTAGGTGTAATCAGCAAGGCAACTCTAGGAAAACCAGTGAGTCCCTAGCTTTACACTTCAGCATTAGTAGCACAAAGAGAAGCAAATAACAAGCCCACCCAGTGGTGAACAGGGAACAAAGTTCATAAAATATAAGTGTTCATCAGGTAGCACCCCTTCATCAGGTAGCACCCCTCTGCAGGCGTCCAGATGAAGAGAAGAGGCTCTCTTTACCTCGAAAGTTATCAGGTTGGAGATTCGGCTTCCTCAGCTACTCAGGTGAGCTGCTTGTTTTGCTTCAGTTGCTTGATTGTCCCGAGTGCCTAGCTTGGGGGAGCTGCCTATGCAGTGGAGAAAACACAGCCTCTCATTACTATGCAGCGGGAGAATATGTTGTGACTTACACAAAGGAGCTCCACTCTAAGCAAACAGGGCTATTCCAAAATGAGGTCACACTAGGACCCAGCTAACCTAATGCCTTCAGTTACAAACACAATTAGCTCCAATACCACCATATTAAACAAGTCTGCTCTATATTAGCTGCTTGGTATATCTGGCTGTAAGGTGTAATCAGCAATTAGCTCCAAATACCACCATATTAAACAAGCCTGCTCTATATTAGCTGCTTGGTATATCTGGCTTTAAGGTGTAATCAGCAAGGCAACTCTAGGAAAACCAGTGAGTCCCTAGCTTTACACTTCAGCATTAGTAGCACAAAGAGAAGCAAATAACAAGTCCACCCAGTGGTGAACAGGGAACAAAGTTCATAAAATATAAGTGTTCATCAGGTAGCACCCCTTCATCAGGTAGCACCCCTCTGCAGGCGTCCAGACGAAGAGAAGAGGCTCTCTTTACCTCGAAAGTTATCAGGCTGGAGATTCGGCTTCCTCAGCTACTCAGGTGAGCTGCTTGTTTTGCTTCAGTTGCTTGATTGTCCCGAGTGCCTAGCTTGGGGAGCTGCCTATGCAGTGGAGAAAACACAGCCTCTCATTACTATGCAGCGGGAGAATATGTTGTGACTTAAACAAAGGAGCTCCACTCTAAGCAAACAGGGCTATTCCAAAATGAGGTCACACTAGGACCCAGCTAACCTAATGCCTTCAGTTACAAGCACAATTAACTCCAATACCACCATATTAAACAAGTCTGCTCTATATTAGCTGCTTGGTATATCTGGCTTTAAGGTGTAATCAGCAATTAGCTCCAATACCACCATATTAAACAAGTCTGCTCTATATTAGCTGCTTGGTATATCTGGCTTTAAGGTGTAATCAGCAAGGCAACTCTAGGAAAACCAGTGAGTCCCTAGCTTTACACTTCAGCATTAGTAGCACAAAGAGAAGCAAATAACAAGCCCACCCAGTGGTGAACAGGAACAAAGTTCATAAAATATAAGTGTTCATCAGGTAGCACCCCTCTGCAGGCGTCCAGATGAAGAGAAGAGGCTCTCTTTACCTCGAAAGTTATCAGGCTGGAGATTCAGCTTCCTCAGCTACTCAGGTGAGCTGCTTGTGTTGCTTCAGTTGCTTGATTGTCCCGAATGCCTAGCTTGGGGAGCTGCCTATGTAGTGGAGAAAACACGGCCTCTCATTACTATGCAGCGGGAGAATATGTTGTGACTTACACAAAGGAGCTCCACTCTAAGCAAACAGGGCTATTCCAAAATGAGGTCACACTAGGACCCAGCTAACCTAATGCCTTCAGTTACAAGCACAATTAGCTCCAATACCACCATATTAAACAAGTCTGCTCTATATTAGCTGCTTGGTATATCTGGCTTTAAGGTGTAATCAGCAATTAGCTCCAAATACCACCATATTAAACAAGTCTGCTCTATATTAGCTGCTTGGTATATCTGGCTTTAAGGTGTAATCAGCAATTAGCTCCAAATACCACCATATTAAACAAGTCTGATCTATATTAGCTGCTTGGTATATCTGGCTTTAAGGTGTAATCAGCAAGGCAACTCTAGGAAAACCAGTGAGTCCCTAGCTTTACACTTCAGCATTAGTAGCACAAAGAGAAGCAAATAACAAGTCCACCCAGTGGTGAACAGGAACAAAGTTCATAAAATATAAGTGTTCATCAGGTAGCACCCCTCTGCAGGCGTCCAGACGAAGAGAAGAGGCTCTCTTTACCTCGAAAGTTATCAGGCTGGAGATTTGGCTTCCTCAGCTACTCAGGTGAGCTGCATGTGTTGCTTCAGTTGCTTGATTGTCCCGAGTGCCTAGCTTGGGGGGGGGAGCTGCCTCGAAAGTTATCAGGCTGGAGATTCGGCTTCCTCAGCTACTCAGGTGAGCTGCTTGTGTTGCTTCAGTTGTTTGATTGTCCCAAGTGCCTAGCTTGTGGGGGGGAGCTACTTGAAAGTTATCAGGCTGGAGATTCAGCTTCCTCAGCTACTCAGGTGAGCTGCTTGTGTTGCTTCAGTTGCTTGATTGTCCCGAGTGCCTAGCTTGGGGGGAGGAGCTGCCTCGAAAGTTATCAGGCTGGAGATTTGGCTTCCTCAGCTACTCAGGTGAGCTGCTTGTGTTGCTTCAGTTGCTTGATTCTCCTGAGTGCCTAGCTTGGGGGAGCTGCCTCGAAAGTTATCAGGCTGGAGATTCGGCTTCCTCAGCTACTCAGGTGAGCTGCTTGTGTTGCTTCAGTTGCTGGGGGTGGGGGTAGACCAGAGGAATAGGAGAGGGGAGTGGTTGCTTAACAGCACTTGTACTGTGACCAGCACAGAAGCCATGCTGTTCTGGGCATAGAATGTTGTATTTTTCTAGATATTCAGTGAGTTGAGTGGCCATCACTTTTTCTAAGGCTTTGGGGGGGAGGATGGAGATTGGACGATAGCTGCTGAGGTGGACCTGTCACCTCCTTTGTGAATAGGTGTGACTATAGCTGTTTTCCATGCTGTGGGGAATTGCCCCAGACAGAGGGACAGGTTTAGTAGGCCAGTGAGTGGGACCATGACATCATCCAGGACCAGCTGGAGTATTTTGGGATCCAGGGAGTCGCTGCTAGGACTGTTGCTGTTTAGCGCATTGAGCAGGAGTGGTCTGGCTTCCTGGACTGATACTTTGAGTAGATAGAACCAGAGGCGCTGAGGATCTGAGGGTGGTGGGTTGGGGCTTGGGTCAAAAAAGTTACTCAGGAGGGCAGGGGTAAGATCTGTAAAGGAGGAGTTAAGGCAGTTGTCAATGCCAGTGGGGTCAGTAAAGGTGGAGCCATTGACTGTAAGCTGGGTGGGGGGAGTGTGATTTCCCATTTATTTCTTTTATACTGTCCCAGAAGTTCCAGGCACACCCCCATGAGGAGGTGAGGGTGATCTGGTAGTGGTCTGACTTGTCTTTTTGGATGGCCCACTTGCACCTGTTACGTGCGGCATTATATACCTGTCTGTCAGCCATCTGGCTGGTCTCAGTGGCTATGTGCCAGAGGGTATACCTATCCCTGAGCATTTGGAGTAGGGCAGAGGTGACCCAAGGAGCATTTTGCCTTTTGGAGTGGATCATGGTGAAGGGTGCAAAAGATCACAGGCCTTGTTAAAGGCTTGAGAGAAGAGGTCAAGGGCAGCATCAGTGTTGGTTGCATGGTGGATGGGAGACCAATCAATCTGAGTGAGGAACTGTTTGAGTTTTTTCAGTCTGCCTGGGCAGAGACGCCAGCATCGTGTAGTTTGGGCTGCATGTTTGGGGGTGGGGGCAGACCAGAGGAATAGGAGAGGGGAGTGGTTGCTTAAGGAGTCCTTGAGGACTTGAATATCCTGAATCTTTTGGGGGCGGTTGGAGACAATGATGTCTAGGAGGGTGCAAGTCCCTGTAGTTTGGTTACGTCTACTGGGTTGGGAGATGAGTTGGGTCAGATCTAATGCAGCAAAGGTGTCTGTTATTGGTGAGGCAGAGGGACTGAGCCAGTTCACGTTGAGGTCTCTGACTAGGACTTGTTGTGTTTTATGGGGAGAGAGGAGAGATATTCAGTGAGAGATGATATCACTGGGGTTTGATTCCTTGGGGGTACGTAGGAGACTGTGAGACAGAGTGGGCTCTTGGATGGGTCTGGGGTAAGTTTGAGGGTAAGGGCCTGGCACCATCTACAAGCTTGGGGGCACAGAGTGCATGGCCAATGATGGTGTCACGAGCGTAAAACGCAAAACCACCTCTGCGTTATCAAATTATAGATTGGGAGGCAACAGAACAACAGTTCAACAGTTTATAATTCAAAGGGATGTTGTGTTAAATTATGTAAAGAAACTCTACCCAGATAAGGCAACAGGGACAGATAGTATTAGTCCAAGACTTTTACAGGAAGTGGCAAGTGAAATAACACCAGTACTGCATCATCTGTTAAACCTCTCAATTAGCTCTGATGAAGTGTCCACGGACTAGAGAACTGCTGATGTAGTCCCTGTCTTTAACAAGCATTTGTCAATGACAGATGTTCACTGCTGGTATTGCTGTTGTACTGGGTCTTGCTTGCATACATTTTTACTATATATTTACCCAGGATAATGCAGGTGAGATGCAATGTCTCATTTTTAGTTGTGTCCTGCTTTGACACATTGTTAGACTGTAATTACTCAGGATAGGGCATCTGAGACACAATATTTACTTTTAAGTGGGTTCCCACATTTTGACTTCAAATGTTCAATAGTCTTTTTATGACCTGACATTAAGATCAAAACAGGTGACATTTTTAAAATCCCATCCAAAAAGTGATTTTACTGTGTGACTGTGGAAAGGAGTTTGAGAGGGGATTTGAAAAATTACCCCTGCCATGTTCAGGAGATGGGGTAACACATGGGATATGTTGAACATCAGGTGCCAAAATCTGCGAAAAATAAAGTTATGAGTAAATGTTGGAACAATTTGTTTCCTGATAACTTAGTTGTTTTTTCACATTTATGCCTCAAATTTTCAATATAATCTTTTTTTAACCTCTCCTTTTGAGCGTGACAGGTGTCATATATAAAACAATGGCTGAAATATAATTTTGCACCCCAAGTCTTCAAAACACATTTGGGTAGGGTTTAAGAAATGACAGCTGTCACATTCATGAGGTGGTGTGAAAAAATGGCTATGTTGAAAAGTTGGGGTCAAGCTATTGAGAATTACCACAGTTATGAGCATGCTTTGAAAAATTGCAACGCAGACTCATAACGTTGCTGTTTTCTCATATTTCTACCCTACATTTTCATCATATCCTTCTTATGACCCCACATAGGCTTCTTAGGAGCCCACCTCATGAACAAGAGCAGATACTATGTTCAAATCCTACCCAAAAGGGGATTTTGCACCACAAGTGTGAAAACACATTTTGGCCAGGATTTGAAAAATGAGAGCTGTCACATTTATGAGTTGCTGTGAAGAAATGGCTATGTTGAAAATTTGGGTCAAAATATTGAAAATTACCACAGTTATGAGCCTGTGTTTGTAAATTTCAACATAGGCTCATAACTTTGTTCATGAGGTGGGGGGCCAAAAAAAGGCATGTTGAAATTTTGGGGCAAAAATATTCAAAAATAACCAAGTGATGATGACAAATTCAAAACCCCATTGAACTGCATTGCTGATTTCCTCAGTTCATGGTTCGGCATTGAAGAGTGAAGATGTGTCTGCGGTCCAGTCAGTATTATGGCATTGGACCCCGGTAGGTAAATAAGGGTTTGAGGGGACTACTGTGGGGTGGTGGGCGCTGACTGGAAGGTCAGGGGGGACAGTAACAGTAACAGCAGCAACAGACATTGATGGACAGTTTTCTTTTTTACGGGGAGTATAAAAAAAGTACAAGGGATGGTTTTCTTTATTTCAGGTTGTGAAACGGGGGGATTAGGCACTCCAAGTGTTGGTGTTATGTTTGGCAGCACCGGGAGTGGGTTCCTTGGATTTGCAGAATCAAAATGGGCAGGGTGTGGGGTAGCTGCTGGCATGTGGGATTGTGCACCCCCATGCAGGAATATTAACATGTATGAGTTGGGCTTGTTGGGGACAGTTATGGCAGTGGCAGCAACAGACATGAATGCACAGTTTAGTTTTTTTGCAGAGTGTATTTAAAAAATCAAGATGGACAGTTAACTTTATTTCAGTTGGAGACACTGAGGAACTGAGTACCACCAGTGTTATATCTGGCGGCACCAGGGTGGGCTTCCGTGTTGCAGAATTAAAATGGGCAGGGTGGGGGTAGCAGCTATCATGGAGGACTGGACAACCCCATGCCAGAATATTAACATATGTTGGGCTTGGGGGAGATTGTGGTGGAGTTGTGGGATAACAGATGGACCACACACCAAACTTCAAGTTCAACACACAATCTCCATGTGATGTTTATTTAAAATACAGAGGATGACTGTAAGCAATGGCATATCCCTTCTTCAGTACATCAGTTTGCAGCAACAGACAATGTATGTACTGTACTTTCTCTGCACTTAGCTAGCACCTACTGACACTGATCTCTGATCTAACATAGCAGTTGAGATTCAGCCTCCACCCCGATGTGGGCCTTGTTTGCTTGGGTGGTGGGGGCTCAAATAAAAAAAAAAGATAAAAATAAAGAACCTCAGTGCAGAAGCACTGCAACGTGGGTTACCACAAAGGGCATTGAAAATAAGCCAAGTTTCAAAGAAACACATCACACATACTGCAAAGCATCATGGGATATATGCAAATCACCATGCAATTTTAGACTTGTTCAGTTTACAGCAATTTACATACATTTTAAATAACACAACTAACTTAATTTTTATAATAGTCACCTAGTACTTTTTTCCATTATCAAAAACACCTAGTGTCATGATATTTTCAACATACACAGGTTTCATAAACATAAGGTATATACATCAAGGTATTTTATGACACTGTGCTATTACATACTGAATCAAACAATGATAAGCACAACCTGTTTTACATACACTTGGAGGTCACCATAATAACCTCCCTGTATGAAGACCTGAGAGGGAAAAGAAAAATTAAAGAGGACACTATAGCATAGTCAAGAAAGAGAAGGGGGTGCCCTTAGGTGGCCAACCTTATGGATTAGAAATTGCAAAGGATAGAATAGGCTAAGAAATAGAAGAACTATTGAAACAGACTTAATAAAAGGTTGGTCTTTAAGAGTGACAGGAGCTTCCTGTTGACATATCCCCCACCTTAAGAGGGAAGCACTTATTGCAGACTGCTTACCCCTTCTTGTCCTAGAAAGGGATGGTGCTTCCACCCATCCATCTTCAAAAGCTCTGTCTCAGGGTCCCTATTAATGATAAACATTCTATCATAAACATAGTGGATATCATCATTCTTTTCCCTGAGGCATTAACACATTTCTCAATAGAGCCAAACAGTACCTTTCCCGAACTATCTCCTTTTAGGGGAAAGTACATCATATTTCTTAACCTAAAAATCTGGATGCTGTCCAGTTCAGTACCATAGAAACAATTTTTCTGGGGTGAATAATTACCTTCTCCAGCCCCACCAGACATGTCAGTTTTAAGCAGGGCCCAGTCCTAGTTTCAACACCTCTACATAAACCTACTATGTCTCTTGATTCATTAATTTCACTTGCTACTGATACAGACTCCTAATGGTAGACACTCTAGGTGTTACCTGAACACAGCTCCCCATCCATTTTCCACCATCTCCTCCTCCTCTGTAAGTTTTTCATCAAAAAAGAAAACACATGTACCACCTCCTTGATCTTAACATATTATAACATTTTGGCAATATTAGTATATTTAGCCTGCAGTATACCCCAGTCAATACTGTTAACAGATTAAGCTGCAACAATAGAAGAAAAAGTCTCTTCAGCCTAATAGGTTTCTTCATGCTTGCTTGGAGTCTTCAACTCCAGCACAATATCACTAAGCACAGTCTTACCTGGGGTCTCACATTCAAGTTCCATACTTGCATCTCTGATCTCCAACAGGTAACATCCTGGGAACACAGGAAACAAAGGAATATCTTGCTCAGTCAGGGGGTCCTCCTCAAACTGAACCCATGAAAAATCCTCTATTGACTCTTTATCCAAACTCTCCAGCAGGAACCTCTCGAGCACCTGGTACCAGTGTTTCACCTCTCTGCATAGTTGGTCTGCCTCCAGCCATTGCCCACTCATCCAGCAGATCATCTCATCAGGGTCTTCACCTCTGGGGTGTTGTCTCTCACACCTCCAGTCTGCCTCGACCTGCATCTCTTCATTATCTTCAGGCTTGGCTTTCCTCCGAGCTCTGCTGCGTTGCTGCTGCCTGGACTGGACCTGACTTCTTTCTGTCTGTTGGCCATGGTTCTGGTCAGAACTCCACAGACTTTCTTCTCTGGAAAATCCTGGTGCATCAGTCCACATGGGATATCTGGGCAATATCCACCAGAAAAAAAGTCCCTCTTTGACCAGTCCCGATGCCTCCAGCAAGTTATCCCACTTCTAACATCAAGTCTGTGGCGTGGTTGTGGGATAACAGATGGACCAGACACCAAACTTCAGGTTCAACACACAATCTCTGTGTGATGTTTATTCAAAATACAGAAGATAACCTGAAGCAATGGCATATCCCTTCTTCATTACATCAGTTTTCAGCAACAGACTATGTATATCCTTTATCTGCACGTAGCCAGCACCTATTGACACTGATCTCTAATCTAGCATAGCAGTTGAAATATTGCCTCCACCCCTATGTGGGCCTTGTTTGCTTATGTGGTGGGGGCTCAAATAAAAAAAAAACAACAAGCTAAATAAAGCTAAAGAACCTCTGTGCAGAAGCACTGAAACATGGGTTACCCCAAAGTACACTGAAAATAAGCCAAGTTACAAAGAAACACAACATCACACATACTTCCTTAATGAAAAGCATCATGGGATATATGCAGATCACCATGACATTTCAGATGTGTTCAGTTTACAGCAATTTACATGCATTTTAAATAGCACAACTAACTTAATTTTTATATTAGTCACCTAGTACTTTTGAGCATAATCAAAAACACCTAGTGCCATGATATTTTCAACATTTACAGGTTTCATAAACATAAAGTACATACATCAAGGTATTTTATGGCATAGTGCTATAATGTACTAAATCCAACAACGATAAACACAGTCTGTTTTACATATGCTTGGAGGTCACCACAATAACCTCCCTGTACGAGGACCTGAGAGAGAAAAGGAAAATTAAAAAGGACACTATTGGAACATAAGCAGGAGGCTGGTAAGGACAGAGGTCTGGGGTTATATTCTGTTTTAAGTGAAATATTTGAATAGTTTTGTACGTGAAATTAGTTCTATGTGTTAAAAATTGCTACCTTGAGTTAGGACTGTTACTTGGGCTGTGATATTGTAACTTTTGAGGCTTGGGAACACTTGTTTGGCAGTGATAATTAGAGTGAAATTTAAATGTGTTGTTTGCCTGGTGTTGGGGGAAGGGACATTAACAGGAATTACCTTGTCTTTCATTGTTCACTTGGGAACATAAGCAGGAGGCTGGTAAGGACAGAGGTCTGGGGTTATATTCTGTTTTAAGTGAAATATTTGAATAGTTTTGTATGTGAAATTAGTTCTATGTGTTAAAAATTACTACCTTGAGTTAGAACTGTTACTTGGGCTGTGATATTGTAACTTTTGAGGCTTGGGAACACTTGTTTGGCAGTGATAATTAGAGTGAAATTTAAATGTGTTGTTTGCCTGGTGTTGGGGGAGGGGACATTTACAGGAATTACCTCGTCTTTCATTGTTCACTTGGGAACATAAGCAGGAGGCTGGTAAGGACAGAGGTCTGGGGTTATATTCTGTTTTAAGTGAAATATTTGAATAGTTTTGTACGTGAAATTAGTTCTATGTGTTAAAAATTACTACCTTGAGTTAGAACTGTTACTTGGGCTTTGGTATTGTAACTTTTGAGGCTTGGGAACAATTGTTTGGCAGTGATAATTAGAGTGAATTCTTAAATACTGAAAAGCCACTGGGGGTTGGGATTGAAGGGCTGAGTATTTCTGTTTGGGACTGAAATTCAAAGCAACAGGAACTGCTGGGCCTGTGACATCATACGGTACCTGATGTCTGCATACACACACTGTTAGTGGGACTGCACACACACTGGACTGTATGTGTTTGTGAGACTTGGGAACTTTATTGGTGGGGTTGAAATTGGGTTTGTAAATAACTGCAGTCAGTATAGAGAGAAACTGTATTCCAGGGGAAAGGGACTGAGAAAAGGGGGTGTGCCATTATAAACAGAGGGGGATAAACAGGGTGGCCATATTCCACCATGGCAGGCTTCTTTGGAAGGGTTGTAGGCTGCACAGGCTGTGGGATGGCAATAATTCTCAATTGGACCTGGAGAGAGGGAGGCTGCCCACTCTGTAGACAGCTATCTTGTATCAGGAGTGAGGTATATTGGTTAAGGAGTGAGCTGGGGAGCTGGGGGGAGTGTCCAAGGATAAGGGGTGTGGATATGGGCAGCAGAAGGGTGGGGCTGAGGGGAGGCTGAGGCAACACTCTGAAATTACAGGACATTATGTTACAGCAAGCAGGAGGGGGGATATTAAGGACAGAGGACCCTTAGATAGGGATGTTGATGCTAAGGGGAAAGCGTACGGGGTGAACATTCTGAATACAAAGAGAGTGGAGGGGAAAGAGTCAGGAGGGGCTGTTGTGGGGAAGCCTAAAACAGCAGACTGTGGGAAGGGAGCTCCTAAGGTGAACAGAGCAAGAGGGGAAGAAGAGGGGCAGTTTAGAGGTGCAGTCAGGGGAAACTTGGGTTATTTGATGGAGGCTGACATAGAGTGTCACAATACATTTGAGCTACTAAGCAGCCTAGAGGGGGAGGAAGGGGTAGGTGGAAATGAGGAAACTGATACAGAGGCTGGGGTGAGAGAGTCGGATACCCATAGGGCATCACAGACCGGCAATGGAAAGGATAGAAATAGTTTCAGAGGGAGAAGGGGAAACATAAATGTTAAGCAAATGGGGGATATGCAACATATTGCAGACATGAGGGAGGAGCGCATGGCTGGAGAGAAACTGGGAGACAAGGAGGTGGGAGAGGAGCCCCCCTTCAGCAGGGGGGTCAGTACCAAGGATGGGGTCTTAGCTAAAGGGGACCCACAGAGAGCCTCTGGAGGCAGGGGTACTATTACAAGGGGGGAGGATGGCGGTGTGGGGGAAGGGGAAACCATCAGGGCCAGGATAAATGGTTTGGATAAGAGGGTTAAAGAGGGCACATATTCAGAGGGGGTTTGAGTTAAGTGGGCAAAATAACAAGGGAGGCAGCAAAGGGAGTATGACAAGGGGGTCTCTAATAAGGCAGGAAGACTCCCATGGAATTGAGATCATGAATAAGGGGGGGATGGGGGGCTGAGTGGGCATAGTGGAGGTAACCATAAGGATAATGGCGGTGTTGAGGTTCTGTTATTGGGAGACTCGATGATTAGGGGTATCCAGTGGGAGGGACAGGGGAGTGGATGCCATAGCCAGGTGAAGGTAGTGAGTATCTCTGGGCTGACAGTGCACAGAGCAAAGTTCATAGTGTATGAAATGGTAAGGGATTGTGGAGAAACTGGATTTCCTGGTGCATTTGGGAACTAACGATCTAGAGGGAAATAGCATTTTGAAATCCAAGCAAGGTTCCAAGAACTTGCCAGAGTCTGTCGGGATAATGGATGCAACATTTCCTTTTCGGAGATATTGCCAGTACCAAAGGTCTCAGTGGAGAAAAAAATGAAGCTCACAGAGGTTAATGACTGGCTCAGGAAGTGGGGTGAAGAGAGTGGGTTGGGGGTGTTAGGGAACTGGAAAGGAGTTTGGGAGTATAAGGGACTGTATGCCAAGGACAGGCTTCATCTTGCCCCATTAGGGAAGGAAGTCCTTAAACAGGGGATGGCTGACTACATTCAAGAAAGATGGGGTTTAAACTTGTGAGGGGGGAAGGATAAGGGAGGGGTTGACCAGAAGCCCTCTCCTCCAGATGAGGGGAGTAGCCTTCAAGCCCAAGAGGGGGAGGGAGGAAACAGACTGGGGTGGAGGTTTCAGGAGGAGCAGAGGGAGGATGGAAGTATAAGGAATCTGGGTGGGGTTCGACAAAGAGGATCAGGGATAAGGGGTGGGGGTTGGTGTTAGTAAATGCCAGAGCTTGGGAAACAAGTTGCCAGAGTTCCAGGCCATGCTGTTCGAGGGGGTGATGATGGCGGCGGTCACGGAGACATGGGCCAACAAAAACCATGACTGGGACCTAAACGTGCGGGGGTACACTATGCTTAGGAAGGATAGAAAGGAGGGCAGAGGGGGTGGAGTGGCTATGTTCATTAGAGATGACATAGAAATTGCTAGGGTAGAAAAGGCAGTGGGAAACGTGGAGGCCTTATGGATCACCTTACGATCCCCAGCAGGAGATAAGGTCAAGCTGGGTGTAGTATATAGGCCCCCCGGGATGAGTGATGTTCTAGAGGATGGTTTGCTGGACAACATCATTGCCCAGTGTGGACCAAAAGGGGAAGGAGTGGTGTTGATGGGGGACCTTAATATGCCAGGTACAAACTGGGGAACCATGTCCTCTAAGGTGGCCAAGGAGCAGAGGCTGCTGGATGGCTTCCAGGATGTGTTCTTAACACAGCATGTGATGGAGCCCACAAGGGAGGGGCATGTCCTGACGTGGTTCTGGCAGATGGGGATCTGGTAAGGGACCTGGTTGTACAGGACCCCCTGACTGGGAGCGACCACAATACTGTCTGGTTTCAAATAAGCATGGGGGAGGGGAGATCTAGGACACTGTCAGTGGACTTCAGGGGGTCAGACTTTGTGGGCATGGGAAATATTCTCAAGGATCACTTGAAGGGGATTATATCAATGACAAGTGTGGAAAGGAGATGGGAGGTCATAAAACGGGGACTTCATGAGGCAGTCAGGATCTGCGCTAAGTTGAAACATAAGGGAGCAAGGTCACATAAACCATGCTGGGGGTCCAGTGAGGTACAGGTAGCAGTCAGATAAAAGAAGGCAGCCTACAAAAAATATAAAACAACAAGAGGGGATAGGGATAAGGAAATGTGCCATCTTGCATCTAGAAAAGTCACCCGGATGGTGAGGGGAGCAAAGTCCAGTAAAGAGCAGCGTCTGGCACAGGGGATACATGGAGGGGAAAAGGGGTTCTTCCAGTACATTGGGGAGTGGAGAAAACTAAGGGCCATCTCAGCAGATTGAGATCAGAAGGAGGGTGGGTGGAAGAGGCGAGGGACCAGGCAGAGGTATTTAACGAGTACTTTGCCTCTGTGTTCACTAGGGAGGGGGATGGGATATCTACAAAGCAAGGCATGAAGTGGATAGAAGCAGCAGTGAGTGGGATCAGGGGAACAACAGAAATGGAGCAAGAGGGAGGGAGAGGTACCCCAGGGGTGTCACATCTGGATAAGGATAAAAAGGCCAGTAAGGTGGAGGGGACGGATGATGCTATCTCCACCAAAAGGGTGTGGTTAGCCCTCAAGGCCCTAAAGAAAGACAGATCTCCTGGGCCGGATGGCATTCATCCGAGAGTACTATGGGAATTGGCAGACATACTGGCTGCACCCCTGGTGGAGCTCTTCAACAGGTCACTTGAGACGGGGAGGGTACCTGGGGATTGTGAGAGGCACGTGGTGCCAATCCATAAGGGGGTCGAGAAGTACCAGGTAACTATAGAGCCATCAGTTTGACCTCAGTGGTGGGAAAATTAATGGAGCGTATACTAAAGGAACATTTGGGGTGTACTGGAGGAGGTGGGAGGTCTGGATAGTCGGCAACATGGGTTTTGTGCCAGGTAGATCGTGTCAAACCAATCTTGTGGAGTTCTACGAATGGGTAACATCAGAATTGGACAGGAAAGCCTGTGGATGTATTATTCTTGGACTTCAGCAAGGCGTTTGACTCTGTCCCTCACAATAGTCTGGTGGAGAAACTGATAGGGTTAGGAGTAGGCCCTTTGATGGTCAGATGGATTGAAAACTGGCTAGCTGGATGCACCCAGAGAGTAGTGGTCTGTGGGGAGCTCGTGGACCCTAGAGAGGTTGGTAGTTGGGTACCGCAGGGCTCGGTCCTGGGTCCGATCCTGTTTAATGCATACATATCGGACATCAGGGAGGGTATAGGGTGTGAAATGAGTCTCTTCATGGATGACTCCAAGATGGGAGCAGTAGTTGAGGGAGAAGAGGGAAGGATGGCCCTGCAAGGGGACCTGGACACCCTGGAAAGCTGGGCTGACACATGGAAATTAAATTTCAATATCACCAAGTGCAAGGTGTTGCATCTTGGGAGGGGAAACCCTAAACACAAGTACACCCTGGGAGGGAGGCGTGGAGGCCCTCAATAGGGAAAAAGACCTAGGGGTCATGGTGGATGCATGTATGAATAACTCTGAGCAGTGCAGGAGAGCAGCTAGCAAGGCAAACAGGATGTTGGGATGCATCATAGGGGATCACCTCTAGGAGCAAGGAAGTGATTCTGCTGCTGTACAATGGACTGGTTAGGCCACACCTTGAGTACTGTGTACAGTACTGGAGACCACATGAAGAGGGACATACAGCTCCTGGAGAGGGTACAGAGGGGGCAACTAGGATGATACGAGGGCTAGGGGATTTGACGATGAGGACAGACTTGAGGAGCTCTGCCTGTTTTCATTGGAGGAGAAGAGAGACAGGGGACATGATTGAGGTCCCTAGGCACCTCAAGGGAATAAATAGGGAAACATGGAGGGATCTTTAGACTAAAGCAGGGAGGTATCACCAGAGGGCATGGTTTGAAGTTGGAAGGTAGAAGGTGAGGGGGAAGAGGAGGAGGTTTTCACTGAGAGGGTGGTGGACCCTTGGAATGCACTGCCTGGTGAGCTGGTTCAGAGATCCACAGTGGAGGGCTTCAAGAGAGGGTGGGACAGACACAGAAAGTGGATGTATCAGATGATGGCCTGTCCCGGGGGGTGGGGATGGATGATAGGGGTTTCTGGAGCACAAGGGATGGGAGGGCCTCGGCACCCAACTAAGGATCTGAGGTTTGAGCAGACTCAATAGACAGCAAGCAAATAGTATGTTAGTACTATAGCATAGTCAAGAAAGAGAAGGGAGTGCCCATAGGTGGCAAACCTTATGGACTAGAAATTGTACAGGACAGATTAGGCTACGAAATAGAAGAACTGTTGCAACAGATTTATGAAAAGGTTGGTCCTGAAGAGTTGCAGGAGCTCCCTGTCCCGGAGATAGTTATGTAGGCGGCAACAACAGACATCAATGGATGGTTTCCGCTTTTATAGTGTGTGATTAAAAAAAACTATGAGGGACGGTTTTCATCAGGCTGAGCATGACAGAGCAGCTGTGCTTGCTGTGTGGCATTACGTAGCTAAAAGGAAAGAGCTACCCTATGATTGCCTTGGCTTTCTCCTTTGACCTGCACAAAATTCATGCCCAGCAAGCCAGAACACCGTCATGACCAGCCTGGCTGATGATGATTGGTGTTACACTGATTAGCCCCTTGCAGACCTCTTTGCATTGGACTGACAGTGTTACACCTCTCAGAACTCACTCTTGCAGCAAAACGTTCACTGCCTGTGCACACATGAGTCAGACTAACATAAAATCTGGCCAGAGCCGAAAGGGCTACAGGAGAGGAATCGGGGTAAAAATACTGAAAATAGTTTCTTAATATTTGTACACAAAAATTTTCAACATTTAGCCTTGTTATGACCTTGACTAATGAAGAAGGGCAGAGAAAATGTTCAACTCCTGGCTTAAAGGTGATATCGTGCAGGGACTGCAAAATCAATTTTCAGGATGCAAAAACACATTTTGGGTAGGAGTTGAAAAATGGCAGCCATTACATTCATGAGGTGCTGTACAGAAAGGGGTATGTTGAAAATTTGGGGTAAAAATATTGAATATTATCAAAGTTATGAGCCTGCATTTGCAAAATTCAGCATAGCTTCATAACTGTTTTTGTAAAACATTTTTACACCAACTTATGACTCTGTCTCATGAATCAGGTGACAGAAAATGTTCACCTCCTGTCCAAAAGGTGATTTCATGCAGGGACCACAAAATCTCCCCTTGGGATATAAAAAAAACCAAAACATTTTGGCAAGGATTTCAAAAATGACTGCTGTCACATTCATGTTGTAACGCTATGGCTATATTGTAAAATCTGAGGTAAAATATTGAAAATTACCAAAGTTGTGAGCCTGCTTTCACAAAAGTCAATGTAAGTTCATAACTTTTTTTTTATATTTTTACACTAAATTTTCAACATAGCCTTCTTATGACCCCACCTCATGAACAAGTGCAGAGAAAACTTTCAGCTCCCACTTGAAAGGTGACCGTGAAATCTTTCGGGATGTAAAACAACATTCTGGCCAGAATGTGAAAAATGACAGCTGTCACATACATAAGGTGCCATAAAGATTTGGTTATGTTACAAATTTTGGGGTAAAAATATTGAAAATTATCAAAGTTATGAGCCTGTATTCACAAAATGCAATGTAGACTCATAACTTTATTGTTTTTTAATATTTTACACCAAATTTTCAACATAGCCTTCTTATGACCCCATCTCATGAACAACAGCAGAGAAAATTTTTAACGTCTGCCTGAAAGGTGATTTTGCACAGGGACCATGAAATCACTTTTGGGGACAGATATGCCTAATGTCAGTGCCATTTTTCATGAGGCGGGGTCCCAAAAAAGGCATGTTGAAAATGTGGTCCAAAGTATGCAAAAATGTCTACATTAAGCCACTAAGTTCAAAACCCCTTTAAAATACATTGAACCGCATACCTGTTTCTTCAGTTCGCTGTCTGGCTTTGAAGAGTGAAGACATGTCTGCAGTTCAGAGAGGATTACAGCGTTGGACTCCCAATCGGTAAGTAAGGGCTTGGAGGGTTGTGGGGTGGTGGGTGCTGAGTGAGAAGGTTGAGTGGGGGGGAATCTGAAGGCCACAAAAGACATTGATGGACAGTTTTCTTTTTACAGGTATATAAAAAAACACTACCGAGGAGTCCTGATTGGGCACCCCCAGTGTCATTGCTATGTTTCTGGGGGCAGTGTGGGGTGGTGAGTGATGAGAGGGATGGTTGGGTTGGAGAACAATAAAAGGTCGGGGGGGAGATGATCGTGACACTGTGGGATTGGCACCCCAGTGTCACTGTTATGTTTCTGGTGGGGGGGTGTCATTGCTGTGTTTCTGGGGCAGAATAGGGTGGTGGGTGCTGAGAGGAGAGTCAGGTTGGAAAACAATAAAAAATCAGGGAAGATGATCGTGACATTGGGGATTGGGCACCCCAGTGTCACTGTTATATGAATGCGACACTGGCGTATTGGGCACCCAGTGGCATTGCTATGTTTCTTGGGGGTATGGGTGTTGAGATGGAGGGTTGGGTGGGAGGATATGCATAAAAAAAATCAGTGGTCACGGCAGAACATGACACACTCTGCCATGTCCAAGATGGTCGCCGCTCTCTACTGTGCATATGCTAGTGCCCATGCATGTGCAATGCAGTTTGGTGGCCATCTTGGACATGGTGGAGTGTGCCTTGCTCTGCCATGAATGCTGACAGACTTAAAATAGTGCAGTGCTACTTCCGATACAGACAATGAGAGGAGGGCTTCATGGATGTAGAGGCGACTATGCTGGAACTCCAACATGTTGTTTGGTTGGAAGGAATGCGCTGAGTTCTTTTCTCATAGCAAGAGGTTTGCAGGGCTATGCCCACTGCAGCCCTAAAAATGGGGTTATGGATGCACCTGTTAACCACAGCCCAATAAGCCTGACAGCAGTGGTGTGTAAGGTGATGGAAATGTCCATAAAACAAATGATAGAAGGAGAATGTGAGAGGCTGGGTATCAAGGACAATTTACAACATGACTTTAGGTAAGGTAGATCTTGCATAACAACTCTTCTGACTTTGTATGGAACCATTAGTAAAGATCTAGAGGAAGGAAATGCAACAGGCATTCTATTTTTGGATTTGAACAAGGCCTTTAATGTTGTATTTAACAAATAATTAACTGAAAAAGTTAATAAACTGGGAATAAATAATATTGTTAGATGGGCCTCAAACTGGCTGAATATGAGGACACAAAGTGGCAGGATAAAGGGAAATGTGTCAAGTAAGAGAACAGTCACTCATGCAGTGCTTCAAGGATCAGTCTTGGGGCCAGTATTGTTTAAACTTTTCATGGGAGATCTCAGACAGAATGTAAACTGTACATGTAATAAGTTTGCAGATGACACTAAGTAAGTAGGAAGGGCAAACATGGATGAGAGGGTAAAAATAATAGAGAATGATTTTATCAAGATGGTGGAGTGGGCCAAGACCTAGAAAATGAACTTCAATAGCTCAAAATGCATGATGGTGCACTTGGGAAAAAATAAAGAAAAAGAAACTATATCATACGAATGGAGTACAACTTATAATTGTGAAAAAGTCCTCTGGTTATTTGTATCCAATAATTTTAAACAAAAAAGAATGGTAAGTTTACTTTATCGTAAAACTAATCACCTATTAAATACAATAAAAAAAAAGTCACACACAGGTCTGAACAGATACTCCCCTCTGCATAGGTCATATGTAAGACTACTAATAGACTATGTTTCACAGTTTTGGTAGGTCTAAATATTGGTAAAAATAGCAGAATCTAAAAGATACAACACATGGCAACCGAAATGAATAGGGAAATAGAATACAAGACATACAAGGATAGGTTAAAGCACTTGGAATTACACTCACTAAAGCAAAGGAGAATGAGACATGACGTGCTACTACTTTTTAATACATACAGTGACAGTGGGCTAATGCAGGGATTATTTTTTGAAAACGTACAGACTTAGGAGGCACAACAAGCAGCAAAAATGTAGGCACTTTAGAACTACTATAAGGAAGAATTTTTATACACAGAGGGTGGTGGGTCTATGGAAAATTCTGCCAAATGAACCGGTCAATAGTAACCATAGTGATGCTTTCAAGAGGGGGGTTAGACAAATGGTCAGAGGTGGGGATGCACAAGTCTTATTTTTCTTGAATTAAAGAGATGGGCAAGTATGGACAAGTAAGCAATAAGAGATGAGGGGGTGTGCATTAGACATTTCTAATGCACAACGAGGGGCACTGCGAGTCATGATGCTGGAGACCGAGTGCCTTTCGGCCCTGGCCATATGTTACAAATGGCTAAGGCACACTCCCGGAGTGTCTTATGGCACTTAGGTTCTTGTGTTTTACTTTAATGTTACCACTGAAATTTAGAAGTTAGAAAACTAAACAGTTTAAATCTTTGATAAATTTTGTCATAAAATAGTCCTTCCACCTGTATAAAGATGTGTTTTTGTATAACTTTAGGAGTTTTGTCCCCAGTAGGCTTCCTTAGTTGCAGTTTTTTAAGTGCTGTTGGAATGTTGAAGCATGATGGGAAACAGTAAAAGAGGGCACTTACGTACTGAGAGAGTCTACTGAAAATTAATGAAAAATGGTGTATTTATATTTTTTAATATGCTGTTTCAAAGGAAAGAACATGGGAGGAGCGAGTGAGTATTGATTCGGGGCAGGAGCTCCATTCATTGGGAAAGTGAGAGCACTTAGACGCTGCCAGCAATGGTTAAAAAAAGATGAGATCATTGAAGGTTTTTTTTGTTTGTTTTCTTCCTGTTATTGGGGGAGAGTGTCCCTGAAGTCTAGAGTTGCCAGAAGATGTGGTCATATGAAGAGCAGTGTGTGTGTGGGGTGGGGTGGGGTGAGTGTATAAACACACACAGACACACACACCAATTTCTTTCTGTCACAGTTGATTATTTAATTTACTTGTTTTGGGTCTGTGTACAAGAGTGAGAGAGAGAGAGAGAGAGAGAGAGAGAGAGAGAGAGCCAACAGCAGATCAAGCTGCGAGTGAGTGGAATGGGAGAGGAGCAAGTGAGTGCAGATTCAGGCAGGAGCTGCATTCTGTCGGAAAGTGTGAGCAGGTTGAGGCTGCCATTATTGGTTTAAAAAAAAATTAATCATTATGGCTGTGAGACTTGGAGCACTTGTACCCCATTAAGAGGTATAAAGCACCGAGAGAAACGGGTTCCATGTACAGAGTGGTAACACAGAATGAGAGAGCAACCTGCGTCTCAGTGGGGGAAAAATGGTGGCAATTCAAAACATGAAAATTTTATTTGACTGCTTAATACCTAATCTTTAAATGTGGCTGTGGTTACCTGAACTTGTTGTTAGTCGTGCATCAAATACTTCTAATACACAGCTAGCAACCAATCAAAATACAGGATTTTTCCTACCCATTTTATAAATCATCTTATTCCATCTCTAATATCAAATTATTAACCAAAGCATTACATTTTGTATTAGTATATGGCATATATAAGGGTTCTGACAAAAGGGCTGATCAAAACTTTATTACAGGTGAAAAGGATATGCTTCTGTCTCTGAGCTGAGATAATCAATAAGTATGGAGTAATACTAAGCAAGTAAGTTCCTTTTTTATATCAAACTGGGTGATTTTAGATGTTTCATCTTAGATCTCTTTAATATTGGTAAACCACATGAGTCTATATATTCAGGAGGTACTGTAGTTCAATTTAGTTCATGGTTTAACACCATATAGAAAGTATTTAAACTGTACGGCAAAATATATATTTTTTCTGATACAGCATACAGTATATGGTTTTCTTGGTGAACATGTATTTCTTTCATTGTAGCACTATGAAATGATACAGACATTGTGCTAAAAGTATAATACGCAATGAATGTTTATCTTTACTTGGGAGCTAGTACTGTCAGCATTTTCTCTGTATAAGTAATAACAAATGTTGTCTGCACTTACAGGACCACTGCGAGCCTTGAGGAAGTGGCCTAGGGCTATGAAACATTGGTGGTAATGGAATTTGGTGGCTTGCTGACAATAAAGGTGGTTAAATATATATGGTTTAGAAAATGAGCTTGAAAAATAAAGCATGCTGATTGGCTAAAAGCCCATGCAGCCATGCATTTATTTTTCAACAACACACACTAAATAACAAGTCCACTTTGGGGTGCCCCATTACTTTGGGTATTCTGGAGCAACCCAATTTTCAAACTTGACTGCCACCATTTTTTCTGGCTCGCTAAGCGTGCCTTGAAGTAGCGGCCCACCCAATCTCCCCTTTTTTCTGTGACTGTCCCGGTTAATAAGTCGCAATAAAATTTCTAAATGAGTTCAGCAGACTGACTTTAAAAAATTGCAGCCATGCTCCAAATGTCACAGAAACAACGCTTGCTACTGCATCGCTACATTGCATGAGAGAAACGGTACTTTCTTAGGTTTCTGTGCCGCAGATGGATGTCCATCTGAGCTATGGAAATCTAAGAAAGTATCGCGCCTCTCACTAAGAATACCACCTTCAGTCCTTCCTGACACCGAGCTCACCTGGTTAGGATGCTGCCCTCCTGCCTCCGTCCAGTCACCAGTCTAGTGCAGTAATGGCACCCAGAAAACGGCTTCAAAACTATGCAGTGGCTAAAAAGATAAAAAGAAACATTGACTGGGAACAGTAACAGCAATTGGTTTCAAACTTCCCGTTCTTCCACTCTTATTGTGATACCAATAAAAAAAAAGGGGGGTGGGGATGGTGGACAGCAACTCTGGGGTACCTTCTTGTGGGTCATTACCAAAAGCCCTAAAGTATAGTGTTCATTTTTTTACTGGTGTTTCTCTGTGTGTAGGGGGTCTTTGCTTAATCAGTGTAAGAAACAACAAGAGAAAAGTGAAACAGAAAGTGGGAAAAAATAGCAAGTCTTAATAGCAGCAGGGCCCTCTGCTGGCACAACTAAAGGAACTACTTTACAACAAAACTGACATCATTCCTTTTTTACTTGCTTTTAATTTTATCATTATTTGTTTTAATATTTTGTATAACTGTTAACTATAGCCCATTTTCTAAGTGCAATACTACACTCCAGGGTGGGTGTTATGGGATATAACGGACCTTCCAGGGGCAATAAGGCCCTTCGCCTGTGGTGTTGGGCCTCATTACACCCTGGGTGGTCCGTTATATCCCAATAATGGCCAACCTGTCAGGTATTATTGCTTACATTACAAGTATATGACATTGTTTGGGTGTGAGTTTGTCCTCCCTTCCTTTTGCAAATGTTACTATGCAATGCCACGGTATGTGACTTTACACCCTTTATTGCGTATAACATTCAGCTCCAGTGTTTCCCAGACATTCTGAGATATCAGTTGCCACAACTCCATGTGGAATAGTTAACACAGCAGAACAGTGTAAATGGCCATAGAATGTCCCCACGACATTGAAACAGACAATTAACACATTGATGTACAAAACACAAAGCACATTCTGAGGCAATGACAAATGAAATAAAAACATCCTGGTTTGAAGGCACAATCCATCAACACATAAAGATAACTGAAAGAATAACACTAGAAAGAATTTTCATGTACAGATATGTCATAGTTTTATCTGTCCTATCACCATTAAAACAGCACTCCACTTAAAAAGAGACTCTTCTTAATGCACTCCTACTAATCCCATTCCCAAATATTTATCCCAGCAATTTTTGGTTTCAAATCAATTCCTATATGCCATTGAATTCCATTTTATTTTGCCATAACATAGAACCATAGAAAACTGATGGCAGATAAGGACCACTAGACCCATTCAGTCTGCCCTTTTGCCCTACCTGTGTCAGTGCCCTCTGATCCTACTCATTCATTGGCTTTACCCCCAGCTCTAGGGTATCCTTATACCTGTCCCATGCATGCTTGAATGCCTGCACTGTGCCTGCTCCACCTCCTGGGGTAGACTGTTCCATGCATCCACCACCCCTTCAGTGAAAAAAAAAAAACTTCCTCACATTGGCCCTCAGCTGGACCCACTCCAATCTCATGTTGTGCCCCCTTGATCTTGTACCCCTCCTGAACTGAATGATGTTACCAACCTGCACCTAGTTTGTACCCTTGAGATACTTAAAGGTCTCTATCTTATTCCCATGCTCCCTCCTCTCTTCCAGTGTATACATATTGAGGACTTTCAGTTTTTCCTCATATGACTTCTGTAGTAGGTCCTGTACCATCTTTGTTGCCCTTCTCCACACCACCTCCACTCTGTCTATGTGCCTACATAGATGTGGCTTCCAGAATTGTGCACAGTATTCCAGGTGCAGCCTCACTAGCGTTTGGCATAGTGGTATCACCTCCTCCATTATTCTGCTAGTGATACCCCTCCCTATGCAACCCAACATGCCACGGGCCCTCCCTACAACTTTTGTGCACTGCTTGGCCACCTTACGATCCTCCAAGATGATAATCCCCAAATCTCTTTCCTCCCTGATGACTGCCAGCAATCCCCCCCAGTACTGTAGCTCTCTGCAGGGTTTCTGTACGCCAGGTGCATGGATATGCACTTCTTTGCATTGAACCACAGTTGTAACACTTCTGACCATTTTTCCAGCCTTCCTAGGTCCCTCCTCATCTTCTCCATCCCATCAGGAGTGTCCATCCTATTGCAGATCTTGGCATCCATCTGCAAACAGGCAAACGTTCCCTTCTAGCCCTTCCGAAATGTCACCAATCCCATTAAAAAGGACTGGTCCCAGGACGGACCCCTGAGGCACCCCACTAGTCACCCCCATTTTTTTGGATTGGATTCCATTTACAAGCACCCTCTGCTTCCTGTCTCTTAGCCAGTTGCAACCCAGTTTACCACCCTGAGACCCACCCCCAGGTTACCCAACTATTTACCAGCCTCCTATGTGGAATGGTATCGAAGGCCTTGCTGAAATTGAGGTAGGTGACATCCAATGCACCCTCCTGATCCACTTCCTTCATCACCCAGTCAAAAACACCAGATTTGCTTAACATGACCTTCCTGTTGTGAATCCATGCTGCCTTGGATCCTGCACACTGATAGATCATAAGTGTTCCACAATTTGTTCTTGAAGTAGTGCCTCCATAATCTTCCCCACTACTGATGTGAGGCTGACTGACCTATAGTTTCCAGCCTTCTCCCTGCTTCCACTCTTATGCAGATGGACCACATGTGCCCTCCTCTAGTCCTCCAAAACCATTCCTGTCCTGAGCAACTCACTGAAAAGGGCTGCCAGTGGAGCTGCTAGCTCCATCTGAAGCTCCTTTAATATCCTGGGATGTATGCCATCTATCCCCAGTGCCTTGTCCACCTTCAGTTTAGTGAGCTCCACTAGGACTCTTTCCTCTGTAAAAGGGTAGGTGTTCAACTCCCTCCCTTCTTAGTATCTGTTGCCTAGCTGTGGTCCCTGTCCCTCACCATCTTCTGTAAAAACCTGAACAGAAGTATTTATTTAATATCGTCACCTTTTCTGAGTCTCCCTCCACACTCACCCCTTCATTCCCTCTGAGTCATACAATCCCACCCCTGGATTTCCTTCTTTCGCCAATGTACCTATAGAATGTCTTATCTCCTCTCTTCACCATCTGTGCTAGCCTTAACTCCGTTTGCACCTTTGCACTCCTGACAACTTCCCCCGCTTCTCTCAAACTCTTTTGCTACACCTCCCTATCCTCATCCTTTTGTGTACCCTTATATATCCTGAAAGACCTCTTTTTGGCCCTTATCTTCTCTGCTACCTCTATTGAGAACCACCGTGGTTTCTTCCTTCTCTTACCTTTGCTTCTCTGCCTAATGCACTGGTTTTTCACCTCCACAATAGCTTCTTTTAGGTGTGTCCACTGCTCCTCAACCCCCCTCTTCCATCCATGCTTGCCAGGGCCTCTTTGAGAAGTATCCCCATTTCAGCAAAATCCACCCTCCTAAAATCCAAGACTGTTGCCCTGGTGTGGCTCGACTGCATCCCTGTGTCCATGTTGAACCATACTGTGAGGTGGTCAATGGACCCCAGGTGTCCGTCCACCCAGACTTCTGTGATTCTGTCCACATTGGTCAGTATTAGGTCTAGAACCGCTTTGCCTCTGGTGGGTTCCAACACTAACTGCCTAAGACCTGCACCCTACAGGGAGAATGGGATGTCTCAACTCCTGGCTGAGGCAGCTGCTGGGATGGTCCAATCCACATCTGGCATGTTAAAATCACTTATCGACAGCACCTTCCCTTTTGATGCCATTACATGTATTATTTCCTCTAACTCCCTGTCTATTTCCTCCCCCTGAGCTGGAGGCCTATAGCTTACCCCTGTGCGAACTGTTGTCCCATTGCCTGGCTCAAGGGTGACCCACAGTGCCTTGACCCCTCTCTATCTACCCCATACAGCTGTAGCTTTTATACCCTCCTTGACATACAGGGCTACCCTTACCCTCCTTATCCCTCCTGAATAGGGCATAGACTGGTCCACTTATCCCCCAGTCATGGTTTTCTGTGTACCATGTTTCTGTTATTGCCACTGTATCTAGGTCTGCCTCTGTCATCTGGGCCACCAGGTCTGGGATTTTATTTCCCAGGCTGTGGGCATTTGCATACATAACCTTCCATGTAATGGAGCCTGTCCCTGTTTTATTCCTGTTTGTGCATTCTTTTTTCCTCCCTCCCATCCCCTGTACCTTTCCTCTGTTGCCTCCCATTGCCTGATGCCCCCTTGGTATTTATACTTGTCAGCAACTTGTCCTTCTGATCCTCCTTTCTGGCTGCTCTATCCTGTGGGGTTGGCCTGTTTGGACCAACCTGCTCCCACCCGCTAATTAAAATGCTTGAATGGATGAAGGCCGTCATCCTTGTACAGCCCTGCATCCCTCCAGGTGGGACCCCAGTCCTCAATGAAGCCAAAGCCCTTATCCCCACACCAGCCCTTCAACCAAGTGTTAAAGTTTCTGATGTGGAGAATTCTAGCCTTCCCCTTGTCATGGACCGGTAGCACTTCCAAAAATGTCAAGGAGCTTGCTACTCTTCCTTCCTAATTCCCTGAAGTCCTTCTGCACCTTCTCTGTGTTCACCTCATCCCTGACTAGGTCATTTGTCCAAAGGTGGATATCGATCTCCAGCCCCTCCTCTTTGTTACCTCCTTAGAGATCCTCTGGATCCACTCTCCCTCTCTCTGAGCTGTGCCTCCTGGAAGGCACTTCAGCTCCCTCTTCACTCTGCTACCTGTGCCCAAGTCCATTCCCCAGACAATTGAGTCCTCCACCAGGAGTAGTGTCCTCTTCTTCTGGGGTCCTCTACCTCCCACACCTGGGTCTCCCTCCTGGATGACCCACTCATCTTCCCTGGTCACAACCTTGGGTTCCCTTGTGCAGGTTTACTTGCTCCTCTAGGACAGCAACAGTGTAACTAAGTTAGACTGTTCGTGGGATATGTGTCCATCTCACCTCCCTCACCCACCCTGAGCCCACCATAGTTCATCCAGCCTACTGGAAGCACTACTGAAGGAAAGATTGGTGGAACATCTGGTTGTCAATGGACTACAGGACCCAAGGCAGCATGGTTTCACCAGGGGGAAGTCATGTCAGACCAACCTCGTTGAATTTTTTGACTGGGTGAATAAGGAGGTGGATCAGGGGAGGGCAGTGGACATGACCTATCTGGACTTCAGCAAGGCCTTTGACACTGTGCCACACAGAGACTATTACACAAACTGGGGAATATGGGTGTGGCAGGACAGTGATGTGGTGGGTAGGTAACTGGCTGGGTGGCAGGACACAGAGGGTGGTGGTAAATGGCTGTCACTCACAGAGGGAAGAGTGACCAGTGGGGTACCACAGGGATCAGTGCTGGGACGGTCCTATTCAACATCTTCATCAGTGACATTGTGCAGGACCTAGAGGGCAGAATTTCACTGTTCGCTGATGACACAAACTCTGTAACAGAGTAGACACACCAGAGGTGTAGACAGAATGAGAAGGGACCTGCAGAAACATGAAGAATGGTCAGGGTTTGGCAGTTGAAATTCAATGCAAGGAAGTGCAAGATAATGCATATGGGGCACAAAACCCTGGCACAATATATCAGTTGGGGGTGAGGATATAGCATGCACCAAGCAGGAAAGGGATCTTGGGGTTATCATCTCTGATGACCTCAAGGTAGGGAAACAGTGTGACAAGGCAGCAGGTAAAGCAAATAGGATGTTGGGATGTATAGGCAGGGCATCACCAGCAGGAAAAGGAGATAATGGTCATTATACAAGACACTAGTGAGGCCCTCCTGGAGTACAGTGTACAGTTCTGGAGACCATACCTACGTAGGGACATAGACAGGGTAGAGAGGGTTCAGAGGAGGCAACAAAGATGGTGCATGGATTGCATCACAAGTCCTATGAAGACAGGTTGAAGGAACTGAACATGTACTCCCTGGAGGAGAGGAGGGAGAGAGGGGATATGATAGAGACATACAAGTATCTTACAGGGAGGAACAGGGTGCAGGAATACACTATTTTTAAGCAAAAAAGATGTTCCAGAATTAGAGGGCATGGGATGAAATTGGAGGGAGGACGATTCAGAGGAAATATGAGGAAGAATTTCTTCACAGAACGGGTGGTGGACAAGTGGAACACCCTGCCTGAGGAAGTGGTGGGGGCTGAAACAATCACGGGATTTAAGAATGCATGGGATAAACATAAAGGAATTCTGGAGGTCAGGGGTAAGGGGCAACAGACTTCTAGGAAAACATAAACTGAACTTACAAGCTCAAATGGGCAGACTGGGTGGGCCATAGGCCGTTATCTGCCGACACTGTCTATGTATCTATGTATCTATGTAGCCTCCCGCATGGGAAACTGTTGTGGTCGTGGCTGGGGACATGCTGGCCTCCTGGTGGGGGCAGAGTTATTTCACGTTAATGTTGATTGGCTGGCAGGAAATATTAAATAAGCTGTAATTATACATATACTTAAGACAGAGATTATACCACTTGTTTGGTGTACAGCTGAGATTATTCCAATATATAAGAAAGGTAATAGACAAAACACATCCAACTATAGACATATAGCCTTACAATGTATCTCCTCAAAGACATTTACTTGTTATCTTTTAGAAGAATTTAATAGATGGGTGGAAACTTATAGTATCTTAAGTACTAGGCAATTTGGTTTTAGACAAAACTATTTGGCTATAGATTGTATTTATATTCTACATCACCTAATAAGAAGAGTCATTGGCAAAAAGGGACAGCATTTATTTTTTGCCTGTTTAGATACAGTATAACCTCCACTTCTGATAGAGTGGATAGACTAATATTGTGGGATATTCTTAGAATTTGGTCTATAGATGGTAAACTACTTGCCCTTATACAGACGCTATATAATGATACAGAAATATAAATTAGGTATAGCATTAAAGGCCATTTGACTAACAAAATAAAAACATATAGGGGAGTAACATATTAATGTACGCAGATGATGCAGTTCAAGTTGCAAAAACATTGAAAGGACTACAATTGGCACTGAACAAAATTCAAGAAACATTGAATAAATTAAAAGTAAGTTTAAATAAAAATAAAATAATGGTAATTAATTGACTAAAAATTTAAGAGTGCATTAGTATTTGGAAAATGAGAGGTTAGAAGAAGTAGAATAGCAAAATTATTTGGGAATCATGATAAATGCAAAAAATGGTTGGAAAAATCAAGTGGAAATAATTAAAACAAAAGCTAGACAAATGATTTTGGCAATAAATACATTTTCAAAAGAACATATTAATAACCATGTTAGAAATATATTGTACAAAGAATAATTCCATGATTTTATATGGAAGTGAAATCTGGGGTACTGATAAATGGATTACTACTGTATACTGGAACCGATTCAAAATCTATATATACGTCTAACACTAGGCCTCCCACAATTCATCCCTCCAGAAATGTTAAGAATGGAAACAGCAATATTATCAATACAATCTTAGATTGAAATCTGTCAACTTAAATATTTTCAAATAACATTTAAAAATATAGGAAATGAATTAATAAGATGCTGCTGGGATGATAGTATAGAGACCGTTGGCCAATATAATAGGTATATACTGTCTATAAAAGCTAGACATGGTTAAGTTCTCTAGATAAGAAACTAAAAGCGAAAGGGATGGAAAGAATAATAAAAAGCATAACCATACAAGAATTAGATTTTTTCTGTGAAGCTTCCACAATAAGAATATTAGATATATATAAACAAAGAGGTATGGAACATCTAATATCTAGTAGAAATTTTAGATTATATACTAGCTTGAAAAACAAACATGACATAGATGCTTTTATCAACAACTGTAAAATTAACTTGCATGTAAAGGTTTTAGGAAGATTAAGATTTAATGTGAATTATGGAATATATTCATACTCTCTAAACTGGCTTGATTTCCTTAAAGGATTAGATTGCAAGAGTGAATGCTCAGAAAAATTAACAACTAAACATATATTGTTGGAATGTATCCACTTACAACAGATTACAGATAAATGGCTTGCCAATATTTTGACACACTGTTACACTTTTACAGAGCAGAAAAAAATAGCATATTTATTGAACAATGAAAATGTTGTAGTTTTATATTTTGTCTAGATATATGATCTCAGCATCTGGCATTTTTATGTGTGTGATGACAAATTATTTGTGTATATTGTTTTTAAATTGGTGTAAAGCATATTTCTTATACACTATATTTCAATAAAATTTGACTTGACGTGGGTGGGGGCTAAGGTTCCCATTCTTCCAACCTGCTTGGCCCGAAGACTGTCTATCGCCGCCCTCAACCCAGAGAGATGCCTGCATATGGGGCAGCACCGAAGTTCCCAGAATGTTCTCCCCACACTCGCTGCACTGTACCACTCTTTGCATCCTTTGCTTCTGGTCTATCTGAGTCCCTCCTTGTAGGTACTACCTTCTTGCCTTCTTTATCCTGTGACAGGAAGTACACTTAGGTCCTACCCATTTAGGTTCTATAAGTAGATGAGCATGGAGTGGATGGAATGGGACTGGGTGGGTTGGGTGGGATTACCTGCTGGTGCTGATCTGCTGTAAAAAAAACAAAACAAAAAAAACAATCACCCACTTCAAACCAGCTCCGTTCCGATCCCCACCTTCCCTGCCCTTGTGTCTGTATATAAAAGCAGTAAACTAAAAAAGAACAAGGTCCAAATTAAAAACTACTAAGTCCAGTAATAAATGAATAGAAACACTGGTCTTAAATGCACCTGAAACAAAATGAAGCACTAAATTACTGAAATTAAATTCCCCGGTGCTGTTGCTGCGGTGTCCCTCTCCCTCAGTGCCCTGATCCCAGTACCTAAATGCAATCACTAATATATAAATAATTAGCCCTGAAACAACTTAACTGAAAGTAACTGCTGCTCCCTTGAAGATTCCGGCTCCACTCCCTGACTGTCTATACTTGGAAAACTCTCCAACTTAAAGAAAACTCAGCCACAGGACCTTCGGTGGCTGCTGTCCCTCAGTGGCATCTGGCGTCCGTTCCTCTTCCCAGCTAACGCTACATACATTGCCATGTTTCAGCTTTGATTTTATGGGCTATAGTTAGCTTTGTCATACTTAATATCTCACTTATTTGGTAGGTAGTGCTGTCAGGTAGTCTACTTAGTTACTAAATAGTAACATCAAACAGTGGGTAGTCTAATTAAATTTTTGCTTGTATTCATTCTCCTGGTTTTTCCCACAGCACTGCTTTTAGACCTCCTTTCATCATTGTGTGCATCTGTCCATCCTATGAGCCTATACTGCTCCTCTTCATAGAAACATAGAAGTTGACGGTAGATAAGGACTGCAAGACCAATCCAGTCTGCCCATTTCTTTTTTTACCTTATGAATGTGCCATAGGCCCTTGCTCTGTCAATAGTCTGTCTATTCATACTCAACTGTATTGCTTTCTTTTGCCTATTCCATGCCTGTTTGAAGCCCTGCACTGTATTCATAGCCACCTCTTCCTGAAGTAGGCCATTCCATGCATCCACCACCCTTTCTGTGAAAAAGAACTTCCTCACATTACCCCTTAATTGGCTTCCCTCTAATCTCATGCTGTGTCCTTTTGTCCTGCTATTTTTCTTATATTGAAACATGTTAGACTCTTTCACCTTGTTAATGCCCTTAAGGTGTTTGAATGTTTCAATAATTATCACCTCTCTCCCTCCTTTGCTCTAGTGTATACATATTGAGTTCAGTTAATCTGTCCTCATATGTTTTCTGATGCAGTCCCTGAACCATTTTGGTTGCCTTTCTCTGGACTACCTCAATTTGGTTAATGTCCTTGAGAAGGTGTGCCTTCAGTACTGCATGCAGTACTCCAGATGGGACCTAACCAGTGTCTTGTAAAGAGAGATTATTACCTTCCTCTTCCGACTTGTGAAACCACTACTAATACACCCCAACATCCCTCTAGCCTTACCTACTGCTTTAGTAGTCTGCTTGGATGATTTCAGGTCATCGGTGATGATGACAACGCCTAAGTCTCTTTCTTCCCTTGAGACTGCCAGCAACTCCCCTCCCAGTCTATAGGTGGCTTCAGTTTTTCTCTTCCCTATGTGCATGATCTTGTACTTCTTTGTTTTAAACCCCAGTTGCCACTCTTCTGACCATTTTGCTAGTTTATCCAGATCTATTTTTATTTTGCCCACCCCATCTGGATCATCTACTCTGTTGCAGATCTTGGTGTCTTCTGCAAACAGACAAACCTTACCCTCCAGTCCATCTGCAATGTTGCTGATGAAGATATTAAAGAGGACTGACCCCAGGACTGATCCCAGAGGTACCCCACTTGTGATTTGCATCTCTTCTGACTGTATACCATTTACCATCACTCTCTGTTTTCTGCCCGTCAATCAGTTTGCCACTCAGTTGACCAATGTCTGACCCACCCCGAGCCTACCCAGCTTATTAATCAATGTTCTGTGTGGAACAGTATCAAAAGCTTTGCTGAAGTCAAGGTAGGCAACATCAACTGCTCCCTCTTGGTCCTCCACTCTAGTTACCCAGTCAAAGAAATCTATGAGATTAGTTTGACAGGACCTTCCTTTTGCAAACCCATGCTGTCTTGGATCCTGTGCTCCTATGGATTCCAGGTGTTGCACTATCATTTCCTTAAGGAATGTCTCCATAATCTTGCCCACTACTGAGGTAAGATTGACTGGTCTATAGTTCCCTGCCTCCTCCTTGTTACCACTCTTGTGGAGCGGGATCACATGAGCCCTTCTCCAGTCTTCTGGGACCTCTCCTGTGCTCAGAGACTCACTAAACAGTTCTGATAATGGCTCTGCTAGTTCCACTCTTAGCTCCTTTAGTACCCTGGGATTTATGCCATCAAGTCCCATTGCCTTGTCCACCCTGAGCTTATCGAGCTCTTGTAGGACCCTTTCTTTTGTGAAGGGACTAGTGCATACCTCCCTCCCTCCCCCTTGTGTCCTTGGTGCAGAGCTGTGATCCCTGCCCTACCTTCTCTTCAGTAAATACTGAGCTATCTATTTAGGATAGATGCTTTTACCTGGTCCTCCTCCTCCTCATGTTTCCCCCTTAACCCCTTTGATCTTAGCAATACCCCCTCTGGACTTTCTCCTTTCACTAATGTATCTATAGAAAGTCTTGTAACCTTCTTTTACTGTTCGTGCTAGTGTTTCCTCAGTTTTGGCCTTTGCCTGTCTTACTGCCTTCCCTTAGGGAAGTTTGGTATGCCTCCCTATCTTCATCCTGCTGCGTTCCCTTATATTTCCTGAAGGCAAGCCTTTTGGCTCTAACCTTTTCTGCTACTGTGTTTGAGAACCAAAGTGGCTTCCTTCTTCTTTTGCACTTCCTTTTCATACTAACACAATGGGATGTTGCTTCAAGTACTGCATATTTAATGCTTGCCCACTTTGCTGTACCTCCTCACCTGTACTTCTTTTTGCCAGGGCTAGCTTAACTCTGTTGGCCATCTTATCAAAGTCAGCTCCCCTGAAGTCCCATATTTTTGCCTTGGAATAGGATGATTTTGTTCAAGTGGCCAAATTGAACCATACCATGTGCTGGTCACTGGCCCTTAGTTGACCCTCTACCTGGAGATCTGTGATCCTTTCCCTGTTAGTCAGTACTAGATCTAGGATAGCCCTGTCTCTAGTGGGTTATTGTACCAGTTGTCTGAGACCCTCACCTTGCAGAAAACACACCATGTGTCTAGTTCTGGCAGATGTCCCTGCTGGTTTTGATCAATCTGTATGTGGCATGTTGCAGTCTCCCATTATCAGAACCTCCCCTTTAGCTGTCATGTTTTGTATATCTTCTAACAATAACATGTCTATGTCCTCCCCCTGGTCTGGAGGCCTTACACAACCCCAGTTCGTATGGCTGTCCCATTTCCTGTTTCCAGGGTGACACATAGTTCTTCTGGCTCCTTATGTGTATTCTGAATTTCTGTAGCTTTGATATTTTCAATGACATAAAGGGCCACTCCACCCCCCCCTTTTTGCACCTTGGTCTCTTCTGAACAGTACATAGCCAGGTACTGAAGTCTCCCAAGTGTGGTTACTGGCAAATCATGTCTCGCAAATGGCTACTATGTCCAGTTTAACCTCTGTCATTATTGCCTGCAGGTCTGGGATCTTGTTTCCCAGACTGCAAGCATCTTCAATCTTCAATGATTTCACTCTAGTCCCTGGCCTTATATTTTCCATGTATGGCTTACCCCCAAATAGTGGTGCCTCGCGAGAGACAAAAAACACATTAGAACACTTGATTCTAGGCTCCAGAAAGAGGAGAAGAGACCTTCTACCCAAGAGGGTAGTCTTTTGATCCCTCTGGATATTTAGGAATGGGTACCTTCTACCCAAGAGGGAAGTCTTTTGATCCCTCTGGATGTGGAGGAATGGGTGGCAAGACATCATCCTCTTAACCGGCTTTATCTTATATCCCTAGAGATGAGTCCATGTCCCAGAAGAGCATGCTCTGTGATACTTCTTTCATCTGCTGAAGTGTAGATGGGCAATATCTCACCCACCAGCTCCTCCAACCTCCTGGCACCAACATCAAGCATGGTATCATGATGTCAGAGGCTGCAGAGAGATTGGTGGCAGGGTGGCAGCCTGGAGCATCTATTCCCACCCTATGTTATACTCACTCATTGAGCAACTAGAGGAAAACATGCACCAGCAGAAGCCACCCAACTACCCTAAAACAGGAAATATCCAAGTGTGAAGGCTGGAACAGTCTCTATTGCCCAAAGTAGGAGGGCCTGGGCTTGTGTTATGAACCTGGATGACTGATATGTTAATTAGCCCTGCTTGCTATAGGACCATTAGGTGGCTCAACTTACAATATATTAAGCTATGTGCTTTAGATTATCCTGTTAGAGAACAGTGAAGCTCATCATGGAACTGGGACTACCTTCCTCAGGGTCTAATTCTAGGAAAAGTGTAAACTATATTGATATTTTGTTAACTAGAGTGTTAGCATTCTCATGGAGTTTAATTTTCAATAAAAGGTGTACAGTAATATTAAAGTCAAAACAAATAATAATAATAATCTTTATTTCTGTAGCACAATTCAAAGACTATCAAAGCGCTGTACAGATATTAACAATAAAAACATGTTAAAAAGATAAAATGGTAAAACACAGTGCTATCCAAATTTCACACCATTATACAGTAAAACAATGTATTACATCAAGTCTTTAAGGGCTTCTTAAAACTCTCCACGGTCTGGCACTCTCAGATCCGATGAGGTAGAGAGTTCCACAGGGTGGGGGCCACGTACATAAAAGCTAATGACCCCAACATTTTCAATCATACCCTGGGAACCTATAGCAACCTCTTGTCAGCTGAGCGGAGCAATTGGAGGGGGCAATAAGGAATCAGGAGCTCTTGCAGGTAGCCCGGACCCTGTCCATCTAGGGCCTTGTAGGTCAGTAAACCAACCTTAAAGGTGATCTGCCATTGCAAAGGCAGCCAGTGCAGTTTGCGGTGCACAGGTGTAATGTGACTCGCATGAGAGACCCCCATCAACAACCTGGCTGCTGCATTCTGCACTAGCTGCAAGTGGCGGATATCAACCCCCGGAAGCCCTAGTTAGAGGGAGTTGCAGTAGTTGAGGCGTGAGGTCACGAAGGCGTGGATCAACATTGGAAGGTCGCTAGATGGAACAAGATGCTTAACCCAGGCGATGTACCTCAGATGATAAAATGAGGAATTGACTACTGCTGAGACCTGTGAATGCAGTGTCAGCCCATCGTCAAGAATCAGCCCCAGACTCTACACCCATTCGGAGGACAGCAGCTGGCTACCTCCGGGCCAAAGCCCTGAGGGAGATCCTGCCACCGACCTCTCTATCTGGTGACCTGGATACACCACCAACACCTCAGTCTTATCAGAATTCAACTTCAACCAGCTGGCCTTCATCCAGTCCTAGATTTCTTTAGCCCTGGAAATAAAGGTGGGCAGTTGTTTTAGTAGAACATTTACATTGGACCCACTACCAGCAAAACACAACAGTATCAAGGGTATACTTAATAGAGATTATAATTCCTAAAGGATCTATAGTATAGAAAATTGATACTTAAATGTTTGTCACATTATTGTATTAATGTAATTAAATTTATTTCTTAACATACCATTGCAGTATATGGTAATGTTAGGAATGTACTGTAGAAGTATGATATAATTTTCCCTGTATACAGGCAGTTTTATTCAAATACTAGAACACGAAGAAAATGATGGACTGTGAAATGGGCATATCAGATAAATGTGGGGAAACATCAGCATCTGCTGCAACATGGCTGCCATGTTTTGATCCTAGAATTAGTCAGGGAGTCATGTCAGCAGTCTTCCTTGTATATATTTCTAATACACTACAGGACTCTAGTGTGCACATCATGCATGTTTCAGTGACTGCTACCATGTTGATTTGTTCTGGTAGTTGTCTCTTCCACTTAATGTGAGCTCATATGTACTGTACTTCCAGTTTGGCTGCTAAGAGGGTCTGCCATATATGAGGTTATCCATGAGGTAGCAATAGAAATCAGTGACTACAGTACCAACAAGGAGGGAGGGAGGGATGGAGGGAGGGAGATGCCACATGAAAAGAGGAGGATTATGAAAAAAAGGTTAGCAAAAGCCAACATTATTTGCTTTTATGCTTTTATTGTCATACCAATTGTTTCTGTAAATGATAGAGAATCATAGTGGAGACAAGAACATTTTGGTTGAAGGGAAATGGATGTGGTGGGTCTGTGGGCAATACGTGATGTATGGGTTGGTATGTGGGTGGCAGTGAATGTGTTTGGGTGATCTGTGAGTAAGAGCACATGTTTGTGGAGGGTCTGTAAAAGTGTAGGAGTTTTTGGGGTGATAGCGCCTGTGTACAAAGGTCTGTGAGTGACAGTAAATTTGGTGGAAGGGGTGAAAGGGTGACACTGGATATGTGTGCATGGTTAAGGTGTAAGACTGCATGTGTTTGTGGTCTGGAGTGCATGTGTCTAGCAGTTCATTGGGAACAGAGCATCTATGCAGAGTTGTGGTGGGAGGGCATGTATGGGAGGTTCTGAGGGTGACAGTGTAAGTGGGTGTGTGAGGGTGACAAAACATTTTTGTAGGGGTCTGAGGTGACAGTACATATGTGGGTGGTGAAATGTCATGTGGGGGGCATAAGAATGGAGAGTGACATTGCATGTAAAGGGTGTGTGAAGAGAAAATTTTTTTGTATGTGGAGTGGCAATGCAGCAAAGCATATCTGAACACAGTAAAGGGAAGTGATCTACATACTGATTTTCTCCAGAGATGAGCTGTGAGCCAAAGCATGCATGCTGATTCATGTGGGGGGCAGGGAAGGAGAGACTCCTCACCGAATGAACCAACATCCACAGCAACAAGGGGATGTTTAGAAATACTCTGAAATCAGGATGAAAATAATCAGGGCAGAATGGGCTTTTGGGTACTGAACAGCCAACTCTCCTTTCAAGCAAATACAAGCAGGAGATCCTAACTCAAGAAACCCATTGTGGTGACAACCCACGCAGCAAAATGAGGTGAGCTGGCCAGGGTGGCAGTGGAAGAAAGATGTCAGAAAAAAAAAGACTCATGATTTTGTTAAAGGAAGTGAACAGGTTTCCTTTTGATTCCTGGCCAGTTTAATCCTACTGTATAAAAAATCTTTTTTTTTCCTTCAGACTGCAGTCCCTTAAGGAAAGAACAACCATTCATACATTAATAGACTGAGAGGTTGCAAACAAAGACTTATGCCTGAATTGCTTGATATTGGTACCTTTGGTGGGAAGTCTCTTCAGACAGTCCCTGCATGCAAATACCTGGATGTATGGCTAGACACTAATATGAAGTGGGAGCAGCACGTAAAGTATATCCTTTCTAGAGTGAGCCCTAGATATGGCTTTCTGTACAGGCATAGATAGTCTCTCAAAAGAATCTAGATATAAAATGATCAATACCATGGCCCTTCCGATAATAGACTGTGGGCACCTGGCATATGGGCAGGCTGCAGCTACTGTAGTATAGTGGGGGAAACTGGATACCCTGGTGTATGGAGCGGGACACTTTATTTTAAACTACCCCAGAGAACATTACCATTCTGATGTATGTGCCAAATTGAAATGGTTGCCACTTACCAGGAGACAGGAACATCATCAGTGACGATTTGTGCTAACATGTATTGAAAACAAAGTACCTCCATACAGTAAAGATTTGATAATAGTAAAGCATACTTATTTAGGTTTCTGCTCAGTGTATGGATTACATTGTGAAGTCACAAAGTTCAAAACTCCAAGAGCCAGGCAATCATTATAAAATATAGGTCCACTGTTTTGGAACAGGATACCTGTAGTTTTAAGACCAAGGTGTGAGCTTTTTCCTTCCATCAGTATGATGGAAAAATGGATCAGGGCTACAGGGTTTTCTGTGACAGTTGCTACTACAAGGCACCAGTTTACTAACGAGATAAACCATTATACATGCATAGAAACATAGAAACAGAATGGGATGGCAGATAAGGGTCACTGGGCCCACCTAGTCCATTCATTTTTTTTTACATTTTTTTATTTATTTTAGTTTTATTTTAGTCTTTGGTAATTGGGTAAGGCCCATTAGGCACAAGTGCCTGTTTTCAGGGGTGACCTGGGAGCACTGGGCAGTTAAGTGACTTGCTCAGAGTCACACAGTATGCAAGTGGAGGTTGTGCGAATCAAACTCAGGTCTGGTCTGCTGGATGTATCAAGCTCATTCACACCTTGTTCCTCTAACCTCTAGGCTATACTGCCAGAGCTTGCTTTATTACTGCAGACCCCACATGATCTACGGCACCTTGGAAAATTGACTTTTTATTTGGAGGCATCTGATTGGCTGGCACCCATTTCACAGGGGTACATTAACTTTCAATAGATGCCCTCCAAATAAAAAAACCCAGTCCAAACCTGCCTGATTGCCAGCCAAGTATCTCAGCGGCATTCAACACTGTGGGCCATGGTGTGCCTCTGGAGTGCCTGCGGCTTCTTTGTGGACTGTCTGCAACAGTCCTAAATTGGTTTCGATCTTTCCTCACGGGCAGGTCACAGAGGGTTGTCACTGGAATTTATTCCTCTGATGCTCTCCCCTTTCCTGTGGGGTGCTGCAGGGCTCCATATTGGTGCTTATGTTGTTTGCAGTGTACATGCTGCCATTAGGAGATATCATTAGGCAATACAGTTTGGGTTTTCACTGTTATGCAGATGATACCCAACAGTATATGTCCTTTATTCCCAGACAAGATGATGCAATATCCATGCTTAACAACTGACTAGCTGAGATCAAGAATTGGATGACCACTAGCTGGCTGAGGTTAAATCCGGATAAGACCTAGGTGTTGGTTGTGGACCTGGGTCATCTGGAGGCGGGTCTGGAGGCTGGGCGTCCTTTGGGCTTATGGCTTGATGGTGTCCAGCTTGTGAACTCAGACCAGGTGCATAACCTGGGCATTATTTTTGACATCGGTTTGACCCTGAAATTACAAGTGTTTGCCATTGTCAAATCTTTCTTTTACCATCTAAGGAATATCGCCTAGGTGAAACACCTGGTTCCTCAGCTGACCTTCCTACATTGGTCCACGCCTTCGTAACCTCCCACCTTGATTACTTCAATGCCTTCTACCTAGGGCTTCCAGGGGTTGATATCTGTTGCTTGCAGCTAATGCAGAATGCAGTGGCCAGGCTTTTGACTGGCACTTCTAGGACCAGTCATATTACGCCTGTGCTGCATGGACAGCACTGGCTGCCAGTACAGTGGCAGATCACCTTTAAGGTCAGGTTACTGACCTATAAAGTCCTACATGAACAGGGACCCTGGTATTTGCAAGAACTCCTTACTCCCTATTGCCCCTCCCGTTCACTCCGATCTGCCAACGAGGGATTGCTAGAGATTCCCAGGGTCCGGTTAAAAACATCTGGGGTGCGTGCTTTTTCTTATGCTGCCCCTACCCTGTGGAATTCTCTGCCTCGTCAGTTAAGGGAATGCCTGACTGTCTCGAGTTTTAAATTGGAGCTCAAAACATATTTGTTTTATCAGGCTTTTTCTGATGGTTTTTAACTATTTATGAATGTTTATTATTTGATTATATTGTTCGTGTATTTTATTGTACAGTGCCTTGGCACTTGAAAGGTGCTCAAGAAATAAATTTTACTTTACTTTACTTTACTTGTGCCCAACACTCTGCTTCCTCATTGGCTGAAGTGCTGGGCACAAAGTTTCAAACTGCCGCTATTTTTCACCCTCACTTAGCGACAGGGAAGTACATTCAATCCCCCCGCTCTATACAAATAACAAGCAGAAAACCATGTTCAGCTGCATTTCAAAACTATTCAGCAAGCAGCAGTTTTTTCTAAAACCACAACTTCCAACTGCTCTCTCGCTCCAGGCAATCTCTCCCCCCCCCGCCCCTCCCATGTCACAAAACACAAAACTACCACTAAGCGAACAAAAAATGTTATATAAAATTGTGTCTACCCTCAGCAAAGTGCTGTTCTCAAACACAGTACCAGCGCCCCTCACTCTCATAAAAGCCGTCCGACCTATTAAATCTTGTAAGCCGACAGCACATCTACTTCTCTGGGGAATCCACATTACTCGAGTGCTGCCACCGCGTCTGCATGAATAATTATCCCCACTCAAACGACACAGCAAAGGCACTAATCCGTATAGCAATGTACCTCTTTTTAATTGCTAACCTTTTATTTTTGTCTTCCTCCAAGCTCGCTGAACATCTGATGCACTGAAGCCCCGGGACTTTTCTCTCCTTTGCCTGACTGAGACACCGTGACATTTTCCATCCACCGCTGAGGCGGCCACTCACAGTATGCAACAAAACCCACTTTGTAATTAATATTAAAAAACTGTGTACCACACTAATCCTATCACTAAACTCATTTAGGGAGGGGCAGAAAATTATAAACGAAGACAGACACAGTAAACTGATATAAAGGGTGTCACATGCAGCAGCTCCCTCTATTGGAACAGGAACTATTTTCCAGAAGTTGCTGTTTCTGATCATTGTGTTATTATTATTTTACTTTTTTGTTTTATAAAATCATTACACAAAAATAAAATTAAGCAGATGCTCACTTTCTAAGCGCAATAATACCCTCCAGGGTGGGGGTATGGGTAATACCGGACCTTCCAGGGGTTATAAGACCCTCTGCCTGCAGCGTTGAGCCTCATTAAGCCCCTGAGTGGTCTGGTATTGCCCAATACTGCCCACCCTGTTGGCATTATTGCTTGTATCTCTTCCCTCCCCTCCTTATTCCTACGATTCCCTTTGTGCCTGTTCCAAGCATTTTTGAACCCCACCACTGTTTTCCCTTCCACTATCTCCACTTGAAGGTTGTTCCAGGCATCCACCACCCTTTCTGTAAAGAAGTACTTCCTCACATCCTTCCTGAATTGACCCCCCTCCATTTTCATAGCATACTCCCTTTGTTCTAGAGTACCTTTTTCTCTGAAAAAAATATCTTTTCTGTTCCTTCTTTATCCTTTTGAGGTATTTAAAGGTCTCTGTCATATCCCTCCACTCTCTCCTTTTCTCCAGAGTGTACATATTTTGCTCCTTAAGTCTCTCCTCATAGGGATTTCAGTGCAGACCCTACACCATTTTGGTAGTCCTCATCTGAACCACCTCTACTCTGTCTATGTCCTTCTTGATATGTGGTCTCCTGAACTGGACACAGTACTCAAGGTGAGGTCTTACCAGCCATCTACATAGGGACAACACTACCTCCCTTTTTCTGCTGACAGTACCCCTTCCTATGCACCCCAGCATCCCACTAGCCCTTCCGAATGTCTAGTCACACTGCCTCACCACTCTTAGGTCATCTGAAATGATGAAATGATTACCCCTAGTTCTCTTTCTTGCTTGGTCTTTGTCAATATTACTCTGCCCATTTTGTCCTCCACTCTCGGGTTTATGTGGTCCAGGTACCTTATTTTGCACCTTTGTTGCATTAAAACTCAACTGCCATACCCTTGACCACTCCTGGTCTTTTCAGATCCCTATCCATACTTTCCATCCCCTCCCCCAGAGTGTCCACTCTATTGCAGATCTAGGTGTCATCCGCAAAGAGGCAAATCTTTCCTTCCATTTCCTCCACAATGTCTCTTATAAAGACATTGAAGAGGACTGAACCCAGCACTGATCCCTTAGGAACCCTGCATATCACACTCCCTTCCTCTGAGCAAACTTCACATACTACCCTCTGTGTCCTATCTGCTAACCAGTTTCTTACCCAGATTACCACTTTATTTCCCACCCTCAATTTCCCCAACTTGCTTACCAGTCTCCTATGTGGAACACTGTTTCTGAAACCAAGGTAGAGCATGTCCACTGCTCCTCCCTGATCCAAATCCTTGGTCTCCCATTAAAAGAAGTCTATAAAATTTGTTTGACATGAGCTTCCCCCTGTGAAACCATGTTGCCTTGGATCCTGTAATCCACTGGATACAAAATAATCTACAACCCTTTCCATTAGAAGTGATTACATTAATTTACCTACCAGCGATGTCAGGCCGACACGCCTGTAATTGCCATCTCTTTCCTGCTACAAGTTTTGTGCAGTGGGACTACCTTTGCCTTTCTTCAGTCCCCCAGGACCACCCCAGTCTCCAGTGATCTGTTGAATAGGTCTGTCAGAGGAGCAGTCAGTACCTTCCTGAGCTCCTTCAGCACCCTTGGATGTACCCCTTCTGGTCCCATAGATTTGTTCACGTTCAGGTTTGTGAGTGATTTCTGGACTTCCTCCTTAGAAAATGGACTAGTGTCCATTTCCTTCCCCATAAAGCTCCTAGTGCATTTTCGTGGTTCCTCCCCTTCTCCTTCTACTGTGAATACTGAGCAGAAGTACTTGTTCAAGATGTTTGCCTTTTCTTGATCCCCCTCAATACAGTCACTGCCCTTCCTCTTTAACCATACCTCCTTTTGTCTTCCTTTTCTCGCTAACATACCTTTGAAAAGTCTTGTCTCCTTTTGAAACTCTCTGAGCTTTTCTTTAGTTTAGTTTAGTTTATTGGTCTAGGAATTAATACCTTTGAGCCAGGGCTCTTTTACAAAGGTTCCACGTCACAGAGAAACATCAACAAATACAATAGACATAACAGGTAATACTAAAAATGGAAAAGTTACATAATAAGTTTGCTATATACAGGTTGAGGTAGGAGGTTGTAATAAACATGCTTTTAACAGTTTCATGGGAGTAGACAATTTCAAAAAATAAAGAAACTTCTAAGGAGAGGGAGATCATTAGGATCAAGGGAGGCAAGATAGGAGGGAAAAGTGGTGAGCAGTCGAGTGAGTGAGAGGGGACAGAAAAAAGGAAGAGAAAAAAGGGGGGAGTGAGTTGGGTGGCAGACAGGGATAGTAGGGTTACGTGCAGGCTCAATAGACAAGGAGAGTAGGCCTTGGATGTGAGGATGGCCACTGAGGAGGAGTAGACTTTATCGAATGCAATCACAATTGCTAGTGTTGGTGAGGTGGGCGTAGAGCATGGTTTTGAAAGCTCAGAGCGAGGTTGATGATAGAACAGGTGGCTTTAGAGCATTGAACCATGTTGGGGCCCTGAATGCGAAAGATCTTTGACCCTGTGTGGTTCGACATCTGGGAACCAGGAGAGGTTGGTGTACAGATCTTGTGGAGGGTCGTATGCCAGGATTCGGACGGAGTTGGTTTTGGATATAGAGTGGGGTCAGACCCAAGATAGATTTTTTTTGCCATAATGCAGGTCAGATATATAAGGCGATTTGACAGTTGCAACCAGCCTGCTTCTTGGTAGAGCTCACACGTGTGAGTCAGTCTTTGAGCCCCCGTGTTGAGCCGGCAAGCCTTATTTAGAGTGATTGAGACACGCCTTAGTGCCGTGGTGGTAGCTGAGCCATATATAATAAGGCCATAGTCAATGATAGAGATTATGGAACTCTGTATAGCAATTCTCAGTGTCGCTTGGCTTAGAAATTGACGGTTTTGAAATAGGATTCCAAGACGTTGGTTCACTGTTTTTGCCGTGTTGTCAATGTGGGTTGCAAAGGTGAGCCCTTGGTCAAAAGTGATGCCAAGGTATTTGAAAGTATTTACTTGGTCCAGTGTATTTCCATCAGTGGTTAGTATGGTGAGTGGAGTATTTCTATTTTTGTTTTGGTGATTGGTAAAAAGCATGGCTTTTGTTTTTTTGTGGTTAAGCACAAGTTTACTATCCAGGAACCACTTTTCAACACTAGAGAAGGCAGATTGCAGGCTTTTACGTAGGGAGTTTGGGTCTTCGTGAGAGGAGAGAATTACAGCATCATCAGCGTATAAGATTATTTTTTCCGGGCAGAAATCTGGGAGGGAGTTTAGGAACAAGCTAAAGAGGAGCGGGCCAAGAATAGATCCCTGTGGTACACCCGAGAGGACTGGTTTGAAGTCGGAGAGTTTATTTGAGATTTTTACAGCCTATGATCGATTTGACAGGTAACTTTTTACCCAAGCACTTGGGCCTTCAGCCAGGCCTTGGCAGGTCAGTAAGGAGGTAAGTAGGCCATGATGGGCTATGTCAAAAGCTTTTGTAAGGTCAATAAAGACCGCACCGGTTTGGCACCCTTTGTCCAGGCTGAGTGGACTTCTCCAGAGAAGTCAAGTAAGGCTGTTGTAGTACTATGTCCTTTCCTAAAGCCGTGCTGTTGATTACAGAGTAGAGTGTACTTGTCCAGTCAGTCAGAGAGTTGATCTGCCACTATACGTTCAAGCGCTTTGGAGAGGGGTAGGAGTATTGAGATCGGTCGATAGTTACCTGTTGAGGTTTTGTCCCCCCCTTTGTGCACTGGTGTGACTATGGCAGACTTCCATTTGTTGGGAAATTGACTGTGGCAAAGGGACAGATTAAGAATTTTGGTAAGGGGGTGAATCACTTCATCCAGGGTGAGAGACAGGATTTTTAGATCTAGGGTGTCGCTACTTGTTCTAGTTTTGGAGCAGGCCTTTTTTATGTATTTATAGGCTTAGTGCACTTTTATTTTCTTGAAACAGAATTGAGGTTTGTCTCGAGGGGTGTTATGTGATCCTAGTTTAGGCACAGGTAAGTCCAAGAAGAAATCTAGGGGGAGGACCCCACTGAGGTCTGTGAAAGTCTTATTTAGGGCATCAGCAATAGTCTTTGGGTCAAGAGTGGTGGATCCAGCAACTTTCATAATGGTGGGTGATGATTTTGATGGCTTACCCATTATATTTCGAATGTTGTCCCAAAAAGCTCTTCCATCACCCCAGGTGGATTCAAGGGCGTTTTTGAAATAGGCGCTCTTCATTTGCCTGATTTGTGTGGTGCATCTGTTTCGTGCCTGCTTGTATTTTAGGGTATCATGTGGTGAGCCTGTATCCCTGGCTATGGCCCAGAGGTGGTCCCGAGCCTTGAGCTGGGCTAGTAGTTTGGCAGTGATCCATGGATTTGATAGTGCTTTGATTTTACACTTTTTTACAGGGGCGTACAGATCACAAGCAGTATTAAAGGTAGTGATGAAATGTTCAAGTGCAGCATTAACATCAGTCACTTCAAAGATTGGTGTCCAGTCCAGTTGCAGGAGATAGGTCTTTAGTTTGATAAGATTCCCATGAGGTAAAACTCTGCTTGATATAACTTTGGGGGGGGAGGGCTTGAGAAATTTATTAGACCAGGTACAGGACACTGGTGAGTGGTCGCTGAGAGAGTCAGGGAGTACTTTAATGTTTTTTATCCGGTCTGGGTGATTAGTGAGAACCCAATCAATAAGGGTGCTTGTACCAGTTTTGTAGTTTTTCGTGGTGGGGGAGGTTACCATCTGCGTCAGGTTTGCTGCTAGGATGTCATCTTTGTAGGAGCCAGTATCAGTGGCGAGCCAGTTTATATTGAAGTCCCCAAGGAGGAGGAGCTCATTTTCAGGGGGTTGCTGGCTTACAAAATCAAGTACTGACTTGATACTGGTACGGTGGTGTTTTGGAGGGATATAGACTGCGGCCACTGTGAGAACTTTGTTTTGTGCACAGAGGAGCAATTTGATAGGGAGAAGTTGCAACTGAGTATTAGTGGGGGTGAAACTGCCACGTTGACTGGAGAGGTTGTCCTTTATGTAGATTGCACAGCCGCCCCCTTTTTTACTTGCCCGGTCGAGTTTGAAGAGATTGTAGCCTTCAAGGGAGACTGCATGATCCGGGGTGCTGGGAGACAGCCAGGTTTCAACAATGGCTAGTATGTCGGGATTATTTTGCCCAATGAGAGTTTGGAGAGATGCCAGTTTAGGAAGGAGGCTGCAGAGATTTAGGGAGATAATGGAGAGACCACTACCAGTTTTCACTGTTTTAGTAGGCTCAAGCGTGACAGGGCCAGGGTTTGGGTGTATCCCACCAGACATTAGTAGCAGGAGGAGCAGAAGTTTAAGTGAGGCCATTCGTAGTTCATAATAGGTGAGTTTTTGCTTGTGCTTTATTTGGTGATTGGATTTTCTTCTGGTGTCCCAGTAGAGGATGATAGTGATTTATAATGATTCAACAGTATCTAAATAGGAGACATTGCATTTTGTATCCAGATATTAATTGGGTGATGTGTGATTAAGGATTCCTGAGTGATTGCCATGGTATCATGTTGTGGGTAGTCGTATATGATGGTGAGAGTAGGTGGAACGGTTGGGTAGGCAGAAGGGGGGAGTTGGCATAGAGGGAAAAGGAGGGTGAGGGTGAGCAGGAACAGGTGGTGGAGACTAAGCGAGGACATATTTTAGGAGGGCAGGAGAGAGCAGGGAGAAATGGTGTGAGGTAAGCAGTCAGGGGGGTGTTGGGAAAATAGAGGGTGGAGTAGCGAAAGAGGGTGAAAGGAGTTTTTGTGGGCTGAGAAAGGGTAGAGGGCTTTGGTGACAGGGGATTCAGATGAACCAACAGGACAGTAAGGAGATTGTGAGAGCAAAGAAGGTGTGGCAGGATAATAATAAAAAAGAAAAAGTAAAAAAAAAATGGCAAGACAGTAGTGTGAAGAGAGAGTGTGTATCAGAGCAGGGGAGGAGGGGAGGAGCGAGCCTGCTGGAACGCGTAAGAGGCTCCTGTTTAGGGGTGGGTCTTTACACCTGGGCAGCGTGAGGTCCTATTTAATAAAGGTCAGGGGAGGGGGCATAAAATCTGGCCGAGAGCAGTGCAAGTGAATGGGCGCTGAGCCCAGCACAGCACTCTTGGCAGTAACCAATGGGAGGACAGTTGCTGTAACCGGGGGCCAATGGGCGAGCGTCTTCAGGTGCTTTCACCAATAGTAGCCGAATCCCTACTTCCCGGTCCAGTGGAACGCCTTACCCGGCTTCAGATGAGGGTTTGCGGCCGCTGATGGTGGCGTCGGAGGGCCCCGAGCCGTGCCAATGGGCACACGGCTTAGTTCAGTCCAGGTGACCAGTCTAGGGTGGAAGGAGTGAGATGCAGGTAAGTAGGCAGTTAAGACTGAATTCAAGTGCAGGTCAAACAAAAGGATTTGTGATGCTCTAGGCTGTGATTCGATGTAGGCGTGGGGGAGGCAAGAGAGCGGGGCAATCGTAGTTGTGAGGCAGAGGCGAGAGGGGAATTTGAAAGACAAAAGAAGGTGTTCAGACGAAAGGGCGGTGGGGGGTGGGGGTAGTTAGAATAGAGGAGGGATGTCTGGTTAATGGCTGCAAGTTAAGGCAGGCGCCATTCGGACAGGCAGACTGAGCAGCCCTGGGAAGGAAGAAGAGGGAGAGAGAAAAAAAAAAAGCGTGGTGTGGCAGGAGGTGAAGTGAAAGAGGAGAGGGGGGCTAGAGGGTGGGGAACTTAGTAGTGGGCCGCGGTGGTAAGTCTTTCCTCAGTTTGCACTTTTGTGCTCCTTACAGCTTTGCCTGCATCCCTATGTTTTCCCAGATTCCTATCCTCCTCTATCTGGGTCTCCTTGTCCTTTCTGAATGCTACCTTTTATGCCTTTACCTTTCCTGCTACCTCTTTTGAGAACCATGGTGGTCTCTGGGGCATAGTGGAACAAAAATATAGGTTGTGCAGAAAGTTTCTCAATTCTCAACAAGCCGTTGTAGCATTATTTTCTGAGGGGGTTCTCGGGGAGAAGGTGATTAGGAGGACCAGGGAATCACAGAGGCTATATTCACAGCCACACAGTGTTTTGGATAAGATTTTTAAGTAAGCAATAATACCCAACAGGGTGGGCGGTATTGCGCAATATCGGACCACCCAGGGGTGTAATGAGGCCTGACACCGTGGGCAGAGGGCCTTATAACCCCTGAAAGGTCTGGTATTGCCCAATACTGCCCAACCTGGAGGGTATTATTGCGATTAGAAAATGGGCAACTGAGTTTTATATATTTAAAAAAAAAGTTTCTTTAAATGTTTAAACTCTGAGCTGTTTCATTTATTTTTGTAATAAAATAGTTCTTCCACCTGCATTTTAGTGCTGTTTTTTTTTTTTTTAACTAGTGACTTTTGTCCTAGTACAGTCTCTGTAAATGTAACTTTTGGTTGCTGGTTGTCATGGTTTTCTGTCCCCATACCCGACAGACGTGGGACTGAAGTTCAGCAGTTCAGCTGCATTTGTTTTCCCTTTGTTATCTTTTTTTATCATCCATTCATTCTTTTTCACGTATTGATTTAATGTAGGACTTCCTTATTCATTGGTCCGTCTGAGGACTGGGGGCGAGGAGCAGTGATGGCTGCTGAACACCCGAGAGTGCAAAAAGTAAGCCTTCTAGACTAAGTGTAGATTTTAATGCTTTGAGTACATCCTTCATTTTCAGAAAGGCTACAATACCCAAACAACAGGCTCTTTGGGGAATTGACAGCACAGTGATGGTGGCAGGCGGATGGCAGCACTGTTGAAGAACGCAGTAGAGAGGGGAGGTCAATAGATTTTTTTAGAAGGGAGCTAAGATCAAAAGGAAGATTTAAACTGCATACAGAAGGTAGATTTGGCAGTTTTGTCTGGTCAGGGAAGTACCGGTGTGAGATTTGTATAGGAATGCGGTGGGCAGGCAGAGGTACCCCTTGTGTGACCTGAGGATTCATCAGTATGGCAGCAATCAGTGTTTGCCATCAGAGGTAAGCACACTGAGGAACTGATTAAAAAAGGAACTTCTTCTGCTGAATTAAAAATGAGGATGTGGCTCAGTTTAAGGCAGTCTTTTTTCTGTGTGTGTGGTGGTGACCAGGTGGTGGTTGGGGGTGCTGTTTCTCTTGCTAAGTGGGAGAAAAACAATAGTGGCTGGCAACTTGACAATTCGGGGTGGCCCAATGATACCCTTGGTAGTGGGGCACCCTGAATTGGCACTTGTTTTTTAGTGGGCATCTATTGAAAAATAAATGCATGCCTGGCATGGCCTTTCAGTCAATCAGGTTACTTTATTTTTCATGCCCATTTTCTAATACGAGTTAATTTAACTCATATGAAAAACTTATCCAGAACTCTGCCTACTCATCAGTACCTACCTGAGGCTTCCCTCAGAAAGATAATATAGAGTAGAGTGCTGCCTCCCCCCAGCAATTGGCAAACACCCACCCCAGGGCTGGGAGCCTGCAACTCAGCCCATTTAGGATCTAGACAGGTGTGCCCCTCCTAAAATATGGCTGTCAGCCTACAGCCCTAGCAAGTATCAGGCAAATTGTTAGGTTAACTGTACTATGCTCAGCTGATTTTCCTATGTCTCCACTGTAAGTATGCTAAGATTGGTATCATAGCCTCCCCACTACTCATACATAAAATGGGTTACAAACCAGGTAGCGGATACGTGTCTAACGCCAAGCACCAACTGAATAGAATATACAGAAGTCACCTAGAGAGCCTAATACTCAGAGCCCACATTCTCACAGCATACCTCCTAAGACAGTGAGATGATTGCACACATCCTGACAGAAGAAGGGCTAAGCATCCTCCAATTCAATGCCGCAGCATAGTAAACAAATTTCGCCACATCACTGAATGGGCCATTGAAGACTCCCTTGATGTCATGGTCATTACAGAATCATGGCTGTCCAGCAAAATTGATGAACCACAAATCAGCATTCCCAGGTATAACCACTGGAGGAAAGACAGGACCAAAAGGGGGGGGGGTCATAACATACAGAAAAAACATCCTGGATATTAAAGAAATAGACAGTACCCTGGACTGGATGGGCTCAGAAGTCCTGGTACTGGAGCTAAAACTTCCTTTCCATAAGTCCATCCTGATGACTGGCATCTACCTCCCACCTAAAGCAAACATAGAAATATTCAACACACTACAAGACCTCATAAGCCCATACCTGAAGAGTCTCAAGCTGCTGATACTAAGAGACCTAAATGTAGACTGGACCAGAATCGATACAAATCACAACCTAATGGAGCTGGCATATAGCCTGGGCCTTACTCAATTTATAACTGACTTTACAAGGCTAAACAATAAAGACCATATCACATCAGCTCTCCTAGACATGCAGTAATATTAACAACCAACCCAGAATGGTATGCCACATCAGGCGCACTGCCGAACTCCTTCTCAGACCACCAAATAATCTACTGGACCAGAAAGACCACAAAACACAGGGTCTCAAGCAAAACAGTCCTTTACAGATCTTACAAAGCCTTCAGCTATGTGAACTTCATGATCGACCTGGAATCCAAAGCCTGGAACAGGGTCAATCTAATCCCCACTGTAGACGAAGCATTGGATTTAATTTACCATGAATTTATGGACAGCTGCAACAAATTTGCACCACTACATACCAGAAAACTAAAGCATAAAATCTCCCCCTGGGATAATGCCAAGCACCACAGGATAAACATCACAGGGACAATGCCTGGAAATTAGCAAAGCAATCAAACACCACCCAGGCCTAGATTAGGTATAAACAGACCTGAAAAGAATACTCAAATGCAACAAGATCACAATGAAAGGAGTTTTTCAAAACAGCCCTGACAAACAACTTAAAAACTGACCCAAGGGAATTCTGGACAATAATGACGAAGATCCAAGGTGGCCAAAAGGCTGACACTCCTAATTTCTATGAAATTAATGGCGCAGAAGCCCCACTATCCAAACACATAGTGGACAAATTCAACAAATACTTCATCAGTATGGGCACTGTAGCACTAAATTAAAACACCACCCAGACGCTCCAACAAAACCACCAGCCCACAACCCCAACCAAAAACACCTTTCAATCAATCAATCAATCAATTTTATTTGTATACTGGAAAGGTATGTGAGCAAAAATGCCCGTTTTCACAAACGTCCACCTTTATTTATATTCAGCAGCTATTAAAAATGAACACAAGAAAAACTGGAGGACCCTATGGTGTCCCTGACATGCTCCTGAAATATGCAGCCCCAATAACAGCGACCCCCTTGGTGGAGCTTTTCAACATGTCCTTGGAATCTGGGATGCAGGAAGCCCTGGTGGTACCATAACACAAATATAGACTGAAAACCAAGATAGACAACTACCGCCCCAGGTCCCTGTTACCCCTAGTCCCTAAGGCTTTTGAGAGGGTGATATGTGCACAACTTACACAGTTCCTTGAAGAAGAACACCACCTAAGTGACTGGCAGTCTGGCTTCAGACTACTACACAGCACCACCTCAGCACTAATCAAGGTCACTGGAGACTTCCAGGAGGAACTGGACAGGAGGAAAGCTGTGGGCACAATCTTTGTCAACCTGTCAAAAACAATTGACACCCTAGACCATGACATCCTCCTGTCCAGACTGAATTGTGTGGGGGTCAATTGGTGGCATAGTGGGTTGGCTTAAGTCGTACCTCAAAGGACATAAACAAATGGCATCCATAAATGATTTCAAATCCTCCTTCTCCACTATAGTATCAGGGGTACCTCAAGGCTCAATCTTAGGACCTATACTGTTCAACATCTACATGAATATTCTCATCCTGTATAACCCCCTCGTCAAACTCCATCTCTATGCAGATGACACAATAATCTACACGGCAGGTACGGACATCACAGAAATTGAACCCAGGCTACAATCGGCCTTCGACAAACTTCAGAACTTCTGCTTACTTTCAAAGTTAGCTCTGAATGCCCAAAACACTCAAGTGATGTGCTTCAGCAGAACGCACTCTGAATCAAAACGGCAGATCTAGCCACTCTCCAGCAAGTACACAGCTACCGCTACCTGGGTGTATGGCTGGATGAGAAGATCAGATGGAACATACATATAGAAAATCTAACAAAAAACCTGGGAAAATGACTAGGAGCACTATACAAAATCAAACACTCAACAGACACCCTAACCAGGAAAAGAATAGTCCAATCAACAGTCCTTCCAATCTTCGACTATGGCGATCTGTTGTACACAGGAGCTCCCAGTCTGTTGGACACCATGTACGGCATATTAGCTTGCTTCATACTGGGCATCCACTGCACAGCACACAAGTGTGAACTCTTTAACAGACTAGGCTGTAAAAGCCTAGAAGATAGAAGGAACTTGCACCACATAATATACATGCACAAATGTTACAGGAAAAAAATGCCAGATTACAGAACATGCAACATCCACATAAGAACTATCATGGGGTCTCTAAGGTTGGTGGATGGGTTAGAATTCACACTTCCAAACAGAAACTGGGAAGTGGGCATGCAACACTTCCTCTACATGGGTTCCAAACTCTGGAATACTCTACCCATCCACCTCAGACTGGCAGGCAATCCCATCACCATTGGTAATCTCAGGCAATGGCACCTGGAACACTGTAACAGACTGCAACACTGCTGCTCAGCCCCATAGTAGGCCCCAATGCCCTCAACCCAAAACAACACACCCCATACTATCACGTACCAAGCCTGCAAATTCAGTGGAACCTTCTGACTTGTTACTCTAGACTTATCTGCTGCAACCTGTTTTAACCTTACCAAGAGCACTATATGCAACCTCAGTGTAAATACTGTAAAAGTTGGTAACTCACTGGGTCCAATCCTCTTTAACATCTTTATAAGTGACATTGCAGAGGGTCTGAAGGGAAAGGTATGCCTCTTTGCAGATGACGCAAAGATCTGTAACAGAGTTGATACACAAGAGGGGGTTGAAAAGATGAGAAGGGACTTGGCAAGGTTGGAGGAATGGTCAGACATATGGCAACTTAGATTCAATGCAAAGAAGTGCAAAGTAATGCACCTGGGAAACAAAAACCCAGGAGAAGAGTACACAGTAGCAGGGGAGGTACTAACAACAACAAAAATGGAAAGGACCTGGGGGTAGTCATATCAGATGACCTAAAGGTGGGTAAGCAATGTGAGAAGTCAGTAAGGAGAGCCAGGGGGATACTGGGATGCATAGGAAGGGGCATCACAAGTAGAAAAAGGAAGTGATTATCCCTCTATACAGACAGTTGGTGAGACCCCATCTGGAGTACAGTGTGCAGTTTGGAGACCTCATCTACGCAGGACATAGACAGGATGGAAGCAGTCCAGAGGAGGGCAACTAAAATGGTGCAGGGTCTGCATCAGAAACCATATGAAGAGAGACTGAGAGAGCTTAATATGTATACCCTTGATGAAAGGAGGGACAGGGGGACATGATAGAAATGTTCAAGTACCTCAAGGAATCAACAAAGTCCAGGAGGGTAGCATCTTTCAGAAAAGAGATGTATAAGAACAAGGGGAAGTTTAAAGATAGAGGGGGACGGCTCAGGGTAATGTGGAGGAAATTCTTTTCACGGAGAGAGTGGTGGATACATGGAACAGCCTTCCTGAGGAGGTCGTTGGTCTAAAACAGTGGGGGAATTCAAACATGCTTGGGACAGACACAAAGCAATTATAGTGAGGGGTTGCAGGAAGCAGGCTGTTGGTTAATTAGAATCTGCAGCTGATCCAGTAGGTAGGGAAATGGGCAGACTGGGTGGGCCAAGTGGTCCTTTTCTGCCGTCAAAGTCTATGTTTCTATGTTTCTATGCATGTTATAGGCATAACCTATGTATGTTCATGTTCATGTTAAACATGCACCATGTCGTAAGCATAGCCTATGTATGTTCATGTTATTAAGCACTATGCTTGGACCTCATTGAAAATGAGCTCTGCTGAACTGAGTATCCCTTTCATTCATACTTTGATGATGAATAAAATATCGATTGATTGATTGAGACAAGATATGCTGATAAAGGAGACTGTAGATTTCCAGGAATTGCACACCTGCCTCTATATATAATTAAGGCATTATGGCTTAGCCCCCGGAAAGTAAAGTAGCTCAAAAAGCAAGGAGCCACATAAGCAAAATTTAGATGTGATTGGTCATGGCTGCATCGTAGAAAGTTCACCCAGCCTCGAGCCTCCCCCAGCAGTACTCAGTCCCCTTCCACAATAACCAGCCAGTAGCAAGCAGCCTGATATGCATAGTAAAATTTAAGTGTTCTTGTGATCGGTCATGGCTGCATCATAGAAAGTTTAACCAACCCTCCCCCTGCAGTATCCTATCCCCAGCCGTAAAATAACCAGTAGTCTAGCAAGCAGTTGATTGAGCCTGATATGCAAAGCAGTAACAGTTCCAGTTAAAGGGGTGCTTAACACTAATTGAGATATTGCTTTCAGTGCAAATCCTTGTGGGGGACTGGGAGTCAATCAATGAGTGGACTCCAACTCAGAGGCATGTAGTCTTCTCTCTTCCATTGCTCCTCCAACTGGCGCAGAGCCATCAGCTGTTCACCCAGTCCCAAATTCCAACAGCACCACCATTAAAGTCACTTTGAAGCTCAAAGAACAGAACAGACTGCCTGCCCGCCCCATGCCCAAACATTACTCATCATCACTGCTCACTGGAGGCAGCCCAGGATCAATTTGGTTTCCACTTCTGACACTGATGGGAGTCTCGACCACAGGACTAATGGGCTTGCATGCCCAATAGGATTTGAACCAGTGAACCTGTACCATTGGAAAACCAGAGGGGGACATGCCCCCATGCCCAGACTGCTTTCAAAGTGATTGGTGGGTCTGTAATCTGGTTCCACTTCACTGGGGTAGTGCTGACAGCAGCGTCAATCAAATTTGTTCCGTTTTGTCCCTGTCCCTGACATGGAATGGCTGCTTGCTACAAATTTTAACCTGAGTCTATTTCAGAAAATGGAGCTAAGCTCTGCTCTGGTAACCACAGCTCCATTTCCGACCCCAATTGATCTCTGGCTCACTCCTCCCCCCTTGCTTCCCAACTAAGATTCCCTTGTGCAGTCTTGAAGCTAGAAGCTCACCACTGTTTTAGCCCCCCACCACCACCACCACTGGAAGACTGTTCCACACATCCACCACTCTTTCAGTAAAAAAGTACTTCCATGCATCTCTCCTAAAGAAGGAACTGGAAGGGGGACAGGATCAGATCTACAGTACAGTAGCTTCTTGTTTTACATTGTTTTTCATGGATTCTACTTGGTAGAATGTTTATTTTCTTTCTTACTACTAAGGGGCTAGCAGGGTATTGTTTGGGGCTGTTGGAATTTTGAAACCTGTTTTGGTAGCTAAAAGTGGGCTCATTTGTTTGGTTTACGGTGTGGCAGGCTGCATTTGTAGAGGCCTATTTCTTCTCTTTTAAACATAATTGGTGTAATTTAACTGGTCTGTTTCTTTGAATTGGAGACCTATATCTTATAATTCCAAACCTATTTTGATGTATTGTTGGTGAAGCTGTTTGAATTGGTGTCCTGTTTCTTTGGGTAGAATTTATTCATTGTTGCTGGCTTCACTAGCTGCAAAGTTTTGAGTGGGGGAAGGGTGCTAATTGTCTGAGTAGAGGCCTCAGCTACCTGATTGTTTCCAGAGGACTTGGGCTGGGTAAAGGGGGAGTAGGAGTTGAAGAAGGTGTGCAATGGCTTCTTAAAGTATTTTTGAGTGTGGATAGGAATATACAAAGCAGTTGCTCAACATATCTAAACGTGTGCAACAAAGGAGGTAAGGGACATAAAGAATGTTTTGCACTGATAGAGGGAAGAGTGGGGACTTGGGGAGTGTTTGGTATCACTGCATCTGGAAGGGTAGGGGTCGCTGGTGGGCAACAACAGCAATGGAGTGGTGGTAGGCTGCAACAGCACACGGTGCACCAATCTTTTCTAAACATTGCCTGGAGAGTAGGAGGATGTTTAGTGTGCAACCACAGAAAAACTTGGAAAGGAGATTGAGGGTCTGCAGGAGGAACTAAGACAGGCAAGGCAGATTGGGGTGGGTTTAGCCCAATACTGGAGGGAGGAGGAAGGGAGATGAGGAGGCAATTTAAGCCAACAGTGGTGAGGAGAGGCTCAGAAGAAGGGAAGCAGAGACAAAGGGGCCCAGGACAGGAAGAACGATTGCCGGGGAAACCAGGTCAGGAGACAAAAGTCAAATGGAAGGAGGCAATAGGGACTTGTGAGGGGAGGCGAAGAAGTGGCAAAAGTCATGGAGTGGAAAGGCGAGAACAGGTTACTATGCAGAGAGAGGGAGCAGGCATTTGTGAAGGATCTTCAGAAAATAGTTTTGCACTGCTAGAGAGGAAGAAGGTGGAGGAGGGAAGTGACGAAATTAGAGGAGTAATTGATAAATGCCTGGACCAAACTGGAGCGGGGGGAAGTTCTGCTGGGAGAACTGCAACAGGGGTAAAAGGGCATAATAAGGTACAGGAGGAAGAAGAGGAGCTGGAAATGAGGGAGGGAGATGAAGGAAGCAAGCAGGGAGTAAGAGGGGTGGAATCGTAGTGCTGGGGGACTCAATACTTAGAGGAGTTAGGTGGGGTAGCAAGGCGGAGAGGCATAGTCGCATTTGGGTGGAGGCCTTGCCAGGAATGACAGCGGAAAGGGTGGGACAGTCTGTTCTGAAATATGCTAGAAGGGGTAGGGACAAGCCTCATTTAATTATACATCTTGGGACAAACGACCTGGCTGACAAGACAGTGGATATAGTCCAGAGGAGGTTTGAGGAACTAGCACAATTATGTGAGGGGGCAGGAAGATCAGTAACTTTTTCCGAGATACTTCGTGCCAAAGGCAAGCACAACAAGAAAGCTGAGAATAGAGGAATTTAACGGATGGCTAAGAACCTGGTGTTGTGCTAAAGGGTATGGGCTGTTGGGGGTGGGGAGGACCTGGGAGGACAGTAGTCTCTATGCCAAGGACAGACTACACTTGAGTGAGGAAGGAAAGAAAGTGTTGAAGCAGAGGATGGAAGAATATATAGAGGAAGTTTGGAGTTTAAACTAGGAGTGGGGGTGGCAGTTGGGGAAGAGATATGCAGGGACCCAGGTTGGGAATCATATGAGCTTACCCCCATAACAGTGACAAAGGACAAATGGCAAGTACTATTGGTGATGCTAGGAAAGGAGGGCAGGATGGGAGGAGGGAAAAGGGTGGAAGGTGGTTACCCTTAATGCTAGGAGCCTTGGGAGGAAAACTGCAGAGTTGCAGGTTCTCATGGCAGAGGGAGAGGTGGACATTGCAGCCATCACGGAAACATGGGCCACCCAATATAATGACTGGGACCTGTCTGTACCAGGGTACAGGTTATTTCGTAGGGACAGGGTGACTGGGAAAGGAGGGGGGGTGGCACTATATGTGAAGGAAGGACTGAAGTGTGTAAGGGAGGAAAGGGAGGAGGGCAGTACAGAGTCACTTTGGGTGCAAATCCAGGATTCCAAGAATAGGAGTCTTAGAATGGGAGTGGTGTACAGGCCACCATCTCAGATGGAGGAGTTAGACAGGGAACTAGCGGGACAGATCAGGAGGACCTGCATGATAAGGGTAGTGTGTGGTGATTGTGGGGACTTCAACATGCCAGAAGTGGACTGGAGCACCCCAACAACCAGGAACAGAAGGAGCAGGTACTGCTGGATGCCTTCCAGGACAGCTCCTGCTGCAAATGGTCAGTGAACCAACCAGGTTAGGGAATACCCTTGACCTTGTGCTGGCAAATGGGGACTTTGTGAGAGAACTTACAATGGAGGAACCGCTGTCAGGAGTGACCACCACTCAGTATGGCTCACATTGGATATGGGCAAGGAAGGTGGAATCTGGCACAAGAGTGCTGGACTTCAGGAGGGCTGACTTTGGGAGGATGGGGAAGTGGTAAAGGGTACCTGGCCAGAATTCAATCTAGTATGGATACTAACCAGAGATGGGAGCTCATAAAGTTGGGGATAGTGGAGCAACCAAAACCTGCTGCAAAGCCCAGGCAAGAAGGCTAGAGCTAAGAAACCGAGCTGGTTGAGCAAGGAGGTCATGGAAAAGGTAGGAAGAAAGAGCTGCCTTTAGGAAATACAAGAAAACAGGGAGGGGAGGACAGAGAGAGTACTTGACAGAATCAAGGAGGTGACAAGGGCAGTAAGGGAGCCAAAGCATCCACGGAACTCAGGCTGGCACAAGGCATTAAGAAGGGGGAGAAGGACTTCTTTAAGTACATCAGGGAGAAAAGGAGCTGTAAGGACCACATAGTAAGGATTAGGAAGGAGGGGGGTTGGGTGGAAGCAGGGTATGATAAGGCGGAAGCACTAAATGAGTACTTCTGCTCAGTATTTACTAAAGAGAAGAGGGGGGTGACACCCAAGATGGGTGAAATGGCAGACGCAGGGGGGGAAGTGGTGACAGATGGGGAAATCATGGAGGACAGAGTTCGAGAGGGTTTGAAGGCACTGAGGGTGGACAAGGCACCAGGCCCAGATGGCATCCACCCAGGGTACTGAAGGAGCTGGCAGAGGTCCTTGCAGGACCTTTGGCAGACCTATTTAATGCCCTCACTACATCGGGTGTGTACCTCAGGACTGGAGGATGGCTCATGTGGTGCCCCTCCACAAGAGTGGCCCCAAGGATGAACCAGGAAACTACAGACCAGTGAGCCTCACATCCATCGTGGGTAAGCTAATGGAGACTATCCTGAAGGAGAGGCTGGTGGCCTCTTAGAGGCCAAAGGACTCACAGGACAGCAGACAGCATGGCTTCACACGTGGGCGATCCTGCCAAACCAACCTGGTCGGGGTTCTAGGACTGGGTAACTAGGCAACTGGACGGGGGACATGCAGTGGATGTCCTGTATCTCGACTTCAGTAAGGCATCTGACCTAATGCCACATGGAAGGCTGGGAAGGAAGTTAGTAGGCACAGGGGCAGGTGCAATGCTGGTGAGATGGGTAGGAAACTGGCTGCAGGAAGGCAACAGAGGGTGGTGGTGGGTGGGGAGCTCTCACACCCAAGGGCAGTGGAGTGGTGTCCCACAGGGCTCGGTGTTGGGACCAGTGTTGTTTGGGATATTCATTGCAGACATATCATGGGACATCAAGAGCAAGATCAGTCTGTTTGCTGATGATACCAAGGTTGGCGCGGTGGTGGATGACCTAGGGGATGGCAGGGGTTGCAGGATGATCTGGCAAAGCTTGAAACCTGGTCAGACACCTGGCAACTGGGCTTAATGCCAAAAAGTGCAAGGTGATGCATTTTGGGATGAAGAACCCAAGGAGGACTTACCAGCTAGGGGAGTGCAGCTAGCCCAGACAGAGGAGGAGAAGGATCTGGGTGTGCTCATCACAGGGTCAATGAACAACTCGGCACAGTGTAGGAAGGCAGCTGCAAAGGCCAACAAAATGCTGGGTTGTATTGCAAGGGTATATCCTCAAGGAGGAGGAGGTGATTCTGCCACTGTATAGGTCATTGGTTAGACCACACCTGGGTACTGCGTGCAGTTCTGGCGTCCGTATCTGAAAGGAATTTAAGTTACTGGAGGGTGTGGCATGAGGCGACAAAGATGATCAAGGGTCTGGGGGACTTATCATATGAGGGAGGTTGAAGGAGTTGAACATGTACTCACTGGAGGAGAGGAGAGACAGGGGGACATGATTGAAACCTTTAAATACATGAAAGGAATAAACAAGACAGGTACAGAGGGCTGTTCAAAGTAAGGAGGGAGGGCACCAGGGGCATGATATGAGACTGGAGCGAGGAAGGTTCAGGAGGAGATGAGGAGACACTTTTTACAGAGAGGGTGGTGGCTGGGTGGAATAATTACCTGCAGAAGTGGTATGCAGTAGAACAGTGGACTGCTTCAAACGAGGATGGGACAGGACAAGGGGGAGGGTTAATGAAGGGGAAGGGTGGAAGGGAGGGGCAGCTGCAGAATAAGGGGTGCTAGCTGCACATTCGAGCAGACTTGATAGACCTCTAGGCCTTTATCTGCTGGCAAATTTCGTATGTTCGTATGTTCGTAAATGTTCCCCCTTCCAGCTTCATTGCATGTCCCCCTGTTTTCATCCATCTTTTCCTTTAAAAAATGCCCCCTCCTGTATTTTATTTAACCCCATGAGCAAGGCCACTGATTTTTCAATTTTTACCTGAAAACCCAGTAAAATCCCTGAAACTGGATTGTCTGCATACCAGTAAAAACAAAGAATTTAACAGAATTTGGCATTTAAGGCCAGATCAGTAAATCTGTAGAACTTGTTTTTTCCTATAATTGTTTCCTGTACTGTTTATCAGTTTGCTTCAGTTAATGTTGTGTATATTAAGCCTTCTTTTATTCTGATTATTTATACACATCCTAGAAGAATGACAGTAGAATTTTGGTAAAATCCAAAAATTAGACTACAAATCACCATTGCAATTAATGGAATTCCAGGTCTTGAAAATGGAATCTCATTATTTCAGTCACCGTAAATCAGAGGCCTTGCCCATGAGGTATTTATAGGTCTCTGTCATGAATCCCCTTCTCCCTTCTCTTTTCCAGGGTGTACATATTCTGGTCCTTTAGTCTCTCCTTGTAGGGCTTCTGATGCATCCCCTGCACCATTATAGTTGCCCTCCTCCAGACAGCTTCCACCCTGCCTATGTCCTTCTGGAGATATGGTCTCCAGCACTGGACATAGTACTCAAGGTGGTATCTCACCATCAGCCTATACAACGGCAACACTACCTCCCTCTTTCAGGTGATAACCCTGCCTATGTAGCCCAGCATCCTACTGGCCCTATCCACTGCCTTGTCACATAGTCGCATCACCTTGAGGTCATCAAATATGATTACCCCCAGATCCTTTTCCTATTTGGTGACTATCAATACCTCTTCTCCCATTTTGTAACCTGCCACTGGGTTTCTGTGCCCTAGGTGCATGGTTTTGCACTTTTCTGTGCTGAAACCCAGTTGCCATGCCCTTGACCACTCTTTGAGCTTTCTCGGGTCTCTGCACATTCTTTCAACTCCATCTGGAGGGTCTACCCTAGTGCAGATTTTTGTGTCATCTGCAAAGAGGCAAACCTTCCCATCCAGTTCTCCTGCAATGTCACTTATAAAGACATTAAAGAAGACTGGTCCCAGTACTGATCCCTGAGGTACCTCGTTGGTCACCTTCCTTTCCCTGTAATGGATTTCCTTTACCACCACCCTCTGTCGCCTATCCATTAAACAATTTCTTACCCAGTTTACTACCTGAGGACCCATCCCAGAGCTGCCCACTTTCCTTATGAGTCTCCTATGTGGTGTCACAGATTCACTCAGCAGGTCAGGCCCTGTACTCCCAAAATGCCAACCTCTGAGCGCCGACATGTGAACAGTGTAACAGACAAGGTAGCTCTCTTGTCTGTTTTTGTGAGTTCGGATCAACCTTTGGTCTCAGTTCTGGAGGGATTCAAACTGTAACCTCTTTTGCTAGCATACCCAATGCACATGCTCAGATATATGTCTTCGGGGGGGCCAGATATCTTTGCCTATGGGCACCTAACCATGTATTCAGAGATGAACCCTTTAAAACTTTAATAAAGACCTCAGATTTAAAACGCTTCTCTTTCCAGTTTGGTACCACCCTACAAGCTTATGTCTGCTGTCTGCTATAACCATAATTTTTTCTCAGCAAAAGAAGGCAATTCAAAGAAAGACCAGATTTGCTCTAAAATTAGAGTTTTTACTAAAATATATAATAATATGTCAAACATACAATACAGAACTCTTGTATCACAAGACATACATATCTTTAAACAAAACAAGGTTTAAAACAGTACAATTCCTCAACTATATTTCGATTTTGTCTAGCTTTCTAAATACCTGTTTTCAGTGCTCAGATGTTTTCTTGGTCAGTGTCAGATAAAAAGTGTCTCTGTAGTACAAAAGAATAATCTTTACAAGCAGTATTTGCCAACCCCTTTTGGATGACGTCATCCAGCTCCTCCTCTGTCAAAATATCTAAAACATATGCATAACTCAAGTTTCAGATGACACTTTCTTTGATCTCATGCTGTATCCTCCTCACACAGGCTTCATATAGGCATTTATGATCTCTCACCTCTGTGTAATGACCTGTGTTTTCTATTCAACGTCATAAACCTTTTTTTATGATTTTCCCTCTTAACAAAGTTAACTTTTACAACTCTGTAATTAACTCAGAGAAACAGGATCCTTGATTAAATTCTTCCAGGTAACACATTGTCTCTAAAAACTGAGTGTGTGATGCATGCAGTCAGCAGTTTTCTTGGCCCGCATCTGTCAGCTGAAATCTGGGGGTGAGTGAGGTCATTCCTAGAGCATTTGAATTTTCAGCAGAGACATTAATACATTTTATATTAAAAACATTACAATACAGCACTCAGAACTGACTGTCTACATCACACTCCTCCCCACCTAGACTGATTTTGGGGGATCTATCCCCTACATGGGATGAACTTCCCAAATCAGTTCACTCCTCATAGACCCTAGACAGCCCATCTGAGTTCTTGTTCTTTGCTCCAGCTCTATGTATGATTTTTAGATCATACCCTTGTAAAGCAAGACTCCCTCTTAGTAGTCTGCCATTGTTTTTTCCCCATCTGCGTCAGCCAAATCAGGGAGTTGGGGTCAGTCTGCACCACAAAATGCTGCCCATACAAGTATGGCTCTAATTTCTTCAGGGTCCACACTATGGCAAGACACTCCTTTTCCACCATGGAGTATGCTTGCCCCCTGGGAATAAGCTTCCTGCTCAGTTACACAACTGGGTGGTCTGTCCCTTGGCTACATGTCTGGCTAAGTACTGCCCCAGTACCCATGTCTGAGGCATCCATCTATACTATAAAGGTTTTGCTATAGTCCAGACTTGTCAAAACAGGAGCACTGCAGAGTGCCTCCTTCAGTCTGGTAAAGGCTTCCTCACGGGCTGGGTCCCAGTAATTTTCTTTGGCATCTTTTTCTTTGTCAGGTCAGATAGGGGAGCAGCCAGGGCACTGTAATTAGGTCCAAACTTTCTGTAGTACCCTGCTGTCCCTAGAAAACACCTGACCTGCTTCTGGGTTTCTGGCCTGGGCCATGCCTGAATCACCTCTATCTTTATTTGGTTAGGATGGAGTTGTTCCCGGCCTACCACATGCCCGAAGTACGCCACTTCCCCCATGGCCACCTGGCACTTCTCAGCTTTGATAGTGAGCCCGGCCATCTGTATCCTGCCTAGCACTTCCCTAAGGTGTGAAAGGTGTTCTTGCCAGCTTGTACTGAAGATGGCAATGTCATCCAGGTATGCTACAGCGTACTCCTCAGCACCATTCAACACCTGGTTCACTAACCTTTGGAAACTGGCCGGGGCATTCTTCAATCCAAAAGGCATTACTTTAAACTCAAATAAGCCTATCGGAGTGATGAAGGCCGACCTCTCCCTAGCTCTGTCTGTCAGTTCTACCTGCCAATACTCCATGGTCAGGTCAGTAGTCATAAGGTAGGTCACCCCTTCCCAACTTGTCCAGGAGTTCGTCTGTCCGGGGCATCAGATGGGCGTCAGACTTCATGACTGCATTCAGTCCATGATAATCCACACAGAAATGAGTTGAGCCATCTGGCTTGGGCACAAGGACTACAGGTGAGGCTCAGGGGCTGTAGGATCCCTGGATTACCCCTAAATCCAGCATCTCCTCCACTTCCCTCCTAATGTCCTTTTGGACAGCCTCTGACACCCAATATGCTATCCGCTATATGGACATCTGTGTCCCTGTCTCCACATCATGTGTTGCTAAAGGGGTTAGTCCAGGCTTGGTGCTAAACAAGGGGGAAAAGTCTGCCAAAACCTCTCTTACTTTCTGGACCTGGTCCGGGTTCAGCTGGGGAGACAATTTTACTGCCTCTGCTGAGGACTCCCACTTACTTTCTTCCAGCAAGTCCAGAAGGGGGTCTCCTTCTTCCATCCTCTCCCCATGACTACATACTGCGAACACCATGTCAGCCCTATTTGCATATGGCTTCATCATGTTGACATGGTACATCCTTTCAGTCTGTCTTCTGTCAGGTAACTCCACAATGTAGTTTATGTCATTTACCTTCCTAACCACTTTGTATGGTCCTGCCCACTCAGCTTGCAACTTATCTTCCCGGACCAGAATAAGGACCATGACTTCCTGACCCACAATGTACAAGTGAGCTCTGGCTCTCCGGCCGTACCACACCTTTTGTTTCTGTTGAGCAGCTGCCAGGTTGCTCTGGGCTGTCCCCATGAGCTCCTTCAGCCTTTCCCTAAACCTAAGGACATAATCCACAATGGAAGTTCCCTGGGTGGCATGCTTTCCTTCCCAGTCCTCCCAGATCAAGTCTAGGGGCCCATGTACCCGGCGTTCATATAAGAGTTTGAAGGGGGAAATCCTGTCGACTCTTGGGGCACCTCCTTGTATGGAAACAACAGGTGGGGAAGGTATTTCTCCCAGTTCCTCCCATGCTGTTCAGCAAATGCCCAGAGCATTGACTTTAGGGTACCATTGAATCATTCCACAAGCCCATTGGCTTGTGGGTGATACAGTGTCATGCATCTCTGCACCACCCCACACTTCTCCCATGAACATTTCATCAGGTCCGACATGAAGGAACTCCCTCGATCAGTGATTACCTCCTGCGGAAACCCAACACGGGAGAAAATCCCAAGTAAGGCATCTGCCACTTTGTCTGTCCTCAGTGAGGATAGGGCGACTGCCTCTGGGCACTGGGTGGCATAATCCACCACAATCAGGATGAATCTCTTCCCTGAGGAGCTGGGGGTATTTAAAGACCCCACAATATCCATTCCCAACCTCTGGAATGGCTCCTCCACTATGGGCAAGGGGATCAGAGCAGCTTGAGTTTTCTTGTCCGCCTTCCCTATTTCTTGGCACCGGTGACAAGACCTGCAATACTCCTTCACCTGCTGGGTGAAGTTAGGCCAGTATAAATTCTGGGCTAACTGCTGTGTAGTTCATGTGATTCCCAGATGACCAGACAAGGGAATATCATGGGCAACCTTGAGCAACTGCTCACAATATCCCTGGGGAACGACAAGCTGCTTGCCTAGCATCCGTCCCTCTGTCTATACTGCCTGTGTATACATAAGTCCATTTTCCCAATAAACCCTATGTCTTCCGTCACCTCCCTGTGCTCCATTCGAGTCTGTCCAAGCCCTCAGCTTCTCTAAACTAGGGTCACTCCTCTGAGCAGCTGCGAACCCCTCACACCTTCCCAAGGCATGGGACAAGTCCCCTTCGGTCGCTAAACTAGGGTCCCTAGCACTAGCGTCAGGGTTCTCAGGATCACCGTCAATTCCAACCCTCTGACAATTGGTCACCCTTCTCTCTTTGGAGTAACCTTCCGTAGCTGTGTGGTCACTCACTACCGGGGAAATTTCTACCCCCTTTTTATCAGTCTCCCCATCTGGAGACACAGGCTGGGGAACCAGCCTCTCTGTGGTTTCCATACTGGTTTCTGTGGGGTTCAGGGAACTGCTATTTTCCCTTGCTGCTTGGCTACAGGTTACTGCACATACCATCCCCTGTTGGAGATTGTTACCCAGGATCACATCTACTGCTAACATTTTAGCTACAGCCACCTGTTGCACAGTTCCCCCTGTTTCACCCCAGTCCAGGAGAACACTGACCAGTGGCAATGTTTTCTCTTCACCCACAAAGTCCTGTACAGTCATGTACTTCTTGGGTATAAGCTGACCAGGCTGGACCAGATCCTCCTTTACCAATGTCAGGGATGCCCCTGTGTCCCTTAACCCCAGCGCCTGTATGCCATTTACCATGACTGGGTGCATGTGTTCCCTCATGTTCACTGGCATGCTTCCAGGGACACACAAACAACCCACTTCCTTTCTGGTACTACTTTGCTTATTATTGCTAGCCCTTCTTGGACACTGTCTGGTAATGTTCCCAGTTTCTTTACATAACCAACAAGCATTTCTTACTTCAGAGAAATCTTTTTGTTGAAACCTGGGGCTAACTGGTTTCGGTGGAGGCAGTGAGGGTTTTAGCTGCCCTGAAGGTGCGCTTTTCCCTTTCTGCACTGCCACACTCACACCTTTCGCTCTCAGAGCAGGTCTGCTCTTGGCATAGCAGTCTGAGAGTTCAGCAGCCTCTTGCACTGTTTTTGGATCTCGGTCCTCTAGCCAGGTTTTTAACTCTGCTGGGCAAGCCCAATAAAACTGGTCTAATAAAATCACATTTTCAATTTTATCAACAGAATTTGCCTCAATTCCTTCCCACCAATGTTCTAAAAACTGACATTTTTTCATGGCTAGCTCCTCATAGCTCATATCAGGGCTTCTCCTGAGCTTACAGAATTTAACTCTGTATGTTTTAGCAGTTAATTCTAACTTTTTTAACAGTGCAGCTTTTAGCTTTCTGTAATCATTGCTATCATCATTGTCCATTTGACCCAATGCATCTTGAGCTTTCCCAGTAAGTAGTGGGGATAGCTGGAAGCTCTAGGACTCTCTAGGAATTTTAGCCTGAATACAAACTTTTTCAAAAGAATCTAAAAAGGCATCCATGTCCTCCCCATCCTTAAACTCAGCTATTAATTTGGAGTTCAATTTGTAACCCAGTCCTGCAGTCCCAGTTAAACCCAAGCCACTTACCTGCTCTGGTGCCGCTGGTTGGAGTTGCATCTTCTCTAGCTCATGTTGCCTCTGGCACTCCTGCTCCTCATGGTCTGCATCTTGGCATTCTCATTCTCTCTTCTCCTCTGCATCTCACTGGCACTCGCACTCCTCATGGTCTGCATCCCTCTGTTGTTGCTCTGCCTCTCTGCATTCTTGCTCTGCCTCACGGTCTGCCTCTCGCTTCTCTCGCTCTCTCCTCTCCTGGGACTCCAACTGCATCCTGCACAACTCAGGTTTCAACCTGAGAACTTCCAGATTCAGGATACTGGTGACTCGTCCCTGCTGCTGTGGCCCTTCACTGGCCATAGTCTTGCTGTCCTCCTCATCGGCTCAGGACCCCTCACTGGCCGCTAGTTCTGCCACACTCGAGGTCTGGTCCCTTTCAGTCATGGTCTGTGACTTCCTGCTCTGGGTATCTGCTACCGTCAGGGCCTCTATGAGGTTCTGCTTACTGGCTTTCACCTCAAACAGGACTCCTCTGTTCTCGCACAACTGTTTTAACTGTTCTACAGTGTGCCTGCTATAGTAGGATGCCATGTTTCCTAACTACTGCTACTCTGACTTTGCACTTTAGAAAAAAAAATAAAATGGGTAGGAACTTGACTGTAAGCCAAGTGATATATAGTTCTGTTTCCTTTTTAAAATAAAACTCTGTCTTTTTCTTTCTTTGCAAGAGAGCTTACAGTCTCAGCTGACAGAACAACAAAGCTTGTGATACCAAAATTATGCCACCACTGCCAACCAATCTGTCACAGATTCATTCAGCAGATCAGGCACTCTACTCACAAAGTGCCACCCTCTGAGCACAGTCTTGTGAACAGTGTAACAGACAAGGTAACCCTCTTGTCTGTTTTTGTGAGTTCAGATCAACTTTTGGTCTCAGTTCTGGAGGGATTCAAAATGTAACCTCTTGCTAGCATACCCAATGCACATGCTCAGATATATCTGTCTTTGGGGGGGCCAGATATCTTTGCCTATGGGCACCTAACCAGGTATTCAGAGATGAACCCTTTAAAACTTTAATAAAGACCTCAGATTTAAAACACTTCTCTTTCCAGTTTGGCACCACCATACAAGCTTATGTCTGCTGTCTGCTATAACCATAAATTTTTCTTAGCAAAAGAAAGCAATTCAAAGACAGACCAAGTTTGCTCTAAAATTAGAGTTTTTACTAAAATATATAATAATATGTCAAACATGCAATACAGAACTCTTGTATCACAAGACATACACATCTTTAAACAAAACAAGGTTTAAAACAGTACACTTCCTACAACTATATTTAGATTTTGTCTAGCTTTCTAAATACCTGTTTTCAGTGCTCAGATGTTTTCTTGGTCAGTGTCAGAAAAAAAGTGTCTCTGTAGTGTAAAAGAATAATCTTTACAAGCAGTATTTGCCAACCCCTTTTGGATGACGTCATCCAGCTCCTCCTCTGTCAAAATATCTAAAGAATATGTATTTCTATACAACTACAGGATGTAATTTCAAAGCATTAATTCTGCAACTTTAGCATAACTCAGGTTTCAAATGACACTTTCTTTGATCTCATGCTGTACCCTCCTCACACAGGCTTCATATGAGCATTTATGACCTCTCACCTCTGTGTAATAACCTGTGTTTTCTATTCAACATCATAAACCTTTTTTTATGATTTCCCTCTTAACAAAGTTAACTTTTACAACTCTGTAATTAACTCAGAGAAACAGGATCCTTGATTAAATTCTTCCAGGTAACACATTGTCTCTAAAAACTGAGTGTGTGATGCATGCAGTCAGCAGTTTTCTTGGCCCGCATCTGTCAGCTGAAATCTGGGGGCGGGGGGGGATGAGTGAGGTCATTCCTAGAGCATTTGAATTTTCAGCAGAGACATTAATACATTTTATATTAAAAAAAATATAATACAGCACTCAGAACTGGCTGTCTACGTCACATGTGGTACAGTGTCAAATGCCTTACTAAAATCTAGGTAGGCCACATCCACTGCCCCACCATGATTTATTTCCCTGTTCATCCAGTCAAAGTAATCTATCAGATTTGTCTGACATGACCTCCCCCACGTGAATATGTGCTGCTTTGGTTCCTGTAACCTGCTAGATTCAAGATACTCCACAACCTTTTCCTCTAGCAGCAACTCAATTAACTTCCCCACCATTGATGTCAAACTGACTAACCTGTAGTTGCCAGCCTCCTCTTTGCTATCAATGTTATGAAACAGGACTACATCTGCCCTCCTCCAGTCCTCTGGAAAAACTCCTGTTTCCAGCGAACTGATGAATAGAACTATCAGAGGTGCAGCCAGTACCTCCCTGAGATCCCATAATACACTTGGTTGTACTCTTTCTGGCCACATAGCATTGTCCGTGTTCAGATTTGTGAGTCCCTTTAGGACCCTCCTCTGCAAATGGACTTGTGCTTACCCCCCCCCAGTGTTCTTGCTGCTTTTATGTGGCCTATCCCCTTTCTCCTCCTCTGTGAAGACTGAACAAAAGTATTTGTTTAGGACATCTGCTTTTTCCTGAATCCCCTCTGCACAGTCCCCCTTCCCTTCTTAACCTCACAATCTTTACCTCATCCTCCTCATTTTACTTATGTACCTAAAAAGATCTTTGTTATAGAGGCATTGGTCCGGAAGCATAGGCAGACCAGGAGAAGTTAAACATTTCACAAGTAGTGTTTTATTATTATCAATAACAATATAACAAATACAAATAAATTTATACAGGATAGTTCTTCATACAGGCAGTACAAACAAAGTCCTACATTTGAAATTCTGTCTAAAATCTCAGTCTCTCTCTGTTTCAACAAAACATTGCTCTCTTTTCATAACATGTCTTATCCTGCAGTTTAAGCTTTGTATCCTGTTGGAGTAATTAATCTCCTGTTTCTTACAAAATGTCTCAGAACTTTGTCAGTGTCATTTTATTACCATCCTGAAGAGTCAATGTAGTCTTAATAGGTGCAACAAAATAGAACATTCTCTAAACAAGCTTGTAGAGGTCAAAATGCATCTCAAGGTCAAAAGTTAGTAAACCCAAATACCTTTCTGCAGTCATTTCAAACAACATAACTAAATACATTTGTAAACCAAAGGATCCTAGTTTTACATATTGATTCACATAATTTTTTTAACTACATAGAAGCAAGGGGAGAAATAAAGAATAGAAACAGCAAGTGGAGGAAGGGAGGAAGATAATGGGGAAAACTGTGGGATCAGAGAAGTGGTCAGTTCCTAGGTACCACCAGGAAAATTTGATTGTGCAATCAGACAGGTAAGTGACAGACAAGTGATAGAAAAGGAGACGACAAAACAGCTCCTAGCTTTTGCATAACAAATGAGACAGGGTCTTACCCAACCTTGTCACACACCCCTCTTGAAGAGGGAACTTCTGATATGGCAGAGCATTCCCTGCTGCTTGGGAGGCTGAGGAGCATCAGACTGGCTGATTTACCATGTTACTGGTTTAACAGTTACTTGACTGGATGTCCATTAAGGGTGAACAATGATAGTGCCTTATCTAGTGTAAAAATAATGGAGCAAGATGTGCCACAAGAATCAGTTCTGGGGCTCTTGTTTTCCTTGTTTGCTTGACACTATACCATCATTATTGACTAATATTAAAACTCTACTGTATGCTGATGATATAATACTATAAATCAGTTCTTTGTCTGTTGATGTACTGGACCATTTATTGAATGTCGATTTTTCTTTGTTGAATGACTGGCTTACAAAGCATCATTTGTTGTTGAATAATAAAACACCAAATGCATGTTATTTGGTTCCAAACCAAGACTAGCAAAAGTCCCTCACTTTCCATATTAGATACAACTGGTGCCCAGCTTGAACAGGTTAACCAATTCAAGTACCTCTGGCTATTTTCAGACAGAAATTTAACATTTTCAATACACATAAAATCAATCTGCAGACAAACCAATCAAAAACTGGGTGCCTTTATTCAAGTTACAAAATTGTTTATCTTCAAAAGATAGACCATCTGTCGCTAACAGTGTACTGTTACTTATGTTAAATTATGATTATTTTATTTTTTCTAGTCTTGTCAGTGCTGAACTATCTTTACTGAATTCCCAGTTTCATGTGATCTGTAGATTTGCACTAAAACTTCCTTTCAAAACACCTCACTGTGTTTTTTATGCTCAATCTGGTTGGCTACCACCTAAATTAAATAGTTTATACAATTTAAATTGTGTTGTAGATAACACTTCAAGGCAAAAAAATGACTCCCCTTTATTCATTGTTCAAACGTAAAAAGGACAACAGATTATTAAGATCTAATGGTACTAGTAAATTAAAAATACCAAGTACCTCTATGGATATGGGTGGCTGTGCATTTATGGTCTGTGCATCAAAGAACTGGAATAATCTTCCTGGGTTTTTACGTGACGTGCATGGCCATGACATTTTTAAACAGAAAGAAACCTTTTCGTAATCAACTACAATATAATTGTTATTAATAATGTTTACTGTATTATGCCTAAGTTTGTGTACTTGTAGCTTAGTAAGCTTATTTACCTGTAATATCTTGACTGTTAGTAACACAGCTCAGAGTTGTGCATGATAAAGGGTCTTGGCTCATTGTACTTACCTGGTTAACAAAAGTTAAATAAATAAATAAATAAACCTGTTTTTTTTAAAGCAGGTTTCCAAAACCTTCTTTTATGTCTCTTTTAACATTACCTTATAACATTTACAGTTCTTTGAATATGCAGTACCCCTTTTTCATAACACTATTTACAGCAACCATTTCGGCTAAGTACACACATTTTTTAAGCCTTCTGAATTCTCAATTCTTGAACCATATTTTGACAGAAAATTAGCACTTACATTCTCTTTTCTGTATTTGTGCATAAGTTTGAATTTAAATGACTGTAGTTCCATGTACCACTTTGTGATTCTGGGATTTTTATCCTTGATTTGATTAAGCCAACAGAAAGGATTGTGAACTGTTGTAAGGACAAGGTCAGCTCCTAGTAGACAAATCTTAAGGGACTTCATTGCCATTTTTCATCACAGCATTCTTTTTCAATACTGGAGTACTTTTTCTCTCTGTTGTGCAACTTCCTACTCTTATACGCAAAGGGGGCTCTTCACAAAGGTGTAGAGTGGGTTTATGATGTGTAAATCAGGTGCGTAGCCCACCCTGCACCTGCACATGCCTACTGCACCCCTGCACTGGATTCACTTACCAAATATGCCCCCCTTACACACTTGATCCTCTGGCTGATCATGCAGCTCTGCGCCAGGGCATGCTGGGTGGCAGGGTAGGGCAGGGGCCATGCCAGCATGCCACAAAATTCACAAAACCATGGAGTACTGTGCATGGTGGCCAGTGGCTACATGAACTCAGGGGAGCCATAACCTCAGTCAGCTGGTTACATGTTCCTCTGGGATGCAGCTGCCGGCTGCAGTGGAGATAGCATGGGAGCATTGATCCCCCCAGTATGGAGACCCCAGCCATTAGGGCACACTGGGAGGACTGGAGGTGGACAACAAGGGTACCCCCTTACATCGCAGTCTGCACACTGTGCACCAGCTGCTAATATGGTGCCCCACAGCCACAAGTAATCCATTGCGGGACCTGGGCTGGGCAGCTGATTGGCTGCTTGCTCGGGTCCGCTGCTCAGCACCAGCGAGCAAGCCTCCCATGAACCTGCACACTGTGGGGGGCAGGTCTGCATAAAGGGTCCAAGCTGGGGCCAATGTTTGTGAATGTGACCCCCACATGAATCTCCTGAGAGTGCGATGCTGTGCAGGTGGAATACGCAACTTTGGTGCATAGTTTCTGCCTGTTTATGAATAGCCCCCAATGGGATGTTCCTTTCCATCTATATTCTGACTCAGGACTGCACCTAGACCTAGCTCTGATGCATCTGTCTATAATAGAAACTGTGTCTTAAAGTCTGGACTTCTTTGAAGAGGGACTGAACATAGTGCAGCCTTGATGGCCTGAAAAGCCTCATCACACTCTAGAGATCATATCACATTATTCAGGTTTTGTTTTTTCATGAGTTTAGTGAGGAGAGTAGCTAACTGGGCAAAGATGAGAACAAATTTTCAGTAGTAACCAGCCAGAACTAAAAACAACCTGACATCTTTCTTTGTTTTAGGAACAGGACTGTTAGCTGCAGCTTGTGTCTTGGAAATCTCTGGCTTTACTTCTCCATTTCCCAAAATATAACCCAAATATCTTGTTTGCTGTATGCCTACTGCATTCTTGGCAGGATTAATGGTCAGACCTGCATTTCTGATAGATTGGACAACTGCTGACAGGTGTTCCAGGTGACATTTCCAGTCTGGACTTTACAACACAAAATTATCCGGATAAGCAGCACAATAACCAGCGTGAGGGGCTAGAATTACATCCATGTACTGCTGGAATGTAATGAGTGCACCATGTAAATCAAACAGCATGGTGACAAACTGATAGACTCCAACTGGAGTGGAAAATACAGTTTTGTCTTTGGATTCTTTAGGTAGGGGAATTTGATAGTAACCCTTGGTGGGACTGAGGGTACTAATGTACTTGGGACTTCCCAGTCTGTCCACCAAATCATCTATCATGGGCTTAGGATAGCTGTCAAATACAAAGCTTCCTGTAATCAAGGAAGAGTCTCCATTTAGCTGTATGTGTATATACATAAATATGTGTATTAGTAGAGTATAGTGGTGTGAGCAAAATTTTATTTTTTTCTAGATGCTGTTTGTTCTATTTTCTGGTATCTATATTTATATTTGTTATATATTTATTACTAGTTGTATTATGTGTTGCTGTTTTTCTGCACTTGTCCCTTTAAGTAATTCACTTTAAATTGGGGTCTATTGTCAGTTAATCACATGTTCTGAGGAAGGTGCCAGTAACAGCACTGAAACATAAACGGTTCTGTGGTTTTTTGCTCTGTTCACGGCGTTTGTATGTCCGTGGGAAAAATTAATTTATTCTGTGATTGAAACCACATATTGGACATTTTGGATTATTGCTGTACTGTGCTACTGCTTCAACAAGGTTTGAGAAAATAAATGTGAAATGAACTTTGTCTTTTAATGAGAGTGCTGGCCTTTCTTTGTTTCGTTGGAGAGTGTGTTTTACAGTTATCTGTTTAGTTTCAGCATTTTCATATATCAACCCCTTAGGTCCATCAGTCTTTTGTTGCCACTGTTTTTTCAGGTGTCCTCTTCCTTCCCTGGACTTCTGGATCTTGGAGCTGGGCTCAAACAGGTCAGAACCAAAGTCACTAAAAGGAAAAAGTACACAACATGTGAGATTTTCTTTGCCTGTACTCCTGTTATAACAGCTGATGAAGCAACATGTTTTACTCCCTCTGTGATTAACTTCGCAAATCTTGGAAAATCATTTCCAATAATCACAGGTGCAGGTAACTTTGGAACTACCCCCTCTTTCATTTGGTGCAGCACCCCATTAATGTTCAGAGTTACTTGGGTGGTGGAAGAGTATCGAGTGTCCCCATGCCTATCTGGTCCTTTTGCAGCCTTTTCTGAAAAATTCAGCATGTACCAGGGTCATCTGCTTCCTGAAACTATAAGCCCCTTCACAGTCTTATCTCCTACCTTGACAACGGTTAGATAGTTATTCCAATTTGCTAAGGCTGAATTTGCTCAAATGTTACTCTTCTTATTTTTGGTAGTTCCATACAGTATAGCCTGGCTTATTACAGTTATTTTATTTTTTATTTATTTATTTAAATCTTGGATTACAACTTTTGAGCTAGAAGCTCGTTTCCAAAGGCTCCACGTTGATCAAGCAATAGAATAATACAACAGATAACAAATGTAAGTTGGATACATACATTACAAAATGGATAACAAAAAACATTGGTTTACATTGGATAACATGAAGATTTACATGAAGCAAGGTAGGCGATTCAACTGGGGGGAAAACAATGAGTTCACTAGACAGGTAAGCTAGAACAAAACTGCTGAACAAGCTATCAGTAAGAATTCAGGATTGATAGGCGGAGACAGGCTGTGAGAAGCTGAGTCCAACATAGGTGGGTCCATTGTTGAGGAGTGGAGGCAGGGTTGGTTGCTAAGTTAGATGTTGTAAGCTAGGGGAAAAAGGGAGGGAGGAGGTGGGGAGGGGGGAGAAGAATAGAGAATAAAAGTAGGGTCGAGGTGAAGGGATGGTGGACCAGAGGAGATAAGGGAGGTGGCTGTACCAGCATTGTGGGGCAGAGCAGTACAGGTAGAGACAGGAGGGTAGGAGTTGGTAGGGCAAGATGACTGGGGTGGAGATAGAAGTGCATAAGGCAGGCAAGATGACTGAGGTGAGGTTAGAAGTGCATATGGCAGTCAGGGAGGAGATAAAGTACAGAGGGTGGTCAGAGCAGGTCCTTATGTCAGGAAGTTATGTTATGTGGGCAGGAATAGTGCATTTGACTTACGGGGATGTGTGCAAATTGGTAGGGCAGAAAGACAGGGGGGTGGAGGGAGAGGTGCATATGGCAGGTGAGGAGGAGATAATTGCAGAGGTTGGTCAGAGCTTGTACTTGAGTCAGGAACCTATGCTAGGTGGGACAGAAACAGTGCATTTGGCTAGCAGGGTGGGTGCAAAGCTTGGATTTAAATGATCCAATTTTAGTTTCGGCACGGAGGTCACTAGACAGGGAGTTTAGCAGGTGGGGGGTGATGTTACCAAATGACAGCTGGCCAAGGGAAGTACAGCAGAATGGGACCTTATAGGGGTTGTTGCGTGCACAATGAGTCTGCCTTTGAGGTGCTCCAGGAGTTACAAGACTCTGGACACAAGAGGGTGGCATACCAAGGGTGGACTTTTTATCTAGTAGTCCAAGTTGGTACATTAGTCTATGAGCCAGATTGAGCCAGCCCATGAGGGAATAAAGGTCACAGGTATGGTTTAGGCATGAGATGTCCAGGAAAAGCCTGCAGGCTTTGTTGAGAATTGTGGCAATTCTTTTGAGGTCTGTGTCGGAGGCTGCACAGTATATGACCAGGCCATAGTCAATAATAGAGAAAATTGAGCTGGTTAAGGCAAGTTTGAGTGCTTCCTCAGAGAGACTATGCCTGTGCCAGTACAGCTGCCCAAGTTTTCTATTAGCAGATTTTGGTACAAAGTCTATGTGGAGTGGATATGATAGGGAGCTGTCCAGCGTGACACCTAAGCATTTGAAATTATTAACCATGTCAAGGATGTAATTTTGTTTGTTGTGAATTACAAGTTTTGCCATTTTAAATTTGCTGTGCGATGATGCCAAGAACATGGTTTTGGTTTTTTTGGAGTTGAGCAACAGGCGTAAGTTGATTAACCTGTCCTCAACTCAGGTGAAGTTGCTTTGCATGTTTTGCTCAAGGGTTACTATGTTCTGGTGGCTTGAAAAAAGGACTGCATCATCTGCGTAGAGTAGGATATGGTCATGACAGACTTGAGGAAGACAGTTTAGAAAGAGGTTTAACAAGAGTGGGCCTAAGATTGATCCTTGAGGAAGCCCAGTATTAACACTGTGCTTGTCTGAGAGGGTGTCGCCAATTTTCACTTGCTGATCACGGTCAGAGAGGTAACTTCTAAACCAGGCCAGAGATGTTGCGGACATGGTGGCAGCACTTAATTGGGCCAGCAGGAACTTGTGATTTACCATATCGAAGGCCTTAGTGAGGTCAATAAAGGTGGCCCCCACTAAATGCCCACGATTGAGCGAGTCATGGATGAACCCCATGAAATCAGCTAATGCTGAGGAGGTACTGTGCTGCTTTCTGAAACCATGTTGCTCCTTGCACTGTAATTTGTATTTATCTAAGTGATTAATTAACTGATCACAGACAAGTCTTTCTAGAGCCTTAGAAATTGGGGGCAATATGGAAATCGGTTGGTAATTTGTATGGAGAGTCTTGTCACCATTTTTAAAAAGTGGAGTAACAACAACTGATTTTAGATTTTTGGGAATTGACCAGTAGTTAGGGAGAGGTTAAGGTTTCTTCTTAGAGGAGCAATAATTTCATGGATAGTGAGGGTGATGAGTTTCAGGTTGAGGCTATCCTCACTATGTCTGGCTTTCCCTGTTGCTTTTAGTAGCTATTTTTTTGCAACAGCCCTTGAGATGACTCGAAGGTAGCAAAAGGGAGCAGAACTGGATGAGGGGGTCTGTTGAATTGTTTTGATTATGGCTGAGTGGGTCTAGATAGTTACGTGGGAGAACACCACTGAGGTCTGTAAAGGCCTTATTAAATGTGTCTGCAATGGGTTAATGCCCCAATGATGTTAAGCATAGTTGACGGCAATTTGCTGGGTGTGCCCTTGGGGGCCTTGATGTTAGCCCAGAAATTACGATCGTCACCCTAGGAGTTGATGAGCTCAGACCTGAAGTCTTGTCTTTTAGCTAGGAGAATGGCCTGTGTGCAGAGGTTGCATGCCCTTTTGTAGTTTTGCAGGTTGTTGGTGGAACCCGACCTTTTTGCCTTCTCCCACAGATTATCCCAAGCATTCATCTGGGCAATAAGTGAGGGTGTTATTCAGGATCTGTGTTGGCCTTTAATCTTTCTTTTGGTGGTAGTTGTGTAGATGTCACATGCGGCATTAAACAATTTTATGAAGGAATCTAGAGCTGCATTAACATCAACCACAGAATAGATAGAAGACCAGTTTAGTTTACTGATGTAACCCCCAGGTGGCGCTATCCCAAGGGCTACTACCCCTGCCTGTTGGGCTACTGACAGGTTGAAAGGCCTAGGTTCTATGACGGGTGCCTCCACCCAGAGGTCAGGGTTAGTAGTGGTTAAACTAGCTTGGGTACAGCCCTCTGGGACACTGTAACCCCCCCTTTGTTCCCACTAGTGGCCCACACAATACACAGGAGTTACCTTCCCAATACCCCACGTGTGCACACTTTTTACACATAGAGATACTACTTACCTTCGAGACTGATTCTGCAGCCCATCTTGGAGGACCCCCTGTAAAACAAGGTTAAACAACATACACAGCAATTTGCAATACTGTTCTAGATGCATTAAAACCACAGCCAGTATATGGTATAACAACAACAAATCTGGTTTATTCAGGGGACAGTAACATGGGAGGGGGGTAATCAGGTTGATTAGTTTAGATAAGTTTGAATCACAGTACTGTGCACATATATTTAGGGTCCAAAATGTCACTCTCTGGGTACTCAGGATGGGGGCCTTGCCAGGTCCATTGCCCGGGGTTGGCCATCTGGTGCAGCTGGATGGGGCCCTGTATAAAGAAAATATATGCACAAACAAATTGTAATCAGGAGCCGGATGGCTCAGTCCACAAACAGAAACACACACACCAATCAGTTGACACACTTTGATTAAATGAAGGCTGAGGGGAAGTACCCCTGTTTGTACTCACAAACCCCAAACCGAACTGAATTGAGGAGGTAGCTCTGGATGGCCAGGATGAGCAGGGCATAGAGATGAGACCCCAATGACAGGGCCTATCTGGTTTGGAAAGCAGACGGATGCAGTCCGATTAGCTTTGAGTCCAGCTTCCAACTTCAGCTCACAACTCACAGAACAAGGGGAAATGGCGTCACGATCCCCTACAAACATTAAGCACATTTATATGTAAAGGAATTTACTGTACTAAAACTCCCTCATCAGTTACCATGTCCTATATCCCCTACCCTCCTCTTTTACCACGTCACCTCCCCCCTGAAACCATGAGTACCCCATTACTTTATGGACAGGAAATACTATGTTTCACGTGCACCCATATCTCCAATAAACTACTCCATCATGCAGTCCCATCTCGACACACCTCCAAAAAGATCCACAAAACCACCCTAACCAGGACAGCAGTCATCCTCCTGCTGCTTGTGGGCAACATTCACCCAAATCCTGGACTCACTGGTCATACCCCACAACAACCAGCAAAACAAAAGGGACTGCGGCTGGTCACCATTAATATTTGTAGTCTCCAAAAGAAACTTGCCTCATTTCAAGCCTGGGTCTGCCTCCACTGCCCTGATGTAATAGCCATTACTGAAACATGGCTGTCACAGCATATCCCTGACTCAGCTGTATGCATACCTGGTTACACATTGTTCAGGTCAGATAGGCTAAATAGGCGGGGTGGGAGTAGTGCTCTGTATCTTCGAGAGCACCTACAAGGAATAAACACTACTACCATAAGCCCTACAGAAGGCGTACCGTCCCTCACTGTCAGGGTTGAAATTGGAAACCCGAGTAAATCCCTTTATATAATGTCAGTATACATACCCCCTCGAAACCAAAGGGATGCCTTTACATCCATCCTAAACATAATCGACCAGCTCCCAAAAAATTCAGAAGTCATAGCCCTAGGTTATTTTAACTTAAACTGGCTTGCCCCTCAGACATCCTCCCTCAGCGATGCAGCTGCTGCCCAAAATCTGTCCTAAATGGTCCTTACCCCCACTAGAGTGAACAAAAATATGGGCCACAGCTCCTTCCTTGACCTCATACTCACAAACCATCCTGAGCACATACTGGATGTCCAGGTCCTATCGGACTCCATCAGTGATCACTACCCGGTAACTTTTCTCTGGACAAATAGCTGGAAACCACCCCCACCTAGGATCTCCATGTGTCGCCAACTCAAAAAAGGGGCTTTAAAACTCTCAGAAACCTACTTCAAAATTTCGACTGGTCCCCTCTTGATCACAGGTGTCAGTTGATGCTGCCCTGTCCTTCATAAGTTCCTTCCAATCCATCTGTGACATCTTCGCCCCCCACGTCAAATGGATTGAAAAGCCAAAATCATCCACTTGGGTAAATCGGTCTTTGCTCGATCAAATGAAGGCGCATGATGACCTGTGGCACACAGCCCTTCAGTCAGGTCAACCCGCTGACCGACAACTATATCATGCTGCCCGAAACACCTGCACCTGGGCAATTTGGCAGGCAAAGCCTGCTTACTACCAAAGAAAACTCACTGCCACTTGGGGTGATGGATTGAGGTTCTGGGATAATGTAAAGGAACTTAGTGGAAAGTCTCGCTCCCCTCCCCCTACCATGCTTATCCTAGATGGTATCCCCACCCAAGAACCCAGCAAAATAGCAGATGCTTTCAATATATCATTCTCAGACCTAAGCTCTATTCTCCCTCCTGATTTCTTCAGTACAGATGAGGGAAATTTCCCGCCACCCCCCAGTGCTCCATCCTTTCATCTCAAAACTATCTCCGCTAGTGGTGCCCGCTCATATATTTCCAGATTCTTAGGAAAGACCAGACATAGTGGTGACTCACTAGATGCAAAACGGCTATCCTTAACCCTTGATGCTGTACTAATACCTCTCACTAAAATACTCAACATGTTCCTGTGCCTAGGACAGTTCCCATCTTTATGGAAAAAGGCGATGATTATGCCAGTACATAAAAATGATGCACATACCTCAAGTAGTAACTACAGGCAAATTTCCATACTCCATCCACTCTCAAAAGCGCTGGAGAAAATAGTGGCTGATCAACTTACTAACTATCTAGATGTACAACACCTAATATGCCAACAACAACACGGTTTCAGGAAAGGTCACAGCACCACCACTGCCCTACTAGAACTCACCTCCTTTGTTCATGACGCCCTTGACCATGGAGACCTGGCTGGATCAGTCTATATAGATCTATCCAAGGTATTTGTTACTGTTAATCACACCATGCTCATAAACTCCCTCCTTTCTGTTGGCGTATCCAAAGAAACTATTAGCTGGTTCTCCAGTTATCTCTCTGGCCGCACTCAACAGGTGACGATAAGAAGCACCCTCTCCGCTAACCTTCCCGTCCGATCGGGTGTCCCACAAGAGTCCATCCTTGGTCCGCTCCTTTTCTCACTTTACTTGAACTCATTATCTCTGGCCTCTTCTGGGCGCCTTCTCCTTTATGCAGATGATGCTGTGATTTTCAGTTGGCACCCAGACCCCACACAGCTTCAGAAATCCTTGCAGGGCTCTTTCACACAAATTGAAGCCTGGTTTTCTTCACACAAGCTCATACTCAACACAAAAAAGACAAAAGTCATGCTATTCGCCCTCTCACAACATAAGCACAGCACAACAAAATTATCTATACATAATGCGATGGGCACCATGCTGGAACCTGTTTCCAATTTTAAATATCTAGGGGTTACCCTAGACTCCGCCCTCACCTATCGTGAGCATATTGCCTCAACTTGCACTGAAATAAACAAAAGAATCAGTCTCCTCTACAGGCTTAGGCCATGTCTACCTCCTGAGGCTGTACGGTTAGCTATCTCCAGCTGCATCCTTTCCCTGGTAGACTATGGCATAATCATCTATGGGGCCACCTCTGACACAGCACTATCCAGCATTAAACGTGCCCTAAACAAAGCCTGCCAATTGGCCACAGGCTGTGATCGTCTCACACATACCTGTGACCTCTACCTATGGTCATCATGGCTAAACTTCCAGGGGTGACTGGTTTATCAGACCTGCCCACTGGCCAAAAAAATCCAGTTGGGCCTAGCCCCCCCCCGGCTGTCTTCACTCTGACACCGCCACATTCCATGTCCCCTTTGTGAAGACCACTGCTAGCCAAAGGTCCTTTTGCTATAGGGCTCCACTCTGGATGAACTCAATCCCTGACTCTCTTAACAATCCCCAGGCTTGGGCCTTTTAAACCTGAGTTACTGAATCACATTATGTCCAACTCCCAATGCGACTGCAGATGAAACTTTATAAAAAAAAAAAATGTTTATGCACCATTATTTCACAATTGCTGATGTTCCATGTCTGTGTTATATACCTTTCTTTCACCTCTGTAGGTACTGTCAATTTTCTGTATTAGAGCTGTAGTCTGAATTGTGTATTCCATGTTATACTGTGTTCAAATCTATTTGATGTAAGACGTGGAGCTTTTGCAAATGAGTCTCTGACTCAAAGGGTTGTAATTGCTAGACCTTAAATAAAAAAATTAAAAAATAAATACCAGGCAGCTGCTTCTTGATCCCGATCGCAAATACTGCAAAACCCGAGAACACACGCAGCAACAGAGCGTGAGACAGGCCGCTCACACTTCTGCAAATCTTCGGTCTTCTACGGGCAAGTCTGGATTTGCACACTTCTTCCTTTTCTTTCCACAACTCGGATTCAGTCTGACTGAGCACTCGCTGACAGCTACAGGCTGATGTCAGGACCTTACACGCGCTTCCCGCACTAACAGCATGCCACAGCAGGACAGAGCTCTTTCTCATCTCACAACTCAACTCACATCTGTATCTCCAGCAACAGTTCAGGGCATTTCCCTTAGACTCCAACAGGTTCGGTTGGTGCATCTGGCTGTCAATCACTTCAGGTTTCCCTCTGTTGGTGCAAAAAGGTGCCAAGGTCCAAACTACAATTTCCAGAAGCACTAACCATATATTCCTCTTTAGGCAGGCTCCAGGTGAAAGTCCAAGTCCTGATTGATCCAAGCAGTCTCCATTTTAGGGCTCCCCTAAACCCAATTGGCTCAGCACAGCAGTTCAGATCCAAAATGGAGGGGCACAACACACAGAGTCCCAGCTGCAATAAAGACAGGTTAGACAAACTGCAATTTTACTAATGCTCTAAACGATTACAGGCAAACAGTTCCATCTTTCAGGTGGGCTCCCTTTACGCTTTCAGCAACTGCAAAATGGAGCGATTACATCACAGCTCGGGTGGGATTCAAGCATTAAACACACAGTCCCCCCCATATAGGACTAATTATGTCTGCAAGCAGACAGCTTTTAAAGAGACAGTACATGGAGGCTCTACAAGCACTCACAGTGCCATTCAAACGGCTAAAACGCTGAATGTCAGCAGGAAGAGGGGAACACTTAGGCAAGCTCCTAGGAGCTTTTAGGAACCCCCATCTGTGGGGGGGGGGTTACACCCTTCCTGGCCTGAAAAGAACTTGGTGTCTGCATCAAGTAGGTACCTTTGTAACACTGTAAAGCAGATTACCATATACATTTACATCACTAACAGTTGGATTTGCATTCTTTAAACCACAGTCACATGTTAAATCTTTGTCATTTGCACTTATTCTGTATTTCACAGCTTACTACATGTTACACAATATTATACATACAATGTCATTCTAAAATCAGGTCATTATTTCTTGCACATGAAACCTGGATAGAGGGGGGCCCTTTCCTATCAGCTACCTCAGTGCTGGAAGGGGCAGGGACACCATACCTTGAGGGCAAGACAAGTAACCTGGAGTTAGCACCTATGCTCAGTTTGGGCAATGAGCTCAGGGTCACATACACTCCCTTATGGACCACATTAAGAGGTAAATCCACAGGCCTCCCAGGGGAATCATAGCTTAAACGTACTATAGGCTTCACAGCTCAACCAGTCCTTCTAGGGGGAACTGTAACAGGCTCTGCACTTTTATCTCCACTTTCAGCAATGTCTTCACTTGTCAGGGGAACTTCCATTGGGGTAGAGAGGCTAGAACTTGGGGCACTTTCAGTTCCAGGATTTGCAATCTCTGAAGTCACATTGCTTGGCTCACATGGAGAGTTTTCTGACACTGTCAGTGAACCATCAGGGCACTCAGAATACTCTTCTTGTTATGGTATATCACCAGTCTGTTCCAGTTCATCATTTTCCTCCTCTGAGAGTTCATACAGTTCCACCATGCACAGTGATTCCATATCATCTGACTTGATACTTTGCACTTCACTTTCTGGGAGCATTGGCTCCAAGGACAAAGCAGGGGGCTTAGGCAGTCCAGAAGGCCCAGCTTCATCTCCATGATTAACTAAGGGATTGCCTCGAAACAATTGACTCAGTTTGTAAGAAGGGTAATATTCAAAGTCACACTCGCTTTCCTCTGACATGGACTGACAGTCATGTTCAACTGGGACTTGTTGTGGGGAACACTTTAACTCATCATCTATAGGTGCAGACTTTCTTTGCTTTTGGTTAGCAGCAGCTCGGGTCACTGGTCCAGAGGGAGCACTTTCTGGGGGCTCAGACTCGATCAAGATTTGTCCAATGGGCAGTAAATGATTTCTATGCTTTGTTTTAACATCTTTTGAATTATTCTCAATCCTTACTTTGCACACAGGCAGATCATCTAGTTTGCCTTCCACAATGTGAGATAATGGTGCCACCAGTCAGCAATCTTGTGTTTGCCATGCAGTCCTAGATTTCTTAGCAATACCCTATCTCCCTCCTGGAGTTCTTATGCTTTCACCTTTTTGTCATACCTTTCTTTGTTGGCCAGATTTCTTTTGGCAGCCATGGTTTGAGCCAGTTGGTATGCATGATTTAGTTGGACCTTTAACTTTTGCACATACTGTAAATAGTTGTCAGCTCGAACCCCATCAGGAGAAACTCCAAAACATACATTTACCAGTAGTCGGGCTTCTCTTCCAAACATCAGGCGGTAGGGGAGAACCCAGTGGCATCGCTTTTGGTGCAGTTGTAGGCATGTACCAAGGTGCTGATTTGTTGGTTCCATCTAGGCTTGTCCTTCAGGTGGAGGGTGCTCAGCATATCTAACAGAGTGCGGTTAAAGCGTTCAGGCTGTGGGTCCCCCTGGGGGTGGTAAGGGGTGGTTCTGGACTTCCGCACTGCCCACAGAGAAAGCAACTCTTTGATCAAATGACTCTCAAAGTCCCTCCCTTGATCAGAATGGATTCTTTGTGGAGCCCCATAGTGAACAAAAAAGTTTTCTACAAGTACTTTTGCCACAGTAGATGCCTTCTGGTCCTTGGTGGGGAAAGTTTGGGCATGTCTTGTGAAATGGTCAGTGATCACCAGCACATTACTAATATTTCTTTGATCTGGCTCCAAACTCAGAAAGTCAATACAGACCAGTTCCATGAGGGCACTAGTGGTGATGTTAACAAGGGGGGCAGCCTTCTGAGGCAAAGCTTTCCTCTGTAAGCAACGACTACAAGTTCTAATGTGTTGTTCAACATCAGCCCCCATCTTAGGCAAATAAAATCTGGATCTCACCAAGTCAAGTGTTCTGTCTATGCCAAGGTGCCCCATGTGGTTGTGTAGGGACCTCAGCACCAAGTCTTGAAAGGCAGTGGGCAAAACTAGCTGTTGTTTGTCTATTTGTCCCCCTCTTTCTATGGTTTCCCTGTATAGCAGTCGATTAATCAGCTTCAACTTAGGACCTTCCTTGTATAATAATGCAGTTCTTAGATCAGGCGAACGTAATTTGGATACATCTTTCCCTGTGTAGAGGGCTTCTAAAGCTAGTTTAATCATAGGGGATTGAGCCCTCTGAAGACTGTCATTATTTAGCTGAGGCAAAGCACCAATGTCTAATGCAGAGAAGTGGCAATAATCAGCAGGTATGCAATTCTCAGAGGGCCCCAAACAATCCACCAGACAGTCCACTGTGTCCAGGGCCACTTGTTCCTCTCTGTCAAGCTTCTGGCAGAGTGCTCTAATATCAGGTTCTGACAGTCTGACCCAGTCATTTTGGGAAGCAGGCCTCCAGGAGACAACATCAGCATCTATGTGTTTCAGGCCTGTTCTGTATTCCACTACATAGTCATATGAAGATAATGCAGAAAGCCACCTATGGCTGGTAGCATCCAACTTAGCTGAAGTCTGCACACAGGTCAAAGCATTATTGTCAGTTTTGACTAGTATCTTAGCCCCATACAAGTATTCATGGAATTGGTCCACAATGGCCCACTTCAAAGCTAGGAACTCTAACTTATGTACTGGATAGTTCTTTTTGGAAGTTGTCAGACTTCTGCTGGCAAAGGCCACTGGTCTCAGGCCATTCTCGTGCTCCTGGTACAACATAGCCTCCAAACCTTGCAAGTTAACATCAGTGTGTAGGACAATGGGTTTTGCTGGATTTGCATAGGCCAGGACAGGAGCATGGGTAAGTTGATATATAATCTCATGAAAAGCAGCTTCACAATCAGGTGTCCATCGTGCCCCAAAAAGTTCATTAGGATGGAAATACACCCTCTCAGTCTCAGGGGAAGTTGATCTCTTGTATTTCTTGTGGGTAGGAGGGTAACCTGGAGTAAGATTAAATAAAGGACGGATCACTCTTGAATAGTCCATGATAAAATGGCGATAGGAGCCACAGAATCCCAGGAATCTTTGCAGTTCTTTTAGATTGTGGGGCTGTGGCCAAGTGGTCAAGGCCTCAACTTTACTTGGGTCGGTTTCTATTCCCTCGGTGGAGACTATATGCCCTACATACTTTATAGAGGTTTGGAAGAACTGACATTTATCGATGGACAGTTTCAGGCCAAAGTCTTCCAGTCGGTCCAACACCTTGAACAACCTATTCTCATATTCCTCCAGTGAGCTGCCAAACACAATAACATCATCCAAGTATACCAGGCACTCTAATAAGTTCATGTCCCCCACTGCACACTCCATCAGTCACTGAAAAGTGGCTGGGGCCCCTGAAATCCCTTGGGGCATCCTCATGAACTCATAGAAACCGAGCTGGCAGATGAAAGCTGTCTTCTCACAGTCATCTGGGGCCATCAGGATCTGGTAATACCTGCTATGAAGATACAGAACAGAGAACCACTTGCTACCGTTCAGGCAGTCTAGAGCATCCTGAATGCGGGGCATTGTAAACTGATCAGGGATAGTCCGCCAGTTCAAGGTACGATAATCCATGCACAGGAGAAGCATATGGACTTCTGGATTCTTGGATTACTCCAGCAGCAAGCATCTCTTGCAGATGTCATCTCACATCATCTATGTCAGCAGGGGCCAGGTGTTGAGACCTCTCATGAAAACGCCTTTCATCATGCAGCCGGATATGGTGCTTAGCTCCTTGCACACATCCTATGTCCCATTCCTTTAAAGAAAACACCTGGTTCCTCTGGGCAAGCGTCTCACTGATCTTCACTTTCCATTGAGCTGGCAATGGGGAGTCACTGAAATCAAACAAATCAGGCATCACTCCATCATTCTTCCCCAAACTCTTGTTACTGGGTAGCACTGCAGTGTCTGCACAATGTACAGTAGCCAGGGTGCAACCTCTGTTCACTCGAATCTCTCTATCAGACACATTGTGAACTTGAACCATTATCCTTCTGACATAAGCATGGGCTCCAGCAGGTAAAACGCTTGGCTTGACCAGTAGTCTTTCTGGCAATTTTCCATCACCTGGTGCATCCAGCATTAGTATTTTATTCTTGACATCCTTTCTGATACAGACCTCTCCCTGTAAGGTACACTGGGAATTTGGTGCCAGGATCAGAGACTCAGGATCCTTTTTCCAGACAATTCCAACCTGTTCCTCTGGTTCCACTTTTCCAGCATCTCTCTGGCTATCGTAGGCCTTCTTGATCAAGACCAGAATTCTTACAGCTCTACCAGTCTTGGACCCCTGTTTTTCATAACACAACTGTGCCAACCATCCAAACATATGTGCATTAGTCCCAATTAGTAGAGGAACCCCATAATACAGTCCAGTAGGGGGACACACTAGGGCCAAGGTCTCCACTTACTCTGCCACTCCAGCCACAGAGGTAGGAAAAGACAACCAAATTCGGATGTAGCCAGAGTAGGGGCAGGCCTTCTCACTTAAACCCCAAAATTGCAGTCCTTCCAGTGGGTGCAGGGGTTCATCAGACAAGTGCTTCTGATACCAATCCTGGAACATAATTGTCACTTGGGAGCCACTGTCTAACACAGCTCTTGTAGGCACTCCATTCACTTTTGCAGTGGTCTCCATAGAGAGACCCACCACTTCAGACCATTCCGGTGGCACTGACCTGGATGTCGAGCCGGCATTGGCCCTGGTGGCATAACTTTTCCAAGTAGCTCCCCCTGGTGGCCGGGCGTAGGTTCTACAATGCAAGGCTACTAATCTGTTAGTAACATTTCTCTAGTTCTCTGGCAAGCAACAAGCTGATTGAAAATGTCCATCCTCCCCACAACGGTAGCAGAACCTAATGTCTCTAGAGTCCTGGAAGGGTGGGGAGGGTCCTTTTTTTGTTGGGGCACATCTTGAGTCCTGCGGGGCTTCTCTTGGACTGGTAGCCTACTTCCTTTGGCTCCTGGATCTCCGCCACGATTGAGGGTGAGGGCCACCGTCTGCAGCTCCCCCACCATCTCTCTCAATTCTCTCAGCCCTGTGAGCAGGTTGCCCTCAATCCAAGTCTCCGGGGAAACAACATTTACTTCCATTCTACTCCACGTTTGGGCTCAGGGGGAGCCTGATACAGATCTGGTTCTCTGAATGCCTCAGTCAGTTCCTTAATCAAGTCCCTCAACTGTTGAGCCTCATCTAACTCACTCTTTTCGGGGGTCTGGCAAGGGTTCACAGCCCCAGCACAGGGCTCCCAGCCCTCCTCATCAGTTTCAATCTCACGGATTTCTTTCATCAAATTACAATACTCTGGAGGCTTGCCCTCCGGTCTTGCAGCTTGAGCCTTAATATCATCACACTCGAAAATCTAGCTGATTTCAATATGTGGTCTAATCTGACCTGGTTCAACTCTTTGGCAGGCATGCCCCCTTTTTGATGGGCCCTCTGTAGAGCCCTCTCTATCCTAGTGACGAAGGCAGACAATTTCTCATTTTTCCACTGTTTGGCTGACTTGAATTTCCACAATAAATCATCCCCTGATTCTGTGCTGCCAAACACCCCCTTCAAAGCAGAGAGATATTTGGCTGCAGTGGCCTCCGGACTAGTAGCACGTAGGAACCGAATGGCCTCCAGGGCGGGGCTTCTCAAGCTCTCCATCAAACGCTTCCTCTTTTCCCCCTGGGAACATTGCCATTCCTGCACTAAAGGGGTAGCATAGTCCATCCAGGTCTCTAATTCATCTTCCCCTGAAAGCACTGGGACAGTACTGGAGAAAAGTCTGAGCCTTTGATAGGAATCCAGCTGTATGGGGGGAATTACCATAGGGGAGGTAGCTATTATGGAGCTCTTGGGGGACACAGGAGAAGGAATCGGGGCGCGTACAGGCATGTGGTCCCCAGACAAGTCTAACACTTTCACTGCCTCCTGGGCAGTTCTCCCTTCTGAGATTAACAGCTTAAGCAGCTTCTCTTTAAACCCATCGGTACTAAGGGACCCACTCGGGGTGGCCAGATCACTATGCACATGAACAACTCTTCACCCCTTCTGGGCTCCTTCAGGCAGAATCACAGGTGGTACCTTTTCAGGGTCTACGGGGTAACTACATGAGAGTAGCACTAACAAAGTTTGGTCAAATAAGTCAGTGTCTCGCCCCTTTACCTCAACCTTGCCTAAGCACTTAACAGACTATACCATGGATATAATGTCAACATTGTTAGTCCCTAAGGGAACATCCAGTAACAAAATAGCCTTTTGGGGGTCTATCTCCTCAGCTTCGCACCATCCCATCAATTTATGCACCACCAGCTTATGGGGGTAAATTTTTAACTTGAGCGTAGTACTCCCCTCCATTTTTTCCCTTAAATTAAACATAATGGGGTAATTTTCTCATGTGGCTACTAGAGGACGCTGATCCCAGTGGTGCCTCCAAGATGTAACCCCCAGGTGGCGCTATCCCAAGGGATACCACCCCTGCTTGTTGGGCTACTGACAGGTTGAGGGGCCTAGATTCTATGACAGGTGCCTCCACCCAGAGGTCAGGGTTAGTAGTGGTACAGCCCTCTGGGACACTGTAACCCCTCTTTGTTCCCACTAGTGGCCCACACAATACACAGGAGTTACCTTCCCAATACCCCACATGTGTGCACTTTTTACACATAGAGATACCACTTACCCTCAAGACTGGTTCTACAGCCTATCTCGGAGGACCCCCTGTAAAACAAGGTTAAGCAACATACACAGCAATTTGCAATAATGTTCTAGATGCAATAAGATCGCAGCCAGTATATGGTATAACAACAACAAATCTGGTTTATCCAGGGGACAGTAACACGGGAGGGGGGTAATCAGGTTGATTAGTTTAGATAAGTTTGAATCACAGTACTGTGAACATATATTCAGGGTCCAAAATGTCACTCTCTGGGTACCCAGGATGGGGGCTAGCTAGGTCCGTTGACCAGGGTTGGCCGGCTGGTGCAGCTAGATGGGGCCCTGTATAAATAAAATACATGCACAAACAAATTGTAATCTGTAGCCGGATGGCTCAGTCCACAAACAGAAACACACACACTAATCAGTTGACACACTTTGAATAAATGAACGTGAGGAGAAGTACCCCATTTGTACTTACAAACCCCAAAATGAGCTGAATTGATGAGGTTGCTGTGGATGGCCAGGATTGTTTATTGTTTATTTCAGAGATCAGAAATACCTTTGAGTCATAGACTCCTTCACAAAGGTTCCACATCACATGTAATAGATTCAGATACACAATACAGATAGTGCAGATACACAATACAGTAAATGTTACAGAGTAAAGACATTTTTATAACAGGAACTAAATTGGCTAAACCTTCAGGACTAGTGCAGTTTGAGACAGTTAGAAAGTAATGGGAACTTAACATCCCCCGAGAAGGCGGAGTTAAGAGCTGTAAGAAGAGGCCAGCCAGAGGCCATTGTCAAGTAGTAGAGGGACGGGGGGTACTGGTTCATGTACAGTCGCAGATACTTGTGGACTGAAGGTGGGCCCTAAGGTGCGTTTTTGAAATGACCAATTCTTTGATCAAGACGCAAGGAGGAGGGTAGGTTATTCATCCACAAGGGTGCCCTGTAGCAAAAGGATCTTTGGAATTGGGTTGTGCAACAGGAAGAGATGGAGAGACAATGGGTGTCTGAGCTACGGGTGTGCTGAGCTTCTGAGTCCATGGTGATTAAAGGGGTGAGTGCTGCAGGGGAGAGGCCAAGAGAGATTTTTTTTGCTAAGACACAAGTGTGGAATTTGATTCTGTTGTCCAGGTTAAGCCAATTGGTGTCCTGATATAGCATACAGGTATGGGTAAGCCTGTCACACCCTAATATAAGACGACAGGCCTTGTTTAGGACAAGTCTAAGACTATCAAGGGCTGAGGCACTTGTCCCACCAAAAGTCAGAAGGCCATAGTGAAGCAGGGAAAGTATCGAGGAGGAGATAGCAAGCTTGAGGTCCTCTGGGGTTAGACAACGTTTAAAGCGGTGCAAAAGCCCTAGTCTAATATTTAGGGCCTTAGATAATTGATGAATATGCACATGATAGGTAAGGCCAGTGTCTAAAGTGATGCCCAAGTATTTAAAGAAATGCACAAATTCCAAGGGGTCTGAGACGCAGATAGTATTTGTGGAAAACGTCCTATCCTGGAGTTCTGCTGTGATGCAGCATACCTTTGTTTTTATAGTTAATAATAAGGTGTTGTAGAGGCAAACCAGTTTTCGACAGCATTGAAGGAGGACTGGAGGGAATGGTGGAATTGAGAGGGGTCTGGGCTGGAGGAGAAGATGACAGTGTCATCAGCATATAGTAATAGGTTGGAGGTGCAGGATGCGGGGGGGAAGCTAAGGAAGAGGCTGAAGAGAAGGGGACCCAAAATGGACCTTTGAGGGACTCCTGAGAGGACAGGAGATTTGGAAGATAGGGTATTGCCAATTTTAACTTGAAGGGTCTGATTGGTAAGATAGACTGCAAACCATCCCACTGCTTCCTGTGAGAGACCTAGGTTAAGTAAGGATGTTTGGAGTAGTGAATGGTGGACTGTATCAAAGGTCTTAGTGAGGTCAATGAAGATCGCACCTGTGATGTGGCCTTTATCCAATGCAGTATGGATGTGTGATGTTAGTTCAAGCAAGGCAGTGGCCATGCTGTGACCTTTGCGGAAACCATGTTGTTGTTTGCAGAGAAGGTCATATTTGTTGAGGTGGTTAGTGAGCTGATCTGAAACTATTCTCTAATGCCTTGGAGAGGGGAAATATGGAGATTGGTGGTAATTGTTTGTAGCGTGCGGTCACCACCTTTAGATATGGGTGTGATGGAGGCGGATTTCCAAATGGCAGGGAATTTACCTAGTGAGAGGGAGAGGTTTAGAATGTAGGTGAGAGGAGCTAGGACTTCCTTAAGAGAGAGTCTAAGATTTCTGAGATCAAGGGAGTCGGCTTTGGAGGAGGTGTGACTAAGGGCAGCAGTAAGGTATGGTTCAGCTGATTTGGGAGATATGCGGCGAAGGTAAAAGGGGGGGCATTGGGGAGTGGGGATGGTGTGCTAGGAGCTGGTGGGTCATAGATGTTAGGGGGCAGAACATGGCTAAGGTTGGAGAAGGTATCACTGAAAACTGCAGCAATGGTAGTAGGGTCGGAGGTCAGGGACCCATTTGACATGACCTGGAAGGGGACCAGGTTGGGGATCTTACTGCATATTTCCTTGATGTTGTTCCAGAACTTATGGCTGGAGCCCCAGGATGAAGTTAAGGTGGATTTATAGTACTCTGCTTTTGCCCTGCGAATAGCCCAAGTGCAATTGTTCCGAGCCATTCTATAATTCTGTCTATCATGGGGGAGGCCGGACTGTATGGAGAGATGCCATAATGAGTCTCTAGTTCACATTAGAGAGATGAGCAGGGTATGGAGATGAGACCCCTGTGACAGGGCCTAACTGGTTTGGAAAGCAGACGGATGCAGTCTGATTAGCTTTGAGTCCAGCTTCCAACTTCAGCTCACAACTCACAGAACAAGGGGAAAAGGTATCGCGATCCCCTACAAACACTAGGCACATTTATATGTAAAGGAATTTACTATTCCAGGCAGCAGCTTCTCAATCCCGATCGAAAATACTGCAAAACCCGAGAACACACGCAACAATAGAGTCCCCGGCAGGCCGATCGCACTACTGTAAATCTTCGGTCTTCTACGGGCAAGCCTGGAACTGCACACTTCTTCCTTTTCTTTCCACAACTCAGATTCTGTCTGATTGAGCACTCGCTAATGGCTACAGGCCGATGTCAGGACCTTACACGTGCTTCCCGTGCTAACGGTACGCTGCAGCAGAACAGAGCTCCTTCTCTTCTCACAGTCAGCGCACATCTGGATCTCCAGCAACAGTTCAGGGCATTTTCCTTAGACTCCAACAGGTTCGGTTGGTGCATACAGCTGTCAATCAGTGTAGGGCTCACTCTGTTGGTGCAAAAAGGTGCCAAGGTCCAAACTACAATTCCCAGAAGCACTATCCATATATTCCCCTTTAGGCAGGCTCCAGATGAGAGTCCAAGTCCTGGTTGGTCCAAGCAGCCTCCATTTTAGGGCTCCCCTTAACCCAATTGGCCCAGCACAGCAGTTCAGGCCCAAAATGGAGGGGCACAACACACAGAGTCCCAGCTGCAATAAAAACAGGTTAGACAAACTGCAATTTTACTAATGCTCTAAAAGATTACAGGCAAACAGTTACATCTTTCAGGTGGGCTCCCTTTATGCTTTCAGCGACTGCAAAATGGAGCAATTACACCACAGCTCGGCCAGGATTTCAGCATTAAATACACAGTCCCCCCCATGTAGAACTAATTATGTCTGCAAGCAGACAGCTCTTAAAGAGACAGTACGTGGAGGCTCTACAAGCACTCATAGTGCCATTCAAACAGCTAAAACGCTGAACGCCAGCAGGCAGAGGAAACACTTAGGCAAGCTCCTACGAGGCTTTTAGGAACCCCCATCTGTGGGGGGGGGGTTACACCGAGATATTCTCTAGGGGGTCTCAGTTGTCCCTTTCTTAAGATGCATGATGTTACCACCTTTACATTTATTTATTTATTTATTTAGCTTTTGTTGATGGGGCTTGGACACCTTACATGCCCAAGTACTGAAAATGGGGGAGTGGTCACTTATTGCATCTGCAAGGACATATACACTAGAGATCAGATCTGGGTAGTTAGTGAGCAACCAATCTAGCAAGGTACTGGTCTTGGCACAATAGCTGGTATGCATGGGGGAGGCTACGAGTTGTTTATAGTCTATAGCTGCTATAGAATCTCTGTAGGGAGTGGCACTGCAGGACAACCAGTTAATATTGAAGTCTCCCAGTACTGTGGTTTCGGAGTTTCTCTGGAGGGTAGATAGGTAATCATGTAGTACTCTAAATCCTTCAGCCTGCTCTTTGAGGGGGATATAGACTGAGATGACAGATATTCCCTTGTCATGGGCGCCGAAGATGATTTTAATTGGCAGGATTTGAACATTAGTGCCTGATTTAATGGAAGTAAGAGTGTAGCTCTGGAGCAGCTCTTTGAGACAGATTACACAACTCCCCACCTCTTATCCCCATACAATTCAGTCTAAATGAGGTGTAGCTATTAAGCTGGATTTCAGAGTCTGAGGTTCTCGGTGTGAGCCAAGTCTCGACCACAGATAGCACATCTGGCTTGTGCTGAGCTACCCATGCTTCCAGTGAGTCAAATTTAGCTAATAGGCTGCATATATTGATAGATGCAATAGAGGGAGTCCCTTGCTTCTTTGGGGGGGGGTGTTCCAGCAACAATTGGCCCCGAGTTTAGGTGGACACTGCCTGAGAGGAGCAACAACAACCATATAATTGTTATTGCTTGAGTCCTGAGATACTTATGGGATAGGGAGAGGCTACTGCCCTTCAAGCTCGTCTTTATTTTTTTTACAACTAGCAGGAGTATTTTATAGGTAGGAAGAGGGATTGGGTATACACTGGTATTGAGGAATTGTGTATGGTCAGGGTGAAGGGGGCTGTCGGTGACTATAGAGATAGCTGGTGGCGAGGTCGAGTTGGGGATGTTGATGTCCAGAATGCACAGAATACCACCACACTCAGACCTTAAAGCATCACAGGTGCCAAGAGCTACCTGAGGACTGGAGGAGGGCAGATGTGATTTCCCTTCACAAAAGTGGGAGCAAGGCAGAAGCAGGAAACAACAGACCTGTTAGTTTGACCTCAGTGGTGGGGAAAATGATGGAATCACTTCTGAAAGAAAGAATTGTTGAGTACCTTGAGGCCAGCAGGGCACAGGACCCAAAGCAGCATGGATTCACAGCAGGAAGGTCATGTCAGATGAATCTAATCAATTTCTTTGACTGGGTGACCAAAGTAATAGACTGGGGGGGGGGGCTGTGGATATGGCCTACCTAGACTTTAGCAAGGCATTTGATACAGTCCCACACAAAGATTAATAATCAAGTTAGCTAGCCTGGGAGTGGGTCCCAGGGTGGTAGCCTGGGTAGCAAACTGGCTGCACAACAGGACACAGAAGGTAATAGTGAATGGAACACATTCTGAAGAAAGGGGGGTTACTAGTGGAGTACCTCAGGGCTCAGTACTGGGTTCAGTCCTCTTTAACGTCTTTATAGGTGACATTGCAGAGGCTCTGGAAGGAAAGGTATGCCTCTTTGCAGATGACACAAAGATCTGTAACAGAGTTGATACACGGGGGGGGTAGAAAGGATGAGAAGGGACTTGGCAAGGTTGGAGGAATGGTCAGACATATGGCAACTTAGATTCAATGCAAGGAAGTACAAAGTAATGCACCTGGGAAATAAAAATCCAGGAGAAGAGTACACAATAGCAGGGGAGGTACTAACGACAACAATAATGGAAAGGGATCTGGGTGTAGTCATACAAGATGACCTAAAGGTGGGTAAGCAATGTGTGAAGTCAGTAAGGAGAGCCAGGGATGCATAGGGAGGGGCATCACAAGTAGAAAAAGGGAAGTGGTTATTCCTTTGCACAGATAGTTGGTGAGACCCCATCTGGAGTACTGCGTGCAGTTTTGGAGACCTCGTCTATGCAAGGACATAGACAGGATGGAAGCAGTCCAGAGGAGGGCAACTAAAATAGTGCAGGATCTACATCAGAAACCATATGAAGAGAGACTGAGAGAGCTTAATATGTATACCCTTGATGAAAGGAGGGACAGGGGGACATGATAGAAACTTTTAAGTACCTCAAGGGAATCAACAAAGTCCAGGAAGATAGCATCTTTCAAAAAAGAGATGTAAGAACAAGGCGGCACAATTTAAAGTTAGAGGGGATGGCTCAGGGTAATGTGAGGAAATTCTTTCACGGAGAGAGTGGACTCATGGAACCGCCTTCCTGGAGAGGTTGTGGGGTCTAAAACAGTGGGGGAATTCAAACATGCATGGGACAGACATAAGGCAATTATAGTGGGGGGGGGGTTGCAGGAAGTAGGCTGTTGGTTAATTAACTAGAATCTGCAGCTTATCCAATAGGTAGGGAAATGGGAAGACTGGGCGGGCCAAGTGGTCCTTATCTGCCATCAAAGTCTATGTTCTATATTTCTATGTTTCAATTCAAAAGTAGGTGAATTTATTAAACAAACTTGGCACAGTCGGTCACAGCAAGGTAAAACACAAATTAGCTCCACAGCACTTCAACTCAAGAATACATCTTCCTCAGGGGGTGGAGCTGCTTGCAATGGAAAGACTTAAATACACACGATACAGGTGCAATCAATAAAAATAAATATAAGGTGAAAACTTAGAAATTTGGCTGCCATCTTTTTTATAGCCACTAGGTGGTGCTAATAAATAGCCTAAGCACTCACACTTGCTTCAACTGCACAGATTTCTATAGTTTAGTTACACAAAATGCATTTGAAGTAGTTACATTTTAAACCATACTTAATAGAAATACTTTCTCAATCTATAATACTACATAAGTAAGCTACAATCAGTGCTCTAATAAACAAATTCAGTTATAACCACTGTTTAAAAACATTCTGGTGCTCATTATTAATAGTACTACTCTATAAAAGATAGAAAAACAAAAGAAAAATGACCAAACCACTCTAAGTAGCCATGGCAACAGTGGCACATTCACAAGGCAACTCTCATTGTAATGAAGGATTTTTTTGTTCTGGGATCTCCTGGAAATTAAGTCCAAAATGTGATGAAAATATCCAGAGGGTTTAGGCATCAAAATTAGTGTTAAAAACCTGAAAAAAGAGAAGAGAGAGAGAGAGCGCGAGAGAGAGACACAAAACGTTACTTCAAATCTCATGGTTTGAATTACAGCTTTGATAAATTTTTAACCAATAATGGATTAAGATTCCATCTATTATTCATTCCTGTGGGGTTGACACTCTCAAGTCTGAAGATCCACTGGCTCTCACGTTGGAGTAGCAGATTTGATCTATTTCCACCTTTTTTTGGTGGTGGCACCATTTCAATCCCCACAAATTTCAGACAATTAGAGTCAGACTTATGTACACTAGCAAAGTGTGCTCCTTCTAGCGTGTCTTTCCTACCACGTAAAACAGAGCGAACATGCTCTTGTATCCTTTGTTTCAATGGTCTGACAGTTTTGCCTACATATACAAGGTTACAGCTACACCACGGGACATAAACTACATAGGTGGTATCACAAATAAGTTCACGTATGTCAATCTGAACATTTTCCAAATGTGGATGTTTAAAAGTTGCTGTGCTGTTGCTGTACTTGCACACATTGAACCTCATGCATTTATAAAAACCTGCTGGGCGCTTAGGTAACCAAGTAGACTGATCTAATGATTTTTCTTTCTCAGTTCTGCTGTGTACAAGTCTGTCTTTTAGATTTCTTGCTCTAGTAAAAGTTATGCAAGGTTGATTTCCCACAGCTAAACTGACTTCAGAGTCACTTTGTAAAATGGGCCAGTTCTGATGTATTACATTACAGATGAGTCTGGCTATGTGATTATACTCAGTAATGAAAGTGCATGGCATTTGTTCTGACATGACCTCATCCTTTTCATCTAATAAAGATTTTCTGCAAACCCTGTCAACTTTGTCCCTTGTTTCTTTTAAAAGTTTTTTTACTGTAACCCTTTGCTCCAAATCTTTCCATCAGTTCATCTGCTTGAATTCTATAGCCATCCTCTCTGCTACAATTTCTGCAAATGTGCAATAGCTGACCATAGAGTACAGAGTTTTGTAACCTGGAGTTTGTAACTGTTGGTTTTCTGTAACTTTGAAGTCACACTGTTGTTAGAGATGCTGCCAGAGATGGTTAAATCTAAAAAAATCAAGTGTCTCAATGCCCATGGTGTATGTAAATCTCAAATTAAATGTTTTATTGTTGAGCCATTGTATGAATTCTGGTATAAGGTCCTTGGTACCACTCCAGATGCACAGTATGTCATCTATAAAGTGATTCCAGCCTCTTATATCTATGTGAAATGGATTTTTTTACTTTATCTTATATGATATCATCTTTCCAGTAACCCAAAAATAGATTGGGATAACTTTGAGCCATTACTGCACCCATTGCTGTGCCACACCTTTGTTTGAAAATTCACCTACTTTTAAATTGCTCTTGGCACCTGCAATTCTTTAAGGTCTGAGTGCAGTGGTATTCTGTGCATTCTTGAGTTATGTTTGGGGCTGGCCGCCCCTGTTCCACTGCACCAGTCATCGATTACAGGGGTTAACTTCCTGGTTTGGGATGTTGATGTCACGTGGCTCTTTTTGGACACCACTGTTGCTACTTGACATGGATTGGATAGGCAGGGTGAGGATGAGAGCCATGAGGGAATGCAGCAGGAATTTAATAGGGGCCATACTGCAGGGTAGTGCAGTGACAAACGATGTGCAATAGGGAAGCTAACAGGACTGGGGCAGCTGCTGTGAGAGGTCCTTGTAGACTGCAAGGCTGCTGAGGATGGGTCAGTTGCTGGAGGAATGCTTTAAAATGGGTGATTAAATTGTTACAATAAGGGCCAATCAGGGGGATGCAGGAGTGGGGGTCATTGGAGAGAAAATAGATTTAAAGAGTGGTGGGGGGCAGGAGAAAATAGCTTAAATACACTTTCACCTTCCTGCTGCTACATGAAATTAGACCAAAGCTAGCTGGAGTTTTAAATGAGGGAGCATTATAGCAAATAAAGTCTTTGAATGGAGGTTTGTTACTCCCGTCAGAGTTCTTATGTGATTTGGAGTTAAATTAGGAAAGAAGAGTCTTACCATTCCTTGGCTGTTACTTCACTGCTGCAGCATCTGCCTGGCTATCTGAAAATTCTCAGCCAAGGAAACTGTCTTTTCCCCATTTTCTGGTTGGTGGTCTTTTACCCAAAGCTACATGGCTGTAGGAAGGATGAATTGTTCCATTGCAAATATTGCAGTGACCTGTGGGACTGTTTTGCTCTCTGGTTGGAGCCATTTAATGAGGAGTGCTGTGAGTTGGGTGATGACTTCTTGAGGATTGTCAACTGAATGGTACTTCAGGGGTTGGAATCTTTGCCTGTAAGTCTGCCCTGCAATCTCATATCTTTTAAAGATTTCTCTTTTCATAAGGTCATAGTTTTCTGACTGTGCAGTGTCCATATTGCTATAGCCAAGTTTGGCTCTACCTGTCAGATAAAGTACTAGCCTGATTGTCCATTGTTGCTTTGACTATTGACAGGCTCCAGCAAACATTTCAAAAGTTCAGTATACTTCAATATCATCCAAGAGACACAGCTTTGTAAGTTTAATGTCTTTTAAGTTGTTTGTGTTTTGTTGATCTGCTTGACCTGTACCAGATCCTCCAGCATTAATAGTCTGCAAGGCACCCAACTATCACTCCTCAGGCTTTCTTTGTTTTATAGCTCAACATTTGAAAAAGCCAGACATGCTTTCAGGTTCTGTCCCTGCCAGTTCTTCTATCAGTTTGGACTTTTGTTTCTGCTTCTAGTAATCACTTCTGGGCTTGCTGTTGCAGGATGCATACCTTTATTCTGTGCTTCCCTGGTGCCAGGTGCAGTGCCTATGAACAAAACTCCTGGCATAGAGTATGCATGGCATAAATCCCACTTTGTCTGACACCAACTGTTGTAGAGACATATATCATGAAACATAGGCAGACCAGGAGAAGTTAAAAAATTCACAAGTAGCATTTTATTATTAAAACTAAAAATCTTATAAAGAAAAATAAAATTGTACAGGACAGCTCATCATACAGGCAGTGCAAACAAAGTCCCACACCTGAGAGTCTGTCTCTAAAATCTCAATTCACTCACTGAACAAAATACTGCACTCTTTTTAGAAGACTTTTCCTGATAGTTTACATGTTGCATCCTGTTGGTGTAAATTAATCTCCTGTTTCTACCACCATGTCTCAGAACATTGTCAATTTATTTCCTTTGACCAGCCTGAACAGTCTATCTAGTATCAACAAGTGCAACAAAATAGAACATTCTGTAAATGAGCTTGTAGAAGTCAAAATGTATCTTATGGTCAGTCTCTCATAAACCCAAATAGGCCTTCTGCAATCATTTCAAACTACATATCTATAGACATTTGCAACCCATGGGATCCCAGTATCACATAAAGATTCACATATATTTTTAACCACAGAGAAGAAAGGGGAGAAAGAAAGAATAGAAAAAAGCAAGTGAAGAAAGGGGGATAACAAAGGGAAATTGTGGGATCATCAAAGCTGCCAATTTCTAGGTACCTCCAGGAAAATGTTATTGCACAATCAGATTGGCAAGAGACAGACAAGCGGTAGAAACAGAGAGGTCAACTTAAACTCCTTCTTTTTAATTCTCTCTCTGCATAACAGCTGAGGTGGACTCTTACTTAACCCTGTCACAGTATTTTCCCCTTTAGTTACCCTTTGGCTATTCTTTTCTCATATTGTGCCTTTGCACTCCTCACCATTTCCACTGCTACCCTCTACTTCTCCTGATACACCTCTCTATCCTCTTCCCTTTGCATCTTGTTATACCTCTTGAATGTTACCCTTTTAGTCTTTACCTTTTCAACCACATCCTTTGAGAACCATAGCAGTCTCCTTTTCCTCCTGCTTTTGCCTACTTCTTTTGTGCAGAGGTTTGCTGCTTTCACCATGCCTTTCTGCAGAACTACTGTTAGAACCACTGTCAAGGGGAATGGGAAATATTAGCGTCTTTGAGCTTCTAGCTTTACATTACATTACATTTGTCAAAACAAAAGGAGGCAATACCTATCTCGTCAGCCCCCCCACATTACCACAATGGCTGTATCCTCAACTAGCCATCACATCCAGGTACAGTAGATAACCAGCCTCCTCTTAAACTACAAAACTTTTGAGTCTGACTTTTCTACCTCACCAGACTGTTTCACAGTCTGACAATTCCGTAAAGAAAAAAGTGTTTCTTCAAGTCCTTCCTAAACCTCCTGTTGTCAACTTCATATCAGGTCCACTTGTTCCCCATGTTTTATAGTCTCCCAGAACTCCCTTGAATCAAGTTAATTGTGCCCGGGCATAGAAAGTTATGATATCCTCATTCAGTCTCCTATATTCCACTGGAAATAAGTTCAGAGCCATTAGCCTATAAACATACCCCCTGCCAATCCTGTAATCCTAGTTGCTCTTCATTGGATCCTTTCCAGGTCATACTAGTAAGGTGACCAAAACTGTACATAATATTGCAGACGTGGCCTTACATATGCCCTATATGTTGTCAGTATTACTTACCTAGATCTACTAATTTAACTCCTCATGATATTCCCTAAAACTACATTGTTCTACTGACTTTTAACACATTACTTAGCACTCCAGAAATCCCTGCTTACAATTATGCAAAGGTCATTTTCATTGTCCTCTGCCTCTGGCACCTGACCTTGTCGGGCTGTTCACCTTTGTTAAAATCAAAGTGTATCATCTTACATTTGGAGCAGAGAGCTTCCTTGGGCACCACCCTAAGGATCTAGAATTCCCTCCCAGCTTCGCGCCATTCATCAGGGTCCCCAAAATTATTCAACGTACACTACAAAAGCTCCCTGCTATTGTCCCTGATCTGCAATTTCAGCTCCTGATCATAGCCAGCCAGTCTCTCTTGTCAACTCCTCATTCCATGAATCAGTAAGTGCCATCCACACTTAAATCTCAACAAATATGGTTGTGCCGCTTAGCGAGCTGCTCACCAAGACAGTTGCAACGTGGACTGCCATACTTGGCTTCGTGTTTCAAAACAAATCACATTTGACAATTTTTGTTCTCAGACTGCTGCTGTGAATGGTAGCACATTCAGGAGTGGAATGGGACCACACCAACACACTCTGCAGTAGACCGTGATGTCGACAGCAACTATGATGGGGACCACAAGGTATGAAACCTTGTAACATCTCAACAAATGCTGACAAAATTAACTTTTTTTTTCATTGGTGGAACCATATACTATAAAAAATAAAATACAGGTGAGCATACACAACTCACCATGTGTCCTTCCCCTACTTGCATGTATATGTGTGTATGTGGTGGGGGTGGGGGGGAATGTGCAGTTAGGGTTTTCAACCCTAACACCGAATTTCCTTGCTTTTGTCATTGTGGAACAACCCTAACTGATGCATTAAACTGAGTTATTTGCCATGAATTTCCCATCTTTTTGAGAATGTGCACTATAAATAGTGAATGGAATGTGGTGGTGGTTGTCACTTCGCTGCACAAAAACTGTGTGACCAAGTAAAATGAAAATTGGGTACGCAAACAGAAATGCAAACAGTAACGGCAAAGGCAATGCAGAAGGAAATAGTAATGCAATCAACAATAGAAATGCTGCTGAAAATGCAAATGCTAAGGCTAACAGAAACACAAACAGTAATGAACACGCAAACAGTAACGGTAACGTAATTGGAAATGGAAACAGTTACGGTAACACCAACGATGATGGCAAATGAAACAGTAACAGAAATGGAAGTACAAACGCAAGCGCTTATGCAAATGCAAATTGCAATGTGCACAGTCTCAGTAATGCAATTGGAAATGCTAATGCTTATGGTAACACCAACGATGATGCCAAAGGAAACAAACGCAAATGGAAACACAAACAGAAGCGCATACGCAAATGCAAATGGAAATGCACACAGTGAAGCAAAAGGAAACGCAAATAAAAACAGTAATGGAAATTCAAATGGTAACAGTGATGCAAACGCAAGTGCAAATGCAAACGCAAAGGGTAACGCACACGGTGATGTAAAAGTAAAACGCTAATGAAAACGGTAATGGAAACGCAAGCCGAAACGCTGACTGTAACTGTAAGAGAAACACACACACCCTGTTTTTCCCCAAAAGGTGCATTCAGAAGCACAGTGAATACAAAGAATGTATGCATAATAATGGGCCTCGGAGCAGAAAATGAACACTTGGAATACTAAATTGCTTATATCTCAGGAACCGTTAGATGTAGAAAAAAAAATTTAAATGTCATATTATTAATGACTTTCCTGGCTAGTTTTGCACTTAGCCCCATAGGAGGGGGCTAAATATTTTTCCAATGTTAAATCCGTATCTCAAAGCGTTTTCGAGATACGGGCCCCGAAAGACGTGGCGGATGCCTTAATGTTAGCCTATGGGAAACATCATCAACTTTGGAGTGATGTAACTTTGCAGCCCTGTAATATTTGGTCACCAAACCACAAAAAGGCACATCTGGGGGATCATGGCTTTCTTCCCTTCAAATGTCAGCCCAAAAGACCAAACCGTTCTTTTGCAGCAGGGTGACAAAGATTTCCTATTCTTATGGGCATAGTGTCATAAAGTAGTGTCATGATTTGCGACACTTTCACAAAAAAAATCAAGAAAGTGTCAAATGTGTGACACTACTTTGCAACTCCACTGTTTACAAAAATGTCAAAAACATATTTCTGCTGTGTTTAACCCCCCAAAAGAGACATGGCTAGCATCCTCAGGACTCGACTAGGTGAACGCAGCAAGAATTGTGTCCCTAGAGGTTCCCAAATTTAAATGCCAAGCATTTCTGTGACCACTAACTGAAAACAAGATGGCAGATTTGCGACACTACAGGGGTCATTTACGACACACTGGCAAACCTTTTTGTTAACCTTTCCCCTTGATTATAATGGGAAACTTGTTTTTTGAATAACTTTTGAACCATTTAATATTTTTTCATGAAATCTTTGAAAGGCATATCGGGGACCCTGGCTGCATGTTCCCTGTAGGTTTTGGACTGGTCACACAGACTGCGCAACCCGTAGGCATGAGCAAAGAATACGCAAAAATGCATAATTACCACATTTTATGGCACTATGTAGCTCTGCAACTATATAAACGACTGTTACGAAACTTGGCATATCCAGTGATCTATAGTACCACACCATGCCTGCCAAATATCAGGGCAAATCCATCATACAGTGGCAAAGTTATTAAGCTGCCAAATTTCAGAGTTTAACCTTAAATGGGGTACTCAACTCTAACTATAGTGGCACTATTGTGCCACTATAATTTATATACTATATAAAATAAAATATGGGCAACCACACACATCTCAGCATGTGTTTCTGTCTCTGAGTTGAGATGACCACATGGACCTTTCCAGCTTTGTTTTCGAGCTTCATATGTTGTCATTTCCACCCTTGATGGAAACATAACCTTATTGTGTATGATTGCCCATACATTATTCTCTATGTCCTGGGTAGGTGCAGTACTTTAGTTTCAGTCTCTGATTTTGTTTTGGAATAAATCACAGGCAGAGATTTTAGGTTTGACTCAATCAAATGTCTGAGCAGCAAAAAGCATGTCTTTACTCTCTGAAACCAGAAAACCTGAAATGACAAACTTAGCTTCTGGGCACTCTGCAGATATCCCATTTCTTAAAATTCAGAATCTACTATTGACTGATGCAGTCACAGGATAATTTATTTATGTCTTTATTAAATTTTGTTTACCGGATAAGCCCGCTGGGCCCCGGAGGTCCCTTTTCCGGGGCGACCCGGAGTTAGTTACATAGAGCAGTGCAAGTACAATCAAAGTATACAGAGTAGAACAATGTTTACAGAATATAATGACATTGTACAATAATCATTGGAGAGGGCGGTGACATACAACATGACAACAGTGGCAGCTGTTAGACTTAGGGCAGGTAGTACAAATTACATAAACAAGCAATACAATGTGGGACAATAGGTTACAGGGCTACATTGGGAATGACCACTTTTCATAGATGAGAGCGACTATTTACAGGACAAGTACACAAGATCAAGAGTAGCAGCTAGGTTCTGATTAGAGCAGCTTACACTTTCCGTGGCCATACTACAAGGGGTGTGATATTGTTAGCCTTCATGACAGATGAAGGAACTGAGATTCTGGAGGTGAGTGCGTAGTCCCATCTCAAAGATTGCTAGGGAAGGGACTTCTTGGAGGATTAAAAGGAACTCTTCTACTAGTCCAGTTTTGGTGCCGTACCCCTAATGTATTCAATCTCCACCATGAATCTCTCTCTGCAGGACACTCTTCTCTAATTGGCTGGGCTGACAGCTGGTGTTTCCTGAGGCTGTGAGGGCCTCCTGACTGGGTTCTCTTGGTGTTAAATCATGCTGTGACCTCTGGCCCTTCCTACAATTCCCATGAGCAGAGGCAAACAAAGATGGCTGCACGCATGCCCTCCTGGGCAATCTTTATTATTTTTAAACTTCCTGGTCCTTTTCAGTGGCATTTGGCCTCCTTGTCTGCATCCTGGCACTTTTTCTCACATTAGGCCCTATGTACGACTGGAGAAGTTGCCTACGTGCCACATATCTGAGGTGTGTAGGCAACCTTAAGTATGAATGCCACAGAGCAGGGGTCTAATGGAACCCTGGCAGCATTCACCAAGGGTGTGCAAGGAACATACGTGCCCGCAGTCCAAGCATCTCGAGGAGCACCATGCCAGGGGGAGTGTTGGGGGTATGCCTGCACTACACGGCATTCACTAAGCTGTGTAGTGCCAGGCTCAGGGGTTGCTGGGTATGCCAGCTGAGACCTGGCGGTATGTGCCCCCATGTTCTCCAGCTGCCAGAGGTGATGGCACTAAGTAATGGACATCTGTACTGCCACAACCCACTAGGCTGTAGGGGAGGGCAGTGGCATGAATGGGTGCCCAGACGATATAGATGTGTTGCCACTTTATGCGGCTGGCCCCTACTCTGTGCGCCCGCTGCATGGGTGCAAGGGATCCACTTTGGGACCCAGTATGGGCATCCGATTGAATGCTCACCTGGGTCTGTGACTCCACCCCAACCACCTGCATGACCCTGCATGCTGAGGGGGCATGGCCACAGACATTTGCCCCGTGGGTGCTAGTGGTCATGCATATCATACACCCGGTGCCTGTCTGGGGCTGCGTAGGTACGCTGGAAGAGTGCATGCCTCAGGCATGTCAATCAATCAATCAATCAATCAATCAAATCTTTATTTATTCAGGCGAACATCATTGAGCAAGGCTCATTTACAAGATGGACCTGATAAGGTCAAGGTTCAATAGTTGGTACACAACAGATACATCAATGCACTTATATATATAGAAAAAAACACTTATAAATACAATGATCAAGGGTAAGAAGTTGATTAAGACTTACATGACAAGGTAGGTTGTAGGAAAATTATACTAATAGAGAAAGTATATACATATCCTAATAGAGGAGTCAAGGCATACACACAGCATAATGTAATACTAGGATGAATGGGGAGCATTTAGGAATGATGTAAGGGCCAGTAATTAGTGGGAGAAGGATTAGGTAGGTAGTAGGTAGTTAGGTAGAGTTAAGTGGAACTGAGGTACTATAAAAAGGGTGGCTGCCTGGGAGGGAGAACTGTGGAACAAAATGATGCCATATATGGTGGATGTCTGGAAGGGGGGGTTGTGAAATGGCAAGACTAGCTCTTGTGGTAGCAGTTGCATTTCTTTGCAAAGAAATCTGTACAACGCTGTTCAAAGGATGCTATAAGTATAAGATTGGACAGCTTTAGGGATTTCTGTAGAGTATTCCATGCCATAGCTAGAGAATAGCTGATTGCCGCCCTCCCTAGCCGGGTGTTGACTTTAGGTATCTTGAGCATGATGAGGTTGTTGCTTCTCAGGGCATAGGAGCTAGCTATGGCCTGGGTGAAGCAGTCTAGAATATAATTTGGAAGTTTTTTAGACAACGCTCTGTAGATCCATAGTGCTGCATTTCTGTTCCTTCTGAGATGTAGGGAAACCCATCCAACTGCAGCATAGAGAGAGCAATGACAAGTGTTAGATGGAAAATCTGTTATGAATATTATTGCTCTATGGTACAGGGTATCCAGCTTGCTTAGGTAGGAGATGGGGCAGTGACTATAAAGGAAGTTTGCATAGTCAACAACTGAAAGAAAAGTGGCCTGGACTAACCTCATCTTTGAGTCTCTGGTTAGGAAGTGTTTTATTCTATAGAATAGGCCAAACCTTTGGTGAAGTTTTTTTCAGCAGTTCTTCGATATGATGTGTGAAGTCAAGTCTGCTATCAATCCACACACCTAGGTATTTGAATTTTTCTACATACTCCAGATTTTCTCCAAGGATAGTGCATAGCTGGGGAGACTGCTTAGTGAGGAGGTGCTGGTGGAGCTTTGATTGGAGAAAAGCATTGCTTTAGTTTTCTTTGCATTTAAAAGAAGCTTTTTCTCAAGTAGTTGATATTGCAGCAAGGAGAATTCTGCTTGTAAAATTTCACGGGCAACTGCAGGTGATGGGTTGCTGACATACAAAACAGTGTCATCAGCAAAGAGGTAGACAGTGGCTTTGGTGAGATTTGAGTCAATATTATTAATGTAGATGGCAAAAAGGATAGGGCCCAGGATAGATCCTTGCGGAACTCCTCTTAGCAGTGGTTTTGATGGGGATAGATCACCTTCAGCTTTCACCTGCTGTGACCTATTGATAAGGTAACACCTGAACCATTTAAGGGAGGGTGGATCTAGGCCAATGGAATGCAAGGAAGAGAATAGCAGCTCGTGGTCCATCGTGTCGAATGCCTTGCTTAGGTCAAGAAATACTGCACAGACATTATTCTTTTTATCTAATTCAGTTTGCCAGTCATTTGTAACTTTGGCCAGTGCAGAGATAGTGCTGTGCCTGGCCCTAAACCCAGATTGAGCTGGATTCAAGAGGTTAGCATCATCAAGATATTCTCTTAGCTGGATGCTCACTATTTTCTTTAGCATCTTGGATAGCACTGGAAGAATGCAAATGGGCCTGTAGTTATTAAGGTCCATAGGGTCCCCTGATTTTAGAAAGGGGAACCACTTGGGCTGTCTTCCACACTGTAGGAATAGAACCACAGGTTAAAGATAGGTTAAAGAGATGTGTTAGGGGAACTGCAAGTACATGAAATGCAATCTTTAGAAAGTAGGGGTCAAGAGAGTCTGCCCCTGCACTTTTTTAATATCCAACTGCCATAAAAGATCCTCTACTTGCTTCAAAGGGACAGGTTTGAAGGAAAAGGAAGAATTAGCTCTCTGAGCACCAGTGTACTGGGAGCTTAGTTGTGCATGCAGCAAATTAGCTGGAGAGGTGTCAAAGGCAAGGACAGCAGTTGTGAAGTAGTTATTGAAAGCATCCAGAACTTCCATTTTGCCAGAAATAGAGCCATTATTGTGGTGTAATTGAGTTGGTAGAGAGGTGCTAGAATCCTGCCCAACAATACCCTTGATGGTGCCCCAGAACCTAGCAGGATTGTGATAGGAGGAGTCAAGTTCAGCCAAATAAAAGGCAGCCTTTGCATCCCTTACTTTCTTGGTGCAGCTATTCCTGGCTTTCCTAAATAACACCCAGTCATTTGGGTTCTTGGTTTTTCTTGCCAACTTCCATTGTTTGTCTCTCTCCAACAGTGCAGATTTGAGGTCAGCTGAAAACCAACGACAAGATTTGTTTTTTATTCGAACACTAGTGAATGGGGCATGGGTGTTAAGGTCACTTAATATTATGCTGTTTAGCACCTGATGTGCTTTTTCCACAGAGTGTGCAAGATAAAACTCTTGCCAGCTTGGAGAGTGAGCTAGATCATGCAGGTATCCTTCAATATTGAGGTTTTTCTTGGATCTCCTCATTAGGAATTTTGCTGGGGTTGTTGGTTTGCTGGAAGATCTTACTCCTGCAATGAGGCAGTGATCACTTATATCACTGAAAACCACTCCAGCATATGTGAATAGATGGGGTTTGTTCACCAGCATGATATCAAGTAGTTTGCTGTTATTTCTATTCTTTAAGTTTTTTCTTGTTGGCTCATTTATTAGTTGTGTGAGCCCATGTGTATCACAGAATGATACCAAAGGTGCAGCTGCCTTGGAAAGCCAGTTTAGATTCAGATCACCTAGGATAATGACTTCTTCAGAGCCTGGTTTGAGTAGATTCCCCAGGTAGGATAAAAGCTTGTGGTCAGCAGAGGGGGGCCTGTAGCAGCCAACTAGCTGGAAAGCTGCTGTATTGGGGAGAGATACTTTGAGGGATATACATTCAAATTCTTTGGGCATCGAGGTTGCAGTAAAGCAGGATACAGGTATACTGGACTTTACATATATAGCTACTCCACCGTCCCTTGTTAGGCGATCCACTGTGAATAACTGATAGTTGGGTAGATTAACATCCCTATCTGCTGTGGTGGGTTTGAGCCATGTCTCAGATACCACGAGAAAGTCTGGCAAGGTATGGGCAACCCAGGCTTGTATCAGTGTAAGTTTTTTTAGGAGGCTGCATGCATTAATATGCAGAAAACTGAGGCCTTTGATTGAGGTTAGGTCTGCTGGTGAGGTGATACACTCAGGGGGGCCTGGGTTGATTTCCACATTTCCAATACAGAGTAGTAGAAAGAATAGAGGTTTCATAAGGGCTGCAAGAGATGGGAAGAGGGCTGTCTTTGGTCCTCCTTTTCTAGCTCTGTTGCCACTCTTTTAAGTGTGCTCCAAATGGGTCAGACATGGGTGTCGAGACACCAAGTAGCAGTTTGGTGGTCATGGCAGGAAAACTGTATATCCAGTAATGGAGCATTGATTGGAATACATACATGGTAATTTGCGTCCCTTATTGGAGGTCACCCCACTGATACTGATGCAGCAATGGTAGGGCATATGTGAAGGTCTGAACATCATTCAATGAGGATGAGACAGAGAGGCTAGGCAGATAGGTCACCATATTTTGTGTGATATGGACATCCTCCTTAAGGAACCCCATGCATGACAGGGAAAGAAATAGCAGGAGGAGTCTCCCCATTGTGAAAGTGGTATTGATGGTTAACTACCGGGAGAACAGTAAGATTGCTGATTAGGTGGAACAGCAGGGTGATGATGCAGTTTATTGGTTAGAATATCGCTGAGGGCGGGAGAGGAGATTTAACGGGAAGATGCCTATAAAAGTAACACACAAGGAGGGGAAGGGTGGGTGGGAAAACATTTGCGTCTTTCCGTACCTTTCTCGATGTCCCTCCCGCCCCGTGGTCCCTAGGTCAGCTTAGCGGTCGCCAACCGCCCGCTGGTGGAGCGTAGCCCGGCGCCAACTGGGTGCTGTGGGCAGGGATATCAGACTGGAGAGAGACAGAGGAAGGTGCAATAATTAGTAAAAACAGAAACAAGTGTTTCTGCTGGTCAGAGTGATTGAAATTTGCACAACAAAAGGCTGTGGGGGGGCTGGGGCGCCGTAGCATCTGGCCCACTTTAAATTACAAAAAAGGCTTGTAATCACAGTTACACAGAATTTTAACAGTTTCCCTCTACATTTACATAAAACAAGTAAAACAGCTCTATTTTGAAAGGTTTCAGAAAAATTTCCAAGTCCCAGAACAGCTTTAGGTAGTGTAAGTTCAGTCAATGCAATTCAATGGGGCAGGAGGACCAATCGGCTGCTGTGCCTTGAAAGCGCTCGCTCACCGATTGGCAGCGGCTTTCCCGTACCTTTCCTCGATGTCCCTCCTGGCCTCGTGGTCCCCTGGGTTGGCTTAGCAGTCACTGACCACCCACTGTTGGAGCATAGCCCCGGCGCTCAACTGTGTGCTGTGGGCACGGATATCAGACTTTCCTTGATGTCTCTCCGGGCCTCATGGTCCCCTGGGTTGGCTTAGCGGTTGCCGACCACCCGCTGGCGGAGCATAGCTCCAGTGCTCAACTGGGTGCTGTGGGCAGGGATATCAGATGATTGGCCGCGGCTTTCCCGTACCTTTTCTTGATGTCCCTCCTGGCCTCGTGGTCCCCTGGGTCAGCTTAGCGGTCGCTGACCGCCCGCTGGTGGAGCGGTCGGTGGAGCATAGCCCTGGTGCTCAGTGGGCGCTGTGGGCATGTATTAACTGCCCTTCAGTGCATAGGACCCATTATTAGCAAATCCCTTTCAGTGCCTGTTCCCCTCTGCCATATGTTTGGGATCTGGCAGGTGGAGCAAGCATTTGCAAATGATCCTGCACTCCTCTCTCAAGGAACAATGTCTCACCTTGTGTACTACCCTCCCTGAGGGCACTGCGACAGTCTACCAAGTTTAATTCATTTTTAAAAGTTTTCCCTTATGGTGTATTACCAGCTTCAACAGCTGCTCTTCCCTTTGCTGGTGGCCCTGTGTGCTGCTGGTTCAAAGGAGGAAGATACCTTCCTCCCTCTGCTACCTGGAGTGTACTGCTACAGTCCTTGGGGAACAGAGAGCATAAGGTGTGCTGTGGAGGGAGAGGCAGTGGGAGAGAAGGCGGTGTCTTCCATGCAGGGAGCCAAAATAATTGAAGTCCACCATTTTTGGAGTGGGGGCTTTCACTTATATTGCTGGGAATACTCCCACATTTCTAACTGTGGAATGATGTCCATCCTGAAGTAACTGATTTAGTTTATGTTTGTTCCTTTTGTTGTACAATTATAGTCACACACACACACACACACACACACTCTCTCTCTCTCTCATGTCTCATAAAAATATGAAACCATTCACAAATTATAATTGTTTTTATATTTCAAATGCAATAAAATTTAACTATAGGTGCACACACTCTTTCATGTCTCATAAAAATATGAAGCCATTCACAAATTATAATTGTTTTAGCATGTTTATGACTATAAAAAACATCCTACAAGTAAACATTGCACTCTTTTATGACATGGCGATGCACATGATAGGAGGTACAAAACCTTGGAAGTAGGGATATGCTAGGTCATTCAGAACAGAATTACAGTATTTGTTCAAAACAAACAGCACACACTGTGGCTCCCAGAGATTTGTGCGTTCCAGAACACCAACTACTTCCATAATGTATACAATTATACACACTCCAAGATACTTCATATTTACCACAAAATCACCCTCTGCATTGCCAAACCAAAACATTACTGTTAGAAGATATACAAATATGACAGCTAAAGGGGAGGTTCTGATAATGGGAGACTTCAACATGCCAGATACAGATTGGTCAATACCAGCAGGAACATCTGCCAGAACCAGACACATAGTGGATTCCCTGCAGGGAGAGGGCCTCAAACAACTGGTACAACAACCCACAAGAGACAGGGCTATCCTAGATCTAGTACTGACTGACAGGAAAAGGATCGCAGATCTCCAGGTAGAACGTCACCTGGGGGGCTAGTGATCATCACATGGTATGGCTCAGTTTGGCCACTAGAACTAAATCATCCCATTGCAAGGCAAAAATATGGGACTTCAGAGGAGCTGACTTTGATAAGATGGCCAACAGAGTTAAGCTAGCCCTGGCAAAAAGAAATACAGGTTAGTGGGTACAGGCAAAGTAGGCAAGCATTAAGGATGCAATACTTGAAGCAATATCCCATTGTGTTAGAGAGAAAAGGAAGTGCAAAAGAAGAAGGAAACCACTTTGGTTCTCAAAAACAGTAGCAGAAAAGGTCAGAGCCAAAAGGTTGACTTTCAGGAAATATAAGGGAATGCAACGGGATGAAGATAGGGAGGCATACCAAACTTCCCTAAGGGAAGCAGGGAAGGCAGTAAGGCAGGCAAAGGCCCAAATTGAGAAAACACTAGCACAAACAGTAAAAGAAGGTGACAAGACTTTCTATAGATAGATTAGTGAAAGGAGAAATTCCAGAGGGGGTATTGCTAAGATCAAAGGGGATAAGGGGGTGTGTGAGGAGGAGGAGGACCATGTAAAAGCATCTATCCTAAATAGATACTTCTGCTCAATGTTTACTGAAGAGAAGGTAGGGCAGGGCCCACAGCTCAGCACCATGGACACAGGGGGGAGGGAGGTGTGCAGTAGTCCCTTCACAAAAGAAAGGGTCCGACAAGAGCTCGATAAGCTCAGGGTGGACAAGGCAATGGGACCTGATGGCATACATCCCAGTGTACTAAAGGCGTTAAGGGTGAAACTAGCAGAGCCATTATCGGAATTGTTTAGTGAGTCTTTGAGCACAGGAGAGATCCCAAAAGACTGGAGAAGGGCTCATGTGATCCTGCTCCACAAGATTGGTAGCAGGGAGGAGGCAGGGAACTACAGACCAGTCAGTCTTACCTCAGTAGTGGGCAAGATAATGGAGGCACTCCTTAAGGAAAGGATAGCGCAACACCTGGAATCCATAGGAGCACTGGATCCAAGACAGCATGGGTTTACAACAGGAAGGTCCTATCAAACTAATCTCATAGATTTCTTTGACTGGGTAACCAGAGTGGTGGACCAAGGGGGAGTAGCTGATGTTGCCTACCTTGACTTCAGCAAAGCTTTCGATACTGTTCCACATAGAAGATTGATTAATAAGCTGGGTAGGCTTGGGGGTGGATCAGAAGTGGGTCAGCTGGGTGGCAAATTGGTTGATGGGCAGAAAACAGAGAGTGGTGGTAAACAGTATACATTCAGAAGAGATGCAAGTCACAAGTGGGGTACCTCAGGGATCAGTCCTTGGGCCAGTCCTCTTCAATATCTTCATCAGTGACATTGCAGATGGACTGGAGGGTAAGGTTTGTCTGTTTACAGATGACACCAAGATCTGCAACAGAGTATATGATCCAGATGTGCTGGGAAGAATGAGAAGAGATCTGGATAAACTGGCAAAATGGTCGGAAGAGTGGCAACTGGGGTTTAACGCAAAGAAGTGCAAGATCATGCACATAAGGAAGAGAAACCCTGAAGCCACCCATCTGGGGTAACCCAATGATCCATTTTGGGTCCAATATTATTCAATTTATATATGACTAATTTTGTTTTAATTGATTCTGATGTACAGTGTCATTTGTATGCAGATGACACTATTATTTATGTAAAAGGGTCATTATTAACTCAAATAGAATCTACTCTTCAGAAAGCATTTGATGAGCTTCAGTTATTCTATAGGGAATCTAATCTTGCTCTTAACCCAAAAAAATCCCAGGTAATGTTGTTTTCTAGGGAAATAAAAGAGATTTATTCTAATTTGGGTTTGAGTATAGTGACACTGGATAGTATTGTTCTTGAACAAGTCCAATGTTACAAATATTTAAGGATTTATATGGATAGATCATTGAATTGGGTTTCCCATATAGAATATATGATTAAAAAAGTTAATTGTCGTTTGGGTGCACTTTATAGAATTAGGAGTTGTATGGATGTTAATGTAAGGAAACAGGTAGCCATGGCTACCTTGATTCCTTTGTTAGACTTTGGGGATATTATTTATATAGGGGCTACCTCAACTCAGTTGGCTAGATTAGATGTTTCCTTTAATAAGATAGCTAGGTTTATTTTGGATGTTTCTAAGAGAACTCATAGAAGAGAGTTATATCAAACTTTAAATTGGATGAGTCCTAATGATAGAAGGATATTTCATGTTTTGATATATATGGTTAACTCAGTTAGGGGTAGGGTACCAGAATACATTACTGATGAATTTCAAATTAGGATAATAAGAGGAGGGTTACGTTCTGCTGAGGGTATGGAATTTGTTTTGCCCAGAAGAAGGACGGACCTGGGTAGAGAACATTTTTTCTATTTGGGTCCTAACTTATGGAATTCATTTCCAACTCATTTGAGGCCAATTGGTTCCAGTCCCAATTTGGGTGAAATAAAAAGTTGGTTTAAATCTGAAGCTGTTAAAAGGTTAAATGATGAATAATTATGTATGTTTTGTCTTATGTCTCGCCTTATAATAGGATACATAACTGCACTTTATATGTGTATTATGTTGTTTATGTTATATGGATGTTAGTGTTATTGTAAATAATTTTATGTTATTGTTGTTGTTTTCTTTTGTGTTTTCTTTTAATTAAGTTAATTATGTATGTATGTATGTATGTTTCAAGGACCTCACTGGAAATGAACTTGTCTCAGTTGAGCCTCCTATTCTTTTGCTTGTCAATTGAATAAAAATGTTACCACTACTACTACTACTACTACTACTACTACTACTACTACTACCTATAGGCTGGGAGGGGAGTTGCTGGCAGTCACAAGGGAAGAAACAGACTTGGGCATCATCATCACAGATGACCTGAAATCATCCAAGCAGACCATTAAAGCAGTAGGTAAGGCTAGGGGGACGTTGGGGTGTATTAATAGGGGTATCACAAGTCATAAGAGGGAGGTAATAATTCCTCTTTACAAGACACTAGTTAGGCCCTATCTGGAGTACTGCGTGCAGTACTGGAGGCCACACCTTCACAAGGACATTAACCAAATTGAGGCAGTCCAGAGAAGGGCAACCAAAATGGTGCAGGGACTGCATCAGAAAACATATGAAGACAGATTAATGGAGCTCAATATGTATACCCTAGAGCAAAGGAGGGAAAGAGGTGATATGATCAAAACATTCAAACACCTTAAGGCATTAACAAGGTGAAAGAGTCTAACATGTTTTAATATAAGAAAAATAGCAGGGCAAGAGGACACAGCATGAGATTAGAGGGAAGCCGATTGAGGGGTAATGTGAGGAAGTTCTTTTTCACAGAAAGGGTGGTGGGTGCATGGAACGGCCTACCTCAGGAAGTGGCGGATATGAATACAGTGCAGTGTTTCAAACAGGCATGGGATAGGAATAAGGGAACAATACAGATGAGTATGAATAGATAGGCCATTGACAGAGCAAAGGCCGATGACACATTCATAAGGAAGAAAAAGAAATGGGCAAACTAGATTGGTATTGCAGTCCTTATCTGACATCAACTTCTATGCTTCTATGTTTCTAAATATGATTCTAAAAACTGTGAAGCTAAAGCAGGTGATTAGAAGCATCCAGGTTCTTTTTGCTCACTGAACCATACCCAAGGGCATTGTAACCTGCTCAGTTTTGCAGAGTATGTATGAGGAGGAGGATCAGTTTTAATTATTTAAAATACAAACCAAAATGATAACACCAAAATGGATAAAAAGTCATGGACTTCACTGGGTGTTAGGCCGAAAGAGGTAGGATTGAGCATCCCAATGGATTCTGTCCTCCTCCTCCATGGGGAGAGGGTTACGGGTAGTGATGCCCACAAGCGCTACCAGCTATGGAAGCATGGCAGTAAGACACAGCCAGCTCCTTACAAGGGGGTCGGGGGTGGGGAGGGCACTGTGGACACTTGACGGCGGCATGCATAAGTATGTTGTTCGTCTGGACGTAAGTCCTCTGCGTTAGCACCCTCAGAAGGTAGGGACCGGGAGAAAAAACAAAGGCAAAAAATCTCCCAGCCCCGTGCAGAATGACGACAGGTTCACACTACCAAAGTGGCCCGGCTGAAAAGACCAGAAGATAAAGAAATCCGTTGGGCAAGGGCCTGGAGGAAGTAAAAAAAAAAAAAGTAATGGACTGCTAGATTACATTTCCTTTCCAAATGACAGGCTGGAGTTTTCATTCCATTTTAAAATGTGTCCCACTGGGGTACAAAGTAAAGAACTTTGTAGTAGAGGTTGCTGCCATTGTTTTACAATAGGGGCAGTTTGTTCATGTTCCTTGTTGAATATATAGCATGCATTTACTTTTTGAAATAATCCTGATGTGCCTTTTAAAAGTGTGTTAGTGGGTTAGTACACTGCTTGTTACAGTACCTTAGCAGTGGTAGCATTTGAACATAACTATACAGTATATGATTGGAATGCATATTGCAGTCTGTTCTGCTCTTCTGATGTTTTTGTTTGCTTTTCTTCACTGGGGCAGTTTTCGTTTGGTTTGCCATTATACCATCTGAGTGATTACTATTGTAGATCTTTCAAGAGAGAATGTTTGTATCAGTCTTAGTCCTTGGAATACTGGATTTATTGCACATTGTAATACCTTTTATTGCACCAGCAAATAAACAGTACACAAGCTTTCAGGATCACAAAACTGTAGGTTCCTTAATCAGGTGTGTTAGAAGACTTATCAGTCTGCTAATACACCTGATGAGGGGTCCTATGAGGCCCAGGATGCTTACATGTTGTACCATCTAGGTACAGTTTCTTTGCTGGTCCAATACAATTGTATCACAATCTACAACTAATTCAGTAGATAGCATAAAAATAAAAATAAAAAACAGTTTGCCAGCACTATGTTCATCTGAGATAGTAGGAGCTAACACAATAGGGGGAGCTGTTGTACTGTCAGTAACATGTATTTGGTTTACTGTTCTCCAACTTTCTGAACTATTTCAGACAACAAAACCTTGAAGAAAAAAACATCATTACAATTTGAAAAAGGAAATGCAATTATACTTTGTGATTTCATGAGCATGTCTCATACTGTCTGAGTCTGGGTAGGCACAGCAGTGCCATACATTTGGCTTGTTTTAAATTTAACTAAATCAGACACCATGCAGTCAGTCACCCAGCTCTTGCACCTAATTAATTTCACAGTGCTTTGTAGGGGATCCATAAATTTATCCATTAGTCTTGAGGTTAAAGCATTCAGTGTTGTATGATGCCAGAACGAATGCCGAAGACCCTTTCAGTAACTCCCTACAGATAGTTAATGATCAAAAACTGAACACCGTCTTCTGGCAAACATCGTTTATCTCTCTAGATCCAGCACTTTCATCTGCTATTGTTTATTTGCACTGTGCCATCAGCACAGTATTACTGGTTCTAAAAGACACACCTGTCAAATGAGATGAAGCGGCGTAATCCAACAAATTGGGGAAGCTGTGTCTTATTCACATCTAGTATCAGCATGATTCAGCCCATTAGTTCCTTTTGCATGTGTGGAAATAAAAAGTCATGTCTTCTGTAAAGAACAATTGAAATCTATTTTGTTGCATATGCAGCAATCTTAAAATAATGAATAGCCTAAGGTGCAACTAGATGCTTTTCAGAACTGCATTTCACAAACAGATGTCTGTACACTGTGTGTTGTCCTGAGCGTTTTTAAATCAAACAAGTTATATGCAAATATGAGCCATAGCCATTTGGAATGCCTGATAATAGGGAGTCAGACTTCTAGAAGCTCCAGGCAAAAGCATGATAGAGGGCTGTAGCTCCTTGAAGATGGATGCATGATAGCAATTTTCATTATTTCTCTAATGAGGCCTGCATCCTAAAAATAGAGCACTTGTACTGAAAAGATTCCTTGGGCATTTATTGCTGCTGCCACTGTAAATCAGCTATCTGTCTGTCTGGCTATCTATCTAGTTTTCTGTTTGTCTGTCAGTCTGTCTGTCTAACAAATAATAATCGAAGACAGCTGTTTGTGCCAGCTGAGGATGGCTTTTCCATTTACTGAGGATAAGCATAATTCACATGTACAATTCTGTTTTTTTAATTGCAAAGTCACAGCCATGTTGGGGATGTTGATCTTCCCGGAGGCTAGTTTGGTGTTGTAAGCAAACATCTGATGAGCTTTCCTTTCGTTATGGTCTGTATGAGAAACAGACAACTGTGGTACTGTAGATGATACAATTTTCACAAATTAAGGATGACTTATATGACTCATGACTAGTGCAGGCAAGAGTAAGTGAGCCTCAGTTGAATGCTCAAGTGCATTGCATGTAGCTTCAGTAACATGTCACCCAAAGCATTAGAATGCACAGTTATTAAAATATGCTGACTAAAAATACATTTTACTGCATTTGTTTTAAAGAAAACATGACACTTTTCAAAAAAGGTTAGCAAAATACAATACTTAGACAGATCAATGTATGTGTTTTATCATCTGAATTTCTGCTTTCTTTCTTCCTCTTTACCAGATTAAAATTCATGTAAACAGGATTTTTGTTACTAGAGGTCATCTACTTCTTTTACTTAATCCTTTTTTACATCAAAATCCTTTGTTTATAACTTCACAGAGGAGTGTGACTTCAGCAAAGGATTTAGGAGCAGGAGCAGCTAATATGTAGGGGACAAGGTTCCAGTTTCCAGGTGAGGAAACCAATAATGAAGACTAAATAAATTACATACTGTAAATACAGACTAGCAATCAAAAATTAGTTGAGTTGCTTCTATGGGACGGGGAGTTGAAAAGTCAGAAAATGGATGCAACTCCTAGTTACAATATGTCAATGTCAGGATCTGCCCTGGTATTTCTAGACCATGTTCGGTCTTATTGGAGCTATTTTCAAGGGCTGGCTCAATTGTTGATACACAGTGTTAGGCACAGATGCAAATGATAGCCCAGGTTACACTTTATCTGACAATGGTGTCCATGTACATTTTACAGTATGTCTGACCTTTACAAACTGACATAACTAAGTCAGAATTTCGAAAATTAGGCTTAGCTAGGGGAAATTTACTTTTATGTACAAGTTTGTACACAAAAGAAAACTGCATCATGACACAGGCTTTAAAAGTGCCCCTATTGTGATTTTTAAAGTTTTGATGGCAGTGTGGGCTAGTGGTTAGAACCAGGAGATAAAACATTCTTCTTCTGACATTTAAAAGCCTTTATAGCCATGCTCCACAGCATTTCTTAGATCGCATTTCTGAATACTATCCTTTCAGATGACTGAGCTCATCAAATTCTGTTTTCCTTCAGATACAAAAAAAAAGCAGTTTATCACGAGAGGGTGTGGGTCATTGAGGGATTTACCCACACTTTATGTAGTGTGACATGAGTCATAGCCAGGTGTCTTAAATCCCCAGCTGTCCACACACTGGGGTACCTTACTGTGATTATAAACTAGCTCTATCTGTGAAAAACATTACAACATCAAATAAATATGTTTTGATTTAGATATTTTTATAAAAAAAAAAAAATAATGATACAATGCGTCTGCCAATCAATAAAATAGCTTCAAATTCAATTGTTATATTTTGCTGGCAGTAGGGAATTTGAGTTACAGAAGGAACATCATTTTATATGTTTCTTCACTTCTGGCAAATGGTTCTTCTCCTCTGGTAACATCTATTAAGACTATTTGTCATACTACTCCCTTCCCTGTCAGACAGAATTAGAGTCTTGCTCTAGTTAAACTCCTCATCCCAATCTGAAACATCTTCATAAATTAGTAATGGTGCCCTATCTGCTGAAGGTCATCCACCCCTGTGATGCCCTTACTCATTTTTTATAGTTTTTAAATAAACTAGCCCTGTCTTTCAACTAGAACTCTATGTGTTCTAGTGGAATAACCCCGCCCCCCCATGAAACTCATGTGTGGCACTTAATCTGTATAAAAAAGACTTTCTGTACACTATTAGACATAATTAACGGAAAGCCATTTTTTTTTTCAGAATCATTGAACTTGCCAGGTTGGTGGTGGTGGTGGATGGGATGGGGTTGTAGATTTCTCCGAAAAGGTTCAAATTAATATATTTTTTTTAATGGCATATCTGTTTTTTTAAATGGTTTGGGCCTGCCTATGGCCATTTACTGGTGTATTCCACTTGCTCACCATTTCTTTATATTGTTTCTTCCTTCTCTGTCCTGTTTCTTTTTCTGTGACTTTCCCAGTATGTAATATATAGGAAATACTTAATGGGTTGCAGAGGAATAACACATTTATCTCCACTTGTGAGTGGTAAGACCCATAATTCATGAGTGGTGAAGCCACAAGTTAGTTATAAAGGCCTGCCCACTCGTGTGCAGATAAATGTGTTATTCTACTGCAACCCATTATGTATTTGATATATACCACACCATGTATTTATTTATTCAATTTGGATGACCGGGTAGGGGTAGGCCCACTGAGCCTGGGTGTTTTACCTTGTTTTAGCTCAAAACTGCCTATTTTTTCCATTGTAAACTCTCTATCTGGCCCATTGTTCTCTGTGTTCTATTTCCAGATTCTAAGTGGAAATAACATGTTCTAAGGAACGTAAATTGTGTTCTAAGTGAAATAAATGTTGCTTTAAGTAAACAATAAGACACGACAGGTTGGTGGTTGTTATGTGATGACCGCACACCTAGGTGCATGGTGAGGCATGAGGCTGAAGGCTGAGTGTCCTTCCGCACCTAGGTGAGCGGTTATCACATAACAACCACCACCCTGGAGTGTCTTATTGCACTTATAAAATGGGTAATAACTATAAAAGAAAGGACACTGACAAGTTGTTTTAATTTTGAAAATGTTTTAATATTTATTTAAATATAGAATAGAGAATTTATTGAAACACTGAGATAAAATAGTCCCTTAGTAAACTTTTTAATGGTCAAAAATAGCAACTAGCAAAAACATTAGCAAGCAATAGGCTACTTGTTGTAATGAATTGCACTTTACCATGGAATATTGGGTTCATGAGGTTAAATGGCATGTTTTCCAATACTGTTGTTTCTCTGGATGGTGCTTCAGATGTGCTGGAGGTTGATCCTATTTCTGGTTCTGGCTTTCATTTCTTGATTGAAGGTTCCACTATGGGTGTCTTGCTTGAAGATTCTGATCTTTTGTTTTCTTCTGTGGTTTGTGCTAGTATTTCACTCCACTTTTTTCAATCTTCAGTGGACGCACTCCAGTAACTTCTCAAGCTTATTTCCGATCTGTGTCCTGTTACTGCCATTATTTCTCTTGCTTGCAGTCCTGCAGTTGATAGTAGACAAACAGCAGTGGCTCGAATTGAGTGGTTTGTGTATCTTCGACTTAGATTACATTCCTTGCTCAATTGGGGCATCATGCCTGACAGGTAATTCACTCCCATAGGTTCCTTGGAATACCAGATTGGACTGCTGTTCAGGTACTCCAGGTTTGCACATAGTGGGTGAAGGTAGAAAGCTGGTGTCCCTGGTGATAGTTTGGACAGGTATTGCTTGAATGACTTCACTGGGCAGAGTGGGTCATCTGGCAAAGCATATATGAAGCCCCTGTACTGGTCTCGGTTGCCATCATTGTGACTTTTGTAGTTTTTTGTTACTTCGTTGTACTTGAGGCTGATATACTCAATACCATTTTCATCTGTGTCTATTCTGAACGACTCTGGACGTAGGCCCCTTTGTCCCTCTCTCCCTTTACGAGCCATGTGTAGCTGTACATCAACTCATACTTTCCATACAAGCCCTGATGGTGTTGATAGTTCCAATAATGAGGAAGTCTTCAGTTGGTACAGGTCAACATCTGATAGTGGTGGGTGGTGAGAGGACACGTCCTTTTTCTGTCTTCTGTACTGCTTGACTACTGCAAGAAAGACATTGTTCGCGGTGGTGAAGCGGTCATCTGTTATTATGTTAACACAGCGCCCAATGTCAGGACTGTTCAGTAATCTGTTGAGACCTGCACGAAGCCCAAGGTAGCTAGAGATGGAGTATTGTTCACCGGTAATGCTCCAAAGTTCAGCATAGAATTTACAAAGTACAGTGTTCAAATCACTGATTGGGACAGTTTTCAAATCAATTACTATGTCACATTTTCACACCCACCTCAAGAAAATCTGATGAGCCCAGTCTGTGGTTTTACTTGTGTTTCGCTCATCTTTAAGTTTCTCTATGGCTGTCAACTGAGCATCAGTTAGAGTGAGATGCTTACTTGCAGATGCAATGGCTTTTTCCTTGGTGACTTCAGCTGTTTCACTGGTGGGTGGTGTTGTTGCTGGTGTCTCCATGCTATCACTCTTTACTTGCAGTATAGATTTGACATCTGAGGGGACTGCTGTAGCTTCATTACATATTTCTACATTTGTATTGCTACTTGTGGCATCCATTTTTTCTTCTGCTTCCTGTAGTATTTGCTGCATTCTGGGATGCTGCAGTAGTGAGAAATATAATTGAGGTACTTTTGACATTGCTGTTGATTTGCACCTATGGAAGAAAAATGGTAAACAATGGCAAAAATACTAATTGTCAATTTGAACAAGTAGACTGTTGCTTCCAAAGGTTGCTGTTAGTTATTTTTTTCCTAAAACTTTAAAAATTGAATATTTTCCGTGTTTAAATTTATTCTGTATTTTGTGTTCTACATATGTTTTGCCAGGTAAGACACACTAAGCTGAAAACTTGTTCACAGGTACTACCTGGGAACACAGGGAAGTTCACTTACTGGATCAGGATCACATAGTATGCAAGTGAGGGCTGTGGGATTCAAACCCAGGTTTCCAGAATTGCAGCACAAAGCATTCAATCACTAGGCTATGCTGCCTGCAAAAGTTTATTTAATGTTACTATGTTTTAAACACTACTATTAGGACATGTTGACAGTTCCTTTTTTCACACAGTTAACACCCATTTAACTTAGTGAACTGAGTAATTTTACTGCTTTGCTGTCAACTACTTTTGAAGCTATGCAGCTGCGTAGCAGTTACAATTCATTTTGTCTTACCTTACGAGCTATTCAGTCTGTGGGCTACTGACTGTTTTGACTTTTCTTTATGTGAGGTTTACTGTTGCTACGTTCTTATGTAGTGCTTGGTTGTCATGCGATCCTGTTATGTCACAACATTTCTTTTTTTTACATTAATATGCTAGGGTAACAGTGGATACTTTAATATTGACATATACATGGTTGCTTTTTAAGGTTCGCTATCTTGTGGCATTTATTTGTACTTTTACAGGGTTTAAATTACCTCCCTGTTTATTGCGGTCACTGCTTCTTTAATTTTTGGGTGCCTACCATCATGCATTGTGCACTGCCGTCTCAGAAACCGATTGGGTTTTACTTTTACGGCACTGTGCAGAATTTTCACATGGAGAGTTTTATATTTATTCAACTCCAGTGTTGCCTTGCAAGTTTTAAAAGTTGTTTGCTGCTCTGCTGTATTTATTTATTTGCTGCCAGCTAACACTGCATCGGGGGTCGAGGGTGAACGGTCTAACAGTGCCTTTCGTACTATCCTGTCTCACCGGGCGATTTCTTGCCTAGATTGTGACTTCCATCTGCGGCCTGATCAAGTATGGTTTTTAAAATGTTTTGAGGTTTTGTTACGATGATTCAACTCTCTATTGAGACTAGTACTGTGATATGTATGTGTGTGTGTGTGTGTGTGTGTGTGTGTGTGTGGTACTGAGGGCTGGTGTCCGGTGTGACAGGAATGGAACTGGGGCTGAAATACACTAAGAAGCGTAATAGATATATGAAATATTGTTCTTATTTTTAACATTGATTTATACTGATGATGGGAATACTTGGTTACTGTGGGAGAGATGCGACTAAACATTGTTGGTGGTGTTTTGGGGGAGAAGGGTGAGCGAGCATGCAGTCAGCTAGTAGGACAGTTGCCCAGTGCTGACATTCAATATCCAGGTTGTACATTCACTACAAAGAGCAGGATGTGTGGCCTACTAAGACAAACGCTGCAGGAGTGTTTAGGGGAGGGACAGTGATGCAGCTAACATTGGGCACTAAGGTTTGCTTGGTTTATATTTTGATTATTTAATAATTTGTGTCATGGGCTTACATTTCTTTTTTATTTTTATGATGCTACCACTTGCCAGTTTCCCTAAGTCAGATGCTTTACTAACATGGAGGTCGAACATTCTGCATCAGAATGTGGAAAAGGCATTTATTTCAGGGTAGCCTCTACACAGGTGGCTGGAAAATGTTCCCAACCCAGTGGTTGTTACTCCGTATACCACTGGATTCCAAACCCTGTCAACCAATCAGGAGACATGATATTTCTTGTCCATTTTATAAGTGAAAATAAATATTTATCCCCAAATAACATGATTTATTTACCAAATGTATTCACCACTGGTGTGGTATATATGGAATGATTATTTACTGTGGAATACAGGAATTCAAAATTCTGCATTATTCTGTGGGCAGAATTTTTACCTTCCTCCTAGAAAGTTTAAAATAGAATGCAGTAATTCAACATTCTGTATAATTCTGCTGGCAGAATGTTTACCTTACCTCCCTAGAATGCTTAACACAAAATACAAGCATTCAAAATTCTGTAAAATTTGCTGTGTTCACTCATTTCCCCACAAACAAATGCACAACAGAAGGCCTCATATGGAGCCATTGCATACATTTTTTCTGTAGAAGGGAGTTTTAGCTTTTAAGGCCTATATTAGTTTAAGATTTTTAGTAAGGGGGAAAAATGGCCTCCGTTTGAAAGTTTTTCATATGTGAAAGTTTCAAGAGATAGGTGTAAGGATATTAATATGAGTAATGAGGCTGATGTGTCCTTCTGACATGAGTCATTGCAGGATTCACTCATGGGCAAGAAGACCCAAACTGGCCAAAGGTATCACAAGATTTTTCCTGCCCACTTTATAATTAAGGAAGAATATGTGACAAAGTATGGTATACCATGGGGTATTGCCATGCCTTGTGTGCATTGTGAGTCTGAAGGCTGCAGGTTGTGTGACTCATACATCTAGGAAGCAGCAATATTCCATGATTAACAACACCCTAGAATGTATTACTAATATTATCCAATAGACCTTTGTGTACAAAAATAATGAAATTATTATTAATCTTTTTTTAAAAGTGCAAGTGAACATTCAGAAAAATGGTTCCCTTTCTTTGTTATGTGCTCAGTAGGTGGTGCAGTTATAGTAAGTTCCACAGAAAAGGACAGCAGGAAATTGGAATGAAGTTATGGTATGAGGGATGGTTCGGAGTGTGGATGGCAGCTGGGCAGCCCATTCTTGTTGTGTGGCAGGATCCCAGAGCCTGAGAGTGCAGTAGCAATTACAAACATGGGACTGGGAAAGATGTGCAACAGTAGTTGTACTTGCCAAATTGAGGCCTTTTTGTAAAGCATTGTGGTGAAGAATGGACACCAAGGCAACCATATTAAGTGTGGACAAAGAAGGACAGGGTACTATGAAGGAAAGCAGAAAAGCTGTTCTCTGTCATTACTTTTACTATACATGTGTTATGTTCCCACAGCAGCTAACCAATCAAGTTTGAGTATTTGTTTTAGCCACTGTCTTATTTAAATTAACAACTTTTGATGGATGTGCTTTGACATCTAGATTCCCCTCTTTATGGAATGCACTCCTTGCAGTAATAGGATGAGTTGAGTCTGTTGAGAATTTTAAACCACTGTTATAAACTCATTTTTTTCCCTTGATGTTTGATAAAGCACAAACTTACTATAACTGATTTGTGCAACAATGTTAAAAGGGACTTGGAATTTGTGCTACATGTAATTTTCAGCAGTTCTTAAATGTTCCTATTTATAGAAATGAAATTCATATAGTTCCTCTATATGACCCATATTTAACTATACCAGAATAAACACCCATGTGAAAAACTGTTTTTTTTTTTTTTTTTTTTGGGCAACATTCTGTGTAGTTCTCTTCATGTAGCCATTAAGTTGGATTTTTTTACCATGTCAAGGTTTGTGTTCAGAATGTTAAGCTTGAGCTGTTGAACTAGTATGGCCATGCTCAGAGTTCTGCACACAGACTATTACATAGTTAAAACTCCAGGGGCCTGATATTCAAAAGTTTGCCTGGTGGGCAAAGTGACTGTGTCCTGTTTGCCTGGGGTTTGTGCCCAAGTGCAATATTCAAAGGGGGCAGTGGTGTGTGCTAAAAGGGTCAGTGCATGCAAAACAATAATGTATTCAATGGGCAAAGAGAGGGGCAGGCACATGAATTCCGGTGCCTAACAATATTCAGCTTGGTAGCACTGCACAAAGGGAATAGCACAGGCCCCTTTGCACTGCGCAATTACTGCTAAGAAGAAGCGTGACTTACTCTGGCAACCCTAGTGGCCAATGGAGCAACTGAAGCCAACAACCACAATGGTGGCTGGGGGATCACACCTGCTTCCTGGTGCCCAGTAATCCCTCTTACCCTCTGATCCCTGGCCCCATTCAGAATAGAGTATGCCCTGGTGGTCATTGGTCCCCCTGTACTCCAACCCCCGTCCCCATTAAAATCAAGGTATTCTCTGGTGTCCAGTGGTCCCCCATCCTCTGATCCCCATCCCCATTAACATCAAAGTATTCCCTGTTGGTCAGTGGTCCCCCCACCCTCCAATCCCCATCCCCATTAGAATTAATTTTTTCCTGGTGTCCAGTGGTCCCTCCCACCCTCTGATCCCTGTCCCCATTAGAATACATTTTTCCCTGGTGTCTGGTGGTCCCCCAACCCTTTGATCCTTGTCCCCCTTGGAATTAATGTTTTCCTCCCAATTTCTGATCACTTGTTGCAGTTACCAACAATGAGTTCCTGGCATCAGACAGCCCCCCCAAACTGCCCGCACCTGGTACACCACATTGCGACTCCCTCTTACCATAATCTCTGGTGCTACAGGGAGCTCATAAAGTGACTGGCACAACTCTCCACTCACTATCTCAGCTGGCCACTGGGTGCAATGACAGAGTCTGTGCATCCTGTGTACTGTAAAGGGAGTGTGTGTACTAAGGAAGCATGCATACTATGCATGCTTCCATTACAGTATGCAGAATATGCGCACCCTGACTTTGCATACAGTGGTCAGTCAAGGTAGTGAGAGGAGGGCTGTGCCAGTCACATTAGGAGCTCCCCACAGCACTGGAGATTATGGTGGGGGGCAGGATGGTGTATCCAATGTGCACAGTATGTGGGCACTGCTAGACACCAGGGATGTCTTGTAGGTAACTGAGGTGAGTGATCAGTGGGTGAGGGGGTGCCACTGGATATCAGAGAAACATTAATTTAATAGGGATGGGGACTGGAGGGTGGGGGGACCACTGGACACCAGGCAAACATTAATTCTAATGCAGATAGGGATCAGAGGGTGGTGAGGTCCACCAGACCCCAGGAAAAAATTTATTCTAATGGGCTGGGGATCAGAGGATGGGGTACTACTGACCACTAGGGAATACCTTGATTTTTAATGGGGATGTGGACTGGAGGACAGGGGGGGCCACTGACACCAGGGAATACCTTTATTTTAATGGGGATGGGGATTGGAGGACGTGGGGGACCACTGACATCAGGGAATACCTTGATTTAATGGGGCTGGGGATTGTAGGACGGGGACAACTAGGCACCAAGGAAATATTTATTTTAATGAGGACGGGGATCAGAGTGGATGGGGCTGGCCACAGGAAGGGCACTAACCTGCCACCTCTTCCATGCAAATGAGCCCATAATTGGCATGCATATGGCCCCTCACTGCCTTGCATGCCTGATGGGCTCATCTGCATTGTGCCATCTGAATATCACACTCGGGGCTCCCAACACTATTGAGTCTGGGGCGCTGTTCCCTGCACTTCCAGGATCCATGTCGAGGCAGCACTACTTAACTTAGAACTGTGCCGACATGCCCCTATATTCTGTTGGATGGCGCTGGTGTGCTATCTGACTGAATATAGCATCCTCAAGGTCGTGAGCACTGGGCAAGCGCAGAACAAACCTTTGCACTCTGCTTTGCTCCTTTTCCAATGTTAGGCCCCAGACCACTGGTTCCATGAAGAAAACTGTAACAAAAAGCTGCCTGTTTAAGTCAAACAATCTAGTGGCATATACTTTTTTATTCACGTACACTTACAAATGAATCATTTACCATGAAAATTGTTTCTTAAAGTAGGAACATTATAAACAGCTGCCAATTAAAATAAAGTTTTGCCTTCTTTAAAGGTTCTAATTTTGTATATGTATGCAGTTTGTGTAGACTATTCTTACCATTGTTTGCACTGTTTGTATATGTATACTATATATGTAGATGTTATTGTTGTTTGCATTGGATATGCATAGTATGCTGTATGTGTAAATTACATTTGTTGTTGTTTTCACTGTTTTTATGTGTACTGAAGGTACTTTTTTAATTTTACACTGTATATGTATGTGGTGTGTGTTTTTTTTATTGTTCTTTGCACTGTTTTGGTAGGCTTATCTAACCTACCTTCTTAGGAGCTGAAGCACCTATTAAAATATTTATCATGCTCTCATTTTTGTGCTATCTCTTTTTTATTTTCTAAAGTATTCGGCAGTACCATTTCTGTTCTTTGCCTTTAAACTGGCCATCCAAGTGATTAGGGCTCCCTCTTTTATTATCTTATCTATACTTCTTCTACATTGTCTTTACCTATACATTACATTTCCTGCTTTACTCTTATGCTTTCACTTGCACTATCAAGTCTCAGTTACACAGTAACATAGAATTTGGTAGCTGAAAAGGGCCACTTGGCCCATTCAGTCTGCCTAGATGTTCCTTTCCTTTTCTGCTTCTGCAGACCCTAGTTACTCTCCTGCCTCTCTGACTTCTAACTAACATACCCTTATGTCTATCCCGTGTATGCTTGAAATCCCCCACCATTCTAGCCTTCACCACTTCTGCTGGCAATCTATTTCAGGTGTCTACCACCCTTTCAGTGAAGAAATATTTCCTCACATCACTCTTGAACTCCCCTCACCAGCTTCATTGAATCCCCCTGGTCCTGTTGCTTGTTCTTATTTGAAAAACACTCCACTCCTGTAACCTGTTCACTCCTTTGAGGTACTCGTAGTTTTCTATCATGTCAACTCTTTCTCACTCCTTTTTTCCAGGGTGTACATTTTGAGATTCCCCAACCTCTCCTCGTAGAGCTTCTGGTGCGAACCATGAAACATTTTAATTGCCCTCCTCTGGACCACCTCCACCCTGTCTATATCCTTTCTAAGGTGCAATCTCCAAAACTAAACACAATGTGCCAGGTGAGGTCACGAGCAATATAATGGCAACCCCACCTCCCTCCTCTTGCTGGACATACCCCTCCCTATGCACCCCAGCATCCCACTAGCACTACCCACTGCCTTATTACATTGCCCATCCACCACGAGGTCCTCAGATCTGATAATCTTAAGGTCTATTTCCTGTCTAGTAACTATCAGTATCTCCCCCCATCCTATACTGTATATACTACAATATATCCTATATCCTATATCCTAGGTGCATGATTTTGCACTGCTTGGCATTGAATCCCAACTGCCACATTTTTAACTATTCCTTGAGTTTCCCTAAATCCCTGCACATTTTTTCCAGCCCCTCCTGAATGTCCACCGTATTGTAGACTTTGGTGTCATTGGCAGAAATGCATGCCTTCCCTTCTAGTTCTTCTGCAATGTCTCCTGTGAAGATGTTGAAGAGACCTGGTTCCAATGCAGGGTTCTGTTGTACCCCACTGGTCACTCTCCCATCCTTTGAATGAGTATCGTTAACCACCAGCCTGTGTCTCCTACCTGTTAACTAGTTTCTAACTCAATTTAACACTTTGGAAACCCCTTCTGGGCCTTTCTAAAGTAGAGATAGGCCACGTACACTGCCCTTCCATGATCAATTCCCTGGTCACCCAGATAAAGAAATCTGTTGGATTCATTTGGCATGACTCCCCCCCCCCCCAGGGGAATCTGTGTTGTATGTAGACTTGCTACTCAGTGAATTCAAGATACTCTGCCAGACTTTCTTTCAGTAGGGTTTCCATCATTTTCCCCAACACTGAAGTGTGACTAGACTGGCCTATAGTTACTAGATTCCTCACTGGTGCTGCTGTTATATAGAGGGACTACTTCAACCCTTTTCCAGTCATCTGGAAGACTCCTGTTTCCAGTGAGTTGTTAAACAAGGCTGTCAGTGGGACAGCTGGCACCTCCTTGAGTTCATTTTCTACCCGGGTTGAATCCCATCTAGTCCTGTAGCTTTGTCCACCTTCTGGACTGTGAGTCCCTTCTTCACTCTTTCCTCTAAAAAATTTACCTGTGTCCACCTCCCACCCAATCCTGATTCTCTCTGGAGGTCTGTTTCCTCCTTCCTAAACTGTGAAGACTGAGCAGAAGTACCTGTTTAAGATGTCCATTTTTTCTTAGTCCCCTTCTGCAGTCTTCTCCTTCTGCCATTCTAATCTTTACTATCTCCTTTGCTTTCTGCTTCTCACTTACGTACCTGAAGAAAGTCATATCCCCTTTAGAGACTCCTTTGGCAATCTTTTCCTCTGCCTGTGCCTTTGCTGCCGTGAACACCTTACCTCCTTCCTTTTACTTTGCTATGTACACCTCCCTGTCCACCTACCTCTGTGTTTCCTGATACCTCTTGAGTGCAACCCTTTTATCTTTTACCACCCACAGTGCTTCCTTGGAGAACCATAATGGTCTCTTTTTCCTACTGCTATAGCTCATTTCCTTTACACATATGTTGGTTGCTTTAGTTATGCCCTCCTTTACTTTTCTCAACTGTGCTTCTACCTCTCCCTGACAATACTCCCCCGGCTGTTCGTTTTCTAGGCAGTCTTCCATTTCTTTTAAATCTGCCCTCCTAAAGTCCAAGACCCTTCTCCTCGTGTGGATCGCCCATGCACCTGTCTCTGTTGAAACACACTGTACAGTTATCAGTGGTGCATAGGGGAGTGCCCACCATGATGTCTTCAGTGCTGTCCCTATTTGTAAGCACCAGATCCAGCACTGACTCATCCTTAGTGGCTTTTTTTTACTAGCTACCTGATAAAAGTCCCATGTGGGGGGGAGTCAAGGATGGCCCTGCCCCTTGCCACAACTGCAGTTGGAAGGCTCCACTCTGCATCTGACAGAGTGAAGTCCCCAACGAGCTACACCTCCCCTTTACTTGCCATTCTGATGGTGCTTTTCCAAGTGCCTTATCCATCTCCTCGCCCTGTGCTGGAGGTCTGTATACTGCCCTGGTATGGATAGTGGTCCTAGAGCCTGCTTTCAGGATGACCCACAGCACTTTTAGACCCTCCTTTTCCTCTTGGAGCCCCTGTGTCTTCTTTGCCTCAATTCCATCTTTCACATATAATACAACTCCTCCTACCCTCCCTGCACTGTCTCTCCTGAACAGAGAGTAGCCCAGTATGACCAAGTCTCATTTGTGGTGCTCAGTACACCATGACTCCATTATGTTCACTAAATCCAGGTTAGCCTCCTTCATGATGGCTTCCAGGTCTGGACTTCTGATTCCAAGGCTCCTTGTATTAGCACTCATGACTCTCCATACTGTCCCCCCATCTTCTACCATGCTTCTACCTCCTATTCCTTCCTAGAGGGATGCAGGCCGTCTTCTGTATAAATGTCCACATCCTCTCTGGTTGTTTCCCAGTCCTGATGTAACCAAAAGCTTCTTCCATGCACCATGCCTTAAACCATTATTTAAATACCTTGGTGTGGAGTGCCATTGCCTCTCCCCAGCTGTACATAGGTAGCACCTTGGAAAAAGTCACCATGCGTGCTACCTGCTTAAGACCCCTGGCCAGCTCCCTGAAGTTTCCCTGCACTACTCCTACCTTCTCCTATGCTATATAATTTATCCTCCTACCTTCTCCCATGCTATGTCATTTGTCCCAAGGTGGAAAATGACTTCCAGTTCCCTCCCAGCTCCTGCTGCCCTAGTGATCTGCAGGATCCACTTTCTGTCCCTCTCTGCCAAGGCACCCCTCAGGCACCTCACATCCCTATCCCCCCATCTCCCAAGTCTATCCAACTCACAACTGAGTGCCCCCATCAGCAGCTGCTCCCTCTTTGGCTGTGGGTCTCTCACTCCCTTCTTGGGGCCTCCACTTATGAGGAACCCCTCTTCCTTTCCTGCTGTGATGGGTACCTCATCTCAGTTGTCCCATTGCACTAGAACGGTGATGGTGTTCTGCAGTGGCATAGGTGGAGGAGTGTGCGCCCTCTCCTCCACCCTCTCAGAAACAACCAACGTCCATCTGCTCTACCTTTGCCTAGCATCCTCTGGGGGAGTGGTGGCAGGCTTGGTGGACCTGGGTGGGGTCGAAGGCCTGATGTACCCTTGCCAATTTGGCCTGGAATCCAGCAATCATTGCTCATAACCCAGAGAGGTGAATTCGTATGGGGTAGCTCCTCAGTCTCCAGAAGATTTCCTGAAAGAATGCTGCACTATAGCCATTACACTGCATTGCATTGCAGTTATATTTACCTTCCTTTGCCTAGTGTCAATGTAAGTTTAGTTTGCACTTCTCCCTCCTTCCTGCTCATGTGTTACTTCTACCTCTCCCTTTCACATCCCTGAAACTAACTTTTAACCCTGCCTTAGATAGGGTATATTCTGCTTTCCCATTTTATGTTTGCTGTGCATGCATGTGCAGCAAACATTTTGTTAGCAGAGTGGTTTTTGAGGGTTGTGGCATTGTCAGTCCAATGTACAGTGGTCTGCAAGGAGCTTGTCAGTGTCACATCAATCATTAGCCAGGCTGATCATGAAAGTATTCTGGCTTGCTGGGCAGAAACTTCATGTAATTCAAAGGAAAAAGCTGACTCAATCCTACTGTAGGTCAGCTTTTTCCTTTGATCTATGCTGCCCGGCAAGCTCAGCTGATCTGTCTTGATGAGCCTGCTAAGAAAATACACCCTGTAACAAAGAAAACTGTCCATCAATGTCTGTTGCTGGCACCAAGGTAGCAGTTCCCCTCCACCCAACCCTCTCTTTCTGCACCCCCCCAAGCATAACACACAAAATCACCTTTCAGGCAGGAGTTGACACTTTTCTCCACCCTTGTTCATGAGGTGGGATCATAAGAAGGCTATGTTGAAAATTTGGGGTAAAAATATTATAAAATAACAAAGTTATGAGCTTATGTTGAAATTTACAAACACAGACTTATAATTTTGGTAATTTTCAATATTTTGACCCCAAATTTTTAACATAGCCATTTCTTCACAACACCTCATGAATGAGATAGCTGTCATTTTTTAAATCCTGGCCAAAATATGTTTTCACACTTGTGGTGCAAAGTCACCTTTCGGGCAGGATTTTAAAAATGTTCTCCACCCTTATTCAAGATGTGGGATCATAAGAAGGCCAATGTTGAAAATCTGCAGTAAAATATAAGAAAACAACAAAGTTATGAGTCTATGTTGCAATTTTTCAATGCACGTGCATAACTGTGGTAATTTTCAATATTTTGATCCCAACTTTTCAACATAGCCATTTTTTTCACACCACCTCATGAATGGGATAGCTGTCATTTCTCAAATCCTACCCAAAATGTGTTTTAACACTTGTAACACAAAATTATGTTTTAGTCATTGTTTTATAAATTACACCTGTCATGTTCAGAAGGAGTGGTAATAAAAAGATTTATGTTGAAAATTTGGGTTAAAAAAAAATTACTAAGTTATGAGGAAACAAATTGTTCCAGCATTTACTCATAACTTTATTTTTTGTAGTTTTTAGCCCCTAATGTTCAACATATCCCTTGTCCCCACCTCCTGATCATGACAGGTATCAATTTTCAAATCACCTCCAAAACTTGTTTCCACAGTTGCACAGCAAAATCATCGTTTGAATGGGAGTTTAAAAATTCCACCTGTCTTGATCATAACGTCAAGTCATAAAAAGATTCTTGAACATTTGGGGTCAAAGTGTGGGAGCCCACTTAAAAGTAGATATTGCCTCTCAGCTGCCCTATCCTAGTTAATTACAATCTAACAAAATGTGTCAAAGCAGGACACCACTGAAAATGAGATATTGTATCTCATCCGCTCTCTCCTGGGTAAATACGCACAAGCAAGACCCGTACAACAATAATACCAGTGATGAACATTTGTCATTGATAAATGCTTGTTTAACTCTGCTTCCTGTTCCTACTTTTTGCCAGTTCCTAATTTTTACAATTTAATCCTGCCTTCCCTGTACCCCATTTACATGGGGGTGCTTAGGGCCTATCCCAGTAGGTTGTTACTCACAGTCTTTTTTTATTCTTTGGTAATTGGGTAAATCCAACTAGGCACAAGGCTTGTTTTCCGGGGTGATCTAAGAGCGTGGAGGAGGTTACATGACTTGCTCAGGGTCACACAGTATGCAATGGAGGCAGCGGTAATCAAACCCAGGTCTGCTGGATGTACCAAGCTCATTCACAGCTCATTACTTTAACCTCTAGGCTATATTGCCAGCCTTAACAACTAAGTAGTGGCTTCATGTTAGGCGTTAGTAAATTAAATTAAGTAACTTAGACACAATGTTAATCAGTTTTTACTACAGTATGTAAAACAACAACAAAACTAAGATAATTCTCATTGCCTATTAAAGTGAATTAATGCACCACAGCATCAATGGAAATCTATAAGTTCACAATAAAGAACTTATAGCAGCATTTATACAATAGGGGTTAAGGATAAATGAGTGTGATAAAAACATGTATCTTCACCAGAGTGAGATAAATTTAAGGGCTGACATTTATCTCATGGCTCAGAGTGTGATAAATGTAAGAACTGACATTTATCTCATGGCTCAGAGTGAGATGACTCACTGCTGCCTGCAGCTAACTTAATTACCATGGCAAAACATCCTCACCTGCTTCCCACACGCTCTCACTCCCAACCCATTACTATGATACTTTTAGCTGACTGCAGCCAAAATTCTAAAGCACACAACTTCACAAAACAGTTTCTTTCTCGCTGCTGCCTGACAATAACTTACTTAGCATTGCAAAACACACTCGGCTTTTCCCACAGAGTTTGTAACACTGCCAGCTCATTCAGAAAATGTCACACACACAAACAGCAAACACAGAAACAGCAACAGAACACAAAAAATCATAACAATACTTCTTAAACTCATACCCCTATTGTATAAATTGAACAAATGATGTGCAGAGCAAGTGTTATGGAAAATATCTTCACTCTTGCATCGTGAGATCTAAATACTCTCACTTGTGCCTTCGGCACTCATTTTCAGTATCACACTCCTGCCCATCATGTATCCCCTAAGTATTAGTTGAAAAGATATATACAGTATATGGAATAAAGTATGGGGTAGTGTGTGTGATAAGAATTTAATGCACATCCACAGTGTCAGATGCTACATAATCCCCAAGGGTGAAGCCGAGGGGTTTATCAAAGCATCCTACACTGAGGGTGTGCATTGAATTGTACAATGAAGGTGAGAAGTCTTGTTGCAGTGGCTCCTCACTAATGGAGACATGAAGCCACCATGTTCTTGGAACTGTTCAGCTCTCCCACATTTAGAAGAAGAGCCAATGAGTGAGTGCTTGATTTTGACAGACATAGCACATGTTCTCTGTAATAACTCATGGGTTATTATGGTGAATATCAACATGGTGAAAGCATAGAGCAAAACTGTTTGCTAGTTATTATATTATCATAGCTATATACATAATTATAAATAGAATAATATATACATTCTGGTATATTACAAGGCAGTAATTCATCGAGAGGATCTGGGGGCACAGTAAACCTCAAGAGCAAAGCTCGAGAGGTTTCTAGTGCCCCCAGGTCCTCGAGATGAAGAACTGCTTTGTAACACAAGAATGTATTTGTTATTTTTTGTAATATATGGATGTGAGGAAATTGTAAGTGTGTAACTTTGCCATAGAATGAGGAATCTTCGGTTGGGGTGCTGAGGTGATTTTCGTTTGAGTAGGAGCCAATGATTGCAACATCATCGAAAGTGTTTCCAAAATTCAAATAGCAAAACTGTGCAGTGTTAAAGAAACTGCGAAATGAAACGGCAGTAACAACTTTTGTTTTTTTCTTGAGCGAGCGACTGTTGCTGTGGAGACTTAGTCAGATTCCGAGTTGGAGTACATGACGTACCGTCTTTTTTTTGCTGGTTGAGGGAATTTTTGAATATTGATGGCTAAATCCCAAAAGAAGTTGCAGTGGGATCCGAGTATCAGACTGTAGGTGTGACGCGAATGTTTTGTCAGCTTTTACTGTATGTGACAGTTACAGTAAAAGTTGGCTTGCAGTCAGCGTGAGCTGTCCGGTGGCGCTTGCACTCTAGTCAGTTTGCAATAATACTATTGTTGAGATCTTCCATCGATAGTATTACGGGATCTCAATGATAGTATTACGGGATTCCATCGATACTATTATTGAGTTTGCACCAGTGTATTACAAGGGATTTTTTGTATGTTTTTTAAGGGTATTAGTTTGAAAATCCATATATTGCATAACTATATACACTGTTTCATCCCTTTCTTAAGTTATACCACTAGTTATTCACCCTCATTGTAATCTGTTTATATCTAGTATTACTTAACGCCACTGTTTACTTACAATGTTCAATGCCTTGATGCTGGATATTGCACTCTTAACTTTTGAACTTACTGTCTACCTCACATTTACCCACTTAAATATCAGAGCTGTGTAGGGAGTTACTTTTGAGGTGCAGCATCTCCTGCTGACTGCCATCCCACACTGATACCTCCAGTGTGATATCCTTATGCATTGGTCCTTTGGCTCTGGACCACAGCAAAAGATCATTAGAGGAAGCCCAGAAGTACTATAGACTAACACTGCCTACTACAGTAACCAAGGGGTCAGAGATAGTTTAAAAGCCTGCTACCAGCAGGAGAAGAACAACAAAGGTACAGTACAGTCACAGTTTGTGTCTTGTTTTGCGTCCTGCTGATGAATCCAATTGGCTCAGAGTCGCTCTCTGCACTGAATATCTGATTTGTTTAAGTACAATGCAGTGGTGGGTTCTGACACCGCTCTTTCTGTTGCTGGCCCTGCTGACTTCCCAATCTGGTTTCCAACTGGAGCACATTAACCAAGGTGACAGAGATAGTCCAAAATCCTACTACCAGTGGGACAAGAACAGCAAAAGTACAGGCACAGTCTGTGTCTTGGTGCAAGTCCTGCTGAGGAGCCTGATTGGCCCCAACTCCCACTCTGCACTGAACCACTGCTTTGTTGAAGTAGAATGCTGGTCCTGGTTGAAATGTTACTCATGCTGGTGCTGGTCATGCCCACTTCCCAATCTGACTCCAGACTGCAGCACAGTAACCAAGGGGACAGAGATAGTCCAAAAGCCTGCTACTAGCAGGACAAGAGCAGCAAAAGTACAAGCACAATTTGAGTCTTGGTCTGAGTCCTGCTGAGCAGCCTTTCTGTACTGAACAGTTGATGTTTATGTACATACATATATAGACACTGACAGCAGAAAAAAGGCTCTTGGCTCATCCAGTCTGCCCACCCTACTTAACTACTCTGCCTTTCTCTACAGTGATCCACACTGATCATCTGACAGTGTGATGAGTATGTATGTATGTATGGCAATATGCAGGAGCATAGTGCAACAAGCGCACATGTATGCAGACAAGTAAACATGCTCATGGAATGCTTCTTGACACTTTCACACAAGGAGGGAACACCCCACTTGAACACACATTGAAATGGACAATGTGAATCCTCTTACTGTGTGAGCAGGTCCTAGACCAAGAACCTGGGCAGTCAGGAACCTGCACAAGGGTCACAAACTAACCCAGCCAAACCAGCTGTGACAAGGGCAAGGATACTGTGCAAAGCCTTAGCCATGGCATGTTCATTCAAGTCTGAGTTCATTTACTCAGCAACAATAAGCCTACCAACAGATTGTTACAATTACAAGCAGTAAAAAGTTAAAAAAAAGATACAATACATATTTAAGAAATGAGTCTATCTAATTTTACATGGATCATATTATGTAACCTTATATTAATGATGTATCTATTTATGTAGCTTTATTGAGCCATATCAAGATTGGTAGTAGTACATGGAAGTTGAAGGCGTTAGCTAATGCCCATACAACTGGGTATATACATTGATCATAGAATTAGATATGAAAGGTTCAAATCTGGTTACCTACTTTCCATTTATTCTGACTTTTTAGGATCAATAATCCCTATTCAAAATCACTGATAATCCAAGGAGCTAAGAATGCATTAGCCTCCAGATCGTACTATAATATCCCTTAAATTATATAATATGGGTTTTACTGAGACCTCTTAATCCATTTATAGAAGTGCCCTAGCAAAAAGAGAAAAACCCTAATTTACATAAAGGATTGTACTTTTTTATGGCATTCCACAGATTTAAAAAATTCTATTATGGTCTTTATAGCAGTATATCTAATTATGATTTTATAAGTGTGTTAAGTAGTTTTTGTATAGGATTCATGTGATTTGGTGTGAAAGACTGATAAAAAATGGCTTTCTGGGTATTACAATGGAGACAGATAAGCATAACATATAACAGATTATCTACTGAGTTTGATTGACAGGATCAACATGAGGAAACATCAGCTGTTTCAGCAAATCAATCTCTTAAGAAGTTACTTTTAAATAGTGCAAAATGATAACATGTAATCATCTTACTTGTGGCAAGTATAGGAGCATAAGAAAAAAAAATCAAGATTAAAATTGCTTTTACTTCCAGTAGCTTGGTATGAAGTCCAAACTATCAACTGCTTAACCGGACACAAACTGGCTGCTCAGGACAGAATGAGACTAACAATTTAGACACTTCCCAATTCTTAATTTTCATCATTTCTAGTTGTGCGGTCTGATCCTTAATGTTTTCTTGTATTTCAGCATAGTTCAACTTTAATGGTTCCATTGTTGAACAGATTGTCAGGTATGCTAAACCCAATTTGTTAAGAATCTCCACTATATTTTTGTACCATAGGATCTTAAAACCAGCTTCAAAGAAAACCTTTTTCTCTTCTAATCTAGCCTCTAGATAGTAACTTGCATGATAATAACTATGTCCCAGTCAATATTTAAGAATCCTATGGTCAACCTGGGTCTTAAGGGAGGAGCTGCTAATCAACAAGCAGGGTGGATGTCCTTTTCTAGAGCTCCAATTCTCAACTGAAAATTTTTTTTCATGCTTTTAAACTGCCAGAACGTGAGTCCTGTCTCATCATCAGAGTCAGCCTGCAGCTGTGAGTGACTATGGGGCCAAAAAGAGACTAAAAATAAACATCTCTGGGGATGGAAGCCTAGCTGTCAGTGTCAAACTGTTTGAAGGGTCGGAGGCCTGCTCAGCCTGGTGGCATGAGCATCACTGACCTCCCAGCCATGCAAATTATTGCAATTCTGAGCAAGATGCAAGTAACAGGAGATGAAACAAATAAGACTTTCTAGTGCAGAAGCTAAACTAAAGTAGCTGACTACGAGACTTAGATCACTGAGAATTCAGTGATGCTCAAAGACATTGTCAGAGAGTATGAGGGTTGGGGGAGTTGGATGTCAGGGTAGTAAAAGGCCTGCAGATTTTTAAAGCAAAGGTAGAGACTCTGGAAAAATGCCTAAAGACAAGCTAACATGTGCATTGTGGACTTTGTCATAGAGGCATAGGTCAGGAAGCACAGGCAAAACAGGAGAAATGCAAGATAGCTCTTGATACAGGCAGTTCAAACCAACAGAAGTCCTTCATCTGACAGTCTCTTTAAAATCTCCATTGCTCTCTCTCCCTTCAAACAAAATATTGCTCTCCTTTTATAAAATGTCTTTGCCTGCCAATTAAATTCTGCATCCTGTTCTTGTTAATGACACCACCTGTGTTCCACAAAATATATTACGACTTTGCCAATTTCTTTCCTATGATCAGCCTGAAGACTACATTAGTCTTCTTAACAGGTGCAGCCATTTAAGACATCTAGTGGCAGTGCTGATTTCCTGCTGATAATTCTGCAGAGAAGATTGTGAGGTCAAAATGCACCTTAAGGTTAACCCTCTGTCTTACAGATAAACCCAAATAGCTGTCTATAATCATTTCAACAATATAACTGCATACATTTGCAAACCAAGTAGTCTCAGTTTCACATAAATATACACAAACATGTTTAACCACAAAGAAGCAAGGGAAGAAAGAAGGAGTAGAAACAACAAGTGAAAGAAGGGGAAAAAATGGAAATTGTGGGACCATCAGAGTGGCCAATTCCTAGGTGCCACAAGGAAAATTTGATTTCGCAATCAGACAGGCAAGAGATAGACAAGTGACAGACTAGAAGAGGACAGAATAGATCCTTGCTTTTAACCCTCTCTACATAAAAAATGGAACAGAATCTTACCCAGCCCTGTCACAGACTTCCCCCTAAAGTTCACTGGCAAAGCTGACCTTCAAACTGCTGCCAAAAGACTTATTTTCATAGACTTGTGGCTCTTACATCCAGACTCTGTGATTAAGGTCCTGAAGGCGTTTGTGATTCCTATACAACAGAGACCATGTGGGGGTGATGTGCAAAGACTGTTAATGGCCATAATTACCATCCAGCCATCTCCAGCCAAGAAGCTCATACCCCCCTCCTGCATGCAGCCTGGTCCAGGGGAGGCATAGTGTGGGAAGGCAGCAGAATTACATTTTTCCCTGATACCTCTTCCCCCCACTCAAACAAGGAAAAAGGTACTGCAACAAGGGAAGAACACATTGATGAAGCATTGCTTTGGAGCCCAACTGCAGTTCCCAGCCACACTGCAGGTCTGTCATCAGAATAAAACACGCACATATTTATGAACCCCACAGCAGCAGAGGCATTTGCAGAAAAGCTGTGTTCTAAGGTATCTGAAGTGGATCAGGAACATATAGAGGACTCTTGAAGCCTGATACAGGGTTACTGTATAATTTCTCATACTTTTCCTAGCATGTAGGTTACCTGAAAATCTTGGAAATGCCTGGACATCTTTTATCAGTTTAAACATGTATTGAATAATGCTAATGTTGGCTATGTTAACAAGTGGAGTGGAATGTTTTTCCTGACTACTCTGACATGTTTGTCTTATTCATGTATAAGTTACAGTGTTCACTTCCATAATGTGTCTGAGACATGGGCATGTTTCCAGTTTGGTGCAAAAATGACACCACTCAGTTTGTGAACTGTGTAAATGACCTTTATGTCAAGTATGTTCCCCCACCGGGTATATTATATGTAGGATATGGCGGTGTGCTACACAGTGTAATTGAACCCCGGACTTCTCTTTAATTTTTGGGTCCACTCTCTGAACTCTGCAGCCCTCCTAACAGTTATTTTTATATCCAGTGAGGGATGTAGGAGTACAGCAAAAGAAAATTATTGCTTCGGCAGAGGTGAGAGTGAGAAAGATCTACATACTCACTGTACTGGACTTCACTCCTGCACTTCAAGTAGCAGTCCTTTGCACTTGGAGGGACCTATATTCTGCATGTTCTTTTATTTACTACATGTTAGTTCTGTACTCCCAAGCCAAGAAGCTGTGTCTTCTCCTGTTACGTATTTATGATATATCTGGTATATCATAATATTCATAAATAAGTTATACAAAAACATTGTGTCTTAATAGGAGTATTCCCGAATTCTGCTCTGCATAATACATTAAGCATGGCTCCTGGTACCTGCAATAAGTACTAATAAACACAGTTCTAGGGAGTTCAGTAGTCTGTACCTTTCCCATATCCCATAATTCAAATTCACATAATATTTTTGATTTTAATTTGCCTTTGATAACATATAGGATAGTATATGGATCACAATACACAACAAGGCTATTCTCAGTTGAGTGGTTACTATGCTCACCGGATGACCTCGAGAGTGAAGCTCGAGAGGTCTCTTGGTTGGCATAGTAACCATGAGGTTGAGAAGAGCCCTGTTGTGTATAGTGATCCATACACTGTTCTATATAGTGTATGGTGTCCTCCAAAAACAAATAAAAATATAGTTTGATACCTTAATGTTTGTTTTTTCGTAAGCAGAAATCTCAGTGTTTACTACCAAAAGTTAGCCCTGGTTGCTAGGTTGTGTGGTTGTTAGGGACCTAGTGCATCTCGACTGGTTGACTTTTGGGTTTGGGTGGGGTTTTGAAGTAAAATAAAATGGCAGCTGTTCCTCTCACTTAGCGAGAGGATATTCATTCTAAGGACTGGGTGTTGTAATGTTTAAAAAATCTGGTTGATCCTGCAGCACAGTAAAATTAAATTTAGCTTATCTGGTTGATCCTACCTTTTTTCTGGTGTCCAGTAGATCCTGCGTTTCTCTGTTCAATCTGTCTCCGCTCCTTACTGTGAGTCATGAATGGCCTGTGAGCATTGTCTGATGATATTTTTTGTTCTGCTGCAGTATGGATGTCACTAGTGCAGCAGAATAACTTTTAACATAGCATGGAAATCCATGCTGAACTACATTTCACCATACACTATATATAGGGGTCCCTTCCCTGTTTTCCCACCATAATGATGGTTAAAGCTATTTACTGCAATTTGATATTGCTTTTCCTTAAAGAACAACTCTGCACTTCAGCATGTGCTCTCATAAATAAGATGTTTTGCCTATCACAATTTACTAGAGAATACATTTTTTTTCATTGTCAATGTTCCTTTCCAAGATTTACAGCACATCTTGGTAGTCTATCTAAAAAGTCTGTTTAGAAAACCTTTGAAAACATTTGCCTCTTCCCTGTTAACCTCACTGTGCCTCTATTTATGACATCACAGTGCTCACCATGACAACAGACTGTAATGTCACAAACAGCAATTGTGTGGTTTGCAGGGGAAAGTCAGATACATTTTGAAAGACTCAGTGGAATAATTGCTGCATTATCTAAATTATTTAGTTGATCTACAGCAGGGAAAATTAAAAACAACAACATATAAAAAGAAAGGTCAGACATAATTGGTGTAAATCTAGTGTTTCTAAGCTTTTTTATTATAATGGAGAATTGCTCTTTAATGTTATTAATAAGGAATATACAATTTCCATGATATATTTGATGAGAGTCTCAGTCCCAGATGATCAAAATATTTCACATCCACTAATTTCATACCTCCAACCAACCACACATGTGATGTTGACTTTTTACCTATTGACATTGGCCCCTATCCACTAATGGGGCGGGGTACGCAGAATCCATGTGTACCCCACCTGTGTAGCTATGCATTCATGGACAGGTGCAAACTGGTGCTATGCTTGACCACTGGCCACCTGTCCATAGCCCTGACCCCCTGGTACAGGACTCTGTGGGGCAGCTGTGGGTGGGGTCATGGGTATGGCTGGGCATCCAATTGGATGCCTGGACTGGGTCCTGCACTGGATCCCTTGCACAGCAGGGTGCGCGGTGGCAGCATGCCCCATGGATATCTGATGGCCAGCAGCTGTGGCAGGTGAGGAAGGGCAATGCCACTGGCCCTCTGATGGCACCAATTAGTGCAGTGGGATGGGTGGGGGTGACAGATGGTGGGCCATGGGGGTGAGGGGGATGCCTCTGTGTGCCGGGTACTCCTGTGTGGGTTGGGGGGGTTGCGCATGTGTGTTGGGGTGGGTGGGAAGCACAGGGCTGCCATATGTGGTGGCCCTGGTATGTGGTGGGCTATTTGCCCTTTAGCCTGGTGGGTCCCAGGGTGTGCACAGGGCATGTAGGGGGTTTATGGCAGGATCCTTCCTGGTGTACCCTACACCCCTTCGCACCCCTGCAAACAGCACTATGCACTTTGGAGCATGGTTAAGTAGTGCCGCCCACCCCTCACCACCCCGGCACATTGCTCCTCATGCGGCCAGGGGTTTGAGCACATATGTGCTGTGTGCCCCCCTTCGAGCATCCCATGTGGGGGGCACATAGGATGTGGAGTAGTTGCACACCCCAGATGCACGTGTGTAGCCACTCCGCCCCATTAGTGCATAGGGGCCAATATGTGGGATCACTTAATGTTGATTGTTTATTTTCAGTCATTGCAGCCCTGTTTAAAGTGTGTTGTTTTTCTTTGGAGACTGAGAGCCCCGGCATGTGCCATCATCCATAGGTAGAAATTTCTGTGGGGAAGAGATCACCATAATTTCCAGAGAGTTTAGGAGGAATTATACCACCATGTTTGGATCTGGGGCAGTGACAGACATATGTGCACACAACCACATGGTGTGCATAGAGCATACATGATGCCATAAATGCCAAAGGTCAAACCCCAAGGACCATTGCTTCCATAAAACACAAATAGTTCAACCTCCATGGCATTATTGAAAATAGTGCACTCCCGTATTGGACACAGCTTGCTACTGGCAGTGGGGGCCTGCAGGATGATCATGAACAGATGCCAGTTGTTAACATCATTGTGGGTGCCTTCAATCAGAAGTCCATTGGTGGTGAGAAGGAGGGGTAGACACAATGGAGAGTGAGCACTGTCCATCACAGTGCTGTTGACAACACAGAAGAAACCATAGAAATATAGAACTTGTCAGCAGAGAAGGCTTTCCTAGTCTGTCCAGATGTTGCCTCCCTAATTTCTCTCCACAGATCCTACCTGGTCTCTGATGGCCCTCCCCCCCTGCCTATTTACTAATATACCCCATGTCTATCCCATGCATGCTTGAAACCTCACAATGTTTTTGCCTCCACCACTTCCACTGGTATTCTGTTCCAGGTGTCTACCACCTTTTCAGTGAAGTAGTATTTCCCCACATCTCTCTTAAACTGCGCCCCCAGCATCGTTGCATGGCCCTGGTCCTTGTTGTACAGTGGGAGGGCATTGAAGAAGGGTGGTTTGCGTGGAACTGAAGAGTCAGTGGCTGGAACACTAGACCAGGCGGCTTGAAGAGGCCAATATGTCACCTGTAGTTTAGAACTACAAACAGGACTACCTATAGTTTGATCCTTCCTTTGGATCATGAGTATTGACAAGTAAAAGTGCAGGAAGGAGGACACTGACGTATAACTGTGCTAAGTGCTGTTTGTTCCCCTGTTGGAAATGCTGGACAATTATTGTTTCTGTTGCAATCTGTGGGCTTAGAAGCAGGGAGAGGGAGGAGTGCTGCAGTGGGAGGGCGTTGAGGGAAGGTGCTCTGTGTGGAACTGAACAGTCAGTGGCTGGAATGCCAGACCACGTGGCTCAAAGAGGCCAACAGGGCATTTGTAGTTTAGAACTACAAATAGGGACACCATGTGGTTCAGTCCTTCCTTTTGATCATTAACACTGCTGAGTGTGAGTGCACGAAGGAGGATGCTGCCCAGTAACTGAGCTAAATGCTGTTTGTTTTCCTGTTAGAATGACTGGGTGACTACTGTTTCAGCAGCGATCTGTGGGCTTGGGTGCTGGAAGGAGGACTGCAGTGGGAGGGCATTGAGGGAGGATGCTCTGTGTGGAACTGAAGAGTCAGTGGCTAGAACAGTAGCTGATCACATGGCTCAAGGAGGCCAATATGGCATTTGTAGTACTGGCTTAATACCCACAAGGTCGAGCGACCCTGAAACATGACTGCCATGCAGCAGGAGTGTGGCATCTATCTACATGACTCTGGGTGTCTAGCTACATGGTATCTGGGGGAGTCAATAGGGCTTCTGCAAGGAGCACCACAGGCTGAAGGCCATGCTACTCAAAAGAGGGCAGGTAAGATAAGAAGGGTAAGGGACGAGTAGCATCTGTTCCCTATCTGGTGTCAGTCTCCAGAGCACATAACTGGTAGGGGCTGCAGCAAGTCCCTATCTAGGGTGGGACTACAACTTACCCAGCAAACAGGATTCTCCATGGGGAGAAGCTATGAACATATGAAAAGAGCCAGTGAAAGAAGATCTCCCAGTCTATCGTGTCTGCTCGGTATATGATGCAGGGCCTGGTCTTACAACTTATACCAATGACCCTGCCCCTCCATCCCTCCCTCCAATCCCCCCTTCTCCCCTTCCTTGGTCCCAAGGGTCCCCTCTATGTTTGTCCCAGGCTCTCTTGAATGCTTCCACCATCTTTGCTGCCACACCCTCCTCAGGCAGCTCATTCCAGGTGGTCACCACCCTCTCCATAAAAAAAAATGTTTCCTTACATCCCTTCTGAATATTCCCCCCATCAGTTTTAGGCCATGCCTCCTAATGGTGGTGTTGTCACTCCTTTTAAAGAGACCCTCTCTTTCCACTCTGTTTACTCCCTTCATATACTTGAAGATCTCTATCATATCACCCCTCTGTCTCCTCTCTTCCAGGGATTACATCCTTAGGGCTGTCAGCCTCTCCTCAGAGGACCTATCCTGTTGCCCCCTTGATCATTCTAGTTGCTCTCCTCTGGACCCCCTCCAGCATGTTTTTGTTTTAATTCTCTTTATGCACCACAAGGACTGATGGTCTCTCGGACTGGCACCTCTACTCCCCTGCCTGAAGCCTCCTCCCCTCTGGCACCCCACAACTGGTTGTTCCAGCCCCCCCAGATCACCCCCTGGGGGAGCGTCCATCTCTCCTACCTAGTGGCCTTTCTGAGATTAGAGGGTCTGTCCAGCGAGGGGGTCAGTCCTAGCTGTTGGGGAGTCGGCCCAGCACTGGGGATGTGGGTGTAGTCCACTGAACCTCTCGTCACTTCCTAATCCAAGGGGGTGTTTTTCAACTTGTTTTGCTGCCCTCAGAGCTCAGTCATGCAATGATGTCAGTGGCACATACATGCCAACATCTGCTGCAGCTCTACCCCTGCATCCACTCACGCCACATGTTCCTTTGTGCTGCCCCCGACTACTGTCAGGGGCCACCCAGGAGTGGCGCAGTCCCCAGAACCCTCCCCAGGGAAGGGAGAGCAGTCCTTCAGACACTCGATCCCTTCCCTCCCCTGCCAACCCCCATGACACGAGTCCATTCCCAAACCTGGGTCAGGTGTGGTATCCAGTGCCTCAACCCTCAGCACCACCAGGCCGGTCCCACTGCAGCATGTTAATGCCCTTCTTAAGGTATGGATGACAGTACCTCTTTCTATATGCTAAATGAGGTCTCACCAATGAGCTATACAATGGTAAAATAACCTCACTCTGCCTACTACTGAATCCCTTTGCAGTACACCCCAGGCATTCTATTAGCCTTCGCCACAGCCTTCTTGCATTGAGAGGTGTGTTTCAGGTCACTAGTAATTACCACCCCGAGATCCTTTTCCTCTTTGGAAGCATTTACCTGAACCTTTCCTATGTAGTACTCTGTCCTCAGGTTCTTGGCCCTTATGTGCATCACTTTGCGCTTTTTGCATTGAAGTGAAGCTGGCAGATTCCTGACCATCTCTCCAGTCTGGCTAGGTCTTCCCTCAAGTCCTGTATCCCTTCCTTAGTGTCCACCCTCCCATAAAGTTTGGTGTTGACCTCAAACAGGCACATTTTGCCCTAAATACCATCCCCGATGTCACTTATGATGATATTGAACAACACCGGCCCTAACATCAAACCTCGTGGGACCCTGCTGGTGACATCTGTGGTGCTGGAAAACTCACCCCAACCACTACCCTCTGTGTTCCAGTGCTCAACCAATCTTCAGCCCATCTTACCATCTTCTCCCCCAACCCTAGGTCCCTCAGTTTCATTATCAACTGTCTGTGTGGCACAGAATAGAAGGCCTTGCTAAAGTCGAGGTATATAATGTCCATCATCTGGCCCTTGTCCATTGTCTTAGTGACCCAATCAAAGAATTCAGTCCGGCTTATTTGACATGATCTGACAGCCACAAACCCATCCTGTCTATTGTAGTAGTAAGTAGTAGTAGTAACAATCTTTATTTTTATATAGGACAAGTTGGTATAAAACATCTTTAGGACAAGTCCTATATTATAGATGCTCCTGTTCATTCTCAGTATAACATAGAGTACAAAGACAATAACAAGTATAATAAATATCACATAACATCATTTACATCAACATTATATCTACATTCTAATCATTGCACGTACAATGTACGCTCAATTCATGTTTTAAGTCCTTCATAAATATTTTAGCATCAGTCTGATTGGCTATAAATTCTTTATTTATTGAATTCCATATATGAAGTATAATAGCTGGGAAACGCATAGAACTATATTTATTTATTAATTTTGGAGGAATAAATCCTCGTAAAGGTGTCTGGCATAATTTATGATGATGATGTATTTTTTCTAATTTTTCAAATAAGTAAATTGGCCTTTTTGTATGTAAAACTTTATGAGTTAGATTTGCCCATTGCAACTTCCTATTTAAAGTTGGGGTTAACCATCCAAGATCACTAAACAAAGTACAGTGATGTGCGCCTATTCCTTTTCCCAGTATAAACCTTGCTAGTCTATTATACATCGTATCAACTTTTGCCAAGCTTTTGTTATGAGTGAAATCGTATACATGACTTCCATAATCCATAACTGGAAGTAGAAGTTGATTTATAACTGCCAGTCTCATTTACTTATTCAAGCATAATTTTGAGCACCTAAACACTCCCAGTCACTGATTTACCTTACTTATGGTATTTTCTATGATAGTCAAAAATCAGACTCTCATCTAGCCAGACACCCAAGTATCTATACATTCTATCTTGTGCTATTTGGTCACCATTATCAGTCATTATTTTAATAAAAGGAGCAGCAGTAGTCTTTCCTATTTCTTTTTCCCTAAAAAAACATGGATTTAGTTTTTTTATAACTCATGACCAAACCCAATTCCTTGATCCATGTACAGAGTGCTAGAAAATCCCTTTGAAGATTTATTTCCATTTTTTCCAAATTCAAGCTATTTGCAACCACAATGGTGTCATCGGCATAAAGCCTAAGTTTAGAATTGTTTGCTACTTCCACTATTCCAGTTATGTATATCAAAAATAAAGCTGGCCTCAAAATTGACACTTGTGGCATACCCCTCTGAACAGAAACACTGTCAGAGAGGAGACCATCCATGCAAACTTGCTGAAAGCAGTCCTGTAGATAGGATGAAAACCATCCCACTTCTTTTTTTTCCATTCAACTTTTATTAAAGTTTACAGTACAGAGAATGAATCCACAAGACATTTGACATAAGAACACTGTAACTGCTACACAAACTTTTACTGATTCATCCTCTCCCTACCCACCCCCCCCCCCACACATACCCCCAAGCCCAAGCGCAGCATCACCTCCACCAAGCTACATCGTGTATAGCCATGAACGTATACTTCAAGCTTGTAAAGAGTACAGGGTTTGAAAAGAACCCCATATCCTGTTAAACTTGTTAAGTTTATTAGAAAGGCTTGCAATGGTTCTCTCCATTCTGAGATTAGCCAGAAGCTCCTGGAGCCACTCAAGGTAGGACAAATTATCAGAATCTTTCCAATATCTAAGGACCACCTTTTTAACAGACATGGAAATTAATGCCATATAATATTTCCTACACCGTACAGAAATACCAGAAAAATCCCCCAAAAGACATACTTCCGGTGTAAACAAATCCACAAGCCCCAACAGTGGATCGACTCTTTGTTTAATGGTGGACCAAAGTGCAGCAACTCTGGGACAGTTCCAAAAAATGTGAAGAAGGTCCCCAGGATGCAACTTGCACCTAGTACAGATTGGAGAGGACACCACACCCAATTTAGCCAACTTCTGCGGGGTATAGTAAATATTGTGCAAAATTTTAAATTGCATTAATCTAAGTCTGTCTTGGAGTAAAAATTTATGACAGTTATGCCAGAGTTGAGGCCATTCTAGTTCCTTATCTGGAAAAAGAGAGGACCAATATGAAACCGGGGCAAGGTTATCAGGGTATGCCCATGCAAATAAAATGCTATATATCTTAGACACTGCATGGGGCAGTCCAGCTAACTCTGCCAGAGTGGCCTGAAAAGTAATGTGGGCAGCAGGGAGCAGAGTAATTCCAAAGACTTTTAACACAAGGTGCCGAAGCTGAAAAATTTTAAAAATATTCCTCTCAGGTATCCTAAACTTATGCATAATTTCCACTGAGGAACACCATTGTCTATCAACCATCATAAAATCTTTTAGCTGACAATTTTCTAATGGGGAAAGCCAGTTGAATGGTAAGAACTTATTATTTAATTGTAGACTAGTATTACCATTTATTGGCTGAGATAAGTCCTTAACATTGTCATATTTGAGAAACGCACACAATTAAGTGTGAGCCATAATCGATACTGCGATGGGAGAATTACGCAGTGCACCCAGGAGAGATCCTACTTTAGTATACAACAACGCTCCAGGGAGGAGACCATGCTTTTTAATAGAGGCTAACTCCACTCTAAGCCAGGCTGGGATGTAGGAGGATTGTGCTAGCAGCTGCTCCGGTGTCACCCACCTGAGATATTTATTAGCCTGGCTGGCCAAATAATACAATCCTATGTGAGGAATTCTTAAGCCCCCTTTTACTTTGGGAGCAGCCAGTTTGTGAAACACCATTCTAGATTTTTTATGCCCCCATATAAAATTGGAAAACATGCTGTGGATTTTTTTAAACCAGGACAACGGGAGGCCAATATTTAACATATTGAGGGGATAAAAAAGGCGGGCAAAGACATTCATTTTAATTAAATTAATCCTTCCCCACAGGGAGAGAGGAAGTAGCGTCCACCGGTGGAGATCTTGGTCTATTCTTTGAGCCAACAAATCCAAGCTTAATTGTTTAAGCTGGGATACAGTGTGTGTCAGAATGATCCCTAGATATTTAATGGAATCAGACTGCCAAGCAAGCCCTAAAGACGTGATTTCCTGCTTGTAAACCCTATGATTGAGAGGAAAGACTGAGGTTTTCCCAATATTAAGTTTATAGTTCTAAACCTTACTAAACTCCTCTATTATATTGAGAGTAGGGGGAATGGAAGTCGCTGGATTAGTAATCTGCAGAAGAAGGTCATCAGCATATGCAGCAACCTTAACCATCTGCCCATTTAAAGATATACCTAGAATATCCTGAGCTTTGGTTAGCCCATCCCACTTCTTCTGTTGACAGGCCCACTTCTGCAAGTCTGTCACACAGCAGACCATGATCGACGGTGTCGAAGACCTTGGAAAGGTCCATGAACACTGCACCCACTGATCTGCCTCCCTCCAGTTGGGATGCAATCAGATTCACCAGGTTGGCGAGTGCGGTGCCCATGGAATGGTTCTTCCTAAAACCTGACTGGTAAACAGAAAGCAAGGAGTACTGCTCAAAATACTCTCCAAGCTGTCGCTGTACCAACCATTCCAAGACCTTCTGCACAGCCAAAAGCAGGGCAATAGGCCTGTAATTTGTGGGTTCAGATGGTAAGCCTGATTTAAAAAGTGGAATAATTTTTGCTTTCTTCCACATTTTAGGAAAAATTCCTTCTGTCAGGCTCCAATTAAACAGTTTTGTCAGGATAGACGCAATCACACTAACCGAATCTCTGAGAAACCTATTCTCGATTTCATCTAGACCCAATGATTTATGTGGGTTTAATTTCTTAATTTCATCTTTTACTTGTCCTGCAGACCCTTCTCCTCTATGCACCTCACCAGCCTTTCCTTTAGTATGGTCTCCATGAATTTACATACCATCGAGGTCAGGCTGACTGGCCTGTAGTTACCCGGGTCCTCCTTGGGTCCCCTGTTATGGAGTGGCACTACATGTGCCATTCTCCATTCCAGTGGTGCTATTCCTGACTCAAGAGATCTGTTGAAGAGAACAGTCAGTGGCCCTGGCAGCTCCTCTGCTAACTCCTTCAGCACCCTGGGGTGTATTTCATCTGGCCCGGTGGATTTGTCCACCCTCAGAGAAATCGACCGATCCCTCACCCTTTCAATCTCAAATAGGAGTGGATAGCAGTGGTTCCAGGAGATCTCAACTACTCCCTATCTAGGAACAGCCTACATGGGAGTTAGCAGGCAGGAAAGCAGTGTTATTAGGGGATCTCAGCCACTCTCTATCAAGGGTCAGCCTACAGTAGAGCCATCAGGCAGGAAATACAGCAGGGCTGCCTATAGTGCATTCCTAGAGCTGGCCTACACATAGTCCTAATTAAAAGATTCATAAGGGTAAGGGAGTCAGCTAAATATACTGTTAGGAAGGCCTAGAAACTTAATATGTGGAGAAGAGGTATGCAATGGGGGCAGAGTGAGGCGGGTAGAGTTGTGGGGTGTAGGGCAGCAGTGTTTCTCGGTGCACTCTGTAAGATGGAGGGATGTCAGGTTTGTAGGAATATTAATCAGCTGAGGCAGCTGAAGCAGGAGACAGAAGTGCTAGTGGGGGAGATTTGTAGGGAGATGAAGGGAGGGGCAGAGGGAACACAGGGCTTGGAGGCTGGTAAGAGGGGAAGAGTAGGAAAGGATCCAATGTGTGTAGGGGGCTAAGTGGGGTCAGAGTAGGAAGAAACAAGAGATTAGGCAGATTCCTTGGGTCTCCTTCTCCCAGCAGGATAGAAGGCCTAGGGAGGTGGCGTGGATAACAGTAAGGGAAATCATAAGGCAGGACAAGGAGGGGGTCCAATGGAAGCATCCCCAGAGATGCCAGTGCAGAAAAAGATCCTCCCATAGGATAGGAGGTAGAAGGGAGAACTTGGTGGAAAGGGAAGGGGCAGCAAGATAGGGAGTTCTGGAGGTAGTAGCGTGTCAGGGAAAGTAGGGAAGAGAGGTGGGAGGAAGTGAGTTCAAGCAAAGGGAAGGCAGATGGAGCAGGTAAGGGAGTGGAGGACAAAAGAGAACAAGGGTAAAAGCTAGGAAGTGCAGAAGGAAATGGTACGGTGCAGTTTGGGGGGGGGTTGAGCAGAACAGATAGATAAGGGGACTTGCCAGAGGGGGGAAGGTTCAGGAGGAGGGGATGGGGACAGGGATAGCTGGGGTAGAGGGACAGAGGAGATTACTAAATTGACAGGAGGAAAATGAGGAGGCAGGTGAGGGTGGGCAGCAATATAGACAGAGAGAAGGGAGGGCTCAGGGTAGAAAGGAGAGAGTGGTGACCTTGGGGGATTCAACAGTGAAGAGGATGAGAGTGGGAAGAGTCAAGGGAAAGTTGTAGGAGGGCAGAATGTATGCCAGAGATTATGGCAGGTAGAGTGGGATCTCTAGTAGCACAGTACATAGAAACATAGACTTTGACGGCAGATAAGGACTGCTTGGCCCACCTAGTCTGCCCATTTTGCTACCTACTGGATAAGCTGCAGATCCTAGCTAACCAACAGCCTATTTCTTCCTACTCCCCACAAGAATTGTCTTATGTCTGTCCCATGCATTCTTAAATTCTTCAACAGTTTTAGACCCCACAACCTCCTCAGGAAGGTGGTTCCATGCGTCCACCACCCTCTTTGTGAAAAAATACTTCCTCACATTGCCCCTGAGCCATCCCCCCTCGATCTTCAAATTGTGTCCCCTTGTTCTTGCACATATCTTTTTCTGAAAGATGCTACCCTCTTGGACTTTGTTGATTCCACTGAGGTACTTAAAAGTTTCTATCATGTCCTCCTTCTCCCTCCTTTCCTCAAGGGTATACATATTAAGCTCCTTTAGTCTCTCCTCATATGGCATCTCTTGCAGACCCTGCACCACTTTAGTTGCACTTCTCTGGACTGCCTCCATCCTGTCTATGTCCTTGCAGAGATGGGGTCTCCAGAACTGGACACAGTACTCCAGATGGGGTCTCACCAACTGTCTGTACAGAGGGATAATGACTTCCTGTTTTCTGTTGGTGATGCCTCTCTCTATACATTCCAGTATTCCGCCAGCCCTCCCTGCTGCCCTCTCACATTGCTTGCCAACCTTAAGGTCATCAGTTATGATTACCCCCCTGTCCCTTTCCATTTTTGTTGTTGTTACTACCTCCCCCCAATCATGTACTTTTCCCCTGGGTTTTTGTTTCACAGGTGCATTATTTTGCACTTCTTTGCATTTAATCTCAGCTGCCATACTTCTGACCATTCCTCCAACCTTGCCAAGTCCCTTCTCATCCTTTCCATGCCCCCTTGTGTATCAACCCTGTTGCAGATCTTTGTGTCATCTGTAAAGAGGCATACTTTTCCTTCCAGTCCCTCTGCAATGTCACTTATAAAGACATTAAAAAGGACTGGATCCATTACTGAACCCTGCGGTACCCCACTAGTAACCCCCCTTTCTTCAGAGTGGACTCCATTTACTATTACCTTCTGTGTCCTGTTGTCCAGCCAATGTTTTACCCAGGCTACCACCCTGGGGCCGACTCCCAGGCTGGCTAATTTGTTTATTAATCTTTTGTGTGGGACTGTGTCAAATGCCTTGCTAAAGTCTAGGTAGGCCATGTCCACAGCCCCCCGGTCTACTACCTTGGTCACCCAGTCAAAGAAATCAATTAGATTCATCTGACATGACCTTTCCACTGTGAATCCATGATGCCTTGGGTCCTGTGCCCCACTGGCCTCTAGGTACTCAACAATTCTTTCCTTCAGAAGTGATTCCATCATTTTCCCTACCACAGAGGTCAAACTGACAGGTCTATAGTTTCCTGCCTCTGTCTTGCTCCCTCTTTTGTGAAGGGGAATCACATCCGTCCTCCTCCAGTCCTCAGGTACCACATCATCCTCCCAGGATTTGTTAAAAAGGGTAGTCAGTGGTGTCACTAGTTCTCCCCTTAATTCTTATAGAATTATGGGGTGAATCCCATCAGGCCCCATTGCTTTGTCCACCTTCAATTTTAGGAGTTCTTTCAGAACCCTTTCTTTTGTGAAAGGACTGGGATCGACCCCCCCCATACAGAGTGCTTCTGTTAATTGGATTAGTTACTTCCCCCTCCTCCTCTTTTGTGAATACTGAGCAGAAGTATTCATTCAGCATCCCTGCTTTTTCACTGTCCCTCTCTGCCCACCCAGCGTCCATTCTATTCAGCCTCACTATCCCTCCATTTGTCTTTCTACGCTCCCTAATGCACCTATAGAAGATTTTATCCCCCTTCTTAACCAAGTTGGCTATCTTTTCCTCAGTTTGGTCCATTGCTATTCTGACTGCCTCTCCTGCTTCCTTCTGCCTTAACTGGTACAGTTCTCTGTCCTGCTCCTGTTTTCTTATACTTCCTAAATGCTATCTTTTTCTCCCTAACCTTCCCCGCCACCTCTTTTGAGAACCATAGTGTCTTTTTTTCATTTTGATTTGTTTATTTGCTTCACAAAAAGGCTTGTTGCCTCTGTGATGGCAGTTTTGATGTTTCCCCATTGTTGCTCCACCCCTCCTTCTTGCCTGTTTGCTAGAGCTTTTCTAAGGCATGCTCCCATTTTGCCAAAGTCAGTCCTCCTGAAGTCCAGTACCCTCACTTTTGTATGGCTTGACTCTGCAGCTCAGTTTATCATGAACCACACTGTTTGGTGGTCACTTATTCCCAGATGGCTACCCACTTCTAGATCTGAGATCCTCTCATTGTCCCCATTTGAGAGTATGAGGTCTAAGATTGCTCCCTCCTGAGTGGGTTCTAACACTAGCTGTCTGAGGCATGCCTCCTCTAGGGCAACAAGAATGGCCCTGCTTTTTGCTGTGGCTGCAGCAAAGGTGCTCCAGTTAACATCTGGCATATTCAGGTCCCCCATCAACATTATCTCCACTTTTTCTGTCATCCTAAAAATGCCTTCTATCATATCTTGTCCATTCCCTCCCCCTGAGATGGGGGTCTATATACAACCCCTATGCAGATTGTGGTGCCATTTCCAGTCTCTAAGGTGACCCACAGTGCCTCCTTTCCTCCCTGTTTACTCTTTTATTCCATTGCTTTCATCCCTTCCCTTACACAGAGAGCTACTCCTCCCCCTCTTCTACCCTGCCTGTCCCTTCTGTAGGTTGTGTACCCTGGTATGTTAACATCCCAGTCATGGTTCTCTGTGTACCACATTTCTGTGACTGCCACGATAGCCAGGCATCCCTCTTCCATCAAGATCACAAGTTCAGGGAGCTTGTTGTCCAGACTATGGGCATTGGTACTGATTACCCTCCATTTCTTGATGGCCTTACCCCTTTTTGCCCCATCCCTGTCCTTATTGCCTTTGTCATTTTCTCCATTTACCCTATCCCTTCTCCCTATTGACATCTCTATCTTGATGTTTACCTTACTAACTACCTTGATTTTTGGGTGGTAGCTAGGATTTCTCTGCTCCTTTCCAGTGCCTCCCCCCTTGGCTAGATTAAATGCTTGCCAATGAAGCATTTAAACCTATTACCTAGGATCCTGGTTCCTCTCCTTGACAGATGCAGACCATCATGACAGTATAGGCCTGCATCTCTCCAGGTGGACCCCCAGTCACCAATGAAGCCAAACCCTTGAGCTCTGCAGCAGTTTTTCAACTACTGATTGAATCCCATGGTGTGGGTTGGGGGGGAAGCTTCATATTATAGATCTTCAGGGTATGAATGACCTTGCAGGATGTGAGATGGGGTAGTGTAAGAGAAGTTTAGGGAGGTGTGGAGAATTTGTAGGGAGGCAGAGGGGTCTGTAGCATTCTGGGAGGTGTTTCTGGTCCCAAGGGCTAGTACAATAAGGAAAGTAATAATTGATGAATTCAATGGTTGGCTTAGAGGGTGGTGTGAGTCAGAAGGGTATGGGTTTGTTCGTGGCTGAGGAGGGTCCTGGGATAACAGAGATATGTCTGCACCAGACAGGTTAAATCTAAGCAAGAAGGACACAAGGGATCTGAGGGGTTAGCTAGAGTAATCCATGGTTAAAAACCTCAATTTAAACTCATGTGGTAGGAAGCCGGGTGCACAGCACCCTTAGTCACTTGGTGGAGGAGGATGATAGGCCTCATCCCAATCAGGACAGCATGAGGAAGAGCTGGATGAGAGGGTTGGGGGAAAAAGAGGAGGGACCAAGGGAGGTGGGGTGGAAGGGGGCAGGTCAGCAATAAGGGGGGAGTCCCAAGTCATAGTGGAGGGTGATGCCTCTGCATGCCAGAAATCTGGAAACAAGATGGCAGAATTACAGAAACTGATGGCCATGAGAGAGGTGGACATAGTGACCATCACAGAGATGTGGGTCACACAATACCATGACTGGAACCTTGCAGTTCCTGTGTACAAAATATATAGAAAGGATAGGAGGACGGGGGGGGGCGTATGTGAAGGAGGGGATAACTTGCACCAGAGAGGAAGAAACTGATCATAAGATTGAAGCATTGTGGGAACAAGTACAATCCTCCAAGGGGAGGAGACTAAGGATGGGTTAGTCTAAGGGCCACCAAGCTCCTCAGTTGGCACTCTGGATGTGACCTTGCTTTTCAAACAAAGGACCAGAGGTTTGATTGTAGCTGAAGGAACATATTTGCTATCTTGTTTGCAGATGACAACAAGATCTGCAACAGGGTGGATACCTCAGATGGGGTGGACAGAATGAAGAGGGATCTGGGGAAGCTTGAAACATGGTTGGAGGTGTAGCAACTGAGGTTCAATTCAAAGAAATGCAAAATAATGCACCTGAGAGTCGAAGGAACCCTGGGGAGAGCTATAGGATGGGGGGGGTTGCTGATGATCACCAAGGAACAAAAGGGATCTGGGGGTTATCATTTCAGACAACGTAAAGATATCAAAGCAATGTACAAAGGTTGCAGGAAGGGCCAGTGGCATGCTGGGGTGCATAGGCTGAGGTATCACCAGCAGAAGGCCGGAGGTAGTAATGCCATTATATAAAATGCTGGTGAGGCCTCACCTACAGTACTGTGTGCAGTTCTGGAGGCTGCACATTCATAAGGACATTAACAGGGTGGAAGTAGTACACAGAAGGGTGACTAAGATGGTACAGGGCTTGCAGCAGAAAACATATGAGGAGAGATTAAAGGACTTCAATATGTACTCACTAGAAAGAGAGAAGGGATCAGGGGCACATGCTATAAACATTCAAGTACCTTAAGGGCATTAACAAGGTACAGGAGGGAGACATCTTCCAATATAAAAAGAGTACAAAAACGAGGAGGCATGACATGAAATTGGAAGGGGGCAAAGTTGAGAGGAAATGTGAGGACGTTTTTCTTCACAGAGACGGTGGTGGACACATGGAATAGTTTGACACAGGAGGTGGTGGGAGCAAACACAGTGCATGGATTTAGACATGTCTGGGACAGCCATAAAGGAACCTTAGAAGTAGGGAGGAGGAGGAGGAGCGAAAGCGATTGAACACTTAGGGTCAGAGGCTGTGAACTAGTGTAGGGCTTAAGGGCAGACTAGATTGGGCCTAGTGATCCTTATCTACTGACAGTTTCTATGTTTCTATATTTCACCATTCCAGGAAAAGGAGTGGGATGGGGGACTGGGGTTTCAAATCTTGGAAATGATGATCAAGAGGGAGGTAGTAATAATGAGGGATTTCAATCTAGCTGTGGTGGACTGGAAAATCTCTGCTATCTCCTGTACTAGGGAACAAGTCCTGCGGGATGCATTTCAGAGTAGTCTCATCACACAGGCTGTCATAGAGCCCACTAGGAAGAGGTCTACTAGATCTAGTTCTGTCTAACTGTTGCATGTGAAGGTGGAAGCACCAGTTGCAGTTAGTGATCGTCATGCAGTGTGGTTCCACCAGGACATGGACAGAGCGATGGTCTGGACCAACTTGATTTTGGACTTTAGGAGGGCCAACTTGGGTTGGATGGGAAAAGTTCTAGTAGGACACCTTGCTGGGATGAGAATGGGGATAACTGTGGAACAGAAATTGACCTAAATAAAGAAGGGACTGATGGAGGCCACTAGTGAATGTGCCAAAATCAAAAGTAAGAAACCCAAGGGCAAAAAGTCCAGCTGGCTCAACAAGGTGGTAGCAAAAGCAGTGGGGGACAGGAGGGTAGTCTTCTGGAAGTACAAACATACTCAGAAAGAGGAGGATAGGGAGGATTACTCTGCTAAATTATGGGAGGAGGACAGGGTGATTAGAGTGGCAAAGGGTACAAGGAAAGTACAGCTAACACAAGGAATAAAAGCAGATGAGAAGGTCTTTTTCTGTTACATAAAGCAGAAGAGCAACATAAAAGATGAGGTTGTCAGATTAAAAAAGGAGGTGGCTGGGCAGCAGGAAGTGAAGAGAAAGTGGAGGTACTTAATGAGTACTTCTGCCACAAAGGAGCAGGGAGGTGGGGACTGAGATGTGTCATGGATGGCGTATTACAAGCTGACAGGGTACTTCAGGGCCTAAGAGCCCTACAGGTGGACAAATCCCCAGGGCCAGATGGCACACCTCCAATGATCCTCAAAGAACTGGCTGAGGTTCTGGCAGGTCCCCTGGCAGACCTGTTCAACATCTCTCTGGAGTTGGGGATCATGCCCCAGACTGGAGAACTGCACATGTAGTATTTTTCCATAGAAGTGGGTGAAGAAATGAACCAGGGAACTACAGTCCAGTCAGCTTGACCTCAACTGTAGGCAAGCTGAAGGAGACCATCCTAAAAATAGAGACTGGTGGGCTTCCTGGAGAAAAAATGTGCTCCAGGGCATGAGGCAGCATGGAATTGTGTCCAGGAAGACCTGCCAGACCAACCTTTGACTTCTTTTACTGGGTAACCAGAACAGTGGATGGTGACGGAGTGGTTGATGTCCTGTATTTGGACTTCATCAAGGTCTTCGACTCTCTGCCTCATAGGAGATTGGTGAGGAAGCTGGAAGACTTAGAGGCAGGGCTAAGCTTGTGGGATGAGTCAGATGCTGGATGCAGGACAGAAACTAAAAAGAGATAGTTGGGGAGAATTCTCAGAAGTGAGGCCTGTGACCAGTGGGGTCCCACAAGGCTTGGTGCTTGGTTCGGTGTTGTTTAACATTGCCGTAAGTGACATTGCAGATGGCATCAAGGATAAAATCTGCCTGTTTGTGGATGACACAAAGCTCAATGGGAGGGTGGATATGGAGGAGGGGAGGCAGGCACTAAGGGAAGATCTGCCTAGGCTAGAGATGTGATCTAGCATTTGACAACTGTGGTTAGAGGTGTGCAGAACTGAGGAGGTTTTGGTTTTGCCAGATCACCTCTGGTTTTGGTTCTGGTTCTGGTTTTAATTTTGGATTCATGGCCAATATTTATTCAACATAAAATGTGGTTTGTACCTTCATTTGAAAGTATAAAATAAAGGAAAACAGGTTAAATTATGTAGAAAAAACAGTTATTGAGTAATTGGAAAACCAATCCGTTACCTAAGTTCGAAATTTGTAAATAGTGGTACATTCTGAAAGAAACCTTATTGAATGAAAAATTAATTTATGACATGGGTGACACTATAGAAGATGTGTCTGGATGCAGATGGAGATATGTCCAAGATAATATTGAGCCCTTAATGGAATTAAGGTAAATGAATTAATTAATTACAGCTTACAAATATGAAGAAATATTATTGATGCTGAAATTTGTATGTATACTGCTAAAATAACCAAATGAATGTAATGCTGGAACAACAAGTAATGTATGCCTTCCAGTATGGAGGGAAGGGGAACAAAAGGAGTATTGTAACTACAGGATGTAATGAATACTATAAGTAAGATCAATAAAAATTACGCATAAAAAAACAAGAACAGTTTAATAGCATGGCTACTAGTAAGGCCCAGCTGTTAGTAAGTTCACAGGAAATTATTTGTCTTGTAAGGTATTTTGAGACAGTGCTAAAGCTGAATAAGCACATAGTTTCATTTGCTTGCAGATTCTGAATTCCTAGCAATAAATGACATGAGACAAGACGTGTTGAATACAGGGACATGGGCTGAGGCAATGTAACAGTTGAGTATAGCAGTACAGCCTGCAGTATAGCTTACAGGTTAGAGTAATGAGCTGTGACTGAGCTTGGTCCAGCAGACCTGGGTTTGATTTTCCACAGCTTCCACTTGCATACTGTGCGACTCTGAGCAAATCACTACTTAACCACCCTAGTGCTCCGAGCTCACCCCCGAAAACAGGTACTTGTGTCTAGTGGGCCGTACCTGGTTATCAAAGAATAACTAACACACACACACACACACACACACACACACACACACACACACACAAATGTAACCCCTGGCCACCTTATTTAGTCTGTTAAGCAAGGTGTGCACAGTTAACAAAAGTGACTTGGTGACTGAAGAAGGGTAACAGGACAAGAGGAGATAGTAAATGACAGGTGATGGTGCGAGAGGAGATATTTTTTAAAAAAGGTAGAAGCATGCACACACAGAATATATTGGATCCTCCCTCCCACCCTTTTGAACTGATGTATTTTTTTGGATAAGCCAACTTTATTGTTTGTGTAGCCAGAGATGGGCTCCCACAGTTTCAACTCATTTTTTTTACTTAAGTAGGATGTGCATTCATGCTACACTGTTTTATTTATTTATTTTTTGTTGTATAACTCCATGAAAAGAAAACTAGCTGGTAATTATGTAAACAGACTGAGGTATCATTGTGAAAGGGCATGTACACGCAGAGTATAGTGGATGGACCCTCCCCCTCGCCCTTTTGAAATAATTTTTTTTTGATAAACCAGCTTTGTTGTTTGTGTTGCCAGTGATGGGCCCCACAGTTTCAACAGTTTTTTTTTACTTAGGATGCACATGTACAGTACATTTTTTAAATTTTTGTTTGTATTTGTTGAATTTTTTTGTACTACAACGCCATGAAAACTAAAGGTAATTACATAGTCAGACTGAGGTAGCGTTGTGATTTATGAAAGAGAATATCCACTTTTATGTAGTGTTCATAATTTATTTTCCTTTCACAGATGACTATCAATTCAAGAGCAGTAGATCAGACAAAACTCAGAACAGGGTTAGTTGTTATCCAAGATAGAGACTTGGTGCACAGGGTACATAATTGGAAGAAATCTTTTTTTTAAATACTTGTAGGCATAATGAGCATATCTGCCTGTTTTCATATGTGACAAGTTAACATGTATACAAAACATGAATACAATATTCACATAAAACAAGTACAAAATAGTCATACAATAAATAGGTCACAGCACAACACCCACAATTAACATTGTAAATTCACATAGAACAATTGCATTTACACAAAACAATTGCATTCATCATTATCAAGAAGCCAGATCCGTAATGATTTTTTAAAACTATACCATGATGTACAATTTGTGATATGAGAAGGGAGAGAGTTAAAATGGACAGGAGCAGTGAATTGGAATAACCTCCAACCAACAGATTTCCTAAAAAAAGGTGTTACAAAATTTAATTTATTTTGAAACCGGGTTCCATGCAAATTTAAGGCTCTGAGAAAAAGGGCAGTAATAGAAGAAGGTAAAGGGCCCAACACATGCTTAAAAATAAACACTGAAGATTTTAAAAAAATCCTCTTAGAGACAGACAACCTGAGTTCTTGTATAAATCACAGGAATGAGTATTAAAAGGAGATCCTGTAAGAAATCTCAAAATAGAGTTATAAGTAACTCTAAGTCTGTCTAGTATGGAATTTGTAGCAGCTGTGTAAATGTTAATACCATAGTCTAAATGACTGAATAAAAAACTGTGGGTCAATAACTTTCTAGAATCCTTAGCTAAGAATGGGTGCATCCTATACAACATCCCTAATTGTTGATGAAGGATCCTATGTAAATAATTAACATGAAATTCAAAGGAAAGATGTGAATCAAGGTAAATACCAAGATATTTTTTAAATGTATTAACCCTTTCCATGATACCCCTCTTAAGATCTACCACTGTTACCATTGGGGGGAGGGTTCCATCCTGGGCCCAGTGAAAATCATTAACTTAGTCTTCTTTGAATTTAGCACCATACATCTAGATAGAAGCCAGTACTGAAATTAAGTGAAATCTTCCTCAATATTCTTTATTGCTAAAGAGTGATTATCAGCAATGCTATAGAAAACTGTATCATCAGCATAAAGAGGCATGAAAAAGTGACCACAACTTGAGGGTGCAGAATTCATAAAGAGAGAAAAAATCATTGTGCCCAGGATGGAACCCTGTGGAACCCCACAGTAATTGTCAACAAAACTAGATGAAATATCACTAATCAAAGTACAATGACTCCTATTCCACAGATAATTTGAAAACCATGAAATAACTGGAGAAGAAAAATGAAAATCGCTCATAACAGAGGGGAGTATATCATATTCAACTAGGTCGAAAGCCTTGGTGGGGTCCACAAAGATGGCCACAACAGAGCGTCCATTATTTAGGGCACCCTGTATGCAGCCAGTGAACCCCACCAATGCTGTCTCTGTGTTATGTTTTTGCTTGAAATCTTGTTGCACCTCAGAAAGTAAACAATGTTTATCCAAAAACTCAGTAGTCTGATCCAAAATGATTTTTTAAAAACATTTGAGAGTGGAGCGAGGGGGGAACTAGGGCGATGATTAGAAATAATAGAGGAATTATCACCTTTTGTTATGGGCTTAATAGTTACCTTTTTCCAAGTAGCAGGAAAGCAACCTGTTTGCATTGATAAATTAAACAGAATTGACAAAGGAGATGCAAATAAGTCTATGCCAGATTTAATCATCCTAAAATCAATATTATCAGAAACTAAATTTGGTCTAGGATTTAGTTTAAAAATATATTCCCTGACCTGAGCAGGGGAGACCTCACTAAAATGAAATGAAGGATGGGATTTAGAATTATCAGCTACCAAAACAACCTGAACAGGAGACTGGGGAAGCCCAATGTTGCCAAGATTTCCAAAAAAAAATCATTAAAGGCTTGAGCAACTTGTTGTGGTTCGCTTAGAGTATTTCCATCCTATTTTAGGGTAATGGGGCAATCCCTAGGTCCTTTACCCAGAAGATCTTTTTTTATTTTATTTTTTTTTCTTTCCCCTCAGTTCAGATTAATCACATATACCATAATCCATCAGTATTACAAATCAGATTGGTCTATCTGTAATATCATCATCATGTACTCTGAGGGTGGCGATTCAGGAACTTCCTATTTAGCTCTTCCCATGTAAATTAAAATCCTATCTGTCCCAAAGCCATCTGGAAAGGATGCCACATTTTCTCATAATAATTTTATAGTCCCATTTTATAATGCCATGCCATTTCCAGTTTTGAAACCTCTATCATCATATTCAACCAGGTTTGAAAATTCAGAGGATTTGAATCATTCCATTTTGGTAGGATACATTTTCTTTGCTGTTATGGTCAGTAAAGTGAGTAATTGTTTCTGTTTCTCTGTCAGATATGTATTATATGGATAGGTTCCTAATAGAGTTATATATGAAGTGTAAATTATTTGTTTTCCAAATATATTCAATGAAAATTGTCCTATTTTAGATCAAACATTTGACAAATAGGGGCAAGAGTGTATCATATGAATCAGTGTTCCAGTGGTTTCAGTGCATCTTGGGTATTTATCAGTAACACTGGTGTTAAATATATGAAGTCTATGGGATGTATAATATGTCCTGTGGAAAGTGTTCATCTGGATTTGTTGCAATTTAATGGATTGTACATTATGAGTGTAGATCCTAATTACCTCTTGCCATTGCTCGTCAGATAGACTCAAACCCAGATCTCTTTGCCATTTATGTTTGTTTTTCAATATTAGTTTTTGAGTTTTCCATAATTTTAGTACATATTGCCAAGATTAATTTCTTACCACCTTTATTCTTTTTAAATAAATCCAGCAAAATAGACAGTTCCTTTAGTCTAAATTTAGATTTATTTTGAAATAAATAATGTTTGATCTGATTGTAGTAAAACACATGATTACGTGATGTATTATATTCTTGCATCAATTGAGAAAACGTTTTTAATTGACCATTTTGATACAAATTTCCTATTTGCTCAATACATTTCTTCTACCATATCTTATATATTTTATTAGTAAATGATGGTGGAAAAGAAACGTTTTCCCATATAGGAGTAAACTCTGTAATTGAGACATGTTCATTTAATATTTTTTGAATTTTTTGCCACACTTTATAAGTGGTGCTTGCAGTTATGGGAATCTGAAAATAAATTGTTCTATCCACCATAGATGAAAATAGTAAATTAATGAGATTTGGATATCTCTGAGCCAATAATTCCATTTGTGTAGTTATAAGGTGGGAAGGGCTAGGTTGAGTCCATTCCCAGACCTGTACTATCTGTGCTGCTAAGTAGTAAAAATAGAAATCTGGTAAGGCTTGTCCTCCCACATGTTTTGGAAGAGTAAGGGTATTCCAAGTTATTCTTGATTTTGTTTGTTTCCATAAAAAAATTGCTAGTATAATTTTTAACTTTTTTAAAAAAATAGGGGGAACTACAATAGCTAAAGTTTGAAAAAAGAATAAGATTTTGGGCAGAGTCATCATTTTAATTAGACTAATTCTACCTATCAGGGTTAAATGTAGTGATTTCCTCTTTTTAAGATCTTGATCTATGGTTTGCAGTAATTCCTCCAAATTATAAGTGTATAAATTTATTTATTTATTTAAGAGATTTACCAGGAAGGCATACTGAGTGGAGTACCACTCGAGTCCAGATGCGCCCTGGGGGTAGGGGGTTACATGGGTGAGGTAGTGCGACAAGAACAGTTCAATACATATGTGACAAGGTTTTGACAGACAGTGGTACAGTAGTACATAGAATACAACAATATAATGAGAAAGATTGTATATACAAAATGGGTAAGGCATACGTACAGCTTACAGCAGTAAATAGGTTCAGTAATATGCAATTAATAGCACTATGAGACAGATATCAAAAGAAAATGGGGCCCAGACTGGAGCATAAATAGGTTGAAAGGGTAAGAGTTGTGCAGGTCTTCCATTTTGGCTGAAATCTTTACCCATAGATATGTAATATAGGAATTGACTATTTTTATAGACAGATCTGACAATTTTGCACTGCTTTTAGTTTTATTTATTTCAAGTTTTTCTGCTTTTTGCCAATTAATTTTATATCCTGGAATTTTTCCAAAGTAATCTGTAAGCCTAATTACCTGAGGGATAGAAACATCTGGTTGAGTTAAATATAGTCGTATGTCATCTGCATAGAGACTTATTTTATGTTATTTATGATTTATAGTGATCCCATAAATTTCTTGTAAGTTTCTGATAGCAATTGCTAGAGGTTCAATTATAATAGCAAATATTAAAGAGGAACGTGGACATCCCTTTCTGGTGCCTCTAGATAAAAAAAAAACTGCTCTGACATTACATTATTTATTTTAATGGTTGCTGAAGGTGAATCATATAAACACCTAAGCCACCTACTGAGCTGTGCACCAAATCCCATCCTTCTCATAACAGAAAATATATATGGCCATTCAACCCTATCAAATGCTTTCTCTGCGTCGATCACAAGTAACATTGCATTTTGTTCTTGAGTTAATCCTATGATGTTCAATGCGCATCTTATATTTTCTCTCAGTGTTCTATTTTTAATAAAGTCATTCTGGTCCTGATGTATAATTTTTGGAAGAATCTGTTCTAATCTGTTGGCAATAATTTTAGTAAGAATCTTATAATCTGTATTCAATAGAGAGATGGGACGGTATGCACAACTCAGTGGGTCCTTACCCTGCTTTAAAAATATATGAATAATAGCTTGTTTGAAAGTATTAGGGACCTTATGTATAGTATTAAATCAGTTGAATAATTGCTCTTAATGATCAAGCAAAATGTCCTTATATTTCTTTTAAAATTCATTACTCAGGCCACCTGGCCCCAGTGCTTTGTTACTTGGTAAATTTTGAATCACTGTGCCTATCTCCTGTTTAGATATTGGCTAGTCTAAACCCTCCTGTTCCTGTTCAGAAATAACCAGGATAGGAATGGAGTCTAAAAATGTCTCAATTTCTTGTATATTTCCATCAAATTCTGAAGAATAGAATTTTTTATAAAAATTCAGAAATTGTTCCAAAATTTCTTTTGGTTTCTGGAATATGTTGCCTAAATCATCTTTTAAAGTGATAATTGAATTCTCTGTTTGAGTTTTCTTGACTGCCTATCCAACAATTTTAATGGTTTGTCGGTCAAAAAATAATAATTGGCTTTTGTGTTAAGCATTTGTTTTTCTGTTCTCTCTATAACCACTTGATTATGTTGTTCCTTTTTTTGTAATAATGTCTTATATATTTCTGAATCTAATGTTGAGCTATGAATAGCCATGAGACTTCTAGTCTCTTCCTCTATTTGTTGCAATGCCTTATTTCTTTTTCTTTTTTCATAGGACATTAGGTTCATAATTCCACCTCTTATAAAGCATTTGGAAGCCTCCCATATATTACCTATGGATGAGTTCTTGTCACAATTAAATTTAAAGTATTCCTCACATAGGGTTTTTATTTTTCCTTCTATGTAAGGTTTAGTTAAGATGGAAGAGTCCATTTTCCAACTTCTGGTTATACCTCCTAAATCTGAAAAATTCAGTATTAGAAAACAGGGAGAATGATCTGAAATGCAAATACCTGTATACTGGATATCCATCAGCTTATATAATATGGTACTGGATATCAAAAAAAAATCTATCCTCGAATAGGATTGATAAATTGCTGAAAAAAAAAGAATACATTTTCCTGTCCCCATATTTCTCCCTCCATGGTTCTATCAATCCTAAATCTGCCATAAAGCTTCTAATAATGTTTCTAGAAGACCTGTGTTTTGTCTAGCTTTGATGTCTTATCCAGTTGTTGCAAAACTAGATTAAAGCCCCCCCCCCCCAATAATATATGGGGCTTCAAAAGTGGTTAAGTCCAAAAAAAATCTGAAAAAAATGTGAGTTGTTTTCATTAGTAGCATACAGAGCCGCTACCATGACTTTCTGATCATATAACTATAATTGTACAAGAACATAGCATCCATGAGGACCAGAGATGTGTCTAAGAATCCGAGGCATTATTTTTTTCCTATTAAATGCCAGTAACACACCTTGAGAATTATTTGTATACTCCAAAAAAAAAAGCTGTACCCCATTTATTTTCAAACCAGCTTATAACTTTTCCTAGCAGGTGGATTTCTTGTAATAATATCATATTCACATCCTTTCTTTCAAGATAATTTAAAACTTTAATAACTTTAGCTCGTGACTGTAGTTCTTTCACATTCCAGGTGGCTATTTTATATTCACCCATTATATCCTATCCTTTTTATTCCCTTTTTTTTTCCAAAATGTTCCTGGATCCCCATATCCAATTATTTTTATCACTTTTAAAAGTGCCATCATTTCTTCTTCTTTTTTTTTTTTGATATTTAGGTCTGCATGTGATAATCGCTTCTTATATGTGCTTGTCTGTAAGACCCTCCCCTCCCCTAAGCCAAATCTCCCCCCAGCAAGATGAATACCAATTCATCTCAATACACCAGCGATGCCTTGACCACCTTGCCCGGAGAAATTCTAATAAGCTTCATTATTATACTTTAATAAAAAAAATTACAAATTCCCCCCTTTTTATTCCCCCCTTTATTTATTTAAAAGTATGTCTCTTTGCAGATGACACAAAGATCTGCAACAGGGTTGATACACAAGATGGAGTGGAAAGGATGAGAAGGGACTTGGCAAGGTTGGAGGAAAGGTCAAATGTATGGCAGCTCAGATTCAATGCAAAGAAGTGCAAGGTAATGCACATGGGAAACAAAAACCCAGAGGAAGCGTACACAATGGGGGGTGAGATACTGACAACAGTAAAAATAGAAAGGGTCCTGGGGTAATTATATCAGATGACCTAAAGGTGGGCAAGCAATGTGAGAAGGCAGTAAGGAAGGCTGGGGGGATACTGGGATGCATAGGAAGAGGCATCAATAGTTGAAAACAGGAAGTTGTTATCCCTCTGTACAGACAGTTGGTGAGACCCCATCTGGAGTACTGTGTGCAGTTCTGGAGACCCCATCTCTGCAAAGACATAGACAGAGTGGAGGCTGTCCAGAGGAGGGCAACCAAAATGGTGCAGGGTCTGCACCAGAAGACATACGAAGAAAGACTAAAAGAGCTTAATATGTATACCCTTGAGGAAAGAAGGGAGAGATGCTACATGATAGAAACTTTCAAGTACCTCAAGGGAATCAACAAAGTCCAAGAGGGTAGCATCTTCCAGAAAAAGAGATGTGCAAGAACAAGGGGGCACAATTTGAAGATAGAGGGGGGACAGCTCAGTGGTAATGTGAGGAAGTATTTTTTCACAGAGAGGGTTGTGGATGCATGGAACAGCCTCCCTGAGGAGGTCGTGGAGTCAAGAACAGTGGGGGAATTCAAGAATGCATGGGACAGGCATAAGGCAGTCCTAGTGGGGGGGGTAGGAGGAAGTAAGCTGTTGGTTAACTAGGATCTGCAGCTTATCTGTTAGGTAGGAAAATGGGCAGACTAGGTGGGCCAAGCGGTCCTTATCTGCCATCAAATTCTATGTTTCTATGTTTTCTATTCCTCTTTTCTATATATTTTTTTCTTCCCTTCTCTTTCCTTAAAATCTACAGACAGCAGAGTGGGGAATCATGTGTTTTCATATGCTGTTTGATAGGCCTCAGTTGCTTCTTCAGGTGTATCAAAAGTTTGTAGGCACCCATTATTTTCCCTTTGTAGGCATTTGTGCTGAGTCCATCTGTATCTGGGTCTCCCTCCTCTTGATCTGTTGGCCCCATCTCCTCTTCGCTAATCCCCTCTGCCTGCTGAACAGGCTGACATTATTTCTTTGTATCACTTACTTGAAATTGCTCAGCCATTTTCCCACTGCTCAATTCCCCGTTAGTATCATTTTGAACTCTTTGAAAAAATATTGTGAAGATATTACCCGTAGTGTTCGTCTCAATATCAGGGCTTACCACCAGTGAAAGAAGAGCTTGCTGTGGATCTTCAAATGTTCCAAAGTCCGGATGTCCCCAAAAAATTGTGTTACCAGTCGTTCGAGTGTTTTGCGTCTTTTTTCTATGCCTTTTCTCTTGCTCCACAGAGTCGACCTTAAAGCCACAAGCTTTTTTCAACATGCTACTTAGCGGACCCAAGGGAAAAGCATATAGCAGGGAGGGGGAAAATAAACCCAGACCCAAAAAACCCCATTAAACTAAGGGGCTTCCACTTCTTCTTCTTTTTCCCTTGAATCACTACCAAGTCTATGCCCGAAAGCAGTGGGGAAAAAAAACCAAAAACAAATGCACAAGACCTGGGAGAAAGGGAGTGAATTCCCTCTGCTATTCTTCATTTCTTCTTGTTTCCATCTGGTTCTCTGTCGGTGGGGCATCTGGTCTTGCTTCACCTGGCCATCTTGGAGCCAACATAATCGCAGAGTGTGATGTCAGTAGATTCACACTGGCACCCCCCCCTTTCCCCAGAAGATCTTTAAGGACTTTCCATGTTTGTCTGGAGTTACCCGGGGATTTACTTCAAAGGGAAACAAAATATTGCCTTTTTTTAAATTTAATACATAACATCTTATAATTTTGCAAAGTAATATTATCCCTATTAACCTTATACTTTCTTCATGCCTTACCCCTAATGCTAAATACCTTCAGTAGGTCTGGGGTAATCCATTTTTGTCTGTTAGTTCTAACCCTGACACTTCTCATAGGAGCCACCTTATCACAAATTGAAGTTAACAAGCTATTAAAAACTTCCAGAAATAGATCTACATCCTTAATTGAATCTTACCCGGACCAATCCACAAGCTGACAAGTCTGATTGACACTCTGGGGAGTAAGTTTATTGAAGTTCCTAAATTCGATAAAAGTGGGTGATCCCACTTTAAACCTAGCTGACCACTCACAGTAAATAGGACTGTGGTCACTGATGGCATCAGGAAAAACCCTAACAGTTATAATCTTGTTATTAATAGGGGCTATCAGCCAATCTAAGTTGGTTCCACCACCTGTTTTAGGGTTGTGCCTGGTGACATCAGAGATCAACTGAGAAAGGCCTTGTTACAAGAGAAGCTCTTGAACACATTCCTTAAACTTAGAATCCCAGTCTTTATTAAAATCACCCAAAAGTACCCATTCACGATTGGGAGGCAAATGATTCTCAACATCTACAATCAGTTTCCAACCATCTTTAAAATGACCAGGGGGTACATAAATTGTACTAAAACGTGTTTGTTGTCCCAAAATAAGATCAATGGTTAACATGTCACAATAAGAATCAGAATAAACTAAATCCAACACTGTAATATTAAAGTGGGATTTAAAATAAATAAGTACCCCGTCCCCCTTCTAGAATCCCCATGGTCCTTTCTAAGTAAGTTATAACCGGGCAAAGAGATCTCAGTATCAGTAATATTGTCATTAAGCCAAGTTTCAGAGAGAGAGTTATAATATCAAATTTATATTGTTCAACCCAAACATTAAAAACATCCCACTTAGCAGTGAGACTTTGCACGTGAACAAGTTTAATTATATTAGTGACTGGAGATTTAATTATTTCATGATTACTTGAAATGCTAGGGCCTGGATGGGGGTGGACCAACCCTGAGATTAATAAAAGTAAAAACAATAATCTCTGAATCATCAGTCTGTATAACTGCTTCCTTTCATTTCTGGAAAGAACCCTGGTAGCACTTACTTGTGACTGTATATTCAAGATATAGCCAAGCGAGCTATAAACTACCCCCTCCCCCCGATTATTCCAAGATTGGTCTGCCGAAAAAAAAAAGGAACCAGCAATGGACCAAGGGGGGACAGTAACAGAAAAATTAAGATATTTAAAGTCAAACATGTAATTATTGACATCACCACCCCATTTCCCTCCCTAAACTCCTGTAACCAAAACTAAAGTAAAATAAATTAAAATATAAAACAGCATTATTGGAACTAATATTGAACCCAAACATAAAATACTAAAAACAATTAAATAGAACCCTGACTCCAAATTGCACTAAAGAATCTAATTCTGAACCAAACAACTTACTTATACCCCAGAGGCAAATTAATGTTTTGTGATTTTCTGTGAGGAGTGGTGCGAGCGCCACTCATGCGCGCACTCCGCTCTCACTGAGTGAATGGAGCAGGCATTTAAAAGAGCAAATCCCACCTCCTCCTAAGCATCACAAGCTGGGCACTCCCTCACAGTCCTGAACACCAACACAGATGGGGTGTGGGTTCCCAATTCAAATAAGGAACGGTCTCTCACACCGCCCTAGTGTAGATGAAATAACAAAGTTCAGAAAGGGTAGCTGGTCACTCTCCATACAGCAATGCAAGAGTCTAACAATGCAGGCAGGAGGAGCAGTCTCTCACCATACCCAAGATGATCAAGCAGTTTAAACAGAGTGAGGCAAGTAAAATGCTGTATCTTGCTGACAGGACAACAGATTAAGTTGTTGAATGAAGCACTCATTCCAGCTTCTAAGAGAAAGGCAATCTCCAGCTGAGTGAGCAGCGTGGGTGTTTAAAGAAACAAACCCCACCTCCTCCTAAGTGTCACAAGCTGGGCACTCCCCCACAGTCCCGAATACCAACACAGATGGGAGTTTGAACAGAGTGAGGCAGGTAAAACACTGTATCTTGTTGACACACGACAACAGATTAAGTTGTTGAATGAAGCACTCATCCCAATTAGAACAAGGAACAGTCACATCTACCAGAAATCAATACAGTCATTTACAAGTTTAAGTTAACCTTACAAATAACAGATTAAAGAAAATGTGTGTGAAATTCTTTCATATGTTCCATAAAGTCAGAGAGTAGCCCCTTGCTTTTGTAGCCTCACCAAACAGTAGTTCAGTGGAAGAAACAAAATGGTGACTTGCATGAGGCAAGACACGAATGACATGAGAGATAGGCTGATGCATATTCCCTTTCAGCCAGAAGTGGGCCAGTAGTACTACTATTCTTCTTCAACATCACTGCCAATAGTTTCATCATCACTACTGTCCAAGCAGTGTTTTGAAAGTACCCCCGAGTATCCTGCAAATACACCATAGTTTAGTTTAATAAAAGTTAGAATTTTAATGTTTTCTAGAAGGAGTTTTCTCCTCTTAGTACTTGCAACATTGCCAGCACTGCTATATATTCTTTCTGAATAGTCACTTGTTGCTGGGCAACTTAAATAGTAAAGGACCACTTTTTTTAATGCTGGTACTGAAGTGGGTCATCTCAAATATTTATCTTTCTGGGATCCTTTAAGAAGTCATCCACCATACTGCTTGCTGAGTAACTTATGGGAGAAGTAACTGCACTGTCATTCTCTCTGTCATCCAGTCCTGCCCAAATGTCTGTGGAGGCACCATACAAATTGCCCCTGGGTTTCTACTCATAATGCAAGACTTTTTCTTATTCTTCTGCCTTCATTAGGATCTGTTTCTTGGAAGGGAGCATGGCTAGTATTTTCATAATCAGCAGCTGCGGTGCATCTAATTGGAGTTTCTGTTGTCATTTTTAGAGCAACTTTATTAATGAGCAGTTCTTTAAAATGGTTGAGGTTTACGCTACCAGACTGGAGAAGACCTGGCAAACTGGTTTTAGAATGTGGATCCAACACTTGCTATCACACATAATGTTCAGATTCCAAAATCATGGCAATCCTGTGGTCCATTTCCAAACACAAAGACAGCTTTTCAGCAAGAGTGACACCTGTGCTTGCACTGTGCTCTTCAAATGTTTCTTGGAATCTTTCCAGTCTCTGCATGAGAAGATACATCAGTGGAATGTCTTGACTTGCAGTTGCACTGTTAGCACTCTCTTCATGTGTGGCTTCCTCAAATGTCTGAAGCAACTGAAATGAATATAAGATTCCACTGCCCAGAGGTGATTGTAACATCCACGTTCCCTACTGCATGGTCCATGGTGTACTAGTACACTGCTTTGCATTGTTCTTGGAGTCTCTGCAACATGTAAAGGGTGAAGTTCCACCTAGTGGCAACTTCTTGTTTTAGCTGGTGAATTATTAAGTTATTCCATTTTTGCAGTTCCTGCAACATTTTACAAGCTTTTGCAGAGTGCCTAAAGTGGCCACATATCTTATGTGCAGCACCCAGCATATTCTGCACGCTCCTGTCTTCATTGAGAAAGTCCTGTACCACTAGATTGAGTGTACGTGCAAAACATGGTAAATGCAGAAACCCACCATCCTTTAATGCTTTCTCAGTGTTGGCTCCATTGTCTGCAACCACAAATCCTGGGGAAAGGCCCTTCTGAGAACCGTTTCATTAGCTCCTGTAATATTCTGCCTTTTTTAGAAAACTGAATTGTATCTGGAATTTGATTTTTTATCTATGTTGAGATGTTGGATTTTAATGTCTGTTTTAAATTGTTTAACCTGTAAAGCACTTTGGAATTGGAAAAGTGCTGTATAAATAAAAAAATAATATTATTATGTTCACACCAGTGTGATTTTCTGTGTCAAAGCTTGCACTATAGAGGGCAGCCTGTTTGTGAAGATTTTGTTGGTCCCTGGTGGTGCCAGTGGATGTTGCAGAGGAAAATGATACCCAATGAGCAGTGACAATCATGTAGTCTACTGTTTGATCACTTATCCACATATCTGTTGTTACATGTACTTCATAAACAGCCAATGACTGCATGGCACTGTTTACCTTCTGGTGCAGTTTCGCCCTATAAAGAGATGCCGCAGCCACTCTGGAGAAATATGTCCGTGATGGCAGGTGATATCAAGGGGTAGCAAGTTTCATCACCTCCCAAAACCCAGCAGTTCAGCAATAGAAAATGGGTGCATGTACAGTGTAAACATTACAGATGCTGCTTTATTTAACTGCTGAGCAGCTGGATGACTTTGGTCATATTTAGTTCTCCATTCAAAATCCTGCTGCACCATTAACTGTTTCTGAGGTGCAGCAGGCACACTAAAAAGGCTGGAGGAGATAGAGAAGAACTCATTCTGTTTTCAGTTGGGGAGCTTTCTGATTCTGATAAAGACCTAGAAGATAAAGGGGGTGATGCAGTCAAAGTCCTACTCCATGTCTGAGGGGTTTTAGCTAATATATGGAAACATTTAGCTATATCATCTGTGTGAGCACCAGTGTTAACCTGTACAACATTCTCTGCCATGTCAGCTTGTGACTTATTCCTGGACCACTGAAGTGGATGTATTCACTGTGTCTTATTAAGGTTGATGTGCCAAGATAGCTTGCCTGTCTTCCTCTGCTGAAAGAAGCCTTACTTAAACAATGTACTGCACGCATACTGTTCTTTGGGTCAAGGTGAAAAAAACTATAAATGGAAGAGGATGCGTCTTTCATTTTTGTCTCTGGCATTGCAACTTCTGAATCATCATCCGGCATGTCTATGTTAATTTCTACATTTTAATTATTTACCTCAGTATCCTCACTTGATGATTGGGTGTGAAGCCTGCCCTCAGCAGAGGAGACAGGCAAGCCGGGCATAACATCCTTTTCACTGGCACCTAACCTTTCCTGTGGTGACCTTTTCACAGGTTTTTCTGGTCTGGCATCTCACGGGTTCTACTGGCTTTGAGACCTCATCATCGGAGTCCTCATCATGCATTGCCTCTCTTTCAAGAGGGTGCTCGCTGCCACTGCTATCTAGGTCTGACTATGAGGAATGAGAAATAGCAGAATCTTGAGAAAGTAGTACAAAGTATGCATGTGTGCTTATTCTTTCCTTTCCATATGTAGTGCCTGCAACTGCCTTTATTCTTTTTAATAAGTGTACCTTTGGCAAATCTACTTTTTTTAGTTGCTGATTCAGCACCCAAGCTTTTCTTGCTGCCTTTTACTTGGCCTGTATTTGTTAACTGTGCATCACCTGCAGCAGCAGACAAACATGACTGAATCTCAGAAGGCAAAGACTCAAAGCATGAGGAAGCTTCAATCGAAACAAGAAGATGCATCTTCTGCAGTAGAAGAAGCACTTTTTATGACAGTTTTTTTTCTTCTGAATTACTCTCTGTCTTGGAAACATGTTTCATAGGCCTACTCTCTTCCATCATTATTGTCATAACAGTTGCTGATCACTAATGAAGCCAGCTCCCATCCAAGAAAAAATCCAGTAACTAACCATACTACCTTTGTCAGTCATGGTGGGGAAATAGGTGGCAATGATGATGAGGGGTTAGTGCATGTCTCAAGGCAAGGTATGAATATGAACTGGATAACTACATGGGAGACTCTTTGGCTAAAATGCCTGAAGTTATCAGCCTCCCTCAACTGGATGGAGTTTTAAGGGAATGACAGACTTAGCCCTGGTGGATGTCGCTGACACAGCTAGGTGAGTGGACGATTCTCTTAGAGTCTGTGAAGCTGTTGGAACTATTGGAGCAAGCAGTTGTCACTAGACACCAAAAAAAGGAGGTGTTGTAGCAGGAGTCAGTACATGCCCCCCAATTTTTTTTTATAAAAGGTAGGCTGCCATTGCCTATACTGCTATTTTAAATCACTACTGACCTTTCCAGTCGCTCTTTGGACCATTTGTTCCAAAGGTGAGTTCAGCAGTTCAACTTGGTGCCTCTCTCACCGAGGCTTGAGTCCACAGTAGTGGCTATAAGCCAGTTCTCACTTAGAGAGAAAGCTTCCAAGGGCTCTGCGGAGGGCAATTGGACCATGTAGTTTTACTCCCCCAGTTCTGTTTGATATCTTTTTATCACTGTGTACGACCGGACCTGAATTTGTTCAAACTATGAAGGAGAAAATACCTGCTAAGTGTACTAACTGTTAAAATAACCCTGAGTTCCCTGAGTCATTTTCCATGCTCTTCAGACATCCATATTTTAACATTTAACATCTTCTCAAGTGTGTTAAGAAAGTAAATAATTGCATTACTATTTTGCTTCCTGCTTCCTGGTTCATTCTATTAGCATTCACTGGCTCAGGGCTACCACATGGTAGTCTATTATAAATGTGCATGCTTGGCATCTTCCAAGTTAGAAGCACAATTTTTACACCAACTAAGCAGAGGAATTCTTTCTGTTTATCCACCTTTTTGCCAAGATCTGCTATTTGTTATTTGCTGTGAATTGGTGCCATTGCGAGTGGACCAATTATTGGATTTTGACCAAAAACACATGAATCTAAAAGGAGAAGTAAGTTAATTGTACTATTTTACTTTAAACTCCATCACATATATATATACAACGAAAGAGTTCAATAGCGAGTAGGAATAGAAATTTAAACAAAGAAGGGAAAGGGTAAAGCCATTAAATCTGTAACTAATTTGGCTTTCCTTTCCCTCTCTCCTTTAGATTGTGGGTCTATATCACCATGTTAATGTTTAAAATGAAATTCTCTCTTTGAGAGTGTAGCTTGCATGACTTTTATGACCAGAGCAAGAACAGTGGAAAAGGGAAGCCGAAATTTTCTACTAAACAAAATAAATAGATTTAATGAGTAAGTGTTTCCGTGTTTTGATTTTCCCTGCCCAGGCTTTTGGAGTTTGTTTTATAGCCTGTGTGATAGTGGAAATATAGAATTGAGAGCCATAATAAATAGTAAGTGATTAAGGTGATAGATGGAATCTCTGTTTTGCTCAATCTCAGATATTGCCAGATCAGGGGTAATGTGAGGAAGTATTTTTTCACTAAGAGGGTTGTGGATGCATGGAACAGCCTCCCTGAGGAGGTCATGGAGTCAAGAACAGTGGGGGACTTCAAGAATGCATGGGACAGGCATAATGCAGTCCTAGTAGCGGGTAAGAGGAAGTAAGCTGTTGGTTAACTAGGATCTGCAGCTTATCTGTTAGGTAGGAAAATGGACAGACTAGTTGGCCAAGCGGTCCTTATCTGCCATCAAATTCTATGTTTCTATGTTTCTTAGATATTGTTATTTTAATCAATTAATTTTACAGAGATTCATAAAAGGAATTATTGCTTGATAAATTTGATAAATAGAGTTAGAGATTATTTAACTAAAGACTAAAATATTTGAATTTAAGTTTAAAGTGATCACTTGGACATGTTTGCGGTGAATTTTATTTTTGCTTTTTTAGGTGTTTTTGGATTCACCACCCGAGCCCACAAGACTGCAGTATCTACATTTTCTACACTATCTGCTTTTATCAATTTGTGAACGGACCTATTTAAATGATCAAAGTGACTTAAATGAACTTCAGCGAGTAGGTGCTCATGCTCTACTGCCAGAATTGATCTAATAGCTACTCATAAGTCTCATGGATTTTATTTTGGAAAATCCTCTGGATCTGATAAGTATATTCTGATGACTAACTGGAAACTGTTTTTTTAACTGATTTTCCACTAATTGAAGAATATTATCATTTTATTGTGAATTTCACCAGGATTTGTTTATAACATACTACCTCAATTTTTTTTTTAGTAACAAGGGATTTATAAATTAGCTTTCTACATATGTATTTCTATACTTAATATTCCTTGTCTATTTCTATTGTTTATTGTCCAATATTTATTACATATTATTGCAGTCATTTGTACTTTATTGAACTGAATTTAGTAGGGCACAAGCTTACCTCGACATACAGCTAAATGTAAAATGTAAAATGTTTTGTATCTTACATGTTCTTATACCTATTTGCCAGTTAATTGACTGAGTTGACTAAATGTCTGGTTGTACAATTGTTTAATTAAGTCATGGGCTAGTTGGTCAAATGACCCATTTCTTCAATTGAGACAGCAGAATTTATTAATTGAATAAGTATAACTGTATAGTTTACTGGTACATTTGCTATAATTGACCTTTTTGCCTTGACTGGGAAATAGTTAATTGATCCAATATCAGCTAAACACAACTGTATAATCAGCTAGTACGTTTGCCAGCATAAGCTTATTAAATCCAATCTAACTAATTTATTAAGATTAAGAATGAAATAGGTACAAAACAAACTAAAATAACATATTTTTTAATAAATAAAGGAAACACTAAAATAGAAGAAACTTCCACATCAACTTCAAAACAGGAAGAATGGGAAAATTTTAAACCCTCAAATGAAAGGGTACAAGCTAACTCTGTACATAAATCTTCTATATGTTTCAGGGGAGTCCCAGTTAATTTAATTGAAGAACAAATCTCATTAGGTTCATATAATGAGAAAGATTGGGAAGTAACTCATTTCACTTTTATGAGTGAGTATGATACAAACTTATCTGAGGATTTTTTTCAGGAATCAATTGAGCTCAATGGACAAGTTTACTATGCTAGTGGACAAGAATAAGACAATTAAGGTAGAAGGAGAAGAAACTCCAATTTTGGCAGAACATGAAAGTATGAAATCATTAAGTAATGATATACCAATTGAAGGGCAACCTAAATTGGATGTTAGTTCCCAAATAGGTTTAAATAGAGATTTAACAAAAGGACCACTGATTGATATTTTGCCACAGGTAATCCAAGATCTGGACAATACTATACTGGTCCTGAAATGATTAGTCATTAACCAAAAAGTTATGACACAGGAAAACATGAAGGAAAAAGGATTGTCAGGAATGTCTATTCTAACTTCATCTAAACTCTCCCCAAGGCTTCTCCTATAAATAGATGTACAACAACAAAGATTGGTAGAATCAATGACAACAAATGGAAAAAACAGTTGTTCTACCAATGAGCATTTCTAGACAAAGGTGATTTCACAGTTTCTTCTGCACTCTCAAAACAAATGTTACAAATAAAAAATCCATACTACGCTAAAGTAGTTACCTGAGAGAATCTTAGGGTATTAAAAGAAGAGCTAACTAGTTTAAGAACAGATGTGTCTATAACAAAGTATAATTAGATAAATTAGTCAGAGAACAAGACATCCTAAGGACTATAATGGGGCTAAGTGGATCAAATAAAGAAACAGAAATACAAGACCATCTAGAGAACCATAAAGAAACAAATAATAAGCTGCTCCTCTGGTGCAGTGGTAGCACAACTGTTTACAATGTCAGTGACCCAGGTTCAGTAGTGAACCTGTGTTGCTGGAAGGCCCATTGGTGGGGGGAGAAGAACTGTGTGCCCATTGGGCTTCTCACCTTCTCCAGGAGGGGAGGGCTGCAGACCTTGCTGCTATACAGCCACCTGGGTGACCACAGGTGGTGGAGCAGACAAGGGAACAGTACAGGGAGGGGAAGACATCAGAAGAGGGCCTGAGTGATGGCACATCTCTGCATGCCTTTGTCTCATTGGCCCTCCTGGTGTGTCTATGTCTGCAAGGGACAGGGACCAGAAAATGGAAAATCACCATGGCAGCACCTGTAGATGGGTCCCTGTGCTAGCCAGAGAGTTTGAGGTGGCTCCTGGTGCATGCTGTTCCCTGAAGTATGGAGGGAAAGAGGAGACTTCTCCACCCCACCGAGGGGAAGCTGCAGGCTCAAGAAAAAAATGGAGAGCGGGACACTCATGAGGAAGCCAGTGCCTTTCATCCCCCTCTGGTGCTATCTGTGGGGTGCATTAGGGACCATGAAGAAAGGGGTTGCCATGGAGTGCAGGGGACATAAAGAGTAAGTAAATAAAAACACATAATAAAGCTGTTCAAGTGCATTTGCCTCTGCATTCTCAAAAGGGTGTAGAAAAAAAATTGAAATGTGAGATAACTCAAACACTAGTAGTAAAAGAACAACAAAAGAAAATAAAAAAATACAAAGGGAAGTAATCAAATTGATGAAGCTAGCAATAAGAAGTATAAAACTATATCTAAAATGGAAGGCACAGCTAAAATGAAAGTAGTGCACAAGGGAAAACCTGCCAAATAAAGGAAATTAGTAAGGATGACTACAATACAGGGAACATAACTAAGTTACAGGATAAACCAACTGATTTATCACCACCAATTTTGAATTATGGTACTGAACAAAAAAACTCCAGTAGGGTTTTCAAGTATAATGACTGGTGAGGTAGGCGAGAAGACCGAGGGTACTAATTTAAGCCTACAAATCCAACAGCCAGATGTACTGGAAAATAAAAATAACAAAAATAATGACTTATTAAATGAACCTGAAGGATAATATCTGATTGAAATGCATGTTTTTAAGAAGTTATTTAGAGAAACACAAGAAAAACTGATACGTTGGATCAAACAACTTTTTCATGTAACAGAAATAACTTCAGAAAAAGAATTACACATCATGAGACCACCAACTCAAAAATACCTAGATTTGGTCTTAATTCACTATAAAACAGAGATAATGGCAACAAGGATTTGGAGCTTAGAACAACAACTAAATAAGAAGGGAATATATATCCGCCCTCCATATTTAGTGCCATCTATATCACAAGGAGAAAGCCTAGTAGATCTTTATCAAAGCCTCTTGCTAAAGATTAGACTAAGAGTGACTCAGATAGAATTGACAGAGTAAAAAAATGATGGCAGATTATAATAAAGAAAACCAGGCATTATGGGAAAGTAAGATGCTATCACTTTTGGCTGGGAAAAAACAAAATACCAATCTATAAATGTGCTAAAAGATGAAATCTGCTCTATCTTATCATGTGCACTAAACATGAATATGGCTAAAAATGCAGTAGAATGACTTAAAATACATAAGAAGAAACTGATTTACCCCATATTTATATTGCTTTCAGATCACCAAAGCTAACAGCTCTTTTCCTTAAGGCAACCTCTCTTCTGAATAGCTGTGGTATATATTTGATCAATTTCATAACACCGGAGGAAAATAAAATAAATGCCAGTGACCATAAAGAACAGTAATACAAACCTCTAATAACCAATTTAATGTATTAGAAATCCTGGATCCAAACTGATAATTAAAGGAAACGACACAGAATATTATTAGTAGGGATAATGGTAGGGATCTAGGAAAAAATAAAAAACTAACTTTTCTATCATGGAATGTAGAAGTATTTAATAACAGGTTGGCAGACGAAGATTGTAAAAATTTCTTGTCATCTTTTGACATCTTGGGCCTGATTCTGAAACAGGTTACACATGTCACAAGGCGAGTTGCACCAAACCTAATGGTGCAAGTCACACCTTGCAACATGCGTTATGCAGTTTGTGATTCTGAGAGGTGGCTTGTGTCCAACGGGCCTTCCACTGGCTTCAGCCCCTATGGCATGGTGGAAGGCGGATTTATGGCAGCAACTGTGCCCTATTCTAAAAAAGGGTGGCTGCCATAACCCACTTTTTTTTTTTAGTTGTTTGACCAGGATTAGCACACTAAGCTGAAAGCTTTTTTACAGGCGTGATCTGGGAGCACAGAGAAGTTAAGTGACTTGCTCAGGGTCACACAGTATGTAAGTGGAAGCTGTGGGCTTCAAACCCAGGTCTGGTCTGCTGGATGTCACCAGTTTTGCAGCTCAGAGCCTTAAACTACTGTGCTATACTGGCTACAAGGTCCATTGTGCCATTCCTGTGGCACAACTCTGTGACTTACGTGATTCTGAGACACACTACAGCACTGCAGGGTTAGACCAGCATTTAGCCAGTCTAAAGGGCATCTGTCCATGCCAATCAGGTGGTTATCCCTCTGAAGTGCCACAACACACACACAGACATGCCCAATGGACTCCCCCATCACATAGATGTCCCCCCCACAATTCCAGGGTGACACTGTCTGGCATCTGGGTCCATTTTTTCTGGCACCACCCTTACACCTCTGCCACACTGCCACCCCCCATTGCCCATGGAGGCTCATGGGTTTTGTCCATGGCTGGGGGGTTCGGGGGGGGCTGTTCATTGTGGTTGGTGGCTTGCGGCACCGAGGTCCATTGTGCCATTCCTGTGGCACAACTCTGTGACTGCCTCAAATCACAGGACATAAGTGCCAGGGACCTGGCCTGTCTTGGAATAGGGAGCAGGGTCCCTGGCAAACTTGCATTTGACTGCGAGTTGTGACATGCATCTTAGAATTGGGCCCCTTGTGTTTACAAGAAACATGGATAGCAGACACACAACCCCCACTAATGCTAGGATATGCTGGTTATATTAAACCAGTGATTAAGCAAAAGAAAGCTGGTAGACCAAGAGCAGAATTGATAACTTATATTAAAACAACATTAAATATCGCAGCCTCATTAATTAAAAAAGAAAGAGATGATATCCTTTGCCTAAAATTATCATTGCAACAAGGAATTCTAATTCTGTGACTATATGCATTCCCCTTTATAATAAAATTGTAATAGAAGATTTACTTTGGGATGTCTTTAAAACTTCTCTGGAAATAATAAATTCATGAAGAGACGAATGGCAAGGATTGACAGTATAGATCTTTAAAGATATTTTTAATGCAGTCTACCTTAACAACTTGAAGTCAGATATAAAAATAATAGCACAACCTATGGAAGTTATTAATATATACTGTATGGGAAAGCATTATAGGTTATATTAGACCCTTCTTGATTAAATCTTCTACTGAAACTAGAGCCCAAAGTGCATGGTTCAATGCTAGCTGTAAAAAAGCAAAACTTTGCCCAAATCAGATAATATGTACTTATAGGAAACATCTTACAATTAAAAATAAAAAGCTGGTAAATAAGCAAGAGAAGATATACAGAGAAACCCTAGAAATCGAGAAGAAAAAGTTTTATTCTATAATGTGGAATAAATTGTTAATGACAGTCATTAAAAAAGATGTTAAAAAGTTTTGGCTGTTAGTCAAGGTTTTAGCCAGTATTCATATAAGATCAATGTTGCAATTACACCATCAGTATGGGAAGACTACTTCACAAAATTGTATTTTTCTACAGAAGAATTGCTTGGAGAGATAATTAAGGATCAAGAAACAGACATATATTCAAAACCTCTTTATATCTCAAAGTTAGAAATAACATATGCTATAAGTAAAATGTCATCTAATAAGGCATCAGTTCCAGATAGCATCTTGGCATATGTTTTCAAAAGCTTTTAGACTGGTGATGGCCTTTATGCATTATTTATATAATCATGCATGTCAAACAAATGCTTTCCCTAAAACATGGTCTGAGAGTATAATACGCCCAATTTTCAAAAAAGGGCAATATAAATAGCCCTTCTATCTACAGGTCTATAAGCCTGTTAGACACATCTCAAAAAGTATTTTGTAGAATAATACTCCAACATCTGCAACAATGGGTGGAAGAAAATTAGCTTTTATCAGAAACACAAAATGGCTTTCAAGTAGGTCATTCAACTATACAACATTATGTTTTAAATCATATAATTTGGAAATATGTGGTAATAAAGAAAACAAAGATATAGTGTTGCTTTGTGGAGCTGAAGGCAACATTTGATTCAATAAGCAGAACTTTACTTTTGGAAAACCAAAAAAATTATAAAATTGATAGGACTTAGTATAATTATGGTGTTACACCAAAACACATGGCTCGCTGTTCACTATGATCATACTGGTAATATAACCAACCAAATAAATACAAATTTAGGAGTCCGTCAGGGCTGCCTTTTGGCACCATTATTGTTTAATCTTTATATAAATTCAATATTAGAATCTTTGAACAAACATGAATTACACTTACCCTCTATACTGAATGTAAAGATATCGTGTTTGGTTTACACAGATGATGTGGTCCTAATTCCAACATTAAAATTAGGATTACAACGACAACTAAACCATTTTTCAGAACAATGTAAAATAAATAAATTAATCATAAATAGAGACAAAGCAAATATGGCAGTTTTGGGGAACAAATCCAAAATAGACCCAAGATTATATTTAGATGGGAGGAAATTTGATACTACTAAGTATTATGATTACCTAGATTAAGGCACACACAAAATACAATGTGGATCCTACATATAGCTCAATTAGCTTCAACGCTGAATACAGTATTTAATGCCTTTAAAATATTTCATTATAAGTATGCACAAAGCTCAATTTTCTGGCTGTTGAAAGTTGTAAATGCCAAGATAAAAACAAGCATCCTTTATGCTGCAGAAATTTGGCATAACTCTAATATTAAACCTTTGGAGACATTTATAAATAAAATGTATTGTCATCTGTTGAGAGTCCCTCAGTCTGTTCCCACAGAACTATTAAGGCAAGAATTGGGCCAGAAATCTCAAGGAACCATGATACAAGAAAGAAGAGTAAATTTTGTATTACAACTAATCTTAGCTGCAGGAAAAAGTCTTACAAGATTATGTCTTGAGGAAGAATTACAATATAATGAGAAACATTTTGTGTCTCCCACTAGTAGCACAATCAAAAATATCATATACCCGATAGGCTTGGGTCATCTCTTGTATGAAATTTATATGAAACCATTTCAAGAAGTAAGAGCATATGTAAAAACAAGAGTAGAAGATACGTCATTAGTTAACAATCAGATTAAAATAAATAAATTAGTACACTTTAGATGGTATAAAAGATTAAAAACAGGGCAAGGTTTAGAATATTATAGCTCTGACTGACTCATTAGATCATAGAGTGTCGACAAGATAAAGAATGGAATTATATGCAGCAAATTATATATACTATAGCCAAAAAAGACCTTGAGTCCTAATCCCAAAGTGTTACAGTTTAAGGAATTTGAAGGATGATTTAAAGCATATTGTACTTTTCTGCCCTCTATATGAGTCATAAAGGACATTTTGGCTGGGCCCAATACAGGCTAGCTTCAGTCTTCCATCAGACCAAATAATCATCACCCTATTTAACACAAAAGATAGGGAAATATTGAGAAGACTTATCAAGTTCTTGATGTCATTAAAGAAATGAATGGGAATGACATCAATATGTAATAAGCATGTTCAAACATGTAAATCTTACATTATTATATTCAAAGTAATCTCTGAAAACCATGGGCTGGATATTCAAAAGGGTTGCACCATGCGCAATAGGGTTGTGCCTGCGCAAGTCCAAAATTGCGCCATTCTGCCATATTTAGCAGGAGGCAGTTGCGACCCCCAAGTCAAGCTGAGCAACAGCGCAATGCAAATGAATGCATGCTGAACCAGAGGGAGAGGAACCATGCATAAACTGCACAGCCCGATATTCAGTGGGTTGTGCAGAGTTGTGCAGGCACAACCCCCAACCTGCGCCTGCACAACTTTGAGCCAAAAAAAGAAGGAGTAAGTCAAGGGCCACCCACAGGTGAGCTGCCGCATTGCAGGGTGCAACACAGCAGCTTCCACCTGTGGCTGACCCTCAACCTACTCCCTGTGCCCCCCCTGCAGCCCGATCACGGGCAAAAGCATAAAAATCCCCCCTTCCCCCGACTGGCCTGATCGTGGGCAAAGCTTAAATAAACCCCCACCAGCCCGATCATGGGCAGCAAAGTGCCCTCCAGAACATATCCCTGGTGGTCCAGTGAATCACAAGCCTGATCGCAGGTCAAAATTTAATTTTACTGCTGTTCCCGGGGTCCGTAGATTTCAGTTGGTTCGCTACTTACGTTTAAATTCTTCGGTGCCTGGGATCGCTAAGCCCATCGCTGGCTGCAAAGACCCTCACCAAACGCGGTCTGTGACCGCTTGGTTATGGTTGCATATCGTGACGGCCTTTCTCTCGGTGATTTGCAACCATTTCACTCACCACAGCTCATGCCCCGCCCCAGTAGGCGGGCGGGCTCCACCTGCTCACTCATCAGCGACTGGTCGCCCGGTAGGCGGCATTATTGTGCAGAGCAACAGCTATCCGGGCATGCAGCCACAGATATGTCCAGATATGTGAATGAAAATTCATTCATATCTGACTGCGTTTGTGTAGGGGCTGCATGCTCATTGGCTCTTGCCTGCACCAATGAGCATGAAGCCCTACCGGCAGTCAGTCGGGCGGTGGCGGTGGCAGGCAGGTGGTTGCTGCAGCCCACCGCTGCCGGGGGAGCAGGTGGTGGGCTTCATGGTGGGTGGGTGGGGGACACTAGATCACCAGGGATATGGTCTTGGGGTGTCGCGACATTATGCAGCCCGCGATCGGCTTAGCGTCCACTGACCACCAGGGATATGTTTTATGGGGTGGGGTTTAACTTTGCAGCCCATGATCGGGCTTAGCGGTTCACTGACCACCAAGGATATGTTCTTGGGGTGGGGTTAAACTTTGCAGCTCCGCGATCGGCTTAGTGGTCCATTGGACCACCAGGATATGTTCTGGGGACACTTTCCTGCCCGCGATCGGGTGGGGGGTTATTTAAGCTTTTGCCCAACGATCGGGCCAGTCGGGGAGGGGGATTTTATGCTTTGCCCACCATCGGGCCAGTCAGGAGTGGGGGATTTTCACACTTTGCCCGCGATCGGGCTGCTGGGCGCCGGTCCCCGATGGCTGCTGCCTGGCAGGGCCAGCGCACAAGTCCTCGGGGATCGGTGCACCTGCATGCTAATGGCATGCAAATGGGGCCATAAATAGATGCAAATGGCCCTCCTGCGCTTTGCATGAATTATGGCCCCATTTGCATGTCACCTTTTGAATATCGGAAATTTTCACATGGCGCAATGGTACTTGCACCACCGCAACTTGAATGCTCCACTCTGACCACTTGTGGTGGTACAAGTTCCACTGCACCATGCACAGTGGCTGTGGCCGGGGGGTGATATTCAAAGGAGTTGCTCAATAGCGCAACTCCTTTGAATATCACCCCGGCCACACCCCTGCGCAACTATTTTGTGCAGTGCAAGGGCTTGCGCCACAAAATAGCACAGTTTGAATATCCAGCCCATTGTGTTTTTTATCTATATTGTCTTTGGTTTGTTTTAAAAAAAAAAATTAAATTTTAATGATTTTTTATCAAACAATAAAAATGATGATGATGAACTGGTTAACTAGTAAGACTACAAGTTGGGGCTACTATGCAACTGCCAAGAGCTTCCCCCTTCCTCTCAAAAAAGGTTTCACATGTGATGCAAGTCTTTATTTGACAGAACTACACACAAGAAAATATGGTCCTCCTGTCCCTGTCCCAACTCTTGCTTGTGTGGGAAATGGCTGGTGACACTGCAGACAGAGGTTACTCAACTGCCGGTCTGCCCTGCCTTCTACAACATTTCATACATGACAAGCACACTTTATTTTATAGGATCACACACACACACACACACACACACACACACACAAAATATGGTCCTTCTGCCTCTGTACCAACTCCTGCTTGTGTGTGAAATGGCTGGTGACACTGCAGACAGATGCTATGTTACTGCTGGGCTACTCCCTCCCTCCAAAACATTTCACATGTGACAATCACAAAACCACTTTATTTGACAGGACTACACACAAAGAAAAATGGTCCTGTCCCTGTCCTGATTCCTGCTTGTGTGGGAAATGTCTGGTGGTACTACAGACAGAGGCTACTCAACTGCCGGGCTGTCCATCCCTCCAGAACATTTCACATGTAGCAATCACACAACCTCTTTATTTGACGGGACTACACAAAAAAATATGGCCCTGTCCCTGTTCCAACTCAAGCTTGTGTGGGAAATGGCTGGTGACACTGCAGACAGGGGCTACTCAACTGCTGGACTGCCCCTCAGTCCAAAATGTTTCATACATGATGCAAGCCTTTATTTGACAGAACTACACACACACACACACACACACACACAAAATATGGTCCTGTCCTGACTCCTGCTTGTGTGGGAAATGGCTGATGACACTGCAGACAGAAGCTACTCAACGGCCGGGCTGCTCCCTCCCTCCAAAATGTTTCACACATGACAATCACACATCCTCTTTATTTGACAGGACTACACAAAAAAAACATGGTCTTTTCCAAACTCCTGATTATGTGGGAAATGGCTGGTGACACTGCAGACAGAGGCTACTCAACTGCTGGGCTTCTCCCTCCCTCCAAAATGTTTCACACATGACAATCAAGCAACCCCTTTGACAGGACTAAACAAAATATATGGTCCTGTCCCTGTCCCTACTCCTGGTTATGTGGGAAATGGCTGGTGACACTGAAGACAGAGGCTACTCAACTGATGGGTTGCCCCCCCCCAAAATATTTCACATGCAGCAATCACACAACCCCTTTATCTGACAGGACTACACAAAGAAATATGGTCCTGTCCCTGTCCCAACTCCTGATTGTGTGGGAAATGGCTGGTGACACTACAGACAGAAGCAACTTAACTGCCAGGCTGCCCCTCCCTCCAGAATGTTTCACATGTAGCAATCACACAACCCCTTTATTTGACACGGCTACACACAAACAAAACAAAAAAAATTTGTCCTGTCCCTGTACCAACTCCTACTTGTGTGGGAAATGACTGGTGACACTACATACAGAGGCTACTCAACTGCTGGGCTTCCCTCTCCCTCCAAAACATTTTACACATGATGCAAGCCTTTATTTGACAGGACTACACAGACAAATATGGTCATGTAATTTGTCCCAACTTCTGCTTGTGTGGGAAATGGCTGGTGATGATGCATACAGAGGCTACTCAACTGCCGGGCTGCCCCCTCTCTTCAAACATTTTCACATGTGACAATCATGCAACCTCTTTGACAGGAGAACACAAAATGAAATATGGCCCTCTCCCTGTCCCAATTCCTGCTTGTGTGGGAAATGGCTGGTGACATTGAAGACAGAGGCTACTCAACTGACGTGCTGCCTCCCAAAAAACATTTCACATGTAACAATTACACAATCCATTTATTTGACAGGACTACACAAAACAATATGGTCCTGTCCTGATTCCTGCTTGTGTGGGAAATGTCTGGTGAGACTGCAGGCAGAGGCTACTGAACTGCCTGACTGCCCCCCCTCCAAAATATTTCACAAGTGACATAAGCCTTTATTTTACAGGACTTAACAAAAATAAATATGGTCCTGTCTGACTCCTGCTTGTGTGGAAATGGCTGGTGACAGTATAGACAGAGGCTACTCAACTGCTGGGCTGCCCCTTCCTCCAAAACTTTTCACATGTGACACAAGCCTTTATTTTACAGGAGTACACACAAATAAAAAAGGTCCTGTCTCACTCCTGCTTGTGTGTGAAATGACTGGTGACACTGCTCTGACAGAGTTTTGGGGTGGTTATACAAGTGACTTCCTCAATATTTCACAGTATGCCAAATTTGTATCCCATCCTAGGCTTGCTGAATGAGCTCAGTCACTGCTCTACTCTCAGCTTGCTATTTTTATGTAACCCCCCAACTGGGGGGGGCTTACCTTAATTGTTCATTCTCCCATGTTCCCATCCTTGGAGTGCCTCCCTGATGCCTACAGGTCCCCAGTAGTTCACCACCACAAAGCAGGTCTTAGTTTTGCCCTTGTTGGGTGACCAGAACTTTGTGGAGCTGCTGCCTTCTCCCTCACACCATTTTATGGCTGGGCGGATGGCTCCTGTGCCCCAGAGGGTGCGCCAAGTCCCCCATAGTGCTCCCATGCATTTTCAGCTCTCCTAGGGCTCATGGAGCAAAATCACGAGCCGCCAGTGTTCCGAGGCTGGCTGGTGAGCTCGCACTTGTACAAAGGGTGTGCTCCATTCAGACTGCAACTGTGGTCAACAGGTTGGCTTCTCCGGTGTCCCAGCCCCTTAAAGGGTTGGCATAGGGTGCCGGTGATTCAGGCAGACCAGAAAGAGTCAAAAGTTAACTAAATAAAAATTGCCTTGTGTGCTGCATGTTCCTGGGCCCAGCTTCATGATAGTAATGAGTGGGGCATTAATATTCATAAGTGGGTCAATTTCAGAGCAAAGATCTGCAAGTTTTCGGTGGTTGCAGCCACTGTAAATATGTAGATAAAGTGTGTGTATGGGCAGCACCTCCATGGACAATATAGAGGCTACTAAGTAAGGGGGAAAATAATTGACATAAAATGTGTTTCTGGCTATACCAATGGGTTAACCATTGGGACTCAGATAAAAGCCTGTCTGCGGCCTATGGGTACTAATTTTTCGGCAGCAGCAACAGGCTCAGAACTGAACAAAGATGTTTAAACTAGGCAGCATTTACAAGGGCACTAAAAGAGCTACTGAACTGTGGGGGAAGGAAATAAATAAAGTAGATATTCCGGCTGCACCAAAAATGTTAAATTTGGGACTGTGTTTAATCTGCAAAGGGACTTTGTGTTAGCAGCCACTTTAGTGCAGCAGCAGCCAATTGGAAAGCCAGGCTTTCAGGCAAAACTTGTGGGACTTTTTCCAACTCTCATGTGACATTGCAAAAGGCTTATGGGGAAGTTATTGGGACCTAATTCAGGTGCTAAAACAGGGAGCCTAGTGTGCATCGAGTGAGGTTAATGAATATTCATTTTGGCGACTGACAAGCAGGTTCAGCCAATTATTGTGGGAGCAGCAAATAGCCTCAGCCAATCGGGAGCCTCAGAGGGACTCCATAAAACACAATGTTTTCCAGGCTGTTCTGTGTTCAAGCGGGAGCTCCCAACAGGGTGGGGGCTCAGGCCCTTTGCTCCAGAATGGGCCTAGCAATCCAGTGCAAGCCCCTCCACAGGGGAAGGGGCTTTCTTCTGCCAGAGAGACAAAGTGGGTGCAGGCAACAGAAGTCACTAGCCTGGGAGTTGCCAGAGATTGTCCTCCAGGACTGTCTAGCATCTTTCCACATTTTGGGAAAACGTGGGTGATCCTGAACGTTCAGCTGTGAGTGAGCTGCATGCACATTCTACCTCAGCAGTAAGAGTGCTGAAGAAAGCCTGAAACCTCAGAGAAAAGAAAGCCATTTTCTGCAAGTATTCTGAGTGAGTAAACTGTGTCTAACCAGTACAAGTCTGAGAAAGTCTGCAAGGGGCAGAGAAGTCCAGCAAGTTTAGTATGTGACTGTCTGTCTGCACCCTAGTTTAACCAGAGCACAGAAAGGGTGGGCATTTGCTCCATGATCAGAGAAGGGTCTAGTTTAAAAGTATATAAATGAGTCTGATTTGAGAAGTGCCACATTACTAGATGGAGAGTTCTCTGACCACACAGAATTTCTCGAGACAGTGCCCGATGGGCCAGTAATCATCTATATGTCCAGCTGGAGCTGCAAACACCAGCGAGCGCCACAAGGGACTGTGTGTATGTAATTGTGAGCCAGAGAGAGCTGCTAAGAACTGTTTTACTACCAAGTAACACGTTGAGAGCCTAGAGAGCTACACAAATCAGTTGCTTCTAAGTAATGTGTCTGAGTCTGAAAGGGTCTACAATTTCAATTTTGCCAACAAATAATGTTTACTAAAGAGTAGTGAGCCATGCTTCAAGCTCAGTCAAGTTCAAGTAATTTCAAATGGTAGTGAGCCGTGCCTCTAGCGCAGTCTAGTAAAAGAATCTCAAGTGGTACAAAGGCAAGTTTCAAGTTGCATGGTGTTGTGCAAGAGATGCACCTAAGCTCCTAGTTGTTTTGCAAGGACTTTAAGCATTCAGGTCATCCTAGCTGTAGGAGGAAAAGCACCCATCTTTGTAAAAGCCTGTATCTGATGAGTAAAAGGACCACAGTAGCCATGCTGGCCCCTGCTTGAAGGATTGTGATAGAAAAATGTAAATGTGCTGAATCTGATAAATGTACTGAATGCTACTCAACCATCAGATTAGGCTTGGAACTCAGCCTGGTAGTGTGCCACCTAGGGCACTGCCATATGCATTTTCCCTGAGGGGTACAGCCTAGTCATGGGGTCTGAAATGTGCTGGCCCGGGTCCCAGCCTGGTCTATCCAGAGAGTGACTTCAGCCCAGAAAGGGGCACTGCTAAAAGAAGCAAAGAGTGTTGTTTCCATCTGCAAATGCTTCACCATCTTGCAGTTAGTTTTGGCGTCCCAGCTGTAGGCCTTTGCCAGCTTCCTTGTCTCCAGATTCAGAGTCTCTTCCTCCTGTAATCACCTCAATTCTTCCTCTGCAACCCAACTGTGAATAACTGATAATGACTTTTATTCGGTGAGTATACAGGGCCCATGCCCTGCAGCAAATTTAAAGGGTACATGTACATAGTTAAAGTGCTTAATTAGTGGGCCATCTGGCCACAGATACAATTTTTTAAGTGTTACAGGTGTGTTGCATATGTTCATCTGCTTGCTTTCCTTAAGGGCCCCAACTAGCTGGCCAGCATACAGCTGCTCCAAACAAAAGGCCTGCACCTTTAAGAACTGTTAATTACTGGGTACCAAGGTTAATGTGGAAGACTGCAGGGTCTTACACAGTTTGGGGAACTGGTACTAGTGTGGACATAAATGGTAAATGTGTAAACTGATTTATGCAGCCAGCTAGATATTCAGGGAGCTGACTACAATCCGAGGTTGGAGGGTAGCCACTGTAATTTGTGACCAGAAGTAAAATGTAAAATGATTATTGTGATGACATTCTCATCAAAACAAAACCAATCCATCTAATTAATTGTAAATAGCTTAACCTCTATTCCATTCACCTGTCCTAGCCCTTCCCCATGTAAATAAATTGTTTGATGTTTTTGCACAATCCTGTCTCGTGAGCATAATATTATTATAGAGGGCTAATGATTACAAAATGTCTTAAATGTGGGGAAATGTCTATTGGGTCATGTCTTGGGTTGGCATTACAGTAATGTGGGTGGGTACAGCATCCTAGAGGGTTGTCCAAGGTTTAATTCTAGCTCACTTAAAAGTTTACTCTGGGTGGAGGCACTGCGCAAGATGTTATCTTGGGAAGGAACCAGTTCTAAAGTTATTTTGAGGCACCCAGGCCCCTATACCTTGTTAGTGGCCATTAAGGCAGGGGTAGTAGCGCTTGATATAATGATGCCAGGGTTATATTTATTTTATTCTTTGGTAACCAGGTAAGGCCCACTAAGCACAGGTGCCTGTTTTCAGAGATGACCCGGGAGCACTGGGAAGGTTAAGTGACTTGCTCAGAGTTACACAGTAATCAAGTGGAGGTTGTGGAAATCAAACCCAGGTCTGTCTGCTGGATATACCAAGCTCTTTCACAGCTCAGTACTCCAACATCAAGGCTATGTTGGCAAACAGCCAGCCTCAAGTGCCAAGACAAGTGCCAATGGAACTTAACTTGAAACTTCTTGCACTTGTGCTTTTCTGTTTCTGGTGCTGCACTGTGCAACTGCTGTACTTTGGGGACTAACAGAACACAATGAAGTCTCCCACTGCCCCCCCCCCACACAGTCTCCTCTCCTTCAAGTTAGTGCCTTGCCCTTAAGTAAGTTAAGTTTTGATTTTGGCAAACAGCTTTTATCATCGTTCATGAGACCCCCCCCTTTCCACTCACACACACACAGTCAGTTCCTGGCCCACGTCCCTCCAGAGTACCAACTCTCTCAGTTTTTTCTTTTCTGTTTTTCTTTTCTCTTCATTGGTGGTGTGGGCAGAGGAAGCTAATTGGTCCATGGAGACCCATTCTCCCTTTTCCTTCCCACCCGGCTGGTCGCTTTCAGTAACAGAGCTCCTCTTTCTTCAGTAGCTCAACTGAAAAGACACAGAGGGCAGTGCAGCATTCCTCTATACTCCAGTTTGCACATATGAAAACTGGAGTATCTTGAGCACCAATTCCCCAGCTCTCTTCTCACCTGTCACTTGACAGGCAGGAGCTAAAAAACAAAACAATAAAATTTTCAGAGATCCAAGCTTATCCAATCCAGTAAGGTTCTGCTCAGGTCTCGTGGAAACCAAACCATATGTGTTGGGATGGCTCAGTTTCACCTCCACAGGTTTGACACACCTCTAACTGGGGTTCAGTATTAAAAACTGTCAAATTATTCACTTAAAACCAGAGGACCAAATACTGGTTGGGTAGTGTGCAGGTAACTAGGTTAGTGGAAGAAAAAAATCTGAGAGTAATTATCACAAGTGACCTGAAACACTAGACACACTGCAGGAGAGCAGCAGCCAAAGCAAACTGGATGTGGAGAATTAGCAGCAGAAGGCAGAGGTCATTCTGCCACTGTACAGGTCACTGGTGAGACTGCAGCTAGAGTACAGTGTGCAATATTGGAGCCTCTATCTTTTTTTCAATTTAATATACTTTATTAGTTTTTCAAAATAATAACAGAGACATAAAAAGACAAAAACAAACAGCCTTCAAACAGGAAAACTATAAAATCAATACATACAAAGCAAGAAACAACAGTACATACCCCAACAAAAGTGCCCCCCTTCCCGGGAGTGCTGCTATCTACAATATTAAAAAAGACCAATGATCTTATATCTGACAAGATACAGTTCAAAAAGGAAATACCTATAATTACAAATGCACAGTAGAAATAATAGTAAAAATCTGATTAATAAAAACACAACACAGAGCTGATATAAAAAATGTAAAATAGTTAACAAACATATTATAAAGTAGTTAGCCAAGCAAATAATTATCTCCATTTCTCCAAAAGGGATTGCGTTTTATGACTCATATAGGCAATGTGTAATTCAACATTCAAGGCATTAAGGATCTCTACATTCCATTCTGACAAAGTTGGAACTTTGTCATCTAACCAATGAGGTAGAAGGACTGTCTCAGCAGCTGCAGAAAACAGGGTGTTGTAGCCTTTTCTGTAACCTGGTGAAATCCCCTTATAATTGTCTAGTAAACAGACCTCAGGGGTAAAGGCCTTATCTAGGTCAAAAGACAGATTTAGACAAAGCTTAATAGTGCACCAAAATGGTGAGGCCTTTTCACAGATCCATAGTATATGATAGAAAGAACCTTCGGCTTGATAACACCTGGAGCAGAGGGAGTGAGTCAGTCTGCCTAACTTATGAGGTCTTTGGGGTGTAAAATGTAAATTATGTAATATCTTTAATTGGAACAATCTGTAATGATCCTGTTTTATATATTTATAAAGGTCTGTCCAGATTTTTTGCCAGTCTAAGGGGGTCCGTTCTAGGTGGAGAGCATTTTGCCAATAGAAACAAGTTCCAGTTAATGTAAGTGGGTCTGTCGTTTGAAATATTGTATATACAGTGGAGTCCCCCAGGATGAAATGCAATTCTGCAGCACTCTGCAGAATGCTGCAGAAGATCTATTGAATAAAGCAATGTAATTTCAATAGTAATTAGTCTCCTTTGTCATTCAGGAAAATGTGACACTGCCAGGATGAAGTGAATGCCACAGTTTCCTGCATGACAAAGGGGACTAATTGCCATTGAAATTACATTGCTTTATTCAGTAGGTCTGCTGCAGCATACTGTAGAGTGTGTTAAAAGTGCGTTTCATCCTGGGGGATACCACTGTAGGTGAGAGACTGCATGATGTGAGTGAGAGGCCTGAATAAATTCCTCATAGATAAGGAGGCTTCAGTAACCCATGGAGGGGGGTGCCAGGTGAGATAATAAAGCCTGGGAGAGTTGTAAATATTTGAAAAAATGCAAACGTGACAAATTGTATGTGAATTGTAAAGAGGGAAAGTCAAGCAATCAATTGATAAAAGAGAGTGTGTCCACATATACAGTGTCAGCCAAGGGAAGGAAATTCCTGGGAATGGGACATTGAGCAATTTTAAAATTGGTGTTAGCGAAAATTGGTTAGGAGGGACTATTGGAAGCAAAAATATTTATTTAGTTGTGCTAGCACTCTTAAAGACCAATATACAGGGGTCTGTTTGGACAGTGGGGAGAGTGGAGGGAAGGAGACATAACAATGTGGAGAGCTGTGTATTATAACCCCTACGTAATGCTTTTTCAAGGCTTAACCACTGGGGTTCATTGGGGTCATTTTGACACTTAAGTGGATATGGCTACATTTAAATACTTACTGCCGTGTTGCATTAGGTAGTAAAAAAAAATAGGGAGATAGAGGCCCACAAGTTGTTTAGGAATTATAAATTTTACATAAGCTCTCTGAATTAACTTACTTTGCCAGAGAAAAAGATTAATGTGGGACTGAAGTTGTCAAACCATGCTCATGGCAGAATAATATTTAACATCCCTAGGGTGTATACATTATGGGGTAGTACATTCATTTTAAACACATTTATCTGCCCCCATAATAATAAAAGAAGAGCCATCCATCTATGTAGGTCAAGTTTAATAGTATTTAAGAGTGGGTTTAAGTTGAGCTTTTTTAGATCTGAGACATGCTGTGAGATCTACAAACCTAGATACCGTATGGCCTTTGGCTCCCACTGAATTCCTAATTTGGTGATATCTTGTTTAGACATGTAGGGATTTAAAGCTAAAAAAGAACATTTTTTTGACATTTAGTTTATATGCTAGCAGTTTCCCAAAAGAGGCAAGCTCCACTAAGGCAACAGGAATGGAGGTCTTAGGATGTGACAAATGTAATAAAATATCATCTGCATAGGCACAGAGCTTGTTTTCCACTTGTTGGATCAAAAGTCCCTGGACCTCGGAATTTCTCTTTAGTCATAGAAGTAGGGTCTCTAAGCATAAATGAAAAGGTAAAGGAGACATATGACAACCTTGTCTGGTGCCCAAACATTGGTGCCCTTATCTTAAAAAGAAATAAATTTGATGGAAACAGTCCAGAGAAAGGCAACCAAGATGATTTAGGGCCAGCAGGCAACACCTTTGAGGAGAGGATCAGGGGCTCAGCATGTACTGTCAAGGGGGACATGACTGAGACCTTCAAGTACTTTAAAGGTGTAAACAAGGTGAACACTGAGGATCTCTTCAGCCTTAATAGGAACTAGACCACTAGGAGACATAGCATAAAGCTTGTGGGGAGAAAGTTCAGGAGGGAAATGAGGAGGCATTTTTTCACCGAGAGGATAGTGGCCATGTGGAATGAGCTGCCAGAGGAGGTGGTACCCCTTAAAATGGTGCACAGTTTCAAGAGAGGATGGGACAGGCTGAAGGGGAACGTCCCTGTGACCATGATTTGGGCATGAAGTAAGCATACACCAATGGCTCTGGATGCTGTGGGTTGCCCCAAAGGTGCACATCCTGTGCATGGGGGGGCCCTACAGCTGTCCACCCCCTTTGCAAGAGTGGAGCAGCTGCAAGCATTGTGTGGAGCATGCCCTAATTTTAAAGCATATTACATATAGAATAATGCATGGGGTGGCGTGTGTAATGAGAATTTTACACACACCTGAGGTGTGGGATGCTACATAAACCCGAGGGCAAAGCCCTCCACTAGTCATGGAAGAGATACCACATAGACAAGTTAGATTTTGCAGCAGCAGTAAGGCTGACATGATGATTCATAGCCAGAAGAGACTAGGTCGAACAGGTACAAGATGAAGGAGTGGCCTTGTGGGATGATACACCTTGCAAAATTAAGATAATCCCAGCAGGGACAGCAGGTCGTGGTTGTGCAGGATAATGGTTTAGAAAATGAAAGAACCAAGGCTTGAATCCATGTCAATATTTTCTGGAGGGAGCCTGGCTTCCAGGTGAGCTGAATCAAGTAGAAATACCAAGGAATTCCAAGTCAGTTGCAGGACCCACTGTCTTCTCATCAGAGATAAGCACAACTAAGTGATGAACAGATGCCATAATGAAGTGAGGGCTGCAGCAGGATGAACTGAAGGAGGTTCCATAACAGGAAAATCATCTGGCAAATGAATGACAGAGTAACATGACAATGATTCAGCAACAATCAGCAGAGCATATCCAAAAGAGGTCAAATAATTTAGGACTGCCCTTGCATCCAAAAGTAACACGCACAGTGAAACAATAGGAATCATCCCACTTAATACCATAGAGGTGCCAGAGGAAAGGGTGGATAGGAAGCAATTTGAAAGCATTCAAAATATCGGCCTTAGCCAGCCAGGGACCTTTACCTAGCCATCTGACAGTAGAGATGGCATCATGAATCCTGGCATAATACATTGAGGAGTCCTGGGATGGAGCAGCTGAATGAGCACCGGTGTGCCGAGACCTAATGAGCAGTAAGGTCCTTGCAAAGGTCAGATGCAGTAGTGACACTGGTGAGCAGCTGAACGATCACTGGTGTGCTGAGACCTTATGAGCATTAAGTGCTGAGACCATGCAAAGGTCGGATGCAGTAGTGAGTGCAGCAGACATCCCACAGGCTAAAGCCGAAGGGATGGCAGTAAGTATAAAGCAATGAATGCAGAAGGAAGAGTGGACCTACACATAGGTCAGAGCACAGCAGACATCCCAGAGGCTGAAGCCAAGGGGATGGTGAGAGGCATGAAGCAACGATTGCATAAGCAAGAGTGGACCTGCATGTAGGTCAGTAAGTAGTAGTAATAATCGGACCTGCATATAGGTCTGCAAAACAGAGTACCAAAAGGTGCAGGAGGTACAGCGCCTAGCATAGGAGCCAGAGAAGGAGCTGGAGGAGGTATGGCTGCTATAGGATGAGGCTGGGTAGTGACCAGTGAAGGTGGAGGCCACACAGGAAGGGGAGTTTGCCTGCTTTTGAGTACTGTAAGATGATTGAAATGTCAAGCACGGACGTTGTCAGCTAAGAAGGATATCCTTCAATTCAGGAAAGGTGCCAACATCGGATCCGAAGGTGGAGTAGGCATATCAGGTGTCCCACTAGATTGGTCCTCAAGTAGTAAATCATAGAATTCCTGCTTTATGGCATGAGCGTTGAAACTGTTGCCAAGCTTCTTTAATTCAGGCATCAAGCGAGGGACTGTCCAATCCTTCGAGTACTTGGATTTGGAGTTGTGTTTCCCGGGGACAGAAGGAGCCGGAGCAGGCCCCTTAGCTGGATCAGAGGATGCCATAGAGATGCAGGGGGATGCCCCATACAACAGCTGCATAGACCTGGAGCAAAAGCGCAAAGTGGAGATAAATAGTAGACCAGAAATAGGCGGCACTTCTATGAAGGTACCAATAGCAGGATGGGTGCCTCTATGAAGGCACCCATAGCTACGGTGATTGGCTAAACAGTGACCTCTACGAAGGTACTGATAACCGATGGATACAGGAAATGCAGCTAGGAGCTTCAGGGCCAGGCTTTAGCAGGGTATGAAGGCAGAAAGATGTCAATGTATTAGAAAGTCCAGTGGCAAAATGGAATAGGCAAGCTTAACAAGATGTCCAGGAGAAAGGCTGATGCAGAGACAAAAAATCCTTTCCGGGGAAGCAGGAGTCCAAATGCAGGCCCTGTAGCACAGGAGCAAAGCAGCAACACGAACTCAAAACTACCACACTGATGGAGACAGGAAGGGTAGGAAGTGTGCAGGGGAAGGGAACCAGGTGAATGCAGCACCCAGAAGAGAGCAGGAACTAGATGCAGGCAGAAAAAGGAAACCCCAAGGAGGAACGAAACAAGAAACGGGCAGCAGAAATCGAAGAGGAGAGAGAGAAGAAAACGGGGGCGATGGGCACCAGGAGGCGAAGCCACAGGTGGCAGGCAAGTGGTGGAGCCACACAGAGAGAAAGAGCCATGGATAGAAATGAGGAGAAAAGAGACAGCCAAGGAGCAGAACGGGAAAAGGTAAGGGGGGGTGGGACCCAGCAACGAACAGCAGAAGACGAATGAAGTGCAAGGCCAAAGCAGAAACGCAGGCAGCACCAGTGAGTGAACAGAAAACCACATGCCTGCCTCAGTGATCAGAATTGACTGCTAGCTGCTGGTAGCTGGGTGTGTTGGATATTTGTAGGCAGGTATCCCCACCCATTGAACTACGGGCGGGGCCCATCAATTGTCCATTGCAGTGGGTACCTCACTGGGTTGCTGGTGGACAAACAGATGTTGCAGAGTTGTTGTATGTTGGGGGCACGGGGGAACACAGTTTTTTAAATGTAAACTGATAGAACTTTAAATGGTATTTCAACATGCAGAAACAAGGAATTTTGCAACATTCTGCCTAGACTTATCCTGTAGATTTACAAAGTCCTGTCCAGGATTTCACCCCCTTTTATATATCTAGCTAGCTACAGTAGCTAGCTAAATTGCACAAGAAACTCCCCAGGGCTGCAGCCCAGAGGTACTCACAGGGGTGCTGAAGAATGACACAGATTAGCGGTACTGCTCTGAAATCATCTGACGGTCTCTCAGGGAGCAACAACTACAGGCTGAAGATTCTAAGCAGGTGCTGGATTCTTCACCTGTGATGGGCCTTTCGCTGTCTTTGCCCTTCAGGCCTTTCATTGTCTTTGCCTCTAAAGCATTTTGTCATCTTCATCCTTCTGGCCTTTCGTCATCTTCACCACATAGACCTTTTGTTGTCTTCCAAGGGGACCATACAGACTTGTAGTCACTCAGAGCATCTAGGGCACCCAGCTTCCCTGGAATTTAAACCCAGATAGGCTTTTAACAGTCTCAGTCCCAGAGCAAATATTTTTTCTTCCCGGATAGCAAACAGGTCAAAGAGTTCAAATCCGATTACAGCTTATAAACTGTAGCACAGCAGTTCAGGTAAATCCCACGAGGAAAACCAAATGAGCAGTCCCGTTCCAATTCCCTTCTGGGAAGCTGGGCTAGTAGGCTCTCTGCCTCAAGGTTTTTTCTGGGCATGGAGGAGCCTAACTGCACCAATGCTAGCCTGGTGGCTCATGCAGCCCTCCATCACAGTCTTCATATGAACATATGAAGGTGCCAGCAGAACAGACCTACTGGTCTATCAAAGTCTGCTTGATTCTGCAGCTAGCTCCCTACCAGGCAGCTGCCTCTCCCCCATCCCCTTGCCCTCCCTTCATTGAAGCCCACCACCCACCCCTGTAATCTGTCCCATGTGTTCTTAAAGCCACCCACATTTTGCATGATATCACCCCTTCTGGCAGTGCATTCCACTTCGTAACTACTCTCTCTGTGAAGTAATGCCTCCACATCACCCTTCTGAATCTCCCTTCCTCTGTTCTTAGCCCATGCCCCCTAGTTTCCCTCCCAGTCCTTAGTTTCAACACCCTCTCTGCGCCCACCTTTTCAGGTACTTGAAAGTTTCGATCATGTCTCCCCTCTCCCTCCTCTCCTCCAGTGCATACGTATTCAACTCCCTTAGCTTCATCTCATAGTCCATTCCCTCCATCCCCTGAATCATCCTCGTCACCCTCCGCTGCACACTCTCCAGCAGCTTGACATCCTACCTCAGGTACGGCATCCAGAACTGCACACACAGTACTCCAAGTGCAGACTGACCAGTGCCCTGTAGCGGGGCAAGATCACCTCCCTGCAGCTGGACGTGAATCCCCGTGCTATGCACCCTAGCATCTTGTTTGCTTTCACTGCTTTCCTGCATTGAGCAGTATTGTTGATGCTCACTGTTATCAAAACCCCCAGGCCCTTTTCCTCCTCGGTGTTCCCCAGCTTGATCCCCACTAGCCAGTAATCCCTCCTTGGGTTTCTAGCCCCAAAATGCAACACCTTGCATTTTTTTGAATTGAACCCCAGCTGCCACTTCCCTGACCATTCCTCTAGCTTGATCAAGTCCCTCTGTAGTTGCATCCATCCCCCCTCATCGTCTACTACTGCCCCCATTTTGGTTTCATAAGCCAATAGGCTAATCCTGCTCACCACTCAATGCGCAATGTCCGAGATGAATAGCCCAAACAACGCCGGGCCCAGCACCAAGCCCTGTGGCACCCCGCTCGTCACAGCTCCAGGCTCTGAGACTCCCCCCTCCTCCACCATCACCCTTTGTAGCCTACCCTGTAGCCAGTTTGATATCCAACATGCCATCTTTGTCCCCACTCCCACCCTGGCTAACTTCACTCCTAGTCACCCATGGGGCACTGAATTGAAGGCCTTGCTGAATTCCAAGTACAGCACATCCACAGCATGGCCCCCATCCAGCTCACTAGTCACCCAGTCATAGTACTATATAATATTGGTTTGGCAGGATCTTCCTGAAACAAACCCATGCTGTCTCCCGTCCTATAGGTCACTGCCCTCCAGAAATGCCACCGGCCTTTCTTTTAATATCATCTCCATGAGCTTTCCCACTATGGGCATCAGACTGACTGGCCTATAGTTCCCTGGTTCATCCTTGGTCTGCTTTTATGTAATGGAACCACGTGGGCCATCCTCCAGTCCTGTGGCACCTCCCCCTTTTCGAGAAAGATGCTGAACATGTCCGCCAGTGGTTCCGCTAGAACCTCTGTTGTCTCCTGCAGCACACTGGGGTGGATACCATCTGGCTCTGGTGCTTTGTTCACCTTCAGCACCCTCAGCCCCTCCAAAACTCTGCTACCCTCTATCCTGCTGTCTGTTACCTCACGCCCCACATCCCCCTTCCTTCCCGGCTAGGCGTGATAAAGGACTCACCTCCTCTCTTATAAACACTGAGCAGAAGTACTCATTCAGTGCTTCTGCTTGTTCCCCCCCTTACCACCCATTCCTCCCCCCTTTTTATCCTCTCTATACTGTCCCTGCACTTCCTTTTCTTCCTGACATGCTCAAAAAAGTCTTTCTCCCCTCCTTTTATTCCCTGCGCTAGTCTGAGTTCCCTAGTAGCTTTCACATCCATTACCCTCTTGGTCACCTCCTTAGACCATTTGATGCACTCCTCCCTGTCCTCCTCCTTCCCTGTCCTTCTGAAATTCAGGTGCGCCACTGTTTTTGCCCTCACCCCCTCTATCACTTCATTGTTCAGCCAGCATGGTCTCTTTACCCTTACTCTGTAGCCTGGTGCACATTTCTGTCACCACCATGATTCCTTGCTTTATTATGTCCTATTTCTGTGTTGTCTCCATCCCCTGTTTTATTCCTTCTAGTCTCCCCTTCAGCAATTCCCTCATTCTTCCGAGGTCCACCTTCCTGAAATCTACCACCTTTATTGCTGATCCCTCTGGCTCCCGGCTCATTGTGATATTAAACCACATTGTTTTATGATCTTTCTGCCAATGGATCCTCCACCCTTATGTCCCTCACTGCCTCAGTGTTAGATAGTACCAGGTCCAGTGTGTTCCCTAGTCTAGTGGGTTCAGCAACCAGCTGTATCAGGAACCCCTCCTGAAATGCATCCAGGAGGACCCTCTCCCTTGTGCTGAAGGTGACCGGCTCGATCCAGTCCACACCTGGCAGGTTGAAATCCCCTACTATGACCACTTTCTCCCTCCTACATACTCTACTGATTTGATCCACCATTTTCCTACCCCTATCCACTGTCTGGGATGGCGATCTATACACCACCCCAAACCTCAACTTCCTTCCCGTGGAGTCCAGGACTTGTAACCACATTGCCTCTGTTCCCCTCTCTTCCCTTTCATCCCTTGTACATTTAATCCCCTCCCTCACATAGACAGCCACACCCCCCCTCCCTTCCCCATGGTCCTTTCTGTACAGTCTGAACCCTGGGATTGTCAGATCCCAGTCCCAATGTTGTGTGGCCCACGTTTCTGTGATGGCAGCTATGTCCACCCTCCCTATAACCAAGTTGTTGCCAAGGCTTCTTGCATTTACAGAGACCACCCTACACCCTGCCGCCCTCTCCTCCTTTTCCAGACCCCTTTCCCTACCTTGCACTTTCTGTACTAAGTTCTCTAGTACTTTCTTACTAGCCTGAGGGGTAGGCTCACATGGTCCCTGGGTACCCTGCCTACCATCTGACCACCTTCCCCCCCCAGCTAGCTTAAACTCACTTTAGTTGTTATACAGCTCTGCAGCTTCTGTTTTAATACCCCCTTTCCCTTGCCACTTAGGTGCAGCCTGTCCCCTTCATATGGTTCCTTATTGTTCCAGGTCTGCCCCCTGTTCCCCCACCCACTCATATCCTTTTGATCTGCACCACTCTTCCAGTCAAATGTTGAATTCCTTAATCCTCTCCTTCCTTATTGTGCTCACACAGGGTACTGGGAGCACCTCTGAGAATGCAACTCTCTCCCCTACCTCCTCGCACAGCTTCCCCAATTCCCCAAACCTTTCCTTCACCACCTCCACAGTCTCCCCTGCCAGGTCATTAGTCCCCATGTGTATCACTATGTGCAGTCTCCCCCTTCCCCTCTTCACACACCTTAGAGTTGTTTGTCCCGTGCTATCTGCCCTTAGACCTGGTATGGCTTCCACCAATGTGTGACTGTGCCGTTCCTCTCTGCTACCCCATCTGATTCCCTTCAGTATGGAGTCCCCCACCACTAACACACACACCCTTCTTCCCTTGCTCCACTTAAGCCCCCCCATGTAGCCAATCCTGGATTCTCTTCCTCTACTATCTCCCTACCCCTATCCATTCCTCCCTTGCCCCTCCTGCTTGCTTCCCCCTCCCCTCACACCCCTGTCCTGCTGCTGCCATGTCCCCCTCCTCTCCCTCATGACTCTTCCCCATCTCTCAAGCCCTTTGGCCTCCCACCACCCATTCCCTCCTTGTGCCCTCACCTGCCCCCCCTGCATCTCTCCCTCTCTTTCTCCTCCTCCCACTCCAGTGTCAACAGCGCATCAAACCTGTTCCCCCCCATCACTTTGGCATGTGTGCTCTCTGCCCCCCTGCCCTGCATCCCTCCCTGCCTGGTAGACCCTAGCTTAGTCCATCCCTCATTGTAGGACTGCCTGTCCCTGGTGATGCCCACCCCCCCTTCCCTTGCCCCATTTCCCCCTCCGTGCCATGCATATGTGTTGTTTCCATGTTCCCTGTCTCTGACTAAATCGTTATATTGCTTACCTCCTCGAGTTCCTTCCTAATCCTCCTCACCTCCTCTTCCAGCCTGTTTAACCTGTGGCATACTGGACATCCTCCCAGCCTCAACAATACATTCATTCATACCACTGCCCCACATCCATTGCATCCTACAATTCTCCCCATGTTAGCACCACTTGGCCCTTTGACCAGGGTATCACAGTATTCTCAGCACTATATGCACCAGCCCCCCCGTACAACAGTGTATGAACTATATGCACCAGCCCCCTCCGTTACAACAGTACCCTCCCAATGCCTGCAATCTATAAGCCCCCACAGTCACCTTTGCTGGTGTGCCCCTAACCAGAGTCTTAAAGTTCAACAGTATCTTCTTAGCTGGTGTGTCCCTGACCAGCTGCTGACTATCAGATTTAGTCCCAGCCTTGGCGGCACCATTTTGCTGGTGTGCCCCTGTCTAAAGCCCCAAAGTCAACAGTACCTTTACAGCCATGTGTCCCTGACCAGCTGCTGATCATTGTTGCCTTGACCTTCCCTCCTGTTCTGGTCCCTGTTGACTCAGTCTGCTCCCACGTTTCCATTCCTCATTTTCTTGCTCCTCCTGCTCCAGACCCTTTGCTCCAAACAATGACTCCACCTCCAGATTCCCCTTATTGGCCATAGTTCTTGGTGGGAGGGAATCAGCTCCTTTTTAAAACTGGTGGCAGTGAGGGGCGGGGGGGGGAATTTTCCGCCACTTGGCTAATCCTCCTCTGCAACTCCACCTGACTGGTACTGTTGGACATGCTGCTGCTGTGGCTCCTCTTCTCCAAGGCCACCTGACTGGTGACCCGCCACATGCTGCTGTCCCTCTGGTTCCTGGTTCACATGACTGGTGAACCCCTCAGCTCCTCCACAAGTGGCTGGCATCAACTTTTTGTAGCCTGGCCTCTTGCCAGGTCACCCCTTCGGTTACAGTCCCATAACCAGATTGGCCACTATATCTGGAGCCCGTATTGGCTCCCCTCCGCTTCTACTCAGGCTGTGGCTGAGAGTGGGAGAATAAAAGTTTTCCCCACTTGGCCAATCCACCTCTGCAGCTCCACCCAACTGGTGCTGTTGGACACACTGCTGCCATGGCTGCTCTTCCCTGGGTGCACCCGACTGGCAACCCATCACGTGCTACTGTCCCTCCGGTCCCTGGTTCATCTGACTGGCTTCACCTCTTCACCTCTAGCTTCTAGCTAGACTTCCTCTCAGAATCCAGGGAACAGACCATTATATAGTCACCCCCAGCTCCCAGCCTGTTTGGCCCAAACTTTCCTGGGCTAGTGGAGGGTGCCCTCTAACCTCTCCTTGAACCCTTAGCAGTGGGGAGATTACTGGGGGTTGCCATCTTTGTTTACATTTGGCTGCCTAACTTTTGCAGCCTCCCAATTTACTTATAAGCCCCCTTAGGGGCAGATAACTTCTTGCCCAGGCCCCGCTTGCCTGGACGGGGCAAAGAAAACTCATAATTTGCTTAAGGGTGGCCCAGTTTGCCTGCTGGGGATACTGAAACAAGAGGCGCCCATTTCGCGCCTTCCCAGGCTGCAGGTGTGTGCAGCTCACCATCACAGTTCCTGGTCCCACTGCTCATTTGGGCACAGGGAAACAACCAACCATATGCCCAGAGGCAGTTTTATACTTAGATCCTGGCTCCGCTAACTACTCTGGAGCCAGGAACCTCTTTAGATTTTGGCTGCTCAGCCATATACTTTTTAGGGAGCCACGACTCCTTAAAGGATTACAGCCATGAATGTGCAGCCTCTGCATGTGTGGTCATGTTGGTTTACCTCCTAGTTCAGCCTTGACTATAACCAAACTAGGCAAGGACATCTCTTGGGCACCTGGAGGTACAAACAACGCAACAGACCCTGGGCTCTACTTTCCCATGGCGCTGAAGGACAGGGCAAGCTAGTGGTGACTGCCACAAGGAAAAGGTGGGATCCCAGGTCCACATGCCACCTAGAGTGCCTAGGAATCCCTCTGATCCTGTTTCCATCAGTCCAGGGGACTGGAGGAAGAAACCAGGGCAACGGGGACAGCAATGGGCCATAGCCCAAAATATAAGTCCTACATGGGGGTTGGGGGTGTACATCAGCATATGCTTTCATAAATAAGATGTTTCAACTGTTACAATTTACTAAAAAATATATATTTTTTCATTTTCAATATTCATTTCCAAAATTTACAGCACATCTTGGTAGTCTTTCTAAAAAGTCTGTATAGAAAACTTTTGAAAACAGTTTTCTCTCCCCTGTTAACCTCACAGTGCCTTTGTTTATGACATCACAGTGCTCACAATGACAACAGACTGTGATGTCACAAACAGCAATTGTGTGGTTAGCAGGCGAGTCAGATACAGTTTGGAAGACTCTGTGAAATAATTGCTACATTATCTCCAATATTTAGTAAACCAACTCCAGGGGAATGTACAAAAATAACTAACTACCAGAAAACAATAAAGTTAAAACATAATTAGTGTAAATTTAATGTTTTTAAGCTTCTTATTATAATAGGGTGTTTTTGTTAAGTCTTGCAGCCTCTTCTCGTATGACAATGCACCCTCTTAGTTGCCCTGCACTCTATGCCTTCATCTTGATGCAGCTCTCCTCAAGTGTGAGCTCCGGTACCTTGTGCAGTAATCCAGGTATGGCTCCATCAGTGATCAGTACAAAGTGAGTAGGACTCCTTGTAGGACATCTCATGCAACCCCTGCTTCAACACTGATTACCACATTACAATATAATCATAGATGACCTCCCACCAACCCCCGGAGCCTGAGGAGGAGAATGCACACCTGGATGATACTGCAAGGCCATAACTTTGTGGTGTGACCCTCCCACCATGTCTCACAGTGAGTAAGCAGATCTGTCCTCTGAGGACACATGTCATGTTACGCTACAGTGGCAGCCATCATCATCATCATTATCAGGAATGATAGCGATAGCTGTGGTGGGCCATGACATGATATTGAACACTATCACTGCTTTGTAACTCAAATCTTTGCTATCGGCAGTATCCAATATCAATATTGTTCTAGGAGGGAGAAAGTGCACTATCAGTCTTAATGGTGCTGGCTACCACTATCTGTATTCAGTGTGTAACATAATTTCTAATGTCGAAAGGTGATGAACACACTGGTTTAGACAGCACTTTAGTGACACAGGACAGCAGCAGCAGCACTGCCGCAAACACCACCACAAATTAGCATACACAAACGGAGGGCACAGAAATGGCCAGCTGACAGTCATAGCTGACACATATTCATCCCATGACATCGAAACAGCAATTGAAGTGCTGCCCTTCTCTGCAGTCTCTAGTGTGCCATTTTTTATGCTTCCTCTCTTTTGATATTTTTACCTTCTCCACACACTGAGTGCACTTAGTTTCACCACACTTGTAGCGTGTCTGGGGGTTAGTTACCCATTAGGGACACCAGACCCTGACCTATGAACATGACTTTTTCTGCCCTTTTATTGTTCATGTCCACAGCATGGCACAGAAAACTCCCAGGGATCCGGCAAATACCCACAATAACTGTGACCCCCGGAGACCCTGCCAGATCGATGCTAGTACCCAAGAACAGGAAGAGCACACAGCAGGGAATGTTCAATGAGGTGCAGTCACCAGAAGAACAATTAACCAAGTATGGAAAGCTAGACACCAACAGTTCCAACATCTGAATAACAAAGTGTCTGCATTTGTGAAGAGCTGTCTACTATGTCTATACATTTTGGTGACAGTAGCAGCTGACTGACTTTTGGGAGGATCTCTGTGCCATTAGGCATTTTGCTGATGTTCTTCAACAGGCTGTCAGTTGTGCTGGAGTATGGCCTGACAGCACTGACACAGGCAGTACTGTCAGGGCACATGCCACAGGATGGCCAAGTGTCAGGCCCATTGGGCACTGTAGCTGATGCCATGTCTGTCCTACCTCAGGAGGATGTATATGCGAGAAACACAGGTGACACTGACCCACCTGTATCTGGCAGGTGACACAGTGTGCATCTTCACAAACATGCACCAACAGTATACTGTTAGAACAGTGACTTAAAATTGTCACCGCAATTAGGGCGCAACAAGGGTGACAGTGAAAGGGGCGAGCTTGATTTTAGATGATTCTTAACTGATGCTATCCTGTGTGCCCACGCTGTTACTATCCCCTCTAGGGCTTGCCTACCCCAGAGGTTGCTGTATTAATTTTTGGGTGGTGTGGGGGGGAAGCCCCCCCTCCAAATCAGGACTGTTTCCTGAGGTGGTGCTTTGGTGCTACATGTCCCGGGAGCCGCAATGCCTGGTGCTGTAATGCCAGGTGGCAGAATGCCTTCACCCATACTGGTGTCAACAAAATGACTGTTGCACCAATATGGGTGAAGCCCCACCAACACAGTAGGCAATGCCTTATTCCTGTGAATAGCACACAATACATGTGACACACACTGCAAATGAACTAAGCTTCACACAAGATAGTTACTGCATTGCACTATGGTAATGACTGACAGTTTCTTCCGACACTGTACAGCATGTCACAACACACACACTTTTTCTTTTTTCTATGAATCACAGTCTAGCACACTGTGTGAAATAATGCTGAAACACCCTTTGATTGCATGCTCTCCCTGCTCTGTAGCCTGCATCATCTTTTTTTTTATGAAGTCCAGGATGCAATGGCATATCCTCTTGGTCGCCATCAATGCTAGGAATATTACCATCAGGTAATAGTAGTTGTTTCCTCTTTGCTAAGTTGTGCAGCATGTAGCAAACTATGAATACCCAGCAGACTTTACCAGTAGATAGTTGCAGTGTTCCTCCAGTCATTTCAAGATATCGGAAGTCCTTTTTTCAGAGTCCAAACGCATGCTTTGTGATGCCCCGTGGCTGGCAATGCTCTGCATTGTACTGCTTCCGAATCCGTAATGATGGCAGTCCTACACACCACACTACGTCTAACAACAACAGCCTTTATTGCCTTGCACACAGCTTTATATGTAGCATGTCCAGACAGCCTTGTAATAGTTTACTGGTATAACTGCACCAATTTTTTTTTTCACTGATAAATGCATCTCCTTTTTTTTTAAATAATCCCTTCTTTGGATACAGTAACTAACTGAATTGTTGTATCCTCTTACAGGACAGAGATCTTCGAGTTCCTGAGAAGAATTAATAGTATACAAAGGGTCTTAAAATACTGCTTCCTGATTGGCTGGCCAGCCAGTCAACCACCCTGCCCCCCCCATATCACTCCAATGGAAAACTTCAAACGAGTTGACCGTCATATAGTTTTCTATCACTTTGCCGACTGCGCCAAATTCAAACTTTCAAAATGAACTGCTCATTAAATATTATTAATGAGCAAGAGTTAGAAATGATCTTTGTGAACAGAGCTGGCCCCTGCAAACATCCAAAATGTTGATGAACACATACCTGTTGAGTACCACACAGCAGACGAACCAGCAGCCATCCGTACCACAGCCAAACCAGAACTTTCACCAGTCAGTAGCTGGCCTTCACCCACAGCTGCCCCACAAGCAACACCCTCCACACTGCTGCACAGGTCACAACAGGTCCACCCAATCCTGTGGGAAAAAACAGCAAACATCGTACTAACATAAGTGAGGCACAACTAATATAATTGGAAATACAAAGGTATGAGCCTAACCAAGTGGGCAGTGAAAGACTTTGAAGACTGGCGCAAACAAAAGCAAATTCACGTTGATTTTAAAACAGTGCCATTTACAGAACTAATTTATATATTAAGACATTTCTGTGCCACAATGCACAACTCAAATAATGAACAATATGTACTAACCAGCTTTATAGGACTAAGATCTGGACTGAATAGACATTTAAATGAGCGCCAATATCACAGCCCATAAACCTAATGAATGCCACAACATTTACATCAGTGAACAATGTATTTAAGTGGGTGCTAAAAAATTTCAGGAAAGATGGAATAGATAAACAAAATCACCACTCTACACTCTCACAAGCAGAGTTGACTTTCCTATGTAATTCAGAAGCTCTCCCCAAATACAGCCAGAGGTTTTGTGCAAAAAGTGTGGCTGGACAACCAGCTACACTTGGCTCGAAGAGGGAATGAAGAAGTGTGACGCTTTACAATAAACTCTTTTGAACTCAAACAAACTGAGGAAGAGATCTTTTTAATGAAGCCACTAAAAATCACAAGTTAGTGAATGATCCAACATGCCAAGCAACAAGGGATTTTATGTGTGAATCACCAGGAAAAGTTGCCTAAAATATGTTTCCAAACTTCCCTGCTTTATTTTGTCACCCCAAAAGGGTAAATCAAGCAGAACATGAGAAACAAACAGTATGGTACACCAGGGAGCCCATGGGGTAAACTTTCTTGGGAAAATGTTGCCAAAAATATGCCAAGAAGCAGGCCTCTAGAAGCACTATACAAATCATTCCCTTAGAGCCACTGCCATCGTGCTACTTTCTGAGGCAGGAGTGGAGGCCAGAAAGGTAATGGTGATCACTGGCCAGAACAGCGAAGGTTCCCTCAGAGTTCCTGGAGGCCAACTATGTCCAACTATGCCACCTGGGCATCAATAATTTCAGTTAAAAAAAACAGAAGACAAAAAAAAAAAAGCAGAAACACCAAAGAAAGCACCATCAAAACAATATTTTTACTGTGAACACACAAACGCTCCCTCCACCAGTAAAGACTTTTTAACAACTCTGAAAGTACCAGCCCAGCTGCAGAAGAAGAAAGTCCACAACCCAAAAAATACATTACCAAACAAGACTGTGCAATGCAGAACTCAGGCCCAGCAAAACAGGGATACAATGAAGCCATGACAATATACTACAGCCAGATTATTCCATCCTTAAGCAGTACTGAATTGGGAACCAACAAATCCAGAAATCTGCACTCACATTCTAAACAGAGACCTTCAATCCATAGCCTTCACTGAAGAACAAATTCAAATGCAAAACCTGCACGAAGAGATTAACTTACACTTTGCTGTCATGCATCCTCTCCAAGATCCAACAGACTGACTAGACCTGCCCAACGCAAAACATCCTACACCATGACACAACACAAAGAAGTCAATCATCTTCAGGACACTCTACGACATTCCAGCTTTCAGCCATTTCATCAGCTTCAGGACGATAAACATCTATGCCTCTCCAACACATTGACATCACAGCCAAAGCAATCAACAAATGCATAGGACTACTCTATCGTCACAAGCAAAGCCTGACTCCAGAAGCTCTCAGCATAGCGGTTCGCAGCTTAGTGGGTTCCCTTGTGGACTACGGACTGACAATATATGGTTCTGCCACAGAAACTGCCCTCCGGCATATAAAAACTGCCCTTAACAAAGCCTGCACAGGCTCACCTTAGGAGTGCACCGACTAACTCACACTTGCGATCTGTATGCGAAGGCTCACTGGATAATACTTGATGGTCGCTTAAAATATCAATCCTGCCTACTGGCCAAAAAGATCTGCCTTGGTCAGCTACCATTGGGGGTCCAAAAATTCCTGGTTCCCAGCAGAAATTTGCGGCACACCCGAAACTCAGCACAACAGTCCTTCCTAACCTCAAAATGTTGTACTCCAAGGTCAAAGGTCCTTTGCCTACCGGGCCTTGATGTGGTTCAGCTCTCTCCAGGAGAGCATTGTTCACCTACCCACACTGTGGTCCTTCAAAAGGAACCTAAAGAACCTTATAAGATGCGATTCTCATTGCACCTGCCATCGCTAGCTCAGATCAAGGCAGACCCCCTGTCTTCCTCTGGCTGAACTGACCCTCCTCTCTCTTATACACACTGCAGTTGGGGCTCCTCCCCCCCTTTTTTTCTTCAACTCTTACTCTACTCTAACACATTGACAACTAACAGATCCCCTGTTGGGCACAGTATTTTTTTGTTTGTTCCTACTTACGTATCATACTGTATCTAGTAAGTAATATAGTGCTAGTAATTGTTGTATCCTGCTATACTATGTTTAATCATCACTTGTACCTAAATGTTTATTTCAGTCTTGTTATTTACATAACTACCTGTACTCCTTGTATAATTCTCTCACCTGTTTGTCTGAATTGTCCCAGTGTGGAACCTATGTAAAGATCTCTGAGCTCAAATGGTTTATCTGAGGACTTAAATAATAAACAATAATGGATGCTTTAAAGGAGTGCCACTCAACCAATAAAAAGGTAAGAATGACCACAAAGAAATCTAAAAAAAAAACAAATATGCATCACACTCACAGACCTTATTCCTCTTTTGCAGGAACTGAACCTATAACTAGCCAGAACAAATCTAACTTCAAGGAATTATCCACTACAACTTGGACACAAACAACAAAACGACAGAGCATACAGCAGTCAGATAGGTGACAACAAAGAACATTTCAGATTCATTAAAAAAAAAATGACTTTTACAGTCTATTCCTGCGAAAAAACCCATGCAGGTTTATTACTTCTTCCCCTACAAAGACCTCCGTTTTACAGCTTCCAAAGTGGTTTGCTTGTTCTTTTACCTGGAAAAAAACTCCATTTCACAACTTTCAAAGTTTACTGCAGTTAGCATGATATTAACTTTAGCTTTACAGAATGAGTTTAAATGTTAAACCTTGGAACTATTTTCTTCAGCGGAATAATTAAAGTTTAATTTCTGTCAATAATAAAAAAATGCAATTTATTCAAACATTAAACGTTCTCTGTCTTACTTTAAAAATTGTATAATTGCAATATCCCACTCAAGGGTGTGGGTGATGCCAGGATGGACCCACGTCTGGTGTGGTTTCCTCACTCAGCCTGCAGCCTCATGAACAAACCACACCAGGCATGGGTAAATCCTGGCATTACCCACACCCTCTCTTGGTATATTGCTTAAATGTAAACTTTAAGAACTATTCAGCAGAAGTAGCAGGTCAAAAGCATGTGGACATGAGTGAAAGCTGGGGGAGAGGGGAGTTCAGGAGAGACATGAGAAAGTTTGACTTTACAGAGAAGATGTTTAAGTCATGGAACACCCTACTCTCTAAAGCACTAGGCACAAAAAACAATAAGTGGTTTTAAACATGGCTGGGGCAGAGTTCAGAGATTAGTAGTTACTTGGGTGGGGAGTGGTAAGGGAGTTGGTGAGGTAGGAAAGCAAAGGAATAACCCCATCTAAACAATAGGCTCAAGGGTAGCATAGAGTACAACAGGACAGACTGGGTGGACAAGTGGTCATTTTCTGCCAACATTTTCTATGTTTCTATCTTCCATTTGCTAATATTATGCTCTAGTCATGCTAGTGTTAGTGGCTCAGCAGACTGCACACTCACCTCTGATGCTTGAAGATCAGAAGGTTGCGCAATCAATTCCCACACCAGCACTTGGGGTAAAATCCAAATATTGACACTGTAGTGCATCATGAGGGAGATGCTGCACTCCTGAGGTGCCATCTTTCAGATGAGATGTTAAACTGAGGTCCTGTCTGCTTATTCTGGTAGTAGTTTTCATGGACGTTAAAGATCCCATGGCACTTCTTCAAAAGAGTAGGGGGAATTTTTATTGATGAAGTAAACCAAACAAAGCACCATCAGCAAAAAAAAAAAAAAAAAGACATAATCAATAAAGCAAGCATAATACAACCAAAAGAAGTAAATTACAAAAAAGAACAATTCTAGAAAAGCAAAAAAAGGGAAAACAGTCTAATCAAAGTGGAAGAACAACAGCCAAATATTGCCACTTACGAAGGATGTGTTTTGGAGGCAGTGTTCGACTGTTCAACCAATAAAGGGAGCACAATTCAGATTCAATCCGAGCAATTAAAATGGCCGGTGACAAAACTTGTTGTTGGAAAAGTACACACCTAGAATGGCATAGGTTAAATTTAATTGTAGTGAAAATCTGCATGGTGCTATGATCATGCTGACGTCTGGTAGGTAAGTGATCCAAAACAATAGAATCATAAGGAAGGCATGCCCAAGCTGGGCCACCCCATTTACTTGCCAAATGGTGCCAGAAATCTCTAGCACATGGAGAGGAAACAAAAAAAATGTTCCTTCATTTCAAGGTCATCAACACACCCTGCACGGGGCAGGTCCTTTCAGAAACACTCTTATGTATAGCATTCGCTTCAATGCTAAGCTTACCATGGCAGCTAAGCCAGAGAACAGCCCACATTTGGGGGGGGGGTACATACAAACATATGAAGAAGCCAGCAGAAAAAGGCCATTTGGTCTATCTAATTTGCTCATATTGCAGGGTCCACAGCTTGAGCTACTGTCCCTGTCCCCCTCCCCACTCCTCCCATCCTCCCTACCCATGATCCTTACCTTCCCCCTATGCCTATCCCAGCCTCTCTTAAAGCTGCCCACTGTCTTCAATGAGATCACCTCTTCTGGCAGCACATTCCCAATGTCCACCACTCTCTGTGAAGAAGTGCTTCCTGACCTCCCTCCTAAACCTCCCACCCTTCAGCTTAAGACTGTACCCCCTTGTGTTATGATTTCCACTCAGCTTATTTATTTATCCTTTCAAGTACGTTTGTCCATTACCTTATGTCCATTGGGACCTTTATTGTTTTCAAGTTATATAAATGAGTTGCCATCTATTAGTACTGAATCATTGATTATTCTGTAACAGACAATGCTGTGTTGTACTTAGCAAACAAAGATATTGAGAAAGTCCAGTTGACTCTGGGTAATGAATATAACAACTTAACAAGATGGCTAAAGGAAAATAGATTAGTTCTTAATAAGAAAAAAAACAAGGGAATGTTATTTTATTCAGCTTACAAATCCAAGAAGTTATAGCAACCTTTTAAAATAATAGCAGATGATGGCTCAATATTAGATATTGTCCAGGATATTAAATATTTAGGAGTTACCCTGGACAGTAATCTTAGTTTTCAAACTCACGTAGATAATGTAATCAAACAATTAGGTCAGAAAATTGAAGCCCTTTATGTTGTGAGGGATTACCTTATGGATGATGCCAGAAAGACTCTAGCTATGGCTTGTTTAATGCCATATTGGACTATGGAAGCCTAGTTTGGGGTATTGCTTCAGAGAAAATTGAACATCAAAGATACATTTTGTTTAATAATATATCTAGATTTACTCTGCGGGCCAAGCCCAGGGAACACCACTGTAATATGTACAGTAGATTGGGGTGGTCATCACTTGAACACAGAAATATTTTGCAAAGGGATTGTTTTGTCTTTAAATCAATTCAAAGTATTGAATCCAATCCTATGCATAATTTTTTTTCTCTGAGGACATCAACTAGAACTTTGCGTTCTCAAGGTTTGGTTCTCTTAACTGCCTCGACTTGTAAAACTAAAAAGTATCAAAAATCTTTTAAGCAAATTGCTACCAAAATCTGAAATGATTTATCAGATGATTTGCACAATGCTCAAAATTTATATCGGTTCAGAAAATCACTGAACAGTGTACCTAGTGTTCGGTCAGTATGTAACTGTACATGATTATTTGTTGGTGTATTTAGAATCTGTTTTTTAACCTGTTTCTGATTGTATAATGTCTCTGCTTTGTGTAAATGCCTTTGTACCTATTTATTATTATCACCTCCGAATGATGCTTTGTATGTATTCTTGTCTGGTTTTTTTTTTTTTTAATTTTGAATGTAATTTTTGTATTGATGTACTGAGTGTCTTTCGACCCTCACCGGGTCAAGTCTGTAAAAGGGTCATGTGACTTAATTGCTTTTACCCGGTTACCAAAATTAAAAAAAAAAAAAAAAATGAGAGGAAACTATCCTGATCTGTATTAGAAATCTCATAATATGTGGAGGATTCCTAAAAATTATGCAACAGAATAAAATCATAAATACTGCTCCAAGATGTACAGTGCAGTTGAGAATAGGGAACCTTCCATTGTCTTAGTTTTTCCAGTAAAGTAGCAACATAGCTAGGAGTCGTCTGCAACTTTTTCAACTCTGAAACAAAGCTTTGCAATACAGATAATAAGAGTCCTAACCAAATGCTCACCCATGGATGCCAGAACTTCTAATGAGTAGATAAAAAAAGAGACGAATTTTTAAACAAAAACATATTGAAATAAATGACTGAGGGCTTCATCATGTGTAAATCACTTTGGGATATTGACAAGTATAGTACATTCCTTTTAATAGGATTCAAACGACTCCCCCAAATAAGCTGAAAAAAAAAAGACTAAGTAATCTAGCTTCCAAATCTTTTGGAATAGTATATACTACACAAATATAGTTAAACTTAAGGAGAAGGAACATTTTCGTGATGGCAACTGTCTTTTTTTGTTAGATGCCAATTTTTCCATGATTGGACTTGTTTGTCACAGAGTGTCAGCTTCTCTTCCCAATTCAATCTTGCCATAACTCCATTGTCAAATGTGACACCTAATATTCTAAGGGGGCAGACTGAATTTGAACCCCACCAACATCCATCAAGGAGTCTAACTTAGGGACTATGACCAAGCCAGGACATTTACTGAAGTTCAGGGAGGCCACTGAGACAGGTGAAAAGGAACGAAACACTTCCAAAGCCAATAGGCCAGAATGGGACTCACGAGCCAACATGTTAATATCATTTGCATATGTGGCGATTGTCATACTATGAAGGCAATCAGGGGAAAGAACACCAAATATTTGTGGACGTTGTGATATTTTCTGCAGTATGGAGTCAATGCAGAAAGTGTACAGAATAGGGCTGAGAGGGCAACCTTGGTGCATGTCAGACTTCATCCAGATTCTGTGGCCTTGATGGCCATTGATAAGAGGCAAAAGACTAGCACAGTTATATAGCTTCTGAAGCCAAGTACAGAGAGTCTGAGGAAGGCCATAATACTTTAAAAATGTAAACATATGTAACCCCCTTGTTACCCGGGGTTCCTAGAATCCCAGTAAGACCTAGTGGTAGGCAGGGAAAGCAGCTTGTGAAACTCCAGTTAAATGGATTTCACACTGTCTCACTATGTTCTCAGTCTCAGCTGAGACTGAGGGATGACATCACCATAGAACTGTCGCAGCTGCATGAGCCACAATGGAATCTGCAGCAGGGAGTTGGAGTAGAATGTTGGGAGGTTTGAACAGTAGTCTGTAGGTCAGTTGGAGTTTGGAGCTTGCTGAGAGAGGAACACAGCAGCTCTGTGTTAGGCTTTTGGAGCCTCAGCCCTGACATAGGGCTACATTTAGGAAAAAAAGAGAGAGACACAGAAGCTAGTTTTAAAGTGGTGGAGACCGCTGATTCGGGTCTTAGTGCCCCATCCCTCAGGTGACGGGGCAGTAAAGGTTGTCCTGCATATTCAAGGGGCAACCCCCTGGCTTCTGCTAGTTGAGAAGCTGCCTATTTGGTCCAAGAGTTTTGGGAAACAAGAAGATTTGTGAATCACCTGTGGGGCACCTGCAACCAGAGGGTGAGTTTCTGCTCTTTCTAAAGGGCCCATGTTTTTCACCCTGGGACTTGTGTGATAGTGGGGATTGGACTACTGAAATAGTGGGAGGCCTAGAGTAATAGGCTTAGCCAAAAGTAAAAGTAAGTTCAAGTCCAGCACATATGGGAAGTCAAGACATGTAGAGGAGATGTGACATACGTCTACCCAGTAATCTACATTGCCAAGCTTTCAAAAGAGTTGTTTAGTTTCCAGAGAAATGGCCAGGTATGGATTGTGGGAGCTGGGTGGGAGACCCCCATCTTTAGTAGCAGGTCCACCTCTGAATTTGCTCTGTGGTTTCTACTTTGCCTCATGCACTTGGCCAGTGATGAGGAAGTACCCAGACGTGGGATTGGAAGGAAAATTCCTCTAGGAGTCAAAGGCTCTAAGGTGGTTTGGGAGCCACTAATTGGAAAACTTGTTCATTTCCCAAAATGGACCGCAGATCAAGTGGCCATCGGGGGAGCCAGGCCAGTGGGGAAAACCCAAGTAGTGTACAAGGCGGGCTGTGTACCCAAAAGCTGTGTGCAAGTCTGGGCTGTGTGCCTGGTGAGTTCAGAGCCTGAGGGCTGGAAATGTGAAGAAGTGTTCTGTTTGTCTCTAATCTGCATTACCAGGAATGTAGCCCCATGGGGGTCTGTCTATGCTTTGTTTATTCAGCTTGGATGTAAATAAAAGCCACACTGTAGAATTCCATTCCTGGTTTTGGACATTACAGTTATTGCTTCCTGTATTTGGATTTACTTGGGTGCCCCTGTGCAGGAAGTAGCCAACCTAGACCCCTGTGCGGGTAACTTATCCTCCGAACCCAGTCCCCACAGGTACTGCTGTCAGCTTCAACAGCATGCCACCTGTCATTTTTCCAAAAGGCAGGGGTGAGGGGTTACAAAAATGGAGGCACCACTTTGGATTTAATTCTGGGAGGAAGGTGCTTGGGCAAGGGGCTAGCATTTTGGCTAACTGGCAGTGGGTAGCCCAAAAAAGCTGAAGCAAGTTAACTAGTGTGTTGCTGTGTGCTGTGGATCTTATGCTGCTGTTTTAAATGCCAACTGTTTACCAAGGAGCAGTAAAGCTAAAAGAGTGTGCCCTTGTCCTGCATCAATTGTTTACAGCATTTTGCCAGCTTTGTTAAAAAAGAACTGTGGTAATGAAAAGTGTGGAAGACTAGGGGCAGCAACAGGAAAATTGTGCCCTGGACATTGAAAATGCTTTTAAAAAGAACTGTGGTAAAGATAAGTGTGGAAGACTAGGGGTAGCAGCAGGAAAATTGTGTCCCGAATGTTGGAAATGCTTTTAAATGAACTGAGAGACCTGCAGTGTGAATTGTTATGTTAAATGGCTGAAATGGGCTCCCGCCGAGGAGTCAGTTGGAAAAAAATAAAATAAATTGCATTCTGCAGTTTAAATTTGCCTACTCGACAATCGCCGTGAGGAGAAGAGCACTCGCGAGGAAGAAGAGGCTCATTTGCATGGCGTCGTGTGACTGGTGAGGCTGCAATCAGTCCCTCCCTTAGGCCAGCTCTACAGTGACTGCCCCAGCATTCGAGAGGGAGTGTGAGTGGAGTGATGTACTGGCTTGTGGAGGAGCATCACGGAGTTTAAAAAGCGCTATAAACCTTCTAAAAATAAACTGTCTTGTTTAAAATCGGGCTCAACCCGCTTATCGATCGTCTGAATTGCAAGAGTGATGATCGAGGAGATGATCGGCAGGACTGCCCGCCCGTTTCTGTTCTGAGGCCTCCAAGACTGGCTGCAGGCCATTTTTTCCCCATCGCAGCAAAGTGCTACTGACAACAGTAAGTACTAACAGTGAAATTGCTCAAACAGTGATTTTCTGCCAAATGCCAGCAAGATATGTGTGCCGCAGTATAGTCGCTTTGCAAGTAACGACTGTGTCAACTCCTGCCAGCAAGTGCAAGTCTGTTAAGCCATTGACTGTTTGCATAGTAATGAGTTCAGCATCAGTTTAAAGTTTAAAGCCAGAGAGAGACTGTGAGTTGTAGCCAAATGTGCAGCACTAGTTTTACAGGCAATCCTGTGCTTAAAAACCTGAAGCCTTAAGGGACTGTGAGTCAAAGAAATGTTTTCAGCATGTAAAAAGTCCGTGGAAAATCATGTAAATGTGTTTAGAACAAGAACAGAGCAAGTTTGTGCAGAAACATAGAAACATAGAAACATAGACGTTGACGGCAGATAAGGACCGCAAGGCCCATCCAGTCTGCCCATTTCTTTTTCTACCTTATAAATGTGCCATCGGCCTTTGCTCTGTCAGTGACCTATCTATTCATAGTCATTTGTATTGCTCCCTTATGCCTATCCCATGCCTGTTTGAAGCCCTGCACTGTATTCATAGCCACCACTTCTTGTGGTAAGCCATTCCATGCATCCACCACCCTTTCTGTGAAAAGAATTTCCTCATTCCCCTTAATCGGCCTCCTCTAATCTCGTGCTGTGTCCTCTTGTCCTGCTATTTTTCTTATATTTAAACATGTTAGACTCTTTCACCTTGTTTATGCCCTTAAGGTGTTTGAATGCCTCGATCATATCACTCTCTCCTCCTTTGCTCGAGGGTATACATATTGAGCTCCGTTAATCTGTCCTCATATGTCTTCTGATGCAGTCCCTGCACCATTTTGGTTGCCCTTCTCTGGACTGCCTCAATTTGGTTAATGTCCTTGTGAAGGTGTAGCCTCCCATACTGCACTAGTACTTCAGATGGGGCCTAACCAGTGTCTTGTACAGAGGGATTATTACCTCCTCTTACGACTTGTGATACCCTACTAATACACCTAACACCCCCTAGCCTTACCTACTGCTTTAGAGGTCTGCTTGGATGATTTTAGGTCATCAGTGATGATGATGCCCAAGTCTCTTTCTTCCTTTGTGACTGCTAGCAAATCCCTCCCAGCCTATAGGTAGCTTCAGGTTTCTCTTCCTATGTGCATGATTTTGCACTTCTTTGCATTAAATCCCAGTTGCCACTCTTCTGACCATTCTGCTAGTTTATCCAGATCTCTTCTCATTCTGCCCACCCCATCTGGATCATCTACTCTGTTGCAGATCTTGGTGTCATCTGCAAACAGACAAGCTTACCCTCTAGTCCATCTGCAAGGTCACTAATGAAGATGTTGAAGAGGACTGGCCCCAGGACTGATCCCTGAGGTACCCCACTTGTGACTTACATCTCTTCTGACTGTATACCATTTACCACCACTCTCTGTTTTCTGCCCGTCAACCAGTTTGCCACCCAGTTGACCAACTTCTGACCCACCCGAGCCTACCTAGCTTATTTATCAATCTTCTATGTGGAACAGGTCAAAGCTTTGCTGAAGTCAAGGTAGGCGACATCAACTGCTCCCCTTGGTCCACCACTCTGGTTACCCAGTCAAAGAAATCTATGAGATTAGTTTGACAGGACCTTCCTTTGTAAACCCATGCTGTCTTGGATCCTGTGCCCCTATGGATTCCAGGTGTTGCACTATCCTTTCCTTAAGGGTGCCTCCATAATCTTGCCCACTACTGAGGTAAGACTGACCGGTCTGTAGTTCCCCACCTCCTCCCTGCTACCACTCTTGTGGAGCGGGATCACATGAACCCTTCTCCAGTCTTCTGGGACCTCTCCTGTGCTCAGAGCAAAGTTATCAGTAGTGGCGGATATTTCAGGCTACCAGCCATTCTGGTAGCATATATGCGCTGCTCAAAATAGTTGCGGGGGGTGTGTATAACAGATATTCAAAGGAGTTGCGCTATTGAGCAACCCTTTGAATATCACCCCCCAACCACAGCCACTGTGTATGGCGCAGTGGAACTTGCACCACCGCAAGTTGTCAGAGTTGAGCATTAAACTTGCGGTGGCGCAAGTACCATTGCGCCATGCGCAAATTTCTGATATTCAAAAGGTGACATGCAAATGGGGCCATAATTCATGCATGCCGCAGGGGGGGCCATTTGCATCTGATTATGGCCCCATTTGCATGCCATTAGCATGTAGGTGCGCCAATCCCTGAGGACTTGAGCCTGGCTGCCCTGCCAGGCAGCAGCCATCGGGGACTGACGCACTCTGCAGCCCGATCATGGGCACAATGTGAAAACAACCCCCCCGCCCACACATCTCCCAATGCCCGATCGCGGGCAGAGCGTATCATGACAATGAACCCATTCACAAATCTGGACTGCTCATATGCGGTATGGGCTCACCACGCCCATTGGCTCTAGCTCTGCACCAATGGGCATTACGCCTACCGGACAGTCAGTGGCGGCAGGCGTGGCGGCAGGCGGGTGGATGCTGCCGCCACGCTGCCGGGGGAGCGGGGTGGTGGGGCTTGCGGGTGGGTGGGGTGGGGGACACTAGACTCCAGGGAGATGTTTGGGGGGGGTTGTCACTGGACATTCTGCCCACGATCAGGCATTACGGTCCACTGGACCACCAGGGAGATATTCGGGTTGGGGGGGTCTTTTTACATTCTGCCAGCGATCGGGCACTGAAGTATTTCCGCGTTCTGCCGCGATCGGGCATTAGGAGCTGTTTGGGCGGGAGGTTGTCATGATACGTTCTGCCACGATCGGGCATTGGGAGCTGTTTGGGTGGGGGTTGTCATGATACGTTCTGCCCGCGATCGGGCATTGGGAGCCTGTTTGGGCGGGGAGGGTTTTTCACGTTCTGCCTTGATCGGGCTGAGTGGGGAGCACAGGGACTGAGTTGGGGCCAGCCATGGATGGCAGCTGCTGTGTTACGCCCTACAATACAGCAGCTCACCTGTGGGTGGCCCTCAACTGATCCTTTTTGTCTCAAAGTTGTGCAGGCGCAGGTTGGGGTTGCGCTGGCACAACTCTGCCCAACCCGACTGAATATCGGGTTGCACAGTTTATGCATGGTTCCTCCCCTTCCTGTTGAGCATGCATTCATTTGCATTGCGCTGTTGCTCAACCTGTTTTCAGTGGCGCAACTGCCTCCTGCTGCATATCGCAGAATGGCGCAATGTAGGACTTGCGCATGCGCAACCCTGTTGCGCATGGTGCAACCCTTTTGAATATCTGGGCCAGTGTGTGTAAATCGGGTGTGCAGTGGCTTGACCCAATTTCTGAATGTTGATGCGCAGGAGTGCTGCCGCCGCCATTACAGGGTGGGGTAGTAAAGGAAACACAGCAGCAGAGGAGCCATTTTAAAAGTAAAGAAAGAGTTCAGTAAAGTGGGACTTTCAGTTACAGTGCAGTTTTGTTTGTTTTTCTGCAGTTATGGCCTCAGAACCAGCTCGCTACTCGGATCATGCCCGGGCTGCAGTAACAGCAGCAGTAAATAGACTGAGGGACATTGAAAAGTGGTGCTATGGAGGACAACTGCCTCCTCATGTGGCGATTCCTGGTTTTCCAGTGCATGTGCGTCAAATATGCTTGAGAGCTGGAAGGGACGTCTTCATGACACCTCACTGTGCTGGATGTCTAGAAAAATATGGCTTGTATAAAGCATCTCAAATTCATTTGACTCCCACATGGACAAAGGTTCAGGAATCTGCAGTTGGCAGCACACAGCACCAGGCAGAGCCTGTTGAAGAAGGCCCTTCAGGGGAGTGTGGCACAAAGCTAGAGGGTGCAGAGTTAGAGACGGAACCAGAAGTTGAAGTTTCAGATGCTGGATCCCAGAAGGAAAGTTCAGATAAAGCATCAGTAGACCCCTGGGGGGGAGGCTTCGCCCAAGTCTCTTAGATGATGATGAGATGTGGGAGGCCTTTGAGTGGGAGGTGTCGACCTCCGCAGCTAGTGATGAGTGGATAGTCTCAGGAGTGAGAATGACTGCTCACTCCTGGGATCAGATCCTCAGTGAAGAGGAAGATGAGGGGGAACCTATGTGGCCTTGTGAAAAAGGAACAGGTACACAGCCTCAAGCTCTTGCCTCGGAAGAATGCATGGAAGAGAGTGGTGATACCATTGCCCTGGCTATGCAAGAAGAAGAAGTCAGGGATCCGTTTTTAATTTTGTTAAGGATGCGTAGCTGGCAGAACCAGGACTGGCCGGCCCCAAACCAGGCCAGTGGTCTCAGGTTGACCAAAGCTAGTAAAGAGGAGAGACTGGTTCGTAGGAAGGCGAATGAGATCTATGGGATGACCTTTCCTACTTTTTCTCGGAGAGTCTGGGAGGAGATTGAGAACAGCAGGAAATCCTGGACCTGGGCCGAAGCAATGAAAGGTGTGCATCCTGGGGAAAACAAGCATGCAAAGAACAGACTGTTTCAGGAGAAATATACCCAGTGGAAGAGAGGCAGGATACTGTTTATGGACAGAGTGCGAATAGTGGACAGAGAGGGACGTGAAATCTCCCACTGTGTGAATTATGTGCACCCAGATGGGGTAATAATTCAAGCTCCTGACCCCCGGTACTATTGGCCTCAGTGCAAGGACCTCCCAGCAAATGTGCCCGTGCCTACTAAATGGATAGCCGAGCAGTGGTAGTCAATACTGCCACACCTGCCTGTGAAGTGCCTTTATTGATTCGCCAGTATGAACATCCAGGACTCAGGTGCCCCACATTCATCAGTTCTACAGTGTACTGGCCTTTCCAGAATCCATCGACTGGCCCACCAGATGACTTCGGATCCAGAGAGGACACCAGCCCAGCTGTATCCTGATCCATCGCCTGGTAATCGGATGACATCAGACCAGCTGTTTCCCTTTTTTGTTCCTGTCCTAAGGTTCCATCTCCAGAGATGACAGCATCCCAGCATTTCCCAGATGTGCCCTCCTGTAGTTCCCGGAAGAGGTCCGCCCAGCTGTATCAGAAGAATTGCTGCCAGGGAGAGTCTTCGTCAGAGGTGCAGGTCGGTTCAGAATTTTTCGTACTACAAGGGGCTGGTAAGTCCAAACTTTTCTATCTTTATGACATTGCAGTACACAGGCTACACTAGCAGACTCCAAAATGTGTGAACTGTCCTCAAAGACTCTCCCCTTTGGGACTTTGGCCTGTTAGAACTGTGCTTCACCGGGCTCCGGCCCAGGAGAGACTCTTTATTGGACTAGCCTTCGGGCACTGTGGTCACTAGTTGTGACTTTTAGGGCACTCCATCCCCCCAAATGTGTATTGTAAATAATGTTGTTGATTTCTACTGTTTTCTAATGTATATACTGTTTTCTACCTTTTCTAAAAAAAATCTTTTTGGGATTCTTCAGTGTTTTGATGGTAGGGGTTTAGGTAGACTGTGTATACAGATTAGGAGTGTGTGTTGTCTTTCTTTTTCTTGTAGGTGTTACTGCAGAAGATAGAAAAGAAGACAAGAAGAGGAGGAGGGCTCATCGAAGTTCCTCACTAGTACTTTAGTGTATAGTAATTTAAAGTACTGTGGTGTTGTTATTGTTGTTGTTACTGTATTAACCCTTTCCTTCCACAGGTGTGGTTGTGGGGGTAAGGAGGAGGCAGTAAAGTGACATAATATTGTGGTATTAGTTTCTTGGTGTGTGGTTACAGGTTGCCCAAGGTCGGGGAGGTCCCCGGGTTGTTTTTGTTTTTGTTTTTGGGGTATTAAGTTAGAGGCAGACAGATTTTCCCTAGAGGATTGGGGGGATAGACAGGCTGTGGTCCTGAACGGCCATAGGGACTGCAGTGCTGAGCTATTAGGGCTATGCTGTGGACAGTTCCACCAGATCCACTAGGTGTCCATAGTAAGTGGGTAGAGTAGAGGCTGATATGTCAGCTAAAGGCCTCTAGGCCCTTAGTGTTGCCTGCCTGTGCTCGCACATGGTAGGAGAAGGCCTGATCATCCCCCCTCTGTAGGTAGCACATAGGGTGGGATTGCCTAAAGCCGGGTAAATAATGAGTGCGGACAGTCATTTTCCTGGTCAAGGGTGAGTGTAACCCCCTTGTTACCCGGGATTTCTAGAATCCCAGTAAGACCTAGTGGTAGGCAGGGAAGGCAGCTTGTGAAAGTCCAGTTAAATGGATTTCACACTGTCTCACTCTGTTCTCAGTCTCGGCTGAGACTGAGGGATGACATCACCATAGAACTGTCACAGCTGCATGAGCCACAATGGAATCTGCAGCAGGGAGTTGGAGTAGAATGTTGGGAGGTTTGAACAGTAGTCTGTAGGTCAGTTGGAGTTTGGAACTTGCTGAGAGAGGAGCACAGCAGCTCTGTGTTAGGCTTTTGGAGCCTCAGCCCTGACATAGGGCTACATTTAGGAAAAAGGTGTGTGTTTCCACCTAAAGAGAGACACAGAAGCTAGTTTTAAAGTGGTGGAGACCGCTGATTCGTGTCTCAGTGCCCCATCCCTCGGGGGATGGGGCAGGAAAGGTTGTTCTGCATATTCCAGGGGCAACCCCCTGGCTTCTGCTAGTTGAGAAGCTGCCTATTTGGTCCAAAAGTTTTGGGAAACAAGAAGATTTGTGAATCACCTGTGGGGCATCTGCAACCGGAGGGTGAGGTTCTGCTCTTTCTAAAGGGCCCATGTTTTTCACCCTGGGACTTGTGTGATAGTGGGGATTGGACTACTGAAATAGTGGGAGGCCTAGAGTAATAGGCTTAGCCAAAAGTAAAAGTAAGTTCAAGACATGTAGAGGAGATGTGACATACGTCTACCCAGTAATCTACATTGCCAAGCTTTCAAAAGAGTTGTTTAGTTTCCAGAAAAATGGCAGGGTATGGATTGTGGGAGCTGGAGGTGGGAGACCCCCCATCTTTAGTAACCAGGTCCACCTCTACAGATTTGCTCTGTGGATTTCTACTTTGCCTCATGCACTTGGCCAGTGATGAGGGAAGTACTCAGACATGGGATTGGAAGGAAAATTCCCTCTAGGAGTTGAAGGCTCTAAGGTGGTTTGGGAAGCCACCAATTGGAAAACTGGTTCATTTCCCAAAATGGACCACAGGTCAAGTGGCCAGCGGGGGAGCCAGGCCAGTGGGGAAAACCCAAGTAGTGTACAAGTCGGGCTGTGTACCCAAAGCTGCGTGCAAGTCCAGGCTGTGTGCCTGGTGGGTTCAGAGCCTGAGGGCTGGAAATGTGAAGAAGTGTTCTGTTTGTCTCTAATCTGCATTACCAGGAATGTAGCCCCGTGGGGGTCTCTCTATGCTTTGTTTATTCAGCTAGGATATGAATAAAAGCCACATTGTAGAATCCCATTCCTGGTTTTGGACATTACAGTTATTGCTTCCTGTGTTTGGATTTATTTGGGTGCCCCTGTGCAGAGTAGCCAAACCTAGGCCCCCTGTGCCGAGTAACCTTATCCTCCCCAAACCCAGTCCCCACCAGGTACTGCTGTCAGCTTCAACAGCATGCCACCTGTCGTTTTGCAAAAAGGCAGAGGTGAAGGGTTACACATATAATGATGTGAGACTCTGTCAAATGCTTTCTCTTGATCAAGGGATAACAAGTATTCTATAGAATGTCCATGGTTTCCTAAATCCAACACTTCCCTAAAGAGGATTAAATTATCCAGGATACTTCTACCTGGAATGAAGCACGTCAGGCAGTCTGGCAGAGATCACATATGTCTCAATCCGTGCTAGGAGAGAGTTATGAACTTTCATAAGGATTATGAGATCTGTGTTGAGGAGACACAAAGGTCTCCAGTTCCTGAGATCTGAGTTATCCCCCTTTTTAAAAACAAGAATCTGGAAGGCCTCACAAAATGAAACAGTAAAAGAGCTCTCAGTCAGGAGCCAATTAAACATAGGTTCCAAAACTGTTGCCAGTATGTCTGAAAACAGTTAAATAAAATTCAGCCATAAGGCCATCTCGTCCAGGTATGGTCTTATTATGTTACTGTGTTGTAGCAGTACGAATCTCAGTTACAGAAATGGGTTGGGACAGAGTCAGCAGTTCATCTCATGGTATAACAGGAATGTCCAATAAAGCTAAAAATGTATGGGCCGAGGGTTGGGAATCTGGAACCCAAATTGCATGTGTAAGTGTGTGTGCACTGCATCCATTGTTTCTACTAGGTCAGAAGTGGTATCCTCACATACAGTCCTAACTTTGGTGAGGTGCATATGTATGAATCTACTTTTACAACTGTCAAAAATAGTTCCCCTACCTTGTTTGCCTTGGGTACCCCCTCAATGCTCCAAAGACAAAGTGCGCCCCCTATCATTTTGAACTTCCTGCATACAGTGCTTAATGTGAGCAATGCGGGGACTAAGATTCTCAGTGCCATGGTGTAGCCATGTCAATAACCTAGTTAAATGAGTCCGGAGACCTAAATAATGAAGATATGCTGCCTGTCCCTTTTTACAGGAAACATAGAAAAAAGGTTTCTTAAATGGGATTTTGTATCCGTCCACCAAATCATCTGCCATGCAAGACACAGACTGGCAGGACAATATAAGGTCCTGCACAGCAGTCTGTGTATGTGAATTGTTTAGGAGGGAACTGTTCAGTTTCCAGTATCCCGGCCCAGGAGCCCACCGAAAGATTCACCCAGTAACAAATACTCAAAATGTCTCAATGGGCAGCAGACTCATACAATGAACCTTAAGATGAGCAGAAATAAACAGGTAGTCAATTCTCATAGCTAAATTTCTCCTGTAATTCATGCAGCCACCCTCAGGATCCAAACATAGAAACATGGACTTTGACGGCAGATAAGGAATGCTTGACCCACCCAGCCTGCCCATTTTCCTACCTATTGCATAAGCTGCAGATAATAGTTTTACCAACAGCCTACTTTCTCCTGCGTCCCACTAGAATTGCCTTATGTCTGTACCATACATTCTTAAATTCCCCCACTGTTGAGGGAGTCACGTGAGGGACTTAGCCTGAGCAGTATCTTGTCTCAGAGCTCCATGGTTAGAATACACAAAACATGGCTTTTAAACTGCTTTTACCGGCCTCAGAGGTCTTTAAAAGAAGATTTCTTTTTGTGAATATTTTGCCAAATGAAATGTGGCTGGATTAACCTGCTCAGAGCAAGAAAGAATCCAGGATATGGAGACATCTCTGACTACCCACTCCCAGCCGGCAACCCTGCCAAATAAATGGCAGAAACCAGACTCTCAGGCTGAGCACCCCATACCAGCTAACCCGCTTGAAATATTGACCGACAAACTAGATCACTTTTTCCTGGAAATAGCAACAGTCAAAAATCACCCTTTGTGACATGGCAACAGATATCAGAGCTCTTAAGAACACCATGAATTCGCTATCTACTAGGGTTATGGACGCAGAAACATGAATTAGCTCGATGAAGGACAGACAATCCAAGTATGAAAAAGTGGTGCTAGACATGCATAAAAAGCTGAGAAAGCTAGAAGACAGACTGGAGGACCAGGAGAACAGGCTCAGAAGAAACAAGATTGGTCTGGTGGGCTTACCGGAACATGCTGAAGGGCTAAACCTGTTGAGCTTTGTACAGAAAATGCTACAGGATGTGGAGGGACCACCAACAATGGGTCCGGAACACCAACTTAAATATGCCCATAGATCATACTGGACTCAGTCATGTCCCATGGACAAACCACAAACAGTCCTAGCCTGATGTGCCAATCTGCAGGACAGAGCCCACATCCAAGCAAAAGCAAGGGCAAAAGGTCCCCTAACCTGGAATGTCCAGCACTTCCATATATTCAGTGATGTTACCCCAACAGGTAGGGACAAACAAAAAGTGTATCAAAACATCAAACAAGCCCTACAAAAAGTCAGAATTCTCTTCCACATGTTGCACCCTGCAAGATTGATTGTTACCATGTACAAGGACCCGCTAGATTTCCCAAACGCTGAGCTGGCATGCAAGGAATTAGCCAAGCAACTTCCCCAAGAATTTGCACCACCACTCTGTACAACAGACAGTCACTGAACAAAAATATAAGCACCAATAGACCACGTAAAACAGAACGGAACATAGTACTCACACAGCGGTAACTATTTCTCATCAACTTCCTAACCAAGTTCCATGCAAACCCATCTTCTGCATAACAGCATCCCAAATCATCCCATGCATCCATGCGCAGAGTCTCAAAGGAGTCCTACATAAGCCTCTTACCATCAGTCAACTGGATATCACATCTACAGCTTTATTGCAGAAATGTCAGACCTTATACGTCTCCCAGAGCACGACTGTGGAGATGAGAACAAGGACTGTCTTTTCCATCCAGGTGCAAGGAGGGTGAGGAGATGACCACCAGTTGAAGGGTCCCAGATCCTTTTTCTTGTCAAAAATGGTGGCCATAACAGTCTTGGTTTCTCATCCCCCTGCTTCCTGAGCAAAGACATACTTTCCCACCAGAAATTGTATGGCCCCTTGTCAGGCTTCCAGAGGTCTAACAATAAATCTAACCTGGCCAGGACAGGATGACCCAGGAGGGCACACCCCATCTATGGACATCTGTGCAGATGCAGAGGGGAGTGATAAAGCCAGGCATGCCGTCACCTGCGCCAACTCTGCGCCCCTCCCCTGATGCCCTGCGTCATGATGCCTTCAGGTGAACAACACCCCTGAGAGCATACAGGATGTCCCACCAACAGACACTGGTAATACCATCCGCAAGCAGCCCGGAGACTCTCCCTGCATCCCTGGCTTCCTAGATTGAATGATTCAACTGGGGCACTCCGGCTGGACCCTACAGCAGCACTCTGACCCCTACAACCAGCGCCTATCTCCACACCCTGCCAATGGCATCTTGCCTGCCACAAACAGCGGGGAGGGACAGTGAAGATTGGCAATACTACGAGGACACTGCATCCAGATGGGGCAACTGCCATGTAATGATTCAGTCAGATATACTAGCTTTGAAGAATAGGACTGTCACTCAAGGTACTGGGGGGCTGGGGTGCAGAGAGGAGGAAGCTGGGACAATGCTCACTAAAATGGGACTGGGAAGGAGGGGGAGTGTGAGTGCAACACAGGAGGTGAGGAAGGGCAACCCTGACAACCATGAGAGATGCTACCATACCAGACAGCACCAGGCAGGGAAACACAAGGAGAATGTGGGTCACAGGCACATAGGATCAGACATGCCTACCAATAAATAGTCACTCATGTTCAGGGAACCCTCTAACCTACTGCATACCTCCCTTCCATCCCCTTCCCCTTAACACTCAGGAGCTGCCATCAAAAGGGAGAATCAGTAGACTTCCTGCTGGGTGGAGCATACAAACTGCAACTGCTCTCAAGCCGAGAAGCTTACTCCTCACTACAATCCCTCCCCTGATCATTCTTCAGGCCCTGAATACTGGCCCCAGTGCCTTGAACCTGTCCTGGGATCCCACCACTAGATTCTGCAATTTCCACCACTGGCTAGGGTGTGACAGGCCGATAGGGGAACAGACAAGCCTGGGGAACTGGGGCAACAATTACAAGCCCCCAAGATGCATGTGAGATGGCCCACCCCCCAAAGAAATGGAACCTCAAGTCACCAGGATGGCAGGCCCCCTTAGGGACAGCCAGACCGAAGCCATGTGCAGAGGGGAGGATAAGGGTTCTCCCACACACTGCCTTCCTCGCAGGCAAGAACAAAACAACCTGGTCAAGGTGAGGCAAATTGTTGGAAGAAGAGGTGGGGGTCCCATCCACAAACCCACTAATACCCAACAGGCTTTCTGTGCTAAGCAAGCGGCAACTCCAGGAAGCTTCAGTGCTCCTACCAGACCCCATACATCCCCTCTCACCCCAAAGGTAGGCCCTCTGCCTTGCCCCTGCCCCTTACAGCAGCTACCGGAGTAACTGTCCTGTGGCACAACTGATATGTTAAAAGGGAGGGCAGGTGGAGGTGGCCATCAAGCCGGGAGGGCTGTAAAGCCACTACAGCTTAACTGGCAAGGCAGGAGAGTTAAATGAGAGAGATGCACTGGCCTGATCCACAGATGGGCAACACCAGTCCCCCTGGAATCTCGTGGACTCCTCAGAGCATGGATGTGGGATGCCACCCACACTTGGAATAATGTGCAGGGAGGGACGCCCCCCCTCAATCCCCAGTGTGAGGAGAGGAGAGGACAGGCTGGTGGGGAGAGGTCACTAAACCACTGGCTGTCACTGGGCCACAGAGAGGGAATAGGACAATCCGAGACAGTACAACTCCTGGATGAGGGCTAGATCTGCAGGCAGATAGCTCACTACCTGTTATGGGACCAACATGCTTGCAACAAAAGAAAGCTGTTTGCTTCTGGGTCCACTCTCGCAGGAACCGCTGCGGCAACTAAGTAAAGTTATTTTTGTATGGCATCATGTGGATGCTGGTGATTCATGCATACTGTTTGACAGACAAAAGACTGCAACAGAACTCTTCTCAGATCCCACTGACTGGAAGCATGGGACATCATGATAATAATTTGCTGTGACACTTGCTTCTGAACTATACACTATGCACATACCTGTTTATCTCTCTGGACCATTTATAACCACTGACCACAGACAGAGACTGGCGGCACTCATGGGAGCCCCTCATGGACTGAGTGGCTGGTGGGCGCCTCCTACCCCAGTTTTCCCTGGGTGCCTTATGCCCAGGGGCCTGGAAAGATACGAGTCCCACCTTATGCCTAGACAACTGCATATACTGTATGTTGTAGTTAGTCTTCATGTTGTAGGTAGTGCTTTTTGTTGTTTCACAATAGTCCATTATATCATGCATGCTCAATCTTGTGCCAGTACTGTGCAGTGGATGTAGAGGATCATAAACGGGTGGGCAGGGGGTGCATGTAGCAGGGGTAATCCCCAGTTCTGGAGCTAGGTGGGACCTCACAGAAACCCTTCTCCAACCAACAGCAGTGAATGCACTGAGATGCCCCTGCTGGCTGAGGCATACTTGGCCAGCCCCACATGCGATGCACAGGTACCCCCAATGTATTATATGATGAATACCCCATACAACTTCACCACATGGAATATAAAAGGGGCACAGATGAATGAAAAGTTATATACAATCTTAAGACACCTCAAGACCCTCAAAACTTATATCGCATTCCTCCAAGAAACACACACACACACACAACCATCAGGGACACCTTTGGAGGAGGGAATGGGTTGGCAAGTCTTTGCAGCAGGGAGCAGCAATAGAAAGGTGGGGGTAGCCATTCTAATTCATAGAAGTGTCCCATTCCACCCCTTAGGGCAGATAGCGGACACAGCAGGGAGATACCTAATAGTCTGAGGGGAGCTGGGTAGGCAAGAGGTCCTACTGGCTTTGGTCTATGGCCCAAATAAAGATGACCCCAGATTCTTTACCATTCTAATGGCAAGTATATACTCCATGCCAAGCCAGCCCTCCATTTTGGTGGGTGACTGGAATCTGGTCCGAGACAATGGCCTGGACAGGTCCCACCCCAGAAGGCTGGACTTATTGCCCGCGCAGAGGGCTATGTCCGAACTGCTTGACTCACTCGTGCTGCTGGATATATGGAGGATCCTTCATCAGAATTCTAGGGAATACACATATTGGTCGGCTCCCCCCCATTCCTCTTCCTCCAGACTGGATTTCTTCCAAATCAGCCTACCTTTACTGTGACTCACAACATCCTATGAGATCCAAGCTTGAGTCATATTGGACCACGCCCCTGAGCAGATGTTGGTTCTACCCCCAGATCTTCTGGCACAGGACGAAATCAGGCAGTTAAACTATACCCTTTTGAAGGACCAAATGTGCCTAGCCAAAATTAAGGACTGTGTCACGCAGTTCTCCGAGACAAATACTCTCACAGTTGAGAGGCAGGCCACCCTATGGGAAGCCTTTAAATGCATCCTCAGGGGAGAGCTCCTGTGACTCGCAACTACCAGGAGGAGAAAGAGGGAAGCCAAGTGTGCAGTAATCCTCCATCAGATAAGAGATCTAGAGGGGAAGCGAAAGGGCCCCCCAACTACACAGGCTGCAACACAGCTTAATGTGGTCCAGGCTAATTCTGAAGAGCTCTTTAGGGAGCAAGCTGAGGTGGCTATTTTTAGGGCTAAGACCCAATATGTGGACCAGGGTGAGAAGGCTGAGAGACTCCTGGCCCTCAGACTAAAACAACAAGAAGTGCATTGTGCCATTAATATGGTACAATCCATGATGGGTGCCCCATATCCAACGTGAAGCAAATTGCGGCGGCCTTCAGAGACTTCTACTCCAAGCTGTATGGGGGAAGGTACGTTAGCCCCCATGGAAGAAAAACAACAATTCCTACATAAAGCCAACTTCCCAAAAATTCCGTGGGAATCCTTCGAGATGCTAGGGGCTCCTACACCGGCCGATGAGGTTCAATTAGTAATGACATCACTGAAATTGGTTAAGGCGCCAGGACCAGATGGCTTCACCCCCAATTTCTGCAAGGCAGTGAGGGAGGTACTAGAAGAAACACTGGTGACCTTCTTCAGTGAGACCAAGCAGAAGTAGTCCCAGAAATGCAAGAGGCCACTATCACCCTGCTCTTAAAACCAGAAAAAGACCCAACAAGCATGGCTAACTATAGACCCATCCCCCTCCTGAATGTAGACATCAAGATCCTGGCTATGATCCTGGTGGCAAGGCTGAGTAGAGTGCTAGCCAGCCTCATTGGTCCCCAGCAGGTGGAATTCATGCAGGGGAGGCTGGCAACAGACCAATTGAGAAAATTGGGTCATATGCTAGTGGCATCTAAAGACTGAGAAACCCCAGCAGTGTTGCTCTCTCTGGACGCAGAGAAATCCTTCAACAGGGTGTTCTGGACATTTCTTTTTGAGGTGCTGAGAGAATATGGGCTACCACAGGCCTTCGTGGACTGGGTCCAACTTCTCTACTCTATCCCTAAACCCAGGGTGCTCTGCAACGGACTGCTTTCCCCTCCCTTCCACTTGCACTCAGGAACCAGGCAGGGATGTCCTTTGGCCCCCTATCTCTTCAGCCTTTACATTGAGCCTCTCACTAGGAGGATCCTCACAGATAAGATCATCACAGGGGTCAGAGTGGGAGGTTACAGATACAAAATCTCAGCCTATGCAGATGATGTCATCCTGCACATTGAGGAACTGAGCCGGTCAATCCCCCCCACCCTGGAAATCTTTGAGGAATTTAGGAGGGTGTCATACTACAAATTAAACAGGACCAAATCCTGTATAAAGCCCCCCAACCATCACACATTCCACTCCCATGCAGCGTTGTGTGTGGGGTAAATGGTGCCCAGAACAAATTAAGTATCTGGGGATTGCAGTAACCCAGAGTAGTAAGCTGTGCTGGAGACGCAACCTGGATAATATATGGGCAAAAATAAGTCTGGACCTTAAATGTTGGTCCTCCCTTCCTCTAACCTTATGGGCTCACATAAACATCATCAAGATGAACTTCCTATCCAGGCTGCTATATCTGCTTAGCATGTCATGCTACTTTCTCCCTTTTACATGGATCAGAGCAATGAACTTGATCATCTCTTCATTCCTCTGGGCAGGTAAGCCCCCATGCAGGGCTTTACAAAAACTTACACTAGTGAAGGAGATGAAAGGGCTGCAGCTCCCAGATCTATGACTATAGTACCCCGTGGCACATGCCTCGCAGTTCCTTTGGTGGAGAACACACAAGGCCCTCATGGAGGGTGCAGAATACATCACACAATGGAAGGAAATAGAGCTAGATCTGTGCCACATAGCCAGGATCAGGACTCAAGCCCTGACCAGTATCCATCCCAAGGCTCTGCCACCCCCTCTATGGGCCTCTCCTTTGGGAACTTTGGTCCAAGTCTGCAAACAATTACATAACCTACTGGGCACAAGGCTGGCTCTCAATCCAGCACAACCACTGTTGGGAAACCCAAACTTAGGATCCAAAATGCTCAAATCCCTGAGGGATTCCTGGGTTCTGTACAGGACTGCCCCCGGGCTCTCTGCTGGATAGTGACCATCTGATTTCCTACCATAGCTTCCAAGCACAAAGATCTCCCCTGACTATCCCTGCTTTTCCATTCATGCAACTCCAACACATGCTTGCATCGATGTTGGGATCCAAGCCATGGAAAATCAAGATGTTTGGCAGATGGGACGATGTATGCTCCCTGGCAACCCTCAGACATGCTAACTCCTGACTCTACAAACACCTGTTGGCCCTCATGGCTGATCCAAACAACTTGTCATGCTGTTACTGGAAGAAGGAATTCCAAGACCTTGGGGCCCCTGAGTGAAACACAGCCCTCTGGAGAAACACCCCCACCCTGCTGAAGCTCGATGGCCTCAAACTCATGCAATACCAACTCAACCACAACATGTACTACACCCCTATCAAACTCTTTAGAATGGGAAGGCTAGATTCGGACAGCTGTACCTGATGTAGGGGAGACAAGGGCACCCTCAAGCATATACTTTGGGATTGCCCAAAAGTGAGGCCACTCTGGGAAGAGATCAGAGCACGCTTTGACCCTCTGCTGGGCTAAAGAGGTGTGCAAGAACAAGGGGGCACAATTTGAAGATAGAAGGGGGCGGCTCAGAGGTAATTTAAGGAAGTATTTTTTCACAGAGAGGGTGGTGGATGTATGGAACGGCCTTCCAGAGGAGGTTGTGGAGTCACAAACAGTGGTGGAATTCAAGCATGTATGGGACAGTCATAAGGCAATTCTAGGGGGTGTGGGTAGGAAGAAGTAGGCTGCTGGTTAACTAGGATCTGCAGCTTATCCATTAGGTAGGGAAATGAGCAGACTGGGTGGGCCAAGCAGTCCTTATCTGCCGTCAAATTCTATGTTTCTATGTTTCTATGCTTGGAGGATGCCTTCTCTCCCCAGACATGCCTGCTGGGATGCAACTTGGAGGGGATAGTAGGGGTACAGAAATACCATATGGCCCTTATCTCAGCCATGGTGAAAAAATAATCCTCAAATACTGGAGGGATAAGATTATCCCCTCTTTCCAGGAGTGGCACAGGGTGATTCTCGAAGCCTTGTGCGTGAAAAAATGATCAACCACATTCACCACACCCCAGAGGCATACCTGAGAAGATGGGACCCACTGAAAGCTCTTCTGCTTAACCCCTAATCCATTGGGCACCCAGATATCAGGGACACTCGATGGGGGAGGGGAACAGGAACGGTCCCCCCCAGGGAGCCCCTTACCCCCACTAAAACCCTGAAGCACCCTCCACATCTTCTATCCACCTCTCTACTAGTCAAGCTAGTGTAAGCAACTCCAGAATATTGATGGAGACCAGGCAAAGCCAATATACATAGCATGCAATTTTGTATTTAGAGATGTAGTTGTGATTGTTCCTGTCATTGCCTGTCTGTATTTTATGCTTTGTGTTAAAAACCCTACAAAAAGACTTACTATTTAAAACAAAAAATCTCCACAGTTTTTGACCCCACAACCTCCTCAGGAAAGCCATTCCATATACCCACATCTTTCTTAGTGAAAAAATGCTTCCTCACATTGCCCCTGAGTCATCCCCCCATCTTCAAATTGTGCCCTCTTGTTCTTGAACATCTCTTTTTCTAAAAGATGCTACTCTCTTGGACTTTGTTGATTCCCCTGAGGTACTTGAAAGTTTCTATCATGTCCCCCCTCTCCATCCTTTCCTTGAGGATATACATATTAAACTCATTTAGTCTCTCTTCATACGGCTTCTGGTGCAGACCCAGCACCACTTTAGTCACCCTCCTCTGGACTGCCTCCATCCTGTCTATGTTCTTGCAGAAATGGGGTCTCCAGAAATGCGTGCAGTACTCCAGATGGAGTCTTACAAACTGTCTGTACAGAAGGAAAACAACTTCCTGTTTTCTACTGGTGTTGCCCTTCCCTATGCATCCCAGTATCCACCCGGCCCTCCTTACTGCTTTCTCACATTGCTTGCCCACCTATAGGTCATCTGATATGACTAACCCAGGTCCCTTTCCATTTTTGTTGTTGTTAATACCCCCTCCCATTGTGTACCCTTCCCTTGGGTATTTGTTTCCCAGGTGCATTACTTAGCACTTCTTCGCATTGAACCTAAGCTGCCATACTTTTGACCATTCCTCCAACATTGCCAAGTCTCTTCTCATCCTTTCCACCCCCCCTTGTGTATCAACCCTATTGCAAATCTTTATGTCGTCTGCAAAGAGGCATACTTTTCCTTCCAGTCCCTCGGCAATGTTACCATAAAGACATTACAGAGGACCGGTCCCAGTACTGAACCCTGCAGTACCTCGATAGTAACCCCCCTTTCATCGGAGTGGACTCCATTTACTATTACCATCTGCATCCTGTTGTCCATCCAATTTTTTACACAGGTTACCACCCAGGTTTCCACCCTGGGATCCACTCCCAGGCTGGCTAACTTGTTTATTAATCTTTTGTGTGGGACTGTGTCAAATGCCTTGCTAAAGTCTAGGTAGGCCACGTCCACAGCCCCGCTCTGGTCTACTACTTTGGTCCCCAGTCGAAGAATTCAATTAGATTTATCTGACATGAACTTCCCACTGTGAATCCATGCTGTCTTGGGTCCTGTGCTCCGCTGGCCTCTAGGTACTCAACAATTCTTTCTTTTAGAAGTGATTCCATCATTTTCCCTATCACTGTGGTCAAACTAACAGGTCTGTAGTTTCCTGCCTCTGCCTTGCTCCCACGTTTGTGAAGGGGAATCACATCCATCCTCCTCCAGTCCTCAAGTACCCCTCCATCCTCCCATAATTTGTTAAAAAGGGTAGTCAGTGGTGCCACTAGTTCTCCCCTTAGTTCTTTTAGAATTGTGGGGTGAATCCCATCAGGCCCCATTGCTTTGTCCACCTTCAGTTTTAGGAATTTTTTCAGGATCTTTTCTTCTGTGAATGGACTGGTATTGACCCCCCCATCCAGTGTGCTTCTATTATATGACTTAGGTATCCCCCCTCTTCTTTTGTGAATACTGAGCAGAAGTATTCATTCAGTATCTCTCCCTCTGCCCACCCCTCTGCCCCTTTATCAAGCCTCACTATCCCTCCCCTGGTCTTTCTTCACTCCCTAATGTACCTATAAAAGGTTATATACCCCTTCTTAACTGAGTTGGCTATCTTTTCCTCAGTTTGGTCCTTTGCTATTCTGACTGTCTTTCCTGCTTTCTTCTGCTTTAACTGGTACAGTTTTCTGTCCTGCTCCTTCTGTGTTTCTTTATACTTTCTGAGTGCTATCTTTTTCTCCCTAACCTTCCCCTCCACCTCTTTTGAGAACCATGGTGTTTTTTTCCTTTGTTTTGTTTTGTTTTGTTTATTTGCTTCACACAAAGGCTTGTTGCCTCTGTGATGGCAGCTTTGATTTTTCCCCATTGTTCCTCCACCCCACCTTCTTGCCCATTTGCTAGTGCTTTTCTGAGGCACTCCCCCATTTTGCCAAAGTCAACCCTCTTAAAGTCCAATATCCTCACCTTTGTGTGACTTGACTCTACGGCTGTGTTTATCGTGAATCACACTGTTTGGTGGTCACTTGTTCTCAGATGGCAACCCACTTCTAAATCTGAGATCCTCTCTCCATCCCTGTTTGAGACTACCAGGTCTAAGATTGCTCCCTTCCAAGTGGGTTCCAACACTAGACATCTGAGGTATGCCCCCTGTAGGGCATCGAGGTAACATCTGGCATATTCAGGTCCCCCATCAACAATATCTCCCCCTTTTCTGCCATTCTAAGGATGCTGTCAATCATTTCCTTGTCCATTTCCTCCCCCCCGAGACAGGGGTATGTTTACAACCCCCGTATGGATTGTGGTGCCATTTTCTGTCTCCAGGCTGACCCGCAGTGCCTCCTCTCCTCCCTGTTTACCCTTTAGTTCCATTGCTTTGATCCCTTCCCTTATGTAGAGAGCTATGCCTCCTCTTCTTTTACCATCCCTGTCCCTTCTGTAGATTGTGCAACCTGATATGTTAACATCCCAGTCATGGTTCTCTGTGTTCCATGTTTCTATGACAGCCACAATATACTGGTGTCCCTCTTCCATCAAGGACACTAGTTCGGGGAGCTTGTTTCCCAGACTATGTGCATTGGTACTCATTGCTCTCCATTTTTTGATAGCCTTACCCATTTTAGCCTCATCCCTGTCCTTACTGTCTTGGCCTTTTTCCTCCATTGACACCTGTCTTGCTCCATATCTACTTCTCTACCTTAGTGTTTACCTCACTAGCTACCCTGTTTGGTGTGTGTGTGTGGGGGGGATGCTGGGATTTACATGCTTCTTTTCAGTGCCTCCTTCCTTGGCTAGTTTAAATGCTTGCCAATGAAGCATTTAAACATATCACCTAGGATCCTGGTTCTCCTCCTGGACAGATGCAGACCATTGTGCCAGTATAGGCCTGCATCCCTCCAGGTGGACCCCCAGTCCCCAATTAAGCCAAAACCCTGAGCTCAGTGCCAGTTTTTCAACCATTTATTGAATCCCATGGTGCAGAGCACCCTAGCCTCACCCATGCCATAGACAGGCAGCACCTTCAAGAAGGTTACCATGTGTGCTACTTGTCTAAGGCTCCTCCCCAACTCCACAAACTCCTCATGCACTGTTCTGATCCCATTCCAAGCAAGGTCATTTGTCTCTAGGTGGACAATGATGTCCAGCTCCCTCTCCTGTGGCACTGCTCCTGTGATCCTGAGGATTCATTTCCTGTCCCTCCCAGCCATGATGCCAGGCAGGCACCTTACCTCCCTCTCCCTTCCTCCCAGTACTACCCTACTAATGATTGAGTCCCCCACAAGGAGTTGTTTCCTTCCACTTTGAGGTTTTATGCCACCCTCCTCTGGGTCTCTTTTGTGGAGGTTCCCAGCATCCTCATTGGTCTCCACTGCAGGTGCATCAATGGAGGAGCCACACTCTGCCAGAACAGCTTATGAATTGTGGAGCTGTACAACTGGAGGGTTGCACCTCTGATCCACCACCCTCACCTTCCCTGAGCCCACAGTGGTCCAACCACTCCTCCCTCTTGGCAACCCCTGAGGTAGTGGCAGTGGCCTGGTGGTTTCTGGATGGGGGGAGGAGGTTTCCCAAATTCTCACCAGGTCAGTCTGTAGATGGGCAACCTCCTCCCTCAGACCAGAGATGTGCCTGCAAATCAGGCAGCATTGCAGCCTCCAGAATGTGTCACGAAAGACTGCTGTCTCACAGTCAGTGCATTGCATCACTCCCCACATGTCTCTCTCCCTTCCTGTTTAGTTTCTTTTCTTTTTTGTTCATGTGCATGAGCACGTGAGTGCATCTACTCCCTATGCAGTGTGCTGGTCTGTTAAGTTTATGACAGGTGTATGTCCTTTTCCCTTTTGGGGAAGTGATGTCAGAACCTCTGGTATAATGGAAATGATGCACTTGGGGTGGGTGGATAAGGGGCTGGGTGGGTGGCACCAAGTCTGTGCCCTCCAGAAACAATCAGCTATAGCTGTGACCCACCACCCTGGTGAGTGTTTTCCTTCCTTTCAGCAAGAGAACCTGCACAACAATTTAAAAGAAAATATACCCTGCTAAAAAACAGTTTTAATCAGACAAAAATAATGCAGTAAACTGTACAACCTGTAAGCAAAAACAGCAATAAAACCTGAAAGCAAAACCTGTAAGCAAAAAAACAAAATAATAACACAACAGTAATTCTTCTTAGCCAAAAGAAGCCTTAATGTCCCCCCTTGCTCTGTTAATGTTGCTCTTTGCTCTGGCCTTTCAAGCAAGCCCTAGAAAAAAAGAGCTCAGGTGAAGCTAGGTGCTTTATGCCAGTAAACCCAGTCTTCACAAAGATCAGTATGCATCAATAAGGGAGGTAAGGGAGGTATGCCACAGAAAAGAGACTAGAAAATGCTATCACAGAATAACTTAGAGGTTTTCGCACCTTGATCCTGAACAGACAGGAGACAGTTAAAGTCGTCTCATAAAAATAAATGCTGTGCTGTAAATAAATATGATTGCACTTTTTCCTGTAGGACAGTGCTGTCCTTTTTTGACTGGGAGCATAGACACTGATAGGATGGAAGGGAGAACCTTGTAAGGTAATGTCTAACAGTAGGGCCTTTCCAGGTTCTATGTCAACTAATCTTTTTATTTATTTATTTATTTTATTTAATTTTTGTTAACCGGGTAGGTGCACTAGCCATAACATGACTATTTTCAGGCACTACCTGGGAGAGTACAACAAAAGGAGAACAGCTGAACAACAGCAACATGGGTACAATAATACAAATAGAGGAACAGTACAGCAGTGCTACAAAAATACAATGGGTAGAAACAACAAAAAATAATGGCAAGCATTATACAGATAATGGCAGTAAGATATATAATAAGTGCAGAAACCATGGACCCGACCTGTGGTAGAAAGGTTAATAAGATAGTAAGGTAATATAGAGAGAAATGTGAGGAATGTTCAAACATAACAAGAAAGACTGACAGAAGGAAGGTCAAGGGTGGTAATTGGCAAAACAACAGTGGATGGTCAGTAACAAGGTTCAAGAAGGAAGAGAGCTGGTAGTCAAGAAGTTATTTACAAAGACAAGGAAAAATATGGGGAGGGGAAGAGGAGACAGTCTTGGAGCTGGATTAGAGCAGGGGTGACATTACTGGTAAGTCTCAGGAGCTTCAGGTTGGATCAAAGCATGTACAAGCATCAGCTAAGGATAGATAATGATGATATTCACTTTTAAATCCAAAGTGAGACTGGGACAGCCGGAGTTGAGTGGAAGAGCATTCCATAGCCTGGGAGCAGAGAACTGGAAGGCGCCTGTGCCTTTAGTCGTCCGACATCTCGGAACATAGAGCAAGGATTTGTCAGCTGATCACAGGCCATGAGAGGATGGTTGAGGGACCAGCAACACCACCAGCTGGGATGGGTTTTTTTCCCAGATGATCGAGTCCATTAGTGATCCAAGGTAGTATTGTCCACTGGCAGAGGGTGAGAGCCAATTCAGATCCTTATAAAGAAGGTTGTGATGTTTAAGTTGAGGTGACGAAGAGGCAAATCGGCATATATTGTTATAAGTTACGTCCCATTTTAGTAGGGAAGTTTTATGGGCGGAGGTAAGAATACAGGCACCATAAGTAAGGGTTGGGAGCAGAATGCCTCAGGTAATTGCTAATTTGGCCGAGGGTGTAAGCATGTAGCTCGTTTTGTAAGCTACTCCTAGTTTTGAGTTTATAGCTTTGCACGAGGACTGAATGTGAAGATTAAAATCCAGGGACTGGTCCAGGAGGATCCCAAGGTACTTGAAGGAAGTAACATTTTCAAGTGGAAATCCTCCTGGGTGAAGAACCTCCAGCAAATTATAGCAGGTCTTAATCTTCGGTGCAGAACCTAGGAGCATGGCTTTCATTTTCTTTTCATTTAGTTCAAGCTTACGGTCTAGTAGCCAGTCTAAGACCTTATTGAAGTCTGAAGTAAGTGATGTGTTTATTCAGGCAATACTAGAAGAACTAGTGTAGATGATCAGGTCATCAGTGTAGAGAATAGCTGAGCAGAATTCCAGGACCTCAGCTGCATTATTGATAAAAATTGAGAACAGAAGGGGCACAAGGATAGAGCCCTGGGGGACCCCAAGGTTGATAGTAGATGTGTTGGACAGGGAGGAGTTAAATTTGACAGCTTGCGACCTGTTTCACAGGTAGCTACAGAACCAGTCCACAACAGGCGTAGGGAAATAGAATTTATGGAGAGTAGAGAGAAGCAGGGGATGGTCAACAAGGTTGAAAGCCTTAGTGAGGTCAATGAAGATGGCACCTGTGAGTTTTCCAGAGTCCATGTTGGACAGAATATCAGTAGTTAGTTGAAGAAGAGCCGTGGTGGTGCTATGACCTTTTCTGAAACCATGCTGAGTGTCTGACAGGAGAGTTATGTGTAAGGTAGTCAGTGGTCTGTGATGCAACTATTTTCTCTAGGATCTTGTAGGACAGAGAGAATTGCTATAGGTCTGTAATGGGCTTGTCCTTGGGTCACCTTTTAAAGACAGGCTGCTACTCTTGCAGATTTCCATAGGTCTTGGCACAAAAGCCATGGATAAGGATAAAGTGTAGATTCTGGCAATTGAGAGGCAATGAGTGGAGCAGCCAGCTTAAGAAGATGAGGTTCCAGTGAGTCAGAACCAGAGCTGGTATTGGCAGATGTGGATCTCAGTAATTTCAGAACTTCCGCTCTTGATATAGCCTTGAAATAGAATGGTGGCGCTGGAGGAGCATCATACGATAGGGCAGTATGGCTGTCTGATGGTAGTGTGGTAGGTAGATTGGAGTGTGATCCACTAGGTTGTAAAGCCAAGGTATAGTGTGAAAGATCAGAGAAAGGATTGTTAAAACTGTTTGAGATGGTCCTAGGGTCATTACAATGTGCCCATTTATGATCTTTTTACAGTAACATCTGTACATTTGAACACAGTTCCCATCAATCACAATGGTCTGCCCCAAAGGACCAAAAGGAGGGTCCCCGGACCCTATTTCTGTATGCATTAGTCACATCCAAGGTAGTAGTCATTCTAGTTTCCTGTAAGAAAAAAAATGTCATGTGGAAGTTTGTGTAATATGGAGTACAAGACAGTTCTCCGGACAGCAGATTTTATACTATTCACATTAATGATTGCAAGGAGGAAGATACATGTAGAAACCATGTGGAACATTAGGTCATACCCTCCTCTACTGCAGACCTACCACTTCTAGTAACCATTTTTTTGTTTTTTATGTTGTTTAGACTTGGAAGTCAGAGTAGCAAAAGTTGGAATCGTGGAAGAGTCAGCTTCTGAATCTATTGAGACGTACTGTACTGTAGTAGCATAAAAGGAGGTGTCAGAGTCCAAGCCCCCTTCAGAATCCACAAGAGTGGAGGACAGCAGAGCAAAACAATTTGTGGTAGCAACAGGAACCAAAGGTTTTGACTTTATAGCTGACTTATGAGACCTAAGTGACCGTTTATGGGTTACCGGGGTCATAGCATAGGAAGCATGCTAGTCTCCTTTGCAGGCAGCAACTTCATGGCATCCATAGGCTGCTCCACAGAAGTAATTGCTGACTGTACCAAAGGGGGAGTATGAGATACAGGTATGGAGAAAGCAGGGCCAGAAGGAACAGCGATAGTTAAGGAGGGAGTTACAGAAGCCACTGAGGAAGAAATGTGCTCTGAGTCCTCATCCACCAGGCAAGATTACGGGCAACCTCTTTATGTAGACATTGCTGGTGAGCTGCATAGGCCTGTTCCAAAATTCGGTCCTGTGAGGGATGATCAGTACTGTTATGGGTAGCCCAAATTCAGGAGTGATAGGAATGACCATTGTCTTCGCAGAGGTTGCATCAGAACTCATTAGTACAGGTAGAACTCATGTGACTGAAGAAAATACATAAATAACATCTCATTTTGTCATGGGCCGAGCTAAAGTGGGCGTCTGAACCACACCAAAACCAAGTTTTGGGCTGGCCAAGATAGAAACACTGCACTCTGTCTCTCCCTATAAAAAATTGTTGGGAAGATGTTGCAAACCAGATAAGGAGTGGTGAAGCTGTACCTTAAAGTGTCAATTCCCATTCCCAAAGAGTTCAGAGTCAATGATGGGTTCATGTTCCCCCAGTGCTGTGAAAACCAAAATTTAACATCATTCACATTAACTCCCTCATTCTTCAATAAAATAGTTACTGTGTGAAGGGCTGGCTTGGTTAAAGGGATGGCCTAAAAGGGGACCATAAAGCAATATTCATTAAGTCATTACAGGAAGCCCAAAACCTGTCCAAGTTAGCAGAAGTCTTAAAGACCAGGTCAAAATAACCTTCACCAGGTGAGTGAATAAGGGCAGTTAGTTAATTTGGGTTGAAGAGTAACGATTCCTTCAGGAGAGTTTTACCAACATTAGTTCTGTCCGGAGACAATTCAAGACCCCCCTTATAAAGAAGCCGGACAGCATTATGCCATTGAGCTGGAGTGGGAGACTTAGGGAATATCTTCTCTTTTTGAAAGTTAGACCAGGTATGTGTAATAGTAGGGGTAACAAATGATCCTGTGTTGCAATGGGCTCAGCCCGTTCAAACCTATCTGCCCAAGAAAAAGAATAATCCTTGAGTGGAGCAGAAGGAGCTTCAGCAGGTGAAGCAGCAGAAGTAAACTGAGCAGGCAAGAGAGAATCAGAGAGAGAGGGCTGTGAAGCCTGTCCAAGTTTGGAGATCTCAAGAACATTCTCAGCCAAGTATTCCTGTAAGCCCACACAACAGAGGGAGAAGCCTGGCTAGGCAAGACAGTTGTAGTATGTGACCGCATTGCCAGAGCTATTGGGGGGGGCAGGTAATGTGCATCATGAAGTTGAGAGCCGAAAAAGCCATATCACACACTGCAGCAGAATCTGGCAGCTGATTAGGAGGTGACAACAAACCCCATACAGGAATAGGTCGGTCTGCCACAAATGGAGCAGATGTTGGACTCTGTGGAGGGTCAGGATACTACTGACCAACAGGATCATGTGTCCAACTTGCATCTGCCAATGCCTTCACTGGTGACCAATTCTTGGGAGGAAATACCAGAATGTCCTTGTGCCAGGAGCCCTTCCATATACCCAGAGATTTGGCACAAGAGGGTTTCGTGGAGGACAGTGTGACGGAAGTACTATTGTTAGGAGCAATATCAGCAGGAGGTGCAACAGTAACAGAAGGCTCCATAGGAGATGAAAACAAAATGAGGACAGGACAGTTCTACATTACAAATGTGGTACCTGTGTCCAGGAAAGGTTGGCCAAATGCAATAGCTGGTCGAGAATTGTCTTGCTTAGAAGAGTTGGAAGCCATAGTCCATTCCACCAGAACTGTAGAGGACAAACCATTCAGCAATACACCCGGAGCCGCATCCTGTAGTACCTTTGATAATCCAACATCAGTGGGTAAGACAGCCAGGTGTCACTTGTCAGTGTCAGTACACGTGAATGGAGAACAGTACAAGACAGAAGTAAGCCACAGTTTTTCTTTTTCACAAAGGTAACTTGCCTCCTCATCTGCAATCAGTTTCAGGCGATGTGCCTTTTTAAATTTCAGAGTGTCACATAACTTCAAGTTCACCTCCAGAAAAGAAGTAGGAGCAGAATCAGGGGTTGGTATATCCAAATCCAAACAAGTAGCATCCTGTCCAGAAATAGCAGGCAAAACCAAGCCAGCAAATTGTGATTGCTCCACACCCGTGGAATGCTGCTCAGGCATGGTCTCCAAAGCAAAAGCAAGGATGACAGGAGCACCTTGCCCATCACCGGAAGCCGGAGCAGCTCCCTTTAACTGTAAATCTGCCATCTTGGAATTGCAGATGGCAGCTTCCCCTACTGCAAGAGTAGGGGAATTTTTTATTAATCATTAAACAAATCAATTCACAGTACGCTCATAACACAGCATAAAGAAAATACAAAACAAATGAAAATAACGAACATATCAATCAAGTTTCAGTACTCTGTGTAATAATGCAAAGATGAACTTTCCTGATACCCCATCTCATGCAAGAAAGAAAATGAAATAAAAAAAAATTAAAAAAAGCTAAACAGGTTCTGTAGTACAGAAATCAATGCATACCTCACTATGAATAATTAAATAAAGAACCCACATTTTACGCAATACTCAGTGTAACCATTTAAAGGCATCCCAGCGGGTATGCAACAGCTGTCCATTTACCTGCTTATATTCGGTCTGTTTAATAGCCAGTAATTCAGTCTGAATCACATGAATTAATTCTAACAGCGTAATATGCTGTTGCTGGACAAATCTACAGTGAGCTTTCCAAATCCAATATACTAAACCTGCCATCAATACTCTTAAGGAGCTAGTAACATATTGTACCAATCCTGTGGGAAACGATCCCTTAAATAAAATAGTTAGAGAAAGATACAAGAAATTAGCCGAACCCCAGTGATTAGACAGAGCTTTCCAGAATTCACTGGTATATGGACAAATAAAATATAAATTATCCATAGTCTCTATTTATTGCAACAGTGTTCCCTAGGACAGTAACGCGCTGCCATTTCCTTATGTTTCCAATTGCCCTTGACATTGATCCTACCATGGATTCCCGATCATACTACATCCCACATTTTTAACAGAATCCTTGGCTCAGTGAGGAGTGCTCCAATTGCCTTTTGTTCAGCAATTGGCAAGGGCAAAAATGGTTGTTCCAAGAATTGGTTCCCCAAGATTAATTTATATAAAAGCTTCCAAGCGGAAGTCAGTAACATGGACTGTGAGATATTCCATCATTTTATATTATCAAAACAATGCATGCAGAACATGTTGAATTTCTGGACTCTCCTATTTTTATGATGAAACACCACCCCTTGCCAATCTTGCTTAACTTCCTTCAAGAAAGGAGTCACCCAACCAACCCACTGGGCTGTAGAATTGCACAACAGGGGCAATAAATTAGCATACACAAAAATACTCCAAAAGAAAACCATAGGATTCAACATTCCTACTCCCCCTTCTTTTTTTTGTACATATGTAATAGCCCTTTTAATATGATTCAAGCAACTTCCCCATAGACATGAAAAAGAAATAATAATACAACCTGGTTTCCAACTGTTTAGGGACAGGATAAACATAACTTAAAAAAAGAAAAACTGGAACCAACAATGTTTTAATAAGATAAACCCTCTTCAGCTTATCCATATGCCACTTATTCCAACATGTCACCATCTCCTGCCCTTTCCCAATTTGAAGAGGCCAATTATGGCATGGCATATCCCCTGTCCAAAAAAAACACTTACAATTTTACCAGGTTCTGAAGTGACTTTAGCCTCCCCAACAGCCTCTAGGGGGCTAAGAGACGCTTTAATAGAGATACATTGACTCTTTAATGTATCAATCTGTGCTTCTGAAATGGTAGATAATAACTTAAGATTAGTCACCACAGTGCCTGATACTGTATTAGCCACTGTAAGAACTATATCATCAGCATACGCAATGCACTTAACTGGGGTATCTAATGCAGGGAGTACACCAACAATATTGAGGAAAGAATGTATAATCCTAAATATGGGATCTACTGTTAATATATATAGTAATGGGCTTAAAGGACAGCCCTGCCTGACCCCTTTAATGATCTTACACTCATGTCCCATCCATTTATTATTATAAGGTCAAACAAAGGCATCTTGGTAACACAGTTGAATCCAATCAATAAACTGTTGTGGAAACCCATAAGCCAGTAGGCATTTCCACAAAAATGCATGGGAAACCCTATCAAAGGCTTGAGACTGGTCCAAATCTATCACAAACCCTTCCAATGTTCATGGTGCCCCTTTTTCCAAAATTTCCCTGAATAGAAACAGGGCATCTGTAATTCTCCACCCTGGGACTGCACAAAACTGAAAAGGATGGATAATAGAATGCAATACTTTTGAAAGTCTAGTGCTAAGAAGTTTTGCAAAAATCTTAAAATCTGTATTTAATAAAGTGATTTGTCTCCAATTCTGCAATTCCATTTTCTCACCTTTTTTGTATAAAAAGATTAATAATCCTTTAAACATTTGATCATTCAATCTACCTTCAGTCAAAAAGGCTTGAAAAATAGATCATTCTTGTGGGATTAATTCCAATAAAGTGTGGTATAGTTCACCCGCTAATCCACCAGATCCCGGTGCTGTCCCATTCGTTAATGATCCTATAACCACTGATAACTCTGACAATGTCAGTGGAGCTAAAAGCTGGACAGACTGTTCAGCACTAAGGGTTGGTACAGTATCAGCTCGCAACACCTGCTCAAAATGTGCAGAAGTGGAAACTGGGTGTACCCGCTGTTCACTGATTTGCCGTCCCATCTCATCCAAGAGTCCCTTATTCCCTGTAATTAAGTTACCTACCTTATCGTAAATACCTGAAATCTGGTGCCTATAAATGCTAGTACAGCAATCATCCAGGGGGTTGTCTGATAGTTAGACCCCTGAGTTCCAAATTGCTGTTCCAGTACTAAAGACTTATGTCTATTGTATTGCATCTGAAACATTTCTTGTTTAATGAGGTCAATCTGTTCCCTTAAATCCCCACCCTGGTCTGTTTGTTTAGTGACCAGTTCCTGAAACTGTTTTCTTAGCTGAAGATATTTTGAATGCTGACTTATACCTCTTTGTTTTGCTAAATTTTGTGAGAAAGCTATCATCAAATGTTTTGTATCAGCCCACCAATCTAAAAGAGAGTCATATAAAAAGGCTACTGTACACCTACCTTTCAACAAAGTTAGCAGGTCCTGCTGAACCACAGGGTCTGCCAATAAACTGGCATTCATATGTCAAAAACCTCGACCCCTCACTCTAGGGGGAGCAGAGGAAATCTAGATCTCTATGAGAAAATGGTCTGATATGTCAATAAGAACAGTTTCTGAGAAAGAAATGGGTATAATATTTGATATTAACCAAAATTCTATACGCATGGAAAGCTGACCTTTGAAAAGAGTATGGCTAGGTTCTTGTGATATTGAGACTAATGCATCTTTTAACCCAGTTTGTTTAGTTAAGGCATTTAGAAAAGCAGTGTCACAGTCAGTTTTGACCTTCCTTGCCCAGGTGTCCGAATCCAACAAACTAACGTTATAATCACCTCCCAGTAAAACTTGTTTATTTGTACACAGATAGGGTTGCACCAATTTTAGAAGATCTACCCTCAGTGCTTTGGTTTGTGGAGCATACTCATTAATTAACCTATATATCTGTCCTTCAAATCCCACATCCAGTATTAAGGCCCTCCCAGGAAAAACATCAACCAATTTGTGTACAAACAGTCCTGGGTTAGTGAAACAGAACCCCAGTCTACTGCACAAATCCTGTCCTATGGACCAATGAGAATCACACATATACCAGGCATCATGTGCCTTCCCAATGTCCCCTGTAGTCCGAAGCCTTGTATCCTGTAAAAGAAAAACATCATAATTCATTTGTTGCAACACAGCAAATGTAGTATCTTTTTTGATATCAGATTTGATACTGTTTACATTAAGGCTTGCTAGCCTTAACAACAGTGATTGATTATGTTCAAGGAAGTCCTTGTTTCTTCAAGCTTGCTCTAGTCATTCTTTTATGTATGCCTAAGGGTCTCTGATCTACTGGGTGCCCCCTCCCTCCTTTGGGAGGTTCACTCTGGGAAGAATGAGAAGAAGCATCAGAATCTGCTTCCTCCATTTGTTCGCTCCTGCTTTGGAGAACATCATAGGTGTTACTAAGAGGTACAATGTTTTTTGGCAATGGTTGTTTAACCTTCCATTCTGTGCTTTTTGGCCCTTTAGATACCTCTTGAAAACCATCCATAGGTGTAGTTGCCAGTGCTGTCACTTGTGCAGGTGGGGGTTGTACCGAGGGAACTGGGGGTGAAGACATATTATTTTCCTGGTCAGAAACCACTATTGGAGTTTGTTCCACAGGATGTATGGCATTTGCAGGAATAGTGATGTCAGGCTGCATGGAAGGACCCTCTGCAGTGGTAGTATCTCATCCTGAAATCCAGGGGGAGGGGGGACAAGATGGCCTCTCAGTTCTGTAGAATTTCTTTACTTTATGTAAATAATAGTCTTGCTGCAAAGTGTCTTCTGAATTATGGGCTGCCCAGGGGCGAGATTGAAATGAATACGCATCGTCTCCACATAAATTGCAAACAGGTCAAACTGTACACAGGTTAGCCATATGACCAAGTTCCCCACACTGAAAACATCGAACAAGGTTACAGTCTGAATTGAGATGTGATAAGGAGCCACATTTATAGCAACTTTTCGGCTGGCCTTGATAAAACAGTATGCTCCAGTCCCTCCCAAGAAAGAAGGAAGTTGGCAGGTGTCTAATCCCTTCCTCTGTGTGCTTCAATTGTACTCTAAATGTCCAGCCCCAGTCCAAAACCCATTATCATTGATGATAGGGTTTGGATGCCCCTGCATATCACATCTCTTTTCAAGCCAAAAAATTATATCGTTTATGCTGATCCCCTCATTCCGAAACCAAATTGTCACCATTTTAACTGAAGGTTTGGTGATAGGAATAGCATAAAAGTTCTGCCATACTGAGGTATCTTTAACTGTATAATATGTTTTCCAAAATTTATCCAACAATGTTGCAGAGCAGAAGCTAATGTCATAGTTACTGCCTCCTGGAGTGTGAATGAAGGCATATACCTCAGTGGGGGTAAAGTGCATACAGTCTATCAACAAAGTTTTCCTCACAAATACATGATGTGGTATGTTACCAAAACCACCTTTGAAATAGAAGCGCACCACAAACCTTGATTTTACAGCTGCAACTGGTTGTCTGAAAAGACTGGCATACGTGAGTGTAGGTTTAGAGGACTGGTCACTATTTTGTTCAGAGAGCTGCCCCCCTTCCCTTCACCTTGTATGTTGCATGAATTGAGAATATCAGTATTTACCTGGTTGCCATGTATCCCCTCAACTTCTGCCTCCAGATTCTCAGGTGCTGCCTGCAGAACATCCAAGTCATTGCGTTCTGGCTCACTCTGCTGCCACATCATACTGCTCTGTTCTGCTTCTAGTGCAGTTCTAGGAATGGAGACCACACCCGTCAAGTGCGAAGCTGCTGCAGATGTCTCTGTTTGCAAAGCCATGTCCGAAGGCTCAGAAGCAAATACTTGGCCTCCATTCATTGCAATAGTGCTTCTTTTCCAGTCAGGAGAACCTGGAATGGGTATCACTGGATCCGGGATCTGTTGGCCATTTATGAACAACCAACCTGCATGTTGCAAAGCCGTTTCAGGAGCCCAGTCTGTAGAAGACAGGAACTCACATGTGGAAGTCCTAGGACTCATCTCCACCGATGCTTCTGGTGCTGCTGGACTCTCGCTGTCATGCTCCAAATCACTCACTGGCTTTAAGGTAACTCTTTTGCCTAATACAATGTTAGGGTTGGCTGCTGATCGTTTCCTTTTTTTCTCCTCTTCAATCTTAGATTTATGTACCTGGAATTCTTTCTCAGCATCAGCCATCATATCCGTCAACTGTTTTTTCTTATTTTCAAGTTCAAGTTGCAGTTTAAACTTTTTTTCAGCCATGTCACAAGAAATATCCATACCAGGTGTATCAGCCACTGTCTCACTCAGGGCATGGTCATGCACAGGTTCCATTTCTTCTGCTGAAACCATTTCATCCTCAGAATCCAAATCTTCACAAGTGTTGCACACAATATATGCTTCCCCTTGTGCCTTAGCAAAAGCACCTCCTGCCTGGTCAGAAGTTTGTCCTGGACTGGAGTCCTCTATTCTGCCCACAGGAAGTCAAGCCCCCTGCTGGCACAGTAGGGGACTTTTACCAGTGTCCTGGCCAAAATTTCCCCCATTCACTAAAAATACCACCTACAGCTTAATCTGGTTCAGTTTTAGTTGGTTACCATCTGCATCTCCCCTGTCTCCCGGACGAGGCTGAAAACAAGCAGAATTGTCTAAATTTCCTGGTAAACAAAAACCTAAATAAAAATAAATAAATATTACAATATAAGTACAATTAAAGTGTTTGATTAACAAATGCAACATAAACTTTTTAAGGATATAATGCTGCTATTTTTATTGTTCTTTAATTTGTTTTTCTGGTCTTTTAATAGCTCTTCCTCAAGTACACGGACTCTTCATCGCCTCCGGCTCTGACAGGCAAATATGCAGTTTCTTTGACCTCTGGCTCTGCTTTCTGTGGCGTTGATGCATTATCACTTATCAGCACTGATAGTACTGCAATGACCTCCTCTTCCATCAGGATCTTTGCATTACGTACCTGGTGTAATGGTCCATGGGACCTTAAACAGATACCTACAGTTACATCTTACAAATTAGCTGAACCCCCTAGTAGGGCTGCTCAGTGGCGCAATTCAGACAGGGGGTAGTTCCAAAAGATTGGAGGGTAGTGGGCATAATCCCACTACGCAAGTAACAGAGGAAGGACTGGGAAATTACAGACCTGTCAGACTTACCTCAGAGAAGTGGGAAAACTGATGGAAGCACTGATCAGAGAGAACCTTTAGTTGCATATACTGTATAACATTTCTTTGGTATTTGAATGTCTGTGTAACTGTTTTCTGTTCTCTGTAAACACTGTTTTATTTGTAATGTTTGTTCAACAATGACCTGGAACCTTTGAAAATGAGTTCTGGACTCAAAGGTATTAATCCTAAACTGAAATAATTAAAACTAAATAAATAAAACCTTGTGGACTACCTAGAGAGCAACAGTCAATAAGATAGTAAACAGCATGGGGTTGTGGCAGAGAGGTCTTGTCAGACCAACTTCATAGTTTTCTTTGACTGAGTAAAAAAGGTAGTAGACAAGGGCCATGCTGTGTATTTACGCTACTTTGATTTTAGTTAGGTTTTTGATTCGGTGCCACAAAGATGATTGCTGAAGAAGCTGGAGGACCTGGTTGCAGCTAGAGGCATAGATGGGTAGGAAACTGGTTGAAGAAGAGACACCAGAGGGTGGTGGTAAACAGGGTCAAATGGAAAGAGAAGGAACTAATGAATGGGTTGCCACAGGGATCTGTCCTGGGACCTGTCCTATTCAATATGTTCATCAGTGACATTGCCAAGAGCATCCGTGGCAAGTTGTGTCTCTTCACAGATGACAAAAAGCTCTTTGGTAGGGTAGATAGTGACAGAGGTATCAGGGAAATGCAGAAGGATCTGCAAAGGCTAGATATGTGGTTCAAGGTTTGGCAGTTGAAATTCAGTGCTAAAAAATGCAAGGTTATGCACCTAGAGAAAAATACCACAGGAAGGAGTGCTGGAAGGCAGCAGTTAAACTGAGTACTACAGCAGAGGAAAGGGGCCTGGGAGTCATCATTATTGACTCCTTCAAACAATGATCCAGTGTAACAAGGCCAGTAGTAAGGCTGATAGGATGCTGCGGTGTATCTGAAGGAGTACTGACAACAGGATAAAGCAAGTACTACTACCTCTATATAGGTCAGTATTGAGGTTGTATCTATAATACTGTGCTCAGTTCTGGAGTCCTCTCCTAAGCAAAGACAGGGATGGGCAGGAGATGGCACAGTGTAGGGTAACCAGGATTATTCAGAGAAAGAGGGCAGATCTTATAAAGATCATCTGAAGGCACTGAACATGTACTTACTGGAGACCAGGCAAGAGGGGGGATTGGGTGGAGACCTTCATGTTCCCAAAGGGAATAAACAAGGTGAACTGCAAGGAGTTCTTTTTAGGAGTACAGTCAAGAACCCAAGGTTACAAGTGGAAACTGGAAGGGGGAAGGTTTAAGAAGGAAGTGAGGAAGTTCTGTTTTATGGAAAGAGTAGTGGAGGGGTGGAACAGTCCGCCAGTGGAGGTTATGGGATCCAAGACTGTAAATGGTTTAAAGTATGGCTGGAACAGAGTGAAGGGTTTGGTAGTTTCTCATGTTGGTAGCAGTAGAGAGGGTAGAAGGGTGGAGACTGGAAGGGATAAAACCCCATATGGACAATAGGTCCCAGGACAGATAGTGAATTCTGGGCAAACTAGATGGCCCTTTAGTCATTTTCTACCATCATTGTCTGTGTTTCTATGTCTCAGAACCTGTCCATGTTCAGTCATAACTTTGTATGACCTTGGAGTTGTCGCCTCAAGTACCCTTAGTTTTGGCCCTCCCCATATCCTTTAGCTCCTAATTTTCATCACATCATGCTCAATCAGTGGGCACAGAGCTCTGTCCACCCCCTTCATAGCAGCTTTTCTGTCTCTGTAAGGACTGTTTTTTGTTGTCTCTCTCACCCTTATCCTCAGGCATAACAGACAGAAAAGTGCATCAGGTATTCTTGTCTTCAGCTTGCTGTTCATTGAAAGTTAAGCTGGTGAATAGCATTTCCATTCAGTGCTGACATGTAGACCAATAAGATTAATTAAGGATATTCCTTGCTGTCCATGGCCTTCATGTACAGTCTTAAAACAATTAGCACCTTGAGTTCAGCATATCCATTGGCCTGTGGGAAGTGATGGCTTGCTGAAATCCACAATGTTTCATAAACTGTTTGAATTCATAACTAGTAAGCTGTGGGCCATTAACTGTCATTAAAATCACTGGAATGCCATACTTTGCAAAAACTGACTTTGTATGCATTATAACTTGCTTTGCAGATGTCTTCGGCAGTACAGTTACCTCTGGGGACAGTAGTTAGACTAATAATCAATAATAAGGAGGAAATCATTGCCTTGTAATTGGAACAAATCTGATACCACCTTCTGCCATGGCCCTACTGGTTTTTCATCAGGACTCAGTGGTTACCTAGGCAAGGTATATCTATACTTTTGGCATATCACACACCTTTAAATCAAATCCTCAGTGTACTTCATATTAGGCCAATATGTTATATAACTAGCTGCTGTGTAAGCCCCCTCTGTTTCGGAGGGGCTTATGCTCCCAGTAGGGACCCCCTTCCACCTTCATTCCCCCTCCACAGAGCTTAGGGTTTTAGTAGTGCTCTGGGAGTTAATCCCTACTGTATGCCTGAAGGTGGCAGCACAGAGTAGGTAGATAAGGTATAAATAAGATTGGAACAGGAAGTTATGGGCCCTTTTCCAGCCCAGGCAGTAGACCTGAGGCTGGGAAGAGTAGGTAAGGCAGGCAAGGAGGGAGCTCGATGGTCTGGGTTGGGCCTGTGGGGGGACACCCCCAAGGGATGGTTTCTGGGCCACAACATGGCATCAAGGAACAGGGATGGTAACTCAGAGGGAGGATGGCCAGCTAGCTGGTAATGCGTCATTGGGATGGGGGAAGCCTGGATAACAGGTAGATGGTAGGAAAGACAGGAGCCCCTAGGATCCCATGCAGGTGTGGCTTGGGCTGCCAGGGTGTGGGAACCATGGCAGGGTTCTCAAAAGGGAGGGACCATTGGTAGGGACTCTCTCCCATACCCAGTGTGGCAGGTTGGCTCAGGTGTAGAGGGGGCCTGAGAGTGTCCTTCACCCACTTAGGGGGTCTGCTTGGAGGGGCAAGACCTGGGGCATTGTAAGGGCCGGGTGGGCCATAATTCTTTGGACAGGCCTTAGAGGGCAGCTCTGGGTTGGGAGCTTATTTCAAGCCCAGGATGTGACTGGCAGGGATGCAGAGAGGAGGTTGGAGCCATCCCCGGATGGTCATCTGGGGCACCGAAAGAGAGAACAGGATGCCAGGGAGGCCAGCAAGCATTTGAGCTGTTCAGAAGGCCTGGGCAGTAGCAGGGCCCAGGTTCTTCTCATGGCAGGGTCACTTGAGGACAGCTAGGGCATGAGAACAAAGGAGATTCAAAGCCAGTGGAGCTAGCCCCAAAACATTTGGGTGCAGACTCAGTAAAGAAAAAGGGTTACAGGGCCTGGTTCAGGAAAGGAAAAATCCTGGGACCCCCTGTAGGATTCAGTCCAGGTCCAGGGCAAGGTGGGAGAAGCAGTTAGCTTCTCCGAGAGGAGACAAGGCAAGCCAACCAGTGCCAAGGGAAAAAGAGAAACAGGGGAAAAGGTAACCAGATAAAAGTAGTAGCTTACCTACGCCAGAGGGAAAGGAGCCTCATGATTCTTCCAAGTTGAAGGATCTGCTTAGGTAAATCAACTGAGCTTCCAAAGTGAATAACAGCCTTGCATGTACTGCCTGTCACCATCTTATGTCTGCTCGAGAGTTTCCAGCCGGGTAAGCTTGTAAAAAGTGTAATAGCCCTTTGGAGCTGCTTTATTTTCTTGGAATAAGATGGTGTCCCTGTGTCTTCTGGAATCATTTGGGGCACAGGTGACAATAAACAGCTGTTTGGGAAGAAACTGATTAGTGATTTTTTTCCTTTTTAAGTTGAAAGGGGGTAAATGAAATGAAAAGCCCCTTATATTTATTTGTCTCATGAGTTTATATTTCCAGAAGGTGGTTCTAGCAGTTCGCACTGGGATTGAGAGGCTTTGGGAGCCAAGGGGGAGCTGGAGTCTGCAGAAAGCGAAGATCTTTGATCCGGCTGTGGAGGTTTGGGGCCAAGTCAGCTATTGACAGAGAGAGATAGAGGGAGAGAGAGAGAGTTCAAGGCTGCACTAGAAAGCTGAAGCCATCAAGCGGTAGGCTAAGTCTTATTTTGCTGTGCAAAAGCTCAGAGATGTTTCACTCGCTGTAGACCCTTTCCCCCGGTACATCCACAAAGTCTTTCATGCCCCTAGACAGTTTGGGGAAGGGGGGCTACATGTGGAGGCTCATCCAGGATTTTTCCTGTACCCCAAAACTCTGCCGGACCCAGAGTTCCCTGGGTCTGAGGTGCTGGCAGGCTCCCTGGCCTATGTAGGCCCTGTGGCACATTTTAAATTGGCTATAGGGCAAGCCTGAAGGAATGGTAGGCCTCAAAAATTCATAGTGTGGTGTGCGTGCATAACTGGCTGATCACGTGACACTCTGGCAGCTTCCAATTGGTGGATGGCTAAGAAGAAGCTAGAGCAGCTGCTGAGGGAGTGCCATCTTTGCAGAAGCAGTCAGAAGGAAGAGGTGCAAAGAGAGAACAGCCTAAAGAGCAAGATTTATACAGCACGCACACACACAGGAGCAGAAAAGCAGAAAGCTCTGCCAAAAGTAAGAGTATTCCTTTATTCTGGGTACTCGGAGAAGCAGTGGGCAGAGACTTCCGTGGGTAGCCACATAGACTGGTGCTGGATTATGGCAGGCCAAGGACAAAAAGTTGAGGAAGAGGTGTCCCCTCCAGGAGGAACCACTTGCCACGGTTCCTGCCTCGTGGCTCTGCAGGGTGTGGAAGGCAGGGGGAAAGAGACAGAGTAATGGGTGATGTGTGAGATGTGGATATCGGGGGAAGGCATCGCGAGATTGCCTGTGTGTAGAGTCTGCTCTGGTTTGGCCCCGGGAGTCAGTTTAGATCACGCCCCACCTGTTTTCAACTGAGGGCTCCCTTCCAGTACCGCAGAGGGCTCTTACGTGCATGGTCACCAGCTAGTGGGGATTCAGTAGCATTTGATAGACTCTCCCTGGGGGAGAGCTCCCTGAGTCAGACAACAAAAGTCAGGAGTGGTTCCCTCAATGTCATCTTTGAAGCCGTGTAAGAAGAGGGTGAAGGAGAAAAGAAAGATTAGGAGGTGACAGGGAGCATAGCCATCTGCCCAGCTCTCCACCGCTGGCTACCGACTATCTCCATGGTAGAGAGAGGGGAAGGGGTCTCAGGAAATCAGCAGGAGATCACCTAGGGCCCAGGGGGTTCCTGTCTCAGCCCCTCTCTGGTGGTAACCCACTGGCTGTGTCTACCAAATCAGAGCCTGTGGCAGAAGTCGAGTTGAAGATCCTAAAGTCCAGCAGGCTTGGCTCCATGCCATTTGCTGCAGAAACAGAGACCAGGTAGGGTGCTTAGGCTTGGGAGGGACAGGAGGAGCTGGATGAAGAAACATTTATTGGCAAAAGGTTCCAGTTCCAGGACTATCAGGTATAAATGAGCCATCCCCAGGCCTTTTCATCATCAGGTGGTTACCATAGCAGACCACACCCAACAGCTTCCAGTCCATGCAAAAACCCTTCGGACCCATATGGATGGGTTAAACTCCAGTGACCCACTGAACAACAAATACAGAAAGGGAATGTGGTTACCATCAGGGCAAGCCAGGAGGACCAGTGTGAGAGACCTGCCATTATGGAGCCAGGCTGAGAGATGGGTCCGTAGGAGGCTGCATGTGGAGTATCCCTATATGGACTACCCACATGTTCCTAAGAGGGTTTGGGACATCATTGAGGATATGAGGGAAGAGTGGATCTTAAAAGAGCAGTTGGACGAATTTAAGAACCATCCAGGAGGTGGAGGTGTTCCCTCACCGCAACTGATTCAGCAGGCTCGGACAATGTGCTGTACAGAGACTTGGTCTGGTTTAACTCTGTTTAAGAATTTCGCCTTGGTCCAGGACTTGGCTGTGACATGGATCAAATATTACATAATAGATCGAGATTCTTTTGGGGATTTGACCACCAAACCAGATCAAGAATACTATTTTCCACCAGGAGGGGGACCTGCAACTTAGGTCTCCTGCAATCAGACTTATGGACTGTGCCAGGACAGTTGCTCTTTAGAGCAGGACAATGGTGACTGTAAATATATTTTTAATTTTAAATGGGACCTAAATTATATTTTACTAATCAAAATGCAAAGATTATGGACAACATTATAGTGTGAATGTTGGTTAAAAGTGGTGAGAGAATGCAAGAGTGTTTGAGTGAGTGTGCAAGGGGATTGTACACAGAGTAACCTGTTTCTATTTGGAGGGAGGTATAATGGGGTTTGTTAGAATTTTAGAACTACCTCAATATGTTTAAAATGTTGTTGGTGATGTTTAAAAACAAGATTGTGGTTGTTTACTGGCAAAAGAATAATTCTGTGTTTTCAAAGATTTTATAATTGTCCCCTGGTGCAGGTAAGATTTATTTTATAGGGTAAACTGGGTTTAGAGCGGTTGGTTTGGGGTGGGAGCCCTTTTGGCCAGATATGATGAGTCTTCCCTTGCAGGCTGGGGAGTCAGCATACCTAGTTTGCTGGGAGGAATCCATCACTGGGCCCTGTGCCATCATTCCCAGGAGGGAATGATTCCCTGGGTGGGAGAAGAGTGTAAACCCCCTCTGTTTTGGAGGGGCTTATGCTCCCATTAGGGACCCCCTTCCTCCTTCTATTCCCCCCTTCAGATCTTAGGATTTTATTAGTGTTCTGGGGGTTAATCCCTGCTGGATGCCTGAAGGTGGCAGCAGAGAGTAGGTAGATAGGTTATAAATAGGGTTGGAACAGGAAGTTCTGGGCCCTTTTCCAGCCCGGGCAGTAGGCCTGAGGCTGGAGGGGTGGCTAGGAAGACTAGGCAAGGCAGGAAAGGAGGGAGCTTGACGGTCCGGGTTGGGCCTATGGGAGGACCCCCCCAAGTCAGTATTCAATGATGGTTTCTGGGCAGCGGCGTGGCATTGAGGAACAGGGATCAGAGCTCAGAGGGAGGATGACCAGCTAGCCGGTACTGTGTCATTGGGATGGGGGAGGCCTGGATAACAGGTAGATGGTAGGGCAGGTAGGAGCCCCTAGGATTCGTGCAGGTGTGGCTTGGGCTGCCAGGGCTGTGGGAACCATTGCAGGGGTCTCAAAGGGGAGGGACGGTGGCAGGGGCTCTCTCCCATATCCGGTGTGGCAGGGAGGCTCAGATGTGGAGGGGGCCTGAGAGTGTCCTTCACCCACTTAAGGGGCCTGCTTGGAGGGGGCAGGTCCTGGGGGCACCAACATTGTAAGTGTCAGGTGGGCCATAGGTCTTTGGTTACGCCATTGAGGGCAGCTCTGGGCTGAGAGCTTATTTCAAGCCCAAGATGTTACTGGCAGTAATGCAGAGAGGAGTTTGTGGCCATCCCCGGATGGTCATTTGGGGCACCGCAAGAGAGGACAGGATGCCAGGGAGGCCAACAAGCATTCAAGCTGTTCAGAGGCCCTAGGTGGTAGCAGGGCCCAGGTTCCTCTCGTGGCAGGGTCACTCGAGGACAGCAGGGGAACAAGAATGACGGAGATTCAGAGCTGGTGGGGGTAGCCCTGAAGCATTTGGGTGCAGACTCAGTAGAGGAAAGAAAAAGGGTTACAGGGCCTGGTTCAGGAAAGGAAAAATCCTGAGACCCCTGTAATATTCAGGCCGGGTCCAGGGGCCAGGTGGGAGAAGCAGCTCACTTCTCCGTGTGGAGACAGGGCAAGCAGACCAGTTCCAAGGGAAAAAGAGAGACGGGGAAAAGGTAACCGGATAAAAGTAGTGGCTTACCAGTGCCAGAGGGAAAGGAGCCTCATGATTCTTCAAAGTTGAAGGATCTGCTTAGGTAAATCAGCTGGGCTTCCAATGTGAATAACAGCCTTGCATGTACTGCCTGTCACCATCTTATGTCTGCTTGAGAGTTTCCAGCTGGGTAAGCTTGTAAAAAGTTTAATAGCTCCTTGGAGCTGCTTTATTTTCTTGGAGTAAGATGGTGTCCCATGTCCTCTGGAATCATTTGGGGTACAGGTGACAATAAAGAGCTGTTTGGAAAGAAACTGAGTAGTGATTTTTTCCTTTTTAAGTTGGAAGGGGTTAAATTAAATGAAAAGTCCCTTATATTTATTTGTGCCATGAGTTTGTATTTCCAGAAGGTGGTTCCAGCAATTCGCGCCGGGATTGAGGGGCTTAGGAGCCAAGGGGGAGCAGAAGGCTGCAGAAAATGGAGGTCTTGGATCCAGCAGTGGAAGTTTGGGGCCAAGTCAGCTAATGAGAGAGAGAGAGATCAAGGGTGCAATGGAAAGCTGAACAATCAAGAGGTTGGCTAAGTTTTCCTACTTTATTTCGCTGTGCAAATGTTCAGTGATAGTTCTGTAACCCCCCTACAAATCAGGGTCCTCGAAAAGTCTTCCTTGAGCTTGCCTAAATGCTCACTGCCAGGCTGGTGTCCTGCATTTTAGCAGTTTAAATGTGATTGCCAAAAGAGTGCTTGTATAGCCTCTGTGTACTGTCTCTTTAAGAGCTGCCTGGATTGCAGTCAAAAGTGATCTGAGAGGGATCTCTGTTGAAAGATGTAACTATTTGCTGAAAATCATTTAGAGTGATAATAATAATGTAGTTTGTCTTCCCTGCCTTCTTTGCAGCAAGGACTGCTTTGTTTATCTTCACTATCTTGGTCCTGGACTGCTGAATTGGCTCAATCAGTACTGGTGGGACCTAAAATGGAGCCAGACTACAGGAGCTGTCTGGAGTCAGAATCTGTAGGAATTATAGTTTTGGGCTTTTGGAGCCATTTTGCACCTGATGGGGGAGCTCCTGATCCCAGGTTTGCAAGCAGTTGAGTCAGATCTAAGTTGGGAGCTGAAGAAGCAACAGCTTGAGACAGTCTCTGTGGAAAGGCCTGAGTTTTGGCCTGCATGCTTGCCTGCTGCCCTTGAGAGGGAGAAGAGAATCAGGTTGGACTGAATCCAAGTTTGTGAGAACGAAGTAAGCCACTGAGTTGTGACCAGGATCAACCTGAAGAAGACTGAGGATTTTGTTGAATGTGATCGGCCTGTCAGGATTTCCAGCTGCTTTTGAATCCCCGGTTTGTGCAGAAACTTTGCGATTGTGACCAGAGAGCTGTTTGCCTGGTACAGCAGAATTTCCTTAACTGTAAATGTGCTGTGTTTTGAAAGTGGGTCGTGATTTGGTTCCCCACTGTGTGAACTGTGTTCTGCTTGCTGGAAGCTTTATCCAGCCTAATCGGACTGAATCAACGTTCATCTCCATTCGGCCTGGGCCATGCCACATTGGCCCTGTCAGACTACCCCACTGCACAGAGAAAGCCACTGACGAGACATCTGCCTGGTGATCAGCCCCCTACTCCACGCTTGAACAGGAATGATGCCTCGGCGATTCGTGTAGGCCCTGCTTCTCCTGGCACTCCAGATTAACCACCTGCTGTCTCGATTTTCATCCAGCCTGTGTCCAGTCTTGGGTATCGTGAGAAATCATAAGGGTAGCTCCCTGCAATAACAGCCTAAGCTAAAAGTGTGTTATCTGATTGTCTTGTTGTTTTCTTGTCATGAACAGAGCCCTCCGTCTCTGGATTACAAATAGTGTGTGTTGTGCATGTTGTTTTTCTTCCATCACAGGGCCCCAACCAGCTGCAATGTTCTTGGCTAGCCCACCATTCTCCATCTGGGTACCCAGGGTGTGTGACTGTTTATGGACCCTGAAGTGCATGCATAACTGTTTGATTGATACAGCCTTTAAGCAAATTAACCTGATTATATCCCTCCCTTGTTCAAGTCCCTTAAATAAATCAGATCTAACTCTTTTTTGCATTTACCCTGACTGTGGTTCCAGTTTGTGTAAGAGTACTGTACTGCGGTTATTTGCTGTGTATAACCTTGTTTCACAGGGGTCCCCAGGGCCGAGCCCGAGGAAAGCCCTGGTTTTAAGTGCAAACAGAGTGGGTACTTGAGTGGTGTATCAGGGGTATTGTGAAGGTGATTATTGTGTATTGTTCTGGCCACTAGTAAGGAAAGAGGGTGTTACAGTGTCCAGGAGGGCTGTGCCCAGGTTAGCTTGACCACTACCAACCCTGATCTGTGGGTGGAGGCACCTATTTCAGAACTCAGGCCCCTTTACCTGCTACTAGCCAAGCCAGCAGGGGTAGTAGCCCTTGGGATAGCACCACCTAGGGGTTACATTTTGGAGGCTCACTGCTGGGATTTTGTGTCTTCTAGTGGCCAAAAATTGTGAATTATTGTTAAAGATTAATGGCTACCCCAGTAGAAATGGCTGTACACCAGTTGGCGGGGTGGTGTACTGGGCAGGAGATTGACCCCCAAAATGCTCTGCTTATACTGGATATTCCCCTGGGTACCAGTAAGGACACTGTAGAGGGAGCACTCTTCAAAGTTGAATGTTTAAAAAACCCTGTGGTGGTGGGTCGACAGGCTGATTTGGTCACCTAAACTTTCATAGCCTTGGTAGTGTAGTGACCCCGTGGACAGCTCTAAAGTGCCACAGACTATTGCCTCAGAAGGGGTCCCAGCCACCTGGAGAGTGATAAGATAACAAAAGACAGTACAGACCCTGGGGAGGATGAGCTCCCAGCATTATCTGAGACTTCTGAGTAGAAATTTGCTAAGTTGTTTCTGGAGGAAGAGAAAACTGTAGAGGACTTTAAGAAACTGTTCCTGTCACCAGGGGGTGTTCTTTTCCCAACACCCCCTCCCACTCCAGCACCTGTTACTGCCCCACCTTCTGTGCCTGTGGCAATGCTGGCCCCTATATCTGTACCCGCCATTAGTCATGACTTCTACCGAAGGCTGAGAATCTTCTCAGGCATCCTCCCCACCCCCCAAGGGGAGGATGACTGGAGACCTGGATTGACTATGCTGCCTCCTTGGTACCCGAGTGGCAGTGTGCAGAGGCTGAGAAGTGGAAAAGAATCATAGAAAGTTTGAGGGGTCCATCCCTTGAAACCATTACATTTTTGAGGTCCATGAACCCTGTTGCATCTACTCAGAAGTACCTATCTGTACTTGAAGGCAATTTTGGGAGCATTGAGTCGGGGAGACTTTGATGTGGAAATTCCAAGGTACCAAGCAATGGAAGGGTGAAGGTTTGTCTGCGTATGTTACTTGCCTAGAAACAGCTCTACAGAAAGCTTACCGGAAAGGTGGGGTAGCCGTTAGTGATTTCAACCGTGAGAGACTGGGGCACATACTGCAGCATGCCAAGCATTGTAAACTGCAGATCATCCAGTTAAGGCTCCAGGATAGGAGAGGTAACCCACCTGACTACTGTGACTTGATAAAAGAACTCCGGGAGGTAGAAGGTGAAGAGGGAGACTGTAATTATGGGGTGAGTGCAGCCCAAGTGATCATGGCACTGGAAGGCCCTTCCGAAATGGAGACCGCTAAGAATGTCCTGCCGTGGGCTAAACGGTGGGGGGAGGAGTTGCTGAAGGAAGTCAGAAAAGCACAACTGGGTGCATTCACTGAGGTATTCCCTGCTGACAGAGACCATGGTCCCTGTCAGAACATGACTATTATGGGGGTGGGGGTGCACCCTCTGGCATCCTCTACTACGAGTGGCTTCTCGGGTGAGCTCAAGGAATTAACTGCCACCCTGAAGGGACTTTTGAGACATGGTACACTACCCGCATAAGTCAGATCACAATCTCCCGTTGATGTTCCAGCATACCCTGCTATGTTTTCTCCAAGGATGCCCTGAGAGTGTGTCATTTGTCACAATTGTGGCAAGGATGGTCATATGAAGAGGGAATGCCAGTCTCAGAAGGACTTAGAGAAAGTGGTGAACCAGCTTCAAGGAGAGCTTCGGAAAATGAATCAGTGGTCAAGAGGTGCACGAAATGACCACAGTAAAAGCTTCCGCCATCCTAACTCAATCCCCTCTGTGGCTAAATTATCTGTCCAGGCCCCAGCTGTTGTCCCTCCAGACTGGTCCAAAATAGTAGGCCCTTCAATGGAGACTACGGTGACTGTGAATGGTATTCATACTCGGGCTGTGTTTGACAGTGGGTTACAGGCAACCGTTGTATTCCAGGACTGGTATGACAAACATTTATCTGATGTGCCTTTGCAATCCCTGGAAGGCCTACATGTGTGGGGCCTGAGCGACAAGTCTTATCCCTACCAGGGTATATCTGCTTCTGGTTGTCTTCCTGCAACTGTAACTGGTGTAGAGGAGCAAGTACAGACATTGGCTGTAGTGTGTCCCCCCACCAGACTGTATAATGGGGTCCCCCTGTTAACTGGGACAAACACCCATATGTTTGGAAGACTGGCACAACTCTGAAACAAGGGCAATGGACTGGAAGGGCCCTGAGAATTCTGGCTCTGATCAAGAGGACTATGATTTGCAACAGAAGCCTGAGGAAGTAGACCAGGATGAGCTGGTGGGGATCGTGTGGAAGGAGGATCCTGAGTCAATGGTATTGGCCCCTAACGCCCAGTGTACCATTCAAGGGGCGGTCCACCTCCGGAAAGATATCAAGAACAAAATACTGATGTTGGATGTGCCAGGCGATGGAAAATTGCCAGAAGGATTATTGGTCAAGCCCAGCATCTTGCCTGCTCGTGCCCATGCCTATGCACAACGAGTGATGGTCCAGATTCACAATGTGTCAGATCAGGAGATCCGGGTGAAGAGAGGGTGCACCCTAGCTACGGTACACTGCAGTATTGCCCAGCAGCAAGCACCCTGGTGAGAAGGAGAGAATGACCCCAGACTTGTTTGACTTTGGTGACTCCCCGTTGCCAACTAAATGGAAGGCTAGAATTAGCAAGAGACTTGCCCAGAGAGACCAAGTGTTTTCTTTGAAGGAATGGGATGTGGGATGTGTCCAGGGTGTGGAGAATCACATACACCTGCATGATGAACAGCCATTTCGAGAGAGGTCCCGACACCTAGCCCCAGCAGACATAGATGATGTGAAAAGACACCTACAGGAAATGCTCGCTGCTGGCAGGATACAAGAATCCAGGAGCCCGTACACCTCTCCCACTGTGGTTGTGCATAAGAAGAATAGGTCTGTGAGGATGTGTGTTGATTATTGAACCCTGAACTAGCGGACCATCCCAGGCCAATACACTATGCCTTGTATACAAGATGCCCTGGACTGCTTGAATGGGAGCAAATGGTTCTTGGTGTTGGATCTTCGCTGCAGACACTACCAGATCCCGATGGCCCTCAGAAGACCATGAGAAAACAGCCTTCATCTGTCCATTGGGGTTCTATGATTTTCTGAGGATGCCACAGGGGATATTGGGCACCTTGGCCACCTTTCAGTGACTGATGGAACGTGCGGTGGGAGATATGAATTTGCTGGAATACCTGGTGTACTTGTACAATGTCATTGTGTTTGGGAGTACCTTAGAGGAGCATGAGAGCCAACTGTTTAAAGTCCTAGACTGACTGGAACACTTCAGCCTCAAGCTGTCCATTGACAAGTACCAGTTTTTCCAAACCTCCGTGAGGTATGTGGGGCACATAGTATCTACAAAAGGGATAGAGACTGATCCCAGTAAGGTTGAAGCACTGACTACTTGGCCCCAGCCCTATAATCTGAAAGAACTGCAATGTTTCCTGGGGTTCTGTGGCTACTACCGCAGGTTCATAAAAGACTATTCCAAGGTGATTCACCCACTCTTGAACCTTACCCAGGGTTACCCTCTTACCATCATAAATACAAAAAAGGGTCCATTAAAGAACCAGAAAAAGTATACCTCCACCCAGGTGAACTCTTCGGGCCCCACTGGATGCCCGACTGTGAAGCAGCCTTCCATGAGATCATATACCAGCTCACCCATGCCCCCATCCTCACCTATGCTGACCCCACCAAACCCTATGTGCTGCATATGGATGCTAGTCTGCAGGGTTTAGGAGTGGTGCTGTAGCAAGACCTAGAAGATGGCCTGAGACCAGTAGCTTTCGCCAGTAGGAGCTTGACCCCATCTAAACAAAACTACCCTGTGCATAAGTTGGAGTTTCTTGTGCTAAAATGGGCCATCGTTGACCAGTTTCATGAATACCTCTATGGGGCAAAGATATTAGTGGAGACTGACAATAACCCGTTGACCTATGTACGGACTTCAGCTAAGTTAGACGCCACTGAACACCAGTGGCTTTCTGCATTATCAACCTATGATTATGCTGTTGAATACAGACCGGGCCTAAACCATATTGTTGCTGACACCCTATCATGAAGGCCCACTTCCAAGAGTGATTGGGTCAGGCTGTCTGACCTTGACATTCGAGCATTGTGCCAAAAGTTTGATAGAGACGAACAGATGTCTGCGGACACAGTGGACAGTTTTGTAGATTGCTTGGGCCCTCCTGATACTTGCATACCGGCTGCTTATTGCCATTTCTCTGCTCTAGATATTAGTGCACTACCTCAATTTGACAATGACAGCATTCAGTGGACTCAATCCCAAGATCCTGTGATTCAGCCAGCACTTGATGCCCCGTGTGCAGGGAAATATGTGTCTAAGTTACGTTCCACTGACTTGCGAACTGCTTTATTGTTTAAAGAAGGCCCCAGATTGAAGTTGCTCAATCAGTTGTATAGAGAGACAGTAGATTTGGTACTGAGGTCCCTCCACAATCACATGGGGCACCTCGGTATTGACAGAACCTTTGACCTGGTACGATCTCGCTTCTACTGGCCCAAAATGGGGGTTGATGTTGAGCACTATGTAAAGACTTGTAGTCACTGCCTGCAAAGAAAAGCCCTGCCTCAGAAGGATGCTCCCCTTGTTAATATTACTACTAGCACCCCTATGGAACTAGTCTGCATAGACTTCTTGTGTTTTGACCTGATTAGCAGAACACTGGCAATGTATTAGTGGTTACAGATCATTTCACATAGTATACACAAGCTTTTCCCACCAAAGATCAAAAGGCATCTACCGTGGCCAAGGTGCTAGTGGAAAATTTCTTCATCCACTATCGTGCCCCCCAGCAGATCCACTCTGACCAGGGCAGAGACTTTGAGAGTCGACTAATCAAAGAAATGCTCTCTCTGTGGGGGGGTGCGGAAGTCAAGAACCATCCCCTATCACCCGCAGGGAGATCCTCAACCATAACGCTTTAACCTCACCCTGCTAGACATGCTAGGCACCCTCCACCCAAAAGACAAGCATAAATGGAGCCAGCAAATTAGCACCTTGGTACACGCATACAATTGCACAAAAAATGATTCTACCGGGTTCTCTTCCTACCACCTCATGTTCGGGAGAGAGGCTCAGCTGCCTGTTGATGTCTGTTTTGGGGTCTCTCCAGATGGGGTCCAAGCTAAAAACTACTTGCAATATGTACAAAATCTGAAAGCTCAATTGAACCAGGCCTATCAACTGGGCCAGACAATGGCCACCAAGAGAAATCTAGCTAACAAAGAGAGGCATGATAAAAAAGTAAAGGCTTAAGAGCTTCGACCTGGAGACTGTGTGTTATTACGCATTTTGGGACTGCATGGTAAAGACAAAATTGCTGATCAGTGGCACTATCTTCCCCATGTAGTAGTTGGAAAGTTGGATGATTTAACTGTGTACAAGGAGTGCCCAGAGAACAACTGCAAAGCTGTCAAGACCATGCACCGTAACCACTTGCTACCTATTGGCCAAGTCAGAATTGAGGCTGAACAATCAGAGATGGACTCCCCTAGGCTGGTGACTCATGCTGCTGCAAAGAAGAGACAGAGTCAACCTGCCCCAGTGGATACAGATTTAAGGGTTTCCCTCCAGCAGGTCCAGACTGATAGTGACTGTCAGTCCACCGTGGACGAAAGTGAATGTGACAATGCCTATTACCCCTCTTATGAATTGAGTCAGCTGTTTCAAGACAACCCTATGACTAATGGTGGGGTTGAAGCTGGGCTTTCTGGACTGCCTAACCCCCCAGCTTTGTCCTTGCAGTCAATGCTCCCAAAAAGTGAAGTGCAAAGTATCATGTCTGAAGATGCTGAGTCTCTGTGTATTGTGGAACTGTATGATTTGCCTGAAGGAGGGGCTGATGGTTTGAGTCTTTCTGGTGACATACCAGAATTTGAAGAACACCATGAGAGTGCAGACAACCCCCACTTCAGTGCCTCAAAGTTTGATTGTGCCTGAGCCTTCACAAAATGAGTCAAGTGTTATACAAACAGAGCCTGCAGAGCAAGGAGCCGCGAGTGCCCCAAGTTTGGACGTTCCCATCCACACAGAGGCACCCCTCACAAGTGACGGGAGTCCCCAGACCAGTGCTGAGAGTACAGAGACTGTAGTTTTCCCCCTCAGAAAGACTGGCTGAGCTGTCAAGCCAGTAGTATGCTTCAGTTATGATTCTTCCGGGAGGCCAGTGGATATGCCTCTCAATGTGGTCCACAGAGGGGTTTGTTACTCAGAGCTCACTGCCTAAATTGAGCCTAAGTGCCAATTCCAGGTTGATTGTTCTGCCTTCTAGGTATGGTGTCCATGCCCCATCTAGCCCCAAGTTATCTGATAGGGAAGGGACCCCTCTTACATTGTTCAATGTACAAGAAGTTATTACATGATTCTGCATAGTAATGTGTAAATTACCTGTGTGAAATATGCATGATGTATTCTCAGAATGGATATAGTATTGTGAAGTGTAGAGAATATGTATAGTAAAAGGTATAAGTTTATAATGACTGCTGCATCAGATGTCACTTGCATAACATGCTAATGGTATAAATGTCTTGTATAGTTTGCATTTGCAGTATTGTGATGGTACAGACTTGATGCGGACGCCAAGTTTTCTCCAGGCAGGGAAGGGTGCAACCCCCCTACAAATGGGGGTTCCTGAAAAGTCTTCCTTGAGCTTGCCTAAATGCTCACTGCCAGGCTGGTGTCCTGCATTTTAGCAGTTTAAATGTGATTGCCAAAAAGTGCCTGTATAGCCTCTGTGTACTGTCTCTTTAAGAGCTGCCTGAATTGCAGTCATAAGTAATCTGAGAGGGAGCTCTGTTGAAAGATGTAACTATTTGCTGAAAATCTTAGTGTGATAATGATGATGTAGTTTGTCTAACCTGCCTTCTTTGCAGCAAGGACTGTTTTGTTTATCTCCACTATCTTGCTCCTTTACTGCTGAATTGGACCAATCGGTACTGGTGGGACCTAAAATGGAGCCAGACTACAGGAGCTGTCTGGAGTCAGAATCTGTCGGAATTGTAGTTTTGGGCTTTTGGTGCCTTTTTGCACCTGAAGGGGGAGCTCCTGTTGTGACTGACAGATGAATCAGCCAACTGAACCTTTTGGATCTTGGGAAAATTCCCAGGCTTGCTGGCAGTTGAGTAAGATCTAAGTTGGGAGTTGAAGAAGCAACAGCTCGAGATAGTCTCTGTGGAAAGGCCTGATTTTTGGCCTGCATGCCTGCCTGCTGCCCCGAGAGGGAGAAGAGAATCAGTTTGGACTGAATCCAAGTTTGTGAGAATGAAGTAAGCCACTGAGTTGTGACCAGGATCAACCTGAAGAAGACCGAAGATTTTGCTGAATGCGATTGGCCTGTCAGGATTTCCAGCTGCTTTTGAATCCCCGGTTTGTGCAGAAACTTTGTGATCATGACCGGAGAGCGGTTTGCCTAGTATAGTAGAATTTTCTTACATATAAATGTGCTGTGTATTGAAAGTGGGTTGTGATTTGGTTCCCCACTGTGTGACCTGTGTTCTGCTTGCTGATACCATAGAATCCTTTACATGTAAATGTGATGCGTATTGAACGTGGGTCGTGATTTGGTTCCCTATTGTGTGAACTGTGTTGTGCTTGCTGGAAGCTTTATCCAGCCTAATCGGATTGAATCTGCATTTATCTCCATTCCGCCCGGGCCATGTCATGCTGGCCCTGTCAGACTACCCCACTGCACAGAGAAAGCCACCGACATGAGACCTGCCTGGGGATTAGCCCCCTGCTCCACGCTTGAACAGGAATGACGCCTCGGCGATTCATGTGGGCCCTGCTTCTCCTGGCACTCCAGATTAACCACCTGCTGTCTCGATATTTATCCAGCTTGTGTCCAGTCTTAGGCATCATGAGTAATCATCAGGGTAGCTCCCTGCAACATCAGCCTAATCTAAAAGTGTGTCTGTCTTTTTGTTTTCTTTTCACAAACTGATCTCTCCAGTTCTGGATTACAAGTAGTGTGTGTTGTGCATGTTGTTTTTCTTCCATCACAGGGCCCCAACCAGCTGCAACGTTCCTGGCTACCCCACCATTCTCCATCTGGGTACCCAGGGTTTGTGACTGTTTATGGACCCTGAAGTGCATGCATAACTGTTTGATAGATACAGCCTTTAAGCAAATTAACTTGATTATGCCCCTCCCTTGTTCAAGTCCCTTAAATAAATCAGATCTAACTCTTTTTTACATATTCCCTGACTGTGGTTCCAGTCTGTGCAAGAGTACTGTACTGCAGTTATTTGCTGTGTATAACCTTGTTTTACAGAGGGTCCCCAGGGCCGAGCCAGAGGAAAGCCCTGGTGGTAAGTGCAAACAGTGTGGGTATTTGTGTGGTGTATCAGGGGTATTGTGAAAGTGATTATTGTGTATGGCTCCAGCCACTAGTAAGGAAAGAGGGGGGTTACAGTGTCCTGGAGGGCTGTGCCCAGGTTAGCTTGACCACTACCAACCCTGACCTCCAGGTGGAGGCACCTGTTTCAGAACTCAGGCCCCTTAACCTTCTGTTAGTCAAGGTGGTAGAGGTAGAAGCACTTGGGATAGTGCCACCTAGGGGTTACATTTCACTTGATATAAACCCATTCACCCGGTATGTCTGCAAATTCTTTCATGCCCCTAGACAGTTTGGGGAAGGTGGGGGCAACATCGGTTTACGTTTTTTCTTTACCCAAATGTACCATATGTGACAAATGAGTCATCTCTGGCCTCTGTGAGACAGGCATTACCCTTTTCTGTTCTTTTACTACCATGAGTTCACCAAGAAAATATGAATAAGATGCACAAATGGCTCTAGGTTTATCCATTTTAATGCATCTGATACCCTGCTGCAAGTCATTGTCCTTTTCCATTTCCCTTGCAATCAGGTTCCTTTTTTCACAGATACTGAGAGGTTTAATACAATAATGTCTATCTGGATTTCCACATCCCTTTCCATAGTGTTGCTAGCTGACATTTGCAGAAAAGCTCTGTAAAGGTTATCCACAACCACTAAGTGCTTCCCAGGCATACACACAAAAGTTTTAATATTTCTGCAGTTTTAGCAAAAGTCTTCGAATTTAGAGTGAAGCATCCACCAAACTCTTTTTTGAAATAGCAATCATCTGTAACTCCCCTGTAAAAAGAGAACCCATTGTGAGTTAGCAGGATGCACTTTGTCCGTTTTAGGTCACTGAGCTTAAAAACTTTGTCCCTTTTAGGTCCCTGGGCTTAAAAACCATAACAGATTAATTTTACTTTCCTCTGGTGGAAATGTTCATGTTGGTTGAGAGTACCCTTGGAGGCTGGGTCTCATTTGGCCTGAGTGGAAGGGTGAATGCTGAGGGAGTCAGTTGAAAGGCAGAAGCTAGGGCAATTACCTGCTTCAGCAGAGCTTGATGGTTCTCATTTGGAAGGGAGGCCTAGTCTGGACCTAGAGGACGTGGCAGCTGCTGTAGCTCATGAGACCCCTTTGGGGTGTGGGCAGATGTGAGGAGAGGTGGAATACAGAGGCCCTTGCCAAGTAGCTGCCATGGGATTCAAACCCGAGCCTAGAGGAGACATTTCGTCCAAGGAAATGGAAATTATCCAGGACTTGTGATCGCAAATTCTCTCACTGTAAGTATTACCTGAGCAACCACTCCTGTCGTCACGGGGCCAAAACCACACCACTGGGTTTTGTCTTAACGTCACTTTATTTGATCAAACCTTACACATGCATGCGGGAGATTCTGCAAAGGAGAAAGCTCCCTGATTAAAGTTTACAGCAGCTTTTTATAAGCTAGATTTTGCACTTCTTATCTTGAAAAAATACCAACATTTCAGTATAAGCCAGTCATAAGACAGCATAATAAGTTTTCAGCAATGTAACAGAAAAACAAGTTGATATGTATGAGGTACTTTTCCACTGCTTATTCCATTTCTTTCCCAATACCTCTTGATACATATGCCTGGGTCAATCTGACCTGAGAGAAACAATGAGTTTCACTCACACCATAGCAACGTACAGCTTGCCTTCAATGCCTCAGCGAGCTGTTATCTTATATTTTGCCCAAGCATGCTGTTATCATATATTTTGTCCAAGCCCGTTATTCAGGCTGGTACAACCAGTTCTGCTTAGTTTTATCTTGCTTTCTGTTCCTACAAATGTACCTCAGGTAACCTCAGTATCATTCTATAACCCTGTAAAAAACAGCATGAACTCAGAAATTTCTACTACATTCATTATGACTTTGTTACAGCATGGCTTTCAAAGCAAGCATAGCTTCAAGGCATATAATAGCAAATATAGCTTTAGGATATATAAAAATTCCCTCACACTCTCCCCCCTTTTGATACTATGTATCAACTGACCGATCCCTTTTTACTTTTTCTCACTTTATATTTTGGTCACAATCTGCTCGTTTTGTAATGGAAACACCCCCTCCAGTTTAATGGGGTCCTTTTGTTCTGGTTGCAACAATGGATGTAATTGAGTGACGTCACGTGATGTCATAGCACTGCAGAGGTGTCGCAGGATGAACTTAATTAGGGTTATTAGTAGCCATAGTGCTAATATGACCACTACAAGTTTTGCCATCTAATGGAGAAGAGTAGCACCCCAGTCACCAAATACGCTTGGAAGCCATGACCATGGGTCCCATATTTATGTGTAGCAAGCTTAGAAAAAAAATGTAAGGCTGGAATTTCCCAAGAAACTATGACAGCATAGCCTGGACACCTGTACATTAATACATTTTCATAATTAAAGTTTTTTTTTTTTTTACAATTTGTAGCTACAATTTCTGAGACAACCCATAATCAAATTTTTGGTTACGAAATGTACCTGACATTTTGCCAAGACAGGTGAGTTATTGTCACCCTTGGAGGGGAAAACAAATGGTGACAGAATAGTATATTTATCTCAAATAACTTTTGTTTTGGGAGCCAGAAAGTATATGAGAGAAGTGACTAGCTTGCTACAAATGTCAAAGTAACCTTGTACCAGCAACTAAATGAGATATATCATTATTTTTATCAGTTTTCTGTTAAACATATTTTTGTTTTCAACACAAGAGAATTATATGATGAGAAACTTTTAACAGTCAAGGCTAAACACAGCTGTGTGCATATCTCGGCCACAGCCTCGTTTTATGCTTTCAGCTATTTTCTTCATTGTATAGAATCTTACAATTAACCCTTTTAAAGTCCTACACACACATATATTAAGTGACATGGTGGTATTTAGCCACTTGCAGCCTTTTGCTACTAGATATACTAATTTACATGTTAGCATCATTTAGTCATTTACTAACCATTTTTACCTTTTACTAGCCCTTTAGCAATCTACACTAGCCATTTTACACCTTTATATTTCCTCAATCTTTTGGTTAGCCAACTACATATTGTTGATAAAAGTTTGGTCACTGATTACTAAAACCTTGGCCACTGACCACTGTTAATAATTTCCACCCTGAAGATAGGAGGCCCCTGAGGGAATCGAACATTCACAAAAATTGAACATAAATGTAAAGATATTATTAACTGAAGGTTAAAAAAAAACTAAACATTTCTACTTTTAGACTGTTAGTCTAGGTGAATAGGTATATGATTTAAAACTGGTTGCCAGCATACAGATAGTCAAGGCATTTATAAAAAGCATCCTGTTTTGGAGTTGGTACAGGGGTGGTTACAGACGGAACACAAATCGTGAGTTTGTAAAACATAATACAGAGTTGAGGGATGTCAACACCACAATTGAAATATGTGAAAAAATGCTAACATGTGACACCACATATAACACAATATAACATAACAATTTTGTTGATGAAAAAGAGTTTATGGAATTCATTTTGAGAGTGAATAAGGTAGATGCTACCTTGTGTTGAGGTGTGGCACACCCTTGGAGCTTGATTGAAGAATATGTTGATAATGTCTCTTGACAAATAAGTCCTTATAAAACATAGTAGTCCATGACATTAACAGTTCATAAGTTTATATAAGTAACCACAGGTTGGTGTCGTTACAGTACAGGTGAAATGTCATTTGCAGAATGGTGGTAACCCCACAAGGCATATGGGGCAATGCAGACAGTAATTTAAAAACAAAACACCAGCATAGTAGAAAAGTCAGTGTTCATTTTGCTGGCTGCTGGATGGCTGATTAGCAGACACACTGGCCAGGGGTGCATTAAGTCATTTTAATGGAGTAGCCACACACACACACTGGCATGGCATTTGTTTTGTGGTAGTTGATTACACCCCAGCATAAAGATTAACAGTCCATAAAAAGGTAACAATTGACAATAAACCATTAAGAACACAGTCCATAACAAAGCAATAGGGTTGTAGAAAGTACCAGCCATGTCTGGAACAAGCAGCAGTGAAGAAAATGGATGTATTGCTTGAAGGTCAATTGAAGAAGAATCTTCTTGCTGGAGTTAGGGGATTGCCCCTTCCCCAGACTTAACTTCATAGTAAGCAGAAACAACAAGCTTGATTGCAGAGTCTGAACTGACTGGACCTTTTTCAGTTGATTTAAAGTTCTACAAATAGGTGTAATTTTGCTGAAAACATCACACTTGCAGAGGTAATAATAACTGGATTCATGCAATAGTCCTTATAAGGAACCAGTCAGGTACAAAGATGGTAATAACATCAAAACTGTGGCAGTTGTTTTCTTTTTTTAAGTAAAAAGATGAAGGTCTTGGCAACTTAGATGAAAGTATTACTGCTGTTGAACATGGAGATCTTATGTGTGCCACACCGTGGAAACCTGCAAACTTGCAAAGTGTGTTAGACACTGAATTAAAAACACAAAAATAACAATCTTTTAAACCATTGACTTTTTGTTTTGTAAAGAGTGGTGTGACAGAGCCTAAATTCCGGCAATTAGAAAAAGAAAAAAATTAAAATGGGACATCAACCGCACACCTGGGGGTGCAGGCCGAGGTTCAATTATACCATTTGACCATCTGTAAATCATGACAATGTTATGATTACACCCTGCTTTCAAATCACAGAAGCAGTTATGACAGTGATGAACATTATTTCCCTGTCTGTTGCAAGCAGGCCTGACTGAGACCTGAATTATAAAATCTTGTAATGTTACAATAACACGCTTCAAACATATAGTTCATAGCAATATGCCTGTTACACAGCACAATTAGTGGGACAAATACATATGTTGTTGGCCTATGCCAATTTAATAACAGTGCCTATTGCACTTGTGACAAGTGAAAAGGTCTACCTTCTTTACCCTGTATAGTGAAATACTCCAAAGTACTGAGTGGGGTAAAGCTTGAAGCATAGGTTTGGAGTACAATCTAAATTCTGCATATTATAATTGTTAAAATTTAAAAATGACAAAACCTGCATAGAGTGCACTCATTCTTCAGGGGTACCTGTGAGTAATAAGACAAACGGAGCATTAATTTTACTTTTGGTTTTGCTTTGGAACATATTGTAGGGGTGGGTCAGCAATCCTGGCCCCAGTACTTAGGTCTGGTTATGAGCATTAAAAACGTTATACATGTGGAGCACTTTTATGAATACATACATGATACAGTGTAGCAAGATGTATATCAAAACATTATAACATAAACGTGAAACATAAGCATGTTTGTAATAGTACAATTTTAGTATTGAGCATAATGCATAAAATACATTTTAAACAACACATATAGAATGTAAACTTAGCTTAGAGTCCAGAAATGTTGGAGTACTGTGAATTTACTGGTTGAAAAAAAAATGCATTCATTGCTGTAAGGCTATGACAAAAGTTGTTTTACATTTGTTTTAACAGGATAAGAAAGCTGAAAAGAAAATCAAAAGAATGAATATGTGTGGACATACATACACAACTTCACCCTCCAGCGTAATTGATTACTTGCTGAGGGCAGAAGCCCTTGTACCAATAATAGGTGTGAGATTTAACTGTTTGCACTAGAAAAAACAGAAGGGCTTGGGCTGGGTTATGCTGTTAAAATACTTTGGGTCTTTTTTTAAAACCTGTAAATAAGAAACAATTATTGGCAATACACATTTTCTTTATTTACCCTTTGGGGAACAGTGATGTACCTTGCAACCTTTGTGGTATTACACTGAAGGGAGGAAGGGTAGCTTACCCCCTCCCTCCAAGTTCCTACTGGTGGAAGAGACAGCTCGAGGTGGAAGAGACAGCTCGAATACTGTAGCAATAAAAAGGTTAGCTGTGGATGGTGACATGATCCCCACCTACTACACTTTAAATTATAACAAGATAATATTACAATTAGTTTAGTAACTTTCATACCTTACTATAAAGATGGGGAACTTATTTTTCTCTAGAAGAAAGAGAAGAAACACAGATAAACAACAAAAACAAACATACACCAGTTTAAAAATAAAACAAGATTATTTTCATAGGATAAAAGAAGCCAAGCATCCCTGGGTTCCCTTATTCTAAGCATGACAAAATGTCAGCTGAGTTTATAAGATCCGGATTGATGGTAATACTGTATGTACATATTTTTAGAATGCATTTCAAAAAGAAAAAAATGATTACACCATGGTCACACATAAAAACCAAAACCATTGTTTTTTAACTGTAGATGGTAAACTCTCAAAAACAGCTGTAATAGTCCTTTTTCAAAAGCGTGCTGTATATATATATATATATATATATAATAAAAATATGGGGAGATGATGAATAATTCTCCCTTCCAGCTGAGTATTGCCTGTGTTGGCTGCAAGTCAGAAGCAGTGAGAGGAGAAGAAAGTTTGTTCCTCTTCACTTAGAATACTAGTTTTGCAATAAAAAGTCAAATTACATGGTTCACTCTTGGTGTGCTTTCATGAAAACATACATTTTGTGTGAAAAGTTGTGCTTTAGGTATGGAATACACATCAAGTTTGAACTGGTAGTAACATAAAATGTTGAAACACAAGAAGGTCAAATAACGTGCAAAAGGTCACAGTGTGCATGCAAGGGTCGTTCAAACCCAGTTATTTTTGTAGTGTCCTTGAACACTACTAATATTAAAATATCTTTAAATAATAATAGAGCACACAATAAAACTGCTGGCCAAGACAGTACACATACATACACATACACAAAAAGAAATACTTAATGCAAAATAAGACTGACATTATTTGACACCAATTTGCTGAGGTAATGCCCATAGTTTCATTAGAAAACTGTACGTGTTTTAGATATATGTGCTGCCTCCTCCTGTCTTGTAACACTGAAATTTTTTTTTTCTTTTAAACCAACAAATTTATACATATCTCCATGCCAAATCTTTCCAGAACAAAACACTTTTTAAACACATTCTAACTCCTTTAAAATGCAGTACAACACACCATCTGTAAGTGAACACATCTAGTATAACATGGTTACACCTTTTGGCGCATAGCCAAAATATGGCACCCTGCCATTTTGCAAAAAGTTTCTGGTTTTAACTAGAAGTATGATAAAGCCATTTATAGCTGTTAACACATTACATTTTCACCTAGCAGTGGCTTGGCACGTTGCTTGCAAACTACAAATCTTTTTGCACATTGCAATATATGACGTCATAACTCTTCACCATCAACACTACCTGTTCCAACCAACAACTACAAACAAAAGTTCTTCACTGACCCTATCTAGGCAGCACAAATGTTCCATTAAAAATAAAACCAATTAAAACAGTCAGCTATGAGGCAAAGAAGCTTCTTATCTTTTTTTTTTTTACTGTAACATGTTGTGCACTGAAGGCAGTCAATCCTATCTCGCAACCTTGACAACAGAACATAATTACAGAACACAGATACAAGCTAGAAAATATGCACGAGAAAGACGGAGCATTACCTTGTTTAGTATATGTATTACAGAAATAAAACAGACAGACATAAAACAACTTTAAATAAAAAAATTTAGACTTACCCGGTGCCAGGGTATTTTTCTTCTTCTTTTCTGATACACTGGTCCGATTTGAGAAAACCGACTGCAGGACCTTCATGATAATTTTCAAACGCTGCAGCTATTAACCCTTTCAAAGGTTTTCTTTTGGCCATTTTAGTAACCTGCCAAACCAAGTCTTTTTTCAGAGCTCTGGTTTGCAGTTTAAAAACAAAACAAAAATCTCTAACAGTACTAGGTTGAGATCCATCTGGTAGAGGTCCCCAGTACTTGGGTTTGGGATCAAATGTTTCAGCCTCTATAGGAGGCAAGGAACCTGAAATTGATACAGAAAACTTGAAACTACACAGATAGGCAACATGGGGGGATTTTAAATCATCCCGCCTGTAGTCACCTACCAGCGCATATCCACAGTGGTTTATTTTTCTTTCTAGATGTTGCTTATCTAACGCTACTTTATCAGCCGCTGCTTTTCCTAAAAGCAGCCTGAACTTTGAAAGCCATCATTGGCTCTAACAGTATATACTTGCAGCAAGCACAAATGACAAGGGCAAAGGGCAGTGCAGTTGCCCTTGTAATTTGTTTGGCCAAACTTGTCAAACATACATTTTGCCGGTCCAGATAATACTAACTCTGGACCCAGCTTTTTGTTCCCTTGTTTCCCATATTATCTAGGCCTGTCCTTTATGGTGCACACTGCCCAAGGTATTTCTGTACTTACATGATGATGAGTACGGGCCGCCCCCAGGCTACGCCCTGATGGGGTTCCACAAAATGTCCTTCTTTTTGTCCAAGGGAAACAACCCGAACACGAGGTGACATGGACCGAAGAACTCATCCTGTCAACTACGCCAAAACTGTGATCGCAAATTCTCTCACTGTAAATATTACCTGAGCAACCACTCCCGTCATCACGGGGCCAAAACCACACCACTGGGTTTTGTCTTAATGTCGCTTTATTTGTTCAAACCTTACACATGCATGCGGGAGATTCTGCAAAGGAGAAAGCTCCCTGATTAAAGTTTACAGCAGCTTTTTATAAGCTAGATTTTGCACTTCTTATCTTGAAAAAATACCAACATTTCAGTATAAGCCAATCATAAGACAGCATAATAAGTTTTCAGCAATGTAACAGAAAAAAAACAAGTTGATATGTATGAGGTACTTTTCCACTGCTTATTCCATTTCTTTCCCAATACCTCTTGATACATATGCCTGGGTCAATCTGACCTGAGAGAAACAATGAGTTTCACTCACACCATAGCAACGTACAGCTTGCCTTCAATGCCTCAACGTGCTATCTTATATTTTGCCCAAGCATGCTGTTATCTTATATTTTGTCCAAGCCCGTTATTCAGGCTGGTACAACCAGTTCTGCTCAGTTTTATCTTGCTTTCTGTTCCTACAAATGTACCTCAGGTAACCTCAGTATCATTCTATAACCCTGTAAAAAACAGCATGAACTCAGAAATTTCTACTACATTCATTATGACTTTGTTACAGCATGGCTTTCAAAGCAAGCATAGCTTCAAGGCATATAATAGCAAATATAGCTTTAGGATATATAAAAATTCCCTCACACTCTTCACATCCATGGTGGGAAGCACCACTACTTCTAAGCCTCCAGGAGTTATGGAGGCACAGCACAGAATGTGGCAGCTGAATTAATTTGGACCTTGGGTCCCTCAACCACGGGGGTCAGTTCTTGGGTGAGGGTGAGGTGTTGGATCTATGTGGCACCGCAGACCTCTGGAGATTCCTGACCCTCCTTGCCTGTTTCAATTTTGAGCCCTGTGGTGCTGAAGAATGCAATTGAGACTGGAACTTCCTGGCCACGGGGGTCAGTTCTTGGCCAAGGGGTGGTAGGTGCCATCCACTGGCTCCATAGAACCCATGAGAATGGTGGCCTGCCCATGCCCTCCAAATTGGAATGATGAGAAGGGGGCATAAAAGGTTCAGCTGCAAGGCATTAGGGAGAGTTTAATGTCATCCATATTAAGAGGAGTTGGAGGCAGCATTTGAAGTGGCGGCTCCATTGGCTCCAGCGGTGAATTGCGGTAAAGTGCTAGGAGTTTGAGGCAGTGTGACAGGCTTCCTCAGGCTCACCAACTGTCCATCTGTACTGTGAGCACTCACCAAACTGTTTGTGGGTAAATTTCAGGGGAGATATCATTTGGAAATATAACTGTTGAAACGGTCCCTACTTGAAGGAGCCAATAGGAATTAAACTGATTCATCTGCTGTGCAGTAAGAGATCGTGGCATTATTCACAGCTTGTATTTATTTTTTAAATCTTTTCTTTTAGACTATTGCTCAAATTGGATGAATGCCCTGCTGTTATGAGCTGAGACTGTGCAATTGAATTGACCATATGCAGTTAAGATCCTGGGACTGTGCAATTGAACTTACTGAATCGTATGCCTCTTTAAATTTCTGTTGGGACTATAGCATACACTGTTGCCATTTTCTGGTGCTGGAAATGAACTTGTGCAGATTTTAATATTGTACTGCAGTTATCGTTTGTTCCCTTTAGTTTTAGTTGGGGAATTAGTCTCCCCTGCAACTTGATGAATTGCCTGTACTTTTCTGCTGTCTGCCATGTCCACTCCCCCCATTGGTGGTGGTAGCCCAGTGGGAGGGGTTGAGTGGGTTTAAACTCTTGGCCAGCTTTCAAACGCGGTGGTGTTTGAAGTGGCAGCTCCCATCGGCTCCAGCAGTGAAGTGCTGTAAAGTGCTAGGAGTTTGAGGGAGTTTAGGAGGTTTGGGAGGTTGGGGTAGGGTTTTATAGTTTGTTGAATAAGGTATTACAATGTTTTCAATTGTATTACTTAGTTCATGGCGAGTGTGTTTATGTATTGGCTTTGTTTATTATTGTTTAATTGTAAGAGATGACATTGTGATGGCTAATAAGGAGGCTTCTCTTTTAACTGTAGGGTTAAGTAATTTTTCTGTGTCTAATATACTTATTGACTGGGGCAAACAGTATTAATGTTATTTGCTTATTGTGTTCTTAAAAATTTGTTTTGCGTGTATTAAGTTTTGTTTTTGTTTACGGTCTTTATTTTATTTGTATAGGGATATTGATGTGTGTTTGGTTAAATAGGAAATTGTTGATTTGTTTGGTAATGTTAATTTTAACAGGTGACGTAGAATTAAATCCAGGTCCTTCTTCTGTAGATGGCTGTGATAATTCTGTGTGGTATTTAAATCACAGAATTAAGTTTTTTCATGTGAATGCCAGGAGTTTGTTTCCTAAAGTGGCCCATGTAGTGGCCTCTACAATCTTGCACAAACCTCACTTGGTTATGATTTTTGAATCCTGGCTAAAGCCTTCAATCCCTGATAGCGCTTGTGAAATTCCAGGTTATAAAATGTTTCGTTCAGATTAAAAGGGTAAGAAATCTGCTGGTGGAATAGTTGTTTATTATTTAGATAATCTGGATGTCTCTCTGCTACTTTCTAGTCAGAATTCTACTTTACAAAATGATTGGTTATTACTAAATCTGCGCTTGGGAGGGATTAAACTGGTAGTTGTAAGATGTCTGTATAATCCACTGCAGTGTGGAAAGCTGGTTTACAGGAATTTTTTGATGTTATAGCACCAAGTTTGTTGGCTAGAGATTTTGTTTTGGCCGGGGATGTTAATTTAAATTGAGTGAAAGCGGATGTTTCTGGTTATGATAATTTAATGCAATCCTATAATATGTTTCAGTTAATTGGTCAACCAACAAGGTTAAATTCTGTGTTTGATAACCATTCTATTTTAGATTAGATTATTACTAATAATAAGCAAATGATATCACACTCTGGGGTTCTAGGTGACTCGATAAGTGATTGGCAAGCAATTTTTGATGTTCTAAATTTTAAAACACAGAGGTTACCGCCCCTTGTAATTTTTTCTCGAAACTTTAAATCTATTCCATATCACTTACTGTATCAGGAATGTTGTGCTTTGGATTGGTAATTTCTCGATTCAATCCCAGACCCAGATTGTGCTATCGATTTTTTTGTCAACAATTGTTTGGATTGCAGGAAAAATGTTGCCCTTTGTGTAAACTGAGGGTATGGGGGGGGGGTCAAAATGGATGGTTTACCCCTGCTTTTAAATTACTTGTGAAACAGAAGCATTCGGTTTGAAAAACATACAAGCTATCTCTTACAGAGGCCTCATTGCAGGCCTACTGGTTTGCTAAGAATTTGCCCTGTAGTTAAATTAAAGAGGCTAATATTGATTATTTTAAACATAGAATTGAAGCAGTCTCTTCTGATTCCAAGCTCTTTTGGGAAGCTTTAAATTCGTTGTTATCTCCTAAAGATAGGACATCTATTTCCCATTTAAAATCTTCTGATGGCTCCATTACTGACTCTTTTCAAATGGCAAATTTGTTGAATGTTAAATTTATGAATACTGATGATCTTATTTTTGATGCATTGGGATGTGATGATGATGTTGTTAACTGTGATTCTGATTTAAATGCTCCATTATTGGTTAATTCATTTGAAGATTTGTCTGGTTTCCAGTTTAGCTGTATTAATTCATTTCAGGTATTAAGATTATTACAACAATTATCCAATAGGTATGGTGATTGTGGTAATGGGTTGGACATAAGGTTTGTCAAACTGGTTGCACCTTTTATTGCAGAACCTCTCTGTTCTTTATTTAATTTATGTTTGTTAACCTGTAGTCTTCCTTCTTCTTGGAAGGTTGCAAGGGTGGTACCTATTCCGGAAAAAGCTGGAGCAGATACAGTGGATGATTATCATCCCATTTCAATTTTGAATCCTTTAAGTAAAATGTTACAAATGTTTGTAGTTAAATAGTTGAATGATTATTTGGAATTAAAGGGTTTACTTTGTTTGGAGCTGCATGGATTGAGGAAGGGAATAGGTACTGGTACAGCTGTGGTCCGGTTCATGAACTCCGTCCTTCTTGGGTGTGATAGTGGTTGTTTTACAGGGGTGGTGTTCGTGGACCTGACCCAGGCTTTTGATTTAAAAAATCATAATTTGCTCTGTTCTAAGCTTGTAAGTTTGGGTTTTTCCACTTTGGTGGTCTCCTTTCTTAAGAGCTTCCTAGAGGGACGATCTCAACAAGTATATGTTGAGCCTTCATTATCTAATTTACGGTTAAATCCCAGAGGTGTTCCACAGGGGTCCATTTTGAGCCCCCTGTTATTTTCAATATTTATAAATCAAATTCCCTCAATTTTTTCAATAAGTCATTGTCTTCTCTATGCAGATGACTTGATTTTGTATAACCAGAATCAGAATATTGAGTTGGTTAATGTTGGTTTACAAAAAAGACTTTGATAAACTTGGTCTTTGGTTGTTAAATAATCAAATGATTTTGAATGTAAAAAAGACCAAGTGCATGGTATTTGGGAGTGTTTTTTGTGTAAAGTTAAACCCTTGTTTACATATACTTGATAAAAGTGGTGATTTAATAGAACAGGTTACCGTATTCAAGTATTTGGGAGTTCTTTTGGATCCTTGTTTGGGATTTTTGCCACAGGTAAAGGCTGTTAGTAGGAGTATAAACTCAAAATTGGGCTTGTTATATAAACTTAAGGCTTATTTGTCATTGGAATCTCATAGAACAATTGCAATAGGTACTTTGTTACCTCATTTTGATTACATTTCTTCTTTATACTATGGTTTGGGTGTAAGGGAGGGGAAGGTTTTGAGTGTAGCGTATTATAATATTTGTTGATTTGTTCTTGAGGCTCTGTGAATGACACATTATTGTGTCTTATATTCTTCATTAGGTTGGCTATCTCCAAAATTAAAGTTTGCTTATGCACTTGGTAATTTAGTATATCATGCTATTTATGATAGGAATTCTTTCCCTTTGTTTGATCTGGTAATAATCAGGGATTATTAGGTTAATTTGCGTTCAAACCTTGGAACTGTTTTGAGGGCTACAGTTAAAAGGGGAAAATCTGGTTTTCGATATTTTTCATCATTAGCTGTTAGTTTATGGAATGATTTACCTTCTTCCCTTAGATGTATCTCTTCAGTTATGGGATTTAAGGTTACATTTAAATATTATTTGTTATCTATTGATTTATGTAATTGTTAGTCTAATGTTTTTGTTTTTTATTTTCTTTTTGATGTATGTTACTGTTGATCTGTCTTTCAGGTCGGACCTGAAAGGGGGTTTCACCCAGTGTCCTTACCCGGTTAACAAATTTAAAATAATTAAAAAAAAAATAAAATGCTCCAAAAGGACCGTAGGAGATTGCGGTCAGTCTTTAGTGAGGGGATTGCAGTAGTCTGAGTTTGGGACTGCAGTCCAGAAATGAGAGTTGAGGCCGGTAAATCTGGAGATGTATATGGGATCCTGCCAAAGAGAGTATAGCCAGCTGAGGGAGCCTGGGTTGAATTTGTGAATGGAGTTGTATAATGCTGCCTGCAATGTTTGGCTAAAGTGCTAAAGAAGATCAAGTTTATGATGCCTGCTATTAATGATCACTGAAATGACCACCACTGTGAAATATGGAGACTGAATATCTGGACTTATGGACAATACACATATACTGAAATAGCAGACCCCCAATCCATTGCCCTAGCTTCCCCAATGGGATCGTGTGTGATCCAGTGAAAAAAAATAATACTCCATGAAGTAATCAAGTTCATTATTAAAGGATCCTTTGATGTTCTTCATTGCTATTGGACTTTTTAATGTTTGCATGTAATGCTGTGTTGTTAACCCAGTTTGCTTCCTAGCTCTGCCCCCTGGAGGAAGCCAGCACCCCAGTTTTGAAGATAAATGAAATGAAAGTCATTTTTAAGGTTTCCATTGTGGTTCCCATCCCCATGGACATTAACACCATCATAATCCTAGATGCTGGGGAAGGGACCTACAAGTGGGGGCTTGTTTGGAATTTGGGGTACCCTATGGCAACAAATTGGATCCACACTGGTGACTGTGTGAAGTTATAGACTGTTTTGGACTTTTGCTACTGAAAAGTTGAATACAAAATGGTGCTGGGGAGCTGTGGAATTTCTTGCCGAACTGTGGAAGTTTGCACCTTTTTGGACTGGCAGATGGGAACCTGTGGCCTGACAATGTGACAACTATGCGAATGGATGGACATTAACTACAACCAGTGTAGGGGGTTGCACGCTAGTGTAAAAAGGGGGTGTGACTGAAGACGGCTCATCGTCCTGTTGTGGGTGCTTATTCAGAAGAGTTGTGTTGTTGAAGAGAGTTTCTGTTCCATGTGAAAGTGAAAGCTTTATTATTTTCTGCTGTTAGAAATTAAAGTGTTTCCCCTGTTATTGTTGTAACCATTTGGGTGATCTGTGTATGCACATCTGGATATTCAGTGGACTGTGTCTCAGTGAGTACCTTTTACTCGTTCCACTGGTCAGAAGACAGGAGGCCTAGTGAGCAATGCAGCCTGCTTGATTTCAGTGTGCTGAGACTATAAAAGGGGCACAGGTGGGGAAAGGAAAGTCAGAGCAAGTGAGCTGGGCCTGGAAAGGGATAATTTCCTTCTTTACTGCTGTTTCAGGGAGTAACAAGTTAAAGCCAATGCCCAAACTGGCAGAGAACCCTTCTGAGATGGATGTTAAAGTGGAAATGAAACTATTCAGGTAGCTGTGTGAAACTGTACAGAAATCGGTCCCCTTCTTGGAGTGCACCTTGAGTAAATACTGGGGTCCAGAGGTAGAGTCTGTTCCAGTGTGTGCTTGGTGCCATGATTCGGGGTGGTGAGCCTACAGTCTATTACCTTCCACTGGTACCCATAGGTGGGAGAGCATGTTGGCGCACTCAGCTAAGTCAGAGGAGGCCTTTGCAGAGGGATGGGAGAGGGTCATTGGAGCCGTACTCTGCATGGGAGAGGTGGAGACTGCTGCAACTGCTAAAAAATTGTAGCCTGTACCCAAGCAAGTGCAGCGTCAGTACAGAAACATTTGGCAAGCTATGGGTGTATTTCCTCTGTCCTCCAGGTGCCGGAGCCATCCCCCAAGTTGTTGACCCCCAAGGTCTTCAGTGCTGAATCATCCAGGGGTAAAGCAGGGTAGCTACTGTGACTCAAAACCTATGCAACCCATCAGTCTGCCTCCTCAGGTGCACCACCTGCAGCCCCTCCAGCCAGCATCCAGCCTTGCCCTTCACCTGTGGAGCAAGAACCTGCTCCCACCAGCAACAAGAAATCAGCTCTTAAAAATGATAATCCAGAAGTAGAGGTGGAGGCCATGTGGGAGGAGGAATCATCCAGAGACACCCTTACAGACTGCTACTCATAAGTCCTGTTGGTGCCTGGAGACCCTCCACTGGATGTGACCTTCAAAACTAGGCCCCATGCTGGGACCTCTAGCAGAGAGTTGGAGAGAGATTGTCAAGAGCACAAATAGCAGAAGGATGTGTGGCTTCCTCTGGGAAGAGCACCTAGGCAACTGTGCAGAGTTTAACTGAATGGACCCAGGCAGAGAGGATTGTCCAGAGATGAGTAAAGCAAGACTACCCACGGTATGAATATCCATATCTGCCAGAGCATCTCTGGGTTATTATACAGCTGAAAAGAAATGAATGGGTGTATAGTGCCATGCTGCTGAAGATCTACAGAAAGCATGGCTTGGATGCCTACAGCTCCACCCTGGCATTGCAGCAAGGGGATTTGTGGAAGCAGTGTCTATGAGGGGCTGACCCTAACGAAACAGCATGCTTTGACCCAGGATTTAGATGGGACAAGAACAAGTTACAGTGAGGAAGCCACAAACTCGTTTGGATGTCCCTGCACCAAGTTAGATCCTCAGTACTACTTTGGTCACTATTGAGAAGCCTAGTGCAAAAGACTGACAGCCATGACGTCACCCCCTGGGTACAGTTTGCTGAGCCACCCTCTGGAGATCTGCAGATGGGTGGTACCATTCTTTTTGTTGTTTGATATAACGGACTAGCCTGTTGGCTTTGGACATAACTAAAACTATTGCTCTATACTTTTGAAGCTTGCATTTACCTTCATGGTATGGGTAGCAAGACAGTTTGAGCTCTGATGTTTAATAAGAAAGCTTGTTAAAGATTTTCTGTTTAATAATGCTTGCCTGTTAAAAAGGAAAAAACACAAAAAAGTTTGCATTATAGTTATATGAACTCTGAGTCCTATTGGGCCAGTAGTGTTGTTTTAAATGTATTCAGTCTAATCTAGGGGGAAAGTGACCAATCATAGGGAAATGTATAGGGTGAAATTTTGTTCAAGTGCAGTCAAGGGAGTCAGGCAGTGTTAATAGGTAGCTAGTAACAGCAGGATCCCTGATGGCAGAGTTTTGGTCTAAATCAGTAAGACCTGGGGCACCAATCACTGGGTGCTTGGGGAACAATTTTGAGAGTCCAGGAGGGTGGGTGGCTAAGGGAGCTTCAACAAATATGGTGTATCAAGCTCAAGGGGCCCCATTTCTTGTGTAGTGTGAGTTTTGCTACCTTTATGATGAGACAGCTGTGAGCCTCTCTAGGCTCAGGCAGGAGAGGAGTGCGCATACCCTTTTTGCCATGAGACTAGGAGGGCTGGCTGGTAGATGCCCTGGGATGCTCACTGAGGGCATCATGCTTTAAAAGGGGGAAGAAGTCAAACCTCCCTGTAGGAAGAGAACCTACAGCTGGTTAGTGGGAAGTACTTTGTCCCTTTTGGTCCCTGGGCTTAAAACCCATAACAGGTTAATTTTTATTTCCTCTGGGGGAGCTGGCCAGCCATTGCTTGGGAGTACCTCTGGAGACTGGGTCTCATTTGCCCTGGGTGGGAGACTTTGGGCTGAAGGAGTCAGTTGAAAGGTGGGAGCTGGGGTGATTGCTTAATTTGGCAGAGCTTGCCAGTTCTTATTTGGAATGGAAACTTAGTCCGGACCTGGAGGACGTAGAGGTGACTGAAGCTCCGGAGACCCCTTTGGGGGGGTGGGAGGATATGAGGAGAGGAGAAGTGCAGAGGCCCTTGCCAAGTAGCTGCCATGGGATTTGAACCTGATTCAAGATGGGACATTGTGTCTAAGAAAATGGAAAATTAGCCAGTACTTCACATCCATGGTGGGAAGCACCACTACTTTGAAACCTCTAAGAGTTATGAAGGCACAGGACAGACTATGGCAGCTGAATTAATTTGGACATTGGGAACCTCATTCACAGTGTCAGTTCTTGGGTGAGGGTGGGGGATTGGATTTATGTGGCACCGCAGACCCCCTGGAGATTCTGGGCCCTCTTTCCCTGTTTCAAAGTTGAGCCCTGCAGGGCTGAAGAATGTAATTTGGACTGGGACTTCTTGGTCACATAGGACAGTTCTTGGCCAAGGGGTGGTAGGTGCCATCCAGTGGCACTATGGACCCCCTGTGGATGGTGGCCTGCCCTTGCCCTCTAAATTGGGATGGTGAGTGGGACAGGTTGAAAGGTTCAGCTGCAAGACACTAGGGAGAGTTTAATTTAGGGCTGCTTCCTGGGTGCATGCCACTCGTATTAAGAGGAGTGGGATACTCCAAAAGAACTGTGTGAGGTTGCAGTCAGCATTCAGAGAGGAGATTGCAGTAGTCTGAGTTTGGGACTGCTGTTCAGAAACGAGAGTTGGGGCCAGTGAATTTGGAGATGTATATGGGATCTTGCCAAAGAGACTATTGCCAGCTGAGGGAAGCTGGGTTTAACTGGCAAATAGAGATGCATTATGCTGCCTGCAATGTTTAGCTAAAGTGCTAGGGAAGATCAAGTTTTTAATGCCTACTATTAGGGGTCATTGAAATGACCACCATTGTGGACTATGGACTCTGAATATCTGGACCTATGGACAATGCATGTACATTGAAATAGTGAACCCCTTAGTCCATTGCCCTAGCTTCCCCACTGGGATCATGTGTGATCCAGTGGAAAAAAAATAATACTCCATGGAGTAATCAAGTTTGTTATTAAAGGGTCCTTTGATGTTCTTAATTGCTGTTGGACTTTTTAATGCTTGCCATGTTATGCTGTGTTATTAAGCCAGTTTGCCTCCTAGCTTTGCACCCCATGGAGGAAGCCAGCACCCCAGTCTTGAAGAACTACAAAACGTAAGTCATCTTTAAAGTTTCCATTGTGGTTCCTCCTCCCTATGGACATTCAATTAAATTGAATTTTATTTTATACTGGAAAGTATGTGAGCAAAAATACCCATTTTTACAAATGTCCAGTGGTACATAAATTCTATGATACAGAGAAAAAGGTAAAAAAAATATTTACAATACTTTATGATATTTACAGTTGGGAACAGTATATATGACAGACCCATCTAGATAAAAAAAAACCACAGAGCTCACAACAATAGAGCCTATATACAGATACATATACCAATAATGAATAAATAAAAATAAAATAAATAAAATATACTATAAACTCAAGGGGTTGGTGGACATTCAGGGGGTTGCCTACTGAAGCAGGCACGAGTGATAGATTGGAGAAAGTGGTCCTTGAGGGAGGAGGTGAAACAGCCAATTGAACTATAGGTCTGAAGTTCAGGGGGCAGTTTATAGTAGAACATAGGGCCCTTGTACGTGATGGAGTTCTGTGCATGCTTGGTGCAGTAAAATGGAGTGTTGAAGATATGACAGGTGGCCACTCTTGTACTGCGCTTGGGAACCGAAAAGGAGAAAAGGGAGTTAATGCTGATCGGCAGCAGGTTACAGTGAACTTTGTTTAGGAAAGACAGCATTTTAAGTTGGAATCTGCCTTCAAGGGTGAGCCAGTTGAGGAAGGCATAGAGGGTGCAGTGATGGGTCATCCATTGGAGGCCAGTCATGTAGCGTGCGATATTACTGTATGTAGTCCTGAGTTTGGAGAAAAGGGGGGATGTGTTAGATGGGGAGTAGACAGTAGAGCCATAATCAAGGAGGGGCAGGAGAAGGGAGCTGTCGAGGCCCCTAGACACTGGGGAGAGAGGCTATACATCAGCGTATGATCTGTCTCTAGTAAATCTGGCAATCTGTAAATGTACTCATTACATTTCTCATATCCAAACCCCTTCTCATGGTCTCTTTCACTAACTTAACATAGTGTTTTTTTGCAGTCATAAGTACTATGCACATGCCACATACATCTCTTTCCCATAGTGTTTCTGCAGTAACACTGCCATAACCTATCTTTAGATGCTTCTCTTATTTATTTATTTAATAAATTTTGTTAACCGGATAAGGACACTGGAAGAAGTCAATTTTCAGGTCCAATCCGACACTTAAAACAATATACATAGATCCACAGATCCAGCAAGCCTGCTGCAACACTTGATCCTGCACTGACTGTCTGCTTTCTCCCTCCTGTACCACAAGAAACTGTGCCAGTCTACCTCCCACCTGCAGCCCAGAAACACCTGCTGTCCAACATGAGGAACTCTTCTCCTTCTCCACTCACCAGTCAGGGGGCCCCCAGTCCTGGTGAGTGTATCAGGGAACGGGACTGTGGGGAGGAGCACACAGGGAGTGACATCATTGACTGAGACAAGCAACAAGATTTAAAACACAGTGCAGTACACACCATTCAAGCCTGCTGCAACACTGGAACCCACTCTGACTGTCTGCTTTCTCCCTCCTGTACCACAAGAAACTGTGCTGGTCTACCTCCTACCTGCAGCCCAGGAACTCCTGCTGTCCAACACAAAGGAGCCTTCTCCTGCTCTACTCACTAGTCATGGACCCCCAGTCCCAGTGAGTGCATTGGGGAATGGGACTGTTTGGAGGAGCACACAGGGAGTGACATCATTGACTGGGAGGGGAAGCAAGGTTTAAAACATTGTGCAGTACACAGCGTGAGTGCTGTGGCTTGAGCGTGAGTGGCACAAGTGCCATTCCATAGAGAAATTTTAAGTTTAATAGTAGTTTTAACTCTAAGGCTACAGTGGCGTGAAAAAGTATTTGCCCCCTTCCTGATTTTCTCTATTATTGCATATTTGTCACACTGGATGTTTTCAGGTCTTTAGACAAAATATAATATTAGATAAAGGGAACCTGAGTGAACAAATAACACTTTTTTTTTTTACTTATTTCATTTATTTAATGAAAAAAGTTAACCAACACCAACTGGCACTGTGTGAAAAGTATTGCCCTAGTTAAATCAACCCAATTAAAGGGATAATTAGAGTCAGCTGATTGAACACAGCCAGGCTTGATTACAGCCAGCCCTGCTCAATATAAACCTCACGTATTTTGGCCCTTACCATCAGAGTCACGTTGCCAGCACAAAGATTCAACAAGCACATTATGCCATGATCAAAGGAAGTTCCTGAAAGATCAGAAAAATTTGTTGCCCTCTATCAGTCTGGAAAGGGTTACAAAGCTATTTCTAAGGCTCTGGGACTCCATCAGACCACAGTGAAAGCCATAATCTCCAAATGGAGAACACTTGGAACAGTAGTGAACCTTCCCAGGAGTGGGCGGCCTGCCAAAATTACTCCAAGGGCGCATGTAAAATCATCCAGAAGTCTCAAAGGATCCTAAAACAACATCCAAAGAACTGCATACTTCTCTTGCCTCAGCTAAGGTCAGTGTTCATGACTCCACAATCAGAAAGAGACTGGGCAAAATGGGCTTCATGTGAGGTAGCAAGGCGGAAACCACTGCTAACCAAGAAGAACATAAATGCTCGTCTCTCATTTGCCAAGAAGCACCTGGATGATCCACAAGCCTTTGGGAAAATGTTCTATGGACAGATGAGTCCAAAGTGAAACTTTTGGACAACATGGATCCCATAATGTCTCGTGAAAGCAAACACAGCATTCCACAGTAAGAACACCATACCAACAGTCAAACATGGTGGTGGTAGTGTGATGGTTGGGGATGCTTTCTGTTAAGGACCTGGATGACTTGCCATAATTAAAGGAACCATGAATTCTGCTCTGTACCAGAAAATTCTTAAGGAGAATGTCCAGTCATCCTTCCGTCAGCTGAAGCTGAAGCGTAGTTGGGTCATGCAGCAAGACAATGATCCAAAACGCAAAAGCAAGTCCACATCAGAATGGTTAAAAAGAAGTAAAATTAAAGTTTTGGAGTGGCCTAGTCAAAGTCCAGACTTAAACCCAATAGAGATGCTGTGGCAGGACCTGAAACGAGCAGTTCATGCTCGAAAACCTACCAAATGTTACTGAATTAAAGCAGTTCTGCGAGGAAGAGTGGGTTAAAATTCCTCCACAGCGATGTGAAAGACTGATATTGAATTATAGGAAGTGTTTGGTTGCAGTCATTGCAGCTAAATGTGGCATAACCAGTTATTAAGTGTAAGGGGGGCAATTACTTTTTCACACAGTGCCAGTTGGTGTTGGTTAACTTTTTTTCATTAAATAAGTGAAATTAAAAAAAAAAAACAAGTGTTATTTGTTCACTCAGGTTCCCTTTATCTAATATTACATTTTCTCTAAAGACCTGAAAACATCCAGTGTGACAAATATGCAATAATAGAGAAAATCAGGAAGGGGGCAAATACTTTTTCACGCCACTGTAAATGCCTTATTTTTCAGTATCAACTCTAGAAGTCAATGGTGTTACTGGACCTCTTAAATTTATATAAGGTAATAGCCACCTTTTTCTAGGAGTTTTTCTTAGCTAAATTCTGTATTTTAAGTAATTTAAATATGTGGCTCAAGCACTTTGAGATTTATTGTATATTATTGGCCCTTATTTGCCATGATTATGGTGTCTTAAACTTACCATTTAGTGGTGACAATCATAGGATGCAGTGTGACCAGAGTTCCTCACAAAGGGGAATTCCTGTACTCAGATTTATTGTTATGCTCTACTAAATCCTTGTCTTCTAATATTAAAGCCCTAGGTGTTTTAAATAAATGATCTATTATCAGTCTGGGAAATTACCTTGTTCCTGTAAGGCAGCACTTAAGGTTGATTAAACCAATTCAAGTACTGAAATTACTGAGAAAACTATCTCCCAATAAAAGTTCAGGGGCTGATGGTCTTGAGCCAAGATTTTTATATTTAATAGCTCCATATATTTATATTCCCCTTAGGTGTTCAACATGTCCTTAATTACTGCAGAATTCCCCTCCTGTTGGAAACAAACAACTATAAAACCTATTTTCAAGAGTGGGGCATCAGCTGATTTGGGTACCTCCCGACCCATTTCCATTTTACCCTCTTTGGGCAAACTGTTGGAGAAAATTGTAAATGAGCAACTTAATGAGCACCTTGACTCAGTTGGCCTCCAGTCCCCAAGAAGCATGTTTTTTGTAAATATCATAGAACGTGGATGGCCTTGGCCAGGCTCACGGACCACATCGGTGTCTCTATGGATAACTGAGAACTTACTGGTGCTGTGTTCATGGACCAGTCCAAGGCCTTTGACCTGGTTAATCATTATATGTGCTAGTTTATTGTAGGTTTGTGGCTTGTATTTTATGTAGTATGTAAATTTTATACTGTATGTGACTTGTTCACTTTTGTAACACCTTGACTGTATTTTATGGTCCTGGGTCATGTTTGAAAAAGGGCCTTGGCTCATAACACTTAACTAGTTAACAAAAATTTAAACAAATAAATTCACAGACATAATAAATTACATGAATACATTTAGACAAAACATCTACAGACTTCCAAGGACTGTAAATATACTTTAAAATGTTGTTTGAATTGCTTCAATGAGGAGGAAGAATGAAGATTAACAAGTAATGAACTCCAGAATAGGGAAGCAGCAACTGAAAAGGATCGAGAACCGGCTTTGGAATGATGTGGACTTGGTTGGAGAAGAACAGCACTGTAAGAACATAAATTACAAGCAGAAGATTGTACATTAACAAAATCCATATGTGGATACTCAGTATTTGGGAGAAGTGATTTAAACACTTGGCAACCAAGAAAATGCATAATTTTAGAATAAGGAGACAGCCACCCCAAACTGTCATATAAATGACAATGATGAAGATGATAAGAAGAGTCCAAAACAAAAATGACAGACCTTATTATAATTTTAACTGATAACCTAAAATAAAGACTTGCAACATAATCCAAATGTGGAAGTAATGTCCCAGTTGTAATTTATCTACGGATGTCAAAAGTTATATTTCTTGAATTTAAAAAGTAACCCCAACTTTTGATTAACCTTTTTACTGATTGCTTTAACCTGCAAAGAAAAATTCAGACCTGGGTCCAATAGGACACCCAAATATTTAAATTCATAAACAAATTCAATTGCTACCCATATCACCGTGAATCATAAGAATAGAGTAATTTTTCAAAGAATGGGGTGTTCCAAATAATATCGACTTCATTTTTTTGACATTGAGAATCAAACAATTTTCTGAAAACCCGTTACACACACTTTGAAATTCAAGTTCTAAGGATAAAGTAATCTGAGAAATGGATTTAGCTTGAGAATAAATGATAAGCTCATCTGCATATAATAAATAATTGCTTGACTTAAAGATGGAAGGTAACATATTAATAAGCTCCTGTGGAACTCCAAGATTTAAAGACCTAACAGATGAAACCACTGAAATCAGACTAACTACCTGAGACCTGCAGGTCAGCTAATCACTACACCAAGCCACAGCGTTCTCAGAACAACCAAGGTGATTCAGTTTTAGGCACAGTAAAGAATCATTTATAAGAATGAATGCCTTGGTCAGGTCTCTGAAAACTGTCCCCATTAAAAGGCCCCTTTCAAAGCTCTGGAGGATGGCATTTGTGAACCTAACCAAGGCAATCTCAGTGCTATGGTTTTTTTGAAAACCATGTTGTTCTGGGCACATCACAATGTAAGTTTCTTGATATATAGTAATGTGACCTACAATGACTTTTTCAAGTAACTTTTACTTAAGAGGTTAAGAATAGATATCATCCTAAAGTCATCAAGAATGTTGGTATTAGATTTTTTGGTATCAGAACAACCCTTGTGAGTTTCCAAGTTGATGGAAACTGTCCGGAGATAAGACACAGGTTGAAAATAGATCACAGTGGAGCTGCAATTTGGGGGGCAATTAACTTTAGAAATTGGCCATCAAGACCTTCACCACAGTCACTAAATTTATGTGGGATAGTCCCTAGTAACCGAAATAAATCAAACTTTGTTATTGTTCGAAAATAGAAATTAGGCCTATTGCCCTGACCAGCTTCAATCCAATGTGACTTGATAAATGAACTGAGTTACATCCATAACTTGAGAGATCCAAAAACTTAGCATCTTTCTTAGCACAACCTACTGAATAACTAACCTTATTTCTCAAAAACGATATCTATCAAGTAAGGCAGCAGAGGGGGATTGCTCATATATGGACCAAGCAAGATTCCCAGCACGAATCCATTCTTTCAGGTTCTCAGTAAACCACCTATTAAAAGTAGTCTGCACTCTTACCTTATGTAAGGGGAAATGCATATTCTGAACTGGTAATATTTGTTTACAAAAATAATCTACTGCATAGTCAGAATTAAGGGATTAAATCCAGTACTGGCCAGTTGATTAAAGAAAGTCATTGAAAAGCTTTCCACAGATTTCTTGATGCTATGAAGCTGAATGAACTGAGGTAAGATCTTTGTCCTTTTGAAATTCAAGACACAATATACAGCTTGGTGGAAACTAGCTGATTCAGCAAGCACTCCCACTGACAAAATAATATCTACGCTATTTGTGACAATCCAATCCAACATGGAATGATTCCCTGTTTGATGATTTAACCTAGATGGTTCATGAATCATTTCGGCCAAATTGTAAGTATGTAATAAAGATTCTAAACCAAAGCTTTGAGACAAAAGCCAGTTCAAATTTAAATCCCCCAACAAAACAAAATCAGATGTAGGAAAATACCCAAAACAAATATTTAAACGTTCCCTCCACCCATTTAATCCACTTGTGGGTGGGTTGCGTAAACATCCAAGGGTAACATATTTTTACTTCCCAAAATTAATCTTAACAACAACCAATCAAAAGATGAGTATATATCAATACTACTACCCAAAAGACAAATCTCTAAACATTATTTAAATAATATTACCATCCTCACCCATTCTTTTTACCCATTCTATCTGCATGGGCAATATTATATCCTGAAATGTTGCATACATTGTCTGGGATAAACTGTTTTAGCCAAGATTCAGTTGGAACAATTACATCCGGGTTATATGTTTGAGAGATGAGTTCCACTTCAGGCAATTTGGGCAAGAAACTCCTAAGATTCAAGTGCATAATCTTCAACCTGTGTAAAGTATGCCAAGCTTTGTTACCAGAGTCAGCGTTTAAAGTAACACATGGTCCTGGATTGAACTCAATATCCCCAGACAATAAGATTAAGTGGAGTAACACCAGTAGTTTAAAGTTTGTACGAATTGCACACAAACATGTTTGAAAAACAAATGCAGATGCTGGCAACAGATACGATCCATATTCCCTCAAAACAACCCTATTCAACAATAAGAGGCTTTGTGTTTCAATAAGATTAGACCTTCTTACTAATAAAGAAGAATAATCAAAACGCACATTTTCCCTTCCTGCCTCATATTTGACATGACCTGCAATTATATTATTTAATAATAATAGGCCAAATAATAACACACACTTCAAAGTAAGTAAGGTAGTGCCCAAAGCCATTTTATCCTAAATAATTATACCAATAAGTTACCAAACCTTTCTACTTTAAAACAAACCAATGTGGCCCAGTCTCCCATGGATACCTCGGACGCCCTCAGACTCCACACTTAGCTGCACTTTGCCGCAAGGAGCCACTGATTAAGACACTGCTGTGTCTTACAAGTGGTAGATGTTAAATCCCCATAACCCACCAAATTGGGCTGCCACCCTCAATCGGGGGGAAGGGGTGTGGCTAGTGTGACAGGCAAGTGTTCTGTTGGTAGGCAACATAGGTGGCCAGTGAGAGGAGCATACAGGGAGAGCTGGAGCTGACTTTAATTGGGCTTTCTGAACTTATATCACACAGAGCAGTACTGAAGTCTTAAATATAGCATCAAGAAAACAGAATTCAGCAGGGTTCCAGCAACAGTTCAAATTAATTAGTGCAAATGCAGCACACAGTCAGTAGCAGCAGACACACAAAATCCAGCAAAGGTCCAGCAGCAGTGAAACTTAATTAGTGCAAATGTGGCACACAGTCAATAGCAGCAGACACACAGAATTTGTCAAAGTTCTAGCAGCTATAGAAACTTGATTTGTGCAGTTGTGGCACACAGTCTAATAGCAGCAGATTCACAGCAGATGTAAATCAATACCAAACATATCCTCAGCGGAACAGTCACACAGGAACAGGCTGTTACTATTAAACTCATGGCCCTTCAGCAGCAGATGTCTTGCTCAGGTGCACTACAGGATGAGCTCTTTAACACCACAGGATACCCTTTTAGCTCCTTCACACTACGCAGAAATGCTACTGATGACAAAAGGGGGTCGGGGGAGCCTGCCACACTCCCTCAGACTCCACACTTAGCCGCACTTCACTGCAAGGAGCCGCCGCTTAAGACTGTTGAGACTATTGTTCTCTTAATTAGATCATAAAAACACATACTTGTTCCTTAGAATATTTTTTTAAGGTGTTCTGTCCTCCTCATCTTCAGAATTCCACAGTCATTCTGCTTTTTGTTTCTAAGAGATTTCTCAGAGCTACAGGTTTAACTGTCAAATTTGGCACAAACATTTTTTTATTTTTATTTAAACATTTGATGACCGGGAAAGGCACACTGAGCCAAGGCTCATTTCCAGTGCAACCCGGGTGTCGGGGAACATGGGATTGAGAGAGTACAATTACAGTGGTACACAGGAGCAAAGTAATACATTGCATTTAATTAGTACAGCATAATACAGTGTGCAAAAATATAGTCGGAAGCAAACAAAATGTAAGAAGTGTGCACAACAAGAAGTATACTAATATATTCATGATAGCTAATAAAGCAAAAAAGGCTATGCTAGTGTTTAAAGTACAAGGTGGGGTGCAGTAAGAAAGACAGTAAGCTGAGAATATACAACCTGGGAGACAAACAGCTTGAGTGATATGTGAATAATATGGGATCAAGTGGGAAGGAATAACAATGAGCTGTGTAAGATACAACTGGGAAATATAAACAACAGTAGCGCTATCTGTTGGCATGGGAACAAGTGGGGTGGGGTAGGAGGTGTAACAGAGATTTGACAGAGAAGTGAGATATGGATTTCCATAGCAGGGATGCTTGAGAGTTCCACAGCAAGTGGAGGTGGTAGGCAAAGGCAGCTTGACCCATGTTGGAGGATGGGGTGGGGGAGAGAGAAGGATTGTGAATCCCTAGTGCATAAGGAATAAGTCGAAGTAGGGGCAGAATAGAGGAGGGAAGAGATGTAAGAGAGGAGCAGGTTGAACCAGAATTTTAAGATGAAGGATAAGGAGTGAATGAGATGCCTGTGAAAGAGCAGAGGGAGGTACAGGCAGGAGAGTAGGGAACAGTGGTGAGTCCTGTATGGAGAATTTTAGGCAAAATGACAGAAGGCATAATAGAGGGAGTCAAGTCGAGAGAGAGAGAGAGAGAGAGAGAGAGAGAGGTAGATGGGTGCAGTGCAGTACATTATGTCTGCGAGGTCTAAGACTGCCATGATCATCTTTGCCAGGAGCTCTCGATATACAGGGAGGGGGAGAGAGCCTCTATTTCGGAAGAGGATTCCAAGTTTAGGGCGGAGTTTGACAGTTATGTGGTCAATGTGAATTGTGTAGTTTAGTTGAGGGTCAAGCCAGATGCCTAGGTATTTGTAAGAGGAGACAACCGTTAGTGGGGTGCCATCAAGAGAGGTGATGGGTGGGGCACTGTTTGTTTTGGCCAATCTTTGGCTGGTTCCAAAGGTCATATAGACAGTTTTAGTAGTGTTTCGTTTGAGCTGTTTCAATTGGAACCAAAACTGAACTGAGTTAAAGTCTTTCTGCAGCACAGCGTGGATAGTGGTTAGGTCTGGGCCGGATGGGAACAGTATGGTATTGTCTGCATACATATGGATGAGGGAGGAGGAACAGGCAGATGGGAGGTTATTTATAAATATAGAAAACAGGATAGGGCCAAGAATGGAGCCTTGTGGGACACCAGCTAGGATAGGGAGAGAGAGAGGTGGAGTTTGCAATTTTAACTGACTGATGCCTGTTATTGAGATAAGAGTCAAACCACTGTAGGGCAGGGGGAGCATTGTCAAGCATGTTTAAAAGGAGAGGGTGGGATACTGAGTCAAAAGCTTTAGCCAGATCAATGAAGACTGCAGTGGTGAGGTGACCGATGTCGGCAGCAGATTGGGTGTGGCCAGTGACACTGAGAAGGGAGGATAAGGTGGAGTGTTTTTTTTTTAAACTGGATTGATAGGGGGATAGGAAGTTTGTATCTGTAAGGAACTCAGTCAATCAGAATTGTACGAGGCATTCCTGTAGTTTTGCTAAGGCGGGGAGGAGGGATATAGGTTGGTAGTTTCCAGGAGTGCTGTGGTCACCACCTTTATGGAGAGGGATAATACATGCTGATTTCCAGGCATTCAGAACTGAGCCTGAGGAGGAGGACATATTTATGATGTAGGTGAGAGGGAGAATAATAGCAGGGTCAGAAAGGCATAGAAGACTAGGAAGTAATCCATCAGGGCTAGATTTGGAGGTGTTGAGGGGTAGAAGGGCACAGAGTACTTCATTCATGAAAGCAGGTGCTAGAAGGAATTTATTATTATTAGTCGTTTGCTTTGGGGAGGGTTTGGAAGCAGGTGGCCAAGGGACAGTTGAGACTGGAGAGGCATAAGTAGTAAAGAAGTTGTTTAGGGAAGTAGTAATTTGGGTGGGGTTTGTAACTACAGTGCCGTTTGCTTGAGAGTAGGGGTGCTGGACTGTGGGGGAGGGTTGACAATGGAGTGTACTGTGTTCCAGAGTGAGGAGGTGTGTGCTGAATTGAAACGGTGTTTAAAGTAGTCCTCCTTAGCCCGACAGATGGTTTTGGTGCAAGTGTTTCTTACAGTGTTGTAAGTTTGTCTTGTGATCAGGGTTTGGCAGGATTTAAAGGTGGACCAGGCTCTGTCACGGGCTTTGCAGAGAGTGGCTATAGGGGCAGTAATCCAGGGGTGATGGCGTTTCTTGACCCTGACTTTTTTAAGGGGGAGCATGTCAATCCCAGGCACTTTTAAAGATATAAGTGAACTGGGCTAGGGCAGTATCGATAGTAGCAGCAGAGTACACTGGTGACCAATTTGCAAAATATAAGCCAGAGATGCCCAAATATTTTAAAAATTATTTATTTATTTCAGGTTTTGCCAGGAAAGTTGTACTGAGCATCTTAAGTCCTAAGCAACTCATCAGATCAGTTTTGCTGTTTGGATCAGGCATTTCTTTTACTGCTTTAATTTCTTTTGGATCTGGCTGGATACCTTCAGGTGGGAGCTTCTCTTTCAAGCAGGTTAGTACTTTTCCCCTTTATTTGGCATTTACCATAATTCGGTTTTAAATCAGTTTTCCATGCCTGCTGCAAGACTCTGCTCAGTCTCTGATAATGGGCATAACACTGTGGGCATCATCATGGAGTGTCAGTTGACAGGAGATGCTGCACCCCAAGTGTGACACCCTGAGTAGCTCTGAACTTAAACATAATTGGGCACATGTGAAATAGAAGATATGTTTAACAGTGAAAGTGCAGTATCCAGTATCAAGGCATTTAATATTGTAAGTAAATAGTGGGTTAAAATAATGTACTTTATATTAAAGGATTACACTGAGGGCGGTTAAATAGTAGTATAAAAAGGAAGGCTAGTGGATGCATTTTGTTATTCTACATCTTTCAAGTCAATACATGGTGCTATTATTTATTTAATATGAACTTATAAATATGCATTGATGTTGGGTGGCAATCACCTAGGCTAGGAGAATTATTTCAGAGTCATTGTCCTCTAAATATTGTAAACTAATTAACAGTGTGTTTCAGTTAATAATATCAGAATTAATGTAAACAAGCTTAATAAAGAGTCACTACTTAATTCAGTGGGGTTAACAACTAAGTGGGATAGACCCAACGCTGTCCTAGGTAAAGTGGGTAGAACAGGGAGGTCAGGTTAATAGTGTAAAACATAGGATCAGACAAACATAGGAACAGGTACGAGGCTTAAGATAAGGACAGCAGGGCACTCCCTATTTAGGGTAGGGTTACAAATTAGTTTCAGGGAAGCAAAAGGTTGAGGTACCGTAGTAGTGCCACAGGAGTAGATAGGAGGTAGAGTGGAAACCAAACTTGCATACACACTAAGCATAAAGGTAAGGATCGTGGGAGCGGTTCAGAGAAATGGTTGTGGTGCAGCAGTCTTTCAGGAGATGTTCTGGAGACAGAGATTCTGCCACATATGTACCCACATATATGGGTTGCAGACACATGTTGCCAGATTCCGGGCCAAACTGGCAAAAGTGCAGAGATCTTCTAACCCAGCCTGGGGACCAAGTTTGCAGCCGCACTGTCAAAGGATACCTAGACAAAGGCAAAGCAGATGGACCTTGGTGGGTTCTGGGATAGTGGGGTGGGGAAAGGGTGCAAGTTCCTCCACCTACACCACAGCAAGGCATCTTCACCTTGCTGGTGAAAGGGGGCAACCTAGAGGAGGTACCCACTGAAGTGGGAATGGAGGAGGTGGAGTCAACAGAACTGGAGGCCCCAAGGAGGCAGAGAGAGAGCCTCAGCCAAAGGAAAAGCAGCTGCTGGCTGGGGACTCAATTGTGAAGGGTACTGACTTGGAGGCAGGGGAGAAGAATATGGAGGTGAGGTGCTTAATGGGTGCCTCATCAGGATGGGATGGAGAACAGAGCCTAAGGATCACTAGGGTAGCAGGGGCTTGTAGGGATCTGGATATTGTTGTCCATATTAGGACAAAATAAAGGGAGAAGGTGCTGTAGGAGTAGTGAAGGGAAACATCAGGGAGCTTGGGGGACCTCAAGCAGGTAGCACATACAGTAACTTTTTTTGAGGTGCTACCTGTCTACAAAAGGAGAGAGGCAAAGGAACTGTACACCAGGGCATTTAATGAATCGCTGAAGACATGATGTATGGAGGAAGAGTTTGAGTGTACTGGGGACTGGGGACAAACCTGGGAGGATATGAGCCTCTGTAAGGGTAATGGCCTGCATCCTTCTAAGAAGGGGACCACAGTCATTGATGTCTGGTTTAACTGCTACTTGAATGAGCATTTAAACTAGATGGGGGAGGCATTAAACCATGGGAGGCCAAAATTGCTTTCTTCTGGTTGGTAACATTATAGTGAGGGAATACAAAAGGTGAGAAAATTCACTAGACCCATTTGTTCAGAAAGGCAGGGAAAGAGACCGGAAGGAAGAACATTGAAATATAACTCATGTAGGGAAGGACAGAGGATTGAAAGGAACCAGGAATGGAGAAAGTAAAATGGGACAGAACAGTCAAGGGGTAAGTCGGGGAACAACACATGCAGAAAAGTGAGAGAAAAGCAGGGTAGCAGACAGGGAGAATGGTATAGAAGGTGATGTGTATTGACACAAGAAGTCTTAGAAACAAACTTCCAGACCTGGAAGTTACCATGGCAGAGGCTAATGTAGACTTACTGGCCATAATTGTATCATAGTGTACTGAGCATCACAACTTGGACATGGCCATACTGGGCTCCTCTCTGTTCAGAAGAGACAGAGTGGGGAGGAAATGAGGAGGGGCCTTATTAAATGTGAGGAGGGCATCAAGACCACAAAGGTGCAGGGTCACAAAGAGGAAAAGGAGGAGTAGGAAGTACTGTGGGTCAACCTATAGGCAGGCTCTGCATCTACTATCCATAGTCCAGTGAAAACTCAAACTTCTATTAATTTAGTAGTGGGAGAAAATTTAATAGTTAACCCTCTAGAAGTAGCAAACTTGTTAAATCATTATTTTAGAGATTTACCAGATATAGAGACATTTAATCTTGAGCCTGTTGTTCAGGAAGATACATCTCCTGTAGTTTTTGCTAATAATAATGAAGATTTCAATTTGAAAAATATAAGGGTACAAGACGTAATTAAAGAGTTGAAATCTAAAATATCAAAACTGCAGGAATAGATGGTATCGATCCCAAATTTTTGAAATTGGGGTCTGACATCATAGCCCCTATGATAACTTATTTTTATAACTGGAGTATACAATCCTCAACAGTTCCTGATTGTTGGAAAATGGGTGATATTATTCTTATTTACAAAGGTGGTGACCTTACAGTTCCTTCTAATTATAGACCAATTACTCTGCTCCCTATTTTGTCTAAGGTGCTGGAAAGGCTGATAAATAATCAGCTTAGACAACACCTTGACTACTTAGGGTTATTGACAAACTGCCAACATGGATTCAGAGAGGGTAGGTCCACAAATACTGCCCTACTTGAATTTAGTAACCTGGTGACAACATCTTTGAATAAGGGTAATCAAATTGGGGCAGTGTTTGTGGACCTTAGCAAAGCCTTTGATTTGGTACATCATGAAACACTTCTGTTAAGATTACAGAATATGGGGATAAATAATAATTCCTTGCAGTGGTTCAGATCTTATTTAACGAATCGTAAACAGAGGGTGGTCTGTGGTGCTGCTGTCTCGGATCTCCTGGACTTATATCGAGGTGTACCTCAGGGCTCAATTTTGGGCCCTGTGTTATTCAATATTTATATCAACAATCTTCCTGATTATGTGGACTATGCTGATGTCAGACTTTATGCAGATGATATAGTTTTGGTAGCATCTGCTAGTGGTCCAGAAGAGCTGAGACAGCGACTTCAGACAGACTTTACTAATACTGAGTCTTGGTTAAGGGATTCTGGACTTTTAATAAGTACTGGGAAAACTCAGAGTATGACTTTTTCTGTGGGACCTCACACAAAAAACTTTACTGATCTGAAGATTAGTGTTTTGGATGGGACAAATGTACAAGAGGTTAATACTTATAAATATCTGGGAGTTATGGTTGATTACCGTTTTTCCTTTTCTGAACATATATTATTACAAATCAAAAAAGTAAATCAAAGACTAGGAGCATTAAGAAGGGTGTCAGGATGTTTGACTAGGGATATAAAGACTAAGCTGATAAAACAACTGCTGTTACCTGTATTAGAATATGGTCTTCCATTATATAGACACTCCTATAAAAAATCCTTATTAAAGTTGGATCAGACTTATTATAGATTGGGGAATTATATACTGAACAACAAATCCCGTGTTCATCATTGTATAGTTTACCAAGAACTTGGATGGTTATATCCATCAGCTCGAAGAGAATTTGTGTGGCTTACGATATGTCATGGTTTGATACATTCAAAAATGCATTCTTTAAGATATTTGATTGGTTTGAATTCAGACTCAAAATATTTAGATATGTTTAGGAGATCAATAAGAAAACTACCTACGATTCAAAATTTGAATCGTATGGGGGACATGGTTTTACAGAATAGTGTAGCTAGGTCATGGAATGATCTGTCTTGTCAAATCATTGAAACTTCTGATTTGCACATTTTTAAGCTTGAATTGTTTAATTATTTAAATGTTGGTTGTAATTGTTTTTAGGTTTTGTTTTGGTATTGTGTGTATTCTGTTATGTTTGATGTTTTGTAAGATACCACAGGTATTTGTTGAAAATGGGGATTTATTTCCCAACAGATAAACCTGTATAAAAATAAATTTTAAACAAACAAACAAACAAACATATCAGGATAGTGAACAGACCTTCATCATAGGGTGAGGAGAAGGATAAGACACTTGGGGAAGCTAAAACCAGAATGGCAAGTTAGGGGAGGTGCTGATAGTTCCCAGTTTCAATCTGACAGATGTTGAGTGGAACCTTCCAACTGTGGTTTAGACAAGGAGAAAGGCCTTCCTTGACTTCCTTCAAATATTTTTTTCTCAGGCAGCTAGTCAAAGAACCAACTAGAGATGGGGCAATACTGGACCTGGTGCTTACAAACAGGAACAGCATTGAAGATGTCACAGTTGGCAGTGCCCTGAGTATCAGTGATCACCATACAGTGTGGTTCAACATAAAGACAGGAGCATAGGCAAACCACAAGAGGACAAGGGTTATGGAGGTTAAGGGTTCAGGAGGGTTAAGGGTTCAGGAGGGCAGTTTAACAAAATGGGAGTCTGCCTCAGGAACTGCTTAAGAGAGGGAGAAGAGTGCCAGGGAGGGGTATAAGCACTGTGGAGAAAAATAAAGGAGGGCATAATTAAAACAATCAACTTATGGATACAGGACGTGAGCAAAAGTAAAAGGAAAAAGAGACCATTATTGTTCTCCAAAGAAGTGACAAGTGTGGTAAAAGAAACAAGGTTGCATTCAGAAAGTATAAGGGAAAAAAGATGGAAACAGACAGGAAGGTATACCTAGAAGAACAGACAGAAGTAGGCAAGGCAGTGATGAGAGCAACTGTGCAGACAGAGGAAAGAATTGCCAAAGAGATCACTACAGGGATAAGACCTTCTCCAGATACATAAGTGAGAAAAGAAAAAAAAGGCTAGGTATTGTAAGAATTAGAAGGGCAGAAGGGGGAGACTGGGTAAAAGGAGACCGAGGAAAAGTTGACATCTTAGGCAGATATGTCTGCTCAGTCTTCATAGTAGAGGGTGGAGGGATAGACCACCAGGAAGAAGCAGAAATAGAGTGTGGGTGGGGGGGGGGTGGACTCAGGTCTATGTTCAGAGGAAAGTGTACTGAAGAGACTTGCAGCCCTGAATGTGGACAACGCTATGGGAGTGGATGGGATTCCTCCCAGGGTAATAAAAAAACTCAGGGAATTGCTAGCTGCCCCACTGACAGCCATGTTCAACAAGTCACTAGAAAAAGGAGTGGTTCCAGAGGACTGGAGAAAGGCTGACATTGTCTTTCTTCATAAGAGAGGCAGCAGGGAGAAGGCTTGCAACTACTGTACAAGCCAGTCAGCCTAAGTTCAGTGGCGGGAAAATTAATGGAAATGATACTGAAAGAAAGACTTGATTATTTTAAATCTAAGGGGCTGCAGGACCACAGACAATGCAGATTCATGAGTGGGAGGTCATGCCAAACTAATCTAAAATATTTCTTTCACTGGGTGACTAGGGAAGTTAATCAGGGGAGGGCAGTGGACATGGTCTGTTTGGACTTTAGCAAGGTCATTGACACAGTGCCACACAGAAGGTGGATGAAGAAGTTGACCGACCTAAGAGTGAGATCCAAAGTGGTAAACTGGGTTAGGAAGTGGGTGGTGGTTAATGGCACTCATTCGAGGAGGGGAGCGTGACCAGTGGGGTAATCCTCTACAATGTCTTCAATGGGGACAGTGCTGAAGAGCTGGAAGGGAAGGTATGCATTTTTGCAGACAACACCAAAATCTGCAAGAGGGTGGACACTCAAGCAGAGGTGGAAAAATGCACTGGGATCTTGGAAGTAATGTGCCTCAAAGTTCAGGTTGAGGACTGGTCAAAAATAATACAGTTGGAGGTTCAATGACAAAAAGTGCAAAATAATGTACCTAAGGCATTGACATCATGGCACTGAGTACAGTATATGATGCGGGGAGGCACTAACAGTCACTAGGCACAAAAGGACCTCAGTGTTATCAGTTCTGAGAACCTCAAGGTGGCAGAACAATGTGATAAAGCAGTGGGTAGGGCTAGTGAGATGGTGGGTTACAAAGGGGAAGACTATCTCCAGCAGGAGGAGGAGGAGGAGGAGGAGGGAGGGAGGTGGTGATGCCATTATATCGCTCCCTGGTGCAGACACACCTGGAGTACTGTGTTCAGTTTTGGAGACTGCACTTCAGAATGCACATAGGCAGGGTAAAAGTGGTCCAGAGGAGGGTAACTGAGATGGTGCATAGGTTGCATGAGAAGCCCTATGAAGTGAGAGTGAGGGAGCTCAACATGTACACCCTAGAAGAGTGGCGAGAGAGAGAGAGAGAGAGAGAGAGAGAGAGACATGATAGAGAGCTACAGGTACTTCAAAGGAGTGAGCAGCATACAGCTGGAGAGTCTCTTTCAAATGAGAACAAGCACCAGGACCAGGGGACATGTAGAGAAGCTGGAGGGGGGAGTGATACAAGAGTGATGTGAGGAAATGTTTCTTCACTGGAAGGTTAGTGGACAACTGACATAGATTACCAGAGGTGGTGGTGGAGGCTAGGATGGTGCGGGGCTTCAAGCATGCATGGGATAGACATAAGGGTATGTTAGATAGAAGGCAGGGAGATGGAGGGGGAACAGAGACCAGATAGGGTCTGTGGAGATAGAATAGATAGGAAACATGGATGGACTAGATGAGCCAGACAGTTCTCTTCTGTCATCAAATTTTATTTTCATATTTCTATGTTCTGGTTTAGTTCTTCTCCACACAATATGCACATTATATGTTCATCAAACTGCACTTTGTATGGTGATTAAAATTTTTAATATCACAATGTACTGTAAAAGTGCTAGGATTGTCCATATTATATAAGTGCTGTGTATCTGAAATAATTATGCAATTGTACCTTTAAGAGGTTGTTATTTACATGGCCCCTCCTATAAACAGAACATATCCTTGAAAAAGCACCACACAACATGTGAAACACTGAATGAAGAAGTATGTCTATCTTATGCTGCTGCAGTTTTAAACTGTATTACATAGAAAATAAAATATTTTCAGTGTACATTGAGAGACCTGCTCTTGTGTTCTTATCCGGTGCAGTGGGTGCCAAGTTGCATTAGCATAGTTTAGACTTTGACTGCTTTGAGCACCACTATTACTTTGAGCTGCCTTTTCTGCAGTTTGTAGAAATACACCTACACTATCCATATCATCAAATAGTTGTTGCACTGTATGGGGGAATAGTTCTGGGGCAGAATGTATGCCAACGGGCATGCAGAGGAAACAGTGTCTTTGAAATGTTGTATTAAATGTGCACAACCTTGCGCTGTCTTCATCTCAGAGAATTTGATACAATGCAGTTAAGGCATCCAACTTAGAAAAGAATGCAGCACCAACCATTCAAATGGTGATATCTGACTTGGTTGGCAAATGGTAATGCTCTCTTTATCCATTTATTCAAGTTTTAGAATCAATGCAAAATCTCAGATCACCATTCCGCCCCCCCCCTTTTTTTATGACTACTGAATTAACCCTGTCAGTAGGCTCTTTTATGTAATAGGTGTGGACACAAAAGCCGCAAAGAAATTTTATTTGTCTATACAATAAACTCTTCATCAGGATTTATATACCTAGCAGGCAAGTCATCATAACATGTCTCCCTTCCCCATCTGCCGGTGCTACTTACAGCTACTTTCACATTTACTTGTTCTTCCCGAACACATTTCTAATCTACAGAAGACAGAACCTGAAGTGACTTCCTTATTAATGAACCTCACATTTCACCAAATAAATTTTATTTTATCTCCAGATTTAGCCTTTTCATTTCTTTTCAAAGCAACAGTCCCCCACTCTTTCGCTTACCTGCCAGCCAGCTGCCCTCCTATAACAGCGAAACACTGGTGTAGTTCAACTCAAACAAAATACAGCCTCCAACTCCATCATGTAAGCATATTCTCCACAGGGCACTAAATGAATGTGTTCTGTCACCAGTGATGCCTCTAATTACAGTATCAATAGCCAGTCATCACTCCAGCACCCTAGCTTAAAATGGCAGCAACATTGTCCCGCATTTTCTCGAACAGCCATTACCTAACCAATTACCACTGACATTAATATGCTGACACAGCATCCTGTTGCTATATCCATGACAATGGCCCTAGCAACAGCTGTAAAAATAATGCTTAAAAGCACTATTTCACCCCCTCCCCAAAAAAAAAAAAAATCCCACAAAGTTTAAAAACAATAAAAAACAAGAAACAGTTAAAGAAATACAGGGTCCTTTGCTATTGCATAAGTGAATTATGCAGCAGGGACCTTGAGGGACAAATGATTTATTTTCACTTGAGCTGTTTTACCTTGGGTGCATCACTCATGGCTTATGCCACTCATGATGTTAACTAAGGTCAAACAGCTCTTGTGAAAATAATTTATTCTACTGGTCCCTGCTGAGTATCCTTTAACTATCTTCTGCATGATGCCCAGGTTGATTATTCTGTTCAGCTCCTCCTACAGCCTCCCTATGAATGCTATAGTACATGAACCTTTTAAGCAGCATGAATTACTGGATCTGCAGTATCTTTAAATGGATTAGCTGTATTTTATACTGATCTCTTTTATATGAATCTCCCATGTAGTATTTTCCAGAGAAAGAGTTGCACAAGAACTAGGGGTCACACAATGAAACTGGAGGGGGGCGACTGAGGGGAAATGCTAGGAAGTTTTTCTTTACAGAGCATGAAACGGACTCCTGGCAGAAGTGGCGAAGCTAAAATGATCACAGGCTTCAAGAACACATGGGATAGGCATAAAGGAATCCTAGCACCAAGGCAAACATGGGGAGAATCTGAGGATGTACAGGGGGCTATGGAGGGGCTATATACAGGATTAGCAGGGCGAACTAGGTCGGCCAAGTGGTCCTTATCCGCCAACAACTCTTATGTATCTATGTTTCTATTATCTGGCAGACTGATGTAGGAAAAATTTCTAAGACACAACATAGTTAATGTTATATTTAATTTATTCAGAGCTAACACTCTGGCCCAGATATTCAAACAGCACCAGGCTGTGGTGCAAGCTTGGGCGTGGCGTAACTTGGCTGCACAGGGGTGTGGACTGGGCGATATTCAATGGAGCTGCGCCATGGCTCAGCAGCTTTGAATATCACACCCTGGCCACCCCCAGTGTGCATGGAGCTGTGGCACTGCCCCAGCACAAGTGGCCAGAATGGAGCATGGGGATGTGCTAGCGCAAATACCATTGCGCCATGCACAGCAACCACGATATTCAAAACTTAACATGCAAATGGAGCCATAATGTATGCAAGGTGCACATGGGGCCATTTGCATGTCGTTATGGCCCCATTTGCATGCAGGTGTGCTGATCCCCAATGACTTGCGCCTGGCGCCCTGCCAGGCAGCAGCCGTTGGGGACCGACGCCCCCTGCAGCCCGATCGCGGGCATATGTGTAAAAGTAAAAACAGTCCAATATCCCTGGTGGTCCAGTGGACTGCTATGTGTCCGATTGCGGGCATCTGTGTAAAAGTAAAAATAGTCCAATATCCCTGGTGGTCCAGTGGACCGCTATGTGCCCGATTGCAGGTATCTGTGTAAAAGTAAAGACAGTCCAATATCACTGGGGGTTCAGTGGACCGCTATGTGCCCGATCACGGGCATTTGCATAATAAAATATTCAAATAACCCTGGTGGTCTAGTGGAACCCCAACCCATCACGACTAGGCCCCATCGCCTCCCCCGTTCAGCCAGTGGGCGGCAGCACCCACCTGCCTGCTGCCCGCCACCCGCCGACTGACACCTCAGTAGGGCTGCCGCCCATTGGTTCACAGCGTGAACCAATGGGTGTGCAGCTACTGGTGTCAGTCGCCAAGCGGGGTGGCAGGCGGGTGGTGCTGCCACCAGCTGGCTGACCTGGGGGTAGGAGTGGTGGGGCTCAGTGGGCGGGTGGGGGTTCACTAGACTACAAGGGATATTTGAATATTTTGTTTTACAAATGCCCGCGATCGGGCACATAGCGGTCCACTGGACCACCAGGGATATTGGCAGTTTATTATTTATTTTTACAAATGCCTGCAATCAGGCATTGGGGGGGTGCTGCCAGGTGCAGCCAGAGCTCTGTTGGCCACCCACAGGTGACAGCTGCCACGTTGTGCCCTGCAATGTGGCAGCTCACCTGTGGGGTGGCCATCAGTTGTTCCTTTTTTGGGGGGCGTAACTTTCTGCTGGCGCAGGTAGGGGTTGCGCATGCATGGCTCTGCACATCCCAGGCTGAATATCAGGCTGTGCAGGTTATGCATGGGCACGCCCTCCCCCTACCTGTGCCTGCATACATTACTGCGCACTTTTTCCTTTTGAATATCGCGCTGGGGCGCAACCCTTTTGAATATCTGGGGCTCTGAGTTTATTTTTTTAGTATAATAACTGGGTCTCCCTGTTTCCCATAGGGAAACTGTGGCATAATTTGCTGTAGTAAAGAAGTGTTTATTATGGCAAACATGTGCATGGTTTTCCTCATTCTGCTCATGTGCACACTCCAATTCCTCATTTTCCGATCGCTAGCCTTGGCTCACCTGCTTGCACCCAACCACCAGAACTCGGCGGTAAGTTTATTTTTTTAAATGACATAATTTTTCAGCTCAAGGGGGGAAAGCAAACATTAGAGAACATTTGGAGTGACAGAAAAATGGAATTGGAGCGTAGCCGTTCACCCGCACCAGAACAGACTCTGTCTCAGTGCAGCTGAGAAATTAAAACCAAGTCAAATAGTTTCTGCTCTGGGGATGTACCAGGTTATCTGCAGATGCTCTTCCATGTTACACATACATTTTTCCCTAAACTTCACCTTTCCATTGCCAAGGCAAAGTTGAACAGCAAAGCCACCATAAGTGAAATTCCCATTAAATGGGGAACTACTTGAAATTATCCACAGAGGTGAATTTGGCAACTTTGCCTTAACTTCACCTGCAAATTAGAACTGCACAACATCTCTACCTACCTTCCATCCAAGACTGTAGATAAAGTTGTTTCATGCCAGCTGATGAAGCTAAATATTTACTTAACAATAAGTTTCTATGTGGCATGTTCTGGTTAACATTGGGGTGGAGGTCAAGTCTAATTTGTAATGCAATTTAATGGGTATGTACTGCAACCTAACATGTTTGATCAAGTCTGCTAAGAAATAAACAGTGGTATTACCTTGAAAAAAATGTTTTATTTGCAAACTGAACCTAATGGCTTCTGCTGAAAAAAAAAACAAAAACAAGTGGTCTATTAAGTGCCATGCAATGTATGTCATACGTACTTATGTGTAAACCCTGATTAATTCTTAGATCTTGTGTAGTGTGTAGTTTAGGTAATAAACATATCATATTTATATCAAGAAACTTGTTTTATCTTCTTCTGGGTGCAAATTCGTGAGGGCATACATATAAAAAAAAACTCTTTTTTCAATTTTAGCTGTGAACATACAGAGAGAGCCATAATAATAAGAATTATTGACTTCTAGTCAAAGGAAAATATTTTGATTTAAGGTTCAAGTTCAGAATTGTGACATAACTGATGTGCTTGATCAGGGATGAACATGAATAGAAGAAATATTAATTGGTAATAATTTTGAAATTTCAAACATTGTTTTAAACTCTTAAATGTTTATCATTTTGACATGCTACAGTACCATTCCATTTCTCAAATGACTAATGCATTCATCTTGAACTTCATTAATGTAAGTACTAAGGCTACAAAATTTAAAGTGATTGATTTGATGTGAAAGAAAATGAGTGTGGTTTTCTTTTCTTTTGGAAGTGTTGAAAAGGAGGGAAAGACACCTCTAACTGGGACCATTGGTGAGAGAATAATAATCTCCATTAACATTGCCCTCTAGCGAGCTAGGGAAATACTGTGTCTGGATTGTGTCATATGAAAGTTGCTACTTGCCTTGAAAAGTTACACTGCTATAATGGAAGGAAGGTCAGCTTTAAAATTAAAGTTGGATGAGCTAAAAAGAATGTGATCCCACCTTGAACAGAGTCTTCAAGAAGCTAGGGGAAATTTGCAGGAGTCACAGAAAGCCTATATAAACTGAAGGATAAGTATTATGTGGAACAAAAGTAAATGCATGTTCATTGACAGGAATAACCTACTCATCCTGTGGAAAGAGCAGTCAACCCAAAGAGTAATACCTACTCAGCAAAAGTGAGGATTAATGAAGAACCAGGTGATATATTTGGCAGTCCCAATGGGGTTTCCCTCCTCAAACCCAATATCCTTGCAAACCCCTCAAATGTACCAAACATCTACACTTCCTGATCCTGTTCCCTCTGAACTGGAAGGAGAGTAAAACAAGAAAAGGTAACAGATAATTAGAGGTAGTATATTTGAAGACAGGCTAATGAGTATACTAGAAAACCTGAAAAAAGATACAGGGACAGGGAGAGAAACTAGACAGAAAGGTGCAAGGACTAGTACATCATATGTTATCCTCTGAGAAGAGTAATTTGCAGTGAGAACATCTTAGGAAAAAAAAAAGGTGTCTTTACAAGGCTCTTTGACTTTGCACAAACCTTGATAGAAATTAGCTCATCATTATTAGCATGCAGATAAACTGAATTCTGGAACATTCTAGGCTTTTCCTTTAATTGTGTATAGTAAGACATTGGTAAAATATTCACCTGTGCTCCTGTCTCTTTCAGTAGAATGATAGACCCATTGACTTTCAGTGGAGCAACCCATTTGTCTGTATCACAATTTTCATCCCTGACTGCACCAATGAAGTATTCTTCTCCTTCTCCAGAGTCATCTGCTACTGTATCCTGCTGTTGGACTATCAGAACCTTTCATTTGGAAAAATTGTTTTGAAAAATGGGTCTTGCTCCCACATTGTTGACAAAATTGTCCAAATGTCAGACAGTTGTTTGATTCATGTTTTGCTCCACACTTCTCATTCTTTGACCCACTGTCTTTGTCCCGTGAAGCTGCGTTCCCCTTGTTTAGTAATGTCCACTTCACCATTTCAGAGGCCTTGCACACAACCCTTACTGCAGCTTCACCCTCCTCACTAAAGGTTTCCATGTGCAATCATGTCATTTCTGAGACCTGACAAATATGAACAGTTTTTGTTAAAGTTAAATCAGTTTCTTTAAGGTGATGAGCTGAAATTCTGTTATAGCAAATTCTAAGCACAATATGGTCTCTTAAGATCAAGTCACACAAAGGCCCAAAGCTGCATGAGTAACTCTTTAGATGCAGATCACTAACACATTGTTCAATAGACTCTCTTCCCTTTTGATGCTAAGGTCTTAAACTTGCCCATAACAGCCATGTAGACATCCTCTTCTTTTGCTGTGAACTCAGAGGTATGGTAGACCTTCTAGAGCTGCATGGTCTGCTACTGTTAGCTGCAATACATTCTGCTGGTCACTTTTGTGTTCTGCTCCAGTCACAGTCACAGTGATATAGAACTCAAAATGTTAAAGGATCTCCAGTGTTCATACTTCATACACATTCCAGTTAAAGGTGCTTCACTTTATTGTCGTATTACATCCATTTTCTTCACAGATAACACTATATTTTAACTTCTGGTGCCATGTAATAATAGTCATTTTACATCACAGTAGGTCTAACAGCAACACTAGCAAACTTTGTTGCCTTGCACACAGTTTTATATATTTATCATCATAATTAAGCACCCCCAGTCTCCACCAACCCCTCTCAGGTCCCAATCAATCTATTCCCCTCACCAGCACCCAGAAAATCAATTTGTAATAAAGAAAATGGTCCCCAAGTGTAGAGCATCTGTTCGGTGTCTGTCTTGTAATGCAAATAAATTAATGGTGATGTCTTTACTCCTAGTAAAGCTGACTGGCTGAAAATTGCTCTGAATCAACACCGTATTTAAAAGAAAACTTCATTGTCTGCAGTTATATTGGGGGGCATGGTTTTACCATTTGTGTGTTTGTAGTGTGTAGTGTGTGCTAGAGTTGCTCAGGTTACATCTGATCTTGGACTACTGTCTGGACATGGCTCTTGTGTGTTCACAAGATCAACATGCATTTACCAGAGTGTGTTGTTACGTATCATTCTCTTGCATAGTCTATAGGTTGTTGAGGCCTTCTCTATGCAGTCCCTCTGGTTGTGTATCATCAGGCCTGTCTGCATGTGGAAATGCCTATATCATGATGTGGATCAGCATCCACAATTGGTAAACAGGAATATGAGTTGGTACATCCATGTGTGCAGTGTCACCTGTACATTGTGCAGATGTATATGCTACATCCTTACACATACTGTATGTAGGTGTCTCTGTTGTGGATTAATGTTGATAATATCTATATAGATTTGCTGCAGAAATATGCTACACCATGATATGCACTTGCATGGTGTTCCACCTGGTTAAATAAAGAATTGATTGTTTGATTGACTTGCCAGTTTGGAACATTTGTGGTTTGAGCTCTATAGATGGTAAATGTAAATAAAGTATCTAAAAATCCCAAAGAAATTAGCTATGGAACTGTGTAACTAACTAGGAGGCAAAGAGTCATAATTAATGATTACCAAGCAGTATAGAAACAGGTGACCAGTGGCATTACAGGGATCAGTTCTGGAACTTGCATTGCTCTGTATATTCATAAGTGATCTGAAGGCAGAAACTAGTAGCTGTATCACCAGATTTGGTGATGACACCAAGACAGGAAGAGTAGTTACATCACAAAAGGAGATAAAGGAATTGCAAAAATTTCTAGACAGCTTTGGGAAATGATTGGCAAAATAGTAGATGAGCTTCAATTAAGCAATAAAATATGACCAGAGGTTAGATCAACAGTCTACTAATCACCCACTGGGGCATAATGTGGAACAAGGTACAACTGAGTGCCACATTGCCTCGAGGGGGTGAATAACTGATTGTTAATCTAACTCCTAGGAGTGCTTTAGTGCTATTAAAACAAGCATTTGCCAATGCTGAATGATTGATGCTTGTTAGTCAATAATAAAGATATAAATGGTCGGGTGCAGAAAGCCCTACCAAAAGAGGCCACACTACTTTCATCGATAGAATAGCTTGCTGCCCAGCTGAATATAAAGAGATGCGTGACTGTAGCACTACTGGTGAAGGCTGGAAAGGAGAACAATAGAGGACTATAGGAGAGGAAGAGTAAGGGCAAACAGATGCAGAGTAACCAAGAGGAAGTAAAATTAAAGCCTGGATGGGAGATAGGGAAATTGCAGAGAAACCAAGGATTGCTGTGACTTTAAACTGGGTAGTGATATCACACTACACTACGCAGAAGAGAGAGGAGTTAGGAGTTTCTAAAGCAACTTGCTGTGGAGCAAAGAAACAGATAAGCAAAACCCCAGAAAAGGAGCAGGAGACAAATGAGGAAATAGGAGGTACAGGAAGGGGGGGAAGGATGAATAAGCCGCAAGGCAGCATAGACCAAAGGGGGCTGGGGCCACAGAGCCGAAACATAGAAAGGGACAGCAGAGAGAGAGAGAGAGAGAGACAGAGACAGAGAGAGACAAGTAGGGGATAGGACACACAGAGGAAGACAAAGAAGGTCAAGGAGGCGTAAAATGGGAGAGAACTAGCAGCAGCAAATTGGACCAGCTGCTTAGTGGCAAAAGTACAGGAGGGAGCAGAGGTGGGGGTACAGATAATCTGCGAATGGCAGCAAGACAGTGGAGAGGGGGTGGCAGAGAGCTGTAGAGTGACTAAACAAAGAGAGGAGAGCACTACAAAGTCACAGGGTAGCAGACACATACAGAGGAACAGGAAAAGGGATGAAACAGGAAAGGGGATGAGGAGACATGGAAAGGAGAAACAGAGAGCGAGGAGAAAGGAGAGATGCTGGCCACAAGGACCACACAGCACTCAGTCATTCAGAAATGAACTAAGCGCTAAAGTGAAGGGTAGACAGGTTTAAGTAGGGTTGGTGGGCAGAGTTATTCCCCTAGCATTGAACCAGGGGTGAAGCCCTCCCAAAATCAGCTGACAGTGTCCCAGATGTTGAAAACCGATCAGCTGCTCTTGCTGACTGGCTTCAGGCAAATCAAAGGACTGAGGCCCTCTCTGGTTGGAGCAACTTCGGGTCCTTTGAAATACACAAAGTGTCTGGCCAGCAAGCAGCAAGTGGTGCCACAACCACACTGCGTGAACACCAGTCTAGGGTTCTGAGCCCCTGCTATTTTCAACTGCAATTGGCTCAGCAGTGACACACACCTGAAATCCCCTTTTACTGAAAGTAAAATGTCTGGTGCACACGCGCATCAAATGTAAAAAGTTATTCCCCCCAAAAAAGTACTAGAAGTGTACCTTTTGAATGTCTTCCTCCTTGAGAGGGAGATTTTTAATTAAACTGTTTATCCACCAACTGGTAAAGAATGCTGGTTCACATTCAGAATACTTAACTCCAGTCATTTAGCCATGCAACAAGATGAAATGCTGACAGGCAGAATTCATGCTCTATGGTGATCAGGCTGTACATGGCAATGTAACAGAGATTGATGTAAGGGCCTCAGAATGCTGACTGCCCATTAGACTGCAACATGTCTGTGCCTTTTTTATGTTGTCTTGCGAACACATGCAAGCAACATATTGTGGTAGCTTGGAATAGCAGGTTTTGGAGGTGCGGTTGTGTTGTGGCCAATGGCACCACTGCTTTTTCATGCTGGGCTCAGTGGTACAAATTAAATAGCATGCTGTCTATGACAGCAGTGCAGAAGCATGCTACCAACTTGAAACAATTTTGCCACTGCAATGAGGGAGCTTCCCCTCATTGCAGGGCGTGCCTTGCCTGGTGTAACATTTTGATAAACATGGCAGAGGCTCTTGCGTCTGCCTCTCACAGTCTCCAACAAGCCATCGTTGGGGGTGCCCAATCTACCTTTTGGCATGCCCCCTCCCTAGTTCATTTGCCAATGGGGGAGCCCAATCCCCATTGGCATAATGTCCCCCATATTATAGTTTGTATGCCGAGGGGGTGCCCAATCCCCCTCGGCATCATGCACCCCCCCAAACACAGACATGCTTTCTGTGCCGACGGGGGGCCCAATCCCCATCAGCTTCAGTCCCCCTTCCCAAAAAATACAGGTGGCACACTGGGAGTCCACCCCAGTGTGCCAAAACAAACTTGCAAAATAAACCCGTTCTGCATTGTTTGTTTTTTTTTTACCTGTAAAAGAGAAAATGGTCCCTCCTTGTCTCTGGTGCCCCCTTCCCCAACCTGCACCCTCACTCTATGCACCCATCTCCCCACCCCCTCACCCCATACTTACCTCCTGGGCCCAGGCGCAATTCTTTGGTGGAGGGTGCACTCTGCACTCTTCAAAGCCGACCGCCAACAGAAGAAATGTCGGTAAGCTGTATAATGGCATCAATGGGGGTGGGGGGGGTGTGTATTAGGTGGATATCTCAGCCATTTTGCCACTTCTTGGCACCAATTTTCAACATGGGTTTTGGGACCCCACCTCATGAATTCAGTCACTGTCCATGTCATTATTCGGTCCTGAAAGGTGATTTCTCGGTCACTGCCTGGAATCACCTTTTGGGGCTGATTAATGAAATGACAGTGTCACTGTTCATGAGGTGGGCTCCCAAAAAGTCTATGTTGCACATTTGGTGAAACAATTCCAAAAAATGACTGTGTTACGAGCATGCATTCCTCAGTTTCCATGCATGCTCAGAAGTTCAAGAACGTTTAATGTTTTTACTCCAGATTTTCAACATTGCCGTTTTTTCACACCTCCTTATGAACAGTACAGCTGTCATTTTCTACATCCTGTCTGAAATGTGTTTTTGAACATCTGGCGCACAATGTCGTGGTCACTGTGGGAAATCAATGTTTGGGACAGATTCAAAAATCACAGTGACACTGTTCATGAGCAGAGGTCCCAAAATGCCTATGTTGAAAATTTGGTGACAAAATTCCACAAAATGACTATGTTAAGAGTGTGCATTGCACAGTTTCCATGCACACTTGTAACTTCGAGAATTTTTAATATTTTCACTCCAGATTTTCAACATTGCCAGATTTTGCACACCTACTCATGAACAGTACAGCTGTCATTTTTCAAATCCTGCCCGAAATGTGGTTTCTCACATCTGGCGCAGAATGGCACAGTTGCTGTGGGAAATCAACATTTGGGACAGATTAAGAAAATTATAGTGGCACTGTTTATGAGCAGAGTTCCCAAAATGCCTACATGGAAAATTTTGTGAAAGAATTCCACACAATGACTGTGTTACAAGGGTGCATTGCGCAGTTTCCACGCATGCTCGTAACTTCAAGAATTTATAATATTTTCACTACAGATTTTCAACATTGCCATCTCTTCACACCTCCCTATGAATGGTACAGCTGTCATTTTTCACATCCTGCCTGAACTGTGTTTTTGCATATTTGGTGGAGAATGGCACAGTCGCTGTGGAAAATCGACGTTCCGGACAGATTAACAAAATCACAGTGCCACTGTTCGTGAGCAGAGGTCCCGAAAGCTTTCATGAGGTGAGGTCACAAAAAGGCCATGTTGAAAATTTGGAGTGCAAATACCAACAAACGCTCAGGGCATTAGGGTTTCTAGCCATAACATCCCACCCTGTACAGACTGACGGGTGTCGGGGGGTGCCTTTGGATTGTTGGCTGTACTGCTCATGCCATTCCACCCCCACCCCACCCTGCAGCCATTGACAGGCCTCAAGGTGTGCCTTGGAATCTTCAGACCCAAAGTTCACCCCATTCTCCTATACTGCACCTATCTCAACTTATTTCCTTATGGAATGGAGTGAGCATAAGGCCCAATGACCCCAAGGCACAACAGGACACTTATCAGAGTGTGCAGGGTAGGGTGAGGTGAAATGGCATGAGCGTAATGGCCAAAGACACAAAGGCACACCTCAATACATGTCAGTCTCTGAAGGGTGGGGTGGGATTGACTTCGGTTCCATACTTCACTGTCATTCCTATTATGCATCTCTCTAACTCCTGCACTACCAATGCCAGTGCCAGCAAGACATCATTCAGTATTGACAAATGCCTGTTATAAAGTTGAGAAATAAAGTGATGCATTTATGAAAAGAGAGCATACAGTGGCACCAGCCAGGATGCAATGCAGAAATGCTGCAGTATATCACAAAATGCTGCAGTTTGTTGCTAGGAACAATGTAATTCAGTGGCAATTAAGCCTTTTTTGCTGCAGTATTTTGTGACATCATTTTCTGCAAGTTACCATGTTGCATTGTGGGTGACTCCACTGTAATTGCAAAATATTACATGAATGGCATGAAGTTCACTGGACTCAAACAGGAAGAATGGATTTTGCTGACAGAGAGCAGTGAAAGCACATAGATTTTCCTTAAAGGTATATTTATATCCTCTTCATTCTGAAAGTAGCAGAGTAAGTGGGGAGAGAAAATAAATTTGTAGGCAGTGTTTGAGGAATTTTGAAATTTGTCTTTAAAATTGTAACAGGTGATATGGGGAAGATCAGTTTAGGAGATTAATCTTGGGGTTGAGTAGATTCAGGAAGCCCTGTGAATCAGGTTGTGTGATTGGGGCGGTGGTGTGGCGCTAACTGAGACTAAGTGTCTTCTTATTAGTGCACTATAAAAACACTTCCACTCTAATGTGTCCAGCATATTCATGTCCCAGCAAGGGAGTGAAACAGTGAAAGAGTGGAACAGGTAACTGGTGCCTAGGGCATCAGCAGGAGGGGGCAGCAAGGAAAGCAGGGAAATCTGCCAGTTGACTAAGGTAAGACACCTGTTCACTACTGTGCAACAGTCACTGCTAGGAATGGTGGAAGGTGAAAGGTAGGCCAAAACTGGGAATAGGAGCAACACCCTATCTAGGTAGGAGTATAACGAGATTTAAACAAGGCAGAGAGGAACACAACTAGAAACAAACAAAAAAGGAGAAGACTAGAAAACCCTGTCAGGGGTAAGGGTACAAAAGAATTTACAGGTAACAAAGGCAGAATAGAAGTTGAGATTGCTGGGAGTGGTGCAGTGTAGTAGCAGTGGGGTGCAGTTTTCAGAGAGACCTTCTGGAGACTGTGCTGCTGCCCCATCTACAGGCACCTCTCTGGGTTAAAGGAGGAGGTCACTAGGCTCCAGGCTGAGCTGGCTAGGAGGCAGGGGACCTCTTTCCCCATGCAGGGGTCACCGGGTCTACCACTGTTATCTTGGAGGATGCCAAGGAGGAGGAAAGGCTATACTATGGTGGGCTCTGTAAGGGTGGGGGTGGTGGGACAGATGCACATTCCTCAGCTGGTACCAGTAACTAAGTCTGATGCCACTCTAGCAGGGTGGGACTGCCAGGAGGAGGAATCAGTGCTAGTGATCAGGGAGTATGTGGAGGCCCTCCATAGTGGAGACCTGAAAAAGGGTGGTAAAGGTCCTAAGAAGGGAAGGAAACAACTTCAAGTGGGGAACTCAATTATGAAGGCTATAGTTTTGAGAATTGGAAAGGGAAGGGGCAGATTAGGTGCTTACATGATACCATGGCCTGGAAGGATTGGAAGCAGATCCTGAGGATTGCTAGGGTAGCAGGACAGGAGGGAGAGCTGGATATCGTTATCCATCTGGAGACTAATAACCTGGTGAGTGACAGGGCTGGGATAGTGCAGTCATTGTTTAGGGAACTGGGGAAATGTCATAAAAAGATAGCTCGCTCAAAGGCTTTCACTGAAGTGCTGCCTGTCTGTGACAGGGGAAGAGGGATCTCCATACTAGAAGTTTCAGCTCATGGCAGAGGGAGTGATGCAGAGAGGAGAGGTTTGGCTACACTGGGGACTGGGGACCTACAGAACTTAGGAGGATGAGGGCCTTTGCAAAGGTAGAGGCCTGCATCCATCGGGGGGAGGGGGGACCTCAATCCTCAGTGGACAGTTTAAATGTTACTTGGATGAACATTTAAAGCAGCTGAGGAGAGTGGAGGGAGGAATCGGAGTAGCAGAAACTGCCCCCCCCCAACAGGCTGAAGTAGAGACTAGGGAGAAGCAAGGGGAGAGGAAACCTCCAGGGTTGCAAATTAATAAAGGAAGGCAGGGTTGTAGAGAAAAAGGAAGACGGGAACAGGGGCATTAAAATGAGAGTGGGGAAAGAGGGATGGCAAAAGGAAAAAAGGAGAGCAACAAGCACAATGGAAACAAAATCTGGAAGGCCATTGTGCGACTGCTAGAAGACTAGGAAACAAGATTATGGACCAAGAGGCCATCATGGCAGAAGACAACCTGAATATTATGGCCATTACTGAGTCATGGTGCACTGAAAACTATGACTGGCATATGGACATATCAGGCTATACTGTGTTCAGGAGGGAATGGATGGTAAGGAAAGGAAGTGGTGTGGTGCCTTATGTGAGGGAAAGCATAAAAGCAACAGAGATACAGTGAATACAGTGGGAGGCAGAGGTACTGTGGGTCACCCTGGAGACAGGGAATGGAGCCACTATTCAAACTGGAGTGATCTACAGATCTCTAGCAGAGGGCAAGGAATTATATAAGGTGCTGGTGGTAGCAATTGGCAAGATGGCAGAAAAAGTGGAAGTGCTGCTGGTGGGGGGCTTCAACCTGCTGGATGTAGATGGGATCCTACCAGCAGTGGCTTCGTCTAGAAGCCAGGACATCCTGGACTCTGCAGGTGGCGTTCCTCATGCAACTAGTCAGTGAACCCACTCATTAGGGGGCAATACTGGACCTGGCACTCATTAATGGGGCAGTCTTGCAGATGTCAAGGTGGGAGGCCACCTGGGGACCAGTGATCAGCATATGGTATGATTCAATAAAAGGACAGCTGCAGAACCAAACCACAAAAGGGTGAGGGTCCTGGTCTTTAGGAGAGCAGATTTTAGAAAGATGGGCGAATGTCTCAGGAATGACCTGGTGGAGGCATGGCCTGGGTGGGGTGGAGGGATAGTGGATGAAGCTAAAAGGGAGCATAGTAAAGACAACAAACCTCTGTGTCAAACACGTGAACAAAAGCAAGGGGAAATGCCACAGGCAAAATGGTATGCGCTGACATAAGGTCGTGAAACACAGCAACCACAACAGAAACAGCACACATCATTGAAAGCAATGGCACTGTCTTTGTTTGGGGGCTCTGCCCCACCTCAGAACTAAAATAACTAACTCCAAGAGGTGTAGACTTCGGGGATAGGACGAAACTCTGGAGGGGGGAGAAAATCATTTTTTTAATTAAAAAAATTGCAGCAACACTATGAGATCTGGATGGGGGAACCGAACCACAGCCCCAGATCTCCTACACCACTGGGTGCTGGTGCCTTAGCCACTCCACCACAGGACTGGCTCAACCAAACACTGCACTGGCAGCCTCTTTGACACTCCCGCATCTGAGTGTACAGTGACAGGGGTAGCGGTCATTCCCAAATGCTATAAAACCCCTATCACTGTACAAGGTTTAGCGGTATCTGATGCGTAGTTATTGCTGCGCTGTTCAGGTAGTGCTATATTGACTCAGCACCAAAAAGAGACCACTAGGGTCCTTAAGGTGGCTAAAAAGGTGAAAGCTAAAAGGGTAGCATTCAGAAGGTATAAGGAAATACAGAAGGAGGAGGAGGATAGGGTTGTGTATCGGGGAAACTGAGGGAAGCAGGGAAAGCATTAAGGAGCACAAAGTTTCAAACTGAAAAGAGAATTGCCCAGGAGATAATGAAAGGGGACAAGACTTGTTTTAGGTATGTAAGTCAAAAAAAAAAGGAAACGGAGGAGGGGGCGGGATTGTAAGGTTAAAAAGGAAAGGGGGGAACTAGTCAGAAGGGGACTAGGAAAAGACAGACAGTGTTCCCAGAGGAAGGAGAAGGCAAGGGGGCCACAGAAATGTAACAGATGCTTTGGAGGGAAGGAGGTGAACACTAGTCCTTATTTGGAGAAGACAGTCCTGAAGGGACTTGCTAATCTAAAGGTAGACAAAGCAATGGGGCCAGATGGGGTGCATCCAAGGGTATTGAAGGAGCTCAGGGAGGTACTGGCTGCACCTCTTACAGTCCTTTATAGCAGCTCACTAGAAACAGGAGTGGTTCTGGAGGACTGGAGGAGGGTGGATGTAGTCCCACTATACAAAAGTGGTAGCAGGGAGAAGGCTGCCAATTATAGACCGGTCAGCCTGACATCAGTTGTGGAAAAGTTAACTGCTGAAGGGAAGGATTGTGGAATATCTTGAATCCAGTGGGTTACAAGACCTGAGGCAGCATGGGTTTACAGGGGACGGGCGGTCATGTCAAACTAATCTGATAGATTTCTTTGACTTGGTGACAAAGGATGTAGATCAAGGTGGAGTGGTGGACATGGCCTACCTAGATTTTATTAAGGCTTTCAACACTATTCTATAGAGAAGACTAGTAGACAAGCTGGGTAGCTTAGAAATGGGTTCAAACATGATAAGCTTATTAAGAAATTTTTGACGGAGGGTAGTGGCAAATGGAGTTCACTCTGATGAAGGGAGGGTAGCCAGCAGGATCTTTAATGTCTTTATAAGTGACATCACAGAGGAGCTGGAAGGGAAGGTCTGCCCCTTTGGGGATGATACCAAAATCTGCAATAGGGTGGACACTTCGGTGGGGGGGGGGAGTGTGGAAAAGATGAGCACAAATACAAAACCAGAGGCGTCATCAAGGGTATGGCAGCTGGGTTTCAATGTGAAAAAGTGCAAAATAATGCACTTAGGGCACAGAAACTCATGGACAGAATACAAAATGTGTGGAGTGGTACTGATGACTAGAAAGCAGAAAAGACACTTGGGGTATTGGATGACTTAAAGGTGGCCAGACAGTGCAACAAGACAATCAGGAGGACTAGTGGGATGCTGGGGTGCCTAGGGAGGTATATCACCAGCAGAAAGAGGGAGGTGGTGTTGTCTCTGTATAGATCACTGGTGAGACCCCACCTAGAGTGCTGTGTCCGGTTCTGGAGACCACATCTCCAGAAGTACATAGACAGAGTGGAAGCAGTCCAGAAGAGAGCAACTAAAAGGGTGCAAGATCTGCAGCAAAAGTCTTATGAAGGGAAACTAAATGACTAAGTATGTACACTCTGGAAGAGAGGAGGTGGGATATGATAAACTTTTAAATACATCATGGGGCAAATAAGGTACAAGAGGGAATTATTTTTTTCAGAAGAAAATGTCCTCAAGGACATGCTATGAAGCAGGAAGGGGGTAGATACAGGGGAGATGTGAGGAAGCATTTTTTCACAGAAAGAGTTGTGGATTCCTGAAATAGCCTTCCAGCAGAGGTGGTGGGGGCAAAAACAATAGTGGTGGTTCAGGACTGCTTTGGATAAGCACAAGGAAACCATAGTGGAAAGGAAGGAGGAGGGAGAAAGAGCTGTTTTTCAAGTATGATCTGCTATAATAATGTAGGGAGGGAAAAACTGGCAAACTGGCTGGGCCATGCGGCCCTCGTCTGCTGACAAATTCTATGTTTCTATGTAGGAAAAAGGCTATGCAGTACTGATCAACAGCAAATTTACATGAGAGCAGCAGTGTGAAGTAGCACCTGGCAAGGTAAACAAAATAATGGCATGTATTTGAAGAAAATTTTTAAGTAGACCTATTCATGTTATAATGCCCTTTTACAAATCTTTGCTGTAGCCCCAACTTGAGTGCACAGTACAGTTCTCGTCCCAACATCTAAAGTAGACCTTTTTGACACAATAGAGATGACACAGGGGAGGGAAGGGGGGAGGCTTAGCAAGTGGCTTTATGGCTTGGAGAACATAAGCTACTGTATGAAGACTGACTGTCAGAACTAAGACTATTTCCCATGGAAAGTAGAGGACTCAAGGGAGTCAAGATTGTGTGGTCAAATACTGTATCTAAATGGGATTATAATAGATGCAGGCACACTATTATACTCAATTCTTCATTTTCAGTTCTTCTGTTTTTCTGTCCACGATCACTATGGCCAAATGCTGGTACTTACCAGAGCAGGTGAGAGAACATCTGTGAAAATAGATTCAGATAACATACATGACAGTACTGGTAGTAGAGAAATAAAAAAAAGAGAAGAAGGGAGATGGGAAATAAAGGGAAAATAAGAAAAAGATGAGCAAGTTCAGTTTGGGGGGGGGGGGGCGCTACAGGCTTCAGACCTTTCAACACCCAGTGGAGCAGGATTAAAAGATAGATGGCCTTGGGGGTCCAGTGTACTTTATCTAGGAGCCCTGTAGCACTAAATAATTAATACAGTATATGTGTATCTGGTAGCAGAAAGGTAGGCAAATGAGTGGCTCCAACCTCAATGGTTGTACACAGTCTGGAGCTCCTCAGGCAGACAAAATGACCAGGAAAACAACAGGGGAATTAATAATCTCCAATCCTCTAGCACCTGACCCCAATCACAAATGCATCAATCAAAAGTAAATTGCAGCTTAACTAGTAGTAAGATGGCACTGTTTTATTCAATATGTGCAAAAACTAAAACAAGTGTAGAGTGCTGTGGTAGCAGCAGAAACTCAAAGACTTAAGTGTGAGAGGAATATCACACTGGCACTCACACAGAATGCTTCCTAAACTGGTGATTCACTCAGGCAACCTTTAGCGTGCATGCATGTGACGTGCACACATCAGTGAGCAGATGTTTCAGCATAGCCTTCCTTAAGTTTATCTGGGTAGTAGGCCTAAATTACTAGCAAGGAGATTTTTTTATTTATTTTATTTATTTAGTTTTTGTTGACCGGGTAAGTGCACTAGACAAATCCTGCCTATTTTCAGGCACGACCCGGGGGAGGGGGATACAGATGAATGCCAACTAACCTTGAATCAGATTAAGCTGTTGGTGGTATTTTTAGTGAATGAGGGAAATTTGGCCAGGACACCAGGGAAATTCCCCTACTCTTTTCAATAAGTGCCATGGGATCTTTAACATCCACCTGAACTACCATCAATCCAGGCAGATGGGCCCTCGGTTTAATGTCTCATCCGAAAGATGGCACCTCAGAAGTGCAGCACCCCCCTCTCATGCTGCACTACAGTGTCAGTACTGGGATATTAACCCATGTGCCAGATGTGGGAACTGAACCCACAGACCTCTGACCTCCCAGCCTCAGAGGTGATTGTGCAACCTACTGAGCCACTGACACTATGATGACCAATAGGGATGGGTAGGAAAGGACAGGATGTCCCTGTTCTTAAACAAACCACTCAGTGAGGAGTCAGCTTTAATTCAGAGGTTCGAATGATAGCTTTCAGCAGGTTGACGGCATCCCAGCTTCGGGGAGGGGGCAGCACATGCTTGTCCTGGCTTGGTTGCTTGGAGCCAGGAAATTTTAAGTTGACCAATCAGTCATTGAGTGAGAGGCAAACAAAAGATTAGGGAGGAGTTGGTCTCTGTTTCTTCTCAGCTCACTAGAAGGCTCTGTCGAAAGCTGCTGCAGGGAACAACTTTCCCTAGAAGATTAAAGGAAAAGGAAAATTAAAGCAGATCAGAAGTTCCAAGTAAAATTAATATGAAACTTTCTTTAAGGAGGATGGTTTATCCAAGAAAGGGTTGTAGTGATTTAGCTAGGGAAAATCAGTAAGTGGGATGTTAAGGAAAATTACCGGGGTCTGATTGTCATTTTTTATATACGTATTCTGAGTTAAGTGGGAAGAAGCAGAAGAATAATATTTCATTATTTTAAGAGTTTAAGGTTTGGTGAGTGAAATCCACTTAGCTGCTCATCAGAAGCCAGGAGTCAGAGAACCCAGAGAGAACAGCAGTAACTGGAGGATCCAGAGTATAGCACATCTGATTGTCACCTGGCTGTTGCAGTGTGGCACACACACTCTTAATAAAGAGTGAGAGGTGCAAAGCCTTGGCATGGGAGGAAGAGGTGTACTTTGTTGCTGTTGTTTGGATGAATGTTTGCATTTGTAATAAAGGTATGAAATTATTTAGTGGATATCATGTTATTTCACATTGGAAAGTGAGTGCTCAGCATTTTCTGGATCCACAGCACACACTGGTTTCTTCATGATACACATTGCTCATCCTTAAGTGACGTAGAAGGGACAGTGCTCAAAATTTTGTTTTACTTATCTAGTGACCTAGCAGGTGTAGTGATAAGTAACAGAGTGTCCTAATATATAACCACTCAGTGGAACCAAAGTACTGGTATGTGCTGCATTGGGACCTTTTAGAGAGACACTGCAGAAAGCACATGCAATGGAATGTGCGTAGAACAGTGCTTGCTGTAAGAACCTTGCTGAGGTGTGTTTTGATAAAACCAAAGTTAATCTCTCTTTCTCTATGCATCTTGAAAATTGCAAGACATTGTGTCAGAAGTGAAAATTGATAAAAACAAATTCTGATCAGAGCCACTATGGCTGCAGTACAGCAGTGAGTCCAAGTGAAAGCATACTTGGAGCTACCGCGCCAGCTGATGCCATTGTGGTTTGAATGTCACGCATGTGCAGTGAATGATAATCACTACCCATACACGAGAAGTAGCCTGCTGTGACCTAGACTGCTGCTCTGATAGAGGTTTGCATGCTTGATTCTCGCACATGTGCATGATGGTCACAGCAGTCATCTTGGGCACAGCGGGCTATTTAGCTTGGAACTGCAACTGCAGAACTGACTGGTGAAAAACAAAATAATGCCCCCATGGGGGTTGTGTGACCGTGGAGAGAAGGGGTGCACTGATGGCACATTAGTGGAATCATGCCACAGCACTGTGGAAGCACATGACTGATGAATCTGGTCATGTGCTTCCACAGTCCCCTTTCTGTCTTCTACACTTTGCAAAATGTTTCCAGTGCTCCACCCAGCAGCCATAAAAAGAGAAAGACCAACTGCAAGTTAGACAGACGTAAACTTCCAAGATGCCAAAGTTTAATCCTCCAGATGCTTTTCACTTCAGCTGACATGCAGACTGGCCTGACTGGAAGCAACATTTTTCCCATCACAAAATTCAAGTGCAGGGATGCTCTCTTATTTATGCCCTGGTAAAGGAGGCAGAGCTAATTTTTAAATATTTCTCATTCATTTAACTGGGATGAGGATAATTCCCAGATTATAATGGACAAGTTGGATGCACATTTTGTTCCCAAATGCAATGTAGTCCATGAAAGAGCCCACTTTCACCAGAGTACTCAAAGGTTAGGGGAAGCAATAGAAGCTTTTATCAGAACTTTAAGTGAGCTTGCAGAAAACTGTAACTTGGAGCAAGGAAAAGGAACAAATCAGGGACAGACTTGTCAAAGGACTCCTAGATAAGGACATTGCTCAGAAACTGCAGTTAGAGCCAGAATTGACACTGGAAAAGAAACTAGCAAAACATGTCATTCTGAACTTATAAAAGGTCAAGTAAATGATCAAAGAACCATGACAGGGCTAGATGAGGTTGCAAAGAAGTCTCCGCGGCGAGGCGAAAATAACTGAAGCAGACCCCTAAGGGAAAGCCTACTGAATCTCACAAGCCAAGTATTAAATGTACTAGATGTGGCTGGGGACGTGCATACGGAGATGACTATCGGCATAAAATGCTGAATGTTGCAAGTGCAGAAAATTAGGTAAATTTGCAGTGGTGTGTCTTACAAGAGCTATGAGGTAAATATCCCTGAAAAAGAGTGAAAACAAGTAATTATTTCCTGGGTCAGTTACTTGTGAGGACAATGTTAGTGACTCATAGAGCATTGGTCTTGTACTTAATGATACCGAGGTAAAGTTTAAAATTAATAGTGGAGCTGATGCAAGAGTTATTACTGAGTGCTTACTTAAGTTTATATAAACCTTCTCATAGAAACATAGAATTTGACAGCAGATAAGAATCGCTTGGCCCACCTAGTCTGCCCATTTCCCTACCTAACGGATAAGCTGCAGATCCTAGTTAACCAATAGCCTACTTTCTCCTACCCCCCACTAGAATTGCTTTATGTCTGTCCCAAGCATTCTTGAATTCCCACACTGTTTTTGACTCTACGAAATCCTCAGGAAGGCTGTTCTATGTATCCACAACCCTCTCTGTGAAGAAATACTTCCTCACATTCCCTCTGAGTCGTCCCCTCTCTATCTTCAAATTGTGCCTCCTTGTTGTTGCACATCTCTTTTTCTGAAAGATGCTACCCTCTTGGACTTTGTTGATTCCCTTGAGGTATTTGAAAGTTTCTATCATGTCCCACCTCTCCCTCCTTTCCTCGAGGCTATACATCTTTAGTTTCTTTATCTTCTTTCTTCTGATGCAGACCCTGCATCATTTTGGTTGCCTCCTCTGGACATCCTCCACCCTGTCTATGTCTTTGCGGAGATGGGATCTCAGAACTGTACACAGTACTCCAGATATGGTCTTACCAACTGTCTGTACAGAGGGCCAACAACTTCCTGTTTTCTACTGGTGATGCCTCTCCCTATGCATCCCAGTATCCCCCAGCCCTCCTTACTGTCTTCTCACATTGCTGGCCCACCTTTAGGTCATCTGATATGACTACCCTCAGGTCCCTTTCCATTTTTGTTGTTGTCAGTATCTCACCCCACCATTGTGTACCCTTCCCCTGGGTTTTGTTTCCCAGGTGCATTACTTTGCACTTCTTTGCATTGAATCTAAGCTGCCATACATTTGACCATTCCTAGAACCTTGCCAAGTCCCTTTTCATCCTTTCCACCCCACCTTGTGTATCAACCCTGTTGCAGATCTTTGTGTCATCTGCAAAGAGACATACTTTCCCTTCCAGTCCCTCTGCAAAGTCACTTCTAAAGACATTAAAAAGGACCGGCCCTAGTACTGAACCCTGCTGTACCCCACTAGTAACCCTCCTTTCTTCACTGTGGACTCCATTTACTGTTACCCACTGTATCCTGTTGTCCAATCAGTGTTTTACCCAGGCAACCACCCTGGGACCCACTCCCAGGCTGGCTAATTTGTTTATTAATCTTTTGTGCAAGACTGTGTCAAATGCCTTGCTAAAGTCTAGGTAGGCCATGTCCACAGCCCCGCCCTGGTCTACTGCTTTGGTCACCCAGTCAAAGAAATCAATTAGAATTGTCTGACATGACCTTCCCCGCTGTGAATCCATGCTGCCTTTGGTCCTGTGCCCCACTGGCATCTAGGTACTCAACAGTTCTTTCCTTCAGAAGTGATTCCATAATTTTCCCTACCACTGAGGTCAAACTGACAGGTCTGTAGTTTCCTGCCTCTGTCTTGCTCCCACTTTTGTGAAAGGGAATCACGTCTGCCCTCCTCCAGTCCTCAGGTACCACACCATCCTCCCATGATTTAATAAAAAAGGTAGTCAGTGGTGTTACTAGTTCTTCCCCTTAGTTCTTTTAGAATTCTGGTGTAAATCCCATCAGGCCCCATTGCTTTATCCACCTTCAGTTTTAAGAGTTCTTTCAGAACCCTTTCTTCTGTGAAAGGACTAATATCAACTCCCCTATCCAGAGTGCTACTATTGACTGGATTAGGTATTTCCGCCTGCTTTTCCATTGTGAATACTGAGCAGAAGTATTCACTCAGTATCCCTGCTTTTTAACTGTTGCCATCTGCCCAACCACCTTCCTCTTTGTTCAGTCTCAGTATCCCTGCCTTAGTCTTTCTTTGCTCCTTAATGTACCTATAAAAGGTTTTATCCCCCTTCTTAACCAAGTTGGCTATCATTTCCTCGTTTGGGCATTTGCTATTCTGACTGCCTTACCCACTTTCTTCTGCTTTAACTGGTACAGTTCTCTGTCCTGCTCCTTCTGTGTTTCCTTATACTTCCTGAGTACTATCTTTTTCTCCCTTACCTTCCCCGCCACTTCTTTTGAGAACCATAGTGTTTTTTTCTTTCATTTTGATTTGTTTACTTGCTTGACACAAAGGTTTGTTGCCTCTGTGATGGTGGTTTTGAAGTTTCCCCATTGTTGCTCCACCCCACCTTCTTGCCTCCATTGAAGCACATTACCTCAGTTTTCAAAGGTCCAGGAGGGGAACGCTACAAGGCATAGTTTATACTGTAGCTAAAGCAGAATATAAAGGCACCAAGCACCAGTTCAGAATGTACATGATCAGGGTTTCTCAGGTCACTAACCTGCTAAGCTGTGATGTTGTAGTATTTATGGAATTAGTGCGCAGATCAGGGAACGTCTATATAGATGCCTTGGGGGAATAGGTCTCTTGCAGGGTGCTCCTGTCAGGATCAAGCCAAAGGAAAGAGCCATACCCTATAGTATTCATGCAGTCTGGGCAATATCAATTCCTATACTTCCTAAAGTGAAAGATGAGCTGGATAGAATGGTACATGTGGCATTATTGAAGAGGTCACAGAGCCTACCAAATAATACGCACTCATGGTACCAGTATCCAAGAAAAACAGAATCTTTCATATATGTGTTTTTTTCCTCATATTATTTTTATCCTCCAGGGACCATGGCAAGGGAGGCTCCCTTCTGCTGGCTGGCACCTCCTCATACACCATCCGGCACATCCCCAGGGTTCCTGGTGGCGAGGGCAACCCCTCAGCTTGCCTGCCATGATGGGGTTGGAAGAGGGAGATCTGACCTCCACCCCTCAATGCTCATAATTCAGTTTCCCTGCTTCAGTTTCTCCTGGTGATGTGGTGGGTGGAGGTGTGGTCAGTGGGTGTCATATGCCCTTGCCATGCCCATCCTTTTTCCTCCAGCTTTTCTCCCTTTAGTCTCCTTGGTGCCTCAGCAACTCAATCACACATGCATATGGAGGTTCACATTTGTTCCAGAACTGGCAGCCCCGCTCCACCCAACGTGGCCTGGCACCTGCTTCCCCATCTGCGGAGCACTTTGACCAAGCCTCCACTCGGTGGCAGCCAAGCACCGGGAAGACAAGCATCCACAATCTTGCAGAGGAGAGCTGCCAGTCAGCTGCTTGATTCTGATCCCAGCCCCCTCTCCACTGACCCCTGGTGACCTGAACTCATTACCAAATTCTGGTCACTGGCTTGGGAGAAGTAAGTGTTAAGCACCTCAGCCTTCTGCGCCACTTGGCTGGCTGTTCATTTATGTGTAGATCTCAAACAGCTAAATAAAGACCCCGAAGAGAAAAATGTATTCTCTCCATGCTAGATGACATTATTCCAAGATTAGCTGGTGCCAGCGTATTTTCTCTACTGGCTACAGCAAGTGGGTTCTGGCAGATTCTCTATATCTGGATATTGCCAAGTTAACTACTTTCATTGCACCATTTGGAAAGTATAATTTTTGCATGCTTCCTTTTGGCATTACCAGTGCACCAGAGATCTTCCAGAGGGAAATGATGTAACTATCACAGAACCTGGAAGGGGTAGTCATTGGATGACATCCTAGTATACGGACGTAGAGAGGAAGAACACAACATTCGGTTGGCTCATGTGCTGCAAGCAATCCAGGTAGCTGGTTTAAAGTTGAATAAAGGGAAATGCTTACTGCACCAGAAGCAGTTGAACTACTTGGGACACAAGATAGATCAGTACAGCATACATTCCCAGTCCTGAAAAGGTAAGAGCCATTACAGAAATAGAATCTCTTAGTTCTGTTTCTCAGTTAAGGCAAATTCTAGGAATGATCCACTACCTGGATAGTTAATTACCTAAGCTATCAGAGGTGACACACCCACTGAATGAACTTCCGAAAAATGAGACATCGTAGAAGTGAGGCCATGTGCAAGAAAATGCTATTAACATGGGGAGAACAACTTGTATCTGAAACGTCGTATTTATTTTTTGTAGCCACATCATAAGTGTAGTGTTGCTGCAAGATTTATTTTTATTTTAATCTTTGGTAACCAGGTGAGGCCCACTAGGCACAAGTGCCTGTTTTCAGGTGCGATCTGGGAGCACTGGGGAGGTTAATTGACTTGCTCAGAGTCACACAGTATTCAAGTGGAAGTTGTGGGAATCAAACCCAGATCTTCTGGATGTACCAAGCTTATTCACAGCTCATTACTCTAACCTCTAGGCTATACTGCCAGCCAAGAAGATCATGATGGCCAGCAGAAATTGGTGGCATATTACTCCTATATATAGATGCTGAGACTTGCTATGAACAGCGTGACAAGGAATGCTTAGCAGCAGTGTGGTTATGAAAAACATTTACAAAGTATTTGTATAGATTGGATTCTTTCAAGCTTTTGATGGACCACAAATCATTGGTACCATTCGTAAATTTGCAAAGACTTAGACAGAGTATCAGTGAGGTGTCAATGGCTTCTCATGCAGATGATGATATACAATCTCCAGGCAGAAAATATGGCAGGCAAGGTGATGGTAGTAGCAGATACCTTATCCAGACATCCAATGACTATAACTGAGTCAGATGTCTATACTAGGATTGAGAAAAAAAAAAAGTCCTACACCTATGAAGAATACTTACAATCCCCAAAGCCAATGTGAAATTCAGAATAGCAGCAAGATAAAGTACATCAAAACAATTATGAACGCCAGACAGTACTGCATTCTATCAGAGGTGAATGGCCAAGGTACCTCAAGAGTGTGCCTAGGGTCAAAACTTTCTTTGTAGCAAGGAGTAACCTTACAGGATGTAATGGACTATTGCTCTACGGAGACAGAATAGTCATTCCAAGAAAGATGTGAGAAGACATGATAACAAGACTCCACGAGAGCCATCAAGGTATCACCAAATGCCGTGAATGAGCAAAGATATCTGTTAGGTGGCCAGGTCTTGGAAATTATATTCAAATAACAGTGGCAGCATGTGCATTTTATCAGGAGAACAAGCCAGCTAAGTGCAAGGAACCATTAATAGCAAGTCCAGTATCAGACTGCCCATGGAAGAGAGCTGGCATTAATATTTGTGAAATGGAGGGACAGAAGTATTTGATTGCACTAGACTATTTTTTGAGATACCTGGAAATTACTTATTTACCAGATCTTTCAAGCTCTAGCACCATAAACAGCCTGAAGAATATGCTTGCATGGCAGAGATGTCCAGACAAGCTTGTTACTGATAATGGTCTACAGTTCACAGAGACTGAGTTCCAAAGGTTTATGCATAAGAATAATGTTTGTCAGGTTACAGCAAGCCCACATTACCCACCAGGTAATGGAAAGATGAGAGGACAGTGCAAGTAGCTGAGAGATTTCTGAAGCAGGACCATGCATTTCTTGCTTTACTAAGCTACAGATCTACTTGATTTAATGCAACAAAATGTAACCCAGTACAGCTGATGATGGGAAGACAGCTGAGGAAACTAGTTCCTATGTTAGAGACTAACCTAAAGCCACGTTGGTCAAATTTAAAACAAGTTCAAGAAGCTGATAAGTCTGCAAAACCAGCATATAACATGCACATTAATCAAAGAAATTTCTTCAAGAATGCCACCTGAACTGTATGTGGTTACCCAGGTGAGAATTAAACTAGACAGAGCGAAGGGATGGGCAATAATGGAAGTTCCAGATGCCAAGATCTTATCTCTTGGAAACAGAGAGTGGCATGTTCAGAAGGAATAGACAACTTTTACAGCTTGTTCCCAAACCAAGAGCAATATTTCAGCAGAAAACTAGGTCTGACTATGAAGTTTCAGAAGATACAAATTGTTCCATTGAATAAAGACTAGAGACTGGTGCAGATACTCAGGTTGATTTACCTGAAGATCTAAGTCCAGGAAAGGAGACAACTATCGGTTTTTCACCTCAGAATCCTGTGCTAAAAACCTTGAGTGGGAGAGTAATTAAGAAGTCTATAAAATAAAATAAACTAATTTATAGCTAGACAGACATAACAAATATAATGGGGCAGAATAATCCTCTGTTTGTTGTGTGGGATATTGAAAGTCTACTCAGTACCCAAAGCTAGACAGCTTTTAACTGTAACTGTTGTGTAAAATGTGTTTTGAAATGTTAGTTAGAATGTGATGTTAAATACATAAAGAATATACTGTATATATCTGTACAGATGTTACCTAATTATTAACTCGAAGAAGGGGAAATGTAGAGACAAGTAACAAAGTGTTCCAATGCATAACCACTAGATGGAACCAAAATACTTGTATGAGTTGTGGTAAGGACCTTTTATAGAGCGATACTGGAGAAGCACATGCAATGGAGTATACATAGAAATGTGCTTGCTGTAAGAACCTTGCTGTAGTGTGTTGCAATAAAACTGGCGTTAGTCTCTCTCCATGCCTCCCAAGCATTGCATAACAGTAAGCATTTTACAAGTGCCTGACTGTCGAAAGCTTTAAATCCGCTTTAAATACCCACCTTTTTAACTTAGCATATCCTGAACATGATTATTGCTAGACTGTCCTAGATTTTCTATTGTCTCTAATTTAATCTGTTTTTGATATATTAATGCTATGTACCTCATATGTTTTCTGTTTGTATGCTTTCACTTATTTGTAAAGCTCTGTGATCTTCTTGGAACAATGTTTTTAAATAAAGCTGACTTGACAAGTTTTTGGTAGGGACTAAAATGTTGAATGTCAATATCGCAGTTGCAAATTAGAAGATTGTCTTCAGTGTTAAAATAACTGGATGTTAATCATCACTGCATTGTCTACAGAGCTTCAAGAAAGAAATATTTTCTAGTTAAAAGAAATCTGCTCATTTGAAATTTTAAAGGGCAGAATGTATTCCTTTGAATTGTAGATAACTATCTTGTGGAATGTTTAAATACTAATCATTACTTAATAGGCTGCACAGCCATATGAGTTGAGTCCTTGAAAGCATTTTATAAGTTAAAAATCAAATTTGTTGGTTCGAATTTAATTTTGCCTGTGTAGACTTACTCAATCTTTCTTTTAGTACTCTCATTGTATGTACCACCTCGTCTCTGATAACTGACCCTGGAAGCCAGCTGTTATTCTGTCCTTTGCCAGAGAGTTGAAAGCGGTGCCAGATGAATGTTACAGGTAGAGGTGGGTGAACAGGTTTGGAGAAAATCTGACCCCTCTGAATCAGCTGTGGCAATGGCAATCAAAAACTTTTTGGAATGGTTAGAATAACTCTGTGTTTGTAGCCCAATTCAGTTGGCAGCAATGCAAGGAGTTGGAGGGCGGAGCCAGACTGATGTGTAGCATGTGGGTGGGAGAGAGCTGTATGACAGAGGAGACAGAGAGCCGTGGCTTCTCATTGGCCCATGGGAACAAGAAACATCCCCATGTTTCTTAGGTGGCACCTGACTGGGTTGGGCTGGGAGGAATGTGATAAAATTTACATGCTGGCTGTTTGCTGCTGTGCCGTAGTCTGCTCAGTGCGTGGCAGACATTAATGAGAAAAGCAGTAGCTCTGCAGTCTGTACTGCTCCGTGTTCATTGTCATTAACACAGTGGCTATAAAAACAGGGTTATCTCATGACTCTCTGAGGGTTATAAAAAAAAACTGATCTAAAAATAAGAACTAGAAAACTTAAGAAGAGAAAATCTGTGAGGCAAAAATGGAGGGTGGGGGAAGGGAGTTGAGGGGCAAATGAGCTTTACTGACTGAGGCAGCAAGCAGGCAGTCTACAAAGTGAATTTTTGTTTTTTTTTTTCTGTCCAGAAAAATGACAAGTCAAAAAAGAAAATTTATAATAATAATAATCTTTGCTTTGGAAAGACTGTGTTATAAAGGATTAAGCCAGGTTTGAGACCTCTTGAATCTTCAATTTGAACTCTAGCATTGTCTGTGGGTAGCACTAGCATCATCCCTTATAATTTAGAGGCCCAGTGTGAACCAAAATAATATAGCAGACCTGTGTCTGAAATTCAGGTAATTCTGACAGACACCAGTGCCACTTGCATATTGTCTGTGTGACCCCAAACAAGTCAGTCAGCTCTCCTCCCTGTGCTCTGTGGGGAAAACTTACAAGCTTTGGCTCTGTGGGCCTTTCATGGATTATAAATAAAAAATAAATAAATAATCCCTGCTTTGGGAGGACTGTGTCATAGAGGATTAGGCCAGGTTTGTGGTCTTGAATCTTCAATTTGAACTCTAGCATTGTCTATGGTTAGCACCAGCCCTTATAATAGAGGTCAGAGCACCATTGTGAACGAGCATATCATAGCAGACCTGTGTCTGGATTTAAATTCAGTAACAATCTGACAGCGACCACCACTTGCATACTGTCTTTGTGACTGTGACACTGAACAAGTCACTCAACAAAAACTGGCATTATGAGTACTCAAAACAATTGTAAAGCAATACTCGGGCAAACAAGGAAATAAAAGTAAAAGTTTATTCAGAAGTTCAGAAAAGAGTGACCCATCAAAAACTAAAGTACAAGCACCATAGTCTATTGAAGGGGCTGAACTAAATAATGCTGCTATTAAAGATGTGCTGACTAACTTTCAAAATGCTGAAACCTTGGCAACTGGGGGCAACTGGGGAGGAGGGGAGGGTGGCCCTACAGGGGGACCTGGAGGCTCTGGAAAGGTGGTCTAGAAAGTGGAAGCTGAGGTTCAATGCAGGGAAATGCAAGGTACTGCACCTGGGAGCCAGAAACCCAGGCCAAGTGTACACCATGGGGGGGGAGGAATGCTACAAGTCTCGATGGCTGAGAGGGACCTGGGAGTGGTGGTGGATGTCAAGATGAACAACTCGGAGACTTGTAGGAGGACACTGGCAAAGGCCAACAGGATGCTTGGATGCATCGCTAGGGGGATCACCTCCAGAAGGAGGGAAGTGATACTCCCACTGTATAACTGCTTGGTGAGGCCGCACCTCAAGTACTGTGTACAGTTTTGGAGGACACATTTAAAGAGGGACACTGAACTCCTGGAGAGGGTCCAGAGGAGGGCAACCAAAAAGATTTGAGGCTTGGGGGATAGGACCTATGTGGAAAGACTCGAAGAGCTAAATATGTACACATTGGAAGAGAGAAGGGACCGGGGGGACATGATAGAGATCTTCAGGTACATGAAGGGGTAAATAGGGGAGGAGCAGTCAGGGTGCTCTGAAGGAAGGGGGGGACAACTAGAGGACATGGGTGGAAGCTGGGGGGGAGATTCAGGGGAGAAAGGAGGAGGAGGTGCTACTTCACTGAGAGGGTGGTGGAGCCATGGAATGTGCAGCCCAGGGGGCTGACGGAGGCAGAGACAGTGGAGGGGTTCAAGAGGGGGTGGGACAGGTACAGGGGAAGGGTTCTGGAAGCAAAATCCAGTGCAGCGAGAATATCCGGAACTGAGAAGGGAGAAGCCAGAGAGGGAGAGGGGGGCAGCAGGATCAGCTCCCAGGGTGGGGGCTGACCAAACAAGCAGACACAAAAGACCATTAGGCCTATTCTGCTGGCACTTTAGTATGTTAGTATGGACTGCCTACGTCAGAAGTGCTCAGTAGTGTCATAGCAAACAACATTTTCAAAGAATCCAAGGCATCTACTAGCAGGTCATCTGAGAAAATTGTGTAACCCCAAGGTGGTGCTATCCCAAGAGCTACTACTCCTGCCTGTGTGGCTAGTTGCAGGTTAAGGGGTCTGGGTACTGAAATGGGTGCCTCCACCCAGAGGACAAGGTTGTTAGCAACAAGGCTAACCTGGGTACAGCCCTCTGGGATACTTTAACCCCCCTCTTTCCCCTCTAGTGGCCTAGACAATATGCAACAAACACTTTCACAGTAGCCCCATTCAGCATACAATTCCCCACACTGTTTGCACTTATAACTAAAGCTGGTTCCACCAGTTCGACCCTGGAGACCCCTGTACAACAAGGTTAGGCACAGCAAATAACAACAGTACAGTGCTTTTGGTACAAACTGGAACCACAGTCAAATTAAATGCAAAAAGAGTTAATCTGATTTATTCAGGGGAATTGAACAAGGGAGGGGCATAATCAGGTTGATTAATTTGAAAACTGATCTAGTCAGGCAATTATGCATGCACTTTTAGTCCCTACACAGTCACACGCTCTGGGTACCCAGTTGGAAATAGGATGGGCTAGCCTGGAATGTCGCCCGGAGTAGGCTGGAGTCGCAGCTGGTTGGGGTCTTGTGATGAAAAGAAAAGGCATGCACAACCACACACAATTTGTAATCCACAGCCTAACTGCTAAGCCTTTCAAAGGATTCCCTCTTGAGGGACTGCAGGCAGATAGGCCAAACTCCGCCTTTCCACCAATCTCCTACGTGAACTACGCAAGGGCTGCTGCTCGAATCACTCAAGCTGTTTACTCTTCAAACTCTAACTCCAGACTGACTGACTACAGCAGGCAGATTGGGAATTTCCCTTCGGTCCAAAAGGTTCTGGTTGGTTGATCCATTAGTCTGTTAAAGCAAGGGCTCCACCTCCAGGTGCATTTAGGTGCCAAAGTCTCAAAACTACAATTCCTACAGAAATTCACTCCCACAAGACCCCTGGGGACAAACTCCATTTTAGGGTCCCCAAAGGTACTGATTGGCCCATTCTGGCAGTTCAGGACCAAGATGGTGGTGATAAACAGAACTGTTCATGCTGCAAAGAAGGTAGGTTAGACAAACTACAATATCATCACTATGCTAATAGATAATCATCACGTAAGTACAGCTTCTAACAGAGCTCCCTTTGTGCAAATAGCGAAGGCAGAACGGAGCGATTATCAGACAGCCCGGGCGGGACTCCAGCATAAAAACAATCAGCCCCCTTCCAGATTAAATAAGCACCATGTTATAGGCAGCTCTTACAGAGACAGAGCATGGAGGCATTAAGGCACTCTCATAAACACTTTTAAAACGGTAAGACACAGGATACCAGTGTGGCAGCGAGCATTTAGGCACACCCAAGGAAGACTTTTGGGAACCCCCTTTTGTAGGGGGGTTACACCCTTCTCTGCCTGGACAAACTTGGCATCCACGTCAAGTCTACACCATCACAGTATTGAAGAAGCAATATATAGGAAACATATGTTACATTAGCATACTATGGGAATAACATCTGATACATCAGTTAATGTAAACTTATCACATTACTATATATTTCACTGTACTATATCTTCATTGATAATACTTATGCATGTTTCATACATTTTATACTGTTTCTGTTGTGATTAACATACTATGAACAGTTACCTATGACTTCACTTTATAACTTCTTGTACAGTAAACAATGCGGAAGGGGGCCCATCCCTATCAGCTAACTTGGGGCTAGATGGGACAGGGACACCATATTCTGAAGGAAGAACAATTAATTGGAAGCTGGCAGTCAGGCTCAATTTGGGCAGTGAGCTCTTAGAAACATAAACAGGTTTATGGACCACATTGAGAGGCAAGTCCACAGGCCTCCTGGGAATCCTAACTAAAATGTAGCACTGGCTTAACAGGTCACCCAGATTTTCTGGGGGGAACAGACACAGGCTCTGGGTGGTCAACACTGGCACTGATTTCTTCTCCTGTAGTGAAGGATGCCTCTGCACTGGTTGGGAACACCATCAGCTCCTGGCTCTGCAGACTCTGTTTCTGCAACACTTTGCTCATTATTATCTTCTGACGAGGGGCCCAGGTTGCTCATTCTGAGGAGTCTCTGGCACAATTAGGCTTTGCAGCACTGAAGGGGTGCTGTCAACACTTTCATATTGTTATTCAAGTTCTGGTATGTTACCAGGGAGACTCAGACCATCAGTCCCTTCTTCAGAAAAAGTCTAACAGTTCTACAATACACAGAGAGTCTGCAACTTCAGATGTGATACTTTGCACCTCACTTTCAGGGGGCACTGGGTCAAGGGAAGAAGCTGGGGTGTTAGGCAGTTCTGAAGGCCCAGCTTCATCCCCATGATTCTGCAAAGGATTGCCGCGAAACAACTGACTCAGGTCATATGAGGGATAATAGGCATTGTCACAGTCACTTTCATCAGAGACAGATGAACAGTCATCACTGTCACCCTGGGCCGGCTGAGGGGAAGGGCTTAGTTCTGGCACAACACGGACAGGTTGGCTCTGTTTCTTCTTTGCAGCAGCACTAGTCACTGGCCCAGGAGAAGCGTCAGGTGTTGGTTCAGCATCAATAATAACTTGGCTGATGGGCAGTAAGTGATTACGGTGCATGGTCTTAACAGCTTTGGAATTATTTTCTGGGTGCACCTTGTACACTGGCAGATCATCCAATTTACCAACTACTACGTGGGGAAGATGGTGCCCTCTATCAGCAATTTTATGTTTTCCATGCAGTCCCAAATTGCGAAGTAGCACCCTACCTCTGGGCAACAACTCCTGGGCTTTTACTCATCGATTATGTCTTTCTTTATTGGTGAGATTTCGCTTAGCAGCCATAGTTTGAGCTAGTTGATAGGCATGATTTAACTGATCTTTCAATTTCTGTACAAACTCAAGTAGTTTTTGCCTCGGACCCCATCTGGAGAGACCCCAAAGCAGACATCAACTGGCAGTCAGGCCTCCCTTCCGAACATGAGATGGTAGGGGGAGAACCCAGTAGCGTCACTTTTGGTGCAATTGTATGCGTGTACCAAGGTGCTAATCTACTGGTTCTACTTATGCTTGTCTTTTGGATGGAGGATGCCCAGCATGTCTAGAAGGGTGCAGTTAAAGCGTTGTGGCTGAGGGTCCCCTTGCGGGTGATAAGGGGTGGTTCTTGACTTATGCACTCCCCACAGAGAGAGCATTTCTTTGATTAACCTACTTTCAAAGTTTCTGCCTTGTTCCGAATTGATCCGCTGTGGGGCACCATAGTGGACAAAGAATTTTTTCACCAACACCTTGGCCATGGTAGAGGCCTTTTGATCTTTAGTTGGGAAGTCTTGTGCATACCATGTAAAATGATCAGTAACTACCAACACATTGCCAATGTTCTTTTGGGCGGGTTCTAAGCACAAGAAGTCTATGCAAACCAATTCTAGAGGGGCGCTGGTAGTGATATTGACAAGAGGGGCAGCTTTCTGAGGCAAGGCTTTTCTTTGGAGGCAATGACTGCAAGTCTTTACATGCCCTGCATGTGGGGACATCTCAACATCTGCCCCCATCTTTGGCCAGTAGAATGGGGATCGTACCAAGTCAAGAGTTCTGTCAATACCGAGGTGCCCCATGTGATTGTTGAGGGACCTCAGTACCAGCTGTTTAAAGGCCATGGGTAGAACCAACTGTTGCTTGTCTACTTGACCACGACGGTCCACTGTCTCTTTATATAACAACTGATTATGCAACTTTAACCTGGGGCCTTCCTTGAACAACAGAGCAGTTTGCAAGTCAGAGGAATGCAACTTGGACACATCTTTCCCCACACGCAAGGCGTCAAGTGCTGGTTGAATCATGGGATCTTGGGATTGAGCCCACTGAATACTGTCATTATTGAACTGAGGTAGTGCACTAATATCTAGAGCACAGAAATGGCAATAGACAGCCAGTATGCAGGTATCAGGAGGGCCCAAGCAATCTATTAGGCAGTCCACTGTGTCTGCAGACATTTGTTCATGTTTATCAAACTTCTGGCATAATGCTTTGATGTCAGGTTCAGACATTCTGACCCAATTGTTCTTAGAAGCTGGCCTTTGTGACAGGGTGTCAGCATCAATATGGTTTAGTCCCAGTCTGTATTCAGCAGCATAATCATAAGCCGATAAGGCAGAGAGCCAACGGTGCCCAGTGGCGTCCAATTTAGCTGAAGTCTGCACATAGGTCAGTGGGTTATTGTCAGTCTTCACTAATATCTTTGCCCCATAGAGGTACTCATGAAACTGATCAACTATGGTCCATTTTAGGACGAGGAATTCCAACTTGTGGACTGGATAGTATTGCTCTGACGGAGTCAAGCTCCTACTGGCGCAAGCTACAGGTCTCAAGCAATCTTCATAGTCTTGATATAGCAGAGCCCCAAGGACCTGCAAACTAGCATCCATATGCAGAACATAGGGCTTGGTAGGATCAACATAGGCAAAGACTGGGGCATGGGTGAGCTGGTATATGACTTCAAAGAATGCTGCTTCACAGTCAAGTGTCCACTGAGTCCCAAAAGACTCACCTGTTTGAAAATACGCTTTCTCTTGGTTTTTGATAGCCTCTTTTTGTATTTGTGGTTGGTAGGTGGGTATCCTTGTGTAAGGTTAAGGAGCGGTCCAGTCACCTTTAAATAGTTTTCAATGAACCTGCGGTATTAGCCGCAGAACCCCAGGAAACGCTGTAGCTCTTTTAGGTTATTGGGCTGGGGCCAAGTGGTCAAAGATTCAACTTTATTGGGATCTGTCTGAATCCCTTCCACAGACACTATGTGTCCCACATATTTCACAGATGTTTGGAAAAATTAGCACTTGTCTATGATAACTTGAGGCAGAATTCTTCCAAACGATAGAGGACTTTGAACAGTCTGGTCTCATGTTCCTCCAGCATGCGTCCGAAAACAATGACATCATCCAAGTACACTGAACATTCCAGCAAGTTAATGTCTCCCACCACACATTCCATCAATCTCTGGAAGGTGGCAGGGGCACCCGAAATCCCCTGTGGAATCCTCAGGAATTCATAGAACCCCAAAGGATAGATGATGGCTGTTTTCTCACAGTCCTCCGGGCCATTAGAATTTGATAATATCTGCTGTGGAGATCCAGTACTGAGAACCACTGACCCCCTTTCAGGAAATCCAGGGCATCCTGTATGCATGGCATGGTGTATTGATCTGGGATAGTCCATTGGCCAAGGGTCCAATATTCCACACACATGCTCACGGATCCATTCTTTTATGCACCACTATGATGGAGGATGCATATAGGCTTCTTGATTCCTGAATAATGCCAGCAACGAGCATTTCCTGTAGGTGCCTCCTCACATCGTCTATGTCCGCTGTGGCAAGGTGTTGGGACCTCTCTCAAAATGGTCGGTCATCATGCAGGCATATATTATGCTCGGCACCATGGACACACCCCATGTTCCACTGAGAACACTTGGTCTCTCTGCGCACGTTTCCAGCTAATTCGTGTCTTCCATTTGGCGGATAAAGGGAAATCACCAAAGTCTAATAAGTCTGGGGTCACTCTCTCCCTTTCACCAGAGTACTTGTTACTGAGTAATACTGCAGTGTCTGCGCCATGTACTTGAGCCAGCGTACATCCCCAGTTCACACAAACTTCCCTGTCCGACATGTTTCTCACTTGCACCATCACTCGGTGAGCATAGGCATGGGCACGTGCAGGTAGTATACTGGGCTTAACCATCAACCCATCTGGCAGCTTCCCTTCACCAGGGGCATCTATCATCAATATTTTGTTCTTTACATCTCTCCTTAGGTGGACTTCTCCTTGGATCGCACACTGGGCGTTGGGGGCCAACACCAAAGAGTCTGGATTCTTTTGCCACACTATCCCCACTGGCTCATCTCGGTTCACTTTATCGGGTTTCTGTTGCAAGTCATAAGCCCTTTTGATTAATGCTAGAATTCTTAGGGACAGTCCAGTCCATTGCCCTTGCTTCTCATGACAGAGTTATGCTAGTCTCCCAAACATGTGGGTGTTTGTTCCAGTTAACAGGTGAACTCCATCATACAGTCCAGTGGGGGGACACACTAGGTGAGTGTCTCAACTCATTCATCTATCCCAACCACGGCGGTAGGGAATGATAGCCAGATCCGGATATACCTTGAGTACGGGTAGGACTTCTCACCCAACCCCCACATGTGCAGACCTTCCAAGGGTTGTAGGGACACATCAGGCAGATGCTTCTGGTACCAGTCTTGAAATACTATGGTCACTTGAGATCCACTGTCAAGCATGGCCCGGGTAGACACACTGTCACTGTAATTTTCATTGAGGGACCCACCACCTCGGACCATTCAGGTGACTTGGTCTTGGACATCGGCTTTACAGCTGCCTTGGATGAATAGCTTTTCTGGGCAGCTCTACCTTGCGGCCATATGTTGCTTCGTCGAATTAGTGCCAGTAGTCCAGTGGTAACTTTTCTCAGATTCTCAAGCGAACGGTAGGTGAACCAGGTGTGCCCATCCTCTCTGCAGTGGTAACAGAAAACAGGTTCTTTAGAGTCTCTAGGGGAAGAGGAGCTGTTCCCCTGCTTGAAAATAGTTGGGGAGTCTTGGGGTCACTCTCTCTGGTCAGGGGTTTGCTCTCTTGACTCTCTGAGCTCTCCCAAGGGTCAGTGTGTTGGATAGCCCAGAGCAGGTCCTTCACCAAAGCTCTCAGTTCTTGTACCTCTTCCAGCAGGCTGTCTTTAGGCCAGGTTTCAGAAGAAACAATGTGTACCCCCAAGCATCCCGGCAGGACTTCCCTCTTTGTCTTGGGGGGAAGGAGCTGGACAGGAATTAGCATCTTTGGCTGCCTTGGCAGACTGCTGACTGACTCTCAGCTCAGTTAACTCCTTGATCAGTTCTCTCATCTGTTGCAGTTCGGCCTCCTCACCTCTCTCAGGGGCCTGGTAGGTGTGGACAGCCCCAGCATAGGGCTCTCATCCCTCTTCGTCTTTCTCAATCTCATGGATCTCTCTCATTAGGGCACAATATTGGGGGGGATTGCCCCTTCTGTCTTGCAGTTTAAGCTTCAACATCATCACGCTAGAGTATCTTGCTGACTTTAAGATGTGATCTAGCCTGACCCTGTTCAATTCACTAGCAGGCACCCTTCCTTTCCAGTGGGCCCGCTGCAAAACTCGCTCAATTCGAGTAATAAACACTGAACATTTTCATTCTTCCACTGTTTTGCGGATTTAAACTTCCATATCAGGTCATCTCCCGACTCAGTGCTACCAAATACCCCCTCCAGGGCAGAGAGGTCCTCGGCAGCTGTGGCCTCTGGGCTAGTGGATCGCATGAAACAAATGACCTCCAGTGTGGGCCCACTCAAGCTTTCCAAGCAGCAGGGGCTCCCCCTCTAGGTGCATTTAGGTGCCAAAGCCTCAAAACTACAATTCCTACAGAAATTCACTCCCACAAGACCCCTGGGGACAAACTCCATTTTAGGGTCCCCAAAGGTACTGATTGGCCCATTCAGGCAGTCCGGGACCAAGATGGTGGTGATGAACAGAACTGTCTATGCTGCAAAGAAGTTAGGTTAGACAAACTACAATATAATTACTATGCTAATAGATAATCACCACATAAGTACAGCTTCTAACAGAACTCCCTCTGCGCAAATAGCAATGGCAGAACGGAGCGATTATCTGACAGCCCGGGGGGGACTCAAGCATAGAAACACTCAGCGCCCCCCCCAGATTAAATAAGCACCATGTTATAGGCAGCTCTTAACGAGACAGAGCATGGAGGCCTTAAGGCACTCTCATAAACACTTTTAAAACGCTGTGACACAGGATACCAGCCTGGCAGTGAGCATTTAGGCACACCCAAGGAAGACTTATTTCTTTCACATACACATTCATTCAGACTTTTAAAATGGTTAAAAGCTGCCATGTTAAAGCTACCAATAGAGGTAGATTACTTAACATTGATGGGCAAGGTATTCCAAGCAAAGAATAAGCAATTTTGGATACTGCAAGTGCCAGAAGTTTAGGCGGCGGTTCATCATAGCTGGGTGCCTTATCGAGTTTTAGTACTTCAACATGTCTAACAGTTTTTAGATGAAAACATGGCCTATTAAACTTCCTAATCAGTAATATCTTGTTCCTGCTGACCTTTCCAATATTTATCCAAGTTAGTAAATTGTAAATTAAATTTGTCAGCAATGGAAATAGTCAACACTTCCCTGCCCTTTTGCATACTAGGGCTGGCTTCATTAAATGGGGTTAATAAGGATCAAATATAACCCTGAAATTTGTTTGGATTAGGCACATTTTCCATTTGTTGTTGCTTAAAAAAATAATTTTGGCTGCTCTGATTTCCTTTTTGCAGTTGTTCCTTTTTTCCTAAAATCATTTAAATCAAAGGCAGTGTTACTTTTTTTGTATTTAAGCCAAGCAAAATCACTGCCTTTCATCAATTTGAAGAGGTTTTTGTTAAGCCAATTAATTATCCTCCCACTAACTCTCTTCCTAGTCACTGGTGCATATTTATCTACTATCTCCATAAACATTTTAATGAAATAGTTAAGTGCGCAATCTACGTCCAGAATAGCTTTCAGGTAAGACCAATCTACGTTAGATAACCTACTTAAAACATTGGGAACATCTAACTTGTAATTACTAATTTCAATATGTCTAGGGGATGGCTTTTGCATTTGGCCTCCTTTCCAGATTCCAAACATTGGGTGATGGTCACGGGTGGAATCTGGTATTAGACCACTAGCAACAATATGCTCCTTTCTATTGGTTAAAAACCAATCTAGGAGAGTGTGCCTATTTGATTTTAGGTTAAGACGAGTAGGACTGATTATTAGTTGCTGCAGACCAGAGACCAGAAGCACAGTTTTATATTTAAAACTGTCTTTGCCCATCCAGTTTAAATTAAAATCACCTACGACCAATAGTTCCCTTTTGCCAAAAGCAGTTACTAATTCAACAAAGTCCTGAAACCCCAAATTATTTTTGGGAGGATTATAGATACAATAGTATGTATAACTTTTTAAAAGCTTCAAGACTGACTACAAGCCCTAAGTGCTCAAGGCAATGATGAGTTAACTCAGCATGAGTAAAGGGTTCTGCAAGCAAAGAATTTTTGATTTAATTTAAATGTTGCTAGCTCTCCCCCCCCTCCCCAATAGTAGCGGTAGTAGTAGTGATGAAGTGGTGACTTCTGGACTGCTTGGTGCTCTTCTCTCACGTTACTTCCTAAAAGTGGTGCATTCACATTGCAATCCATTGCAATCCATACTGAGAGCTGTTGCTAAACAAAAGTGATGCCTGTGACTGGCAAATAAAACTAGTTATATAAACAAACAGGTCCAGATATGCAGTCTGCGCCAGGCAGGGGCACAAGCCTGGGCGCAGCACAACTGGGATGCGCCAGGGCATGGACCAGGCGATATTCAATGGTGCTGCACCATGGCTCAGCACCATTGAATATGGCACTGGGGCAGCCCGCACTGTGCATGGTGCAGTGACAGTGCACCAGTGCAAGTGGCAAGTGAGGAGCAGGGGGATGCACCAGTGCAGGTGCGGGTGCGCTAGGCGCATGAACCGTGATATTCAGTGCTGAGCATGCAAATGAGGCCATTATGCATGTAAGGTGCAAATGGGGCCATTTGCATGTCATTATGTCCCCATTTGCATGCAGGCACCCTGCCAGGCTGCAGCTGTCGGGGACCGACTCCCCCATCCCTCGGCGGGCAATGCGCCCCAATGCCCGATCGTGGGCATATAATAAATAAATCCCTGGTGGTCCAGTGGACCCTACCCCAGTGCCCGATCCCAGGCATAACATAATTAAAACCCTGGTGGTCCAGTGGACCTGCTCCCCTGCCAAATTGCATGCATATTATGAATTTAAATTCCCTGGTGGTCCTGTACGCTGTCAGTCAGAGGGTGGCCAGGTAGCTTGTGGGTGGGGAGCTGCTGCCTGCCGCTGACTGGGGAGGGGAGCTGGGTGGCGGGTCTAAGTGGGTGGGTGGGTACTGCTGGACCGCCAGGAAATATAATTACACCTAAGGCCCACGATCGGGCTGGGGATCGGGTCCACTGGACCACCAGGGAATTAGTTTATTCATTTGCCCGTGATCGGGCATGGGAGCGGGTCAGGAATTTAAATTCATAATATGCCCGCAATCGGGCAGGGGAGCAGGTCCACTGGACCATCAAGGAATGTGTTTATGACTAAAGCCCACGATCGGGCAATGAGGTGGGGTCCACTGGACCACCAGGGATGTAATTATATTATGCCCGTGATCGGCCAATGGGGGGGAGACAACACCCATACTGTGTCTCAGGAGGTTGGGTGACCACCCACAGCAGGCAGCTACCGTGTTGCGCCCAGCAATATGGAGGCCAGCCGGTGGGTGTCCTCCGACTTGTTCCTTTTTTTCAGGCACATCTTTGCACCCCCCCATGCAGCACGAGGTGGGTTTGTGCCTGCATATGTGCCGCACATCCCGGGCTGAATATCGGGATGTGCCTCATATGCATAGGCTCGCCCCACCGCACTTGTGCCACATACATTACTGGTGCGCCCCGGCACATCGGGAATTGTGCAGCGAAACATCCCCCTTTGAATATCATGCCAGGGCACATCAGTGGGTTTCACATGGCGCAACACTGTTGCGCCATGCACAACCCCTTTGAATATCCCACCCCCACACTATCCCCTTCTACAAAAATCAGACTCGGGAGACTTGTTACAAAGTAAAGATCTGGGACTTGCTTGTCATCACAGTCACTTTATCATTCTTTTCTAAGCAGTCCTTTTTTGGTGAATGTGCCTTAACCATATTGATCTCAGTGTTGGTACAGTAGTTCTGTTCTCCCCCCCTTCCCCAGATTGTAGTAGGCAGTGATAGTAGCAGTCGTAAAATGGTAGCTGTCTGACTGGATGATGCTGTTTCTGATTCTCCATTATGGTGGTGTGTTCCTCCTTGTTCATTAATCTTAACCGAGAGACATTCACAGTGGTGCCTGTTGAGGAATAGAAGTCACTACTGTTATTAACTATTATACACAGTATTACTTTATTAAATGTCAGAAATAGAAGAGTGGTTAGAAAGCGTTCTGGGAGTTGTCTGCCTTTTGACAAAATCACACAGTGTGCATGTGGTGGGTGGCTGTCAGAGTTTAATACACACATGGATCTGCTAACTGCTATTATTCTGGTTCACACTGGTGCTGTAATTATTAAGCTATAAGGGCTGGTCAGAGGTCTTGGGACTTGCCTGCCTTTGGAAAAATTATCATCACCATCTTGTAGGTGGGTGCCAGTTGTGAGGTTCAGTATGTACATATTACAGGACTGGCACTTCCAGTAGGCACATCCACAGTCATATTATTCATGCCTTGTCACCTCATTTCACTAATCATGCTGTTTATTACTATTAAACAGTTGTTTAATAGCTTTTTATTTTACAGATATGTTGATTAAAAGCTGTTTAAAATTATTTTTTTTTGTGCCTCTTGTCCCTCCCCCCGACTGGCCACTCCTTTGGGCTACACACAGAGGATCTCCAGCCACCACTTCTCCCTTGGTCACCATCCACTTTCCCCACTACTGATGGTTATCTTCGGATGATCCGACATATCCCTTTCATCAGACAGGTCCCTCCTTCCATGGGAGAAGTGCCCGGAGGCACATCCAATTAGCTCGGGGGCTGGCAGGGGGTTAGCACAGGGCTATCCTGGGCTACTGTGATTCCAGGGACTGTTGACAATCATCCGGTCAGTAAGGGGGCTTTTTCCTGTTTTTCTGGCCCCACCCACCCACCGTAGATGCACCACAGTGTGCATCCTGAATGGGGATGTCCGGCAGTGCATGGTCACACACACTGCCTGTGAGACCACTCCAGAGCCACCAGGAGCCACTAGACAGGTGGCAAAGCACCTTTGCTCTCCCTCGAGGGAGGTGTCCAAGGGACGCCCTGAATTCTCTCCCTGCTGGCACCCACTCCTGGTGTCCCGGTCTCGGTTCATGAACCTGGATCACCAGTGTACTGAGTGAACACTCATCGCTCAGCACCACAGGGCTGGCTAAAATGATTTTTGAGTTCACGCATGTGCATCAAACTCTTTGGGAGAGTAGACTTTGAGGGGTGTGACACTGTCTGTCCAATGCAGAGTGCTCTGCATGGGGCTCGACAGCATCACACCAATCCTCAGTCAGGCTGGTCCTGATGCTGTTTTGCCTTCAGTGGTCTGCACTTGAAAAGAAAAAGCCACACTAATCAGGAGCTGGCTTTTTCCTTTCATCTGCAGGTCACCGCAGAGCAAACAGCTAATTGTGTTGCGACATCTCCTGTAAGCGCGATCTGATCGCGCTGGCTGGGAGGAAGTGCTTTCCTACCTGCCTCCTCCACACTGCTGTGTTTTTCCAACACTGAGATGCCCACTCTTGGTGCTGGAAGTGTCCACCACCCACGCACACATAACCTCCGACCATGCCCAAATCCCAGGTTGGCATTTAATCCATTTTTCTGATACCGAGATGCCCATTCCCAGGTTGGATGGCCCCCCACATAACCTCTGACCTTGAGGTGCCCGATCCCCGAGTCAATATTAAAGCCCCCAGTACTTTGGCACATGGGGAGCCCTCCGCAGTGTGCCAAAATCCATTGTTTTCCTGTAAAAAAGCCCCAAAACAGACCTACGACATCTTTTGTTTTAACCTGAGAAGACAGAAAATGGTCCCTTGTAGTTGCCGCTGGCCCCCGTTCCCCCTTCCTCAACCCGCACCCTCCCTCTGCGCACCTAACATCCCTATACTCCCCTCACCCATATTTACCTCTGGAGGTCAGGAGTAGTTATCTTCAGTGGACCGGGAACACGTCTGCACTCTTCAAAAGCCGATTGCAAACTGAAGAAATGCTGGTAAGTTCTATAATGGCAGTGAATGAGGGGTTTTCAATTTAGGTTGATATCTCAGCCATTTTTTGGAATGTTAGTCCCAAATTTTCAACATGGGGTTCTTGGGACCCCACCTCATGAATACAGTCACTGTCATTTCATTTCTCGGTCCCAAAATGTGATTTCACGGTCACTGTGTGGAATCACCTTTTGGGACCAAATAACAAAATGACAGTGCCACTGTTCATGAGGTGAGGTCCTAAAAAGCCTTCATGGCAAATTTGGTGAAAAAACTCTCAAAAATGACTGTGTTATGAGCGCTCATTGCGCAGTTTCTGTGCACGCTTGTAACGTCATCAATTTGTAAGATTTTCACTCCATATTTCCAACATTGCCATTTTGTCACACCCCCTTATGAATAGTACAGCTGCCATATTTTGTATCCTTCCCAAAATGTGTTTTTGCACCTGTGGCACAGAATGGAATGGCTGCTGTGCAAAATCAACTTTCGAGGCAGATTAACAAAATTCCAGTGCTACTGTTCATGAGGGGAGGTCCCAAAAAGGCCATGTTGAAAATTTGGCGAAAACATTCCAAAAAATGACTGCGTTATGAGCATACATTGCGGAGTTTCTATGCGCACTTGTAACTTCGCCACTTTTTCATATTTTCACTCCAGATTTTCAATATTGCCATTTCTTTACACCTCCTCATGAACAGTACAGCTGCCATTTTTCACATCCTGCCCAAAATGTGTTTTCACACCTATAGCACCGACTGGCACACCTGCTGTGCAAAATAACCTTTTGGGATTGAGTAACACAATGATACTGGCACTGTTCATGAGATGATGTCGCAAAAAAGCCCATGTTGAAAATTTGGAGCAAAAATACCAACAAACACCTCAGGCATTAGAGTTTACAACCATAATGCCCATCCTTAAAATGCAAGACAAAGGAGTATACAGAGAGACATATGGGAGGCATGTACAAAAGCAATATCAATGGCGAACTCTCGGCATTGACAAATGCTTGTTTAACATACAGTTACCATAAAACATAAAGGTTCTAAAATGTTTGGATAATTATCTGAACCTTTTTTTGCTTATCAGAACCTTTCAGAACCTCAGAACCTTTTGAGGTTCTCCCATCACTTGTTACCCTATCACACCATCAGATGAAAGAACAAGGGGACACTCAATGTCACTAAAGGGAGGAAGATTCAAGGGAAACATCAGAAAGAACTACTTCAGAGTACAAGTGGTGAGCACTTGGAATGGACTGCCAGAGCATGTGGTATCAGTTGAGTTTATCATAACCTTCAAGCTCTGACTAGACAAATACTTTAAAGAGAATGTGGTAACAGGGTATTTCCACTAAGCTAGTGTGGAGGTTGTACTTGATGGACTAATGGTGTTTTCCCCCTTTACCTAAGTGTATACAGTACATTAAGTATGAAGCCAAAAACAAACACAGAGCTAAGGAATGCAGCAGATGTAGTCATAGAAAAAAACTAAGTCTTTCTTCCAGTATGCAATGGAAAAAAGGCAAAGAGATGACATAGAAAGGATGAAGAAAGATGGAGAGAGTGTGAAGGAGGACTACTGTAGGAAGGGTAAAGCAAACATATTTCATGAGTACTTTAGAACTGTGTTTGTGACATCTAAATATTCAGTACCCAGCAGTATAATAAAATGTAGGGTTATAGCTAGTCATAAGTTAGAAATGGGAAACTAAAGGGACAGAGGGACTTTAAGGTAATAGAGTCACTGAGGATGGCTGGGATGCATCCAAGAGTTCCAAGGAAGACAAGACAGGCCCTGGCAGCACCCTTGGCAGACCAAATGAATGCATAAACTGTGTGGTGCTGACTGCCAGGGAACTGCAGGTTGGTGAACACTGTCCCCTTGCACAAGAGTGGGGATAGGCAGAATCTGAGAAATTGCAGGCCATTAAGCCTGAGATCTACGTATATTTGATAAACTACTACAGGCAATAAAGGATGAATCTTTGAATTCCTGGAAGTAAACAGGCTGATGGATAGGAATCGAGATAAGTTAATGACTGGGATGTCATATCAAACAAACTTGGTTGATGTTTAAATTAAGTGATAGGAATGGTGGGAAAAAATGTCATGCAGTTGATATCCTGTACCTAGATTTCAGCAAGGCCATTGATTCAGGGCCACAGAGGAGATTAATGAAGAAGCTGGGGTACCTACAATACAGATCATATTAAATTTATTATGCAGTCAGTTTTCAACCCATTCCCTTTATAGTATATGACTGCAACAAGTTGACAACATGCTTGTTTGTTCTCCCCAACTGCGTAATGTGGATTTCCACTCATGGTATATTCGAGCAGCTCATTCAAAACTCAATAGGAAACAGCTAACAACCATGTATCAGTGGTTAGGAGATTTCCTGTGCAGAGTGTTAACAGCTCAGATACTAATTGACTGTCAACTGCTTGCACAATATGTTTAATGTGATCTTTACAGTAGGAGTAGGGTGGGATTAACTACAGTAGATAGACTAGTCATTGGTTGTCAGGATTCAGAGAGATCTTCTGAATATAAAATTCTCAGATGTCTGGGAGATAACTAATGGGGTGTCTCAGGGGTCAGCCCAGGGGCTGCTACTCTTTAACTTGCACTGTACTGCACATATGTAATACCGGGGTATTGTTGCAGGGGAAAGTGAATCTGTCTGTAGATTACTCAAAACTCTGCAGGAAAGAAGACAATGAGTATGGAACTAGTAGCATAAATTGGGATGTAATGGGGCTAGAGTAGTAGTCTAGTATTTGGCAATTTAAATCAGTACTAACAAATGTAATGCACATTGGTGTCAAGCAGCAATCCACGTAGAGTATTGCATCAGTGACGTAAAGGTGCAACACTTAAAAGAGGAAAGGGACCTGCGGGTGATCATAAGCAACAGTCTAAAAACCCCTTCTGTATGCTAATACATATGGGAGGGTAAATATACTAGGATGTAAAGGTGCATAAGGAGTGGCTTCATCGGTCGCTGAAGGGAAGTCACTAGTTTGACCACACCAAGAGTATTGCATGCAGCTCTGGAACCCATATCTGAGGAGGGAAGAGGATGGAAACCATACTAAATGAAAATGATCCAGAGGCTGCAGGGTAGTTACTAGGAGGATAGTCTGTATATTCTCAATATGTTCTGTCTGTAGGACAAAAGGGAGAAGTGGGGTATAGAGATATAGAATATGTTCTCTCTGTAGGATAGAAGGGAAAGGTGGGGTATAGAGACATCGAATTTGTTGGCAGATAAGGACTGCTTGGCCCAACCAGTTTGCCTGTTTGTCCCTGCCTATACTGTCACCACAGACCCTATTAGATCTCAGATTACTACCCCCCCACACACATTTTCCTACCAAGATCCCTTTGTGCCTATCCCATGCATATTTGAAGTCCATCACTGATTTGACCCCCACCATCTCCACTGGATGACTATTCCAGGCATCCACCACTCTTTCAGTACTTCCTTACATCCCTCCTAAATTTCCCCCTTCCAGCTTCCTTGCCTGCCCCTTGTTTTTGTGCAGCTACTCTTCTGAAAAATACTTTCAATGAAGAAGTACTTCTTCACATCACTCCTAAATTCCCCCCTTCCTGCTTCATTGCATGCCTTCTTGTTCTTGTGTACCTTCTCTTCTGAAAAATACTTCTCTCCTGTACCTTATTCACCCCTGTGAGGTACTTGTAGGCTCTATTATATCCCTCCTGTCTTTCCTCTCTTCCAGGGTGTACATATTTAGATCCCTCAGCCTCTCCACATAGGGCTTATGATGCAGCCTCTGCACCATTTTATATGCAATCCTTTGGACAGCTTTTTACCTGTCTATATCCTTTCTGAGATGTGGTCTCCAGAACTGGACACAGTACTCCAGGTGGGGTTCAACCAATGATCGATACAGTGCTAACACCAACTGTACCCTTTTGCTAGTGATTTCCCTCCCTATGCACCCCAGCATCTCGCTGGCCCTGCTCATTGCATTGTTGCATTGCCCCACCACCTTGAGATCATCAGATATGTCAATCCCAAGGTCCATTTCCTGTTTAGTGGCCATCAATATCTCTTCCCTCATTTTATACACTGCCCTTGGGTTTCTGTACCCTAGGTGCATGATTTTACACTTTTATGCATTGAATCTCTACTGCCATATCCTTGACCATTGCTTGAGTTTTTTCAGGTCTCAGCTCATTCTCTCCACCCTCTCTGGAGTATCTACTCTGTTGCACATTTTGGTGTCATCTGCAAAGAAGCACACCTTCCCTTTCAGTTTTTCTGCAATGTCACTTATGAAGACAATAAAGAGGACTAGTTTGGGCACTAAGCCCTGAGGTACCTCACTGGCTAGTCTCCCTTCATTAGAGTGAATGCCATTTACCACCACCCACTGTCAGCTATCAATCTGTTCCATACCCAGTTTACCGACCACTTGGATAGATACAATATACTTTGTCCACAATAACACGGTTTCCAAAAAGGTCACAGCATCACCACAGCCCTTCTTGAGTTCACTGGAGCTTTGCACAAATCCCTTGACAACAGCCTTCTCACAGGGGTCATTTTGTCGACCTCTGCAAGGCCTTTGATACAGTACACCATGGACTACTAATTGACCAACTACTAAATGCCTGGTTTAAAAGCTACTTAGAAAACTGGTCGCAGAGAGTAAAATTTGCTGACGCTCTTTCTGACACCCTGCCTGTTCGCTCGGGTGTCCCACAGGGATCCATACTGGGCCCCCTCCTTTTTAGCCTTTTCTTAAACTCCCTTCCTTACCACTGCTCTGAGCAGATCATACTATATGCCGATGATGCTGTTGTATTCTCCACGCACAAAGATCCTGCAGCTCTTCAACACAACCTTCAACTTGGTTTCAGTTCTGTAGAGACATAGTTTCTTAATCATAAATTGGTCCTCATTGACAAGAAAACCAAATCTATGCTCTTCTGCAGCACTCATAACCCATACAAGCTACACCACTTGAGCTATCTCCACCACCCAGGGGAACACTCTAGATCAGGTGGGGTCCTTCAGATACTTAGGGATACAGCCTGACCCTAATATCTCCTATGGACCTCACGTAGATGATGTAGCTGGAGCTGTTAATACACGGCTTGGTCTCTTCTACAAACACAGACAACACCTCATGCCAGAAGCTTTGAAGGTTGCAGTCCTGAGCTCTGTGATCTCTGTAATAGACTATGGTCTCATCTTTTATGGCTCGGCCACAACCACAACCCTTAGACGCCTTTCAACTGCCTTAAATAAGGCATGTCGGCTCATCACTGGTGCTCATCGTCTCACCCACACATGTGACCTGTACACCCAGACTGGCTGGCTCCAACTATCAAACTGCATAACGTTTCTCACCTGCTCCATGGTAAAAAAAATCTACCTTGGCCTTGCACCTTCTAGGGTCTCAACTCTGTTACAACACTGAACCAACAAACAGTGCCTTCGGAGATCCACGCCACAGCTACTGAAAGTCGCCCACTGTCACGCTTCATAGGGACAACGCTCTTTTGCTTATCGAGTGCTGCTCTGGTTCAATGGCCTCAGCCCCACCATCTCCTCTGCCCTGACAATTAGTATGTTTAAAACTAGGCTCCGAGACTATCTCATTACCAACAGCTCCTGTGACTGCCCAACTTAACCTTGTTTCTCCACTTCCCTGCCTGCTCTAGTGGTCCCCCCCTCCCTCCTCACTGGATTCTACCCTCACATCTTGGTATACCCAGTGCTGCACTTTTCACCCTCTCCCCACCCTACCTACATTCCTTCTTCCCCCCTCTCCCCTCCCTTATTCCCTCTCCCTATGACTCTGGCACTTCTTACCTCTTGTCTGTTTTCTCTGACAAATGCCACTGGCTGCCTTGCTTACAATGTTACCCTTGAATTGTTTTAATCTGTAATCTGTTTGCAATGTCCACATTGTTGTAATGTCTGTCTTGATGTTCCCCATAATTTGTATTTCTCTGACATGGAACCTTTGTAAAAGAGCCTTGGCTCAAAGGTATTTGTAATCCTAGACTTGATAAATAAATAAACAAATAAATAAAAAATATAAATACAACCTTGGGTGCAACTCCCAAACTGCCAGTTTTCTTATGAGCCTCTTATGTGGTATGACGTTGAAGGCTTGGCTGAAATCTAGGTGGGCCATGTCCACTGCCCCACCCTCATCTATTTCTCTGGTCACTCAGTCGAAAAAATCTATCAGGTTCACTGACATGACCACCCCATGAATCTATGCTGCCTTGGGTCTTGCAAACCCCTGGATTCAAGATAGTTCACTAGCCTTTATTTTAATAGTGTCTCCATTAACCTCCCCACCACTGATGTTATGCTGACCAGCCTATATTTTTCAGCCTTCTCCCTGCTGAAGCTTTTACGAAGTGGGACTACATCTGCCCTCCTACGGCCCCCTGGAACCACTCCTGTCTACAGTGAGTTGTTAAATAGGGCTTCAGAGGTGCAGCTAATATCTTCCTGAGTTCCCTCAGCACCCTTGTTGTGCCCTGTCCAGTCCTATAGCCTTATCCACTTTAAGATTTGCAAGTCCCATCAGGACTCTTTCCTCAGTGAATGGACTTCTGTGCACCTCACTTCCCCCAGTTTTTCCTGCTGCTTCTATGTGGTCCGTGCTTCTTTCCTTCCACTGTGAAAACTGAACAGAAGTATCTGTTCAGGATATCTGCTTTTTCCTGAACCTCTTCTGCACAATGTCCACCACTGCTGGAATTACACTTCTGGAGCTAGAGGGGCCCATAAAAACTCAAGGCAAGACCCCCTGTAATTCCAGCACTGGTCTTCCCATGCCATTCTTAACCTTACTATACCCCCCCCTTGTCATTCTCTTTTCACTTACATACCTGAAAAGGGTATTTTCCCCTTTAGCTACCCCCTTGGCTAACCTATCCTCTGTTTGTGCCTTTGTGCCTCTCACTGCCTTTCCTGCTTCCCTCTTCTTTTCCTAATACACCTCACAGTCCTTCTCCCTCTGTGTCTCTTTGTACCTCCTGAATGCTACCCCTTTAGTCTTTCCCTTCACACTCACTTCCCTTGAGAACCATAGTGGCCTCTTTTTTCTCCTGTTTTTCTTCCCTTCTATCACACAGAGATTTGTTGCCTTCTGTATTCCATACCTTAATTTGGCCCACTGTTCCGCCACCCCACACAGGCAATCCCCCCTCCCGCTAGGTTGTCTTTGAGGTACTCACCTATTTTGTTTTTAGATTCAGATACTTTGTTAAAACATGTATAAAACAAGCAGTTTATCACATGTAAAATTGGATACATTCCAAATCTCAGACATTTTAAAAACAAAGGGAAAATCACGTGTGCATAACAGAATACATTTTACATGCAAATTTAGCTACAGCAAAATACTTCACCCTTTTACAATTGAATAGTAGCTCTTCCATTTTAATTTCTATATGATCATGGCTGTTTTTATGTTTGCATGCACGCGTGTGCACAGCAAGCAAACATCTTGCTATGATGGTGCCTTTTGAGGGGCGTGACACTGTCCCTCCAATGCAGAGCAGTGTTTAAGGGGCAAGTCAATAGCACACCAATTATCAGCCAGCTTAAGTATGGCAGAGTTTTAGCTTGGTGGGTGAAAACTGTGTCTGGTTCAAAACAAAAAGCTGACCTAATCATGACTTTGCTGTTTTCTTTCATGTAGCTGCCCAGTGGTGTATATGCTGGCACAACCTCTAGATGCGCTGCAAACCTGGGCACAAAGTTGTGCCAGAAAAAAACAGGAACAACTGCCGGCCACCCACAGGCAGGCTGTTGTATTGGAAGGCACAAAACAACAGCCGCCAGCCATGGGTGGCTACCTGCCCACCCAGAACACTATCCACAAGCACCCATATCATCCCTGGTAGCCTAGTGGTACCCCCTCCCTCCAGTAGCTGTGATCACCGGTATAATGTAATAACTACATTCCCTGGTAGTCCAGTGGTTCCCCCCTCCATCCCTAGCCCTGATCACAGGTAAAATGACATTACTACATTCCTGGTGGTCCACTGACACCCCCACCCCTCCCACCCACACAGGACCCCTTGCCCATCTCTGCCTCCCCATCATTGTGTGGGTGGTTGCAACCCACCCACATACTGCCTGACCACCCACTGAATAACAGCTTACAGTATGGGCACATTGTGGACCAATGGGCTTGCAGTTCATACTGTACTAGACAGTTACAAATATGCAGCATGTGGGGGGATGGTAAAGGGAGGGGAATGGGAAACGGAGAAATAAATAGCAGCAAAATGTACAATCAAAAATACACAGCAGTACAACAGTATGTACAGTACTACGACAGTATGTACAGTACTATAACAGAATGTACAGTACTACGACAGGATGCATGAATACAGGCATTGAGAGGGAGAAATCAATTCAGTTTAGGCATGTGCAGATTTTTCCAACAAAACTGGTATGTTAACATGGAATAATAAAACAGTGGGCTTTAGCTAAAACTAGATATTAAAAATAGCTGTGCCATACATTTGTCTTCCTTTAGAAATTTCTCAAGTTTGATATGTGTATTGCAAATCCCTGTGAACAAATTTACTATTATGCAGGTTTGGTTCCTGATAAGTTTCAGTCATTATTATTGAAAGTCAACCAATAAACAGGACCAGCTATAATCTATTAAGGAAGGTATAAGTCCTATTTGCTATTTTTTTAAAAGGGATATATAAAAGCTTATTCAAGCTGATGACAGATGTCCTGGCAGCAATAATATATCACAATTAATTCAGTAGTATCATTCAATCGAGGTTTTCATAATTAATCGCAGTTATTCTGGACATGCTCTGCTAAGAAATGATGGTCTTGCCATTTTCAAACATCAAATTTTATGGGCTTGAAATGAGACATAGTCATGGCAGGCCAACAGAGCAAGGAATGGTGTGAGCTGTAATTGGGTAATAGCATATCTTCAGCTTGCAAAGGAAAATGTATCCCCAAATGAACTTAGTGCTACATTTTGATTGACTGTCCTGATGACTTTTTACTACCCCTCCCAAGAAACAGCCTAGTTATTTCACAACATCTGAGAATACCTTTGATGAGTATTTTTAAATTTTGTGCACATGAATATCAATAATGATTGTTTTAGTTGTCCTGCAGTGGCTAATGTACTTGTTTCTGCATCCAAAAGAATACTAATTCTAATTATAATTGTGCTGATACTAAGCATTTTGCTTATCATTACTCTTTGATTCATATGCATCAAATGTTTGGTACCCAAATCACTAATTAAACCAAAGTAACAGCATAGTAGGTGTAACTCCCCTACAAATGGGGGTTCCTAAAAGCTTTCCCGGAGCTTGTTTAAATGCTCCTTGCCTGGCTGGTGTTCGGCGTAAAGCCGTTTACATGTTGTTGCCAGTGAGCACTTTTAAAGCCTCTGTGTACTGTCTCCTTAAGGGCTGCCTACTTGCAGTCATAATTAGTTGAAATGGGGGAGCTGTGTGGTTGTGTGCTCGACTCCCGCCCTGGGCTGCTGGTTAATCGCTCCATTTCTGCAGTCGCTAGAAGAGCAGAGGGAGCCTAGTTGAATGATATAGCTGTTTGCTGGAGAATATGCAGGGTAACTTGAAAAAACATAAATTGTCTACCCTGCCTTTATTTGCAGCTGGGACTCTGTGTGCTGTGCCCCTCCATCTTGGACCAGGACAGTTCGAGGGTCCAATACGAGAGAGAGGTATCTAATCTGAAGTAAAAGCAGCCAACCAGAAACCAGGACCCCTCAGGGAGTCGACTGACCAATGGGGACACAGCTTGTAGGCTGGAGAGTGGCATTATGGGCTATGGCGCTTTTTTGCACCACTGAGAGCAAGAGTAGGCGACTGGCACCTGAGGCCAGCCAATGGGATCGGGTGGTGCCCGAGTTAGAGAGCTGCACCACACTGAGAGGGGTCAGAGGCATTGTGACTGTGCAGGAGAAGGGAGCTCTGAGCTTCTGTGGCACTAAGTGTTCGTGCAGGAAGCACGTGAAAGGCCTGAGGAGGCCGGTTTCTTTGCCAGTGTTCCATGGCAAATAAATCCGCAGGCTTGCGGTCAGAGGAGGCTGTGAACAAGCACAGCTACCTACTAGGCTTCACCTGAAGAGGACTGGAGAATCTGCTGAATTGCTCTCGGTCTGTCAGGACATTGACGCTGCAGTGAAACACCCGCATAGCTGTGAGTTCGATCTGGTTCAGGAAGCAGCTGCCTGGTATGGTATGGTACCCCTCTGTTGTTTTTCCATATAAATGTGTGAGGAGGCTGTTGAAGCTCAGGCTCAGCCCTACAAGTGGTGAAAGAGTGGTTCTCTGTTGGAGTTGTGAGTACTAAATCAGGGTAGCTCCCTGCTAAAGGTTATAAACAAAGACAAAGTCATTTTGTTGTACTGCAGACTGTACTAATTGAGCTTCCTGGCTCCATCTAATCTTCGTAGGAATTTAATGCTCCTTTGTGTCAGGGCCCCAACCAGCTGCATCGAGGAACTAGCCATTAGGGCTTGGGTACCCATAGACAGTAACTGATAGGTTTAGGCCTGTGCACAGAGCCCTAGGTAGTTAAATATATTTTATAGTGGTAAGTCAATCACACTGATTTCCCCCGGTCCTTGTTATCTCCCCTCAAATAAATCAGATTGTTCATTTTTCAAAAGTACCCTGGCTGGTTTGTGTTTTACTGGTGATATACTGCACAGTGAATATTGGATAACTGCACCTTATTTTTCAGGGGGTCCCCAGAGTAAGCTGAGTGGTTCGAGCCGAGGGGTAAGTGTCCAGGGTGAGAACATTATAATTGACCTGTGTAGGCCACTAGTGGGAAGAAGGGGGGGTTGCAGCAACCCAGAGGGCTGTGACTGAGTCAATCTTGACTGTTCTGACCCCAACCTCTGGGTGGAGGCACTGTCAACGGATCTGGGCCCCTCACCCTGTCGCAGCTGAGGCAGGCAGGGGTAGTAGCCCTTGGGATAGTGCCCCCTGGGGGTTACATAAGTACTTTTGTTTTCAGTACATAAGATAGCCCGCCCCCGATCATCGGGGAGGGTATCGTGCAAGGCAGGGTGAATATCCGGGGTGTTGAATAACAACTATTTTGTGTTGGTATTCAGCCAGAAAACCAGGTACTATAGCAAGCTGGAGGTGAAAATTATGGAAGAGGTACAGGATGAGCAGGAGACTATGCTGATCATGCCAGAATTATTAGGTAAATACTGTATCCAGAGGGTATGAATCTGGGAATGCTACACTCTGAATGGCATCCAAATAAGGATAATAGTATAGTTAGAAAGGAGTTTTGGCTAGGATCTTTGCTGATCTTTTTCAGGACTTATTATACAGCAGGATAATGCCAGATGCCAATGCCACACCCTATTTAAAAAGATGGTCAATCTTAAGTAACTACACACCTGTGAACCTTATTGGTGTTTGGCAAACTGCTGAGTCTATCACAAAAGATGGGTGGGTTCAGCGCATGGAGAAGTATGAGCTGTTGTCTAGCATACAATATGAGTTCACAAAAGGTAAATCCTGTCAAACTCTCCCTCTTTAATGTATTCATTAATAACCTGAGGTAAGGGGTCAGCAGTAGGCTGCTGAAGTTTTCTGATGACACGAAATGTGTAAGAAATGTAGATAGCAGAGGGAGATGTCTTACAGGGGAACCCGCACACATTATTGATATTGGCTGAGAAATTGAGACTTAACCATAATGTGGAAAGTATAACATATTTCACCCAGGAACAGCATAGCCAGTGAGGCTGCAGGGTTTCACACCATTCAGCTGTTTAAGGCAGAACTAAATAAAATCCTAAAGGGTATTGTAAATGTTATTGAAGGTTATACAGCATACTCAGGTGTAGGATTTCTGCTGAGAATCTGATGCATGTCCATACTCAAGCTGGCTATAGGCAATGTCATATGGAAGGTGGGGAGGGGGCAAGATGGACCCTAAATTCATTCCATCTTCACAATACAGTACTATGTTATTATATTACTGTCACCTTAGTATTAAAGCACTGTAGCTACAAAGCTGCCAGTGTGCTTGCCCCTAACTTCACTCACCTCTGTCGTACTCCCATTCTCCTTATCTATTAAACATGCTGCCAAGCTAAATCTCTGCACATGCACTTCTGTAACAACAGTGTTTTCTCTCTACCTATTAGATACCACCTGAAAAACTACCCACTGTCGTGCAAACTAAAAATGCTGCCACCTCTATGAATCTAGATCTATTTCTAATTGTACCCTACGCTATTTTCAGTGTACCATTGTTACTCATTAGAGTCTAATAGTGTGTACAATTCTACCTCCTGTATCTGATGCTACCCTATACTGGTTTTGTACAAGTTGGTGTTATCCTGTATGAACCCTGTACAAGCCTGCCTTGTTTTTTGTTGTTATCCATTATGAACCTTGTACAATTTTTCATATGTTAGCTCCTTGGTTGTGCCTGAAAACAGGCAAATGTCAGCCTAGTGCAACCTACCTGATCAACAAAAACTAAATAAATAACTATAATCTATATTTCACTAATATAAGAAGCTGTAAAAATGAACTTCACTAATATTTTTTTTGAAATTCAAAATGCTTTATTACATTTTTCACAAACAAACCTTCGCAAGTAAAGTATCATAGACAGCACAGAGCAAGAACTTCACTAATATAAGAACCTATAAAAATGTATGAAATTCTGAGATATAGCATCTATCGAAGTACAGCAGTAGCAGGATTTAGACTGCACTTTAGCACACAGTATAGCACAGCGGTTTAAGGCTCTGAGTTGCAATCCTGGAGACATGGGTTTGAATCCCACAGCCCCCACTTGCATACTGTGTGACCCTAAACAATTCACTTAACTTCCTTGTGCTCCCAGGTCACACTGGAAAAGTTTCAACAGCGTACCTCTCCTGGTTAAGCAATCTCCCCCTTTTATTTGACCAATATTTTGAAAGTATCTTGATTAAAATTTAGGCACCATGCTTTCCTGCTTAAAGTTAAACCAGCATAATATTTTGTGGTGATCTGCATATACAGCCTGTGATGCTTTGCATTATGGGGGTATGCATGATTCTGTATTCATTTGAAATACTACTGCATTTGACCTACTTCATACATCTGTTTTTAAATATGTGTTAAGTTTTGAGTGTATTCTTTTTACATTTTTAATCTACCATCACAATTTTCCAGTACAAATAGATACATTTATTGATTGATAAATATGTGTGAAGTGCAGGAAGGTGAGAAGGCAGCTGAGAACAATGGAGGAGAGGAGGCTAGGGACATGGGCATGAAGCCCAGGGGAGGTTGGCAGGGACAGGTAGGGTAGGGAGGAGGGCAGCAGAGACAGTGATCTCTAATGAAAGGGATGAGGGATGATCAGTGCAAATGGAGGCAACAGACGTTGTCATAAAGGAGCACCTCTAAAAGTGAACACCATCAACGGGTGTCAGCATCTGTCTGGCCAGGTTAAGGGGGTGTCAACAGTTTATTTTCATTTATTTTACAATTTGTTTTTGGAGAAGAAAGACAGACTAAGCCAAGGATTGTTTCCAGGTGCATCCTGAGAGCACAGGGGTGTTAAGCGACTTGCTCATGGTCACACAGTATGCAAGTGGTGACTATGGGATTCAAACCCAGTTTGCCAGGTTTGCAGCTCAGTGCTGTTGGCTGTTGGGGGTAGTCAGCACCAGGACGCTTGACCTGCAAAGAAGGAGGTAGCAAAAGGCTGTGTGTAGGGCCAGGGAGTTAATAGTCACTGGGGACTACATAGTTGTTGCAATAGGTGAGGTGCAGGTTGCATTGCAGGACCAGGATGGTAGCTTAGGTGAGGTTGATTGACTACCTGTGGAACAGGTCAAGCGTATTATCCACAACCACATGAGACAGCTGGTGGGAAGAGCAAACCAATATTATTCATGTTGGCATAAATGTTATAGGGAGCACAAGTCCTGAGGTAGAACAGAGGAGTGCCAGGGGAGAAGAACCTATGATGGAGTGTGGGTGAGAAAGCACAGAGGGTCAACTATCACCACTTTTATGCAAACCAGTATGAGGAGTGCACCCAGTAAAATAGGTGAGCTTGAAAGTCTAATACACGTCTAAGGCCAGGACTTAGTGGTGCAGACAGAGAACTGGGGGGGGGGGGGTGACCAGGATACCAGGTTAGAAGGATGCAGACTACTCTGGGATAGGCCAGACAGGAAAGGAGTGGGGTGGATTTCTTCAAAATGGAGAAAGTCATAGTGGAGGACAAGAAGGAACTCAGCAGGGCAAACATAATCACAGTCTACCTGGGTTGAGCTGGGGGAAAAGAGCATGATGCCCAGCTGGTTGGGAATATTATAAGAGCAGTCAGATCAGATGCAGTGGTGATGTTGGGGAACTTCAGTCTCCCAAGTGCAGACAGGTGTCTCGATAGGACTACTGGCAGGGCTGAGACAGAGTTCCTGTCCACCATCTAGACTCTTACTACATGCTGTACAGCTACTGTGGGTGCCTACCAAGCAGCTGTTACTGTTGTAATGGCTGCTACACAAAACAACACCAGATAGCAGTACTGTAGTTCCATGGTAAAAAGTTACAGTCACTTTATGTATGCTGCAGTAAGGCTCTGTAAGAAAACAATGGCACTAAGCCCCAGTACTTTGGGTCTAGCTCATGACCCTTTATCAGGGACCTTCTGACAAGGGGTGATGAGTTACACCAAAAGCACGAAGGTTTAGTGCCACTGCTTTCTCGCTGTATTTCAATAAATTGCAGAGCCTTTGTGCATCATACCTCAAGTGACTATCTTTTTACCTCAAAATCAGAGTGCCACCATCCTGTGTTGTTTTCAGTTCACCATCAAGGACTACTTTCAAAAACAGCATGTAAAATGGAGACCAGGTTAGAGGCAGCACTTGACTTTGTTTTTTAGCGGTGAGGGTGGGCTCATTTCCAGTGGAGGCATCAAGTAAGGCTGTGACCACAACTGAGTAACCTTCTCCCTGTTGACAGGGAAGACTAGTCATACCTCAGCTGCTAAGACCCAGAACCTCAGAAAGTTAGATTATGCCAAGATGAAGGATCGAAGTCCAAAGGTCTGGAGCAGTTGCATGAGGCTGGTAATGCTGAGTACCAGCAGAATATGGAAGAGGGGAACTCACACATGCCTTAGAGGCCTGCAACCCTGTAACCAATAAAGGTAAAGGGCCAAAAACTGGCTCCTTGACTCAACAATGACCAATGGCAACTGATTCCTGAAAAGAAGTCTATTACTGCTGGAAAGAGATGGTCTCCTCCAGGCCAGAGAAGAGTACAGAGCAGCATGGAGGAAATAAAAGGCTAGAATTCAGATAACCCAAGAGGGACTGGAAGTTAGGATAGCAGTAGGAGTTGTAGACAGCACCAATGCCTTCTTCCAGTACGTTCTGTAAATCTAAAGAAGGGGAAGGTAAATGAGGGGACAGGGCTCAGAAAATAAGGAATGGGGCAAGGAAGCAATGACAAAGCCAGGGGTGATGGTTGAGAAGCTGAAAGAATACTTAACTTTGAGGTTCACCATGGGCCCACAGAGAGGGATGGTGCTCAGTCAGAGGGGCTATGGCATCAGGAGTAGAGCTGTGTGGAATTTTCAAATTCTGCCTGATCCGCTGAAGCACAGAAACATAGAGTTTGTTAGTAGAAAAGGACTGCTTGGCCTACCCAGTCAGACCAGATGTTTTATTTTTTATTTTTTTTGTTAACTGGGTGAACAAAACATTGGTCCACATAGCCCTTTTACAGGCCTGACCCGGGAAAACACTTCAGCGATGCAAAAATTACATACAGAAAAACACATATCACACAAATACATAATGCTATACTACAGTAACAAAGTATTCTAAAATTTGCTAGAACATGCTTAAAGCAGACCCCCTGAGGAAGCCCACACCCTGGTTGAAGCGCTGGGGAGTGAGTTTGGAGGTTTGGAGCAGAGATGCTACATTGCTTGAAAGGCTGGAATATGAAGACTATATTTGTACCAGAATAAAGATTTTTTTTTTACTAAATCAGCAGTGTTTGCCTTTCTGTTGGAATATTGGAGTGCTAAGGTAACTTGGAAAATACTTAAAGTATGTTCCTTCTGTAATCTGTCTCCATAGGCCCTAACTGGTCTCCAGTGACACTCTGTCCTCCCAGTCTATGTTCTAATATACCCCTATGTCTATTCCATGCATGCTTGACATCTCACATAGTTTTGTCCCCACCACTTCTGCCGGCGGTCTGTTTGTTATAGGCATCTACCACATTTTCAGTGAAGAAATATATCCTCACATCTCACTTAACCCCCCTCCCCAGCTTCATCGCATGCCCCCTAGTACTGGTGCTTTTTCTGATTTCAAAGAGACTTCCCTCATGAGCTCTGTTTAGCCCTGTGAGGTAGGTCTCTTTCATGTCATATCTCACCCTCCTCTCTTCCAGGGTGTACATGTTGAGATCCTTAAGTCTCCTCTCATAGGGCATCGCGTGCAACCCCTGTACCATTGTAGTTGCACTTCTCTGGATTGCCTGTAACCTGTCTATGTGCTTTCTGAGTTTTGGTCTCCAAAACTGTACACAGTAATCCAGGTAGGGGCTCACCAGTGAGCTATACAGTAGCAGCATCCACTTCATTCCTCATGCTGGAGATACCTCTCTCTATGCACCCCAGCATCACACTAGCCTTACCCACTGCTTTGTCACACTGCCTTGTCACTTTGAGGTGATCAGGTATAATAACCCCATGGTCCCTTTTCTGTTTCGTGACTGTCAGTACCTCTCCCCATCCTATACTCAGCTCCTGGGTTCCTCTGTCCAAGGTGCATGATTTTGCACTTTTTGGCATTGAACCCCAACTACCACACTCTTGATCACTCTTTGAGTTTCCCAAGATCCCTACATTAGGGACACTAGGGGGTATCTTATGGCTATGAGAGTGTTACTTCATGTGTCCTTAGTGCAAGAGGACTGTGAACTGAAGTTGAGCAGTCCTGGTGCCTTAAAGCCACATGAGGCAACAACACTCTTATATCCATAAGAGACCCTCCTAGTGTCCCTATATACTTATTGTAGATTATGTCCTAATTTTTTATTTTATAAATTACCTTTTGCTGTACAAGAGCTCTGACTATGTGACATGAGTGGCGCTACGAAAAGTCCATTAGTTTGGCACAGCTAATCAGATACTGTATGGAAATAAGAGTATCTCATGCACAACTGAAAGAAGTGCTGTGATTGGATGGGGCATTACGAGACACTCCCAGGATCTATAATGTTATGGCATAATTAACTTCACAATCTACACATTTACAGGGGCAGTGCTGTCTAATGGTTAGAGCACAAACTTGGTAACTGGGAGTTCATGTTCAAACCTTGCTAGAGCCAAATATTCACTGTGTAACCTCAAGCAAGTCACTTAACCCCTCAGTGCTCCAGTCAACCTAGCTGAAGAAATAGGTACTAGCAGGATCCCAGTGGAAATGATATTTTGCATCTCAGCTGGATTATCCTGGGTAAATACACCATAAAAAAGAGTGTCCCAGGGCTAGGAACTGAAGCTGTATCTCTCAGATTCTGCCTCCTTAGCTGTAGTTGACTACCAGCAAAACTCTTACATACATATGAACATACCAAGAAGCCAGCAAAAGAAGTCCATTTGGTCTATCAAGCCTGCTCGTATAGCTTAAGCTAATGTCCCTGCCCTCCCTCCCCATTCCTCCCATCCTCCCTACCCATGATTCTTACTTTCCCCCATGCCTATCTCAGCCTCTCTTAAAGCTGCCCACTGTCTTCAATGAGATGACCTCTTCTGGCAGCGCATTCCAAATGTCCACCACCCTCTCTGTGAAGAAGTGCTTCCTGACCTCCCTCCTAAACCTCCCACCCTCCAGCTTAAGACTGTGCCTCCTCATGTTATGGTTGCCACTCAGCTTAAAGAGACTCTCCTTATCAACCTTATTTATCCCTTTCAAGTACTTGAAGGTCCCAATCATGTCTCCTTTTGTGCAGCTACTGAGATATTCACTAGAGCTCACTTCATAATAACAATTTTTCACCTTTAAAAAAAATCTGAGCTATAATTTCTACGAAAATATAAAGAAAAAGAGTTTTCAGCAGGTGGCCATGTGGTGTGAATCTGTAGTCATGTGTCCATGAAGTAGTCAGGATTTCATGTCCAAATGCGGTCAAGCTTTGGAACCAGTGAACTGCAAGAAACTACAAAGATATTTTCTCTTGCCGATTTCTGCCAACATGACAGGAATACTTTACTAAAATGTTATACTACTAGAACAGTGTAGTCTCCATCAGGATATACTATAATAGTCACCAGGCATTACGAAGTAATTTTGTGACTCAATTGACTGGTGACTTCATAGACAGAATGCCATTATGCATTCTTCACATGTCCCCAGCAGTGGTTATTGCAATTAAAGTGGATGTTCTGTGCACTTTCTGACTTCCTCAATGTCCAAGAGTGCTCTTGACAAAACACACAGTACTATTAGGATGTCTATTGAGAATTAGGATGTTCTCAGTAATTGGAAGCATGCAGGCATTTTGTAATACCCGCAACAAAACTGTAAGTGCTTTGGCAGGTTTCCCAGGATCAGCTCTCATAGAGTTTGAAAAGTTTTATGTTAGCCAGAGTTTTGAAATAAGTCTACCTTAAGGAGAGCAACTGTGAAATAAACATGTTTTGTTGGTATTTTTTTACCTTTCAGCAAGTAGCATGTTTAAATATTGATATGTTTGTTCTTCTAGGGAGCACCTTGCTCAAAACAAGTTGTATTTCACATTATTACAATGCAGAAATAGTTAAGGCTTATATCCTTCTGATTTTCTACTTACAGTAACTATTACTTCAGATTTATCTTATCCTTTGGCCTGGAAAGCAAGGCAAGTGGCTACCTTCAGTGGAAGCCAATTGCAACTCCCACTGTATCAGTGCAGCACAGTGGCAGCACTCTCTATTGTGGACTAAAAAGTCTTGAATTTAAGACCAACACTGGATACTTGGGTCAGTCTCATTGTTGATACTGTTGTGCAGATTAAATGGGTGCTGCACCATCACAGCAGGTCACATTCTTTGAAGGGGACATTAAGTCGAGGCCCTTTCAGCCCATACACAACATAGCCATTTTTCTGCTGAGTGTTTCTGATGATATCATAGGCCTTGAGGCTCAGAAGAGCTCGGGGGGGGGGGTGTCTCTGATGTCATCTGAACCCTGAGGTGAATGCCTTATCTGTGCATGGTTTTCAATCTATTATTTTTTTATATTATATACAGTATTTCTTACAAATGCTGGGAAAAATTGCCACAACAGCCTCTCCATATCCACATTTTTTCATTTTTGTAAGTAATTATGTTGACATGCACACATGTGCAAGTAACATCTTGTGGTAGTAGCACATTTCAGAGGTGTGTCAGTGTCGGCCAATGCAGGGGATGCTTTAGTGGGTGCATTCCTCAGCCACCAATCAGTGAGCATGCTGCCAATGACAGCAGTTTCAGAGCTAGCCAAACAGTTGAAATGAATCTGCTGCTGCAGTCAGAGACAGGCTCATCATTGCAGCAGCAGATGACACGCCTCCATTATGTGCCTTTCCTGGTGAAACATTTCAATAAATATGGCAGCTCCTGCCATCCGGCACACAATCCCCAGAAAGCTGACATCAGGGTGCCCAGTCCCCATGTCAGCATGTTCCCCGCCCCACATTATGTGGCACACCATAACATGGCGGCTCCTGCTGCCCATCACACACTCCCAAAAAGCTGATATTGGGGTGCCCAATCCCCATGTTAGCATCCCCCCTCTTAGTGTGTGTTTTCTGGTTAAACAGTTTCCCCTTTCCTTTCCAACACCAGCATGCCCACTCCTGGTGTCAGATGTGCACCCCCCAACCCGTCCATACACCTTACCAACACTGGGGTGCCCAATCCCTGTGCCAGCATTGCCCCCTGAATTGTGGCACACTGGGAGCCCACCCCAGAGTGTCTTTTTTTTTTTGTGTGTGTGTGTGTGTGACCTGTAAATAAAAAACACTTTCTCTCAGGGTCATTTTTATTTTTCCCTGCAAACAAGGAAATGATCCACCGTTGTCTCCCTCATCCCCAACCTCCCTCTGTGCACCCACCTCTCTGCACCCCCCTCATGCATACTCACACTCCAGAGGTCGGAAGCCATGATCTTCTGTTAACTGGGACATGTCTGCAATCTTCAGAGCCGAAATGCGAACTGAAAAAATGACGGTAAGCTTTATAAAGAGAGGCAATGGATGGTTTCAACTTAGGTTGATATCACAACCATTTTTTTGAAATTTGTCCCCACATTTTCAACATGGCATTCTTGGGACCCCTCCTCATGAACATGTCACTGTCATTTAGTTTCTCGGTCCTGAAAGGTGATTTCACGGTCGCTGCATTGAATCATCTTTCAGGACCGATTAATGAAATGACAGTGCCACTGTTCATGAGGGGAGGTCCCAAAAAGCCCATTTTGCAAATATGGTGAACACATTTCAAAAAATGACTGTGTTATGAGCATGTGTTGCTCAGTTTCTACGCATGCTCATAACTTCGCCAATTTTTAATATTTTCTCTCCATGTTTTCAACATTGCCATTTTTTCATACCTCCTTATGAACAGTGTAGCATTTTTCACATTCTTCCTGAAATGTGTTTTCACACCTGTGGTGCAGAATGGCATGGTCACTGTGGGAAATAAACTTTCAAGACAGATTAATAACATCACAGTGCCACTGTTCATGAGGAGAGATTCAAAAATGCCCATGTTGAAAATTTGGTGAAAAAATTAAAAAAAAATGATTGCGTTACAGGCATGCATTAGATAGTTTCTATGCACGTTCATAACTTCGCTAATTTTCCATATTTTCACTCCGGATTTTCAACATTGCCATTTTTTCACAGTACCTCATGAACAGTGCAGCTGTCATTTTTCACATCCTGCCAGAAATGTGTTTTCACACCTGTGGTGCTAAATGGCACAGTCGCCATGCAAAACCACCTTTTGGGATTGAGTAGCGAAATTAAGGTGCCACTGTTCATGAGGTGGGGTCACAAAAAGCCCATTTTGAAAATTTGGAGTGAAACTACCAACAAACGGCTGGGGTGTTAGGGTTTCCAACCATAACACCCTATTCTGTAGAGAGTGGCAGGTGTCGGGGGTGTGACTTGAAATTGTTGGCCGTAATGCTCATGCCATTCCACCCCCACCCTGCAGCTAGTGACAGGCATTGAGGTGTGCTTCGGATCTTTGGCCACAATGTTCACCCCATTCTCCTATACTGCACCCATTTCAGCATATTTTGTTATGGAATGGGGTGAGTATAAGGCCCAAAGACCCCAAGGCACAGTGTGACACCTGTCAGTGTCTGCTGGGTAGATTGAGATGAAATGGCATGAGTGATATGGCTAACAACCCAAAGACACAGCCCCAATGCCTCTCAGTCTCTGCAGCTTGAGGGTGATGTTGGCATCAGTTCAATACTTCACTGCCATTTCTATTATGCATCTCTCTAACTCCTGTGCCAGGAAGCCAACATTCAGCATTGACAAATGCTTGTTTTTTCCTTCTGTCTGTCTGAGCCAAATTGGAGATGGAAACGGTTACAGTGAAACATCAGTTCAGCACTGGACATATTGGCATGCAAGCAACATTAAAAATAAACTTATTTAATTTGCTGCAATTTGTGAGTGGCTACTAAGCAGCTGAATACAGAGTTTTTTAATGATAAATTACAGAAAATGGGCAGATTTGAGTTTCTGGCAGGGTTGCCAGCACTGATGTGCAAAGTTGGGAAACTTCACTTTATTAAGAACTTCCTAAAGTTTCTCAACTTTACTTGCCCAGTAAGTGCCTTTTTCAACAGGAAAAGTCTACACGTAGTGGCACTTTGCCAGTGAAGGTGCCACTATGCATAGTGTTTGTCTGGAGAAGTGGAAACTGCATCAGACAATGATTCAATGTTTGGGGAATAGCAATGAGGAGAGTTGGGGTATGTAGTGCTTGTGTAACTTGTAGTACTTTTCATAGCTTAACTCTATTCCCACCCTTGAATAGTAGGTATGTAGGTAGTGATTTGTGGGGAATACAAGGCCCAGGAACAAGGGTGAGAAGAGCACTGGAGAAGGTGGAGGAGGGGATGGTGGTGGATGAAAAACACTCCCTAAGCAAGGGAGGTGCGGTTAGCATAGGGCTTAAACAGAGGTTGTGGGAGGAGCTATTCTCCACATTGAACCATGGGCACATCCCTCCAATTTAATTTTTGGGGAATGTCAATGAGGAGAGATGGGGTATGTACTGCTTGTGTAACTTGCAGTACTTTTTGTGGCTTAACTCTGTTCCACCCTTGTAGTAGTAGGTATGTAGGTAGTGATCTGTAGGGACTAGAAGGCCCAAAAAGATACCTCCTCCAACTCATGGAGAGCATGGCCTCCTGACACTCAGGAGAGGAAAACCCCCCAGGTGGAGGAAACCTCTGAGTACCCATGGCTGGAGGTCTGCCTATCCTCTGGGCATACTAAAAGGAGAAGGACCTAGGTTCTAGTAACCATGGCTAATTTGAGGTTGGTGAACTGCTCGGAGAGATGATAATCCATCCTCGATCCATTGATGATTTCGGTTACACAATGATCCTGAGGTTAAAGAGTAGGTCTGTTCTAAATGAGCTATAGAATCCTAAGTATGTAGTGAAACCTGGTGAAGGAGGGCGAAGGAAGTCCACATTTCCAAGATGATGAATAATGCTTGTTCCATGGACTTGCAAGAGTGTAATGAGCAGTGGGAACATGACTGGATTGATAAGGTACTGAACTGGGAATGATGGAGATGCAATGGTACAAGAAGTCATTGGTGAATGATCATACTTGTGAAAGGTTTGAATGTAAAAGTATGGTCTGGAGGCAAAGAACTCAGTAATGAGCGAGGAGTCACTAAGGAAGCATCCATGAAGTAGAAATGAGTAGAAGAGAGTCTTTGAGTGCCCTGGAGAAGATGGTTCATTCTCGATCCAAGGATGATACAGACTGAATGAAGATCCCGAGGATGAAGGGTACTTCATTTTTGTAGGGATAGTAGAATCCTATGTGTGGAGCAGATCCTGCTAAAGAAAGCCTAATGTAGTCTAAATTTTGAAGGTGATGGAGGATGCACATCCAAAGGGATTGTAGGGTGTAATGGGTAGGGAGAGCATGATTTGATCAATATGAGATCAGACAATGCACTGTGGGATTTGTGATGATTTATAAAGTTATGGGTCACTGATCCAATTTGTGTAAGGTTTGATATTCGAGGTAGTCTGCAGTTAAAGAATCGATTAGTGAGTGAGAAATCACTAGGCAAGCATCCCAGAGTAAACGTGTAGAGGAGAGTTTGAGTGACTGATGAGAGTAATACCATAAGTGATTAGTGAGCAATAGAGGAAGATTTCCAGAGCAGTCCAGGTGGTAGCCTAATATATATGGGAAATGATTGGAAATTTAGTATAAGGAATGGATGGCTTCTTTGGTCATGATGTTTGTGACTTTATACTCAATTCCTCTGCCTGTGCGCTGCCTCAAGTAAGTATGGGTATTTCAGTGGTGTGATTATTTAGGAGATGCATTATGGTGGCATAGGTTGGTTAAGTTTAAAGGTGATCCCGATGACGAAGTACTTGTGAGAAGCTTAGGGGCGGATGTAAGGAAGAGTTTGTAGGCTGGATTGGTAGTGGGATCGATTAATACAGAATGCCACAGGATTTTAGTGCTACGGCTGATTAATACTGACTGGGATGAAAGACTAAGTTAGTGAATATGTCTAGATTGTCACGGATTGCCGGTTAGAATTCAAGAGAGCCAGTTCTCGGTGATGGTCTTTACTGTAGAGATTAACAAAGGTACTTGGAGAAGAAGAGGCTGAAGGGTCCTCTAGAAGAGCGGTTAACCCACCTGAAGGTACTAGGCGAAAAGGTGTGGATGATTGTGTAAAGAATGACAATATATAGGAGTGAAAGCAATGGTTTGAATAGTGTGGAGTCAGTAATCGGCAAGGTGGTGGAGATCCAACAATGAATGTTCTGGAAGATATCTGTGAAATTCCTAAAACGAGCAATGACTGTTGATGTAGGAGTCGAGTAACCTGGTCATCAGAGTCGGTGTCAGACATAGAGGCTGCAGAAGGTAATATGGATGATGTTCATAGTTGAGTGGGTTATCTTGTGATTCCCGGTATCTGTAGAAGCAATGCTGATTACAAAGTCAGAGTATAACAGAAGGATTTAAGTCCTTTCCATGTATAAGGATAGCCAATCAGACAAGGCATACGGGGAAGCCACAGTGATTGAATGGACAGGAATCGGAGGGTATATCCAGTAGAGACAGAGAAGATCTCCCTGTTGTCCAGGAGAATGGGATTCCATGAATGAATCTGAAGAACTGATTGGGCAGTATAAAACTTTATAACATAAGGGTCTATGAGGCATGTAAGCCGAGGGATGTTTGCTGGCAATAGTATTACTCCAGAGTGATGACCTATTGATCCAATGAGTAGTGGAAGGGTACTGTTAGAAAGGCCAGAATTGGAGTAGGAGATGGATCTTATGGAAGAGCAGATGACTGGGTAGGAGTACTGATCAGAGATAGGGTAGAAGGCCCAAAAGAGCCACAGCAAATGATATGAAGCCCTGAGCCTGCAAGGCGAAGATGGAAAGGCAACCATCCAAAATGGGAAGGAAGTCTGGAGTGGATCCTGAGAAACTGAAGGAATAAGCAGGGGAAGCTAAGGGTGAGACGAAGCTAGATGACATCCAGAGCAGGAAGGTACAGGACTGGATCAGTTCCATAGAGAGCAGCAGCAAAAGCAGGGAAGCTGAAGCAAGGCATCGGATGATGATCCACGTAAGGCCAAGGAGCCAAATCAAGCACCATGAGCAATAGGAGTCCTACATATGATGAAGGCTGGAAGCTACTACAGAAAATGATGGAAGGTGCTGGAGTGACGAAGGATGAGGTCCCATATCTGCAAAGTAAACGTGTGTATGACAGCTGAACTGGTGACCTGTAGCAAGGAAGTCCAGGAGGCAGATGACCTGGAGTGAGAGAGGGACCGAACAAGCTGACAGGATCCATGTGATGAGGGAAAGGAGGCCAAAAGGGGATAGAGAACAAAGGTCCATGGAAGAGCGGGATGGTGAGTGGAGTCAGTCTAGGCAGAAGGGTCCTGTAATTGAGTGGAAGTTACAAACTGGCAGGATGGAGGCAAATAAGTCAAAGAGGTCCAGGTTCCACAGTCGAAGTCGAAGGTGATGAAGAGTCTAGGCAAGATAAGATGAAGTAGCAAGTCGGGCAAAGTCCTGGTCCTGAAGGGAGAGGCAGCCGGGTATCAGGCTGAGAACATACGAGATGAAGCAGTGAACTATAGACTCAGGCAGCCATCAGGGACAGCAGAGGAAGATGGTGGTGACTTTAAGCAGCATACATAGAATGATGAAGGTACACAGAGTGTGAGAGTTCCATTCCCGAAGGGAAGCTGCATGAGGTAGAGAAGGTATGGCGTAATGATGCACCACTGAACAACAGGCAGTCCTGTTATAGGCTGGAGCGAGGGACCATTTCCACCAGTCAGTCATTGTTATGGGAAAGAGTGAGGGTTGTCACTGATCAGCAGGGTGTAACTGGTATGGGATAGTGTGACTGAGATTATACTACTGGACAATAGTCATTTCTTGGCATGGGATAGTGCAAGAAAGGGGGGGGGTACCACTGATCATCAGGCAATGCTTTTAATGGTGTAAGATAAGGAATGTAACTGATTACAACAAAACATATAGCATGGGATGGGGTGATGGAGGAGGAACCACAGAACATCAGGCAGTGCTTGGCATTGGACAGGGTCCGGGATGGTATGCCACTGGATACTGGGAAAAGTCAAACCAGGGCTTTTTGTTTAACAACTCAGTGTTCTAATGGTGCCCAGTGTTCATGGTGGCAGCCAGCCCTGGGTAACAAGGTTCACAGCTTGGAATAGTACTCCCCTCCTTTTTAAAGCAAGGAAACCTGGGCTCCTGGTTACACAATTACTTTCTGGGTGTTGGAGGGCTGAACTATAGGACAGAATCACTGTGCCCTCTTAGTCCATGACATATACAACAATTCAGTATTGCAAAAAAAGATATTGTATGATTTGTAACCCATTGCATCCCACAGAGACAATACTGCCGTAAAAATAACTATTGCATGTCATGCAATTATGTAAGGAATAAGCCATGAGAAAGGATGGGTCTACTGTGGAATTAATCCATGGTTGGGGAGGGTTGGACCATGAGGCTGAAGGCCGAGTGGGTCCAACCAACCAACCATGGATTAATTCCACTTTAGACCCATCCTTTCAAGTGGCTTAATCCGCTTGTAACAAGGCAAACAATGTCCGACCTTCATATATATTATTTGTTATTAAATATTACTTATATTAAGAAGAGGCTGCTGTTAAAATATCAGTTTGCTACCTCTCACTAATCTCTGTATAACGTTCTGTGCAGTTCAAAACGTGCGCGTGCACCCTGATGATTTGATATCTTTCACGATACTGATGTGTTGCTGGTTTTATATATACGAGGTGGCTAAAATATGTGGAACAGCTATGCATTCTCATCATCGTGCATAATTTGTTTTCCATGCCTCTGTCATTCTCCATTTCACCTTCGTTCCAAGCTGTCTGTGCTGTTTTCTCCTGTTGCACTGTGGGTATCTCTGCAGATCTGCATTCTCAGATACTCACGGGTGCTATACCTCCAACTACAGGAACATTTCTCTGGAGGTGACAGCTGTTTTCGTTCACACGCAGGTGAGAGTGACATTTTTCTGATTACTGCACTGCTTCTGTTCCATTACGGTGGGTGTGCAAATCATACCGGCTCGTTGGCTTTCTGCTCGGGTGTCTCTGCCATTGACTGGCACAGCTATCCACCTCTTTCATTTATTAGTATTCCCTACACTTAGTCTACAACTCTGCAATGTTCGGCGGCTGCGTGACTGGGTGGGTATTGCACATTAGGACGCAAGCAAGCAGAGGCTTTGCCATCCTGCACAGTTTTCACCATTTCCTTCCCTCGCTCGTGAACGCTATTATGTGGTGTGCCCCCCCACTCCCTCCTCCTAACCATTGTCGAACTCTTTCAGTTGCGTGCTCCTGATGCTAACCATGATCTACTGTGGTATTAGACCATGGTTTCTACTGTACCAGTTGGTGTGTTTGCACCTATCTGAGTGCTTCATTACGTTTTTCTTTTTTGTGCCATGTTACAAATTGTAACAAACTGAGACTGGATGCATCAGGCAGAAACTAGGGGTGTGCGAGTAATGAATAGAATTTCCCCGAATACCACAAATAATAGGCTATTCGTTGTTTGGGAAGAAAATTGATAATTTGCGCTGTTTGGGGCTATTTAGAATTTTGCTATTCAGAGGGAGTTCAAGATCTCCCAAGACTTGCAGTTTAATCAGATGCCACTTTGGAAGCTCACTGAAGGCAGCTCATGTGACTCTTCACTCACAGAAGCTACAGGCAAGCCAGACAGATGTCTGAGCTTCTGTGAAAGAGCAACCTACTTCTAGTCACTTGTCAAAACTGAACAAAAAGCAGACATTAATGACAGTTTTTGTTCCCTTTCTAAATCCCTAGCTGAGAAGTTTGATTTTTTTTGACATTTGTAGTGTAAGAATTAAGCTTTTTTTCAGGAGAATTACCAGAATGAGAACACCGTGGAACTAAAGTAGCACAGTTTGCTGAGTGAGGCTTCATAAGCAGACACACAACCTGTGTGTGTACTAAAACCAAATCACATGATTTTAAACAGCTTTTGTCAGTTTAAGGAAGTAAGGTAGATTTAGCAGTTTCTTTGTAACTTAGCTGGACTTGTCTTAAACAAAGAACAAGGCAACTAAGGATTCAGATTCACAGTAGTCTAACTGAAGTGCAGTGAAGTGCACAATGACACTGAACAAGGAGAATGACTGACTCCCATCACCACTGCTTCTGGGAGGCAGTCACTTTGTTCTGTGCTTCTGTGTATTAGTGTGTATTTTGCACACTTGTGCACCCACCTTGTCCGTGGCTTTGTGCCAAAGACGAAATTAAAAAGAATAGTTTTAGTCAAGCCTGACTATTAGTCAGGGAGAACTGTAAGCTCACTGGCATTAATGCAGTGAGTGTCTATGTTTCATAATAATATAATTTAAATTGAATACTGTAGCAGACATTTTCTTGTGTGGAATGCGGGCTCGGGTTCCTTCATGGCCACTTGCACAACTGCAAGTGCACTGCTGTATATAGTTGTTAACTGGTAGGGTGGGACTAGTCGACTGACTCCCATCGCATCTGGGCAGCTTTGTGATTTTGTGCTGATGAAGAAATTTAAAAAAGAAATTGTTTTGGTTAGAGCTGACTATTAGTAAGTGCGACTTGTCAGCTCACTGGAAGTGCCACAGTGACTGATTATATTTCGTATAATATCATTTAAATTTGATATCCAACATCTTCCTTTGAAGAATCAAGGCTCTGGTCCCTCCATGGCCACTTGTGCAACTGAGAGTATACTGCTGTATGTAGCTGTTAACTGGTAGGATGGGACTGGTTGGCAGTCTTCCACTGCTTCTGGGCAGCCAGCTGTCATTTGGTGCTGTGTGTGTGTGTGTGTGTGTGTGTGTGTGCAGTGTGCACTCAAGAAAGACATTTTTCTAAGTTTGTGCCTTCGTGCCAAAGAAGAAATGTAAAAAGTATATATTTTTTTTGTTTGAGAATTTATTTATTAGTCAGGCACGATTAGTGAGTGAGACTAAGTTGTCTCTTCACTAGCATTGCTGCAATGAATGACTACTATATTTCATAACAATATAATTTAAATTTCATATCATACCAAATTAGCTATCTTCCTGTGAGGGAAGCAGCTATGGTAGACAGACGACATACTAGAAAACGTAGTTGATTCAGCAGCTCCAGCAAAGCTGCAATAGGTGTACAGCAGCAAGCAACAAGTGAGGATGAGTGTACTACAGAGCAATGCACAGGGCCCAGACACTGCACAAAATTATATTTTACCCCATCAAAGCATACAGTCTCCAGCACCAGTATGGTGACAGCTGACACTGCCCTACCCACCCTTATACACTTCTCCTGACTCCCCGCCAACTGTGGCTGGCTTTAGCTGCTCATCATCGTATATTGCACCATGGGGAGAAAACCAGGATTTTGAATAAAAATTGCCCACCACCAGCAGGCTCTTGCATGACCGATACAGCTGACCAGTGGTCACCCACCACACAATGGTCCTGGATAGCTGTAGTGGATAACCTGCAAGGCTGTGAGATGGTCAGTGATGGGGTGGGTGGTGGGGTTGGCTGCTACTAGACGTCACCAAGGGGAGAAAAAAGCAGTATAGAAAAAAAAAACCTCACCTTTAAGCTGCTGAATTGCATCACGCACAAGTCTAACAAAAAGCAGCCTATTTTGCTTATTTCTAAACTCTAGCTTGGCACTTGTCACTGAATAGCAAAGTGCACAAAAAAAGTCTGCGTAGTACTAGTTTTTTTTCACTTTTAGGAAAAAAACACTCTAGTAATTCTCTTAAGAAACGTTGAAAATTATCGCACAAAAATGTGAAAAGATTACCCTCTCTAGCTTGAGACTTAGAAAAGGAACAAAACTGTCATGATTTCTGCTTTTGACTAATTTTAAAGGAACACTGTCATGCCCTTAGGCCTCAAAGTGTTCCTAGTTAAAAAAGTACATTTTATGACTGGTGACATTCTGCAGAGATTGCTGATGTGGATGGTAGTTTGAGTCTGGTTCTTTTTTCTTTTAAAAAGTGAAAAACACACTTGCCTACCATACTGGTGTTACCACACAAAAACATATTTGTTTACATTCCTTCAACGTCAGTTGAGAGGTATATAAATTAACCACCTTTGGAAATTGTGATTATTCCTCTGATGAAGCCTGAGTAGCGTTAATGTGCACAGGGTTTGTTTCCCTGCTGTTTGAAAGCACATTTTTAATCAATAAAAATATTGCTGCACCTACACATTGTGTGTGCCCAATTTTCTAGTTTTTCAAAGGGATTGTTTTTAACTATTCAGTGACATTGACTGTTTACTGTGACTGCTGCAAAGCTCTTGGGATATATTCATTGAAATCTGGGATACAGAAAGAAAAACAATCCTAAAATTTGACAGGAACTGGTCACAAAGAGAACAGGTTTAGCAAATGCAGTGAAGACAAAATAGTTTCAAAAACAGTGCTGCCTAACTGGTTTCACTAAACTGCTTTTGAAAACAGTCTTTTAAAACTGTTCCCTATTGTGGACAGGGTCTCAATGTTTATACTCAGTTTCATGCTTGGTTTTTAGACAGAAGAAGGTGACTGGGAAGCAGTATAGTGCAGTGGTTTTAAGGCTCTGCGTTGCAAATCTGGTGACATTCAGCAGACCAGACCTGGGTTTGAATCCCACAGCTTCCACTTGCATACTGTGTGATCTTGAGCAAGTCATTTAACTTTCCTGCACTCCCAGGTTGCTCCTGTAGTGTGCTACTCCTAGTTAAACAACTGAAAAAAAAAGTTTATGTGGCCTGTCTCCCATGATAGCAGGTCCATTGTGTTATTATTATGAAAGCAAAAACTCATTTAGTTTTGATTTGAATAAGGTCAAAGTGTTGGCATTAAGAACCTCTCCAGGAAGATTATTTCGCATATTTATGGCTCTATATGTAAATAAGCCTCTTCTACTAGTTTTTTTTTTTTTTGCTTGTTCAATGTACAATTGTCTATTGCAGCTTCTTAGGTCAAACTCCCTCATTTTAAATGTAAGACCTAATTCTTCCATTAACTCCTTATCTGTAATTATTTTAAACAACTTTAGCATGTCTCCTCTCTTTCTCCTCCCCTCCAGCGTGTACAGTCCCAGTTCCTGCAGTCTCTGCTCATATGCCCTGTCTTTCAGTGTCCTGATCATCTTGATGGCCCTGCACTGGATCCTCTTGATATTATTAATGTCCTTTTTTAGGTAAGGACTCCACATGGAAGAACAATAGTCCAAGTGGGGTCTAACATAGTTTTTGTACAGGGGCATAATGCAAACCTTATCTCTGGACACAAATTCCTTTTTAATGCATCCAATTACTCTATTTGCTGTAATGATGTTCTTGTTGCAGTGATTGCAGAAGCGGAGGTCTTAATTGATATGAATACCTAGATCTTTTTCACTATCCACCTTTTTAAGTCTGTGTCCATTCAAATAATATTCTTGGTGTTTATTATTTGTACTGAAATGTAAGATGACACATTTGATTAGATTAAAAAGCATATTATTATCCTGGGCCCATTTTCCTATATTTTCCAGATCCAGGGTTAGTTGTTCTGGTTGTTTCTCAGTATGGACAGGTCCCCTCAGTTTATAATAATCTTCAAATTTTTATACACCAGTTCGTAATGTTGTTATTCATGTCCGATACAAAAAACCCAAACAACACAGGGCCCAACACTGAGCCCTGTGGGCCTCTACTACTTACTCTACCTTGGGATGACAGATGCCCTCTGACTCATACCCTTTGTGATGTTTTTCACCCATCTTGTGATGCAGGGTATAAGTTTGTTATTCAGGCCCTTATCGTAAAGTTTATTTACTAATATATTGAGTGAGATCTTATTGAAAGCCTTTTTAGGTTTAAATATAGCACATCCACAGGTTGGTTTTTACCTAGTATCTGACTCACTTTCTCATAAAAGGCCAAGGCATTTGTGGTACATGATCTATTTTGTTTAAAACCATGCTGACGTTTGTCTGTTAGTCCTTTGCTGTTCATTTCTTTCTCTATTATTTTCTTTCCCAAAGATTTCATGTCATTTCTAAGAACAGAAGTAATTCTAATGGGTCTATAATAGCCTGGGTTCTGACTATCCCCCTTTTTATGTTGGCTTGCACATGCACAGCCAACATATTGTGGTAGTAGGAGATATAGAGGCATGGTCACTGTTGGGCAAATGCAGGGCACGCATCAGTAGGTGTGTCCCTCATTACCCAATAAGCCAGCATGCCAGTGCCACACCATGCATACATAATGTGGTGAGCACATCTCAGGAAAGGTCCGCTGCAACACAAGCAAAGCTTGTCATGTGCAGTGGACCTCCCGACATGCTTTCCCAGGTGAGAAAAAACATTTAACATGGTGGCACACTGCCTGCCGTAATGCCGACTTCAGGGTGCTCAATCCCCCTGTTGGCATGCCTTGTCCCAAAGTATGTATCGACAGAGGAGCCCACTCCCTGTTGGCATAATGCACCCCCCCATTTGATATGTGCCAATGGGGGTGCCCAATCCTCCATTGGCTACAGCATCCCCCCCAAAACACTTCGGTGGCATGCTGGAAGCCCACCCCAGTGTGCCAAATCCCCTGAAAAATAAAAACCATCCCGCAATGTTTTTTTTCCTTTCTTTTAACCCTGTGAAAAAAGAAAATGGTCCCTTGCCATCTCCCCACCCTCCTCCCACAACCTGCACCCACACTCTGTGCACCCTGCCTCCCCACAACCCCCTCGCCCCATGCTTACCTCCAGAGTCTGGCACGATGCTCTTCAGTGGACCGAGAACACGTCTGCACTCTTCAAAGCTGACCGCAAACTGTAGAAATGCCAGTATGCTGTATAATGGCATAAATAGTTTTTTTTTCAACTTTGGTGCATATCTCGGGCATTTATGGAAATGTTTGCACCAGATTTTCAACATGGGGTTATTGGGACCCCTCCTCATGAATTCAGTCACTGTCAAGGTGTTATTTGGTCCCAAAAGGTGATTTGGTGGTCACTGCACAAACTCACCTTTTGGGACCAAGTGACAAAACAACAGTGCCACTGTTCATGAGGGGGGTTCTCAAAAAGCCTATGTTGCAAATTTGGTAAAAAAAAAATCCCCAGAATGGCTGTTTTACGAGCATGCATTGAGCTGTTTCCACACACACACTCATAACTTTGTGAATTTGTAATATTTTCACACCAGATTTTCAAAATTGCCATTTTCCACACCTCCTGATGAAAAGTACAGCTGTCATTTTACATATCCTGGCTGAAAAGTGTTTTCATACATCTGGCACAGAATAGCTCTGTCACTGTGCAAAATCAGTTTTTGGGACAGTTTGAGGAAATGACGGTGACACTGTTCATGAGCAGAGGTCTTAAAATGCCTATGTTGAAAATTTGGTGCCGAAAGTCCATAACATGACTGTGTTACAAGTGTGCATTGCTCAGTTTCCACACACCCTTGTAACTTCACAAATTTGAAATATTTCCATGCCAGATTTTCAACACTGCCATTTTTTTCACACCTCCTTATGAATAGTACAGCTGTCATTTTTCACATCCTGCCCAAAATGTGTTTCCGCACCTGTGGCGCACAATGGCGTGGTTGATGCGGGAAATCAACTTTTGGGACAGATTAACAAAATCACAGCACCACTGTTCATGAGGGGAGGTCCCAAAATGCCTATGTTAAAAATGTGGCTAACAAACTCCCAAAAATAATTGGGTTACAAATGTGTGTTGCACAGTTTCTATGCATGCTCATGACTTCACCAATTTTTCATATTTTCACTCCAGGTTTTCAACGTTCCCATTTTTTTTACACCTCCTCATGAACAATACAGTTGTCATTTTCCACATCCTGCCCAAAATGTGTTTTCATCCCTGTGTTGCCAAATGGCATAGCCACTGTTGAAAACCACCTTTCAGCTAACAACTATGCCACTTTTCCTTAGGAGGGCTCACAAAAAGCCCATGTTGAAAATTTGGAGTCAAAATACCAACACACGCCTATGGTGTTAGGGTTTCCAACTGTAGCACCCCACCCTGTAGAGACTGACAGGCATCTGGGGTGCAACTTGGGATCTTTGGCTGTAATGCTTACACTATTCCATCCCCACCCCCATGCTGCAGCCATTGACAGGCATCGTGGTGTGCCTTGCATTGTTCTGCCACAAAGTTCACCCCATTCTCCTATACTGCACCCACCTCAGTATATTTTCTTATGGAATGGGGTAAGTATAATGCCTAAAGACCCCAAAGCACACCCTGACACTTGTCAGTGTCTACAGGGTAGGGTGAGGTACAATGCCATGAGCATTAAAGCTGATGACCCAAAGGCACACCCCAATGCCTGTCCGTCTCTATAGGGTGGGGATGGGGTTGGTGTCACTTCAGTACTTCGCTGCCATTCCTATTATGTGTCTCTAACTTAGGCACTACCAATGCCAAAGCCAGTGAGACAACATTTGGCATTGACAAATGCTTGTTGTGTATTGGTACCACTGTTGCTATATGCCAGTCATCTGGAACTTCCCCTGTATTTATTGACATGTTGAATAGTTCTGTAAGTGGATCAATAAGCTACTCGCTTATTTCTTTTAGTAAGTTAGGATGTAATTTGTCTGGCCCTGACGATTTATTAATTTTCAGTATATGTATTTGATCAATTACTTCCACTCTATTTATTGGTTTAGGTTCCATTAGTAATGCAGTGTCATTGTTAGCATTTGTGACATCCTTAGGTTGTATTATCACCTGTTTATTAAAAACTGAGCAAATGTATTTGTTTAAAATTTCAGCTATTTCTTGTGGTTCAGTAACCTCCGTTGTTCCTGTTATCAATGGTCCTACAGATTTATCAACTGCCTTGTTATTAATATAAGCATAGAAAGAATTATTATTGTCATTCTGATGTGCAATATGGAATTCAACTTTCTTTCTCTCTTGCTTAATTATACTCTTGCTCAGTTTTAGTTTCTGTTTATACCTATCCCTGTTCTATGGAGTGTTGTCACTTTTCATAGCCTTATAGTCCGCCCTTTTTTATTTATCTGTTTTGTTAGTGAACCAAATTGTTGTTGTTTTTTTTTACTTGTTTATAGTTGCTTGCTTGGTATGTATTTATCTTCTACATTTAGTATTTTGTTCTTTATCACTGTCAATAGTGACTGCACTGATGTTCTGTTACTAGGAGTATCCCATTCCCAATTTTGTAGTCCCTTTCTGATTGCAGTATGATTTGCCCTTGCATAATTTTTTATGGTAGTAATGACTTTGATATATTTATTTTTTGTCGAGAAGGCCATAAGTACCATGTTGTGGTTGCTGTGTCGTAATGGTTCTATAACCTGGGTTTGGATGATGATTTCAGCCCTATCTGTAATAACTAGGTCAAGTATGTTGTTGACTCTTGTGGGTTGAGAACTGAGATACTACTTGAGATAGACCGTTATTAATTATAACATCCAGGATTTGTTGTTCATTTGTATTTGTCCCAGTTAATTTTTTCCCAGTTGATACCTGGGAAATTAAAATCACCTAGTAGTATAATTTCATCCTGTTCTGCCATTTTGGTTACATCATGTAGTAGGTCTTGATGTTCTTCTATAATGGTAACTGGTGGTCTGTAACATACCCCGATGCATTTTTTTTGTGTAATGCCAACCAATAAGATTTGTAATTTATTCTGTCTCGCTGATGTTTCTTTAATTTCACAGAATTCAATGTCATTCCGATGTAAATGGCAACACCACCACCTTTTTTGAATTTTCCTGTCTTTAACCAGTTTAAGTAGCATATTTGTGAAAACAGTTTGTTTTGCAATTTTCAGGTACATGGTACATTTAAGCACCTTTATAAAATGGGCAGAGGTAACCCTGCAGCCTTATTGGTTGTTAATTGTGCATCAGATTTATCTGATGTACAGGTAATAAGTGCTCTGAAGCAGGACTCACAGCAGACTTCACAGTGTCACTTCAAATGTTCAGTTTTTAAAATGTCATCATTTGTTTTCCTCAACAATGCAGCTTGTCTCAGAGTTCCCAGCTGCTCATGGAAACTCTGGCATTGCTCGCTCTTCACTTGTTTTCACTTTCAGCCAAAAAACAGTCAAGTCTAATTAATGTCAGTCCTGCTCTGTCACTTTACTTTTCATTACCTGCCTCTTACTGGACCCATATCCCTCAGTTGTTTTTTCTCTCTCCCCCTCCCCCCTCTCTTGCTCCCACGCCCTGCCTACAGAAAACTTCACTCACCAGCTCTCTCTCCTAATACACCTGAAAAAGTTAAATTGCAACATGGACACAGTCACATTCACAAAAAATTCACTTGGCAATGTTGTACTTTTCTGTACTACCACAGCACTTTGTGTATGTGTGTGAGGGTGGGGGAGTGTGCTTGGTCATGTTCTCATTATTAGACAAAAAAAAAACCTACAACTATGGATGCTACATACAAAAGTCCCATAGCAATCCCCAAAAAAATATCAGGTAGAAGGGCAATTTTAACATAAATTCATCAAATCATAGTTTTTTTTACACAGGTAATCATATTTATCTAACTGCAGAATTGTATTGAAAAAATTACACAGGTAATCATATTTATCTAACTGCAGAATTGTATTAAAAAAATTTAACCCATGTTATAAGTACAGTAAAACACTCCAGGTTGAGCAATAAAGAGATCTGATTGCACTTCCAGGAGGTGATGGCACCCAGCCTGCAACCTTGTGCCTTACTATGCCCCTGGGTGTGCAGGCAGAGCTGCTCAATGCACACCTCATGTCTTACTGCTTATACAAATGTGGATATTCCATAGTTTTGCAGGTACAATTTATGTTCAAGATTTTCAAATCAGGTTTTTCACAGTTTCACATGTACATTGTATATGTGTAAGTCCAGGCAGTAGTAGTGATCACAGAGAGGGTGGTGCTACACCAGAAACTTATATTGACTTTGTAATTAGTGGAGAGCACTTACCCTTGCATCAGTGGCATCAGAATAAAGCAAACTCACACATAAAGTGTTTCCATGGCTTTTTACTCTCTTTTACATCATTCCACAATGCATTACAGGAGGCTTACGTTTCGCCCAACCACTTGGGCTTCATCAGAGCTATTGAAAATATTAAACAGTGGGATTTTTATATCGCCAGGGTGCCCAATCCCCAGTCTCACTAAACAACACTGGCCAATCTCCACTGACAGTACCCGAAACTGCATGATGTATGTAAAAAAAAATATATATATATATATATATTTTGTCCATTGTTGTTTCTTTTTGTTTCCTTTTTTTGTTGGTGGACTAAAAAAAAGGAAACCATCCAGCTATGTCTCATAGCCTCCTGCCTGCCCCCAGCCCCTAACCCCCTCTTAGCACCACCACCCCAGTCCCCCATCCCTCACTTACTTCCATAGTGTCCTACGATGCTCTTCTACAACCTATTGCTGATGCACACTTCCTATGCTCAACTGCAAAGTGAAAACAAAGTAAGCCCATTCACTGTTTTTGATGCCTCTTCAATGCATACTTATAACATCTGTTTTTGAAGATATTGACCTCATATGATCAACATCTTTTTTTTAACCCAGTTGATAAACAAGACAGGTGCCATTTGTCAAATCCCCCAAACACATTGTAATACTAACCCCCTTAACATGTATAAGTGCCTACAACATGAACTATGTGCAACTACAGAGTTCTGCTGCTCCTGGCTGCTACCTATAGCCATTAGAAGCCATGCAGCCCTGTCCCCTACTTAGCATCATCAAAACGCTGATTTTTGGAGCAGGGCTATGGTGGGAGCTGAGTGGATTTCTCAAACATGGCAGTCAGATCAGGAGTAATCTAACTTAATTTTCTGAAAGAGCCACTGATATCTTGAGAAGAACTTTGGAAAACATTATATTGGGAAACAAAGCAACTTATATTTCTCATTAGCTCTGTATTTCTTATTCCCACTATTTATTGCTAAGGGCATTTAGCATAAAAAACAGCATTGTGGTTCCTTGATGATTAATCAGCTCCTATTGCTTCCTCACAACCTGATGTCATTATACTCTACTTGTGACATCACAATTATTCCAATCGGAACAGACTGTGATGTCACAGAAGAGTATTATGATTTCAAGTAGGGAGCAACCTATAGAGACAGATGAACTCTAGGTTATAAGTATTTTGCTTTTATGGGAATTTCTTCAGTAATATATAATGGAGAGGAGAAATCTGTGGAAGACCTATGAAATACAAGCTGAACTGTGTCCAGCTATGTATGTTTTTTAACATTTTCCCAAAATGCGTCAGCTGTTCTTTAAAAGTGCCTGTATTAAAAACTTGACTTTGTGTGATTTAGGTCCTCAGGTTAGGCAACTCCTTGCCATGAGTTGCCTAACTCGAGGTGTCAGTAGCTCTTTAAACTTACTTTGGGTGGTGAAATAGGCACCGATGTCTATTTCCCATGTGTTTATTTGCCCAAAACAGCCAGAGCAGATACAGTAATATTAGAAAACGTGGCACATTTTAACAAGGGGAATGAAGAACATATCATAATGAAAGATTTTAATATAGATTGGACAAGCTTAAAAAAAACTGATAGGGTCAAAATGCTATAGTGGTTAATGGTTTTAACCAAGTGATTAGAGAACAAACCAGGAAAAGCTATAAAACAGGTGGAGGTTCAACAATAGACTGGGTGCTAACAAATAGATTACATTTTCTTACTAGTTCAGGGTCCTGATATTCAAAAGTTTGTGCAGGCGCCGACTGGTGTTTGACTATGCAAACCAGATTTTGCACTGGATCCCAATCTTTAAAAGGCTCAGTTGTGCTGGCAAACATGATTAACAACTGTAGAGCCTTTGTAAATGAGTCCCTGACTCAAAGAGTTGTAATTCCTAGACTTTAAATAAATAAAAAAAAAACATAATGGTGGGGTATGCAAATGGGGGGTGGGGACAGAAATATTGGTGCAAGTCAATATGCAGCAGATTTGCACTGCGCCAAAGAATTTAGTGTGGCCCTTTTCTACCATGCAAATACAGTTGAACAGAGCCCCCTCTTATTCTGTGCAATCCTAATGGCTACTGGAGGCACTGCAGCCAACTAGCCAGTTGGCCACTTGAGGGAACACACCCATCCCCTGTGGTCCATGGCATCTCTTGATCACCAGCCCATATTGAAAAGTATTACCTCCCTGGTGCTAGTGATCCCCCCTCACACCGATCATCAGCCCATATTGAAAAGTAATACTTCCCTTGTTCTAGTGGTCCCCCTTCCCACTATTCACCAGCCTGTGTTGACAAGCAATAGCTCCTTGGTGCTAGTGGTCTCCCCTTCCTCTGATTGCCAGCCTGTATTGACAAGTAATACCTCCCTGGTGCTAGTGGTCTCCCCCTCTGGTGACCAGCCTGTAGATTAAAAAAAATTTCTCCCTGGAATTTCTCCCTGGTGCTAGTGGTCCCCCCTCCCTTTGATCACCAACCTGTAGTGCCACACAACTCTCTGGTAATAGTGGTCCACCCCCTCCCTCCAATCACCAACCCATAGTTTAACATAACCCCCAGGCATCCAGTGGTTCCCCCTGGCACTGATCCATGGTAAATCTGGTCACAAGTCCTAATCCTTGGTGCTTAGTGGCCCCCTCTCACCACAGCACTGAGCACTCACCCTAGATACCAGTATCTTGAAACATGGATGCGGCGACCGTGGCATAGACCCCTACACCTACTTGGCTGGCTGCCATGTTCCAGACAGGGAGTACATGTCTATTTATAGAACAGGTTAATGCACTTTGTCCTATAACAAGATGCACTCTCCTTCCTTGACATACATTGGCCAGCCAAGGAGATGTGAGAAGGTCTGTGCCTGTAGCCGTATGTATACTGTCAGCGCCAAGGATAATGGTAAGGTGACTGGGGGTGGGTGGGTGATTGGTGCTGCAGTGGAGTGGCCACTAGATGCCATGGATTAGGACTTGAGACTGGAGGTACTGTGGATCAGTGCTGGGGGGAACTGCTGGACATCTGAGGGGGCATTCATGTTATACTATTGGCTGGTGATCAGAGGGAGGGCACGACCACTAGCACCAGGGAGTTTTGTGGTACTATGGGCTGGTGATTGGAGGAACAAGGGACCAATAGCACCAGGGAGGGAGTGTTTTGTCTACAGGCTGGTGATTGGAGGGAAGGGGGACCATGAGCACCAGGGAGGGAGTCTTTTGTCTATTGGTTGGCAATTGCAGGGATGGGAGACCATTACACCAGGGAGGTTTTACTTTTCAATATGGGTTGGCAATCACTGGAAGGGGTCTACTAGCACCAGGGATAGCTACATATGTCTTGGACCTGGGGGGTAGTGCCACACTAACCTGCCTCTGCTACTCATGCAATGGGCCATTAATGGGCATGCAAATGGTCCCTTAGCATGTTGAATGCCCAATGGACTCATTTGCATGGGTTTCTTTGAAAATTGCAGATAGCGCTCCAGTGCTATCCACTCTTGAGGCCCACTTCAGGAGCCATGTCTGGGCAGTGCTACTTGACTTAGTGCTGCACCAACATGGCCCTATATTCAGTCAGATAACATCCGTGTTCTATTCAACAGAATATAGCATCCTTGGAACCCTGGGCAATTGCAAAACCTTTGCGGTCTGCATTGTGCTTTTCTGAATATTAGGCCCCAGATGTTGTAACTGATGATATGTCTAATCAGCGTCTTGTTTACATGGCAAGTAAAAAGATAAAAGAGAGAATAAATGAAATTCTAATTAAGAAAAGTAGATCCTTTAAAAATGTAACTGATGAAGTGCTTATAAAAGAAACCAGTAATTTAGACTCATCGTCCTTGTGTAGACTAGTTCAGAATGACAGAGCTGTAGCCTATTTTAAGGAACAGATACTATACATCATTGAAAAACATGACTCCCACAAAAAAAAAATACAACTCAAACAATCACTGTGGTTAAGTGCTAACTTAATTGATTTGCTTAAAATAAAAGATGCACTTTGGTAACAATTTAAAAAGTTCTACTCAAAGCAAGATTTAAATGTTTATCAAAAATGTTGAAATTCCTGTAAAACTGAAATATAGAAATTAAAACAAATATGCTAGAAAGAAAAACAGTTACATGATTTAACCAACCCCAGAAGTTTTAGGGATTCATCAGATAATCTTATCACCCCTCTAACCAAGTGGAACCTGATAAAATAAAAACTGGAGAACAGTTAGTGAGTGATAATTTAAGAATGGCAGATATGTTTAATTATTTCTTTTACAAATATGACAGTTTATTAAAATCAGATAAAACAGGTTCCTGAGAGATGAAACAATATGGTTTACAGAAAACCTTGCTCAAAAACCCTTAATTTTTTTTTTTAGGAAAACAAAAAGAAGTTCATACTTTATTACTGAAATTAGGAGGTAACAAAGGGGCAGTTGGAGGTGGCCTTTGACCTAGGCTATTCAAATTAGCAGTTTAACAATTGGCTAAACCAGTAATATACTGTATGTATTTAACCTATCCCTGTCCATAAATTGGCTTCCCAGTTGCTGGAAGACAGCAGTTTTAACACCATCATACAAGACGGGATAAACAAATCATTCTGAACTGTAGGCCTGTTTCTTTCTTGCCTACTCTAGCTAAACTCTTAGCTAAAATGGTCTTTGACCAGTTGACCACACATTTAGAAAAGGACTATCTTTTTACACCTGATCAGTATGGATTTTGAGAGGGGTGCAGGATATCTACAGCCTTGGTCAGGTTAATCAGTGACATATATGATACTATGGATCATGGATTACTCACTGGAGGTATTTTTATTGATGTGACCAAGGCCTGTGACCTGGTGGACCACCCCATACTGATTCATAAATTAGAAAACAGGGGTGTAGGGAGTTATACACCTGAATGGTTTAAACAATATTTGTTAGATAGAAGACGAATGGTAAAAGTTGGATCCATAAGGTTGTCAGTGAGGACAGTAAATACTGGGGTACCACAGGGATCAGTTCTGGGTCCATTCCTGTTTTCAAAATTTGTAAATGACCTACCAGAGATCAGCAAAGAAATTCCAACTATAATTTATGCAGATGATACAGTACTTGATTGTGCAAGGAAAACAGGAGAGGACCTAGAAGTAAAAATGCAACCAGTATATCATGTATTACAAAATTGGTTTACTGAAAACAAAATTCTGTTAAACAAAAAGAAAAATAAAATAATGTTTTTAAGTAAACAAAGGACTGAAGCAAAAGGTAATAATATGAAAATATTAGGAGTGAGTGGAGATAGTTTGGAGGAGGTAACCTGTTTAAATTAATGTAGGAATTATGTTAGTACAACATCAATCTTTTCATGAACATATAACAAAAGTCACAGACAAGTTAATGATAAGCTGGGTTATTTTTTAACATTACATGTTAAAAGAACCATAGGGAATCAGGTCCTCCTCCCAGTCCTGGAATATAATTCCATTTTACTTGTCAGCTTTCTGAGTACAATATTTTAGAACTATGCGGCAGTGTTCAATAACATTATTAGATTCACTACTAATCAAAGTAAACAGGAACATTATTGTGACCTATAGGGCTAGAAGAACTCAATGAAGTTCTGACCCTTATTAAATAAGAACCAGAACACAGTGAAGTTCTTATCTGTTCTGATCAGTTCTGATTTATTGACAAATATTTAAAAAAATGCATAAAACATGGCCAAAGTCAGTCACATTTGATAGAAAGGCCCAATGGAAATAATTTAATATATTATTTGTATAAAAAATAATGTAAAGAACTGCTAAATAAAAAAGCAATCACTTACTACTGGCCCCTTCATGGCTGGCCTGTAATGGTGGTATATCCTGCTCAGGTCCATGACATGAGTGTGCTGGGAGAAATAAAGAGAGAGAGAGAGATGGAGAGGGGGAGAGAGAGAGAGAGAGACAGACAGATGCAAATACCTATATCATAGCACCACCAAGCACTGCAGGCACTGCCAGGCAGCTAAGATTTTTTTTTATTAATGGTGCTGTGTGAATATTATTTTGATGGATATCCCAGTAAGAGCCGAACAGGCCAAAGAAATGGATATGAATGATCAAATGAGCAGCACTAAAGAGCCCACCCACCCTACCCATGTGAATGATGCAACTGCTTTGTTCGCATGCCCTGGGTACTGTGGTATATGGTACACTACCTGGTCCAAGAGGTGGTAATGTTTTCTAGTACTACAACTACTTCTACTGATTCTGATTAATACGCTGAATCCTTAAAGAAGAAAAACCAAAGACATAGTGATCACCACCCAGGCAGGTAGCCAGTCACACATTGCATCGGTCAAGTGCAGTGCAGTCTTAAAAACGTTTGCCACTGCCACCTGAAGTCCTGATGACACACAGCACAATGACATCCTTCCTAGTTCCACAATTGCTGCCAGCCACTGCCAAGTAATTTAAGAATCAAAAATAAAATATAATAAGAATCTCAGTCCAGTTACAGTAAGTGAGATGCAGCCAGGCTAGCATGCCATGCACACACAAGCCACAAAAAAAATGTATGAATTTAGTAGCATTTTTTTCTGTGAAGTAATCACAGCCAAATATGGGGGACATGAGAAATAATACAAAGCGTACTCAGTTTCTAGGTTTCAGGTATCTACTAAGCCATGCATTGTACAAAAATTAAAACAGTACGATCAGGATCAGTTGCTGAGGGCAAAAAAAGTGACAAGTAGTAGTAAGGACTGGAGTAAGGACAAAAAGTGACAAGTAGTAGTTGTGACTCATGAGGACAAAAAGTGATTGTAGTAGTAGTAGTAGAGAGCAGTATCCTACCTTCCAGATCAAACAGTGGTACCAGGTACCACCAAGTAAGTTTGTGACATGAAACGCAGCTACTTGCTCTATTTGCATTCTGAACCCACTGATGTTATTTTTTTTTTTCTATTCTGTGCTGCTCATATGATCATTCAGGTAACAGTGGCCTGGCCTAGTCTATCCTGACCTGACTTGTTGCAGTTAATTGCTACCTCATGTAGTAGACCCTATTCACAAAAGATTTCCATTACAGGCACGAATTCTTGAAAGTATTTTGTGGATAGTGCCTGCTCAGAGCAGTCAGTGTATGTTTTATTCAGGAATCATATTTGAAATTAAAGTGAGATATGCTAACTTTGAGAAATGTAGGCATTAAGCATTTTCTGGTGTCAAACAGGATCATGTGTCAGTAATGACGTTACCAGCAAAACTAGACAATCTTCAGGAGTGGATTTTATCATCTACGAAACATTGCACGAATCTGAACCCTGATCCCGCCGGAGGATCTGACTACACTTGAGCATGCTTTTGTCACTTACAGGTTGGACTATTGTAATGCTCTGTACCTAGGGTTATCTGGGGGCAACCTTCGCTTGCTGCAGCTGGTGCAGAATGTGGTGGCAAGATTAGTGACTGGGGTGAGACGGGGTGATCATTTCACCCCGGTCCTCCGCAGACTGCACTGGCTGCTAGTAAGGTGGAGGATTGTCTTCAAGATAGGGCTCCTGACCTATAAAACCCTACATGAATGGGGACCTGTCTTTCTGCAAGATCTTCTTGTTCCCTACTGTCCAACCTGGGCACTTCGTTCTGCCGGTGAAGGCATCCTTGGAATTCCCAGAGTGAGGTTGTGGCATTCTGGGGATAGGGCATTTTTGGTGCCTGCGCCCACTCTGTAGATATTTAAGGGAGGCCCCTTCGGTAGAAGTCTTTAAGAGGGCACTAAAAACATATTTGTTTAAGTTGGCTTTTAATGATTGATTGGGTTTTAATGGGATGGATGGATTTTAAGTTTGTATTGAGCTGCTGTTTATATGTACCTTGTTGCTGATTTATTCTGTACAGCACCCAGACTCCATGGAAATGGGCGCTTTATAAATAAAATTATCTGTCTGTCTGTCTATCTATCTATCTATCTACTTCATTGCAATATTTACTAAAGCAGGCCACATATTTTGTTTGGATTTCCAGTATTTTAAAGGATCCACATTCCAGCTGATATTGGGCTCTGCCAGGTATATTTCAACAATGGTCTGTGCTAAGGCTGTGTAACTGTACAAGAGGCAGATGAAGAAGATGTTGCAGTTACATCTTCTAAGTGACTCCAGAGACATGAAGCTGAACCACGTGACTGTGGGACAGTGCTGTGTTTGGCTGGTGGTGAAGAAGAAGATTTGGCTGCAGTGGCTGAGGAGGAAGGGGAGAAAATACTGCAGCAATAGAGGATGGGCCACCTGATGCTATGCTGTGTCATGAAGATTCTGAAGATGGTACTGCTGTTGTGCTCTGTTCCATGACAGCACACACTTCATCAATTATTTCTTGTTTATCTTGAAACAAGTGTCATCATCATCACTCAATATTTGCTTTGCTTTGTATCGTGTGTCCAAGACTGTTGCTTCAATGTAATAATCAGAATGAAGCATTTTACATAGTTTGTCATCTTCTTTAACTTTTTTGATAATACATCTCGTTAGATCTTGTTGTATTTTGGGGGTAACCTACATGTGTCAGCAGAACCACTGGCAGCCTGTGTGATCATGGAACTGTCTTGCTTCTCTAACTTTTCCCTAATTAGATTCAATCTGATGTTTAAAATTTTTATTAGGTGTAGCACCTGGATGAGAGTTGCTGTGTTTGCACCAACCTTCTTGGTGATTTCCTCAAATGGCTGGAGCAGGAAAAGTAAAAACTCCATCGTGACCCACTGTGCTGGAATAATATCGACATCTGCATCGCCAAATTTATTTTCCAAGGTGTACTGCCTGATAGCTTTCTTTTGTTCCAGCAGCTTTCGGAACATATAAAAGGTCGAATTCCATCAAGTAGAAATGTCTTGGATCAGTCTGTGCAAAGACGAACTGTGCTTTTGCTGTATTTTTTCAAACAAGTGATGGGCTTTGCTTGAGTGACTGAATTGAGTACATATTCTTTTAGCACTGCTAACAAGAGCCTTAATCTCCCTCTTGTCATCAAGATAACTTTGAACTATTAAATTTAAGTAATGAGCAAAGCAGTGGATGTGAACAAAGCCACCCTTCTCCAATTCCTTCCTTATGCTGGACCCATTATCTGCAACTATAAGCCAACTGACAGTCCCTGTAAAAAGAACCATTGCTGTACTGTTTTTTGGAGCTCTTCAGTGATGTTGTATGAGGTATGTTCAGATGGACAACAAGACATTCTTAGAAATGCAAACTGTGATACTTCACTGTCCCCAGTCCCATGTGAATTATCAAAACATGCCCAATGTGACTTGACAGACATGAAGGGTTCAGGCTGACAGCTTGTCCAGATTATCTGTTGTGAGATGCACCACCATCCCAACAGCATTGCACAAGACACATCTTAATTTTTTACATACAACATCATAAAGATCTGGAATCCCTGATGTCAAGAAGTATTTTTGTGATGGTATGCTGTATAAAGGTTCAAGGCACTCAAGCAGCCACCTGAATCCTATATGTTCAACCATGTTATATGGTAGCAAATCAACAGCTATCATTTCTGACATTTTTTGGGTTATTGTAACAGCAACAGGGTGAGTCAAGGCATATTTGGCTTTACACTCATGTTTCTGAGATGGTAAGCTGTCTCTTTGAAGGAAGAGGACTTTTGAACACATGGTCACTTTCAATAACAGTAGGATGAGTCCTTCAAATGGGAGGAAGTGGTGGTGGAGGTGTTTCAGTAGTACTGCAGGGGCTACCACTGCTTTCATCTATGGGAGTTACCCCTGAATGTAGTGAGCTATCACTGTCACTTTCTCGTCAAGATTCACAACTGGAGTTCACAATAATGTTGTGATATCTATCTAAGTGCTTTTTCAGTGCTAAAGTTCCCAGTGTTCCTTTCTTTTTACCCCTGCTGATTGGCCGTTTACAAACAGTACATGTTGCTACCAACTCATTGGAAGCACTGATGGAGAACTATGATGAAACAAAAGATGATAATTTTTAGTTTTCTTCCCAGGAAGGCACAGCACCTTGGTCACCTTATCAGGTTCCCCCCAGATTTTTCTTGGGCCTGTTCCTCTTGTGGTTTATTCCCACTGCCCCCCCTCCACAACCAAAACATTTCTGTTTTGTTTCTTCCTCATTTGCAATTTCCATTCCCTACAGTAAACCTTGTGCTGCCTGATCATTCTTTTCATCTTTATTATTACCCTCATTGGTTTCAACCTCAGAAGAATCAGATGAGGGACTGGCAGTAGCATAGTATGCAATTGTTCCCCACTTTTGGGTGCCTCTGTGGGTGGTACACACCAAGCCTTTGTTTTTTTTTAACTACATAACTTTTTTTTTACTTGGGATTGATGATGATCTGAGACATTCACCTTTCTTGGATTCAAGCATTTCCTTGGACGATAAAACCCTAGATGTGAAAAAAATCACTTTTTGGGGTTTGATTTAATTTTCACTTTTCAGGCTGATTGCTGTCTTTTGCAGTGCCACTGCCTACCTGAGAAACAGAATGCACCTCATCAACACTTTAATCCCTTTTTTCTTAGTAGTCTAATTTGTAAAAAAAGTTCCCTCTAACTAATCTGATGTCCTTCTGATGACTCCCACCCACACCCACAGGCCAGGGACAAATTTACTTTCATGACTTGTGACTGTACACAGCACACCGACAGCACAGCAGTCCATCACTACGTCCTTCCAAGATTACCTGACTGACTCCTACAGTTACTGTTAAGTGACCAACTTCAGCACCTGTTAAGTGTGCCTCAGAATTTGAATTGGAGATGCAGACACATCTGGTGCATAGCCGCATGCAGCACAGTCCCACACTGGGGTTGGTTAATGCTTATATGTAATGTAACATGATATACTATAAAACTAATGATAATAAGGAGGAATACTAGGGAATGAGTGATGATGACACTTGTGTGTACTTTACTTGTGTTGAAGTGTAAACAGCCTGCTATGAGTCACAAAGTCAGATTATCCCATGGGCCACCCACAGCCAGCAGCACAGGTGCATCAACATGCATGTTGTTTCTCCAAACAGTATTTGTTTTTTTAATACATGAAATTGTGAATGAATGTTAACAAGTGATTGTGATTGGATGGCACAAGTGAAAGATTTGTTTTGCCAGCCTGCCCTTGCCCTGTACACACAGCCACACTGAAGCCAGAAAAAACAACTTTTGGGGGGATTTCTGGGACTGTTGCAGTTCTTGTGGGCCCCACTGCTATCTCTGTCTCTCCTCTCTGGATGGCACAAGTCAAAGATTTATTCTGTCATCCTGCCCTTGTTTTGTACCACACAGCCACACTGAGACCAAGGAAAGAAAAAAACTTTTACTTGGGATTTTCTGTAACTGTAAAGTTTCTCTTGGGCCCCCACTAGTCTCTCCCTCTCTCCTCTGGATCTGGAATGACTCAAGTCAAAGATTTTTCCAGCCTGCCCTTGCCCTATAGTACACATACTGCCTGCCTTTTATTTGCCTTGGTTGCCTCCCTCTCCCCCAGCAGCCACCTAGGCCACCACTATCTCTCTCCCAGTCCCTCTGGATTCATTCTCTAGTCCCAACTCCTCACTCTCCCTTGATAATAAGTTTCTCTCCCCCACCCCAGTAAGTCTCCTTTCTCTATCTCTCTCTCCTGTCTAGTTTCTTTCCTCCCCTCCAAAAAGCAGTATTATTTTGTATATTTTTTAATATTTGTGATTTTTCTTTTTGCTGCACAGCTTCTTGCAGCTCTGCGGCAGTTAGAGAGGTACAACACAAGTTCCTCCAACTAATCTGGGCTGTGTTGCGTACTCAGCATGGTTATATACTGTAAGTGTGTCACGTGACTGTCTGTTACCTGATTGGATGTTGCTGGCCACCTGTACATGGAGCGATCATGCCAACAACATTCCCATGGCAACAATACACTAAATGGCACTCCATGGTCCCAGAACTGGACTTCTGTGGTGAATTCTGTATTTATCCAGGTTCACGGATTGCAGGTTCGATCCGAGGGTTCCGATCTCGGGTGGAACAGTCCGCCTAAGCCTAGTGACCTATATCAAAAGTTTGAAACTATATCTCCAAAACAGAGAATTCACTGTTCAGTATTAATATTTCCCCATAAGATTATGAACACAGAAACATCTGGGGCCTGATTCTCAAAACCCCAAATTTGATGCAAAGTGCCTGCATCAAATAGAAATGATGCAAGGGGCACCTTGCATCAAATTTTGCAGAGTTCTGAATTCTGCAAAGCTGGCTGCAGCAAAATGAGACCCCCCTGAGTCAAACTGCCCATGCACTAGGCTTGTGCCACAGACAGAGGTGCACCAGGGTGGAAGTGGGATTGCATCTGATGCAAGTTGTGGAATCCCATTAAGCAGGATTCAAAATGCTGCCTGTACCCACTCTAACTACTCTTGTGGCACTTCCACAGATAGTGCCAGGCTGGAACATGGGCTTGCTAGCTGCCTGAACTGATGAGCAACTCCAGAACAATGGTACCAGAATGTGGGACCATGACTGCCTGTGGCCACATTGCCCAGACTACTGCACAACCTGCATGCTAGTAAAACCCGACCACCCTGGGAGTGGCTTATCAAGATAGGATCCAGCCAGAATCCACTGACAAGCTGTTCCTCTGCCAATGATTCTAGGTTGTACTGTGTGTGCCAGGCACTGAGCTGTGAGAGGTGCCAGGCTCTATATCCACCCAGTGGTCGCACTACTTCATGGCACTCAGTTGCCTGCCTGCAGCACCCTCTGCCAAAACTCCTCCCATGTGCCATTTCTATGGCACAAGGGAACAGCTGCCACAACCTGTTGGTGTTTGGTACCAGGATCCTTCCTTTATGGAAATTAGGCACAGCATGCCAGGTGCACTGGGGTTTGACACAAGCTGCCGTTGGTACAGCTTGCATCAGTCTTTGAGAATTGAGCCCCTGAAATTTTAAGCAATAGGTTAATCATAAGTGAATAACAGCAAACCATTATGTACATCATCATTAAAATACTGTCAAGAGGGTCAAACTAAAACCAAGGTAGACAAATGCTTGTTGTTTTATTATAATCCCAGATTACTAACTAAGATACTTGGGCTGGGATTAGATGTTCAATCTAAAACACATGTGTTTAAAAGAAATGTAAAGAACCATCTACAGACACTGTCAACATGTGATTGTTTTGCTAATACCTGAGGAACTGCACACCATGTTCATCTGTTTATATTGTACTTATGTATATATGTAGATATTGGGCACTTTCATGTTTTTACTATGAACATACGAAGAACGGCAGCAAATACAGGCCTGATGGTCTATTTAGTCTACTTGAGTGTGCAGCTAACAGTCTGATACACTGCAGCTGCTCCCTCCTCTCCTACCTGCACATCCAATTTCATGCCGATAGAAGCTGGTACCCCTTCCCCAGTGCCTCATTGGTGACCGTCCCCCTGACTTTGTCCCATCCCCTCTTAAAACTTCCCACTGTCTTCAAGGATACTGCCTCCTTATTCAGTGTGCTCCACCCTGTCACTACTCTTTCCCTGAAATAGTGCTTTCTCCTTTCCCTTCCGAATCTACCATCCTCCAACTTCAGACTGTGCCCCCTAGTGTCCCTCCTTCTCCTTAATCTTAAAATTCCCTCTGTACAATCTTTATTTATGCCTTTCATATATTTGAAGGTTTCTATCATGTCCCCTCTAGCCCTCTGTTCCTCCAGGTAGTACATACTGAGCTCCCTCAGTCTCTCCTCATAGGGTTTGTCCTCCATACTGAGGATCATCCTGGTTGCTCTGCATTGGACCCCTTGAATAACTTAACATCTTTCTTTAAGTAGGGGTGCCACAACTGCATGCAGTACTCCAGGTGTGGTCTCACCAATGACCTGTACAGTAGCAGGATGATCTTCCCTCTTCTGGATGTGATTCCTCTGTCAATATGCCCCAACATCTTATTAGCCTTAATTGCTGCATTTCTGCACTGCCCTGAATGGTTCATTTGTAATGTTATTATCACACCAAGATCTTTTTCCTCCTCTGTAGGGGATAACTGTACCCCTCCCAGCTGGTAATGATTCCTTGGGTTTCTAGCTCCCAAGTGCATGACTCTGTACTTCTTTGCATTGAATCCCAGCTGCCATGTTTCTGACCAGTGCTCAAGTCTAGCCAGATCATCCTGTAGTCCCTTTGTGTCATCTGCAAAAAGACTGATCTTACTCTTAATCCCATGTGAGATATTGACAATGAAAACGTCAAACAACACTGGACCCAGTATCAATAGATTGCATGATTTTATATCAATTTTGTACTGTCATATGTGTTGTGTAACCCCCCCCCTTTCCACAGGTGTGGCTGAAAATGAGTCTTTGATCCAGACTATTTCCTGGTAAATCAAATTAAAAAAATAAATTATACACCCTACCCACTGTAAAGCTCCTCACCAACTCAACTCTCTTTGAACCCTTTCTTCTTAGCAAAGGTTCTAGGCAAGGATGCCCAGCTCTCCCCACGCTGTTCATCCTTGCAGTGGAGCCGATAGCAGCAGCTATTCATCAAAGCCTCTATATCAACAGTATCAGCCTGGGCTTGGCTACATACTCTACCACGTTGTATGCCAATGACCTGCTGGTCCTTTAAGTGAATGCTTCCTTCTCCACCCAGCCTCTGTTGCAGCTGCTGTGCAAATTCACTGGCCATTCAGGTTTGAAAGTGAATCAATCTAAAATGGAAGTTCTTCCCCTTAATCAATCCTATCAGACTCAATTGTTTTGAGTCACTGGGTCTTGGATAGTCCACTGAGGTAATTACATATCTGGGAATTCAAATTACACTAGTCACAAATGGTGTGACACCAATCTTTTCCCCATCATATTAAAACTTAATACCTGGGTATGAGTGGTGAACAACTCTATATTTAACTATGGTGAGCAAGGCAGCAGCCATTAAAATGATAATGGCTCCATTATTATTTTATGGTCTGTCTCACCTACCTCTCCACATACCCCCCAAATCATTGCCTCTCGTAGAATAAATTACGAGGTAATTTCATATTGGTTGAGGCCCACCCCCACTATAGTTACAGTAAATTGCATGCTGACTGGACAGAGGGAGGTTGGGGCCTGCCATGGTTCACTAGCTACATATGGGCCTTCAGAGCAGTTCAAATGTTACAAAGGTCCACCCCTCTGATGCGATGAGCCTCAGTGTGTTCATATGGAAACAGATCTAAACTCAGGAAAAGCTCCTGTTATGTTCATTTAGCCCCCCCCACACAGAACTTAAAAGCCACCCCACAATAACTTCTTCTCTTGCCTATTGGAATCATCTACACAACTGAGCAATCTGAATATAGGGTATTATGATATCATGTTCTTGAATAAATATCTAGATAAAAACTAGGCACCAAGAGGCCTTAGAGTGATCAGAATGCCGGCTTGTGGACTTGAATGTATGTAATATAGAAATGAATGGGAAAAGAATCTGTCAGATTGCTCAGTTGGTTTAGTTAAAATTCAGATAAATGAGGATGAAAATAACAGAACTGAGATATTAAAAGAAATTCAAGCTCTGAATGAACAGTTATTAAGTTTCAATAATAAAACTTTTATTGAAGAATTAGATAAGCAATGAACTTTGAAAGCAGAGAAATTAGAGAATGAACTCATTTTGTGAAAGAAAAAGAAATTGACTAGAGATGAGGGAGACTATTTGAATAATTGTGTATTCAAATGGACAGATACATCTGGTTCTTATTCGAGAGGTAATAGGAGGTTTAAATACCATCCATGAAATAAAAGTAACAGTAGCACTATTCGAACAAGCCATTCATCTGTTTCCTCAACAAGCAGAAGATACTCTAGTCAAGATTCAGTTAATGAGGGAGCTAGTACCTCTAATGAGATGAGCCACTTGCAATCAGTCCCCCTCACCAAAAAATCACAAGATGAGGGAGACGTCGTAGAAGCAAACAATGCATGAATCAAGTGCCTGCAAGTGAAGAGCAAGAAAGCTTCACAGTCATCAGTCTATCGAAGAGACTATTAACTGATGCACAGAAGAATGTTCTGAGTTATGGACCGTCTTTCATTCCTGTTCATTCTATTGATGAATTTGGTGTTTACAAAGATTTGTATAGATTGTTTAGGAAAAATCAATTTAAAAAAGTATTTTGCACAAAAAGCAGAGGTTACAGAATACGAAAGTAATAGCATAATTGATGAAACTGGTATTAGTCTATGTTTGGGGGGGAGAAGCGCTTGATTTGCCATTAATTGATCAATTGACAGAAAGTGAATTGGCTAATATATTGGTTTCCGTTGACTTTCAACTACAAGGACAAAGTTTCGTGTACACAGATGGGGAGGGTGAGCTATAACAAAGTACAGCAGGGCCACAGGCAAAAAAACCTGAGGCACATTTTAAGTCTTCATTTTGTCCACCAACCCCTAGTAGCAACATTATAAACATTTTTCAAGATATGGTTTTGAAGAATGTAGTGACCTGCATTGAATGGTCGAGGTCAAAGCACCACTGGGATAATTTAATTCCTAAAGAAAGAAATGCCCTAAATGAGTTACAAATAATGGATGATATTATTATCAAACCATCCAGCAAAGGTGGCAATATCGTGGTGCTTTATCTCAAGTACTATTTGCAGGAAGTCACTAGACAAGTGAACGACACTGAAACTTACAACATTTTGTCTCGAGATCAAATTAAGTTCTTTAAAACTAATTTGGAATCCTTTCTGACTCTAGCTGTTGAAGAAAGGTGGATAGAATGCAAAGACAGAACAGTTTAATAGTGTGAGTTCCCTTGAACTCCAGTATGCTATTATATTCCCAAAATACATAAAGACAATCTTGACCCTCCTGGTCGCCTGATTATATTGGGTATTGGTTCTTTTTTGAACCTTTAACAGTTTTTATAGATGAATACCTATAACAGGAAGTGGTAAAGTTAAAATCCTACATAAAAGATACTACAGCGGCCTTACAACAATTCAAAGATTTTGTATGGCGTGAAAAGTACTATTGGATCTCTGTAGATGTAAATTCGCTGTATACAAGCATTGATCACCAAACTGGAACACATGCAGTAGAATGTATATTAAAAAAATCTATGTATACATATCCATTGGATTGTATTTGTTTAGTGTTAGACCTAATTTTGAAAAGCAAATATTTCATGTTCAATGGGACATATTATTTCCAAAACAGAGGGGTAGCTATGGGCTACTTTGTCACTCTCTCCTATGCCAACCTTTTCATGGACTGGTGGGAGGAGGGAGCAATGTGGGACCCCCTAGAGAATTTGTTCCACAACAAAATTGTTACATATGGTCATTATATTGATGATCTGTTCATTTTGTGGGACGGCACCTTATCAGAAGCATATGCCTTTTTAGATTACCTTAACCACAATGCAATTGGTTTAAAATTTACTGAAGTATTTTCCCTCAGAACAATAGATTGTTTTAGACATAACCTTGAGTGGGATTCCTGGATAAATTGTAAGCACTAAAAGCTATAGGAAACAAACAACAGGGAATTTATTTATTTGCTTTTGATAACCGGGTATGTGCACTAGGCATACAAATGCCTATTTTCAGGCACGACCCTGGAGAAAGACAATTTGAAATACAAATGAGCATACATGTGATGCAGCACATGAGACATGTAACACAGTAAGGAGGGAAATCAACATACAATCAAACTTAAGGTGTAGAGAAAACATTGATTCAATCTAACAGTCACACTTGGGCTGTAGAGACAATTGTTCCGTATGAAGCAGACAAAATACACTTAGGTCATGTAATAACAACAGTTAAAACAATGTGAGAAACAGGCATTGCAAGAGAAAGGTATATAGAGAGCAAATACAATAAGTGCCACAAATCTGTATTTAATGAAAACAGGGGAGAAGAAGGAAGAGTGTTAGGAAGCAGGGGAAAAGGGAAAGGATGAGAGAAGAAGACATGTGAGGAGGTTATTAAGAGAGGCGGGTAAGTGGCGTCAGAGAGGTAGATTACTTAGGGACGACAGAGGGCAGGGAGAAAAAATGGTCTAAGGCAGATGAAAGCAAGTGCAGGAGCTAGTTGTACGCAGTTAGTCATGGTGAAGTTTCTTAAAACTAGTATGGGTGGGTGTTCCACGAACGGTTTGAGGTATGGGGTTCCAGTACTTTGGAGCCATGTATGCAAAAGCACATGCACCCACATTAATTTTACATCTGGGGATGTGAAAAGGGGCTAGGTCAGCAGATCAGAGCCCATAGGAGAGAGGCTGTGAGTGAAGCAGACAGGCAAGGGAGAGTGGGAGGCCTGATTTGGCAATGCAGTCAATCAGTGAGCCAAAGGACTGGAGTTGATGGGCAGAGGGACTAGGCCAATTTAAGTCAGTATAGAGCTGGCAATGGTGTTTGTAATGTGGGGATGCAGAGGCATAGTGGCAGATGTTGTAGTAGATGGTGTCTCATTTATGGAGGGAGGATTTTGAGCCAGATAAGTACGTGACTGAGCCATTTGCCAAGGCTGGGAGCAGAAAACTTTGTGCCACAGCTAGTCTAGATGATGAGGTAAGGGCATAGCTAGTGCGGTAGGCACCTCCTAACTTAGCGTTGACAGATTTACAGGTGGCAGTTATGTGTAGGTCAAAATCTAGGGATTCGTCAAGAGTAATGCCCAGATATTTAAAGGATCTGGTGCTAACCAGTGGAGAGCCATCTGCACAAGAGATTTTGAGGGCATTTTGGTTTGCTTTAAGTCTGGCAGGTGACCCGAAGAGCATAGAGTGTGTCTTACTAATATTGAGAATGAGTTTGTTCCCTGTTAGCCAAGACAGAATACTTGAGAAGTCCAAGGCAAGAGGTTGGTTTAAGTCTGTGATATTTCTTGCGCTATGGTAAATGACTAGGTCATCTGCATAAAGCAAAGATGAACAGGTAGGAGCAAGTAACGGGATGTCATTAATGAAGATTGAGAATAGCAAGGGGCCAAGTATGGAGCCCTGGAGCACTCCAACATGTATAGATGAAAGGTCAGATATGGCTGAGTTGAAAACTACAGCCTGTTTTCTTTCGGACAGATAGCTTTTAAACCAGGCCACTACATCGGTAGAGAAGCCGAGGGAGCGTAGTTCAGTAAGAAGAAGGGTATGGTTAACCAGGTCAAATGCCTTTGTTAAGTCAAAGAAAATTGCACCTGTCAGGAGGCCTGAGTCCACAGAAGCAAAGATGTCGTTTGTGAGTTTGAGGAGGGCGGTGGAAGTGCTGTGGCCTTTGCGGAAAGCATGCTGGGAGCAAGAGAGAAGGTTATACTTCTGAAGATATTCTATGGATTGGGTGGCCACTAGTTTTTCTAGGATTTTGCTAAGCAGAGAGAGGATTGCTATGGGACTGTAATTCGTGATTTCTTTAGGATCACCCTTCTTAGCTATTTTCTAGATATTACGGACTGTACCATGACATAGAGATAGGTTGAAGATTTTGGTTAGGGGAGAGGCTATGAGTGTGGCAGCAATTTTTTGGAATAGTACTTTACATGCCCGAAATGCTCATCCTGGCCATATAATCCCAAACCTTCCATACGGCCAGTTAGTTCAGCTGAAAATAAATAATTCTACAACATGTGATTATACAGTGGCAAAATCTGAGCTTTTTTTGAGGTTAAAAAATTGAAGTTATACAGCTTCTATTTTAAACCAAGCAGAAGTTAAAGCAGAAAGTTTAAATAGATAGAGTATGTTAAAATATAATGTGAAACCTCAAGAAAAATAATTTCCTTTGTGTCCACTTTTAGACCAATATCCATGAATTTAAAAGCTATAATTAACAAACATTGGCATCTTCTGGGTTTAGATGCAGACTTGAAAGATGTGCATGAGCCAGGGCCATTAGTTACGTTTAGACGTGACAGAAATTTGAAAGATCTACTCACTCATAATGAATTTAGACCTTCCAGAGAACAAGGTTGGTTAGGCACACCCCTTAAATGTTTTTTTTCTGTGCAAAGGTTGCATAATAATAATATACTTTATTTATATAGCACAATTCTTAAAATCAAAGTGCTTTACAAGAAGAAAATACAGACAGTATAAAAAGCATAAATAATTTAAATTCTGATCACAGCAATTAAACCCACTATAACTTCACAGAAACGCAAGATTAAATAGATGAGTTTTCAGAGTGGCCTTGAAGTTCTCCACTATCAGGCACTCTCGAACCTGGCTAGGTAGAGAATTCCACAGGGTCGGGGCTACATAAGCAAAAGTGTGCAGAGCAAATGACTTCAACCGAACCCTGGGAATCTCTAGCAATCCCTCGTCGGTGGAGCTGAGTGGTCAGGAAGGGCAATAGGAGCACAGAAACTCTTGCAGGTAGTGCGGTCCCAGACTGTGTAGGCCTTGTAGGTCAGTAAACTGACCTTGAAGGTAATCCTCCACTGAACTGGAAGTCAGTGCAGCTTGCACAGTACAGGTGTAATATGGCTAGATTGAGAAAGTCCAGTCAGTAACCTGGCTGCCACATTCTGCACCAGCTGCAGCCGGCGGCTTTCTATGCCCAGCAGCCCTAGGTACAGGGAGTTACAGTAATCCAGGCGGGAGGTCACAAAGGCGTTGATGAGTGTAGGCAGGTCACTGGGTGGGTCCAGGTGCTTAATCTGGGCAATATTCCTCAGATAGTAAAATCAGGTCTTGACAACGGACAACACCTGAGATTTCAGGGTCAGCCCATCATCAAGAATAATGCCCAGACTTCGTGCCTAATCAGAGGTCCTCAGCTGGAAGCTTCCTAGTACAAGACCAGTCGCCTGTCCTACCTGCAGTTTGATGACTTGGGTCCACAACTAACACCTCAGTCTTGTCAGAATTCAGCTTCAACAAGTTGGCATTCATCCAGTCTTGGATCTCAGAGAGGCAGTTGTTAAATACCGAAATCGCTAACTCCTGACTGGATGCAAAGGAATGTACATCTGAGTATCATCTGCATAGTGGTGAAAATTCAGCCCATACCACCTTTCAATGTCCCCGAATGGCAACATGTACACCATGAACAACATGGGAGACAACACAGAGCCCTGTGGTACCCCACATGGCAGGGAAAATGGGTCAGAGAAAAAAATCCCTGACACCACTCTCTGAGACCTGCCAGTGAGAAAAGACGGAAACCATCTGAGGACTGTACCAGACAGTCCACAGATCAACTGCAGATGCTCCAGTAACATCCTATGGTCAGCAGTGTCAAATGCTGTGAAAAGATCCAGGAGGACTAAGATGAACCAACTCCTCCGATCTCTCACTATAAGGAGGTCATTAAGCACCCGCACAAGGGCAGTCTCAGTACTGTACCTATTCCTAAATCCCAAGTGGAAGGGATCATAGATGTCATGGATGGCAAGATGGTCCTCCAGCTGCAGCACAAACATCTTCTCAATAAACTTCCCTACAAAGGGAAGGTTAGAGACTGGCCTGTAGTTGGTGAGACAGTCTGGGTCAAGATTGAATTTCTTGAGGAGTGGAACCACTGCTGCTTCCTTCAGGGAGTCAGGAAACACCCTGAACTCTAAAGAATACTGAACTATCTCAGCTAGGACCAGGCCGATGACATCCACACATCCCACAAGTAGATGTGTAGGGCCCGGGTCCAAACTACAGTAGGTCGGCCGCATACTCTGGATGACCATCATGGCATTCGAGATTGCCACCTGGTTGAAAGCCGACCATCTAGCCTGAGGTGATGCAACCTCCCACCAATCACCACCCCTCCCACTGGAGTGGGTTTGGCTGATCTCTGACCTGATGTCAGCAATCTTATCTGCAAAGAAGGGAGTGAACCCATCACATTTCTCCTGTGACTACGTGCTCCATAACTGCAGACAGGCTTGATTGCACAGTCTCTCCACAGTTCTGAAGAGCTGGGCTAGTCGATTCCATGCAGCCATAATCTCATTGGACAGGAACTCTGCCTTCTTACGTGAGATACTGATTGATAGTCTGCATAATGTGCTATTAATCTAAGCTTGTCGGCATCAATGCCAGATTTCTGCCAGCACCGCTCCATCCTTCGCTCTACCCTCCTCATCACCTTTAAAGCCCCATCAAACCATTGGAAACAAGGAAGAGTGGAGACAGGGCAAACATGGTCTGAAGCAATGGAATCCAGAGCCCCCAGCACAGCCCTATTATAGACCTGAAGTAGGTTATCTGGGTCCTAGCTTGCACCCGAAAACCCCAATAGTTCTGGGACTGCCGTCAGGCCTTCTGAGGTTAAACCCCTTAATTGGTGATACTGGGCCATCTCCAAAGGGGCAAGCCAATAAGGGAGTGCCTGGAAGCTGAATCTGATAGTGCAATGATCCAACTATCCGACTGGTTCCACCACCAGGTCGGAGCTCACCATACTCAAAAGGAAAACCAGATCCAATGAATGACTCAAAGTATGGGTCACAGAGGAAGTCACCTGTATGAAGCCTAATGAATTCATCAATTGGAGGAAATCTAGTACAAAGTACGAGAGTTTGTCGTCAATCCAGGCATTGAAGTCACCCAGCACTATCACTCTGGGGGACTCTGACACTGTGTCGACAATGAAGTCCACGATATCCTGCAAAAACTGCTTCCCATCACCTGGTGGATGGTAAATGAGAAGAATTTTGCACCCCATACCTGTGCCCAGGATGCATTCAAAGGACTGGGTCTCCCCCACTGGTACATCTATCAGGCCCAAGTCCATTTTAAAACAAATGGCAACACCCCCACCCATATGATCCAATCTCGCATGGTGTACCACTGAGAACCTAGCCAGAACAGCTGCCTCCAGAACTGGACTGGCATTCTCATCCAGCCAGGTCTTGGTGATGCAAGACCCAACAAGATCGGCAATCACTACAATCTTGTTCTTAATGGACCTGGGATTGCTCAACACCACCCGGATCAGATGGGACTCCAAGGCAGAATGCACCCCCTGCCCACTCAAGGTGGAGCCCTTGAGTATGGGGACCAGAAAAGGAGGACCCCTCTCCAGTCTCCATTTCGCCCCAGAGCATCTTCTTGCCCCACTACCCCTATTTGACCACCCCAGTCCTCTCTTTCCTGAGGACCCATCCTCCCCCTACACCATCTCCCTACTATCACAAATGCCTGACAATGTCCATAAATGTCTGCGGACAGAGGAGGACAGTTGAAAGGGTGGAGGCCATGGAACTCGACGGAGGAGTAGCGCCTGACTGGGGGAGCTGCCTGCCAACACATGATCCCCACCAACCCTAACAGGCAACCCACCGTTAACTTAATAAAACAAAATATACAATTTGCCCACCTTACAAAACAAACAATCCCCCCCAATGACTTCTGACTAAAAAACAATTATTCAAACCCACAAACCCACCCCTATCAACTCAACAAACCCCACCCACCAAATAAATAAAATAAACTTAAAAAGTCCCAGGTAGTCCAAAGTATAGAACCAGTGTCCAGGTACAATGAGTACACCAAAAACTCCCAAAAAATTGTTTTGAGGAGAGTGAGGCTCTCATCCTCACCTCCCCATGCAGTCAACAGTCTGAAAAATTGCTCTCCTCTCCACCACCAGCAATACTGAGATTAACACACCAGCAATCTTTGGAGGTAGTCTTACTATCTGTTCAATGATAACAAGGAATCTGCTGTCAGATGAAAAACAGGACACCAGATATGGAACTCCAATTTAAACCCAGTCCTTACTAGCAGGCCAAGCCGTTTTGCCCGACTCTTCCCATACCCCACCTTAGATCCACATATCCCACCCCCCTAGGTTAGTGACTGACCAACAGTGGTCAGCACTAAGGCCACTCAAAGATGCACACTCCCTCCTGTTAGTGCTCCCCCAATGCCTCCTCTGAACCACCGCCAGGCCCAAGCCGCAACCCCCAGGAAAATCACTGCAGCTTCAAGCAGCAAATACAGAACCTCACCTATCATCAGCACAACCCCAGGTAGCCGCTGGCCTACCCAGCCCCGCCAGACAAGGGCAACTGAAAACCCAGATGTCCACCAGCAGCTAGAGTCCACCCGCCCTGAACAACACCAGAGTGGCAACCCTTGGTCAGAAACCCTATAGTATTGTCCTCTCCATGAAACCCACTACAACTGTTTCCCCCAGGATTCCTTTCTGGGAAAGCAGCAGCAAGTACCTATATCTGGGAAGAGAATACAGGTCTAGGTGAAGTTGACCCTGCTGTAGAGATCCTGCTCATGCTCTCACCACACCAGTGGTTGACCTGATCTTTCATCACCACCTCTTAGCAAAGCTCCTTCGTCAAGCTTGTTTCCACCTCTGGCTGACCTTCTCTCCAACATGTCCAGTCAACATCAGGCAAAGATCTGAGTCTCTAATCCATTTAATCCAAATATTTATTGCAGGTTCCACTGCTCACCCCTGCACTCATGGAGTCAGTCACAGCTTTTCAGCTTACGGTCCGCTGTGACATTACTGGGTACAAAGAAAAAAGATTGAATGCTCCCGCTATTGAATTTACATGTAGTGGGAGCAAGAAATGATTTATAGAGGGAAAGTGGATGCTAGCAATCCACTGCAGGTGGATTGCTAACAATTTAGCATCCCACGCATGTCCCCTCTACTACAAATGCCGAAAACCCCATTTAAGAAGCACAAAAGATGCTCCTCTCTACCTGACTCACTGTACAGCCCTGTGCTACACTAAACAATAAACTAACTAAAAAATAACAACTAAAAACAAAATAAAACTTTACACGACACCAAAACCTATAAAATAAAACAAAACTTAAACTAAAAACTGTGCTGGCTCTGTTAAAGTTCGGGCAGCTCACACACAGCTGCCATATTGCTTCACCCGAGCAGATTAGATGCATTATCATAACATGCAGTAAGGCAGTTTCTTGTAAACAATTTGTCAATCCCGGTAAAAAAGGTATTAAGGAAATTGAAATCAAGCACTTTATTACATGTGACATTAAGTTTGTCATCTGCGGTATATGGTGCTCTTGTGGCAAATTGTACATTGGTCATACAACACGCAAGTTAAAGATGTGAGTCCAGGAACATTTTAGAGCAATAAGGAATTGGGACCTGTCCAGTCCTATTGCTAAACACATTACAGATGTTGAAAATACCAGGGATCATTTTATCAAATATGTTGTATCTGATCACGTCTCTCATGATATATGGGGAGGTGATAGGAACTGGGAATTAGATAAAAAAGAGAACATGTACATTTTTAAATTGAGACCCCTAGGGCCCCTTTGTTTAAATGGACTGGAAACTGTTCATTCAAGATTAGAACTGCTGCCTTTTTCTCTCCTTTTGCTTGAATAGGACCCTGTTTTCAGCGGTTCAAAAAGGTTTTGATTTTCATAAACTTTTATTTTATTACAACATTATTATTATTATTATTATGGTATAGGTAATTGAATATAGGGCATTGGAATTAGGGTTTTGAAAAAAGGTTTTTATGTATTTGGTCATAGCATCCCAATGAGTAGTGGATCCAGGCTGTGAATTGACAAGGCCCATAGTGGCATTGTGTTTGTCTTCAGATTGAAGCTAAATTAGGAGAAGCCCAAATAAAATGAATTTGGACGGCAATGCAATAAGCAGATCCACTGAGGGGCATGACTTCCACAGTTGCTTTCCCAGTTGTATAATATTAATATTTATTTTACTAGGCTGCATTAAGTAGCCTGATAAATTCATTATTGTAAATTGCATAATTTAATTTAAAACACTTGCAAATTGCACTATAAAGGAATATTGGATAACTTGTATGTAGAGGTGGGCGAAGTGGCCAAAATTCACTCAGTGAAGCAATTTGCAGAGTAATGCAGAATCCGAAAAGTAATCCCCAACACGAAGCGGAGTACTTCGCATCATAATGAGGAACACGAAGTCCATTGATAACAATGACTTTGTGTTACTCTGCCTTCCCCCAACCACTTCTGCACCAATTTTAATGTGAAGTACATAGAAATCAATGTACTTCGCATCACTTTGCCTTGTTATTGAGCTCCAAGGTGAATTTTGCAGTGATTCATGGGATTGCAGGTCACATGGGCTCTAGATGGTTCCGCACAGCCTCCGTTCCGTGTAGTTTGTGTGTGTGTAGTCGTAGATGGAGACAGTTTCCTCTTGGAGCTCTGTGATTCAAATCCTCTAAAAGCCATTGAAAAAGCCTTTTTGAGACATTTTTTTTGCTCAAAATTTAGTACATTGATTGTAGGAAACCCTCCTGTGCTCAGATCATCGAGTATTTATTGTTTGCGTGTGGATTTTGAATGTTAATTTAGAACATTCAGTCTGTGTACTGACAGTCACTTGAAGTGTGCTTTGGGGGAAGGGCGTATCTGTGGTGGATGTAGGTAAAAACTGGGAGAAAAAGGCAGTCTCTGTTTTGGTTATATTTTTTTTGTATGACTGTGTTAATGTACACACAGTAATATTTTCAGTAATTCTTGACATTTTTTGCTCATTGTTGTGGTGCAGCAGTGCATAATCTCAGTTTGTTTAAAAGATCTGGTTATATTACTGAAGTTTTCAATTTGCTACGTATTACTTGAAGTAAGTGCGTGTGTGTGTGTGTGTGTGTGTGTGTGTGTATGTGTGTGTGCAATGCATGCCATCAAATCAGATGCATTTTATTGTGCCAGAGTAATTGCAGCAGTGTGAACCTGCTATCCACCACCACACCTGCGTCATTTGTGTTATCTTGGTTTTGGACTGTTATTGCAGTGCACTGTACCCCCAACTGGCAAAAGGTGTTCTTTTCCAGACTGGATTGTGACTTGTGAGCACTGGTTAAGGTGTTGTTGTGACTTTGCATCTGCATCTCTTCTTGATTGCGCAGTGCAATCTTAATCAGTCTGTATTTTTGCATCTGTTTAGTGCCCAATCTCCATCTGCAAGCCACATTTGTTGTTTTTTTTGGCTTCACATCCCCTGACCCAGACTGAAAGTTCAGAAATCTAAATTTGTTTAGAATTTTCCTGGTGCTCCCCAAAATGCCTGCAAAGAGATGTACAAGCAAAGCTGTTTCTGGCCATGGCACTACTGCCAGTGGCAAGATTGTCCATGGGCGTGGTAGTACGCAGAAGTGCATAGCTGATGTCGGTAGAGGGAATTCTCCATCAATGTTTTTTATGGTGCAATCTGTAGCTTCTCTCATAGTTGGAGGAGATTATGTTGTCCCAGCTGGTGGTGTTAGTGTAGTTTCTGCTGGCATGAGTATTGCTGTCTCAAGTTCCACTTCTGACCAGTTACCATTTAAAAAAATATAGTTGAATCTAAAGCTGTGACTGACAGTGTAGATGATGTCATACTCCCCATTAATATCCCCATGGTAGCTAAACACGATTCTGATCCTGGCAGTGATAACTCACAATGTCACATTTCTTTCAGCACTGTTGAGGTCATGCCTTTGCCATCCAATGATTCAAAGTGAGGCGCAAAAATATCGGGTAATGATGATGATGATGATGCTGTGGTTGGAACATGTTCTCCACATGACATCATCCAAGCTGAAAATGTGGATGTAGATGATGTTGATGAACATGATGGGAACTGGAGAAAAAGAAAGTCAAGGTGGCTGTGTCTGGGTCTGTTGGCGTTAAATCCTCCCCCCCTCAAAAAAGTTGTGATTTAGCAGTTCCTGTTGATGAAAATGATGATGAGCCAGTAATAATCACAGGTAGTCGTGGTGGTCAGTTGAAGTCCAAGTGTGTCCAGCCTGAAATATCATGTAGCACACCCCCCTTTTCAGGGGTTAAAAAAACTGAATCCAATAAGCAGCATCAGGGACATGTTAAAAGTAAGGGATCACAATCCCTCGTTTGGAAATTTTTTTGTACAGATGCAAATGATGAATCAGTTACAATCTGCCAGCTTTGCCATGTATGTGAGAATCAAGGTAAAAAAAGGGAGTCATCTGGGCATGCGGGGCTAGCATACACATCTTAAGAACAGGCACATGGCACTGTGGACTTGGCACCAGATGGCAGCTAATGCCATAGTGGGGCGTTCACCCTCGTCATCAACCTTACTGAGTATGTTATCCCCTTCCATGAGTGTAGGACCAAGTAAGAATGTCTGCAGTAGTGATGAAATAACACCAGAGGATTACTACAGGCATGATGGGGGGGGGATTATGATTTAGAAATCTTGTCAAGTGGTGGTCAGGGTTGTAGTGGTGATGGTGGTGGTGGTCAATACAGTATGTCTAGTACAAATGGTACATCAACCTCTGTAAGTAAAACTGGGGAAAATAACTTCATTTGTGGACTTGTCATCTGTGCGCCCCTCTTTATCACACATCCACACCCCACACCCGGACATTCGCAGAGCTGAGCCATTTGTCACACCCCATGCAAAACATGTAAGTCAGCCCACGTTGGAAAGTGTTTTTACCCATAACCTCCTGCCTGCCTGCCTGAAGAATGTGACCTATACTGTGTAAGCCATGTGATGTGTGTGGGCTGCCTGTGAATTCTCACTCCGCCTTAAAGCCTAATAAGGCACAGCGCACAATGCAAAGTCATAATTACAATGCAAAGTCATAATTACAATGCAAAGTGGCAAAGTGAGGGTTTAAAATGGGCACTCCGCATAGCAGAATACTAACGTGAAGTGGTCACTTTGCAACCACTTCACGGGCAGAATTTTACTTTGCTGCATCTCTACTTGTATGCCATGCTTCCTGATGAAGAGGAGTTTATCCTTGAAATGCTGGGGCTGGTCAGATATCCATGGGGTGCTTCTTACATGCTTATTCACACTGTGTAGGACTGGATTGCAATTAGCCACTGCACTTTGTTGTAGAACTTGCACAGTACACTAACTTTGTAAGTACATGGGTGGGCCATAGGCCCTTATCTGCCGACACTGTCTATGTATCTATGCATCTATGTATCAGTAAAAAGATCATTACTTCACTAGCATGCCTGGAGTGCTGTTTTTTCATTGACTCTGGACTCAAGACTAGTATAATCTGCTTCATTGAAGATGTGTAACAATAGTGTATAGAGTCCTGAATTCACATTTATTCCCTAGGTATTACAGTGTACTGTATGTTGGCTACTTGTGCCATTGTGTATTTGAAAAGAAATATGGCAATAAAAAGATTAACTGGAAAAAAAAAACTGCCTGTCCATCTGTGGTTTTTACCCATAGGTAAGACCCAGCATAATCCATGGCTAAAGTTTCAGCTGCCCCAGCTGACTAATGCACAAAACAAGAAACCACTACACTTTTTATAACTTCCATTTTAGGCACCATCTTGTTTTTAGAAAAAGTCTACCAAAAATGACACTGTCCCCTAGAAACAAGACACACACATAAAAAAAGTAACAACTTGGAAAAGCAGTTTGTGTTGCTCAATATCTCCATTTATTACATTTGTAACTGCTCATACAGTATGTGTCCTCTGTCACAAACCCACTCCTGGGGATCAGGTCCACTGAGCTCACAATGCCCACCCCTAAGTGCAATCCATGATGGGGGGGCAGGAATACCCTCTTTGTGTCCTTCTATAGTGCTCGCTGAGTTCACAACTGAACACTTGTCATGAAGCCCCAGGGTCCCCTCTTTGTGCTGGATAATGGTGCAACACCAGTCTTAAGTCTTGTAGCCAAATGAGAACCCTTCTTTGGTTGTTGCACAAAGGGGAAGAGCCAGGTGTTACAGCCTCTTCAGTGTAGCCATGTGACCCTGATTTTGTCTTCTCCCACAGGACATGCAACAACCTGGTTCAAATCCCCACAGACTTTTTCTTTGAATTTTGTATTCGCCCTATCTTTAACCAGATTTTCCCTTATAGATCCTTGCTCTATTGGTTGCTTATGGCAGTACCCCTTTAGTAATAACAATTTGATCTCAGATTAATAACTGTCCCCTAATCACACACAATTAAAAAAAAAAAGAATCTCGCTCAGGTAGGTTTTTTTTAAAAAACAAGCAAACAATTTTTAGTACTAAATACTTAAATAACTATCATACATTTACAACTAAAAGGTTTTATCAATTTGGTCACAGAATAACACAAATAAAAAGTGGACATGTACCAGAAAAATGCAATATACTTTTATCTAATTCTACCTTAAGTTCATACTGAATTAAAGTCAAGAAAAAGTAAATAGAAGTTTCAGTTTCCTTTGCAGCAGTCTTGCTTCTTGTGTGTAAGAAGAGGATCTGTTGAAATGCTCCAGGAAAAAGAGAGCAAGGCCCTTTTTCCAAGCTCTTTAAATGGTGTGTCAAAATCCTTGGTCTGGTCCTAACTTTTAGGTCAGTAGATGTCACTCTTGTGCTTTTCCCACAACCTAATTTCCTGGCTGCCTTTTGAGGCCCTGCTGCCTAGCTGGTAAGATAATTTACACCAGCCTGTCAAGAAGGGCTATTTTCCAAATCCTGGTTTCCCAAGCATCCTGACTTTGAAGTGCAAAGGTTTACAACAGGTCATGGTTTTCTGGCACAACTTGTTGATCAGCCCTTGAAATAATTTGACTTCCTACCCAGCAAGCTCCCCCTCAGGTCACAGAGGAAGGTCAAATATTTGAAAAATCCAGTCTCTCTCTCTTTCTCGCTCGCTCTCACTCTCTCTCTCTCTCTCTCTCTATGTGACCCTTTAATTATCACTGGCATTCTTGTGGCATTAACACATACACAAAATCACATTAAATATAACAAAATATGTCTACAAATATGACTGGCAGTGGCTAGCTTGCCACATCCTCTTGTGACTGCTTCCTCCCTCCTGGCTCTATTGCAATGACCGCAAATAACATCTCTCGCTCCTGACTCTGTTGTCTAGCTCTGTCTTTCTCTTAACTTCAACAATTCTGCCTGATCACAACACAAATAAAAAAAATATATAGGTCCACTCTCAACTGAGCTGCATAATTGCTGGTGCTCACAATCATGCTGCCTCTCTCTCTCTTTCTATCTCTACCTCTGCTTCAGGCCTCACTGTGTCATTCTCCCAGTTACTTGTCTCTGCCTGCACTACTGGTCTCGGTCCCACTGCTAGAAACACACTAAAACAAACAACAATGAAAAAGAAAACAGTGCGGGTGGGGGCACAGAACAAAACACTAAGAAATAGAAACCTCACAGAAAATGACGTGTGTGGGCTTATTCAACCATACTCTACCCAGCAACAAGGCACTGTATGATAGAACAATATTTCTATACTAAATGTCTGAAAAAAATGTATTTTTTTTTTATTTTACAACTTTTATATTGTATAATTACAATAATGCACCACAGATGTGGGTTATTCTGGGATTTACCTACTTCTAGTGTGGTTAAAGTCACTCAGCCTGCAGCCTCATGACACATCACACCAGAGGTGGATAAGTGCATGCATAACTCATACCATGGAGTGCATTAGCTGAACTTGGTGAGTGGGGTCCCAATTAGACACTAGGGAGTATCTGGCATGGAATGGGGTGCCACTCAGGCACCGGGGAGTCAGTGAGAGACATGGGGCCAGAGAAGGGTGTCACACAGACAATGGAGAGTAACTGGCATTGAAGTGGCTAAGGGAGGGGTGTCACTTATTCACTAGGGAGTATTTGGCACATGTCTATTGAGGATATTGTATGTCATTCACATCAAATAGTATTTGGCACAGAAAGGGGTTGAAGGGGGCTATACAATTTACCAGGGAGCATATGGCACAAAACTGGGTGAGGAAGGGTATACAACATACAAGGTGGTATTTGGCACATGACTGGATGAGCTAGGGTTGACAAAAAAAAAAACAACAGGAAATAATTGGTCTGAAACTCAGTGAAGGAGATAGGTGCCACTTCTGACACTTAGGGGTATTTAGCATATAGTAGGGCAATCTTGGAGTTACCTGATATGAAAATTGATCTTTACTAATGAGTCATTTTAAATGTGACAGGAAACATTTGTTTGCACCTCTAGATGTCCTGCTGTTATAGTGACTATCCAATATTATATGTGTTTGACCTTTTCTTGTTCAATTAATAGTCAAATGTTGTTGCCTTTTAACCACCCGATCCCTCACATCAGCAGTTGTTGCTCTCTCTTTTCATACTGCCTTAACATTCTTTGACATCAATAACACCGTTCCAGGCCATTTAGATGAATAACATGAAATGGTGTTGTTGATGTTGTAGAATGTCTTAGAAATGTGAAAAGAAACAGCAGTAACTTGTGAGGGGAGTGGAACTCTATGGTGCTCTGGGGGCACCTCAAAGCATTTATCAAAACATGGTCACAGCATATCAGAATGCACAACTGGCATGGAAATGAAGATGAAAGGGCATTTAACTATGTAAAAATCATTTTCTATCTCCTTTAAATCCATGAGACCAAGCTCTTCTAAAAGTAAGTGTGTGTGTGTGTGTGTGTGTGTGTGCTTTTTATCCCTCTTACAGCTGGGGGACTCAGTCACTGTGAGGTTCACTGATTTTTTTAGGGTCAGTGTGGAAATGTGGCTCTTTCTGCTACTCTACTGTGTCTTCTTTAATCTTGTAACTTGACCACGAATACAAATAAATAAGTCTTCAGGTGGACTTCCTTTTAGGAGGCAGCAGGTGTGCAACAGCTGAAGCAACAAGTGCAGTCTGTAGACACGGGTAATTTGAAGATGCAGTTCTCTTGTTTAGCAATCTCTCAGTGTTGTGTGAGGTGGTGCAGTTTATCCATATGAGAAGCAAAGTGGTACCACTGTCCACTGCAGTTTAGAGGTGCTGTTGTGTTTGAGTGGTGGTATAACAATCCATCAAAATGTGACATTCAGTCAGCAGTCCTCTGATGTCTACTGGGGGCTTTCTTTAGTTATCTTTCTGTAGAAGTATTTTCCTCTTTAGCCAGATGCCCCATATGTCTTCTCATCAAAGATTTCCCAACTCCAACAATCCCTACCTGTCTCCAAGGGTCCCCATTGCTTTCTGCTACTGGCGAGGCATCCCTACTGACTGGAGCAAGATTTGGAGTGTGTGGAGCAGGGAGAGTCATGGGCTGTATGAGTGCCAATGCCATCATCCCAGCAGATGCCTTTTTTTCTCTCTAATGACTCTGAGCCCCCATTTCCCTGCATTACACTCTCAACTATGGGCTCACATACATGTAGCTAAACTGTTGATTGAGGAGTAAATTCCATGACCCACTGCAGGGATTGTTATATTGGGAAACATGGTGCCATCCCTTCCCTGGCTGGGACATGCTGCAAATTGCAGCATTATCTGACTTTTGCTTCCTGATTTCCGATGTCATGAGTTGATTCTTGAACCCTGGTCACAACCATGGTAGTGAATTAAGTACTACTGCCCTACTATTGGCTCATCAGGCATCCTAGAACTCTTTCTTTTGACAGGAGTGGTGATCTAGTGGGTTAGTACACTTCTGGTGGGCAGGACACTGCAGTCCATGGAGGTCGGTGTGAAACAGACATCTTCTTTGCTCTAGCCTTCATGTGTAGGTTCATAGACAGACCTGAGTGGGATCTAGAGTACCAGTTCTTGGCACCATGTTTAAACTAGGAGACAGTGGGCTCGATTTTCAGATGATTGGGAATGGTGCATATTGCTTGCACCAACAAGGAATGATGCAAGGGACATCTTCCACCACATCATGTGCCATTCCTGATTTTAAGATGCCACTTACACCAAATAGGGGACCATCTGTACCAGCTGGGCTTGTTCTGCTCTTGCAGTGGACACATGGCTGCACTCTGGCGAACATCATCTTGCACTGAGGTAGTGCTGCCATGTCCTCATATGTGGAATTTTGGAAGAGCCACAATGGGCACAGGACCTGTTTGGAGTTAAATCAGCCCAGAGCTGGTCTAATGGACCAACGGCAATGGGGCAGCAGTGTGGAGCATGGCACTGTGGCTGGTGAGGGCATGGGGGGCCAGAGAGCTGACAGCAAACAGCCGCAGACCCCAGCAATGGAACAACTGGTGGCCACAGGCTCTGGTGCCACTTGTGTTGGCGGCATCCTCAGGGGTCCACCGCATGACACAGGTCAGTGTGCTGCCCATCCCTAAGCTCCCATTTTCTGCCTGTCCCTCCTGTCAGCCAGTGCCAACAGCACCATCGAACCCTGCCTTAAGCAATGACGCAGCCTCTGCCAACCTCCTGGGCACCCAACTGATGGGTACTAGCACTCAGAGCACTGCTGCATGACCATACTAGAGCTTGAGGCATTCCCCTCCTGTGCATCCTTGGTTTGGCACATGGAAGTGCTATGGCACTTTTACTGACTCTGGCTCCAGGATCCCTCCTGTTGTAAAATCGGATGCAGGGTCCCTAGTGCTTTGGGCTCTGGTGCAAGTTTGCTGCAGCTTCCATGAGTCTAGGGACACTTTGAAAATTGAGTCCAGTGTTTTCATTGACATACAGTACTTTTCCTTTGTCATGCATCACCAGCTTGAAGTTAGTGATCACGCATGGCATCCCACAAAAATATGAACTCTCACAATCCTCACAAGCACCTTGATTTCCCAATGCCATAAGGTCTGCAGAAACAGGAAAAGACAAACATTTTAAATGCTGGTTTTTAGTGGATTTTCTAAACAGGGGAAATTGTCATGGCTAAGATAGGCAAAGTATGCATAATAGGGGGAAGAGAACATTGTTTAGCCAGGAATAGCACAGTAAGCCAAAGCGTGTTTCCAGATGTGACTTGGGAGCACAAGGAAGAACGTTATTTAAATCCCAGGGATGCCATTGCACTCATACACCATTGTGTTTTTTAATATCAGTTCAGGCTACATTTTTCTTCAAGAATACTGAATCCAACACATACTTCAGAGTTTGGAAATATTACTAGATGGCAAATTACCCAGTTAAGGCACTTACATTAGGTATGTGGTCTGAAAAATGTCTGCTCCATTTAGCAATTTATTTAAATGCCTTCAAGAAAATTGTGTGCCTAAAAGTGAACACTTACAAAGGAAAACTATGATGGTATTCTTCCAGGGTAATTTACCATCAGTACTAAGCCCAATTACTTAGTAGTGTAACTCTTCATTTCTTTAACAGCTAGTGATGTCACTGTTCAAAGCAATCTGGAGATTCTCTTTCTCCGTAAGCTGCATTCACCATTAACTGGCAATCATTTCCATAGCTCCTGGATAATTAGCTTCATTTTACATCAGTTGAAGAAAAATTCTGTATCTTTTTAGTCCCACATCTGAGTCTATTTTGTGCTACTCGTGCAGAAAAAGTGTAGTTTTTTTAATATAGAACCATTATGGGGAATATGAACTCCTATGAACTTTAATGCTTTGCAATAATAATATTCTAATGACTGTTTTTATGCTAAGGAGGGTGTCTGGGATATGCAGGAGATAGTGGGGAGGGAACAGAGGCACAGTGGGAAGTAATTCTGTTTGTTTATGTGTGTCTGGTGTGCACAGCATGTGGTGGGACACAGAGGGAGGGGTTCTGTCCTTTCTATGTTTGCTTGTGTGTGCAAAAGGAGGCAAACATTTTGTGGCTACTTGGTGGAGCAGAAGCTGCAGATGTATGCCATGAATAGCATCCAATGCAGCTCAGGTTGCAGAAGGCTCATCACAGACAGCCCAATGAGGAGCAGGCTAATAGTGATGCTGTTAAATCTGGCTGATGGGTGGAAACTTTGTGTAGTTGAAAGAAGGCAACCATATGTAGCAGAGTGCAGCTGGCTCCTTTCATCTACATGATGTCACGCAGCAGCCAGCTGAGTAATGTCATATTCAGTCTGCTCTTCATCTCTCTGGCTTTCTCCCCTTGGTGGCCTCAGCTTCTGCCAATGAGGGGAACTCACTTTGCCTCCTTGCCTGTTTCTGTTACTCCCGACTTTTAATAAAAATATCTGCAGCTCGCACCTCTCTCTGGCCTCAGCCAACAAGGGGAACTCGCTTGGGCTCCAAGCTAATTTTTTCCCCACCAGCTTTACCCTGCCCACATCTGCTCCTTTCTGTAAAAACAGGACTGGGATGTAGCCATACCAGGGTATTGTATATGCAGGGGGGACACAGTAGGAAAAAAGGGAGGAGGGTTGGCTCTTTATGTGAGGGGAAAACATGAAGACCATGGAAATAAAGGGGAACAGGAAGAAGCAGAGGTACTGTGGGTCATCCTGGAGACAGGGAGGGGGCCTGCTATTCAAACAGGGGTGATCTACATACCTCCAGCTCAGGAGGAGGAGGGAGATAAGGATACAATAGAAGAAATCCAGAGGATGGCTAACAAGAGCAAGTTATTGCTGTTGGTGGACTTCAATCTACCAGATGTGGATTGGAGAATCCCTGCTGCAGCTACAGTTAGAAGTAGGGAAATCATAGACTCACTGCAAGGAGCATTCCTCAGGTAACTAGTTAAAGAACCCAAACATGAGGGGGCGATACTGGACTTGGTACTGTCAAACAGAAACTGTTGCTGACGTCACAGTGGGAAGCCACCTGGGGACAAGGGATCATCATAAGGTGTGGCTTAAAATATGGACCAGGCCAGAATCTAACCACACTAAAATGAGGGTTCTGGACTTCAGGAGGGCTGATTTCAAGAAAATGGAGAGTCCCTCAAGTAAACCCTAGCAGGAATAGGGAAAATGGGTGGGGTAGAGGAAAATGGGCAAAAAATAGGAAGGACATTGAGAAGGCAACTAACCTCTCTGTCAGGCAGGTTAAAAAGAGCAAGAGAAAAAAGAGACCACTATGGTTCTCCACTGAAGTAGCAGAGACATTAAAGAAAAAGAAGGAGGCATTTAAAAGGTACAAGTCAACACAGAAGAGATACGATTGGGAGAGTTAGCAGGAAAAACAAAGGGAGGCAGGGAAGGCAGTTAGGAGAGCAAAAGCACAGAGAAAAACATTGCCAAGTCAGTTAAAAGGGGGGATAAAACATTCTTTAGGTACATAAGAGAAAAGAAGAAAAGCAAGACAGGGATAGTAAGTCTAAAAGGGGAAGGAGGGAAGTATAGAAGAGGACCAGAAGAAAGCAGACATATTGAACAAGTACTTTTGTTCAGTATTCACAAAGGAAGGGGCAGGTGACGGGCCACAGATAGGGGGAAAAGGGTATTAGGGGAAAGGGGTGGACACTAGCCCTTTTATGGAGGAGAGAGTCCTCAGAGAACTAGCTAAACTGAGAGTAGAGAAGGCAATGGGGCTGGACGGGGTTCATCCCAGGATATTGAAGGAACTAACGGAGGAACTGTCTGCGCCTCTGATGACCCTGTTTAATGTATCACTGGATATGGGGGGAAGTTCCAGGGAACTGAATGAGGGCAGATGTGGTCCCACTACACAGAAGTGGGAATAGGGAGGAGGCAGGAAACTACAGATCTGAAAGCCTGACTTCAGTGGTGGGCAAGGTTATGGAAACACTACTTAAAGAAAGGATTGGGAAATATGATAAAACCAATGGATTGCAGGATCAGAGGCAGCATGGGTTCACAGGGGGGAGATCTTGCCAAAAACCTGGTAGAGTTCTTTGACTGGGTTACCAGGGTGGTGAATCAAGGAGGAGCCGTGGATGTGGCCTACCTGAATTTCAGTAAGGCCTTCAACATTGTTCCACACAGAAGACGGGTAAACAAGCTGAGCAGCCTGGGAGTTGGTCCAAAAATAGTAAAATGGATACGAAGTTAGATAAGTAACAGAACTCACAGAGTGGTGGTGAATGGAGACCACTTGGAAGAAGGTAAGATAACCAGCAGGGCGCCTCAGGGGTCAGTTCTGGGACTGATCCTCTTCTATGTCTTTATTAGTGACATTGCAGAGGGTCTGGAAGGAAACATATGCCTGTTTGCGTATGACACAAAAATCTTCAAGGTACTGTAGCAAAACACTGTGATGAGGCAGTGGGACAGGCTAGTAGAATGCTGCGGTGCATATTGATGGGCATCACAAGCAGAAAGAGGGAGGTTGTGTTACCCCTGTACAGATCAATCGTGAGGGCCCATAGATCGGGTGGAGGGAGTACAAAGAAGGGCAACCAAACTGGTGCATGCCCTGCATCAGAAGCCCTATAAGGAAAGACTCAGGGAGTTAAATTGTACTTTCTAGAATAAAGGAGGGAAAGGGGAGATATGAACATTCAAATACCTCAAAGGTTTCAATAAGGTACAGGAGGGTGGCATTTTGCACAGAAAGAGATGCTCAGGAACAAAGGGGCATGCTATGAAGCTGGAAGGAGGGGGGGGGACTTAGAGGTAATGTGAGGAAATACATCTTTACAGAAAGGGTGGTGGATGTCTGAAACAGATTCCCAGCAGATGTGGTAGGTACTGAAATGGTAACAGGTTTTAAACATGTATGGGATAGACACAGGGGGACCTTAGTAAAAGGGCTGTGGGGAAGGCTGGAGATCAATTAAGGTCTGTGGTAGAACAGTAGGTAGGGACTTAGGGCAAGCTAGGTGGGACAGGAGATCCTTTTCTGTTGACAGCTTCTATGTTTCTGTTTCTAACAAACTCCCTCCCACTGCTAATTATGCTGTTCACCTTTCAATTCCTTTCCCCATGTGATGACCATAAAAAAAGTCCCTCCCACTGTCAGTTATTCTGCCTGCATCCCAATAGCTTCACACAGTGCCCCATCTGTAAAACAAACTCCTTCCCACTGCCATTTATCCTGCCCACTTCCCAAACATGTACCTGTGCCCCATCCATCAAACAAACTCCCCCAGAGCTAATCAGTCCACCCACACCTGAATCACATCCTCTATGCCCCGTACCTGTAAAAGAAGAAAACGATCCTGACACAAAGGCTGAGTATGACAATTTTCTTATCACTAGTGCAAAAGATATCTGAGTTATATGCAGTGAAAGATTATGATTTAGCATTAATGTGCCTGATCAACCCTAACTATTAGGGCAACATTTGCTAACTCAAAATGCTTCTACCTGTACATAAGCAACATGTCCTATATTAGGTTATGTACCCCCACTTTTAAGCTGCAGCTATATGATCAGATGTGCAATATGGCTTATGTTGGGCTATGTATCCCCAGTATTAAGCATCTGCTATCTGATAGTTATGTTCCATATTGATTTGAAATCTGTCTTTGCTCAAAAACCTAATGCCTCTTACAGAGTACCTTGATCTGTAATTGTGCTTGTACTTTAATTTGTATAGTGACGTGTTTTTATTTGATCCCATAATTGTTGTATCTGATTGTTGATCTGCACTGCGTCAACTGTTCATGTTCTATACATGTGCTTGTAATCTCCCTGGTCATGCCTGAAAATAGGCCTAACATGTTTGTGCATATACCAGGTAAATAAAAACTAAATACCTCCACACTGCTTCCTGGAACGCCTATCTTGTAAGGGACGCATGTCTACTGTCAGGACATCTAGATGCCACCAGACATTCTCCAGGATGCCAATGTTGAAAGGGCTATCGACCTACAGCCAGGACCTCCAGATGCTGCTAGACATCCTCCAGTTTGCCAATCTCCTCAGGGCTGCCAGTCTACAACCAGGCACTCCAAGCACCAGCAGCCTTCCTCTCCAGCAGGAGCCTCAGCCACAGCCCTGCCTCCTTACTCCCTTACCTGCCTCAGACTTGGACCTGCACCAGACCTCCTTCTTCACTTACTAGCTCGTGGCCCAGTGGTGGCTCTACTGCCTGACAAACAGGCACTGCAGCACCATGGATCTCAACCAGTCATATGCCAGGATCCCCCTCCACTGCAATGCCTTTCCCAGTGATGATCAAGCACCAGTTGTGTGTTTTGAAGGTAGAGCCAGGCCAGCATTAAAAGACCACCTGACCTTTTCTACTCCACATGCCAGTAGCACTGGGAACCACCAGCCTTCCTCTCCAGCAGGGGCCTCAACCACATCCATTTGTCACTGTGCCCTTGCCTCAGACTTTCAGCCACACCAGACCTCCTTCTTTTTGACTAGCTTTTTTCCTTGTTGCAGCTTCACTGTCTGACCAATCAACTGCCTGACCAATCAGGTACTACACCACTGGGGAGCTTCACCAATCAGATGTGAGGAACTCCCTCCAATCTGGTAGCTATCCAAGTAATGGCTGATTACCAGTCAGGTGTTTTGGAGGTAAAATTGGGCCTGCATTAAAGGACCACCATTCCCACATGGGTCAGCTTGGATAGGTCCAGCATGAGTGGGACAGCGTGTGTGAAGGGACTGAGTCTCATGAAGTCAGTTGGAAAAGATGGGACTACAGGAGGTCATGCTGCTGGACTGAATAGGGGTTATACTGTAAGTACAGTGACATTTACTCTGTGAATAAACTGACTCATTGTAGGTCTAGTTATAGGATAGGGGACAAGGGAATTGTATTACTGTGCATGTATAGTGTTGATACATATATCCCCTTGAAACGACACAGAATACTGGATAACAAACACGATTGAGTCTCCAGAGAACTACTCTGGTTTTTGTAAGTCGGAGACAAAAATGATCCTGATATTAAAAAATTAAGGACCCTGTCCAGCTGCAGGAATATAAATAGCTATGTAATAACTGTAAGTCAACAATGAGGAAAGCTAAAATAAGTCACATTAAACTTGGTCTGACTTCTAATCAAGAGGACACAAAAAATTGTGGAAGAATATTAATAACTAACTAATAGGTCTAAACCTGACCATTTCCAGGCCATTAAAAGTAAAGGTGGGGTAACTTCTGACCCTAAGGCCATTTCCTTGCCACTCTGTTCTATTACTTCTTTGGTGAACTCGGTAAGCATAGAAAGTTCTCTCCAGGCTACCCCTCAGCAGTCACTAAGAAATTTGAGCAGCTGCACCTCTCTTAAATTTTATTTCACGTAACTAACCATCGAACATGTGGTCAAATTCCTGAGCTGCTCTAATCCTAAACCAGTGCATGGTCCTGATGGGGCTGACTATCGCTTTGTCAAATTAGTTTTGTGCCATATGTATTTCTTTTTGGTTCCCCAATAAAGCACTGCATTTCACTATTTATATCACCAACATTGATTTTTTTAGCACAGGTCCTTGTTTTCAAGTTCATAGCCAGTGAGGCACTGGCTTATCCCATTGCCAAAATATTTAACTTTTCCTTATGCATTGGGGCTTACCCTAAAGTGTGGAAGATGGCCGTAATGATTCCTACTGTATACACACGTCTGGTTCAAATCATCTCATCTCCAACCACTATCCAATCTTTCTTTTTGTTTCCCTTTCAAAAGTCTACAAAAGAACTGTTTTTGGCTAGATTTCTGAATACAGCCTGCAAAACAGTCTGTTGATCAATGTCCAACATGGTTTCTGAACCCAACACAACATGAAGACTGCCTTGATAAGGTACACTGACTTTGGTCACTGAGTATTAGACTCAGGTATATTCGTAGCCTCAGTGTTCATGGATCTCATCAAAGCATTTGACCTTGTCAACTACAGATTACTGATACAGACTCTGTCCTCTCTCACTTTTTCCCCAGATGTCACCAACTGGTACAAAAACTGTCTGATCAGCTGGGTCCACAGGACCGCAATTGACAACTCTCTCTCTACCTTTCATCAAATCTGCTGTGTGGTCAGGGATCTATTCTTGGTCCCTTACTTTTCTCTACATGTTTGAATTCGCTGCCTAACATCTACTCATCAACTAAAACAGTCCTTCATGCTGATGATAATCTCATATTAAGTATGGGCAAGGACCTGGCAACCTTGAACAAAACTATTCAGAGGGACTTTGACCTACTCTGGGCTTGATTCATAAAGAACAGGATGGTCTTCAATACAAAGAAAAAAATCCATGGTTTTCTCAGGGTTCATAAAAAAATTCTGAGTTCCTCCTTCCAACCGCATGATTTGGATGGTACTGAGGTGGAACATATCTCATAGCTGAAATACCTAGGTCTGTACTAGGACAGCTGTCTAAGTCTCAATACCCATGTTAACCATCTGATAAAAATTGTACATCAGAGACTGTGTTTTCTATACTGAGTCAAAAGGTTCCTAATTGCAGGTACAAAGAGATGTCTTTCCCATAGCCTCCTGTTCTCTATAACTAGTATGGCTCGCTTGTTTGAGTCGTAGAAGCATAAGTAAAGAAACATAGGCAGGCCAGAAGAAGTTATAAAATTCACAAGTAGCATTATATAAAGCCAGAGATTTCCAAGATAGAAGCTGTAGATAACAGTCCTGTCCATAAAACCAAAAAAACATGTCAGGTTGTAGCCGGCCCAGTGGCGAAGAGGGCTAAGACACCTTGGGCACCTTACCTTTTCCACACCGGTGACTCAGGCTTGGGAACAGACTTGGGACGTAGGCGGTTGGCTGGAGAGAGGAGGATCAAGCATCAGGAGGACTGCTCTCCTCCTCTGGGGAGGGAGAGCTGATGTTCCTGGTGTTTGTCTGCCCTCTAGCAGAAGCTAGGAGGCAGGCAGCTTGGGACTGCAACTTGGGAAGGAGGGCCAGCAGCCATCAATGTCTCATGCACTGTAGTGTGCGTGTGCATGTCTGGACAGCATTACATGTCCATTCCTCCAGGGCAGGAAGTGAGTAAAATGGCCAGTTGCAATGTGGGATGAAACTGACTCCTCACAGGCTCTGCATCAGCTACGGGGCCCTCTCCCAGAACCAGATCTGTTTGTCGGCAGTGAGACACCCACCGTTGAACCCCACCATGGGGAACAAGCTGTGGGAGAAACACTGGGATGAAGGTAAGTCCCTGGGATCCGGGTGACAGGGCTGGGGGGGGATTGGTGGAAGGAGCAGCCTGCACTGTGACGGGGAGCTAAACAGGCTAACTGCAAAAAACATGTCAAATCATTTTTAGATCTGACTGGTTACTAGCAGAGATTTGCTCCCAGCATAGCACAACTAGCTACTCCCCTCAGTGAACTGACAAAAAAAGATTCTCAAATAATGTGAAATGGTCCCCAGAGTGTGACGAAGCTCTTCAGGTCATTAAAACTGCATTATGTTCAGCCCCTGTTTTAAGAAGTCAGACTTTGAGAAATAATTTCTATTGCAGGCAGATGCACCAGAAGTAGGCCTAAGTGTAGTCCTGAGTCGGAATATAGATGGAAAGGAGCATCCCATTCTGCATGTCATTAGGAAACTGCACGACAGAGAGAAAACATACTGCACTATTGAAAAACAATGCCATGCTATGAAATGGGCAATGGAGTCTTGTAAGCTTTATCTGCTAGGAGTTGACGTTGTACTTAGATAATTATCCTCTCTGTTGGCTTAATCAAATGAAGGATAAAAATCCCCAGAACCATAAGGTGGTACCTAGCACTACTGCTATTTAGATTCAAAGTGATGCACAAATATGGAAAAGAGAATGTATGTGCCCATTTTCTGTCAAGATATGGTTCAGGAACTGAGAATTTAGAAGTCTGAAAAAAATGTGTGTGCTGAACTGAAATCTTTATTGTAAGAGGTGTTACGAAAGAGGGATACTGCATGTGCAAAGACCTGTAAATATTATAAAGTAATGTTCAAAGAGAAATAAAGGACGTTTTTGAAAACTGTTTTTTAAGGTAAAAAATGACAGGCTCCATTTTCAACAAGGTCAACCTCCGTGTTTCAAATTGTCTGTTCTAATAAACCCAAATAGCTTTTTGCAATAATTTCAACAATGTAAGTATATACATTTGCAAACCAAGGGATCCCAGTGTCACATGAGAGATCCACATATATTTTTTAACCACAGAGAAGCAAGGGGTGAAAGAAAGAATAGAAACAGCAAGTGAAGGAATGGAGATAATGGGGGATTTGTGGGACCATTGGAATGGCCAGTCCCTAGGTGCCAAAAGAAAATGTGATTGCATGATCAGATAAGCAAGAAACAGACAAGTGGCAGAATAGGAGAGGACAGAATAGATTCTTGCTTCTAAATCTTTGCATAACAAATGGACAGGGTCTTTCCCAACCCTGTCACAATTTATGCTGCTGCTTCTGCATAAGGTGGCGCTCTTGAAAGTTCCCTCAAAAATTACTGAGCTCTACCATTGCTTGCCAATTTGCTTAGGACACGTTCCCAGTCTAAAGGACTGGATGAGTGCTAACTGGTTGAGACTAAATCCAGACAAGACCAAGGTGTTGGTGGTGGCCCTAGGTCATTGTGTAGAGAAATTGACTCCTGGGCAACCATCTGGCCTTGTGGTTAGGGGGTAACCAGTTGAGACCTTCTGAACAGGTGCGGAATCTGGGCGTGGTGCTTGACAATGAACTGACGCTAGAAGCACAGGTGTCAGCAGTTGTCAAGTCCTCATTTTACCATCTGAGGAACATTGACAGGATAAAGCACCTTGTTCCGCACGATGACCTCCTATATTGGTTCACGCATTTGTGTCTTCTCGCCTTGATTACTGCAATGCTCTATACCTAGGGTTACCGGGGGTGGATCTCTGTCACCTGCAGCTGGTACAGAACACTGCGGCCAGGTTGTTGACTGGGTTGTCAAGAACTTGCCATGTCACGCCTGTGCTGCGTGAACTACACTGGCTGCTCGTGTGGTGGAGGATAACCTTCAAGGTCATGTTGCTGACCTATAAGACCCTACATGAACAGAGACCGGGTTGCTTGCAAGACCTCATTCGGCTCTACCACCCCCTCCATCCACTCTGCTCCACTGACGAGGGATTGCTAGAGGTTCCCAGGGTCCGTCTTCAGTCATCAGGAGCCAGAGCTTTTTCTTTTGTGCCCCAACCCTGTGGAACTCTCTACCTCATCGGATTAGAGAATGCTTGTCCACTGAGACCTTTAAAGCCTCTTTGAAAACATATTTATTTAATCTTGATTTTGGAGACAATATTTAGTTTTACTTTTGCTGCCATTTTATCTTTTTATATGTTTTTATTAATTGAATGTTGTTTGTTTTGTCTATAATGTATTCTCACTTTGGTTCTTGAAAAACACGTTATTAATAAAAACTGATTGATTGATTGATTGATTGATAAATTCACACTCATGGCTTGCTTCCCTTTAGAAAAACTGTCGCCGAGCAAAGGGCTTTGACCTACAGGGCTATTGGCACTTATAATCTCTTACCCTCTCTTTTCACAATTGGAGGTACCAGTCCTACCTTCAGCTCCAGACTCTATTGATTTGTGACTGGCAATTTACCAAAAGACACAGAAACATTGACAATATCAGCATAAAAAGACCAATGCTCCATCCAGTCTGGCCATGGTTCCCTATCTATCCCTGGGACCTATTAATTGTCATCCAGGGCACTAGCCCCCCTTTCCTCCCCCCTAATCTGTACCCTGCTATTACTGCCCTGAGTAGCCACAATATATTTCACTCTGTCCCAACCATGCTATAAACCATTTATGGTTTTGACTCCTAGCACCATGGCTGGCAGACAGATCCAAGGTTCCACCATGCTCTCAGTAAAATAATACTTCCTCATATCCCTCTTAAACCTTTCCCCTTTCAGTTTCCACTGATTTCCCCATGACCTCGAATGTGTGCTTATGCTAAATAACTCCTAATATTTCCCCTTATTTTTTTCCTTTCAGGAACTTGAAGGTCTGTCATATCAACCCTCTCCCATTTGATCTCAAGCAAATGCATGTTTACTGCCTTGAGCTGCTCCTTGTATGATCCACCCTGCTGGCCCTGTCATCCTGATTACTGTTCATTGCACTGCCTCTATCCTGTGTTTATCCTTCCTGAGGTGAGGACTTCAGATATTGGTACACTACTCCAGGTGTAACCTTACCATTCATCTATAAAGAGGTAATACAGTATTACCTCTTTCCTTCCACTGTCTATAGCCCTCCTGATACATCCCAACTTCCTAGTTTCCTTACTACAGGCCTTATTGCATTGACTTGATTGGTTGAGGGTGTCACTAATGATGACTCCAAGGTCCCTTTCATCAGTCATAGTGCTCAACTTAACTCCTCCCATCCAGTAGTCTGTCCTGTGGTTCTTGCTTCCTAGGTGCATTACTGTTGGGTGTTGAGTTTCAATTGCCAGACCTTAGACCACTTTTCCAGTCCGTGCAGGTCACTCTGCATCTCCCTAATACCCTAATTGTTATCCACCCTTGCACAGAGCTTTGTGTCACCTGTGTAGTGACACAGCCTGCCCTGGATTCTTTCTCCTATGCCACTGATGAACGTATTGAAGAGGACAGGGTCCAGGACAGATCCCAGTGGCATTGCACTTGTGACCTGCCTCTATTCTGATTTGACCCAACTTACCACGACCCTTTACTGCCTCCCCCTCAACCAATTCCTATCCATCTTACTGTGTCCCTTGTTGCCCCAGATCCTCCTTGCACTGCAACTGCTTCTAATCATCCTAAATGTTGTCTTTCCCAATTGTTTCTTTGTCTACTATTTTACTCTGTATAATATTATTGAATTATGTCTGTTATGTACTCTTTTCTACTATGTATAGCTGGTCGCTTGAGAAAAATGGCACTGTAGCTCATCTTGCACTCCAGTAAAAAAATTAAAATGAAATTAAACTAAATAAATATAGAGGTTTTAACACACTATTATAATCTATATAATGTATGGTAGAGGGCTATTAACAATGGAATTCAATGAATTCCTATCGTTATACTATTGTTGTGATGTCAAGAGGTTGTTATACGCTCCTAAGTACATCACAATTATAGTATAACAAAAAAGAATGTCTCTGAGCATGTGCACCTACAGTACTTCTGTATTTAGACAAATGACCACAGTGCAGAGACCTGCAGGAAAGGAGAGCGGTGCAAATTGCAAACACCAAAAAGTAAGGACTCTTTTTGAGCAACTGTTGCCCATACACTATAAAAGCTAATGGATGGGAATCAGTTAATAATCAGGCTGAAGTGAATTATCGTGGTTGCCATGGTAGCAGTAAATCTCTTGAGTTTTGCTCACAAGGTTTACAATGCTGTCCTGGCAACCTCTCGAAGTGAAAACAGTGTGATTATTAACTGATGTCCATCCATTATCTTCTATACAGCAGGATTTATATATCAAGTTGTGATTTCTGACGGCCTGGTACTTACCCGTCAATTAAAACTGGGCTTCTAAGGTTCTGCCTGGGCCATCTTTGGATCTCTAAACTTGGCAACTTTGGTAAAAGCTGGTTGAGTAATTTTAAAGTTGGAAATAGGGGAAACAAAATAAAATTTCCACAAATTAAAATTAGGGCTGTGTGCATATCTTTTTCCAAATATTCGGTATTTGGCAGCAAAATATTTGCCTATTCAGTATTGGAGTATTCGATATTCAGCCATTAAAAAACAAAGAAAGAAAAAAGAGAGAGCCTCCTCCCTCTGTTCCCAGCCCCAAACCAGGTAAAAAATCATGTAACCCCCACCCTCTATCAAAAGCACAATCCCACCCTACCGCACCCCCAGCACCCACAAGCTTTTTTTTTAAATACTTTTGAGTAGATCCCTTGTTGGGCAACCGACTCAACCTACCCACCTCCACTGCCAGATGGCCACCTTCTTAATGTAAAGTGTTCTTTGTGGTTAAAAAAATATAATTTATGTCCCACCCCGGCACGGCACCAGATACTGCCTACTTTCTTTTACCCACCAGCACCCAATTCTCAAATATAAATCAAGAAGGTGCCCAGCTCAACCCTCCCTCATCCATCAGCCACCTTCCCATGAACAAAAGTGCTCATGCTTGCTATAGTAAAACCAGCTGATAACAAGATCAAAAAAGCTAACATTTTAGAAAACAATAAGACACAACAGGGATGCATAATTATGGACCATTATATCAAAGTGACAGCCCATGCCCCAAGCAGCTTCCTATTTACAGGGCATTGTTGAGTGGCAAAGCCCAGTAAATAAGGAAAAGGGAAGCCAAATATGCTGGGAGGTGACACGGCTCAGCAGAAGAAGCTCGCCGGCCATGCCACCTCCCAGCTGCTTCTGAAGTCCAGACTCCAGGCTGCCCCTGATTGGGTAACAACGTTGCTCCATGGCTCGGCAGGAGAAGCCCGCTGGCTGTGCCATCTCCCATCTGTTCCTGAAGTCAAGACCCCAGGCTGAACCTAATCAGGCAACAACGCTGCTCCATGGCTCGGCAGGAGAAGCCTGCTGGCTGTGTCACCTTCCAGCTGCTCCTGAAGTCCAGACCCCAGGTATGCTTCCTGCTTTTGCCCGTGGCTGTAGCTAATTGCCTCATCTGGCTACAAGCCCTGAAAAGCCACCCACAATTGGTCAGAGCTTCTGCGGATTGCATTTGGATTGGCCGCTGCCGAAACCCTGCTTTGCTCTCTTTGCCATCTTTGTGGCTCTTTCCACCAGTGATTCGCAGCGCTTCTCCTTGCTAGCTCTGCAGAAGAGTTTTTCTTCTTTATTTCTGTGGACTTTGTAAAATACTTACTAGGCAGTGGGGTTTTGCTTTATGGGCTTGTTTGTTGTTCTGTTCAGTATCTCTGCACACTGATTCTTTTTTTTTTACTGTATTTTGGGGACTGTTGTTTTATTATTTTACTAGCCAATGGGGACCGGCACATTGATTTCTTTACTGTATTTTGGGGGGGACTGCTGTTTAATTATTTTACTAGCCAGTGGGGATCTACACACTGATTTTTTTTACTGCATTTCGGGAGACTGTTATTTAATTATGTATTAGCCAGTGGGGCTTGCCTTTTGAGGGATTGCTTGTAGTGCTTTGATGTTAAACTAAAACTGTGATGCATAATTGATCAGTGCCTCTCTCTATTTACTTTCTGCTTCATTTCCCTGTCAATCTCTGCTCCTTACCCTGCCATCTTTTTAACTTAAACTGGGTTACTGATTTAATTCGTGCCTCTCTGTACCCACTACCTGCTTATTTTTTTTTCTTTTCCTCATCTTTCCTTTGCTTATTGCCACTATTCTTTGCCCTCCCCCTGCACCTCACTGCTGTTGCCTTGATCACTCATGACACCATCTTAATGACCCCTCTCCAGCCCCCCCTCTAACTCTTAGTCTTTTGTCTTATTGTCTTCTCACCCCTAACTCCCTGCCCACTGATAAGTGCTTAGCCTTGCTTTGTCCTTGGCCTTATATCTAACATGTTCCCCTTTCCTCTTTCCCTCCAGGATTCCCCTGATCTGGCAACAGCGCTGCTCCATGGTGTGGTAGGAGAAGCCTGCTGGCTGTGCCACCTCCCAGCTGCTCCTGAAGTCCAGACACCAGACGTTTTCTGCCTTCACCCATGGCTGTAGCTAGCTGCCTCATTTGGCTACAAGCCCTGAAAAGCTGCCTGCGATTGATCTGATCTCCTGCAGATTGCTTTTGGATCATCTGCTGCTGAAACCCTGCTTTGCTCTCTTTGCCATCTTTGCGGCTCTTTCCACCAGTGATTCCCAGCACTTCTCCTTGCTAGCTCTGCAGAAGAGTTTTCAGCCCGCTCACCTACCCCTGCCCCTGGCACTCTTTAAATCCACTATTTTCCTGCTCGCTAGCTGGGCTGCCTGCTCATTGGTTGTTGTGGCAGTTTGCCTCTTATTTTAGTTCACTGTTGCTTGTGTCCTTCCACTTTGGATTTCATTTTTTAACCTGTATTGCAGTCTTCTTACTTGTAGGATTTCAACAGACTCATTTACCCCACATCCCTTGCCATGCTGCTCCCTTATAGGCTCTCCTATCACTATCCCTCTCTTTTCCTGTCCTTTGAGAGTAAGCAGCTGTCTGCTGCTCTTACATATTAAGTCCTTTAACCTGTCTTTTCATATATCTCCATTTTTCTACTATGCATTCCCCTGTCATCTGGGCTGAAAATGCAGCACTTTTTACTTGCACTATGTCTCATAGCAGGCACACTCCCCTCATCCCTTGGCCACTTTATTTTCACATTTATGTGGACCCACCTTTTACCTTGCCACTAAACGGCACTTGCTTCCTGACCTCCTTTATAGGGTCTGCTGGGCAAATACACTGGTATTATGGAACTCTAGCCACCTAGGGCACAAAGATCATCTCCTTAGTTATGCCATCCAGGCATACCTACTCCACTGGTGTTCGAGTGCTTCTTTACGTGTCGATGGGTCCACTTGGCCTACGGTCTGTCTACTCCCCCCCAATCCCCTCATCTCATAGAAGGGACGGGTTTGTTTCTACAAGCTACTGCTAAGCTCCATTTAAAAAATTCTCATGGTTTTACTACTGTGTTCAGGCAATGTTGAGCTGAACCGAGGCCCCACTGCCCCTATTAATGGACCTCATGAATTGGTCAATCTCAAAGGAATAAGTTTGCTTCACAATAACGCTTGCAGCCTCCTTGGAAAATTTGATCTCTGAAATCCTGGATCTCTCATGCCAAGCCAGATGTGCTGGTTATTACTGAAACCTGACTCAGACCCTCTACTCCAGATCTTGAAATTAATATCTCCTCTTATAATGTTTACAGAGTGGACAGAGCCACCAGAGGAGGAGGCGGAGTAGCCATTTATGTCCATGACAGATTCACCACCGCTGTAATGAACACTGCTTCGATGCCCAAGGAATTTGAATGCCTGACTTTAAAAGTACAGCTCTTCCCCTCGTTGCCCCTATGCATTATAGGATGCAATAGACCCCCCCTTGGCTGGGCACACAGTACTGAGCCACCTAAGCAATACTCTTGAAACGCTGTCTTCAGAGATCATCATTTGGGGGGAACTCAATCTAGACTGGTTCTCTGCCAGTTCTAAGCCCCTAAAGGCCTTTTGTGACACTTTTGGGCTTTCACAGCTTATTATGGAAGCTACCAATCCTAACAAGAAAAATCCCTCAAATAGCAGATTGATTGATCTTATACCTGTCAATAAACCACATCTCTTCTCCCATTCGGGTGTACTCTTTAATGACCTCAGCGACCACGTATTATAGCTTGTGTCAGGTCTGTACCTAAACTGGCCTGCACCTCTAGGTTTATCCTCAAGAGATTCTGGAACACCTTCAGCCCTATGCTTTCCTCTCAGATCTTCAGTACTCACACTGGCAAGATTTTTACCTAGCCCCCTCGAGGAAGGAGACCTTAAAGCTCTTCCAGGACATTGTCCTGGGTGCCATTAACCATCACGCACCACTGGTAAAAGTTTGCACAAAGAAAAAATCTAACCCTTGGTTTATAGCAAGCCTGAAAAATGCTCTGCTTAATAGGGACATCTCCTGGAAAAAGGCCCGGAAGTCCAAACTCCCTGCTGATTGGATGGCTTTTAGGGCAGCAAGAAACCACTGCGCAAAGCTCATCAGATCTGAAAAAGCTAGTTAGTTTCATAATGAACTGGACTCTTCTGCTAAGTGTACAGCCAAATTCTGGAAAACTCTAAGAAAGGTTGAGGGCCATGTTTCAGCAAGCTCCCTCCCCGCTAAGATCTCTTTCGGTGATTCCGTCACTACTGATAAACTGATGATACTTGACCACTTCAACAACCATTTTGCTACCGCTGGATTAGCATTTGACCCCTTGCCTACAAACACCCTCAGAGCCCAGCTTTGTAGTCAGGTCTTGGTATGTCCCTCCGTTAACACCCCTGCTTGTGATGTAGTCTTTTCCTTCCCTCCTATTACCCTGAAATAAGTGGAAGATCTGCTACTCAAGTTGGACTCCAGAAAGACTGCAGGGGCAGATCTGATAGAACCATACTTCTTAAAACTTGGATCACATGTATTGTCTGCCCTATCACTCATCTTTTCAATTTGTTGCTGGCCCAGGGCTTCATCCTATCAGTCTGGAAAACTGCCCACATCATACACCTATTTAAATCTGGTGACTGCAGTGACATAAATAACTACAGGCTGATCTCCCTTCTTCCTATCTTTCCAAGCTGCTTGAGAAACTTGTTGACATCCAGCTTAGGAAACACCTAGAGTCATTCAATCTTTTAAACCCAGTACAGTCAGGCTTTCGCCCACACCATAGTACAATATCAGCACTTGTTAAGGTCACTAATGATTGGCAGAAGGCCTTAGATTCAAAGAACTTTGTTTGTGCTTTATTTCTTGACCTGAGTAAGGCATTTGATACAGTTAACCACAAACTGCTTTTGGACTCCCTTGAAAACATTGGCCTGGACCCTATAGCTTTAAAATAGTTCACCAGCTATATTACTGGTAGACACCAACAGGTCAAAGTGGGTGGAGACCTCTCACCATTGAAAGGATTGAGAGGTGTGCTGCAAGGGTCCATACTGGGACCTCTTCTCTTTGTAATTTAAATCAGTAATATTGGTTCAGGCATCAAATCATCTAGTGTGCATCTCTTTGCTGATGACATGGTTCTTTACATCGACATACCCCAGAGTTAGCTTCTAAAGACCTTCAAATAGACTTCAGTCATCTGCAGTTAAACCTCCTGAGTCAAAAACGTTTGCTAAATGAAAAGAAGACCAAGGCTATGCTCCTTTCTCTAGTAGTTAATGCACCTAATCCCTGTTCTTTAGGCTTAGTCCCCCAAATTACAACATTACCGGGTGAATTCTTAGATTATGTTGCTAAATTCAAATATTTGGGGGTCTGGATTGACCATAAACTATCCTTCGTTGATCACATAGATGAGATTTCAAAAAAACTTTAACAGAGACAGTCTTTTTTCTGGATAAAGCACCTCCTTACCCAGGGTGCCAAAACCAGCTTGTCTAAATAACTTTTATTCCCCTATTGGACTACGATAACTTCCTCTATGGTCAAAGTGCTAGTTTGGTTCTTTCCAAACTCGACACCCTCTATCAATGGGCAATAAGATTTATTACCGGTGCACCCTAGTCCACCCACCATTGCACCCTATACATCTTGGTTGTTGGACATCCCTCAAATTTAGAAGGCAAAAAAATTCTGCCCTCAGGACTCTCAGAGTGCTTTCCAAAAAACGTCCTCTGTACATTGCTGAGTGTCTACCTATTTGTTCTACAGGCAATTACTCCCTCAGAAGCCTTACATATACCTCACTTAGTATCCCCAGAGTTAACTCATGTTTTGGCCACTCGGCCATAAGCCTACTGTGGAATACATTACAAACAACCTTGAAAATTGTACTCCCTATAAATTTGTACTCTTTCAAAATGCTCCTTCAAAATGCTATTCGCACACTCCTTCAAAGAGTCCTGCAACTACTTCCCAAGCTAACCACTAACCATGGGCATGTGTCACCAACTTTTGAACAAAAACACACAGCAAGAATTACAAAGCTAAGAAGAAAGATTCCATCAAGAATCATTAAGCTAATCAAAGCTAGACCATCCATATACATAAACATATACCACTCCGTCAAACTGGATACTAACCACTGATGTAGTAATTACCTCCCTACATTTCACCTTGTTACCATTTTGGAACACATCTTTAGGAGTTGTTTTTGTAAATAATGTACATATCTGTTGTATGTCTGCTGTATATTTTCTTTGACATACATTTTGCCTAGTTGCTGATGCTGATGTATTGGAGGCTTATTTTTGTCTTCTTTTTATTGTATATTATACTGTATATTAGTGTACATCTCTACAACTTTGTACCTATTACTTCATTGTATCTTTTGTTATGTATTACTGTCCAGGTCCACCTTGCAAATAAGTTATACTCAATGGTGTTTTAGCCTGGTAAAATAAAGATTGATTGAAATTAGTTCCACAAGACAGTTGGAAAATGTGAATCAGATAAAAGGCATTTGGAATGTGCAAATGAGTGCAGAAAGTCACTCCAACCTTGTCAATGTGTTGCGAACATTCTCTCAGAAACCCAACTGTCAGAAAAGAAATTGCTTCAGTTGCTCAGTTCATCAGACTGTCAGAAACTGATTTCCTAAATATCATTGACAAACAGCAGAAAAGAACCACAAGAAAGACCAAATGGGCTGTATAATTGCTAAATGATCAGCACACCATATATTACTTCTAATCCTCTATACATTTTGTTTACAGGTTTCTTTAGACTTACACCTTCCTCCTTATACCTTAACATAAGGGCTGGGTCTGGTAGTATAACCTAGAGATTAGAGTAATGAGCTGTGAATGAGATTGGTACATTCAGCAGATCTGGATTTTATTCCCACAACCTCCTTTTGAATGCTGTGCGACTCTAAACAAGTCAGCTAACCTCGCAAGTGCTTTTGGGAAACCTCTGAAAACAGGCATTGTGCCGAGTGTGCCTTGTGCTGTTATCAAATAATAAAAAAAAAATAGTAGCAACAAAGTGAGGCTTGGAGGCTCTGTCCTTAGGAAAAATGCGTGGAGTAGTGGGTGGGCCATCAGGAGGCTTTGAAATTTGCAGTGGAAGAGTAAACCAAACAGAAAAACTGAACATCCTGATGTGTCTGGGAAAGCTTATGTTAACATACAAGTAATGCAAGAGAATTTGCCATCCATTCAAGTTTAAAAGCTGATAAGCAATACATGTCAGAGACCATCACAGGCCCTATGGAAGTGGCCCCAGGCTATGAAATGTTGGCCTATCTAGACAGGAGGTGACTCATGCAATTCCATGATAAACAAATATTTATGTTGAACCAATATGAGTCTGAGTTTCCCTCAACCCCTTAACTTAGTACCTGTTGTATACATACTGTAGTACTGCATGCTGGTGCAGTTGGTTAAGGAACCCACTAGACAAGTGGCCATTCTCGGTTTGGTGCTCACTGACTTGGAGACTGTGTGTAGAGTGAGTGGAGGGGAGTCACTAGGGTCCAGGGACAATAACTCCATTTGATTCAGGTTAGCCCTCAGGACCAGCATGCCCCTATCAAAAACTGACATCTTAGATTTCTGAAGAGGAGACTTCAACCGGATGAGGGAGTTGGTTTGAAACACATTGATCATGGTGGACAGCATCAGAGGTGTAGGGAAAAGATGAGGGGGGAACAATTGTGGGAATCATTCTCAAGGTGAAAAAGTCATGCATGAGAATTGATACAAAATGAAACAGGTACAAGAAACCAATATGGTTCTTGGAAAGAGCCAGGGAAGCAGTGAGTGCCAAGAAAAAGTCCTTCACCAGATACAAGGAAAATCAGAGGGTGTAGGAATGGCAAGATTACCAAACGAGAACTATAAATGCTAAGGGGACAGTCAGGGAGGCAAAGGCAGACAGGGGCTGTGTATTGCAGAAGGTGTCAAGGGTGGGGAAAACAATTCTTCAGATATATTTAAGGAAGAAAGAAGCAGGGAAGGGGTATTGTTAGGCTACAAGAAGGGTGAGGGATATAGAGTCAGATATATAAAAAACAGCCATCCTTAATGATTATTGCTGCTGTCTTCACAAGGAGACAGGAGGCCCCTGCCTGAAGAAGAAGAAGAAGAGGAAGAAGAAGAAGAAGAAGAAGAAGAAGAAGGAGAAGAAGGAAGAAGAGAGAAGAAGAATCAGCATCTATTTAGCACTTTTCATACACAGTGTATCCCAAAGCGCTTCACATGCTATGCTAGACTGGTAGTGAAGTGACTGAATGTGTGGTGGCAGCCATTTCGCACATCATCACCCACACATAGCCTGGATAATTGCATGAACCAGTTTATGAAAAGAGGAATGTTGGCCAGGACACCGGGAATGTTTCCTACTCTTTGCGAAGAGTACCCTGGGTTCTTTTACTTCCACCTGGACACCCACCAGGAGAACACCAGGATGGGCAGAAAGGACCTCGGTTTACCGTCTCATCCGAAGGACAGCACATCCCAGCAGTACAACACCCCCCAATACTGCACTCGGATGCCAGCGATTTTAGGTGCAAGTCCAATCCTGGTGTGGGACGGAACCCACAACCTTCTGTTCCAGAGGTGGATGTGCTACCAACTAAGCCACGCTGAAGGTGGAATCAAGGCAGTTGTGAGGGACATTTCTGAAATGACACAGCCAGTTTTTACCATACAAAGGGTCCAAGAATAATAAGGCCCCAGGGATGGATAGGATGCACCCAATGGTGCTCAAGGAATTATCAGTGGAACTGGATGAGCCCCTAGTAGGGCTAATCAATAGCTCAATTCAGACAGTGGTGTTCCTAAAGACTGGAGGGTAGTGGATGTAGTCCTGCTACACAAGGAGGGAGGGAGACAAGGAGCAACCACATAGTTTCAGACCTGCTAGCCTTATTTCTGTAAGGGGTGAAGTAATGGAGTCACAAGTCAAAGATCAACTTGTGGACTACCTAGAGAGCAATTGTCTCCAGGATATGAACATACTGTATGAAAATACGAATTTGCCAGCAGAAACAGGCCACATGGTCTATCAAGCCTGCTTGAGTGTGCAACTAGCACCCTTACCTTGCAGCTGCCTCACTCCCTCCCCCTTCACAATTATCCCACCCCTCACCTTTTGAAACTACCCACTGTCTTACAGGATTCCACCTCCTCCGGCAGAGTGTTCCATTCTGCCACAACCCTCTCCGTGAAAAAGTGTCTCTCATTTCCCTCCTATATCTTCCCCCTTCCAATCTAAGACCATGCCCTCTCATGTCCCTCCCCCTCCTTAGCTTAAATAGCTCTTCAGTACATGTCTTGTTTATTGCTTTTAAGTACTTAAAGGTCTCAATCATATCCCCCCGATCCTTTCTCTCCTCCAGGGAGTACATATTCAACTCACTCAGTCTCTCCTCATATGGTCTGTCCTCCAATCCCTGGATCATCTTTGCCACTCTGTGTTATACCCCATCCAGTAATCTTACATTCTTCTTCAGATATGGGTGTCAGTACTGCATGCAGTACTCCAGGTATGGCCTGATCAGTGACCTGTAGAGAGGCAAGATCACCTCCCTGCTCCTGGAGGAGATTCCTCTCGCAATACATCCCAGCATCCTGTTGGCCTTTGCTGCCACCTTCCTACACTGCTCTGTATTGTTCATTTTCCCATTACTACCACCCCTAGATCCTTTTCCTCCTTGGTGGTATCTGGCTACACTCCTCCCAGCTGATAACCCCTCCCTCGGTTCTTTGCTCCGAAGTGCAGTGCTTTCCACTTTTTAGCATTGAACCCTGACTCCAATGCTTCCAACCACTTCTCAAGTCTGGTCAGGTCATCCTGCTATGTTGTCCACCACTGCCCCCAACTTGGTGTCATCAGCGAACAGACTGATCTTATTCCTGATGTGATGTGAGATGTCTGCTATGAATATCCCAAACACACCAGCCCCAGTACTGATCCTGTGGCACCCCACTCATCACAGCCCTTGGAGATGAGAGCACTCCCCCCACCACTACCCTCTGTTGTCTCCCCTGCATCCAGTTCTTGATCCATTTAACCATCTTAGTTCCAACCTCCAAAAATGTCAACTTTCCCCCCCAGCCTCTCATGTGGCACTGAATCAAAGGCCATGCTGAAATCCAAATATATGACATCCACAGCATGGCCCTTGTCCAGTTCCCTCATTACCCAGTCATAATACTCAACCAGGTTAGTCCGACAGAATCTTCCTGAGACAAACCCATGTTGATGCTGTCCTGGAGCCCATTGCCTTCCAGAAAGGACACCAACCTCTCCTTCAGGATTGTCTCCATCAGCTTCCCCACAATGGATGTCAGGCTTACTGGTCTATAATTGTCTGGTTCATCCTTTGGGCCACTTTTATGTAGGGGTACCATGTTGGCCATCCTCCAGTCATGTGGTATGCACCCAGTGTCCAGGGAGGTATAGAATAGGTCTGCCAGTGGCCCAGTCAGGACCTCTGCCATTTCCTTCAGCACCTTGGGATGTATGCCATCTGGTCCTGGTGCCTTATCCATCCTCAGAGCCTTTAGACCTTCCAATACCCTGCCCTTAGTGATCACCCCATCCATTACCCCTTCCCCCTTCCTACCCCCTTCGGTAGTTGTCTGCCCTTCTCCCTTGTGAATACAGAACAGAAGTACTCATTTAATGCTTCTGCCTGTTCCACCCCTTGCTCTGCCCACCCCCCATCCTTCCTGATCCTCACTATTGGTCCTTGCAGCTCTTTCTCTCCCATATGAACTGAAGAAGTCCTTTTTCCCATCCTTGATGCCCTGTGCCAGCCTCAACTCCCTGGAAGCCTTGGCTGTCCTAACTCCCCTGGTAACTTCTTTGGATTTCTTCACATACTCCTCACCCTTCCCTGTTTTCTCGTATCTCCGGAATACTGCTTTTTTTCCCCTCTCAATTTTTGTAAGTCTTCCCTACTCATTCAGCTTGGATTCTTAGACTTTCCCTTTTTGCTCTGTGATTTGGTACAGGTCTCAGTAGCCTCCACAAGTTCCATTTTGATTTCTTCCCACTTCTGGTTCACATCCCAGTGTGGCTGAATTTCTGTCAGGTACCCCCCAAAGATTTCACTCATCCTTCCAAAATCAGCCTGTCTAAAGTCAACCACTCTGGTCCCTGTACCCACTGCTTCTCTACTCATGTGGACCGTGCACCACACCAAGTGGTGGTCACTCCCAGCCAGCATGTCCTCCACCCCCACCTCCCTTACATCCTCCCTGTTGGACAGTACTAGACCCAGTGTATTTCCGAACCTAGTCGGCTTGGTAACCATCTGTGCCAAGAAGCCATCCTGGAAGGCTTCCAGGAGTGTCTGTTCCCTAGCACTCGAGGTGACTGGGATACCCCAGTCCATTCCTGGTAGGTTGAAGTCCCCCACAATCACTATGATACCTTTCCTGTGCACCTTCCTAATTTGCTCTGCTAGCTCCCTGTCCTGGTTCTCCTGGTTCTCATCTTGAGCTGGTGGCCTGTATACCACCCCCATCCTGAAAGTCCTATTTTTCATGTCATGGAATTACATCCACAAGGCCTCTGTTCTACCCTCCTCCCCCTCTTCCCTTGTGCACTTTATCCCTTCTCTCATGTAAATCGTCACCCCTCCCTCTTTCCCTTTGCCTCTATCCCTCCTACAAATCCTATACCCTGGGATCATCAGGTCCCAGTCTTGGTATTGAATAATGAACAATATGGGTTTGTTGTGGTGGGGAGGTTTTGTCAGACCAACCTAATAGTTTTCTTTGACTGGGTAACAAAGGTGGTAGTTAAGGGCCACACCATATGCTTACTCTACTTCGATTTCAGCAAGGCTTTCAACTTAGTGCCACACAGAATGTTTCCAAAGAATCTGGAAGACCTGGGCATGGCTAGGGACATAGAGAGGTAGGAAACTGGCTGAAGAAGAGGCAGCAGACAAATGGTGGTAAATGGAGTCAATTCAGAAGAGAGGAAGGTCACGAGTGGGGTGCAGCAGTGAACTGTCCTGGGTCATGTCCTCTTCGATATGTTCATCAACCACATTGGAGAAGGCAACCAGGGCAAGTTGTGCCTCTTCACAGATAATACAAAACTTTGTGTTAGGGAAGATAGCAATGAAGGGATCAGGGAGGTGCAGAGGGATCTTCAAAGGCAAAAGAGTATTTTAAGGTTTGGCAGCTGAAAATTCAGTGCCTAAATGTTCACGATTATGCACCTATGGAACAAAAACCCCAGGACAAAGTACTGGATGGGAAGGGTAAAATTGAGTACTACGGCAGAAGAAGGGGATCTGGGAGTCATTATAAATGATTCCCTCAGACAATAAAACCAGTGTAACAAGGACTATTGTAAGGCTAATATGATGCTGGGGTGTACTGGAAGTGTTATTGACAGCAAGAACAAGGAGTTATTACAATTTCTTTATAGGTCACTGGTGAGGTTGCACCTGGAATACTGTGCTCAGATCTGGAGTCCTCACCTAAGCAAAGACAGGGATAAGCTGGAGACAGTGATGAGGAGCTGGCCAAAATTATTTTAAATTTCTACAAAAAAAAAATTACCAAGGCAAAACAGAGGTTGATCAACAAAAATTATCTGAGTTTATTAGTAGAGCTAACCTTAAAACTATGGAATTTAATTTTACACCCATTACTTTGAATGAAATAATGGGGGACCATAAAATCTCTAATGAGACAGAAGTCACCTGGTCTGGATGGTATTATAAATTAATTTTATCAAACTTTTGCTGTTGAACTGGAACCCTGGATTCAATGGATATTGGAAGAACTGGTAGATGGTATTTGGCAGCTCCCAACATCTGTGCAAGAAGCAAAAGTAACCTTAATCAGTAAAGAAGGTAAACCTGTAAATAACCCAGATAGCTATAGACCAACAGCACTATTAAATTCTGATTATAAGATATTAGCTAAGCTCATTGTTGATATGATTCAGCCTAGCCTTCCCGACTCTATCCAAAAGAACCAAAATGGCTTTATTTATTTATTTTTTTGTTGGTGATGGACTTCTGGTAGGCTCAGCCATTGCACCCCCCTGTCCCCCACTCAGCCCCCAGGATTTACCTCGGAAGATCACTGATGATCCTCCCGGGCTTGCCCCCCCCCAAGGAGGGCAATATGGCTTTATTAAGGGGACAACAATTTCCCAGGCCACTAGGAAAATACAGACAACTTTGGAACTTGTAAATGACCAAGATCAATATAACAAGGAGTTATATTATGCAGAGGCTTTAGATGTCAGCAAAGCTTTTAATGTAATGAATAGAGATTTCATGTTTGAACGTTTAAAGGCCTGGAAACTGCCAAACCCTTTGTTGAAATTGATAAAATCTTTATACAATGGAACTGTCATCAAATTCCAGATGAACTCTATCTTTATTGCTGAACTTGATACTGTATGTACAATGTTGTTATATAAGGGGGCCCATTATCACCAACTCTGTTCATATTAAGCCTGGAACCTGTTTTATAGAATATCAGACAGAACCAGGGCATTGAATGGATGGACATAAGTCCAGAACAGTTGAAATTAAGTGCCTTTGATGATAATATCTTATTAATTAAGAATATACATACTTCTTTGCATCTTTTTTTATAGGAGCTGGAATTATTTGCTGAAGTTTCTGGATGTTGCTTAAATAGAAATAAATCGATTTTAATGAAAACAACTAAACATAAAACCTAGCCCATACTAGAATTTAAATCTGAATTTAAAGTTGACACATGTATTAGATATTTAGGCATTACATTATTTAGGCATTACCTTAACTAGCGACCAGAGTACAAACATTAAAAAAAAAAAAACTTTAACAATGCAAATCAAGAAAATAACATTTTTGCTGGAAAAATGGCAAAATATATGATTATCTCTGTGGGGTAGAATCAATACTTAAATAATGGCAATGCCCCATTTAATTTACATGATGCAAAATATTGTGGTATCCCCTTCAGTTACTTGGGTCTGTGAAATAAAAAGGATATTTACAAAATGTTTGTGGTGAGGTGAAAAACCTAGAATAGCCTGGTCCCTACTGGTTACTCTGAGGAACCTACTTGGGTTTGGATGCCCTGATTCCCAAGTGTACATGGAATACCATAAAATGAATATTTCCTGGGAATGGAACTCCTTACAAACAGAAGACAGTATATTGTTTTAGAGATTACTCTACCATTTTAAAGAGAGGGTAAACATTAAGGACTTTTTCCTAGATCTTAGGCACCTGCAAGAGAGAGGGAACTTTTTTTCACCATGGTTCAATATTATTAGGAAAAGAGTAATAAATCATAGAGCGGATCTGAACCTCCCTTGGCTATACTTGAATATATGGACAAGTAGAGGAACATGAGGTAAAGAAAAACATAGCAAATATTAAACTATTTACTGAAATAATGTCTACATTTGGAATGATTTAATAATAGAGGGTACTTTTTTATCTTCCAACCAACTGAAATCAAAACTAAGTGAGGGACATAAAATACACTAACTTACTTATCTTTTTATTAAAAAGAAATTTAACAGAAAATTGGATATTTCTGGAATAACAACAACAGATATGACATTGGTTCAAATGAACCATGAGGAAGCTATAAGTAAAGGGAAAAATAAGTTCCTGGCAAAAACATATAATAACATTATAGTGCAATGTAAAGATAATAGAGCTAGAATCAATAAAAGATGCACATTTTAATTTAATAGAGCAACAGTGGTTTAATTTTAGGATTAAAGCCAAGAACAACTATGTCTTGGCTAAAATTAGATCTAAACAAAGAAAATTTAGAAAGAGCCTATTTTACCCCTGTCGAAATGGCCAAATTAAACAACACAGGTAATGATATATGTTTGCACAAATGTGGGCCACACAGATCATTTTATCACTGTCTATGGGAATGCTCTTTATTTCAGGGATGGTGGGATAATGTAAGAAATTAATCTGAAACTATAATGGGAATTCAACTACCATCTAAAGCAGACATCTTTCAGTTTAATAACACTGAAGGCTTATCAGTGGCTTATCAATGAACAAAACTCAGGAAAAGATCCCTTCATTAGGAACCATGGCACTGAAAAGACTGGCACTGGAAAAAATGGAATGTGGAGTGTTTGCCCCTTTTGAAAAATATACATGGTGGAATGTTCTTAGGGAAACAATGTTATTTGAAAATCTAACTGGCAATTTAAATGATACTATAGAAGATATATAAGTGACTTCATGGAGTGAAATAAAAGAAAACTCCCTCTTTAATGAAATTATAACATCTTTCTTTGGAAACTGTAGATAACTAATTTCCAGAAAGATACAGTGGTGGTCTGAACACAATAAAAAAATAGAAGTTTTGTATTAAATTTAGTTTTAGAACTTTAATGAAGTGATGATGTAAGTTGCATTACAGTATATTATACTTCTGAAACGCTAATAAAATATGTTAAAAAAATAGATAAGCTGGAGACAGTGCAACACAGGGAGACCAAGATGATTCATGGCCAACAAGGCAGATCTTACAAGGATAGTCTCAAGGCACTGAACATTAACTCACTGGAGACCAGAAGAGAGAGCAGGAAATATGATAGAGACCTTCAAGTTCCTGAAGGGAATAAACAGGGTGAACTGCAGAGAACTATTTAGAAGGAGCAAAGATTCAAGAACCTGAGATCATGAGACAAAACTGACAGGGTGAGGGTTTAGGAGGATGTGAGGACGTTCTAATTTATGGAAAGGGTGGTGGAGCCATGGAACTATCTGCCATTGGATGTGATGAGCACCAAGACCATAAATGGTGTCATGCATGGTTAGGCAGAGTGAAGAGTTTGATGATTACTCAGGTTGGTAACAGAAGGTAGGGGAGCAAGGGGTATACAGGAAGGGATAGAATCCCATATAGTAGGGCCCAGGGCAAATAGGGAATTATTGGCAGACTAGACGGACCCTTGAGGCCAGATTTTCAAAGCCCCCAAGAATGCCTGCAAGCCCCTGGAGTACTGATCATGTGACACACAGGGCTTGCGGAATTCTTCTGGCCAGCGAACGGGATTTTTACTCCCTGTGCCAAGTGTTGCAAGTTAGACCAACTCTCTCCTGGTCTAGCTTGCACCATTCAGGGGACTATTTTTGCAGGGCTTGTGCCAAATATTTAGTGCCAGCTGCTGTAAAGTGAGGAAACTGTCACAGCTATGCCTGAAAATAAAAAAATTGGGTGCAGTTGCAGTAACGCTGTTTGGCACAGCTGCACCACAAAAAATGGGTCAACACAGTTTAGCAAAGAGTTGTTATGACAATAAGTAATTCAGCGGAACAATACAACATAACCAGAGAAAGGTACAGATGGAGTAAGTAGGGAGGAATTTACCAACCTGAGTAACCATCAAACTCTTCACTCTGCCTAGCCATGCATGACACCATTTATAGCCTTGATGCTCATCACATCCAATGGCATTTTCTGTTAAATTTCTTTTTAATAAAAAGATAAGTAAGTTAGTGTATTTTATGTCCCTCAGTTAGTTTTGTTTTCAGTTGGTTGTAAGATAAAGAAAGTACCCTCTGTTATTAAGCCCTGCATCACCCTTTGAAAATCCAGGCCTTGTTCTTTTTCTGCCATCATTGTCTTTGTTTCTTGAAGTAGAAATGTGCATTTAAATAAAACAAAAGCATTCCTGTATTAGAGAGGGGGACTCCCCCAGTTATTGCTTGTTCTTTTGTATATAGTTATACCCTGCAGTATGATTGTTATGGTATTTATAGTTATTATCTTTGAAGGACATAGACAGGATGGAAGCAGTACAGAGGAGGTCAACTAAAATGGTGCAGGGTCTGCATCAGAAACCATATGAAGAGAGACTGAGAGAGCTTAATATGTATACCCTTGATGAAAGGAGGGACGGGGGGACATGATAGAAACTTTCAAGTACCTTAAGAGAATCAACAAAGTCCGGGAAGGTAGCATCTTTCAGAAAAAGAGATGTGTAAGAACAAGGGGGCACAATTTAAAGATAGAGGGGGGATGGCTCAGGGGTAATGTGAGGACATTTTTTTTCACGGAAGGAGTGGTGGATACATGGAACCGCCTTCCTGGAGAGGTCGTTGGGTCTAAAACAGTGGTGGAATTCAAACATGCATGGGACAGACATAAGGCAATTATTTATTTATTTTTATTTATTTTTTGTTGACCAGGTAAGTGCATTAGACAAATCCTGCCTATTTTCAGGCACGACCTGGGGGAGGGAGATACAGATGAATGCCAACTGACCTTGAACCAGATTAAGCTGGTGGTGGTATTTGTAGTGAATGAGGGAAATTTGGCCAGGACACCAGGGAAATTCCCCTATTCTTTTCGATAAGTGCCATGGGATCTTTAACATCCACCTGAACTACCACCAATCCAGGCAGATGGGACCTCAGTTTAACATCTCATCCGAAAGATGGCACCTCAGAAGTGCAGCACCCCTCTCATGCTGCACTACAGTGTCAGTACTGGGATATTAACCCAAGTGCCAGATGTTGGAACTGAACCCACAGCCCTCTGATCTCCCGGCCTCAGAGGCAAGTGTGCTACCTACTGAGCCACTGACACAATTATAGTGGGGGGTTACGGGAAGTAGGCTGTTGGTTAACTAGAATCTGAAGCTTACCCAGTAGGTAGGGAAATGGGTGGCCAAGTGGTCCTTATCTGCCGTCAAAGTCTATGTTTCTATGTTTCTCTGTGTCTTTGAAGGTATCTTATTGGCCAGCATAATACTGGTTTGTAATGTTTTTACTTTGCTTTTTATTGGGACAGCAGTTACAATGGCCTTTTTCTAGTTTTCCTGCAGGCTTATACACGTACTGTACTATATGTTTTTGCTAACCTTTTGGATCACGAATGCAAATGCCCTCACTAGTGACCACCCCCTCTGTTAACAGAGTGACTAGGGACACCCTTCTCCTCACTATTCCTCCCTGCTTACTCCCTCTGTACCTTTCTCTGGTTATGTTGAATTGTTCCGCTGAATTACTTGTTGTCATAACAACTCTTTGCTAAACTTACTCGTGTGGTGCTGCACTGTTGAGAATACATTTGTATGTGTGTGTATGTATACTTATGTATGTATGTGTGCATGTACATGTGTGTATGTGTGCTTATGTGTGTGTGTAAGTGTATGTGTATATGCATGTACATGCATATGTGTCTGTACATATATATATCTGTATATCTGTATGCAAGTATGCATATGTGTATATACATATATATATATATATATATATATATATATATATATGCATATGTTTTGATATGTATATATAACTACTGGAATGCTGAGCTGTAAGGTTCCCTATGCCCACAACATTAATGTTTCTTATGTCTTTTTTCTCCTTTTTTTATATTGTGAGAGTTCTATACCCTACTCTGTTCATTTGTAATTCTGCCTATATGCTATTATGTTGCTACTTATATATAACCATATGCCTTTATGTTTTCTTCTGCTTACTTTTTATGTATTGCCTTGTGATTTATCTTGACCCTTCCAGGTCCACCTTGTAAATAAGTTTTTCTCAATGGTGTTTCACCTGGTGAAATAAAGATTTGATTGATTGATTGAAAGTAGCTTATTGGGCTTATTTAAATTTATACTATTGTAATATACCTCATGTGTCCTTTATTATAACATTCCCATCACTTACAAAATGTTCACTATGTGGGTTTACTCCACCTTTTTATTCTTACCTATATGGCAGCCCTTAGTTACAAAGTTGTAACTTTGAAATATTAAAGGTGCCCAAACCCTGGAAAAGCACCACATGGTTCTCTGTCACTTAAAATCATTTGGGGCATATATAGAGCTGCTCTAAGAGACTCATACTAAACAAAAGGATGGTAAACTGTGGCACCAAACCTGAGTAGGTCATGCCTATGTAGCCTGGGATAGTAGAAGACATGCTGAGGTGGCAATTTTAGTGGCTAGATCCCTTCTCTTCCAGGTGTCCCTTGATATCAGAGATCCAGAAGGCAGGTATATTATTTTAAAAGGCACTCTTGGGAGCCGGGAGGTTATAATTGCTTGTATATATATATATATATATATATATATATATATATATATATATATATATGGTCTGAATATGGATAGCCTGCATTTTTGTCATGCTGTTAAATATCTTATCCCATGAGAATTCTTGGGGGGGGGGACTGGAATTTGGTGCAGGACTCAACTTTAGAAAGGATTCCCACTAGGAAAGTTGGTCTTTCTTCAGTCCAATGGGCTCTGGCAGATCTTAAAGACTCACTAGGGCCTGTGGATCCATGGAGGGTATTTCATCATTCACAAAAGTGTTTCACATTTCACTCTCCTGTCCATGATTAGTTTTCCAGGCTAGACTTTTTTCTTGGTTTCCCAGCAGCTATTGGAGAGTGTCAACAGCTGTGAAATAGAAGCTCAGGTTATCTCAGACCACACCTCTGTAGCCTAATCATTGGCTCCTGTCCCTTTGTTGACTTGTGACAAAATTTGGAGAACACATAATCACTTATTAAAAGACCCCGAATGTCTCCAACACCAACAGGAATACAAGTTTTTTCATTCAGCATTATCTAGGCTCGGTGACTGCTCAATCTACACAGTGCTATGGGGGCATAAAAAGCAGCAATCAGCGGGGAGCTTATTGGACTGGCCACTATCTGAAAGCAGAAGAAATTACAGTTTTGCACTCACCTCCTGATAAAAATAAGGTGTTTGGAACATGACATATCTGAATCCTCCTCTAAGAAAGATTGGCAAGAACTCATCTTAACAGAGGAGCATTATGCAGAACTTCTCAGGGTGGGTGCAGAGCATGCTATCTTTAGAGCCAAGCTGACTTATCTTGATCAGAGGGAGAAGGCAGGGAGGCTTTTAGCTTTAAGACGAACAGCAGGAGGTAGGGAGTCATAGCTCAATTATTAGGAATGCACCTTGTGCTCCCTTATTTACCCTCCCTAGAGATATTTATTTGTTTATTTAGTTTTTGTTTATTGGGTAAGCATGCTAGCCACAGAGATGACTATTTTCAGGCATGACCCGGGAGGTTACAGGGTAAAACATTACAGCTATACTTAGAATGGCAGAAAAAGGGGAGATATTGCTGATGGGTGATCTGAATATGCCAGATGTTAACTGGAATGCAGTTGCAGCAGCCACTTCAAAGAGTGGGGTTATTCTAGATGCCCTACAAGGGACATGCCTTAGACAACTAGTATTGGAGCCCACTCGAGAGGGAGCAATCTTAGACCTGGTTCTCTCAAATGGAGATGAAGAGAGGATCACAGATGTGAAGTGGGTAGCCATCTGGGAACTAGCGATCATCGAACAGTATGGTTCTGTAAACACAGCAATAAGTCAAGCCATACAAAGGCAAAGTACTGGACTTTAGGAGGGCTGACTTTGCCAAAATGGGTGAGTGCCTAAGGAATGCACTAGCAAATGGGCAGGAAGGAGGGGTGGAAGAACAATGGGGAATAATAAAAACTGTCATCACAGAGGTAACAAGCCTTTGTGTGAAGCAAATTAACAAAACGAAACAATGTAAGAAACCACTATGGTTCTCAAAGGAAGTGGCAGTGAAGGTTCAAGAGAAAAATAAAGCATTCAGGAAGTACAAGGAATCACAGAAGGAGCAGGACAGGGAACTGAATCAGTTAAAGCAAAAGGAAGCTGGGAAGGCAGTCAGAACAGCAAAGGCCCAAACCGAGGAAAAGATAGACAACTCTGTTAAGAAGGGGGATAAAACCTTTTATAGGTACATCAGGGAGCGAAGGAAGACCAAGGGAGGGCTAGTGAGGCTTAATAAGGAGGAGGGAGGGTGGGCAGAGGATGACTGTGAAAAGGCAGAGATACTAAACAAATATTTTTGCTCAATATTTACAAAGGAAGGGGGAGGTACCTAAAACAAACAGTAGAAACACTCTGGATACAGAAGTTGATACCAGCCCTTTTACAGAAGAAAGGGTTCTGAAAGAACTCTTAAAACTGAAGGTGGACAAAGCAATGGGGCCTGATGGGATTCATCCCAGAATTCTAAAAGAACTAAGGGTAGAACTAGTGACACCACTGACTACCCTCTTTAACAAATCATGGGAGGATGGGGTGGTACCTGAGGACTGGAGAAGGGCAGATGTGATTCCCTTCACAAAGTGGGAGCAAGGCAGAAGCAGAAAACTACAGACCTGTTAGTTTAACCTCAGTGGTAGGGAAAATGATGGAATCACTCTGAAGGAAAGAATTGTTGAGTATTTAGAGGCCAGAGGGCTCAGGACCCAAGGCAGCATGGATTCACAGTGGAAGGTCATGCCAGACAAATCTGATAAATTTCTTTGACTGGGTGACCAAAGTAGTAGATCAGGGAGGGCTGTGGACATGGTCTACCCAGACTTTAGCAAGGCATTTGACACAGTCCCACAAAAAGATTAATATACAAGTTAGCCAGCCTGGGAGTGGGTCCCAAGATGACAGCCTGGGTTAAGAATTGGCTGGAGAATAGGACACAGAGAGTAATAGTAAATGGAGTCCACTCTGAAGAAAGGGGGGTTACTAGTGGGGTACCACAGGGTTCAGTATTTTGACCGGTCCTCTTCAATGTCTTTATAAGCGATATTGCAGAGGGACTGGAAGGAAAAGTATGTCTCTTTGCAGATGACACAAAGATCTGCAACAGAGTTGATGCACAAGGTGGGGTGGAAAGGATGAGAAGGGACTTGGCAAGGTTAGAGGAATGGTCAAATGTATGGCAGCTTAGATTCAATGCTAAGAAGTGCAAGGTAATGCACCTGGGAAACAAAAACCCAGGGGAAGAGTACACAATGGGGGGTGAGATACTAACAACAACAAAAATGGATAGGGACCTGGGGGTAGTCATATCAGATGACCTAAAGGGCAAGCAATGTGAGAGGGCAGCAAGGAGGGCTGAGGGATACTGGGATGCATAGGGAGAGGCATCACCAGCAGAAAACAGGAAGTTATTATCCCTCTGTACAGACAGTTGGTGAGACCCCATCTGGAGTACTTCGTGCAGTTCTGGAGACCCAGTCTCCGCAAGGATATAGACAGGATGGAGGCTGTCCAGAGGAGGGCAACTAAAATGGTGCAGGGCCTGCACCGGAAGACATATGAAGAGAGACTTAAGGAGCTGAATATGTATAGCCGCGAGGAAAGGAGAGAGAGGGGGGACATAATAGAAACTTTCAAGTATCTCAAGGGAATCAACAAAGTCCAAGAGGGTAGCATCTTTCAAAACAAGAGGTGTGCAAGAACAAGGTGGCACAATTTGGAGATAGAAGGGGGGCGGCTCAGAGGTAATTTAAGGAAGTATTTTTTCACAGAGAGGGTTGTGGATGCATGGAATGGCCTTCCGGAGGAGGTTGTGGAGTCAAAAACAGTGGTGGAATTCAAACATGCATGGGACAGTCATAAGGCTATTCTAGGGGGTTGGGGTAGGAAGAAGTAGGCTGCTGGTTAACTAGGATCTGCAGCTTATCCAATAGGTAGGGAAATGGGCAGACTGGGTGGGCCAAGTGGTCCTTATCTGCCGTCAAAATCTATGTTTCTATGTTTCTATGTAAGGTGGTTACAACAAGGTGTAAATAATAGTGTTACACAGTTGGTTCTGCAGCATTTAGAGAAATACAGTGAAATCAGAGAATACAGTGGGCAGACAATACAAAAGAATAGACATGCAGCAGGTAAGCCCCTGGAGGTAGAAAAATGGACAAGTAAGATAAGGGAAACAGGGCTGCTAAGTGCTAGGGTAGATGCAGGAGATAGGCAACTGGGGATTATACATGATTGGAGTAGGGTAAGCTTTGCAGATATCAGCCAAGGCAAGTAGTAGGTGATCAGGACCGGCCAGAGGGGCTATATCTCGCTAGGGCATATAGGCAGATTTATACTGATTCAGAGGAAATGGGAACAGAGAGAATAAGTGCAAAGGGGGATTGATGCAGAGGATAGTCGAGCTGATGATAGGTGAGGTTAGAGATATGTAGGCCTGTCGAAAAGGGGTAACCTAGTAAGGAGCTTAAGGGAGGGACATATAGTGGTATAATGCAGAAACAAGTTAAGAACTCCAGCCAGGGAGGAGGATAGAGAGCTAAGGAGGTTTAAAACAGGAGCATTGGTCAGAGGAGATGAGGTGGTGATGGAGTGCTTTTTTAAAGGTGTCATGAGTGAGTGCTAGGTGGACCTCAAGAGGGAAGGAGTTCCACAGCCGAGGAGCATGGTGGGCAAAGGCACTAGCACCTTTGGTGGTTGTGTATTTCCGCACATATAAAAAATATTTATCCACTGAGTATAGTCCACAGTTGGAGGTCTGTGGAGTGAGCAGTTCAGCCAGTGATTTGGGAATTTGAGACCTCATAATACTGTCTATAGTGGAGCCAAAGGAATAGAGCCTGCTGGCATTTGAGGATAGCCAGTTAAGATCAGAGTAGAGGAGGTAGTGGTGTTTTCTCCTATGGGATGAGGCAGCGTACCGACATATATTATTATAGGAAATGTCCCACATATATAGATTTATTTTAGGTATGGCAGCAAATGAAGATATCCCATAGATTAGGGTTGGTAGAAGAATGCCTCAGGCAATGGCTAGTCTTGCAGAGGGGGTTAGAACATAGCTAGTGCAGTAAGCTACACCTAGCTTGGCATTTACAGACTTACATATGTTCGTTATATGATGATCGAAGTTTAAGGATTGATCCAAAGTGATTCCAAGGTACTTAAAAGAGGTGACTACGCCAATGGGTGAGCCATCTAAGCAGGAGACCTGGAGATTTTGGTAAAATTTGAGTTTAGAGGGGGTTCCAAATAGCATGGATTGGGTTTTGGTCTTATTTAAGAACAAGTTTCTTTTCAGAGAGCCAGGTTTGTAGGCATTGGAAGTCAGCAGAGAGACGTAGATTGATGTCAGTTACATTTTTCGCCTTGGTATAGAGGGCAATATCATCTGCATAGAGTATGGAGTAGGAGGCAGAGAGTTTGGAGGTGATGTCATTAACAAATATTGAAAAAAGAAGTGGACCCAGGATAGAACCTTGGGGTACTCCAATATTCACTGTAGCCTTATCAGAATAGGTCGAGTTGAACTTTACAACTTGGACTCGGTTTGACAGGTAGCTCCTGAGCCAGCCGACTACATTGGATGCAAAGCCCATAGATTGTAGGGTGACAAGGAGAAGGGAGTGGTTCACCAGGTCAAAAGCCTTCATCATATTAATGAAGACAGCCCCTGTTAGAAGACCAGAGTCCATAGCAGTGAGAGTGTCTGTAGTAAATTTAAGCAAAGCAGTAGAGGTGCTATTGCCTTTGCGAAAGCCGTGCTGGGCGGTTGTTAGTAGGCCATGCTTGGAGAGAAATTCTATGGTTTGGGTGGCGACTAGTTTTTCTAAGTTTTTACTTATCACCGACAAGATGGCTATAGGCCTATAGTTCGAGGGGTCAATGGGGTCACCCTTTTTAAAGACGGGGTGACTCTTGCTATCTTCCAAATGTCAGGTACCCTACTTTGACACAAGGAGAGGGTAAAGATTTTGGCCAGAGGAGCTGCAATAAGAGGTGCAGCTATTTTTAGTAGCCTTGGCTCAATACTGTCTGAGCCTATGGCTGTATTATCAGAGATCGAGCTAAGAATTTGGGTAGCCTCCTTCGGGGTGATAGCTATAAAGTGAAAGGGTGGGGGTACTGGTGCACTGCTAGAATAAACTGTAGATGCTTGATTTGGGGTGGGGAAGGAGGATATGAATTTTGTTAGGTCCGAGAACTGATTATTAAGGAAATTTGCAATGGTCAGAGGATTGTCACAATGAGTTCCATTAAGGACCATATCATTAGGAGAAGATGACTGAGTGGATCCCAGGAAAGTTTTGATGTGGGACCAGAACTTCTTAGGGTTATTCGAGGAACTGGTTAGTAGGTTTTTGCAGTAGGAGCTTTTTGCAGACCTCATTTCCTTTTTGCAAGTATTTCTTAACATTCAATAGGTATTGTGATCCTCTGGAAGTCCAGAGGACTTGAAACAGCTCCAGCTCCTATCTCTTTATTTTATTTTGGCAAGTAGATCTTTTTTGAGCCACCTAGTATGTTTACCCTTGACACGGTGAGTTATGAGAGTGGTGTAATTTTCTTGTAGTGCTAAGAAATTAGCGATAAAGATGTCCAGTGCGGTCTGGACATCTTGTGCATGTAGAGATTGGACCAGTCCGCGTTGGCCACATCTTGAAGAAAATTTTGCTGATTCAGGTTGGCATAGTTTTGAAAGGTGATGAGTCGTGGCTTTATAGGGAGGTGGGGGGGTTTATCCCCAGATGCAGAAAATAGGGGAGTGGTCAGAAATGGCATCTGCAGGTGTTCCGGCAGACTGTTTGTGCTCAGGGTGATTTGCTAACATCCAGTCTATAAGGGTGCAGGTATTTGAGCAAGAGGCACACCTTGTGGGTTCTGTAATAAATTGATGTAGGTTATGGCTCTGGATTTTGGTGAGCATGGTGGTCGGGCGTTTCCCTAGTCAGCTTAGGTTGATGTCACCTAGTAGGATTGTTTCAGTTTTGCCGAAGAGTAGGGATGTTTGGTTTAACAGCACTTCCAGGCCAGTGAGGCCACTTCTTAGGGAGTTGTAGGCACACATGATAAGGAAGTTTTATCCCCAAGAGTAAGGAGAGCATGTAGCGACTCACACTGAGTAAGAGGATCCGTATTGAGGGCAGTGAGACGAAGGTGGTTTTTGAAATAGATGGTGACGCCCCCTTCCCTTTTGGAGGATGGTCTGTCCTTCCATAAGAGGTTGTAGGATGGTATCGCTGTGTGAGAGTGAGATATAGGATTTTAACCAAGTTTCAGATAGGCATAGTATGTCTGACTTGTAATGGGAGATCCAGGCTTCAAGCTCAGCGAAATTATGCTCTAGGCTTCCGATATTGTGGTGGGCTATAAGGAAACTTTTGGAGGTTTTTTGAAGCACATCTGAGTGGGTGAGCTGGCCTGGAGGGCCAGGGTTTGTTTCTATACCTACGGATAGCAGGATAACCAGGAGCAGGAGGAACCATAGCTTCTGCTGGGTACATGGGGAGCGGATTAGGCAATGGAGGAAGCATTTTTTCAAATTAAACATGGTTTGGTAGATTATTCCCCTATTTACCAGGAGTGAGGTAGAATCCTGAGGTGAGTCATGGAGGAGAAGGAGGTTAGAGAAATGGAAGTCATCAAGAGACTGGATGATGGCTGAGTGGGTATTATTAGCATTGTAACCAACCAAGGATGCTAAGTAAAGTAGTGATAGAACCATAGCAGCGGTGATTATGAACTTTAGGTGACCCATGATTTGGGGGTATTAACTGTTTCATGTGGGAAACTTGTGCCCCGTGGTTATCTGTGTTTAGGACAGGCAGGAAGGCAACTACCTGAGATCGCTGCCTAGTAGATTCTGCAACCATAAAAAAGGTTGGGTTGAGTGAGTTAGATCAACTGATCAAGGCTAGAAAAATTGTAGATGCTTAGAAGCTAACTTGCAGCTTGGGCTAGAGGGCAAGGTATGTGAAAGAAATTACAGCTTGGACTATGGGAGAGTATCTTTAAGATGAGGGTGTAGGCTTAGAGTGGGATTAAAGAAAATCATAGGGACAAGAGGGTATGTGGGAAGGGGAGAAGGGCACTGGGGAGACAGAGTAGGTCATTTTGTTTAATTTGTGCCAAAAAACTTAGATTGCAGTGAAATAATCTGGTGTGGCACAGGCATTAACAGCAGGACAGGAGGGGCAGTGAGTCTCAGAGAATCAAAGGAAGGGAGAGAGAGAGAGAGAGAGAGAGAGAGAGAGAGGTGTAGCTCATCAGAAAACCTGTGCCAGTCAGAAACTGTGGGGAAGAGTTGGAACCAATACCATGTCCAGACGAGAAAAGTGGGAGGTGCAAGAGTGTATTTAATAAAGGCCAGTGTCAGGGCGGGTGGTGTGGGATGAAATTTTGTGTCTCAGACAGTAGCTAGGTATTTTTAAAATAGGCGCGCTCAGTCCAAGGTGCCATAGCCAATCGCGGGCCAGGAGCAAATCTTACATAGCCAATGGCAGAGCTGGCGAGGTAGCAGGAACCAATCCTGTTGGGGATTTCCAAACCTTGAGAAGCTGTACCTGTGCACTGGAGTTTCGGCGGCAATAGAGAGGAAGGCGGGCGGTTGAAGGAGCTCTACGCCGCAGCTGCCTGCAGAGATGAGTAGGCCCTGGGGTTTGGTCCTACAAGAAGGAAGAGAGGGATAGCATTAGCAACATAAAGGGGCTGAAACCACGAGACTGGCTCCATCAGTAATCAGTGGGAGGGGCAGATGGGAGGCCCCCAGGACAAGACAAAGGAGGAGAGAAACAGACGGCAATTATGAAGCTGGAGGGCGATTTAGGTGGCGATGGGGGGGTGGCCTAGTGCTGAACCAGTGCAGGAAAAGTGAGAGGGGGAGGTGTTCAGTTTTAAGCAGCTGGGGGGGGGGAGAGAGAGAGACAGAGACAGAGATGAAATGGCAGTGGGGGGACCCAGAGAAAACAGAAGAAAAACGGGTCAGTTAAATACAGCAGTGTAGCATAGAGGGGGAAAAAACATTCAGAGCAACTGAAGCAAGTTAAAAGAAATCAGGTTATATTTAGACAACAGAATATATCAGTTTAGGCAACAGCTAAGTAGAATGACAGGAATAATGGCAGGTGCAGGCTACAGATTAATTTCAAGCATGCAAGCTGAAACAGCAGTCAAAGTGTGGCTAGAATAATATTCAAAAGTACAGCAGAGCAGCTCTAGTGACAAATGTAGGATTTCACAGCAAAATAATTGAAATTTCCACTACATAGTGTCTCAGACAACAGCTAGGTATTTTTAAAAGAGGCGCGCTCAGTCCAAGGTGCCACAGCCAATCGCAGGCCAGGAGCAAATCTTACATAGCCAATGGCAGAGCAGGCAAGGTAGCAGGGACTAATCCTGTTAGGGATTTCCAAACCTCGGGGAGCCATACCTGTGCACCAGAGTTTTCGGTGGCCGCAGAGAGGAGGGCGGATGGCTGATGGAGCTATGTGCTGCCTGCAGAGATGAGTAGCCCTTGGGGTTCGGTCCTGTGCACCAGAGTTTTCAGCGGCCGTAGAGTGAAGGGTGGGTGGCCGATGGAGCTCCGTACCACAGCCGCCTGCAGAGATGAGTAGCCCTTGGGGTTTGGTCCTGTGCTGTGGAGTTTTCAGCGGCTATAGAGAGGAGGATGGGCAGCCGATGGAGCTCTGTGCTGCAGCTGCCTGCAGAGATGAGTAGCCCTTGGGGTTTGGTCCTGTACACTGGTGTTTTCGGTGGCCGTAGAGAGGAGGCAGGTGGCCGATGGAGCTCCGTGCCGCAGCCGCCTGCAGAGATGAGTAGCCCTTGGGGTTCGGTCCTGTGCACTGGAGTTTTCAGCGGCTGTAGAGAGGAGGGTGGGTGGCTGATGGAGCTCCACGCTGCAGCCACCTGCAGAGATGAGTAGCTCTTGGGGTTCAGTCCAGTGCACCAGAGTTCTCGGTGGCCGTAGAGAGGAGGGTGGGCAGCTGATGGAGCTCTGTGCCACAGCCGCCTGTAGCGATGAGTAGCCCTTGGGGTTTGGTCCTGTGCACCGGAGTTCTTGGTGGCCATAGAGAGGAGGGCAGGCAGCTGATGGAGCTCTGCATCACAGCTGCCTGCAGAGATGAGTAGCCCTTGGGGTTCAGTCCTGTGCACCGGAGTGTTCGGTGGCTGTAGAGACGAGGGCGGGCGGACAATGGAGCTCCATGCTGCAGCCGCCTGCAGAGATGAGTAGCCCTTGGGGTTCATCCTCTGCACCGGAGTTTTTGGCGGCCGTAGAGAGGAGAGCGGGCGGCTGATGGAGCACCATGCTGCAGTCACCTGCAGAGATGAGTAGCCCTTGGGGTTCGGTCCTGTGCACCGGAGTTCTTGGCAGCCATAGAGAGGAGGGCGGGCGGCTGATGGAGCTCCGCACCACAGCCTCCAGCAGAGATGAGTAGCCCTTGGGGTTCTGTCCTGTGCATCAGAGTTTTCGGCGGCCATAGAGAGGAGGGCAAGCGGCTGATGGAGCTCCGCGCTGCAGCCACCTGCAGAGATGAATAGCCCTTGGGGTTCGGTCCTACAAGTTATAGCAAATTGTTTTGGTTGTATTATGCAGAATTGTATGCAGCAGAGCCTCCCACTGCCCAGGATGAGATCAGGGCTTTTCTCCAACAGGTTCAGCTACCCTAATTTCATGAGGAGCAGAATTAATTATTTGTGCAGCAGAAGTGGCCCAAGCTACAAGCTCCTTATCTAATGATAATGCTCCAGGCCCAGATAGGTTTTCTTCTAATTTTTATAAACTTTTAAAGGATAAGGTAACCCCCATCTTACATCCTTTTTTAATGATGTATTTAATACAGAAACCTTAGAAACATAGAAACATAGACTTTGACGGCAGATAAGGACCACTTGGCCCACCTAGTCTGCCCATTTCCCTACCTACAGGATAGGCCACAGATCCTAGTTAACCAATAGCCTATTTCTTCCTAACCCCCACAAGAACTGCCTTATGTCTGTCCCATTCATTCTTGAATTTTCCCACAGTTTTAGACCCCACAACCTCCTCAGGAAGGCTGTGTCATGCATCCACTACCCTCTCTGTGAAAAAAATACTTCCTCACATTGTCCCGGAACCCCCTCCCATATCTTTAAATTGTGTCCCCTTGTTCTTGCATGTCTCTTTTTCGAAAGATGCTACCCTCTTAGACTTTGTTGATTCCACTGAGGTACTTAAAAGTTTCTATCATGTCCCCCCTCTCCCTTCTTTCCTCCAGAGTATACATATTAAGCTCCTTTAGTCTGTCCTCGTACGGCTTCTCTTACAGACCCTGAACCATTTTAGTTGCCCTCCTCTGGACTGCCTCTATCCCGTCTATGTCCTTGCAGAGATGGGGTCTCCAGAACTGAATGCAGTACTCCAGATGGGGTCTCACCAACTGTCTGTACAGAAGGATAACAACTTCCTGTTTTCTGCTGGTGATGCCTCTCCCTATGCATCCCAGTATACCCCCAGCCCTCCCTACTGCCTTCTCACATTGTTTGCTAACCTTAAGGTCATCTGATATGATTACCCCCAGGTCCCTTTCCTTTGTTGTTGTTGTTACTACCTCCCCATTGTGTAATCTTCCCCTGGGTTCTTGCTTCCCAGGTGCATTATTTTGCACTTCTTTGCATTGAATCCTAGCTGCCATACTTCTGACCATTTCTCCAACCTTGCCAAGTCCCTTCTCATCCTTTCCATGCCTTCTTGTGTATCAACCCTGTTGCAGATCTTTGTGTCATCTGCAAAGAGGCATACTTTTCCTTCCAGTCCCTCTGCAATGTCACTTATAAAGACATTAAATAGGACTGGACCCAGTACTGAACCCTGCGGTACCCCACTAGTAACTCCTCTTTCTTCAGAGTGGGCTCCATTTACAATTACCTTCTGTGTCCTGTTGTCCAGCCAATGTTTTACCCAGGCTACCACCCTGGGACCCACTCCCAGGCTGGTTAATTTGACTATTAATCTTTTGTGTGGGACTGTGTCAAATGTCTTGCTAAAGTCTAGGTAGGCCATGTCCACAGCCCTTCCCTGGTCTACTACTTTAGCCACCCAGTCAAAGAAATTCTATTAGATTCATCTGACATGACCTTCCCACGGTGAACCCATGCTGCCTTGGGTCCTGTACCCCACTGGCCTCAAGGTACTCAACAATTCTTTCCTTCAGAAGTGACTCCATCACTTTCCCTACCACAGAGGTCAAACTGACAGGTCTGTAGTTTCCTGCCTCTGCCTTGGTCCCACTTTTGTGAAGGGGAATCACATCCGCCTTCCTCCAGTCCTCGGGTACCACACCATCCTCCCATGCCCAACCTTGCCCCATCCTTTCAAGAAACTTTTCTTAATATTTTCCTAAAACCTGGTAAGGATAAAGAACTGGTAGGCAACTATAGGCCCATTTCCTTACTTAATATGGATCTTAAACTTTTTGGCTAAAGTATTGGCCAATAGGCTAATGACTGTATGGTGCCATTAGAGCAGCCGTGAACAAATAGGATGTATGTTTGGTAGGCATTTCAAGGATCATTTGTGGAAGCTGGCTCATGTCATGTCTACACAGAGGGAGTCCAAGACCCCTGCTATTCTGGTTTTCCTCGATGTAGAAAAAGCCTTCGATAGAGTTTCTTGGTCCTATTTGTTTGAGACTCTGGATTTGTTTGGTTTTCCCCCAGAATTTATTAGGCAGATTAAATTATTATATTCTTATCCTTCAGCCCGTGTTTACTGTAATGGTTTTTTATCATCCCCTTTTTCATTAAAGAAAGGTACCCATCAGGGATGTTCTCTCTCATCTTTCCTTTTTAATTTATACCTCGAGCATCTTACCTGAACCATTATTCATGATCCTCAAATTCAGGGTATTTCTGTTGTAGGACAGGCATGTGCAATATCAACATATTCAGATGATATCTTGCTTAATTTACAAAACCCTAGTACTTCTCTCCCTGCAGTTTTTTGCCATACTTCACCATTTTGGTAATCTTTCAGGTTATAGACTGAATTTGGATGTCAGTATTTATGCCACTTAACTGTCACATGCATAAAGGAGATGTCATGAGGTGGGGGATACATGGACTATTGGTGCCCTTAGTTATTTGGGTGTTACGGTTTGTAAAAATACACAAGCCTAAAAGGGCAGGTTCTTCATTTTCTAGTAGCTGCCACCCCAAACATGTATTATACCTTACTTTTCCAGAGTTGATGGCTATAATTAATTCCCTTTATTTTTTCCGTTTAAAAAAAGTTATACCCTTCATAATTTTCTCCATGGACATCACAGGCAAAAACGGAGCCACTTTCCAAAACTGCAGGGCTCCCTCCCCACGCAGGCACACACAGCCCTGTTTTGTGAGGTCAGAAAATGACGACCAAATGCGTGCACTCCATTGAGTTGAATGGGGATGATTTTTCTATACATTTTATTACCATTTAGACTTGCGATTTTAATAAACCAAAGTGAACGCTCGACTAACAGGGTTTTAGGATGGGGGGAGCGGGGTGGTGGGCACTACCTGTTGGAGTGAGTGGGGTCCTCTAGACCCCTAGTGATGGGCATTATTTATTAATTAAATATATGAGAGAAATCAGGGATCAGGGAAGTGGGGTTCATTAGACCACCAGGGATTTTTTTTATTTATTATATATATATGGGTGACATCAGGGATCAGGAAGGGGGTCCATTAGACCACCAGGAATAGGCTTTTTTTTTATTAATTACACACATGGGAGACACTAGGGATTGGGATCTGCTAGACTACCAGGGATGGGCTTTCTTTATTAATTATGTATACAGGTGATATTGGGGATTGGGGAAGGGGCCCACCAGACTACCAGGGATATATTTACTCAACGGGGAATTGGGGATTAGGAGGAGGGTCCATTAGACCACCAGGGACTATTTAAATATATTAATGGGGGACTGCGGCTGGGGCAGTCCACTAGATGACATGGGGAATCTTCACTGTTATTAAAGAGGGATCGGGGCTTGAAGGGCCCTATTCCTCTCCTTCAGGCAGGGGGAGGGGGCATTGGGGAGGAGCACCAGATAGTGCACAAGAGGGGCCTTGTAGGCAGGCAACAGGGAGACCCTGGGACAGTGGGGGTAAGGAGGCACATTGGAGGGTGGTCCTGATTAATGCCAGGAAAATGGGAAACAAGATGTCAGAGCTTCAGGTGCTGTTAGTGGAGGGGGTGGATGTGGCAGCTGTCATAGATACTTGGGCCACTTCCAGACATGATTGGGACCTAAACCTACCAGGGTACACCACGTGCAGAAGAGATAGGGTGAAGGCAAGGGGAGGGAGGGTAGCTTTTATCATTAGGGATGGCATAGGGATGAGCAGGGTTGAGGAAAGAGGGGCTCAGGTGGAGGCCTTATGGGTCATCCTGCAGACTCCAGGGGGAAGAGGGTGAAGATAGGGGTAGTAGTATATAGACCACCCAGGCAGGGGGAGGAACAGGAGAAGGGCCTGGTGGCTAGCCTTAGGGATCGCTGTGATAGGGGAGAGGGCAGAACTGTGGTGCTGGGAGACCTGAATATGCTAGGAACAGACTGGGGAACTATGGCATCCTCATTGGGCAGGGAGCAGCGCCTGCTGAACATCTTCCAGGTTGCGTTCCTTGCCCAGCTGGTGACTGATCCACTGAGGGAGGGGCGCTTCCTGCATGTGGTCCTGTCTGATGGCGAGCTTATCACGGACCTAGTCAGTGGGGATCCACTGGCAGGGAGCGACCACACCATGGTTTGGTTCTCCCTTGACCTAGTGGGCAGGGTAAGACACACTAAAATGAGAGTGTTTGATTTTACAGGGGCAGACTTCGGGGGGATGGAGAGGATCTTTAGGGGCTACCTAGATGAGATCAGGCCAAGCATGGGCATGGAGACCCAGTGGGAAATTATTAAAAAGGGGCTGCTGGAGGCTACCAAAGCCTGCATGAGGGAGAGATGCAATTGGGGTAAAGCAAAGAGGCCAAGCTGGTGGACAAGTGAGTTCCAGGATGTGGTGAGGGGAAAAATGGCTGCTTGTAGTCGATACAAATGTTCTCGGGGGGCTATATCTAGGGGGGAGTATGATGAGGTAACCAGGAGGGTCACCAGGGTGGTGGGGGTGGCCAAGGAGGCAGTGGAGCTGAGATTGACACAGGGGATTAGAGGGGGGAAAGGGTTCTTCAGGTATATCAGGGAAAGAATAAAAGGAAAGGAGCAGCTTAGTAGGTTGAGGATGGAGAGTGGGTGGAGGAGGCAGGGGAGAAGGCAGAGGTACTAAAGACTTCTTTGCCTCTGTCTTTACCATGGAGGATGGGCGGTTGCTCTGCAAGGGGAAAGGGAGGGGAGACCAGCAGATGAAGAGGGGGAAATGGATGTTGAAATCCCTAGCGGGAGGGTTAGGGAAGCCCTCAAGGCCCTAAGGGGTGATAAAGCACTGGGTCCAGATGGGATACATCCCAGAGTGCTTAAGGAGATGGCCGATATCCTGGCCGCACCCCTGGTGAGCCTATTTAACTCCTCCCTACAGTTGGAATGGGTACCCCATGACTGGAAGATGGCCCATATCATGCCTATACACAAAGGCGGCTCACAAGAGGAGCTGGGAAACTATAAGCTGGTTAGCCTGACATTAGTGGTAGGCAAAGTGATGGAGATCATCTTGAAGGAGAGGCTGGAGGGGGTTCTGAAGGCATGGAGTCATCTAGATGATTGCCAGCATGGCTTTGTTATGGGCAGATTGTGTAAGACCAACCTGGAGGAGTTCTACGAAGCGGTGACTAGTGCAGTGGATCAGGGCAGGCTGGTGGATGTCCTCTTTCTGGACTTCAGCAGGGCATTTGATTCAGTGCCACATCACAGGTTACTGGGGAGGCTGGAGGATATGGGGGTTGGGGAGCTGATGGTCAGGTGGATAGGAAACTGGCTAGTGGCGCATGTACAGAAAGTGAGGGTGGGGGAAGGTCTCATCCTCTAGGAGGATCATTAGTGGGGTCCCTCAGAGGTCGATACTGGGCCCACTCCTGTTTAACACCTATATCTCAGACATTAGACATGGTATTAGGAGTGGGATGAGCCTCTGTGCTGATGACTCAAAGCTGTGGCTGGTGGTGGTGGAAGGGGAAGAGGGGAAGCTAGCTCTCCAGGAAGATCTAGAGGCTCTGGGGAGGTGATCAAGAGCATGGAAGATAAAGTTCAATGCTGGGAAATGCAGGGTTCTACACTTTGCAGCCAAAAACTCGGCTCATGAATACACCCGGGGAGGGAGGCACTGCAGGTTTCTAGGGGGAGAAGGACCTTGGGGTGGTGGTGGATGCCAAAATGAATTACTCAGAGCAGTGTAGAAGGGCTGTAGCCCAAGCAAATAAAATGATGGAATGCATAGCCAGGGGGATAACCTCAAGGAGTAGACAGATGCTCCTTCCGCTACACAGTTGCCTGGTTAGACCACACCTTGAATACTGCATGCAGTTTTGACATCCCTACTTAAAAAAGGGACATTGCTCTTCTTGAGAAGGTCCAGAGGAGGGTGACCAGGATGATACTGGGACTAAGGGGAGGCTCTATGAGGAAAGGCTGGAGGAGCTCAACCTGTACTTGTTGGAGGAGAGAAGGAACAGGGAAGATATGATAGAGGTCTTCAAATATCTCAAAGGAATAAACAGGGTAAGCCTTGAGGGGGGTGCTTCAGCTGAGGGAGGTGGGGACCACCAGGGGTCACTCAATGAAGCTGGTTGGGGGGAAGCTAATGGGGGAAACAGGGAGACACTACTTCACTGAAAGGGTGGTAGAGCCCTGGAATGCAAGCCTGAGAACTTGGTGGCTGCAGCAATGGTGGAGGGGTTCAAGAAAGGCTGGGATAGGTATGGGGGAGGGTGCATCCCAGAGCCCCGCTGGGGGTTGGGGGTGGGACCTTGTAAGGAGTGAGGGGAATACAACGATGCCCTGGGAAGGAACTGATTCTCGAGCAGACTTGATAGACCATAGAGCCTAATCTGCTGGCTTCTTAGTATGTTAGCTTGGTAATCATACCTAACCCAATTTAAAAGTGATTGCCCTTAAATGCAATATTTCTGGAACTTTCTAATGGCAAGTTAGGATTAGAAATATTACAGTAAACTGCTGAACGAATATTAAACATTAATTACCAAGTGTTTAAGCACAGACACATCACCAATGCCCCATTACTTTAATTTGGGCACACATTATACATCGGGATTTACCAAGCCATATCGGTTACTGCTAAACCTTAGCTCTGGTGTTCTTGCTGGTAACATCACCAGATATAGATTCAGTCATGCGTTTTGTGTACTATTAATTTATTACCATCTATTTGTAATACGACAGTGCTTATGTCATAATGTGGTCATTCTCATGCAGCTTCATTCACATGCCTCTTCAACTAGTTTAGAAAAAAATTAACTGAACAGTGTGGTATTCTTTGCTCTAAAAAGACCATTTTGTATCACGGCCATACGAATAGTGCTACTATTTATGCTACTGAACATGCTTCCAAAACATATACTTTGAATAATACTTTTATGCCCAAAGAAGAACTTCATATAGTGTCCACTCATCGTGTAATTGTAAAACTACTATTGTTAATCATTGCGTTGAACCTTTTTTCACATGTGTGAAATTTTCCAACTCTGTAGTGTCAATCAAACAATGACAATCCGCCAATCTAACTCCAATGTGGACAAGGTGATGTGCACGATGCCTAATAAATGGTACATATTTAAACAAGCTAGGATAATGGAAAATGGAGGAGGGATTGAAAAAATCACCAGGAAATACCAGCCTACGACTGTAGTGCAAAGTAATGAATGCTGAATTTAAAAAATTGCTTTAATCACATATTTAGATTATGATGGATCTTAAAAGAATAATTGTTACACTCAAAATTAATTAAACAGATATTTTTTTCTACACCACAACAAGTGATGCGTAACTGCTATTAAACATATTTTGATAATTTTGGGGAAGAGATACAGAAACAGTCTCACAACCATCAGCAAAGAGCAGAGTTGTAAGTTGTATTTAACCCAGGTAGTACTGTAAACCATGTTCCTCATTAAATCCTGTGGGCTACGTAGCCTCTAATTCATTAATCCAAAAAGATTCACTCTGTAATAGCAGTTTTTGTCCTTTTAGATAGGACAACATGTTCTATTCCAAAACATTTTAAAGATGCCACTAATCCATGCCTCTTTATAATGCCTTGCCATAGCATAATTCTGATTCTTAAACTGACAGTTTTGCAAGACTGTTTCTGTATCCCTTCCCCATAATTACCAAAATGTTTTATAGTAAGTAGGCATCACGTGTTGTGGTGTAGAAAAAAATACCTGTTTAATATAATTAATTTCACATTAACTTTGTTGTGACTGTGTGGCCAAAAGCTGCCTGACCTTTCTCTCTCCTTTTGTTGACTCATGGTCTTCTTTATATGCAAATTTTGGTTAAAAGAAATAAGTTCCTACTTTAATAGCTTCCATTATCTCATGTTCTGCTTCATAAGGGGATGTAAAGGTTCACATTCTGCCCAGTAATTTAACTCTAAGTTTCCCCAGCTGAATCATTGAAAAGCATATGTTATGATTTAGTAAAAGATCTTTAGATTTTGAAATGATTTCCTTTTAGCTACTCTGTTTTTTGAGGAAAATCCTGCAAGACCTGAAAATACATTCTTGTATAATGGAGGCCTTTATCCATCCTAGCCTTCTTAAAAATGGCATCTCAGCCTGAGAAATGGTGGTGCTTTACAAAAATAAAATAAGGTAGCTTTACTTTATAGTTTGAGTTTAGTGGGCCTCTGTGAGCTCTGTCAATCGCTATGTTATTTTCAGGGTGGTTTTTTTCCTAAAGTCTCTGAAAATAAAAGCTCAAAATTCTCTACTGGATCTGGGCTTCTACACCTTCCATGACCCCAGCTAACTTAATGTTGCCCCTCCTTGCCCTAACTTCTAGCTCCTCCATTTTATTTTGTAGAATCTTCAATTCCTCTTTTGGAATTTACCCAATGCATCTGTCAACTCTACTGCCTCTACTGACCCTAGCCTCTCATAGGTGGTAGTTCTCATTCCTTTCTCCCTTCCCCTACTCTCTCTCCCCCTTTTTCCCCAGCTATTTTTTTTTTTTTATAAGGCCACTTCAGGAATAGGCTTTTGATAATTGTTCCCATTAACCAGTTTCTTGTATTATTCTACCACCAGTAAAACCTAGGAGGTGGAGGTGTTTGTCTCAAAACAAATTTCTGGTCAGTTTTTACCCACCCCCATGGCAAAGAAGTTACTTTGTACTGTTAAGAATAATCATTCCAGGATTTATTTTTTCCTTTTCTGAAATCCTCTCAACAATATAGTTCTTTCTGTAATGTATATCAGCAACAGTCTAAAAATACTTCTTGTTGTGTGTAATAGTATAACATGCATTTCAATTCTTTAATCAGTCATTTGAAATCTCCATTTGGCGTCCGCTTAACATCAGCTAGAAATGCAGCATTTTTAACTCTCTCACAAACATATTCACTAGCTCTGTCAGTTCCACAAAGCAAAGCAAAACACCTTTACTTGTGATTTTCAAAGGATTCGGCTGTATTCTCAAATGCAGTAAAAACAGTAAAGTACTTCTTCTTAACAAAAAGAATCACTGCTTTTTGTATCGCCAGCCAGAAAATATTCAGATAACCAGTTTCCCACTTTGTTTCTTTACTTACTTTGTATCTCTATTCAGTGAAACCATGCAGAGGCAATTTCCATGGCTTCAATAATTGAACTGTCTGTCAAGATAAACCAATATCTCAGCCTTTTACATAGAAACCTAGAATCATGGAATCTGACTGCAGATAAGGACTGCTTGGCCCACCTAGTCTGCCCATTTCCCTACCTGATGGATAAGCTGCAGATACCAATTAATCAACAGCTTACTTCCTCCTACCCCCCCACTAAAATTGCATTATGTCTGTCCCATGTATTCTTGAATTCTCCCACTGTTCACGACTCCACAACCTCCTCAGAAAGGCTGTTCCATGCATCCACAACCCTCTCTGTGAGAAAATACTTTCTAACATTACCTCTGAGCCACACCCTCTATCTTCAAATTGTGCCCCCTTGTTCTTGCACATCTCTTTTTCTGAAAGATGCTACCATCTTGTACTTTGTAAATTCCCTTGAGATACTTGAAAGTTTCTATCATGCCCCCCCTCTCCCTCCTTTCCTCAAGGGTATACATATTAAGCTGCTCTAGTCTCTCCTCGTATGTCTTCTGGTGCAGACCCTGTACCATTTTGGTTACCCTCCTCTGTACAGCCTCCACTCTGTCTATGTCTTTGCACAGATGGGGTCTCAAGAATTGCACACAGTACTTCAGATGGGGTATCATCAACTGTCAGTATAGAGGGATAACAACTTCCTGTTTTTCACTGTTGATGCCTCTCCCTATGCTTCCCAGTATCCCCCCAGCCCTTCTTACTGCCTTCTCACATTGCTTGCCCACCTTTAGGGCATCTTACAAATTGTTTAAATTTCACCTCTCTGGACTTGCTTTCCCGAATGTTAATTGAATTTCCCAGCCGATAGTTTGAAGATGCCGCTTCTCAAATATGCAATGTCTTCCTAGTGGCTCACCACGAGTACACTTTCACCTAGCACTGTATGCTTTTAGATATGACATGTTGCTTCATGTTTCTTACGCTTTTTCAGTTTAAACAGCCAAACCATATGCATTGAACAACAGCCAGAGGAGGTTGTGATCTACCCGCTGCACTGAGCTCTCCTCACTCCTCGTACATGGGTGCCATCTTGCTCCACCTCTCTGATCCACTTTCTATGTTTCTATGTTTCAATTTAATGTCCAGGTATTTAGGTTTGTGCAAGACATAAGAGAAACTTTATTTTTTGATCATAGAACACCCAAACTAAGACAACCAGATATATAAAAAAAACATCTAAGCTTGCTTTACCAGTAGGCCACAATTGTCTCCCCTTCCCCAACTCTAGATGAGTGGAAAATTTTTCAGGAAGTCATAGTTTGGCTTTTGAGTTGTTTTAGGGGCAGAATCTGTCTGAAGTTGTACTAAGTGTTAAATGAAGCAATAAAATTGCTAATGCATAAGGCAGAATCTTAAATGGATGCTAAACTGGAGAAATAACAAAACATCTGCTTAAAGAGATGAGGCAGGGATTTACTAATGTTGAGACTTCACTTGAAAAAAATCAATGATAAATTCACAGACCTTTCCAATAAGTTTGATGATTTGAAGGCCTCCAACAATGAGATGAAGCAGAGGGTATCACATTTGGAACATGAAACAAAGCCACTGAGGGGGACTGTAAAATCACCACAAAATGATTTATTTATTGAAATGTTTCATCAGGAAGGCACACTGAACAACAGGTTGCTCATCTGGTGTTACCTGGGGGTAAGGGGTACAATAGGGATGACACATTTTACATTCAAGTTACAAAGACCAACATAGTATACATTTAATTAAGACAGTTCTTACAAACAGTGTTGTACACCTATGTAATTTGTGAGAACAATTAATAAGTGCAATGGTAATAAGTGAACAAGTGCTATCATGAAATAAGGGGTGAAGAAGAGAGAGGATGAGATGACAGATAGTGCAGAGGCGTGTCCCGGAGAAACCCCATCAGGATGCGGGAAATCCTGCAAGGGGACAGGGGAATGGAGTAGGGATTAGTGAGGGAGAGAGAGAGGGAGTAAGTGTGATTAACACCTAGGAGGGGAAATAAGGCTTGACCCAAAAAAGAGAACCCTTCAGGATGCGATGAACCCTGCAAGGGAGCAGGGAAGTTGAGATGATTATAAACCCTCCTGTGGTTAGGCATTGTAATTATAGAGGGATAGTGAGAGGGAGGGAATGAGAAATAACACCTGGGAGAGGAAGAGGCCTGATCCAAGGAACCCACCAGGCTGCCAGGGACCTTGCAAGGGGTCCTGGAAGGCCGAGGATAGGTAGATGGGGGAAGAGAATGTGGCAAGCCTAGGCACTATAGGACCCCTTTAGGATGCTGAGAACAATGCAAGGGGAGTGTGAAAGCTGCCAGACGTAAGCTTGTAGGGCTGTGTATAAAGCTTTGACCCCATTTTTAAAGGCCTGTGGAAAGCCAAAGGCTTCCAAAACAAGGAAGAGAGAGCTCCAGATCACCTTGTCAAAAGCCTTTTCTGTATCAAGGCTCATAACATAGGCAGATGTTTGGGTGCAAAGGATTGTATCAATTATATTTACTGCACATCGGACATTGTCCGGGGCTTGTCGGCCCGTAACAAAGCCTGTTTGGTCAAGATGCACTATGTGTGGGATTAGGAATTTAAGTCATTTTGCTAGAATTGAGGTAAATGTCTTGCAGGCAGTGTTACGAATGATCCACACTCAGTTAAGTCATTGCCCACTTTGGGTAGAACTGCTATAGTGGCATAATGCCATATGGATAAGTGCAGGTCCAGGTGGGTGCAAGACATACAGGCCAATATATTACTGATCACTTGGGTCTGATGCATTAAAAATGCTCATCAAGCATATAAGGATACCAGGAGCCTGCTATTACAGCTGAAGATACTCTTACGATGGTATCGCACACCAGAAGCCCTACAGGACATGGATATCTTGTACTACTCTAAATGTTTGAGGTACCAAACCCAACAGTCCAACCTGATACACGTACTGTGGCAATACCCCACCCTGTCGGCATACTGGTCTGCCATGGAGGTCACGTGATGGCATCCATCTAAGCAGCAGCTGGGATACTGAGCTCCCCCCTCTGGCCGCCTTTATTGTGCAGTTTTATAGTGCATCCCGAAGTTTTTTCGATTAATTTAACCAGAAACCAGCAGTACTAATAGCCTGCCATCGTTTAGCGATTTTGTGTGGAGTAATTAAGCCTTTGCTGGGTCGCGATGGAGGTGGATGGGAAGCAGGCCCCAGCCAAGCACACTACCCCTGCATCCCCGGAGAAGGCCGTGAAAAAGCAAAGAAACCAGGCCCCTACTAGGCCGGATCGCGGAGGAGATAAGATACTGCAACTCACCCCACTGACGGAGGATAAATTCTTCTAAGAACTCAATCCTCTGAAGGATCTTCTTGTAGAATTGACTGGAGAGCTCAAATCACTGCGCAACGACCTCTCCTCTGTCTCTAAGAAAGTCTCAGATGTGGAGGTCAGGAGTTGCTTCCTCGGAACAGTGGAGATCCAGGGCCGAGACGGAGATAGTCGAGCTCAGGCAGCAAGTGAAGAGGCTGCAGCTTAAAACTGAGGACTTGGAGGGGTGAAACCGCTGAAATAACCTGCTGATTATGGGCCTTCCTGAGCTGGAAGAAGGCCCAGACCTCGCGGCTTTCCTGCAAAAATTTCTCGTTAAAGTAGTGGGCTCATCCCCTATTAGTACCTCCTACCACCTTGAAAGGGCTCATCGCTCATTGCGACCTCGACCTGCAGCTGGATCTCCCCCACGCCCTGTCATAATGAAGTTCCTCAGTTATGTGGAAAGGCAGCACGTTTACTTGAAGGCCCGAGAGCTGAAAGAGATTCTTTGGGGAGCATCAAGGATCCGAATTGCCCAGGATTTACCTAAAGAAATCCGGGAGAAGAGAGCAGCGTACCACCCTGTCATGCAAAAGTTAATAGCTGCGGTGATCCCATTTAGGATGATATACCCTGCAACACTAAGGGTGACTGTTGGAGGTTCATCTACTAGTTTTGGCACTCCCGAAGCTGCTCACAAGGAACTTGCTAATAGACTGCCTGACCTGTTCAAAGTGCCTGGCTGAAAGACTTTACTGTTGGTTCCGGGTGGCAGTTTTAGGGCTCTCTGGAAATGACATATTTTAATTTAAAATATTTGCCTGTGTCTGTTTTCTCCTGATTGTCTGGTTTTCTGGCCTGTCGTTTGTAGATGGGTATTTCATCTCTCACATACCTCTATCTCTGCTCTCTCTCTGATCCTTTCCCTCGTTACTCTGGCTGTTCTGGTCTCTCCTCTTGGGTCTTCTCCGTGGGTTGTTTGTTGGGGCTGGGAAGAGATGGGGATAGCCGAGATTAGGTCCTGGTTGGGTCTTCCGGTTCCGTTTTCACGTTTGCATTCCCACGGTGGAACCTTTGTTTGGTGGTTGCGGTTTCCGGGTGGGAACTTCCTGGATGACGGACTGTTTTGGGTCCTGCGGTTTAGCAGTCCCCTCGGAAACAGCAACCCTTGATCTGGCTGTTCAGTGACTTTCTTTATCGCCCATTCGGATTGGCGTGTGGATGACAGGACTTTCTCCTCTCCATGGGCTGTGTGGACTCGGGTAGGTGTGCTACCTATACTGCTATGGTGGAGAGGCGATGGGAGGTATGCTGGCTCATTTTTTTCCCCCTTCCTCATGCCCTACCCTTTTCTTTGTTTTTTCTTTTGCTTTATCTTAATTATATGTTGGGGGCTGGGGTGGGGAAGGCTGTGGGGGAGGACTTAGTGGGCTTGCTTCGCTGGATATGGAATTGTGAGCCGTTGTTGTGGGGTAGCAAACCTCGCCCGGGCTGGTTGGAAAGGGATTTGCTTATTATCGTTGGGGCTTTTCCTTCTTTAGAGTACACCTGTTCTTTGTAGTGTATGGGTATTCGCTTCCAGCTCTGGGGGTTGGAGGTTCGTGTGGGGTTTAGGAGGTTCGAGATCCGGGGTGACAGGCTATATTTTGGGCTATCTTTGCTCGGACCTCCAGCTGTATATAGTTTTTCGGGTCTATAGTTGGGGTTGTTTGTGGGGGCGGGGTTAATATATGGTATGTTATAGTACAGTTTCTCTGATGTTTTTGAGGGGATGGTCTCTCCCTGCAATTTCGGGTTCTTTGCTAAGCCTAGGATTCTGACTGGTGGAAGGGGTATATGGGGTGGGGGGCTATGGATTGATACTCCATTTAACCTTTTTGTATGTTGGTCTGTTCATTCAAATGGCTTTTTTCTGGTTGATATGATTATCGGTGGGATGGGGGAATGGGGGGATTTTTTCCCCAAGAACTGGTCTTCTTCAATTTTCTGGTTTTTGGGTTTGGGGGATGGGGTGGGGAGAGATAAGGATTATGATTCAGATGGTTGGTTTGATTTCTGGCCTGTCCTGAAAGGTTATCTCAGGGGGACTATGACAGCTCAACATGTTTCTGGGGTTTTAAGGTTGGGGGTTTGCTCTTGGACTATTACCGATTGGTCTGGATTGTACGATTGGGTGAGATTACTTTGGGATTCAGGGTCCCAGACCTTTATATGGGGGGTGCACCTTGCTATTGTATGTGATAACTGTTCCGTCTGGATATCTGATTGGTTTATTATATTTTTAAATGGCTATAAACACAGTTAAATTAGCGTCCTGGAATGTTAGAGGGCTTAGGATCGGGTCAAGCGTCTACAGGCCTTTAACCACTGCTCATGCTCCACATTGATATCCTTTTTGCAAGCTGCGCCTGTCATGATGAAGCAAGGTTGCTTTCGATCTGGTTCTCTCAATCCTACCTTGCTGGAAACTCTTGCTTTAGTAAAGGGGTGGCGATTCTTCTCAAAAGGCATGTTCTGTTTACGAAAGATTTAACTGTCTCGGACCCAGAAGGAATATATGTCCTAGTGAAGGGTAATCTCAATGGAGAAAACGTAGTTCTTGGTTCAGTGTATGGACAGGTGGGGGGGAACCCTGAGTTCTTTATGACTTTGGCGGATAAATTGGCTAGCTTTTTGCCTGCTCAAATTATACTGGGGGGGGACTGGAATGTACCTTTTTCATCGACGTTGGACAGGGAACCTCAGGATAAACGTCTGCCTTCCCCGGCTCAGAGAGCTTTCTGGGAAATGATCTCGATGTTGGGTCTTGGTGACCCCTGGCACCTTATCAACCCTTCCTGTCGTGCTTTCTCCTTCCAATCCCAATCACATGGTACTAAATCAAGATTGGATATGGTATTAGTTAGTCTTTCTTTCCTCCCGAATATCTCTCTGTCTGGCATTGAGCCGATCATCGTGTCGGATCATGCTATAGTTTGGTTACAAATGTCCCTAAATCCTGACTACTCTCGTGACTCTATGTGGCGTAAATACTCAGTTACTAAAAGATCACCAATGTGTCTCAGAAATCAGTTCCGGATATCTCTCTCTGGCTGACAACTTGAACTCCACCCCTAGGATTGATATGATATGGGAGCTCTAGTGTTATCTCAGGGGATTTTATTAAAATGGCTTCCTTTAGGAAAGACATTAGCCAGGTCGTTGGAGCAGGAAGTAGGATTAGGAAGTTAGAGTAATTATTCGACAACCTCTTCGTAGTCGGATCTCAAGGAGCTTTCTTAGCCAAGAACGAATACTCAGACCTCCTGAAAGAGAAAACAGAATATTGCCTGGTGAAAACCCAGGCTAAATATCTGGATCTCGGTGAAAAATCTGGTAAGCTATTGGCCTTGCATTTGCATGCACTTGAGAGCTCGAGGGTCATCCCTTCTTTGACCTCCCCATCTGGTAATATTGTCTCTTCACCTAGAGATAGTGCACATATTTTTAAGGAGTATTATTCGGGCCTTTATAGTTATTCCCCGGCATTCTATCCTATAGCAGATGTCAAAGAATACATAAGAGGAATAGGTGTTCCGTGTATATCAGAGTCTCAACAAGCGAGTCTATTAGTCCCTATTTCAGCTGAAGAAATAAGGAGTACTATTGCTTCTTTGGCCCCAGACAAGGCGCCGGGTCTGGATGGATTCCTGCAAACTTTACAAAGTCTTTGTTAAGATTTGACTCCCATTCTTCTTAAACTATATAATTATCTACGGTTTCATCTGAGCTTGATCCTGCTTTATTTGAGGCTACTATAGTTTTAATTCCCAAAGCGGACAAGGACCCCTCCGATCCGGCTAGTTACCGCCCTATCTCTGTTCAAAATTATGATATTAAAATTCTAGCTAAAATACTTGCTGAAAGGATCAAGAGGATCTAGTTGGAGCTTCAGAGCCCTGAGCAGACTGGTTTTGTTCCCGGGAGGTCAGTGGCTGATCATTTGAGGACCTTGTCGCACATCTCTCAGTATGCCCGGTCTGCCTCAGGTCTGGTTGCTCTAATCTCTTGATGCTGAAAGCGTTTGACCGGGTTGACTGGTCCTTTTATGGACAGTAATGGAGAAATGGGTTTCGACTTCTTTTTTGAATATGATACGGGTATTTTATAACTGCCCCTCCGCTAAGATTTACTGTAATGGGGTCTTGTCTTCCTCTTTCCGTCTTTTTGCTGGTACCAGGCAGGGTTGTCCCCTTTCTCCTTTATTATTTAATTTATACCTGGAGCCTTTACTGATTAAACTCAAGTCGTCTCCTCAAGTGAGAGGTATCAAGCTCCAACAATGGGAACTAGTTCTGTCTGCGTATGCAGATGATGTCTTGCTGCATCTAGTGGATCCGGTAACATCTTTAAAGGCAGCCCTTGATATTATCATGCAGTTTAGCTCTTTCTCTGGTTACAAATTAAACATCTCTAAATGTGAGATTTTTCCTTTAAATAATTATACGTTTAAGCAAGATTTTCTCTCCTTTGGAATGAGGTGGACCTCCAGATCAATTAAATACCTTGGAATTTATTTTTCCACTGACCCCTCCCTTCTGAAAAAATTAAATTTGGTTAGAGTCAGAGACTCGATTAGCCAAGACCTACAACATTGGTCAGCCTCCTATATCACTTTGGGGCCGAATTAATATTATCAAAATGAATGTTCTTCCCGGATTTTCTATCCACTGAACCTCACCAATCTCTGGGTCCCTCTTTCTTTTTTTCAACAGCTTCACCGATTGCTTTCTACTTTTATTTGGCGGGGGAAGGGAGTGCGATGCTCTTATGCCACCTTGTCGCTCCCTAAGGACAGGGGTGGCTTAAGGCTCCCTAATCTTCTTCTATATTACTGCGCTGCCCACTTGTCTAAGTTAGGAAGATGGTTCTCCATGAATACTGAGAGCCTTTGCCCAATCTGGCTTCAGTTGGAGAAGGCGCTTCTCTCTGAACTTAGAGTAGATATGTCTGCCTTATTTTACCTGTCCTTGAAAGCTCTCTCACAGTTGGTCCCAGACGACACGGTGATAGTTTCTCTTAGATCGTGGGCACAATGTCTTAAGTTTTTTCGGATCTCCAATGTTATGGATTTAGGACAGCCGATAGTTCTCAATCCCAATATCAGACTGGGGAATTCTTGGGTAAGACCAAATTGGCTCCCACAACTCAAGGATACCAGGGTGGAACACCTGTTCAGTCAAGACTCGCTCCTTACGTCAGATGATATTCTAACGAGGTTTGATATATCAGCCAAAGGTATTTTTAAGGTATTTCAACTCCGGCACCTGGTGGGTAACAAATTTGGCACTACGGTTAGACACTCGGTTGTGCACCCCTTTCTATCTAATATTATTAGCCTTGCCTCTCAGCCTCATTCCATCTCGTCGATTTATTCCTATCTCCTGAGTTTTAACTCACAGGAGGGTGTTGGGGGTCCCTTGGTTTGGACATGTCTTCTCCCTGAAGATGTTCCGCTCTGGACTAATTTTTGGCCTAATTTACATAGATATCATACTCAAGATAGGTTTCGGTTAGTACAATATTATATTGTAAATAACCTTTATTATACCCCCGTTAAACTTTTTCAGCGTAAGCTGGCCTCTGTTTCAGATTGTTTCAGGTGTTTACAAGCCAAGAGCAATCTAATTCACATTTTTTGGGAATGTCCTAAAGTTGCCCCACTGTGGTCCCTGATCCAGGATAATTTGGATCCCCTTCTGGGTCTGAGCAGGTTCTTCTGCCCGGAAATCTGTGTGCTGGGTGATTTCTCTTGTATAGATAGTGTGGAGCGCAGATACCATATGGCCTTAGTGTCCATGGCAGTCAAGAAGCTGGTTTTAAGACATTGGAAGGAACAGCTGGTTTTATCATATGCTGATTGGTTAAAGGAGATAATGTCGTATCTCCAATCAGAAAATTTGATTGCCAGCTATAAGGATCGTTTGGATCTGTTTCATAAAAGATAGGGTAAACTCAGTCTTTATGTTTCCTCAATAGTGAGGTCTGGCGACCCGATCCTTGGCCCTCATATAGCATATATAGTATCTTTAGTTTTTCTTTTGTGCTGCTGTAGATTCTAGACCTGTTCCTTTCTCTTTTATGTAATCTAGATTGTTTTAAGTTGCTAATTTACTCTGTAGATAGGCTGTGATATCCAGATTTCAGGCGCTTTTTGGTCCTTTGTTGGTGCACCCTTGGGAGGAGGGAGGGGGTGTGGGGGTTATGAACTTCTTGGACTTTTGGTTGTACGATATGCATGTTGTGTTTTTTTCTTTTAAGCATTTCCTGATATGCTGTGTATTTGCTTAGTGGGGGAGGGGGTTGGGTTTGTTATGTTTTGGTTTTGTTTTGTTGTTTTTCTGTTTGGTTGTATTGTTGGAAACTAATAAACTTAAATTTCAAAAAAAAAAAAAAAAAATACTGGTCTGCCATGCTGGAAAACTGCTCTAAATTAGTAGACTGCACAATCCCCTCCTCCCCACCACTTGTGTTGATTGGTGATACCTCGCACCTGGGACTGCTCTCTGGCCCTATGAAGAAGTGGATGGTAGCTGTGCTACTTGAAGCTAAGACAGTCATATTGATAAAGTGGAGGCAACCCCACCCTGCCTCTTCTTACGTGGCATGTTGTGGTGGACAGACTTGCAATTTTTGAATGGCTCTCATATGCTAACTCTAATCAAATGCATAAATATATCATGAAATGGGGTGATTATCTGCATTCACATCTTTGTTCGGTCCCCCCTCCACTGCCTGGCAACCCACCAGTAAAATCCCGATTATCCAAATCCCCATTATCTGGAAATCCCTATTTAATGGACTCCTGTTGTGTCTCCCACATCCCACAATCGATCGAATGTACCCTGTATACAGTGTGAGCAATTCTACTTTGCAACCCATTACCGTCACAGCTGAAACACTGCTGTGTTAATGATGTGCTGACTGCAGTGCTGACTCAGCTATTCATCGCACTAATCACTTAGCACTTAGCACTTAGCTCCTCAAAGCATTACAGGGCTGTGCCTGTTGAATCACGGGCAGGCAGACACAGCAGAAGTGGTCAAAATGGCAAGACCTGATCCACGATCTTCACCAGCAGCAGCTCGTTTCTCCTCATCTCTCCCATCTCTCCCATCACTGCGATTGCTCAACTCAGCCAATGAGGGGTTGCTAGAGATTCCAAGGGTATGTTTGAAATCTTCTGAGGTGAGAACATTTATGTATGTTGCCCCTACCCTTTGGAATTCTCTACCCTGTTGGTTATGTGAGTGCTCGACCATAGAGGGCTTTAAACAAGCACTAAAAACTTACTTGTGGAACCAATCTTTTGGTGATTAAAGGATTTTATCAATATTATTGCTCCATTTTTTGCTGAGATGTTCTGTGTGGATACTGTGATTTTAATTATTTTTAAGGCACCTTGGTTTTTTGAAAGGTCCCATACAAATAAAATTTATTATTATTATTATTATAACAATCACTCAGAAGCTGTGTATAATCTCCAGACTTGAAAGCAGTGAGGGAACAGTGGCACTGGCTGCTGAGTACAGTGTGGGGAAATCTACATTATAGAATGGGGTATGAAAATCCTATAACCTCATTGGTCAAAACACATCACATGACCATGATAAATCCTCCAGTATACCCACATTAAAAGTTTTATATCACTATAAAAACAAAAAAAAAAGTTGAACATTGTATAATAGCAATATGCCATGACAGAGAGTAGGTATATGGGTAGATTTACCACGCCTGGTGTGGTTAAGTCACTCGACTGTGCCTCGTGACCGAACCACACCAGGCGTGGTAAATCCACCAATATACCCACTCTCTGTCATGGTATATTGCTTAAATATTCGACATCAATGCAGCAAAGTGCAAGCTGCATGATTTTGCCTCCACCATGGAAGCCTCTGCAGGAGCTGATGATCTGTGGAACATGAGATGCTGCACAGATGAAAAAAGAGATGCAACGATTTACATGTGGTTTAAGCATGAAAGAGAAAAAGGGACACCCATCTTGGGACCTCTTCTAAAAGAAAAAGCCCTACAATTTCATAACAGACTGGGCAGCATATGGGCTTTCACTGCCAGCGATGGCTAGCTGGACAGGTTCAAGAAAAGACATGGGATAAGGCATTGCCTGGCAACCCACCTCTTTGAATGTTTTAACACCTGACAATTTCCACTACATTCTCTGTCCTTTTTATGAGTAATCTTGTGCATTTTGCCTAAGACAATTCATGAAGAGGTCAATCCTGTGAAATATGTAGGGTTGATACCCTATTCTTCATTTTATTGCTATATGGTATGATTTACTTCTTTCCTTATAGAACGACAGGTTCACAATTTGAAATACTCTTGGCTTCACCCTCAGACAGCCATTAATCCAGAGAACCCAAGTGTTTTAAACATTTAAATTTGAGTAGCCTTCCATGTCACTATGCTGCACAAAAAAATGCTTGGATGGACTGTAATTTGTCTATCAAGTGGTTCAATGAACAATTTATCCCTCAAGTTAAAAGACATCTCAGTGCACAAAAGTTGCCAATTCGGGCTGTTCTCATGTTAGACAACTCACCCGCTCATCCTGAAATCCAGCTAGTGAAAATTCATCATGGATACATTGAGTGTTTTTTCCTTCATCCAGTACAACCTCTAAAATCCAGCCCTGTGACCAGGGTGTGCCTGAGGTTTTTAAAAGAAATTACAGAAAGCGGTTGTTGCAACATGTTTTGTCAGAGGAGAATGCACAAAACTCCTTAACAGACCCAATCAAAAAATCACACTCAGGGATGTAATCTATATGACAGCTGATGCATGGCACAATGTCAGAAGTGTGACCACACAGAAATCATAGGTTAAGTCCAAGATCTTGGATCTTGGACACAGATACAGTATGGAAGGGATTGAAGCTCCTGATAACTTCACTGTTGAAACAGATACAGAACTTGTTGTGTTGGCTGCTGCCCTGCTAGGTGACAATTTAACAGCTGCAGATGTTGCAAAGTGGGTGTCTTGTGACAGCACTGATCAAGGCCATGAACACTTGAATGAGGACTCGATCGTGGATCTAGTGCAGAGTCAAGGTGATAAAGATACTTATACGGACTGTGAGGAAGAGGAGGAAGAGGGACTGCCACCGCCACCTATCCGATGCACTGTGAGGCAATGCTGTACTGCAAAAAGTGTCTCCACTACATGGAGTCACAGCCTGACTGTGATCCTGCAGAGCTTATGCTGCTTCATAACTTGCAAAGCTGTGCCAGCAAGAAGCGCTTCTCTGGTTTAAAGCAAAAGCAGGTTACAGACTTTTTTCACAAAGAAATTAAATTAACACGTAACAGTACTGTACTGTTTTTTTATGTGAGCAGCTAATTTAGTACTGTAGCTTCATTTTAATATTTTTTCATTCTGTATTTATGATGGTTTTAGATACTGTACTTGTGATGTGTGATCATTAAAAGCTTTTATATTTCAATACTGGCTCTCACATTTCCATTGCAGACAGATGGAAATCACGATTATTCTGACTCCTGATTATCAAAACATTTCCTATGTCCCCCAGGCAGTTTGGATAATCTGGATTCTACTGTAGGATAGTTACAGATGCTTAGATACATAGCTTTGGGTATTTGCAGTATAGGAAAGTTCTTAGCATTTTCCTTTTTTGAAGTATGTACTGCTTAACAATTGGTTCTTGATCTCATCCGCTTGTTTGTAAACTGAAAAGCTTCAATAAACATTTTTTTGTAAACTGAAAAGCTTCAATAAACATTTTTCATGTTAATAGTTGCATAATGCCAAGAAGGAGGTAGCTGTCCCCCCCCCCCGATGTCATAGTATACAGTGGCATCCCCCAGGATGAAACCAAATTCTGCAGCATTTTGCAGCACTCTGCAGAATGCTGCAGTAGACATACTGAATAAAGCTGAATAAAATGTATTTTCAATGGCAATCAGTCCCTTTTGTCATTCAGGAAAATGTGACACTGCTAGGACGAAGTGAATGCCACAGTTTCCTATATGACAAAAGGGACTAATTGCCATTGAAATTACATTGCTTTATTCAGTAGGTCTGCTGCAGCACACTACAGAGTGCTTTAAACATGGGTTTCATCCTGGGGGACACCACTGTACATCATGTAAAAGTGGGACAGCTTCTTTTGAGAAAACTTTATAAGATTCTCTGCCAAAATCATCTGGGACCAAGCACTTTCCGGACTTGAGGTTCTTGATGGCGTCTGAAATTTCAGTATGGGTCATCAGTACACTTAGGAATTGGCCTTGATTGAGGGTTAAAGTGGGCAAATTTAGAAGTTGTAAGAAACGCTTCTTGGCTCAGGGTGAGGGAATCCTGCTGCGGACTGTATAGTGTCTGATAATAAGAGACAAATGCGCTGGTGATCTGATCCCTTTTGTGGACCACCCATCCAGTTGCAGGATGTCTTATTTTTGTAATTGCGGCTTTTGTAGCCTGCTGTTTGAGGCAATAAGCAAGACACTTAGTAGCTCTTGCACTGCCCTCATAATATTTTTGTTTCAAGTATCAGAGGGCTTTTTCTATTTCACTTTTTTGTATATTTTGACTTTTGGCTTTTAGCTATTTCAGCTCTGCCTTGGTCTGTCTGGTTCATTTCTGTTTTTGTCTAGATTCCAGTGTCTGCAGTTGTGCTGTTAACTTTCCCAACTGTCTTTGTCACTCTTTTTTTCTTATAGGTGGCTATCAAGATAATTTTCCCTCTATCCATTGTTTTTATTAGTATCCCATAGTATCTGGGGGATGATCCCCAGATTAGCTTTGGTTTCTATTGCCATTTTGATCATGATTTTTAATTCCACTATGATGGTCTTATCATGGAGAAATGAAACATTTAGTCGCCAGTGTGTCTTCTTCCATAGGATTTGAAAATTAATTTCTAAGAAAATCAATTGGTGGTCCAGCAGAGTGGAAGTTCCCATCCACATGGAGGGAAATGAGCTCATATCTTTGTTATAAGTAATAAAGGTATCTAATCTGGAGTAAATCTTAAATCTGGAAGAATAGTATATGTAGTCTTTAGAGGTAGGATATTTAGTGTGCCAAATATCCTCGAGACCCAAGTCATCAAGTAGGTTTCTAAAGGCCTTAGCAGTCCTATTATTTGGATTGGGAATTTGAGAGGTGGCGTCCAAGGTTCTGTTGAAAATCAAGTTCTAGTCTCCTCCCCATTATAAGAAATCCCTCGGACTTCTCAATAACTAGTTTAACCAGGCTAGAATAAAAACTAAGTGGGGAACCAGGAAGTGCATAAACATTGACAAGCGTGACCAAGATATCTTGCACTTTATCCATTATCAGGATGTATCTAGTCCCCGGATTTACCACCACTTCCATCTCCTCAAATGAAAAAGAGGCAGAGATTAGGGCCATAACCCCTCTTTTCTTGCCCTGGTCCAGGGAAGTATAATAGGTATTAGGGAAACTCCAGTGTCTGAATTTGGCAGCCTATTGAGGGGAAAGATGGGTTTCTTGCAGGAAAACGACATCACTTCTTTGTATTTTAAAGAACTTAAGTAATTGTTTTCTTTTCACTGGGCTGTTAATGCCATTGATGTTATAAGACAGGATTTTGGAATAGGGATATGCCATTATTACTTTGGTTTGGGAATAATCTACTGATCTTGTGAGAAACGATGCTTGATCTACAATAAGGAGCTCTCTTGTTTCTAAGAAAGCCAAAATGTATCCTAAATTCTTAAAGTAGGTGCAAATAAAAAACAATAACAAGTATAACAACAGCTTGAGTAAACAACATGTAGAAAAGAGAACAATGTTGAGCCAACAGGAAATAAATGTTAACAAATGGCGGTATTACCTGACATTGTTGCACCAAATATAACATGTTGCAATAAAAACTGTACTCTACAAAGGTGCCATTGCAAAGAGTGCAGGTGGGCAATCAAAGCCTTTGCCCCACTAACTTCCAAAGTTTGGCTTCCTAGGGCATACCTAACAGATGTCTGTGGTCTGAGGTGTGCCACCCCATGGGACTGCTTTCTCCACCGTGGCAGGAAAGAGCCAGTGCACTAAACTCATAAACATGAGCCATGTGCACTCTGGAAAACTTAACATCAGCAAAGTCGACCCTGTTGATGGAAAGGGTCACAAATGGGCATCCTCCTTATCCTTGCCTTCCTCTACCCTCCGACTAGGTGCAGATTCTATAATATGACTGCCTAGCCTCACTGGTGGCATCCCCACCATGCTACATTGAATACAATCTGTAAAATCTACTGGCATTAAGGGGTATGCTAGTGATGCCAAGCAGTAATTAGGGTGTGGTCAGTAATTCCATTCTCTAGCTTTATGAGCTGTATATGTATCCATAGGAAAAGGCACTTTTTGCATTTCCCCTCATCTCCAGTTGTGGAGTATGGGGTTGGCAGGGATCCAGCATGCCCAAACAAGAAAGAACAAGTTTTTTTGATCTGGAGCCTCAGGGACTAGAACTCTGACATCAGGGGCAAAGATGTCCAGCAGGTGTACAGAGATGGGACATTACATTTTTAGACCTCAGGCAGAGTGTCTCCAATAGGTTCATTCAATCCAGCAGGGTGTACCTCCTTAACTATCTATAAACAAACAACAATCAGAGCGGCAATCTCCTGCATAACATATATAGCTGAATCTAAGCTGCAGCTTAACCCAAACTGCCATGCCTGATATCTGGCAGAAACGACTTCTTGGAGGAAAAAAAAATCACTTAATTAAGATATGCATTGAAAACAGCTTTCATTTGTTCATGACTCTAGGCATGTTTAAAGTATGTTAAAGAGATCAGGAAGCTGTTTGACTCTGCCGTGATTCATGGAAAGAACCAGGAGAGGGTGCACAAGTTGTACAAGTAAAGGTATCCTGCAAATAGAACTGAGTTAAGTAAATAGCAATGCACTGAAACAAAAGTGTGTGTGAAATAATCAGGCAACTGTTATACAGAGGAGTGTTTCAATATGTTTACTGAATAGGGCAGAAAATGGAGTCTTTGCACCTTGTATCATTTTGATTACTATGCTCTGCCCTCTATTTATTTAGTACCAATGTTCCAACAGTACTCACGGATCAGTTCTATGAAGAAGCAAGGTCCACTCATGCATTGAGTAAATCTGACTTAGAAGGATTTAGGTCCAAAAGGGTAGAAAAATTGCTCTGTGGCTCCAAAAGCACATTGCAAGTATCCAGTCAAGGTCATTTTGTAGAGTTACCTGAAGAGAAGTGTAGACTCCAGAACTCATGTCTCCATATTGACATCTGAGACCTCCTCTGAAGTAAAGGGCATGACAGAGGGTTCCTGTGACCATGTAGGACCACTGCCTGAGTAGATTGCACCTCTGTAGGTCTTCAATAATGCACCAATGTACCCCCACAAGTTTGAAGTTCGGTTTCCCAAAGGTCCTCCATGTCAGGTGTATCCTTTCTGGGATACTGATCATGCTAACTGTAGAAGATCCCACTCTAGGTGTTCCTTGTTCAGGGATGGCAGGGAAATCCTCAGCTCTTCCAGGTAGGGTGACACCTCCAATAAATCAGCGAAGGTTCAAGTTCCTTTCTCTGTTTCCACTCAGAGTCTGGTTGGGTATAGGATTTGTGCCCTTATACTTCTGGCTTTAAGCTGATTTATGATGGGCCAGAGACTACGGCAGCTTTCCTGCATGGCAGTCGTACAGTCATTGTTTAGAGAGATTTTATAATTTTTGGATTGTAAGTTTCTGTGCTGCCAGGTTCTTTTGAAGAGTTCTTCCTTGGAGGTGTCAGATGTGAGCCAGCCAACAAAGGATCGGGGTTGGGCTCTGGCATTACTGGACTTAAGGCCTAAGGATCAATTGGCCTGATCCATGGATAAGACAAAGTCCGAGGTGAAGAGATCTATTATTATCGATCTATTATTATCCCACCCTACCTATTCCATTGAAGGTTAATGCTTGACCCCCATAGCATGCTTGGTGCCTCTTCACTTGGCAGCCTTGTCCACTGGCACTTAGCTTATCTCAACTCTCCCCACCCTAAGTCAATATACAGTATATTAGAGTGTCTTTGAGGAGGTCTCTTCAGTGAGTGATGAGCAGCTAAGAGAATCAGTGCCTGCTAGACATGGTACAGGACTGCCTACTGGTACAGATGGTGAAGGAACCCATAAGGCAGGGTGCCATTCTCAACATAGTGCTCACTAACTCAGAAATGGTAGGCTGAGTATGGGTGGGAGAACCATTGGGGTCCAGTAACAATAACATCGTTTGGTTTGAACTGGCCCTGTGTACTAGTATACCTTTGTCAAAGGCTGAAATTCTGGATTCCAGAAGAGCAAACCTAGACCAGTTGAGGGAATTGGTGCAAGATAAGCTGGTTGAAGTGCACAAAATCAAGGGGATGGAGGAATTGTGTAGAGTAATTAGAGAGGCTCATCTTGAGGCATCTAAATCATGTTTGAGAACGGTTACCAAGAGAATGAGAAACAAGACCAATCTGGTTCTCTAAGGAGGTCTGCAAGGCAGAGAGGGCCAAAAGAAGGGCCTCCATCTGATACAAAGGGAAACAGGAGATGAGGAATAAAGTAAAGATGCGGAAGGCCAAAAAGGCAGTTAGGAACACAAAAGCAGACATAGTGCTGTGTATCATGGAGGGGGTCAAAGGAGGGCAAAAACTATTTTTTTCAGATACACTAGGGAAAAAAGAATGCCTAGCGGGGGAGTAATAAGGATGTTGGAGGGGCAGGGTAGTAGACGAAGACAGGCAGAAGGCAGACATTCTTAACAATCAATCAGTCAATCAATCATCTTTATTTTACCAGGTGAAACACCATTAAGACAGACTCATTTCCAAGGTGGACCTGGGCAGGTCATAACAAAAACACATAAGCTAAATGTTACTATAATACAATGAGACAATAGTCTGTGTAGAGCAAATACGAGTTAGGCATAAATAACAGTGCATACAATGTGGCTTACAGTACAGTAGACCTCAAAAACTCAAATACAACATTGATAGGGTAAGAGCAAAAAATATTTACAGAATAATACAAATCAGTATTTAGAATATACACAATACCTGCCAAGTCACAACAAGACTTATGGGATGGGGGAGGACTGGGTGTCAGGTAAGGGGAAGTCAAGGGGGGAGGTGTGAAGGGTAGGGCAAAGTGAGGGCTAAGATGTCAGAGCTGAGGGGAGGTCAAGGTGTGAGTTAGTAAAGGGAGGACAATAGGGTGTTTAAGAAGAGGAGGGTACTGGGTTGGCAACGACGTGGACAAAAGAAGACGAGCAGGGTGCAACGCTTTGAAGATGTATAAGGGGTGGACAATGCACAAGTAGTTTACAGGGTTCAAGATACAGGGCAACTATGTCTGCTCAGTATTGACAGTGGAGAACAGCAGGCCTTTGCCAGAAAGCAGCATAATGGCTATTGTAAGGGGAACCAGGAAATAAAGAAGTTGGTATTGTAGGACAAAAGGCCAGAAAAGGGCTTGCAGCCCTAAAAATAGATAAGTCTCCAGAACTAGATTGAATGCACCTGTGGATGTTCAGGGAACTGATAACAGAATTAGCTGAACCACTGGCAGGGTTATTCAATAGCTCAGTGCAGTCGTGGCTGATTTCAAAAGATTGGATTGTAGTAGACATAGTTCTACTGTACAAGGGAGGAGACAAGGAGCAAATGGGAAACTACAGGCCCTTCAGTCTTACCTACATTGTGGATAAACTGATGGAGACACTAGTCAAGGAGGACCTAGTGAACTATTAGAGAGGAATGGCACCTGGACAGTAAACAGTATGAGGGAGGTCTTGTCAGATGAACCTGATAGTATTCTTTGATAGGCTAAGGCAATGGATAAAGGACAATCAGTGGATTTATTCTACTTTGACATCAGCAAGGCATTCAGCTTGATGCCATACAGAAGACTGGTGAAGATATTGGAGGATCTAGGTACAGCAAATGATTTAGGTTGTTTGGTGGATAGTTGGGGGGACAGAAGAGGGTGGTGGAAAATGGAGTTAAATTGGGAGAAGAGTGCGGTCCCAAGTGGGGTGCCACAGGGGTCAGTTCTGGGTCCAGTCCCTTTCAGTATGTTCATCAGTGACATTGGAGAAGGAAGAAATACAAGGCAAAATGTGTTTCTTCGCAGATGACAGTAAGTTCTATGGCAGGGTGGACACCGTGTAGGGGATAAGGGAGTTGCTGAGAGACCTGCATATGTTAGAGAAGCGATCCAAGGATTGACAGTTGAAATTCAACCCCAAAAAGTGCAAGGTGATGCACACAGAAAGATAGGAAACAGAAGCAGAATTTGGCCTGCCCAGTGGCACTGAGGGTTGAGGTGCTGGAAGCCTTACCTTGTGCCATGCCTTTGACCCAGGTTCAGGAATGACCCTGGGTCATCAGAAAGTCAGCAGGGGGGGAGCAGGATTGAGCAGTCGAATAGCAGCTCTCCTCTCCTGGGGTGGTCATTGCCCCCCACAGTTCTGCTCCCACTGGGTGGAGGTCTGATGGGTAGCAAAGGTGGCAGGGGGTGGCAGTGTAGTGGGAGGGTGCCCAGAGGCATGGTGTGCATGTGCTCCACAAGCGCACGCATTCCCAAGGCAATGGGAAGGGGAGAAAATGGGGAAAAAGTCAATATAAATCTACATATATATATATATATATAGATAGATATTAGAGGCAAAAACTCCGTTTAATGCATTAGTTAGGGTTGTTCCACAGCGACAAAAGTGAGGAAATTCGCTGTTAGGGTTGAAAACCCTAACTCCAGTCCCCCAGCACCACACACACACAGACACACACACACACACACAACATGCAAATATGGGGAGGACCAAGTCAACACAACCAATGACAGACATCCAGCAGCAGGTGACAGAAATAACAAACAATTGTCTAAATGTACTATGAGACATCCCCACCCACCTGACCAGGTACTGCATGCTCAGTGGAGATCAACAGCAAAACTGAGGCCATGTACACCAAACGTACACATCCCTGATTGCAGCTGCACTCAATGTACCACACTTAGTAGTTGCATGGCCTTCCCTACTGATGCCCCACACCAGACGACACCACATGTGATGGGCCACCTGAGCAACAGAGTTGAACAAAACCAAGGAATTGTACAGGTATAATATCTCTGATTATAACAAGGGTTTGAGAACTGCAGCTTTCTAATTAACTGTAAACATTGTAACAGCCTTATGTTTAGTTTTTATTAACATACATGTAGAGCCTAACCATATGATGAACATGTTTTAATGTTGTTTAAAAAAACAGTTTTATTATGATAGCAATAAGCCACTCCCAGGTATTATGTTAATGGTCAGTTTATCACTGTCTAGTGACATGTGGCACTCGGCTACACCTCATTCAACATTAAACCCCTACATGGTGATTAACAAACCATTTAACATAACCGTTGGTCATGCCTTATTGCTTAATTGTCTTTATGACTAGATACTTCCCTCTGCTAGGCACTGCAGGAGTTTTGCAACACAGTGTCACACCCAGTTACACCATACTCTGTCTACTTACTGAGAATTGCTGTGAATATGAACTCATGAAGATGAACAGTGTAACTTGATCATTACAGTCATCGAAACCTTAGTGTGATTATAACTGACAGAGTCAGTGATAGAGAATAACCCTTGCCATCCTAGTACACTTATCCCATTGTGAGTTAAATCAATACTAAAAGACATTCTGTTTATATCTACACATACCTACTTGATTGCTGTTGTACCACAATTGACATAGTTATTACTTTGATAGCATCAGTGACAGAAGTGTGGCAAACCCAAACACTGCGTATACAGCCTGAGTATGAAACAACTGTTAAAAAAATTACGCTGTGTCCATAAGTAGCATAGATCACTCATTGCAACAATAGTAAATGTATCACTATTTGAATAAGTTAGTCATCACAGATGCAATGAGATTGTCTTTATCAAGTACAACATACTGAGTAAGTGCCTACAGGAAAATCTATCGTATAGACATCTCCGATACAGGTACATCATTGTTGGCTCAGTAGTCCTATGATATTTAGAAGTTGCTTGGCCTGATCCATGCAATTACACTGTTTCTTACAAAGAATACTTACTGCATCTTTAGTATTGAAACACACTGAAGGTCTATGTATGTACATTAGCAGTACAGCTTCATCAGGGAATACAGAGAGAATGCATCTGATACTGGCAGTACGAATTTCACAGCATTGAACAGGCAATGTTTTCCATACGCTTACATCAGCCTCTCATCTTCAGTAAACAGTTGCAGTAAATGTACTACTATGAAAATCACATACTAAATGTAACACTACTTTTATCTTGAGCATGCTAGTGTCTTGTAGTTAATTTATGTACTTCTCTTAATTAATGTATACTCACTAGTGTTAAAACCTTTCTACAACTGTGATCATGCACCTTTAGCATTTATATTGACTAACGACACAGTACCAGTTGTGGTGTGGTGTGGGGCATCGTTAGGTAAGGCCATGCAACTACTAAGTGTGGTACATTGTGTGCAGCTGCAATCAGGGATGTGTACGTTTGGTGTACATGGCCTCAGTTTTGCTGTTGCTCTCCACTGAGCATGCGGTACCTGGTCAGGTGGGTGGGGATGTCTCGTAGTACAATTAGACAATTGTTTGTTATTTCTGTCACCTGCTGCTGGATGTCTGTCATTGGTTGTGTTGACTTGGTCCTCCCCCATACTTGCATGTGTGTGTCTGTGTGTGTGTGTGTGGTGCTGGGGGGGGTGAATTCGGAGTTAGGATTTTCAACCCTAAAAGCGAATTTCCTCACTTTTGTCACTGTGGAACAACCCTAACTAATGCATTAAATGGATTTTTGCCTCTAATTTCCCTTCTTTTTGAGAATGATAATGAGAAATAGTGAACGGACGTAGTGAGGGGAGCGCTCCCCAGGCTGGCCCCGCCACATAATGCGGCGAGGAGCCGGGTCCCTTTGGTCTCAAGGCCCGCACATGATGTCTTGTGGCACAGTAACAGGAACAGCAACGCAAATAGAAGCACTAACAGTGGCACACATGGTAACACAAGTGCGAATGAGAACAGAAAGGGTAATGCACATGGTGGCATAGACGGGAATGGTCTGCCACGTGATGTGTTGTCACATAGTAACATGGTGCCTGCAAACGGAAATGTCAATGGGCATGGTGATGCAAAGTGAAACAGAAAGAGAAACAGCACTGTAGACACAAATGGCAAAAAATAACAAACACAAGCGCAAATGAAAACTCAAAGGATAACGCACATGGTGGCGCAGACGTCAACGGTAAGTGAAACGGGTACGGAACCGCAAGCAGAAAGGGCAACATTAACAGTAATGTAAACGCACAGGCTGGTTTTCCCCAAAACCTGCATAGAGAAAGACAGTGAGTACAAATAATGTATGCATAATAATGAGTATCGGAGCAGAAAATGAGAACTTGGAATACTAAATAGGTTATATCTCAGGAACCGTACGACGTAGAAAAAAAATTTAAAAGTCGAATGATTTACAACTGTCCTGACTAATTTTGCATTGGGGCTAAGACTTTTTCTGATGAAAAGTCCGTATCTCGCACCGTTTCCGAGATACGGGCCCTGAAAGGAGCGGCGAACGCCGTAATGTTATCCTATGGGAAAAAAAGAGAAGCTCGGAGTGCCATAACTTTGCCTCTCTGTAGTATTTTTTCACCAAACCACTGAAAGGCACATCTGTGGGCTGTTGGCTGTCTTCCCTCCAAATTTCAGGAAAAAAGACTAAACCGTTATTTTGCAGCAGGGTGCCAAAGGATTCCTGTAATGCGTTGCGCCGTAATGTTATCCTATGGGAAAAACTGTCAACTTTGGAGTGCTGTAACTTTGCCGCCATGTACTATTTTTTCAATACAACACTGAAAGGCACATCTGTGAGATGTCATCTGCGTTCCCTCCAAATTTCAGCCCAAAACTCCCAACCGTTCTTTTGCAGCGGACTGCCAAAGAATTACTGTTATTTTGGGCATAGTGTCGCAAAGTAGTGTCGCAATTTGCGAAAGCTTTCACAAAAAATTTGCGACACTTTCATGAGTGCGACACTACTTTGAGAAAGTACTTTTTCCAGAAATCTGAAAAACATATTTCTGGGGTGTTTTACCCCAAAATAAAGACATAGCTAGCATCCTCAGGGCCCAACTAGGTGAAAACAAAAAGAATTAGGTTGCTAGAGGGTCTCAATTTTAAATGCCAAACATTTTTCTGATCACTAACTGAAAACAAGATGGCAGATTTGCGACAGTAACAGGGCCATTTGCGACAGTAAAAAGTGCATTTGCGACACTGTCGAACTTTTTGTTAACTTTTCCCATTGTCTTATAATGGGAAATTGTTTTTTGAATAACTTTTGAACCGTTTAATATTTTTTCATGAAATCTTCAAAAAGCACATTGGGGATCCCAGCTGCACGTTCTCTGAAGATTTTGGGCCAGCCGCACAAACCGTACGACCTGTAGGCGCGACCGTAGAATTCCAGAAAAAGCGTAAACGCGTGCGCAGATCACGCTTAATAACTCCACAGCCGTATATCTGACTGGTACGAAGCTTGACAGATCCCAAGGCCTATGATTCTTGATCATGTATTCCAAATTTCAGGCAAATCCATCAAACAGTTGCAAAGTTATTTAGGTGCAAAGTTTTGGGGTTTAACATAGAAATGGCTCCTCAACCCCGATAGTGTACCATAATATATATATATATATATATATATATAAATATATATTCGATGTTGGGGTTGAAACCCCTTTGCACCCTCAGCCCACCCCCAACTGGAATCGAGTGCGCATTGAGGATCATCGGCCCCAAGTGTCACCCCATCACATGTGGAAAGAAGCTGAGGAATAGGAGAATGGGGTGACAGTTAGGTCCAATGACCCCAATGCACACCCTGATTCCAGTTGGAGGGGTGGGCTGGAGGGGTGCAAAGGGTGTTTCAACCCTAACATCGAATTTCCTCGCTTTTGTCGCTGTGGCACAACCCTCACTGATGCATTAAACGGAGTTTTTTGCCTCTAATTTGTCTTCCTTTTGAGAATGATAATGAGAAATAGTGAATGTAGTGCAGCGGCGGGAGCACGGGGGTGATGTCTTGTCGCATTGTAACATTGTGCCCACAAACGCAAATTGTAATGCGCATGATGACACAAAGCGAAACAGAAAGAGGAACAGTACTGTAGACAGAAATGTTAAAAACAACGGAAACGCAACCGCAAATGAAAACGCAAAGGGTAACGCACATGGTGGCGTAAATGTGAACGGTAAGTGAAACGTGTAAGGAACCACAAGCAGAAACGGTAATGGTAAGAGTAATGTAAGTGCACAGGCTGGTTTTCCACAAAAGCTGTATAGAGAAAGACAGTGAGTAGAAAGAATGTATGCAAAATAATGACTCTTGGAACACAAAAATCAGTAGTTGTATTAGTAAATTGCTTATACTGTATCTCAGTAACCGTATGACATAGAAAAAAATTTAAAGTCATATGTATTATCACTTTCCTGGCTATTATATATGTAGCCCACATAGGGGGCTAAATTTTTGAAAAAACTCCTATCTATACCACTTTGAGATACAGGCCCTCAAAGAAGCGGTGAACACCGTAATGTTATCCTATGGGGAAAAAAACAGAAGTTCGGACTGCCATAACTTTTGAACAGTTTAATATTTTTCACAAAATCTTTGAAAGGCACATCAGGGGTCCAGCTGCAAGTTCCTGAAGATTCGGGCGGTCGCGCAAACCGAGCGACCTGTAAGATGACCGTAGAATTCAGAAAAGCGTGTGCAGTGAAACAAGAAACATAGAAACATAGAAGTTGGACGGTAGATAAGACCGCAAGGCCCATCCAGTCTGCCATTTCTTTTCTACCTTATAAATGTGCCATCGGCCTTTGCTCTGTCAGTGACCTATCTATTCATAGTCATTTGTATTGCTCCCATATGCCTATCCCATGCCTGTTTGAAGCCCTGCACTGTATTCATAGCCACCACTTCTTGTGGTAAGCCATTCCATGCATCTACCACCCTTTCTGTGAAAAAGAATTTCCTCACATTCCCCCTTAATCAGCCTCCCTCTAATCTCATGCTGTGTCCTCTTGTCCTGCTATTTTTCTTATATTTAAACATGTTAGACTCTTTCACCTTGTTTATGCCCTTAAGGTGTTTAAATGTCTCGATCATATCACCTCTCTCCCTCCTTTGCTCAAGGGTATACATATTGAGCTCCGTTAATCTGTCCTCATATGTCTTCTGATGCAGTCCCTGCACCATTTTGGTTGCCCTTCTCTGGACTGCCTCAATTTGATTAATGTCCTTGTGAAGGTGTGGCCTCCAATACTGCACGCAGTACTCCAGATGGGGCCTAACCAATGTCTTGTACAGAGGATTATTACCTCCTCTTACGACTTGTGATACCCCTACTAATACACTAACACCCCTAGCCTTACCTACTGCTTTAGAGGTCTGCTTGGATGATTTTAGGTCATCAGTGATGATGATGCCCAAGTCTCTTTCTTCCTTTGTGACTGCTAGCAACTCCTCCCAGCCTATAAGTGGCTTCAGGGTTTCTCTTCCCTATGTGCATGATTTTGCACTTCTTTGCATTAAATCCCAGTTGCCCTCTTCTGACCATTCTGCTAGTTTATCCAGATCTCTTCTCATTCTGCCCACCCCATCTGGATCATCTACTCTGTTGCGAATCTTGGTGTCATCTGCAAACAGACAAGCCTTACCCTCTAGTCCATCTGCGAGGTCACTAATGAAGATGTTGAGTAGGACTGGCCCCAGGACTGATCCCTGAGGTACCCACTTGTGACTTGCATCTCTTCTGACTGTATACCATTTACCACCACTCTCTGTTTTCTGCCAGTCAACCAGTTTGCCACCCAGTTGACCAACTTCGACCCACCCTGAGCCTACCTAGCTTTTTATCAATCTTCTATGTGGAACAGTGTCAAAAGCTTTGCTGAAGTCAAGGTAAGCGACATCAACTGCTCCCCTTGGTCCACCACTCTGGTTACCCAGTCAAAGAAATCTATGAGATTAGTTTGACAGGACCTTCCTTTGTAAACCCATGCTGTCTTGGATCCTGTGCCCCTATGGATTCCAGGTGTTGCACTATCCTTTCCTTAAGGAGTGCCTCCATAATCTTGCCCACTACTGAGGTAAGACTGACCGGTCTGTAGTTCCCGCCTCCTCCCTGCTACCACTCTTGTGGAGTGGGATCACATGAACCCTTCTCCAGTCTTCTGGGACCTCTCCTGTGCTCAGAGACTCACTAAACAATTCTGCTAACGGCTCTGCTAGTTCCTCCTTTAGCTCCTTAAGTACCCTGGGATGTATGCCATCAGGTCCCATTGCCTTATCCACCCTGAGCTTAGCAAGCTCTTGTAGGACCCTTTTTTTGTGAAGGGAGTAGTGCTCACCTCCCTCCCCCTGTGTCCATGATGCTGGGCTGTGGGCCCTGCCTACCTTCTCTTCAGTAAATACTGAGCAAAGTATCTATTTAGGATAGATGCCTTTACAGGGTCCTCCTCCTCACATGCTCCCTTTTCTCCATTGCTTATTCCCCTCTGGACTTTCCTTTCACTAATGTATCTATAGAAAGTCTTGTCACCTTCTTTACTGTTTGTGCTAGTGTTTCCTCAGTTTGGGACTTTGCCTGCCTTACTGCCTTACCTGCTTCCCTTAGGGCAGTTTGGTATGCCTCCCTATCTTCATCCGCTGTGTTCCTTATATTTTCTGAAGGCCAGCCTTTTGGCTCTGACCTTTCTCTACTGTATTTGAGAACCAAAGTGGTTTCCTTCTTCTTTTGCACTTCCTTTTCTGTCTAACACACAATGGGATGTTGCTTCAAGTATTGTATCATAATGCTTGCCCACTTTGCCTGTACCTCCTCACCTGTGTTTCTTTTTGCCAGGGCTAGCTTAACTCTGTTGGCCATCTTATCAAAGTCAGCTCCTCTGAAGTCCCATATTTTTGCTTTGGAATGGGATGATTTAGATGTAGTAGCCAAATTGAACCATACCATGTGATGGTCACTGGCCCCAGGTGACCTTCTACCTGGAGATCTGTGATCCCTTCTTTGTTAGTCAGTACTAGATCTAGGATAGCCCTGTCTCTTGTGGGTTGCTGTACCAGTTGTTTGAGGCCCTCCCCTGCAGGGAATCCACTATGAGTCTAGTTCTGGCAGATGTTCCTGCTGGTATTGACCAATCTGTATCTGGCATGTTGAAGTCTCCCATTATCAGAACCTCCTTTAGCTGTCATGTTTTGTATATCTTCTAACAGTAATTGTCTATGTCCTCCCTCTGGTCTGAGGGCCTGTAGACAACCCCAGTTCTTATGGCTGTCCCATTTCCTGTTTCAGGGTGACCCACAGTTCTTCTGGCTCCTTATGTGTATTCTGAATTTCTGTAGCTTTGATTTTTTCATTAACATACAGGGCCACCCCCCCTTTTGCACCTCGGTCTCTTCTGAACAATACATAGCCAGGTACTGAAGTCTCCTAGTGTGGTTACTGGTAAACCACGTCTCATTAATTGCTACTATGTCCAGTTTAGCCTCTGACATTATTGCCTGCAGGTCTGGGATCTTATTTCCCAGGCTGTGAGCATTTGTGTACATGATTTTCCATTGGCCAGATTTTGGTGTGTTAGTTGTTGGGTGAAGTTTGGCATTACCCCTGTGCATCGTATGGGGAGACAAACCTTTTTTCTTACCTGGTGATGCAAATGAACGGCAAACACACTGAATTCCTGTTTGACCACTAGCTGAGGGGGGAGGGGTGTTCTTCCCATTCGACGTATGGGGTGCTGCACCCCTCTCCCCATTTGCTAGTTTAAATATTCTGCAAAGACGTCAAACTTCTGCCCCAATGCACTGACTCCCTCTTTAGTCAGATGCAGTCCATCAAATTTAAAGACTTTCAGCTCCCAGAACTGTTGCCAGTTCCTACAAATCTGTGTCCTTTTCCTGGCACCAGTCCTTGAGCCACGTGTTTAGCTCCCTATCTCCCTTCTCTGACCTTCCGTCCATCTGCTCCCTTCTCCCAGACTGGCAGGATCTCAGAGAAGGAGATGCGAGACGAAATAGATGATAGTTTGTCACCCAGCCTAGTCAGGTGTTCCTTGGTCTCCACAACTGACCGGCTGGCGAGATCATTAGTCCCTATGTGTACTAGGACATCAATGTTTTCTCCTGCTTTGTGAACAATTTTAGTAATGCGGTCAGTGTCTCTCCATGCTGATGTACCTGGAGACATCTGACCATCACCCCAGCTGAGATGGGTATCAACTCCCGAATCATGGAGTCTCCTATGATCGAAGTTTTTGATTTCCTTTGTGCTTGTTTAGTTTTGGTTCCTGATTTGGGTGAGTATTGTTGTGCTAGCTTCTGTGTTGCAGTGTCCTGCTCTGCAGTGTCTTCTGCCTCTTTATTTGATTTCAGAGATAGAGGCAGATACCTGTTGTAGTGTTTATATGGTTTTGGAGGTAATGTGTTGGAGAGCAGAGAGTGATGGGGCACCTGATTTGCTCCTCCTAACCACCTGCCAACCTCTGGACCAACTACCCTCTCGTCGAGGTTTTTCTGTTGGATGCTGGGGAAATGGCGGTGGTTCTTATTATGTATTTCCTCTTCAATATGAAATTTGGGCGTGCAATCTCTGCCCATGCTGCCTGGAGCTGAGACCTAAGATCTCAAAGGCCCAGCATGTAGGACAGTGTCCTAAATCCTGTAAGACTGTCCTTCTGAAAATTGTTCCACAGTACCTGCAGTTAATGAAATCCATTCCAAATAAGTTGCTGGGTTTGTAACCTAGTCAGAGTAATTAGAAGGAAAAAAAATGCAAGTAATGGTTTAATTGTGCTTTGTTTAACTTGTTATAACAAGTTAAATTACTAGTGCCCTGTAAATGAGATCACCTTGTGGAGGCCCCACTGATCCGCCCTTCCTGCTCTGCCACAGGAAATGTCACAACTGTGGTACCCTATAAAAGGAGTGTAGCGTGGGGTGGTTGGGGATGGGGTGGTGGTTGGGCCCTTCCTGCCTAAAAGAAGAACCACGGACGAAAAGAACAAGGAGGTAAGAGCAGAAACAATCAGTCAACAACAAATGCAGTAACCCTGAAAGCTTATCCTAATGTTAGATAAAACTGTAAAACCTGTAAAGCACCACCTGTAATAATTTCAGAGAAGATATACCCTGTAAGAAACACTTTGCTCCAGAGAAAAATAAAGCAGTAACAGAAGATATACCTTGCAAAAGACAATTTGAATCAGAAGATTACAGCAGTAATCTGTTAGCACACACCTGTAGGCACACCTTGTAATAATGCAGAAGAAGGTATACCAGCAACAACAATTTGAATCAGAGAAAAAATAAAGCAATGAAATGTTAGCAACAAACAGTAGCAATCCCTGTGAGTAAAAAATAAAAACACCACCACACAGTAAATCTGCTCAGCCAAACTAAGTCTTAATCCTTCTCCCTTGCTCTGGTAAGTTTCTCTACTCTGCCTTTCAAGCAGTCTTAGAAGGAAAGAGCTCAGGTGAAGCTAGGTGCCTTGGCCAGCAAACCAAGTCTTCTCGTGCGCAGATCATGCTTAATAACTCCGCAGCCGTGTATCCAACCAGTACGAAACTTGGCAGATCCCAAAGCCTATGGTTCTTGATCATGTATTCCTAATTTCAGCCAAATCCGGCAAACAGTTGCAAAGTTATTAAGGTACAAAATTTTGGGTTTAACATGTAATGGCTCCTCACCTAACTATGGTAGCACTACTGTGCTACCATAATATATATATATATATATATATATATATATATATATATATATATATATACATAAAGGAAACAGAAACAGAATTTAATGGCAGATAAGGACCGTTTGGCCTACCTAGTTTACTCATTTTTCTCTACCTACAGTATCTCCACAGACCCTAATCAGTTTCTGGCTCTCTCCCTCCCTCCCTCCTTTTCTTTCCACTATGATACCCTTATGCCTATCCCATATATTCTTGAACCCCACAACTGTCTTCATCTCCACCACCACTGGTGACAAAATGTTCCAGGAATCCATCGCTCTTTCTGTAGAGTACATCCTCACATGTCTCCTGAATTTACTCCCCTCCAGCTTCATAACATGTCCCCTTGTTCTGGAGCTCCTTTTTCCAAAAAATACATTCCTTCTGTATTTATTTACCCCCTTTGAAGGCCTCGATAATATCCCCCCTCCTCTCTTCCAGGGTATAAATGCTGAGATCCTTTAGTCTCTCGTCCTATGGCTTTAGGTGCAGATCCTGCACAATTTTAGTTGCCTTCCTCTGGACTGCTGCCACTCTGTTTAAGGTGGGGTCTTACCATTGATCTATACAGTTGGCATCACCACTTCACTCTTTCTGCTGGTGATATCCCTCCCTATGCACCCCAGCATCCCACTAGTCCTCCCAACTGCTTTGCTGCACTGTCTGGCCACTTTCAGGCAATCCAATATGGTTACACCCCCCAGGTCTCTTTCCTGCTTGGTGGTCATTAATACCCCCCCATTTGGCATTCTTACCCCATGTTTCTGTGCCGTAAGTGCATTATTTTGCACTTTTTCTCATTAAAACTCAGCTGCCATACCCTTGACCACTTCTCAAGTTTTTTGCAGTCTCTGCTAATCTCATTCCAGATAGAGTGCCCACCCTTTTGCAGATTTTGGCGTCATCCACAAAGAAGCAGACCTTTCCTTCCATATCACTTAATAAAAACATTTAAGAGGACTGGCCCCAGCACTGATCCATGTGGCACCCTGTTGGTCACTCTCATTTCCTCAGAGTGAGCTCAATTTACCACCACCCTCTGTTGCATTTCCCCTAACCAATTTCTTACCCAGTTTGCCACCTTTGGACCCACTCTTAAGCTATCCAGCTTGCTTACTAGTCTCCTGTGTGGAACGGTGTTGACAGCCTTACTGAAATCTAGGTAGGTCATGTCCACTGCTCCACTCTGATCTAATTCTCTGGTCACCCAGTCAACAATATCTATCAGGGAAGGGTGGAAGGGAGGGGCAGCTGCAGAATAAGGGGTGCTAGCTGCACATTCGAACAGACTTGATAGACCTCTAGGCCTTCATCTGCTGGCAAATATTGAATGTTCGTATGTTCGTAGATTAATTTGACATGACCAACCCCTTGTCTATTCATACAGCCTCGGGTTTTGTAACTGGTTGGATTCAAGATATTCCATAATCCTTTCCTTCAGCAGTGTTTCCATTAACTTTCCTAGCACTGATTCCAGTCTGACTGGCCTATAATTTCCAACCTTGTCACTGCTACCACTTCTGTGAAGCAGGACTACATCTGCCCTCTTGCAGTGATCCAGAATTACTCTTGTCTCCAGTGAGGTGTTAAATAGGACTGTCAGAGGTGCAGCCAGTACCTCCCTGAACTCCCTCAATACTGTTGAATGCACCCTATCTGGCCCCATTGCTTTGTGCACTTTCAGATTAACTAGTCCCTTCAGGACTCTCTCCTCTGAAAAAGGACTAGTGTCGACCTCCCCACCTTCAAAGTTTCTGTTACTTTTTTGTGGCCCTTCTCCTTTTCCATCCTCTTTGAACACCAATCAGAAGTATTTGTTCAGGATGTCTGCCTTTTCCCGGTCCCCCTCTGTACAATCTGCAGCTTCCCTTATTAACCCTATGATCCCTCCCCTGGTCTTCTTTTTTTCACTTACATACCTAAAAAAACATCTTGTCCTCTTTTGTTACCACCTGGGCTATTCTCTCTTCAGTTTACACTTTGCGATCCTTACTTTTTTTACTACATCCCTCTGCTTCTTCTAATATACCTTCCTGTCTTCTTCTATCTGCTTTTCTTTATACCCTCTGAATTCAACCCTTTCAGCCTTTAACTTTTCTGCCACCTCTTTCGAGAACCATAGTGGTCTCATTTTCCTCTTGGTTTTGCTTACTTGCTTGACACAGAGGTTTGTCACATTAAGTGTGCCCCCTTTTAGTTTCGTCAGCTGTTCTTCCACCCCCAGGTCATCACCCCCTGCAAGGTCAACCATGAGGCATTCACTCATCTTTATGAAATCTGCCCTCCTGAAGTCCAGGACCTTCGCTCTTGCGTGGTTCAATTCTGCAGCTGTCTTTATGTTGAATCACACTGTATGGGGATCTCTGGTTCCCGGGTGGCCTCCCACTTTGACATCTGCAACACTGTCCCTGCTTGTGAGTACTAGGTCTAGTACTACCCCATCATGAGTAGGTTTGTTGATTAGTTGTATGGGGAACACCCCCTGCAGGGAGTCCAGTATGTCCCTGCATTTAGCTGCAGCCTCAGCTGGCAGGCTCCAATCTACACCTGGCAGACTGAAGTCCCCCACCAGCAGCACCTCCCCCTTTTCTGCCATTTTACTAATGGCATCCATCAGTACCTTATCTATCTCTTCCCCCTGTTTCAGAGGTGTGTAGATCACTCCAGTGTGAATAGGGGCCCCATTCCCTGTCTTTAGAGTGACCCACAGTACCTTTGCCCCCTTCTGTATTTCTTGTATCTCCATTGCTTTAATGCTTTCCTTTACATAAAGCATCTAACCCCCTCCTTTTCCTCCCATCCTGTCTTTCCTGAACAGAGTATGGCCTGGTATGGCCATGTCCCAGTCATGATTTTCAGTTCACCATGACTCAGTAACAGCCACAATATCCAGATTGTCCTCTGCCATGATGGCATCTAGGTCTGGAATCTTATTTCCTAGACTTATTGCATTGGCACACATGGCCTTCCAGATTTTGTTAGTACTCTGCTTGTTACCCCCCTTTTTTCCATTTGTCACCCCTCCTTCCCCCTCTCTTTTTAATGCTCCTGATCCCATCCCTCTTCGTTTCTATTCCCCCTGCTTCCTTTATTAATTTGCACCCGGGGGGGGGGGGTCTCTCCTCTTGAGTTCTTCCTACTGTCTACTTCTGCCTGTGGGGAAGGCAGCTTCTGTCTCCCTGATTTCTTCCACCACCACTCCTGGCTAGTTTAAATCTTCAAAGTAACATTTAAACCATCCACCAAGGACAGCGGTTTCCCCTCCCGGACAGATGCAGGCCATCACCCCAGTATATCCATTAAGGTGGATTCTCAGTCCCCAGTGTAGACAAACCCCTCCTCTCTGCACCATTCCTTCAACCATGAGTTGAACGTTTTGGTATGGAGATTCCTGTTCTTCACCCTGTTTTAGACAGGCAGCACCTGAGAGAATGTCACTGCCCACTACCTGTCTAGGATGACTCCCCAGCTCCCTAAACTCCCCATGCACTATCTCAGCCCCGTCCCTAGCCAGGTCATTGGTCCCCAGGTGGTCAATGACATCCAACCCCCCCATCCTGCTGCCTAGTGATCCACAGGATCTGTGTCATATCCCTCAAGACTTGACCTCCCGCTCTGCCACCTTTCTATTCCCAAATCTATCCCTATCTATCACATAGGAAGCAAAAACCCCAGAATGGAATATTGGGTGGGAGGAGTTAAACTGGACACTACTCCAAAAAAAAAAGGGACCTGGGAGCCATAATAAGTAACTCCCTAAAACCCAATGTAGAAAGGCCTACAGCAAGGCAATAATGATGTTTGGATGTAGTGGGTGGGGTTTCAGTGGCAGAAGGAAGGAGGCAATACTACCTCTCTATAGATCACTATTGATGCCCCATCTGGAATACTGTGCCCAGTTCTGGAATCCCCAGCTAAGGAAAGACAATGACAAGCTAGAGACAGTGCAGCATAGGGTAAACAAAATGACTCAGGGCAAACAGGGCAGATCTTATGAGGATTGATTAGATCAGGGAATTGAACTTGTACTCTCTTGAAGAAAGAAGGGAAATGGGCGATATGACAGAGATTTTCAAGTTCCTAAAAGCAAAGAACAGGGTGACCTGTGTGGAGCTATTCAGTAAGAATTGCAAGTCAAAAACAAGGGGACATGAGTGAAATCTGGTGGGTGGGAAGAGGTTCAGGAGGGAACAGAGAAAGCTTTTGAGCTGTGGAACAGCCTACTGGCAGAGGTAGTTGTTGGCAAATCCATTAATGGTTTCAAGCACAGTTGGGATAGAGTTAAGTTGCTCAAGGTGGTAGCAGTAAGGCATGAGGCAAGGAGGAGGAGGGGTTAAAAAAAGTGTAGACAGCATGTCTTGGGGTAGGATAGGGTATACCAGGGCAGAATCTGTGGACTTACGGTCTGTTTCTGCTGACATTGTCTATGTTTCTATGCTGCAGAGTAGCCTTGCCAGAGTTATCTGTTTCATCTCCAGAAACTGCAATAATGTGAAGTCACTATTTTTACCTATCAGCACATACTTTCTCTTCCTAAGCGACCACTGTGCAGATTGTAAAAAAAAAAAAAAAAAAACAAGTCCTGGGTATCCGTCAATAGATTCCTTAAAAAATAAAATATCTTGCTGAGCTTTACACCCAGATCTTTGCTATGGTTGGCCACTTAGCCATTGGATATTCTGGAAGAGGTTTGATGATGATGCTCAGTGAAATGGAGATGACAAGACAATGGACCCTATCTTACTAAAATGTCAGTAGGGCACAGTAGCAACATTTCAGTCCTCATTGTGGAATTTTCCCTATGGATGTGATTCTTTGTGTGGCAGGCAAGAGTTGGACTAGGGCCGGTGGACCTAGTTGTTGGGGTTGGGGTGAAATTCTTAAAGCACCTTGATGTGGAGGGATGTTGTTTGTTTATGTTTTGTGGAAGTTTTGGGTGGCTGTGTTGTTGAGCTTAAACAAAAGAACACTTACTGTCAGCCTCAGCTGTCCAGTCTAACCATACAGAGACAGCAGCTCTACACGTGGACACCAGTTGCAGGCCAGCAGTTCCCTGTTAATGTAGGGAAATGCAAACAATGGTAATGGAGGGTGGAGTGCTTTTTCTCCATGTCTACTACTGGCAACTTGAGACCCTCAGTGTTGTTATCCCAAACCAATCTTTGCCGTGTCTCATTGCTTGACTCACCAAATTGCGTCTCCACCATTCAGCCAGCACTATAACCCATGGACCACCCACACAGCCCTAAGTCCCCTGAGTCTCTATACATGGACCAGACCATGGACTTTTGGACTACACGACACTAGCAATGTCTCCACCATTAACCCATCCAGACCAGCACTAGGGAAACAAACCAAGCACCCAAGCTATGCCCCCCATGTCTTGGTGAAATATGAGTGTGCATGTGGATATCTGTTACCAGTCTGAGGGTAGTAGGAGTGGTCTGTCTTATAGTTGAGGGTAAAAATGTATTTGGTAGTCCAGTGTGTGTGTGTGTCATTTAGGTGGTTCTGTGTTGGGAATGAGGATGCACGTTAGTATTGAACATTTGACATTCATATTTTATTGTAATTCTAGGTTATATAGTACATTAAAACCCATGTTCAAATTCTAAACTATCAGAGCAATAAACAAGAATTACAGAGATGTTCCTTTAACTAATATAATGTAACATTTCCTCAATACTGTGTTAAAGCATTAGGCACCCTTAAGTTTGCTTTTATTCTAGATGTAGGCAAAAGGAGAGTGTTTACTCATCTTCCATGGAACTATACCACATAATTTAACTTGCAAATACAGTTTGGGTGAGACAGTTACCCATTTCATCCACGCTGTCAGTATATTGACATTTTCCCCATCATAATTGACATTAATCCTGTGGAACATTTCTTCCATTACCCATATCTCCTTTACTAGTGTAATCCATTCTGCTTTAGTATGATTAACCCTAGCTAGCTAATGTCTTGTAATTGTTTTCAGGGGCTGTAACCACCATAATCTGAAACAGGTACTTATTTTTGGGTAACTTCACCCCAGTCGACAGTATTCCCGGGATCAATTTCTTGAAGCTTGCTGGAATTTTTTAATTTATTTATTGATATTTGTTAACCGGGTAGGCACACTGAGACTAAGAATCCCTTTTTCCAGGGTGACTCAGAATTTGTTACATTCAAAGGTACATCAAGGTGAAGCAATACAGGATATATATATATATTAATGACATTAATGACAACAACAACAAGTAGTAACATAGGAGCACATGAATTAACAAGATTCATCTTCAGGAGAGCATTTTACATTAGGGTTTTATAACATACTGTAGTTCAGCAGGTACATTTTGCTGGATAGCAATAATTAAGTGGAGTGCAGAGTTACTGAGCAGGTAAGCACAGTTTAACAGCTACAGGTGCAAAGACAATGTTCCAGGAGGAAAGTCTTTAGAGGTCTGACAAAAACATCTGTAGTTCTAGACATGCTCATAAAACATGGTGGCAATCATCATTGGTTCCAGAACTCCTCCAGCATCTAGCAGACCCTCCTACACTATAACACTCTGTTATTAAAGGTACTGTGAAATACTGAACTAGTATTTCATTTGAACACCCTCTATTGGGGGAAGTAGGTGGTTTTATGTGTTTCTTGCCAAATAATCCATGAACTTGTTTACTGGTACTCATACCTGACAACTCCCATTTCACTCAAATGTGGTCAATCTCCTGCTTTTTGTTCACCTGAAGAAAGCCATACAAATTGGAATCCAGGGTTTTATTTAACTCCAAAAATTGATTAGCGTTTTGCTCATAAAAGTGCTAAAACATTGTGAAAATGCACAGCACTTGCCTCATTGTGTTTAACAAACATAACACTTCTAGAAAACCTATATAAATACTTTATGTACAGTTAGCATTGTCCCAAGAAAAAAACTGCTAATCAATTATTTAAAACTCTGGAATCTGATGAGATTCTTTCTCCCAGGACTTCTCTATTGTTAGGTATTTTTCTAGGGATGTAGGTTCCTTTATGCAGTCTTGGCTAACCTTGGTTGTTTGCATATACAGTAGCTATGGAGGTTTAAAAATCTATAAAAGTCACTCCATTCCAGGTGATACTTATTCTTGAGGTGGTTAAAACTTAACCACTGTTCACTGTTCCAGAAAACCGCCAAGCATGGTGATGCCTTTCTGTCCTCATCTTTTAAACCCTGGGTCTTCTATTCTAGGTCTGAACTCCAGAGTCCCTTGTAACATAGAAACATAGAAGTTGACGGCAGATAAGGACCGCAAGGCCCATCCAGTCTGCCCATTTCTTTTTCTACCTTATAAATGTGCCATCTGCCTTTGCTCTGTCAGTGGCCTATCTATTCATATGCATTTGTATTGCTCCCTTATGCCTATCCCATGCCTGTTTGAAGCCCTGCACTGTATTCATAGCCACCACTTCTTGTGGTAAGCCATTCCATGCATCCACCACCCTTTCTGTGAAAAAGAATTTCCTCACATTCCCCCTTAATTGGCCCCCCTCTAATCTCATGCTGTGACCTCTTGTCCTGCTAGTTTTCTTATATTTAAACATGTTAGACTCTTTCACCTTGTTAATGCCCTTAAGGTGTTTGAATGCCTAGATCATATCACCTCTTTCCCTCCTTTGCTCAAGGGTATACATATTGAGCTCTGTTAATCTGTCTTCATATGTCTTTTGATGCAGTCCCTGCACCATTTTGGTTGCCATTCTCTGGACTGCCTCAATTTGGTTAATGTTCTTGTGAAGGTGTGGCCTCCAATACTGCACGCAGTACTCCAGATGGGGCCTAACCAGTGTCTTGTAAAGAGGGATTATTACCTCCCTCTTACGACTTGTGATACCCCTACTAATACACCCTAACACCCCCCTAGCCTTACCTACTGCTTTAGAGGTCTGCTTGGATGATTTCAGGTCATCAGTGATGATGATGCCCAAGTCTCTTTCTTCCTTTGTGACTGCTAGCAACTCCCCTCCCAGCCTATAGGTGGCTTCAGGGTTTCTCTTCCCTATGTGCATGATTTTGCACTTCTTTGCATTAAATCCCAGTTGCCACTCTTCTGACCATTTTGCTAGTTTATCCAGATCTCTTCTCATTTCTGCCCACCCCATCTGGATCATCTACTCTGTTGCAGATCTTGGTGTCATCTGCAAACAGACAAGCCTTACCCTCTAGTCCATCTGCAAGGTCACTAATGAAGATGTTGAAGAGACTGGCCCCAGAACTGATCCCTGAGGTACCCCACTTGTGACTTGCATCTCTTCTGACTGTATACCATTTACCACCACTCTCTGTTTTCTGCCCGTCAACCAGTTTGCCAGCCAGTTGACCAACTTCTGACCCAACCCGAGCCTACCCAGCTTATTTATCAATCTTCTATGTGGAACAGTGTCAAAAACTTTGCTGAAGTCAAGGTAGGCAACATCAACTGCTCCCCCTTGGTCCACCACTCTGGTTACCCAGTCAGAGAAATCTATGAGATTAGTTTGTATGGGTGTCAAAGTACCAGCTTCTTTGCCTTTTACACCTGCTTTCTGTATTGCAAATGTGTGGATGGTGTTCTGATCCTCCACATCTGTAGCAAGAAGGTTTCCACCTGCTTCCTGTATTGCATCCATATATGTAGCAAATAGGTTGTCCATTGGTTGGGCTTGGAACTCTCTTAAACTTGCTAGTGGGTGAGGGGTATTAAAAACTGGGCGCAATCTGTTATTTGTTCTGCCTCTTCCTCTAGCCATCCTGTGTAACCTTTCCTTTTTACTATCAACTATATAGGGGTATAGGGTCTGCCAGGTATTAGTCTCTAAGGTTTGGCAGGGTTAACTCTCCTTTATCTTTACTCAAATGAAGCAGATTATCTTATATATAGGGGCATTTGCTGTGGGGGGGGGTGGCAGTGGGATGACAAAGGGGAAGGGGTGGGACAGCTGCAAACTAGGGGTGCTAGCTGCACACTGAAGCAGATGTAGATAGACCGGGTGGTCGATTTCTGCTGGCATAATCATATGTTCGTATATAATTATTTACAGCTTGATCTATCTGTTTTGAGAAACTCTGTGTCGGCATTCTGGGAGCATTTGAAATATACAGTATGCAGGAAACTGACCAGGACATTCATCCTATCTAATTTTATCCTTGCCCCTAATGAGAATTGTAGCTTACAACACCTGTCAAAGTAATTTCTAACCTCTATGAGAATAGTTTTGTGGTTTGCCTCATATAGTTGAGGCACATTTTTCTTAGTATTAAGGCCTAGGTACATGATACCCTCCTTTCCCCACTTGAAGAGGAGCTAATCCACTCCATCTGCATCATGTGATACACTTAGTAAGAGAACTTTAGTTTAATTATAATTTATTTTGAAATCTTGAAAGCCTACTTAATGTCTGGATTAATTTAAGACCAAACATAATAGTGTAAACCTTAATATAAGGTCTACAGTCTATAAAAGCTTTTTATAGATATCTCAATAATATTTACAGATTCTGAATCTACAATTCTTGCAGTTTAAGAGGATATACTGTAGTTTAAGAGGATATACTGTACCTCTTTCTCATCTGTCATTTTCACACCTTCCATAGGATTGAAAAACTTCTCTCTGAAAGTGATTCTCTGTGCTTAATGTGGTGTGACATCATGCAGCTTGGAGCTCATTAAGAAACTATGACACCAAGCAACTACATTCTGTTTTTAGGTACTTAATCAAAAGTTACGTCCTTAGAAAGGTGATAAGGTTAGCTTACTTTTAAGACTAAACAAGTCTGTTTATTCATGACAGTTTTGATGTGACAATGTTTCTAAATATCAAGGATTACAAAGCTGCCACAGTCTTGCAGTTCTGTCATCGTATAGACTCCCAAATTTCTTTTTATGTGTCTGAATTTGATCTTAATGGGACTTCATGCAACTTTGCAATGGATGAAAGTTCCTTACTTCCATTGTAGTGAAGGTGCTTTTCAAAAGGGGTATTTGTCCATGTCAGCCTCAGCTTAACACAGAGTCCAGATGTCATACATCACCTGTCAAGTTCATAGCAAATATCTCAGTAGCTATAGCTCCAGTTCTGTGGAGAGGCCAGTCTCAGGGAGCTCTCAGTTTAAACATCTTTACTGAGCCAGTTTTTTTTTTTTCAAACTCTCAAGTTGTCTCGTATGCTATATCCCCTTTATGTTGTCCAAGGTTTTACAATATTTGTCTTTTTTTGCAGTTAAAACTCATGTAGGCATTAATTTTAATCAGAAGTTGTATAGTATGATCTCTTATAATAAAACCCTTAAAAATATGAGATAGTAATTAAAATAATATAAATAATAATATGATAAAAATAATAAAATATTATAACAACAGTTTTGCTCCTACAGAACTCCAGAACTATGCACAGTACTTCAGATAGGGCCTCACTAATAATCTATTGATATTGCTTCCTCACACTATCAAAGCCACTCCAGATACACCACAGCATTTTGCTCTCCTTGCTGTAGCCCTTGTTGCATTGGCTAGATTGTTTCAGGGAGTCATTTATGATGACTATCAGATCTCGTTCCTTAGAAGTAGTGCCCAGCTTAACACCTCCCATCCAATATTTGTCCTATGGGTTCTTGTTGCCTTAGTGCATCACCTTTCACTTTCTATCATTGAATTTCAGCTTCAAATTCAGCTTCTCCAATCAGACACCTGTTTCACAGGTTATAAATAACCACTCAACCCACAAGAGAATGAAAATATTCTCCCAGGTAGTTTCCCCTCTATGTTTACTAAAAGTTACAGAAATTTAAAGAACAGCTGCAAAACACTGACCCAAATGTGCATACTTCTGCCTAATCACTCACACAGACCCTTTAAGTATGAAATTAAAGGGGTAGTACACCCTTATACAGTATCTTGTAAATGTTATTTGTTTCTTTTCCAACAGACAACTGCTTTTGTGTAGCTGTTGGGGAAATATGTGTTTGCTTTAGTTTGTTTTCACTGTTCACACTGGCCCCCTTAACTAGACTGGAGGTCTCCATTTTCTGGTTATTGAAGTCTCATTATCTTTGAGAGTTGCATTAGCATATGAGAACTTGATGCCACAGCACCCATTTACACCAGGGCCCAGATATTCAAACTGCGCCATTCTGTGGCGCAAGCCTGTGCACCACTTAAATTTGTTGCTATGGGGTGTGACCAGGGTGATATTCAATGGAGTTGCACTATGGCGCAACTGCTTTGAATATCGCCCCCTGGCCACACCCACTGTGCATGGCGCAGTGGAACTGTGCCAGCACAAGTGGTCAGAGTGGAGCATTGGGGGGGTCACGTGATGGCATCTAGCTAGATAGCAGCTGGGATACTGAGCTCCCCCCGCTGGCGACCTTTTTTGATCGTTTAACAAATCATCTTGGCTCTTCTTTTGATAACTCTGCCCAATAAACGTCTGGTGAAGGTACCTGCTACTATTTAACGATCGCTGTTGAAGAAAGTATCGTTTGTAGGCTTGTGATGGAGGTGGATGGGAAGCAGGCCTCAGTCAGGCATACACCCCCTGCATCCCCGGAGAAGGCCGCCAAGAAACAACGGAATCAGGCCCCCATTAAAGGTGATCGAAGTGGGGACAGAGTGCAACAGGCTACTCCACTAACGGAGGATAGGTTCCTCCAAGAACTTACTCCTTTAAAAGATATCTTGAAAGAATTAACTGGTGAGCTAAAATCCTTGCACAGTGATCTTTCCTCTGTCTCCATTAGAGTCTCAGATATGGAGACCAGAATAACCTCGTCAGAATTGTGGAGGTCCAGAACCGAAATGGAGATTACTGAACTCAGGCAACAAATAAAGAAACTACAGGCCAAGACTGAAGATTTGGAAGGGCGTAATCGCTGAAATAATCTTTTAATCATGGGCCTACCCGAGTTGGAAGAAGGCCCAGACATCATGGCCTTTCTGCAGAAGTTTTTATGCAAGGTGGTAGGCCCATCCCCTATCAGCCCCTCTTATCATTTAGAACGGGCACATCGTTCCTTCAGACCTAGGCCTGCAGCTGGGTCCCCCCCAAGCCCTATCATCATCAAGTTTCTGAGTTATGTGGAGAGACACCATGTTTATCACAAGTCCCGTGAACTGAAAAGAAATCCTGTGGGATCATCCAGAATCCGGGATTACTCAGGATCTACCTAAAGAGACCCGAGAGAAAAGAGCAGCCTATCACCCAGTGGTGCAGAAACTAATAGCTGCATCTATCCCTTTTAAGATGGTCTATCCAGTGACTTTGAAAATTATGATCAATGGCACTACTGCTAGTTTCAATTCCTGAGGCTGCCCGCAAGGACCTGGAGATTAAGTTACCAGAGCTATTTAAAGCGCATGGTTGAGAGACTTTAACTGTTACTGTCTGGGGTTTTGAGCCTCACATTCTGGCTGGACTAAATTTGTTTTCTATATTTGTATAAGTTTTAGTAGCGATGTTTACTTATCGGTAACTGAATAGTACCTCCTCGTCTTTGCCTTCTTTCCCTGGTCTCTTCTCTGTTGTCCCTGTCATTTTTCCAGTCTCTTTGGTCTCTCCTTCTCAATCCCCCTCTTTTGGATTCTCTGGCCCGGTCTGGGTGGCGGTGGGCGAGCTCTGGTTTGGCCCCCCCCATTCCCGTCCATGTACCCTTCCGATGGAACTATATTTCGGCGGTAGTTGTTTCCGGGTGGAGACTTCCTGGGAGGCAGACCTTTTTTGGTCCCTCTGCCTTTTGGTTCCCCCTAGAAACAGCGGCCTTTAGATGGGTCTCACCCAGATGTACTACCTGCATAGGGGTTTTCTCGACTTTCGTTGGCTCTCTGGACTCTCTATTTCTTGTGGCCTACATGGATTCGGGTAGGGGTTTTCTTTCCTTTTCCTCTCATACTGGTTTTACCAGTGAGGACATTGGGGGAGATCGTTTGTTGGTTTAGATTGGGGTAGTGGGTTTTCTGTAGCTGGGTGGTTGTGTTGACACCCATGCTTCTTTACTTGACTGTTCCCCTTCCCTATCTTCTTTCACTTTATCTGCTCTCGATATTGGTAATGGGTCTCTGGGGAGGGTGGCTGTGTGGGGGGTTCGGGCTTGGTGTGCTTGCTCGCTGGATGTGGAATCACAGGCCATACATGGGGGTTGGCTAACCTCCCCGGTGCTGAGGCTTTTGGGAGTATGATCCTGTTATTGTTGGTCTGCATTCTCCTGGGGTTGTGCCTGACTTTGTTGTTTGCTGGCACTGGTGCCCAGCTCTGGGGTTGGAGGTTCGCACTGGGTGTTGGGGTTTAGAGCTTTGGATGCTAGGCTATTTTTGGGCTACTCTGGCTCGACTCACCCGTTGTATATCTTATTTTTGATTTGTATGGGATATTGGTTGCTGGGGGTTGGTTGCTGGGGGGACCTAGTTTTAAATACTTCATGCTATGGGGATTTCTGGTCGTTGGGGAGGGGGATGGGAAGACTCTCTTTCTAAGATTGGATTTCCTTTAATCTTTTGTTTCTGGGTCTTGGGTGGGGTGTGGGGGGTTTGGGATTAATAATTAATGACCCAGATGTTTTGCATGGTTTCTGGTTTGTTGCGATAAGCTTATTTCTGGGGGTTTGACTGTTCGAAATGTTCCAGGGGTTTTAAGGTTGGGTGATTGTCTCGGGACCAATTCTGCCTGGCTTGGGTCTCATGGCTGGGCGAGCCTACTTTGCTGGTGTGGGCCTTGTTTCTATCCTGGCTGGATGAGCTGGATAAGGTTATTGCGATCGAGTCCCAGGCCAGAGCAGTTCTGGGTGGATATTGGGTCCCGGGCCTTTATACGGGGGGTGCACCTTGTTTCTACATATTATGATGGTTTTGTCTGGATATCTAGTTGTGTTATTATGTTTTTAAAATGGCTATGAATACAGTCAAAATAGCGTCCTGGAATGTTAGAGGGCTTAGGGATCGGGTCAAATGGCTGCAGGCCTTTAACCACTGTTCATTGCTTCACATTGATATTCTTTTTTTACAAGAGACACACCTATGCCATGATGATGCTAGGTTGCTTTCCCGATCTGGCTTTTCCCAATCCTACCTTGCCGGAAATTCCTGCTTTAGTAAAGGGGTTGCAGTTCTTATTAAAAGGCACATATTGTTTACAAAAGAGTTGACTGTCTCAGACCCAGAAGGGAGATTTGTCCTGGTGAAAGGTACTCTGAATGGCGACAATGTGGTCCTTGGTTCTGTGTACGGTCCGGTGGGGGGGGAACCCCGTTTTCTTTATGACTTTGGCGGATAAGTTGGCTGGCTTTCTCCCCGCTCAACTTATATTGGGGGGGACTGGAATGTGCCTTTCTCATCTACCCTGGACAGAGAGCCGCAAGATAAACGCCCACCTTCTCCGGCTCAGCGGGCCTTTTGGGACTTGACCTCGATGCTGGGCCTATGCGACCCCTGGCGGCTCGCTAACCCTTCTTGTCGTGCCTTTTCTTTTCAATCCCAATCACATGGTACTAAGTCGAGGCTAGATATGGTTTTAGTCAGTCTTCCTTTCCTCCCGAATATCTCTCTGTCTGGTATCGAGCCGATCATTGTGTCGGACCTTGCTATAGTCTGGATACGAATGTCTTTAGACCCTGATTATTCTCGTGACTCTATGTGGTGACTAAACACACAGTTGTTAAAGGATCACCAATGTGTTTCAGAAATTAGTTCCCGGATTTCTCTTTTTCTGGCTGATAATTTTAATTCTACTCTTAGAGTTGACATGGTATGGGGCGCTCTAAAGTGTTATCTTAGGGGTGAACTCATCAAAATGGCTTCCTTTAGGAAGAAGACATGGTTGGCTAGGTCCTTGGCTCTGATGAACAAACTAAGGGAGTTAGAAGCTAATTATTCTACAACTTCTTCTGTATCGGATCTTAAGGAGCTTTTGTTAACTAGGAACGAATACTCGGACCTCTTGAAGGAAAAAACAGAATATTGTTTGATGAAAACCCAGGCTAGGTATCTGGATCTTGGCGAAAAATCTGGTAAACTGCTGGCTTTGTGTCTGCGCACACTTGAGAGCTCGAGGATCATTCCTTACTTGTCTTCCCCATCTGGTAGTGTAGTTTCCTCACCTAGGGATATTGCGCATATCTTCAAGGAATACTACTAGGGCCTTTATAGTCATTCCTCGTCACCCCATCCCATCTCGGCTGTTAAGGAGTATGTAAGAGGAATAGGTATCCCTTGTATATCAGAGACCCAGCAAGTGAGCCTACTAGCCCCTATCTCAGCTGAAGAAATAAGGAGCACCATTGCTTCCTTGGTCCCAGATAAGGCGCCGGGACCGGATAGTTTCCCGGCAAACTTCTATAAGGTATTTGCTAAAGATGTGATGCCTATTCTTCTTAAATTATATAATTATCTGCCAGTCTCCTCTGAGCTTGATCCTGCTCTGTTCGAGGCTACTATAGTTTTAATCCCCAAAGCGGACAAAATTCTCACTGACCCGGCTAATTATCGTCCCATTTCTCTCCAAAACTATGATATCAAAATTCTAGCTAAAATACTTGCTGAAAGGATCAAGAAGGTCTGATTGGAGCTGTTGAGAACTGAGCAGGCCGGCTTTGTACCGGGGAGGTTGGCGGCAGACCACTTGAGGACTCTGTTGCATATTTCTCAGTACGCCCAAACTGCCACATGTCCGGTTGCTCTGATCTCTCTTGATGCTGAGAAAGCGTTTGACCGGGTTGATTGGTCCTTTCTGTGGACAGTAATGGAGGAAATGGGTTTTCCGGCCTCCTTTTTGACCATGATTCAGATATTTTACAGTTGCCCTTCTGCTAGGATTTACTGCAATGGGGTCTTATCTTCCTCCTTCGCCTTTTGCTGGTACCAGGCAAGGTTGCCCTCTTTCTCCTGTACTATTTAATTTATTTTTGGAGCCTTTGCTGGTTAAACTCAAGTCGTCTCTTCGGGTGAGAGGTATTATGCTACAGCAACAGGAATTAGTACTCTCTGCATATGCAGATGATGTCTTGTTGCACCTAACGGATCCGGTGACATCTTTAAAGGCCGCTCTTGATATCATTATGCAGTTTGGTTCCTTCTCTCATTACAAACTGAATAGCTCTAAATGTGAGATTTTCCCTTTAAATAAGTATACGAATAAACAGGATTTTCTTTCCTTTGGAATGAGATGGACCTCCAGATCAATTAAGTGTCTGGGAATCCATTTTTCCACTGATCTTTCCCTTCTGAAAAAACTAAATCTGGTCAGAGTTAGAGACTTGCAGAGCTGGTCAGCCCTCCCTATCTCACTTTGGGGTCGAGTCAACATTATTAAAATTAATGTTCTTCCCCGGATCTTTTATCCACTGAACCTGACCAATCTTTGGATCCCCCTTTCCTTTTTCCAGCAGCTTCACCGGCTGTTTTCCAGCTTTATTTGGGGGGGGAAGGGAGTGCGACGTTCCTATGCCAACCTGTCGCTCCCTAAGGACAGGGGTGGTTTACGGTTGCCTAATCTCCTGCTGTACTACTGGGTGGCCCATCTTTCTAAGTTAGGGAGATGGTTCTCTACGAGTACAGAGAACCCCGGTCCAATTTGGCTTCAGCTGGAGCAGGCTTTTCTTTCTTAACTTAGATTGGACATGTCCACCCTGTTTTATTTGCCCTTGAAGGCTCTTTCACAGCTGGTTCTGGACAACACGGTGATAGGCTGTCTTAGGTCATGGGCACAGTGTCTTAAGTTCTTTCGGATTTCTAGTGAACTGGACCTGGGACAGCCAGTGGTCCTAAATCCTAACATTATATTGGGGAATTCTTGGATCATGCCAAATTGCTCCCACAATTTAAAGATGCCAGAGTGGAGCATCTGTTTAACCAAGATTCACTTCTTATGTCGGATGATATTCTACAAATTTGATATACCAAGCAAAGGATTTTCAAGGTCTTCCAACTCGCACTTAGTGGGTAATAAATTGGTATCACTTTTAGACAATCGGTTGTGCACCCTTTTCTATCTAATATTATCAGTCTTGCTTCCCAGTCCCTCTCCATTTCATCAATTTATTCTTATCTCCTGAATTTTAATTCACAGGAGGATGTTGAGGGCCCTTTGGTCTGGACAAATCTTCTCCCTGAGGTTGTCCCGGTCTGGACTAACATTTGGCACAACTTACATAGATATCATACCCAGGATAGGTTGCGATTAACACAGTATTATATTGTGAATAACCTTTACTATACTCCCGTTAAACTCTTTCAGTGTAAGATGGTTTCCTGTTCGGATTGTTTCAGGTGCTCACAAGCTGAGGGCAATTTAATTCATATTTTTTTGGGAATGCTCCAAAGTTGCCCCATTGTGGTCCCTGATTCGGGAGAATTTGGATCCTCTTCTGGGTCTGAGCAGGTTTTTTTGTCCGGAAGTTTGTGTTTTGGGTGATTTTTCTTATGTAGATAGTGTGGAAGCGCTGATATCATATGGCTTTAGTGTCCATGGCGGTTAAGAAAGTGGTCCTAAGACACTGGAAGGACCAATTGGTTTTATCATATGCAGACTGGTTGAAGGAGATAATGTCCTATCTCCAATCAGAGAATCTAATTACCAGCTTTAAAGATCGTATGGATTTGTTTCATAAAAGATGGGGTAAACTCCAAACTTTATGTTTGTCTTAATATTAAGGCCTGGCGACTTGACCCTTTTGCCCTCACATAGTATCTATTTCTGTTTAGTTGTAGATTTTAGATCTTTCTTTCTTGTTCTTATATGGTCTATGATGTTTAAAGTTAAGGTACCTTATTACAGGTACACAGTGATATCCAGAATTAATGGGGTTCTTAGGTCCTTTGTTGGTGCACCCAATTGGGATTGGGGAGGGGGGAGGTTGTTCTTTGAGGGAGTTTATATGTTGAAGGCTACATGCTTATCGGTTTTGTGAATGACTGGGTGGGGGTGTCTTTGGGGAGGTTAATGGGAGTTTTCTTTAGGGGGAGGAGGGGATCTGGGAGGGGTGGTTTTGGTTGTACGATATATATACTATTTCTCTGTTTATATATTTCTGGAGTGTTGTGTATTTGTTTCTGGGGGGCTTTGTTTTTCTGTTTCAGTGTTTTTCTTTGTTTTGTTTGTACTTTGGAAACTAATAAACTTAAATTTAAAAAAAAAAAGAGTGGAGTATTGAGATGCTGTGGCGCAAGTGCCATTGCGCCTTGCACAGCACCTGCGATATTCAAAGGGTCACATGCAAATGGTGCCATAATTTATGCAAGGTGCACGGGGGGCCATTTGTATCTGATTATGGCCCCATTTGCATGCAATTAGCATGCAGGTGTGCCGATCCCTGATGACTTGTGCCTGGCACCCTGCCAGGCAGCAGCCGTCAAGGACCAATGCCCCCTGCAGCCCGATCGTGGGACGTCCCATAAGGGACAAAGAACGTCTCCTATCCCTGGTGGTCCAGTGGACCGTGATTAGCCTGATCACAGGCATAACTGTATCACCCCCCATTAGCCCGATTGTGGGCATAACTGTATCCCTTCCCATTAGCCTGATCGCGGGTATAACTGTATCCCCCCATTAGCCCGATCGTGAGCATCAGTATCCTTCCCCAAAGTCCAATATCCGTGGTGGTCCAATGGACCGCACGGAGCCCGATCACGGGTGGCATTCCTCACCCCAAGTCCAAAATCCTAGTGATCTAGTGGACCCCTCGCACCCACCACTGTGCCCACCACCTCCCCCCCATCAGCGGTGGGCAGCACCACCTGCCTGCCACCCGCTGCCCACCGACTGACGCAGCTGTGGCTGCACCCATTGGTTCAGAGCATGAGCCAATGGGTGTGCAGCTCCTCCTACTGATCAGTCAGATATGTGAATGAATTCATTCACATATCTGGACCGACTGTACGGTATGGGCTGCGCCCATTGGCTCATACTCTGAACCAATGGGCTTGCAGCCATACTGAGCTGTCAGTCGGTGGGAGGTGGGGCGGCAGGCAGGTGGGGTGCTGCCGCCCACCATCTGACGGGGGAGCTGGGTTGTGGAGCTCAGTGGGCAGGTGGGGTTGGGGATCCATTAGATCACCAGGGATTTCGGACTTGGGGTGAGGAATGCCACCCGCGATCGGCTCTGTGCGTCCACTGGACCACCAGGGATATTGGATTTTGGGGTACTGATGACCACGATCGGTCTAATGGGGATACAGTTGGCCCAAGGATCGCCTAATGGGGATCTGATTATGCCCGCGATCGGGCTAATGGGGGATACAGTTATGCCCGCGATCAGGCTAATCGTGGTCCACTGGACCACCAGGGATATTGGACTTCAGGGGGGATGTCTGATGCCCACAATCGGGGCATGGGGGGTGCAGCGGAAACAGGTGATGGCCACCCACAGGTGGCAGCTGCTGTGTTGTGCCCTGCAATGCGGCAGCTTACCTGTGGGTGGCCCTCAACTTGTTCCTTTTTTTTAAGGCATAACTTTGTGCAGGCGCAGGTAGGGGTTGCACCTGCATAACTCTGCATGGCCTGGGCTGAATATCGGGCTGTGCAGTTTATGCATGGGCACACCCCCCCACCTGTGCCTGCATACATTACTGATGCGCCCCAGCGCATTGGGATTTGTGCAGTGCACTTTTCCCTTTTAAATATCGCACCGGGGCACATCAGTGGGTTGTGCATGGCACAACACCGTTGCGCCATGTGCAACCCTTTTGAATATCTGGGCCCATGTATCTCTGTGCTGAAAGTGCATGTAACCTAAAAAAACTCCTGGAAACACAGATTGAATGCAATTTAATGGAAACAACCCTGTATTATGTCTAAGACAGTTTGTAAAGCTAGTTGAAAGTAAATGTGTTTCACACCTTGCTGCAACTTGTTTTGTTGAATTCTAAGCAAGCAAACAGGCATACTGTGGAGTCTAAAGGGTGCTGACACATCGTGTTTTCATATGCAAATGCAGCTGTCAGGCACAATGAGATTTCAACAACCATAAAATGGAGACCCTAAGGCTGGATACAGGTGCTGGTGTGAACAGTGAAAACAAACTAAAGCAAACACATACATCCCTAACAGCTACACATAAAGAGTTGTATGTCAACTAGAAAACAGCTAACATTTACAACATATGATGGTAAGGTGCACTACTGCTTTGAATGCATTACCTTTTGTGGTGTAGGCTAGCTGGTCTATTCTCTCCTTCCACTCATCTCTCCAAGAACAGGGTTCACAGCTAACTCCCCCTTTTAACCTCCTATCACTGCTAAGCCTGTGTCAGCTCCTTTTTCAGTTAGATACTTGTCTCAAAGGTTGCAGGATTCAAGAATGCATGGGATAGACATAAGGGAATACTATAAGTAAGGCGGAGAGGTGTGTGTTTAAAACCCAGAGGCCAAATAGTGTCTGCAATGGCACTGTAGGTAGGGAAAGTAGGACAGACTTGGTGGGCCAGGAGATCCTCACAAGTTGACAATTTCTGTGTTTCTGTGTTGTAAATAACTATTCACCCACAAGAGACTACAACTATTTTCTCAGCTAGGTTCCCCTCCCTGAGTACAAATAGTTGTGAAAATTTAAAGAACAACTCCAAAACACTGACCCAAATACATTGTATTTGTTCCTTTAGTGTTTTGCTTTCCATCATCCCCTTAGGCAATGTGTTTCACTTGTCCACCAGTCTTGCCATGAGGAAATGTTTCTGCTATACTTCCTACACCATAGTCAGCTTATACCCATGTCCTCTTGTAGTAGACCCCTAACTATGTCTAAGAGCTACTGAAAATGAACCCTTTTCATTACTATGAGAAACCTGAAAGGTACTTTCATGCCAGCTTGCTCTATTCTAATATCCAGCAATTACTTATTAAAACTGCTCAGGAGCCCCTTCTAAGATTTTCTCTGCTGCCACTAAATCATTTGTCTGTCCTTCTCTGCACAACCTCAAGCCTGTCTCTGTCTTTCATCAAGTGATGGGTACCAGAACTGTGCACACTACTTCAGGTGCAGTCACACTAGAAATCTGTGCAGGGGCAGAATCACATTCCCATTCCTAATGTAGAACCACCTTCCAATGTGTCCTAGCATTCTGTTTGCCTTCCCATATGCCTTAATAGATTCAGCCATACCCTTTAACCCTTTACCTGTCAACAGACTTAGAATGTATAGGAATTCTGGACTGAAATATCAGTCCACGACACAGCAAAGGTTAAGTTTGTTTCTACCAATATTTATGACTTTTTATTTTTATTGTTGGGACTGAATTGTCAGACCTCAGGCCACTGTTCTAACCTCCCTAGATCCTCTTTCATGTCTCTGACACTCTCCTCACTATAAACTCTCCCACACAACATAATATACTTTGCAAACAGGCTGTTCTAGTCCTGTATCCTTTGCCAATGTCCCAGATGAACACGTTAAATATTATCTGTCCCAAGACTGATTCCTGAGTTACTCCACTAGTGACTCCCATTTTCCCAGACTACAGGTCATTATACCACTGCCCTCAAGTCCTTCCCTTAGCCAGTTTTTCATTCACCTTGTCAGTCCAGTCTCCAGCCCTAGGTCCCCTATCATCATCACTAAAGGTCTATGCAGCATTGAGATGAAGGCCTTGCTTAAGTCCAGATATAGACTGTAAACAGCCTGACCCATGTCTGCTGCTTAGAATTGTGCAACACAAAACTTCTGCTGGCAGAATTTCTGCGAAAGTTGCTAACTGGATTTCTGAACTTTTATGGAAATTTTGTTGGCACCCTACAATAGTCCAGTACCATAGATTTAATACCATTTAATCACGGGTGTCTAGTTGACCCTCCCCCTGCCAGTCTCCGATTGCTGTCTGATGTAAAATGTCTAGTCTAGTCTAGTGCCCCCCCTGTCCAATATAGAAATAAAATTCCCTGGTGGCTAGTGGTCCCTCCCCCCACTGGATCCCCCCTCTGATATATAACAAATAATTCCCTGGTGACTAGTGGTCCCTTACCCCACCCTATCACCCACCTGACCTGAACATTGTGCCTTGATGTCTGGTGTAGGCCCCCTTCCCAATCTCCCATATAGTCAAAATAAACATTTCTTCCTGGTGGTCTAGTGAACCCCCCTTCCTGTCCCCACTCCCTAGTCCATGAACTGAATTCAAATATTCCCTAGTGATCTAGTGTACCCCCCCACCCTGGCAGGTAGAGTCACACCATCCTGCTCCCCCCTATCGTGAACCCGAGTGGGCAATCAGCACAGCCCTCTTCTCTCCACCATGGTCAGCCACCCACTGGGCTGTTAATGAATGAGGATGTGCTTGTACAAGCACATGCTCACTCATTGACAGCTCAGTTGGTAGCCAGCCATGGTGGAGAGAGGAGGGCTGTGCCAGTCACCACCTTGAGTTATGGATAGGGGGAGTGTGGTGGTGGGACTCTGCCTGCTCAGGGGGAAGGGGTGCACTAGACTATCAGGGAATATCTGAATTCAGTTCATGGACTGGGGATCAGGGACGAAGGGATTTACTAGACCACAAGGAAAAAAATGTTTATTTTGACTATGTAGGGGATTGGGAGGGAGGGGGTTACACTGGACACCAGGGTATAGTTTCAATATCGGGTGGGTGATCAGGTTGGGGGAGGGACAGCTAGCCACCTGGGAATTATTTGTTATATATGGAGGCAGGTGATTGGGTGGGTTAGGGACTGCTATCCACCAAGGAATTATTTGTTATATATGGGAGGTCATCGGGTGAGGGAAGGGACTGCTAGCCACCAGAGAATTTTATTGCTATTTTGGGTGGGGGCACTGGTCACCAGGGAAAGTTTGGTTTTTGGTTTTCAATGTACAGTATGTGAGTGGAAAAGAGCGAAAATTCACCCAACACTTTTGGAAGATTTCCAATCCGACACAGGCAGAAGTTCAGAAACTTCTGCAAAAGTTATGAAATTTCACAGAAGTTCCGCTAAGGCAGAGATCACTACTTTCATCTACCTCTAATGCTGCCTGTTTCACAATATTGAAGAAATCAGTGAGGTTTGCCTGGCTATAACTACCTTTAACAAAACTCAGCTGCCTTGTGTCCTGTAGATTGTTTGCCTCAGGAACTCCACTACCTGCTCCTTTAAAATGGTATTGAGCAGTTTGCCAACTATGGAGGCAAGCCTTAGAGGTCTGTAATTCCCAGGGTCACTTTTGTCCCCTCCCTTGTACAGCAGTACCACATCTGCCCTCCTTCCATACACCAGGACCATTTTATTGCTAACACATACTGTAGTTAAAGATGTCCACCAGATGAGAAGGCAGTGCCTGTTCCACTTCTTTCAATACCTTGGGGTGCACTCTTTCTGGGACTGGGGATTGCCAAGTTTACCCAGCAAGGAGAAGTGATAAAAGTCCTATTTAAGGGGAAAAAGAATCAATATGAATCAGATGGCTGAAAATGATTGGAAGAAAGAAACATGGAATCAATGAAGCATACAAACATGTAAATGGTTTGGGGTCTCCGTTAAACTGGAGAAGGCAGTAGGCATGCTTGAAAAGTAGAAAATACTGTAGTCAATCAAGAATAAAAGTCAGAGACCAAATAGCAGAGGTTTACAGTATACCTTTAGCCTCTGCAAGCTATTATTTTAGTTATTTTGGACAATTTAAAATGCTAGAAACCAATGACACCCATAATAAAGCAGTATTCATCAAAATGTTTTTTCTGCTCCATTTATTCTCCAAGACATTTCTTGCTCAGATTGATGCCTTGAAAAACTCATTTCAATTATTTTTATTATACTCTGTTCCTACTCTCTTTCATTAAGTAGGAGAGTGTGCAGTTCATGGAAAGATTCAATATCCCTGTTTAATAGTAACTCATGTCAGCTTTCCCCATTAACAATCCACCAGCCCTTGAGTTGTGCTTGATTTGTAGAAGTATTTTAACTATGAACCCTGCCTTGGCCCAGAGAAATCTGCACAATGACTGTTTTACACACTGAGGCATAATAATTAATGACCAAGGATTTCCCAATTTCACCAGGTATTATACAGGAAATCTGTCTTGTTCCCTACTGATTGAAACTCATCTTTAGCAAAATTATTCTGAGAAACAGAAGAAGGATAGACAAATACTTATTCTATTGTGTAAAGGTACAAATACTGAAAACAAAGCATAGTTGTCCAATAGATGGATTTAGTTTGGGGAGTCAAGAAAAATATAAACCCTAATTAACAGCAGCGGTTACAAACTATATCTGGAGTAGGATTTATTTTACTGCACTGTTTTCCATGCAGGTGTTGATTCTTCTAGACAGCATTTTTCCTACAAGTAAAATAATGGTTATTCTTCATCTTGCCATCTTCCAGGTTTTATAGCCAACTGAGAGATGTGGCCGAAAAAACAGCACTTGGATAATGCATGACCACAGCTACTGCAAGCCAACTAAACCAGTGACCATTCTAAACAACAGGACCAAGGTTACTGATGCATCAGTATTAGTCACTGCCATGCATTTCAAATGGCAATGGCAAGAAAACAGAAATGATGTGACCTGAGAATTGAACCCCAGTCTCTGTAATAATAACATCCCAGTGTTCCTTCAGCTGAATTAGCAGATCAACTGATTAGTCCTAATTTTCCATTATCAATTTGTTTCTCAGACTGCATATCCTGCAGCTCAATACATTGCAGCTGAACACATGCAGTAACAGTAAACATAACATCTGTACTAGGAACATAGATGTAATCAATTATCAAGACTGCTGATTATGTAAATAAATACAATTGATATAGGATACAATATATACTAAGATGGATTTTTCTTTCATTTGTGGCTTATTTGGTTTACTGACCTATCTATTATTTTCCTGGAAATTGATCAAAGTTGTTCTCTGTTTCTATCTGGTTTAAACATCTCCTTCATCCTCCCTGTGACAGGGCAGTAGACTGGATAGTTCCTTGGGGGAACACCCAAGGATAGAAATATACTGACACCAGTTTAAATAAAAGAAAACAAAATCAGCTTTACGTAAGCAACAATTAAGAAAAAAGGAACTGACATTCATCTTAATACAAAACAAAAGTAAATAAAACCCAGATTGGGTATATGCTATTTTTCAGGTCAGTCTTTCTCTGCTACAGCCAACAGCCTCAGCAATTCATCCCTCTATCTTTCTCTGTCACTCCCTTGGCCCCGTTTTATGGGACTCACATATGTCACATGCACTTCCCCTCCCCTGTGAGAGAGAATCAACTGTCTGTGCAGGCAGTGAAGGTGTATCCCACCTCAGCTGCTGCTAACTTCTTTATTGTGTGTGCGGGGAGGGATGGGTGTAGGGAACATACAAAACATACATACCATCACCCTTGCCCCACCCAAACCAGTACTGCTGCTGCTGATGCTATATATGGTTTACTGAATGTTTACTGAGTTTACTGAGTGAAGTCAGACAAAAGTAGGCTCCAGACCCATCATGATTGTCCCCCACACAATGTGGGACATTAACCCTTAGCAAGAGTTTGGCAGGATGGGGCAATTAATGAGATCACACATAGATGGCATCCACCTTAACATGGACATAGAGCAGAAATGGGCAATCATAAAACCAGGGATGATTGAATCCACTAAGGCTTGTGTCAAGAGCCAGCAAAAGAAATCAAGGACCAAGCATCCAAGCTGGATGACCAGAGAGGTAACAGAAAAAGTGAGGGATAAGATGAGGACCTTCTGAACCTACAAGAGAACCAACAGGGCAGAGGATAATGAGAACTATGTGAGGAAATCCAGGGAAGTGAGAAGAGTGGTCAGGACTGCAAAGGCAGCCAGGGAAAGGAAATTAGCATGGGGATTAAGGAAGAAGAAAAGGATTTCTTCAGGTATATCAGGGAAAGAGGAAGTGCAAGGATCAAATAGTTAGGATCAGGAAAGGCAGTGGGTTGGCAGACAAGGGGGCTGAGAAGGCAAAAGTACTTAATGAGTACTTCTGTTCAGTGTTCACAAGGGAGAGGGATGGACCCATTCCTACAGGGAAAGGGGGCACAGGCATTGGGGTGAGACAACCACAGATGGGGTCATCACGGTGGAAAAGGTGCTGGAGGGCCTTAGGTCCCTGAGAGTAGACAAGGCACCTGGGCCAGATGTGGTACATCCCAGGGTGCTGAGGCAGCTATCAGAGGTCCTGGCAGAGCCACTGGCAGTTCTGTTCAACACCTCGCTAAATACGAGATGTCTGCCCAGAGATTGGAGGGAGGCACATGTGGTTCCACCCCACAAAAGTTGGCCCAAGGACAAACCAGGGAACTACAGACCAGTGAGCCTCACCACAATTGTGGGGAAACTGATGGAATCTAGCCTCAAAGAAAGGCTGGTGCAGTTTCTTGTGGATAATGATCTGCAAGACGACAGACAGCATGGGATCGTCACTGGCAGATCCTGTCAGATAAACTTGGTTGATTTTTTTTGACTGGGTCACGAGGACACTGAACAAGGGCCATGCAGTAGATGTAGTCTACCTGGAGTTCAGCAAGCCTTTGATTCAGTGCCACACGGAAGGTTGACCTGCAAGTTGAGGAGTCTTGGTATAGGGTGGAAGCTAGCCCAATGGATAGAAAACTGGCTGAGGGACAGGCAACAGAAGCTAGTTGTGGGGGGAGAAGCATTGGAGCCCAGGGCAGTAACAAGTGGTGTTCCACAGGGATCAGTACTGGGACCAGTTCTGTTTAACATTTTCATCACAGCCATAGCAGTTGGGATCAAGAATAAGATCAGCCTCTTCACCGATGACACCAAGATCTGTGCTGAGGTGGATGGGGAGGAGGGTGGCGAATTACTGCAGAAGGATTTGGCAAGACTCGAAGAGTGGTTGCACACCGGGCAGCTTGGGTTCAAAGCCAAGAAGTGCAAGGTGATGCATTTTGGAGCCAAAAACCCTGTATACAGCTACTGGATGGATGGCATCAAACTGTCCACATCCAATGAGGAGAAGGATCTGGGGGGTGCTGGTGACCAGGGAATTAAACCACTCAGCCCAGTGTAGGAAGGCAGCAGCTAAAGCTAACAGGATGCTAGGGTGCAGAGCAAGGGGGATTACATCCAGATGCACCAAAGTCATATTGCCCCTGTAGAGGTCCCTGGTGAGGCCACACATGGAGTATTGCGTGCAGTTCTGATGCCCGTACTTGAAAAGGAATATCAAACTACTGGAGGCAGTGCAGCAAAGAGCAACAAAGATGATCCAGGGGTTGGGGGATAGAACATACGAGGAAAGACTAAAAGAGCTCAACATGTCTACCCTGGAGGATAGAAGAGACAGAGGGGACATGATCAAGACCTTCAAGTACCTGAAGGGGATAAACAGAGTAGGCTTCCAGGGTGGGTTTACTCTCCAGAATGGAAGAGATACCAGAAGGCACTCCCTGAAGTTCAAGGGGGCAGATTCAGGAGGGAAAGGAGGAGGCACTACTTCACTGAAAGAGTGGTAATAGAGTGGAATGCACTGCCTGAGCAACTCGTATTACTGCAGACTGTGGGGTGCTTCAAGAGGGGGTGGGACAAATTCAAGAGGAAAGTACATACGGGGGGACAATTGGGGAAGGGAAGAGTTAGTGGGAGGGGGGGCAGCTGCAGTCTAACGGGCTGAAGTGCTGCACACTTGAGCAGAGTAGATAGACCATATGGCCTGTATCTGCTGGCAATTTTGCATGTTCATATGTTCGTATTTAGCCAATTGTCTAAGCCCTTTTTAAATGCATTAAAACTACTGAGGTCCATCAAATCTTATGGAAGTGAGTTCCATAGTTTAGGTACTCTTACAGTAAATTAATTGTCTCTTTTATTTGTTTAAACATGGTTTACCACAAGCTGTCTGTTGTGCAATCTAGCAACAGTGCGTTTTTTGAATATTCAAGTCCACGTTGGTGCATAAGTTCTGGCAATTTTCAAATTTTATTGGTGAATAGAAGATCACCTCTTCACCTCCTATTATATAAAGAATAAAGACCAGTTTCATGTAGTCTTACTTGGTAGTCTTTAGTTGATAATCTAGGTATCATCTTAGTAATACACCTTTGAATTTGTTCAATATGATTTGTGTCCCCCTCTAAGGTAAGGGTTCCAGAGTGGAGACCCGTAGTCAGCATAAGGTCTAATATAAGCTTTATATTGAGGGATCAAACAATGTTCCAATTTATTGACAAAAGTTCTCTTGATCTGTTTTATAATGCCGTTTGCTACCCTACCTACTTTAATACATTGATCGGTTGATGACAATTTATTGTTTATTACTTTAGATCTGTATCTCAGCCTCTTTCCTGCTCTTATCTCCTCTTCTCCCATGCTGTTTATCTCTTCTCCCTACACATTGGCTGTTGCAGAACCATGGAAAATGTGCTATGCCACAGTTTGCAATAAACTGTTGCATCTATGAATTGCTTTGCCATTTCTCAATGAGTTGCATAAGTGTTGCTGGATCCAGCATATTGCCTTGCAAAAACACTGTTGCATAAGAGTTGAGGCTCTGTTATACATTATATTAAGACAGAACTGCAGATGCATTCCTGACGAGTTTTAAAACACATTTTACAAAAGTTGCTCTTGAGCTGGTTAAGTGTTAAAAAAACAACACAGTTTGAGTTGCCAATGCATTTCCAGCTTTAAAAAGAATGCAAAACCTACTAATTAGTGGAGTACACTGTAGCTTAATGTTAATTATTATGTAACATTCTGAGTACTGTACCGCAACCTGCTACTCCTTCTACAGTACATTTTGCATTAAACTGACTTAAAACTAGTTGCTTTAATATTTCTTAATGCAGAGTTTCATTTTTTTCTTTTGTTGCCGGATCCATAACAAAGCTTGGTGGACAAGGTTGCCTAAAAGTTGGAAATCTTAGCATTAAAGATAAAGTATTAAAGATATAGAGAAAAAAGCATGAAAGCTATAGAGAATTTTATTTATTTCATTTATTTGAAAATTGTTGACTGGGATAAGTACATTGAGCCAAGGCTCATTTCCAGGTGCGAACTGGGCAAAGGGAGAGGTAGACACAGCATGAATAGCACATACACTTTTTTCATTTACAATAAAGTGCATACAGAGAAATGACAAAAAAAGAAAGAAACTGGGGTTCATGTAAAAGTAAGTGCACATATGCACTCAAGGCATTGGCATCAGATAATCTGTATTTTTTTTTATAGCAGCACATACACCATAATAAAGAGTAACTGCAATGAGAAGTTGTTAAGGAGGTGACACACAGGAGCATAGGGTACAGGAAAAGAATGTTACCTGATGCCTTAGGAATAGGGAACCAGGTGAGGCAGAGAATTGGATGGAAGATGGAAGTTGGTTTCAAATTGAGGGGAGGCAATAGGAGAAGGCTGACTCCCCAGCTGAGGAACATGGGGAGTAGAGAAGGTGCATGGATTCCTAGAGTAGAGGGAATAGAAAGCAGAGGAGATGAAGGAGAGGAGGGATGAGAGTTATGAAGGAAAGGACTCTAACCAGCATTTGGAAATGAAGGAGGTGCAGTGAATCTGGTAATGTGTAGGTAGCGGTAGAATGGATAGGGAGGAGTAAAATGTACAATGATAAGTATTATGAGGAGAGTTGGAAGCAAAGTTGCATATGGAGCTGCTTAAGTTATCTAGTCTGACCAGGCAGGTGGAGGGGGTGGTGCCATGAAAAACATTCACATAGTCAAAAACCAGGAGCATCATTTTTGTAACAAACTCATGGAGGACCAGCAGAGAAAGACACTTTTTATTCTGGTATAAGGCATCAAGTTTAGGTCAGAGCTTTGCATAGATGGCACCAGTGTGGACAAAGAAATCAAGCTTGCTGTCCAGCTACACAATGAGATACTTGAAGCATTGGACCATTTTGAGAGGGTTGCTGTCCAAGGCAGTAAAGATAGGCAGAGTTGGGAGTTTGGCCAATTTCTGACTGATGTCAAAGGTCATGGACACTGTTTCTTTTTTGTGTTGACCCAGAGTTGGTTAGATTGGAACCAGCACAAAATATTGTGGAAATCTTACTGGAGCAGACCTTCCACAGCTGAGGAGGAGGGACCAGAGGTGTACAGCAATGGGGCCAGATGGGGTGCACCCCAGGGTCCTTAAAGAACTAAGAGAGGTGGTGACTGAACCTCTGGCTATCCTGTTTAGCCAGTCACTGGAAACAGGGGAGGTACCCAAAGACTGGAGGACAGCAGATGTAGTCCCCTTATACAAAAGTGGGAACAAAGAGGAAGCAGGGAACTACAGACCAGTCAGCCTCACCTTGGTAGTGGGGAAGCTCATGGAAGCACTACTGAAGGAGAGATTGGTGGAACATCTGGTTGTCAATGGACTACAGGACCCAAGGCAGCATGGTTTCACCAGGGGGAGGTCATGTCAGACCAACCTCATTTAATTTTTTCACTGGGTGACTAGGGAGGTGGATCAGGGAGGGCAGTGGACATGGCTATCTGGACTTCAGCAAGGCCTTTGACACTGTGCCACATAGAAGACTATTACACAAACTGGGGAATATGGGTGTGGGCAGGACAGTACTGTGGTGGGTAGGTAACTGGCTGGGTGGCAGGACACAGAGGGTGGTGGTAAATGGCTGTTACTCCACAGAGGAAGAGTGACCAGTGGGGTACCACAGGGATCAGTGCTGGGACGGTCCTATTCAACATCTTCATCAGTGACATTGCACAGGACCTAGAAGGCAGAATTTCACTGTTAGCTGATGACACAAAGCTCTGTAACAGAGTAGACACACCAGAGGGTGTAGACAGAATGAGAAGGGACCTGCAGAAACTTGAAGAATGGTCAGGGTTTGGCAGTTGAAATTCAATGCAAAGAAGTGCAAGATAATGCATATGAGGCACAAAACCCTGGCACAATATATCAGTTGGGAGGTGGGGATATAGCATGCACCAAGCAGGAAAGGAATCTTGGGGTTATCATCTCAGTGACCTCAGGTAGGGAAACAGTGTGACAAGGCAGCAGGTAAAGCAAATAGGATGCTGGGATGTAGGCAGGGGCATCACCAGCAGGAAAAAGGGAGGTCATAATCATACAAGACACTAGTGAGGCCCCCACCTGGAGTACAGTGTACAGTTCTGGAGACCATACCTACTTAAGGACATAGACAGGGTAGAGAAGGTTCAGAGGAGGGCAACAAAGATGGTGCATGGATTGCATCACAAATCCTATGAAGACAGGTTGAAGGAACTGAACATGTACTCCCTGGAGGATAGGAGGGAGAGAGGGGATATGATAGAGACATGCAAGTATCTCACAGGGAGGAACAGGGTGCAGGAATACACTATTTTTAAGTGAAAAAGATGTTCCAGGACTAGAGGACATGGGATGAGGTTGGAGGGAGGATGATTCAGAAGAAACATGAGGAAGAATTTCTTCACAGAATGGGTGGTGGACAAGTGGAACACTCTGCCAGAGGAAGTGGTGGGGGCTGAAACAATCACGGGATTTAAGAATGCATGAGATAGACATAACGGAATTCTGGAGGTCAGGGGTAAGGGGCAACAGACTTCTAGGAAAACATAAACTGAACTTACAATCTCAAATGGGCAGACTGGGTGGGCCATAGGCCCTTATCTGCTGGCACTGTCTATGTATCTATGTACAGTACAAGTCACATTAAACTGTTCCTCCAATGAGTTGTTTTAGCATTTCTGACTGAGTTGCATAAGTGTTGCTAGATCCAGCACGAAGCCTTGTACAAACAGTTTCTTTAGATTTAAAACTCAGTTTTGCATTGCAGTGTGACTGGACTGCTGCTGCATTCCAACTGAGTGGCAAAAACATTTTATAAACATTGCTCTTGAGCTGGCTAAATATTGAAAAGCAGTGTAATATGAGTTGCCAATGCATTGCCAACTGTAAAAAATAATGCTGAACCAACTCATTGGTGGAACAGTTTAATGTGACTTTGTCCAGCTTGATGCCTTATACCAGAATAAAAAGTTTGGCTTCATTGGGGAGTGGGGTTCCACCTGGAGGGACACCAACCTATACTGACAGGATAGTCTGCATCTGTCCAGGAAGGGAACAAGTCTTTTGAGCAATTGGTTTAAATGCTTCATTGGCAAGCTTTTAAACTAGTCAAGGGGGGAGGCACTGATAAGCAGCAGAAAAATCCCAGCCTCTCCCTACAAAACAGGGTACTGAATGAGAAAAAGACCGAGGTAGAAAGGTCAGTGGGGGATGCTGCAACAGAAGGTAAAGCCATTAAAAAATGGAGAGCAATGAGTACCAATGCCCGTAGTCTGATTAACAAGCTTCCTGAATTAGTGGCCTTGATGGAGGAGGAACACCTGGATATCGTGGCAGTTAGAGAAACATGGTACACACAAAACCATGACTGGGACGTAAACATACCAGGATACACTATCTACAGCAGGGACAGGGAGGGTAAAAGAGGAGGAGGAGTAGCTCTTTACATAAGGGAAGGAATCAAAGCAACAGAACAAACGGGAAAACAGGGAGGAGAAGAAGCACTGTGGGTAAATTTGGAGACCGGCAATGGCACCATAATCCGCACAGGGGTTGTATACAGACCCCCTTCTCAGGGGGAGGAAATGGACAAGGAAATGACAGAAAGTATACTTAGAATGGCAGAAAAAGGGGAGATATTGCTGATGGGTGATCTGAATAAGCCAGATGTTAACTGGAGTGCAGTTGCAGCAGCCACTTCGAAGAGTGGGGTTATTCTAGATGTTCTACAGGGGGCATGCCTTAGACAACTAGTATTGGAGCCCACTTGAGAGGGAGCAATCTTAGACCTGGTTCTCTCAAATGGAGATGAAGACAGGATCACAGATGTAGAAGTGGGTAGCCATCTGGGAACTAGCGACCATCGAACAGTATGGTTCACAATAAACCCAGCAATAGAGTCAAGCCATACAAAGGCAAAAGTACTGGACTTTAGGAGGGCTGACTTTGCCAAATGGTGAGTGCCTAAGGAATGCACTAGCAAATGGGCAGGAAGGAGGGGTGGAAGAACAATGGGGAATAATAAAAACTGCCATCACAGAGGTAACAAGCCTTTGTGTGAAGCAAATAAACAAAATGAAACGATGTAAGAAACCACTATGGTTCTCAAAGGAAGTGGCAGTGAAGGTTCAAGAGAAAAAGAAAGCATTCAGGAAGTACAAGGAATCACAGAAGGAGCAGGACAGAGAACTGTATCAGTTAAAGCAAAAGGAAGCTGGGAAGGCAGTCAGAACAGCAAAGGCCCAAACCGAGGAAAAGATAGCCAACTCAGTTAAGAAGGGGGATAAAACCTTTTATTGGTACATCAGGGAGCGAAGGAAGACCAAGGGAGGGATAGTGAGGCTTAATAAAGGGGAGGGAGGGTGGGCAGAGGGTGACTGTGAAAAGGCAGAGATACTAAACAAATATTTTTGCTCAGTATTTACAAAAGAAGAGGGGGAAGTACCTAAAACAAACAGTAGAAACACTCTGGATACAGAAGTTGATACCAGCCCATTTACAGAAGAAAGGGTTCTGAAAGAACTCTTAAAACTGAAGGTGGACAAAGCAATGGGGCCTGATGGGATTCATCCCAGAATTCTAAAAGAACTAAGGGTAGAACTAGTGACACCACGGACTACCCTCTTTAACAAAGCACAGGAGGATGGGGTGGTACCCGAGGACTGGAGGAGGGCAGATGTGATTCCCCTTCACAAAAGTGGGAGCAAGGCAGAAGCAGGAAACTACAGACCTGTTAGTTTAACCTCAGTGGTAGGGAAAATGATGGAATCACTTCTGAAGTAAAGAATTGTCGAGTATCTAGAGGCCAGAGGGGCACAGGACCCAAGGCAGCATGGATTCACAGCAGGAAGGTCATGCCAGACAAATCTGATAGATTTCTTTGACTGGGTGACCAAAGTAGTAGATTAGGGAGGGGCTGTGGACATGGCCTACCTAGACTTTAGCAAGGCATTTGACACAGTCCCACACAAAAGATTAATATACAAGTTAGCCAGCCTGGGAGTGGGTCCCAAGATGACAGCCTGGGTAAAGAATTGGCTGGAGAATAGGACACAGAGAGTAATAGTAAATGGAGTCCACTCTGAAGAAAGGGGGGCTACTAGTGGGGTACCGCAGGGCTCAGTATTAGGACCGTCCTCTTCAATGTCTTAATAAGTGACATTGCAGAGGGACTGGAAGGAAAAGTATGTCTCTTTGCAGATGACACAAAGATCTGCAACAGAGTTGATGCACAAGGTGGGGTGGAAAGGATGAGAAGGGACTTGGCAAGGTTAGAGGAATGGTCAAATGTATGGCAGCTTAGATTCAATGCTAAGAAGTGCAAGGTAATGCACCTGGGAAACAAAAACCCAGGGGAAGAGTACACAATGGGGAGGGTGAGATGCTAACAACAACAAAAATGGAAAGGGACCTGGGGGAGTACATATCAGATGACCTAAAGGTGGGCAAGCAATGTGAGAGGGCAGCAAGGAGGGCTGGGGATACTGGGATGCATAGGAGAGGCATCAGCAGTAGAAAACAGGAAGTTATTATCCTCTGTATAGACAGCTGGTGAGACCCCATCTGAGTACTGTGTGCAGCTCTGAGACCCAATCTCTGCAAAGACATAGACAGGATGGAAGCTGTCCAGAGGAGGGCAACTAAAATGGTGCAGGGTCTGCACCGAAGAACATGAAGAGAGACTTAAGGAGCTTAATATGTATAGCCTCGAGGAAAGGAGGAGAGGGGGACATGATAGAAACTTTCAAGTACTTCAAGGAATCAACAAAGTCCAAGAGGGTAGCATCTTTTCAAAAAAAAAAGAGATGTGCAAGAACAAGGGGGCACAATTTGAAGATGGGGGGTGGCTCAGAGGTAATTTAGGAAGTATTTTTTCACAGAGAGGGTTGTGGATGCATGGAATGGCCTTCTGGAGGAGGTTGTGGAGTCAAAAACAGTGGTGGAATTCAAGCATGCATGGGACAGTCATAAGGCATTCTAGGGGGTTGGGGTAGGAAGAAGTAGGCTGCTGGTTAACTAGGATCTGCAGCTTATCCATTAGGTAGGGAAATGGGCAGACTGGGTGGGCCAAGCGGTCCTTATCTGCCATCAAATTCTATGTTTCCATGTTTCTATGTTTCTATGACTTGTACTGTAGATGACTGTATCATCTGCACACATGTGAATATGTGAGTTGGCACAGGCTAATGAGAGGTCATTAAGAAGATAGACAAGAAAATGGGGCCCAGGATGGAGCCCTGTGGTACTCCTGCTTGGATATGATGTGGAGGATACTGGGTGCTGCCAACCTGTTCTGACTGTAGATGGTCCATTGGGTAAAAACAGAAGCAGTCTACTGCAAGAGCTGAGAGGCCAACAGATCTCAACTTATCCAGGTGTAGTGAATGGGATACTGAGTCAAAAGCCTTTGCCAGATTGATGAAGATGGCAGCTGTGATGTATTCCTGATCTATCCCTGAGAAGCTAGCATTAGCTACACACACGAGGGAGGAGATGGTAGAGTGATGCTTCCAGACACCAGATAGATACAGGGAAAGGAAGTTGGTAGAGGACAGGAGCTCTGTGAGTCTGGTGTGGACAACCTTTTTTTGGAACTTGGCAAGAGATGGGAGGAGTAAGATGGACTGAAAGTTTCGGGGAAGGAAGGATCACCCCTTTTGTGGAGTGCAAGAACTTTGGCCAACTTCCAGGACTGAAGGACAGCACTGAGGTAGAAGGAAAGGTTGAGCAGGTGAGTTAGAGTAAATGCTATTGCAGGAGCAGAGATAGGGAGTACATTTAGATCCAGGTCATCAGGGCTGGATGTGCATAGGTTAAGACAGAAGAGGGCAGACAGAGTTTCCTGGGCAGTAACAGGGCTGGAGAGGAAACCCTGTTGGGGAGTGGAGGGAAAGGAGATAGAGCATGAACACGAGTAGAAATGATTGAGGGGTGACCAGAGGAGAAAGCGTAAGTAGTGAAAAATTCATTGAAGTCAGCAGTAAATGAGGCGGGGTCAGACACTGGTGAACCAGTTACCTGAAGGTTTGGAGGGGTGGACTGAGTGGAAGGATAAAAAAGGGAGTGAATAATCTTCCAGAACTTTGAGGGGACTCTAAGGTTGTTCTGAAGGATTGTCTTGAAATACTGTGATTTTGCATCCTGGACAGCCTTACTACAGGAGTTTCTGATGGTTTTGTAACAGAGGAGGTCAGGAAAGGAGTGAGATGTTTTGTAACATGCCCAGGCTAGATCTCTGGATTTGAACTGATCTGTGATGTCAAGTGTAATCCAGTGGTGATGTGGAGCTTTAGCATTGGATTTTCTGAGAGGGGCATACTTGTCTCAGACAGAAGAACATTTAGAATGGAACAGATAAATGACAACATCAATATCCATGGCAAGAGGTATGTGTGTCCAATCTACTGCAGCAAGGTCATTCAAGAGGGCAGTGGTGTTGAGTGACTGGAGGGATCTAGTACAAACAAATTTGGGGGAAGAGGGAGGATGCTTGATCTTCCTGACATAGAATGAATGCGTCCAACAGGATGACTGTTGCAACAGTACAATGGGGTGGGAGGAAAGGAACCTAGTCTATAGGGAATGATTATCAAAGTGAGGATTGAGTCGGGTGGGTTCAGTGATTACCTACATGAGGTTAAGTGACAATCCTGTGAATGGTTGGCTTAGAGGCAGGGAGGGCCAATTGATGTTGAAGTCTCCTAACAGGATAAGTTCACCAATGCAGGAAAGCAAGATGATGGTGGAAAGGGGGTCAACCAGGGAGGAGGAGGATATGTTTGGTGAAATGTAGAATAACCCAATGAAGATGGGTACAGAGGAGATGAAGGGTAGCCTCACCAAGAAATCCGTGGGAGGCAGGTGTGACTTCTTAGCTAACCACTGTGCAAGAGAAGCTCTGATGAGTACAGATGGCAACACCCCCACCATATTTGCCCTTGTCCAGCCTGAAAAGATGATTGTCAGGGAGGTACAGACTAGAGTCTGGGATACTGAAGGACAGCCAGGATTCTGATATACAGAAAATGTCAAGATAGTGTTGTAAAGTCCAGACAGACAGAAGGTCATGTTTTGGAAGAAGGGTCCAAGCATTCAGATGAAAAATATGCAGGACTTTGGCAGACTAGGAGGTGGAGAAGGAGTGAGGGGATGGTGCAGGGCTGGATTCAACATCACCAAACAGGTGAAGTAGTATGTGTAGGATCAAATTTGATTTCTGCCTCTTAGAATGGATGGGAAGGCAGGAGGGTTGGATGTGGAGAAGGCAGAGGGCACAGAAGAAAAGTGTGTAGTGTTTAAAAAGGCAGTGATAGAAGTAACAGATTGCTCAATTGCATAGGTATCAAAAGGAAAAAGAGCAAAGGGGCCAATGTGATTCATAGCTGATGTTAAAAGCTGTAGTATAAGCCAAAAGGAAGGCATTCTTAACATATAAGGGAATCTGAAGGGAGGAGAACAGGGAAAAGTACCTAGAGACAACACAAAAAGCCAGCAGGAAGGTAAAAGAGACTAAGGCAGATATGGAACGTTGATTGGCGTTGGGTGTGAAGAAAGGGGAAAAGACATTCTTCAACTACATCCACAAGGAGCATAAGATCAAAGGGGGTATAATGAGACTAAAGAGCACAGAGGAGCGGGAGGATGGGGACAAGCGGGAAATTAGAGAGTCTGAACAATTATTTTTGTTCAGTATTTACAGTACCAGGGAAAAAGATGGGCTACTGCCAGGGTGTGATGTTAGGAAGGGAGGGAGCAAGGCTCTGTAAGAATGGTCCAGATAATGGAGAAAATGGTGCTGGAAAAGTTAACAGGGTTGAATTTTAATAAATCTATGGAACCTGATGTCTTACACCACAGGGTGCTAAAAGAGGTAGCAGAGATCATGCCAGGGCCACTCACAGGCAAATTCAGTTGCTCGCTGGCCATGGTAGTGGTCCCTAGGAACTGGAAGAAAACTGATATGGTCTTGCTATGCAAGAATGGGAAGAGGGATGAGCCAGGGGAACTATAGACCAGTCAGATGGATATCTATAGTGGGGAAAATTATAAAGTCTTTACTAAGGGATGAGCTGGTGAACGTCCTAGAAGGAAACAGACTTCAGAGCCCTAGACAACATGAGTTCATGAGGGCAAGGTCTTGCCAGATTAATCTGGTCAACTTTTTCAACTGGGTGGCCACAGTAGCAGACAAGGTACAGGCAGTTGATATAGTATACTTAGACTTCAGGAAGGCATTTGACTTAGTCACCCACAGAAGACTGGCCAGAAAGACTAGAGACCTTGAGGTGGAGAAAAATATGTGAATTGGGTGGAGAGCTGGCTGAGGGCAAAATCACAATGGGTGGCTAGTTAATGAGGAGTTTTCAGATGTAAGAGAAGTAATAAGTGGAGTACTTCAGGTTTGGTGTTGGGCCCAGTCCTATTCAATATATTCATCTGTTACATAGATGAGGGTATCAAGGATAAGATCTGCATCTTTGCAGTTGACACAAAGATCTGCACAAGGAAAGACCCACAGGATGCAACAAGAGAACTTAGGGAGGATCTGGGCAAGTTGGAGAGCTGGTCAATGATCTGGCAGCTGGGCTTAAATGCTAAACAATATGAAGTGATGCACATTGGAAAAAGGAATCCAAGAGTGAGATATGAAATTGGGGATGGGTGGTGCTGGATAGCACCATGGTAGAAAAGAGAAGCTTGGGTTAATGATATCGGAACACCTAAAAATGACTGCATGCTGCAACAGGGGTGTGGGCAAAGCGAAAGGAAGTCTGGAATGAATAGGGAGGGGGATAAGCAGTGGAAGTTGAGAGGTAGTCCTCCCACTGTACAGGTCACTGTGACTGCACCTGAAATGCTACAAAAGCTACTGGAGTCCTCACATGAGGAAAGACTGCAACTAGTCATCCATATCCTTGGTAATTATAAATATGAGGAGAGGCTGCAGGAGTCAAACATGTAAACCCCCTAAAAGGGGGAAGGGAGGCGACTTGATAGAAACACACAAATACCTCCATGAATACATAGAGTAGCTGTCAAGGAACTCTTCACCTGAAATACAAATACAGGGACGGGGGAGGGGGGGGATTTAAAAAAGGACACTTGAAAGTACTTCTTCACAAAAGGGTGGTGAAGTGCAATAAGGAAGTGACTCAGGCCAAACCAGAGAGAAGCTTCAAGCAGGGATGGGACAGGCATGTGAGATTAGTTAAAACATTGGGACAGTAACTGAAGGGGAGGATTGCCTATAGGACAAGTGCAGAGTAGTTAGGTAGGGTGGACACACTGGATAGGTGGAAAAGCCTTTTTGCCATCGACATATATATATATATATGTGTATATATATATATATATATATATATATGTATATACACACATATATCTATGTATCTCTGTAACTTAGTTTTGCAATGAATTGCAGAGGCATTCCAGTTGAGTTGCTGAAACATTTTATAGAAATTTCTTTTGAGCTGGTTAAGTTCCAAAAAAAAAACACACTGTGAGTTGCCAATGCATTTCAGCTTTAAAGAGCTACTGATGCCCCAAAGAAAACTTTAAAAATCACAACAATTAGGTACAATTCTGCCTGCATTCCATTTTATTTTATATATTTCTCCTCTCCATTATTTATTTTGCACAAATATATGATCTTTATCTCTTACAGTTTCTTTAGAGTCAATTTGCCACTATAGCTTACTCCCTGCTTCCAGTCATAATCCTCTGTTGTGCCATCACAGTCTGTTGCCATGGGAGTAACTGTGATACCACAAGCAGTGCTCTATGACTTCAAGTAGGGAGAAAGCAGCAGGAATAGACAAACTCTTCAGGAGCAAAGATCTTGTTTTCATACAGATGATCTCAGTAATAAGTAATGGGGAGGAGGAATACAGCACTAATGGGACATACAAGCTGGACTGTGTCTTAATAGTAGGTTTTGTTAAAGTTCTCATGAACATGTCACCAGCTCTTTAAATAAATACAAAACCAGCTAATAGATTAGGCAGTTTAGTATGAGCTATACTGTAACCTTTTAAGTACTCTCCTGCTACAGTACAATTTGCATTAAACTGACTAAACAACTAGTTTCTTCAACATTTCTCAAAAACTCAGTTGGGACCTCTCAGGGTGGGGGAATTTTTGGGGTTCCCCCTCAAGGGGAGTGCCCTGATGGCCTGCTGTCCTGGATTCATCCCCACCAAACACTTGTGGGAGACCTTGGTGTTGGGTGACCATTTACCTCATATTCCAGCTCCACAGAGGATCACAGGAGAACAAATGAGTGAACTTCTGCAAGGCCATGTGAAGATGTGCAGATGTAAGGTAGAAACAATGCAGTCTTCAGACTGAAGGGCTTAAGCATGGATCATGCTGTGCTGGCATTTGGTAATGGCTTATCAGGAATAGTTCTGAATAGTCTCTGCAGCTGTAAATGAGTCCTTGTATAAATAAAATGTGCAGCATTTTAAAGTCTTTCGGGGAGGGGGGGCTCTGTTGTAACTGAAAAAGCAGCACCCGCATGTTAAAAGTTTCAGTGTGAAAATCTGAAAATCTGACCTTGAAAGCCATAAAGCTCTGGGCGATGTCACAGAAATACTGCAGAACCCTGTGGTCTAAATTCCCAGCAAGGAAACAGAGACAGATGATCTGGGAGTCACTAGTTGAGCAACATTGTTGATAATATGTGAAGGGTGTGCAGAGATGAGATAGTGGTATGGTCATTCCTCAGCAGACCCCTCATTAATAATAGGTTTGTAGATCATGGAGTGGAGTTATTATATAGTAACCCTGGTAGTTTGTATCCAAGACAGTAGAGCTGTTACAATAACCCTTGCAAACTGTACACGAGGGGGTCACTCTCAAGTAAGATAGAACTGCTATGTCTATATAGAAAATGGTAACAGAATCTGGATCTAGCTGTAACTATGATATGAACATGAACAGTTTAAGAAAGTAACAGTTATCTTGTTTTACTATATGGATTTATAAATTAATACTATCCTAAAGCATGCAATTTTTTTTCCCGGTAATATCACTGCTCCAACAGTGTCATTGTTCCATACCTGAACGATACTATTAACAGCAAACTTCAAAAGACAAGCGTATGTCTGCCCCCCATGCCATGCTAAGCATGGCTTCCTATTGGTCTCTTCTCCTTTGTGGGTGGGCAGAACAAGTTTTAAAACATGGTGGCCATCTCTCACTTAGCAAGGTTGAATCGCACCTACTCCTCAGCATTTCTCTGATTTTGTTCTTTGCACTCCACCCAAAGTGGACATGCCTTCATAATGAAACAAAAAGGTAAGACTGTCTACCAAATGTTAGCCTCTTGCAGGCGGGTGGGTAAGCGAAGGAAGACCATACCGGAGTGACTACCGATTCAGTGCAGTGGCAGTCAGCCATGACCAACAGATGCATTCAGTGTAGCGACCGACCGCCCCCTTTACAGAAATAATAAAAAAAAATCAGATCCATATATTTAAAAAAATAACGGATAGGTTACTGTTCATTGCCGGTGAACAATACCATCTCGAGGTTCTGGACACAGAACCTCTTGATGGAGTTATTCACCGGTAATGAACAGTAACCTATCCATTATTCTATTTTTTAAATATTGTGATAATTTGTAAGATGTGTAATTGATTTTAATAGAGTTATGCAGAATATAAAATTCTACCCACAGAATGTCCATGGAATTATCTTTCCAATTTTGTGGAATTTCCCAGAATTTGCACAAAAATTCTGTGGAATTTTGCCAAATTTTAAATTCCAGCCATTTTACATTAATTTTACAAGTAAGCATCCCACAAACACCATATTTGGAATGTAGACATTTAAGCATGGCATACATAAATCTACTAAATTACATAGTCATAGGATGAAAGGGGGCAGGGTTATGGGTGGTCAATCTTTTAATCAAAATAAAATTTTCAGTTATTTCAATCTGATTTAAACATTTCTTATCCAAATTTCTCGACAGCTTCAGGATTTTAGGAAACATACAACATGAGTATGTGCACCCGGTTTGAAGTCTCATGCTTCAATGGAGGCTGTTATAGGTAGCCAAACATTTTGCCAAAATTTAGATTGCTGTTATGTTATCATAATTTTGATAGTATTGATTGACATGTTATAAAATGTTACAGGTATGCCAGTTATCACTACATTTATATACATACATACTTTCAGATTTCTAGCTTCAAATGGGACTGAGTTATAGCCTGCCAAACATGTTGCCAAAATTTAAATTTCAGCTATTTCCCTCTAATTTAAAAGAGCATATCAAAAAGTAACCATATTTGAAATATTTAAACTACTATACTACGTGGTTATTTCTGACAAAGTTAATATTTACAGCTTTAAATGCGGGCTGAATTAAAAGTAGTCAAACTTTCACAACATTTAAAACAATTAAATTTGCAAGAATGTAAACTGCAAATTTATAAAGCCTTGAAACTTTAGAACTAAAGAATACAATGTCATTACATTTGGCAGGTTCTTAGATCTTATAAGGAAACTGTGTATGTCAGTTTTATTAATTGCTTGCTGCCAGAAACTGCAAAATAATATCTGTACTTAAAGTCATATTCTATGAGTCTTTGTAAAAATTGTGGAATTTCATGAGCATTCCATAAGATTGGAATTTTACTAATTTCACTCAGCCTTATCTGGGGGATTCAAATTAAAGGATAGGGGTATGAGAAGCAGACAGTGCAGGGGGTTACCAGGTACAGGAGTTAATGCATACTTTCACCAAGAAATAGAGAGCTTAGCTGGATAGCACACCAGTGGTAGACCCCCCCCAGTTGGAGCAAGGAAGCACAGAATGTCAACAATTCCAACCTGAATGCAGGATATATATAAGGATCAGACCCAGTAAACTGAAGATCCAGGGAGCCTGATGTATAGTGCATGTAAGTGTAGGACTTAGAGGTACTCAAAAAGATGTAGAGGGGGAAGACAATGTCTGGGTCCACCAGGAAGGAAGAATTCTGGCTATTCCAACAAGATAGGTTGATAGGAAAAGGAGTAGGTGACTTGTTTTAATGGATTTTGTTAGTATTAAGGACAATGAGTATATCAGTGAGATCAGTAGTTCTACTGGGTCAATATGGCTATGCTAAGAGAGAAGGTGATGGTAGTGGGGGGGCAGGGATAATCACCCAGAGAGGAACAGAACAGCAGGACTGCAAAATGCTCAGGCCAGCATATCAAATGAAGGAATGATATTGTACATTGTGAAAAATTTCACAAAAAGAATTCTGGATGCTTCATCTATATGTTACCATAAATATTTGAGAACATTTTACCAAAATCTATTTGTTTCCCCCACTGTAAATTTAATACTGCTAACCTAATTTATCCAGTTGTGTTAGAAACCAGGATACACTGACAATGGGTATGCATGTCAAATGCTAAGTTTATGCCTGCAAGAGCAGAGAAATTACAAACATTCACATTTTTGAGTTTTCTCAACATTTTACAAATATTTACAAAGTAAAGTTTGAACCCCTGTAACCTTAAAATCTCTAATCCAATTCTCTCAATATTGACTATTTGATAACCATTACAAAAAGTTTTTATAATGTTAAACTTTTTATTAAACATTTTTCAATTTTATAACATTCAATGCATATATGTAATAGGTATGTAACCCCCACCCAGGTATGCCATTTCTATCTTGACAGCTCTACCAGGTGGGCTGGGTTTGGGGAGGAATATGTCATTCAGCACATTGGCTAGGTATGGCTACTCTGCACAGGGGCACCCAAGTAACTCCGGACAAAGGAAGCAATAACTGTAATGTCCAATACCAGAAGTGGGATTCTAAAGTGTGGCTTTTATTCACATCCAGTAGAATAAACAAAGCATAGATGGACCCCCAAAGGGCTACACTCCTGGTAATGCAGATTTATGGAGATCAGAACACATCCTATTCACTTTAGCCCTCAGGCTCTGAAACACACTGGGCACACAGCCCGAACTTGTATGCTGCTCTTGGTTTTCCCTGGCTCGGCTCCCTTGCCAGCCACTTGGACACTTTCCATCTAGCATGGAAACATTTATTGGTGGCTCCCTAAACCACCTATGGGCACTTCTGCTCCATAAGGGAATCTTCCTCATCAATCCCACATCTGGGTACTTTCTTCAGGCACTAGCCAAGTACCTGAGAGAAAGCAACAGGTGTCCCAGAGCAAATCCATAGAGGTGAATATGGTCACTACTGATGGGGGTCTCCCACCTCTTGCTCCCATAATTCATATCCAACCATTTCTCTGGACTGTAACAACTCATCCTTTAAAAAACTTTGCTGTGTAGATTCTTTTTAAATGTATTCACATTCAGTCTACTGTCTTTACATCCCATTTGTGCTGAACTTGAACATACTTAATAAGTGACTGTGTCCATTACTCTAGACCCCCCCACAGAGTTAAGCAGTCCAATCCCCAAATCTTCCAAACTGTACTTGGCTGTCTTTTCCTGACCCCACAGTAACAGACCCTTTAATTTCATCTTGATTCAGGTGAAAACACATGGCCCTTTAGCAGAGTGCACTCACCCTTTGGTTGCAGGTGCCCCACAGGCATTTTCTCCTCAAAGAACTCTCATCCAGTGCTTCTTGTGCCTCAACACAAACTTAAATCAGGCAGCTTATTTTCTCTAGCCAGATCAGGGGGTTGCCCCTGGAAGCAGGCTGATTCCTTCCCCCCATCCCCGCAGGGATGGGACCCTGAACCACTGAAAGTGGCCTCCACCACTTCAATGTGCTCTTCTTGTGTTCCTCTTCAGGTGAGAACACACACCTATACAACAAAAATAGCTTTTTGACAGAGCTTAGAGCTCTGAGGGCCTGCTTACAGCAGAGCACCTCTTCTACTACAGACTGCAACAGAACTGGCTTCATATTCCCCAACATTCTACTCTAACATCCAACTGCAACATTCCAGTGTGGCTTATGCAGCTGCGACAGTTCTAAATGATGTCATCCCTCAGTCTCAGCTGAGATTGAGAACAGAGTGAGACAGTGTGAAATCCATTTAACTGGAGTTTCACAAGCTGCCTTCCCTGCCTATCACTAGGTCTTACTGGGATTCTAGTAACCCCGGGTAACAGGGGGGTTACACTCACCCTGGGCCAGGAAAATGACTGTCTGCAGTCATTAGTCACCCGGCTTAGGCCATCTCACCCCATGTGTTGACTAAGGGGAGGTAGCGCTACCTTCTCCCCTACCATGTGCCAGCACAGGCAGACAACACTAAGGCTCTAGAGGCCTTCTGCTGACGCATCAGCCTCTACTCTACCCACTGACTATGGGTACCTAGTGGCTCAGGTAGAATTGTCCAGAGCATAGCCCTAATAGATCAGTACAGCAACCCCTACTGCAGGTCAGGGCCACAGCCTGTCTATCCCCCCTAGCCCTCTAGGGAAAATCTGTCTGCCTCTAACTTAGAATTCCCAAAACAAAACAAATAGGGGAACTCCCTGACCCTGGACACCATGCAACCACACACCAGGAGCTAATACCATACACTATGCATTACTTCTACATTCTCCCACAACCATACCTGTGGATAAAAAAGTTACACACAGTAACAACAACAACAGTACTTTAAACACTACACTCTAAAGTACTACTGAGGAACTCCGCTGAGTCCCTCCTCCTCTTCTTGTCTTCTCATCTATCTTCTTCAGAAACACCTGCAAGAAAAAGAAACACAACACACACTCCTAATCTGCATACACAGTCTATCTAAAGCCCTACCATCAAAACAGTGGAGAATCCCAAAAAATATTTTTTTAGAAAAGTAGAAAAAACAGTATAAACATTAGAAAACAGTAGAAAACAATGACTTTATTTACAGTACACCATATTTGGGGGATGGAGTGCCCTAAAAGTCCCATCTAGTGACCACAGTGCCCGAAGGCAAGCCATTAAAGAGTCTCTCCTGGGCTGGAGACCAGTGAAGCACAGTTCTAGCAGGCCAAAGTCCCAAAGGAGAGAGTCTTTGAGGACAGTTCAAACATCTGGAACCTGCTAGTATAGGGTGTGTACTGCAATGTCATAAGAATAGAAAAGTCTGGACATACCAGTCCCTTGTAGAATGAAAATGGTACCACATCTTGTCCTCAGCCAAAGACTCTCCCTGGCAGCATTCTTCCGATACAGCTGGGCGGACATCTTCCGGGAAATGACAGGAGGCCACATCTGGAAACTGCTGGGTTGATGTCATCTCTGGAGATGGAACGTTGGAACAGGAACAAAAAGGAAAACAGCTGGTCTGAAGTCATCCAATACCCAGGCTTTGAATCAGGATACAGCTGGGCTGGTGTCCTCTCTGGATCGGAAGTCATCTGGTGGGCCAGTCAATGGATTCTGGAAAGCCAGTACACTGTAGAACTGATGAATGTGGGGCACCTGGTTCCTTGATGTCCAGACTGGTGGAACAACATAGGTACAGCAACGGCTGGAGTGGCAGCACTGGCTACCTCTGCTCTGCTTTCCATTTGGTAGGCATGGGCACATTTGCAGAAAAGTCTTTGTGTTGTGGCCAATAGCACAACGGGTCAGGCACTTGAATTATTACCCTGTCTGGGCACTCATAATTCACACTGTGAAAGGTTTCATGTCTCTCTCCATCCACAATTCAAACAGTGTCCATTAACAGTGTCCTGCCTCTTTTCCACTGGCTGTATTTGTTGTGAAACATTATGTTCTTGACATGCTTGTTTGCACCAGGATGCACACATTTAATTGCTTCTTCCCAAATCCAGGATTTCCTGCTTTTTTCAATCTCCTCCCAGACTCACCAAGGAAAAGTAGGAAAGGACATCTCATAGATTTCATTCGCTTTCCTACGAACCAGTCTTTCCTCTTTACTAGCTTTGTTCAACCTGAGACCTTTGGCCTGGCTTGGGGGCAGCCAGTCCTGGTTCTGTCAGCTACGCATTCTTAATGACACAAAAAATGGATCCCTGGCTTCTTCTTGCACAGCCAGGGCAGTGGAATCACCACTCTTTTCCATGCGTTCCTCTGAGGCAAGAGCTTGAGGCTGTGTACCAGCTCCTTTTTCACAAGACCACATAGGTTCCCCCTCCTCTTCTTCCTCACTGAGAATCTGTGCCCAGGAGTGAGCAGTCGTCTTCACTCCTGAGACTGTCCACTCTTCACTGGGCATGAAGGTCAAAACCTCCCATTCAAAGGCCTCCCTCATCTCATCTTCACCTATAAGACTTGGACTAGGCCCCTCTCTCCAAGGGTCTACTGATGCTCTTCCTGAAATGTCTCTCTGTGACTCAGACTCTGAAACATCAGCACATTGTTCTGTCTGTAAATCTGCACTCTCTAGCTTTGTGCCACACTCTGAGGGGTCTTCTCCAACAGGCTCTGCCTGGTGCTGTGTGCTGCCAACTGCAGATTCTTGAACCTTTGTCCACGTGGGAGCCAAACAAATCTTGAGTGCTTTAAACAAACCATATTTCTCTAAGCAGTCAGAACAGTGAGGTACCATGAAGATGTCCCTTCCAGCATTTAAGCACATCAAACATACTTGCACTAGATATCCAGGAATCTCCACATGAGGAGGCAGTCATCCCCCATAGTAACATCTCTCAATGTTCCTTAACTTGTTAACTTCTACTGCTATCACAGCCCAGGAATGATCCGGGTAGCGGGCTGGTCCTGAAGCCATGACTGCAGAGTAAAACAAACAATGTTCACTGTTATTTCAAGTCCCACATCACTGAAAACTTTCTTTCTCTTTCAAAATGGCTCCTTTGCTGCTGTGTTTACTTTACTACCCCACCCTGTAATGGCAGCGGCAGCACTCCTACGCATCAGCATTCTGTAATTGGGTCAAGCCACTGCGCATCCAATTTACACACTCTACTGATAACTTTGCTCAAACTGCACAAACTTGCACTGTTCTTTTTCCTAGCACATTTATATGATTTCCCACAGACTTTTTATTCGCTGAAGACATTGCTCTAGCTTACAGTCCCTTAAAGCCTCAGTGTTTCATAGCACAGGATTGCCTGTATTTCTTGCTGCATATCTGATACAACTCACAGTCTCTCTCATGGTTTTGAAAATTATACTGACACTGAACCTATAATTATGCTCACAGTCGATTGCTTAGAATTCTTGCTTTTGCTGGTAAAACTTAACATAGTCCTTATCTGCAAAGTGATTACACTGCTGCACACAGATTCAGCTGGCTTTTGGCAAAATCACTTAGTTTGAGCAATTATTTCTTTTAGTACTCACTGTTATCAGTAGCTGTTTGCTGCGATGGAAAATGGCCTGCAGCCAGTCTTGGAGGCCTCTGGAAGGAAGTGGGTTGGCAGTCCTGCCGATTGTCCCTCTGAACACCACACTCACAGTCCAGTCAATTGAGATGTGGGTTGAGCCCGAATTGAAACAGAAAAGTCAGTCTTTTACACTTTTACAGCGCTTTCAGTCACCGCAATGCTCCTCCTGGTAAGCCAGTTCATATACTCCACTCACTCTCCCTCTCGAATGTTGTGCAGTCGCTTTAGAGTTGGCATGGGGGCGGGACTGATTGTAGTGTCACCAATCATGCAACGCCATGCAAATGATCCTCTTTCATCTCGTGCTCTTCTCCTCACGGCGATCATCGAGCAGGCAAATTTAAACTGCAAAACCACTTTTTTTTTCAACTGTCTCCATGGCGGGAGTCCATTTCAACCATTTTTTATGGTCATTTGGCACAACAAATCTCTCAGTTCACACAGAAAGCATTCAAACATCTAGGGCACAATTTTCCTTTTGCTACCCACAGTTTTCCACACTTTTCTTTGTCACAAACACTTTTAAAAGCTGGCAAATGCTGTAATTTGATGAAGGACAAGGGCATACACTCTCAGGTTTTACTGCTCCTTGGTAAACAGTTGGCATTTTAATAGCAGCACATAGATAACAGCACACAGAAACATAGAAACATAGAATTTGATGGCAGATAAGGATCACTTGGCCCACCTAGTCTACCCATTTTACTACCTAACAGATAAGCTGCAGATCCTAGTTAACCAACAGCTTACTTCCTCCTACCCCCCCACTAGGACTGCCTTATGTCTGTCCTATGCAGCACACAGCAGCACATTAGTTAAACGTTGCTTCAGCTTTTTGGGCTACCCACTGCCAGATAACCAAAATGCTAGCCATTGTCCGACCGACCTTTCTTACATTTCTCCCTAAATTCCAAACCCAAATCCTCAGCAGTGCCTCCATTTTTGTAACCCCCACCCAGGTATGCCATTTCTATCTTGACAGCTCTACCTGGTGGGCTGGGATTGGGGAGGAATATGTCACTCAGCACATTGGCTAGGTTTGGCTACTCTGCACAGGGACACCCAAGTAACTTCTGACAAAGGAAACAATAACTGCAATGTCCAATACCAGAAGTGGGACTCTAAAGTGTGGCTTTTATTCACATCCAACAGAATAAACAAAGCAAAGATGGACCCCCACGGGGCTACACTCCTGGTAATGCAGATTTATGGAGATCAGAACACATCCTATTCACTTTAGCCCTCAGGCTCTGAAACACACTGGGCACACAGCCTGAACTTGTATGCTGCTCTTGGTTTTCCCTGGCTCAGCTCCCTTGTCAGCCACTTGGACACTTTCCATATAGCATGGAAACATTTACTGGTGGCTCCCTAAACCACCTATGAGTGCTTCTGCTCCAAAAGGGAATCTTCCTCATCAATCCCATGTCTGGGTACTTTCCTCAGACACTGGCCAAATACCTGAGAGAAATCAACAGGTGTCCCAGAGCAAATCCATAGAGGTGAATTTGGTTACTACTGATGGGGGGTCTCCCACCTCTCACTCTCATAATTCATACCCAGCCATTTCTCAGGACTGTAACACCTCATCCTTTAAAACACTTTGCTGTGTAGATTCTTTTTAAATGTATTCACATTCAATCTACTGTCTTTACATCCCATTTGTGCTGAAAATGAACATACTTAATAAGTGGCTGTGTCCATTACTCTAGACCCCCCACAGAGTTAAGCAGTCCAATCCCCACATCTTCCAAACTGTACTTGGCTGTCTTTTCCTGACTCCACAGTAATAGCCCCTTTAGTTTCATCTTGATTCAGGTGAAAACACATGGCCCTTGAGCAGAGCGAACTCACCCCTTGGTTGCAGGTGCCCTACAGGCCTTTTCTCCTCAAAGAACTCTCTTTCACAGCTTCTGGTGCCTCAGCATGAACTTAAGTCAGGCAGCTTCTTTTCCCTAGCCAGACCGGGGCGGGGGGGTTGACCCTGGAAGCAGGCTGATTCCTTCCCCCCATCCCCACAGGGATGGGGCCCTGAACCACTGAAAGTGGTCTCCACCACTTCAATGTGCTCTTCTTGTGTTCCTCTTCAGGTGAGAACACACACCTATACAACAAAAAATAGCTCTTTGACAGAGCTTAGAGCTTTGAGGGCCTGCTTACAGCAGAGCATCTCTTCTACTACAGACTGCAACAGAACTGACTTCAAATTCCCCAGTGTTCTATTCTAACATCCAACTGCAACATTCCAGTGTGGCTTACGCAGCTGCGACAGTTCTAAATGATGTCATCCCTCAGTCTCAGCTGAGATTGAGAACAGAGTGAGACAGTGTGAAATCCATTTAACTGGAGTTTCACAAGCTGCCTTCCCTGCCTACCACTAAATCTTACTGGGATTCTAGTAACCCCGGGTAACAGGGGGGTTACAGGTACATAAGTAAAGAACTGTTTACAGCTGAGACCAAATGGTTACGGTGCATCAAGAGGCAGTAGAGGTAGTGGGAGTATTGGTACTTGCCACAATTAAGAGGAGGTATAACAGGGTCCCTCCTATACCAGCTGGGTCCTTGCCAGTCCGTGCCTGGCACATTTTGATTGTTACCACATTCATCTATTTGGATCCAGCTGGCAAATAAATGGGGCACATGTGTCATTATATAGCTGCATCTTATTCATGGCCATGTGGGACAGGCTTTCCATTGTTGCCACTTGTCTGGTTGCAGCCAGCCATTCATTAAAGGAAGGTATATTTGGGGAGCACCAGTTCCTCAGGAGGGGTCTCTTGGCCGCTATCATGGCACTGGTGCACCATTGTATACCCGGTTTGTCAGATTGGTATGCTGAGTTGGTTTTACCCAGGATGGTAAACATCGCATCAGTAGTAACGTTTTCATGGAGGAGTTTGTAGCAAAACTGTATTACTTGGCCCCAGTAGGATTGAATGAGTGGGCAGGACCTTAGGATGTGGGAGAGGGAGTCTTGGTGGGCATTGCATCTCCAACACTTATCATCTGGGAGAATACAGCTATGGTACAGAAATTGAGGGGTTCTATACCAATGTTGCATGCTTTTGAGTTGAATTAAATTAGCCTTAGTATCTCTGCATGCTATGTGTACCCTTTTCTAGCACATGTGCCATTCCTCATCTCCTATATTGGTGTTTAGCTCCTGTTCCCATTGTCTTTTACAAAGTAATGTGGGGTCTGGGTCTGTATCCCTGAGGCTTTTGTAGATCAGCCCTGCCCATCCTCTTTTTGCATTAAACATATCCTAATGACAGGAGGAGTAGGTGGGTCTTGTAGGGTAATGTGGAGTTGTCCCTGCATTTAGATAGCTGCCTTTATTCGCAGGTACTTCCAAAAATCATTGGGAGGAGCAGGTATTCAGTACATAACTCTTGGAAGGTTTTTAGAAAAGTGCTATGTGGGAGACGTATGTCTTGTACTACAAGAATTCCTTGGCATTGCCATATGGGCCATCATATGGGGAGTTTGTTTATTGTAACCATGGGATTGTCCCATAAAGGGATCAGAGGTAGAGGGGGTGCTTTGAAGGTAAGTGCCTTTTTAATTTTGCGGCAGTAAAGTAGGGAGATATGAGGGGGGAGGGAGGGAGGTGAGTACTAGTCCCATCACAAAAGAAAGGGTCCTACAAGAGTTCGATAAGCTCAGAGTGGACAAGGAAATGGGACCTGATGGCATACATCCCATGGTACTAAAGGAGCTAAGGGTGGAACTAGCAGAGCCATTATCAGAACTGATTAGTGAGTCTCTGAGCACAGGAGAGGTCCTAGAAGACTGGAGAAGGGCTCATTTGATCCCGCTCCACAAGAGTGGTAGCAGGGAGGAGACAGGGAACTGCAGACCAGTCAGTCTTGCCTCAGTAGTGGGCAAGATTATGGAGGCACTCCTTAAGGAAAGGATAGTGCAACACCTGTAATCCATAGTAGCACAGGATCCAAGACAGCATGGGTTTACAAAAGGAAGGTCCTGTCAAACTAATCTCATAGATTTCTTTGACTGAGTAACCAGAGCGGTGGGCCAAGGGGGAGCAGTTGATGTCACCTACCTTGACTTCAGCAAAGCTTTCAATACTGTTTCACATAGAAGATTGATTCATAAGCTGGATAGGGTCGGGGTGGGTCAGAAGTTGGTCAACTGGGTGGCAAACTGGTTGGCGGGCAGAAAACAGAGAGTGGTGGTAAATGGTATACAAGAAGAGATGCAAGTCACAAGTGGGGTACCTCAGGGATTAGTCCTGGGGCCAGTTCTCTTCAATATCTTCATCAGTGACATTGCAGATGGACTGGAGGGTAAGGTTTGTCTGTTTGCAGATGACACTAAAATCTGCAACAGAGTAGATGATCCAGATGGGGTAGGCAGAATGAGAAGAGATCTGTATAAACTAGCAAAATGGTCAGAAGCGTGGCAACTGGGGTTTAATGCAAAGAAGTGTAAAATCATGCACATAGGGAAGAGAAACCATGAAGCCACCTATAGACTGGGAGAGGAGTTGCTGGCAGTCACAAGGGAAGAAAGAGACTTGGGCATCATCATCACTGATGACCTGAAATCATTCAAGCAGACCACTGAAGCAGTAGGTAAGGCTAGGGGGATGTTAGGGTGTATTAGAAGGGGTAACACAAGTCGGAAGAGCGAGGTAATAATCCCTCTTTACAAGACACACTGGTTAGGCCCCATCTGGAGTACTGCGTGCAGTACTGGTGGCCACACCTTCACAAGGACATTAACCAAATTGAGGCAGTCCAGACAAGGGCAACCAAAATGGTGCAGGGACTGCATCAGAAAACATATGACGACAGATTAACGGAGCTAAATATGTATACCCTAGAGCAAAGGAGGGAGAGAGGTGATATGATCGAAACATTCAAACACCTTAAAGGCATTAACAAAGGGAAAGAGTCTAACATGTTTCAACATAAGAAAAATAGCAGGATAAGAGGACACAGCATGAGATTAGAGGGAGGCCGATTAAGGGGTAATGTGAGTAATTTCTTTTTCACAGAAAGGGTGGTGGATGCATGGAACGGCCTGCCCCAGGAAGTGGTGGATATGAATACAGTGCAGGGCTTCAAACAGGCATGGGATAGGCAGAAGGGAGCAATACAGATGAGTATGAATAGATAGGCCATTGACAAAGCAAAGGCCGATGGCACATTTATAAGGTAGAAAAAGAAATGGGCAGACTGGATGGGCCTTGCTGTCCTTATTTGCCATCAACTTCTATGTTTCTATGTTTCTATAATTGGTCTCCTTGGCAGATTATTAGCATCCTTGTGCAATTTCAGTATGTGGTAAAAAATGGGGACAACTAGGTATTGATTATTCAAAAAATTTAAGTCAAGTCCAGTAATCTATTCCTCCTGCAAAGCCCTTGTCAATAAATGCTCTAATCCTTCTTTATACTCCTGCGTGGGGTTAATTTGCAGGAGAATGTAGGTTGTAGGGTCAGACAATTGTCTAAGGGCCTCTGAAACATAATAATCCGGTCCATCACCACCACATTATCCCCCTTGTCTGAGGGTTTAATTACAACATTCTGCATTAGTCTGAGTTCACTAATTGCTGCTCTCTTCCTACTTGTTAAGTTGTCCCAATGATGTAACTGTTTATGTTTTTCTATACACTTTACTAGATCCCTCAAAACTACATCCTGAAACACATTAATTGCAATACTTGCTGGGTTTGGTGGTATAAAGGTGGATTGTTTTTTGTATTCAGGTTTTTTAGCATCCTGTCATATCAATGAAGTAGATAAAGATAAATTTTCATTTACCAAATCATTTAATTCTCATTGCTCTCCCCCTGAAACTTGTAAATCAGAGTTTGTAGTTAATAATAGATTTAATTCTTGTTCCATGATCAAATCAATTAAACCCATCTCATCACCATCTTGCCCCAGCTGTTCTAAGGTAGTAACTTCCTCAGACGAGTTAATTTCATAGTCTATAGGTTCCTTAGTTACTGAAAAAATGTTTTTTAAATTAATCATTCTAACCAAATGAAATATATCACAAAATATAGAAAAAGCATTTACACCAGACAATGGCACAAAAGACAATCCTCTAGATAACAATTTCTCTTGGCTTTCTGTTAATTGTCATTTTGAAATATTTACAGCTGTTAAACTAGAGTTATTTGACAGGTCCACTTGTGTTCGTTTCTTTATTTGGCTTCCTTGTTGACCCTGCTTGCCTTGTCTTCCTCGTCCCGACTTTTTTTTCCTTTTTTTTGAATGGGTACCCATTTGAACTCCATTCTCTTCTGTTACTGATGATTCTGAACTGGAGAAGCATACACTAGGAGTTGATGCAGCTGGCGATGTATAATTGGAATCTCTTGAATTTCTATTTTTATTCCTAAAACATGATCTTGACTTCCTCCAGCCTCTCGACTGAGATCTCCCTTGACTGTCCCATTTGTAAATCCTGCCATTCGCACAGTCTCTTTCATCACGTAATAATTTAATATGTTTTCATTCAATTAATTCATTCTCCCATTTTTTGACTTTAATAGTTAACCTTGCATCCAATTCTTTCATTAAAGGGACATTGGCAAACTGTTCTAATTTCTTGTGTAGCTCTTCTATTTCTTTTGTGACCGAGACAATATCATGTTCATCTTTCTCTATTTGTATTTTAACAAATTCAGTGGAACAATAATCTAAGTTATGCTCCCATTTCTTTCTCTAGAACATTTTTTCCAAACCACATGCTGGGAGCTTAGTTAATCTCAGACCCTGGGGTACTAATTTTTTCTCTAAATATTTATTAAGGGATATAATGTCATAATGCAGAGTTATTTCTTTCATCACCACCTTTTAAAGTCTATTGAAGATTGCTCTGATGTTACCTTAATTTGTTAATTCTGATTTGGTGCTGTTCTGCTCACCGAAGTCCTTGGTTGCTCTCTGTTTATCCAAACTTGTCTGAGGTGAACCCCTGACTGAAATGTGTAGTCTTTGGTTCGGGGGTTCAGTAAGCACCAAATATCAGTGAGACCATGTTCAGGCTTTAAGTGGAGTAGGGCTGCTACTGCTCTCCCATGTGGTTCATTCACTCTACGATTCATGGGTCTTGTGTGATGTTGAAATCTCCTGCAATCAGAATGGGAATGTGTTGTGATGTGTGGTCTACCAGGACTTCAGAAATCTGTACAAAAAATTCAGGGTCATCTGCATTGGGACCATACAGGTTTAATAAAACCAGGGGGCCCTCTGTTGTCACTGCTTTAGTGAGAACCCATTTGCCTTCCTTATCCATTTGGCTATTCATTAACACACATGGTAGGGTCTTGTGAATCAGGATGGATACCCCTCTTTTTGCAGAGGTGTGGGTGCTGTGCACCTCCAATCCACCCATTCCATTTTAAGTTTCTCCACCTCTAGGTGTGAGAGTTTGGTCTCTTGGAGGAAGGCTACCTTAGTATGTAGTTTTTGAAGGTGTGACAATACCTGCTTATGTTTTATAGGGGAGTTCAGACCTCTAACATTCCATGATATGAGAGTTATGACCACCATTTAGGGCTGAATTTAGAGTAATGGAGGCTATGTATACTATAAAACTTGGCAGCAGCTCCCCAGGAGGCACTCTCCCACCATGAGGGGGTAACAGTTATACTCAGACTGTAAATAAACCCCGTAGTACCATTGACTTTCTTATGCCATAACATCTTAATAACCATGGCTCAACCGGGGCAACTATTTACACATAACTATTGTTGTTTGCAGTGCCTGGGTGCTTGACACATACTTAGAGTCACTTATTTTTCTAAGAACAGGCTCCGGGGATCACAGTACTTCAAGGGCACAAAGCACATGGTTTCTGTTCTGGCACAGTATCCCTGCTCTCTGCCCTCATGTAGGAGAGAGGTAGGGATATAGGACTTGTCTCCATCTTATTGGAAGAGGGTGGTATTAGTTACACCCAACCATCAGTCGTGCAGTTATTACCTGCTGCATCACTTCTTTGGTGGGGGAAGGGCAGGTATGCATAGGTAGGTTGCTTCCCTATAGTAAATGGGGCATCAAAAGGGGAAAAAGAAGGAAATGGGGTTATATCAGTCTGAGTTGGATGTCTGGTGAAGTTGCCCCATCTGTGAGGCTATTACTGTTTGGCATATGCCATCCCCCATTGTTCTAGCGCATGCCCTGGGAGGGGGATTTTGCTGCTGGAGGTGTCCAGGGTGGCACTACAAAGGGGTTAGGGTGTGGCCCGTTAACCTGGGTTCATGACCCATGTAGTAAGGGGTGGTGGGTGCCAGTGATATGTGCTTATCTGGATACCCTAGGTGAGATTCTGGTCTTACCCATGCAAGGCTAGGTTAGAAGTGGGGTGGTACAGTGCTCTATGGGTCTACAATGCCACCAGCTTTGCATTATGAGTTAAGCAGGTCTCCATATTCAAGAGAGAAGGAAATAACTACTGTAGGGGTAAGGTAGTGGCCCTTTCTCTTGCCCCCCATGGGGTGTACTGGGCAATTAGCTGTTTAAACATGCCCAGCGTCATTGACAATTAATGTTAGGAAACTGAAGTATAAAAATACAACTGCACAACATTCATTTATAACTTTAAACATTGCAAGTGACCCTCTTGCCTGGTAAAAGACATTCAGGGGGGAAAAAAGAGGATGGTTTCTCAGTCTCATAACATGGCAGCGGGTGGGGGGGTTGATGTTCTCATGCTAATTCCACAGTTAGTGAGTTTTTCTTCTGGTTTAGGCACTGATTAGGCAGCTGGCAATACAGAGGTGGAAATGTGGGCTCTATATTTAAAGCGCTGGGGGGGGGCCCTACAACACTTCCTTTGCAGCAGGCTGTTTAACTGTATGCTACAGTGCTGTAGGGTGAAATAGGGATAGCCGAGAGGTCCACATAGTGTGGCATGTGTGTTGTAGATCATTCTCTTAATCATTTAGCTGTAGAATGGGGTACATATGTGTGCCCATTCATGCTATCAGCATGTGCTGCACAGAGGGGAATGTGGTTCGATGGTAAGTCATCCACTCTTAGGTTAGGAGGGTTGCTAACCTTTGGTGGGGCTGTGAAGGATGGTATTTCCCCTGAATGGCAGGGTTCTGTACTGCTAAGCCCTTTTAGTATATCCTCAGAAAGGGGGGGCTTTGCTATGCGAGGGGCTTAGAGAAGATTGTGTGCCTTTAAGGCTAGGAGGTAGGCAGAGCTAAGCTACAGAGTAAACATCCAGGCCTCACCTACTGAGAACGTAGATGAAGGCCTGTTTTAGCAGTTTCAGGAGTCCACTGGATAGCGTCCTGGGCAGAATCACCCCAAACCCCTCACTGGTGCAGGGACAGCCGATGCAGTGGAGGCTGCAACTGCAGCCACGTAAATCCTGACAAGGCCACTGGCACAGCCCAGAGCAGCTAACAACATTTCAGTTGAGCAGGATGGTTCACCGGAGCCCCTTGCCTGGTCTACAGGTTATGCAGGCATTGTCTCTGGGGCTTTGGCTGTTGCTTGGGGGCTGGGTCAGTTAATCCAGCTGGGGGAATACATTCAGAATAGGCCCCTTTGTCCGAGTTGCTAGAGGAGATGGGCCTGTTTCTACTGTGGCTTTAGGGGGGATCTGGATCCCTGGATCGACTCCCCTTGCCCCTCTTTTTAATACTACCACAGCCCCTTTTCCTGGATGTGGCTTGCTATCCTTCATCATGGGAGGCCAGAGAGGCAGGGGAGGCTGTGGTGAACTGGTGCAGCAGCATTCTGGCCATGGAGTGGCCCAGTGAGCTGGTTGCAAAATGCATCAGCATAGGTGCTTCCCGCTTATCCAGGTCAAGGAGTCGGCCTTTGGCCAGGACCTATGGATGAAAGCTTCCGCACTCCTTGGGTCCTGAAATGAGTGCTGGACCACATTCCTCATTATAGATAGGGTTGCCGGGTAGCAGAGACTGTACGGGACCTGCAGAGCCATTAGTGCATGCCGGGCTGGAGTGTACTGTTTACGGTGCTCCTAGAGCACTGGAAAATAATCTGGAAAAATGTAATTGTGATGTCCCTGCCAGTGCAGGGATCCTCTTTCCCCGGCAAGATTAAGGATTCTTTCTTTTATTTGAAATCTCATCATTTTAGCAATTATGGGCTGAGGTTTCTGTCCAGGTTTGGGGGGGGCAATGGACCGATGGGCTCTTTCAAACTCGAGTGGGGCAGGCCACTGATGCTTCAGGAGGTTGGGAAGTAACTGCTGCATGAAATATATGGTGTCTCTTTCCTTGGCCCTCTCTGAAACCCCCATGAAGCGGAAATTGTTTCTCCTGCCTCTATTGTCTAAATCATCTATTTTGTCCATCATGAGTTGAAATCTGGTATCTTGTTCCTTGATGTCTGAGACCCTTTGAGAAAAAGATATAATTTCTTGTTTGGATTGTGCGTTTTTTTCTTTCAGGTCACCAATATCTATGATTATTTGGGAAAACATCCCTCTTATGTCTTTCAAGTCATCTGATGAAGTATGGATGGGCTCCTCTGTCTCTGAGGCCATGATTTTGTGTCACTTCAGGACCCCTGCATTCCAAAGCCCTCACTGGAATTTCTGCAGTGAGGTAAGTATTTCTGCTAGTAGTCAAAAAATGGATAGCTATGTGGATGCCTCAGGTTGTTCTTTACTAGATTATTGATTTCTATAGCATTTAGACAAGTCCATATCAGCAGAATGCTGTAGGGTAGGGAGACGTGGTAGGGAGTAGCAGATCTAAGCTGTCTCCATCTTGGCTGCTAAGCCACCCCCCCCCAAAAAAAAAGGTTATTCATGCTAATTTACACATGCCTAGCTCCAAAGGTGCCAGAGTCATATACAGATAACATTTTTCAAGACATTTCCCACAAAAAATAAAATGACAGATGTTGAGCACCTATAATTTTGAGACAATCCATCCTAATGTCATGAAATCTGGCATAGTGTTAGAACACTTATCATCAAGTAATCTTGACAAATTTAAAATGTCTGGCCCAGTAGTTGGCTGAAGTATATGCAGATAAAATGTTTCATTAAATTTCCCACAAAAAATAAAATGATAGACTTGGAGCACCACTAATTTTGTGAGAATCCATTCTACTTTCACGATATTCTGAACATCATTAGAACACGTTCTCAGAAAGTAAGCCTGTCAAATTTCAGACCTCTTGCTCTATAGATGTCCAAGTTATAAGCAGATTAATACATTTTAAAATTTCTGAGAAATGTAATGGAATTTCGTGAAATTTCATTGACATTCCACAAATTCAGAATTTTTTCATAGTACACAGCTCTAGATTTTTATGTTACTGTGATGTCAGTAAGGGAGGGCATTATATACACCACTGTAAAGCTCAGTTCAAGCACTGCACATTACTGTCTTTCCTTGTTGGACCCAGACTTGGCTACTTCTGGTGATGCTGCAGAAAGAAATTTCTCTACTAGGGTTCCTGCTACCAATGGATCTCTGAAGGAATATTGTTTATTGTTCAGCGAAGATTGTAGGTGTGCAGGAAATCCCAGCGTGTAGCCGAATGTTAGTTTCTTTAAGTTTTGAGATGACTCCCTCGATAGCCCGCCACCTCTGCCTGGTTGAATAAGACTAGTCTGAAAAGAATAACAGACAATGCTCATTTGTCATGATGGGACACTGGTCCTTCACAGCTTCCAGTATCTGTTTCTGATCCCCTGGGGATTACATAACCAGAAACGTTGATCTTGGCCCTTCTCCTCCTGGCTGTGCCTGCCAGGGGTTGATTTGATAGGCATTTGAGATCAGGACTGTGTGGCCCACTCTGACCACCTCTGGTAACCATCTGTCTCAGCAATTTTGCCACCTCTTTGAAGAATCATAACAGTCTCATTTCCTTCTGCTTTTGCTTACCTCTTTTATGCAGAGGTGTTTTGTCCTAATTATACCCTTCCTTATTCCTTATTCTTCCCCACTGTGCCTATGCACCACACTAGCAATCCTCCCTTAAGGCAGTTGCTGAGGCAAGCTACAATTTCTTTAAAATCTACTATCCTGAAGTCCAGGACCCTCATCCTCATGTGGCTTGTCTCTGCTCCTTCCCTTAAGTTGAACCACACTGTATGGTGACCACTGGAACCCAGGGGACTGCTGATTGTGATGTCTGAAATGCTGTCCTTTTTTGTAAGCAGGAGATCCAACACTGTCCCATCCCTAGTAGGTTCTTTGACAAGCTGCCTAGAAAAGCCACTTGTAGGGAGTTAAGGATGGCCCTGCTCCTTGCCATAGCTGCAGCTTGAAGGTTCTACTCCACATCTGGCAGACTGAAATCTCCAACTAACAGCACCACCCCCTTATTTGCCATTCTGATCACAGCTTCCCCTAGTGCCCTGTCCATCTTCTCCCCTTGTACTGGAGGTTTGTTCACTACCCCAGTATGGATAGCAGTTCCAGATCATGTCTCCAGAATGATCCTCAGCACTTTCAGCCCCTCCTCCTCTGTACTGCCATGGCTGTAAATCCCTCCTTCAGATATAATGCAACCCACCCCTTGCCCTGCATTTCCTAAACAGACAGTAGCCCAATATAGTCATGTCCCAGTGGTGGTGCTCAGTGCTTCGTGATTTTGTTATGACCACTAAATCCAGGTAAAATGTCTGCCATGATAGCCTCCAAATCTGAAATTTTGTTTCCAAGGCTCCTTGCCTTAGTACTCATGACCCTCTACACCCTTTATCCCCACTGCCTGATGCCCTGAATTTCACCCCCTTTCCTGCTTATGTTGTTACCTGAGGCCCCCCTCTGACTTACATCTTCCCATTTTGTTTTCCCCATTGCTGGTCTCCTTCAATCCACTACCTTTCCCTATTTAGTCTGATAAATGGCCATGCCAAGCCAAAAATGAAGTCTGGCCAAAGCCAATAGGGCTGCAGCCGAGGATTTTAGGATAAACATATTGTAAATTACCAAAGTTACAAGCCTGGGTTTGCAAACTGTAATGTAGGCTCATACATTTGTTGTTTTATAATAATTTTACACCAGATTTTCAACATAGCCTTGATATGACCCTGCTTTAGGAAGACAGGCAGAGAAAATGTTCAACTCCTGGTTTAAAGGTGATTTTGCGTGGGGACTGCGAAAACAACTTTCATCATCATCATCATCATCAAATCTTTGTTTATTCAGGTGAGCATCATTGAGCAAGGCTCATTTACAAGATGGACCTGATAAGGTCAAGGTTCAACAGTTGATACACAACAGATACATCAATACACTTATATAAAACAGTTATACATACAGGGGAAAAAAACATTTATAAACACAGTGATGTACAGTAAAATTCACACGATAAAGTGAGTTATAGGAAAGTTGAGCTAATATTTATAGTATATACAGTGTATACATATCCCAGTGGAGGGGCCATGGCAATCACACAGCATAATGTAATACTAGGATGGTGAAAGGTATTACTGGGTGCCATAAGATGGGGTGTCTGCCTGGGAGGGAGAGCTGAAGAACAAAGATTATGCCATATATGGTGAATTTTTGGGAGGGAGATTGTGAGATGACAAAGCTAGCTCTAGCAGTAGCAACTGCATTTCTCTGTGAAGAAAACTGTACAATGCTGTTTAAAGGATGCAATTGGAATAATATTGGACAGTTTTAGGGATTTTTGTAGGGTGTTCCATGCTATAGCTAGAGAATAGCTGATTGCTGGCCTCCCTAGCTGGGTGTTGAATTTGGACAATTTGAACAGGATGATGTTGTTGCTTCTTAGGGCACAGGAGCTAGAAATGGTCTGAGTGAAGCAGTCCAGAATATAGTTTGGAAGTTTTTCTGATAACGTTCTGTAAATCCATAGAGCTGCATTTCTGTTCCTTCTGAGGTGTAGGGAAACCCATCCAACTGCAGCATAAAGAGAGCAATGATGGGTATTAGATGGCAGATCTGTTATGAATCTTATTGCTCTATGGTATAAGGTATCCAACTTGTGTAGGTAGGAGATGGGGCAGTGACTATAAAGGAAGTCTGCATAGTCAACAACTGAGAGATAAATGGCCTGGACTAACCTCATCTTTGAATCTCTGTTTAGGAACGGTTTTAATCTATAGAAATGGCCAAGCCTTTGGCAAAGTTTTTTTAGCAGTTCTTCTAAATGATGAGTGAAGTCGAGTCTGCTGTCAATCCACACACCTAAGTATTTTGATTTTTCTACATACTCCAGATTTTCTCCAAGTATAGTGCATAGCTGGGGGAGAATGATTGAAGAGGAGGTGCTGGTGGAGCTTTGATTTGTGAACATCATTGCTTTAGTTTTCTTTGCGTTTAACAGAAGCTTTTTCTCAAGTAGCTGATATTGTAACAAGGAGAATTCTGTTTGTAGGATTTCATGGGCAGCTGCAGAAGAAGGGTTGCTGACATACAAAACAGTGTCATCAGCAAAGAGGTGTACAGAGGATTTGGTGAGGGTTGAATCAATATTATTTATATAAATGTCAAAAAGGATAGGACCCAGGATAGAACCTTGGGGGACTCCTCTTAACAGTGGTTTTAATGGGGATAGGTCACCTTCAGCTTTTACCTGCTGTGACTTACCGGTAAGATAACACCTGAACCACTTAAGGGAGGGTGGATCTAGGCCAATGGAGTGCAAGGATGATAGTAGAAGCTCATGGTCCATGGTGTCAAATGCTTTGCTCAGGTCAAGAAATATTGCACAGACATTATTCTTTTTATCTAATTCAGTTTTCCAGTCATTTGTGACCTTGGCTAGTGCAGTGATAGTGCTATGCTTGGCCTGAATCCAGATTGAGCTGGATTTAGGAGATTAGCATCGTCAAGATATTCCCTTAACTGGGTACTCACTAATTTCTCCAGCATCTTGGATAGCACTGGTAGAATGGAAATGGGCCTGTAATTATTAAGGTCCATGGGGTCCCCTGATTTTAGAAGGGGGACCACTTGGGCTGTCTTCCACGTGTGGGAATAGAATCAGAGTTTAGAGATAGGTTAAAGAGATGTGTTAGGGGGACTGCAAGTACATGGGATGCAATCTTTTGAAAGTAGGGGCCCAGAGAGTCTGCCCCTGTGCTTTTTTTGGTATCCAGCTGCCATAGTAGGTCCTCTACTTGCTTCAACAGTACAGATTTGAAGCTGAAGGAAGAGTCAGCTCTCTGAGCACCAGTGTACTGGGAGCTTAATTGTTCCCGCAGCAGGTTAGCTGGAGAGGTGTCAAAGGCAAGGCCAGCAGTTGTGAAGTGGTTATTGAAGGCGTCCAGAATTTCCATTTTGCCAGTGATAGGGCCATAACTGTGGTGTAATTGAGTTGGTAGGGAGGTGCTAGAATCCTGCACAACCATACCTTTGATGGTACCCCAAACCTTGCAGGATTATGATAGGAGGAGTCGAGCTCAGGCAAGTAGAAGGCAGCCTTTGCATCCCTAACTTTCTTGGTGCATCTATTCCTGGCTTTCCTAAAGATCATCCAGTTGTTTGCATTCTTGGTTTTTCTTGCCATTTTCCAGAGTTTGTCTCTCTCCGGCAGTGCAGCTTTGAGGTCAGCTGAAAACCAACGACAGGATTTGTTTTTTATTCGGATACTAGAGATTGGGGCATGGATGTTAAGGGCACTTATTATAATGCTATTTAGCACCTGCTGTGCTTTTTCCACAGAATGGGCAAGATAAAACTCTTGCCAGCTTGGAGAGTGAGCTAGATCATGCAAATATCCTTCAATATTGATGTTTTTCTTGGATCTCCTCATGAGGAAGTTTGCAGGGGGTCATTGTTTTGCTGGAAGATCTTACCCCTGCGATGGGGCAGTGATCACATATATCGCAGATAAGCACTCCAGCATGTGTGAATAGATGGGGTTTATTCACTAGCATGATATCAAGTAGTGTGCTGTTATTACTATTCCTTGCATTAATTCTTGTTGGCTCATTAATTAGTTGTGTGAACCCATATGTATCACAGAATACCAGAGATGCAGCTGCCTGGGTAAGCCAGTTGTAATTCAGGTCACCTAGAATAATGACTTCTTCAGTGCTGGGCTTGATCAGATTCCCCAGGTGGGATAAGAGCTTGAAGTCAGCAGAGGGGGGTCTGTAGCATCCAACTAGCTGAAAAGCTGCTGTATTGGGGAGAGAGACTTTTAGGGATAGGCATTCAAATTCCTTGGGCACAGAGGTTGCAGCAATACAAGATACAGGTATACCCGGATTTTGCATATATAGCTACTCCACCGCCCCTTGTTTGGCGATCTGCTCTGAATAACTGATAGTTGGGTAGGTTAACATCCCTGTCTGCTGTGGTGGGTTTGAGCCATGTCTCAGATACCACGAGAAAGTCTACAAGGTATGGGCAACCCAGGCTTGTATCAGTGTAAGTTTTTCAACAGACTGCATACATTAATATGCAAAAAACTGAGGCCTTTAATTGAGGTTAGGTCTGCTGGAGAGGTAATACATTCAGGGGGTCAGGGGTTGATTTCCATGTTACCAATACAGAGCAATAGAAAGAGCAGGAGTTTCATGTGGGCTGCCAGAGATAGGGAGAGGGGGCTGTCTTTGGTACTCCTTCTCTTACTCTGTTGCCACTCCTTTGGGGTGCTCCATGTGGGGTTATGGAATTGTGTCAAGACACCGAGTAGCAGTTTGGTGGTCAGGCGTAGGGGGATCTGTATATCCTGTAGTGGAGCCTTGATTGAAATACATGTATGGTGGTTTGCGTCTCTTTTTGTGGGTCATCCCTATGTAATCAATGCAGCAATGGTAGGGCATATGTGAGGGTTTGAGCGTCAAACAATGGGGATGATTCAGAGAGACTAGGCGGATGGATCACCATAGTTTGTGTGATAGGGACATCTTCTTTGGGGAACCCCATGGCTGACAGTGAAAGAAGTATCAGAAGTAAACTCCCCATTGTGAGAGAGATATTGTTAGTTGGCTACTGGGAGAGTAGTGAAGTTGCTGATTAGTTGGATCAGCAAGCCAGTGGAACAGTTTATTGGTTTAGGTAATGTTGAGGAGGGAAGAGATTTAGGTGGGAAGATGGCTATAAAAAGTAACACACAAGAGGGAAGGCGGGTGGGCAAAAATTTTGCAGCTTTCTTGAGTCCTCCTCGCTGTCCCTCCCAACCTTGTGGTTCCCTGGGTCGGCTAGGTTTCTGCCGACCGCCCGCTGGTGGAGCAAAGCCCCGGCGCTTCAGGTTGGGTGTTGTAGGGCAGGGTTGGCAGTCTGGAGAGAGACACAGGAAGGTGCACTCAGTTAAACAGAGGCAGAACAAGTGTTCCTGCTTGTCACAGTGTCTAAATCTGCACAACAAAAGGCTGTGGGGGGGGGGCTGTGGCGCCTCAGTGTCTAGCCCACCTTACAAATGCAAAAAGGATTTGTAATCACAGCAAAAACAGTAAATCAACAGTTTCCCCTTGCAATTACCTTAGCAGTAAACAGCACTTTTAGGTGTTTTACACAATTTAAGGAAGGAAAAGTGGCGCCTCAGCATCTGGCCCACTTCGGTTACCAAGGATTTGGAATTACAGCAAAAAATACAACAAATCTACAGATTCCCTTTACAGTTGCAGCAATAAGAAGACAGCTCTTTTTGGGAGATTTTTACAAGAATACAGGGAAGAAATTCCCAAGTCCCAGACAGATTTTGGTAAAGCAGGCTCAGTCAGTGTAAGTCAATGGGGCAGGAGAGCCAATCGGCTGCTGTGCCTAGAGGAGCGCTCGCTTACCGATTGGCTGCGGCTTTCCCGAGTCCTCCCTCGCTGTCCCTCCCGGCCTCGTGGTTCCCTGGGTCAGCTAGGTTTCCTCCGACTGCCGGCTGGCGGAGCAAAGCCCCGGCTCTTCAGGCTGGGTGTTGTGGGGCAGGGTGGCAGTCGATTGGCTGTGGCTTTCCCGAGTCCTCCCTCGCTGTCCCTCCCAGCCTCGTGGTTCCCTGGGCCGGCTAGGTTTCCGCCGACCACCCGCTGGCTTTCGAAATGCAAAAACACATTTTGGGCAGTAGTTGAAAAATTACAGCTGTCACATTCATGAGGTGCTGTAAAATAATAATAATAATAACAATATAATAATAACCTTTATTTTTATGGCGCCTTTCAAAAACCAAGGTGCTGAACAAATTATAAAACACATCATACAACTTAGTGTCCTAAAAATATAAAACAGCAATAAAACCACTGATGCAATCAGAAAGAGAGATTAACCACTGAATGCTTGACTCCGCAAATAAGTTTTCAAAGCCTGTTTAAATCCTTCCCTGGTCGCGCACTCCCACAACTGACAGGGTAGTGAATTTCAGAGGGTAGGGGCTGCAAACATAAATGCTCGGGCCCCAGAAGATTTTAAACTCACCCTCAGGATCTCTAGCAACCCCTCGTCAGCTGTGCAGAGTGATCGCCCAGGGCAGTATGGAACCAGGAGCTCTTTCAAGTAGTCCGGGTCAAGTCTGTATAGGGCTTTAAAAGTCAGAAGACCGATTTTAAAGGTGATCGGCCACTGAACTGGCAGCCAGTGCAGTCCACGCAGCACTGGCAAAATATGGCTGGACTGAGAATTTCCTGTCAAAGGCCGGGTCGCTGTGTTCTGCACCAGCTGCAGGTGGCGGATTTTCACCCCAGGTTGCCCTAGGGAAAAGGAATTGCAATTGTCCAAGCGTGAGGATACAAAGGCATGGACCAGTGTAGGAAGATAGCAGGATGGAACAAGGTGCTTAATCCTGGAGATATTCCTCAGATGATAGAAAGAGGATCTGACAATGGCAGACACTTGAGAATGCAGAGTAAGCCTTTCATCAAAAAGTACCCCCAGGTTCCGCACCTGTTCAGAGGTCAGGAGTGATAGGCACCCAATGTATAATCCAGAAGGCAAACCAACCCTTGAACCCCCTATCTGGTGCAGCAGATCCACAACAAGCACCTCAGTCTTATCCGAGTTCAGCTTCAGTCAACTTGAATCCATCAACTCCTGGATTTCTGTGAGGCAGTTGTTAAAAACTGAGAGGGCTCCATCCTGGTCAGGTGCAAAAGAATGGTGGAGCTGAGTATCATCAGCATAGCAGTGACACCTCAGCCCATACCATAGAAACATAGAATTTGACAGCAGATAAGGACTGCTTGGCCCACTTAGTCTGCCCATTTCCCTACCTAATGCTTAGGCTGCAGATCCTAGTTAACCAACAGCCTACTTCCTCCTACCCCCCCCATTAGAATTGCCTTATGTCTGTCCCATGCATTCTTAAATTCCTCCACTGTTTTTGAGTCCACTACTTCCTCAGGAAGACTTCCATGTATTCACAACCCCCTCTGTGAAAAAATACTTCCTCCATTACCTATCTTCAAATTGTGCCTCCTTGTTCTTGCACATCTCTTTTTCTGAATGATGCTACCCTCTTGGACTCTGTTGATTCTCTTGATGTACTTGAAAGTTTCTATCATGACCCCCCTCTCCTCGAGTGTATACATATTAAGCTTCTTTAATCTCTCTTCGTAGGTCTTCTGGTGCAGACCATGCACCATTTTAGTTGCCCTCCTCTGGACAGCCTCCATCCTGTCTATGTCCTTGCGGAGATGGGGTCTCCAGAACTGGACATAGAACTCCAGATGGGGTCTCACCAACTGTCTGTACAAAGGGATAACAACTTCCTATTTTCTACTGGTGATGCCTCTTCCCTATGCATCCCAGTATCCCACCGGCTCTTCTTACTGCTTTCTCACATTGCTTGCCCACCTTAAGGTCGTCTAATATGACTACCCCCAGGTCCCTGTCCATTTCTGTAGTTGTTATTAACTAACCCCCCATTGTGTACTCTTGCCCTGGATTTTTGTTTCCCAGGTGCATTACTTTGCACTTCTTTGCATTGACTCTAAGCTGCCATATATTTGACGATTCCTCCAACCTTGCCAAGTCCCTTTGCATCCTCTCCACCCTACCTTTTGTATCAACCCTGTTGTAGATCTTTGTGTCATCTGCAAAGAGACATACTTTTCCATCCAGTCCCTCTGCAATGTCACTTATAAAGACATTAAAGGGGACTGGTCCCAGTACTGAACCCTGTGGTACCCCACTAGTAACTCCCCTTTCTTCAGAGTAAACTCTGTTTACTATTACCCTCTGTATCCTGTTGTCCAGACAATTTTTAACCCAGGCTACCACCTTAGGACCCACTCCAAGGCTGGCTAACTTGTATATTAATCTTTTGTGTGGGACTGTGTCAAATGCCTTGCTAAAGTCTAGGTAGGCCATGTCCACTGCCCCTCCCTGGTCTACCATATTGGTCACCCAGTCAAAGAAATTTATTAGAATCATCTGACATGACCTTCCCACTGTGAATCCATGCTGCCTTGGGTCCTGTGCCCCACTGGCCTCTAGGAACTCAACAATTCTTTCCTTTAGAAGTGATTCCATCATTTTCCCTACCACAGATGTCAAACTGGCAGGTCTGTAGTTTCCTGCCTCTGTCTTGCTCCCACTTTTGTGAAGGGAAATCACATCTGCCCTCCTCCAGTCTTCAGGTACCACACCATCCTCCCATGATTTGTTAAAAATGGTAGTCAGTGGTGTCACGAGTTCTCCCTTTAATTCTTTTAGAATTCTGGGGTGAATCCCATCAGGACCCATTTCTTTGTCCACCTTCAGTTTTAGGAGTTATTTCAGAACCCCTTCTTCTGTGATCGACCCCCCTATCTAGGGTGCTTCTAATGATTAGATTAGGTACCTCCCCCTTCTCTTCTTTTGTGAATACTGAGCAGAAGTATTCATTCAGTATCCCTGCTTTTTCACTGTCATCCTCTGCCCACCCTCCCTTCCCTTTAGTAAGCCTCACTATCCCTTCCTTCATCTTTCTTCGCTCCCTAATGTACCTATAAAAGGTTTTATCCCCCTTCTTAACTGAGTTGGCTATCTTTTCCTCAGTTTGGGCTTTTGCTATTCTGACTGCTTTCCCCACTTCCTTCTGCTTTAACTGGTATAGTTCTCTGTCCTGCTCCTTCTGTGTTTCCTTATACTTCCTGAATGCTGCCTTTTTCTCCTTCCCTACCACCTCTTTTGAGAACCATAGTGTTGTTTTCCTTCATTTTGCTTTGTTGATTTGCTTTACACAAAGGCTTGTTGCCTCTGTGATGGCTGTTTTGATTTTTCCCCATTGTTCCTCCATCCCTTCTTCTTGCCAGTTTGCTAGTGCTTTTCTGAGGCACTCTCCCATTTTCCCAAAGTCAGCCCTAATAAAGTCCAACAATCTTGCTTTTGTATGACTTGACTCTATGGCTGTATTTATTGTGAACCACGTTGTTTTGTGGTCACTTGTCCCCAGATGGCTACCCACTTGTAGATCTGAAATCCATTCTCCATCCTCATTTGACAGTACCAGGGCTAAGATTGCTCCCTCCCTAGTGGGTTCCACCACTAGCTGTCTGAGGCATGCCCCCTGCAGGCATCCATAATAAACCTGCTTTTTGATGTGGCTGCAGCCAGGGTGCTCCAGCTAACGTTTGGCAAGTTCAGGTCCCCCATCAACAATAACTCCCCTTTTTCTGCCATTCTAAGGATGCCTTCTATCATTCCTTGTCCATTGCCTCCCCCTGAGTTGGGGGTCTGTATACCACCCCTGTGCGAATTGTGGTGCCATACCCTATTTCTAGGATAACCCATAGTGCCTCCTCTACTCCCTGTTTATCCTTTAGTTTCATTGCTTTGATCCATTCCCTTACATAGAGAGCTACTCCTCCTCCTCTTTTACCCTCCCTGTCCCTCCTGTACATTGCGTATCCTGGTTTGTTGATATCCCAGTCATGGTTCTCAATGTACCATGTTTCTGTGATTGCCACAATATTCAGATGCCCCTTTTCTGTTAAGGCTACTAGTTCAAGCTTGTTACACAGACTACAGGCATTGGTACTCATCACTCTCCATTTGTTGATGGCCTTACCACTTTTAGCCCCATCTCTGTCCTTACTGCCTTTTTCTGCATTTACCCATGTCCTGCTCCCCATTGACTTCTTTACCTTGGTGTTTACCTCTCTAACTACTGTGTTTTGTGGGGGGAGGCTGGGTTTTCCCTGCTCCTTTTTAGTTCCTCCCCCCTTTCTAGTTTAAATGCTTGCCAATTATGCATTTAAATCTATCACCTAGGGTCCTGATTCTCCTCCAGGATAGATGCAGACCATCATGCCAGTATAGGCCTGTATCCCTCCAGGTGGACCCCCAGTCCCCAATGAAGCCAAAACCCTGAGCTCTGCACCAGTTTTTTAACCATTCATTGAATCCCATGGTGTGGAGTACCCTAGTATCACCCTTGCCATAGACAGGCAGCACCTCTGAGAAGGTTCCTGTATGTGCTACCTGTCTAAGGCCTCTCCCCAATGCTTCAAACTCCTCTTGTGCTGCTGTGATCCCATTCATAGCCAGGTCATTTGTCACAAGGTGGACAATGATATCCAGCTCCCTCCCTCCCTCATGCAGCTGGTCCTGTGATCCTGAGGATTTGCTCCCTGTCCCTCCAAGCTGTTGCCCCAGGCAGGCACCTTACCTCCCTGTCCCATTTGTTCCCCAGATCTACCACCCTAATAATTGAGTCTCCCACCAGGAGTTGTTTCCTTCACCTGTGGAATCCCATGCCACCCTCCTGTAAGACTCCTTTGTGGAGGTTTCCAGCATCCTTTTTGGTCTCCACTGCTGGTTCCTCCATAGAGGAACCACTCTCCACCAAACTAGCATATGAATTGTGGAGAGGTACAACTGGAGGAATGTGTGTCTGTTCCACCACCCTCGCCCTGCCTGAGCCCACCTTGGTCCAACTGCTCCTCTTTCTTGGCAACCTATGAGGTAGTGGCAGTGGCCCTGGTGGTCCCTGGATACCATCGTACAATGTTTCCGAGGGGCAGCATGTACACTGTGAACAACATGGGGGACAATACTGAACCCTGAGGAACCCCACAAGACAGAAAAACTGGGTCTGAGGAATAAACCCCAGACACCACTCTGTGTTCTTCCGGTGAGGTAAGATGTGAACCACCTGATGACTACACCAGATAATCCACAGATGAACCTCAAATGGTTAAGCAATATCCCATGGTCCACAATGTCAAATGCTGATGAGAGATCTAGGAGAACCAAGAAAGAATGGCTCTTCTGATCTCTTGCCATCAGGAGATCATTGAGCACCTGAACCAGCACTGTCTCAGTACTATGCCTCTTTCGAAAACCGGACTGGAGGGGTTCATAGATGTCATGGATTGTCAAATGGTTCTCCAGCAGTATGGCCACTACTTTCTCAATCATCTTCCCTTAAAAGGGAAGATTTGAGATAGGTCTGTAGTTTGCATGGCAGTCGGGATCCAAAGAAGCTTTCTTCAGTAGGGGTGTTACCACTGTCTTCTTCAGGGAGCTAGGAACTGCACCTGTTTCCAAGGAGCACCTGACTATCCATGTGAGGACTGGACTGATGGAATCAATACAACCCAAAATCAGGGACATTGGTTCAGGATCCAAACTACAGCATGTAGGATGCATACTTTGGACAATCCGCATGTCATCTGTGAACTCCGGTTGGCTGAAGACACTCCAAGAAAGCTGAGGTGCAGCAGCTACACGCTGGTCCAAAGCAACATCCTTAGAGTGTGCTGGCTGGAGTACTTCCCTGATGTTGGCCACCTTATTTGCAAAGAACCGAGCAAGTTCATCACACTTTACTTGCAAAAAGGCTTTTCGCACTTGTAGGCAGGCTGGGTTGCACAGTCTGTCCACAGTGTGAAAAAGCTGAACTGGTCGATTCTGAGCAACAGCAATCTCCCCGGATAAGAATTCTGCCTTCTTACAGGAGATTGCAGATTGATAGACTTGATAATGCTCCATCAATTTAAGGTCATCTACATCAAGGGGTGATCTCCACCAGCAATGCTCTAACCTTCGTCCTAGTCGCCGCATCTCCCTCAAAGTCCCATCAAACCATAGGGACTGAGGGCAGAGGGAGAGAGGATGAACATGGACAGGAGCAGGGACATCCAAGGCCACCAATACAGCAGTATTATAGACTACCACAAGGGCCTCTGGGTCGCTGTTTGCTACTGGAAGGGATGATAGGTCAAGTACCGCTGCCAGGCCTTCAGAGCTAATATCTTGTAAAGGGTGATATCTGACCATCTCCGCAGGGGTAGACCTACGAAGGGGGGCACTAAAACTAAACCCTACGGAGTAGTGATCAGACCATGCAACTGGTTCCACCCCCAAGTCAGAGGCCTTGATCCCCGGAGGAAGACTAAGTCAAGGGAGTGACCATGTTTCTGGGTAGCAGTGGTAACTATCTATGTAAGGCCCAGGGATGACATTAACTGGAGAAAGTGCTGTTCAAATGGCATGAGTTTGTCATCGACCCAGGCATTAAAGTCGCCCAGAACCATCATGGGCGACTTGAACGTCATGTCGATGAAGGAAATGTTTCTCATCTCTGGGTGGACAGTAGATGAGCGGGCTCCTACAGCCTACACCTGCTACCACGGTACACTCGAATGACTCAGTCTCCTCAACTGGTACACTCGCAAGGTTAAGTTCAGTCTTGAAACAGACCGCAACCCCGTGATCCAGTCTCGGGCAGTGGATCACCGAGTACCCGGCTGGAGTTAGGGCCTCCAAGATGGGACCAGAGTTCTCATCCAGCCAGGTCTCAGTGATGTAAGCTGGATCAACCATTCTTACAAGATCTGCAATCATTGCAGTCTTGTTTTTAATGAACCTGGCATTGCATAACACCGCCTGAGTTGGATGAACCTCCAGAGCCACCTGAACCACCTTCCCACCAATATTGGTAGTGCCCTTGGGTGTGGAAACCAAACATGGCAAACCACGTTCTTGGTTCCATTTCATCCCAGGGCATCTCCTGGATCTCACAACCCCCAATGTGATGGCCCTGCTCATTCACCATCCACTGTTTGAGCCCCCCAATCCCCCTCCTCCTGCGAGCAATACCCGACGCCCTACAGCACTGGTATGTTGTAAATTGTAAAGGGGGAAGAAAAAAGTGGCGGAAGGTGCAGAGAACAGATGGCGAATAGAGCACGACCTTGGGGGCAGGCCTCCAACACATTCCGGCAGTCTATTTATCAGACAACTCTCACTTAAACAATTACCAAAACAAAATTAAAAAAAAAATAAACTATGATACAATAAAACAATAGCATTTAAAAATTATAAAACCCTTCCAAAAGTGGTCAGATATTTCAGTCCAAAACACAATATCTTGGATGAAGGAGATTGATCTGAGTGGACGATGCCGATCCAAGGAAAAGAGATAATATACCAGTCAGCAAACAAAATCCCACTTTAAAGGCTTAAGTCACAGAAAGATGAATTGAAACTGTATGGACTGAACTTAAACCACAGAATATGAAAATAAAACTTAAGTACCTCCCCCCTCACTGGGTGTACAAAAGTAATTAGTTAATATCAGAAGTAGTACAGACCTCCAGACCCTCTCACTACCTGGGGGGTCTGAAACAAAACAAAGCACTCTCACTGCCCAAATAATACTCCAAAATCCAATGCAAAAAGGTTTGAGATCTGACCGTGAGTTTTTCTCTGTTGACACGATTCCTTAGGACAGAAACTTCCCGGCAATAATCCAAATCTTGCTCTGTGATGTCAAAACCTGAAGACCCTACCTGAGAGGGCCACCGCCAGAAATATCTGCCCCGCAACCTCGGCACTTCACTTGTGCCAACCCACTGGCTGGCCCAGCTAGGGGCCTAGGAAACCATAGACCTGCCAGCTAGCTGCCCGACCAATCCAGACCCAGTCCTTCTGAGTGAAGGCAGACTCCAGCGAACAAGCCACCCACAAATGCAGGGTCCCACTGTCCTGAGCAGGCAAAAAATCCAATCCACTCCAATAACCCACAAACGTGTGTACTGTGCTGACTGCTTGGGTACCTGAGGACTGGAGTCCAAAACTGAAATAGGAGCAGCTATCCCAACACAGTTTTGTGTTCAAAATTCTGAGGACGTCGACCACCTGTCCATAATCAGGGAAAGCAACACATACTTCCTCGGGCACAGAAACGAAAAAAGCCAAGTTCAGCTCCTCCATGAGGCCTAAAAGTCTATTGAGTCTGCTTGAAAATCAGCACCCCATCTGGACACCATTGCTGCCTTCCTCTCCTCCCACATAATTCCCCTTGACCACATCCCCCAACAGAGATGCACCTCCAGATCTGGCATTTCTCAGTTTTACCTATCAATCTCCCTTCCTTCCCTGGCTTGTTTCTCCTTGGGGTCCCTTTCCAGTACCCATACCTAGAATGGCACAAGTTACTGTTGCTCATTGTGGTGAGTATTGAAGCCAAGCAAATGATTTAACATAGGTAGTACACTACCTCTGTCACTTAGCAAAAGAATGACTCACAGCAGTTGCACAGTTGGCTCCATTTACCAGACTCTTCTACTGAGCAAAAATATATCTTCTGGTGTACTACAAGATCTGGTCTCCCTATTTATCCTTCAGCCTCTGATCCCTGTAACCTGGCTTTAAAACCCGGGATGCGGAGGAGCCCTAGCATGCACCATGAGCCAATCCTAAGCTGTCCATGAATTTAGGACCTCTCTGTTTATCTTGCTATTTATCTTTCTACCTGTACAGATGGATATTTGCTGCCTACATTGAGAAGGGGGGCAGTCCCCTCTGACATTTCAGAAGTACACTATTATACTCTTGTGATATTGCTAGCATGGCTGTATATACATCAGTGTGTGTATTCTGTTTGGGCCTTGCAGGCTTACTGTTTTTCTTTTTTTATTATACTTTTTTATGTTCTGTAAAATTGAATATTTTCAATAAAAATGACTAACAGCAAAAAAAAGTATTTTCTTTTCTTATAGCAGCAGGGCAATGAAAAATGTTTTTTCTGAAAAAGCTAGTTTGAGCTACTTTTAAGAAAAATATTAGCATTCCTGTCAAATCTTCTTTTCAAGGTACTGTACCACTTATGCTGTGCACTTTTTTTTTCTCAGTCCTAATCCTTGCCAGGCTCACAATGTGATTTATAAACCAAATGTAGCAACGATCTTTTCTTCTTGAGGAAAACTAAATTAAAAAAATATATCAAATGTTCATATTTTGGAGGAACTAGAACAGTTTATTACCACATTATACTGGAAGATACCTGGAATCTTTTATAGTGAAAAATGGTAAGGTAATTGTTTGGCCCAATTATTTGCACTACTGCTTTAAAAGTTACTAAGTAAAAAGTAGTCCATCCCCATCTGTGTTTCATCTATCTTTCCACACATTCAGTAGATGGAATGTTTGTTTATCACTGAATGCAGGAATTTAAACTTTTGTGGAAATCCACAGGCAGAATATTCACCTTTCTTGGCTGGCCCGCTGGCACAGTGGTAGTGCTACTGCTTGTGATGCCAAAGACCTGGGTTCAAAAGCCAGCCCAGGAGTCAGAGGGCTGGCCAGGAGGAGGAAGACTGAGCATCCTACAGATGACTCTCCTCCTCCTCTGAGCAGGAGGGTGGGGAAGGACCCAGTCCTCAAATGGCCCCTAGTGGAGACTGGGGGTCTGACAGCTGGAGCTTGCATGCTTCGGAGCATGCCAGACATTTGGCCATGAGCCACCACCTCATTGCACACCATGCCCCCTGGGGAAATACAGCCTGCAAAAATGACCGGACTGAGCAGGGAGGAGATCCACCTCATCAAATCCTCACACAGTTTTCCGAGGCACTGGACCCCCGGATCAGCTTCAGTCCTTTGTCAGGGGGAAGAGGCCCTCCCCAGCAGCCCAACCCCGGAGGTAAGCCAGGGTGAACTCTGGGGGTAGAGGTAAGTCCTGGGGGATGGGGGTGGTGGGAACAGACTGATGGCTAACCAGCAGGTAATCAAAAGAAAAACTCACCTTTCCCCCCACAAACACTCACAACAGAAGGCCTCAATAATGGCAGGGGTTCAGTCGTATCTGGGCAGGGTTATCAGCAAAGATTTCCCTCGTAGGCAGGTAAGAATAGGAAGAGGATTTTTGAGGGTCATGAAAGAAGATCAAAAAAGTAAAACTATGAGTAGTACTTCATTTTTTAATTGGTGTGTGTGTGTGTGCGCGTGCGCTCGCGCGTGTGTGTGTCTATGTGGGTGTTCTGCCAACTCAAACCAGGCAGCTATTTACTCACTCACACTCACATACACACAATAACAATACAATAAGTACAGCAAGCCAAAGCTTTATTATAACAAAATATAATACAAAAGGTTATACATCACCGATTTAATAAAGCATCATCCAAGCCCTCTTCCAATGGCTGGAAGCCCTTTGTCAGCCTGGCTAGAGTCTCTCGAACTGGAACTGGCCCCACAGCGATCGCCCACCTGCAGGAGAGCTTCAAACCAGGCATCTGAAAAGTCCCATTTTATATGTTTTATCTGGTATTTAGAAATGCTAAACCACCATGTCCTAAGCACTGGCCAGGTGCCCAGAACATTACGAGTTCAGCATGACAAACACCACTTATTCTCATAATAAATAGTTGGCATTCATCAGATTATCATGCCCTAAACACTGGCCAGGTGTCCAGAACATCAAGAGCCAAACAATGCCAGAGATTCCAAAAGAAAAGTCTCACAACATCTTGTATTCTCATAACATTTTGTACAAAACATTTTATATAACTATGATTAAGCATTAAGCATCATACAAAATGGAGTGACAATAATCAACACAACACATTATATATATATATATATATATATATATATATATATATATATATACACATCATTCGGGCCTTTGATTATTGTGAATACAATTTGTATGAAAATGGCATCATAAAGGTTTATCCACATACAGTCTCCTAATTCTATAGGATAAATAACAATTTCACACAGTTAAAACAAGCAATATCACTGCAATTATTAAAATCGGATGGGTCAATCTGTTCAATACTTTAGTGGCAGAAGGAGATCATCCAGTAAATATGTCCCACCAATGGTGAATAGTTTCAGTTTGTATTTTGAGCCTAATTCGATCACTTGGTCTGCCACTATCACGGTTTGCATTTGGGTTTGGATCAATGTTTTATTTCTAATAACTTTATTAGAAGATACCGATATCCAATTAGTGACTGGTATCCATTGCTTAAACACGGTCCTCCATATAAATTTATTATTACTCATTAAATCACTTTGTGCTTTGTTTTTTTGTGTTAATGCATATATTTTTTTTTTGCATAGTGCATCCTGTCCAATTAATAAACTGCGATATGTTCTGGAATGTGCTTAACTGCAAAGCTTGTGACATATTAAACAATTGCAAGAATTCTGCATCGTAATCTAACGTTAACTTCTACGGATTAAAAACAGTAGGCATCCATTGCGCTTGTCCCTGCCACTTTTAACTTGTTCGCTAATGATTCTATATCTATGCTATTCAATATTCCCACACCAGCACCAGTGCCACCTAGTAATGTATTATACCAAGCTCGTCTATTTCTACACTTATGACTAGAAGCAAAGGTTATATTAAAATTAATAACATTCTTTTGATACTGTTGCGCTACCGATATGCAAGTAGATGGCACTTTAACCAAGCTATCATTACTAACAATAGGATGATTTCTTAATACAGTAATATAGTCTACCCAAGTAGTTCTATTTTTTATTACAGTTGCATTCATGCAAAACAAAGTATTTATATTAACTAGTTCAATGGTTTCGTTAAAAATGTCTGATTGATTCATGCAACAGTCTCGTAATCGTCCTGGGCCACCAGTTGTCATCCAGAGATTGACCCCTGGTGAAAATGTCATGTTCAGTACCACACACTTCTGTCCGGATGGGCAGCTAAATTTCCCCTGGGTTCTATCTTTGGTATCATTTTTCCAACTCCAGGTTCCTTTACAACCAGTGTCATTACAGTTAACCCTTTGAATCCTTCCTCCCGGGGTAACTAGCTCTGCCAAATGGACCATAAGACACACCAGCATTCCTTTTAAAATCCATTGCTGGACCTAGAAAGACACAAATTTCATTATTCTCAAAGATAACATTTATGTGCAGGCACGTATTTCCATTTTTCTTTCCCTGATTTGATGACTAGCACAGTGTTGTCCTTCCCCATGGCTATCACTTCAGCCAGCTCCGGTGGGCCATTTGGACTAGTGATCCACACCCTAGCTCCATTATTAAAATTGTCGGTGGATCCAAACCCCTTGTCTTCTCTTACTGTCAAAAGTACGGGGGCCTCCCCCTTAGTAATCAACAACTGTGCAACCCTGTAAAACAGAAGGGCTTGGGCTGGGTTATGCTGTTAAAATACCTTGGGTCTTTTCTAAAACCTGTAAATAAGAAACAATTATTGGCAAATACACATTTTTTTTATACCCCTTTGGGGGAACAGTGATGTACCTTGCAACCTTTGTGGGTATTACCCTGGAAGGGAGGAAGGGTAGCTTACCCCCTCCCTCCAAGCTCCTACTGGTGGAAGACACAGCTCGAGGTGCAAGAGACAGCTCGAATACTGTAGCAATAAAAAGGTTAGCTGTGAAACACAGACAAACAACAAAAAACAAACACACACCAGTTTAAAAATAAAACAAGATTATTTCCAAAGGATAAAAGAAGCCAAGCGTCCCTGGGTTCCCTTATCCTAAGCATGACAAAATGTCAGCTGAGTTTATAAAAAAATCCAGATTGATGGTAATACCGTACGTACATATCTCTTAGAATGCATTTCAAAAAGACAAAGAAAATGATTACACCATGGTCACACATAAAAACAAAAGCCATTGTTTTTAACTGTAGATGGTAAACTTCAAAACAGCTGTAATAGTCCTTTTTCAAAATCGTACTATATATATATACAATAAAAATATGGGGAGATGATGAATAATTCTCCCCTTCCAGCTGGAGTATTGCCTGTGTTGGCTGCAAGTCAGAAGCAGTGAGACGAGAAGAAAAGTTTGTTCCTCTTCACTTAGAATACTAGTTTTGCAATAAAAAGTCAAATTACATGGTTCACTCTTGGTGTGCTTTCATGAAAACATACATTTTGTGTGAAAAGTTGTGCTTTAGGCATGAAATACACATCAAGTTTGAACTGGTAGTAACATAAAATGTTGAAACACAAGAAGGTCAAATAACGTGCAAAAGGTCACAGTGTGCATGCAAGGGTCGTTTAAACCCAGCCATTCCTGTAGTGTCCTTGAACACCACCAATATTTAAATAACAATACAGCACACAATTAAACTGCTGGCCAAGACAGTACACACACATACACATACACAAAAAGAAATACTTAACACAAAATAAGACTGACATTGTTTCACACCAATTTGCTGAGGTAATGCCCATAGTTCCATTAGAAAACTGTACGTGGTTTAGATATATGTGCTGCCTCCTGCCTGTCTTGTAACACTGACAATTTTTAAACCAACACATTTATACATATTGCCATGCCAAATCTTTCTAGAACAAAACACTTTAAACACATTTTAACTCCATTAAAATGCAGTACAACTTATACCATCTGTAAGTGAACACATCTGGTATAACATGATTACACCTTTTGGCACATAACTAAAATAAGGCACTCTGCCATTTGCAAAAGTTTCTGGTTTTATGATAAAGCCATTTATAGCTGTTAACACATTACATTTTCACCTAGCAGTGGCTTGGCACGTTGCTTGCAAACTACAACTCTTTCTGCACATTGCAATCTATATGACGTCATAACTCTTTACCATCAACACTACCTGCTCCACCAAACAAAAGTTCTTCACTGACCCTATCTAGGCAGCACAAATGTTCCATTAAAAATAAAGCCAATTAAAACAGTCAGCTATGAGGCAAAGAAGCTTCTTCTTTCTTTTTTTACTGTAACATGTTGTGCACTGAAGGCAGTCAATCCTATCTCACAACCTTGACAACAGAACATAAACACAGATATAAGCTAGAAAATCTGCACTAGAAAGACGGAGCATTACCTTGTTTAGTATACGTATTACAGAAATAAAACAGACAGACATAAAACAACTTTAAATAAAAAAAATTCAGACTTACCCGGTGCCAAGGTATTTTTCTTCTTCTTTTCCGATACACTAGTCTGAGTAAGAAAACTGACTGCAGGACCTTCATGATAATTTCCAAACACTGCAGCTATTAACCCTTTTAAAGGTTTTAACCCTTTCAAAGGCTTTCTTTGCCATTTGTAACCTGCCAAACCAAGTCTTTTTCCAGAGCTCTGGTTTGTAGTTTAAAACAAAACAAACAAAAACTCTAACAGTACTAGGTTGAGATCCATCTGGTAGAGGTCCCAGTACTTGGGTTTGGGATCAAATGTTTCAGCCTCTATAGGAGGCAAGAAACTTGAAATTGATACAAAAAACTTGAAACTACACAGATAGGCAACATGGGGAGGATTTTCAAATCATCCTGTCTGTAGTCACCTACTGTGCGTACATCCACAGTAGTTTATTTTTCTTTCTCTAGATGTTGCTTATCTAACTTCACTTGATCAGCCGCTGCTTTTCTCCTAAAGCAGCCTGAACTGTGAGCCATCATTGGCTCTAACAGTATATACTTGCAGCAAGCACAAATTACAAGTACAAGGGCAGTTGCCTTGCTTGTTTGAGAGACTTTCCTTAATACATCTTTCCACATATTCTTTCACAGTTTCATCAAAGAGAAAGATAAAAAAAGAACTCATCCTTTTCCTAAAAATAGACATTTTATTTTCAATCCTGCCGACTACGCCAAAAATGTTCTGCCAACTCAAACCAGGCAGCTATTTACTCACTCACACTCACATACACACAATAACAATACAATAAGTACAGCAAGCCAAAGCTTTATTATAACAAAATATAATACAAAAGATTATACATCACCGATTCAATAAAGCATCATCCAAGCCCTCTTCCAATGGCTGGGAAGCCCTCTTGTCAGCCTGGCTAGGAGTCTCTCGAACCGGGAACTGGCCCCACAGCGATGCGCTCCACCCTGCAGGAGAGGCTTCAAACCAGGCATCTGGAAAGTCCCATTTATATGTTTTATCTGGTATTTAGAAATGCTAAACCACCATGTCCTAAGCACTGGCCAGGTGCCCAGAACATTACGAAGTTCAACATGACAAACACCACTTATTCTCATATTAAATAGTTGGCATTCGTCAGATCATCATGCCCTAAACACTGGCCAGGTGTCCAGAACATCATGAGCCAAACAATGCCAGAGATTCCAAAAGAAAAGTCTCACAACATCTTGTATTCTCATAACATCTTGTACAAAACATCTTATATAACTATGATTAAGCATTAAGCATCATACAAAATGGAGTGACAATAATCAACACAACACATGTATATATATATATACACATCAGTGGGTGTGTGAAAAGTGTATTATAGAGGGAAAGAACATGATATGATCAGTATTATTTTTTTATATTTTGAGGTAGTTTCATTTTAAGGACCTAACTGACTTTTTTAGTGAGAGGCCTAGCTTGTAATGGTACTCTGCAATTTTTTCTTACAAAATATAGTGATATATTAGTGTATTATGTCCTGACTGCCAGCACGTTCATGTTAGCTTGCTCAAAGAGAACATACTGTTACTGTAATGTAGGGGCCATGTAGATGTGCACTGTATAAGCCAATGGATGTAGAAATGCAGGAGGCTTGCCTCTCAATAGCCTATACTGAAACGGCTGACAATGACTGTGTTCATCAGGCTGATGGGTGTACATTTCTTGTAGTTCAAAGGAGAAAAGCCCCACTAATCACACTGGTTATCTACCAGCTAGCAAACATCATCAGGCATTGAACATAAGCATCAAGCCTCACACTGTGTGTGAGTGTGTGTGTGTGTGTGTGTGTGTGTGTGTGTGTGTGTGTACGCACGCATGCATGTGTGCATGAGTGCATGTGCGTTTCCCCTTGTAACAGACAGGAAGTGCCTATCTGAAAGCACGAATCACAGTTGGCAACAGCATGCAGAATGCAAATGTAATAGCTTTAAATATGTTAGCAGCATGTCAATAGTGAACAGAAAACACCAATGGGAGAGCTAAGCCCAAGATTCAATGTGGGGAAATAGCTTCTTCCATATCCACCATTTAAGCCAGCCTCTGTCTTCAGCTCTGATTGGAGCATTTCAAAATCACTTTGTAGGATGCCTCTGGCAGCATGTTTGTTGCTTACCTCCATGGCGGGTCTTGAATTTGTTGAATGGAGGAGTGCTATCCCGCGAGTGGCTATAGCTCACATTTCCCTCCTATTCTTTTTCGGATCAGCCCACCTTATGCCCTCCGCTCCACCTTCCCAGCCCTGCCACTTTGCTTGTTCCCTGTTTCCCTCGGCCGGTCCTCAGCTGTACCCACTTCTTCTCATTGTGCTTCTCTAACTGCTGCTTTGATGCTTCTCTCCTCACCATCTGCCACTCTTCAATAGCATCCTGGGTGGCTTTCTGCTACGTGGCTCCAGCCTTCATGACCTCTGCTCCGCTCCTGGCTCAACACTTTCTTGGGCCTGACCACTCATCCTGTTCTGCTGGGGCTTAGCTCTGCTATGCTTGTCCCACACTCCACCTCCTACTCTACCTAAAGGACCCACTCCTTGGTTTGCTTTGCTTCACCGTGGGGCCATCTCCCTAGTACTGGCAGGCAAGCGCTCTATCCACTGTGGCTCTTTCTGTTTGCTGGGATGGTGTCCCTCTAGCCTATGCTGGGCATTTAGGATTTTGTGCTCCATCTGTCATATATCCTGTGTTATCCCTGCTCACATCCTGGCCTCCCTTCATTGCTATTGCATCACTGGTTCTCCCCTGTGGCTGTCATTGATGACGGTGTAACTCCTACTCTTGATTTTTGTCTGCCAAATCCACACTGCCACCACCTGCCATCGCCTAGAACCTGACTGCTGATGCTGCTGTGGATTTGAATCCTTTTTGCTGCTGCTCAGGGCTCAGGTCTTCCCTGCTGCACCTACAACACTGCAGCCCAACACTTCACCTCACTGCAGCCAAACAGCCTTCCCTCCCCATAGCCACCTGGTGGGATACTTCACTTGAACCATTTTTGGGACATCTGCTAGTCCAGAAAGTCACTCACTATCACTATGCAGGACTTGGAACCTTATGTTTGCCGGCTGCTATCCATTTACTGTAGTTCATTTGACAACAGGCAGCAATACAGTTTGAGAACTAACAGAACTGATTTTGTTCTGCCAGTATCATCATTGCAGTAATAATGTGTACCAGCACAGTTTTAAAAAGTATTCACATGCTTCAGTTCAGCAACAGCAGTGACCAATCGGAATGCATGAACCTGTGGACACTCAGTTTCAAACACTGTGTAAACTTGGCTCACATGACATCTTTTGGGCTGCCTCAGAGCCTACTGCTTAGCGCCTCATGGATTTTGCACTGTGTTTGGACTGCTTCACCTACAGTTCTTACTTCCATATCTGGACTTTGCTTCATTTGGTCCTTGGCCCTGCTTCACTCTGTGCTTGCCTCACTCGAACATCTGTTGTATTGCTGTATTGAAGCCTATGGCTGTTACATTGGCTGCTTAGTTTTATGGTGCGCTGCTCTGACAGTCTCAGTCTGTAGCTCTGCTAGGGAGACCTGGAGGCTCTGGAATGGTGGTCTAGAAAGTGGAAACTGAGGTTCAGTGCAGGGAAATGCAAGGTACTGCACATGGGAGCCAGAAACCTGAGCCAAGTGTACACCCTGGGGGAGGAGAAATGCTACCAGTCTCGATGGCTGAGAGGGATCTGAGGGTGGTGATGTCAAGATGAACAGCTCAGAGATTTGTAGGAGGGCAGTGGCAAAGGCCAACAGGATGCTTGGATGCATTGCTAGGGGGATCACCTCCAGAAGGAGGGTAGTGATACTCTCACTGTATAACTGCTTGGTGAGGCCGCACCTCGAGTACTGCGTGCAGTTTTGGAGGCCACATTTAAAGAGGGACATTGAACTCTTGGAGACGGTCCAGAGGGGGCAACCAAAATGATTTGGGGCTTGGAGGATAGGACCTATGGGGAGAGGCTCAAAGAGCTAAATATGTACACTTGGAAGACAGAAAGGACCGGGGACATGATAGAGGTCTTCAGGTACATGAAGGGGAAAATGGGAGGAGCAGTCAGGGTGCTCTGAAGGAAGGAGGGGGTAACTAGAGGGCATAGGTAGAAGCTGGAGGGGGGAGATTCAGGGGAAAAGGGAGGAGGTGCTACTTCACTGAGAGGGTGGTGGAGCCATGGAATGTGCTGCCCAGAGGGCTGGTGGAGGCAGAGACGGTGGAGAGGTTCAAGAGGGGGTGGGATAGGTACAGGGGAAGGGTTCTGGAAGCAAAATCCAGTGCAGAAAGAATATCCAGGACTGGGAAGACAGAAGTCAGAGAGGGAGAGGGGGCAGCAAGGTCAGCTCCCAGGGTAGGGGCTGATCAAACAAACAGACACGAAAGACAGTTAGGCCTATTCTGCTGGCATTTTAGTATGTGAGTAGTATTGAGTGAAGGTGAGCATACCCTGGCTGCCAGGGATAGGAGTCCCTGTCTCCTGATTTCATTCTCTCCTCCATCCGATCACTTCCATTACTCAGACAGACTCCATCCCTAGCTTTGCCCATCCAGGTATTGAGCGAAGGTGGACTTGCCTGCCTGCTGGGAATGGGAGTCTATGTTTTCCAACTTCATTATCTCCACATCCAATTCCTTCCATTCTTGAGACAGACTCCGTCCCTAGCTCTGCCCATCAGGGTATCGAGTGAAGGTGGACTTGCCCTGTCATCCGGGGATGGGAGTCCATGTCTTCTGATTTCATTATCTTCTCCATTCGATTCCTTCCAGCTCTCAGTCAATCTCCATCTCTAGCTCTGCCTGGGAGACTTCAAGAGAAGGCCGGCCTTCCCCACCCAGCAGTGATGGGAGCCTGTTCCACATATTCCATTCCTACCGTCTTCTATCATCTACCGACTCTGGATCCACTCAGTGCTATCAAGCAGCTACCCTGTTCCTGCTCTTTCGCCTACTCCATCCATTCCTTCCTCATTCCACTCCTTCACATGTGCTCTCCAACCTCATCTTTGGAAGCTCCATTACCTGGACTCCTGCCATTTTACCTATAAGACTCTTCTATAGCAATATAGCAAATGTACTAAACTTCAACCATTGACTATGCTTCAGACATCAAGGATTCGACCAATTTATTTACCTTCTTTGATTAATGCATCCTCAATCTCCATCATTTTACCCTTAACCAGCTCTAAGAACCTTGCCTGATTTAAACAAAGGAATTCATTATCCGTTCCTCCCTCACTTCCTCAAGACCTATCAGATTACATCAAGGACTCCCTTCATCTCATTATCCCTCTCCAGGTACTGAAATCCAAATTCCCTGCCATAAACTCATGTTCTTCCACATTCAACTCTACGTCATTATCTGCATGCCTTATTACCAATACCACACAGAAAATCTGGACAGCATTCAAACCCAACCTATCTTCCATCATCTGGACATTCCTATGACTCAGATTTCTTCTTCAGCGTCAAGGAATCATCATCCTCAGATGTCATCGAAGACTTAGAAGATAAGACTCAGAAGACAAGACTCTTCGTCCAGCCCAGAATCAGAACTTCAGTCCAACTATTTAGGATTATCTCCTTATAGTTTGCTCAGAGGATGGACAGGTCAGTAGCCATGGGTCTTCAGAGGTTTCTTGCACATGGGTGTTTTCCTCTACCACGTGCTACTGGTCATACTGTCCATGAGTTGGAGAAGGTAATCTTTGAACCACTAACAAACCTTTTGGGTCTTCTATTCTCTACACTCTACTGGTCTTACCTACCAAGGATGGGAATGGAGAAAGGCCAAACTTCAAGTTTACAAGTATACACAAGCACTACACCATGCACCAAACATTGAATGGGAGAGCTAAGCCTGAGGTTCAGTATGGAGGAATAGCTCCTCCCACATCCGCCATATAAGCTAGCCTCTCCCTTCAACTCCAATTGGAGCATCTCAAAATCACCCTCCATCCTCCCCTGCCTTCTCTTCCTCCAGCACTCTGTTCGTCCTTGGTACTGGGCCTTCTATTTCCTGCACTTTACCCATCTTACCTACCAAGCGTGGGAATAAAGGCCAGACTTCAAGTTCATACAGTGAGTATACACAAGCACTACACTATGCACCAAACATTGAACAATAGTTTAGTTAAAGTATGTATTGTTGATGTTCCCTTTAAAGAGCCCCTGATACCAATTGGATAACTTTTAAAAATGTGAGCATTTACACTTCAGTTTATGGTTCATATATTTTTGCAATCCTTTTTTATATGGACTTTATCCTTCTGTCCCTCACTACCAGATCTGATGTTGAACCCCAGCCCCTTCACCATACCTCCAAGACTTGCCCAAGCTACTTCTTACCTCATTGTGTGAGTGGGTGCATGGATGGTGGTGGCTCGGTGCTTTCAGGGTTGCAGCATCATTCTGCAGACAGGAGTCTTTTTCTGCCCATTACTGCCCTTGAATCAGAGCTGGCAGTATGTAATGGCACACATGCAGACCATGGAGATGCTGCATGCTTTCAATACCTGCCTCTGGCTTTCAATTCTGGTGACCACTGCTGCACCTCCTACCCTCCACTATGTATTAGCCAAGCAGCAGTATACACTGTCCCCCTACTTGAAGGAGGCAATCCATCGAATGATGCTAAATCATTCATCCCCCATCAGCCCCCAAGCAAACTTGGTCCATTCTTGATCCAAGGTCACCGGTGTGGCATCCAGTACTTTAGCCCTCCAAGCCACTGTCCTGACTAGAAGTTTACTGTAGCTCAGATTTCCTTAGAAAATATTGTTTGTGACCCTGAAGGGGGCTGAAAATGTGACCCACTGCTTTGCATTTCAGTGTTTTTAACCTCTGTACCATTCAGTCAGAACTATATTTTAGTTCCCCTTTTTCTTTATTACTGAGGGAAGCAACATAAAAACAAGATTACTGCCCCTTGGACTTGTTTTGGCTTTGGCTGCTTCAATAGATGTTACATCATAATGCCCTGTTAATGACATCATAATTATGTCCACAGCAACAGATTGGAATGTCATAAACAGAATTGTGACTGCAGAAGTAGAAAGCAGACACATCAAATAGGGCAGAGGTCCTCTTTCCATAAAAATGTCCTTAGTAATAAACAAATAAGGGTGACAATTACAAACAAACTCTGGTCAGAGTTGATAGGGCTGCAGCTGAAGTCTCAGAAGAGGGGCTGGAGAAGCAGAGATGAGCAGCTCATTATTATGTATATATTCAGTCCCAGAACAGTCAGTGGTGCTCTTTAAACAAATAGTTTTGTGGCTTCTGCACCATGGCCCTTGTGTCTTCAGACTCCAACTAAGTGATCTCCAACTAAGTCTGGGAGCACCAGGGTAGCTCCTGATGCACCACTATCATGGTAAGAAAATGTATGCACTAAAAAGGAAAAGAGAAAGCCATCATTAGCTAAGCAGACTCCAAAACTAAGACACAGAAATGCCTGTATTCAGTTTAGGTTATTAAATGATGACAGAATACATCAGGTTCTGAATACTTTAAATATCATATCAAGTATATATCATTTGCTCAGTTTATTTTTTTAATGCCCTCTTTCCTTTCTTTTGGAGTGATCACAGGACTGACTAAATCTGGCCAGTTATAATTTTCCCTTTACTGTCCTCAAGTTGGTACAATCTGACATTTTAAAAAGATCTGTGGACTTTTTGGCCGAGTGAGCGTGGGTAGCTCCCCCATGCCAGAAATGAACACTGAGGTCTGATGTTCCTTTGCAATTCCATACTGCCCCTGATACTGCACTGCTGATGATGTGCCTTTCATTTCACTTATTTTATACATCTTCACACACTATTCCCCACTATTACAAAACAAGGACGCCAGTATTTCAAACTTTAGATCTGCAATAAATTGTAAGTGAATATGCATCACATTCATTGGGTATTACATTTAATATCAGATCAATGGAAGGCCAAACCTCCAATTTACAACAACGAACATCATAATGCTGGTCATTAAAAGAAAATCCACACAATCATTACAGCATTCAAAAAATGAAATAAAACCGCAGCCTATGTGTATATATTACAGACATAGCTGATTAAAAATACAAACAATGAAACAAAAAGAGAAAACAACAACAACAAAAGACAATGAAAAAAAAACTTCTTGTACTTGTTTGTTGCAAGATATTTTACTGGTTTCAGTTGACAAATATGTACATTAAATTATGTTTGTTACATTTCCCAATTATACTGCAAAGTATTTTTATGAGATAGGTGAACTGAAGTTTAACTTAAATTCTATGAATTGGGTGCTTGGTTTAACTGAGGACAGGTAAGCATCCTTCAAAACCAAGATGCCTTTCACAGATCAATTCCTTAGCTTACCAGATCCTTGTTTTTTGCTATACATTAAGGGTTGTTAAAAAATCTAATTGAACTGATTGGGCATGAATGTTAAATCAAAAGGCAGGTGGTATGTATTCTAAAAGACACCAAATGCTAATTAAAAGGAAAGCATGCTCGGAATGCCTTACCTTGAAATCTTGGTAGTTTCCCACTGTGGAAAGAAGCCTTGATGAGTGATGAATTGTTTTGTTGTTGATGATGCTGAGATGGCAATGATCCTGCTGCCAGTAGATGGGGATTGTCCCTTGGTTCTTGTGGAGGGTCCCAGTGTTCATTAAAACAAACCAGCTGCTTGGTGGAAAGACTCTCTTTTCCTCGTCCCAGCCTTTAATATACAACTGATGTGAGCAGGTCAATGGAGCTGCCAGGGGTACCAAGATGGGTTCCAGCTTTGCTAATCTGCTTGTGGGTTGGGTGGAGGAATATTTTTTCTCTCATTCACAGGGACTGTGCCTGAACTCTACAAACACTACATAGATGACTGTGTAAGGGCCACCTCCTGCTCCAGGGAGACTCTCCAAGTCTTCCTTGACAAGTTTACCATGGCCTATCCTTCCCTTCAATACACTGTTGAAGTATCCTCCTCTACATTGCCTTTTCTGAATATCAAACTGTCAGTACAGAACACTGGTCTGAAAACATTAGTTTATTACAAACCCACTGACTCTCACAGTTTCTTCCTCCACATCTCCTTCCATCCTAAACATGTCAAGAATGGCCTGCCTTATTCACAGTTTCTTAGACTTTGCAGGTTATGCAGTGAGGAGGATGATTTTGCTGAGCAGACCCAAATAATGTACAGTTTTTTATCAGCAGGGGATACCCTAAAAGCACAGTAGACAGAGCACTCTTCCGGGTCAGTAACATGCTCCATTACCTTGACCCCTGTAGGAGGATACTGTCATGCGAGAACAACGATGAATTCCACTAGTTCTTCCTTTCCATCAGAGCACACCTTCTCTTCACAGGGTCATCACCAGTAACTTTTCTGTTTTGCAAACTGACCCTAACATTGGTGCTTCCTTTACAGAATCACCAATTGCCTCCTACTGCTGGCCACCTAACCTGCAGAATCTCCTGGTTAAAAGCAGCCTACCTACTCCTAACAGTTCTTCCCTACCAGGCACCAAACCTTGCAACAGGATTGGCTGATACACCTGCAAATTTATTTCCAATGTGACTGAAATTCGGGGGCCTACAGGTGTTTTTCACATCACCAAGGAGTTCTCATGCATCTCCACCAATGTGGTATATTGTATTCTTTGCAGGAAGTGTACAGCTATTTACATCAGAGAGACTGGTAGGCGCCTTGCTGACTATTTCAGGGAACATTACAGTGCAGTCAGAAATGGTGACACTGCTAAACCCATTGTATCCCACTTTATCTCCAGGGACCACAGTGTCAATGACCTTTCTGTCTGTGTCCTTCTGCAGGGCTTAAGGGATTCTCACCATTGAAAAACATGGAAGTCAAGCTGATCATCCGCCTTGGCTCCCAGCAGCCCTCTGGTTTAAATGATAGACTTATTTTCCACTAACATCTTTCAGCTACACTTTATTTTTCCTAAAGTCTGCTTGTATCTGCACACATTTAATTTATTTTTCATTTTCACCATAAGACTCCATCTCTGTCTCCTTCCCACACATATCTCACCTTTCAGCCTTCTTACTAGGCCTTGTTAATTAGTCCCCTCCTGGGGACTTCTCTAGCTCTTTCACTCCTATTATGCTTTATCTTTCCCACCATCACCTTTTTGTTTCATATACTGTATTCTGTCATAATCTTGCCATCTATCACTTCTCCCCGAGCCTCCCCTTTTTTCTTTCTCCATATATATATATATACCTCATTTTACCTCCCCTCTAGACTAACTTTATTTTATTTCTCTTTTAGATATTTCCTGAAGAAGACCTAAGGTCGAAATGTAGATTTTTAACTCTATTTTCTATTTTCAGCGTGCATTTAATGTAACCATTATGTTTTGCTTTTAGACCACATGCTGACGCAGCACCTTGTTTTTGTTTTCAACATATAATAACGTTTGACATTTGTTACCAATTGCAGACAAATCATTAACAAACACAGAAGACTAAATGGGGCCCAGAACTGAACCTTGTACTGTAGAACACCTGATTCTACAGGAAGTAGAACAGATTCAACATTACCGCTAACTGCTGTCTATCAGATGAATAATCCCCAAACCATGTGAGCAAAAGCAAGAGGAAAGGTGACTATGGTGCTCTAGGAAAGTGACCATGAAAGTGAAGGAAACAAGGGTGAAATTCAGCAGGTACAAAGAAACACAGAGGGAGGAGGATATGGATATGTACCAGGTAAAACAGAAAGAAGTAGAGAGGACACTGAGGTGAGCAAATGTGCAGAGGAAAGGAGAAAGGATAGCCAAAGGATGGCAAAAGGGGACACAACTTTCTTCAAGTACTGTACATAAGCAAGAAGAGGAAGGCAAAGGGAGGGAATAGCGAGGATGAGGAAGATGGCAAAGAGTGAATGGTCAGAGGAAGATCAGGAAAAAGCTGACATCCTAAACAGGTACTTCTGCTATGTCTTCACAGTGGAGGGAGAGAAGGACAGACCACCAAGGAGTAGAGGAAATACTTGGGGGGGGTGAACACAAGTTCATTTACAGAGAAAGGAGGCCTGAAAGGGGCTTGCAAACTTGACAGTGGACAAAGCTATGGGACCAGAAGGGATACAAAAAAGTGTGCTAAGGGAACTCGGGGAGTAGCTTGCTGCACCACTAATGGATAAGTAACAGAGGGTGGTGGTAAACAGCATGTGCTCTAATGAGGGGAGAGTGAACAGCAGGTGCAACAAGGCTCAGTACTGGGACCAGTCCTACTCAATGTCTTCATAAGTGACATTGCAGAAGAGCTGGAGGTAAATGTATGCCTTTTTGAAGATGACACTAATCTATAATAGTGTGGCTACTTAGGAGGGTGTGGAGAGAATGAGTAGGGACCTTAGAAAACATCAGGAGTGGTCAAGGGCATGGCAACTGGAGTTCAGTGCCAAAAAGTGCAAAATCATGCACCTAGGACATAGAAACCCATGAAATGAGTATAAAATGGGGTGTGTGGGGGGGCAGTACTGATGGTCACTAAGCAGGAGAGAGCCCTTGGGGTTATCATATCTGATTACCTCAAAGTGTCAGGGAAATGTGACAAGACAGTATGCAGGGGTATATAAGGAGAGGTATCACAAGCAGGAGAAGGGGGACAGTGTTACCACTGTATAGTCATTGGTACAACCCCACCGGGAGTACTGTGACCAGTTCTGGAGATCGTATCTCAGAAAGGACATAGACAGGGTGGAGGCAGTCCAGAGGAGGGCAACTACCGCTGCAGGGACAGGAAAGCAAGTGCTCCCACCAGGAGCCAAACCGATGGCACACTACAGCATTTGGAAGGCCTTAGAGGTAAAGGATACCTCATTAACCTGCTGGACTCCTGTGTGGTGGGGTGCTAGCCCGACGACGCTTCGCGTCATCTGCCCCACCTGCCCCAGCCACCCAGGGGTGGCCCTCAATTTATTGACCCTCCCCTATGACATCACTTCCTGCTTCTGAAATTCTAAGTCACCACTTTCCCATTTGTAGGTTATACCTGCCAGCCACTAGAGGGACCCTGTGCTCCCTCTGCATACTTCCTGCCCAGATAGTCCTTTCTCTCCATTTCTGGTTCACCCCTACCCATCTGCCCCACCTCTCCTCTCCTACCCCCAGGCCTCTGCTACCCTGCGCTCACCTCTTGCACACCCACCCTTGTAGCTGCCACCCAGTCGGACCCCCCTATCTCCTGTCAAGCCCTCATCAACTGACCACTAGGAGTCACTATCTAGCACCCTACTTTCGGGCCCAAACACTGCCTGTTTCCAGCACCTGGACCGTGGATTACGGCTCCTACCCAGGTCCATCTCCAAATACCCCAGGAGAGTTTTGAACCCGGTACCTTGTACACCGGAGGCGGTGTCACTACCACTCAACCAAAGTGGCACTAATGCTTACTGGCAGGCAACTATCTACTTCTTTCTACCTTGCTTGCTGAGCTCCTTAGCATAATGCATGCCCACCTCCTATTGATATGCCTCGCTCTCATCCTCTGTCCGAGGCCACTGTCCCACCCATCTGTCATAGTGTTGCTGCAGTCTTGTCTAACCGATGCTTCCCCATGCGCATGGGCACTACCCACCCCCTGTGTACCAGAGTGGGCACACTCCCACCCTACTCTCACTATGTGCTCCTGCTCACCCTGCCCACCTTCCAGCCTCCTCCCAGCCCCCCCAGCTCCTACTGAAAGCTTATCATTCTAGCCTTCCCAGCCTGTGCTACACTGCCTACCCCCTGTGCCCTGAAGCTCCCCTCCTCTTCCACTCATGTCCGTCGCAAACATACTTTCCACCGCCCCCTGTCCAGGGCAGCAGTTATTCTACTACTCCTGTCAGGTAATATACATCCCAACCCTGGCCTGGCTCACAACAGCTCAGCAGCAGGTTCTCCTGGGTTTCGCATTGCATCAATGAATATCTGTAGCCTTCTGAAAAAATTTGACTCACTCCAATGCTGGGTCACATTCCATACATCTGATATTATCACCCTGGTGGAAATCTGGCTATTAAAGTCCACCCCAGACTCCTTTGTCTCCCTCCCAGGTTACTCCTTTTATCGGGAGGACCGGGTTGGAAGATGGGGTTGGGGTTGTGCTATCTACACCAGAGACTGTCTCACTGGACTAGCCCTCCCAGCCCCTGCCCTCGACTTCGGGGCGCAGGCTTTAACCCTAAAACTGATCCGGGACCCCTCAAGAGGCCCACTCTATCTAACTACAGCCTACGTATCCCCAAAAAATCAAACACTGGCACTGGTCTCATTAATGGAGTATCTTACTTTGCTACACCACTCATCTGACCAAATCTTAGTGGGCGATCTAAACATTAACTGGCTTAGCTCCTCTTCCTCCGCTACCCGTGACTCCTTCACAGCAATTGATCTGACTCAACTCGTTGCCCAACCTACAAGAATAAATCCGAAGAGGGGCTCTAGCACTCTTCTAGATGTTGTCCTCACCAATCATCCGAAACAAATCTGTGATATCCAAGTCCTTCCTGACTCACTTAGTGACCACTCCCCTATACTTTTTTGCTGGACAACCTCAGTATCCAAACCCATAGCACAGCCCACCCTACAGCGGCGCCTAAGACCAGGTGGTCTGAAAAACCTTAAGGAACTTCTGCCCCAAATTAATTGGTCTCCCATACAGTACGCCCCTGATATTTATACGGCGCTAACCTTCTTCACCCAAACCTTCAATAAAGCCTGTGACATCTTCGCACCTCTAACAGTACTCTGTTCCAAAGTGCAGAATGCTCCCTCGGTTACCCCCACCCTGCTTCAACTACTTAAGCACAGGGACAATTTATGGCACCTTGTTACTGAAACTGGCCAGCCCACTGACAGACAGGCATATGCTGCTGCAAGAAACAAATGTACCTGGGCCATCAGAAAGGCTAAGACTGATCACTATCAGTCATCGCTCACCTCCTCTTGGGGGAATGCTAGAACCTTCTCTGACAATATCAAACAATTAAATCAGAGCCCACACCCCCCACCCTCCCAGATCAACATCGATGGCACTATCTCCACTGACCCAACTCTTATATCCAACTTCCTTAATACTTCTTTCACGGACCTTAGCCCAGTCCTCCCTAGTGACTTTTTTGACCCTACCCCACCCCTACTTGGTCCTCACATGCCCTTGCTTCCATTTATGCTGGGTTACTGCCCAAGAAGTCAGACCTCACCTAATCAATGCCTAAAGAGCAATAGTACTGACAGTGACTCCCTGGATCCCTGGATCCTTCAACGGGTACTGGATTTTGGTCCTCGCCCCAATCACTAATCTCCTTAATAAATCCCTCTGTCTGGGGCAATTTCCTTCAGCATGGCAAATTGCCACAGTCACACCCATTCACAAGGGTGGCAACAGGTCCCTAGCCAGAAATTACTGGCCTATCTCCATTCTCTCACCCCTCTCCAAAGCCTTAGAAAAAGTGGTGGCCACTCAAATTACGGATTACCTAACCAAATACAACATCCTCTGCCCTGAACAGCATGGTTTCCGTGCAGGTCACAGTACCAGCTCTGCCCTCCTGGAGTTCTCAAATTTTCTTCACTCTTCACTGGACTCAGGCTCTCTGGCTGGGGCAGTGTTCATAGATCTATCAAAAGCCTTCAACACTGTCTCCCATCCCCTCCTACTGGATGCCCTCAGCCACACTGGATTTGCCACTGGGCCTGTCTCCTGGTGCTCCAGCTATCTGTCTGCCCGCTTCCAGCATGTTAAAATTAATGGGACTCTCTCCAACACCTGTCCCATCCACTCTGGTGTTCCCCAGGGCTCCATCCTTGGACCCTTGCTCTTTTCTCTATACCTCAATACCCTGCCAGGTGCATGTACTGGAAACATTTTGCTGTATGCAGATGATGCCGTCATCTTTGCCTCTGACCGAAACCTTATCGCCCTCCAGGACTCCTTGCAAAGATCATATAATGATGCTGAAGCCTGGTTCAAGGAGCATAGACTTGTAATAAATCTCAAAAAAACCAAAACCATGATCTTCACCCACCCACAAAATAAAGCCAGCAATTTCCAACTCTGTGTCCTCTCTAGCACCAAGTTTCCACTCGAGCAAGTCTACTCGTATAAGTACCTTGGGATCTCCTTTGACCCTGCTCTCTCATTCCATGATCACATCACTGCTCTTGCCTCAGCTTCCAATATTCAACTGGGTATCCTATACCGGTACAAAAATTGTCTCCCCCCTGACGCCCTCCGACTCGTGGTCACATCTTCTATACTGTCCCTTGTGGATTATGGACTACCAGTTTATGGTGCTGCAGACCAGACCACCCTCAACAAAATTTGCATTACACTAAATAAGGCCTGTAGGCTAATTACAGGGGCCCCCAGGTTAACTCTCACTTGCCAACTATATGTAAAGGCTATGCTGCTTGACCTAGACGAATGTCTTAGATATCAAACCTGTCTCATAACAAAAAAAACTCTCCTTGGTCTATCCCCACCAGGTTTGACAGCCGCCATCCACCATAAAAAATCCCTAGTACAAACTCAAACCTCCTGCAAAACCATTCTGTTAGCCCCCTTGGCTAGGACCACACACGGTCAAATGGCCTATTGCTACAGAGCCCATCCTGGTTCAACACGCTCCCCCCCTCTATCTCTGATGCCGCCAAGATCTCCAGTTTCAAAACCTCCCTTCGAAATCACCTGCTTAATACAGGTAGCTGTGACTGTTACTAAGTTGGTCTTGCTCAAATGCTCTGACAAAGCTCCCTGAGTGGCTACACCCAACCTACTACCAACCACCTCCCATTGCTTTATCAATCATCACCTCCACTTATCTGAACCCCTCTGCTTGTATGTTCATACCATTGTTTGCCTATGAAGTACTAAACATCTGTACCTATCTTTCTCTACTGATCCTGTAACCTTAAAATTCTTGCAACTAATACATGATAGCTTGATTTACTAATTTGTTGTAATCCACATTGTTGTAACATACTTGTTGTACTGTATTTGTCCTCTTTGTGACGAGGTAACTTTGAAAATGAGCCTCTGGCTCGAAGGTTTGTAAACTGATGTACAAATAAATAAGTAAATAAATAAACTAAAATGGTGCAGGGTTTGCGCAAGAAACCATATGAGGAAAAACTGAGGGATCTCAACATGTGCATCCTAGAGGAGAGGAGGGGGGGGGTGGGAGGACATGATAAAGATCTACAGTAAATGTACCTCATGGGAGTAAACAGGATACAGAAGGGGACTTTGTTTCAAATGAGAAAGTGTGCCAGAACAAGAGGGCATGTAGTGAAGCTTGAAAGATGGAAGTTTAAGAGGGATGTAAAGAAATAGTACTTCACTGAAAGAGTGGTGGATGCCTGGAACCATCTGACAGCCAAGGTAGTGTGGCAAAAACAGTAGGGGGCTTCAAGCATGTATGGGATAGGCATAAGGGAATACAGGTAAATAGGTGTGGGGGGGAGGGTTGCCAGAGACCAGTTAAGATCTGCAGAGAGAGAATAAGCAAGGAACATCTGGCAGACTGGATGGACCAAGCAATGTTTTTCTGCTGACAAATTCGGTTTCTATGTTTCACTCAATGCAGAACTAGAAATTCCAAGAGCTTGTAGGTGATTTAAAAGAAGGTTGTGTCCAACCAAGCTGAAGGCCTTGGTCTTTTCCATGAAGATGGCACCAGTTAATTCATCAACATTGATAACAGTGTACATATATTTATTTTTTTTAACCAGGAGAGACACACTAAGCTGAAAGCTTGTTTACAGGTGCAACCTGGGAGCATGAGGAAATGAAGTGACTTGCTCAGGGTCACACAGTATGCAAGTGGGGGGCTGTGGGATATCATTTGTGAACCTCTTTCCATTACTTTTACTTCTTTCTATCCTCTTCATTTGAGTTATCTCCCTCCTTGTTTGAATACCCCTAATGAGACTTGAGGTGACCCCTCTACCACCATTGCTTTCTTTGTTTGCTTTAAAATCTTGAATATGCTTCCTATCTTCCTTTTTCCAGGCCCACTACCCTTTTAGAAAGACTTGTCTGGTTAGATGATCCCAATTAACTCCAATTTCCATCTCCTCCCATTGCTATTTCCATTTGTTTCCATCTCCTCTCCTTGGGTTATATTGTGTTGGAAACCATACAGTCAGTATGCATCAGTTGTGGGCTCCTTATTCTGAACAAGCAGCCGTCTCTATTGATGGAAAGGCTACATTCAGCTGCATCTTCTGTTATGATGACACGTCCCACAAACCACCCCCTGCACTCTGCCCTCACCTGACTGCCCCACTTGCATCTGGGTCCCAGTGAGACTGCACCATACAGTTGGATTATCAGGAGGAGCCTGACTGTATGATGTAAAGAACACTGTGAATGAACCCAGCCATTAAGCAGCCTCCACCTCAACTGACTACAGTGTGGAATCCAGATGCACTGAGAAAGAACCTGGAAACATCAGACAATGGGGATACAAGAGAAATGTGGGGGTGCACCAGAAAGTTCACAGAGCAGAAACAAGTGAAAATGGTGAAGGACTGTAGGGGAAGGGGCACAAAATCAGACTTGAGAATAAGACAGGTCACCCTGTGATCAAACAGTGTTGGCAAGATCTCAGCACAGGGAGGGATGAGAAGTCTAGGAGGCATGGACACCAGGCACAAACTGCAAAACACAAGAACACTATCAGAGGGATGGAGCATGAAAGAGGGAGAAAGGGCAGATTTCCAACAGCCAGCAACTAGCAAACAGCATGCAACTCATGCTCACCTAGGTAGCAAAGGATTAGAGATAGAGACAAGCCAGGACATGTTAGCCACAACCATCTATAGAACCTTTGGTCTCCCTCTGGCACCAACTGTAAGCCACCTTCCTTTTCTTATTATCCCATTAAAGTTTGCTTGCTTATTCTGCTAACTCTTTCTTCCTGATAACTACCCACTCTCCTTGTGTTTATATTGGGGCCCCTAGAGGTGCAGCAGGAGCGAGGTCCCTTGGCTGATGGCACCTTAGGGAAGATGCCCAAAAACTCAGAGCTGAAGCTGAAGAAAACTGTTGGGATATCATTCCACTAAAGAGCAATGAAAGGCCACAGCCATACTGACTGAAAAAGCCTTCATCCCGATCCTAACATGACCAGTGGAGTAAACTAAAAATGTAAACTACCTGTCTCATGTTTATGACCTTCAGCACAGAGAGAGGACAATTTCTCTGTGGGGGAAACCTTGCAGTTCCAATGCCTTAGATCACTATCCTTCAATGCCACACAATTGTATTTTTAGGCTAGGTGTAATACAAAACACTGACAACCAACTGCAGAGAAGTTGAGAAATACTGGGCAAACTGAATAGCTTGATTTTTTGTGTAATTGAGGAAGGAATGGGGGATTGGTACACTCTGGAGAAAGTAAGAACTCACTGCATCCATCTAATAGGATTATAATCCTCAAAGGTGAGATGATATTGTATGGCTAAAGGGACCCAGAGAGAGAGCAGTCTGCACCCTTGGAGGAAGGAGGCTTGGCTCCCATAATAAGAAAGATTAGCCTCTTGTGAGGAACAGAGCTCTGATATGGAGGAATGCCCAACCTATGCACCCACAGCAGGAAGCATAAACCTAGATGGGTGTCACAGAGTTGCAGTCATATGACTAAAGGAGCCTTAAGTGCTGGGTCTCCACCCCATGGCTAGGGACCAAAGTCCCTGGGACCAGGATCCTATTAAAGGAAGGCATATGGGTAGAGACCAGGCATATACATAGCAGGTGCAGTGGACATATCATTGCCAAGCACACAAGTTGCAAAGACTTATCCTGGGAGCAATAGGTCCAGGGTTTCACAGAGTTGCAGTCATATGACTTAAGTAACCCTAGTGGAGGGTTCCACCCCTACACTACACTTGAACTACTGGACACCTAAACTACTACTCAGATTACAGAAAGCTGGGGCTAGATCTATGAACTACAGCACAGAAAAGAAATGTGACTACTATTTGTCCCTATCCAGATAGGCCCTCAAGCTACATTAGCCGAATTAAGCCCTAACTTGACCCTGGAGAAGTGGTGCGAGCACTAGGAGGATAGAGTACAAATAGAGACAAGTCAGGCATAGGTCAGTCATTCAGTACTGAGCTGTGTGAGTGAGCATAATACACCATGGAAGGGCTTGGCTGGTTGCAGAACAATGCGGGGAGGGGCAGTGAAACCTGTTAGTCAAAGGGACATAAGCTTCATAGAAAAGAGGTGTATGCCTGATAATTATGGGGTGTAACCCCAGTAGTCTTGGGGCATGAGCCTGAAGTCCTTGTGGCATGAGTCTAGTTGTCAGTGGGCATGAACAGAGTAGTCACGGAGCAACAGCCTGATGGTGGTTGGGGCATGTGCCTGCTATTCAAGAGCATAAGATCTGCAAAGAGGATGCAAGTAAAGACCATGGCAGGTAGGTAGACAGCAAGGCCCAAAGAAAATGGTAAAGCAGAGCATAGCCACAACCACAGATGGAGAGACCCATAGGCAAATAGTGCAGCAGGACAGACAACATGAGGAGGGACAGTCAGCCTCTTCACTCAGCCCCCAATGATAAGAAAAGAAGCAGGCAAACAGGATACGCAGTGCAGCAGGCCATAAGGAGAAAGGAACCTGCCACTATGAGCACCCAGTAAGCAGGAGGGTGGCAGGAGGAAGAGCAGCATATGCTAAGGAGCCAAGGAGCAGGCAGACTGGCCCACAACATTCCCCAAAGGGAACTAGGAGGAACAGCAAAGCAGAAAGGGAAGGGCAGCAACACCCCACAGCATGAATGAGTGGGTGAGGGGACAGAATGAGGGACCATAGAGAAACCAGCAGGAGCAACAACAGAAGGCAGAAGCCCCAGAGCAAAGCAAGCAGCACCAAGAGGAACAATGGACAAAAATAAAAGGATCAGGAGAAAGGAGCACTAAGGGCACCATGCCTACAGCCATTGGACCAAGCTACATGCAGAATGGCCACCCCCTCCCTCGAGAGACAGATTGGCCAGAGGTTGGGAGGCACCTGGTAGCTGCACAGAGCAGACTGCCAAGTTGCTGAAGCAGCAACAATCCCCAAAGGGAGTGGGAGAAAAATCAGAGATGCCCCATGCAGTGGCTACATAGCAGGGTAAAAAGAACAAGGGGGGGGGGGGGCAGGAAGCTAGCAGCCACATGGTTGCTGCAACAAATGAGTATCTTGGATGATGCCAGGAATGCACACTTTTTATAACGCTCATTGGGTGGCATGGAAAGGTCACCAATTGCCTCACCAAACCCCAGCCAAGGCTGCCAGTTAAATGTAGAGAGAAGTAGTTAACTGAAATAGTAATGCATTATTCTGTGATAACTTCTGAAGTTATATTGTGCTCAGCATGGATGGAAATCATTTTTGAAGCAGTTCACATTTTGCCTGTTTGGGCTGCACTACCTCTCTTTGGAGGACCGGAGATTATTGCTATAAGCCTTCCTAAGTTGTTGTGGTTACACCCAAAAAAATATAGTGGCTCACATATAAATTCTAGGCAGAATTTTGCCAGGCATGCTTGTGTTCAGCTGGTGACATTTGGCAAGCAAAACCATTTGGTTTCTGTAGTTCTGAAAAAGAGCATCTTGTATTCTCAGGAAAGTGCTACTCCAAAAATTCATACTGCACTGTACAGCAGGAAATGAATACCGAACTTAAGCTGCATGGCATAAAGCATTCCAGCCACATGTTCCAGGCTGTGGGTCTTCACAGGCACTGTAAGTTCTTTTGGACAACACAGAGCTAAGCTTTCAACTCCAAGCTTTGTACACTCCCAAGACTAAGTGCTGCCTAGAGAGTGCTTAAAGCGAAAACAAAGCAGAAAAGAAAAAAAAAAAAAAAGAAACTAAAAACAAATAAACAGAAAGCTTCTTGTGGAAATGGCAAGTTGTATGGAAAAGCCTAGCTGCAGTAGTTGCAATGTAACACACCCTGTAAACCCGGGTGAATATGAACTTCATTTGGCAAGCAATAACTTCATTTTATCAAGAGTATAAATATATGAGAAGACAATTCCCACTAGGTGTGTGTTGCTTGGCATATAAGATGAAAAGCATTGCCATCCCGTTTTCATTCTAGAAGGGTTCATGCTAGCTGAACTTTGTTATCACAGTTTCGTCAGGCCACATACTTAGTCCTGTTGATCCACATGTTTCCTTATCCCACAACTGAACATTCATGTGCAGTACATCCCTATTGACAAGACATAATTAATACTGTTTGTAGCATAAGGTAGATATGCCATTTATGTATGAGAAACTGCAAAGTCTGTCCCAGTTGCTTTGTTAGCTTCTCCTGAGATTAAAAATAAACTTGGTCTGACTGTATAGAGGTCATAAAACTTTCTCCTTTACGGCTATGTATTGCTTTTTCCATTTTTCTGCTCCACTTCTCTTTTTCTCCATCCCACTGTGTTGTAAATGATAGCAATAATACATCTTTCTCTTAAGCCACTGTTATCCTGCTGCAGGCTCTATTGTTGATAATAGACCAGACTGTCAGTATCAAGGATCAGTGACTATGAAAATCTTATTACCATCCCAGATACCCTCGGTGATAAGCAAACTATGAACAGTGGCTGCATGATGAGAAAGTTCAAGTGCTGACAGATAATGGCTTATGATATAAATGGCCCCTCAGCTTAACAAGAATTTTATCAGACTGTAGCAGTCGTTTCATGCTCAATTTCCCTTGTAATCAAATTGCCCCGAAGGAAACTACCTTATTGCTCAATGCTAAACAAAACACAGATAATAAGGGAACTGAGAGAACTTAGGTTGATTGGGTTAACACATTAAAAGGCTATTCCTAAAACCATCATAGGTCTATAGAGGCAATGGGATAAGGATCATAACTATTGTCTTTCCCTGTCAGAATAACAAAGTACAATAAGTAAATAACTAAAATTCCTTGACACAGATGAATTACTATTGGTTGCAAAACACATATAGTCACTATATTATGACATTTAAAATAATGAAACTTTCCCCCCTAGAAATATCTTTTTGTTTTTTGAATAGTATTGAAGTGTAAATGATTTTCAACAGTAAACTGTAGGTTACTTTCACACATTCAAAAAAGGTAAGTATAAAAAGGAAACACTAACACCCTGTATAACTTCAGGGGCTTAGATGTATATGTGTGTGTGTGTGTGTGTGTGTGTGTGTGTGTGTGTGTATAAGAGAGATGAAGACCCAGTGGTTGAAGAAATACACAAGAATAATTTTAATTAACAAATGGCCGACTCATGAACAAGATTTAATAGTATAAGCCCAAGTACCAAGGAAGGGCCAAACTGCTGTACAAAAACAACTGGCTACAAAACAGTTTTGAAATGAGACTTCTGTTGTGGTGCAGTTTGGTTCATGCACATAAAACTAAGTGTGACCAGGGCATTTAGGGGGCCTTAAACATTTGCGGGGGGGGGGGGCAGAAAATAATTCTATTGTGGATGCCCTCTATGGAGTTATGATGGTGGTAATTTAGTTGTCGAGCAACTTTCCTGTGCAAAGCCTTTATCTCAATGAATTAAGTACTGCATCCAAAACCATTAGTGCCACATATTTTTTTTTGAATCTCTGGGAAAGCAAAAACTGCTAACCTGATAGCTTGGTAAAAACTTGATTTTAAACATAGAAAATGTATTAGAGAGGTAATAAAATTACTGGGAAGGCTAGCCATTTGGGAAGTATTAAATTTTGAAAATGGTTTGATCGCCCCTTTTGGAAGGTTATTTGAAACTTAAAAACTAGCTATAAAGGTGTGCTTTGGGGCAAACATTTCTGATACTTAATGACCACTTCAGAAGCACTCTTGCTAAAAAAATACAAACCTGAAGATCTTTTGGTTTCAGCATATCTTTAGTCTGAGCCCCCTTTTGCTGCATCAGTGGTAATGCATTTGAATGAGCGCTCCAACACAGAAGATCCCCAACTCCATAATTCTGAACCCTGTCACTGTTGCAATGTAGAATGCATTGAGCTCCTCCCTAGTCAGGTGCCCCTTCAGCATTTTATTTATATCTTTTACTTCTTTTACCTCTGTGGCTATACTGAAAGGTGTGTTCCTTTATGTGCTCATGGGAGCCCGTCCATACCAGATAATATTTGCCTCTATGAAAGTGTTAACACAATGAGTACTGGAGGGTCTTGATGCAGTACCATAGTTGGGAACCTGCTATTTCTTTAAAAAATGCTTTATGCATGTAAGGTGCTTTGGCTCAGCATTTATTTATGTACAATTTAAGTTCAATTGTACAATCATACCTCTTTGGGAGAGGGGATACAGTGGCATGGATGAGGACTGCAAGAAAAAGGGCAAACAATTGTGAAAAGAAGAATGGGGTTACAGGAAAGAAAGAAAAAGGAAGGAAGGCCCAGTTAGGCATACTGTGCATAATTCAGCAAACTTTCTGAAAGCACTAATAGCCTGTTTGCATGGTGCTAGTTAATGCATCCAAAAAGCATGTTTTAACAATGTGCAAACCACCATAGTCACCCACACTCTGTCCCCGTGTATCATTTTCCTGGTATACAGTGGCTTCTACATCCCTCTCACTGTCTCCATGTATCATTTCTATGGTGCCCAGTGGCACCCCACCCTTTCCCCATCTACAAGTCTCATGTCCCTTGTGCCTAGTGATAGACTATTTCCTGAAGCACACCTACCCTCCTATCTTGCAATGGCAGCTGATACAAATTCTCTGCCCACCCCCTCAGCTGCCTGCTGTCTGACTCATGCATACACTATGTAGAAATATATATACAGTATATATATTTGACTAGAAAATAATGTGTTCATTTTTCAACAGAACAGCCACTGTTATCTGCTGACCTATTTAAAAAAAATGTTTAGCGTATTTTATAATAGACATTGGTCAGGTTACTCAAAGATCCTGGTTTGCATTTGTAAAAGGGTTGCTCCAGGAGCAAATCAATGCCTGAAGAAAGCAATAGGTACTGTATATTAGAACAATACTGACGCACACAACAAGCACCAAAAGCATGTTCCAGTAGAATAATCAAGGGAGGCAGGCATTAACCTATTTGCTCCTAAAAACCACAACCCCCTATTGGCCACAAGAGGTATGTGGCTGGTAGGCAGCTGTGGGGCTTGCAAGTGCAAAGAAGCTTTTAGGGCCTGCAAATGGCGATTGCTTCTGTGGAGTCTTGTGGACACCCTACTTGGCTACCTGCTGCCAGTGTGACTGTGAAGGCAGGGGGGCCACAATGCATCTAAAAGTCAATTTTGTGAAGTTGTCTTGGTTATGCTTGTGAATATATTTTAATCATTGCACTGAATTCTGAACCATCCCTCCCCTCCTCCATCATCTGACCCTGCATTGCAAAAATAATGAATAAATGAGACTGGGGATCTGGGCATATCACTTTAAATGGTGCACATAAATATGGCAGCGTTACAAACATGACCATGCCCCCCCCAGTGAAGACCATTTGGTGGTTGAAGCTCCAGGACTTAGGTTGTTGTCTTACTGAGGAATAAACCCTCCAAACAGATAAAGTGCATTCGTGTGCTTTATTTTGTGCTTTGGAGTGCAGGAGTTGTAGTTTCTTCAAGTTTTGGACTGGCCATCCTTTCTTGCACCACTGATTCCTGAATCAAACAGCTGTTTGGATTTGACTGTGCTTTTGCCGTGCAGCTGCTGCCATGGATGGCAGCCAGCATTTCAGAAATGGATATTACCATACGGATTACTGGAGCCATGGCACACATTGGGAACTTTTTCTCCTCACGACTGCATTCTCAGGTACTGTTCTGGTTTCCCCATTTGAAAAAATAATTGCTATATTAAAACTGTGCACAAACAAGTGCCATAACAGGCATTATGTTACAATTCACTGGAAATGATACTGCAGCAGGAGTGAGCACAAGTGCCAAGGGAAATACTCATTTTGAATGCTTTGAAGACCAGGACTCCACAGTTAAAGGGAGAGAATGACTACACAGTTAACTACCTACAGATGAACTGGAGGCTGACGAGCAAAGAGAGGTTGAGTTGAAATAACTCTTTGTTAAAAAACCTCAGGAAGAAAGAACTTCATCATTATTACAATACAAATAGCCTTGAAAGATACCTAGAAAAAAGCAGGTCCTCACTTGCTTATGCATAGATAAGCTGCCTGCGTGTGGATTAGAAGATCCAATTCTTTAAAGTGAATGGGAAGTCTGTGCTTCTGTAGCTGCAGATACAAATCCATGAAGGTGGCACATCATTGCTACTGTATTTGTATTTGTGTCATTTGGAAACAATTGTACTGTATGTTGTTTGTTTTACCTGATGATGGCTGTCTGTAGTTGCTTGTGTGATATTGCCCTTTTGCTGCTTGGTGGGGGATGGGCAATTGGGATAGAAAACCCCAACACCAAATTTCCCTACATTTGTGGTGTAAAGTTGAACACTAATAGGTCCATTAATTAAGTTTATTGCAAAGAATTTCTATTCTTTTTGAGATAGTGGAATCATGTCCTCATTGACACAGGTCCTCTTTGGCACCTATGAGAACAGATGCAGATGAGCAGGGCCCCACACCAAGGGAAGAATCCATCTGCCTGTAGAAGTGCATGGCTCTCAGGGCCCTGCACATCCTTCTGGCAACAGATGTAAGTAAATAATTTATTTATATGGCACCCAATCCTGGAGGCTCTGGGCACCTTATAGAAAATAAGCACGATAAGCAGGTAGCATACAAAATCAACAATTTACATTATAAATTAATAAATAAGAATCATTATTAAATAAATTAAGTCAATTAAAATCCTCAGAAAATGCTTTGTTACAAATGTAACCCCCAACCACATATGCCGTTTCTATCATGACAGCTCTACCTGGTGGGCTGGGTTCGGGGAGAAATGTATCACTCGGCACATTGGCTAGGTTTGGCTACTCTGCAACAGGGGCACCCAAGTAACTCCGGACAAAGGAAGCAATAACTGTAATGTCCAATACCAGAAGTGGGATTCTAAAGTGTGGCTTTTATTCACATCCAACAGAATAAACGAAGCATAGATGGACCCCCATGGGGCTACACTCCTGGTAATGCAGATTTATGGAGATCAGAATACATCCTCATTCACTTTAGCCCTCAGGCTCTGAAACACACTGGGCACACAGCCCAAACTTGTACGCTGCTCTGGGTTTCCCCTGGCTCAGCTCCCTTGCCAGCCACTTGGACACTTTCCATATAGCATGGAAACATTTACTGGTGGCTCCCTAAACCACCTATGAGCACATCTGCTCCATAAGAGAATCTTCCTCATCAATCCCACGTCTGGGTACTTTTCTCAGGCACCGGCAAAGTACCTGAGAGAAAGCAACAGGTGTCCCAAAGTAAACCCGTAGAGGTGAATTTGGTTACTACTGATGGGGGGTCTCCCACCTCTTGCTCCCATAATTCATACCCGGCCATTTCTCTGGACTGTAACACCTCATCCTTTAAAACTCTTTGCCATGTAGATTCTTTTTAAATGTATTCACATTCAGTCTACTGTCTTTATATCCCATTTGTGCTGAACTTGAACATACTTAATAAGTGACTGTGTCCATTACTCTAGACCCCCCACAAAGTTAAGCAGTCCAATCCCCACATCTTCCAAACTGAACTTGGCTGTCTTTTCCTAACTCCACAGTAGCAGTCCCTTTCATTTAATCTTGTTTCAGGTGAAAACACATTGGCCGTTTAGCAGAGTGAACTCACCCCTTGGTTGCAGGTGCCCCACAGGCATTTTCTCCTTAAAGGAAATCTCATCTAGAACTTCTGGTGCCTCAGCATGAACTTAAATCAGGCAGCTTCTTTTTCTCTACCTGGACCAGGGGGGTTTTCCCTGGAAGCAGGCTGATTCCTTTCCCCCATCCCCACAGGGATGGGACCCTGAACCACTGAAAGCGATCTCTACCACTTCAATGTGCTCTTCTTGTGTTCCTCTTCAGGTGAGAACACACACCTATAAAAAATATTAGCTGTTTGACAGAGCTTAGAGCTCTGAGGGCCTGCTTACAACAAAGTACCTCTTCTACAGACTGCCACAGACTCTGCTGAACTGACTGACTTCAAATTCCCCAGCGTTCTGCTCTAACCTCCAACTGCAACATTCCAGTGTGGCTTATGCAGCTGGGACAGTTCTAATATGATGTCATCCCTCAGTCTCAGCTGAGAACAGAGTGAGACAGTGTGAAGTCCATTTACTGGAGTTTCACAAGCTGCCTTCTCTGTCTACCACTAGGTCTTACTGGTATTCTAATAACCCCGGGTAACGGGGGGGTTACACAAAGATAAGTCTTTAGGCCCCTTTTAATAACCTCCAATGACAGGGCCTCCCTCAAAGATGTTGGAAGCGAATTCCAGAGGGCTTCACTGGCTATCTCGAATGCTCAATCACCCAATGTTTTCAGCCTGGCACGCAGAACTGCTGGGAGGCCCCTGGTGGAGGAACAGAGGGAGCGTACAGGGATGGCAGGTGTTAGGAAATCAGATAGGTAGCCAGGCCTAAGCTGTATAGGGCCTTATAGGTGAGCAAGCCCACCTTGAAGATGATCCTCCACCTGACAGGCAACCAGTGCAGACCTCGTAGGATTGGGGTTACATGACAGGACCTGGACAGGCCTGTCAGCAACCTCGATGCTGCAATCTGCACCAGCTGCAGTCAGCAGAGGTTCCCTCCACTGACCCCAAAGTAAAGAGTATTACAGTAATCCAGCCTGGATGTAACAAAGGTGTGTACCAGTTCTGGCAGGTCCTCAGGCAGAATCAAGGGTGTAATCTGCGTGACATTCCTTAAGTGGTAAAAACCACTTTGGACAACAGATGACACCTGAACATCAAATGTCAATCTGTCATCCAGGATGAGACCCAGATTTTTCACTTTGGGGGTTGTCATCAATGGGATAGATCCCAGGACCAATCCTGTTATTATCTCGGAGGCACCCCCATCATACCCGTGACCTGGCTCAACCACCAGTACCTCCGTCTTGTCGGGATTCAGTCTCAGTCAATTAAAGGTCATCAAGTGCTGGATCTCAGTCAAGCATTTATTCAGCATTTCAACGGTGCCATTTGTTCCAGTGGCAATGGAATATACAGTTGGGTATCATCTGCATAGCACTGGAAACCCAAACTGTAATGTCTAATGAGCTCACTCAGGGGCAGCATGTACACTGTAAACAACATCGGTGACAGGATCGAGCCCTGAGGAACTCCACATGACAGGGGCTTTGGGGAGGAGGATAAATTCCCTATCACCACCCTTTGCCTCCTGTCCAAGACATAGGACTCAAACCAGTGGATGATAGTTCTGGTGAGTCCACAATACTCTCTAAGGCAATCCAATAGCATGACGTGATCCACAGTGTCAAATGATGATGAGAGAACGAAAAGAATAAGAATTAACTGCTCCTCTCTATCTCTCGCCCTGAGGAGGTAACTTTGCCTCCAAACCAGCTCCGTCTCTGTACTGTGCCTGGCTCTAAATCTGGACTTGAATGACTCAAAGAAGTAAAAGGCAGTGAGGTGTGTCTCGAGCTGCAGTGCCACCGCTTTCTCAACAACTTGCCCTAAAAATCGGATGTTAGAGATTGATATATAATTCGTAAGGACGTCCAGGTCAAGCGATGTTTTGTTTCAGAAGTGGCTTCACCAATACCTCCTTTAAGGTGCCAGGAGAAAGCCCCTCTGAAAGCGAGCACCAAACTATCCAGGTGAAAACTGGACCAAAGGCTTCAGCACATCACACTTGGAGATAAGTTGGGCAAGGATCCCAGTCACAACAGTTGGGCTGCATCTTCAAAATCACCTCAACAACCTCAGTCACCTCCACCAGCCGAAACTCCGCCCAGACAATAGGAGTGCCCCTGTCATGATCAGGTACTGTACATCACTACAGGGTTGATCTAACCCTACTGGGGAGATCCCGGCCTGAATAGAGCACACCCTGTCGGAGAAGAACAAAGCAAAATCAAAATGCTCTTTTCAGCTGTAAATAGACTGGGTGAAGTAGTCTGTCCGCAGTCTGGAAGAGCTGGGCAGGTCTGTTCTTCCCTGCAGCAATCTCCCTGGACAGGAACTCTGCCTTCTTATGGTCAATTGATCCCTGACAATCATTGTAATGATTTCTCAAAGCCAGCCTAACCTCCATGGATCGGGAACTCCGCCAGCAACACTCCAGCTTCCAACCCTTGATCTTCATCTCCTTGAGAGCCCCATCAAAACATGGGGGTCTCAAGCGAGAGGATCTGGTTTGTATACAGACCAGTGCATACATGTGATAATGCAAATCTGGGTGGGAGGGAGGTTTGGCCAAGTTAGGAGGGAGATTGGACTTTTAGGAAGGAGATAGCATAGCACACTGGTTTTGCACATAAATAAATACAGAAACAAGAAAAATTTTAATTTGTGTGCATTTTAATAATGAATATGCTTAAAAGCAGGTCATACAAAATTCAAAAAGGACTAAATAGGTACAAATGTAGAAAATTCAAAGTTAAACAAGTTAATTACTAAATATTGTTTACTTTCTTCGTGTGGTATTGCCATTATGTGCATAAGTGCTGCATGTGGATTTAGCTGCCTTAAGTATCTTGTCATCTGGTGTGCTTGGGAGTCTTGCAGTTAGCAGAACACAGTAATTTATGAGTATTTAGAAAATGACAAGAATTAATTCTCAATCCTGATTGGCTGGCACAGCCTCCAAGTTGGGCATTTATTTTTCAATAGATGCCCAGCAAAAAATAAGTACAAGCCCAAGTGCCACCTCACCACATACCCTTGTACTGAGCTGCCCAGACTGGTTTGTCATTGGTTGAAAGCAGTCGATCAAATTTGAAATTCCCACCATGTTTTTCTCTCGCTTAGCGAGAGCTACTGGTCTTCAACCTCCATCCCCCAACAGTCATCACCTCTGCACTTACTACAGCTGGCTCTTAATGAAAAAAAAAAACAAAAAACACTCCAGTTCTTCGGCGGTCAGGAAAAGTCGCAAAATAATCTTTTTTTCTCACAACCACACTCTCCCGACTACGGTCTCAGAGTACCGCGCTGAACAGAAAGTAAAACAAAGCCATCGCTCTGAACAGCTTCTTATTGGGAAGCATACTTTTGAAATCACAGAAGAACTCTGTATCAGCACAATGCCCCTACCGTTAATCAGTCCACTGATTTAAAATAAAGAAATGATTTACCTCGGGGCTGTTCTTCATGCCAGCTACACTATCCACTTTCTTTGAGGTCACGCAAGGTCGCATGCTTACTGGATGAAACTTCCAACCACAACCAAATGTAAACAAAAAAAGATGTTGCAAAAATGGGGAAGAACTTAAAATAGATGCCCAGAGTCTGCTGGGGGATTTTTTCTACATAGTGATTTTCTTGTTCAGCTGGATATGTGTGTGTGTGTGTGTGTGTGTGTGTGTGTGTGTGTGTGTGTGTAGTATGTATGGGGGGGAGTCAATCGATCAGAATGGCTTTGTAGGGAGGAGCAACAGGAGCTGGAACAGCCTTAAAAAACATGGACTACTTTTTCAGTAAGGCTTTTTTCCCTACTAATTCTATTCATTTTTGCTCATTTCCTCTCTTCTTTTAGCACTTTATTAAACCTTACTAAGATTGTCATTTTCTGAGTGAAGTAATACCCTCCAGGGTGGCCATTATTGGGAAATACCAGACTTTCCAGGAGCTATAAGGCCCTCCACCTGCGGCATTTGGCCTCATTACACCCCTGGGTGGTCTGGTATTTCCCAATAATGCCCACCCTGTCAGGTATTATTGCTTACTTGTGCTCATGTGACAAGCGACATCATTCTTACCCCCAGTTAAAACACCAAAGTGTGAATTGCAAAGGCAACAGAAGGCAAATGTGTCTCCTCTCTCACTTTTCAAAAGTCAGCTGAATTCCCTGGACCTGCTCCTGTTAAACTTGCAGCTGTATTTCTTTTTCTTTGGTTTTGATGCATTCTCAGGGGAGTGCTACTGCTTTGACGTGCTGCTGTAGAGAAAGAGATAAACACAGAAACATGGAAACACAAACCACAGCAAGTAATAAAATCTTACCTCAGATGCTGTCTCCTTTGTACTCGCTGCCCTAGCAAGGTAATTTACAACTAATGAGTTGATAATTGCATTCAGGCTACACTGCTAGCACTGGTGATTAAGTACATCTGCTTAACAATACACGCTGGCAAGTACTTGATCACTGGAGTGATTAGCTTGCTGAAAGAAGCTCTGAGGAGAAGCTGTAAGGGAAGATTGATTTTGTGACTCATAGCAAGTTGGGATAATGTGATTCCCATGCAGGGGGAAGGGGCAGAAGAACAGTAAAAAAACATGACTCACGGTCAAATCAGGAGAAATCACATCTATGCTGTGCAATGGCATTGATTGCCTTGGAGACAGTCCCATTAAAGGCTGCCACCACCTCGCCCATGCCGATTGCACATGCAGCACTCACTCCAGAAAAATCAATCCCCATCTTAAGGGGTGGAAATGATAGAAGGCATCCTTAAGTTGGCAGAAAAAGGGGAGATATTGTTAATGGGGGACATGAATATGCCAGATGTTAACTGGAGCACCTTTGCTACAGCCACATCCAAGAGCAGGGTCATTCTCAATGGTCTACAGGGGGCATGCCTCAGACAGCTAGTGCTGGAACCCACTCAGGAGGGAGCAATCTTAGACCTGGTACTCTCAAATAGGGACAGAGATAGAGGATCTCAAATCCAGAAGTGGGTGGCCATCTGGGAACAAGTGACCACCAAACAGTGTGGTTCACGATAAACACAGCCGCAGAGTCAAGCCATACAAAATTGAAGGTACTGGACTTTAGGAGGGCTGACTTTGTCAAAATGGGAGAGTGCCTCAGAAAAGCACTAGCAAATGGGCAAGAAGGAGGGGTGGAGGAACAATGGGGAAACATCAGAACTGCCATCACATAGGCAACAAGCCTTTGTGTGAAACAAATAAACAAATCAAAATGAAAGAAAAAAACACTATGGTTCTCAAAAGAGGTGGTGGGGAAGGTTAGGGAGAAAAAGGTAGCATTCAGTAAGTATAAGAAAACACAGAAGGAGCAAGACAGAGAACTGTACCAGGTAAAGCAGAACTGAGGAAAAGACAGCCTACTCAGTTAAGAAGGGGAATAAAACCTTTTATACATACATTAGGGAGTGAAGAAAGATCAAGGTAGGGATAGTGAGGCTTAATAAAGGGGTAGGTGGGTGGGCAGAGAGGGACAGTGAAAAAGCAGGGATACTGAATGAATACTTCTGCTCAGTATTCACAAAAGAAGAGGAGGGGAAGATACCTAATCCAATCAATAGAAGCACTCTGGACAGGAGAGTCGATACCAGTCCTTTCACAGAAGAAAGGGTTCTGAAAGAACTTCTAAAACTGAAGGTAGACAAAGCAATGGGGCCTGATGGGATTCACCCCAGAATTCTAAAAGAACTAAGGGGAGAATTAGTGACACCATTGACTACCCTTTTTAACAAATCATGGAAGGATGGTGTGGTACCTAAGGACTGGAGGAGGGTGGGTTTGATTCCCCTTCACAAAAGTGGGAGCAAAGCAGAGGCAGGAAACTACAGACCTGTTAGCTTGACCTCAGTGATAGGGAAAATGGTGGAATCACTTCTGTAAGAAATAATTGTTGACTACCTAGAGGCCAGCAGGGCATAGGACCCAAGGCAGCATGGATTCACAGCGGGAAGGTCATATCAGATGAATCTAATAGATTTCTTTGACTGGGTGACCAAAGTAGTAGACCAGGGAGGAGCTGTGGACATGGCCTACCTAGACTTTAGCAAGGTATTTGACACAGTCCCAGACAAAAGATTAATAAACAAATTAGCCAGCCAGGGAGTGGGTCCCAGAGTGGTAGCCTGGGTAAAAATTTTGGGCTGGAAAACAGGACACAGAGGGTAATAGTAAACAGAGTCCACTCGAAGAAAGGGGTGTTACTAGTGGGATACCACAGGGTTCAATACTGGGTCTGGTCCTTTGTAATATCTTTATAAGTGACATTGCAGAGGGTCTGGAAGGAAAAGTATGCCTGTTTGCAGACAACACAAAGATCTGCAACATGGTTGATACGGGGGTGGAAAGGATGAGAAGGGACTTGGCGAGGTTGGAGGAATAGTCAGAATTATGGCAGCTTAGATTCAATGCAAAGAAGTGCAAAGTAATGCACCTGGGAAACAAAAACTCAGGGGAAGAGTACACAATGGGGGGGGTATTAACAACAACAAAATGGAAAGGGACCTAGGGGTAGTCATATCAGATTACCTAAAGGTAAGCAAGCAATGTGAGAAGGCAGTAGGGATGGCTGGGGGGATATTTGGATGTATAGGGAGAGGCATCACCAGTAGAAACCAAGGAGTTGTTATCCCTCTGTACAGACATTTGGTGAGACCCCATCTGGAGTACTGCATGCAGTTCCGGAGACCCCATCTCCGCAAGGACATAGACAGGATGGAGACAGTCCAGAGGAGGGCAACTAAAATATTGCAGGGTCTGCAACAGAAGCAATTTGAAGAGAGACTAAAGGAGCTTAATATGTATACCCTTGAGGAAAGGAGGGAGAGGGGGAACATGATAGAAACTTTAAAGTACCTCAAAGGAATAAACAAAGTCCAAGAGGGTAGCATCTTTCAGAAAAAGAGATGTGCAAGAACAAGGGGACACAATTTGAAGATGGAGGGGGGATGGCTCAGGAGCAATGTGAGGAAGTATTTTTTCTCAGAGTGGATGGTGGATTCATGGAACAGCCTTCCTGAAGAGTTTGTGGGGTCAAAAACAATGGGGTAATTCAAGAATGCATGGGACAGACATAAGGCAATTTTGGTGGGGGGTAGGAAGAAGTAGGCTATTGGTTAACTAGGATCTGCAGCTTATCTAATAGGTAGAGAAATAGACAGGCTAGGTGGGCCAAGCAGTCCCTATCTCCTGTCAAAGTCTATGTTTCTAACCACTGCCAGGAGTGCCTCTGGGGACAGTCCCCTTAAATGGTGGTAGCTGACCAACTCAATGGGGGGGGACTATCAAGGACCCCAAATAAGAACTCAACCATGCAATGATTATAACAAGCAACCCAATCAGTCCTGAGGTTTACAGTCTCAAGCCCCAGCAAGAATACTAGATCCAAGGTGTGTCTGTGGTGATGGGTCACTGAAGCGACAGCTTGTGTTAGGCCCAGAGATGACATCAACTGGAAGAGGTCATGTCCAAAATGTGAGGATTCATTATCGACCCAGACATTGAAATCCCCCAGAATCAACCATCTGGGGTACTCCAACACCCTATCAGTGACAAAGTCTGCTACCTACTGCAGCAGTTTCCTCCCCCAATCCCAGAGAAAGATACATGAGGAGAATCCTGCTACCCACACCTGGACCCCCACGCACTGCCACACATTCAAATGATGACGTAGAACCCATTGTGTGCACAGAAAAGTTCCCTCCTGCTCAATCTTGGGCACATCAAAATTAACCTCAATCTAAAATAATATTTTAATTAAAATTCTAACCTAAACATACATTCAACTTCCATACAATTAATAACAGCAATAGAGACTAATAGCACACAAACCACACTCACACACTGTCTAAACCCCAACCACCCAAACTGCAAAATAACTTCAGAAGAATCCAAAGTCTTTTTAAGTTCAGAGGGCTTCCAAAAGTCTATTTCAAGAAAGATTAATGAAAAATTCAAACCAGAAAGAATCACTGGGTCCTGAGTCCAGCAGTGCTCTCACCACCACTGGAAAGGAAATGCAGCCAAACAAGAAGTGCTCTCACCACTAGCCTTACAGGCAAATGATTTAGAACTGTAACACTGAGTTTTGTGTGAGAGGAGCTCTCACCACCACACACCAATGGAAAATACAGAGTACTCATGGACAAACCTTGGTGGGGGGATCACAGCTCTTCAAATCTCATTTTTTGCAGTCCCTCCAAGAGTAGTCCACTAGTCCACAGATTATTCAGAATAATCTAGCATAAATTGGCAACTACACCACACCAATGCCATAGCTCCAACCACAGTTCAGCCACAAACTCCACCACCGGGCTGCGTCCTAAGAGGCCACTCAGGCAGACTACAATAGTTTTTTGACTTGTAGTCCAAAAATGACTGCAGCTATGAAATCTGGAGTACAGTGCTTTCACAACGCTGAAACGTGAAGTTCCAGCCAGCTCTTCTTCCCCTCACACCAGCTCCTCCTACCATCGGTTCCCAATGAAACAGTTAAGGCACTTTCCAAGACTTTGTCCACAAGTCAACTAAAAAATTACCGTGACAGCCAAAACAGCCAAAAAGTAGAAGATTCAAAGTGGTAAAACCTCTGGATATGGACTGAGCAGATTCAACTAAAAACAATATAGCTGACTCCTACGCTGACTCACTTAAACCCCTGCCTATGCTCCATTCTCTAACTCATCATTAAAATCACTCACTTCCTAACTACAATATAAAATAAAACACAAGGGCAAACTACAACTAACTGAAATGGATTCTTCTCTATGACTCAGCCATAAATGAGATGGAGCTATGATTATACTGTGCTATCACTAGCACAGACGATGGGCACCCAACCTGGTGGCAATCTTCCTTCAGTGTAAAGAAACTGTGGGACTGTCTGGTGGGCTGTAGAAGTGCAGGGCACTCTGGCCTCTGTACTTCCATGTGGCTACAGATACAGACACTCAAGGCAAGAAGTCCATCTGTCATTTCAAGTGTAGGGCCCTCTGGCAGTCACAGGTGAGAGGTGCAGGGCCTATGCCAAGAGAAGAGTTCTCTTTACTATATGGTACTTTTTTTTTTAGTTGTTTAACCAGGAGTAGCACACTAAGCTGAAAGCTTTTTTACAGGAGTGACCTGGGAGCACAGGGAAGTTAAGTGACTTGCTCAGGGTCACACAGTATGCAAGTGGAAGCTGTGGGATTCAAACCCAGGTCTGGTCTGCTGGATGTCACCAGATTTGCAGCTCAGAGTCTTAAACCACTGTTCTATACTGCCTCCCTTTACTTGGGCCCATGCAGATAATGCTGTGTCTTCCCTTCCAAGGTTGGGGGTGGTGACTCTTGACATTACCATCCCCCCCCCCAGTCTCAGCCCATTCAGCTGGCTCACTGAGCTTCTCCCCAACTCTGCTCACTTGCACAGTGTCACAAAGCAGATATGTCCTGGGCCAAAGGCAGCACTGCAGACTGAGGGCCAGATATTCAAAACTTTGTCCTGGGGCTAAATTAACACTGCCCGGTGGGCAAACGTAGCCCAGAGCACAAAGCAAGCTATATTCAAAAGGAATAGCCTGGGGCAAACAGCTTCTGAATATAGCATGGGAATGAGGCTGGGCAAACTGGGCTGGGATGCAGGGCTAATTTAACCCTGGAATAAGACAGATCTAAATATAGCAACCAGGAATGCAAACCACAACAGCAACACAGTGCACAGCGACATGAAGGTAGGTAGAGGTGAACTATGTGGCCAATGTGTGTGCCAGCAAAAGTGTGGACTCAGTACAGCTGCAGGCAGCAGCGCATGTGAAAGTACAGTGTTCAAACCTGTATAATATTCCTCAAACTGTTTGCGCTAACACATTTGTGCCAGTTTAGCACACGGCTAACACATTTGCCCAGTGCTAAACTTTGCCATATTCAAACGTGACATGCAAATGAGCTTACTTAGGTAGTCTCTGGGCAAACATCCAGATTAGCATCTCATTATACCCTGATTTGCATGCAGTTTGCCCAGCATTACTGCAGGGTCCCACAGCTCCATCTGTAGGCCAGTCTGGAAGTACAGGAGCTGGCCAGGTCCGACTGCAGCTCCACCTGCAGGTCGGTCTGGCAATACATGATGATAGCTGTAGGCTACATGTAAACAGTACAGCATAGCATAGAATATTGTACCCCAGGGGACAACACAGCATAGGCACAGATGGTGGTGGTGCTGCATGCAACTGTCACACTGTAGGTCATGCTACAGTACACAGCAGACACTACAGTAGCAAGGAAGCCAGCAGTGTATGGGCACAGCACTGCCTATGGTGTGTAGGGCAGTGCTGATGACTGCACTATACACAGTGACAGGCCCAACATGCAGGTGTTTACTGACAGTGGACATTACTGTTATGCTGTTGTGTGACCCACAGATGCTGCACCTCTGGCATGGGATGCTCACAGTGACATATACATGTCCAGCTTTGTGTGCTGTGGCAGTTGTACAGCTGTGTGGTATGTGGCTGGGTGGGCATATATTATCAGAAAGGCACACTGGTGTTGGGGTATTTGCAATACTGGCCCATGTGCACTGCGTGATGTGTCCCAGCCTTGTGGCCACACCTGGTCTGTGGCACAGCCTGGCCACCAGTACACTCTCCCCTCAACATCCTCCATGCCCACATTGCTGCATGTGTGTGCTGGCATCTGTTGGTGTCCACAGAAGAGTGGTCCGCAGGTGTGTGCTGTATGGCCACACTGCCATGCTGTCCACTGCCAGCAGGGTCACTACTTACTGCTTGGCATGGCTAGGACAGAGGATGGCATCATTGTGATGCCATCAGTGAGCAGCATGTTTCCTCTATGTCTGGCTTTGTCTATGTGTCATATTTAATTGTTAGGGTCTTGGAAAGCCGCACAAAAGCCATGCAAACACCGCAGAAAGCCAAAATGTTGCACAAAGCTGATTGCCCAGGGTTAAGACTACCTTTTCCTGGATGGTAATGTGCACCATGCTAAGTGTCACGCTAAGTCGTGCAAAACCACTTTGCGTGGTGCTAGTCACTGAATATAGCATTGCGCCTGTATTCATGTACACACACCCTCAGTTTGCCCTCTGCATACATTGTGATTTTGCCCGGCGCTAATGCAGTTTACGCATGCTATTTGGCCTTTTGAATATAGCAAGCCTGCGCTAATCCCACGCTAAACCTGCACTAACATTTTTTGTCTGGAGCAAAGTTTTGAATATCTGGCCCTAAGTTTCTTAATATTTTTTTTTTTATTTTGACTCTGAATTTTCAGTATAGTTATTTTATAACTATCCCTTATAAACATGACATGTTACAGCTATAGAATACTGGGTAATACATAATTTTGTGTTTCAAGTGTAAAAAGAAATTTCATCTATGTTTTGAAAAACAGCATCTGTCATGTTTATGATGTGGTGTGAAAAATGGCTATGTTGAAAGTTTGGAATGAAAATATTAAAAATTACCAAAGTTATGAGGTGCATTCATAACTTTCTTTTTAACAAATTTTTAACCCACATTTTGAACATGGTCTTCTTAAGACCCTATATCATGAACTAAGTGGGTGAAAATGTTCAAATCCCTCCTGAAAGGTGATTTTGTATAGCAAATGCAAAATCACCCTTCGGCACAGATTTGACCAATTTCGTCTGCCTTGTTCATGAGGTGGGATCCCAAAAAGGCCATGTTGAAAGTTTGCTGGAGAAATATTAAAAATTAGAGATGTTATGAGTGAACATTGAAAAATTTTAATGTTCACTCATAATGTAGTTATTTTACCATACTTTCCCACCAGATTTTCAACATAGACTTCTTATGACCCCACCTCATGATTCCAGGAGGAGGAAATTTTCAAATCCTGTCCTAAAAGTGATTTTGTGGAATGACTGTGAAATCACCTTTTGGGCCTGATTTGACAAATTTCACCTGTCTTGTTTATAAGACAGGGTCCCAAAAAGGCCATGTTAATGATATGGTGTAAAAATATTTAAAACTGACAAAGTTACGAGTAAAAGATCAAAAAGCATTGAAATGCATTAACCAGACTTACCTTATTTTCTTGTATCATAGTCACAGTTTCAGCAGGATGATATTTTTCCAATCAGAAAGGTGATCTACATCATAGGACAATGTTTGGATGAGCCAGGGTGTATGGAGGTGGGTGGTGCGTGGGTGGGGATGGGGCATAACCACAGATTGATGAGGAACCATTTTCTTATTTTCGGAGTTTAACTGTTAAAAAACAACACAGAGAGACAGTTTTCTTTTTTCTAGGGATTGACCCAACACTGGCAATTGGGCACCAAGTGTTGGAATTCAGTGAGGTGAGGGATAGTAGTAAACATGGATTAGCAAGGGACTATTTTCTTCTTTTCAGGTTTAACTCAGAAAAACAACATGGGACAGTTTCCTTTTTTCCAGGGATAGGGCTGACACTGAGGACTGAGCATCCCAGTGTTGGCATTCAGCGTTTGGCAGGTCCGAGGGTGGGCACCCCAGTGTTGCCAGCTATGTGATGAGGGGTGTCACAAAACTGTGCTAGGGGTGGGCACCCTGTCCACTTAATTAAGATTAAAGAAACAAGAAAGGTGAGGGAGGGCTGTCTGAGCTGGGTGGGGGAAGGAGAATACTGAAATATTAAAAACTGGCATGAGAAAGTATGAGGGAGGGCTGGTTGAGCTGGAAGGTGGAGGAACCATTTAAGTTTCAGTGGTTTTGGGTGTGATATGAAAATTCCCTGTCACACCAGTTTATGTCCATCAGTGGAATTCTTGGTTCACAATCTGAAAAATGGCTAATTTCACTAAGATGGCCACCAAGGATTTTTGAGTATTCAGAAAAGATATTTCTAGGCTTTATTTGAAAAACAAACAAACACCATAATCTAGCTAAACAGATTTTGTTTAGCTAGGTTCATGTGCTTTTTTTTTCAGAATCAATAATCTTTCTGCATTTTCCATGTTCTTAGTTTGAAAACAAAAACCAAGATGGAAGTCATCACAACCCTAGAAAGTGTTTTCTGTTCATGTAAACGAAGTGGTACAAAAGCAAAATGTTCTCATGACACAAAAATGTCCGTGTCGTAGCAGAGGGTTATCCAAAGACCCTACTGAGCATGCTCAGAGAAAAAAAACTTCAATCCTTATAACGTCAGAACAGCGAGAAGGACTTCTGTGAGGGGTGCTGTGAATTGGTTCCTTTAAGACACATACAGTAGTTATACAAGATCTTGAACATGTTTGGGAAAAATACAGTACTATTTTATGCTGGGTCTTGTTCTAGCTGCATGTAACACATTATAAGTAGATGGTACATGTGTTAGTAAGCAATATATGACATAAAATATTGCTGTTAAATGTACTGTATGTCATATTATACACTGGGGCCAGATAGTCAAAGGGGTTGCACCTGGCACAACTGAGTTGCACCAGCGCAACCCCAGAAATATGCCCCGGGGCACTATTCAAAGGAGGGACTTGCCCAGCGCAAGTCCCGATGTGCCGGGGTACAAAGATAATGTACTCGGTGCATCTCCAGAGGGCAACCCCATGCATATGCTGAACATTCTGATATTCAGCCTGGGATGTGTGGTGCATATGCTTGCACAACCCTAGGATGCACCGCATACCTGGGCTCAAAGTTAAGCCCATATAAAACGTCTCACGTGCCAGACACCCACAGACATGCTGCTGTACTGCAATGCACAACACAACAGCCATCAGCCGTGAGTGGCAACCCCCCCAAACACCATGCACAAGCACCCAAATATGTCCCTGGTGGTCCAGTGGTACCCCCCGCCCCTTCCACAGCCCTGATCACTGAGAAATAAATGTTTAAAGCTGTCCGGGTAGTCTAGTGGAACCCCCCTTCCTCCCCATAGCCTGATCATCATAAAATAACTGTTTAGACAATCCCTGGTAGTCTAGAGGCGCCCCCTCCTTACCTGAGCCTGATTGCCACAAAATAACATTTTTTAGTAGCCCCTGGTAGCCTACTGGTTCCCCCAACCCTCCCATAGCCTGATCACCATACAGTAACATTTATAGTATTCCATGGTAGCCTAATGGTCCCCCCACCCCTCCATGCAGCTGTGATCCCCATAAAATATCATGTTTAGTATTCCCTGGTAGTCTAGTGGTAACCCCAACCCTGTCCATAACCCAGAGCACCTGTTAATGCAATGTAAATAAATCCCTGGTGGTCCAGTGACACCCCCACTGCTCACCCAGGTCCCCGGTCATTGGCAGGCAGCCGCAAACCCACACGCATACCTCTGTGGTTGCCCATCGAATGACAGATTACAGTATCAACTATAAGCCCATTGATCCACTCTGTGGACCAATGGGCTTGCAGTGCACACTGTAATAGTCATTCACAAATATGTGAATGAAGTCACCCAGGTCTACAACTATATGCACCCATAAATATAGAACTACTGTATGTGTTAAATGTGTAAGATAACATTGAACCTTCAGTAAGTCACATAATTCAGCATAACCTTGTAGGGCAGTGCTAAACCTGTAGCTTGACCCTGTGTGACTAGCATGGTATGAGAAATCAGTTTGTGATCCAGTGATCAGGTTGGCTAGTAGATTTCAAATGTGGTAGCCAATTCAATATTTTTAGTGACTTCATTGTCAGGTAACAAGTTGGCTAGTAAGTATCAAAATTTGATAGTGAAGCCAACTGTAATACAAGCCATTGATCACCGGACTAGCTAATTTGTCCTACCCTAGTCATGAGGTTTGGGGAGGGGTGAGTATAAAGGTTGCTATACACCAATTTTTAAAGTGTTGACCATCTATGAGGTACCATTCCACTGAGGCATGACCTTGTACCTGTAGACCTTGCCGAGATCAACGACTGTATGGCCTCTAGCTGGTTGTGGCTGAACCCCAAAAAGATAGAGGTACTGGTGGTGGAGTTTAACAGAGTGTGGGATGGGAAGGCCTCTGGTGCAGAGACTGGACTTGTTCTGGGATCTGTCCCATTGAAGACCTCCTCTGAGGTGTGGAATCGTGGTGTTATTCTGGACAGGGGTTTGACGATGGACGCATAGGTGTCTTCCACTCTCCACTCCTGTTTTTGCCATCTTAGGAATATTGGCAGAATAAAGCATCTTGTGCCGCTTCTGGATCTCCCCACATTGATACATGCCTTGGTGACATCAAGGCTTGACTACTGTAATGTGCTCTATCTCAGGGTCATGGGAGGATCTCTTCGCAGGCTGCAGCTGGTGCAGGACCCAGCTGCCTGGTTACTTATGGGGCAGCCTAAATATTGCCACATTACACTGGTACTGTGTGAACTGCACTGGTTGCCGGTCAGGAGGAGGATCCTCTTTAAGGTGGGCCTTCTCACTTATAAGGCCCTACATGGCCAGGGCCCTGATCATGTGATGGACCTTCTTGCACTGGCTCTCTTGGTCCATCCCCTCCGCTTCTCCTGTGGGGGCCTCCTGGCAATTTCCAGGACAAGGTTAATAATGGCTGGCGACAGGGCTTTTAGTGTTGCCGCCCCCATCCTGCAGAATTTGCTACCCCTAGGGGTTAGGGGGGGCTCCAAGTTTGGAGGTATTCAAGGCCCATCTTAAGGCCCTCCTATTAACCCAGACTTTTTCTGACCTAGCTTTTAGTGCTATGGTTTAGATCTAGTTCCCAGCATCCCTCTTTTTAGTTTATTTCTGTGACAGACCTTATGTTATTACATATGGATTTTAATGTTAAAAATGATATTCATCTAAGAATTTATTTGTGTTTATTTATTTATTTCATTTTGTAAGGCACCAAGAGCCTCTGGGACTAGACATCTTTTAAATAAAAATTGCATTGCCTTCCCTAGACTGTCCTTGGTTCATGAGGGTGGGTATGTGGTAGGGTGAGTGGGAGTTAGAAATAAGAACCCTAATAGTATATTTCCAAACTTTAAGGGCATTGTGTTTACAACCCTAATAGTTTATTTTAGACCTTTGTGCAGTTTGCTTTTTGTGTGGTAGCAACCCTAATGAGCACTAAAATAGTTTTTTTTTGCAAGATAAAGCCATCATTTAGTTCTCAATATATTATGGTAGCCAAGTAGGGTGTTTTGAACCTAATTGGCTGCCTATTGGGATTTGTGACCCTGTCTAGCTGCCTATTAAGATTTATGACCTCAACTAGCTACCAGTTAGGGTATTATGACTTCAACTGGCTGCCAGTTAGGGGTATTATGACCCCAAGTACATAATTACACTGAATTAAAGTATCATGAACACCTGAAGAACACAACCCCCAATACACACTCATCAAGCAATGCTGTCCCTCAGAACTAAGGCTAACACATACCACTACACTATGGAAACACATAGGACACAGCAAAAAGTGTCCAACCATATGTATTATAAAAATAAATTATGTAAAGTGTTGTCTATGAGGAAATAATACAATTGAGGTGTGAATGAGCTCATAAAGGCCACTCTTCCTTTGTGCTCATGGCTTTATTGCTTGTCCAACCCCACAATGGTATTATGTCCTCATATACAACACTTTGCCATCACCATCATTTATTCTCCCTCTCTCCTATATACAGTAAACTGGATGAGAAAAATCAGTAAAAATGCTCTCTCCTGATTGAATGAAACACATCACATAACTGTATTATCCCACAACAGCCACACTCCTGCACTTCTTTCTATTTATCACCCACCTTCAAAACAATGTTGGCCATTTTATGAGACATATCATCTACTACAGGGAGTGCAGTCATGTTCTAATATTCGCTCACCTTGGGTGGTTGAAAGCACTTGGCCTGCAACCACATGCCTCACAACAGACACCAAGGTGTTCTTATATCAGTGCATGATGGGCATGCCCTATAATGGATTATCTGGTATGTATAGAATATCTGATAACGAAGTGTCACATATGAGTAAATATCACCGTTTAGGGGTCAAACAAGCCATAAAACCACAAGCCCATAGGATGAGTAACCTTTATTAGCTTATTTGACCACAAGATGGGGATGTTTTATGAATATCTGGGACTACTTATCTGATGTTTGATACATTACATTAGGTTGGTCTGTTTCACTTTAAGAAAAAGTATGTTTGTTTTGCTTTAAGTAAAAGTCGGTCTATTTTGCTTCAAGAAAATGTGTGCTAATTTGGGTTGCGTAGTTTTGACCCTTTCAGATTTGCATAGTGCAGTAACTTTCTATAAAAGGAAGTTCAGTTTCAGGATTTATCCTTTAGTTTTTTCCTAGGATAGCAGCAAGGAAAGAAACAAATAAAGTGGTCAGTAAGTGATTTGGAAATGAGGAGGACTTTGCTGCTCAGGGCACTTTTTACACAGGTTAACTTTGATTTCTATGTGTGGCTGTTTGTTTTGCAAGTGATATGGAGGCAGAAGTAAAAGTGGTTGTCAGTGATTTGGGGGGCTGACCTGTCGTTCAGGACACACAACTTCAGTGATTTGACACCTTTTATTGGACCAACAGAAACTATAAAAAAACCTTAAGCTTTTGACCTCCAACAAGTCTTTTTCAGAAGAAATGGCAAATATTTAAGAAAACTCACTTTTCACAGCCCAGAGGGGAACAGCATTTTAAATATGAATGTGGCAGATTAGCCATTAGTTAAGAAATACAAGCAGAGATAAGCTAGCATCCCTGAGACTATTTAGTCAAAGGTAACAGAATGGAATGTTATGTAGTGAATCTTCTGATGTTGCAAATCTCTCTGAAGCCAAGTTAAAGAAAATTGTGTGAATGTGTGTGCTAAAACAGTCGAAATGTGTACAACACATAAGTGTGTGTGTATTTATGTGTTCTAAACATAACAGCAGTTTTACATGTGTAAAATTGGGAGACCCCCCTTTTGGGGGGTTAAACTCAACCTTAAAAAAACAGGAAGCATAACAAAAAACTGTGTGTGTCTGGATGCTGAGCACTTAATGACATTGCAGACACACTGCACCAGCAGAAAATGAGCCAACACATGATTTTTTACATATATTTTCAATGCAGGCACTATGAACACATGCTTCTGTCTATAACTATGTGTTCATTTGTCAGCATTATTTGTGAATATTTAAACTCACTCTGTTTAAACTTGTGCACTCTGCAACCAGTGTTCATTAGTCAATACTGTTTGTGAACATTTAAACAGTAGCCTGAAACAGGACCACCTTGTAAACAGGGCTCTGTTGCCCTAATGATGTCAAAGAAATCAATATGCCTGTATGAAACTAAAATCTTTCACTACAAAATAGCAGTTTTGCATATGTGAAAGAAAAGCCCAGGGAATCACCATCCATCGGTTAGAAACAAACCTCTGATTCCACATTTAAATAGAACCATGTTAAATTTAAGCATATTAGAACCATGTAAAACAAATAACTGGACATGTGTTGAACCTGAAACCAGGGCAAGAACAAAGCAAGAGAACTTTAAATATTGTAGTTGGACATGAAACTGATGTCTATGTTCATGCCATTCTGCACCATATTCAAAAGAAAAATCAGTTTCGCTTCCCATGCTCACCTCTGTTATATATTTTTCAAATGCCTTTTCAGAACCAGGATTGATAAGTCAGAGATAGAGTGATCAGAATGTGTGAAATGTTGTCCAACAGGCTTTTCAGTCTACTTCATTCTAATAAAATGTCTGTGTGAGTTCATACAGGTTCATAAAGGTTGTCCAGTCCCCCCGACATAACCCGTTTGTGGACATTTCTTGCCTTTAATATAATAGACAACATTCCGAGATGCACATTGATAATTCCCCATTATATTGAATTTTCTTTTTTGGGGGATGTTGACAAAATGTGAAGTAGAAATGTGCCCACATGTCTTACATCAAGAATGATTGCAAAATCTCGTGCCACCTAGTGTTCTGTTGTTCATGTCAGGTATAAGTTTGCTCCTCAAAATCAGGTTATACAGTATGGATTATGTGATCGTTTGAAAGACAGTACAGGTTGTTCTTGGAAGATACATTTCAAGGTGTTATCCTCATTAAATATCAATTGCAGGTCCTTAATAATTGTATATAGTGGCTCTAGATCTGGGTTGTCTGTGACAACCAAGGGTATTCTGGTGGTGGTAATTTTTTTTTATATTAAAGTAGTTGCTCCCTTGGTATCTACGTAGGATGTTCCACCACTCTGTCAGTTTCTCTAGAGGAATGACCCTGCCCAATAAAGTTTTATTTTTTCAGTGTGTTTTTCTCAGTTGGTTGTTCAGGGATGCTTTTTTTACACAGGTTAACTTTGATTTCTGTGTGTGGCTGTTTGTTTGGCAAATAATATGGAAGCAGCAGCAAAAGTGGTTTGTAGTGAGCCGGGGGAGGAGTTATTTCTTTTGATAGGTTGTTGTTACATGTGTCATTTGGGTTATTACACATGCTAGTAGTGTTATAATAATGTAATAATGCAAATATATTTGTACTTGTAATAGTTAATGAATAAGTTGTTCATTATTTTGTAATAAGCTATGTAGTTTCATAAGTAGTGTTTTATTACCATCTGATAGGGGCACGTATCTGATGGTTTTTATAATAATAATATTATATATATATATATATATATATATATATGTAAGAGGCAAAAAACTCTGTTTAATGCATTAGTTAGGGGTTGCTCCACACCGACAAAAGTGAGGAAATTCGGTGTTAGGGTTGAAAGCCCCCCTTGGCCCCCCCTTCCCACACCCCCAACCAGCATCAGGGCGCGCATTACGGTTGTCGGCCATAACTCTCACCCTATCACATGTGTAAAGAAGCAGAGGTGTAGGAGAATGGGGTGAGAGTTAGGACCAAAGACCCCAATGCGTACCCCAGTGCCGGTTGGGGGGTGGGCTGGGGGGTCCAAGGTGTTTTTTCAACCATAACACCGAATTTCCTCACTTTTGTCACTGTGGAACAACCCTAACTGATGCATTAAATGGATTTTTTTCCTCTAATTTCCCTTCTTTTTGAGAAAGATAATGACAAATAGTGAATGTAATGCAGCGGCGGGATCGCAGGGCCCGATGTCTTCACACATAGTAACACAGTGCCCACAAATGCAAATGGTAATGCGCATGGTGACACAAAGTGAAACAGAAAGATAAACAGTACTAAGAAATAGTGAATATAATACAGTGATGGGACCAGCGACGGGAAGTGCCCCACGCTCCTGCCGCATATTGTATTCTTGTCACATAGTAACACAATGCCCACAAACAGAAATGGTAATGCACATAGTGCGAAAAAGTGAAACACAAAGATAAACAGTACTGTAGACACAAATGATTAAAATTACAGTAACAGAAACGCAAATGAAAACACAAAGGGTAACGAAGAAGGTGGCGTAGACAGGAAAAGTAAGTGAAACGGGTACAGAACCAGAAGCAGAAGCATTAAGGGTATGAGTTATGGAAATGCACACAATAGTTTTCCCCAAAAGGTGTATATAGAAAGACTGAGTACAAAGAATGTATGCAAAATAATGAATCTTGTAATAGAAAATGAGGACTTGGAATAGTAAATTGCTTACATCTCAGGAACCGTACAACATAGATAAAAAATGTAAAAGTCATATGAATTATCACTTTCCTGGCTAGTTTTGTACTTAGCTCCTGTTAGGGGGCTAAGCATTTTTCCAATGAAAAGTCCATATCTTGCACCGTTTCCGAGATTCGGGCCCTAAAAGGCGTGGCAAACGCAGTAATGTTATCCTATGGGAAAAAAAGAGAAGTTCAGAGTGCCATAACTTTGCATCCCTGTAATATTTTTTCACCAAACCACTGAAAGGCACATCTGTGAGATGTTGGCTTTCTTCCCTTCAAATCACAGACCAAAAGACCAAACCATTATTTTGCAGCATGGCGCCAAACAAATACTGCCATGCATCGGACACCGTAATGTTATCCTACTGGAAAAAGTGTCAACTTTGGAGTGCCGTAACTTTGCCATCGTGTAATATTTTTTCAATGAAACACTGAAAGACACATGTGTGAAATGTAAGCTGCATTCCCTCCAAATTTCAGCCCAAAAAACCAAACCATTCCTTTGCAGCGTGGTGCCAAAGAATTGCTGTCATTCTCCCACAGCCTAGAAAAGTACTGCCACAATTTGCGAAAGCTTTCGTAAATTCATTTGACAGTATCGCAAGTGTGAAAGTACTTTTTCCAGAAATGTGAAAAACATATTTCTGGGCTGTTTTACCCCAAAATAAAGACATGGCTAGCATCCTCAGGGTCCAACTAGGTGAATACAAAAAGAATTAGGTTGCTAGAGGGTCCCAAATTTAAATGCCAAGCATTTTTCTGATCACCAACTGAAAACAAAATGGTGGATTTGTGACAGTAAAAGGGCCATTTGCGAAAGTAAAAACTGCATTTGCGACACTGTTGAACATTTTAACTTTTCCCATTGACTTATAAAGGGGAACTTGTTTTTTGAATAACTTTTGAATTGTTTAATATTTTTTCACAAAATCTTTAAAAGGCACATCAGGAACCCCAGCCACATGTTCTCTGAAGATTTCAGACCAGTAGCGTAAACCGTGCAACCTGTAGGCGCGATCGTAGAATTCAAAAAAAGTGTAAACGTGAGCGCAGATCATGCTTAATAACTCCACAGCTGTATATCTGACCAGTATGAAACTTGGCAGATCCCAAGGCGTATGGGTCTTGATCCTGTATTCCTAATTTAAGGAAAATACATCAAATGATTGCAAAGTTATTAAGGTGCAAAATTTTGGGTTTAACATGTAAATGGCTCCTCAACCGTAACTATGTATATACTGTATGTGTGTGTGTGTGTATATATATATATATATATATATATATATACTGTGTGTATATATATATATATATATATATATATATATACTAGTGCAGATATTTTTCTTATAGTTAACATTTTGTGCTGTCACATACAGCCTAGATGGCATGGAATTTTTTTTCACAAAACTTTCACAGTACAAGCAACGTGTGCTGAGGTAATGCCTTTTGATGGTTTTTGTGAAAAAATGTTTTATTGTTCCAGAGTTACAAGGATTTTTTTTCTGAGCATGCTCAGTAGGATTTTTGGAGAACCCTCTGATATGAATAGTAAAAACCATTAACTGTGAAAGTTTGCTGTTCATGATTTATTGATTGTGAGAAAAAATACTGATCATGACATCAGCCATTTTTTCAAATAAAAAAATGCAAATAATGATGTTTTTTCAAATACTAAACACCTGAATCTAGGTAAACATGACTTGTTTAGCTAGATTCTGTTTTTTTTAAATATTCCTGGAAATAAGAAGGTTTCTAGGCACTCAGAAACCCAGGGTGCTCAGCTTAGTAAGAGGAGCTGTTCATCTACATTCTATGTATGAGAACAGTGGGACTTTCTTGAAATTTTTCAGCCACAGATGGACATATGCTGTTGACTTGGGATCCAGCAGTGAACTGGCGGTCTCAGTCTCTCATTCATTCATTCTGTCTGTCTGTCTATCTATCTATCTATCTATCTATCTATCTATCTATCTATCTATCATCTATCTTTTTTTTAAATGCTCCCATGTCCCAGTTGGTGCTCACTCTTGCCAGTCCTCCCAGCCCCATTACCCCAACTCCCCCAGGGCATACCTCTCCCATCTTCCCCCACAGCTTGCCTTCTGTAGCAGAGTGGCAGGGATTCCACTTGACCCACCAGGACTGGATCCAGATTCTGGGATGCACATGGCTATGAGGTGTGGAACCTGCAGAGTTTGGCAGTCATCCAGTGTGACTGGGACACCTTTCCTTGTTTCTTTCCTTGAGTGATGTGGCATGTGCTGACATTAAGGTGCAACACCAATGTCTGCCACATCTTCCCACCCCGACATCTTAGCGTTTGGGCTGCCTCTCCCCTGGCTTCTAACAGGGGCCAGTCATGCACCAAGTTCTTCCCACCCTCCCCCCAGAGGAGGAGAGCAGTCCATGGGATGCTCGATACTCCTCCACCCCGGTCAACCCTTTGACTCTTGAGGTGGCTTTTGACCATGGGTTGTCACTGTTGCAATTGGTTGCACTACCACTGTGCTGGCAGGCCAGCATTATCATCCATCCATCTCTATCTATCTATCTATCTATCTATCTATCTATCTATCTATCTATCATCTATCTGTCTGCCGTATCTGTCTATCTCTCTATCATCTGTCTGTCTGTCTGTCTGTCTATCTCTCTCCTTTGTGTGTTTTCATCTTTCTATTTTTTTAATATTGTTATTCCCTCCCCCAAACTTAGTCAGCCATCCATTAGTCACCAGATAACTGCTATACTAATAACACAGTATCTGGATCACAATATATCAGACAAGGGACAGTGAAATACATGCAATGCCTTTTGTTTTCAGAGCATCGTATATGAATATGGTACCAGTATTATTTTATTTTTGTACTCCTGTTCCCTGATAAACTTGTTTTTAATCATCACATTAGTATTTACGATCCTTATTTAAAATGGATGGTGACTTGTACAGTTGGTATTTATTTAACATACAGTGATTTTTGAAATATTGGAATCAGATTGGAGTAATATTGATTCGTAATAGGACACTCAGTACAAATCTTATGGCATTAGTTTAAAAACAAGATGCTGTGTATGAGTAATTTCCTTAATATAGCACACCATAAACAAGAATCTTTGGTATCAAGCATGGCAAATATATTCAAAAAAAGAAAAACATGTAATATGAAAATAATTATTCTTACAGAGCTAACAGTCTGCCACATACTGTCTGCAATATTCTGAACTCATATTATAGTAAAAATCAAGAAGACTGGGGTGCCAACCTCCAATATCACTTTGCTCTAATCCACCTCCACTCTTGGTAACCCACCCTCCTCACAGTCCTCCTCAAAATATAGGTACTGGCACCAGGGTGCCCCCTGGTGCTGCCAAACAGTATCCTAACACTGGGATCCCCAATCCCCAGTGTCGACAATGTCCTCCTGTTAAAGAAGAAAACCATCTTTCATTGATCTTTTTCATTTTGAAGTAATAATACTGTAAAAAAGAAAACAGAGCCTTACTGATCTGCTTCCCTATATCACCACCCACCTCATTCCAAACCCCCTCAGCACCCACCACCACCCATACACACCCTCACTCACCTGAAGATTTCCAGTTATGCAGATCCACTCTCCAAAAACTCATCTTGCTACTGGAACTGGTGAATGTGATATGAAAAAATAAGGTAAGTCTGGTTTAATATATTTCAGTGAGGTCTGAACTTTTACTCATTATGCTTGTCATGTTTAATATTTTTTCACCAAATTTTCAACATGACCTTTTTGGGACTCTGCCTTGAGAACAAGGGTAGTAGAATTATTCAAAATCCAACCCAGAGAGTGATTTAGTTGTTGCTGCATGAAATCACCTTTTTGGTAAGATTTGAGGCTGTTCTCCTACCAGGTTCATGAGGTGTTGTCATAAGAAGGGAATGTTCAAAATCGGGTGTAACAATATGTTAAAATGACAAAGTTATGAGTGAATATTAAAATATTTCAGTGTTCTCTTATAACTTCACTAATTTTTAACATTTTTTCAGCAAACTTTTAACATTGTCTTTTTGGGACTCCACCTCATGTACAAGGCAGGTAAATCTTTTACAATCTGTCCCAAAAGACGATTTCACAGTTGCCGTGCAAAATCACATTTCAGGTGAGATTTTAAAATTTTCACCTACCGTGTTCATGAAGTGGGGTCATAAGAAGACAATGTTGTAAATGTGGTGTAAAAATATGGTAAAATGACCAAATTATGAGTGAACATTGAAATACTTCAGTCTTCACTTATAAATTAGACAATTTTCAATATGTTCACTGCAACATAGCCATTTTCACACCACCTCATAAATGTGACAGGTGATTTTTTTTTCCAAGTCCTGGACGAGAAGTGTTTTTACACATGTGGTGTAAAATGACATTTCAGCCAGTATTCTATAAATGTCACATGTCATGTTTATAAGGGTGTCATAAAATGACTCTCTTGAAAATTTGGGAATAAAATTAAAAAATTAATAATAGTTAAGAAATGTTGTGTGTAGTACTAGCCTTTACCACAGCAGATAGTGCTTTGTGATCCTATGCTGGTGAGCTGAGAATGGGGACAAGTTCAGCGACCCAGCTGGATGGACCAAGGCCATGAGGATGGCACCATCATGTGACACAACCCCAAAGCCGGGGAAGGGTAGGTGCAGGGTTGTCTGCACAGATCCAAGTAACATATAGTGAAGAAAATTCTTCTTTTGGAAAAGGGTCCTACACGTCTGCACCTGTAGGTGTCAGATAGCCCTGTAAGTCACCGGAGAGATGTATTCTTTGCCCTGTGCATCTCTGACTGTGGTCAGATTGAAGCCCAGGACTACGCACTTCCACAGTCCACCAGACAGTCCAATGAATTCTTGCCATCTGTTGCTGCAGGGAGGTGCAGGGCCCACAGAGTCCTACAGCCCTGTAGGTGGATAGAGTCCTCCCTTGGTGTAAGGCCCAATGGGCCATGTGCATCTGCATCTATTCACCAAGGTCCCAAAGGGACCTGCATGAATGAGGATACAATTCCACTACCTCAAAATGAAAGGAAAGTCTTTGCAAGAAACAATGGTAATCCACCTGCTAGGGTTCAACCTAATGCCACAAAAGTAGGGAAATTTGACTTTGGGGCTTCCAACCCTAACTATCCATACCCACACTAAAACAGAAAAAGGAAAAAACATTAGTGGTTTGGGTCTGTTGAGTCTTAGTAAATCAGCGGTAGGGTCTTCCTTGGGGTTGTCAATAGTGCTTCTGGAATGCAAAATTCCACCATTGGAAATGCTGGTGAATTGCAATTCCACTTCTGAAATGCATTGTGGAACTTATTTTTGAATTCCATGGAATTTCAAAAAAGCATTTCTATGCAAACTATGAAATTATTTTCTGTAGATCATCTAAACCTTTATGTGAACTGTGGATTATTATTCTTTAAAAACATTTTGCATGCAGAATGTTAAAATTCTGCAAATGATGGAAATTGGTGGAATTTTCTAAAATTCTGCAGAATTCTGTTCTGTTGGAAATTCAACATTTCACACTGCCCTAGTTGTTGACATTAATGCCCTACCCCTTCCATGAGCAAACAAGGTCAGACATGATCTCTTTTCTTCATGCAGGGCCCAAGGTGAGACATACTTCTCTACCTTTGAAGTGTGCATCACTACAAGGCACTGGCTTGGAGCTGTACCTTGTGCTTTGGACAGGAGGCTATGGGCTGGGGTGTAGGGGTGAAAATTATAGTTGACATTCACAAGTGTAACCCCCTTGTTCCCAGGGGTTACTAGAATCCCACTTAGAACCAGTGGCAGGCAGGGAAAGGCAGCCTTTGGGATACAAGTTAAATAGGTTTCACATTGTCTCACTCTGTCTTCAGTTTCAGCTGAGCTGGAGTGGTGATGTCATCATAGAATTCTCACAGCAGCATAAGTCACAATGGAATGTTAGCTGCTAGGGGTCAGCTGTAGAATATTGGGGAATTCAAGTCAGTTTTTTCCAGTGAGACACAAGAGGGAGAGGAGTGCTGCTGTATGCAGCTCTTCACAGCCAAGCTCTGAGATAGAGCTACATCAGACAAGTGGGCTGTGTGTTCTCACCCTAGAGAGGAACACAGAAGAGACCAGAAGGAAGTGGTAGAGACCTTTCCCAGTGTTTTTCCATTGCCCCATCCCCGGATGGATAGTTGGTGAATCCAGCATTTCAGGGGCAACCCCCTGGTCCTGCCTGGAAAGGGAAAGCTGCCTGAAAGTGAAGTTTGTACTGAGAATCAGCGAATCTGTGTTTTTGGGGAAAGAAGCCCTGGGACACCTGCATACGATGGTGAGTTCTGCTCTGATAAAGAGACAATGGTCACCAAGACAGAGATTAGTGTAAAAGTATCTGCCTAATGTGGATTCAGGAGAAGACTTGCCGAGTACAGTACTTTTAATTTGTGTATGGCTTGGAAGCATCTGAAACAGTAGGGGGGGGGTCTAAGGTATGGACATAGCCACTTACAGAACTTTTTAAGTCAGGACAGCGCCTGAGTACAGCGTAGAATGTTAAATGTGCTAAACATTTCTAGAGAGCATCTATAGCCAGAGATTCAAAGAAAGGTGTTGTAACCAAATGAATGGCTGAGTATAGATTTGGGAGCAAGAGGTGGGAGACCCCCCATCTGGAGTAACCAGGTTTACTTCTCCAGGTTCAGTTTGGGCCCCTATGGCTTTCTCTGAGCCACTTGGCCAGTGTTTGAAGAAAGCACCCAGATGTGGGATTGTGGAATTTTCCCTTTAGAGCTAGAAAGTGCTCATGGGTGGTTTAGGGAGCCACCATCAACCTCCATGACATATGGAAAAGTGTCCTAATACTGGCCAGGGTGCCATGTCAAGGAATAGAAAAGAAGTGTACCAGTTTGGGCTGTGTGTGCCCAGATCTGTTCAGAACCTGAGGGTTAGCAGTGAGGAAGTGATGTGCTCTGTACCTCTGTAATCTGCATTACCAGCGAGTGTAGCCCTGTGGGGGTCCATCTTTGCTTTGTTATTCTCTGTGTTATGTGAATAAAAGCCACACTCTAGAATCCCATCCCTGGTTTGGACAGTTCAGTTATTGCTTCCAGTGTCTGGATTTAGTTGAGTGCCCCTGACTAGAAGTACAAACCTAGCATAATGCTGAGCGAATGTTTTCTCCCCGAACCTAGGGTTACACAAGGAAGATCCCACAACTGATTTGTCAAGACACATGAGAGCCAAAACTCTAATTTGTTTTCCCATTTGCTCTTTGGGGTCTGGGGAGCTACAGTTGGAAACCTTAACACCACATTTCCCTACTTTTATGGCTTTAAGTTGAACTCCAAGTGGCGCTGTAAGAAAATGTTTTGTAAAGTGTACTGTATGTGTGTGTGTATTATAGTGGCATGGTAGCATTGAGCAGGGATTTCCATGTTAAACCTCATATTTTGCACTTTAATATCTTCACAAGTTTTTATGTCTCCCCAAACTCTCCCTAGCAGCTTATACTGCTAACCACCAGGGGACACTGCGCTCTCCCACCACTCAATTTTAAACTGAAGCTTAGTTGTCCTGCTCTTAGCTGTTCCCTCCTACCTATGTTATCTTTCCTCCCAATGTATCCATTCCCTCCTTTTCACTTTTTTGTTTTTCTCTCCCCCTGTAAGTCTTGAACCCCAGCTTGAGGTGTCTAGTCTACTCTGAAGCCCATTACTGTAGCCACTAGGCCACTCAGTCTGTCACTGTTTTCCATCTGCTGCTATCCTGTATTACATTTGTCTCCCCTTCCCTATACACTTACTTAGTACATTCTACCTGTCCTGTTTTATCTCCTCCACCTGGACCCCCTAACACTTTCATTTGGTGCATCCCATCTGTCCTGTGCTTCCTCTTCCACCTTGGTCATAGAAGTACCCCATTAACTTTATCTTTAAACCTGATCAGATTAGAGGTACTCCCCTCCTGAAACCACACTGCTAGTTATCCCCCTTAGTATCAGCTCCAGTTACATACCTTCTTTATGATTTAAGGACCTGCCAACAATAGGACCTGCTCAATTACTATACCCCCAGTTCGCTCTGCACAACCCTGTTAAGATACCTTAAAGCTATAGGGCAATTTGAGTACTTGGGACCTTCTCAATCTTTCTTATTAACATATTGTCCATTATAGTACTCGTGCTTGTGTCACTGCTGTACCTTGCATCACACACCAAACCCACGATGCCTCTAATACCTCCTATTAATCATTTCAAACCCATTTTTTATTGCCAACCTACATCCCCCCAGAGATAAGTTTTTCACTTTCCTGGCAACATCCCTTCTCCTGCCACAAAAACCTGATATTCTAGCCATTTTGCTTGCTTATGCAAACACCCCATTCTGTTTATACAGTAGTCTAACACATCCCACCCCACTTTTGCCATATAACCCTTCTCCCCGCAAGACGGAGAGTTTATTTATGAGGTACGGGTTTTAAAAAACTTATCACACTTCTACTTGCTTGCTCTGAGAATATAGACATGAATCCAGGCCTTATCTCACCCATAACTTCCCCTTCTGATTTTGCATCAGCACTTGGCATAAAATTGATGCAAATTAACATTTGCAGTCTCCTGAAAAAAAAATGATATGGTGAAAACATAGGTTTCCTACACAAGCCCGGACATCTTGGTAATTACCGAATCATGGCTAAAGACCACTATCACTGACCAACAGCCAGCACTGTCTTCTTATAAAATCTTTCAGTTGGGCAGACCTACTAGAGGAAGGGAGTAGTCATTTATGTTAATGTTAAATACCCTGCTACTGAACTTCTTGCCATCACCTAACCCAAATAATTTGAATGCCTAGCTGTAGGACTTTCATTATCCCCAGCTGAGGCACTCAATGTGATTGGTTGCTACAGGCCCCCATTTTGGGGGGGGTCAGAACTACTTTTAATGCTAAGCAATTTCATTGATACTAACTCCAATGAGTCTATTATCTTTGGAGACCTCAGCTTGGACTGGTTTAACCAAAAAGCAAATGCTCTGAAAGAACTGTGTGATAATTTGGATATCGCTCAGCTCACATCTGAACCTGCTAGAATTAATTAAAAAAAAACACTTGTTGCTCTGTACTGGACTTGATACTGACTAATAGATTGCACTAAATATTGTGCTCAGCGGTAATCCATAATGATCTTAGAGATCACAATATAGTTGTCTAAGAAGTTCTGAAAAATGCTCCCCTCGCCCTAAATTTATCACCAAACAAAGCTTCTGCAAGTTCAAACCAGAAAATGACCTAGTTGATCTTAAGAGCATCAATTGGCATAGCTTCTACTTAGCCCAGTCAGTGGATGAGGCTGTTGACATCTTTAATAAAACTCTTCTAATCATTGCAAATAAACATGCCCCATTCAAAAAGTATCAAGTAGAAAAAGCCTTTTGTTCCTGATTTACCCCTGAACTGAAAATAGCTTTATCTCAATGAGACAAACTATGGGTCACAGCTAGACTTACCAAAGCCCTTTCAGACTGGGTGGCTTTTTAAGCCTCATGTAATAGCTGCACGACGCTCATCAGAACTGTTAAAACCAATTATTACGTGTCTGCCCTTGAAGGTGCCAGAGGCAACCCAGCAAAAATATTGCAAACAATCAAATCTGTTTAAGGTCCTAGAATCCCCATACTTGTAAAAATCATATTACAAGGAGTAATGATATCTGACCATGATGCCATACTTTAGAAGCTAAATGCTCATTTTACGACAACAGGTCTAGCTTTTGATTCCTCCCCAGATGCTGGACTAGTAGGTTGCCCTGTACCAAAGGATGCCACTGTTGACCAGCAGAATCTAGAGTACTTTAGTTTTTCTCCAGTAACTTTTAAGTAAGGGGATGACCTACTAGTAACACTGGACATGAAAGAGAGTGCCGGTGCTGATGGCATTGACCCTGTATTTTTAAAGTTAGGGTATTACTTGTTAACAGCCCATATAACACATCTTTTTAATTTGTCTGTCACATCAGGAACTGTTCCCTCTCCCTGGAAAGCAACCTTCTTACTGCCCCTATTCAAGTCTGGTGATTCAAGGGACCTGAACAACTACAGATCCATTTCTATTCTGACTGTTTTGTCACAGCTCCTGAAAAAAAAGTAGTTACCAAGCAGCTAAAAGATCATCTCACAAATTCAAATTTAGTTAATCCAGAACTATCAGACTTCCAGCAAAAGCATAGCATGGCTTCAGTACTTGCCATGGTAACATGATAACCCAGACAGACCGTCTTAGGGTAGCTGGTTCATTCCACTGGGGTGTCAAACAGACGAGGCATACTGATGAGTCCTGGTAGGAAAAAACACGTGTCTATGTCATCTGTTAGCACCCTTTGCAAACTGTGTGAGAGGCCTTTTGGCACCGTGCAATCTTGCTTAAAGTTGAACTAGCATAATATTCTGTGGTGATTTGCATATGCAGCCCATGATGCTTTGCATTGTGTGGGCATGTGTGATTTTGTATTTTCTTGAAACTTGGCTTCCCAGCCAAATGCCCTTTGGGGTAACCCTTGCCTCAGTGTTTGCGCACAGAGGTTCTTTGTCTTTTAAATATTTTTTTATTTTAATGGGTTCACCACAACATAACCCAGACAGACCATCTTAGGGTATCTGGTTCATTCCACTTGGGTGTCAAACAGCCGAGGCATACTGATGAGTCCTCGTAGGACGAAACACGTGTCTATATCTTTGTTAGCACCCTTTGCAAACTGTGTGAGAGGCCTTTCGGCACCATGCAATCTTGCTTAAAGTTGAACTAGCATAATATTCTGTGGTGATTTGCATATGCAGCCCATGATGCTTTGCATTGTGTGGGCATGTGTGATTTTGTATTTTCTTGAAACTTGGCTTCCCAGCCAAATGCCCTTTGGGGTAACTCTTGCCTCAGTGTTTGAGCACAGAAGTTCTTTGTCTTTTAAATAGTTTTTTATTTTAATGGGTTCACCACAACATAACCCAGACAGACCATCTTAGGGTAGCTGGTTCATTCCACTGGGGTGTCAAACAGATGAGGCATACTGATGAGTCCTGGTAGGACGAAACACTTGTCTATGCCATCTGTTAGCATCCTTTACAAACTGTGTGAGAGGCCTTTTGGCACCATGCAATCTTGCTTAAAGTTGAACCAGCATAATATTCTGTGGTGATTTGCATATGCAGCCCATGATTCTTTGCATTGTGTGGGCATGTGTGATTTTGTATTTTCTTGAAACTTGGCTTCCCAACCAAATGCCCTTTGGGGTAACCCTTGCCTCAGTGTTTGAGCACAGAAGTTCTTTGTCTTTTAAATAGTTTTTTATTTTAATGGGTTCACCACAACATAGCCCAGACAGACCGTCTTAGGGTAGCTGGTTCATTCCACTGGGGTGTCAAACAGATGAGGCATACTGATGAGTCCTGGTTTGACGAAACACTTGTCTATGCCATCTGTTAGCACCCTTTGCAAACTGTGTGAGAGGCCTTTTGGCACCATGCAATCTTGGTTAAAGTTGAACCAGCATAATATTCTGTGGTGATTTGCATATGCAGCCCATGATGCTTTGCATTGTGTGGGCATGTGTGATTTTGTATTTTCTTGAAACTTGGCTTCCCAGCCAAATGCCCTTTGGGGTAACCCTTGCCTCAGTGTTTGCGCACAGAGGTTCTTTGTCATGGTAACAAATGATTGCTTTACAGCCCTTGATAATAAACTATTCACTAGGGCCATTTTCCAAGATGTAAGTAAGGCATTTGACATGGTTGATCATGACCTACTGCTTGTTAAGCTTAAAGAGCATGGACTAATCAACTGTTCATTAAATTGGTTTTCTAGCTACCTTGCAGGCAGATCGCAGCATATGAAGGCTGATGGGCTTCTATCCTCCCCGTTACTGCTTACAAGAGGTGTACCACAAGGATCCATCCTTAGACCACTACTTTTTTCAATATATATAAATACCATAAGTGATAATATCCACAACTCCAATCTCCACCTCTTTGCAGATAACGCTGTTCTCTACACTTCTAAACCCTCCTTAGAAGACGTTAGTGTTGTGCTTAAGGCAGACTTTAATCAATCACAACTCAATCTAATAAATTCCAAATTACTGCTAAATGCCAAGAAAACCAAAGCTATGTTATTTACACCCCACAATCCTCCAACCTCCCTTTACAAACAAGCCACTTCTGTACCTATTAAAACTTTACTAGGGAACTCCCTAGAAGTTGTTGAAAATTTAAAAATCTAGGAATCTGGCTTGACAGTAGAATATCCTTTGCAGAATATATTGAAACCCTTATAAAAAAGCTCAAAATCAGATTAGATTTTTTTCTTCAGGAACAAAACACTATTACCCACAGACATTAAGATTAGACTAGTTCAAGCAACATTCCTTCCCTTTCTGGATTATGCTGATATTTGTTATAATAGTAGTTCAGTTACTAATCTGCATAATCTAGTTGTACTTTATCACAGTGCTCTATGTTTCATAACTAATGCACCATTCAGAATCCACCACTGTGTCCAATACTCTTTAGCAGGCTGGATGTCACTGGCTTCCACAAGGATGCTCATATCTGTACATGGGCCTACAAAGCACTGTTGATTGAACTACCTACTTTTATCATGTCCCTGTTCCACCATTCCAGCAGCTGCTTACCCCTTAGGAAAAATACCAGCATCCTGTTAGTTGTGCCCAAATTCCACACCCACTATGGTAAAACGGCCATCCAATGTGCCATTCTGTTGGCCTGGAACAAACTCCAGGCATCACTATAGCCAAATCAGCTGTTCAGGAAACTTGCCAATGCTATTCCAGCTAGCATTCCTTCTCTATGATTTTACCTTCATATATGAGCACTTATGTCTATTCTTTGGTTCCCCCTCCATAGTACTTGAATGTTTATTTTTTTGGCCCTTATGTTTATGTAAATGTTATGTTACCAATATGTAAAACATGTAAATCAAGTACAATTGAATCTTTCCTTAATTTTTTAGAGTGTATGTATCATGTATCAGGTTACTTCTTATACTGTGTTGCTGCTACTACTGTATCAAACTTTTTATTTTGTATTTGTACTGTGTTGTCCTTGACAGGACCTCCTTGAAAATGATCATGCACAATGGAATTTTCCTGAAAATAAACTTGAACTTGAAAAACCATTCAAGTGATTTGCATGAAACTTTGCAAGCATGGTGATGTGGGGTAGATCTTTTCATGCGCCAGAATTTGATCTGGTTGAACGTGCAGATTCTGAGATGTGGATAGTGAAAAACAGTGCCAGTGTGGCTCAGCAGGTTGCACACTTGCCTCTGAGGCTGTGGGTTCTATCCCCACAACAGACACTTGGTTAAATTCCAATACTGACACTGTAGTGCAGCATGAGGGCAATGCTGCACTCCTGAGGTGCCATCTTTTGGATGACAGATTAAACTGTGGTCCCAACTGCCTGTTCTAGTGGTAGTTCAGGTGGATGTTAAAGATCCCACGGCACTTCTCAAAAAAGAGTAGGGGAATTTTTTATTCAAAACTTGAAACAATATATACAAAAATTGTAATACATCATACAAAATCATAATGAAAAAAATACAAAAGAAACAGAAAAAAGTATTACAGCATACATAAACGTCAAACAGGTCCTCTCTGAATGCAACCTGAATATGCTTATCAATTTCTAAAGGGATACCTTTTTGTGAAGATGCTGTATCCCCTGTTGCCAAAAGAAGCTGTTTAATTTCAGTTTTTCTCCTTCTAGCCGCACAACTTTCAAAAGGGTTAATTACATCAGTACTACCCTGTACCCCAAATCTTTGTTCAATTTCCAATGTCTTCTGCCTATCATACTGCACTTGTAAAAGTTTTTCTTTAATATTTGCCAGCTCAGTGGGATCCACAAAAAGTCCTTTATTCAACAAAGAATATGCTGATAATAATTCAGTACATAATGTTGAATAAGAATGTTGTTTGGAAGACCCTAAACACCTACCAACATGCTGAACATATTCTCTTATTCTACATTTTGTATTTTCCCACCATAGCTGGACAAAGTCATATAAAAAATATACTGAAGCTCTAGCCTCAAACAAATAATCAAACCCTTTTTTTACCTCCAGATATTCTAACAAGGAGACATTTAATTTCTAATATCCAAGGCCCTTAGAGGAAGCTGGAAAATTTGAAATGACTACTTCCAATAAAACGTGATCAGAGGTAGCTACTGGTGTTACTTTAGGAGACCTATATTTTAAAGTAGGGGTAATAAACCAGAAATCAATACAGGACTTTCTAGATTCAGAAAAAAAATGTATAAAGGACCTCCGTAGAAGAAAAAAAATATCTTTCAACCCAGTAAGTGAAATCAAATTTTTCCAAAATGTGGAATCACAATAAAGTTTAGCAGACCTCTCTCCTCTGTCCATAATAGACCTATTAATAGTAAAATCCTCCCCAAAAGGAAATTTTTCCTTGTAAAAAGGTAAGGTTGAATTTTTGTAAGTAATGCAATCTGTTCTGATTTAATTTGTGTAGCATAAATATTAATAAGCCAGAAATGTGACTTAGAAAAAATAACATCCAACATTAAGCATCTACCTGCTTCTATTTCTACGACACTTATTACTTGAATAGCTGGATTCAAAAAGCAAATACCAACACCAGAACATAAGGTAATACCTCCAGATGAATAGAAGAAGAATCAGCATTTATATAGCGCCTTTCATACATCCAAAGTGCTTTACAAGCAATGCTAGACTGGTAGTGAAGTGACTGAATGTGTGGTGGCGGCCATATCGCACATCATCACCCACACACAGCCAGGATAATTGCATGAACCAGTTTTATGGGAAGGGGAATGTTGGCCAGGACACCGGGAATGTTCCCTACTCTTTGCAAAGAGTGCCCTGGGTTCTTTTACTTCCACCTGGACACCCACCAGGACAACACCAGGATGGGCAGAATGGACCTTGGTTTAACATCTCATCCGAAGGACGTCACACCCCAACAGTACAGCACCCCCCAATACTGCACTCAGAAGTAAAAGAACCCAGAGCACTCTTTGCAAAGAGTAGGGAACATTCCTGGAGTGATTTTTAGGTGCAAGTCTAATCCTGGTGTGGGACGAGAACCCACGCCCTTCTGGTCCAGAAGCGGATATGCTACCAACTGAGCCACGCTGACACCATAACATTTTCTCCATAACCATGCAGCAGAAGCTGAATCACAATCTCCCACAGTATATAATCTAGTATCCTGAAAAGAAAAACAGGTCAATAGTAGATTTGGAAACGTTTTCAAAAGTAGGCAGTATTTTTCTTTTCCAATCTAATACTGTTTACATTCAATGAAGCAATATGTAAATCATAGAGAGAAGTAAGACATTAAGTAAACCCTTCAGGGCAGAGCATTTTTTTCCCTTGAACTTTTCCTAAGCCCTATATGAAGGTTATGCTTCTGTTTAGATTGTTTTTTTGGTACCAATACAGAAGGGACATCAGGATCTGAACCCAGATCCTTTTGGGAAGATGTCCTAGAAGTATCATCTGAATCCTGTTCAATACCATCCATCTCCTGAGGGAGATCAGCATATCTATTGGTGAGCAGTAATGGTTCTGGCATAGAAGTATCAACAACCCCCTTAGATAAAGATGACTTTGGGGCTTCAGCATGCACCACAGAAATGTCCTGACATTTTTGAATAGGTGGGGGAGGGGTTCATACTTCCCTTTACAGTACTTTATATTTTTTGTGCTGTAGTGGTTGTATGGGGGGTGATGTAATTTGTAGGTAAATTCTGGGGCACCCCGGGTTTAGAAGATAGATCTGTTGAGAAACTAGAGGGACTTCAAGATGGCTCAGCCATAGATGGAGGCCCAGCTCATGGTCCTCTAGGTGGACATGGGTCTGGAACATCTCTAGGGCCTCTAGCAGCAGTGCTAATATAGAAATCCAGCATAGCAAAATCCGCATCATCCATATTACAGGATGCCCAGGGACAGTCAGAGAAAACATGTCCAGCTTCATCACAGAAGTTGCAATTAGATGCATTATCACATTCAATACCTGAGTGTCCTAGTTCCCCACAAAGAAAACATAAGATTTTGTCACAGGTGGTGCTAATATGTCTTGGGGATCCACACTTGTGGTACTTCCTGGGCTGACCATGATAAAATACAAACCCCTTGTCTCTACCAATAAAAAAAAATTAGGTAGACGTTGGAAGTCATTATCAAGTTGTGCTAACTTTACCTTCAGGCGCCACCCCCCATTCCAAAAGTCTTCACTATCCAGAATAGGCTCAGGAGAACCTTGTACATCACAATGTTTTTCAAGCCAGTACAATATATCAGTGATGTTAACCCTTTCATTATGAAACAACACATTTACTACACGAAATGACTGCTTTGTAAGGGGTATAACATGAAATGGGGACCATAAGGGATTTGTTTTTAGAATAGCATATTTAGTTTGGAATCTTTCAAGACTGCCAGGTGTTCTAAAACTAATGTCAAAAGTGTGTTCACCTGAAGCATGTATAAGAGCACAGACTTCACTAGGAGAAAATCCTAGGGATTTTTTCAATAAAATCCTCCCAACATAAAATCTATCAGGTAACTCATCCATGTCATCAAGATATCTGAGGCGGATAGCATTTCTCCTTTTTGCCAGGTCCACAGACTTTTGAAAAAGACCTGCATAAGTACGTTTGGGTTGTGTTTGAGGTAAAGTAGGGCCTGTAGGATCATTTATAGCCCATGCCCCTTCAATAAGACCAAAAGGGGCCTGGGCTGAATCAGAAATATGTCTCAACATGCAGCTCATTTGATGAAGCAGGAAGGGATCTCTGGTTCCATAATGGATGTTGAAGAACACTGAAGAGTGTTGGTATCAATAGGTTTAACTGCCAAAGTAGAGCTCAGTGGTTCTGCAATCCACACACCTTTATCAGTTTGTGGACAACCCGAGCCACTGAGAGCCTCATCAGCCGACCAAGAGGCATCTCCTATGTCAGAGATCAGCTCTGTGGACATGCAAGGAATCTGCATCATTTCAGCCTGCCCAACCAAAACATCCCATTCAGCTACTGCAAATATTTTTGAAGTCATCACTTCTGGTGACAGAGACAATCACTGCATCCATTTTCTTTTATGTTCTTCCTGCAGTAGAAGTTTCACTGCTGTAAAATCCGTAGTTGCAAGCTGTATTCAGTTGTCTATGAGACGTTTAAGTTTTGCTTCTTCAATATCCACTGGAGTTTCTGCAAGATCAATGGACTGTTTAGCAATATGAGGTACCTGGAGAGCTTCACTAGTGGTGACATTTACACCCACCGAAGCTTCTTCCATACATCCTCCCTGTTGCAGCATTTTCTCCATACTGAGATCCTCCATCCTCAGTCACATTGTAACAGTGCCCCCTACTGCAACAGTAGGGGAAAGTTTTATTGAGACAAAAATCATACAATAGTACACAAAGCATAACACAAAACAAAGGAAAAACAGGATACGTATTACACAATCATTCAGGTAACTGCAAAATCAGAGTCAGTGATCCAAGGAAGAGCTTTCCAAAGTTCCAAAAGTGTCATATCTGAGTATAGATTACATTCATGCTCATAAATTTCTTTTAAATCTTGTACAATCTTTTTTTCAAGCTCCAAATAGGAGCAGTCCTTTTGCTGTAAAGAAAACATGCAACGCACCATCTAAATATTCCATTTAATGCAGACAAAAACAAGGTTTAAAGTGTCCTGGTGCCATTTTGACTACTGGGGAGAAAAAAACCCATATACAAGATTCAAATAAGTAACCAACTGAAGCAAGGGGGTATCCCATGCCTGTGCCAAAAAGGACCACCATTTTTTGATAAAGGAACAGTCAAAAAATAAATGAGAGATAGTTTCAAGTTCTGTAATACATAATAAGCAAGAACACATTCTATCTTGGGACTGCTTATGTTTATGATTTGATTTTACATTAATCTTTTCATGGCATGAAAGCCAATGAAAATCCCACATTTTGGCTGGAACCCTCTTACATTTCCACAATAACAAAAGGAAGGGAGGTGTTGACCAGGACACTTATCAAAGGGTACTGATACAGCACAAACCATCAGGAGTAATTTCTTATATAAAACTTTATGTGAATGATTTAATAACATCTGAACAGACACCTTCCACTGTTTGAGATGTAAAAACATATGTTTTACCTAAGCTGGTATACCAACAGTTTGTCTTAACACAGTTAAGGAATTAGTTTCCCATTGATGAAACCAAATCTTGCAAGAGTCATAAAAAAAAGGTTCCCATCCCCTTTGGGCATGTATCAATAAAGGCCTAAGGTTTGCAGTGAAAAAAATACAAGAAAAAAATAACAAAGGGTTAACCATACAAATGCCACCCTCAGGGATAGGTAAATAAGTGATATTCCGCTTTATCGGGTATAACCTACTACCCCAAAGAGCCTGAAAAAACAGGATAAAGACAGCAGTTTCTAGCTGTTGTGGAATAGGGAATACATAACTCAGAAAAAGGAAAGTAAAGATCAAATAGGTTTTAATTAAGAAAACGCGTTTCTTTTTCCCTATCTGCCCCCGGTTCCAGGAGGCCACCTGAAGTTTACTTGGTTGCAGTTTAACATTCCAGTTAAAAAAAATCTGAGTCCTGTGTCCCAAAATAAATTCCCAAAATGTGAATAGGGCCCTCAACTAAACGTAACGGGCCAATACGGTCTGAGGGGGAGGTTACTGAACCGACCTGAATAACCAGACTTTTAGTGTAATTTAAAACAGCACCAGAGAAATTTCCAAAAATAGAGCACTCATGTAGAGAATGAACCACTGAGGCTGCATCAACTACAAGAAAACAAACATCATCTACATATGCGATCACCTTATAAGGCAAGCATAAGGCACAACTAGAAATAGCCCGAATCTGAGAATTAGTATTCAACCGATGGAGCAAAACATCAAGAAAAAATACATATAACAATGGGATTAAAGGACAGCCCTGATGAACCCCCCTTTTTATGGGGATCATGGGTCCTATCCAACCATTCACTACAGGCACAACAGCCGTTCTATAGAAAGCACGAATCCAGTGTACCATAACATCAGGTACATGCAGAAAATGAAGTGCTTCCCATAAAAAATCATGCCTAACCAAATCAAAAGCATCATTCTGATCTATGGAGACAAGTCCCGAAGCCAGACCTGCATAGCCATGAGAAAATAATTCTCGTAAGAGGATCAAATGATCAGAAATTCTCCTTTGAGGCACAGAACAGGATTGGGCGGGATGCAAAACCACCTCCGCTATCCTCACCAAAAGCTTCACAATAATTTTCATTAAGAGCTTAAAGTTCAACATACATAAAGGTCGCCAATTCTCTATAGAATGGATATCACCTTTCTGTTTATAAATGTAAATCAAAGTACCCTTAGTAATTTCAAAAGGGAGAGATTCACATGTTAACAGAGAATTAAACACAGATATAAGTTCTGGAGCCAAATGGTCACCCAGCACCTTATATAAGCCAGCAGGGAGACCATCCAGACCAGGAGTTCTCTGTACAGGTAATGAAGAAAGAGCCAATGTCAAATCCTGCTCCGTGATAGGAGAACAAGCCTGGTCCTGACATAGCTGTGAGGGAGCTGGGATATCAAGGCCACTATAAAAAGTTGCACTGTTACCAGCCACAGCAGGGAGGGGAGAAAAAAAGGCTGTAGTATACTTTGTTACAGTATGACAAATCTCAATTTGTGAGGAACATAAGGTCCCTTCTGAATTTAGAAGATGCGTCATATTTTTTCGAGCGGTCTGATGGGAATTAGATTCAAAAGGACAAATAACATCGTGTGTTCCAACAGTACAGAATTTATGTTGGTAATAAAGTTGTTGTGATTGTCATAATTGGAAAGTCAACATATCATTCTGTAGTACTTTTATTTGTTGAGTAAGGTCTTGCCCCATCATGTACGCTATGGTTAACAATGATTGAAAATGTACCCTCTTCTACAAATAGTCTAGGTATTCTCTCCTACATTTTAAATGACTGTAAGTTTTTAAAAAAGTGACCAGATCATGTTTCGTGTCTAACCACCACTGAACAGGATCTTCATAACAAATAAAGACAGATTTACGGGCTTGTATGAAGGACAGGAGGGACTGCATAAACATCGGAATCTGCAACAAAGATGTGTTTAATTTCCAAATACCTGGACCTTTACGGGAAGAGACAACAGAACCAAAACCAACAGAAAGCAGCTTATGATCAGAAAACTCAACCGCTTGAACTTTGGCAGAAATAATTGATACTGTAGGAGAGGAAAACACATAATCAATATGTGTGGCTAGTTTACCGTTTTGGAAGGTAGGGGTGTGTTGTGTAGTAAAGGAAAGATAGGAGTCCGTTAAGTGGGTGACTCAAACCAATTTACCCAATTTGTATGAATCACAAAACAGTTTCTTTGTAGCAGCAAAGGAGCTCTTATCTTGAAGACTCAGGCCACAATTAAAGTCACCAGCAAACAATACCTGAAACGAAGTATACAAATGAGTGTGTGGCAAAGTAAATGAAGCTATGCGTTCAGTTTTGATTTGAGGGGCATAAATGTTTATCACCCAGTAAGGACAGGACCCAATGACAAAATCTATAATAAGCGCCCTATCAGGGGCTACATCAAATAATTTTAACAAATGGAAGTCTGGGATATTAATTAATATTCCCAGTCTTGAGCAAGAGTCCTGACCAATCGACCAAAAAGAAGGACCCAGTAACCAGTCCTGTTGTGCTTGTCGGATCTCATGTGTAGTATGAAGTCTTGCATCCTGTAATAAAATTAAACCCAAAGGCAAAAGCCGTAGAAAGGAAAACATCAATCTCCTTTTAGCCATACGCTTCATACTATTTACTTTAATAGTATGGCAAACAAAGTGAAACATAGCAACAAAAAAAAAGAAAGACAGACAAAAAATACATTTTACAATTTCCTTTTCCCAACCACCTTCTTCCTTTTAAGTTTTACTCTGGCCTTTCACTTCTGAGAAAGGCCAGTGCCAAGTTGCAACTCAGAGTCAGTGGTACCGTCAGGGAGAGAAGAAGCTATGAAGGAAGAGTCCGACTCACCTCCAGCGTCATCAGAAAGGGGTTGGAGAAGTTCAAAAGAATTAGATAAGGGCACTGGGGGGGGGTTCCGGACCACTCACAGGAGATGGTGCAACCCGAGGGTTATTTCTCAGTGCCCTTCCACATATGACACTTGTAAGCACTCGGGGGGGGACCGGGTCCTGAACAGGAAAATTAGACTGGGCAGGATCAGGGACAGGAGAAATCTCAAGCAAGGGGTCATCTGTGAAGGAAGCTATCTGAGGTACTACCTCAGAGGATACAGCAGGCGCTGAAGCCTGCAGTAAGGGCTGGGCTGCCTTACGGGGAGGTGCAGCCAAGGTGGTCTGGAGACGGGCCTTCTGTGCCTGTGTAATAATAAAACGCTGGTCCACTCCACCATCATGAAATTCCTGGTTATGCACAGCCCATTTGCAATTCTGAAAGGTGTGCCCCTGTTCGTCACATAGGTTACATCTATATTCATTCAAACAGTGTGCCCTATGTGGCCCAATTCCCCACAGACATTGCATTTCATTTTATCACATACATTACTAAGATGTGCAGGGTCACCACACCGATAGCAAGCCTTTGGCTGACCCAGGTAGAACAAGACCCCCCATCTCGGCCTATGAAAAAAGAGTTAGGCAGATGTACAACTCCAGAATCATTAGATCGTAACAAGACGTTAAGCTTCCAGCCCCCAGTCCAAATGTTCTCGGTATCCAAAATGGCTTCAGGCTGTCCCTGGATGTCACAATGCTGTTTCAGCCAATACACAACATCCTCGACCTCAACTACCTCATTACGAAACAGAATAGTGATTGTCTTAAAAATAGGTTTAGAAAGAGGAATAGCCTGAAATGGGGTCCATAATGCAGTAGTCTGCAGAGAATTATACTTTGACCAAAAATGCTCCAGTCCCCTAGATGTTTGGAAACTAATGTGAAATGTGGTTTCACCAGAAATATGAATTAAAGCATATTTTTCATGGGAAAAGAATTTTAAAGAATCCTTTAGAAGTGTACGTGCCACATAGACCCGATCAGGTGGCTCAGGCAACCCCCAGTGTGCCAAGTGAACAGCGTTGTGTCTCTTAGCAGCCTGGATTAGAAATTTAAAGAATGAAGAATATGAACGGCTTGGTCCCGATATTCTGGGGGGCTGTGGTGGTGGGGGTGCCAGAGCCTCTATTGAAGTAGTAGAAAAAGGAGCCTGAGGTGGAGAACCCTTCAGATAATCCAACACAGGGTTCTGTGTAAGCTCCAGTTCATGAGGGAGACACAAGGGATCAGTAGTGACTTTTGAAGCACCTATCTTGCTCTGTAGCTCTGGAAAATCTTCAGGATGGGGGGGCTGAATTGGAGATGGACCAGACTTCCAACTTCCTGGGACAGTACCCTGAACCCAGCCAGCACCTCTCAGTGCTGATTCAACAGTTCAGGTAGGTGCTTTATAAATATTTACTGCAGATGATTCTTGTACATGTAGAGAGCTCTGCAATGAAATAGAAGCAGGTAGTGAAAAGGAAACTGAATCTGTTTGTACTGCAGGTGGCAGGGGAACATTTACTGCAGATAAGTCTTGTACATGTGAGGAACTCTGTGATGTAATGGAAGCAGGTTGTGAAAAGGAAACCAAATCTGTTTGTACTGCAGGCAACAGGGGAGCAGGTAGTAGGGCTTCAGCTACCGACACACTGGTCAGGTCAGAGCCTGTCACAGCAACAGGCAGTAAAGGAGACAAGTCAGGTAAATCTTCAAGAGCTTCCACCCGAGAGGAAGATGCATCTGTGCTGTCGGCTCTCAGGCATTGCATATCTTTGTGCATTTTCAGTTTTGCACTAGCAAAACCATGCTCCGCCATTGCAAAATGCTCCTGTATCTCTTGTGCTGTCAAACAGTGGTTTTCAGAATCAGATGAAGTAAAATTCTCCAGTAAGTTGACTGTAGGCACATAAGTCAGCAAGTCAGTTCCATAAGAAGTAAGCAGAGGGCTATGTATAGCATCCTTAGTATGAGCAGCATAACTTAAAGTTGAAGTAGGAACAGCAACAGGCAAAACATCAGTTGTTGGCATCGTGGTCTCCATTTGATCAGAGGTAGGAGCAGAGACCAAATCTCCCACCTCCATAGCTCCCTCCTCAGAAGGCAAGGGTACGTCCGCCATCTTGGACAGAGGTTTGCCCTCTGACGAGTAGGGGAATTTCCCCGGTGCCCTGGCCAAAATTTCCTCCATTCACTAAATACCACCAGCAGCTTAATCTGGTTCAAGGTCAGTTGGCATTCATCTGTAACCCCTTCCCCCAGATTGTGCCTGAAAATAAGCAGGATTTGTCTAGTGCACTTACCTGGTCAACAAAACTAAATAAATAAAAAAAAAAATCATTGTTTTTTTGCTGTGGGGTTTTGCAACTACCTTGCACCCAGATGGTTTGGCATTTTGGTCTGAGATTTTCAGTGTAGAAAAGGAAGGGCCCACAGATGTGTCTTTCACTGGTTTGGGGAAAAGATAGTAATGTGTTCCAAAGTAATTGTATTTTAACATTTTGTTTCTGAGCATGCTCAGTACAGTATTTTAGTTAGCTACTTGGAATGAAAAAAGAATTCAATCCAGACAAAAAAGGATCCTTTTTTCATATGGAGCCAATGCTTTCTCATAAGGAAAAATCCTTTGTCATATGGCCACCATCTTGTTTCTGTGTTGTTTTTTTTTTGTAATTTTCAAAACCCCAAAAAATAACATCCTGCATAGACACCAACATGTGTCTCTTGGTCATCGGGACCCCGTTAGGTGGATTCTGCAGGAAACCATTGGAAAACTGACCCCAAATGTGTGGGTTTTTTTTTACATTTTTACATCCTTCCACCTTTTTCATGTGGCCATACAAAAAAAAAAAAATAAATCAGCCATACAAGAAAGGATCCCTTCTGACAATGTCATTAAAGCTAGAGTGGCCAGTTAATTAACCAGGGCTTGGTGGCTGCAGTTATGGATGTAGATTTACAGGTAGTTGTGGCTCAGTTCTAGTAAGTAATAATCTCCCCCTAAAATGGAAGAAAACAACTGATTTGCTTTCTTCTGATCATTGCAAGCTAACACTGTTTAAATCCAATTTGTTTGTTTAAAAAATTAAGAAACATGGTTTGGGGCTGCCTAAATACACTGGCTCAGTACTTGCTCAAACATAGATTGCCAGCTCGGTCTTGTATGAAATTAGTTTATTGGGTGACAAGGTATAAAACTAAGACAATATCTGGCTATAGCTAGGTTGAAGATTCCTTAAACAATCATGCTCGTTTATTTCCCCTAATGAGTACACACATGCCATTATAAAGAATAGCTTGGCATGACTCTGTGGGTCTGTTGCTTCCAGCAATCACCTGCGAGAACCTGAGCATCTTGTTTACATTGCGATTCTTTTTGAAGTCCAGTAGATGCTTACAGGGTATATTTTATATGGCTTGTATTACTATAAAAAATGAAGCATATGGGTCATATATTTGGAAATAAACCCCATTATGGATATGAAGCTTGCAAAATTTATAATATGAGACAATACAAAAATGAAAATATTGTATCAGCTATACCCATACCTTTCAACTGCTATGAAGTTCACATAGAGCTATGACTTTTACACACAAGTTTACCATTGCTCTGCAAAGATTTACAGATATTCTTAACGATGTTAGAGTTATTTCTGGACACACAGACTATTAAATCATTGAACTAACTAGAAGTTCCTTAACACTAAGTATATGGGGCCCACTGTTTGTAGACATAGGATTCTTTAAAGTGCTACAGATTCTGTCCATTTGCTCTGAATCTTGAAGGCCAGTATTATGAAGTTTAATGCTGAGTGCTTGAGAGGTGTAGCTATAGATAATCCTCTGAAAGTGAGGTACCATACTGTATGCCTTGATTTGCTTCAGCTGGTTTCTTAGTCCAACATAGAATGCCTTTGAAATATATTCATGTTTCTAATTGGGCAGATGTGTCAGTTTATTGTTAGGCAAAGTAACATGCTGATTGCTCAAAACTATTTTGTAGTCCAGTAAATGTATCGCCAGCTGCCAGAATCTTACCTAACCTCTATAACCTTGGCATATGTTCTCACTGGAATTTACTGAATCCAAATCCTGCCATTATATATTTTATTCAGTGGCACTTACTTTAGGGTTTTCAGAATGAATTAGATGTTACATACAAATGTTCATCTAGCGGTGCACTGAAGGCTACATGCCCCTTTCCCCTGAGCTCATTTGATATACAACATTAGAAAACGGGCAAAGGAAAACTGGCCTCCTGACTGGCTGAAACATCCTGGCACCCAAGCTGTTATTTCTTTATAATGCTCGATAAAAAACAAGTTCCAATTCAGGGTGCCCTGTTACTAAAACTATCCTTGGGCACCCCGAATTTTGAAACTCGTCAGCTGCCATCTTTGCCCCACTCACTTAGCGAGACCAACTTCCATGGACACAGTCTAAAAAATAAAACCTGCAACACTAATTTTTCTTCTTATTAATTTAACTTTCCTCACTGAGTGCAGTTGCACTTCCTGTCAACACACAGCTGATTGTTTCAGTGAGCGGCAAACTCGCGTTGCACCACATATCTCAGCACAGGGAAAAAATAAACTACCTCTCTTGAAATATAGATAACCAAGCAACATTCCCCCCATTCTGACAAATGATCTTTTGTTCAAGTTTTGTGCATATCTGACTAACTGAAGAATGAGACACAAACCGAAACAACCTCAGAAACCAACTCTCGTGTCTGTGAGCCAGTACATGAAGAAATAAAGCAAGTGCACAAGCTCATGGGACACACAAACATGACAGTCCCCTTCTGTGCTGATTCCAGCAGCACAGGGAATATTTTACTATAAAATTTACCTTTTATTATTTTCTATTTATTTTTATATGTAAATCTTTATTATTATATTTTTTTTCCAAAAATTACAACTATAGCCTATTTGCTAAGTGTAACAATACCCTCCAGGGTGGACATTATGGGTTATAACTGACCTTCCAGGGGCTATAAGGCCCTCTGCCTGTGGCATCGGGCCTCATTACCCCCTGGGCGGTCCATTATATCCTAATGACACCCACCCTGTCAGGTATTATTACTTTCATAATGTACAACTTAATTCATAGACTGCCAAATTATCTTCTCCCCTCAAAAAAATTCCTTTCCACACAAAATGTGAATCCCAGAATTAATCATGTTAGAGCCCCCATTCCTTATAGATGGATACTGTATTTCTCTAACTTTTTAGTGGAATAAAATAAAAATGTAAGAAGCATGTATTCTGCATCATCCCATATGCACCTCAGTTATAGCAACTACTTACTTAAATAAATTAAATCTGCTCAATGTTCAAAACTTTTTTTTTTACCTTTGCCTTACTTTATATTTATTTCCATTCTGAATTATGAAAACTACATTCCCATCTATTTACATTGTGTGGCATAAATATAGGCCCTCAAGCTTTGAAGTAAATGGAGACTCTAAAATGTGAGAGCCCATTTAAAATAGATATTTAAGCTGTTTTTTGTTTGGCTTCCAGACATTATTAACAGAAACTTCAAAACCATTAGGCATAGAAGCAGAATGATTATTCAGTTCTTAGGTGGAAAACTAAGTTTTGAACTATTTTGCAATCTTTCAGTGTACTGATGTATTCTGCATGTTGTGATATATGTCAGTAAAAACATTGAATGCAATGGTGGCACTGTCTCTCATTTCACATCTTTTTGTGGATTTAATATAGAGGATAATGGATGGGCCATTATCCATAACAAGCATGTGTAGCCATCGAGCGGTTGTCTATGGCAAACTGATTAAACCTCGAGAGTATAGCTTAAGGGGTTTTGGTCACCATGATAACCGCAAGCATGGCTACTCACGCTTGTTGTTGATAGTGGCCCATACATTGTCTTTTATAGTGTATGGGCCACTATCACTATGAAAAAAAGTTAGTTTTCCTTGCTGAGTCCTTACTCATTGTTGATTTCATTCAGTGCCACTCTCCTGCAGTACCTTATCATGGCCACGGCCACTTTCTATCAGGGGACTCTTATCCAAATGCTCATGCACGTGTGTGTTCTATGTTGTTATGTTGCATAGCTACATAGCTAGTGCAGCATAACAACTGTGAGGACATAGCTACTGCAGCATAACAACTCCATTATAGTTATGGATTTCTATCCATAACAACATTCTACCGTACACTATATAATGTTAGCACTGATTCACCTATAGGGTTATTCTGATGAAATGGATATGACCAAGCAACTTGTCAGCAGTCCAGAAATGCTTGCTTTAGGACAACCTGGGGCATTGGAATTACAAGAAACTGTTCTGAAAATGACACAAGTCTACCTTATCAAGTTCCCTGCCAGCTGCCAAAGGTTTTTGAGTCCAGAATCATTGACAACACAACTTTTTTTGTTAGAAGTAAGCCACATGAACTGGAGAGGAGCAAGGTGGTGGAAGTGGGATGCTGCAGGAATGGCAGCCCAGTTCAAGTGAACTCTGCCCTACACAAGGATATTACAGAAACCTTGCCCCCCAGGAATGTCACCAACACTGGAATCAGTGGACATTTGAGTACAGTTCACAATAAAATGGTGACCCTTCAAAACACAGGTGTGGATGCTAATCAAAGTGTTGGGAAGGACACCCAGGAGCAGAACAATGCCAAAGTTTGTTGGGTGACCATGAGAAAGAGCAAGGTGATATATGGCACATATGGTAACACTTCTGTTCTATCTGGCAGTGTCAAAGGGATAAGTTGTTCCCATGTCAACCATGAGCCAGAGCTCAGCGGTATTGGGCACAAATGGTAAGACTTTGTTCTATCAACAGTGTCAAAGGGGTAAGTTGTTCCCATGTCATTATCCCTTTGAGATAAGACATAAATCACAAGTGATCAAATACATTCACACTAAAAAGCATGCAAAGCCACCACAGTTAGCTGACAACTGTCATTGCAGTGAAAAATAATTGACATAAGCAGGGTCCGAAATTGAAATGGTAAATTATCATTAGGACTATTGTGACTATACTGCCATTCTAAAAAACAGGAATGCTCAAATTCAAAGCTGCTTAAGTTGATTAAGCCCCATTATACCTTAACAAAATCTGACATATTTCAACAGATTAAGAGAAAATTAAAAGCATTTTTAATGCAATGTGGGCATTAAGTAATCCCGTACTTAACACACACACACACACACACACACACACACACACACACACACACACTCTTTTTTCTCTCTTCATGTAGCCCTCCTTCCCTCTCCATATGTAGTGTATACACACAATGTATAAATACATATTCTTTAATTATACTCATTCTACGGATAATAGATTGGATAAAATACCTCTGGTGCTTTACAAACAATATAAACTGACTAAAGAAGCCATACTGTAAACCTTTAAAGATAGTTTGATAACGTTTCTGACAGTAGTTGATACCTAAGCAGACTTTGCAAATATATATTGGTCACCTTCTTCATATTTTCTGCCACTGTGTATAAAGGAGTCTTAAACTGACATTCTATATGCAGCACTTCCTAGTATCAATATCATTTTTTTTTTTAATTAAACCATCCAAGCAGCCTGTTTTGTTAAAGGCTTGTGCCTTGAGGCTTTTTTCCCTAACCTCTAAAGAAATATGAATGCAGGATTTTCGGGGTCTGTGTCCACACTAGTGTTTGCAGCTTGAGGTGAAGCCAATTTATTTGTTGAACAAGCAAATACGGGTAATACTCAGAATATATCCAATCCTGCTACTGAATCAGAACAAACTAATACTGTTTGTGACATTGACTTGGTATTTATCCAGCTTGAAAGGGCTACACTGAGAAGGAGATGCCACTACTGGAATAGGGTGTCACTCGAGGCCTACTTAAAAGGCAGGAGGTAGCCCAGAGGCTTGCTGGCTGCTAATACCCAGGGCTATGGCACAGAAAGGGCTGCTTTTGTAACAAACTGGAATAGGGACCTCCAATTGGGTACTGATGCACTTATTCAAGCAATAATTGATGATAACATTGCTCAGCAGCCAGAGGTGGCATTGGACATTAAAAAGAAAGAAGAAGCAGTGCTTAAATTTACAGGGGACCCCAGATTTCAGGATTTAGAACACAAGTTGAAAAATACTGTAAAATATCAAGGGAAGAGAACAAAATAAAGCAAAGGAAATGTTTTGAACAGGACAGGCAGGACTATCTGTTAAATCAGGTGTTCATCTGGAATAAAAGACAGGATAATTACAGAAGAAGGGGACACTATCATGGGACAAATAGAGGGGGACCAAATAATATTGATAATCAGACTACCCAGGATCCAAGGTCCATTCTACAAAATAAAGGGGCTTCACCCTCATCCTCTTATTATACCAGTATGAGCAACTCAGACAATACAGAGGACCCTTTTTTAGAGGAAGACCAGGAGGTACTGCAGCCTCAACTCCCCCTCCACCCTCCCCCACAACAGTGAAGAAACTATCGTCAAGTCCAGTTCCAAGAACCGACTGGTCAGGGCTGTACCAGTGCCCACGGACAGGTGAACCAGGGACACAACTACCATCAAGACTACCTCAGAAATCCAAATGGATGTGGGGGAGCAGGAAATGCCAGGCCAGGAAGAAGAGTACACAGGGACAACAACAGGGGCAAGTAGTATATACCCCAGAGAACATCGTAATTGATACATCACAGGTAAATCTCACTACTAATGAAGTTTAGGTCCTGCAGAAAGGTTTGACATTTGTACCAACAGTCCACATTAACCCTTTTGATCTGTATTTAGATCTAAAGCACTTCTCAAGAACCTTAAATCTGACAGCATTTTTCTACAAAACAGAGATGGGAGGTGATACTGTCAATAATTTGGACTCACAGACTGGCATGGATGAAATGACTGAGGGTATACCTGCACCTGGAATTGTGACAAGTGCACAGCTGCAACCACCCTCTACATTTAACGCTCCATATGTAGATGTGGTCAAAATGTTTAAGAGGGCATGTGAGAATGATTTTGAAGCCCTATATGAAAATGACCATGGCCTCACCTTTGTAAACATGTCCACAAGTGAAAGAACAGCACTAAAAGAACTGCAGGACTATCCATTAATTATTACTAAACCAGAGGACAAGGGTGGTGCCTTAGTGGTTATGGATACGGACAAGTACATTACTGAACTACAGAGACAATTGGGGGATTCTAATTTTTATAAGAAACTTAGGAGGGAGCCCACCAGTATCTTCAAGGCACAGATTGAATCTGTGCTAGATGAAGCCCGTTTAGAGGTCACCATAAATAAAAAAAAAACATGCCTTTCTTACTGTATCACATCCAGTTCACCCAACCATTTATATACTCCCAAAGATCCATAAAAATCTGGAGGATCCACCTGACCACCCCATTGTGACAGGCATTGGGTTGGTGACAGAGCCACTATCTCGGTTTGTGGATTCCCATATTAAACATTATGTACTTGGTTTACAATCCCATGTAAAATACACAACTGATATCCTAGGGATTCTCAGTGATATACAGTTGGAACCAGATTACATCTTGGTTTCTGTGGACATTAGTTCATTGTATACCAATATCCCTCACCTGCAGGGGTTGGAAGCACTTAGCCACTGGTTTGAGCTAGATGACACCCTTGATGTACATCGGAAGCAGTTTGTTCTAGACTGTGTGGAAGTGGTCTTGACCAAAAATGCATTTTTGTTTCAGGGTGAACATTATCTTCAGGTGAAAGGTACTGCAATGGGTGCTACTTTTGCACCCAAAACTATGCTAACCTTTATTTGGGCCTCTGGGAGACATCAGTGGTCTGTGATGCACAGGCCAATCATTTTTACCATAGGACTGACCTGTGGCATTGCATTATTGACAACATTTTCATAATCTGGAAGGGCACTGCTGATGAACTGAGAGACTTTATTACTTATTTGGAAAACAGTAATTCTAACCTCAAATTCAGTGTGCAGAGTGATCAAAATGTGGTTACTTTTTTGGATTTGGAGATTAAAAGGGATGACTGAATACAAACATCCCTTTTTTGAAAAGCTACTGACAGAAATTCACTCTTATGTGCCCCCAGTTGCCATCCAAGACATAGGATTAATAATATTCCCAGATCCCAATTGCTTAGAGTGTGAAGGAATTGAAAGCACTGACAGTGATTTTCAAGTACATGTTCAAGAAATGTGTACTAGAGTCATAGAGGGGGTTGCTCATCTAGATTGGTGGAAGAAGCCATGAGAGAAGTATGTAGTTTGAGTATAGAGGAGATCATGACTCCCGAGGCATGGGAAACTGATATGAATAGAATACATTTTGTGAGTACTTTCTGTAGACAGTCTGGTGCTGTGGAAGGTATTATTAGGAAACATTGACCACTTTTGGGCTTAGATCCTCTCCTAAAAGGGGTCATGACCAACCCCCCCATGCATGGTGTATAGGAGGGGGAGGAACATCAGGGATATGGTTATGCATAGCTACCATCCTATACATACAGGAGTGGTGGGTGGGGTACCTGGTTACCAGCTAAACTCCTGAGTACATTTACATGTGGTAACTGTAAATATTGTACTGCCATTCTAAAGTGTCATACTTTAACCACAGTTAATGCACAGAGAATCTGCAGGATGGACTCATTCTTCAGCTGTGTTACAGAGAATCTAATGTACTTGGGCACATGTACAGGTAGGGCCTTTTACATAGGGAAAACCACCTGTCCACTTAAAGTGAGGGTGGGGGAACATATTTGCAGTATAACAAATGGAAATGATAAAAATGCATCAGCAGTCCACTGTAAAAAAGGTGATGGAAAACAGCATGAATTCAAATTCTGTGGAATTGAGGCAGTTAGGTTGGGACCTCATGGGAGTAATATAAATGATGTATTACTGGACCAAGAAGACTGCTGGATCTACACCCTAGGGGGTCTTAAACACCTCAAATTAAATGATGAGATAGATGATGTACCATTGATCAATGACAGAAAGAAGAAAAAATAGATAGGATTAGGATTTACATGTAATTACAGAGCTTATAGTATATGGGTGCCGTCTGTTGTGCATGGATTTTAGCAACTGCTGAAATCTTGTTGTAGGACAGTTCAAAGGTCAAAATAGTTGTTGTACTATTGTTCTGACATCACATCAATAGTACAACAACTTTTTACCCATGATCTGTTACCTGACTGGCTCAGATGAGGCTGTCTGTAGAAAATAAAAACAAACATGGTGGCACAATTTAGTGAGCACTGGGCAGAGAACCACCAACTTTGAAGTCAGGACACAGAGAACCATACATAACTCCCTTTCTAAAAAATCTATTTTCTTTTTTTGTTTCCCAATTTTAAAAATAAGTGACCAGGAGAGGTGAAACTAAGAAGTTGGACAGAGGACATGTGGCACCAGCAGAAACGGGAGAGAGCAGGATCACCAGTGGGAACAGGAGCAGCACGTACAGCAAGTAAGGACAAAAAAGAATTAAAAAAACCCAGAAAAACAATATACTACATAAAACAGTGGATGGGTGAACATCCACAACTAAGGCTGTGTTCCCATCTCGGGCAGTTGATGACATCAGTGAGACCTCTAGAGCTTCGCTCTCGAGGTCTCTCTGTGATGTCATCAACTCCCTCGATGGAAACACAGCCTTGTTGTGGATGTTTGCCCACCCACTATTTTATATATTGTGTGCTCTTCTTTTTTCTGTAGGTGGTGCTGTTAGTATTGATCTAGAAATCAATGAATTTTAAGAGTAATGGATTTTGCAGCCATGCTGGTTAAAGGTTGGATTCCCCCTTCATTAAGTAGATATTTTGCACTATGTGATGATATTTATTGCTGTAGGATATTATCAACATTTAACAGCACTGAATGGATCTCCCATCATTGAAAATAGAGATTCAATGATTATTAGCCAAAAGAAATGACTGGTTGTCCAGCTTGCAGAAGTGTCAATACTTGTACTGCATAAGGAAACTTTTAGTACTACTAGCTCTGGTTACAATTTAATTGTACTGAATGGATCTCTTGTTCTATATATAAATATAAAAATACAGATTAATTTAATGGTAGCCAAATATTATGGACTGGTAGCCCAATTTGGTGAGTGATATTATCTGGGACTATTTTGCATTTTTGCTGCTGTGTATATTTATTAACCTTGAGGTATTGGATATTGTTTTTTTACTCTGAGTTTTAAATTATCTTGTCTGTTGTGATTTATATGATTTTATGCACACTGTAACTTTAAGCAGCAACTTTATATGTGGTGTGGGCATATGGTGAATCATCCTCCTAAAAATGGACGTGACGTGCAAAATAGGTTGAGGTGATCCCTATTCTGCGGGGAGGCTGCTTTATCGAATGGAGCACAATTTATAATAAAAGATCTTCATGTTTTGTACAGTACATTGTGATGCCTTAGTTCTTTGGATATATTAAAGTTTTTCACTTGTAGCACAGGGGGTGAGTGGAGCTGGGATTTCTGGGCTTGATTAATAAAATAGTCCAAACTTTCTGGTGCTAAATTAAGCCATTGTTAAGACATCACAGGAAATTGCTAGAGACATTAAGATTTGACTGAAAAAAAATATGCGTTCAGGTAGTGTTTAAATGATCAACTAATGATTCAAGAAATATTCATGAATTATTAGGATTCTTGAGTTTCTTAGGTGCCGTGAACATCTGAAGAAGGTGGACATAACCCCAATGCTCGTGTCTGTTACTCACATAAACTGATGTTTAATTGAACCTGTCTAGTTTACAGAGACAAGTAAGAAGAAATTCAGTTAAGTTTATTTTTCTATAGAAGACAATTCCACTGATTAAAGTTTAGAAGGAATTATTTTTTGGAAGTCTAAATGCCATGCAATATTGCAGTTATATAATGCCTTCCATGAAGGCATAACAAAAGGCTTTCCAATCAACACAAAATAATTCCAGGTTCCACACATTTTGGAAGTCAAAACTGTTAAGGGAACAGTTTTTGGAAGTTAATATAAACTATTACCGGTAATAACCTTTATTATCAGAAACATTAACTGTTTTGGCTTCTACATCTGGAAAATGAAATGACACATTTTATTTCCCCCTTTTCTTAAATGTGGATGTTTTTTCCTTATTTTTTTCAAATAGACTTGGCTGAAGCCCATTAGTGTCTAACGATCATGATTATTAACACCAGTAATCATAGTGTAACCCCCTTGTTACCCGGGGTTACTAGAATCCCAGTAAGACCTAGTGGTAGGCAGGGAAGGCAGCTTGTGAAACTCCAGTTAAATGGGTTTCGCACTGTCTCACTCTGTTCTCAGTCTCAGCTGAGACTGAGGGATTACATCACCAATAGAACTATCGCAGCTGCATGAGCCACATTGGAATCTGCAGCAGAGGGAGTTAGTTAGAATGTCGGGAGTTTTGAAGTCAGTGTCTTCAGTCAGTCTTCAGTGAGTGAGTGTGAAGTAGCGAGCTTGCTGGTAAAGCTGCTCAGTGAAGGCTGTAGGAGCCTCAGCCCTGACTGACAGAGGGCTACATTTAAGTAATAGGGTGTGTGCCTCCACCTTAAAGAGAGACACAGAAGATTACTGAAGTGGTGGAGACTGCTGTTTTCGGGTCTCAGTGCCCCCTCTCTTTGGGGGGGGCAGGAAAGGGATTCTCTGCAGATTCCTGGGGCAACCCCCTAGTTCTGCTTGTGAAGGAAAAGCTGCCTATGTGTTCCAGTGTTTATTTGGGAGAACAAGAAGATTTGTGAGTTGCCTGTGGGGCACCTGCAACGTGAGGGTGAGTGTCTGCTCTGGCTAAAAGGGCCTATGTTTTTTCACCCTGGGACTTGTGTGTCAATGTGGGATTGAACTACTACAATATTGGGAAGCATAGAGTAATGGGTTAAGCAAAGTAAAAGTAGGTTAAAGTCCAGAGTTTGTTGGGATGCAAATAATATGTAAAGGAGATGTAACTGACATCTACCCATAATCTACATTTGAAAGTTCAGTAAAGGAATTGTTCAGTTTCCAGAGAAATGGCCGGGTATGGGCTGTGGAAGCTGGAGGTGGGTGGCCCCCATCTTTAGTGACCAGGTTGACCTCTACGGATTTCTTCTGTGGATTTCTACTTTGCCTCAGGCACTTGGCCAGTGATGGGGGAAGCACCCAGATGTGGGATTGTAAGGAATATTCTCTCTAGGAGTCGCAGACTCTAGTGTGGTTTGGGGAGCCACGACAGGATAATTGGTTCATTCTTCCAATGGACCGTGAATGGGATAATTGATTCATTCTTCCAATGGACCGTGAATGGGATAATTGGTTCATTCTTCCAATGGACTGTGGATCAAGTGGCCGGCGGGGGAGCCGAGCCAGAGGGGAAAACCCAAGTGTGTACAAGTCGGGCTGTGTACTCAAAGCTGCATGCAACTCCGGGCTGTGTGCCTGGTGGGTTTAGAGCCTGAGGGCTGGAAATAGTGATAAAGTGTTCTGTTGTCTCTAATCTGCATTAACAGGAAATGTAGCCCCATGGGGGTCCATCTATGCTTTGTTTGTTTGTTCAGCTTGGATATGAATAAAAGCCACACTGAAGAATCCCATTCCTGGTTCTGGACATTACAGTTATTGCTTCCTGTGTTCGGATTTACTTGGGTGCCCCTGAGCAGAGTAGCCAAACCTAGGTCCCCTGTGCCGAGTAACCTCATCCTCCCTGAACCCAGTCCCCACCAGGTACTGCTGTCAGCTTCAACAGCATGACACCTGTCATTTTGCTAAAAAGGCAGGGGTGAGGAGTTACAGAAATGGAGGCATCACTTTGGATTTTGTTCTGGGAGGAAGGTGCTCGGGCAAGGGGGCTAGTGTTTTGGCTATCTAGCAGTGGGTAGCCCAAAAAGCTGAAGCAATTTCCCCAGTGTGTTGCTGTGTGCTGTGGATCTTGTGCTGCTGTTTAAAATGCCAACTGTTTGCCAAGGAGCAGTAAAGCCAAAGAGTGTGCTCTTGTCCTGCATCAAATTGTTTACAGCGTTTTTGCCTGCTTTTAAAATGAACTGTGATAAAGGAAAGTGTGGAAGACTAAGGGTAGCAACAGGAAAATTGTGCCCTGGATGTTTGAAATGCTTTTAAAATGAACTGTTGTAAAGAAAAGTGTGGAAGACTAGGGGTAGCAACAGCAAAATTGTGCTCTGGACGTTGAAAATGCTTTTTGAATTGACTGAGAGACTGCAGTGTAAATGGCTATGTTAAATGGCTGAAATGGTCTCCCGCCGTGGAGTCAGTTGGTAAAGAAAAAAAAGTTGCATTCTGAAGTTTAAATTTGCCTGCTCGATGATCGCTGTGAGGAGAAGAGCCCTCGCGAGGAAGAAGAGGCTCCTTTGCATGGCGTCATGTGATTGGTCAGGCTGTGATCAGTCCAGCCCCTCAGCCAGCTCTACAGAGACTGCCCCAGCATTCGAGAGGGAGTGTGAGTGGAGTACGTGTACTGGCTAATGGAGGAGCATCACAGAGTGTTAAAATCACTGTAAACTTTCAAAAATGTGACTTTCTTGTTTAAAATCGGGCTCAACCCGCTAATCGATCGTTGAAATTGTGAGTGTGGTGGTTGAAAAGATGATCGGCAGGACTGCCTGCCCGTTTCTGTTCTGAGGCCTCCAAGAACTGGCTGCAAGCCGTTTTTCCCCCATCGCAACAAACTGCTACTGATAACAGTAAGTAAACAACCTAAAAACTGCTCAAACAGTGATTTTCTGCTCTATGCCATATAAATGTGTGTGCAGCAGTGTAGTCGCTTTGCAAGTAGCGACTGTGTCAAGTCCTGCCAGCAAGTGCAAGTCTGTTAAGCCATTGACTGTGTGCATAGTAATGAATTCAGCCTCAGTTTAAAGTTTGAAGCCAGAGAGAGACTGTGGGTTGTAGCCAAAGTGTAGCACTAGTTATACAGGCAATCCTGTGCTAAAAACCTGAAGCTTTAAGGAACTGTGAATCAAATAAATGTTACCAGCATGTGAAAAGTCCGTGGAAAATCCTGTAAATGTGTTTAAAGCAAGAACAGAGCAAGTTGTGCAGTTTGAGCAAAAATTATCAGTAGTTTGTGTAAACTGGGTGCGCAGTGGCTTGACCCAGATTCTGAATGTTGATGCACAGGAGTGCTGCCGCCACCATTACAGGGTGGGGTAGTAAAGTAAACACAGCAGCAGAGGAGCCATTTTACAACTAAAGAGTGTGTTCAGTAAAGTTGGGACTTTCAGTTACAGTGAACTTTTGTTTGTTTTCTGCAGTTATGGCCTCAGGACCAGCTCGTTACCCAGATCATGCCTGGGTTGCAGTAACAGCAGCAGTAAATAGACTGAGGGATATTGAAAAGTGGTGCTATGGAGGACAACTGCCTCCTCATATGGCGATTCCTAGTTTTCCAGCGCATGTATGTCAAATATGCTTGAGAGCTGGAAGGGACGTCTTCATGATTCCTCACTGTGCTGGATGCCTAGAAAAGTATGGCTTGTATAAAGCACCTCCAATTCATTTGGCTCCCACATGGACAAAGATTCAGGAATCTGCAGTTGGCAGCACACAGCACCAGGTGGAGCCTGTGGAGGAAGGCCCCTCGGGGGAGTGTGGCACAAAGCTAGAGGGTGCAGAGTTAGAGACAGAACCAGAAGTTGAAGTTTTGGATGCGGATTCCAGAAGGAAAGTTCGGATAAAGCATCAATAGACTCCTGGAGGGGGGGGCCTAGCCCAAGTCTTTTAGGTGAAGATGAGATGTGGGAGGCTTTTGAGTGGGAGGTGTCGACCTCCGCACCTAGTGATGAGTGGATAGTCTCAGGAGTGAGTACGACTGCTCACTCCTGGGCTCAGATCCTCAGTGAAGAGGAAGATGAGGGGGAACCTATGTGGCCTTGTGAAAAAGGAACGGGTACACAGCCTCAAGATCTTGCCTCGGAGAAATGTATGGAAGAAAGTGGTGATGCCACTGCCTTGGCTTCGCAAGAGGAAGAAGTCAGAGATCCATTTCTAATTTCTTTAAGGATGCGTAGCTGGCAGAACCAGGACTGGCCACCCCCAAGCCAGGCCAGCGGTCTCAGATTGACCAAAGCAAGTAAAGAGGAGAGACTGGTTTGTAGAAAGGCAAATGAGAGCTATGGTATGACCTTTCCTACCTTTCCTCGGAAAGTCTGGGAGGAGATGAGAACAGCAGGAAATCCTGGATCTGGGACAAAGCCATGAAAAGTGTACATCCTGGGGCCAACAAGCATGTAAAGAACAGACTGTTTCACGAAAAGTATACCGACTGGAAGAGAGGCAGGACACTGTTAATAGACAGAGTGAGAATAGTGGACGGAGAGGGACGTGAAATCTCCCACTGTGTGAATTATGTGCGCCCAGATGGGGTAATAATTCAAGCTCCTGACCCCCGGTACTATTGGCCTCAGTGCAAGGACCTCTTAGCAAATGTGCCCATGCCTGCTAAATGGAGAGTCGAGCAGTGGTAGTCAATACTGCCACACCAGACTGTGAAGTGCCTTTATTGATCCGCCAATAGGAACATCCAGGACTCAGGTGCCCTACATTCATCAGTCTACAGTGTACTGGCCTTTCTAGAAACCATCGATTGGCCCACCAGATGACTTCAGATCCAGAGAGGACACCAGCCCAGCTGTATCCTGTTCATCGCCTGGTAATTGGATGACGTCGGACCAGCTGTTTTCTTTTTGTTCCTGTTCTAAGGTTCCATCTCCAGAGATGACATCAGCCCAGCTGTTCCCAGATGTGCCCTCCTGTGGTTCCCGGAAGATGTCCGCCCAGCTGTATCGGAAGAAATGCTGCCAGGGAGAGTCTTCGTTAGAGGTGCAGGTCGGTCCTAAAATGTCCATTCTACAAGTGGCTGGTAAGTCCGAACTTTTCTATCTTTATGACATTGCAGTACACACCCTACACTAGCAGACTTCAAAATGTGTGAACTGTCCTCAAAGACTCTCCCCTTCGGGACTTTGGCCTGTTGGAACTGTGCTTCAGTGGGCTCCGGCCCGGGAGAGACTCTCTATCGGACTAGCCTTCGGGCATTGTGGTCAATAGTTGGGACTTTTAGGGCACTCCATCCCCCCAAATGTGTATTGTAAATAATGTCATTGTTTTCTAATGTAAATACTGTTTTACTACCTTTTTTTCTAAAAAAAATCTTTTTGGGATTATTCAGTGTTTTGATGGTAGGGGTCTAGGTAGACTGTGTATGCAGATTAGGAGAGTGTGTGTTGTCTTTCTTTTTCTTATAGGTGTTCCTGGGAAGACAGAAGAGAAGACAAGAAGAGGAGGAGGGGCTCATCGGAGTTCCTCATCAGTACTTTAGTGTGTAGAAATTTAAAGTACTGGTGGTGTTATGGTTGTTATTAATGTATTAACCCTTTCCTTCCACAGGTGTGGTTGTGGGGGTAGGGAGGAGACAGTAACATGGTATAAAATGTGGTATTCCAGTGGTGTGTGGTTGCAGGTTGCCCAAGGTCGGGGAGGTCTCTGGGTTGTTTTTGTTTTTGGGGTATTAGGTTAAAAACAGATAGGTTTTCCCTAGAGGGTTAGGGGGGATAGACAGGCTGTGGCCCTCACCTGCAGTAGGGACCACAGTGCTGATATATCAGGGCTATGCTCTGGGTGGTTCTACCAGAGCCACTAGGTGTCCATAGTAAGTGGATAGTGTAGAGGCTGATATGTCAGCTAAAGGCCTCTAGGCCCTTAGTGTTGCCTGCCTGTGCTTGCACATGGTAGGAGGGGGCCTGATCACCCCCCTCCGCAGGTAGCACATAGGGTGGGATGGCCTAAGACCAGGTAAATAATGACTGCGGACAGTCATTTTCCTGGTCAAGGGCGAGTGTAACCCCCTTGTTACCCGGGATTACTAGAATCCCAGTAAGACCTAGTGGTAGGCAGGGAAGGCAGCTTGTGAAACTCCAGTTAAATGGGTTTCACACTGTCTCACTCTGTTCTCAGTCTCAGCTGAGACTGAGGGATGACATCACCAATAGAACTATCGCAGCTGCATGAGCCACATTGGAATCTGCAGCAGAGGGAGTTAGTTACAATGTTGGGAGTTTTGAAGTCAGTGTCTTCAGTGAGTGAGTGTGAAGTAGGGAGCTTGCTGGTAAAGCAGCTCAGTGAAGGCTCTAGGAGCCTCAGCCCTGACAGAGGGCTACTTTTAAGTAATAGGGTGTGTGTCTCCACCTTAAAGAGAGACACAGAAGATTACTGAAGTGGTGGAGACTGCTGTTTTCGGGTCTTAGTGCCCCCTCCCTTCGGGGGCAGGAAAGGATTCCCTGCAGATTCCTGGGGCAACCCCCTAGTTCTGCTTGTGAAGGAAAAGCTGCCTATGTGTTCCAGTGTTTATTTGGGAGAACAAGAAGATTTGTGAGTCTCCTGTGGGGCACCTGCAACGTGAGGGTGAGTGTCTGCTCTGGCTAAAAGGGCCTATATTTTTCCCACCCTGGAACTTGTGTGACAGAGTGGGGATTGAACTACTACAATATTGGGAAGCCTAGAGTAATGGGCTAAGCAAAGTAAAAATAGGTTCAAGTCCAGAGTTTGTTGGGATGCAAATAATATGTAGAGGAGATGTGACAGATATCTACCCATAATCTACATTTGAAAGTTCAGTAAAGGAATTGTTCAGTTTCCAGAGAAATGGCCGGGTATGGGCTGTGGGAGCTGGAGGTGGGTGGTCCCCCATCTTTAGTGACCAGGTTCACCTCTACGGATTTCTTCTGTGGATTTCTACTTTGCCTCAGGCACTTGGCCAGTGATGGGGGAAGTACCCAGATGTGGGATTGTAAGGGGAATTCTCTCTAGGAGTCACAGACTCTAGTGTGGTTTGGGGAGCCATGACAGGATAATTGGTTCATTCTTCCAATGGAACGTGAATGGGATAATTGATTCATTCTTCCAATGGACTGTGAACAGGATAATTAGTTCATTCTTCTAATGGACCGAAGATCAAGTACCCGGCGGGGGAGCCGAGCCAGTGGAGAAAACCCAAGTGTGTACAAGTCGGGCTGTGTACCCAAAGCTGCGCGCAAGTCCGGGCTGTGTGCCTGGTGGGTTTAGAGCCTGAGGGCTGGATATAGTGATAAAGTGTTCTGTTGTCTCTAATCTGCATTAACAGGAAATGTAGCCCCATGGGGGTCCATCTATGCTTTGTTTGTTCAGCTTGGATGTGAATAAAAGCCACACTGAAGAATCCCATTCCTGGTTCTGGACATTACAGTTATTGCTTCCTGTGTTTGGATTTACTTGGGTGCCCCTGAGCAGAGTAGCCAAACCTAGATCCCCTGTGCCTAGTAACCTCATCCTCCCTGAACCCAGTCCCCACCAGGTACTGCTGTCAGCTTCAACAGCATGCCACCTGTCGTTTTGCTAAAAAGGCAGGGGTGAGGGGTTACAATGGTGTGTAAAAATAAATGGTAAGCAGTCTCCATTAATGGCTGTTTAGATTGTGCTATACCTTGTCCAACCAAATTGTCTGATTTTCTTTAGGAGGACGAATAATGAGATTGCAATAAAACCAGAGAGAATTGGCCCAATAAGTCGTATTTCATCCTGTCTGTGGTATGCTATGCCATTATCTTGGGCAATGTATAGGGGTTTCCTTACCTCACATTTCAAAACAGGGGAGGTACATAGCATTTCTTCAACCTGCCTCTGAAGGCATTAGGGGCTTCGGGGGAGGAGGGAGAGAGAGAGAAAGAGAGAGAGAGAGAGAGAGAACTGGGTAGGAAACATCATGCAGAAAACTTCTGAAGCTGTATCTACTGTAAACATAGGCTTTCAATAGAAATCTGTGTAAAAAAGTCAGGTATAAGAAAGGGGAAAACAAAAGGGTAGACACAACAAGGTTTCTACATAATCACCAATTATTCAGAACCACTTATATGGGAAAGTAGAGCTACAGTAGCACAATGTATCAATCACAAACAAAACTTACTAAGGTAAATGTGGAATTGAGGAGGAGGTGTAAGGGACAATGGTCTATATTCATGAAATATATACAGCGGCTGCTCTGCTTTGCCTTAACTAAACCAGTTTAGCAATCTTCCAAACCCCATGAAGCAATCATCCATATTGTTCAATGGTACAGCGAGATTCAGGTTAGTTAAGACAAAGTGAAGTGGTGTTACTACTACTGTAGATATACTGTATTATTCCTGAATATAGACTCACACATTGTATTGAGACAAGAACACATGTCCTTACATTTCTTATTCTTATACTGTGCTTAATTGTAACTTCAAAGCTGATAAAACAAATATTTTCTAAACATACACTCCAAATAAGGAGAAGACAGGAAAGCCTTTATCAGCATTACTTTGCTCATTTATGTTCTTAGGTTACCACATTAAATAGCTGTTGGCACCTGGAATTATGTTAGTTAAAACAACTTAAAGAGCCACCGATGCCTCTAGGAAACCTTTGAAAAACATAGTATTTGGATGCAATTCAGCTTATATTCCACATTAGCTCTGTATTTCAATGTTTGTTACTGAGGTTATTTGCATGACAAAATGATCTTTGTTTATTTAGAGTTTATCAGCTCCTATTGCTCATTCCCTATGCAATGACTTAATACTCTTTCTTATGACATTACCATGATTTCCATGGTAACAGACTGTGGTGTCAAACTGCCATGTTATGATGCAGAATCTGGCATCAAATTTCAATTCTGATGCAGGATTGTGCATCTTAAAATGGCACTTCAATGCAGGATTCTGCATCATAATCTTACTTCGAATGAGGATCCAGTCACACTCCGATTCAGAAAATTTACTTCATGCCTGACATCTGTTTTTTCCCAGAGGACATAATGGGACATTCAACATCTCATAACTTTAGAACAGATTAATATTTTTCCACCAAATACTCAAAAGGCACCTCTGTGAGGCCAAGGCTCTCTATCCTGAAAATGTCAGCCAATAAGGTTACACTGTCTTTGAGATACAGGTGAGCAAAAAAACACCCAAAACAACAAAACCCTCTGTTTATTCAATACTCTGTTTCTCAACAACTACAAAAGGGATTGACATGAAATTTAGTACATTAAGAGACTGTCCCCTAGCGGCAAAGCATGCCAAATCTCATGCAAATCCCTTAAACAGCTGCAAAGTTATTAAAGTGCAAAATTTGAGGTTCAACATTAAACTGCCCTGCAAACCCTAACTATACTGGTGCTAGCACACCAGTATAATATATATATATATATATATATATATATATATATATATATATATATATATATATATATATATATATATATATATGTGAAGGGCACAATACACCCCTATAGTTAGGGTTGGTACAGCCTTTCAATGTTAAATCTCAATTTTTGCAACTGAATAACTTTGTAATTTTTTAACCAAATAACACAGATATTGATATGTGCTGTTATATTGTCAGTGTCTCAAGATGTGGAAAGTTTCATGATAGCAGCTTTCATGGTTTCGGAGATATAAAGTGGTCAAAAACTCAAAAAGGAACTTTTTTTTCCATAGGATAAAATGGAATTTTTTGCTCTCATGTACAGCACACACAGAATTAAGTTTGCCTCTGATACTTTTAGGGATGATGGGGTGTATGCTAAGGGTGTGCCTTTGGATGGTTTGGTGAAAACATATATAACCATTTCTGAATTATAACGATTTTTGTGATAGATGCAAGACAAGCAGTGCACACTGTAAACAGCATTTACCATTTGAACAGTAAATGTTCAAACGGTAAAAGGCATTTACTATTTGCACTTTACTGTTCGCAATTTCAGTTTTCAGTTACTATTTCCACCATCTTGTTTGTGGTTAGTGAGGGTGGGAAACTTAAATATTTAAAATAAATAGTGGCCCTTGGTAAACACTAACATTTATGTTTACCTAATCGGAGGCCGAGGAACATGCTCCTGACATTACTTTTGGGGCATGAGTCCTGAAGTATGTTTTTCCGGTGGTAGTGTGTGCCACAAATTGTGGCAGAATCCTGGCACCAGTTTGCCCATGTGACAGTATGGGGGGTTCCAGGCAACAGCCTCTGCTCATTTTTTGAGCAAACAGACCCCACAATTGGATTCCTTGGCCCCTATTAGGTATGTCTTCTAAGGGAAAGGGATCCAAGGAATATCCCTAATAATTATCTCAATGTCTGCTGACAGCAGGTTGCCCAAATCCTGGGGCCAGCAGTAGCCCCACCATCCCCAACAGTGTGGGACACTAGGTAGCTCACACCCAGTGTCCCCAGTTGTGTGGTTACCTGATTTTATTATGGAACACTGGGGAGCCCACTCCCAGTGTGCCCAGTGTGTCCCCCCCCAGCAGTGTTGCTGCTGTCCCCCCTTTATGTTTGCTGACAGTGGGGTGCCCATTCTCCGCATCTACAGTAGCCCCCCCTCCCCCTGACAGTGTGGGACACTGGGTAGCCCATTCCCAGTGATCTGAAATGTTTAATGTCCCTTTAAAAAAAAAATGGTCCCCCGATGTCTTTTTTTATATTAAACCTGCAAAAAGAAAATGGTCCCTCATTGTCTCCCGATGTCTCCCTCCGCCATCCCCACCCTACCTCTGTGCACCAACCTGCCCACATCCCCCCTTACCCCATACTTACCTTTGGAGGTCAGCGACTGTGATCTTCTCTGGACCAGGACATGTCTGCACTCTTCAAAGGTGAACCGTTAACTGAAGGAATCAAGGTAAGCTGTATTATGGTTGTTAAAGGAGTTTTCAACTTATGTTGATATCTCAGCCATTTTTAAGAATTTTGACCCCAAATTTTCAACATGGGGGTTATTGAGACCCCACCTCATGAATACGGTCACTGTCATCTTGTTACTCTGTTATGAAAAGTGATTTCGCTGTTGGTTACCAACCTTACCACCCCCTACCACCCACCACCCACACACCAACAGGTGTCAGGGTGTTCCTTGGGGTCGATGGGCCTAACTCTCAATCCATTATCCTATAATGTACAATCTCATCTTGTTTACACATGGAATGGGCTATGAGTTAGGGCCGATGACCCTGAGGCACACCCCGATGCCTGTTGGTGTGTGGAGAGTGGGGGGATGGGGGTGGGGTGGTAGGGTTGGTAACCCTAACGTCAAATTTCCCAGCTTTTGATGCTTTAATAAAAACCCTAACTGATACAATAATGTAGTTTTTTTGCAATGAATATATATATTTGTATGTATATATATATATATATATATATATATATATATATATATGTATGTATATTTGGGTACTTTTGCAAATCTGCCATCTTGTTTTCAGTTAGTGAGGTGGAAAAAATGTTGTAGTTCAAATAATACTGCCCCTTGGTAAGCACCAACACTTGGGTTTACCTAATCGGGGCCCTAGGAACATGACTATAGCATTAGGTTTTCCACAGGATGCCCAGAGATATGTTTTTAAAGTTTTTCTGCTATCTTAGCCACAGAACTTTTGCAAAAGTTCTGCAGACTTTCACAAAAGTTCCATGGGTACTTTCGTGAAAGTCCAGCATCTACAATGGTGGGACTTTCATGAAAGTTCCACAGTACTTTTGCGAGAGCTCTCCCATGTAAACCAATTGGACGTTTGCAAAATTCTGTGGAATGTTCGTGTATTTTACGCAGTTCAACAGCCCCAAAGCACCAGTTTCTTTGCCACTTCATAGAAAGACAATGGTTAAGACTTTTGGGCTGAACATTGCAGGGTGGCAAGTCCTTGCCCCACAGATATGCCTTTTGATGGCTTGGTGAAACAATTAACACCAGTTCTAGAGTTACAGCGGTCTAAAGTTGCACATTTTCCCATAGGATAACATTGTGGTGGCCATGGCACCTTTTGGCACCCGTATCTCGAAAACGGTTCGAGATACAGATTTTTTGCTAAGCACAGCTTAGTACACCCAAGCACACATGGAGGTGGCCAGGTCATGAATACAACTGCGAAGGAATTTTTTCCAAAGTTGCTATGGTTACCAAGATATTGCCACATTTGCAGTACAAGGGCTACTGGGAATGCCTCTAGGACTGCACTATGTGTTTGTACTTATTGTCAGGTGGGAGCACAGTGCCCAGAGGGCCCATGCTCCCACCTATGCATACCCATTTATGCTAAAGTGGGAGCACTGGGCCCTCCTATGCTATGCCTCTACACTCATGGGTGAGTGGGAGAACAGGACCCAGAGAACCCATGGGTATGATTATGCAAAACTAAAAGCACAGGGCCCTCCTGCACTATGTCTCTATACTTACAGGTAGGTAGGAGTGCAGGGCCCAGAGGGCCCACACTCCCCCCCATGGAAACCATCTTGCAATTCTGGGAGGACAGGGCTCTCCTCTGCTATGTCTCTACACTTAAGGGTGGGTGGGAGTGCAGGGCCCAGAAGGCCCATGCTCCAAAATATGCATCCCATTTTGCAAAATTGGGAGCACAGGGCCCTCCTGCGTTATGCCTCTACACTTATGGGTGAGTGGGAGGCACAGGGCCTGGCGGGCCCCTGCTCCCACCTGTGAATATCATATGAGTAACATTTCACTTTCTGAAAAAGAAGGGAAATTCATTGCAAAAAACTCAGTTCATGTATCAGTTAGGGTTGATTACACACCAACAAAAGTATGGAAATTCAATGTTAGGGTTACCAACCCTAACACACACACACACACACACACCCACCCTCCACAGACCAAGTGCCAGGGTGTGCCTTGGGGTCATTGGGCCTTACTCTCACCCCATTCTCCAATACTGTGCCATCTCAGCTTATTTATACATGGAATGGGGTGAGAGTTAGAGCTGACAACCCCAAGGTACACCCCAGCACCTGCTGGTCTGTGGAAGGTGGGGGTGGGGTGGGTTTGGTAACCCTAACATCCATGGTTCCCATGGATTGATGGGACCTCGAAGGAGATGAGGAGGGTGGGACTAAGGCTAGAGAGGGGCTGGTGGAAATCAGACCTGGAGTGTGACAGACTTAAATTGATGGACCGTTATGTGGTTTATCAATTGGCAATAACCCGTAAGAAGGCAGAGTTCCTGTCCAGGGAGATTGCCACTGTGCAGAACTGACCAGCTCAGCTCTTCTGGGCAGTGGACAGATTGTACAATTCAATCTGTCTTCAGTCTGGTGGAGCTTTTCACAAGAGAAGTGTGACAAGTTTCTTCAGTTCTTCGCAGATAAGGTTGTCACCATCAGATCCAGGATCTGTCCGGCCCCCCTCTAGTGGAATTTGCAGAGGTCAGTGGAAGGTGGCAGATGCCCAGTTTGCTGGTCTGACTTCAGCAGGCCGGAAATCAATGATGCTGTGGGTAGTCCAGACTTTGTGACCAACCAGCTGTAGTTTGGACCCAGGCCCTACATGCCTTTTTGTAGGGTGCATAGATGAAATTGGCCCAGTGCTAACCGAGATAGTCTGGAAGTCATTGGAGAGGGGAGGTCTTTCCAGATCCTCTAAAGGAGGTGGTTACTTGACCCTTCCTTAAAAAAACCCTCCCTTGACCCTGACTGTCTAGCTAGCTACAGACCAATCTCTTACCTACCCTTCTTGGGTAAGGTTATTGAGAAGGTGGTTGTGCTGCAGCTGAATGATCATTTGTCCAGCCACAATATCTATGATTCCCTCCAGTCAGGATTTAGAAAGAGGCATAGTACTGAGATGGCCCTTGTTCAGGTACTAATGATCTCCTAATAGTGAGAGATCAGAGAACTCATTCTATCTTGGTCCTACTTGATCTCTCTCTGCAGCATTTGACACTATGGACCATGGTGTGCTGTTGGAGTGCCTGCGGTTCATCTGTGGACTATCTGGAATGGTCCTCAGATGGTTTCAGTGTTTCCTTGACTGTAGAACTCAGAGAGTAGTGTCTGGAATTAATTCTTCAGCCCCTCTCTTCCTACCCTGCGGGGTACTGCAAGGCTCCATCTTGTCACCCATGTTGTTCACAGTGCATATGTTGCTGTTGGGAGAGATCATTCGGCGGTGGGGTTTGAGTTTTCACTGCTATTCAGATGATACTCATTCTGGGAGTGCTGTCGGCTGCTCTGCAGCAGTTGTAGTTGCAGATTTCATGTCTTTTAAATAGTATATTTTAGGTTTACCTCGCTGTTTTTCATTGTGTTTGGGGCATTTTGTTCTCGTTTTGTTGCTTCGCTGCTCCCGTTATTCGCATTTGAGTGGGACCACTTTGTGTGAGCAGATTTATGGACCTGTGTGGGAACAAGTCTGTTTTCTCTGACTTGGACTCTTGGATTTGGATTTCTGTGGTCTCCCCACACTTTCACCTATTTTTGCTGCTGCTGTTGCACTTTGAGATGGGCAGATATTCTGAGTAGTTTGTTCTCCTGTTTTGTGCACTATGGTAGTCAGCCCAGGGGGATGTGGGGGAATCTGTTTTTATATTACCCCGGGTGCTCTCTGACTTAGTCTGGGGCGGGTGTTGAGTGGTCCATTAGCCGACAGTGTTGGCATTTGCAGTCGTCTGCACTCAACTGAGGACTTGGTTTGTATTCTCTGCTTGGCCCATGGTATACCTACTACATTGCTGGGTGAACAGTGCTTCCCGAGGGTCTGTTAATTGACCTGTGAAATGAACCATACATGGATTGTTTTGGCTGAGGTTCATTTGGGAAGGACTGCTATTTTGGTGGAGGATTGCTACTCGGAACCCGGAATCTCAAAATCTATGTTTGTTGGACCTACAGATTTATGGCGGTGGATTTGGGGACTGTAGTTGGCTCAATTTGCAGCTGGTAAGTCGGCCCATCTAGCCGGTGGCCCATGTTCCAGGCCATGGCAGCACAGGGGTTTGAGCTTTTTCCGCTGAGGAGTCGGTGGCTGATGCTCTTTTCCCCTAGGGATCCCCAGGGGACCTATTGTGTTGGGTTCTGTGGGGGCTCTTTGGTAGCTGGCGCTGCCCGGTGGCGGACCCTGGAGTGGATTTTTGGGCCCCCCGGCTGTAGAGCTAACTTGTCCTGAAGAGCATCTCCTGGGCTTCCTTCCTGGATTTGTTCTTGTCAGATTTATACATTACTTTTTTCGGGCAGTGAGAGTGCCCTAGACATTACTCATACAAGTCCTGCAGTGAAAACTTTAGATATTTTGTTTTTTTTGGTTTTGTTTGACTATCAAATTACTATTGTGGCAGTGAGAGTGCCATAACAGTATTTCTCTGGGCAGTAGTAGTAAGAGCACCAGATGCCCGGGAACCTTCAGACAATTACTGTTGGTGAAAAGGGATAGTTTTATTTTATTTGCTCAGTGGTGCAAGCTCCTGAAGACTATTTGTCTTTTTGTATTTATTGTTGTTCTGTTTATGTTTGCTTGTTTTAATTATTTTTAGCTTTTTTTCCCCTCTGAAATTGTGAGAGAATATTGGGGTGGGGAGGTTTTGTTATTTTTTTTTATTTGTTTTTGTTATTCTTTGAGGTACTTTTAGGACTATATTTTATAATTATTTGTGTTGGGGAGATTTTTTCTTTTTTGGATCAGGATTTATGTGGGTTTTTATGATTTTAGTTTTTAAACAGCCACTATCTTAGGGTTTTTATTTCCTAAGGAAATTAGGATTACTTGCTGTAGAGCTTTAGCCTTAGTTTGGTGGTTATTTAATTTGTGGACTGGGCCTGTCTGTTCCCCTGGTCTTGCACTATTTATCCTCCTCTCTCTGTGCCTGCCACCCATTCTCCCCCCTTCCCTTGCCTGTTTTTACTGACCAGCGCTGTTGTGCACTGGGTATTGTTTGTAAGAGGAATGAGGGAGGGGTGGTGGGGGCACGGACATTGGAAGTCGAATGAGCGGATCTCTCGCATAGGGTTAGTTAGGTCTAGAAGATGCACTGGGGTGAAATGGTGCCTGGAACGTGGTGGTCCATGTCTAGTCCCCATACCCAAGGGCATCATCTCATTGGAAGGGCAAGCAGCTGGGACGGCTCATGAACACCATCCAAAATCGGGTGCTGTTATGCAATGCCAGATCTATTAAGAACAAAACTGCACTTATTGCAGATTTTGTTTGGAACAACTGATCTGGTTTGCATCACCGAGACCTGGCTGGATGAAAATGCTGGTCCCATTTTAGAGGCAGCTATTCCAACCGGATACTTGGTGATACATTGCCTGAGATTGGATTGCGGGCAGGGAGGTAGTGGTCTGTTTCAAGACTGAATTGGGCCTCACTGGTGTATCAGTAGAGGAGGCTGAATCCTTTGAATGTACTGTGGTAGCTGGTGTGGGTTGCAGGATAGCTCTCATCTACTGTCCACCTGGGGATGAAAATCAATTTCTGCAGGAAGTAGTGGACTTCGCAATCGACATGGCATTGGAGTCGCCCAGACTGATGGTTCTGGGTGACTTCAATGCATGGGTCAACAACAAACTCTCGCTTTTGTACAGCACTTCCTCCAATTGATGACATCACTGGGATTTACACAGGTTGTTTCCTCAGCTACCCATAATTAGGGTAATTCGCTGGATCTGGTCTTCCTCCTGGGGATTGAGGCCTCTGGCTTGGAGGTGGAACCTGTCAGCTGGTCTGATCACTACACCGGGAGGTTCAATTTTTGTGCCCCCCTTTGTAGGTCTGCTTCTGTGGAGATGGTCAGTTTCTGCCCTTTACAGGATGTGGGCCCTGAAGACCTGGCAGCAGTGATTGACCTCTCAGAGTTCTTTGATGCCAGCTCAGGCCCAGAGGTGTTGGTCCTGGCCTATAGTAAGGCCATTTCCTTGGCTCTTGACCTGATTGCTCCACTCTGTGTTCATCCCCTTCCACTTCATCCTCGGGCCCTATGGTTTGATGGGTCTTTGAGGGAGCTGCGGAGGTTGGGATGAAGGTTAGAACATCGTTGGCGGAAATCCACCCTAGAGGTCGACCACCTTAGTTTGTTGGAGCATTATCAGCTCTTCCAATCAGCGATCTCCCATAAGAAGGCAGAGTTCCTGTCCAGGGAGATCGCTGTCACTCAGAATTGACCAGCTCAACTCTTCCGAACTGTGGACAGGTTGTGCAACTCAGCCTGTCTGCAGCTCTGTTGAGCTTTTTCACAAATTGAGTGTGATGAGATTGCTCGATTCTTTGCGAATAAGGTGACTGACATCAGGTCGGACATCTGCCTGACTCGCTCTATGGGGGATGCTGTTGGTCAGTGCTCGGTCACTATACCTCTTGCTTCCTGGAGTACCTTTGACCTGCTGGAGTTTGCAGATATTATGAAAATTGTCCAGGGGATGTGCCCTACTTGCTGTAGTTTAGATCTGGGCCCAACTTCCCTGATTTTGGGTTGTGGTGATATCATTGGCCCAATCCTGGCTCAGATTATCTGGTGCTCCTTGTAATCGGGTGAGTTTCCAAGCTCCCTGAAGGAGGCAGTGGTGACAGCCCTTCCAAAGAAAGCTTTGTTGGACCCGGATACTCTAGCCAACTACAGACCTATCTCGAACCTTCCTTTTGTAGGAAAGGTGATTGAGAAAGTAGTGGCAACTCAACTGGAGAACCATTTGACCATCCATAGTATATACAAACCTCTCCAGTCTGGTTTTCATAAGAGGCATTGTACTGAGACTGCTCTGGTTTGGGTGCTCAATGATCTCCTGATGGTGAGAGATCAAAGAAACTGCTCCATTCTGGTACTCCTTGATCTCTCCTCAGCTTTTGACACTGTGGACCATGGGGTACTGCTCAAGTGCCTGAGGTCCATCTGTGGCCTGACTGGTACAGTGCTCAGATGGTTTACATCTTTCCTAACTGGTAGAACTCAGAGTTGTCTTGGGAATCTTTTCTTCCATGTCTTTGTCTCTGCCTTATGGGGTCCCTCCGGGCTCAATGCTGTCCCCATGTTGTTTGCAGTGTATATGCTACCCCTCAGAGACATTGTAAGATGATATGGGCTGAGGTTTCACTGTAATCTGATTATACCCAGTTCTATCTGTCTTTTGCCCCCAACCAGGTTAGTGCTCTCTCAGTATTTAATAGCTGCCTTGCTGAAATCCATGACTGGATGAATTTGAGCGGGTTAAAGTTGAATGCAGGTAAGATCGAGGTTATGATTGTGAACCTGGGGTGCAGGATAGAGGGGTCGAGGACTGATTTTTCCTCCGGTTTATTCCTGGGGGCACTCAGATCCTTACCTCAGAACGGATGCACGACCTAGCAGTGGTACTTGACGATGGGCTGACCCTTCATCATCAGGTGTTGACTGTCATGAAGCTAGCCTTTTATCACCTCAGGAACATTGCCAGGATCAAACACCTCATTCCGTCCAGTGATCTACGTGTAGTGGTCCACGCCTTTGTGACCTCGCGCCTTGACTACTGCAACTCACTTTACTTAGGGCTTCCTAGGATTGATATTCACTGCTTGCAGATAGTGCAGAATGCTGCTACATGATTACTAACTGGGGTATCTAGGAGAGTGCATATTACCCCAGTACTGCGCCATCTGCACTGGCTGCTGATTCAGTGGCGGATCACCTTTAAGGTAGGTTTATTAACCTAAAAAGCCCTACATGGACTTGGTCCTGACTACTTGAAAGAGCTTCTGATTCTTTACATCCTGGTGCGACAGCTTCGCTCGGCTGAGGGGGGTTGCTGGAAATTCCGAGGGTTGCTTAGAAATCTTCTGGGGCCCATGCTTTTATGTTTGTGGCTCCAACCCGCTGGAATTATCTGCCCTGTCAGCTTTAGGAGTGCAGGACCATGGAGAGCTTTAAAGGGTACCTAAACAAGCAGTTTTTTAAAACTGCAAACTCCAAAATCTGGCTTCTTAACAAGGTAAAGTAGAGGCTGCTGTTTACATTTATGCTAAAACTGCATTTATGTAAATAATATAAATGCAGTTTCATAGCTTTTGAAAAATGTAAACATCAGCCTTTCACTTTCAAAAAACAGCCTTGGTTTCTCCCTAAGATGTCTGCCAAGTCTGTTAAGTGATGAGTCATGATGACATCATCTGAGCCAAAGACAGAGACCCACATACATTTCTATGGTGCTTACTAGTTCTTCTTTCCCTCTTTGTTCTGAATTGTTGTACCAGAATGATCAACATCATGTATTAACTCATGGATTATTTTGATCAGTACACATGTTAGGCTATGATTTTGTTCATTTTGTTTACTTTAACTTGCTGAAAATGTCTTGCAGTCCAGCTGACTTTTTCCTTGGCAAGCTGCATTACAACACTTCAATTACCTGATGATCTAGTGGTTATGTGATGCACTGAATTTTGTTTTTTGTTAACCAGGAGAGACACACTAAGCTGAAAGCGTGTTTACAGGTGTGGCCTGGGAGCACAAGGAAGTGCAATTACTTGCTCAAGGTCACAGAGCAAAGTACTGGTCTGGTTCAGTTCCAAAGCCAATGCTCTCTTGTTAATCCACAAATAAAGCTTTCTTTTTCCATGTGAACCTCCTGCATCTAGCTTGCCTTCTGTTGAACACCCCACCATCCATACCCTGTCCTTAGCACTGCCTGGTGCTGCATATGTGCTTACGGTCTCATGAAAAGAATTATCATACCTCAGATTGTAATCTTGTACCTCAGAGAGTTGTGCACACCTATACCAATATGCATCATCTGCTGGCACTGTTAAAAAATGCCTCCCAAATCACTCCCCAGTCCACATTCTCAGTGTTTGACTTCTGCTCCCACAGTAAACATTGAGTGGATCACCACCAGTCTTCTGCACAGTGACGGAAGTATGTACAGTTCCCCTGTTGTGTTTTTTCCCACCTCATTAACCAACAGCTAGGTCTTCCTGGAGGGCCAAGCAATAAGCATCATGACCCCCCAGAAAAACCTGCTGTTCATGCCCTCATAAGGGCTGCACTTACAATGGATAAAGATATTATTAGCAGGACAGGCATACTAATACCTTGAGCAAATCCACCCAACTTCCAGTGTCAGTCTACTCCTTTACCTGTGATCTGCAGAACCCTGCAGGACAGTTCCAAACAATTCTTTTCCAGTACTTTTCTGTGCTGTACTCCACAATTCGAGTTGGCTGGCTACCACCCTTCCAAATCTTGAATGAGCTATACACAACTCCAACTCCCTCAATACTGTCCTAACAAATGCTAACACCCCCCCACCCGAGGGTACTCTCCTTACACTGAATTCAAGTAACAGTTTAGGTGCAGCCATGCCACTCTGAGTATTTGTCATCACTGGCTACTCTCATCCACAGTCATGTAGTGATCACGACGTTGGTATCCCCACATTTCAGATCTCACAGTGATCTGCTCAACGTACTCCTTCATGTCTTGAACTAACCTGAATATTGCTATACCCTGCGGGAATGGCCTCCCAATTCCTCTCTGGCATTCATTCTTCTCACCTGCTCCTCACATCAAAAACTGGAGAGTTCACTACCCTTCTGCATCATGAATGTGGTTAGTACAGTCTCCCATGTTATTTTTACATATTAATAATAAACATGATCTTCTGGTAAGCCAGGCTGATAGCTGCATTGCACAAGTGGAGAAATAGGCTTTCCTACCATGTAAGATCTAAGCCACCTATGATTAGGCACTAGTAAATGACGTGCATAATGATGTGCACACCCATCATTTAACGGTGCCTAATCAAAGGTAGCCTAGATCTTTTAAGGATAGGAAAGACCATCATTCCCCTTGTTCTCTGTTGCTATCAGCCTGACTTACTGGAAAGATATGTTTATATTTGATATGTCAAAATATAACGGGAACTGTACTACTTGCATTCATGATGCAAAAGGGTGATGAGCTCACCAGTTTTCGGTGTGAGGAGGAATAGTAAAGAATGAATACCAGAGGGGGACTGAGAAGGCCAGTCTTGCAAGGTACTGCTGTATTCAGGGAAGGGGGAAGACAGAGGAGATAAATATGAGCAGATTACTGTAAGAAATAAGATGTGAGCTGCCAGCACCTTGATCACTACCTGACCCCGTTGTCCTGGCCAACAGTCCCCTTCCCATAAAACCAGTTCATGCAATTGTCCAAGGCTGTGTGTGGATATTAATGTATGAAATGGTTGCCACTACATGTTCAGTCACATCACTACCGGTCTAGTATTGCTTGTAAAGCACTTTGGGATACAATGTGTATCAAACCACTATATAAATGCTGATTCTTCTCTTATTATTATTTCCCATGGAAAAAGAAGGCAAGACAAGCCTAAACTTGAGTTTCAAGAAAGTATGAACTCTAACATTGGACTGAACAAGAACTTTGCTACAAAAAAGTGGTGGCTCTAGGGGGTTGTGAAGGGTGTGGCTGCACCCCCCCATACACACACATAGTACTGTACTTGTGTGCTGCTGCTGCTGCATTTTACTTTGTTGAAGAAGTCTGATTTATTGATTGTACACATACCTCTCAACTGTCCCGGATTTTGCGGGACATCCCGTTTTCCTGCCATTTGTACCGCCGTCCTGAACTGTCTGGCCATCTGCACGATTTTATGCTGCCATGCGGCCCACGCCAACTTCGCCGCCGAGATGTCTCTCTGCTCACAACAAAATCCCTCCATCCCCATATTCAAGCTGCAGCAGTGATGCGCGCCGTGATGTAGCGGCTCATTTCCTGCCCTTGCAGCCAATAGCATGACTCCCTGCTGTCCGTTGCTGTTTTTAGCACCCCGCCCACACGGACCTGATTTTTGTGTCCCCCCTCAGGTCCGATTAAGCTGCATATTACGAGTCCTCCGGCGCTCTGAACTCACTGAGCCCAAGAAGAGTTCCAGAGCGCCGGAGAAGGGAAGCAAGCAATAGCGTGATCGTCGCTGAGAGAGAGAGAGAGAAAGCGCTGCCTAGGTGGGAGTCGGGACTGGCGCCAGGAGACAACAGGAGGAGACCCGGCCGGACAAGTAACAGCGAGGAAGAGAGCTGCTGCTGCCTAGCAGGACACACGGATCGCCACTCACCAGAATTCTAGTGCAGTGCTAGCTGCTACTTGCTGCTAAATCTAGTAGTACTTCTAGAAAGATAAAAGAGCTAAGCAGCAGCATCTGTGCCGGAAGCAGGTACCGACTGCCAGCACCAGCACAGCAGAAGCACAGACAGACAGAACTTGAAGAGCAGCACAGAGGGAGCAGCCAAGCACAGCAGGACGAGCCTCGAGGACAACGACAGCCTGAGATTGATCCTGTGTGCCAGCCAGTGTCTGAAACTGCTACAGAGACTACCAGGTCCACCACACCAGTGCCTGCCTTGGCTTAAGGTAAGTAATATCATGATGTGTCACAAAAATGAATGCCAACTTAATGCCAAAAAATGCCAACTAGTACTGCCAGTATCAGACTGACACAGACCAGTGCAGTGCCAGTCACTGTGTGTGTAAACAGGGGGAGTGGGGGATAGGAGAAGGGAAATGAGGGAACAAGTGCTCTTGGACAGCAGTTATGTCTGCATAACTGAAGGGGGAGCCTAGCTAGTACTCTCCTCCAGAAATAGGCAGGAGGTATGAAGGAACTAGATACTGCATAGGCAGGAGGCAGACCGGACAAAGGGGTCAGGAGCAGGAGGGGTTTGGGAAGACAATAGGGAAAGGATGACATAAGGGAAGAAAAGGTTCAGGCAAAGGATGGTATTCAAGAACTAAAAGGGGGGTCAAGACGGGTGGGTGGATGGGGGTCTGCCTAAATGCTATGAGCTTAAGAAATAATATCAGTGAGCTCCAAGTAAAAGTGCCAGTCTGCCAGAGGGGAGAATAGCATGGTGGATAAATTCTTACACTGCCATCACTTAGTCATTTATATGTAGGTTGTGTCCTGCTCCGCTCTGGGGAAAGATAATTTTTGTATTGTGAAATTTAAAAAATAGTTCAAACTTCTGTTTCTTAAAATTGGTGGGGGCAGAACCTCCATGTAACTGAGTAAGAGAACCAAAAGAGATGGCATGGCACGACAAATTGAGGTGGTGATTTGATGAATGCCTATGTTGTAAAAATATTAATACAGTATACAGAAATGTTTTCTTTAAGGTTTTGTATGCAGTTGGTTCTGTGTTCTCTTCTGTGCACACTCTGTCTGGGTGGGACAGTCAGAACTCGGAACAGAAGTGTCTTAGTCATTTATATGTAGGTTCTGTCCTGCTCCGCTCCGGGGAAAGCTCATTTTTGTAGTGTGAAATTTAAAAATAGTTCAAACTTCTGTTTCTTAAAATTGGGGGCAGAACCTCCATGTAACTGAGTAAGAGAACCAAAAGAAAGAGGTGGTGCTACTGTCCTATTTTTCTTCTACTGCCGTGCCTATAAATCGAAATTTGTTTAATTTTGTTGACCCAGTAAGCCCACTGGGCCTAGAAGTCCCTTTTTCAGGGGTAACTGGGGGATACTAGATGATAAGCAACTGACCTTGAACCAGATTAAGCTGTAGGTGGTATTTTTAGTGAATGAGGGAAATTTGGCCAGGGCACTGGGGAAATTCCCTACACTTTAACATCCACCTGAACTTCCACCAGTCCAGCCAGTTGGGACCTTGGTTTAATGTCTCATCTGAAAGATGCACCTCAGGAGTGCAGCACCCCATCCTCATGCTGTAGATGTGGGAACTGAACCCACAGCCCTGTAATCTCCTGGGCTCAGAGGCCAGTGTGCTATCTGAGTCACTGAAACTTGGACAATGTCTGTATTTCTGTCTATTGCTATTTGCTACTGTCTGGATGGAGTTGTCACACCATCCAGCTAGTAGCAATAGACAAACATACAGATGCTATGATTTTCTTATGTTTAACCCACATACTACATCTGAAAAGGGATATTATGACTCATCAGGCTGAAAGGGGAGAGAGAGAGAGGGAGAGTGTGTGTGTGTGTGTGTGTGTGTGTGTGTGTGTGTGTATATATATTTATTAAGAAAATACAAAATCACACTTGCCTCCACAATGCAAAGCATCATGGGCTGCATATGCAAATCACCACAGAATGTTATGCTGGTCCAACTTTAAGCAGAATTGCAAGGTGCCGAAAGGCCTCTCACTTTCTTAAAACTTGGCTTCCCAGCCAAATGCCCTTTGGGGTAACCCTTGCCTCAGTGTTTGCGCACAGAGGTTCTTTGTCTTTTATGCTTGCTGTGGTTGACAAGGTCTAGAAGTTTCAGACCTGGTGGGAGAACTTTTAAAATAGCATGCTTAAACTGTTTCAGACTTGGCAGGAGGACTTTTACAAAAGTGTGGTTCATGACCCAAACCATTAAGCTAGATCTGGCAGGAAGATTTTTGCAGAAGTGCAATTCAACTAAGTAATGACTCATTAGCAGCTCTTTATGTGTGCCTGAGAGAATGTGTTGGAGCCAGACAAGATGGAAAACATGCATATAGATGAGGATACATTAGCAGCTCATTATGTGCACCTGGTAGAATTTGTAGGACATATGTAAAAAAAAAAAAAAAAAAAATGGGGACAGCTTAAGCTTGATTTGGACTCATTAACTACTGCTTAGGTATACTTGGTAATGCATCTCAAAGGTGGACTGTGGACACTGAAGGTGTTATCCAGAAATCTAGAACTGATGCTGCTCTACCTCTTTGCCTCTACCAAAGAAATGTTATGGACTACCCGTCCATCTTGCCTGAAGTCAGTGTTACATATTTTTCTTGATTGCCGTCCTCAATAGGAGATGGATTGGAACAGATGCTTCAAATGCGAGCTGACTGCAGTGCCAGTGGTAACTCCGTCTCCACACCAACCAAGAAGAAGAGGAATTCAGTGTTCCAAAGTTCCTGGAAGACTTCCTTTGAGTGGATCACACAGAGCAAGAAAGGGCCACAGTACGCATTTTGCAAGTCTGTGGATGTGACATCAGCATCAGCTATGGAGGATGAAACGACATACAGAGACACGAATCTTCGCAGAAGCATCTCCAGAGTAGGAAGCATGCAGAAGGGAAGAAGCTGACCCAATTCTTCCAAGCACAGAGTACCTCAAAAGTTTTGGAGGCAGAGGTGGCATTTGTGAACATGTTGGCGAAGCACAACTTGTCATTTTCTTGTGCAGACCACCTCCTGAAATTTATGAAGAAGTACTGCACAGATCCAGAGGTAGTCAAGAAGATGAGTGTAGCAACCAAATCCACCTGCATTGCCAGAGATGTGTTGGTCCCAGCTACCAGGAGACTGCAGCTTCCTTTGCCGCCAGTACCATTTTGCCTCTATGTTGACCAAAGCACGGACATGGGGGATGAGAAACTTCTGGTCATCCTTGCAGGTTGCTATGACATTCGACAGGGAAAAATGTCATACAGTTTCTTGACATGCCGGCATGCACTTCAGGGACTGGACAAGCAGTGTTTGACTGCATGATGAAAACTCCGGAGCAGCTCGACCTCCCTGTAAAAAACCTTGTGGCATTTTCATCTGACAATGCTGCAGCAATGATTGGAAAGCACAACTCTGTGTTTTCCAGATTAAGGCAGGTGAACCCAAACCTCATAAATATGGGATACTTGTGCCATCTGCTAGACCTGTGCTCCAAATCAGGGGTCAAGGCCTTGTTCTCACCTATTGAGGAACTAATTTCTGACATTTATTGCCATTTCTCTTCCAGCTCATTACGGCAACAGCAGCTGAAAGAGTTTGCTCTCTTTGTTGATATTGACCCACTAAAAAATCATTAAGCATGCACCCACAAGATGGCTTAGTTTGAGTAAAGTTGTTAAACAAATAACTGACATGTGGCCCGCTCTGCTGTCTTATTTTAGGTCTGTGGAACCCAGAGGTGCCAAAGTCAAACTAATATGTGACCGCCTGAGTGCCCAAGAAATTCAAATGACCTTTCTTTTTCTAAAAATATGCCCTTGAGCCACTGTGCAATTTTAATAAGAAACTGCAGAGCAGGGAGAGCCAGCTGATGACTCTGCAGGGTGACATCAGCAAAGTCATACAGTTGTATGCCAGCAGGGTTTTGCAACCCCAGGCTGCAGTTGCCTTGTACAAAGAAGGTGTTTTGGACCTAAAGAGCGAGGCAAACTTTCTTGCACTAAAAGATGTACGTGTTGGCCCTGAAGTGCAAGAATTCATTGCAAGCAATGATGATATGGTAGGGACATCAGTGGAACTAAATATTTATAAAAAGGCCAAATCCTTTTACTGTGCTGTGCTGCAAAAAATGTTAACAAAGCTCCCACTGAAATGCAGTGTCCTGAAGCAGGTTTCCACGTTGCTGAACCCAGCACTAAAACTACATGTAAGTGGAAGCTCTGTGGTGAACCTTGCCAAGGAACTTGGCGTATGCAGTTCACACTCTGACTGTGACCAGCTTTGGGATGAGTTTGGGACATACCAGTTTGCAGAAACTGGATCTGCCCAGGCCTTTGAAATGAACAGTTCTGCACTAAAGTATTGGGGCACGATGCTCTCCCAGCTATGCACCAGTGGTGACGATCTGCCCCTATTCAGGCGTCTGATGGAGACAGTCTTATGCCTCCCTCACTCCAATGCAGAGCCAGAGCGGGCCTTCAGTATGGTGCGAAAAGTGAAGACTGAGCTAAGACAATCATTGAATGTAAAGACTTTGAACTCCATTATCGCTATAAAGATGAATGAAGAAAGACACTGCTATGAGGTAACTCATACAAAGGGAGTCTTAGAGGCTGCAGGGAAAGCAACTGTGCTTTACAACCGAGAGCACCTTGCAGCAAAAGACAAATGACTCTTCCAAACCAACTGTTTGTGTATAGGTACATAGGTTTAAATTTGTAGTGTACACAGTAGATAGCATGATTTTCATTTTTAGTATACAATAGCATGTATATGATATAGAGTAGATATGTAAGATATTGTGTGTATGTGTGTTTTTTAGTATAGATGAGATAAAATATTGCATTTGTTTTTAGTGTAAACTATTATAGCATGTTTTTTTTTAGTATAGGGTACAAATAAGTAAAATGTGTGTAGATAGGTTTTCAATTTTAGTTAAGTGCATAGACTAGATAGCATGTACAATGCTGTATATAGGTATGTAGGTTTTCATTTAATCTGTTTGTTATATGTCATTAAATGTATGTAATACCCTATAAATAGCCCAAAATAAAGTTTTTAAAAGTAAAACTACCATGCTGTATGTTGTATTCTTAATGTAGTATTCAATAACTTTGAATTTCACGCATTTTAAAGATGCAAACCCTGTAACGCAGCACTTTATGTGGCGCGAAAAATGGTGTCCCCGATTTTGAGTATTTGTCCCTGATTTTAAAGGGTAGTGTCCCTGATTTGCGGTCTTGGAGGTTGAGAGGTATGATTGTACAAATGTTTACATTCAAACTATGGATTACATTTGTAGGTTCTGTCAAAAACGTACTAGAAAAGAATAGCAGAAAATATAAAGGTTTAATAAAAATGTTAAAAAGTGCATATTAAGCATGCACACCACCCCAGCACCCCCACTGTAGCATCTTGGATCCACCATAACCACTAGGCCACCAGGTTATTCAAGCTTTGTACTGCACTGTGATTTGCCACAGAGAAAGTCAGTTGGATTAAAAACACAATTTCAGCATGTTAAAATAAACAAAATGAACAGAACCATAGCCTAACATGTGTATTATACAAAATAATGTACATGGTTTTGACCATTTGGGTGAAACAATTCTATACAAAGGGAAAAAATAACTAGTTAGCACTATAGAGAGCCATATATCTTTCTGACTTTGGCTCCAGTGATGTCATCACATAACACATTTGGTGACCATTTTAGGAAGCAGGTAAGACATTTTTTTTTAAATTAGAAGGCTGATTTTACAATATTCAAATGCTCAGGAACCACATTTAGGTAAATTATATAAATGTAGTTTTAGCCTTAATGAATACAGCAGCCTTTCCTTTAGTCACCTACGGAGTCAGATTTTTGAATAGTTTGTTGTCAAAATGTTGTTCAGATATCCTTTAAGCAGGCACTAAAAACTTTTCTGTGGAATAAGGCTTTTCCTGATTTGTTTTGACTTTGATACTGTTATTTTAATGACTGTGTTTTAAATTTTGTAATACGCCTTGATAATTGAAAGGCGCTTAATAAATAAAAGTTATTATTATTATTATTATTACAAGTCCTTTTTGCCCAGACAAGATGTGATCTTCTCAGTATTCAACAACTGCCTGTCTGAGATCCAGGACTGGATGACTGCCAGCTGGCTACAGTTGAACCCGGCTAAAACTGAGGTGTTGGTTGTGGACCCAGATCATTGGGAGGTAGGTTTGTTGGCAGGACAACTCTTTGGGCTTTGGCACATGGGTGTTCAGCTGACTACATCGGTTGTGGAACCTGGGCATTATTTTTGATGATGGCCTGACCTTTAAATCTCAGGTGTCATCCATCGTCAAATCCTATTTTTACCATCTGAGAAATATCACCCGGGTGAAGCAGCTGGTTCCTCCTGATGACCTTCCAACATTGGTTCATGCCCTCGTAACCTCCCGCCTTGATTAATGCAATGCCCTTTACCTAGGGCTACCTGGGGTTGATATCCACCACTTGCAGCTAGTGCAGAATGTAGCCACCAGGTTATTAACTGGTACTTCTAGGGCCAGTCATATAACACCTGTGCTCAGTGGACTGCACTGGCTGCCAGTACAGTGGTGGATCACCTTCAAGGTCAGGTTACTGATCTATAAAGCCTTATATGACCAGAAACCCCATTACCTGCAAGATTTCCTTTGTCTTTACAGCCCTCTCTCTCCTCTCCTATTCACCAATGAGGGATTGCTAGAGATTCCCAGGGTTTGTTTAAAGACATTGGGTGCCCAAGCTTATGTTTTTGCTGCCCCGACCCTGTGGAATTCTTTACTTCGTCAGATGAGAGATTGCCTGACCATCCAGAATTTTAAGGTGGCACTAAAAACATACTTATTTAACCTAGCATATCCAGATTAGTCTCTGAATTGAATACTTGGCCTGGCATATTCAGATTTTACTGAAGTTAATATTTATGGTATTGTAGTTTTATGGATTTTAATATTCTGATTGTAATATGTGTTTTAAATTGCTATTTTGTTTGGTTTATGTACAGCGCCCTGGTTTTAGAAAGGTGCTTTTATAAATAAAGATTTCATTCATTCATCATATTTCCAGACTTTTGTTGTTGTGGAAGTAACCCTAATTGATGCATTAAAGGAGTGTTTTTGCAAGATATATATATATACATATATTATGGTAGCACGGTAGTGCTACCATATTTAGGGTTGAGGAGCCATTTCTATGTTAAACCCCAAAACTTTTCACCTTAATAACTTTGCAACCATTTAACAGATTTGGCTAAAATTTGGAATACTTGATCAAGAGCCATAGACCTTGGGATCTGCCAAGTTTTGTAGTGGTCGGATATACAGCTGTGGAGTTATTAAGCGCATGATCTGTACTTGCCGCGTTCGCTTTTCTGAATTCTATGGTCGGCTCTACAGGTCGATGGTTGCACGACCAGTCCAAAATCTTCAGGGAACATGCGGCTGGGGTCCCCGATGTGTCTTTCAAAGATTTCGTGAAAAAATATTAAACGGTTGAAAAGTTATTCAAAAAACAGTTTCCCATTATAAGTCAATGGGAAAAGTTAACAAAAAGTTCAACACCTTCGCAAATGCATTGTGATTGGTTGGCATCCATGGCACTCCAGACATTACCTCATGGGTTTCAGCCCACCTGATAGGCTAGTGATGCACTGACCCAGATCAAATTTCCAACATATCCAGGTCCCAGAAACCCCTGCTCTCCAGTTTGAATCGTGCATCTGAGCAAGGCAGTAGCACACCAGGAACCCCTGTCTGCTCTTCAAGGTAAGAACCACCCAAAAAAAAGCTATATCTTTCTGGCTTAGAACCTACAGCTGTCATAGTGCCATTATTATAGTTATTTCTGGAAGCAAGTGCAATTATTCTCTCTTTTTTCTTGGTTCTTCTTTTTTGTCCTGCTCAGCGTGGTGGGAAGGCTTCAGGTAAAGTGCCTTTTTTCTATCTCCTCTGCCCCAGCGTTAAGGGGGACTATAGCTAACCCGCCCACGGTGGGACCTTTTTAAATTTAAATTGATTCTGTTGCCAATGCTTGTTTTTTCCCCTCGGTACTCGGTCTTCCAGGGCGTTCCGCCCTAGGCCGAAGGCAGAGCAAGCGTGGCCGCCACGCGGTCCCCGAGACCATCGCTACGCTCGGTCACCCTCCCCCTCCCTTCCCTTCCCCTCCATTCTCCACCGCCCTTCTGGCGGCCACTCTTCCACCGGCGCCATTGCGTCGTGTCCTCTCGGCCGGGCGCCGATGCGTCCCGGTCCTCCTCACGACAAGGTGCTCCCACTAGGCCTCGTTTGGGGCCTCGCCTCTCCGCGACTGGTGCGCCCACCTGAGCCTCCGCTAGGCCTGCCCGGTGTGCCAGCCGCATGTTTTCTCCATGGTCTCCTACGCCCCAGGAGGAGACAGCTCTCTCCTCCCCGCCCGGTTGCCGCTCGCATCTCGTCGTGTTTCTCTCTCTGGAAGCGGGAGAGAGAGAGAGAGAGAGAGAGAGAGGGAGAGAGGGATAAAGATCCAGAAGGGGGGGCGAGGAGAAGTCCTCAACTCGCCGAGGCAGGGGCAGAGCCCAGAGTCTGGGGGGGGCCAGTGCTCTCGAGAGAGACAGTCTCACGGGGTGGGGACGTTTTGCCTCTTGACTCCAGGATTGCTCGTGCCCGCCTCAGGGTTAGGATGCCCGCGGGCTCATCTCAGGGCCTGCCCCAGCAGGCAGACCCATTGTCGGATTCCGGCCCTTCCTTTTGTGGGGCCATCTGTCCGAGCCCCTGGCTTCCCACAAGTTGGCCTGCAGCGCTTTTCCTTAAGGGAGCGCGTTCTTCATGTTTGGAGCTCTCCAGGCCCAGTGCTGCTGTTCCCTAGGCCCCCCACAAAAAAAAAAAGAGACAAGGCTGGAACCTGGCACCTGGAGAAGCTAGCAGAAGGGTCGGGGCCCCTACAACCCCTTCCTCATGCCAGGGTTCCATTCCACCACCCGGGTCCCTCACACAGTGACCCCGGTAGGTGTTTTCTTTGTCTGGTCCTCATTCAGTGCCTCGGCCACCTCCCATAGCGGGCCTTGGCACCAGACCACCACCCGACGTTGCAGGGGTCCTCACATAGCACCCCCCAACCTCGGGCATACCATCTGCAGCCTCTGTGATGCAGGGCTCCCTCAGCACATAAAAAAAAAAAAAAAAAAGGAGGAAAAGCAGGACGGTCTCCTAAATATGCCTCTCTCTATTCCAGATGGTGAAAGCAAAGAAATGCTCCGTGTGCAGCGCCATCCTCCTCCCCCAAACCCCGGGCCCCCACTGTGCAGCCTGCCTTCTAGACAATGACGACTCCTCCTTAGAGCGGACCCCACCACTGGCCCCCAGTAACCCTGGACCCAGCAACCCTATGTGGATGGATCCGGGTTCCCTTCTGATCCAGAATCAACAGGCCGTGGTGGCCATGATGGAGAGCCAACAGAACTTTATGCTCAAGATCATGGAGAAGCTGGAGTCCCTTACCCAAAATAGGACAAGACCATCCAACTCAGAATCCTGATAAGACTGGGGGCCAGCCAGAGGAACTCCCAATTCCCAAGGACCCCCTTCCGACCATCCCTATCGACAGCACGCATGAGGACGGAGAGAGAGAGGACGCCGGGGACGAGGATGACGCAGAGTCGGACACAGAGGAGATCGCGCTACAGATGGCCCCTTCACTGACTTCGAAGTTATGTTCCTTCGACACCATCCCAGGGCTCATGAAGGTGATCAAGGCCACAATGGGGTTCGACACCAAAGACTCCGAAGAAGGTGGACCTGAATAGAAACTCGACCCGATGATCCAGCTAAGGCCGGCCACCACAGAGACTTTTCCTGTCTGTCCAGCTATTGAGGACATTTTCAACACGGAGTGGCAATCCCCGGACCCAGGCAGGATGCCAAACCGCAAGAACCTGGACAGGATGTATCCGGTGCAAGGGGTTAAATTGGACGCTTGGTGCAGGGCCCCCACCATCGACCCTCAGGTGGCAGCACTCAGCAAGAAGACCATGCTCCCTTGAGGCATGATAGCTCTCAAAGACCCTACAGATAAAAAGGTTGAGGACATGTTAAAGAAGGCATTTGAGATTGGGGGCATCGCTGCTAAGGCAGCTACCACAGTCATTTACACTACTCGGGCACAGATCCGTTGGCTCGAAGAACTCCAGGAGCAGGCTACCCCTAAGTCCAGGGAGGCAGAGCTATTGGAGTGCACCCTGGACGCAGCCAGGTACCTGGCCGACATGGCAGTAGACACTCTGCGCCTCCAAGCAAGATCCACCGCTATCACCAACTGTGCCCGTAGGGCTCTGTGGCTGAAGCTTTGGGACGCAGACCATGAATCCAAATCTTTGTTGCAGAGTCTGCCTCTGTGGGGAAAGCATGTGTTCGGGGAGGGGCTGCAAGACTATTTAAAGCAAAAAGAGGAGGGTAGGGACCTCCTCAAGAATAGGTACAGGCCTTCTTATCTAGCCTCTTCTAGGCAGAGATTTCGAGGGGGGAGCAAACCTTACCAATCCCGCCGAGACAAAACTCAGCAGTCTCACTCCTTTCGAGGAAGAAGCTCATCCACCGGCTTCCGTGGCCCTTACACTCAGAACTATCAGTCCTCAGCGTTCAGAGCATGGGGCCAAAGACCAGGAGGGCGAGGTAGAGGATTCAGGGGGAAACAGCAGTGACTGCTTCCCACCTCCGGCACAGGGCCAGGATCCCTACCCACGGTGGGGCAAAGACTGGCCCTCTTCACCCACCGATGGATGACCACAACGTCAGACAGATGGGTTCGAGATGTAGTGTCAAAGGGGTACTCCATAGAGCTAACCCACGCCCATATTCCTCACAGGTTCGTCTCATCCCCCATAGCCAGGAGGAAGGCGTCCCCTCACCAGGTCCAACAACTCTTATCAGAGCTGATCCAGAACCGGGCCATCCAACCCATACCAATCCCGGAGCAGGGAAAAGGAATCTACTCCATCTTTTTCCTCGTACCCAAAAAGACGGGGGAGCTCAGGCCAATCCTAGACCTAAAGTTTCTAAACCAGCACGTAGTCCCACACCGGTTCAAGATGGAGACCATACGTTCCAGTCTCCGTTGTATCCGGGTAGGCGACTTCCTGACGTCTTTCGATCTAAAGGATGCCTATCTACACATTCCCATCATCCGGAGGCACAGCCAATTCCTCCGTTTCCACATACTGGGCCATCACTTCCAGTACAAGGCGCTACCCTTCGGACTGTCATCAGCCCCGAGAGTCTTCACCAAGGTCTTGATAACCCTAGTGGCCAGACTCAGGGAACAAGGACTGGACATCATCCTGTACCTAGACGACTGGCTCATTCGTGCCCGATCTGAGGTCCAGGCTCAGATGCACATGGAAATCGCCATCCAGGCACTCGAGGACCATGGCTGGGTGGTAAATCTAGAAAAGAGCCATCTCAGCCCCACACAACAGATCGAACATCTGGGGGCGATCATCAACTCAGCCGAAGGGTTGGCAAAACTGCCCCATCACGAGTCCACAACTTCAGGGAGCTGGCACGCAAAATGAGGGCCAGCCAACACTCAACAATGGGAAAGATCGCCCAATTGCTGGGCTGTATGGCCTCCTGCATAGACCTCGTGCCTTGGGCCAGGTGGCACATGCGCCCACTCCAAAACCACGTCTTATCCCGGGGAGCACCGAGTGAGCACAACCTTCACTGCGTGGTACCTCTACCCCAGGCAGTAAGATCCTCCCTAACTTGGTGGACGGTGGAAAGGAATCTATCCAGGGGAGTTCCCCTCAAACCCCCCCGCCCAGTTGCCATAGAGACGGATGCGAGCCTTTCGGGATGGGGAGCCTGTCTAGGAGAATCAACGGCACAGGGCCGATGGTCACCAGTGGAGACGAGGCTCTCCATCAACATCCTGGAGATGAGGGCCGTGTTCCATGCGCTGAGGGCATTCAGGCATCTAATAACCGGTCGGATGGTCCTAATCCGTTCCGACAATCGCGTGACGGTAGCCTACATAACAAAACAGGGCGGGACCAGGAGCAGAGCCATGATGAGGGAGACAATGGCGGTCCTCAACTGGGCCCAGACTCACCTCATCCACCTGAGCGCAGTCCACCTTGCAGGGAAACTGAACGTCAGGGCAGACTGGCTCAGCAGACAACAAGTGCACCCGGGGGAATGGCGCTTACACCCGGCGCTATTCCAGGAGATCCAGGCAGCATGGGGGCCCGTGTCCATGGATCTCATGGCATCTCGGGAGAAACGCCCAGGTCAACAAGTACCTCGGCGCTTCAAGGGCCGGTCTCTCCCAAGGGGCGGACGCCCTATCTGAGACCTGGAAGAGGAGGAACGCCTACGTCTTCCCACCTCTCCCCCTGATCCCCCAAGTCCTTGCCAAGATCCAGGAAACAGGTCTCATGGTCATCCTAGTGGCCCCATATTGGCCACGCAGAGTCTGGTTCACTGCTGCACGAGAAATGACCGTGGACAACTTCCGGATACCCTACCGGCCGGACATGCTTTCACAGGGTCCAGTGCTCCACCCAGCACCTCGGACCCTGAAGCTCACGGCCTGGCTCCTGAAAGGAGGAGACTGAAAGCAACAGGGTACCACGAATCGGTAATCAGTACCCTGCTCCGGTCCAGGCGGGCCTCCACCATATCCACTTACAAGAGGCAATGGGCCATCTTCATGCGGTGGTGTCGAGAACGGGGGACGGTGCCTGAACAGACCAATCTGGCCAACATCCTACTGTACCTCCAGCAGGGAGTGGACAAGGGCCTGGCACACTCCTCCCTCAGGGTACAACTGATGGCCATAGGAGCGGCCATAGGCCTCGTGGAGGGGTACCCCCCGGGCGCGTTCCCCGACTCCATACGCTTCTTGAGGCGGGTGGAGATCGCCATCCGAGAACCAGGCGGTGATCGCCCGTGGGATCTCCCTATGGTTCTGGAATCTCTCAAATCGGCGCCCTAGGCCCCTCAAGAGACGGATCTCTTTGGGTCGGCCTCAAGGCATGCTTCCTGGTGGCCATCTGCTCGGCCAGAAGGGTTGGGAAGCTTGCGCACTGTCCTGTCACGGAACCCTACACAGTGTTCACACCACTGGGGTCAGCCTGAGAACAGTCCCAGCATTCCAACCAAAGTCCCTACCAACTTCCACAGGGAGCAGCCTATCGAACTACCCACGTTCCCAGTCGATCCTACTCAGAGTCACGGCGGGACCCCTCACCACCTCGAAGTGGGATCCGTCCTCGCGGTATACCTGACCAGAACATGCCCCATTCGCAAGACAGAGAGGCTGTTCATCATCTCGAAGGGCCAGAGGCAGGGGCACGCCGCCTCCAAGTCTACCATCGCTGGATGGCTAAGACGAGTCGTCCAGAATGCATACACAGCCAACCGACTGGTTCCACCACAGGGGATCAAGGCCCATTCCACCAGAGCGGTGGCCACTTCCTGGGCGGAGAGAGCCAGTGTGTCCATGGAGGACATTTGCAGAGTGGCCACTTGGTCCTCCATACACACCTTCGCCAGACACTACAGGCTGGAGCAGCTCCAGGCCGTTCGTCCCTCCTTCGCGGGCCCAGGTCCTAACTGCAGCTTCCTCAGCCAGTCACTCTTAGTCGCTCTTTCCCTCCCAGAGGACTAACTGCTTCTTATCTACCCATGAGGTAATGTCTGGAGTGCCATGGATGCCAACCAATCACAATGGGTGTTTACTCACCTGGTAAAGGTGATTGTGTTGGTTGGCATCCATGGCACTCCAAGGCCCTCCCTCAGAGCGGCTAGAATGACCGGCTCCGGGCCCAAAAAGGGGTACCTAGTATCTAGTTCTCTTGGGGGACAGACAACATAAATGATGACATAACAAATGACCTGTCTAACTTCCGGGTTCGAGTTAGATTGTTAAAATAGGGGAATAAAGATCGGGCCCCAGGGCCTTTTTTTCTGACACGTCGTAGTCCGACTCCTTTGTATCCCGTTTCAAGCTTCTGGTATCTATGCTAACACTCTACATTGTATGTCCTTTCTCTTTGTACTAATTAACCTTATTTCAGCTATGGAAGATTCGAACTGGAGAGCAGGGGTTTCTGGGACCTGGATATGTTGGAAATTTGATCTGGGTCAGTGCATCACTAGCCTATCAGGTGGGCTGAAACCCATGAGGTAATGTCTGGAGTGCCATGGATGCCAACCAACACAATCACCTTTACCAGGTGAGTAAACACCCATTTTTACTTTCGCAAATGGGCCATTTTGTTTTCAGTTGGTGATCAGAAAAATGGTTGGCATTTAAATTTGGGTCCCTCTAGCAACCTAATTCTTTTTGTATTCACCCAGTCGGACCCTGAGGATGCTTGCCATGTCTTTGTTTTGTGGTAAAACTCCCCAGAAATATGTTTTTCAAATTTCTGGAAAAAGTACTTTCGCAAATTAATTTCGTGCTCACGAAAGTGTCGAACTTTTTTGCGAAAGCTTTCGCAAATTGCGACAGTAGTTTTCCATCTGTGGGACAGTGACAGCGATTCTTTGGCACTGCGCTGCAAAAGAACCGTTGGGAGTTTTGGGCTGAAATTTGGAGGGAACGGAGCCAACATCTCACAGATGTGCTTTTCAGTGTTGTATTAAAAAATATTACACAGTGGCAAAGTTACGGCACTCCAAAGTTGATGGTTTTTCCCATAGGATAACATTATGGCGCCCGACGCATTACAGAAATCCTTTGGCACCCTACTGCAAAATAACGGTTTGGTCTTTTTTCCTGAAATTTTGAGGGAAGACAGCCAACAGCCCACAGATGTGTCTTTCAGTAGTGTAGTGAAAAAATATCACACGGCGGCAAAGTTACGGCACTCCAAAGTTGACGTTTTTTCCCATAGGATAACATTATGGTGCCCGACGCATTACAGAAATCCTTTGGATCCCTGCTGCAAAATAACGGTTTGGTCTTTTTTCCTGAAATTTGGAGGGAAGACAGCCAACAGCCCACAGATGTACCTTTCAGTGGTTTGGTGAAAAAACATTACAGGGAGGCAAAGTTATGGTGCTCCGAACTTTTCTTTTTTTCCCATAGGATAACATTACGGCGTTCGCCGCGCCTTTCAGGGCCCGTATCTCGGAAACGGTGCGAGATACGGACTTTTCGTAGGAAAATTTCTTAGCCCCCTAATGGGGGTTAAGGTTCAAATTAGCCAGGACAGTTGTAAATGATATGACTTTTAAATTTTTCTTCTACATCATACGGTTCATGAGATATAATGTATTTAGTATTCCAAGATCTCATTTTCTACGCCGATACTCATTATTATGCATACATTATTTGTACTCACTGTCTTTCTCTATGCAGGTTTTGGGGAAAACCAGCCTGTGCACTTACATTACTGTTACTGTTGCCCTTTCCGCTTGCGGTTCTGTACCCTTTTCACTTACCCGTTGGCGTCCTGCGCCACCATGTCGTTATCGCTGCGTTTTCATTTGCACTTGCGTTTCTGTTATTTTTGCCATTTCTGTCTACAGTACTGTTTATCTTTCTGTTTCACTTTACATCACCATGCCCATTGACATTTCTGTTTGCAGGCACCGTGTTACTATGTGACAACACATCATGTGGCAGACCATTCCGTCTCACACCATGATGCGTTACCCTTCTGTTCTCATTCGTGCTTGTGTTACCATATGCGCCACTGTTAGCATTTCTGTTTGCATTGCTGTCCCTGTTAGTATGCCACAAGACATCATGTGGCGGGAGCGTGGGCCCCTCCGCCGCTGCATTACATTCACTATTTCTCGTTATCATTCTCAAAAGAAAGGAAATTAGAGGCAAAAACTCAGTTTAATGCATTAGTTAGGGTTGTTCCTAGCGACAAAAGTGAGGAAATTCAGCTGTTAGGGGTTGAAAACCCCTCTTGCACCCCACCCCCAACCCGGCATTGGGGTGTGCATTGGGATCATGGTCTAACTCTCACCCCATTCTCCTATACTTCTGCTGCTTTACACATGTCATGGGGTGAGAGTTAGGGCTGATGATCCCAATGCACACCCCAATGCCACCACATGCGTCATCCTTTGCGTTTTCATTTGCGCTTGCGTTTCTGTTACTTTTTTGCCATTTGTGTGTACCGTACTGTTTCTCTTTCTGTTTCACTTTGCGTCACCATGCCCATTGACATTTCCATTTACAGGCACCATGTTACTTTGTGACAAGACATCATGTGGCACACCATTCCCGTCTATGCCACCGTGTGCGATACCCTTTCTGTTCTCATTCGCGCTTGTGTTACCATGTGTGCCACTGTTAGCATTTCTGTTTGCATTGCTGCTCCTGTTACTATGCCACAAGACATCATGTGGCGGGAGCGCGGGGCCCCTCCCGCCACCGCATTACATTCACTATTTCTCAATATCATTCTCAAAAAGAAGGGAAATTAGAGGCAAAAAACTCCATTTAATGCATTAGTTAGGGTTGTTCCACAGTGACAAAGTGAGAAATTCTCTGTTAGGGTTGAAAACCTAACTCCAATTCACCCCCAGCACCACACACACACAGACACACACACACATTCAAGTATGGGGGAGGACCAAGTCAACACAACCAATGACAGACATCCAGCAGCAGGTGACAGAAATAACAAACAATTGTCTAAATGTACTACGAGACATCCCCACCCACCTGACCAGGTACTGCATGCTCAGTGGAGATCAACAGCAAAACTGAGGCCATGTACACCAAACATACACATCCCTGATTGCAGTTGCACACAACATACCACACTTAGTGGTTGCATGGCTACCTACCCGATGCCCACACCAGACCACACCACTGTGGTGGGCCACCTGAACAATAGAGTTCAGCAAAACCAAGGAGTTGTACAGGTATAATATCTCTGATTATAACAAGGGTTTGAGAAATGCAGCTTCTAATTGACTGTAAACATTGTAACAGCCTTATGTTTAGTTTTATTAACATACATGTAGAGCCTAACCATATGATGAACATGGTTTAATGTTGTTTAAAAACAGTTTTTATTATGATAGCAATAAGCACTCCCAGGTATTATGTTAATGGTCAGTTTATCACTGTCTAGTGACATGTGGCACTCGGATATGCCTCATTCAACATTAAACCCTACAGGGTGATTAACAGACCATTTAACATAACTGTTGGTCATGCCTTATTGCTCAATTGTCTTTATGAGTAGATACTGTCCCTCTGCTAGGCACTGCAGCAGCTTTGCAACACAGTGTCCCACCCAGTTACACCATACACTGTCTAGTTACTGGAGAATGGCTGTGAATATGAACTCATGAAGATGAACAGTGTAACTTGATCATTACAGTTATCGAAACACTAGTGTGATTATAACTGACAGAGTCAGTGATAGAGGATAACCCCTGCTGTCCTAGTACACTTACCCCATTGTGAGTTAAATCAATACTAAATGACATTCTGTTTATATCTACACCATACCTACTTGATTCCTGTTGTACCACAATTAACATAGTTATCACTTTGATAGCATCAGTGACAGAAGTGTGGCAAACCCAAACAGTAGGCATACAGCCTGAGTATGAAACAACTGTTAAAAAAATCACACTGTGTCCATAAGTGGCATAGATCACTCATTGCAACAATAGTAAATGTATTACTATTTGAATAAGTTAGTCATCACAGATGCAATGCGATTGTCTTTATCAGGTACAACATACTCAGTAAGCGCCTACAGGAAAATCTATCTATACATCTCGATACAGGTACATCATTGTTGGCTCAGTAGTGCTATGATATTTAGAAGTTGCTTGGCCTGATCCATGCAATTACAATGTTTCTTACAAAGAATACTTACTGCATCTTTAATATTGAAACACACTGAAGGTCTATGTATGTACATCAGCAGTACACTTTCATCAGTCAGAATGCATGTGATACTGGCAGTACGAATTTCACAGCGTTGAACAGGCAATGCTTTTCCATACGTTTACATCAGCCTCTCTATGTTGAGTAAACCATTGCAGTAAATGTACTACTATGTAAATCACCTACTAAATGTATCACTACTTTTATCTTGAGCATGCTAGTGTCTTGTAGTTAATTTATGTGCTTCTCTTAATTAATGTATACTCACTAGTGTTAAAACCTTTCTACAACTGTCATCATGCACCTTCAGCATTTATATTGAATAACGGCACAGTACCAGTTGTGGTGTGGTGTGGGGCATCAGCAGGTAAGGCCATGCAACTACTAAGTGTGGTACGTTGTGTGCAGCTGCAATCAGGGATGTGTACGTTTGGTGTACATGGCCTCAATTTTGCTGTTGATCTCCACTGAGCATGCAGTACCTGGTCAGGTGGGTGGGGATGTCTCATAGTACATTTAGACAATTGTTTGTTATTTCTGTCACCTGCTGCTGGATGTCTGTCATTGGTTGTGTTGACTTGGTCCTCCCCCATACTTGAATGTGTGTGTGTGTCTGTGTGTGTGTGGTGCTGGGGGGGGGAATTCAGAGTTAGGGTTTTCAACCCTAACAGCTAATTTCCTCACTTTTGTCGCTGTGGAACAACCCTAACTAATGCATTAAACAGAGTTTTTTTGCCTCTAATATTAATATATATATATATATACATCTATATATATATATATATATATATACGCCAAAATACAGTATTCAAGAGACTCATGCCAACTTCATTTTGACACCCTGTAACTTTTTTCTGAATTGTTAAAATGATCACACAATACTCCTCATTTGTAGTGCCTTAGTAGGAGAGACATTAAACATATCATCACACAGTTTGGTTCTTCTGTGTTCTTCCTGCAGTATCCCAAGCACCCTTTTGCCTTGTTTAGTTGGCCTCCATTTTGTGACATTGCTGCCATGCCCATTTTATATACTTAATTACTTCTCTTGATTGTACCCCACAAACCCAACTGTTGTTTATTTGCTGCCTAATTACTTCATTTCAGCCTCCCCCATGAACTCCCTTTATAAAATAACAGTTTTAAGTTATTTTATTCCAGTTTGTACTGCCTTAATGTTCCTTACATGCTGTGTCCATTTTTACCACCTCTCTATCCTGGCTGTTTCTGTTATTGTCAATCGTTCTGATGAGAGAACATTAATGTGATAGGGGACTTATGTTTTTATTCTATATGTTGCCCAAAGCTTGTATTTCTTCAAGTCACTCTTAATGTGACTCATAGATATTTGTGTGGCCAGCCTTTGCTGTTTCCGTTTGTGACGCACTTTTATGTCGGTTCGTGGACTGGTCCCAAAAGCCTGGAACCAGAAGTGCATAGCTCACCTATCTACATCACCCCTTGGCTCTTTAAATGATCAGAGCTGGTGGTTCAGTGTTCTTTTTTTTCATTGCCTGCATTGCCGAAAGTGTGTGTCATCCAGTTCTGAGTTCGGCATTGCGCATGTTAGCTGTTGAGCCCTCTTGTCTGTGTTGCCTGCAGTCCTACACTGTACTCCAGAATTAATTTAAAGGTATGTTTGATATCTTGGTTTGGGAAATGGGGCTTGTAAAATGCTGGCGGTCCTTGCCTTGGGGTGGTGGTGGTGGGGGTCTTCAGTTTGCTACTGAGTGTGAACAGGCACTACGGGTAAAAAAGGGATTTTCTGTTTTTTATGTGCAAAACAGGCACTGGGATGAAAAGAGGGCAAGATTTAGATGTATGTATTTTTTATTTTTTCAGAACTACTACACGGGGTGAATGAGCACTGAGGAGAACAGTGTGTAAAAGCAGTGTTTTATTTTTATTTGCAAAAGTGGTACTGGGATGGAAAGTGGGCAAAGCTGCTACACAGGGGGTGAATGGGCAAGAGGACTCTGATTTTACAAACCAAGCAGGGAAAAGAGGGCCACAGAAGCCACATTTGTTTTGCTGTTGCTGAGGGGAATGGGCACTGAGGGGTCAAAAGGGCAAGATGATTCTACAGTTTGCAAAGCTGGTACTGAGGGGAATGGTTATTGTGTGGAAAAATACAGGTATTGCATTAGACTGAGCACTCTACTTTTCAAAGCTGGTATAGACAAAAGAAATCCTGCAGTTTCCAAAGCTGGACCTGTTCTCTGCATGGGGCTCTTTTTGCATGGAAGGTATCAGAAAACAAGTAATGTTGGCCCTGGGTGTTTTTTGTGTACATTTCAGCTCTTTTGGCAGTGAATTGCAGTGATTGTTTGGGCTGTGTGCTTCATGTTAGGCCCAACATGGCCTCCATGATGTAAAATATTTTTTTCTTATTGTGGGGGTAGGGGAGATGATGATGGTGGTGGTGGTGACTGCACTGCATCAACCCTTGGTTCTAGTAATCTTTGGGGTCTTTTACTGCACTTTAGGGATTGTTTGGCTGTTGCAGTCATTGTTTGGGCCATGTGCTGCTTGATAGGCCCAGCCCAACATCTGTGGTAGTAAACCTGATTTAAAACATTGTTTCTTACAGGGGATTGGGGGTTGTGATGCTGGTGGTGACTGCCAAAGCGTTGCCCTTAGTTCTAGTAATTTTGTACCTTGTGGGTCTTTTTTAGCACTTTAGGGCTCGTTTGGCAGTTGCAGTCATTGTTTGGGCCATGTGCTGCTTGGTAGGCCCAACATGGATTCTGTGGCAGTATTGTTTTACATCATGCCATGTTGTGCCTACCATGTAGCACATGGCGCAAACAAATTGTTAAGATTCACAACAACAATCAAACAAGCCTGGAAGAGAACAAAAACACCAAAATGATTAAAAACTACTAGAACCAAGGGGGATGCTTAACTGCTAGCAAGCAATTCAGCAAGAAAAAGACATGGACTCTGTGGCAGTACACATGATGTAAAACATTACTGCCACAGAAGCGGTGGTATGCCTACCATGCAGCACATTGCCCAAACAAATTGTTAAGATTCACAGTAATCCAGCAAGACAAAATGTTTCTTACTGGTGACTGCCAAAGCATCATCCTTGGTTCTAGTAATTTTGTACATTTTGAGTCTTTTCATGCATTTTAGGGGTCATTTGGCTGTTGCAGTGAATCAGGTCATTGTTTGGGCCATGTGCTGCCTGGTAGGCACAGCACAGCTTCTGTGATAAACATTTTTTTCTTATGGTGGGGGGGGGTGTGATGTTGGTGGTGACTGCAAAAGCATCAACCCTTGGCTCTATAATTTTGTAGCTTTTGGGTCTTTTTGTGCACTTGGGCTTGTTTGGCAGTTGCAGTGAATCTTGGTCATTGTTTGGGCCATGTGCTGCTTGGTAGGCCCAACACAGGTTCTGTGGTAGCAAACCTGAAGTAAAATATTTTTTTCTTTTGGGGGGGTTAGGGTTGTGATGCAGGTTGTGACTGCTAAAGTGTCAACCCTTGGTTCTAGTAATTTTGTACCTTTTGGGTCTTTTTGTGCAATTTAGGGCTTGTCTGGCTGTTGCAGTCATTGGGCCATGTGCTGCTTGGTAGGCAAAATTACTAGAACCAAGTGTGATGCTTACAACAACCTCCTTTAGGTGAAGATGTGCCCTTGCAACAGGAAAGCTCAGCATTAATGTAAGTGTTAACATATTTTCTAGTGGGTGGGATGTAGGTGTTAAGTACAACATGAGATTGCATCAATTACAACAATACAGGGTGACCTATTCCTGATGAGAACCCCCTAATTTCTTGGGGCTTTCTAAGTTTTGGACATGGCTCTGCAGGTTGCATACTCTTCTGAAGCCAGAATGTCAGAAGGCTGTTGGTTCTATTCCCACACCAGGCAACTGGGTTAATCCCAGTGCTGACACTAGTGCAGCATGAGGGGATGCTGCACTCCTGAGGTGCTCTCATTTGGAGGAGATGTTAATCAGAGTTCCAGTCTGTGGTTGTTTCAGATGGACATTAAAAATCTTATGGCACTTCTCAAACAGTATTGGAATCTCCCGGGTGTCAAGCCAAATTTCCACTACACTGCAGCTGTGGAGTGGCAGTCTTCCAGGAAGCATTCCAGAGAGTGCAGTGTTGTCCCATCTGTAGACACCTCTCTTGGCTGAGGGAGAAGCTTGTTGATTGTTAGTCTCCAGTCTGGCCAGAATACAGGGACCTCTCCCACCCAGGGACCACCAGGGCCACCGCCACTGCCTCCGAGGTCACCAAGAAGGAGGGGTTGGACCACGGTTGGCTCAGGGAAGGTGAGGATGGTAGAACAGTGGCACATCCCACTAATTATACCACACTAAGAATACCATCAACAGCTTAATCTGGTTCACTGTCAGTTGGCATCCATCTGTAACCACCCCTCCAAGACCAAATGATGAGGTAGTAGAATTATCTAGTCCTCCTTTCCTGGTCAATAACAGTAAAATAAATAAAACCAATTCAGCAGTAGTCCCCCCACCCCACCCAAGCTGGAGATAATTATTGGAGATAGTTATTTTATTTCTCAATTTCTATTTTTTTTTAATTTTTTTAGGAAAATTAATAAAGGAAACTTTGTGGCTGTGCAGTTTACAACTGGGACAAAAACACACTTGTTATATACCTTGCTGAGGTTGTATCTTCTTCAGATACACAAGTCACCATCAAATATTTGCTAAAGAGTAAAAAATACACCTACAGTGTCACTGATAAGGACATGGCTGAACATTCTACAGAACCATTAAAGGACATTGTTTGGAAATTTGGTGACCCTGTACAGTCAACAGTGACTCAACAGTGGCACTTTCCAGAACATGACTTTCTTTGATTATACCATACCCCGTGTGGTTTTAAACTAATTTTCAAATAAATGTCTTCTCTTGATGTGATCTGTTTGTCATGACAGACATGGACTACACTAATATTTAGCCTATTAGCTAAATTGTACACCTAATGGATTCCCTCTGTCCTTCTGCTTTGGGACCAGATGCAGTGATTGGTAATGATTAGCAGTTTGTTTACTACTGATACAGGTGAGATTTACTCTGTGTGAATTTGATGATTAAAAAGTGTGTTTAACTGTTTTTACTGTATAGTAGGGGTATATTAGGGTTAGCTTTGTCTCCCATATTTGTTATGTGTAAGCCATATTTATAAAGTGTTGGATAGGTAAAGGCATAGTTAGATAAAACATCTGTGGTGTGTCTCTGTTACTCATGTTATGTGTTGTGGTGTCCCTGCTACTCACGTTGTGTGTTAGAAAATATTTTGTTAAAATAAAATATGCTTCACATTTCAAAGAATTGTTGGTGTCTGTCTTAAGCATACAGTACCACATTTATCTTCAGCAAAGCTGGTCTGGGGAAAGCAAAGAGACGTGAGAGAAAACTAAACTGTGATTAGCTATGGGCTGAGATTTAATGGTGTCCTGCAATGGATGGTCCAGTAAAGGGTGACGGGTATGGTTTGAGACCAAATGATGAAAAGTTGCTAACTACTATACCAAAGTAGAAGACCCAGGCATTATGATATCGAGTTTACTTTAATAATAAAAATGGCAAATGAGTTATCATGGACACCATGCTACCCAAGGTAAATTTTTCTACAGATACTTTTCAATCTTATTTTCTTAAACTTAGAATTGACAAACTATCTTTATATTTGGGATTAAACAACTACCATATTTAAGTTCTCAAAATAATCCACAGTTATGACATTTAAAGAAAGTCTTTTGGGGAGCATGAATGTCACACTTGCTCTCTCGAGTATTGTATATAAGCATATATATATATATATATATATATATATATATATATTATAGGGGCACAGTTGTGCCCCTATAGTGAGGGTTGAGTAAGCAGTTTAATGTTACACCTCAAATTTTGCAAGTTAATAACCTTACAACCGTTCAACAGATTTACATGAAATTCAGAAAGTGCAGTCTTGGATGGTAGATCTATTGATATGCCAAGTTGCATTTTAGTCAAATTTGCAGTTTTTGTGCAGTGAAATGCCAAAAAAACACGGTTTTCACTTTTTTTGCCCATTTTTGCTGATTTGTGTCCATTGCGCTGTGGCCACACCATTTGGAGTAGAAAGAGGTTTCCCCAAAGAACAATCCAGTATTTGTTTGGTGAAAAAATATTAATCTGTTCCAAAGTTATTTAATTTTGAATTTTTGGGTTCTGAGCATGCTCAGTTCAGTCTTAGATTTATATGTATATTTTGCAAAAGAGGATTTGGCTCGCGATCAAGGATTTTGTCACCTCGCAAAAAGGGATTTATTAAATCACCATTCATGAGGAAAAATTCCCCTTTTGTGAGCTGCCATCTTGTTTTCATTTTTTGCCACAAACAAAATGTTGTAACTTTCCCCATGGATGTGTTGTCATGTAACTGAAGTATGGTTTTTATTCATGGTGATAACCTCTACAACCCATGTCTTTGGGTTGCTTCATTTTTATCAAAAAATGGCTGTTTTAAATTTAAGAAATCCTTGTTCATCACTTGCTTCATATCCTTGTTTACGAGGTGACAAAATTCCGCTTTGCAAGTCGATTCATTTTTTTTCATTCATTACATTTTATTGATCAACATAAAGCCATATACAATATAAGATTTTAACACCAGAGTGCAAAACATGAATGGTTAAAATAATTAAACATGAACATATCATACAAATCTCTTAAATACAATTTTAAAAACCAAGTTAACAATAAATATGGGCATATTTAATATTTTCGTCGAAGGTACTCAATAACATAAGTCCATACTTTTACAAATGTGTTGTTAAAAAAACTTAGCCAAGAGCTCAATGTTTTTTTATCCATAGTTCTGAACAAGTAGTCCTGCAGATCGGGGGGAGGGGGGGACTGAGACCACCAAGTAGCCCTCCCAACCATTTTTTCCTAGATGATTCATAGAGAGGGCATAAAAGAACCACATGTTTCAAGTCATCTATTAGCTCCAAACCACATTTACAATATGGTGAGGGGGAAACCTTATTCTTATACAGTATCTATACTGTATATGATTGGCCATATAGCATTCAGTCCTAAATCTTGTATAAGATCTCCTTAATTTAGGGCATGTTAATAATGAGAGATATGTCTCAAAACTACATGAAGACTTAAGTGTCTTATAGTAGTCATGAAGTTTGAGCATAGAAAGTTGTGAAATCAAATAATTCCTATCCAGATCACCAAGTCTCAATTTAACATCCTGCTTAATTTCTGCAAAAGGTCTTAGATAAATTTCGTATAAAAGATGTCCCAGCCCAGCTAGCATTATAGTATCTTTAATATGCTGGATACAAGGATGTACATATCCCAAGCTGGCCATCCTTATAGTTTCTTCTAAACACATTCTAGAATATCTTTTTTTCTGGAAAAGAGAAGAGTTTCAATAAAAATAGAATGTGTTGCTCCTGTATAGGAGAAAGTAAAGCTCACTGTCCTAATTCCAGTGCCAAGATACATTTTGGGGTTCCTTGTGGTAGCATGAGAATGTATCTATACAATTTATTTAATATAACTTGTAACCTTCCAGTCTCTGCATGGTCCCATACGTCTGAAGCATATAACATGCTCGTTCTAATTTTAGCATTTAATACTCTCATTATTCCTTTTACTGATGATTTTCCCACTTTATTATTAAAGATCTTTAGGGCATTTCCTGAAGATCGCATTGTATTCTGAATAGTATCCAGATGTTTAGTCCAAGATGAGCCATGAGCAAAGCAGACTCCTAGGTAGTCATGGTACTTTACCCTATCTATGCTTACACCATCTATCTTAACATTTATAATATTATTCCTTTGTTTCCAAACACTACCACATTTGTTTGACTGTGATTGATCCTCAGTCTAAACTGAGTACAGAGTGATTCAAACTTCATCAATTTCTTTTTCAAACCCAAAGCTGAAGTAGAAAGTAAAACCAAATCATCTGCATATGTAAGACTGTCTATCTTGTAGTCATCTACCTTGGGAGCATGAAAGTCAGGATCTATAATTTGATCCATGATTGAATTTATGTATATGTTAAATAACATTGGGGTCAAAATACGCCCCTGTCTGACCCCTACATTCGTTGAGAATCTTTCAGTTTCATGACCATATTGATCATATCGAACTCTGGCCCAAGTGTTTTTGTGGAACCTAATGATGGTGTCAAGCAGGTAACTCTTGAGGTTTAGCTCTTTAAGTGTTGTCCAGAGAATTTTCCTGCTGACTCCATCAAAGGCGGAAGAAAAATCCACGAACAACAGTATAAATTCGTTTTTCTGACTTTGACATATTTCCAAGCCAGATGCTGCAGGACAAAGCAATGTTGGATTGTGGACCTGTTCTTCCTAAACCCATTTTGTGACTCGTTCAAAATTGAGTTTTCTTCAGCCCATTCCAACAATCTGCCCAACATTATTTTAGAGAAAACTTTCTGAGATACTGTACATCTATCAGACTAATTGGCCTGTACCTCTTGGGGTTATTTTGGTCTTCTTTTTTGAAGATTGGATATATAATGCTGCCTGCCCAGCTTGGGGGGCATGAAAGACCCTGTACCAGCAAATTAAATAATAAGAAAAAGAAAGCTGCCAGTTTGGAAATTATTTATATAGCTCTCCCAATATACAGTCGGGACCTGGGGCTTTGTTAGTTTTGAGTGATTGGATGGCCAAGTAAATTTCTTCTTCTTCTGTAATAAATATGGGCCATGGAAAAAGCAATTCTCCCTGGGGCATTTGAAACTCAGTCGTTTCCAACTCTATTTGCGAGAAATAAAGCTCCGAGAAATATGCAGTCCTGGTTTCTGATGTAATGTAAGCTTCAAGTTTCTTCGAGTACCTGTTGTAACCTTGGGACAGTATTTTCCAAAATATTCTGCCATCCCTATCCAGAGCTGCCTGTCTTAGTTTTTCCTGAAGTCCCCAGGTATATTTTTCCCTAGTATTGCTAAGGGTTGATTTATACTTTTCTCTCTCTTTCTTCAGTAATTTAACCCTTACACTGCCAAGGTTTTTCTGAAAATTGCATATCCCTGCTGCCAGAGGTTTTTTCACTGGGTTTGCACACTTATCGGTTATGACGTTATTACATAATTTTTCTTAATTCCCTGGTAAACTTTTTTTGTCAGAGTAGTGAGAAACTAACACAACTATAATTCAAAGTGAAAATATAACTTTTCCAACAAAGACATTTGGAGATATATATGTTTATTTAGTGAAATTTTGATTGTTTTGCGAATTTGTATTCATAAAAAATACTAAGTTGTAAAAGCGTTAAAATCGGTTGCATCACTGATAAAATTGTTGCCTAAAATGTAACTAATTTTCACTTTCAGGCTACAAATTCTTCATATAAACACAAATTTCACATTGGTTTCTCACCTACAGATTATGAGAGTGACCAGAACGGACCACCAATGGTAGGGCCATGCTGGCCTATGGAGGGGTACCTATTGGATTATGGGCTACACGTCACAAAATCCATTAAGAAAAAGTAAGAAGTAGCCTGTTTCACATGATAGGGAAGTGAATGAGTAAATAAAGGGCCAGATTGCACCTATAGCTACCTACCCAGGGTCACATGACCAAAAACAAGATGGCTGACACCATTCAGCCATTTTCTGTGTCAAAATGCTTGTGACTCATTTATTGAGCTCATTAGATCATAAAAGTGGTAAATGTCAATGGATTACACCTTTTCTTACATCTGCTGGGCCTTGGATGAAATTTATGATCCCTAATTTCACATTACAGACCCACTTGCAGATAGCCGAGGTGCCATACCCAACCACCCCTGGTATGTCCATGTTGGCCAATGGGGTGACCAGCTATTACATTATGGGATGCCTGCCAATAAATTCAAAAAAGAAAAGTAAAAAGTAGCTTGTTTTACATGGCGGGGAAGTGAATGAGTAAATCAAGGCCCAGACTGTACCCATAGCTACATCCCCTGGGTCACAGGACCAAAAACAAGATGGCGGCTACTGTTCAATCATTTTCTGTATCAAACTGCTTCTGTTACACATTCGTAGGGATAACTACATTATAAAGGTGATAAATGTCAATAGATTACACCTTTTCTTACATCTGTTGAGGCTTGGATGAATTTTCTGATCCCTAATTTCACATTACAGATCCACTTGCAGATAGCCGGGTTGCCATACCCAACCACCCATGGTATGCCCATGCTGGCCAATGGGGTGTCCTCCTATTGCATTATGGGGTGCATGCCAATAAATTCAAAAAGTAAAAGTAAAAAGTACTCCATTTTACATGACAGGGAAGTGAATGAGTAAATCAAAGCCCAGATTGTACCCATAGCTACATCCCCTGGGTCACATGACCAAAAACAAGATGGCAGCTACTGTTTCATCATTTTCTGTATCAATCTGCCTATCTTACACATTTATTGTGATAACTACATTATAAAAGTGGTAAATGTCAATGGATTACACCTTTTCTTACATCTGCTGGGGCCTGGATGAAATTTATGATCACTAATTTTACTTTATAGACCCACCAGCATATAGCTGGGGTGCCATACCCAACTGTCCCTGGTATATCCATGCTGACCAATGGGGTGTCCACCTATTGCATTATGGGTTACATACCAATAAATTGAGAAAGGAAAAGTAAGATGTAGCCTGTTTTACATGACGGGGAAGTGAATGAGTAAATCAAGGCCCAGACTGTACCCATAGCTACATCCTCTGGGTCACATGACCAAAAACAAGATGGCGGCTACTGTTCAATCATTTTCTGTATCAAACTGTTTCTGTTACACATTTGTAGGGATAACTATATTATAAAAGTGATAAATGTCAATGGATTACATCTTTTCTACTTCTGTTGAGGCTTTGATGAATTTTCTGATCCCTAATTTCACATTACAGACCCACCTGCAGATAGCCGGGTTGCCATACCCAACCACCCATGGTATGCCCATGCTGGCCAATGGGGTGTCCACCTATTGCATTATGGGGTGCATGCCAATAAATTCAAAAAATAAAAGTAAAAAGTTGTCCGTTTTACATGACAGGGAAGTGAATGAGTAAATCAAAGCCCAGATTGTACCCATAGCTACATTTCCTGGGTCACATGACCAAAAACAAGATGGCAGCTACTGTTTCATCATTTCCTGTATCAAACTGCCTATCTTACACATTTATTGTGATAACTACATTATAAAAGTGGTAAATGTCAATGGATTACACCTTTTCTTACATCTGCCGGGGCTTGGATGAAATTTATGATCACTAATTTTACTTTATAGACCCACCAGCATATAGCTAGGGTGCCATACCCAACTGCCCCTGGTATACCCATGCTGACCAATGGGGTGTCCACCTATTGCATTATGGGTTACATACCAATAAATTGAGAAATGAAAAGTAAGATGTAGCCTGTTTTACATGACGGGGAAGTGAATGAGTAAATCAAGGCATAGACTGCACCCATAGCTACATCCCCTGGGTCACATGACCAAAAACAAGATGGCTGACACCATTCAAACATTTTCTGTATCAAACTGCTTCTGTTACACGTTTGTAGGGATAACAACATTATAAAAGTGATAAATGTCAATGGATTACACATTTTCTTACATCTACAGGGACTTGGATGAATTTTCTGATCCATAATTTCACATTACAGACCCACTTGTAGATAGCGGGTGCCATAACCAACCACCCTTGGTTAGCCCATGTGGCCAATGGGTGTCCACCTATTGCATTATGGGTGCATGCCAATAAATTCAAAAAGTAAAAGTAAAAAGTAGCCCGTTTTACATGACAGAGAAGTGAATGAGTAAATCAAGGCACAGACTGTACCCATAGCTACATCCCCTGGGTCACATGACCAAAAACAAGATGGCAGCTACCGTTTCATCATTTTCTTTATTAAACTGCCTATCTTACACATTTATTGTGATAACTACATTATAAAAGTGGTAAATGTCAATGGATTACACCTTTTCTTACATCTGCAGGGACTTGGATGAATTTTCTGATCCATAATTTCACATTACAGACCCACCAGCATATAGCTGGGGTGCCATACCAACCACCCTGGTATACCCATGCTGACTAATGGGGTGTCCACCTATGGCATTTGGGTTACATACCAATAAATTGAGAAAGGAAAAGTAAGATGTAGCCTGTTTTACATGACGGGAAGTGAATGAGGAAATCAAGGCACAGACTGTACCATAGCTACATCCCTGGGTCACATGACCAAAAACAAGATGGCGGCTACTGTTCAATCATTTTCAGTATCAAACTGTTTCTGTTACACATTTGTAGGGATAACTACATTATAAAAGTGATAAATGTCAATGGATTACACCTTTTCTTACATCTGTTGAGGCTTGGATGAATTTTCTGATCCCTAATTTCACATTACAGATCCACTTGCAGATAGCCGGGTTGCCATACCCAACCACCCATGGTATGCCCATGTTGGCCAATGGGGTGTCCACCTATTGCATTATCGGGTGCACGCCAATAAATTAAAAAAATAAAAGTAAAAAGTAGTCCGTTTTACATGACAGGGAAGTGAATGAGTAAATCAAAGCCCAGACTGTACCCATAACTACATCTCCTGGGTCACATGACCAAAAATAAGATGGCAGCTACCGTTTCATCATTTCCTGTATCAAACTGCCTATCTTACACATTTATTGTGATAACTACATTATAAAAGTGGTAAATGTCAATGGATTACACCTTTTCTTACATCTGCCGGGGCTTGGATGAAGTTTATGATCACTAATTTTACTTTATAGACCCACCATATAGCTAGGGTTGCCATACCCAACTGCCCCTAGTATACCCATGCTGACCAATAGGGTGTCCACCTATTGCATTATAGGTTACATACCAATAAATTGAGAAAGGAAAAGTAAGATGTAGCCTGTTTTACATGACGGGAAGTGAATGAGTAAATCAAGGCACAGACTGTACCCATAGCTACATCCCCTGGGTCACATGACCAAAAACAAGATGGCTGACACCATTCAAACATTTTCTGTATCAAACTGCTTCTGTTACCGTTGTAGGGATAACAACATTATAAAAGTGATAAATGTCAATGGATTACACATTTTCTTACATCTGCAGGGACTTGGATGAATTTTCTGATCCATAATTTCACATTACAGACCCACTTGCAGATGGCGAGATTATAACCAACCACCCCTGGTTAGCCCATGCTGGCAATGGGGTGTCCACCTATTGCATTATGGGGTGCATGCCAATAAATTCAAAAGTAAAAATAAAAGTAGCCCATTTTACATGACAGATAAGTGAATGAGTAAATCACCTCAGACTGTACCCATAGCTACATCCTCTGGGTCACATGACCAAAAACAAGATGGTGGCTACTGTTCAATCATTTTCTATATCAAACTGCTTCTGTTACACATTTATTGTGATAACTACATTATAAAAGTGATAAATGTCAATGGATTACACCTTTTCTTACATCTGCCGGGGCCTGGATGAAATTTATGATCACTAATTTTACTTTATAGACCCACCGGCACATAGCTGGGTTGCCATACCCAACCACCCCTGGTATATCCATGTTGACCAATGGGGTGTCCACCTATTGCATTATGGGTTACATTCCAATAAATTGAGAAATGAAAAGTAAGATGTAGCCTGTTTTACATGCCGGGGAAGTGAATGAGTAAATCAAGGCACAGACTGTACCCATAGCTACATCCCTGGGTCACATGACCAAAAACAAGATGGCAACTACCTTTTCATCATTTTCTGTATCAAACTGCCTATCTTACAAATTTATTGTAATAACTATATTATAAAAGTGGTAAATGTCAATGGATTACCTTTTCTTACATCTGTCAGGGCTTGGATGAATTTTCTGATCCCTAATTCTACATTACAGACTCACCTGCAGACAGCCAGGGTGCCATACCCAACCACCTATGGTATGCCCATGCTGGCCAATGGGGTGTCCACCTATTACATTATGGGGTGCATGCCAATAAATTCAAAAGTAAAAGTAAAAAGTAGCCCATTTTACATGACAGGAAAGAATGAGTAAATTAAGGCCCAGACTGTACCCATAGCTACATCCCCTGCGTCCACAAGACCAAAAACAAGATGGCGGCTACCATTTGATCATTTTCTGTATCAAACTGCTTCTGTTACATCGTTTGTAGGATAACAACATTATAAAAGTGGTAAATGTCAATGGATTACACATTTTCTTACATCTGCAGGGACTTGGATGAAATGTATGATCACTAATTTCACATTATAGACCCACCACCATATAGCTGGGGTGCCATACCCAACCACCTAAGGAAGGCCATGCTGGCACATGAGGGGCACACCTATTGCATTATGGGTTACATACAAATAAATTCAGAAATTAAAAGTAAGATGTAGCCTGTTTTACATGATGGGGAAGCGAATGAGTAAATCAAGGCCCAGACTGTACCCATATCTAAATCCCCTTGATCACATGACCAAAAATAAGATGGCGGCTACCGTTCAATCATTTTCTGTCAAACTGCTTCTGTTACACATTTGTAGGGATAACTATATTATAAAAGGGGTAAATGTCAAGGCATTACACCTTTTCTTACATCTGCAGGGGCTTGGATGAAATTTCTGATCCCTAATTTCTCATTACAGACCCAACTGCAGATAGAAGGGGTGCCATATCCAACCACCCATGGTATGCTCATTCATGTCAATGGGGTGTCCACCTATTGCATTATGAGGTGCAAGTAATAAATTCAAAAAGGAAAGTAAAAGCAAGCTTGTTTTATATGATAGGAGATGAATAAGTAAATGAAGGCCCAGACTGTACCCATTCTACATCCCTGGGTCACATGACCAAAAATAAGATGGTGGCTACCGTTCAATCATTTTCTGTTTCAAACTGCTTCTATTCTAAAGCCTGTGGAGAAAAACCTACCCTTTCCCTATTCAAAATACCTGTGGAAAAACCTTATCCTTTCCCTATTCTAAAACCTGTGGAAAAACCCTACCCTTTTCTATTCTAAAACATGTGGCGAAAAACCCTACCCTTTCCTGTTCTAAAATCTGTGGACAAAAAGCCTATCCTTTCCCTATTATATAACACATCATGAAGTCCACTATCCTTGACAGGACGGTTCTAAAGTCCAGTAAGGCAACGCTGCGAGAATGTCTCTGAGACATTGACAGTTGCAAGATAGCTGATCAGGGAAGGAGACATAGGAATCTGTGGTTGCAGGAGCCTAGTTTCCAGATCTGAAACAGTTCTGACCTGGCTCCCTGCCAGCAAGAGTGAATCAGGGTCTTGAAATCTGAAGTAGCCAGGGGTTTGGGAGGTGGATCCTGTTGAGACTGGGGGAGGAGGAGGAGGGCGTCCAGTGGAGGATAATACCCTTGAAACCCCATGTAGTTGGAGTAAGGGTGAAATCCAGGGTAGAACTGCCCCAAATGACTCCATTCTGGAGTGGATCACCCTAGGTGAGGATCCCTTGGATACCCAAAAGGATAACGTGAGACAGTTCAGGTCAGTTATAAGCCCCCAATGTCAGACCTGGCATCAGATGAATCCATGTTGGGCCACCGTTGTGTAGATGGGGAGGAGGTCCGATCGAAGGCTGCCCATGGCAGGGGAATCACCGATCAAGTAACGGCACAACCTAACCTGAGGACTGGAAGGTTCCTGTTGGTCACGTGACATTGGGCAGGTGGTCCCCTTCAGGTATTGCTAGAAAAGTCTGCTGTGCGCCCATGCTCCAGGTGGTGCAAGTCCTATATGTGATGACCTACTGATGGAACCCTCTCAAGTAAGATCTGTCTTTTCCTAAATCTATCTCAGCATTTATGCATGTGAACAGTGGAAAACCTATCTAGTATTACCTTTTACTATTATGTTTAGATCACTGTATTTGCCCTTGGATAATTAACACATTTTTTATGTTACCCTATCCTACTATGCCTTAGTCCCATGTTTTGTGATATTTTTCCCCATACATTATATAAAATAGTTGGTGGTTGTCAATACATAGCAATGATACACCTTCACCCTAAGGTTCAAAGATGAAATACAAGATATACGCCACCCATGAGTTTTATATAATTAATAGAAAATGGACCTAGTTTCTTCAGTATCTCAGGTTACAGGAGGACAGCAAATTAAGTAAGGTGTTAACGAAAGCGGTGTGTATTTAGACCACCATACAGTATCTTATATAGTGTACTATACAGTATGAAAGAAACCAAAATAGATTACTATTTTTTATTACCATTAGCATTTACCATCAGTGTTCCACATTTCACTGATGCGAAACTTTTTCAAGTGTATGGATCATCATACACAAAGAGCATTCCATCAGTCATGGTAATGCCAGAAATATGTGGCAAAAAACCTCTAATTTCCCTATTCTAAAACCTGCGGAGAAAATACCTATTCTTTCCATATTCTAAAACCTGTGGAGAAAAATCCTATCCTTTCCCTATTCTAAAACCTGTGGAGAAAAATCATATCCTTTCCCAATTAAAAAACCTGTGGAGAAAAATCCTATCCTTTCCCTTTTCAAAAACCTGTGGAGAAAAACCCTACCCTTTCCCTATTCTAAAACCTGTGGAGAAAAACCCTAACATTTCCCTATTCAAAAAACCTGTGGAGAAAAACCTTATCCTTTTCCTATTCTAAAACCTGTGGAAAAAAACCCTACCATTTCCCTATTCAAAAAACCTGTGGAGAAAAACCCTATACTTTCCCTGTTCTAAAACCTGTGTAGAAAAAACATACCCTTTCTCTATTCTAAAACCTGTGGAGAAAAACCCTATCCTTTCCCTATTCTAAAACCTGTGGAGAAAAGCCCTATCCTTTCCCTATTCTAAATTCTATATATCGTCTTCAGGCTTGTGACCTGTAGATAAAAAACTATCTGATCTTACCCTATGCTACACCATTGCATCAACATTTTACATACTCTGTGATATTTAATTTAACCAAAGTAGTGTAGCTCACCCTCACATGAAGTCATCTCTTGGAGTGTTCAGAACTAGTCCATGCATTATAATTCATTCCAACTGATGAGACGTGAAGGTGAGAGTTTGTTGTGGTGAATGCGTACTAGTAGGTCTACAAGGCTATTTATGTTAACACCGCAAGGTTTCACAGCCTGTTAGACAAACTAGTTTGTCTCTTAACGTAATCCAGAAAGTATCCAGTTGAGTAGTCTCATAGGAAGTCAAGATGTAAAATGTTGTAATGTAGCATCATTGCAGATGTTCTCTCCTGGTATGACAAAGGTAAAAACAAAATAAATAAATAAAGGTAAAAAACAAAGTACACCAACCCTTTCGCTAATCAAAGGCCCAGACTGTACCCATATCTACATCCCCTGACTGCATGACCAAAACTAAGATGGAGGCTACTGTTCAATCATTTTATCTCAAACTGCTATGTCACACATTTGTAGGACCACTTATATTATAAGAGGGCTAAATGTCAAGGCATTACACCTTTTCTTACATCTGCAGGTGCTTGGATGAAATTTCTGATCCCTAATTTCTCATTAAAGACCCAACTGCAGAAAGAAGTGGTGCCATATCCAACCACCCATGGTATGCCCAATCATGTCAATGGGGTGTCCACCTATTGCATCATGAGGTACAAGCCAATAAATTCAAAAAGGAAAAGGAAAAAGCAGCTTGTTTTACATGTTAGGGAAGTGAATGACCTACTGATGGAACCCTCTCGAAGTAAGATCTGTATTTTCCTATATCTATCTCCAGCCCTCCAGCCTTTATGCATGTGAACAGTGCAAAATGTATCTAGTACACTTTACTATTATGTTTTAGTTCACTGTATAGCTCTTGGAAAATTAACATATTTTTTTATGTCACCCTATCCTACTATGCCTTAGTCCCATGTTTTGTGATATTTTTTCCCCATACATTATATAAAATAGTTGGTGGTTGTCAATACATAGCAATGATACACCTTCACCCTAAGGTTCAAAGATGAAATACAAGATATACGTCACCCATGAGTTTTATATAATTAATAGAAAATGGACCTAGTTTCTTCAGTATCTCACGGTTACAGTGAGGACAGCAAATTAAGTAAGGTGTTAACGAAAGTGGTGTGTATTTAGACCACCATACAGTATCTTATATAATTAACACTATACAGTAGGAAAGAAACCAAAATAGTTTACTATTTTTATTACCGATAGCACTTACCATCAGTTGTCCACATTTCACCGATGCAACACTTTTCAGTGTATAGATTATCATACACAAAGAGCATTCCATCAGACATGGTAATGCCAGAACACGTGGCAAAAAACCCTCCGCTCCCCTGTTCTAAACCTGTGGAGAAAATCCACATTCTATCCCTATTCCAAAACCTATGGAGAAAAAACCCTATCCTTCCTATTCAAAATGTGTGGAGAACAACCTATCCTTTCCTATTCAAAAAACTGTGGAGAAACCTATCCTTTCCTATTTTTAAACTTGTGGATAAAAATCCTAACATTCCCTATTCAAAAACCTGTGAAAAAACCTATCCTTTCCCTATTCTAAGACCTGTGAGAGAAAAACCTACCATTTCCCTATTCTAAAACCTGTGGAGAAAAACCTTCTACTTTCCCTGTTCTAAAACCTGTGTAAGAAAAAACATATCCTTTCTATTCTAAAACCTGGAAAAAACCTATCCTTTCCCTATTCTAAAACCTGTGGAGAAAGCCCTATCCTTTCCCTATTCAAATTCTATATATCGTCTTCAGGGTTGTGACCTGTAGATAAAAACTGTCTGATCTTACCCTATGCTACACCATTGCATCAACATTTTACATACTCTGTGATATTTAATTTAACCAAAGTAATGTAGCTCACCTCACATGAAGTCATCTCTTGGAGTGTTCAGAACCAGTCCATGCATTATAATTCATTCCAACTGATGAGACGGTAAGGTGAAGTTTGTTGTGGTGCAAGCGTGCATAAATGAGTCTACAAGGCTATTCATGTTAACACCGCAAGATTTCCATAGCCTGTTAGACAAACCTAGTTTGTCTCTTACCGTAATCCCAGAAAGTATCAGTTGGTAAGTATCTTAGGAAGTCAAGATGTAAAATGTTTGTAATGTAGCATCATTGCAGTGTTTCTCTCCTGTATGACAAGGTAAAATAAATAAATAAATAAATAAGTAAAAAAAAAAGTACACCACCCCCTTTTGCTAGATATAGGTAAAGTGTGAATCACTGTTGAGGTACCAAGCTAGACTAACACTGTTAACAGTTTCATGAGGTCAAACCTAATTAATTTTGAAACATGAATACATACCACATCAATACACATCTCAAACCTAAGCCAAAAGCAACTTACCGTTAGTGACATCACCTATTAACCTACCTTATGCATATTATTTCCAATTTATTTCCCCTGACTGTTGCAAAGTATTTCTGAAACCAGGGACATATTTACGTACAACACACACTGTCATATAGATTACAGTGATTGTCCATGGAAGCGACCCGGCGACATCGATAAGACATTTGGAATGGAAATCGTATCGTTCTTAACTTTTAAAGACTTTTATACTCAATCTGAAACACAGAATTTAAGACATTGACCCAATGACCACAAAGTTATAGTCCATTGGATTATATAGTGTATTCCCGCCACTGCATCTACCAATGCATACTTTATAGTATTGGAGCTACAGCCTCTTGATGTCACTGAACATGTGCACCCTGATCCGTTAGTGGACACCATCACTGTCGATACAGTTCCTGGGGAAAGGGACATGATGCCATCATGTGACCAATAACAATCTCATAATACCCATCTCTGTGTTGATCTTTCTCCTTATTCTTTCCATTTTCTTAGTATCAAAACTGTTCCTCCACTGCCCGGCGTGGATGATGTGGGACAAAGGATCTGGTTTCGGCATTGATTGTGATCAAGCGATGTCCTCCTTCATCTTCAACAACATCACTGATGCTTCAATCCTAATCATTGCCTCCCAAATTGGATGATGGTATTGACATCTGGTTTGGATCCGCATCAGGCTCATAGTAAACATTGGCACCAGTTGATCCCAGCATACCCTCTCACTAACCAACGAACATTGACTGGGTATGAAAGTCAACACTGATCCCCAGTTAGAGACCACTCCGAATCTGTCTCTGCTGGCACATTCATATGTTTGTATGTTGATATGTAATCCAGGGTTGCAGCAGCCTGTGATTGAGCCACCAGAGGAAGCTGGGCATTTCTTGCAACTGACATCCTTGGAGTGGACCTTGCATTCCTGTCACAATAGTTAAACTTTCAACTGAACAGCATGTGCAATGACTACTTTAAAACACTGTTTTTATTACATTTTGACCTTTATTACCAACTGAAGAGGCAGTGTTGTGCTTGGTTACTGAGTACAGAGCTGTGAACTACAAGATCCCCAGATTTGAATCCCCACAGCCACTGGTTTACTTAGTAACCTTCTGTAGGCCGCTTGCTCTACCTGTACATCAGTCCCTCCCTATGTGAAAATATGAAGCAGGTCCCCCACTGCCATGTGTCACTTTAGGCTTCAAACTGTGCTACATGCTTTTTCCTAATTTAAAGCTTTTAGGTGTCATACATACCTATGCCACAGCACCATGGTCCCCTTTTCATTAGGGTGCAGACCATCCCTTCTGAGCAGCCTCAAGGTCACCAAAGTGTGGCCACAGTCTCTCAGAAATGAAAACTCTCCACCTTATCTGTATACTGATCCCACAGCGAACCTTTACAGTGAACACATCGATGCCAACGTGGGGAGGCTGGAGTGAGTTCAGAGGAGGGCAACAAAGATGGTAAAGGCTCAGCCACCTGTCCTATGAGCAAAACTTGGGAGAACTGAACACTGCTCCTGGAACAGAGGAGGGAGAGGGGGACTTGATTGAGACCTTCAAGAACCTTAAGGGTATAATCCGGTGCCACTGTAAAACATCTTTCTGCTAAAAAGAGAATCAGAGGATGAGGGGGCATGGGTTACAGATTGAGGGGGGACAGTTCAAGGGTAACATTAGGAAGTACTATTTCACATAGAGGGTGGTGGATAAGTGGAATAGGCTTCCAGATGAGTTGGTTGCAGAAGCAACAGTGGAAGGCTTCAAAAATACATGGAACAGACACAGGAGAGTGTTGGGGGTGGGGGGAGGCATGTCTTAGCAGATAGCTATACAAATGGGCAGACTAGGTGGGCGTGTCGGTCCTTTTCTGCCGACAGACTTCTATGTTTCTATGTTAATATTGAGAAAGGCTGAGGATGGCCAAGAGAAAACTGACACAGGCAAAAGCAGATGTGAAGCTAAGATGTGTAGAGAGGGTTCAAGAGGCTGACAAGGCATTCTTTTAACCCCCATCTTGCCGCCGACGAGTTTATGTTTTGTAAAGCACCTTGATGGGTGAAAGACGTTCTAGAGAAATAAAATGTATTATTATTATTATTATTACTTATACTTGTGAGTCTTTTTACATATGGAAGACAGAGACAACTGAAGGTACATATGTGTGAGCATGTGCATGCTATTAACAAAAATGATCTAACATATGCTACAGCACTGCATGTACACCATGCTGGAAACAGGAACCTATATTCCTTCTCTTTTAGAAGGATTGAGAGAGTTTTCCAGAAACCAAAGGGGGGTGACTATGATAATTGGATTTGGGAATGGGAGGGCTTTGGGATTTTTTATTTGGGGGCATGTGCTGTCTTGTAGAGCACTATTAACCATCAACCATTTTTTCTGGTCCAAGGACTGCAATCCCCCCTTCCTTTCATGTACCCTCCAAATTTGTTTAAAATGCACTTTTTCCTACCTTACTGCTGGCAAACAGCCTTTGTTTGTTGGTCACAGATATGGCCTGCCGTGACAAATCAGTTCTTGTGGGCCCTGGAAAGGAAAAAAAAAGAAAAAAAAAAGATAAATACAAATTACCACGAGAAAGATAAAACTAGTTTTGAAGCGAAAATGCTTCCTTGTCCTGCTCCTAGATCATTCAGTGTTCCTCCTCTGCCCCATCTGTACCTGGTCTGCTGAACAATCTCTCTCTCAATGACACATCATGTCAAGGATTTATTATACTAGTCTGCCCTTGATCTGCCTGTACACGCCAGCTCACATTGCAATGACTGAATGTGTGGGTGGAAGCCAAATACACAAGGTAATCCTTTTCTTTGATTGGTGCTTTATACAGGAACTGCCTCACTCTGCCGGCAAGGCGTGAACTTGTCCGAAGATGATCCTCCCAATATTTGCCCACTGTGATGTAGTCTACAATGTTGTGCCCAAGTCATCCCTGGCCAGATTGGATACCCTGTTCAATTGTTTCTGCCACTTCACACTTGAGTGTCCTCCTCTCTCATCACTGCTCTCTCTCATCACTCCAGACCCATGTACTCCCTCTCTTGCTTGCTCTCACACTGCAGCGTGACATAATGTGCAACAGTATTTATATGGACCACTAAAGTCATGCGAGACTTGCCAGTCCTGTTCATGTCCTAGGTAGTCAGTCATGTGACCCACATTGCCATTGCTGATGTCAATCTGTCTGGGACCAAAATAAAACTAAACAAAAGAAACACCTTTCCCCACCCTCATATCACTGCATCTCATCTTCCTCCACCAAGAAATTAAATAAAGTAACTCCCGTTCCCTAACCCAAGAGCACCCCATTCCTCCTTCCTCCCACCAGTAAAGTAGTGAAGTTATCCCCAGTAGTGTTCTTCAGTCTGTTTATATGTGACATTAAAGAAGGGATTCAGGGCGAAATGTGCCTCTTTGCAAATGACAGTAACTAAGGTATCTGATAGGGTGGAGGACCATGAGAAAGAGTTTAGGAACAGGAAAGAGGACTTAACAAAACTGTAAAAGTGGTCCAAGACCTGGCAATGAGATTTAATGCCAAAAAGTACAAGGACATGCAAAGAGGAAAAGGAACCTTAAAACATAGCACTGGATATGGAGGGACAGGTTAGATCAGGCCTCAGAGTACAGTGACCTAGGTGTTACCATAAGTAACATTCACAAGAATACTGCCCCATGCAAGTTGGCAGAGCTTTTTCTAAAAGGAGAAATTTCACGATCTTGGTGAGGCTGCACCTAGAGTACTGCTTACAATCAGTCTAAAGGAGAGCAATGGAAATTGTACATGAGCAGCAGGGACCTATGGACACTTGGAGACTGCCTGACCTGAATATGTACTCCATGGAGTCAAGAAGGGAAAGGGGGAATATGACTGAGACTTTCAAAATACAAAAATCTGAAGGTGATAAACAGGGGACAGCAAGCAACCTTTCAGCCAATATGAGGGTTTGTGATACGAGAACATAATCATAGTCTAATGGGGAGATTTTGGAGTGATGTCTCTCTATCGACAGAAAGACTCCTCCCCTTCCCATCATCACAAACTGGTCTCTAAAATGATTCTCCCAATCTTCTTTTTTACACATACGTGGTCTATGGCACTGCCCCTGCTACCTCCCTCTAAGCTCAATACCCTACTTAACTCTTTCTGCTGTTTACTGATTAGTGTTATTGGTCATATCAGTGTGTCTTACTGTTGTCTCCAAGGAGGAAGGTCACAAGGTCAGGTCCAGCACTGAGGTCCTCGGATCATACTCAGTACTGACCATGCAATGCACGCTGGGGCCACCACATTAGAGGTACCATCCTTCAGATACAGTAACATGTTAAACTGAGGTCCTTCTGCCAATCTTAGAGGTTTGCTTTTAGGGAGGCAGTATGGTGCAGTGGGTTAAGGCTCTGAGCTGCAAATCTGGAGACCTGGGTTTGAATCCCACAGCTGCCTAGTTGCATATTGTGTGATCTGAGCAAGTCCCTAACTTCCTTGTGCTCCCAGGTCGCATCGCTACTACCCCTGCCTACTTGGAATGAATCCACTGGGGCACCATAGTGGATGAAGAAATTTTCCACTAGCACCTTGGCCACGTAGCTGCCTTTTGATCTTTGGTGGGGAAAGATTGTGCATACATTGTGAAATGATCCGTAACCACTAACACTTTACTAATGTTCCACTGGTCAGGCTCTAAACTCAAGAAGTCTATGCAGACCAGTTCCAATGGGGTGCTGGTAGTAATGTTGACAAGGGGGCAGGCCTCTGAGGCAAGGCTTTTCTCTGCA